>OX422144.1:153137951-155654914 GCA_949129095.1 Volucella bombylans
TAGCGCACCACAAAGTTCAAGGCGAGGAATACTCAACTGCTTAATTGGGGCTACTCTAGTTTTGGCCGCTACGATGTTTGTTATGATGACTCATCAGGAAGTACTCGCCGTGAATAGATAACAGCGGCATACGCGGATGCCGATGCATCGGAGAAACCGTGCAGCTGAAATGATGAATCTGTCATGCCAATTGAACGAGGGACACTGATTTTACTAAGCATGGAGAGTTCGTCACGAATTTTAGACCATTTTTGGATGATGTCTTCGGGAAGAAGATCGTTCCAATCGAGTTTCTTATACCATAGTTCTTGTAATATTATTTTCAATTGTACGACCGACGGGGTAATAAAACCGAGAGGATCGAAGATTCTCGCAATATCTTTGAGAATATTTCTTTTAGTGACAGGATCAACCAAATTAAAGCGGTACGAGAAGAAGTCTAGTTGTGAATTCCAGTATAAGCCAAGAACCTTGACGCACGAATCCGATTCATTTTCAAAAGGAACATCATTAAGAGGTTGGTTTTCACTTTGTAAGAGATCAGGACAGTTGCTTTGCCATTTGCTTAGCTGTAGACCGGCTTTAGATAAGAGTTCGACTAAAGACTTAATTTTAAACATGGCTTCAGGTATTGAATTTCCGCCTGACACAACATCGTCAACGTAAAAGTCATTAAGAAGAATTTCAGACGCGACGGGAAATTCTTCGTTATAATCTTTTGCCAGCTGTTTTAAACACGCGAACCGATAAATATGGGGCACACGACGTCCCATATGTCACTGTACACAAACGGAAGTGATAAAAGGGATCTGCGGGTGATTTTCTCCATACAATCCTTGGTAGTCAATGTCGGTTTTGGCCACCCAAATTTGACGAAACATTTTGACAATGTCAGCGGTGAAAACATATTGATGTCTACGAAATCTGAGGCAAACAGAAAATAGATTACGCTGAATGGGAGGACCGATCATAAGCGATTCATTCAGAGAATTGCCATCAGAATCTTTAAACGAACCATCGAACACGACGCGAAGTTCGTTACATCACTGTCCGACTTAAACACCGCGTGATGGGGTAAATAAAAGACATTAGGTTTTGAAATTTCGTCTGTGGGAATTTTAGACATATGTTCTAGGTCTAAATACTCCTGCATAAAGCGCGAATAAGATTGAGACAGATTTTTATTACTTGCGAACTTTTTCTCCATTGCTTTTAACCGCGAGTATGCACCACCAAAGGTATTATTGAATTGAGGGGTGACTTTAAATGGAAGATTCACTATATATTTTCCCTGTTTATCGCGACTGTGCGTTTGAAGAAAATGTTCCTCAATTAGTAATATCTTCCTTTGAAGAAATCAATTTCGGATCGACTTCCTCAATAGTCCAAAATGCTTGTAAAGTGTTGTCGATGTCGATGAGAGTGTGATGGGACCGAATAGTTTGTTCCGTAGCTAAGGGCAATGTACCTGCGAGCACCCATCCAAAAATGGTTTTCTGTGCGATTGGATAACCGTGAGTGCTTTTGACGATTCCCTCTTGTAATATGTCCCAGACCTTATCCGCTCCAAGCAAAATGTCGATTGGATTAGGTTTATTGAAGAGCGGATCAGCTAAGTCCAAATTGATTATATGCTTCCAGTCACTGGCATCAATGAAAAGAGTTGGCAATGGAGAAGTGACGTTAGATAAAATGTAGGTATTTACAAAGATACACTGCGTATCAAACTGAGATGATATTGCCATCGATACTAAGCCCTTGGACGTTCCTGCAGGCGTGGAACCGATTCCACTGATGGGTATTCGCGAATTTATTCATTTGAGACCAAGTCTCTGAACACAAGATTCAGTAACAAAAGAAACCTGCGATCCAGAGTCTATCAAAATGAGAACTTGTTGATAGTTCCCGAAAATGTCTTTTACTTTGCCAATTGCGGTAGGCAATAATGTTTGAAGATGATGAGCATTTACTTTGACCGAGTGATTTGTGACGAGTTGATTCGATTGTGATGACGATGGGTGATTTGAGGAATGCGAAGATGAACGAGACGAAGAGGGTATTTCCGATTGAGAATTAGTAGTTTCTGTATTAGTCATACCGAGATGCACTTGGGTGTGGTGACGCGAGCTGCAAATTCTGCAACGAAATTTCGATTGACACCGATTGGAACTGTGTCCACTCCGCAAGCAATTAAAACACAGTCTCTTTGATTTGACGAAATCACGTTTGGCATTTACAGCCATTGAAAGAAATTCATTACACTGTGTGAGACGATGAGTGTCGTTACATTTGGGACATTCGATGATGGATGACACATGCATGCTCCGAATAGCTACCGACTTGTTTCTGCTTCCATCACGAACGAGCGATTTACATGACTCAAGGGCCTCACAACGACGTTCCAAAAATACAAGGAATTCCCCAATGGTAGGATAGTCCATATCTATGCTATGAGTTGACCAATTTTGACGAGTTTCAGGATCTATTTTGGACAGCAAGGTGTAAATCATCCAAGGGTCCCTATCAAGCGAATTATATGAATCCAGGCCTCTTAGAACCTCGTCCGCACCATCTGATATCTTACGAAGGGATTTTACGTTGAGAGATGACGTAGACGGCAATTGCATAAAAGTTTCTAACATGCTGTTAATAAGATATCGTGGCCTGTCGTATCTTCTAACTAGTCTATCCCAAGCTAAATCATATGTAGAATCAGAGACTGGAATATGATTAAGTAAATTTAACGCTTCTCCACGAAGGCAGGAACGCAAAAAGTGGAACTTTTGAGTTGGAGACAAAATATCTTGGTTGTGGACTGTACTCAAATACATGTCATGGAAAGCGGGCCACTCACGATAATTACCAGAGAATGGCTCGAAATGAATTTTCGGAAGAAAGTTACTTTGAGGTGATAATGTGCTAGTTTGATGCTGACGTTGAGTATGTTGAAGGGAAGGTGCAACAGTTTCGGGCACCGCGGAAACTGTAGGAACAGTGGTAGCGGTGGGTGTTGTGCCATGTTCAGATTGCCGTTGTTGTAGAGCAGATGATTGAATAACGGAACTTGTGGGAACTATACATGGTTGGAGCTTACTTCTTTCGCGAGCTGAAGAAAGAAAAATAGATTTTACGACTAAGAACTTTGATTCAAAATCTTCGAACTCAGCTTCAGGATCGATGAAACCATCATCATTAACAAAATTGTTCTTGTGTAGACGTAAACTTATCCCATAGTTCATTGAGTTTTTCTATGCGCACTTGCAATGCTTCTAGACTAACGACATCCGTAATTTTTTCAGAGTAATTTGCTAATCTTGTTAGCGATCCTTTCAAATGACCACGATATGCGCGCAAAGCCGAAAGATTATGGGTAATTTTGCGGAAAATACAATAGAATGATGATTATGCACCGTTTGAATAAATTTATTGAATTTATATAATGTTCAGAATATAATTTTTTAATTAAAATCAATAACGATATCGCCACTAAACAATGATTAAAATTTTCAGAGCACGTGCTTTCAAATGTGAACAATTTCATGCATAGTCTAATTTGATCCTAACTGTCCTCACAGGATAAATTAATTGTAATCACAATTTAATCGAACACTTTTAATTAGTTAAATAGGTATTGCATGGAATGTAGCATGTGGAATAGCCAGAATAACGCGATCTCTGCTAAACAGCGACGAAAGGTATATTGGTGAATTGGAGAATTTTTACGAATCAGGTATCCAAAATCCGGTTCGATATAGACCAAAAATATGTATGATGAAGAACGAAAGGTTGATGCAGTCGATGTGTGCAAATTCCGAAAAAGAAGCGACGAAAGATAAACTTGCACTAGTTAAGTTGCACCGATGAAAATAAAAAAAAACAAAAAATCAATAAATTGATACAATACCAAGTCCAGCGACCAGAGGTCTTTATTGTGAGATAGTCAAGATCCAAATGGACGAGACAAAATCAAAATGAATTTGAATTGAACTTCGTATGACATAAACTGTTATACAGTGAGAATGAGTTTAATCAAAATTATCAAATTGGATTAAATTTAATGAGAGAAGCTCAGTTATGGAATGATTGAAAATAAGATAGTGTAAAGTGTGCAATGTTTGGCAAATACGATATTAGTTCAATTAAAGTAAAATAATGAGAATTTACAAGTGATAGCAATATAGTTCATAGTGTGATATGATTTATAAATTAATGAAATAAACAATTAACGATCGATAATGTGTATACAAATTAAATTAAAAATATTCCCAAACACTGGTGGTATGGCAATTATCAATCTTCAAGCTCAGAAACTTATCCAACAGAACGGAAAATAACGTCATGTATGATGAAGGTAAAGAAGGTGTAAGGTAGCCCCTAGGCTCTTCCTTGTTCGTGCAGTTTGCAGGGAAACCATTTAAGTATATGAGGCAGATAACAGTGGAGATAGTGTTAAGTGTGAGACATCATACACTTGGAGTGTTTCAGATCCATATTTAGTCAAATCTATTTTGTCGCTAGACATCTTGAACCATTCGTGCACGAAAAGCTTCCTCTCATGAGTGCCAAACCTTCCATGAGTTGGAAAGCTGAGTTAAATATATTTTCCTAGTAGAATACGTAATATACTCGTAGTTGGCTGTAAGAAAAATATTTTTTAGTTTAGTTTAGTTTTTTTAATTTATTTCTCAAATATAAGAGAATTATTTTAGGCTAAATATTCAAATCTTAATACAGAGATAATCCATACTGGGAAGTTGAACCGGATTGGGTACTAAAGAACGGATAGAATTTGGTCTTATGCCACATGATTGTGAAGTAGGTTCCTGATAGACAATGATCTGATCTGGAGTACTCTAAGTGAGGCAATCCTCTTAACGTTAAATGACTCATCATTGAGTTTATTATTTAACCTTCTCACCTTATTTAACCGAATTATACGGGATAAAAGTTTACAGTCAAAATGGATAATAAGACGCTTCAAATAATAAACACTTCTCCTGCCACTTTGGCCACTAATAGCTCAATTCATCGGTAGGTAACCTTACACTCCTGTTCTTATCATCACGAAAACTCTCTCCTTTCCAATGATTGCATAACACTTAAAGTCCACATCCTCAAAGGGACGTCGCACCGGGCAACGAACAACGAATAACGAACAACGAGCAACGCACAAGGAGCACCCGTTCAGATATCAGCATTTCTCCATTTCACCGTTACACCAGTTCTCCACTCAGCCATTTAAACTTCATCCTTGCACAGATTGTGTCAGGCAATAAAATTTGAAAACGCATATCACAGCGCGTTACTCAAGTGAACCGAGAATCTGCAGCCCTTCCTCAGCCTCAGTCGGCACCATTCAGAAACATTCCCCTATTTGGGATCCATCACCAAAACCATCCAAAAGACGGAACTGACTCCGCCACCTGGGAGTCAGAGTCAGAGTCTGAAGCTGGAGTTGTTGCTGAGGCCGAAACCTGAACAGGAGAAGCAGATGTAAAGAGCTTTAGCTTCCTTTCATTCAGAGAAACATCGAATAAAGGCGAATGCCTTTGTACGGAAAGAAGGAAGATCCACTTGTGCCAGCCAACCTACTATCCTTTAGGGATGCGGCTAAAGAGAAGCAGTGGCGGAAAATATTTTATTGCATTTCATATACGTTCCACATGAATTATTTCTGATTTACCTGAAAAACGGAATAAGTAGAAGTTTGGATGAGTTCCTAGGGCATTTGCCTTTTCGGTCCTATCTCCAGGTTGGGTTTGGTTGTACTTGCACCAGCACCATGTAGGAAATATCCTCTACCATAACTGTTACCACCATTGCTGGTGTTGCTCCTTCTGCTGCTGCTACCCTTCTGAGTTACATGTGTAGATGGCTGCAATTTTTTGATTATACTTATACGAATACAAATGTATGAAGGTTTCTGTATCTGGGAGTTTTGAGATATCCCGGTACAATAAAATCGCCATGTAAGCAAAAGTTTTTCGACAGGTAAGCAAGTAATTCCTTCGAGATTCTCCTTTATCCTTTTACTCGTAGTAGGAAATTCTATTTTCTTCTGCTGGCGTTTTATTTTTATTTCTATTTTTTATTTTTTTGTATGCGTTGGAAGAAAGAAGACGAACACCCTTATCTAGTTTTTGGTGCATGCAGATAGTTTAAGAGTTGCCTCTGAGTACTTTTGTTACAAGCTCGGTATGGTATCTGGCTAGCGAAGCATGGTACGGTATTCCCTTACACAGTATTCAATAGGAGAGGAAGGAAAAAGGATATTTTTATCCTTGGAGTTGGTAAACATTTTGGGATAATAGGTGAGCGTTGCAATTTGTCGAAACACATGTAGGAATGTGAGCATGAGTGAACATTCGGATGGGGATTCGGGCAAGTTGGCTGGAAAATTCCTCCTGTGGCAGATTGTTCACAGCTTGTATCCAGGAAGAGCTAAGAAAATAGATTTTAAGAGTTCGTTTATAGTAATATTAGGTCGAGGAAGTATTTTGTTGAAGCCTGCTAGCATTTGTATTTTGGTTTATTCTAGGGAGGATAAGTTTTTGCTCAGAAAAAGACCAGACTTAATGGAAGTATTCTAATTTTGGTGGGGGTTAACGCCCCCATTTATTTGGCTTAATACAAGCTTACAAACTAGGGCTTAAAAACTAAAAGAAAAATTAAGGTTTAGCGATCCCTAGGACTTACCACTAGCGCTTAGAGCTAGAGATGGTGAAGGAGATCGGATTTGAGGGAGAGAGTGCTGGGATTAAAATCGAAAACTGAAAGGTTGGAGTTTAGCTTAAGCAGCATACAGGAGATTGGTTCTTTAGAGCCATATGTGGCGCGGCGGAATGGTAAATAAAAGAGACGGGGGCAACGTAGATTTCGAGTTTTAGTATATAAGAAAAGGAGTTGTAAGGGGATGTGCAATCGACGGAGCCTGAGAGAAGTCGGTGAATGAAAAGAATGTCACCTGCGTCCCTTCGATCTCGATCTCGAGCAAATCGAAGAAAACGTTACTGGATGTTCCCAATACGGGTTACATGAACTCGCTGAAAGGAACACCATGCTTGGGTAGAGCACTCGAGAAGGGGGCAAACGTAAGTGATGTATACTGATCTGGTAACGTACGTGTTGCAGAATTCAGAGGATTGGACCTAGGTGACTACCTTGAGGAATACCTGAAGTGGCCACGAAAGGGGCCGATAGGGGAAACCTGAAACGAACCCTATTAAAACGATTATCCAGGTAAGAAGATATCCATTTTAGCAAAATGGGTTTAAAGCCCAGGACGGACAATTTGAACAGGATTAATTTAGGAGATATCTTGTCAAAATCCTTACTGAAATCAGTTATTATAACGCCAACTTGTTTACCACTTTCTACGGCTGAGAGAACAGAGGACACGAATTCAACAAGGTTAGTGGTAGTTGATCTACCTTTTCGAAAGCTGTGTTGATTAGAGGAAATAAGAGATTTGCACTGGAAGCTTAAGGCTTCGTACAAAATGCTTTTGATGAATTTTGGTATATGTGAAAGTTTTGCTGCGGTAGCCCAAGTTTTTGGGCGGTAATTAGTGACTTCTCACTTTAATCCCTTTTTGTGTATCGGTGTTATGAAAGAAGACTTCCAGATCTGCGTGGAAATTCACCTTGAGAGAGCGATATCATGTTGAGATTTGAAAGGGGGTGGGAAAGTGTTGAGGAACACTTTTTAAGAAATATGGATGGAAGGCAATCTGGGCCGGGCAAATATTCATCTTTAAGTTGTTGTAATTGATTTTCTATCACTGTATGATCAAAACTTTGAGAAATAGATGGGGTATTGGGGAAGATAAGCAGGTATTTGAAATAAGAGCGATCCGGTACGACGGAATTAGAAAAGCTGGAGGAAGATCTGCTTTTTTTTATTGAAAAATTGTTTTCAGCCACGAAGCTCATTTCTGTTTGAATTGGTATGTTAATAAACAAAACTGCCATATTTTGTCCCATGATAATGAGCAAGGTCAGGCAATACAAGAGCTGCCAATGCACCAGGAAAAATTCACAGTTTGGTGTGGTTTATGGTTCGACGGAATCATTGGCTGACTTACAGCTGTTCATCCAAGAAAATACACTAAAACTCCTTCCGGAACAAAAGATAACATTTAATGTCATCATACAAGCTGTGGCCTATCGCGCCCAGGTAGAACTTGAAAAACGTTCTTAATTTCTTTGATTCTGGCTACAATCAGTTAAAATGGTCATATTGCGTTAGCTCTTGCTTCTTCAGGAATTGTGGCCACGTTAGGGGAAGGAGGAAGAACAACGCATTCAGTCCTTAAATTGTCCCTAAACATGTAATTCACAGCAAATCCAACACGTAACATTTTAAAAACATAACGAATGGAAAAGGTTCCTCAGGCTTGCAAAATCATTGTATGGGGTGAGTGTACAATACAACAATACGTCTCCATATGCCCTAAATGCGGGTACGATTAGCAGACCGTAGACGGGACTTGGGCTTATTTGCCTCGGTTTTCCTGTTTTTTTTTGCTTGGAGATGATGTGGTTTTTGTTTGCTAATGGAGTGCATCTTGAGTGCGTCATTGACGACAGAGTCACCGAAACTTATACGCAATCGTGGAGCACTTATGCTTCTGGCTTTGGTGGTGGTCTGTTGGAAAGAGGCCGATTGTATGAAGATGTTTTTCTTTTTTTTGCTGCAAAGTTTGGCGCACGATTTGTGGGTAGAATTTCTGGTTTTTTTGTTGCTTAGAGTGCCCTATGCCTTGTCATTTGTCTTGGAGGTGGTGAGTATTCTATGGCCCGGGAAGGACTCAGAAGTTTGCGTCTTTTTTTTGTTGCTATACAGTATTTAGATGTTGTAAGTATTTTGTTCTTTATTTTTCGCCGTAGACCGTAGTAGCACCTACTTATGGAGAGAGCATGTGGTAAGACCCAGATGTTTAGTGCGAGCAGAAGGTCTATGGTATAACGACTGCGGATTCTGTAGATGTTAAAAGATTTACTTAGAAAATGACTACTGCGTTTGGCCGAAGACCTGGAATACCAGTTGGTAACTCAAACACTCTGATCGACTTCTACTGAAACCGGTTAATTTAACTAGGAATCGACTAAGGTATACTTAGGATTATTGGCCCTAATGAAACCCAATAAATCAGAATATCGCAGAAATTCACGGATTTAAGTTGAATTTTATCATGGTAGACACAATGTAAATGAACTTTAGAACGGGTTACCGCGGGATTCAGCACTCGGGTCAATATTGTTTGTGTTGCAGACGCTCATTTCTTTCGCTAAAAGAATGATCATCTTTTTAAAGCAGGAAGTCCCTAAAAGATGTCCGGTTAAGAAATTTGAAGAACTGAAATAACACGGAATCCGCGTGGATCGACAAATAATATTGCACCCTTTACTGAAATGTAAAAGTTAGCATAGCACTTTATTTTGAAAATGAAATCAAATCCTCTTGGGGCTTTACGAAAGTGGCTATAATTTGTTGGGAATCCAAACAAGATCACTGCTGGAATTTTGTCGAACAGCAAGAACGCTTGGAAATCTACGGTTCAATGACAACTGTTCATTTCGACGGGTATGTGAGTAAACAGAATTTGCGTTACTGGTGTCTCAGAAACTCTAGGGAACAGCAGTGTGGTGCGCCATTGGCTTTTATTTTTGTTTAAACAAGTAAAACACTGACTGCCGAAGTATGTCTAATTTGACAGATAATTAGTTTTATCCTTCCGGTTAATAATGGAAAATAATTTCATTCAAATGGCTGCCTCGGCTGGCCATGCAGTAGCCTACACGATCGGTCCAATTTTTAAGCACATTATCGATTGTGTGCAGCTGTATTTCACTAATGGCTTCACGAATATTGTCCTTTAAAGCGTCAATTGTCTCTGGCTTGTCGGCGTAACACTTATCTTTTACGGCACCCCACAAATAATAGTCCAACGGTGTCAAATCGCAGCTCCGAGGTGGCCAAACGACATCAACTCTGCGGCTGATAATGCGATCTTCAAAAACAGGGCGCAAAACATCGAGTGTAGCTTCGGCTGTGTGCCACGTAGCGCCGTCCTGTTGAAACCCAATGTTGCCAATATCCTCCTCTTCAATTTTTGTGAACAAAAATTCGTGCAACATGGCCCGATAACGATCGCCATTGACTGTAACGGCCACTCCTTGCACATTTTCGAAGAAAAACGGCCCAATTATGCCCCTGGACCAAAATCCGCACCAAACAGTGACTCTTTTTGGGTGTATCGGCTTTTCAGTGTATGCGTGCGGGTCTTCTGTGCCCCAAATGCGACAATTTTGCTTGTTTACATACCCGCCAAGATCAAAATGAGCTTCATCTGAAAAGATGATTTTTTTGGCAAAATCGGCATCTTCTCTAAGTTGATCGCAGGCCCACTTAGCGAAGCGAAAAGGCATTGTATGGTCAGTTGGTTTTAACTCCTGAACCAATTGGACTTTGTATGGCGTCATATCAAGGTCTTTATGCAAAATTCGTCTCAATGATGTCTCCGAAATGTTCAATTGTTGAGAACGACGGTGAATTGATGTTAATGGCGTTTCACGCACACTTTCTGCCACAGCAGCAATATTCTCGGGTGTACGCACTGTTTTTGGCTTTTCACGCTTTGGTTTATCGATGAGGATGCCAGTTTCTTTCACTTTTTTCACAAGATAACGAACATACGGAGCTGACGGTGCTTCTCTTCTTCCAAAATCCGTACGCAATTTTCGTACACATTCTGAAACATTACCATGATTTTCAAAGTAATGTCGCAATATTTCCCAGCGTTGTTCAAGCGTATACACAACCACATTCGTTCAGCGGAAGGATAAAACTAATTATCTGTCAAATCAGACATGAGCTAAGTGTTACCATTCACGAAATAAGCGCTAGTTGAAAAAAAGACTTTAGATGACGGACCCTTTATATTAAAAGGCTTTCGAAATAATCAGGTGCTATTTGATAGAGCACTCGTGTTACTATCCGGTGACTTTAGGTAAATGCTTCCAGTTATACCTCACTCAAGACTAGCTAATGAATTGCATTCTTGCTTGAAATATTCAACCTTTTGGAGGACAGTAAAAAAAAATGCACTTTGCCTTAAAACACGCGTGGGAGACGTGATACTACTTCTGTGCCTGAAATGAGAACCTCGTATCAGACACATGATGACTTTTTCTGGCCAAACGTGAGAAGCTCGAGGCGTAGTTGCAATAGAGTCGTCAAATAATTAATTGTTGGTGCTTAAAAAATTCTTTGCAAAATTCTAAAAATTTAACGTAATGGCAAAAAGGAAAATTGATACCAACAAGTGTGCTGGGAAGTGTCTTGATTACACCTTAGAAACTAAAACAGATACCGACTTGGATATATCTGATGATAGCAGTGTATTTTTGTCCTGTAAAAAACAGGTGCCCAAAATTTAGTTAGTGTTCATCACTTGTGAAGAAAATATCAGCAATCAGTTATCAGAACAATGGATTTGGCAATCAAAAAATAATCAACCGAAGATATGGAATTATACGAGGTAAGTTCAGAAAATAACGGGAATTTTAAAATTTCGCGGAGTTTGATACAATGGCGTTAAGAATGGGGCAGATTCCAATAAAATATGTCACATGTCGGTTGCACAGTGTACATTTAGTGGATCGGTCGTTTCGATGGGGAGTATAGTTTAAGTATAAGAACTCTCCTCTCGCTTGTGTCGTGAAAGTAATAGTTTGTTAGGTTGCGTTCGATATAGATTCGTGGATTCACTTTGCCTTGCTCCTTCGTGGAAAAGTTCGAATTTTGTTTCCTTGATAATATTCCAAAGAGTTTCCAAAGGTTTTTCTAATATTTCAGGGTTGTCGCTGTCTACTGTAGTTGCACGTTATGTTCCAAGCATAATCTTGACCACTCGCCAAAGAATTGAGATTTACATTGCACGATATGGGATGCCATTATTTTAGAAAATCTTTGCTGGTGGTATTCCATTATCTTTCTGATGTAGCTGAAGCGAAGTTTTAGAGTATATAGTAGAAAGGAGGAACTCCAGTCTCCAAATGAAGCATGTACGCTGAAGTGTTTTCTGGTAGACGAAAAATTTTCTTTAGAAAGTATCTTAAAAATTAGCATCATGTATTGTAGTTTGATTCTGAAGTTTGGGAGTCTGGATTACTCCTAGATACTTGTACTCTTTGAACTTTTCTAATTCCTCACCTTCCCAGGTCCATTTCTCATCCCTAGCGTATCTACCGGACCCATTTCTGAACACAATCATGTTTGATTTATCGGTGTTAACCTTTAAATTCCATTTGTTGCAATATTGCTTTAATTTGTTGGCCATGAGTTGCATCATACAGTACTAGTAGAATGATATCATCTGCATACATTAAGCATTTGATGTTTATTCCATTGAAAGCAATTCCTCCTGGAAGAAAGGCAGTATGTCATCAAGGAATATTGAAAAAAGCAAAGGGGTCAGTAAGCATCCTTATTTCACGCATATTTTTGTATCAAACCAGTAAGACAATTAGATCTTATCCTACTTTGCCGCTTGGTTTGCTCATACAAACTTTGCAATACTTTGAGGAACTTCATTGAATCTCCTGCATTGCTTAGTTTATGTAAGAGAACATTTCTATCTATCGAATCGAAAGCAGCCATCATCAAGGTATGCTTGTTAACGTGAAAATATTATCCACAGTGGAATATTCTTTGCGAAAGCCTGCTTGGAATTCACTAAGGCGCCCATTACCCGTTATCCAATTTATTAAACGCTTGAAGAGCATTGCAGAGAAGATTTTCATTACTCTGTTTAAAAAAGAGTTCTTCGGTAAATGTGTTTTTTTTTAAAGATTGGGAAGATAATGCTTTTCTTGAAGTTTTCATCTACCACTCATTCATCGAAAATTTTATGAAAACATCTAGTAAGGTATTGTTGAAATTTATCCTTTAAAATTCATATGCAGGCGTAAGCTACATTTTTTATCTCTAGAAGTGTGATCGCCGCATCTAGCTCCACATTGTCTATGTAAGGTAAAGCAAACAAGGGATGATTTGGGCTAGTTGGGGGGTTTAACAAATTTCAAAATATACTGCTAAGACCTATGCTTTTACTTGTATTCGAAAGCGATTATCAACTTCTTTGAGATTATGTCCTACACCAGATTTTTGCAAATTACCAGGTTTTTGCATTTTGCAAATAACAATACAACAGATAATTATGATTGAATAACTGAAATCAAATCAAAAATTCGAAGAAGTACACATATATTCGTGTTATGGAAGAGGGCATCGTTATCGATGAATTCCTAATGAAATTTAAGGGATGTGTATCAAATAAACAGTATAATCCATCCAAAGGGGCCATTGTTATCATTTTAAAAAATATTGGAAACGACAAAATAAACCCTGAATATAGTGCGTCTGAAAATGTTGTCATTGAATTAATGAGATCAGCATTACTACATAAACATACCTAGGCAACTGGTATTCTGGTCAAAATTATTTTTAGGATGAATCAAAAATAAAACAAATGCAATTGGAACAGTACGTTCTAATAGAAAAAATAAGCTCGTTGATTTTATGAAAAAAAGGAATGAATGCGAAATGCGAGCTAGCAATGGCATATTCGCCTTAAAGAGGAAATATAAACGAGATATTCATGTTTTGTCTAGTAAGCAAGATAAAATCTGGGTCTGGGCGACCTGCATCGTGCCTGATCGGGAAACTATTGATTGCTCAGAACTTGTTCTGTGCCACTAGTTCAACAAACAGTCACGATGAAGTGCTTGTTTTACCTCCTCATGGTGGTCCCCGGGTAACTATTTGCGTATCCCTATATATATATAAATAGGCTAAGATTAGGTGCGAAAGGCCTAGCTTTCTAGGATAAGTAACGGAGGTTAGCGTTCTTTGTAACTGAAATCAAAACTGCTACCGAAACCGACACGCCTCCGATAAGGAATGATAATACGTTGACGACATTTGGCTATTGTACCCGGACAAAGATTGATTTATGGAATGTGAATGCGCTTCTCGACAACGGAAGTGAAGGTCCTCAAAGGTCCAGATTCCTCCATTTAGAGTATAAATTCATGAATTATAAGATGGTCATCTTAGGGATAAGTGAATTTAAATGGATGGGCTCGGGGGAGCCTCCAACTCGTAACACTGTAATACTTTACTCCGAAAAGGTACCTGAAAGCTATCGGGAATCTGGCGTTGGATTGCTGTTTCCAAAACAGCTCCCAAAAGGTTAATTTCCTGTGATCCTTTAGACAATATAATGCTGAAAGCCAGGATCTGGACTAGAGTAAGTCGCGTCAGCATGAGACAGTGATACTCCCCAACGGAGCTCTTTCTGTCGATGAGAGGGAGGCCGGCTGAGTGTTGTTTATGATACGAGTAGTACACCACGCGGGGACATGGGTGACTTGAATGCCAGGGTTGTCAATGACAACAATGGACTCATGCAAGTTATGGGAAAGCATGGTGTTGGCGATCACATAGAGGACCACCTTTTACAAGAATTCAGAGCAATCAGTAGCACGGATCCCACCTCCATCGAAAACCATTGTTGTGCTGTGAAAAATCTTTTCATATCCGGTGCTGAGAGTATAGTCGGTCGGTCGCAAGGAAGGAACAGTGGTTGGCTTTCCGAAGAAACCCAGGCTAGAATCGAAAAAAGAAAACACTTTAAAGCTCGCATCGCAGTTACTCCAACAGCAGGGAGAAACGAGCTAAAGAAGATAAGAGAGAAGCGACGTGATAAGCGTAACTATATCGACGCATTGGCTACAGAAGTAGATGGGGCTGCTACTAGGTGTGACAGTAGGACAGTCTACAAATTACTAAAGAACTCACAGGTTTCCAAGGCTACAAACAACACCTGGTAAAAGACACAGACGGATCTCTGCTAGTCTCGGATGAGGACCAGCTCAAAAATTGTAAGGAACACTTTTCTACAGTTTTAAACCGCGTTTTCGCTAGTAAAGTGAACCCAATGCCCAATGACCCGTCCGTAGTAACAAGTTCCTCAATACGCACTGTATCCGCCAGTAGCGAAGAAATCTTTAACGCAATCAAAGCATTGAATAACAACAAAGAGATTGGATTTGACGGTATTCCCGTAGAGCTCTTATGAGTAGCACCAATAGCATCGAGTGAACTCCCGCACCCACTCATTGAGAGAGCTTAGGAAACAGAGAGTTTTCCTAAATAGTGGAAAAAAAAAATGATTGTCAAGCTCTCAAAGAAACAAGACCTGTAGTAGCCAAGGTAATAGCAAAAATTGTCCAAAAAGACCACCTCGAAGATACATTTGATGCTGAACAAGCGGATTCCGTACTGGATCTGCCTGTGTGGACCACATCAATACCTTGCAGATCATCGTGCGTTGAATATCAATCACCACTTCACCTGCAGTTCATTGACTTCGAATAGGCGTTCGACAGTGTCAATAGAGAATTTATCTGACTTGCTTTACGCAGGAGGGGCATCCCGGATAAATTGATTGCTATTATCAAGGCTGCATATGATGGATCCAAATGTCACGTTCTGAATAAAGGAAGGTTGTCAGAGGAGTTTGAAATCCTAAATGGGGTTAGACAGGGCTGTATACTTTCACCAATAATGTTCAGTTTTGTCGACTGGAAATGGAGGAATTCAGTGAACTTTGCAATCACACCTCAAACACCTGGACTACGAGGACGACATATGCTTACTCATACGTTTATGATCATGAATCTCCATCAAATAACAAAAATCAATAAGGATCAATACGGCAAAAACAATAAAGGATCAGCCTTGAATCTTTCTCATCTAACCAAGTAGAGATTTCTGGACAACCAGTAGAGAAGGTAGAGAATTTTCAATATCTTGGGAGTATTGTCTCTACTGATGGCAGAACCGAACTAGATATAATCAGCCGAATCGGGAAAGCAAAGACTGCATTCGGAATGCTGTCCAAAATATGGAGAAACAGCTCTATCAGCCTAAAGACAAAGCTACGACTGTTCCGCTCCAATGTTGAATCCATGCTTCTTTATATGCACCCACGTGGAAAGTCACACCCGCTGTAACAAGAAAGGTGCAAATGTTCGCGGATAGATGTCTGGGATATATCTTGAGGATTTTCTGGTCAGGTCAGGGGCCCATTAACTCTATCATACGAATACGTGAGAAATGGCAGTGGATTGAGCATACGATTCGTAAAGGTCACGAATGCATTATGAGTCAAGCGATTCAATTGAACCCTCTCACGCAGAGTGGCAGACGAGTGGGCCGACCAAGAAGCACTTGGCGAAGAACCGTCGAAGAGGAAACAGCACAAGTGGGGAAGAGTTGGAGAAAGCTGAGATACATCTCCAGAAATCGTACACGATGGCGGGTAGAAATAGCGGAGGCATTACATTATCTACTTATAGGTTATTCACGCAATAAATTCTACAGAGCAAATATTTAAACTACTGAAAATGTTTAATTTTCTTATTCTATAACTATAAAAATATTAAATTAAATAAAAATATTAATACGTTTTTTTTAATAAAAATTAAATGAAATATAATTTATGAAATCCCGTGGTTTTACTAAATAGTGAATGCAGTACTATTAATGTCCACGGGTTTTCTCACAATTTGGCTTGTGATGCAACTGCTTCTGGTCACGACGCATCAGAAAAGTTTTCATCGAAAGTGACACAGTCGTCGCTTGATTTATAAGGCAATGGGTTAACAACAAATATGAGAGTTCAACTTCAAAATAATCCAACAGCTGACAAAAATCCAGAAATAGGAAAAATCACCTTCCCATCTAATTTTTGTAATACCGTGAATTCAAAAGAAGAATTAGTAGACAGAGTTTTCCTAAGCATTGAAGCAAATTATCGGAATCACGCATGGTTGAGTGGAAGAGCCAATCTAGCGGCTAAAAATGTCGCAGTACACGATATGAACAACATCATTCTAAACAGAATCGCAGGTGAAAGACTGACATACAAATCCATTGACTCCGTTTCTTAATTCCCTCGATATTCCCAGATTACCGTCAAAAATTCTGAATTTGAAAATTGGACTGCCAATTATATTGTTCCGAAACATCAATCAGCCAAAGTTCTGCAATGGAACACCATTAGTAGTTAAAATATTGATTCCACGAGTACCACTCATTGCGACCGACATGCCGTTCGAGTCCAAACGACTTCAATTTCCAATACGCCTTGCGTTCGCTATGGCTATCAATAAAGCGCAAGGGCTATCTTAGCAAGTAAGAGCTTAGAAAACGATTGTTCCTCTCATGAGTAGTTATAAGTCGCATGCTCTAGAGTCGGTAGACCGTCTGATCTTTATATTTATGCAGAAAGCGGACAAACAAAAAATGTAGTCAATCCACAATCCACAATCCACAACATCTTTTTTCTTCCTTTCCTTTCATTTCACATAGCCACCGGAATGCAAGGCAGGGTTTTGAATTGAATGTGTTTGCTCGGTGAATCTATGTTGGTTGGAATACATTTATTTACCTCCCTATTCATTTCATATTAGGTTGCGCCACAGGGAAGCATGGCTGGGCTTAACGAGTAACTCCTATCTTCCAGGAGTCAAAGTATTCAATGAGTTCAGTTACTGCCTTTGGTTACAATGAATCATGAGGAAAATAAGCTGACGCAATGTGAATTTGAGCGACTCTCCGTTCAATTCCTAGTTTATGTTTGCGGGATTTCCCGTTTTAGATGTCGTTTTTTCAGCCCTAGAATTTAAAACCACCCTCTGAGGCATGTCAGTTCTTGCAATCTCATGTCTATTATTCATGGTCAGTTGTCATATTTAGGAAGACTTAAAAATCCAGAGAACCCAATTAACTCTGTGAACTCTCATGTCAAAAGGGCGTCTTTTGAGATTCGTTAATGCAAGTCTCTCCTATTTATCTCGAATCTATACAAATTGCAAAGTGCGTTCCAGAAAAATGGATATTTGGCTTCTGCATCTTGTAAATGGCAAGGTACATAATCCAAACGTGCAAATACTCAAGCATAGACAACCAAATATTTAACACATAAATGACAGCCAAATGACAGCTTGATGTCAGCCAAATGTCAGTCAAATGTTAATCGTTCCCATTTTGCGAAAACCATGCAAGCAAAGCACGTTAGCCGTTAAGTTAATTTCTCCTCTCAGTTCCACGGAATTTTAATCTTCAACCGGAAATGGCAATTTAGTACCGTTACCGAAGCCGTGCTTATTCATTTTATTCTCCTTGTAACCTCCACCACCCGCGGAAAGTTCCGTTTTTATACCATGTTTCCGCTGTAGAGTTTTCGAGTAAAGAAAGACGAAAAACGGGAAAATAATAATTTCGTCTTCATCGAATTCGTTTTGTTTTTATACAGTGTCAATGGAGAAGGCCTCTACGAAAAGAGGAACAGAGAAAAGAAGTACCTAGTGGAGAAGGGAAAAGCAAAATAAAATAAAAAAAAGACCGTAAACTTCGCGGCTGAATGAGTTTTCATCACCAATGCGAATGAATGAACCTACCACTTCTCGCTACGTTTTGCCCGTACGCTACCGTTACCAATGGCTCGTCGGCGGACTTCACTTGAAATGCGGAACAAATCGAAAAGGAATCCCGCCAAAATGGAAAAGTTTCTCCACAAAGTTGTACAAACCTATACAAGGCTCGGCTTAAAGCACCGGCAGTAGTAGAGGGCGCTTTAGCGATGACTCCACCGGAATGAATGCGGTAGAAGACCGTCGGAAGGAGAATACGAAGGCGCAGCCGACAATAATGAACGCCAAACCGAGAACCTAAACGAAGGCGATGGCGAATTATTATTAAAATTTAACGAAGCAAATTGAATCGCGTGAACGACTTTAAAGGAGCAAAGGACGAGAGAGAAATTTAACAAATAAAAACAAAAAGGACTGAAAAGTCTGCAAAATTTAATTTACGTGATTTATTTGTGGCGGTAGCTAGCGACAGTGGTGGGTGTGGCAAGGGGGTGTGGAGTATTTTTTTTTGTTTTTCGATTGCGATGCGCTCCCATTTCAGAGCTACTGTCTGAGGTGATTAGTTCGAGTGTGGTTGGGGAGGTTAAGGTTATTCGGTTGCTGCTTGAGTTGTTGTTGTTGTTCGGTTATGTGTTTGTTGATTGCACGCAAATCGAAAGGACTCGCGGCGTGTTAAAAAAGACGAAATGGCACAATGAATAAATTGAAAATATTTCATGAATTTAATCGCGTGAAACCTTGTTTGGTTCCTGGATTTCATTTTATATATTTGTTGCTGCCGAATGGTGCGAGTAGCAGAGGATACTCGAAGAGGACTTACTCTCAAATTTCAGATGGTTTGAGGATTTATAATACTTTTTAAAGATTTTAAATTAATAAATTCGAATTGAAGTGCGATTAAGAAAGTGCTTCCATAGAAGTGTGTGCCCAAGATTGCTTATAGTCTAAAATCATCCAAATTAGTGGCGACGTAGTAGGATTAGTAGGATCTTATGTATCAACGCCCATCATTTAGTCATATGTTTATCATAATAAAGCCGATCAAAGCACCAATAACGTCCTGATTCGACACGAAATTGTAAATGAATCTGGGGATTTACGTAAATCCCGGATTTACGAACTCCAGTGTTACTCGAAATGCTGATAATCTAACCTTGATCTTTTCGATCGCAGCCCCGCACGGATTTTGAAAGTACAAACAAATACAGGGGAAAGAACAGCAGTCTCAAGATCTTCTGACTTCAATGACCCCTATGGCTTATTCAAAGACATGTTCGGTATATAATACTGAAATGATGGATTGAGTTCTGCAGAGGCTCAATCGAAATAAGCAAAATATGTGGGTTGCTCCTCAGGAGACTGCTTCGGATAACTTGACTCAGAAAACGGGAGCCCACAGGATGGACACAAAAAACACCATCATATAAGAAACTTAGGGAAAAAGACATGAGACAAAACAAGTTTCAAAGGGACTGCAGTTAAAGGCTCAAGCGATGGTAAAGAGAAACAGGGCGGTAGTCAGAATACCAACTAAAACTGATTAATCTCTTGGAGCTGTCGTTGCCAGCTTTTCTGAAGATTTCAGATACTTCCTCTGTTAACATTTCTACCCACACACCATGTCCAAATGAAACAGGCGCTACAACCGACGAAGTTCGTAATTTTGACGGACGGAAGTCGGTTGATGTGTTCTAATCCATCCAGAGCAACAATCCTGTGTGTTGTTTTCTCCTGCATAAAGTCCGAATATAACCAGTTCCAGAAAATACTGTAGTTTTGGTAGAAGGGAATTCGCGTTATAATCCATTTTTTTCAAATTCACAAAACTTCAAAGAATGAAAACCGACTTACCTTTAAAAGAACCACAAAATCCTCTCTGATGCTCCTGATATCGAAGGCTAGCAAAACAATACTCCTTCACTGTGGGAGCTACCTTAATCTGGAAATGTTTGGATTAAAGTCGATGGCTGCGGTGTAATGAATGAAACCCTCACGGCGAACTCTTGAATGATTAATTAATTCTTTGCTGAAAGTTCATCTTCTAAGAACTACGAATTTTGATGTTTGCAGACCACCCAAAATGACGCGTGCCATTTAATAAGTCCAAGGTTAACTCAAGAAAACGGTGGATATGCTCACGCGTGTCCTTACGCAAAACCCTGGACATGAATAAGAAGGTAGGAAATTCAATTCTTACAGAGAGAACAAGAATTAGCATAACAGGACGGTTCTTTTCATTGAGCGTTAACACTGATATGGCCTGACAGAAAAACCTTCCACAGTTCTACCAACGATGGAAGACTACAATCATTACAGATCAAAGCAAAAATAATACAAGAAGCTCATTTGAAGAAGCCTCTTCAAAAAGGACAAATCACTCAGACTGGAAGTATTCACAAAATCTGATGATACTTGTGCTGTAAAATGGTTTGGATCAGAATTGTCATTGCGACAGTGAGAGTAACTTTAAACCGAAAATCGAAAAAGATTATAACTATTATTATAATTGGAAATTAAAACCTACAAGTCTTATTAAGTTCCTGCTGAGGGGGTAGCACAGATTCGCTGAGATTCATGTGCGGAAAATTGCTTCAGGTCGATGATCCAACATGTATTGCAATGCGGAAGACCAATTATGGGGGACTGCACTTTAAGCCTCTTTTTTGACATAGACAGTGCAGATCGCAGACGCGTCACTAGTTCTGTGGATTCAGGTGATGCTAGTGGACATAATCTTGGTTACAGAGGGTAGCAGGGGTAATTCTCAAAAAGGTGTTTTATCCCAGCTGCATGTTGGTCGCCTCTCTACTAATGTCAATGATCGGACATATGCAGAAATTAGAGCTATACTCGCAATCGCTTCCTGGCAGTGGAAGTAAGCTTTTGGCAAAACATGAATCTTGACACCGAGAAGGGTCCTTCAGATCTGGAAGAGCAAGACCATTTCTATCTTACGTGTTAGTAATTTGGTGGAATCCACTTCCATGCAAATAGCGTGTCCGCTTTTTCTAGTTCACTGACGAACCTCCCTTCCATTAATATTCCTGCGGGAGCCTTCAACGGCGGGTTTATGAGTTTATACTCATTAAAATCTTTCCAAACTGCCGACGCATCAAGAAGCATTGAATTATTTGGATTTTTCGGTCGATTTCCTCGGATCGCCAAATTCCAGGAGCTCGTATTACAACATCGAAGTGGGTGACTGAGGGTCCATATGTGCCAGCGGAATGGAAGTCATTGCACTGCTGAATATGAGATACCGATGACCCAAATGGAAGAATAAATAAAAACTAAACACACATGCAGCATGTGCAACGATTCCCAGAAATTGTAAACTGGAAAAAGATTATACTGGCGGTTGCCGCGGCTTGTGAAGCTGATGTAGTACTATGGTGGATTGTCAAGTTGTAGACCTGGTATGGGTTGCTGAATCACTTGAATGTCTGGTGGCTGGGGTGAGGCGAAGTGATAGTGACTGGCTAGCGTGGACATGTAAATTTTAATAAGACGTTGTAAATCACTGTTTGCTCAATAATAAAAAATCACAGATCCTACATTCATATTAAAAGTTCCACTCCCAACGACATCTGCCATTTAAACAGAAACGCTTTTGTCACAACTCCCCTGTGGAGTTTCGTTGACCTTGCATGCCGACTGTCATGTGACTCCGATCTCATGAACATGTCATCTGAATCAATACCATGGAATGAATGTAGTCGGATCTTAAGCGATTACTCCTAAACTGATTTAGGATGTGGAGATGTTTTTTTTCGTGGAAGACGACCTGAATTGAGATCACCGATTAATATGCAAGGTACAGCTCAGATGATATTTTTCAGGACCTGAGTTCTGGCCTTGTTTGGTCTGCCTGTGTCATGTGACAGTTGGTAAAATAAGGTCAACCACAACAAGGCATCTTAAAGGGGTACTTTACTTTGTTAAGCGCCTAATTGATGTAGACTTCCTGCGACGCGGCACCGTGGTGTACTTCCTATGCGAATATATGGTGACAGTCTCATTGGATTGCAGGCACTGATGTGACGGGTGTTGTACTGTAGGCACTTTATCACAAAAACGGTTACACATCTTTCTTCGAAGAACTGAGAAATTTTATTTATAGGAGAGGAGTTCAGGGGGCTGTTTCCTTATCTGAGCCATCTCTTTCTTAGGCTTTGTTCTGGTAGTTAAATTGTAAAAGGTATTCTCGCCTTCCTTATGATGACTGGTAAATTGGGTGTCAGAATCCTTTGGATAGTTTTTATGCACAACAGACGAGATTAATACACTTATTCCCCTTCTAGTGACATATTACGGAAGTCTGCATTTAAGTCTATCATCAGTAACAATTTAAAGGCTGACCTGACAAGTCAATAAGTGATGTGGCATTCCCGCTCACCGTTAAAATTTATTTACAAATAATAAGTAGAAAGTACATATCACCTAAATTACTACAAAAAGTCTATAGTTCATCCAGACGCCGTACGGCGCAGTGCTTTATTTTGGGAAATATTACCTCAGAGGGTTTTTGGTTTAAACCACGACCAACTCTAAGACCACATGCAGAAGTAAAAGCGTTTCCTCTGACATTATCACTGTTCCGCCAGGCAATGATAAACCTCCGAAAGCGAAATCTTCTGCCTATGAAAAAATCTCTCATTCCACCACCTTCCGGAGATGTAAAAAACGCGTTGTACCCTCCTAAAATGACTAAACTCCGTTACACTGCAGATTGGCGGATAGTGTCGACAGTTTTCGAATTGGCCTGTTTTGCCTAAACATTTCCGTATGGCGGTGCATTTTAGCTGTGTAATGGTTTCATCAGAAAATAACCCTGCTTTGGGAGAACGTTTGCCTACTCTCACACAGTATATAGGCCCTGAACCAGATGCCCTCGATTTAAAGTCAGAGGAGGAAAGCACACCAGCGGCGCTAAACTCAAGCAGCTTTCTATATCTAGGAAGTACTATATGATCTCAGAAGATTGTTTTACCAAAATGATTGTGTACTGAAGAATTTTCAAAGCAAAAGGTGTATTCATTATGCTGTCTGCAGAAACCAAGCCCAGATTGTCCCAATCAAACTTAACCCTCCGATGAGCGGTGGCATATTAGGCGGTAAATGGAGCGTAAAGGGTCTGCCCAGACCCATACATATTAAATGCGTATATTTCAGAACAGGGCACGGGAGATGACCAGAGATATACTAAATATGTGGTTGTGTGTTAGTATATGTGGCTGGTATGTATGTATGTGTGTATGGGTGTGGGAAAAATATGATAAAGCGAATGTTTTAGTCCGTTTGAAAAGGTGTGGGTATCTTAATTTATTACCAAATAAAAATACATTATGAAGGGCATTCTGGTTTGCATTGCACGATTGCATATGCAGCAATAGTATCGAGTTTTACGTCGCGGTTTTGAAGAAGAAGCGCAAAGATGCATGATGAACGTGTGGAGGCTACCTCAGCATATGGCTTTGGTTGAGCTGCGGATGTCGATGGGCGGTAGTCCGGTACCTGAAAATAACGAAATATACATATATTAATATATAGTTTGTTAAATTTCATGTACATTTCGAGTATTCTTACAATGACATTGAAAAGTTTCATTACTTGCTTGATGTGAACAAACCTATGAATCAACGGGTTGGTTGCCCGATTCGTCATGTGTGGCATTACCAGCTGCCGAGCCAATTCAATGACAAATAAATGGCGTTTGTCTCTATGTTTTGCTGGATTCAACTCGTCATTGATGATGAATGAGGCTAAGCCGGCGACATCAAGCATGTTGGAAAACATTGCCAATGGCCACCGATTCGTCGAACGCTTAGAAGAATATCCAGTCAACATCTGATACATTGTGTCTACGCCTGCTTTGGATTGATTATAATCCAATATTTGACCACTGGCTTCTTTGGCTTTGCCATATAGGAACACAGAGCGACATTATTATTGTGAAAGCAAAAGATGGTACTATTCAGAGCACGTTTTAGGTTCATCAATTGAGGAGGGATGAAGGCCTTGGTTTTTCTAACGGTGCCCACATACGTCATATTTCGATCCATCAACATCTCTGCCAAATTATATGATGAAAAGGAGTTGTCAGCGTAAACTGTTCTGCCGCTGGCCACATATTTTTCCATAAATTTAATGACAACCCGCTCGCATTGGTTCGTCTCTCGTTGGCCACCTGGTGGTTTTCCCGTATTTCGCGGGCTATATTGAGTAAACCTAGTTCGTCCGCGATACGGAAATAACTGCTCATCGAGGGTCACGTGGCAGTCCGGGGTGTATGCTCTTTCTAAATTAGCCATCAGCATGAGCCATACATCGTCTATTGCCGAAGATTTGCTTTGTTAAAGCCAGTGTTACCGTTTTCAAAGCGGATGTACTCGTATGTGGTCAAGTGCTTGAACCGGTTGAAGGACATGGTGGTTTTGTAAATGGGCATATTGTAACTCGCCCATAATTCTTTTGCTGGCTGAAAATTGGCGTGGAACACACCAGCAAACAGCAACATCTCAAGACGAAGGCATACATTTCGTTCTCGTTGGTCATCATCCAAACTCGCTGTTTTTTATTGGGATGCGCTTCGTTCCATGGTCGAAAGGATTCCCAGGCTTTTCGATTAGATTCCCGCACGATGACAACAACGATTTGAAGATGCCTCGGTAATACGGCCATGTTCCTCGTAATGGCCCTTTATGTGTAATCATTGGGACATTATGCGAACCTGGTCTTCCAGAAGGTGGTGGATTTGCATTCCATATCTTGCCATCTTTCGAACGGTAAGCCTCTTTTTGAACACAAGCAGCATCTTAGTCTGGTGCAACAGCACTGTATAAGGGAATTGTCGTCGGTGCTTCTGTGTATAACTCCTCCACATAATCATCATCGTTATCATCCAAAACGGCCTCTAACTCAATCTCTTGTTCAATATCGGACGCCTCTTCCACATTTTCATCTTCTTCTGGCACGTAGTCTTCATCGTCCAAATCGTCACCTGATTCTAAAGGGTCGAATTCCGACCCCATAATTTGTCCAATTTGCGACTCAAGTCGCTCTCGTTCTTCCGGACACAAATTTGATGCATTAAGTTTACGAACCAAATTTGTCATAATATCAACCTCTCGCCTTCTCGCTCCATTTTACTGGAAACGAAAAACACGAAAAAATTTACACACGAGCCAAATACTATTCACAAATCACTACCGGCAGCAAAATATCTCCTAAAATAATCATAAAACACGTGAACTAAAGATAAAATTCAATGAACCAGTATTACTAGCCTGCAATTTTGTCGATAGAGAAGTAAATAACACTTGAAAATAACCTAATATCAAATCACCAATTCGCACTATGAAACCTACGCATCAACTGTGGATCTACTTAGACCCATGTGCGTATGATTCACGAAAGTCGTTTAAAATGAAATATTTCCACTGCAAATATATCGAACACATATTGTTTACCGTTACTTTGTGTTCACCTCATCATATTTGAAGAAGTCATGGACTGCTGATACTCAGGAATATCAAGACGAAAACTTAAGCACATTTCAAAACCGGTTTGGTCTTGCCAGATCCATACGCTCATCGGAGAGTTAAAAGTAACAAACACCGTCACAAGGAAACCTGCAAACTTTCATAAATAGATGTCTCTCCAACATTTTGAAGATCTTCTGGCCAAATTTACAAACCAGTGTACCAAAGCCAATAGACATACAAGTTTAGGGGGAGAAATATGGCAGTAGATTGGTCTTAAATTGTAATTAAATCTACCTACCCAACCTAGTAGACGAGCGGAGAAGAACAGTCGAGAAAGAATCCAAATTTTATTAGAAACATTTTGCAATATTCGCTTCCCAAAATAGTCTCACCATTTAGCAGCTTCGTCGAATCTAGATATGGATAAGTATATGTAAATGGTGGTAAATGAATGAACACCTGCACAATTGACCTCATTTCCATAATCACAACTATCCTCAAACTCTCTAAAGATGTCTATACTTTAAGACATTGTACAGTCAAGCTAAAGGACAAGTTCTGAAAGATTCCCTACCGATGTAAGACATTCCATAAGCAATATGACAGAAATTTAATTAATGATTTCAACTGCAAGTTCTCTGCAGAATTTTGATTGTTGTTGTTGAGTCTTGTAATTATAGATTGCATTGTCGGCACGTATGAGATGTGTGTCCTTGTCACTGATGACATATTTGAAGTGCCTGTTTGTATTAACATAACCTTACAGACCGACCTACATAACAGGATTCCGAAAATAGGAGTGGTAAGTACTTTTACACATCAAGGGTTGGCATTCAGAATTTGGAGCCTTATGAACATAATTATTTACATTTCAAAGGGCACTACATCCCCGTAACTGTGTTAAACACAGTCAAAAACGATTTCTCGGAACTTCTCTTCCTCTAAGGCTCAAAAACGGGGAAACAGATTTTTCCAATTTGAATATCAAAAGCCAACCCTTAGCCACTGCATTTCTCCGTCTATATGTTAGATGGCTCTTAATTGAAAAAGTCAAACTTTGAACCCTCGCAAACCTCATACACCGATTACAGTGATCCCCTGATAGAAAAATTCGGTTACCATGATTCCGATAGCCTCTTTGGAAAATGAAAATTCTTTGGAAACTCTTTTAATGACTTCCAAATCAAACGATTGAGCTGATGTGCCGATGATAATGGAAGTGTTGAGGGATAAAACTGAAATTAAAATCGCTTCACTAATTTTTCGTGGTGCTGGGTAGGGGACGTAAAAACTTTTCCTACAATGATTTACCCTTAGCTGTGAGTGTTGCCATAAAGTTTAATACGTAGTCGTTATCAAGTTAAAATTTTTAGGGAGCTAAGTTTAACAATGAGGGGGAACTTACCCAGTTCCCCGATAAAACATTGGAGTGGGGTTACTTGTACTTGGATTGTACACGTAGTACCTCTCCGAGGTTACAGTGAAAAGTCGTTTGTAATAAAATTTTCAATTTATCCAAACTATTTGGTAGGATGGATTCATGTTGATGGAGCATTAGAAATAATTCTTGTAGATACGGATCTCCTGATCTATATGTGAAATTGAGCTTTAGAAAATGCATTTAGTTTTAAAATCTGAGTTCCAAAGTAGATCTTATAAGGGGGACTTTACTTATTCTTCTTTAGATATTAATATCCTTGGAAAACAGAAACATAATTGCACTTTTTTAGCTCTCCAAAGAAAAGGGAAAAGAAAATGAAAGAGCATGAAAGGCAGCAATCACCAGAGTCGAGTGGCGCTACTCTGGGAGCAATGTTCGCAAGTTTTTCAAAATGGCATAAAGAACGCTAACCTGTCAGAACGAGATAGGGGAATTATATGGGGATGTGGATAAACCGTGGATACAAATAACACTGGTCAACACAAATTTCTTACTTCTCCCATCCTACTAATTCCAAAAAAAAAAACGCTTACCTAAGAAATTGTTTGCTTGTGTGGCTGTCAGAATGAAAATACGGAATTAAAGAAATCGTCCTTTTTTATCTCTTTATTGTACAAGATGAGTTTGTTTCATTTTTGCCCTAAGTCGTTATGACTAAACCCAAAGCCTGGGCAGGGTCCGATAAACAGACTTTCTGTACTTTACTTGGCCTGGTGGTCCACCTTTTCATCCACCTTATTAGCGAAACATTGTTCAAGGTAGCGATGAGTAAGGGTATTTATTTTGCACTCTGCGCATCAATTTACTACACGAGAGTACACTTATTTTGACTCTATCATATCATTTACGTAGTAGAATGAATACTGCTTCCAAGAAGGCAGCCCTAAAAGCTCTCCTCTGCGCCTTGCCCAGCAAGTTCCTAGGCTATTTTATTTCTGTGATCCAATTGTGACCCGTGACCCAGACAGCAGTCACTGAATTCAGCCTCCCGGCAGCATGCAGAGAAGTTTAGCATTCTTGAACTAGCTTGGAATTCGTAGAGGTTTCCGCAAAAGTTAACGGGCAGCTTGGCTGTCGCCAAGATCAGAGTCAAAAGACAGTGGAATCTGGTAAAAGAAATACAATTGGAGTTATCATATCCATGTAGATCAAAAAGACTCTACTTGATGACAAGATCTTTGTCTTGCCGAAAGCTTCCTTATACTGTCAAAAAGCCGACGACGTTGACTGAACGTTCATTTCTAGTGCACCTATCATATGAGTCTACCTGCGGCTTAGAGCAAACGGTTGTAAGGCTTATCCGACACAAACGATAGTCACATCAACTACACATGCCTGAGCGTAAGCGTTAGATCTGTTCAGAGTCCATCAAAATGTCCACAGCGTATACCTTCTTGTCGAGTGCGCCTTCAATTCCGCACGCCAGATTTCGAAGAGCAGTTTCGCAGGACCTTAGGCGATGGTAAATATTTTGCATATTAAGTAGAACATGAAGAAAGTCAGACTAATATTTGTGACCATTATGTGTAAGCGTTTCCTTCATGGTAGTCTTCGTATTCACAGTTTGCTTCGCCGACGTGTCCGTTTAAATCTTCGCCAATGAAAAGGATATATTTCCTTGTTGTTTTATTTAAAGGTTCATAAAAGCCGAGGCTGCCATTCAAGACTATGTGAAGCTACATAATTTTTACGGACTCTGACATGCAAGGCGCACAGTGCTCAAAAGTTTCTCCTTGACAAGATTGGCATAAGTTGGCAGATTCAAGCAGGAAAAATTACACTTCAGTCTTTTAAGGGGTATAAATCAGCAGTTTTAAATGGTGTTCTGTCTACATTGCCTCATCAGGACCTTCTTATCCTTACTGGTTGGGAAAAATTTCGAAGGAAAGATTCCTAGTAAATCTTATAATTTAAACAGGACCATTTTTGCCACATCAACAGGGGGTTATTGTCAGGTAGAGCAATAGTATTCCTGGCTGAGTGTTGATTTATAAAGAAAAAGTTGCATGGTGCTGTCTGACGATGATCTATAAAGATGCTTAAGGTCAACTTTCCACGTTCTTCTGATCAGCATACAATCCTCAGTTAATACAATGCAATGAACAGCCATCATCTTAATACTGTGCATTTAAAATAAGGAAACGACTAATCCAATTCAAACAGCTAATATCTCTTAGCTTACTAGAAAATTGTTTAATTTAAAAAAACGGATACGTACACGACATCTCCCCGTTAAATAGCTTGAAGTGCTTTAATCGAGTAAAACAATTTCCTTAACAGATCACTCGTGTACAGTGTGCAAACGAAATTTACATCCTCCACCATCTAGTGCGCTATCATTTCGTATTCACATTGAGTGAGCATGTCAGCAACCTTCAATTGTGCAAAGAAAAAAAGATTCATCGCCGTTGTCTATAGAATGGGAACACGACCAAGTGCAACCAAATTTAATTCCAATGATCCATCCTTTAACCCGAAAGGAAACTACTCGCTCGCCCATACTCAATCCAATTCAATCCAAACATGCTCGTACTCCATCTGCCCTGTCTATCCGTATCTCCGACATCATTCACATCCTTTTTTCAAACTTACGAGAATTAAGTGAATTTTTCCCATTCATTTTACCGCCAAAAAGGACAGCTCTGAAGCATCGAAGCACTAACATACGAATACCGTACCGAGAGCACCAGTGAGAAGCATCAAGCCACCAAGGCACCAGTACACCAAGGCACCAAGGCACCGAGGCACCAAAGCACCGAAACACCATGGAATGAGAATTCAATTCAATTTATTCCCGCTGCACGAAAAACCCCTGGACTACCAACAAGGACCCACAAAGGGAATCCGCAGACCAAAACCAAATGAATAGTAAAACGAATTTAATCCTGGAAAACTTACTTTTTTCCACCCCAAACCAAAAATATGCGCACCCATCCACCCCCATCATCGTCATACACATTAACATAATATTGATTCTCTTCCACTGCACCAAAAAGGGATAATTATGAGTTTACTCGAAAATCAAAATCGCACTGTGCCTGCTCTATGGCCAAAAAACTAAGGAGGTGTTGGTAAAATTTTGAATTAAAGTGCTATATCCGGTCGATGTGGCGGTTTACAAGCTTTGCCACCTTTCCAACCGCCGATTCAATTGGTTCGCTGATTATCGAAAATCCGTTTTTGTTTTGAGTTTGATTAATTGATCCTCGTAAAGATTTATCTTATTTGGAATTTTCGGTATATTTGGCGGGAAATTTAGGCGAGCCTACTTGTATACCATGTGACTACGAGCACAAGTACAGTGTGCGCTTTACCAGGTGAAAACGCAATTCGTTACGCAAACTGAATTACTTTCTCAATAGTGGAATAAGTACGCAATACGAGTAAGTTCAGTGCAAAAAAAAAAGAAAGTAAAAACCACCGAATCCCAAGCTGGAATGCGTTCATTAGGGAGCAGAAGTATGATAGTTAGAGGGTGCATTCAATTGAAAACAAATAACCGCCGAATGCATCAAATTAATTTGCGTGTGCTCTGCGAGTTGATTTTAGTTGAGTAATTTTGTGCATTTCTGACATACCATACTCGTATTTAGAATCCATCCGTTTGACTGAAAGAATTAAGGCCGCAACGTATTATTTTTAGTTCACTTGGTTTGAATAGTTTACCATACAGCTGACAAGGCATGATGGGCTTTTTAGGGATGACGATGACGCATTAAAAATTTTAAAAAAAACATCGGCTTTGTAACGTTCATTTTGATCCATATAGAGGGATTTCCAACTGTTAATCTGGTGCTGGTTGTACATTAAATAAGAAAAAAACTTAATGCCAATTCTTTTTAAATAGTGGGCAACTTTCGTATGTAGTTCTTAATGTAATTGTTTAAGTAATCGAGGACTATTGGCAGGATGTTGCTCAATATTTGCTTCTAATATCTAGGCGGATAGTTTCGCCGCACTATCTGGTGCATTATGCCCAGCTACTAGCTGCTCTATGGCAAATGCAACTATAGTGTGTCGTGTGTCTCTTTTGATTTAACCATTACCCTTCCAACTGCCGCCTCTCAACCTTCAACCCACGTGCCTATTTATAATTTCTGCCTCAGAACTGGAGCTAAGTATCCTAACATCATTAGTTCTCATATTTTAAACCCCTCTTTTGACATTGTATCTGTTGCACTATCTACCCCCTCTTCTTTAATAGCCCCCTCTTCTATTGACTCCCTTTCGCCGACAACTGTTAAATTAACGCAGCAAACTAGCGATACCACCGCATGTTGCTATGCGCTCTCTAGACTTGGGATAAAAAGATAGAAAAGAACATGTATTTATGTATATCTCGCCTATCTGCACGATAAAACCGATTGGGTGTGCTACGAGGATAAAACAAGAACAAACGTCATGGTCTCCATCCAGTAGGAAGGTCTTCCAAGTTCGACTTTCTGTCAGTTAAAATAACACTTATTCGTAGAAGATTGTACCTTATATGTTGCTACATTCTTCCAGCCCAACCTACCGAATTCTACCAAGTTGGTATTGATGCAATTGATAATTTGATTAACTTATCGGACTCTACTTCATCTGAAATGGACTTCGTTTAAAAACCTATCTTTTATCATCGCTTCCAATCACATTTCTACTAAGAAATGTCTTCTCTTAGATCTGTTAACCGACTCTAGTCTATGTCAAGTTAGTTTGCTTTTATAACTATGAAAAATGGAAAAGCAATTAGACCTTATCTTCACAACTGATCCCATCAACTCCTCAGTATCGTGTTGTCCTCTATCGCTTTCAACTATTGATAACTTTCATCCTCCTTCTCATCTTTAATTTTTCCACAACTCTCGCCTCCAGTCGCCTGCTCACGCAATTCTCACCTCTTACAATTAATTTTCACTAAGCTAATTTCCGTAAAACCAGTTCCTATCTAAGCAATTATTCTTTCGGGCTTACCAACCTATCTCTGGTCGCTGCCCTCTCTCTTTTTTACAGAGAAATATTCAATTTGATCTGCTTTCATAAAACATCTTCTATATTCACTCCTTGTTATAATCGTTGACTCTGCTCTCTACGAAACTCTTCTTCCGACTATTCATATCTACCTAGAAATCTTCATTACATCGAACTCTACAACTCTCTCTATCAAAGCTACATAAATATTGCGCAAACCAATCTTATAAATAACATTGTTTGATAATGCTTATTGTATTATGACTTTTGTTTGTTGAGTAATTAATTTAAAAAAAAATAATAGTAATTTTGTCAAAAGTTTCTGTGAGTCACTGCACGTAAAATTATCGGACGGCAAGTATGCAGTTGCATCCTAGCAACAACTTGCACACAATAAATCACATGATAATCCAGTAAGATCTTACGATTTGTGCAACAACAAAACGCAAAGGTGTGTGTATACGGTCGTGTGCAGGATGTTGACTGTGCATGCTCGAAGTCGAACTTCTCGTCCACTTGGATTTCAACAGCAGCAGTGACCACAGCTAAGTAGATTTGTAAAAAACCAATTTTGTAACATTCAAATTAAATCAAATATATTGTGTGTATCTTGTTTCAACCCACATTCATTTAATTTTTTTTTTGTGAACATTACTCATCAAACATCAAGTCCTTTTTTTAATTTGTCAGTTACAAAAGTAAGATCAACGGTTAGTCTTCCTCCTTCGCTGTCGAAATCAAATCTTTAATTTATCCTTCTACCATCGCCAACTTTTTTGCAAAATTTTTCAAACAACCATTTGCCAACAATTCCTTAGCGCCAAATCCCTCTTACTTGAATGACCTACCAAATTTCTCCATTGGTCCCTTTCTCACTCAAAACTTTGATCCTGCTGTTATCGGAGAAAAGTTACTAAAACTTACAGATAAATTTATATCCGGCCGAAATGGCCTCCCCGCTGTTTTTCTTCAAAACTGCTCCAATTTGGTCTATCCCTTACGCAAGGAGAATTTCCCCAGATTTGAAAGACTATAGTTCCGATACACAAAAATATATCAAAGAATGAAATTACCAATTATCGTCTCATTGCTCTCATCTCTCTATAAAAACCGACTCAAAGCCTTAAGCTTTTTGTGTAATTCTTTAATTTCTCTTAGAGAGCATGATTTTCTGAAAGGCAGATCAAGTGCAACAAACATAATTGAATTCGTGTCTTCTACTGTCACGGGCAAGAAATCGATCGTTTGATAATATGTCTTACCAATTGATCCTTTTCGGCTTTGAACCTCTTTTATTAAAATGGATATCTTCTCAACTGGTAAACCGATGTTAACGTGTTTGGAACCTCATCTGGGGTTCCACAAGGCATCCATCTTGGTCCTCTTCTCTTCGTTTTTACTTTTAATGATCTTGAAAGAGTCAATAAAGACTCCTACCTCTCCCTTTACGCTGACGACACAAAATTTTTTAAATTAATTTCTTCTCCCTTCTTCAAAAAGACCTCGATCGGTTTTCAATCTATCTGGTGCCACAAAAACTGCTTAGAACGTAGTATGGAACTTAAATGCAACCACTTTCATCACCTTTCATCTATGGTCAACCATGAACTGCTGGTTCAGTCCTTTCACTATCTTGCAATATTATTCGATTGTGAGCTTAATTTTAATTCACCTATCGACAAGATAATCCTTAAAGCCAACTCATCACTTAGCTTTCTTAAACTGTGGTACAAGGAATTTTGCAACCCATGCATAACTAGATCTCTCTAAATTACCTTTGCTCGCCCCCTGCTTGACTATGCCTGTCTCACCGAGTTTATGTTTCTCGAATCCATGGTATTCAACGTCGATTCCTCCGATTTGCTTCCGCGGTCTGCTCTAGAACAACCCTTTAATCTTTCCTACTTGTCAGGACTGCCCCAAACTCATCAATATGAATTCGTCAGAGGAACGTATTTTCATTCATCGACTACTCTCAGGTTCCATCGACTGCGCATCCGTTCTAAGGTCTAGTGAGGTTAGATTAAGCTTCCTGACAGTGCGGGCTATCCCCATAGAAGTCGCTCACACACTCTCAACAGACTCATGCATTTTCGCGCTACAAAGATTTATAGCGAGTAGAGGAATGCCAATAAACATTTACACTGATAACGGCACGAACTTTCAAGGAGCTAGTCATGAACTTCGAGCAGCGGTTGAGCGAATTGATGACAAAAGGTTAGTCGAACGCCTGGGTAAAGGAAGTATTAAGTGGACGTCACATATGGGTGGCAGCTGGGAACGTTTATGAAGGATGAAGTGTTGCTAACTATGATGGCGGAGATTGAAAATATCATAAATACTCGTCCACTCACTTATGTTCCATTGTATGGTAAAGAAAGAGGAAGAAGCCCTAACACCCAACCACTTTTTATTGGGGTCTTCCAATGGAACGAAACCTATAGGCGAATTCAATGATGAAGGTTGTATTTTAAAACGAAATTGGATCATCATTGAACAGTTTGGGAATTCATTCTGGCGCAGGTGGATAAGATAATATCTATCCGATCTTACAAGGAGGACAAAATGGTTTCAAACCCAGAAGGCAGTTTCCACAGATAAAATTTTTGTCGTCATAGATGAGAACAACCCCAGAATTTTTTGGACTAAAGATAGAAACATAAAAACAATTAGTGGCAATGATGGCATTATAAGAAGAGAATTCGTTCAAACTAAAACCGGGGTTTACTTGAAACCTGTATCAAAGTCGGCTGTTTTGGATGTAAGTGGTTCTTCTGAAATCGCTAAGCCGGATAGTTCCACCGACTTACCACGGGGGACTGTTGATGAACCTTTCATCACTTGCCAGTTATGATACCCTTTTACTGTTGCCTGATAGCTATAAGAAGGAGAAAGGAAAACATTGTTGTGATGTAGTGGTTTGAAACTCAGGTATATTTAGTTTCGATATTAATTCCCGGGGGTCCAAATAGGACGGAGAGTTTTTTCTTCACTCGGAATGATTCGAAGGTTATCAATTTTCACGCTTGTTTTGTGACTGAAACTCTACAACAGCTAAATCTATATGTCAGTGTTATGCCTGCACATGCAGATTTTTCTGTCTGAGTTCCAATTACGCAAATGAAAAACTTGTCATGAGTAGGATTTGAAACTTGACATTCCGAGTGAGAAGCGATTGCTAGTACCACTACAATACGGCCTCTCCCACGATATCCTATAAATAAAGATCAAGGCTTAAAATTTGTGTTCTACTTCAACAACACACTTTAGTTGTTCTTCCAACATCCTGAGAGAGTGATGGACACACATGGGCGCATCAGCCATCGGTGCATTCTCTCAGTATCTTAGAAGCACAACATAAACAGGTAGGACGAACTGTCAAAAGCTCAGAGGAAAAATTTCAGCAGAGCAGGCGGCCAGCCTACTACAAGAGCAAGATAAAAGCGCTACATAGGACTCCTTTTTTTTTGCAAGTCGAAATAGTCGACCCTTGACCCACGTGTTATTCTGTCTCCCCTTATGGGTAGTTTCCAGTTTTAAGTAAAGCCAGGGCACTCCCCTCCATCCCTTCAGCTCCTTACCGCCCCAGTTTTTGACCCGCCTTAGAGGAACGTAATAACGGGAGGGACCTATGGATTCGTCCAAACCTGCACGGAAGTCCACCGGGTTCACCTTTTATAATTCAACTAAATTCGAGAAAAGCTTCCTTCTTCCTTCGTCACAAAGGGTAAACAAAGTTTCAACTTGAGGCCGCCAGACTTGGTTTCTTGCATAGGAAATGAACATTCTTTGTCACTTTGACTTATTTCAGGGAGCAAGTTCGGGGAAAAAAAGGATTGTTTGAACCTAAGATAATTCAGGGGAAATGTTCATTCAGGTCAAAGGAAATACCCAGACCTCGGAAATTTCCCCGAGGACCTAGGGCGTGAAAGTATCACACTTGGGTGTATGAAAGAACGGTCTAGCGGAGTTCCATGACATGGTTACACACTCCAGCTAAGTAGCATAGCGTTGTACACATATACCAGACATTGGGCCCGCTAAGAACCGATTAGATGTAATGCATAAATGTGTGTGTGGGTGGTCTGAGTGGACACGTTGACCACGAAGTTTAGCACTGATTTCTGTGTAAAAGGACATTTTTAAGTCGAAGTGAGTAACTAAGTAATGGAAAGTCAAAGCAAATGAGGTCGTCGAGAGATAAAAGAAAAATGGAAAACAGGACACGATCAGGGAACAATATTCTGAGCCAGGAAGACTAGGGAAGAAGGATAACAGATAACAGCTAAGTATTGTGTTGTGAGATTCCGGTAGCCTTTCGTCCGTGTAGTGGAAAAAAGAACTCCCGTAAAAAAAGTGGCAAGCCTCTAAAGAAAATAACTTTTCAACGGTTAGGAAGACGGAAGAGGTCCAATCTTAAGCGGTTTCCGTTTCGTTAACTTTAATTGTCATTTATTCATTTAATCTAGGTGATAAATTTTGTTTGATACCGCTCACTCCATTGTCCCATACCAGTTCTAATAAACAAATCACCAATACTCGTAATTATAACTTTTATTTACTTTTTTTAAGGTTTCGCAATTCCTTGCTACAAGATTGCGTGGCGCCTACCAACACATTTGTGTGTTGATTTTAATTATAAACCCACACCTGACTGAGCAGCCGAAAGTGGCAGCACTTAGCCAGCTTCCTGTTACAAATTTCCCTTGGGTTTTCTTTGTTTTCATCGCAAACCGCCATTACCGATCAAACCATCATCTGTGTGCTTCGGGATCGTTGTTTTCTTAAAAAAAAAGTTGTTTTTAGTGTTGCTGGCGGCAGACCGGCTACAAATTAGAAATTTTTTATTTAGATATTGTTTTAACCAGGGGAAAAACAAATAAAAATAAATTTTGCAAAACCTGTTCATGTTAACCCCTTTACTACCACTGTACCCGCTTGGGTACAGAAAATTGAACAACTTTATGATTTTACCGTTGCTCTTCTTCAAATTTATTTTGATGAAATTTGATTTTGTTTTGTTTTTGACAGGTTTTCAATAAGTTGGCGTGCAGTTTTCTGTAAAAAAAATATAAAGCGATAGTTTTTTTTTACTACTCCATCTCAGATGCGATTTCGTTTTTCTCGATTTTTCGGAAGTTGGCCTCTATTTTGCGATGCAAAAATAATTTGTTTTATCAATTTTCTATTTATTTCTTTGGAAAAAGTTCAAAAACGAATAATAAAATCATATAAAAGTAAAAAACAAAGTGTTCTTATATTTTGACGCTAGCTAAGCACGCGTAAAATTAGGTGTACCCGTTTGGGTACAATGGGAAAATCTGACATTTTTTTAGAACGGATTGCAAAGCAGTCTCGCCATCATTATTTTATGGAAGGAGATTCGATAATCTTCCAGATGCAACCAATGCAGTCGAAGAGGATGATTATAACGCTGCGTTTGACATTGCATTTATACCACCAGATTACAATACAGACGAGGAGGAAACAGAAACGGAACATTAAGATAACGATCACATACCCAATTATGTTCCAGGTAACGTTGAAATTTTAATTAGGGATGAGGATGAATTTCCTTTATCAGTCATCAGAGCCTCAAAAACTGAACAATCTCAAATCCGACCACACAGGTCCAAAAGAGATGCTAATATGACAATGAACTATTCTGATAACTCCAAAATAAACAAAATGAATATGAAATGTGATTTAGACAATAAGTCTCCAGTCGAAATATTTGAAATGCAATTTGATAATGAGGTAAAAGAATTGATTTTCAATCAAACTAGACTTTATGCTTCTCAACATAACCATCATAGCCTCAATTTCCAAAAAGAAGAGTTGGAAATTTTCATAGGAATTATGTCCTATAGTGGTTACCATTCAATGCCCATGGAGTCCATGTATTGGAAATTGAATGAGGATATAAGAACCGCATTGGTAGGAAACAACATGCCGCGAAATCGTTTTTATGAGATAAAAAAATATATTCATTTCGCAGATAACAATCAACTAGATGCTCAATACAAAATGGCAAAACTCAGACCTCTTATGAATCTTTTGTGCCAAAAATATCAACAACAATGGGGCTTCATGCACGAAAAATTATCCATTGATGAAGAGATGATAAAGTATTTTGGCCATAGTTCTTCAAAACAGTTTATAAGAGGAAAACCTGCTCGTTTTGGTTTCAAGAACTGGATGCTGACAAGTAGTTAGTACCTTTACAACTTTAATACATATTGTGGTGCAAAAAATGTGAACGCTGATTTGTTACAAATGCCACTGGGATCTCGAGTTGTACTTGAGCTTCTAGAAAAAGTTTAACTTCCATCTGACCACATAATTTATTTTGACTATTTTACTTCTCATGAGCTTTTGCGGTTGTTTAGAGAGAGAAAAAAAAAGTGCAGTGCCGTGACAGTGAATATCACACAGTGCGGGTATCCCACCTCACCCGCTCCTAGTCGAAGTACTGTTGCTTGCACTCAGTCACTGCCGTTACTGTATTTACCATACGGTACGGCAGTGGCTGAGTGTATGTAACAACTGATGGATAGCGGGGTTGTGAGTGAAAATTTTGTTGGTGCACTGTTTCATATTGTTGTAAGGGCATAACACCTACAACAATTTGATTCGGTAAACCAACGTCAGAATTTCCACTTCGCAGCCTTGCTTAGTATCGTCGGTGTTTGTGTTTTCTGTGAAATCTCGATTTCTACTGAAATCGTTATTACGGGCGACTTCAATAAATACAATTCTGGGTGGCTTCGACATTCTGGACAGACAACACCCGAAGGACGGTGTGTTGAGATCTTCGCTGCGGAAAACAACCTAACGCAGCTTGTAAATGAGCCCACGCGAATACCAGACGTTGATAGTCATACCGCCAACACGCTGGACTTGTTTTTAACTTCTCACCCTGATAAGTACACCATTGATGTGCTCTCCCCTCTAGGCTCGTCGGACCATTGTGTCATATCGACCACACAGTTAGAGAAAAAATTCCTAAAAGAACCGTATGGCAATACGAGAAAGCCAACTGGAGCGGTCTTAACAGCTTCTTTAGGAATTTTAACTGGTCGTTATGCTTCCTCGATAACGACGTGGATGCCGCTGCTGATATGATTACAGACACCATCCTCTTTGGAATGAGATCCTTTATTCCTCATCGGATGAAGAGTATCAAACCAAAAGAAAAGGCATGGTACGACTCGAGCTGTAAAGAGGCCGTCAGTGTTAGAGAAATGTTTTTTCGGTCCTACAAGACCAACCCGACAGAGGAAAACCGAAAAAAGTTCAAACGAGCCAGAAATGACTGCAACACCTTTCTTAAGCATGTGAAATTCCTATACGACCAAAAACTGAGGCAAAAAATACTGCAATGTCCCAAAGGCAGTAAAAATTTTTGGTCGTTCGTCAAAAACATTAGAAATTCCGCCTCATCCTCCATCCCAACGCTCATTTACAATGACATTCCAGCTGTCAGCTTTTTGGATAAGGCCAATCTGCTTGCTGCACACTTTGCGGCCAGCTCAACACTCCCAGATTGTGCTTTGTTTCCGCCTACACTTGAGTGCGTCGAATCTTCAATGGGACGAATCTACTTTCGCACTCGTGTAGTAGCAAGAGTACTTAAAGATCTCAACATACATAAATCCGCTGGTCCAGATGGTATATCTCCCCTTCTTCTGAAGAGGTGTTCTTCCTCGCTGGCAAAACCACTGCGTAAGCTTTTTCATCAATCCTACACTTTAGGACTCTTGCCGAGCAGATGGAAAACAGCATTTGTCCAGCCCACCCCTAAAAAAGGCGAATCATCTTCTCTCTCCTCCTACAGACCCATTGCACTTACGTCCCTTCTTTTCAAGGTCATGGAAACACTGATAAATCATCAGCTCATGAAATACCTCGAAACTCGAAAACTTCTCAATGACCGGCAGTACGGTTTTCGTAGCAACAAGTCCACTGGTGATTTGATGGCATGTCTCACCGAAAAGTGGAACCAAAGCGTACATCAATCTGGCGAAAGCAAGATAGTTGCACTTGATATTTCTAAGGCATTTCACAGAGTTTGGCATCAGGTTCTTTTGTCAAAAATGCGTGCATTTGGGATCGACGACTCTCTTCTTCAATGGATTAGAAATTACCTTTCGGAACGTTCAATTTAAGTTGTCTTGGACGGTTTCAAGTCTGATATTCACAAAATAAATGCTGGTGTGCCCCAGGGCTCTGTTCTGTCACCGACACTCTTTTTAATTTTCATTAACGATCTCTTGTCTGCTACTTCTAATCCAATATATTCCTTTGCTGATGACAGTACTCTCTGCTTTTCATATTCGTTCCCGGACTCACGGCCCTGCTCTTCGGCTGTAGAACGAGAACGGCAGCGTATGCTAAGCTCATTAAATTCCGATATCAACAGCATAACCAATTGGGGAACTATCAATAGAGTGGAATTTAATGCTTCCAAAACACAATGCTGTCTGCTGTCTTTAAAGCGAAATTTAAACACACAGCCAGTATCTAGGAATGGCACTTGCATCGTCGAAACCGAAAAACTTTCCATTCTCGGTATGTGTGTCAATGACAAATTACGTTGGAATGACCACATATTTGATGTCGCAAAAAATGCTGCGAAATGTCTAGGTTTCCTCAAGCGATGTAAGAAATATTTTAAACCCTCTGATCTGGCCTCAATATATAAGGCATTCATCCGCCCAAAATTGGAGTACAACTCCCACATCTGGTCAGGTGCTCCTAAAACATCTCTGCACCTGCTAGATAGGATTCAAAACCGTGCGATAAAATTTATTGACGATACTAATATCAGTTAATCAATGGACACCATCGAACACCGACGAAATGTCTCGTGTCTCACTTTGTTTTATCGCTACTTCCACCACCAGTGCTCCACTGAAATCGCCAGTAGCATTCCGCCCATTCAAACTTTCAACCGTAACACCCGTCTCGCTATGAATGCTCATCAGTATACCCTCAAGCCCATTTTCGGACGTACTCTAAAATATCGTGATTCGTTCCTAAGCCGTACAACTCGCTTATGGAATGCCCTGCCGATCTCTGTATTTCCTGGTCGTTATAACTTGCAAACATTTAAAAACAATGTACATCGGTACCTCTCTTTTCTTCCTCCCTAAATTTCCTTTGCCCGCGCTGTGTACAATCACCTTAAGGGTACTCAGACCCCGTGAGCGCGCGCTCATTATAAAAAAAAAAAAAAAAAAAGAGGGAAGGGCTTCAGAGCAACTGGAACAGTAAGAGACAACCGAACAAAGAAATGCCCATTGAAGCTAAGAAATTAATTCAAAAAGGAGAGACGAGGGCATTTTGAGCACATTTACGACGTAAATAATAATATTCTTCTTGTAAAGTGGAATGACAATAGTGTTGTCACCATGGGCACAAATTCTGATACCATTCAGCCTATTCATCATGTCAAACGTTGGTTATCAGTAGAAAAAAGAAAAGTTTCCATTCAGCAGACAAATCTTATTGCGGATTATAATAACGGTATGGGTGGCGTTGACTTACACACGACACTGATCGAGTCAATGCCTATAAAATCAAAATTCGAAGCAAAAAGTGGTGGTGGCCGCTTTTTAAGTCCATGCTAAGCTCAACGTTGGAGACCTTATAAAGTCGCAGTAGATTCCGAAGATGACTTGATATCGATATGAAGAGATATCGCTCGATATTATCTTAGAAGATATACAATTTTACATCCTTCAACATCAAAACGATCAATATGTGCAAGCGTTGCTTTGACTGAAATTCACCATTATCCCCAGAGAATTGAAAAGCTTCTTAGAGCAAAGTATGTCACATGAGAGTCAGATGTATTCGTGAGTTCTGCAACATAGTTCTGTGTGTCGAAAAAGAATGCTTTAAAAAATTAGCAATCATAGGTTCCCATTGTACCTATTTGGGTACACCTTGAAAACAGTAGTTCCTTCATTTTAAAAAAAAATAAAAGAAATATTTTTGTATTCTCTTAACACTATTCAAAGTTATGTTTGAAATTTGAAATTTTACTTTTAAATGTCTTTGGGAATAAATGGGTGCATTTGGGGCTTAAAAAATAAAAAAACCTTTCCATCAACAATGGCTTACGACTTGATACCGTTCTACGTCATGGGGCATCATTGTATATTATTTCTTCTGAAAGGAAGCGAGTGAATTGTGTCAGCGAACCATGATAAAGGAATTTTTGTAGCCAGATGTTGAAGGCACGGCTGTGATGTTAACAAGGTGGTTCGAGTTCGAGTCTATATTGTTTGTTCGGAAGGTACGCGTTACAATAGGTCTTTCAAGCAGGACTTACTATATCATAGTCAGAACCGACTCATTTTTGATTCCGGCTCAACAGAATAAAAAAAAGAAAAGAGTGTAATCTGTAGCCAGGAACAATTTATACGAGTTCTTATTTAGGCAAAATACGTCTTACAAGGGCTTACGATCAGAGCAACTATCTTGTTTAGGTATAAGGACGAATCCAAACCTAAAGATGCAAATTTCTCGTCTGCTCTACAAACTCCGCTCCAAGCACTGTTCAACCCAAAACTCGCATGTTACACAAAAAATGCGAAAATTTAATTCGACATTTAAGGATTCAGAAATATTCACAATATGGTATGCTTCCCCGGATGAATAAATCACAGACATCTGTTGTGAGATATTTATGTTGAAACGACTATCAGTACAAAGATATCACTTTGCCTTAATCCAGGAATCGAAATACGGATATACATCGAATGAACGAGAGTGTGTACTTAACTACGAGGAGGTATTTCTCGGATTCGAATCGGATTTCTATTCGTATTCTCGTCAAAACGAAGGGATGCATAAATTGTTCCAGAAATATAGAACAAGAAACCAATAAAACCCCCCGAAAATGGAATAAGAAACACGACAAAAGGATAATGTTAACTACACCGTACCGAAAAATTCCAATCCCTCTTACAGTGTGCTCCATTGGGGAGCACTTATCCAAAGATGTCTTCGAGAGTACGTTCAACATAGAAAGTGTAATAATAATATTTCAAAAAGGAACAAAGTGCCAGTTAAGAAAGTCGACAAAGAGCCCTTAGAGGGGGAATGCTTGCCCAGCACGGGTGGTAAAGCACAGAGCTGCTGTACAAGAGAACAAGGCCAAGACTTACACATCCTTTTCATGCACTTCAATGATATTATTCTGAAGTTTTTCAGAGACCAACCAAAACTTATTCGATGGTCTCCCCTTTCGTCTGTCGTTGATAGTAAAAATGGAATGTATTTTACTTACCGATTATTTCAAGGACCTGGAATGGGTTTGGCCCCAAAAGCAAGACGAAAGAAGTATAACGAAACTAGAAAAGACTTTCATCGCTGTTCCACATGCAATCGTTGTTCAATGGGTTTCAATGATTCATTGACCACGGTCATGGACGGTTGTTCGAGTCCATTAGACTTATATTATTTTTATTATTATTATCTTTTTTCATTTTTGGTTTCATTCTCTCTTTCCCGTTTGCGAAAGTGAATGGAAAATCGAAAACTAAAATTTGAGAAAGGTAGGTGCATCCGAGTAGTAATAACATATCCTTGAAGTGTTTATGGCTCTAAACCTTTTTTCCATGAACATCATTGTCGATGCTTTTTCTTATCTGTCATTAAAATTAATTACGAGTAAGTAGCCTACCGCAGCAATGATGTAGGCTTCCGAAACATTCAAGCAATTACTAGGCCTTTCACTTTCTATATAAGGGGATCTTCGTTAACCAGCTGAATTGGAAGGCAAAGACAATTTTTTCGGAACTCCAAACGGGGCAGCTGATGTCTTTTGACGTTGGGAAAATCGTCGTAACTAGTATTTATTTTCTTAAAATCTCACTATCTGGTGATCTGGCAGAATAATATAATAATATTATACTATGTGCAAAGCATAAAAGGGTGGTGAATGCGATTATATGAGAACACAAGCGTTCTCAATTTAGCCCCACACCATCAACCACATCCACGTGGTCACTGCTAAGAGCCTAGTATCTCGACTGGAGATGGGATAACCAACCCCTGTGGAAGGTCATTGGTGGCATCTCACTAAGGCACTTTCTCCTGTTTCCGGGCGGCAGCGGACGAATTCTAAGGATGGAATCAACGTTGTCGTCCACAGTTCCAGTTAAGACGAACTAGTGCTATCTCTATATGCGCTGTTTTAACGTAACGTACTTGAATACCAAGTCTATAGGGATCTCCAACACTAAGTCAGGGTGTTGGAAAAGAGTTGGCTTCGGATGAGCCCCTAATAAGGGCCAACGGCAGCATTCACATCCTCGAAGCGGGTTACTGGCTGCGACTCCATTTGCCTTAGGGTCCCAAAAAGGGCCTCGCCCTCCAGGTTGGAGATTGTGCGTGGCGTTATCGACTCAACCACGTAAAAATTAATTGTTACGAAGCGACCAATAGCCTCGCAAAAGGACGGATTCACTGTTGACGACGCTGTAAAACGAACAAAGGACAACAACTTTCGGATCTGCACGTGAAATGTTCGGACCATGAACAGCCAGCGTGCAGCCGAACAATTAGCAGATATCACCGTGGACCGGGAAGTGCGGGCGGATGGGCCGAGCAACAGAAAGATGAAAAACTATGATATTTACAACGGTGATTGCAATAAAGAACTTAAGCAGCGTCTACTTGGATGCGGATTTGTTGTAAGCGGCAGACTTAGGCAAGAAGTCTTGAGTTTCCAACACGTCAGTGAATGGCTTATAACAATTTGTATCGAAGGTAAATTCTCTAATATCAGCCATATATGCGCTCACGCCCCAACAGAGGAAAAGAACGATGGTACCAAAGAAAATTTCTACGAGTTCCTCGACAAAACCTACGAGCAATGCCAAAATTGGAAAGGAGGACATTTTTGGGAGCACAATCGGAAGACAAACCCTATACGATACCACGTCTGGAAACGGACTTAGGCTAATTGATTTCGTTGCGGAACAAAACGTTACTATAGCAAGCACACGGTTTCCTCACCTCAATATTCACAAGGGAACATGTCAGACACCAGATCAGCTAACTTTCAACCAGATTGATTATGTTGTGATCGACGTAAGGTACTCCTCAAGTATTTTAGATGTTCGAACATTCTGAGCGGCTATCATAGACTCAGACCACTACCTAGTTACAGCCAAGGTACGTCTAAGATATCTCAGACACAACAACTGGAAAATACTATCAGGATATTTAAAGTTGAACGGTTGCAATCTTGACAAGCCGCCACGACCTTTGCCGATCGCGTATCCCTCAACCTCTCGAGAAGTCCTTTGCACCCAGCATCAACTGCTGAAGGCCTGTTGCTTAGATACCGAGGAGATATCGGAGATGGTGGGTTTGACCCGCCCACCAACACGAAACTCCTGGTTTGATGAAGCACATGCAGCAAAACAACATGCCCACAAAGTGGCACTTTGGTGCCTGGAGGTACTACTCCAGGAATAATATTCGGGAGTTACACCAAAAGATAAAAAGAACGTGTCAGGGTAATAAGACTCGAGGGAAAACCTGTAGAGATGAACAAGGAAACATTGTAGTAGAGTCACAGTCGGTGCTGAGGATTTGGAAAAACCATTTCTGCAGACAGCTAAACGGCGAAGATGATACAAATTCCGCTGCCAGGCAGAGCGAACCATTCAATATTGACGATGCAAGTTAAGAATTCCGTCCACCCGACCAAAATGAAGTAAGGATAGCAATATCTAAACTGAAGTCGAGCGCGGCTGTCGGACCAGACAGCCTACCCGCCCAACTCGTCAATATTTGTTCGGATGAATGTATGCATGATGAATGGAACCTCAGCATCGTTTGCACGGTTCACAAGAAAGGAGACCCTCCAAACTGCATCAACTATAAAGGTATCAGTCTCCTAAATAACGCATATAAGATCTTGTCTGCTATCACATCAGAAAACTACATCTCTTTAGAAATCAAATGAAGAATAACGCTTGTCAATCGCTGTTTCTTAGGGCTGAGAAGACAACTGTGTATTAAAGCCCTCTCCCGAACAACCAAGGAAACTCTATATACGACCCTTATGATCTCAGTCCTGCTCTGTGGTTCCGAAGCATGGACCTTTTCAATGCGGATAGAGATATTCTTGGTCGTTTTGAGAGAAAAATTCTTCGTAAGCGTGGACGGGTCCTGGAGCAGACGATTCAACGACGAAGTCTACGAGCTGTACAGCGACATCGACCGTGTCAAAAAACTACGCATTGAAATGGCTGGGAGATGTAGAATGAACACCAAGGATACAGCCTGCAGAATCTTCGACTCTAGTTCGGATGGACAACGCATTAGAGGAAGGCCTGGCCATGCAAGTTGAGGTGGGGACCTCAACCAACTTGGAGTGCTCAACTGGAGGCAGTTAGTAAAAGATCGCGCTAATTGGATAGGCTTATTGGTTGAGGCCCAGGTTCACCCTGGACTGTAACACCGCCTAAGTAAGTGAGTAAGTAACTAAGTATATACAAGCAAAAAGCTGTATCTGGCAATTCGGATCTGACGTGTCAAGGTCATACTGATTTATTCCGCCATTGACGTGAACGTAAAAATTTCATCTGACCATAGTTGCTTTCACATCGTGCATATTTATAATCTTACCCGCAATGTTAACACTAGTGAATTTTACGACTAATTTTTCCTGTTTCAAGTTTTGGAGAGAACCGTGTTAAGGCAGTAGCCTACGCCGACGACATAGTCATTCTGGTGGGAGGAAAACATCTTACAAAAATCAGCGAACTAATGAAGTCGGCTTTGAATATACTCGTAAAATGCACAACACAAAAATGTTTAGGGACAAACTAGTATTATTCGCAAGAAAGAGAAAGCCAGAAAAGTTTAACCTTCTCAGAATCAACGTTGTTGGGATACAACTTTCATTTGAAGCTAAATATCTAGGAGTCATCCTAGACAGTAAAGTCAATTGAAAGCATATCATCGAAAAAATGACCAAAAAGTCATGCCAAAGGACTTTTGCTAAACGTTGGGAACTAAGGCCATGTATAATACACTGCATGTAATTTACATGGTCATAGTCAGACCCATTCTTACCTATTGTGCGTTGGTTTGGTAACGGAAAAGACTAGTTTTCTCAAAACACTTACACAAGTTGAAAGGCTGGCGTGTGTTGCAGTAACAGGAGCATTAAGGTTCAATCCTCAAGCTGCACTAGACGAATTTCTTCAATGCGCGTCTCGATCAGACTATAGAACTGACGAAGTATAGTCACCACATTGTGCCAAGTGTAGTATCAATGTAAACATACCCAATTGTGTATCGCACATACTCATACATAACATGGTTTCTTGGATCTGGCTAGATCAGAGCTACAGGCGCTTTTGCCCTTACAAAGAGACTGTTTTATAGCAGCCAACTCGATGCGAGGGTAAAGGTAATATGCTACGTGGCCTTCATCAGGCCCATGCTGGTATTTGGTTGTCCCGTGTGGTTCAATGTACGAGCAAGCTTAATGGAAAAGATTCGGGTGTTTGAGAGGGCTTGTCTTAGGGCTTGTTTTCGCTTGTACAGAACACCAGAGTCGGAGTACAAGAAATTTTATCCTAATGAAGTCCTTTACAACAGGGCGAACCTAATACGAGTGGAAAACTTCGTAATTAAGCTGACTCGAAGGCACATTGCAAGAGCAATGACCTCGACGAATAACCTGATATCTGGGGTTTACTACCCCAATTACCTTTATCACGAGAATGTGCGTTCTGACGGCTTCGTTCCACCGGAAGCATTCCTCTACCTTGATCAGATAGGGTTGATCCAGATGTTAGAAGTTGATTAGATGTTAGAAGTGAGCTGGTGTTACTTCTACTTCAATTCGTCGGCCAGTAAGCTATCAGTTATATCAACTTTGTTGGTTTTAAGCTTTGCTATCCACACATCGTTTTGGTTAAGTGGACGAACGCTTTGTCTATCGTCATCTAAGCTGAATGGTCTAATCTGGCTGATCGTGGGATGTTAGTATTTGTCGCCATTATACCGTCTGCAGCAGAAGTTCCAATATTCGCAGGACCGACTGTGACTTTACCTCCAACTTCCAACTTCTACGTCTCCACATATTTCTGTACTATTCCTGCAGAATAAACTTTTGCTTTTGCTCGTACAGATCACGAAGGACTACCGTTTATTATTGCAGCCACCCCCTTGTACAATTTTTGTTAGCTATATGTTCTTCTTGGTGGTTGTTTGGTGAAACCCAGCATATCTCGTGCGCCGTCTCTGATGGCAAGTTGGCAGCATTGATATTGGCCTTCGGTATTTCGACGCAGAGCGATGGCAAGACATATCTTTGCCCCCATGGATGTATGGGCATCCCGTAATCATAAGTCTACATGACAGGTGGTTTACGTTAAAAGTCAGACACTAGTGTTCGGAATGACAATAAAACCTTTAAGGCTTCCGTAAAGGTTGGTTCTCATAATCTTAAAAATAAATTCTTCAATTGTGCGATAAATTGTATTTCTCTTGGATGAAAAGCCATGAATTTAACAGACCCTTTAAGGACACTCTTATCTGAAAATATCGCACAAAACAGATTTTGTCTGAATGAATAATATTTACACGTGAATGCCTTGGAGGTGAGCAGCTTGCTATAAATAATTCAAAGTCATCAAATTAAATCGCTAATCGCTCTTCCACTTGACAAGGTTTCGAGTTTCTCGAGCTCTCAACCATAAAAAGCGAAAATAAATTTCCAACTCAATCTACAGCTTCCAATCCTCAATATTTATCTCATCCCGAAGGTACACAAATCACTTACAAACAATGATTCCAACTAAAGTCTCATTAGCGCTCTTGTTTACCTGGGACAAATCCTTTCTGCTATCGTCAACGACCATCATTCTGAAGATGTCTGGGCTGGTTGTCAACGTCGTGGTCGACGGTGTCGTCAGCTCTTAGATGTCATCTTGGATACAATGAATGGTAGACATTTCCAAATATTTGCATTCAAAATAGTAGAGTAGAGCCCTCCTCGTTTCAATATGCCTGCCGAACAAGTACTTTGCCCGAACTTGTACGTGATAGGTGAAATGTCTTTGGCTATGAAATAAGTTTCAGCACAAGGACATCACGCAAACATAAAAGAATTTTGGATTTCGTGAATCAATTTTTCAGTGTTGTACGGACAATTATTTGCAAATTGCTAAACGATGGTAAAATCTACAAAAATACAATAGGACGTTTCGTGTCCTTGTATCGTTGTTCTTCTATCGAACAAAACACCGTGGGTCTTCTAAGGATCCCAACTTCATTTGTCTGGTAAAGACGCAAAGTGTCCTCAAAAAGTATTCGCGTAGATGAAACCTGATAATTTTTTTAATGGTCCATCATCGTTGACACACAAGGATATCGGCCGGCAGACGGACGGGTTCTTTTCTACTGCTTAGAATAAAGCCCGATACTAAAATGATGAGAAAACCTCAGAGGTGTAAACGTTCCGAAAAGTTACGAGTATACAGCTTTGTTAGGGAGGAATTCTTTGTGTTAAATTTATTAGCAGGCATATTTCTCGTTATCCGCAATTATGCGTGTTTTAAGGATTTACCAGGATATACGATTTTTCGACTGCCTCATGGCTCAGAGTGCGTTCTTTGTTAGATTTTTGGATGTTGGCATTCACCCTGGCAAGAATAGAAATAGCTGAAATGTTTTTGAAAATGATATGCCCGTAGAATACCAAAGAGAATGGAACGGGACGAATTGTATGCAGAAGGTGAAAATAAAGACTTTAGCTAAGTGGATTGAATTGTCTTCGTTTAAGATGAGTAAAGGATTTTTCTAATTTTTGTGTGGGTCTCATATTTCGAAACGGCAGGAGATGCTGTTTTTATAAGAAGGATAATCAACAAATACTTTCAGATGAAAGTTTTAGTCAAATTCTTTCGTAAACTCAGCAAGGCATTGACGTTGGTATTTGTTAGATTATTTAATTATTAAGGTCCATATTGAGGTGGGACAACGCTGATTCCGACTATTTTCTTGTTTCAGTCATTCAGATATAAAACACCTACTGTGACCAAACTCTACGGAATAATAAACTAGATTTAATAAATAGATAGCTTTTACACTAATCTTCTTCTACCTTGAGCATCGAATCGAGTTGTAGAGGCTGAGTAAGTCAATGAATCTCGATAAATTTTCCAGATGAGTCCTGAAACTAAAGCATGCTTCCCCCCACCCCCCTTCCCAACCACTCCTTTTTTTTCCTGGGCTGGTTCAAGGTGTCATACGACCCGTGCCGAAGATCTACCTGGCTGAGGGTCCAGCATCTCCAAAAATAGCTCAGTCGCGAACGGAGTATCCTGCCGACCTCCGGATCAGCTAGCTTTATCTGTATACAACGGATCTCTGTACAGATGAACCACCCTTTCTCCGCTACTCGTGGGACCATATTATGGATAATATCTCAAATAAAACAAAATCCGAGGCCGGTACACTTTTAATACCGGGCAGTAGAACGGTGACTACACCGACTACCGGCAAGGCCCTGCATTGTCGAGCAGAGGTAAAACTGTGGAAGGCCATGGTTCACCATCCTCTAAAGGCAAGCGCAACTAACCTAAAAATAAATCTTCAAGAAGTGTTAAGATTGTGGAAAGCCATGTTCCTATAACTTACTCCACCCCTAGCAGCAGCAAGTTTGTGGCAGGCCACGGAATTGTCACTGCTATTAAAACTCCTCCTGAAATATTTTACGCATCATCAAAACCTTCGGATCCATTCCGGAAGTTGAGAGAAGTGCGGATATAAAGAGCAACTTTGAGTGGGCTAACAACATCCTAAAAGACTGCTCCCAAAACACCCAAAGACTATTCCAAGCGCCAGAGATCGTTGGAGAAAACCGTGGCGGTTCCCAAGAGGCCCAAACTTTCAACACCGAAACCCATGGGCCATCCAACAGCACATCTCTGAGGTCTTTCAGCGAAGTCTTAAAGGACGCAACAATAATCGCGGTAATCGATAGGAATGATACCGATGGTTCTATAACACATGAACGGTGGCAGCTAGTCAAGTTAAAGCTTTCGATCAAGGTATGATTCGGTTCGGCTTCGAGTCAATACAGCTAAGAGTCTATAAAAAGGATGGGCTTTGAGATCTTGGAGCGTCGATATCCTTTCCAGAAGTGGATAGCGACGGCTCCAATCTATCAGAGATGACAATTAAGCCGTCGGTCTCCTCTTCTGACATCCTATTGGAAATGCAAACCGATGACGAATCAAAAAGAGGTCCTATACGATCAGACGAAGAGGATGAGCTCTTGGTCACATCTTCAGAATTGGAGGACATCAACAGCACCGTGGTGGAGGCTACTCTGGTAAACTGTAGCAATGATACACTCATTCTGCGTTTTTCAAAAAAACGCAGAAGACATTATCCTAATCCAGAAATCATGGATTGTAGAAGGCGTGGTTAGTGGACTTAGGATACCTGTATATGCTCCGCTCTATATAAAAGACAAAGGGAAGATCAGAACTTGTATATTAGTGAAAGGTAGCCTTAAGGCAATTTTTACTTCCTAATCGCAGCGACCCCGACTTAACCGTTGCCAGACTGGAGACTGCCAAAGGATATTACTGCCTGGAATCGGCATACCTTGGCTACGACCATTATTGCCCTCTCCCTGGTGATAACCTAGAAAAGGTGGTACTCGAAGCTGGAAGGCAAACAAGTGACATACACAATATGGGGAAGTACCGATATCAAAGATAGAAGTGAGTCACTTTTTGACTATATTATAAGTACTAACTTCATTGTTTGCAACATTGGTAGTGAGCCCACTTTAATAACTCGAAACCGACAGGAAGTGCTAGATACCACAGACCACAGATACATCCAATTCAGCCTGAGTGATGCTCCCCACAGCCAACCAGGATTCCGAAATTACCGGAATACTGTCAGAAACGCTATCTTCTGAACTATCAGGTCCCCCGCGTGACACCAATGAGCTAGACATGAAAGTTTTTGAAAGTCAAGACTTTTAACGTTAGTTTCTCAAATTTCAAATTTATTTAGTCTTTCTTAGTATGGTTTTATAGGTGGTAAGTCCATGGAGGATGATTTTTAAATGTATAATAGTTTAAATGAACCCGAAAACCCAGGTATATTATATGTAGTTGGGTGGACTACTCATTGCTTTTAAATACGTAAATATTATGAAGCGGGTTTCAGAGACTTTATTCATGGTTGGTTTACTTCGTGCTTCAAAAATTTAAAACATATAGCAAAGATCAAACAATTTTTTATTGCTCAACATCTTGTCAATGTAGGTGTTCCACAAGGTTCTGTTTTGGGTCCAATCCTCTTTTTAGTATATGTGAATTCGCTACTTATACAACATTTTAGAGGTAAAATCACAGCATTTGCTGACGATACCACTAAACCGGGTTATAAGGCAACTTTACCAACTCAGCATCTACTGATGTCTGCCTACTTTAAAATTAGTCTATGAAAGTTGATTGAAATCAAAGTTACAATACACAATAACTTGCTGGGGTGGTACGTATTTCAATAAAATTGAAACTTTACAAAACGAAAACATACAATATACGTGTTAATTCTAGATACTTTGTAACTCTACTATTTACCAAAATACCTTGGAATACTGTGAGAAACGCTATCCTCTGAACTATCAAGTCCCCAGCGTGACACCAATGAACTTGACATGAAAGTTTTTGAAAGTCAAAAATTTTAACGTTAGTTTCTCAAATTTCAAATTTATTTAGTCTTTCTCAGTATGGTTTTAGTGGTGGTAAGTCCATGGAGGATGCTTATTAAATGCATCTTTTCACTTTTCACTTTTCACGTTTTTACGCTGTTACCACGTCTTTTTAATTTATCACCGGAAAGTCTAAGACGCGAGAGAGTAAAAACTGTATTTTTATAGATAAATCGAAAAGTGGGCTATTCTCTTTTAACCGCTCCTCTATAGATAACAGTTTTATTACCATTGTATAACTTTTAATTTATGAATTTATTTTATACTTCATTATTATAAATATTATATTATTATAATTGTTTTTTCCTCATCAATTTATGTTTTTTTTTTTGTTAAATTTTGTAATTTTGCTAAAACTAAAAGGTACATTCACCTCTTGTCAAAAGGAAGAACTGAATGTATCGCATTATTCCATACAAATATGTTCTTATCAACTTTTTAACAACCTTTGTAGTGTTTATCTCAATTTTATATAAGTTTTTGATATGAAATAAAGAAAAAAAGGTGCCATTCAACCATTTTAAATTTTTTTAAATGATTGTCGAATAAACGTCACTTTCTACAATACATATTGAAAAATTAATTACACGACAATTGTATTTCCATTCGTGGTAAAACTGTGGTACTTATGAACAGGAACTTTATAATGCTGGTACATATCAATAGCATATTGCGGGCGTTGCCTTTACTACGGGCAACTGCTATAAAATCATTGAATGGACTTCCTGATGGAAACAAAAGTCCATGCGCCACCTCGTTTTTTGCTATTGCTATCCAAAATTTTCGGTTTGTGCCCTGAAAAACTTTATTCGTTAATTCTTACCTTAGTGTCGAACCTATCAAGCTCTGATGGCAGATTAAGGTGAATGATTCTCGAGAATCTCTGCAGATGAGTCTTGAACACAAAGGGCGGTCACTCCTTCCTATTCCTCTTTCGATTACAATTCTCAAATCACTTTTAGAATAACTAAGTCGAAAGTGGCGTACCCGGATTCGTGACGAACTGTGAAAAATAATGGCAATCTGGATACACAAGACTTCTGAACAGGTGAATCTTTTTTCCTGCAACTGTTGGAAATCAATAAACAAATAGTCTAAAAAAACACAATTAAGATCGATTAACCGTTAAAACCGGACTGTAGTAAGCGACTATGTTGTTTATTAGGACAGGACAGATAAGACGTTGAACAGTGGAAAGGTTATATCTTCCTACGATCCATTTCCTGTCTGTGAGCCTAAGCTAGATGGCTCCAGTAATGGAAAAATTAATCATTGCCTTTCTACTCCTACAAGAAGCTACTTGTCGATGAGCACCAAGTCCTTCCTAGAGCGTTTTGTTCGGCACTCGCTCAATAAAACTCGAGCAAAATGGCATTCGCACTCTCAGAGTCTTGCTCAGATTTTCATTACATTCGATAGAACAACGAAGGTCTGCAGCGACTTCAGTTCAAGCTGACATAGATCGTTGAAGAAATCTGGCTTTTTTTCCAAGGGTCATAAGGTCCATAACACTAGCACTACTCTAAAGCCTTCCAACGTAATATTTCAAAGATCTTTCGGTAAAATTCCTTATATTCCTCTCCTGACGACAGTACTCTCTGCTTTTCATATTTATTTCTAAACTCGTGTCCCTACTCTTCGGGGGTAGAACGTGAGAGGCGGGGTATATTAAGCTCATTAAATTCCGATATAAACTGCATAACTAAAATGGGAACTACTAATCGAGCGAAATTTAGTGTTACCAAAACATAATGGTGTATGCTGTCAAATAAGCAAAATATAGACAACTAGCCAGTATCCATGAATTGCAGTTCTCACTCTCGTAGTGTGTATCAATGGTATAATACCATGCCTTTATCTGGTCAGATACTCCTAGATCTAGCCCACTCAATTGACGATCCTACAACATCGAAGTAATGTCGCTTCCTTTACTTTCTGCTATCCCCTATTTTTATCACAAATGCTGTAATACACGTATGCCAACATGTTAGGGGTTGTTGATTAAAATAAACAATAAAACACCATTAACAGCAAAAAATTCATGAATTCGTCAATTTCAGTCTAAGTTCAGCATTCGCATATTAAGATTCACATCACATCGATCAAGAGGGTGCCCAAAATACCTCGAAAGCATGCTAATTACAAAGAAAAGCTTCCTGGCATTGTTTTTGTTGGCCTTCCCAACCTAAAAGCTAGTTACAATTCCCTTACAAAACCCCTTATACAGAACATTATAAGCTTATAAGCTTATATGCTACCGATATGTTGGCACTTTCCTAAGTGGTTATTAGAGCTCCTTGTAAGAAACTAGTTTTTGAAGCAAAATCTCCATGGGCTCATGGTCTTCTTAACACTGTCCACTTAGTCTGATACCCAGCTTAGCATGAGAAAATATTTCAAACCGATTACGACTGATTTCAGCAAATTGTCTTTTTGTTATTTCACTCTGCCAATTACTACCTACCCGCCATGCATACGAAATGTGCAGTACTCATCGATGATTTATGAAGTATAAACCATTTATTAAATTGAGCGCCTGTAGCACTAAGTACATACATGACAGCTACACTTTATTCCCTCTTTCTAACAATCCATAAATCAATATTTCTTTCCATATTCCCATGTTAGATGCAAACAGAAAAAACAATCCGAAAACAATCCGTTTTACCCCTGTCAACCCTTCGAACATCTTCAATTTCCATTCCAACTCTCATCATTCCAATTCAAAAAAAAAAAAAAAAAAACAGAGAAACAAGAACTCTTAATTGTTTCAGTTTTGTTTGCGCCAACAATTTGTCTTGTCCAAAACTTCTTCACTCTCATAAATCACACAAAATGAACACAATAGCAGAACCACCCCACTATCCCGCTAAGCACACCCTAAGGATATCTCCGAGATCTGGAGTACGAAAATAACAAACCCTAACAAGACAACTGCAATTCATGGTCCAAGATGTTATTCTACAATAATAAAAGAATGCCAGAGATATGAGAGCAGTATTCACAACGATTCACCCCTACTCAGCACCAAAACCACCCCCATCCCAACAAAGGGTGGTCTTGGTAGAAAAAAAGTTGAAAAAAGAAAGAGGACCTTAAGTTAGTTTTTTTTTTTTTTTGAGGAAAAGAAGACTGCTGCGCCTGACACTGTACATGACTCTGCATTTCTACCTCTTGAAATGGCACACCATCAAGACGAATTGTAGGTACTCCTCATCGGAAAGATGTATCATTGACCACCTACCCCTTGAAATGGTTTTCCAAAAAAAACAGAACAAAGGAGTCACAAACCCATTATCCTTATCGATAGATGTTCACATTCTTAGATGTCTGAATCCGGATCGAAAGGGTATTTAGTTAAGCGGCCACTTTTTTGACTCCGATTACGATTACTGGTTGCCTCCTCTTAAAGTATATCCCTGATGAAATTGCTTAACCATTAGGAAATCGTCAGGAACTGGATCTAAGAGAACTGAAAAAAAAAGACAAAAAAAAAACCATGAAGGATTGAACCCGGTCAGTTGACGGATTAGAATGGAGTGAAGTGTAAAAATTTCTTTGATCCCTCTTGCGACATTGTTAGCTTAGGAGAGGCACATTTTCCGACTTTATTGGCCATTGATCCAGTAGCCTGACGCGGCGAGAGAAAACTTTTAATCCTGCGAGACGAAAGGGCTTCTTGAAATTGAATCGAAAATTGTGGTTGGTTTGTGTAACATCAAAATGTCTGAAAAGGTTGTCCTTGCTCAGTAGCAAGTTGATCAAATAGCTAATGAAGTCTGATAAAAGGATTTGTCGGGTTTAATCCAAAATGAAGTGGAGATATGCAAGGACTTGTGGCATTCATGTAACTGTTTAATGAACTCCTTCTTTGAGACATCTATGTGTGCAGTTGTTTCAAAATGTAAATTGGATCCTCATAGCGATAGACAAGTGGCTTATCATCCTGTTCATGGCTTAGGAGTATCAGGACGTTCATATGCTTCACATTTCTTAGGAATCTAAAAACGCTGGATGCACTATATATCGTTCCTCTTCAAGTGAAATAATTACTAGGTATTTTCTTGCTTCCTGTAGAAAATGTTTTATTTCTCAATTGCATTCTTAACATATGGTATATGTAGAAGATATAGCCAAGTCAGCAATATATGAATATATTCTTCCCAGATTCTTATTTTCAGACGGTTCAGCAAAGTCGTAATAACCTTGTCTCTAACTCACTTACGTGATTGTAGTGCTATTTCGACAGCCATCACTGAAGTTGTTGATTACAATCCTACGAGCAAATCATATCTTTCTCCAAAGACAACTTATTTGGCCGCTTACACTTGATGATTTTTACTTCAGGTGCCCTAGTTATGGATGAAGCCCAACGAGCGAAGAGACTTCAGAAACGCTGGATTAAAAATTTTGAATACGAGTGTATCAATGTATCAGGCATGATGAAGAGCGAAGAGCCTGCAGAAACGTTGGATTAAAAACGTTGAATACGAGTGTATCAATGTATTAGGCATGATGAACAAAAACAATTCTTTTTCTGATTCGATTCCCAAACTGATTGCCTTCGCCAAATAATTGCTAAGTAGGCACTAGGCATCTTAAATGGACGAGGCAATGGAACATACTACGCCTTAGAAACGAGGTAGTACCTTGCATTTTTACTACGTCTTACCGAACCTGATTAGCTTATGCTGACGTAGTATTAGCATATCGCATATGTAAGTTACAAAACACAAATCCTTCTCCGAAACTGCGAAACTTCTGAGGAAGTTTGGTGAACATACTGCCATACATTGCTCTTCCTGCCCAACTCTTAAACCACATTTAAGAATGGAGGATGGTAATATTGACAGAACTACAGCAATACTGCTGAGATCCATCCAGGAGCTTTGTTCAAGAAAACCAGTAGATCGGATTTTATGTTTATGATTATTGTATTGCCATCAAAATCGGGGTCTGAAAGAGCGAAAATTAATAGTAAGATTAACGTACTTCCATTGTTACTTGAGCTGTGTCCAGTCGGTCGATAGTTGGTCTTTATCGGTCACAGCTTCTTTCTCGAGGCCGTAGAACAAACGACAAACTTTCACTTCTTGAATATATCTTCGATAGGAAATCATTCCCTCTGCGACAAGCTAGAAATTCCTCGGCGAGCTAAGGTCCAAGAGCTCAATGAAATCTAGCTCATTAGAAACTTTTTTTCTGATGATGACCCATCAGGATTAAGATGTACCACTGTAAATATACGAAGCCTGCTGAGAATTGTATGGACTTATCAGCATCATCATGGTTGCAGCTGGTATACCATATAAGATATGAGATCAGTACCTGAACTAAGTGCTTTTCTTTTCTACTTTGGATAGCATCCAGCTATCTCCCATATCTGCACTACCATCACACCTGTCAAATTATCTTAATGAAGGACACCAATATGCGCTTTGAACTACATACATATATGAAAGAATTTTTAATTTGCTGCATTTTTCTGGAGACTAGCCTCTGATAAGGCTACTTCACTGCATGTCTCTAGTTTCCCCAAGATCTGTGTAGTGACGATGCTTTAAACCAAATAAATTTAAGAAACTGGCCATGTCAAGCTTTGCGGCAGCCCTTTAAGTCCATTAATCCGAAATTGATTCCAATAAAGTGTTGAAACATTTGATATCGCGCAGATCAGAGTAGGAGCAAGTGAACATCAATAGATAAGTGAACAACTGTCAAGACTGACGGAAGAATCTATAATTTAGGAAGAGATTTGACGTCACTGTCTTCTTGCATAACCTGTAAATCTGCTTGTTATTAGATCTGCAGCATCTGTCTGACTTGTTGGCAGTTAAATTTACATACCATAAAGTTTTTACATTAATTGGCAACCAGGCAGGAATCAAATTCCAAGCACCGAGCACTATAAGATCCAGTCTAGTTAAAGGTTACCTCCTAAATCAATTTCATCAGCTTTTGACACCAAATCACTGCGAAGTTCAATGGAATTGAGAAATTGACAATTTAGCTAGCCTAGAGTGTCTAATTACAAAAAAAAAACATATGAATAACCATATTAAGGTACCAATACGAGTATCATCAGCTAATTACATTCTTCATGCCAATGGGCTGTAGAAAGAAAGCAACCCTTTACCAAATTAGTTGGGCTATACCCGGTTCAGAGGACTCCTGCAGCTTCAAAAATGAGCCTGGTTACCTCCCGATAGATAATTACTTATGCATAATAGTTGAACTTGTACGTGAGATGCAGAAGCGGGTAAAAAAGCGAACTCTCTGTGCAAATGTCCTGCACAAGGCTATACCCGTTCCATGACTATCTGGATATACTTGTGACGCTGACATTATTGATAGTATTGTTGGGGGTTTATCCACTACAAAAAAAATAACAGAGTGGCGCTAGACCGCAAAATCTTGGAGGCTAATTTACAGGTCAAAATCGATAATTCCAACGCAGTATGTTACGTAGCTCCATTCTGCTGAAGCCACATATCGTGCACATCAATGTCAAGTAAATTTGGAATCAAATCTCCTATTGTATGATCATCTTTATGTATCGGCCGCTACACTTTATAGTACATATTTCAAGAAAGTCCACCATCGACCATCGACCATCGACCGATTAACATTACGGCAGATCTTGGAAAAAAACCCATGAGCTCCAAACACCACCTATTCACCGATTTTAAGGCTGCATATGACGGCATCTACTCGTATAACGAGCGATGCAGAGCAAACTCGTCCTTTTCCGCATGCACATGCACACTGCTCCATCGAGGACGGTAAAAAATTCACCGAGGCCTTTGATGTCAAACAAGGATTTAGACAAGTCGATGCGGTGTTCGTCTTCCCCTTATTAGAGCTCGTGAGCAACTCTGGTCCTTCTATGCAACGCCGTTTCACATGGTTCATACTTAGCTGCATGTGCTTACCAGCACTGTTCGTTAAAACAGAGGTTTCGTTGTGGAGGCCGAGTGAAAACCAGCATATTACCGACGGCATCTCTGATGAATTTTTAGCAATGTTGGCACTATTCTTCAATACTTATTTTTGGCGGAATAGAACCTCTTAAGTTATTAAGGGAGGCTCGATGCGAAAAGGATTTAGGTTAATCTGGTAGACAGTTAATTGATCAGGAGTTCTCCACGTCCACTTATGAATATCTATATGCGAGAATAGCGTGTTAGTTGGGAAAATGTCGTTATCGAAGGTGGTATCGTATAGGAAATGCTTTTCGACTATACTACCAAAGATGCCGTCTCTTCCTAGGTTTGCATTAAAGTCGCCGAGGACAATTTTAATGCCGTAGCTAGGGCACTGCTAGTAGGTCATGTCTAAGAGCTCGTAGAAGCCATTTTTAGTGTAATCGTCTTTCTCCTCTGTGGGTGCGTGCGCTCATATAAGTCTAATCGCCGTAGTAAATGTCGCAGTTTTCCATCCTCTTTTTGTCCGGCTGCACGTGCCTTATTACCTAATATTCCTTGTTTCGTTTACAGGGGTTATCAACAGTAGATCTGTCCGTATCCGAGGTTTTTTTGGTGCTTCGTAACTGAAGATTTTTTTTTCCGTGGCCAGGACCAGTTCCATTATAGAAACCCCGAAGACATAGGACCACGGTTTGGCCGAAGACAGTTCGGGAATTTGAGTGCTGCCGGTGATCCATTAAGGGCTCAACCGCACCTTCCATTTTCCAAAACCCGGAAATCCATACCGGCCTGAGCTCTAAATTTGTCGGAGTAGTCCGGATAAGGTCATATTTGCTTTATTTCACCGTTGACTCCATCTGAGGTATTCTTCCGCTGTCCCGTTTGTAGGGGCCCCCGCCCAATTATCAAGGCTTCGCCCTTTAATGACGTTGTCTAATAATGAACGGGGGCAGAGCAAAGTACTGGCCTTATCGTAAACATCTTCAGATGACGCTACCGAAGGTTGCTACGATTTGATCAGTCACAAGCTGCCGGTCATAGGTCTTGTTGGCGGCTGGACCACCGGTAGTCCCTACCAGGACTTAAATCACGGTACCATGGGAGTCAGGAGCCCCCCGGATCTCGGTCCGGGCCTGACTTGTTAGAGGTAGGCCCCCTTGTGGGAGTGTCATGGTGGCTGTGGTTTAAACCCAAAATCGCGGGAAAGAGTCTTCCTATGGTTTTCCTTGGTTTTCCTGTTAGTTTTCCTTGGTTTTCCTTTGGTTGACTCAATGTGGAGTTGCAATAAGTGCTGGGTGCTGTGACCCTAAGAACAGTAAGAGGTTTTAGGTCGGCCTCGACTCATACCAAGGGTGGAACTTGTGCCGGCAACACAGTTCCGAATTGGTATCAATGGATTGACGGTGAGCGATGGCAAGGCGTATCCTTGCTCCCATGGATGTATGGGCATCCCGTAGGTTTAAGCCCACACGGCAGGTACTTACGTTAAAAAACATGAGACATCTGTCCCGTTTGTAGTGGGTCCTCGCCCATCAATAACGTTGACTAATAATAAATGGGGGCAGAGAAAAATACTGGTCTTATCGTAAACATCTTAGATGAGGCTACTGAAGGTTGCTACGATTGGATCAGTCACAAGTTTCCGGTCCTAAGTCTTGTTGGCGGCTGGACCACCGGTTGTCCCTACCAAGACTTAAATCACGGTACCAAGGGAGTCAGGAGCCCCCCGGATCTCGGTCTGGGCCTGACTTGAAGAGGTAGGCCCCCTTGTGGGAGCGTCATGGTGGCTGTGGTTTAAACCCAAAGTCGCGGGAAGGGTCTTCCTGTTGGTTTGACCAAATAAGTACTGGGTGCTGCGACCCTAAGAGCAGTAAGAGGACTTAGTTCGGCCTCGACTCATACCAAAGGTGGAAATTGTGCCGGCAACACAGTTCCGATTTGGTATCTCAGGAAGGCGGCAGAGCGATGACAAGGCGTATCCTTGCCCCATGGATGTATGGGCATCCCGTAAACATAAGTCTACACGACAGGTGGTTTACGTTAAAAATTAGACACTAGTGTCCCATTTATAGTGCTGCTATTTTGGTTTGGTGGTCAGCACTCGCGCTTATAAGTTTTGCAAACCCTGTCTCACCTCACTTGATCCAGGAATGGAATTAGGGGGGTGCAAAAGTGAAACGTGCCAGAAAGAAGATCCCAGATCCCAAATCGATAGCGGGCACTATTATGTATTTGTCTCAAATTTTAAGCAAACTTTCTCAGTACAATATGGAACCTGATTGGGAACATCTCTGGGCATTGAACGATCTAGTGCGATACATCAAGACTGTGCAAAGCTGAAGGTATTCAAGGGGATGTGAATGCAGATTGGGAAAGCACTAATGATAGGGGATCCTATACAGAGTTTCCTTGCAAATTTGATGGTGGAGCCATCTCCTGGGAATCAAAGAAACAACTATCAGTCGCCCACATGCGAGTGGCATGCGAGTAAAGAAGCCATTTACTTGCGAAACTTGGTATCAGAATAATGCTTTTGCTAGTCTTTCTGTTCTTTTGTATGTGCTCAGCAGCTAGTGAAAAGTTCGCAACATCCATCGATAACCGTTACCACTATATTCGGGAGTTGTATGGAGATGGCACAATAGACTTAAAGTATGTTTGCTCTAATGGCGGATATGATATAATAAAACGAAATCTATCTTTTCTACAAGAAGGGCCACTCAACACCAATGGCTCTAATATCCACAATCATCTTGAGGCGATGTCTGTGCGAATTCAAACAGTAACACAAGCGTAGAGATCCAGCGAACCCTCACTCTTGCGAATCACTGTTTCTTTAGATCGAGAAATAGGTCCCTCTCATGAATATCTATTTTTAGCGGAAGCATGGACTTTATGGAAAGCGAATGGAAATACTCTTGAATCCCATCTGCAGAGATGGAAATTGTAAAACAACATAAAACTACACACTTTATATAGCGCTATATAGCGACATAGATATGGTTAGAAGGGGCAGAATTTATCGGGCTGAATGATAAAGATATATTGAGCGAATGAAAATTACTGTTCGGGCTCGCAATACCCATATTGGAGGATGAATGCATTAGAGGAATACCTCTTAGTGGTAAGTGGAAAAGGACCATAGTTAACTTAGTGTGAACGACTGGGGATGAGTCGACTAAAGAAACAAATAAGATCTAGTCGAATTGGAGAAGGATTTTGTTCAAAAATGATGCCAACTGGGACTAGTAAGAAATCCTAAAATTAGATTTCTTTTCAGGTGAGTCCTTTGTTATAGCGTCCTATTCCGCCCTACCATCCCCTCGAATTACCTTTTAATATACAATTACTAATTGACGAATATACGAGTATATTTCATATTCTCAATCCGAATTGATTACTTTGTATTGAATATTGATGTACGAGTACATCAAAAACAACTCAATTGACACACATACGAGTAACTCACTGGGGCAAGCTTTACAAATCACAGCACGGAGGTTGAAGTGCAAACTCAAACAGATGATTCGAAAATAATTTATTTCGCCTAATTACTTTACATTAAAAATCATCCGCTAATTTATTGTTATGTCAACAGTAGATTTTCGAAATATTTTTTTTTCGTTTATTTGTTTTTGATTTTCACAAAATTACAAAAGTTAATTTCCAACTGATATCCAGTTGTCATCGGAATGCTATTGCTCGATCAATTTGTCAGCCACCTGGGCTTGAAAACAAATAATGACAACCTAACAGATTAATTATTCGTTCTTTGTTTAAATAATAATTGTTTAAAATCAACTAAAAGCAACAACGACGAAAACAAATCGGAAAAATTTTTAATTACACGAAAACATTTAGTTGTCAACGCCTCAAGTGGTACAGAGGGCCAGTAGTGTAAAAGAGTCATTGAACTGACAGCTATCGTTATTTTTATTGTTAGGGCCATATAGTGGTTTTGTCACAGGGCGTTCTGTCAGAGAGGGTGAACAATTTTTTTCCCAAAGTTGACATATGTACTCGTACCTACCTGCGGTTAGTCAATTATTGTTTTTGTTATTAGTTCTGTTTGTTTGGCTTAGTCGTATGGATTTGTTCCATAGATTAGGCCACCTGTGACACATTGCTTAGAGAGTTGAGTCAGTATGACGTCGATGTTGTGGTTTATGGTGACGTCGATTTGTGCAATTTTTCTCGTTTTCGGTTGGTTATTAATCGATGTTAAATGACAAAAAAATTTCTAAAATGCTCAAATGTGTGTATGTGTGTATGTGCAGGGTTCGCAGGGAGGACAACATTTGTTTTTGGCTGTCATGGGTACATATTGTTGCGTTAGTTGAGGGAAAAGAGGTCTTAATACAACTTTTGTGGCTTAAAGGGTTTAAAACTGTGTTGTAGTAAAGTGTGAAAGTAAAACAATTTTGGCTTTACTTTTGCCTTCTTTTTACATTATACATGGCCACGAGAAGTCTCCTGAAACGCCAATCGTTTCCATTTACCAGGGCGGAATTTTTTAAAAATGTACCACCTTTGCCGTAGCTATGCGTGATGAATATGAATACAGGGAAGAGGAACCCTATATCAGCGGTGCATGACATGGCTCACCTGCCAGTAATCTAAGACGGAGTCCTTTTCGCAAAGTAACACAGAATAATTAAGTCTTGCATTAAGAGGGACTAGTTTTTCTGTTTTATTTTAGTGGCCGTAACTAGCTACACCCCAAAATGTCACGGATTCATCGACGAGCTGGCCAACGCTTTAAATGAGGTTTTCTGCACGGAAAAAGACAATCTTGTAGTTTCTGTGTTCAACGCGTCCAATCTTGGTTTACAATAAAGGGAACGAATTGGAGCTTCTTCCAGAACTCTGAGCTGCAATAGGAGCGACAACCGGCAGAGACAAGGTGGTCATAAACCGAATCCATTTCTTTGTTTCGGGCAAGGAATGCACCATCAATATTGGTGTTGAAGGTGTAGTGTTAAGGCTGGTGACTGACTCATCGGACACGTTCTCACAGGCAAGCCTATCGGAGATAAGACAATTCAACCTTTTTCAAACAGCACAGCAACATCCTCTCAAGGAGATAACATTGATACAAATAAACCCACACATGGCCAAGATTGCCACCTCAAACCTCACTAAGCGCCCCTATCCAGGAATCATAGTTTATCTGGAACCAGTTTAGAACCTATTCTTTTTTCCCTCGAAACATCACAGAGACATTGTGGTAACAAGGACTACAAAAAGGCACGGCTCACAATTGGGTGCCAGACTAGTAATGACCACGGAGATCAGGAGAAATCGTGCTGGTCAGCGACGTACGCGAACACCACAACTTATTAGACAGCCTAGAGGTGGATCAGACTTTGAATATCTGTATAAGCCTAATTTTGATGTATAGTCCATTACATAGACAATACCAGAAAGTTCTTGATATTGTCCTTTTCTCAACTAATTTCTCCAATTCCATACACAACTGGAGAGTGCCGGATGAAGCGTCCTACTTTGACTACCGAACTCGAGAAAAGCAGCAAGATCGCTCATGGGAAACTGGCTGGATACGAAAGTCACATTTCACTATCCCAGCTAGAGGTAGGAAAACTCAATAAGAGAGTGACGTCCTCGAAAACTACTGCAAGTTGTGTCCAAAATACAGCCAATTTCGAAACTTAAACATCCGGATGTTCCTTGGTTGACTCCGAGGAAGAATTCGGTTTATGAACATATATCAATTTCCCTGACTGCACTTGAGCCGTGGGTTTACTTGTTTACTTATCTCCTTATGAATGAACACGCACTTTCCTGGCTTTCTGTCACTATTAGGAAGCTTGCCACTGAAAAGGATCGCCTATGTTAGATTAGTTCTGGTCTGGCCAGCAGTTCTTACCGAAGCAAGTCAAGCAAATCAATCACTGTCGTTTTAACTAGACCTTTCTCCCTTCGAAAATAGTGTCATGTGTTGCACTGTTAAAGCCATCTTGAACTTGATGATAACGAAAATTGTGATGAACAGGTGATGGGGACAAAGTTTATATGCCAGTTGCACTTTAAGCTTGACTGAATAGTCTTAGCTGCTCACCCTCCCTTGGGAATGTGAAGCTTCTTGAACATTCACTTAGTCTTTTCTGGTTCATAGGTCACAGTGGTATAGCAGTAAATCAGGTACTCCTTGAACTTGTTAGCCAAGACTGAAAGAGGATTTGTCAGAACTTCAACCTGTGTTGGGACAGCTGTACACTGTAAGTGACATTACTGGCATGCCAGAATAAACGCTGGAAATCATACAAATAAGTATTCCCTCACAAAAGGATTCATTTATAACTAACCTTCACCGTCCTCTAAGTTCTTGCGAAGAGTGGATCCAGCACAATATTTAAGGAATTGGAAAATAACATTGAGCTGGCAACTACTCCCGAGAAAAACTCAGTAGTAGGATAAAAAACGCATAGGAAACATGTAAGAGAAGCCACACAAAAAGGAGCTCCAACCAATAAATAATGTTATGTTAATCCAGGAAAAAAGGAAACAACATTACGGGGAAAAAAGTAAATGACATACAGTACAGTAACTATCTGCGGAGTTCTTCAGAGAATAAACTAAGTCATCAACAGAACAACAACGGACAGTTGGCAGAAAAACTGAATTAACATTGGGGTTGTTCGAGGAAATAATCCTTCACCGCATACTCGCTCTTGTGCTTAAGGATGACGAATAAAGGAGGAAATACAATACCGATCGGGACGTTGTCCAAAAAGTTAAATACGAAAACTACAATACTCATACAGCTAATCTCAGCTCAGTGCATCGTGAGGTATGCGAAGACCGTATCTACGGTACAAGGTTTTGATTCGCTACGTGAGATGTAAAGCATCAGGATGTTCAAAATTAGTGAATAACCTTACTGAGCGAAATTGATTTTGATTTGTTTCACCCTTCTCGATGTTATGACTTACTCCGAACTGTTTCTGGAGATATGTCTTAGACTTACCTTTGTTTCTTCTCTGTGTCTCTGTCGTTCCGCCATTCTTTTGTCTTGGGCTAGAGGATTTCGTTCTATAGAATAGCAGGCAAAGGAGGCATCCCCTTGTCGAATAGTATGTTCAATCCATTGTCATCTTCGTCTTTGTGTAGTAATGTCTTTAGAATTTTGATCAGTTTACCCATAGCACTCCAAGTTGCAAAATTGGTTTGGACAGAAAATCATTAACATATTGCGTGGACACCTATTCAGAAACGATTGACTAGAACAGCTGCAGCTCAATCCTAAAGCTAACATCATTCGCAGTTCAGTCGTATAGTCACCAGAAATTGTACTTCCAAGATATTTAAAACGCTTTACTCTCTCTACTCGATGTCCTGCAATGGCGACTTGTGAGTTTGGGAGTTATCATTCGATGGAGGTTCATAACACTATGATATAGCAAGCAATCGCCATCAGCAGGATAAAATGGTGTAATTTTGATACCAAAGTCTCGTGAATTCCTCCTCTTCTAGGTAGGATACATTCTTTCGAATTCCCTCGGCAGCTTCCCTTTCAGCAAAACATGACTTTTGAACCTATTATAAGCTGATTTTGTTATAGTTATGATCATATCTGATACGCTTCTCCTGCGGAGGGCCCAGCACAAATCTCTAAGTTATTGCCATTGGAAACCTTTTAAAAATTGCTGAACACCTTGTGCAGCGAAGCTCACTATTCTTCGTACTGTTGGGTAATGGTACACAGATGATGATGTAGTCGAGACGGGGGAATCTCTTTTGGGCACCTGGTTGCCAAGTATCGAGTTTAACATCAATGTGATATTCCTTTTGGTCGAGGATTACAGAACACACATTTTATTGGAGTTTTTAGATTCCGTAAAAACATATTCAAAGGCTTGACGATGAAAAAACTCTGTTCTTTATTTTGTCTACCATTGTATACAGGACCTTTGAAGATGCTCTTGACAGTTCTCACCATCAAGTCCGCCCACCTTACATTTTGACACTCTTATTATGGTAGTGATCGTGTCTCTACTGGGAGTAGAGATGCGAATACGTCTATACTGACGAGGTTGTAAATCGCTAGCACATGCTTTGTTACGTATAGGAGCAGTGGTGGAATATTAAACCAATTTTCTGACCGTCTAAGGCTTGTCTAGAGTTCTCATCATCTGTCAGCTCGTTAAGAATTCTGTTAACTCTATTGTCACACACATTTGCAGCTACTTCTGCTTCTATATTAACGCATTGGTGTACGTTGTATTTCCCCCAGCTTTAGCCGGTATAATCACATACTCGTTACTCTTTGATGAGTGACAAAGATTGGCTGTCGTCAGGTGTCTTCTAATATATTTTACATATGAAATAGTTTTGTATAATTACATGGTTGGCAGCTCTGCACTGAGCGCTTTCCCTTAACCCTCCGCCACATGTACCATATATAGCAAACTTTGACAATAGTATTTTCATACGACATTAATGTTAATCTTCACATATTTGTCTTTACTTATTATCCTTCCCTTCATTATGTATCCAGTAATCACAAAACTTATCAGGTAAATTATCTGTAATAAAATGAAAGGACATTCCATGCTGCGCGAAGGACCCATTTAATGGAGGGCATGTTATCCTTTCAAATCTCAACCTGAAACAGTTTAAAATCAAGACAACCTTACTAACTCCCTTGCATGTTCTGCCCCTCGACGAAATTGCTCTGAATATGAAACTGAATCTGAATTTGAATCCTTTTTGTGCTGCCAACTCTCTCTACCAGACATGTTTACACACTCTGGAAATAGCCCTGCAAATCAGCTTGACAACAATAAAAGTAGAGAGAACCTTAAAACTAACACAAGTACCGAAGTGTACTAGTTGCTAGGCCCTGACAACTTCCACCCAAAAGGAAATTAGCTCTACGTCTTCCAACCAAGGATGTATGAGTACTCGTATGTAGGTGAACTATTAAAAAGGACGAGTTTTTTTTTTAATCTTTCGTTATGCCAGAGTCAGCATGTCTTTGCCATTAAAAATGCTAATTTAAATGAATTCCCCCTTACCGAGCTCACACATCGTTCCAACGGCATAATAGTGGAATGTAGGGGAACGCCCAAAAGGGTTTGTTTTACTTTTTGGTTGCAAGGGGACAGAAAATACCCGCCTTTAGGTTGAATGACATTACAAAGTTTTTGAAACCTTAGTGGAATCATTTCAAGTACCATTCGTGCAAGTACTACATATGTATACGTAGGCAGGCTTCCCATTGAGTTACAAAATTATTTTCGAGTACTGAGGGAGTCGATGGTGTGTAAAGATGGAAGACAATTCAGGGGTCAGAGACTTTGATCTTTGGGTTAAGATTGTTTGAATTACTTGAGATGATAAGTTGCACTGGAAATTGATTCAAATACAGAACAGAGATGCCTGTGAAGACAAGGAGTTCCCTGGAAGTTCTCCGCAAACATTTGTAGAAAAATTCCATCTGCTTACGAAAGATATACGACTACATGTAATAGGCAAGAAAGCAATTGGAGTTGATAAACAGGACATTGACTTTAGTAATTTTGTTGGTACCTATTTAAACTCACAAACTTGTACATAAATCACCCTTTGAATTTAGTTCAATCTCTTCATTTCAATTAATCCATTTAAAGAAGCAAAACGGATCGTAAAATTGAGAACCAAATTCTTCTGCAAGTACTTACACAACTCAGACAAATAATAAATTGGATACAAAAAGGAAATAAGGAGAAAGATAAATATAGAAAGGAAATTATAAATTTAAAGTGCTCAACTATTGTTTACAGCAAGAGAGAATACTGAAGCATGATTAAATCAATAGATAATAGATATTTACATTATTTATGCATCTATATTCATACATATTACAAATAGGTAACATTTTTTTTGTTTGTAGGTAAGTGGTAGTCTCTGCAACTACTGAGCCTATTTTAAAAATTATTTTACTAATAGAAAGCTACACTATCCCTGTGTAATATAGACTATATTTTATTTTGATAAAAATAAGTTTTAGCTCGAAATCTCAATTCTTGTGCTCCAACTTTAAAAGCGCTGCTTGGCTGTTTTATTGGCGTGCACTAACCACATGGTGGGATATACGCGAAAATAATGAACTCGAAAAATATTAGTCATCAGTAGGTCTAAAAAAAAGTCAGCGACATGATATACCATACCTAACTTCTATATTTCAGCCACAATAATGTTTTTTTATATTAAAAATAAAATTTGCAATAATTAATAATAATACACATTTTAGTTTAGTTTATTATTATTTTTTTTAACAGCTTCGTTGCGAAACACGCACATGTGCGGGCTAATGAGAGCACACGGATGCCAATCACGCGTATGGGCGGGCTGAGTTCCTTTGATCTATTTGACTCATTTCTTGGCTGGCACTGATCATAACACATGGAAATTGCACAGACACTGCACATGAACATTGTGAAAGTACGTGCAAAGCTGCGGTTTTTTGTTTTCGTGCATATTTCTTTCGAATTTTTGTGCCATAGAAATGGCATGTGGTGAAGGTTTAGTTATCAGTTGGCAGTGATCGTTGCAGGTTTCTTTGAACAACTCCTGACAATGATTTGCGCAAAAACGAACGTACAAGCTGGAAGACTAGTTTTGCAGCATGGAGTGGCCCAAGGATCCAGGCTCAATGATAGAAGGAATTCACAACCCCTGAACTTTTTCATACGTGTACAATTCAACTTAATCCACTTCAAGATTATTGAGAAACAGACAGGTTGTTTTCTATACCTGTTTTCGGTGAACAACTGAGTCGGAATAGATTTCTGCGCATAATGCGATGTCTTCATACAAAACTAGGAGTGTAATTGATTATTTCAATAACAAAATAACCAAGTGTTATTATCCTTCGAAAGAGTTGTCCTTGGACGAGAGCATGATATCATGGAGAGGTCGGTTGAATTTTCGCCACTGTATAAAAAACAAACGTCACAAGTATGGCATCAAGTTGTACAAGCTTACTGGAGTTCTGAATTTTCGTGTAAATGCAAGCAGTAAGGACAGCAAAGTATCAGAAAAGAGGCATGCTGGAAAGGTTGTTCTGAAACTGCTACATCATGGCCACCCAATCTACATGGCCAATTTTTATAATAGCTTCGGTTTGGCGAAAAATCTCCTAGACAAAAAGACCTACTCTACCGGTACACTGCGCAAAGATTTGAAAGAGAACCCGAAGGAAGTGACTCAGAAAACACTAAAAAAGGAGGGAACGAATCAAGGTTCCGCGCAGGTGTTCACATCGGTAAATGGAAGGCTAAGCGTCCTGTAACTTAAATAACCACAGAGTTTGAGGACAATATAGCTCCAGTGGCAAACAAACGTGGGCAGATAACTCGAAAGCCCAAAGCCATCGCCAAGTATAACGAGTTTATGTCAGGAGTTGACAAACAAGACCAGCTTCTTGCATTTTACCCATGTGAGAGGAAAAGTCTTCGTTGGTACCTCAAACTTGGCATTCACATTTTTCAACTTCTAATGATAAATTCATACAAAATGTATAACAAGTTTCTCGCAAACTCAAAATGTCGCTGTATGATTATCGTTTATCTGTGTTAAATGCATTGCTGCCAGGAAAAAATTTTACTCCAACACGATCAAGACCACTTGGTGGGTTAGTACACAAGATTTACTAGAAATGATAGAGGAAAACTCAAACGCAAAGCTTGTTCCGTCAGTGCTCAAAAAAAAAAAAAAAAACATAAGGACACTATTTGGAACTGTGAAACTTGCGACAATGAGCCTGGACTATGTTTTGAATGCCTTGACGAGTACCATTCGTCTTTGTGAATTTTAAATTTCTTTACTTTTCTTTATTTATTAATTTGTTTTTGTTTCTAAATTATTATTTTTTTTTAGTACCTACATTTTATTTTTTCCAATAATAAGACAAAAGATGAACACGCACATGTGCGGGCCAATCTCAGTGCCATTCTCGCATATGAGCGGTGTGTATTTTTTTTCTAAGAATAGTAGCATAAAACATAAAAATACTAACAAAAATTGAGTAAACTAACATCCTAGAAGCCAACTAGCATGAAAACTAATAGTGGCATTTTCCACACCACCACCATATTCAGGTGGCAGCGAAGCTGTTAAGGTATACAAACAAATATTTCAAGAAATTATTAAATTTTTAAAAGTAATGAAAAATATATGACATTCGGTGCCTTAAGGTATAAAAATATAAAAAATTAGAATTGAATGCCACTGCAATTCAACTCCAATTTACACTATTTTGGGTGGGGTGACCATAGCAATATAGCATTAACAGTAGTAAGGCAAATGCAAGTAGTAAATTGTAAAAGATCCAATTTATCGAAAAGAAACAAAATTTACGATTAAGTTTTTAGCTGAAGGTCAGTTAACTAGTGTTGATATACATAACACAATTATTGTGTATTTTATATACATTATGATCTATATTAAATAAAATAAAATTAAATTTAAACCAATATGTCAGAAATAAGAGAAGAGGCAATGTTTTAAATGTTTGACGAATATTCCAGGTATTGGTATTGTTTTAATCGACTGAGGCAGTTTATTAAACAAACGGTAAGTTCAAACTGAGAAACAATTTCGATATACAGTAGTACAGAAGCTGGGTACAGATATCATGTTTGAGGAGTTTGTACGTAATTTATAGTTTGAAATTAAACGAAAGTTACAATTACCAGACTTCACCAAGGACGTTTTCAACATCTTAAGACCATCCCAGTGACGAACTGGGAAAATTTTTGAGTCATGGAATAGATAATAACTAGAATGGTTACGAGGTTTTCGGCAAATTTTTCTTAAAATAAATTTCTGCATGATAAGAGGGGATCGTTTATTGCTGAAATGCAAGCTGCCCCAACAAACAATTGAAGCACACTGAAGCTTAGAATGAAAAATTGCGTAATAAATAAATTTTAAAAGTTTAGTTCAGCATACTCACATAAAAAATGTGTAAGTTGTTAACACGTTCTCTCTCATGAATTTAATGGCCAAGGAATTCCAATGTAGCCTGCTTGAACTGTCATTCTCGAATGGCAGCATACAACCCGAGATGGGTTCATTAATTTCAACACAACTCGGGTGTGTTCACCAACGCTCACCACAACTCGTCCAACCTGACACATTGATAGACCTCGATTAATTCTTTATTACAATATACATTAAAGAGTGCAGTCGATATACAATATAAAGTATGTACTACACAAGAATAAACGTGTGTCTTATTTTAAAGTTACTTTAAACTTTAGTTTAATTGCAATAAAAGTGTTGCCTTCTGAAGGATCTTTTCATAAATCAACCCGGAGTAAGATGATTCTTTGTCGTAGGAGATCGTTGATCTGTTTATTCACCTCTTGTTTTTCATGAAATGACAAACGTCTGGGCGGACTAAAAAACAGAGTGTCGGTGGTCAGTCTAATTTCCATTTCGTAGTTATGGTCGACGGGGGAAATTGTTTTCGCTTAATGTATTCATCCGAAATTAAGTTAAGCAATCGCGCGGCGGAGGATTCTGACACTTTAGAGCCAATACTAAGGTTTGATGCGTCAGCGCCAGAGTCAATAAAGTTAGCACTTGGTAAATTATCAAAAATGGTTTCAATTTTTACAGTCTCGGAAGGAGATTTATTAACTACAGAAGGTAATTTAATGTCGGAAAGAAACTCTAGTGTATTTTCAACAAAGATTTCTTGGAAAGATCGGGATGTCTATGTGGATTATTATAATATAATGAATCAAAAACATAATAATTCGATTGGTTTATGAGATTTACACATTTTTCTTCTTTATTTTCAATATATTTTGGTTGTTGCCATTCCAACGCTATACAAGGTTTCCGAATACACAAGCGAATTCCAAACAACTGAAGGAAATCTCTACCCAATAGTAAAGAAACTTGAATGTCTTCATCGGGGAGGATAAGTAGTTTTATCTTTTTTCTTTGATCCATGAATTGTATAAAGCATTCGATTTCTCCACATGTAACCAGCTCAGTTTTTCGGAGGCTCATGTAAAGTGTTTTCCAATAGGGACTTGACAACTTTGAATTTAATTTGCGAACACACTCTTTCACTAATCATCAAACTGTCACTGTCAATTTATTCAGTAAACTCAACATTTTCATCATGGTAAAGTACACGACGTTCTCAAGAATTGGGCATCGCTCAGACCACATTATGGCGTATTTTGCGTAAGTATCTTGGTTTACACCCATACAAAATCAAGCTGACTCAAGAATTGAAGCCGATGAACCATTTGAAGCGACGTATGTTCTCCGATTGGGTTCTGGGGAAGATGCGCCAAGATGATGAATTTCATCGCAGAATCGTCTTCAGTGACGAAGCTCATTTTTGGCTCAATGGGTTCGTCAATAAGCAAAATATGCGTTATTGAAATCCACATGTGCTTCATGAACTACCACTTCATCCACAAAAAATAACTGTTTGGTGCGGTTAGCATGCCGGCGGTGTTATTGGGCCATATTTTTCGTCGACGATAACGATCGTCACGTTACTGTGAATGGTCAGCTTTATCGCGCCATGATCACCGATTATTTTTGGCCCGAATTGGAAGATATGGACTTGGACGACATGTGGTTTCAACAGGATAATGCCACAAGCCACACAGCACACGGTACAATCGATTTATTGAGTAAGTATGATGAGCGTGTTATCTCAAGATATGGGCCAGTCATTCGTGCGATTTAACGCGGCTTGACTATTTTCTGTGGGGCTACGTTAAGTCATTGGTTTATGCCAACACGCCGACGCTCAGAGCCAACATTGAATGCGAAATAGCGGCCCTTTCGGCCGAAATGTGTGGCCGAGTAGTTGAAAATTGGTGCCCGCGGTGGCCATATGAATAAATTCGAGTTCCATTCATAAATATTTTGATTGTACTTCAAGCCGGTTTAAAAAAAAAAAAAAGTTGTCAAGTCCTGAGTATAGTTACGAGCACCTTTGACATCCTCGTATAGGTAAATTAAGCTCATTTTACACTAAAAGCTGTAAGTTCACATAAAACATATAGTACAATGGAATAAAATTTAAAAGAAAAATCAAATGGCAGTCATTGAGCACTCACTTGGAACATATTGGCTTTTCCAAGTCTGAGATTTGTATCACATTTTATGGCTGAACAAGAGTCATCAATTTCTATTCTTAAATATTTCAATAACGACCAAACTATTTAACTATTGGCGAATATTTCCCAATCGTACTTGCAATTTCCAAATAAAATACATATTGCTACAAAGGTCAACACTTTAGCCCAGACAGTTCCGAGCCGAAGCAACAGGGCTTATTGCCGGAATTATCCGCAAAATATGTTGTTCTCCACATTTTCATTGTTAAGAGCTTTTTTTCAATCGATTTATGCGTCCCCCAGTAAAGCAGACTTAATCTGCTGCGTGCAGATTTATTTACGAATCGTAATCCTGGTCACGAGGCCAAGCACCTACAGTCAGCTTTCGTTGATCCTCCAACATACCCCAGCATTTATACGCTTCTGCGAACAATTTAATTCGAGCAAAACAAAAACATCGTCCATCATTCTCCGCTGTCCAATTTTCAATTTTTCAGTCAATCCTTTTCGATAATCTCATACACTCGCATACAAAGCCACTGATTCAGGCTTAACAAAAACGAAAAAAAAAATAAAAAACAGGAAACGAAAAAGGAATCCCCTTTCATGCATGCAAAAATGCATGACTCTCATGATTGATGATGTAAATATTCCAGGATACGAGTACGCGTATCGCTAACGTTACGATGTAAGTGAGTGAATACCACATGACATCATGAGATGATTTGAAAGTGGACAAAGAACCCAACTCCTTAGAAGTATGAGTACGAAAAGCGAAGAATACAGCCAGAGGAGTCCACGGAAGGAAAATCCTTCCATTCTTCTGTTTTACTTAATTTTTAATTCATTGCCAATGAGTTAAGTGAGATTGACAGGATACAATAATGGATTGGGTATCGTTTTGGCTTTCAGCTGATAGACATTCTCCATTGAATCCATCCTTCTATCCAAAACCAGCTTCTTCTACTGCAGTGTTATAAAAACAAAAGACAGCCAACCTCTCGGTGAAACCAAAGGAGAACAAGGAACCCACCGCGCCCAATCCGACAACCATGCCACGTCCTCTTGCAGGATTTTGATGTCAGAAATGAAATTGGATTTTATTTTAACAACTACAACGATGTCGAGTGGATCATTGCTGCTATATTTGATGTACGCGTAGCTGATGCCATCAACTTGGATCCAATACGGTCCTACCAAACTTCGATACTAAAGCATAGCCCCACTACAACGAACGTACAACAACCAACCCTACAATGGTACAACTAGGCTCCGTAGCACATCCACGATGACGACATTTATTAGTCGATGAGCGAGAACGGATTGACAGGATGATTAATCTTCGCCAGGTTATAATATTCTATTTGATGTGATTTAATATATTTGTTAATAGGGTTCTCAGTCTTGGTATCCAAGGGCTTAGGGATGTGAACGCCAGGACTTTGTCATGTGCGGCATTTGTCTGACCAGCTGTGTACAGCAAAAAAAAGAAAAAGAAAAAAAAGAAAAAAGAACACACCATCACACTCGTAAAATGCTACACACTGGCCTTAGTACTGGATGCCTAGAAGCTAGATCAATATTTGATGGACAGGCAATATGTCCGAGAATAATGTGAATTTGAGTAAAAATATTGCCACGACTTACTGGCGGCAGTTGGTCTTCCACGCTGTTGGATTGGAACCCAATAGAAACCAACGGAAGAAGAAAAAGAGAACAGAAAACTCATCTGACAGCGACATAGAGAAATGGGTGACACATTATGAAGGATCTGATATTTTACGTGCTCTCGATTCAATGATGTTATTATATGACTAAAGGGCCATGGGTATGACTATGGACATAGAGATACTCGTAGCTATGAATATGGCGAGACATCTTGTGTAAATATCCTTCCTCTCTCTTTTCAGTTTGAATTTCAAATGAAGCTGTCCAATTTCACGAGGATAGACATGGGACGACACAATAAAATTTATAAATTGCACTTTTAAGTGTGACGACAGCATGACAAAGTGGATCCCATCATGATAGACAGCGAGGGGGAGCATTTCTCACAAAAAGAAAATGCAATCAGCAAATTGTTATTTCTTAAGAAGTCACACGAGAAAGGATACATGGCGGAGGGTGGCCAGCTGGTGGAACATTTGTTCTTTTTTTTTATTTTGAAATTCCTGCGGCAAGATTTCCTCATTTAGGCAATACAATGGCTTTTAATTTTGAGAAATGTTTTGAACGAATTTAATGAGAAAATTCAGGACGCATTGTTGTGGACAGAGAGGAATGCAAATTCAATTTCATTTTCGTTTCCAAAGGATAAATCATTGTGCATGCTGAGAAGGATTTGTATAAACTTCGTGCCTGTAACTCAAAATATCCTCGATATATGTATCTTAGGTGAAGAGTAGAAGGTATCTAATTTATTACTGGGTACACGATTTTATTTTCCTTCATCCAGTCTTAGTGACAACAAATATACCATGTATGCCAGCAAGTCCGGGTTTTCAATAGTGCTCAAGTATTTTCTCAAGATAAAGATATTGATCCAAAAGCATCTGCTTCTACTTTTACATCCATGACGTGAAGCCTGCGAGTCTAGTTCCTTTGACTAAAGGTATGGTCCCAACCCCTGCGAGACGTCATTAACGGATGCAGAGCAGAGACGATCGACGGCGGAAACCACAGCTCTAGGCAGTTTTAACTACTTGTAGCACACCTTCCTGTAGAGCACAGGTCTAAAGAGAGCTCCATAGTTGTGCCTGGGCCCTAGAACAGGGATGGTGGTGCAAGAAACCTAAAAAGGCCAATGACGGCTCTCATAAACTCAGCGAGTGTAGTGCCATCGAATCGTTTAGTTGGACCCGTGGTTAGACGTTGAACAAAATAAGAAGGCTCGGATACAGACATTTATATGTGATGTTGAAGACACTAGCAAATGTTAGGACCGTTAATAAATCATGTGCTGCCTAACTACGCTATAAAGCAAATATTACCGTCTAATACGGCTACAAAAAGGGAAGGCGACACTTATTGGGATTGGGACTTTCTATTCGAGGCAGACATAGTCAAAGAGTTTTTGACTTTCTGAAGGAAGCAAGCATAGAGGTACAATTCAGGAAAATAAGTCTGATTTGCATCTGTGCCCTACAGAATATAAGGATGACAGCATCACACGAATTCTATGACCATCTAGACTAAACATATGCTCACTGTGCTAGGAAATGTTAATGCAAGATTGGGCAAGGAAACCGTTTTTGAGCAGGGCGTCAGAAAATATAGGCTGCATAGCACCACATCCGATAACGGACCAATATTTTTACATTTCTAACGAGATGTAACATTTTGTTACCAGCACGCGTTTCCGATGTTGATGTCATCTCAACATCGATAAAAGGATTTAGCTATACCATGATGAATCAGACACTTTCCCAAGATCCTGGATGTCCAAATTTTCCGATTAACCAACGTCGACTCGTATCATTTTTTTTACTGGGTCAGGGCAGGAATTCGGATATACAGGGTTGGCCAACTACAAGTTTCTCTTTCAAAGTAAAATAAAATGAACAAAACTCAATTATTTTCGGTATGTTATGGTTTTATTACAAAGAGCAAACATTTCCATTAGTTAAGGAATACGATCTTACTCATGTGGTTGATTTGGCTGACTCAGTAGTAGCGCATCCTGCCGACCAAATTTTCCAAAGCCTTGTAGACTATTTCTGGCTGCCTGGATCTCACGAATGTCTAGGACGATATTCGCGTTAAGGGCTTACATCGTTTCTAGATTGTCCGCATAACGTCGGGCACTCCACAAAACGTCGTCAAATCGCAGTTCCGAGACAGCCAATTGACATCAAGAAGGCGGCTGATAACACAATTACCGAACTTAGTGAGCAAAAGATCGATTGTTTGATAGGCTGTGTGGCACGGCGCATAATCATGCTGAGACCATAGATCGTCCTAGTTCATGTCTTCAATTTTAGCTACAAAAATTCGGTAGTTATGGCCCTGTTTCATTTTCAGCAGCATTTTCGAAATGAAATGGACCAATGATGCCACCGCTTCTAAATTCGCAACAAATTGTCAATCTCTGCAGATGCATTGGCTTCTCGACAATCACGTTCGTGTTTTCTGATCTTCAGATGCGGCAATTCTATTTGTTAACGTAGCCGCCGAGACGATAATGAAAAAATGATTTTTCGGCCAAATTTGACCTTCAATTCGAAAACAAATTGAGAAGCGATAACGAAGCGTATGGTCGTTTGTCTTCAATTGCTAACGCAATTGAACTTTGTAAGGATATAATCCGAGATCGTTGTGCAGGCTGGTTGGTGAAATGTTATGTTGTTGAGATTAAAGGCGAGTCGATGTTGTTGGATAGAGAGTGTTGTGCTTTTTTACAAACTTGTATAAAATAGACGCTGTTGGTGCTTCATTTCGGCAAAAACTTATAAACAATAAACGCATTGGGGAACGCAGCACTCAGTTTGGAAATAATTTTGCAATATTTCCCAACGTTTTTCAAGCGTGATGCGATTGATATCGTTCTGCGGAGGTATGATACTGATTGATAGTCAAGACTTCGAGCGTTAAAGAGCAGTCAGTATCAAAGTAGCATATGCCTCAAAAAGAAACTCGTATTTCGACAACCAGTTAGTAACGTAATCGCCAACATGCAGCAATGCATCAATTGTCCCTTGACCATGCTTAAATGCAACTTGACGCATAGCTAATAAATAAATCTTTTCAAGAAACCAAGACAGTCTTTTACAAGTATTGTACAAGTTCTCGCTGTTTGTTTTTATAACACTGCAACCATATTGTGAAAAAATGGTTACAATTGAATAATTCAAAGTACTCTCCATCGCTAGTTACAACTTTTTCCCATCTTTCTGTCAGAGCTCGAATACGAGTACTGTTACGGTAAAAGTGTTCACCTTTTGAGCCTATCCACAAATCAAGCCATTTTTTGATATCTTCATTAGAGCTGGTGGTCAGCCAGACCATGTGCCATCGAACGGAACAAGTAATAAACGGACGGCGCAATATCTGGGGAATATGGCGGGTGGAATAGGACTTCCCATTTGAGCGTATTCAGGTAGGTTTTAACGGGTTTGGCAACGTGACACCGAGGGTTGTCATGCTGTAGAATCACTTTTTCGTACCTCTACCTCGCTTGAAAATGGCTTGGCGGGTAACTCCTAATGCTGAAGCAAGCTCTTCTTGTATTTGGCATCGATCTTATTGAGCAATGCCTCCAATTCAGCGTCTTCGAAGAATTTTGGCCTTCCTTCACGCGGACCGTCGTCAACATCGAAATCATCGTCTTTGAAGCGACGAAACTAATCACGGTTTTACTTTGAGCAGCATCTCCATAAAGTTTTTAGAGCTCTCGAAGCGCTTCACCTGCTGTTTTCTTCAAATGAAAGTAGAAAAAACACATTCCGCAAATAACGATTATTTGGCACAAAATCAGACTTTTCACATAACCAAAAGTATATGACGTCAAAACAAAATCATATTGCTTACCATATGTCTAAGTTTGGTTCATAACATTTTGGATACGTCAAAATCGACCACCACTTACTGCTGGAGCCATCTATTGGCAAACATCGATTTTTTAAGATTTCTCCTGTGCATGGGAGAGGGGATATTGTACGGTTTCCTTTAATGGAGGTGGATTGTTTTTTGTCTTAGGGATATACTCGTATATCGCAGTTGCAGTATTCCTAACCTGAGGAATGATGCTAAATATTTTATTAAATAAATTTAGCAATCGTTTTTTAAAAACCAATGAGCTGCTTTTTAGCATCTTGTTCGTCGAATCCAAGGGGTTCTTCCCTCAGCAGGAGCTCAATGGTTTCAGTTATGACCAGATCCTATAAGTTTTGTTGTGAGTAGTTTTTCTGAATAACCATCTTTTCATAGTTATTTACTTTCCTAGTGCAAAAGTAACAACGGAAATTCGAGTAATTTGAATATTTTGACCAGATTTGGGTAAAGTGTTGTTCAATTTGGTAAGGACAGGTTATTATTTTGGGTCCGGATATCATGGTTTTTATAGAGCGTCGTGGGCAGTTTCCTATCACCGCAGAGTTTTTGTGGTGAAGAGTTTGGGTGTATGTTTGCCGTAAATATGTAGTTCAAAGCACCTTTTCTTCTCAATTTTGGAAAAGAGCATTAAGCCCCATGGGTAACTTTTGAAGGGGTAAAAGGGAATTTGTTTTTGTGTACGAAGCTCCCTCGAGCTCTTCGTTCCACCGGGGAACTACTGCTTTGTGCTGCATATTTTTAGTTTGGGTGATAGCTATATGAGCAGCGTATCGGATCGATTTAGTGCTGATAGTAGATTCTTTATTATGTTGGGGGATATGTTGGTTGAAGTTAAAAAATCTGTCTTTTTTTGGAAATACTGCCAAATTTGCTTTGTTTGTTTTGAATTTAGGTAGAAGATATTTTGGTTTGTGTCCTTTGTCTATGGAAATATCAATGATAACCGAGAAGTGATTTCTACCACGTAGATTGGGAAGAGTTTCTCAATAAGCGTTTACTGTGTAAAGGGTTGAAATAAACGAAAGATATATTTGCGTGAATGTTCTATGGCCCGAAAAATACGTTGGCGGCATTTAAAATTGATAAATCTGAGAAAGTAAAGAAGTACTCTACGACTCTACCTCTACGATTTAGTGATTGGAGTCCCTAAAGGGGGCTCGCCAACAAATCATGTACATATGTTATGTAATGTAGGTGATTTTGTATTTTGGATTATGCTATCAAGTTGGGAAGCTCTAAAATGTTGGTTGGGAGGAATGTACAGACTGATTATTGTCATTTTAATTTTGATATGTACAGTACTTCTTCTACTGCTACTGCCGATATTTGAGAGTTAATTGGAATAGGCTGATGCATAATTATTTGAATCGGGGTGGAAATAGGGTGTATATGTTTTCTTTTGGCGGATTTACGGTAGAAGGATTACTCACATGTATTTCGTGTAAGGCAGTGATTGAAGGTTTATCATCTCGAATGACTAATTGGAGTCCATGCAGGTTGTTTAAGCGCCCATTCAAGAACTTTCAAGGTGCGTGAGATTTGGAGGTTTTACTTTTTGTGGGCTATATTTGGCATTTTGATGCGGGCATTTAAGGTTAACGACGTTTTGTTGATTATTGTTTTCATCCTGTTGATCTGATACCGAAGCAACCGCGGTATCCAGAGAGGGTGAATTATTCGACACTTTGACGTCAGAGTCTGAATATAATTTGTTATTGTTCTTCTTCAGCTCAGAGGAACTTAAGAGTGCAGTGATTATTGGGTTGGATATACATTTTGAGGGATGTGGTGTGGTTTTTCCATTTCTTTAGTTTTGCTGTAAAAATGTTAGTTTTATTTTGTTAAGTATTATTTGAAAAATTTACATGAATTATGTTACTACATTGAAATTTACTTCCAATTAACTAGTCTTGTTTCTGCATTATTAGGCCCAGACTACGCGAGATATTAAAAGATCGGTGAAACAGTAGAGATCATTGCTCTAAATAATATTTTAGTAATTATTTTTCTAAGAAAACCAAAAGTAAAATGGAAGAAGATCATTAGAAAATGGAAGTTCCAAGTGAAAATTCTTTTAAGTGAGTCTGGGTTACGTGATTATGTGGTTGTGAGGATACCATTTCCGATCAAGCGGCAAGATGAAGCAGATGCGGTATACCAGGGTCGTGCGATGACTTGGTGAAAAGCAGAAAGTAAGGCTCAGGGGATTATTGGAACAAGCGTAGGGCATATATCTCTACGACACATTGTAAATTGTACAAGCACTATGAACAGACATCAAAGACCAACGTCCACATGATTTTGCAGCGTTTCTACGGTTTTGAGACAAATCCAGTGGACGACGTAGAGACACATATCTCCAGATTAGAGAACATTGTCAGGCAATTAAGAGATATTGATGAAACAGTGTCTGAAAGTATGGTTATGTCAAAAATTCTCATCACTCTTCCAGAATCATTCAAGCATTTTTTTTGTGCTTGGGAATCGACGTCAAAAGAGCAGCAAACCCTGGAAAATTTGGCGTCACGCTTGGTTATCGAAGAGACACATATAGCATCTTCACACGCTAATACATTTGAAAATACAACAGCATTAATAGCTAGACAAAAAGTGCGCGGGAGAATATTCCAACAACAAAACAAAAAAAAATCCAAAATAGGAAAATGTTTTACATGCAATGAGTATGGGCACTGGAAAAAGAGATTGTAGAAAGAAAACGGTAACGCTTAGGAGCTGAAAAGGGGAATGCGCTAATTTGCAATGCTTTGTGGTCCCGGAAAGCGAAACTGTAAAATATAACGCCTTGGTATTTAGAAACCGGTGCAAGCGATCAAACGACGTTCAACAAAGGGTTATTTGTCCGATATTGAGAATTTCGCGTCAAATAGGGAGACATGGGTGAGGAAATACCTTGCTGAAGTGTTGTATGTACTCGGGATTTCGGTAAATTTATTTCCAAAAAATCGTGCTTTGGGTAAAGGGATGTAATTCATATCCGACAATGTGTGCTGAAAATTTGTGAAAATGTACGACCAGAGAACAGTGGCAGTGAGAGAACGTCAAGGCCAGTTGTTTCAAATATGTTATTTGGTCCAGAGCAGTTCTTTGGACTTAAAAAGCAAGCAGACTTTACCCCTGTCTGTTTGGCATGAGAGAATGAGTCACCAAAATGCCGCTCATGCTCGCAAACATCTAAAGAGGCAATGTATACAATTTGAGGACGTCGATCTATTCAGTTTTGGCAGACTGCACAGTTTACCATGTGTAAAGAGCACCTTTAAGGCACAACATCCATGTGAACATGTGCACGTTGACGTTTGTAGTCCCATGGAGGAAACATCAATAGTGTGTAGATCTAGCGAAGTTGGAAACTGGCAATCCTGTGAAGGTCCTTCGTTCAGACAACGGGTTGAAGTTCATCAACGAGGGGGTAAAGTTGCTCTTTGATAAGCACTCCATTCGCCATCAGCCTACGATTCCTTACATCCCGGAGAAAAATGATGGAGCTGAAAGGGAGAACCGAACAATTGTTGAGGCAGCTTGGACGATATTGTGTGCAGCGGAATTGAATAAGAAATTTTGGGCTGAGGCGGTAAGTTCTTCTGTGCATGTTTAGATTTTAGATTTTATTGATAGTTTTAAAAGTACTTAGCAATTTTTATAATTTCTGAGAGGCTATAAGCTTATCTGCAGAAGATTGTGTTTTAAAAGTTTTATAGTTGAAGTAAGCTTAAAGTGATAGATTTGAATATTCAAAAAAAAAGTAGTTTCCTAAAAAAAATAATCAACAGCACTGCGTTCAGAGAAAATTAGCATACTCAATTGTTCTGTCAGATACAAACAGGGATGATGATTGAGAGGTTTTCCCGGCATCATATGTAAATGCGGAAGAGGATCACGAAGTAGTGGGTGAGGTGTCTTAGTTAGCAGACAAGGAATTTTGTGAGGATAGTCAGGATCGGAGACCACTTATTGGAAATGAATTTTTCGACTTTCCATTTTGAGAAATCGATTGCGAAGCGCTAAAAACAAAGATGATTCTGGTACTTGGGTTTCTGAACAAAAACAAGCTTTTCTTGTGAAAGGCGAGCCGACCAGCTACAAAGAGACTATACGTTATACTTATGCTGCTCACTGGAAGAGAGCCATGGAAGACGAAATGGAGAGTCTGCTTAAAAATAGTACGTGGCATATAGTGCCATCTCCTGAGAATCGGAAGATAATCGACAATAAATGGGTCCACAAATTGAAGAACGTGGCTGTAAATGGACACCAAAAATACAGAGGCAGGTTAGTCGTTCGTGGTTTCACCCAAGATTATGGTACAGATTACAGTTTTCTGCAGAAGTTCTTCGAAATCACAGTTTTAGGACCAAACCTACTCGTATTTCTGGTTATGTAGATGTCAAGAAAATCAGAAAATGAAATTCATGTTAGTCAGGCGCTTTATGCAAAGAGTATACTAAAAAGGCTCAATTTGGACAACTGTAAGCTAGTAGCAACACCAGCGGAAAATTGTCCTAGTGTGGACTTTAACTCGCCAGCAACGATCAATTTCCCCTGCATAAAGGCAGTAGGGAGCTTGCATTGTATGCTTGTATGGAGGATGTATTTAGCCATTGCTACCAGGCAGGACATTGCGTATGCAGTGGGAGTTGTATCGCGTTATTTGGATTCGCCAAAGCAGACTTAATGGTGTTAAAAGAATTCTAAAATACATTGGCACGAAGCGAATGGGAAAAAAAAATAGAAATCACTGAAGCTAATTACGAGTCCGAATACTGGAAGCTACATTGAAATTAACTCCTTTAGCATTATTAGCCGCCGGCAGTTGTTTTTTTATAATTTTTTTTCTTGACTAAAAATTAGATCGTGTTACTACTGCAAGAAATGAGTTACTGTGTTTATGAATTTTGGAAGACAACTACTGCTTTTTCTGTATTTTGTTTGTCGTGAGACGAATTAGATAAATTGAGAGACTGTACGGGGAATGGGATTCTGGTATTTAGAGTTTTTGTTTTTAATTGGCGCTCGCACAATTATGGGATATTATGTACCCTGGAGGCTTTTGAAATAGGGTTTTTTGCCTTATAAATTCGTCTGGTTTCGGATAAAGAAGATTTAGTTTTGGTCTCTATTGTTAAAGTTTCTTTATTTTATATGTATGTTGTCAATTTACGCACATTGTGAGTGTACACTGGGTATTTTCATGCGGAGAAGGTTGCAGCTAACGCAAGGGAGTGTTCGCTTACACCACATCATTGTATGTCCAAGAAGTTGGCATTGTCGAAATCGCATTGGATTTGCTATATACTCTCTAACCTTGGTCTTACACCACCCAACTTCGATAAAGTTCGGTAGTTGAAAAAAAATAACATGAGGCTGGTTTTCTTTTACCGTCATGTATATATATTGTAAATTTATACAATACATCGGTTACATTTTAACACTTTGTCTCAGCAATAATTTCTGACTGAGGAATGTTAATGATTGAGGGCGCATATGTCATACCTTTCATGAGATTGGAGTTATGGTGAAGTTTTATTGTCTCTGGGCAAAAATGTTATTCAGGAAACTGATGTTGATGCCAGCAATTTGCCGGTTTTTTTGATATTGAGAATGGGGATCGATCCATCTCTCATTTGCGAGACCTTTTGATATTCGGTACTGATTGATTCGGACTTGCTGAGGTCTTATTGATATTGAAATTTTTTGGAGTTCAGAATAATCTGAAAAGAAGATCTTGGGCTTCTTCTTGGTCCTTCAGGCAGGTCGGGATCTCTCGAGGGACCAGAAAGAAAGAAGTTTTCAAGATCCTCGAACCTGTTGGGGAAGTGTTTTTAGAGTCATCAAAATGAAAATTATTTTGCACTTACTATCACTACGAATAGGTGGGAAAAGGACAATGAGAGCAAAGAAAAAAAAATATAAACAAACATATGGAAGTATCAACTCTCAACTAGAACCCATAATTCACTACAATATGCAAAGTTCGATACAATATACAAGAAAACATCCTTCAATAGAGATTTATATTAATTAACTATATTTTGTAGTTCTGAAATCGAGTTTTCATACATTCGAAGTCATGTCATTCTTTTGTATTGTGTCTCTATTGATTTTATTGCTTTCAGTATGGAGGCGACGAAGTTTTGCAGCCGGTCTATTCCATACTAAATTATTTTGAAAATACATAATTGAAATTATTTTATAATAAGAATATATTTATTAATATTTTTTATTTCCAATTTTGGAATATTTATTATTAGACTTTTAAGTTTACTTCTTTTTCCTTTATAATTAGCGGGCTCAAGGGGTTATTAGTACCCTTAAAATGTTTTCACACAGCGCAAGCACAGCAAACTTAGGGAAGGAGAAGAGATAGAGGTACCGAAGAACATTTATCTTAAATGTTTGCAAGTTATAATGACCAGGAAAAAGAGGAACTCGGCCGGGCATTTCATAAGCGAGTTGCACCGGCTTAGGAACGAATCACGATATTTCAGAGTACATCCGAAAGTGGGATTGAGGGCATGCTGATAGGCATTCATAGCGAGACGGGTTCGGTGGAGAACTGGTGGTGAAAATAGGGATAAAGCAGGGTGAGGCAATAGACGTCACATCAGTGTTCAGGCTGTGTAATATTGGCCTCACCTATGATCTCACACTGTTTGGAATATTTTCAAGCAAAGAGGTCTATGGGCATTTTATTCTAACTTTGGAATGATAAATTTCTTATATACATATTGAGACCAGATCAGAGTGGGTGCAGTATTCCTTACATCGCTTGAGGCCAGGCATTTCGCAGCATTTTCAATGACATCGAATATGTGATCATTCCAAAGTGAGCTGTATAGACATACCGAAAAAGGAAAGTTTTTCGTTTTCGACTATACAAGTGCCATTCACGCATAATGGCTGGGTATATAAATTTTCCTTTAACAACAGAAGACTGCATTCGAAGCATTAAATTCCACTCTGTTGATAGTTCCCCAATTGATTATGCTGTCAATATCGGAATTTAATGAGATTAACGTACGCTGCCGTTCACGTTTCACTAATATGAGAAGCTAAAAGCAAAGGAATATATAGGATTAGATGCAGCAGACAAGAAATCATTGATGAAGATTGAAAAGAGACAGAATGGAGCCCTGTGGCATACCAGCATTTATTTTGTGAATATCAGACTTGAAAACATCCAAGACAACTTAAATTGAACGTTCCGAAAGGTAGTTTCTAATCCATTGAGTGCAGTGGACGCATTTTCGACAAAAGATGCCAAACTCTGTCAAATGCATTAAAAATATCAAGTACAACTATCTTGCTTTCGCCAGATTGATGTACGCTGTGGCTTCACTTTTCGGTGAAACATAACACAAAATCACCAGTGGACATGTTGCTACGAAGAGCGTATTGCCGGTCATTGAAAAGTTTTCGTGATTCGAGATATTTCACGAGCTGACAGTTTATCAGCGTTTCCATGAACTTTGACGTGGGTGCAATGGGTCTGTAGGAGAAAAGAGAAGAAGATTCGCGTTTTTTAGGGACGAGCTGGACAAATGTTGTTTTCTATCTGTTTCGAAAGAGTTCTGAAGAGTGGGATTGATGAAAAAGCTTGAGCAGTGATTTTGCCAGTGTGGAAGAATACTTCTTCAGAAGAAGGAGATATACGAAGTGTGTTTAAAAGTAACGGGAAATTTTATATTTCGACTAATATTATACTAGTCGCATTCGTGCAATTTTTTGAAGTTATGTTGGTGAATATGACTTACTAGACTGGTAGCCATATTGGATAATTAGCCAGTCTTCAGTTGTGAAAGTTACATGTGTTTATTGCAAGTGGCGATTTTTGATTTGTTGGAAATATGGATCAGAGAATTCGCATTAAATTTTCCAATAAAGACACCATGAGTCAAATGATCAATAAAGAGTACTACCTACAAGTTCAACGCCGAAAGTAATACGAAGAAAACGCCTGGATTTATGGAGGAGCAGGGTATGCTTTTGCACCACGATAATGCACGTGTATACACTTCATTGCTTGTTGGTGAATTTTTGGCGAAAAACAACACTGTAATGATGCCCCAGCCCACATATTCGCCTGATATGTCCTCGTGTGATTTTTTCCTCTTTCTAAGCCGACGACCGGTTTTCAGGCATAGATGAGATTAAAAGCGCATCGCTGAGAGAAATAAATGCTCTTCCAAAGATCGAGATTCAGAAGTCTTTCGGGGACTAGAAGAAGCGCTGCCATAAGTGTGCAATATCTAGTGGGAACTACCTTGAACGTGATAACATTGATGTAGATGATTAAATTAAATTGTTTGCAAAAAATTAAAATCCCCATTACTTTTTGAACACAGCTCGTATACTACTGAGCCAGCGGCTTTCTGAATGTCAAGATCTTTCAGTGGTCTTATTACTACACATGAGCGAAAGTGGCTTTGTTGAAGAGTCGACGCACGCAAATGTAGGCACAGACAAAACACAATCTGGAAGTGTTGAGCTGGCCGCAAAGCTTGCAGCTAGTAAATCGGCATTGTCCAAACAACTATATTGTTATTATAAGTGAACGTTGGGATGGAGGATATGGCAGAATTTCTAATATTTTTGGCGCAAAACCAAAAACTTGTACTACCTTTGGGGCCACGGTTTTCCTCTGGCGGGTTGATCTTGTAGGACCGAAAAAAATATGTCTCTAATCCTGATAGCCTCTTTACAGCTCGAGTCGATTCACGCTTTCTATTTTGGTTTGACACTCTTCATTCAAAAGAGATTAGTGTCTGTGATCATCAGCGACATCCACGTCGTTATCGAGGAAACTTAACGACCAGTTAAAATTCATAAAGAAGGTGTTAAGTACGCTCCAATTTGCTATCTCGGGTTGCCATACGTTTTTTTAAATAATCTTTCCTCTAACTGTGTCGCCCATTTATGAGAAAGAAATTAGCTGATGTGACACTATGGTCCGTCGAGCCTAAATGGAAAAGCACTTCAAGCACTTCAGGGTTAAAAGTTAAAAACACGTCCAATGCGATCTGCCATTTCTTCTAGGAAAGGTTTAATCTTGTTAGCCTATGCGTTTCTGTTTAAGGTCTGATTGATTCGGGTGGCGTTACCAGAGCTTGGCCTGGTAAGTGTTAATACATATTTATAGATGTATATGGATCATCTGTTGCTGGTCGTGAATTTAAGCATGCCTCGATGTGCGTTAACAGGAAGCTCATTTCCTCAAAGATAAATTTGTGTTCTCCTATTATTCGTTTTAGGTTGTATTTAACCGACTTAATACCAGCTGCCCATAATCCTCAGAAGTGAGGAGCTGCCGCCGGAGCAAAGTGCAAACGCTCTCCCCTGAAGGAAGACCCTAGAATTGTAGTTGATATTTCGTATCTTGCTTTTCGTAAGACGGTGTTCAAAATTCTTTTCGCGCCAACTAATGTGGTCCCATTTTCACTGTACATTCCACCGTATGGATGTTAGTTACTACGATTAGATGTCAATCAATTTTGCAATAAAAACTAAAAAAGACTTTTATTTAAGAGCAAAACAATTCTATGGTGACTTAAGCATAGTTCCTGGGTAGAAACCTGCTTTCAAGGATTGTTACCGCCGATTGAATTTCAATTTCACTATTGAATAGAAATTGTGTTGATTGAATTGAATTGAAGTAGAAATTGTTCTCCTGTGGCGAATGTTCAATTTCACTCAACTCTTTACCCAGTTAGCACGTACTGCGTCAGCCTTTTACAACATATCCACTTGAACTGCGCCTTTTCAAGATATACCGCCTTAATCTCATGTCACCGGTTGTAAGATTAATGTGCACCATCCATAAACGGAACTTATCACGATACCCATCTCATGTTGTGCAAATAAAAGATCTGCCACTAGACATCTGTTACACTCACACTTGGCTCAGCACAACGCAACCTCAACTACACCCTGCATCTTCAAACCACATCTCTGATAAAAATTAACCCCTAAAAATGAGCTTGCTTCTGAGAATTAATTTATCGCCGATCATTAGTCTTGCAACTTCAGGCTATGTTACATACAGACTACACGACTACCGACTATGGTCGATTTGCCTCCGACTTGCTTCCAATTCTCATCGTAGATCCTTGACACTGACAGATAGGTGAAAGAATGAAATTGATATTTACTCATATCTCTTCCACTCCTTTGATGTGTGCTGTATAGGCTACCACCATCGCCGCCGCCGCGCCACTCCGTGCCGCCCTTAACCAGCAGGCGGGACTTGAACGAACAAAAATGTGTTCGATGTCAATATGAGAAATGTCCCTCACTTCACTACATACTCGTATACTCGTACGCAATTCTCCGAGCAAGGATTGAAAAGTTTTACTTCCGCTTGGGTTGGGTCCGTCAAATGGGCTAAACATAACCCTTTTCACTTGAGGGCCTTAAATATACGAATAACTGTAACCACCCCTAACACACATTAGAAATGAAAATGAAAAATGAAAAATGTGAAAAATTGTTAAGGGTGCCGGGTGGATCACATGAGGGTATGAACCCGTTCAACTTGTTCAACTCTTTCGGGTGTTTCTTTGCGATATTAGGGATAGATTTGTCGGTTACTCGGTTGGTTGGAGTTCGGTATGCGGACAGAATTGGTTTGCAACATCGGGTGGGATTTTTAACTTTTTGTTTGTGCTTTTTGGCGACTTCTGTGTGAGTGACATTACTGGAGGTCGGTCGGTTCTGTAGAGGATCTATTCCGTATCGACAACAACGTGTGAGGTGACTGCTGTTGTATGAGTATTTCGAATTCGATTTCGATAGCTAGACAGTGATAAAGGGCGACATGAAAAGGGTTCATTTGCCGCTGCTACAGTTAAGCAACTGTTAAATTGTGTTCAATTCATGGATGATTTGGAAAGGGTGTATCTAACAGTTGACATTCCCCAACGAGACATGTTTCTCCCGAGACAGAAAAGGCCACTTGAACAAAAAAAAAAAAAAAAAAAAAAAAACATAAACAACGACGGACTTAACCTCGATTCGATTAAACTCTAGAAACGATAATCTACCCAATCTGCCCAATCTACCCTTAGATCGATCGATATTTGCTAGGTCGTTAGTTTTTTTTCCATAATTTGACGTGCACGCATGGATGAAGGTCAACAACTGCAGCTCTTAGAAGCAATTCCTGTAGCACGCCCAACATTAATATCAACTAACGCTGTGCGCCTGTTTTTTTTTTTTTGTTTTTTTTTTGTTCATAAGGAGCACTATACCACTCTAAGTGTGGTCATATTTTATTCCCCCTTTAACGTGTAACCCCAGCTAAGCAGTTAACTGGAGGAGAAGACCTCCCTTGTACAAGTGATGGCTTTAGCTAAGCGCAAAATAAAAACCAACCCAAAGGATGAAGAGAAGTTCGAGAGGGGGATGAGGATAAAAAGAATTACACAATCCAGACCAGAACCATCCCACGGAAATCAGTGGCACGCAAAATGACTGTTAATCATTCGGTGTAGGAATCGAGTAGGATTCGAGAATGATTCAAGTCGAAGGATTCAAGTTGAATAAGAGCTGGGTTCGAGAGGCCATTCACGACAGTATCCGTATTCCATTTCATGGTTCCCCATTGACGAGGACTACTCGTATCACTTCGTCCTCTCGTCTTACGACGATGGGCGGCAGCAAAGGCGACACTGACTGCCAGCCACTGGTACCAGCACTGGGTATGGAATTTTTCCTTCCAACCTTAACAATAAGCCACACCGATTACGATTTTTATGGTAGTAGAGTGAGTGAAAAGTGATTGAATTTTTTTTCGATTTTTTTCTGTTTTGAAAATTATGTAGCCTCAATTTTCAAGAGTTTTGCTTTTTTTTTGTTTTCTTACGGAGCCGATTTATGATTGTAAGGGAAAAGTTCATTCGGAGTCCAATGTGCCCTTTTAACAGCCATTAATGTGTTGCAATTTAATGGCTGTTGGATGAAGTCATTTCAAGGTTGGCGATAAGTAATTAAATTTTTCAAGGTTACGCACGAAGACTTTGGATAACGCGTACTTAATTAGAAAAGTTTACTGCAGATTAAGGGAGTCTGTTGATTTTATATTTTCTGTTTTATGCCGGGTTAAGGATTGTCGGGACATCTGTTTTGAGAGGTCATACGAGTATGCAGGTCGTCGTATCTTTATTGCATTTTTGGATTTATGAATTTGTAATAAAGCTGTCCTGATTACGGCCTTAATGGTGGGTGATTTCATGTATTATTTAGTATCCGACCAGTTTGCGATTTGGTTTTGGATTGGTATGATTTTGGAAAGAGAGATCTTTGTAGTCGAATGGGTAGTCTGTAGGATTTATGTTTTAAATGTGTAGGCAGTGATTTCAAGGGCCGCAGACTGATTCTGTGATAAAAATGAGGTTAAGCAGATGTTATCATAACTTCAGAGCTCTGAACATAAAAGAGCTCCTTGTTGACATTACCTCCTTAACCCCTTACGGTAGACCCAACATCCCTTTATGTGGACAGATGACCCATTCCAGAAACTCAGAGTCCTTACTTGTGCGAATGATTGACCTGTCTGCTTGATTTGAGGCAGTGTAATTTGTGATCTGAAGCTGGTCTCCCTCTGCTGGCCAGTGAGCATCTTCTATCCACACCCAGAGGTAAATGTTGACACACTTCCTTATACAAGCCCTTTCGGTTCCTCTTTTTTTGAGTGGGAATATCGAACAACAAAAGCTATGCAACATAAAGGGCTGAGAACACCACATCCCACAACCGAAGTGGATACATGACATCCCACAATTGATGTGGATGCAGCTAGGCAAGTAGCACATAGCAAGGCGATCAATGGGGAAGAGATGATGATCTCTTTCGTAATCACACCAGCCACAGAGGAGCAAGGCAGATGGCTAACATAATGAAATACACCCCAACGACGTATCAACTTTGGGAGAAAGGTGACCATTAGCTAGCACTCCACTGATGGATCACCGACGGAGCAGCAGAAATAAGGCAGCCTCCAACGAGGGAGCAAAGAAACAGACATCACCAAACAAAAGTAACAAACAACAACTTAATAGATTTCACCTAATAACAAAATTATAAAACCGGCCGAGGCCAAAGGGCAAATAAGCCCAGAAACAAAAGAAACATGCAAAACAATCAGTCCATTGCCCCAAATCTGACCCACGGGAAAAAGTTGCATAAGACCTATACGTTTTAATAGGTGCGGCGATCCAGATGATGGCTGGATGCAGATATAATAGAAAGATAGAAAAGGTCGAATAGTCTCTAAAAGATGCATATTCTGAAGGACTGGCATATACAGAGCATAGTGTCTGATTTTTTAACATAAAATACCTGTCATGGAGACTTATGTTTACGGAATGCCCATACATCCATGGGGGCAAGGATTAAGGACGGAGCATCTGAAAAAAGCCAACTCTCTTGTGCTTTGTGTAGGAACTCGGGACACACCGCAAATTATCGGGGTTGTCCCAAATTCCAGTACATCAAAAGAATAAATCTGGCCCGGCAGCAGAAAGTAGAAGTGAAACGTCCACCCGTGCATTTGCAAACACCAGCCGTTACTCCCCAAGTTACCTACGCCCAAATGGCGGCAGGTAGGGGAAATACGGTACAGCAAGCGAAGGTTGCTTCTCAGGCCCCAGCGCCCAGAGCACCTGAACCAGTATCTGACATGCTAGCTATCTTGCTCTCTATCCAAGGGCAGATGGCTCAGCTACAACGTCATTTAACTGAACAGACGGCGCGGGTGGGTCAAGTATACGCGCTGCTGCCTTTTGCCGTAATGGGTACGTACGTGGCGGAGCAAATTCTTAAGGTCCTTGCTGTGAATGTGAATTCACTGATTAGGCTCGAACGCCGAGCCGCACTATTTAAGTTGCTTGAAGACCAAGCCCCTGATGTGCTTTTGGTTAGCGAAACTAAGCTTACCAAAGGACACAAAATGAGGCACAGAAGATACAAAATAGTACGGAGAAACCGACCCAACTCCATTCAGGGAGGAGGCGTTGCGATTTTCGTACGAAAAGGTATACGTTTTAAAAGAGTATACAGTCGTATAGTACGTAGGTTCCAGGTGCTGGAAGCATGCATCGTGTATATCCCCCTCCGTAGTGGAAAGCGGTTGTACATGGTGTCTGTCTATGCACCTAAGGCTACTCAATCCAACTTATTTAACTCAGCTCGAGACACTTTTCCAATTTCTGAGGCTGGAATTGGAAGACAACTATTTTATTATCGGCGGAGATTTCAACACCAGACTAGAGGGAACCTACTATTCAATTGGTGGGGTCAGCACAGTGTGATGTATCGACTCGGGCTTAAGGCGACGGATAGTCCGTCGTTTCCCAGACACGGGTCCTATTTGGATCTTCTGCTGTTCGACTCACGAATACAACTGACATGTACTAACCAACAAACTACAAACTGTCTACGCACTTTCGTGTATGACAGTGACCATTGCGGTCTCAGCACCGAAATAACTGTTCTCAACGAAATTGCGGAATTGGATGAGTTTGTTCAAAGGCATTCCTACAATTATAGTAGGGTGCGTTGGACACACTTCACCAGATCACTGACTAGAGCACTCTCCTCGAATTCGTTCTACCCACCGTCCAACAGAAATATGCAAACGAGGAGATTGACAGGTATCTAAGACTAATGGATGAGACAATCCAACGAACAATGGACAAAACGATACCTCGGTACCAACACACTGACGAAGAAGACTTACTCCGAAACGCAACTATTGACGCACTGCACCGACAGAAAAGTAAACTGCTGTCAAGACTAAAAACCTTGTACAGACAGTTTACTGACAGACATAACCCGGAGATCATGACACTGAAGTCGTCGATTAAAAACCTCCAAACATTAATAAAGGAAAATTACAGAGCATCTGTAATTTTGTATTGGAACAATAAAATTCGGGCTGTAAACACCAGCAACCCGAATATGTTCCCGCAAATAAATAAAATATTTCGGAGAAATAATCAGAACGACCTTCCATGTCTTAAAGTCGCCCGAACGACGAACAACGAACAAATACTGGTAGCAGCGGGAATAGATCCAAATGAGGCTGTTGGTGATGACAACTTCTTTGTGATCGAGGATCCGCAGGAGCAGGTAGAGGCTATAGGAGCGACTTTCCAGGAAGTGTACAAGGCGAATGACATCATTGGCCCGAACCAGCACCTGGAGAATCGAGTCCTTGTGCACAATTTCTACTTTCGAAATGAAATTGTGAATTGGCGATTCGAGAGCTCGGGTTTCACCCAGTTCAGTGACGAGAATATGGCAAATAATGTCATCACCAACGACAGGGTACTACCCCCGTTCATTTCGAAGGAAGAGCTCCAAACGATCTTCGAATCACATAGAAGTAAGAAATCAGTGGGAACCATTTCATCGGTTCCGAACATTGTGCTTCGACATCTCCCTCTAGAAGCGGTGAACATTTAAACCACCCTGTTTAATAATGCAATGAATAATGCACATTATCCAGCGCATTGGAAAACTGCGGTGGTACATCCCATCCCTAAAAGGGATAAAGACACTTCCAATCGATCAGTCTTCTTCCAAACATCAGTAAGGTGTTCGAAAAGGTTATCAATAGAGTCCTGACTAAGTGGGTCGAGGACAAACATATAGTTCCGGATAATCAATTCGGTTTCAAAGCGGGGCATGATATCATTCACACTGCGTCGAAACTGGTTTCTGATATCCAATGGAACAAAGCCAAGAACCAGTGCACTGGTGCCTGCCTGTTTGACTTGGAGAAAGCCTTCGATACCGTATGGTTAGAAGGACTCTTTTTCAAGCTGGACAGCTTAGGCATTAGTAAACCACTGCTGTATATTCTTTTCGATATGCTCTCCAGTAGACAGTTCATCGTGAAGAATGGCGATGTGACTTCTGCTGGAACATTTAACATTAAAAACGGTCTGCAACAAGGTGCGGTAAATTCGCCGATCCTATTCAACATTTACACGAGTGATCTGATGGGTTCACTTCACCATGCCATAGCGTACGCAGACGACATAATCGCGTACAGATCAGGTCCAAAGATTGAGGTCATTAATATACTTTTGCAGCGTGACTTCGACAAAATTAAACGATATTGCGATGACTGGAAGTTGAAAATCAACTTTCAGAAGTCGGAAACCATTCTGTTTAGGACGCCTTTGTCTGGGGCCTCTAGGGATACCAGAAAGAATTGGCGAAAGTTCTCGATAGTGGGGCAGCACGGCAGCCACTTGTTTGTCGAAATGTAGTCAGATACCTTGGGATCTGTCTAGATCAATTTCTGTATTTTAACAAACATATAGATGTTGCTCTGGCCAGAGCTAAAGGTGCTTTTGCCCTTACAAAGAGACTGTTTTATAACAACCAACTCGATGCGAGGGTGAAGGTAATCTGCTACATGGCCCTTATCAGGCCCATGCTTGTATTTGGATGTCCCGTGTGGTTCAACGTGAGAGCAAGCTTATTGGAAAAGATTCGGGTGTTTGAGAGGGCTTGTCTTAGGACTTGTCTTCGCTTATACAGAACACCAGAGTCTGAGTACATAAAATTCTATCGTAATGAGGTCTTATACAATAGAGCGAACCTAATAAGAGTGGACAATTTCGTCATTAAGTTGACTCGAAGGCACGTTGCAAGAGCAATGGCCTCATCAAACAACCTGATCTCCGGGGCTTACTACCCCAATTATATGTATCACGAGAGAGTTCGCTTTGACGGCTTTATTCCTCCAGAAGCGTTCCTCTATTTAGATTGCAAAGGTCTGATCCAGGACAGATTGGCGGTGCCGCTTATCTTCCACGTCGCTCGAACAGCTGCGGACAGGCGACTCAACTACGATAGAGACGTCGCATACGGCAGTGCGGAGCGTCTCCGGTTCAGTAGGGCGGTAGGGAGTCGCGACAGGAGGTATGTTGCTCAGCAGCACCAACAATTTTGGTGGCTTTTTGAAGGGGAGGATGCTTCGTCGTCGAACTCCTCCAGTGATAGTTAGCTTCATGTGAAGCAAGGTGGGCGAGCCTTTTTTTTTTTTTTGTTTTTTTTTTTGTTTTTAGCCATGGCCGGCTTACATAGTTTTAGGTAGGTTTAAGTTAGATTTTAAGAAAAAAAAAATAAAAAAAAATATAAAAAAATTAAAAAAAAATATATATACATACATATATTTATATATTATGTATATATATATTATGTATGTATATATATGTATTTATGTATGCATTAGGTGTAAGTAGGTTAGGTTAGGGTTAGGTTAGGTAAGAGTGGCTGTTGGAAATACCAACCCACTTAGGCCTATTGGCCCATTGTGATGCCACGTGGATCTGTGATCTTCTTACTACTGGAACCAGCTTGAGCTTTTAATAAAGCGTAAGAGACTGTTAACGTCTATTTTTCCTAGATCGTTTAGGTCGTTGTAGAAGAAAGCTCCTAGGTGAAGCTTCCTTCTCTGAGAGAGAGCTGGGCATGTGCAGAGTAAGTGGGGGATTGTCTCCTCCTCTTCCTCGTCCATGCAGCTTCTACAGAAATCGTTAGTAAAAGCGCCAAGCCTTCTTGCGTACTTGCCTATGAGGCAGTGTCCGGTAATGACACCTATTATGGCGCTGAGATGTTTCCTATCTAAAAAGATCAGACACTTAGATCGACTCAGATCCAGCCTTGGCCAGATCTGTTTGGTTGCTAGACATGTTTGTCCAGCAGTCCACCTAAGGTCCGTTCTTTTATTGGCATCTAGCTTTAATGTTAGTTTGCACGTAGCGATTGGTATACCTATACTACCTTTGTCCGGTAGGATAGGTAGAGTGGTTCCAATTTTGGCGAGTTCATCGGCTCTGCAGTTCCCTGGAATGTCTCTGTGGCCCGGCACCCAACAGAGGTGAATGTTGAACAGCTCTGTCATCTCCATGAGAGATGATCGGCATTCAAGGGCAGTTTTAGAACACAATGAGACCGAGTGCAGGGACTTGATGGCGGCCTGACTATCCGAAAATATGCGGATATCCTTTGCAGATATCACGTTTTTCTTCAGCCAGGACAGAGCTTCTTTAATCGCCAAAATTTCCGCCTGGAACACGCTACAGTGATTTGGAAGGCGGAAAGAGAGGCTTAGATTTAGCTTATCTGAGAAAACACCGCCACCAACTCCGCTGTCGGTTTTAGATCCATCTGTGTAGAGATGGATTGACTTGTCCTCCATGAAAGCATCCTCCTCCCAGAATGATCTAGAGGGGAAGCTTACATGGAAGTTTTTGTCAAACCAAAGTTCAGGTATGGTGTAATCGGTGTTCTCTGTGAGGATTCCTAATGTATTAAGAATGTTGGCGTGGCCAAATGAATTATTTGTCCACTGTTTAGTCGCTTTAAGGCGAATAGCTGCAGTCGCAGCTACTTGCTTGCTAAAAATGTCGAGGGGTGTCAAGTGAAGCAGAATATCTAATGCCGCAGAGGGGGTAGACCGCAAAGTTCCGCTTGTGCATAGACATGCTGTTCTTTGGACTCTGCTTAATTTAATGCGGTTGACTGCATTTTCCAAGGCCGTCCACAAGACAACCACCCCGTAAGTAAGTATCGGTCTTATGACCGAGATGTATAGCCAGTGGGTTATGCGAGATTGAAGGCCCCATTTGTTCCCAATGGCTTTCTTGCAAGAGAATAAAGCTATTGTAGCTTTATTGACTCTTTCTTGAATGTTAGGTTTCCAGTTTAGTTTCCTGTCAAAAATGAGACCCAGATATTTTGCTGTATCGGAGAAAGCTAAACTGGTACCGTTTATTGAAGGAGGGTCTATGATTGGAATTTTATATTTCCTAGAAAAGAGGACAAGATCAGTTTTATGGGGGTTTATTCCCAATCCACAGCGATCTGCCCAGCAGGTTAATCTGTTAAGATTTACTTGGAGGAGTTCTTTAATGGTATTTAAATGTTTTCCTGAGACGGCTATGGCAACGTCATCCGCATAGGCAATCACTCTGCTACCACCCGCTTCCAGGTATATCAGTAGTTCGTTAACCACTAAGTTCCAGAGAAGGGGGGAGAGGACACCGCCTTGCGGCGTACCCCTACTGACATATCTTTTAGCAGAAGTCTCACTCAGTTTGGAGTTGATTATCCTGCTTGTTAGCATTAGATTAATCAGCTCCCCAAGTGAGCCGTCTACCTGCAGAGTTGACAGCGCAGTCGTGATTACGGATGTGTTGACGTTGTTAAAGGCGCCCTCTATGTCTAGGAAAGCAACCATTGTGTACTCCTTATATTGTAGGGATCGTTCGATGTGGCTAGTCAGAGAGTGCAAAGCCGTTTCCAAAGACTTCCCTTTACAGTAGGCATGTTGAGCCGCAGACAGAAGTCTTGGATCAACTTTAGCTCGAATATGGATATCAATCAGTCGTTCTAAAGTTTTCAGAAGGAATGATGATAGACTTATAGGTCTGAGGTCCTTTGGGACCACATGAGAACATTTTCCAGCTTTGGGAATGAATACTACATTGACTTCTCTCCATAACAGTGGAATGTGGATAAGTTCTACACAGCTCCTCATAATATTTTCCAACACTGGTAGAATAATATCTGAGGATCTCTGTAACTCGGCAGGTATAATACCGTCCGGACCAGCAGACTTGTATGGTTTGAAGCTATGCAGCGCCCAGAGCAGTTTGTCTCTCGTAATCAGACTATGAATTTTGGTCACGGTTGCAGTAGGCTTGTTTGGGCTGCTACTGGCCCCGAGATGGGAGCTACCTGGAAAGTGGGTGTCCAGAAGCAGGTTGAGTGATTCATCACTTGAGGTTGTCCAAGAGCCATCGGTTTTTTTCAAACAGCTGGGCATCATAGGATTTGTGGAGAGGATTTTTCTTAGCCGCGAAGCCTCAGAGGTTTCTGTGATTTTGTCGCAGAATGACCTCCAGGATTGTCGCTTTGCCTTCCTCAGTTCTTTTTTGTATAATTTGAGGGATTCTTTATATGAGTCCCAGTCGGTCACTTTTTTTGTGCTTTTTGCTGCGTTGAAAAGTTTTCTGCAGGTGTTTCTGAGCAGTCCTAGTGCCGATGTAAGTAGGTTAAGTAGGTTAAGATTTATTTTTAGGTAGATTGTAGACTTTTAGTTTTAAGTTTTATAAAAAATTTAAAAAAAGTCCAGATACTAAGTTTTTTTGATTAAAATTTATTTTCTTAGTTTTAGTATTAATAAATGTAAAAATAAAATGAAATTAGACTGTTAGATTCGTCGAAAGACATAGTTTAAGTGTTAGGTTTAACTTAGAGTGCCCTCATGGGGCCAGTAAGTTAGAATAAGATTATTTGTAAGTTATTTAAGCTAATTTTTAAGCATCTTTTTGTTTAGCATTTAAGAGTAATTTAAGTTGAAAAAATAAAAATGCATTTTAAACTGATGGGGGCAAGGATATGCCTTGCCATCGCTCTGCTGCTTTCCTGAGATACCAAATCGGAACTGTGTTACCGGCACAAGTTCCACCCTTGGTATGAGTCGAGGCTAACCTAAAATCTCTTACTGCTCTTAGTACTTATTGCAACTCTACATCGGGTCAAACAAAGGAAGACCCTTCCCGCGACTTTGGGTTTAAACCACAGCCACCATGATGCTCCGACAAGGGGGCCTACCTCTTCAAGTCGGGGCCGGACCGAGATCCGGGGGGTTCCTGACTCCCATGGCACCGTGATTTAAGTCCTGGTAGGGACTACCGGTGATCCAGCCGCGAACAAGACCTATGACCGGCAACTTGTGACTGATCGAATCGTAGCAACCTTCGGTAGCGTCATCTAAAGATGTTCACTACAAGGCCAGTACTTTGCTCTGCCCCCGTTCATTATTAGACAACGTTATTGATGGGCTAAGCCTTTATAATTGTGGGGGGGCCCGGCATATAAAGAGCAGTTGAAGAGAAACAGTTCGGCAGAAGTGACACTGAAACTGATCCAGCTCCCGGAGCTGAAACTGTACCTTCTTCTTCAGTTCCGGCCAAAAGGAAGAAAGTTCATGGTTGCCTGGATGAAACTGGTGCTCCGGCAATCAATAAAGGGTGTTGTTCTAGCGGCTGATCGTCGGATGAAGCGCCCAAGCCCATTAATAAAACCAAAACCAGAGGTGGTTTTACCGGCAAACGATGTTCGGCAAAAGCCAGTGCTACAACCATTTTATGCGGTCAAATCCAACCTAAGAAACAACTCTGCCGGTGGCTTTCCCCAAGCATAAGATCCGGCTGAAACTGGTGCTGCAGCCAGGAGAAATTGGACGTCACGGGAAAACGCACCCTAAGAATTCTCCGAAACGTAGATCGGCGTTGCTATAAAGATGGCGCAATCGCCTCTCTGACTCTTAAGGAATTAAGGAGGCTAGCAACAATAACAGGCTGAATGACCCGGAGTGCAAATACTGTCTCGATCAACTATGGGAGCAGATCAACTATGGGAGCAGATCAACTATGGGAGCAGATCAACTATGAGCAGAGACTTGCGATGTGCAAAACTGAACATTTACAGTAAAATGCTTCACACAGCAGTCGCTCAAAGCTTTCAGGCTACGAAAAATGATGAGATCCATGGATGTTTGGATGTCCAGAGCCCTGAACTCGACACTGAAAAGTGATATTTTACGCATCCAGACTGCTTCAGGATCTATCTGTTACAGATGGTGCCAGTGAACTTACTGGTTCCTTTATTTGAGCATCTCCAATCCCTTAATGCAACATTCTACAAGAGTTGCTATTTTCTGTTATAACATAGGACACAGGAGCATGAGCTTTAATTGTGGTGTCTTTTTTATAAGCTGGATCATTTTAATTGAATCCTTCACCGTAATATCATTTCTCCTTGCCATGACATGCCGCCGTGTCATCTCATCTCAAGAATTAATTTTTTAACTTAAGGATTGAAATTCAATTTAAAACGAGGACTTGCTTTTTCCTTTGTGGAAACTATATCCTTTACGTTCACTTTATCCTGGTCTTTGCTCATTTTTTTGCCATCTCTAGGCCAAAACACTCACTCGTCTTTATGTCCCAATCAAGGTAATTCGTTTCAAGATTTACATACATTAACTCCAAGCTGACTTCTGCAAAACTTAAAGCTGAACCATGTATCCATAGCCGTATCTCCATCTACATACGAGTATATCCCTAGAAATAGTCAAAGTCACAGTCATAGTCCCCACCATGAAACAACAAGACCACACAACCTATATACACAAGCAGGCAAGAATGGATTTCATTTTGCGGTTCCCATTGCTATGCGCCGACTGCTTGTCAACCCCAAGAAATATGCAGATGATAGTATTGCACCCCCGCAAAGGATTTAACTTTCAAGGGTATCCAAGGCTGTGCGTCAGCATCTGTCCTGGAACTATGTGCATTCATATCTGTGGGAGGGGGGTGCTTGTGTGTCTCTATAACGAATCGCCAGGCCCCTTCTTCCTGCTGAATGGGAATGGAAATGACTGCAACACTTTGTGTTGTCCTTTACTAAGTAGGGCAACCGCAAGTGAATGTTGTAAACTGAAGTCTCTGCTTATCTCTAGCTCTCTGTAAGTGAAACAATGCACTGATTGTCTAGCTGCCTTCCAGGCTTTTTCTTCCTGTACCCTGTACACTGTATTTGTATCTAGAGTGTGCTCATGAGTATGTCCTAGCATCGTCCTAACTGTCTACTGCCTGACTGTTGAGTTGGCGTATTCTGTTTGTGGACAGTGGGCTGAGTTGGGCTGAGGCACGAGGATACCTAGGGTTTAACCTTCTAATGCTAAACAATGTTGTTTCCTTGTTTATGCTCGACTGCATATCTTAATCCTTTTTGCCACTATGGTGTATGAGTGATTTTTTTCTCTCTCTCTCTTTTGTTGTACCCCGCAACTGAGATAAGTAATGGAGAAGGTTTCCTTATGTTGGTTGTAAAGGATTTTTTTTTATTCTCCAGTAAGTAACCGAAACATTTGTAATATTTTTGTATGCGTGGATCGGAAGGTCGGAGTTGGCATCTACTCGTAGAATACTGAATGATGTGGAAGGAATAGGACTCTGAATGGAGCTGCAAAATGTTTTGCTGCATTCTTGTGGCACAAGTCTTCTGGATGTCATGTACGACTCATGTAAGATTTGTTTGCAATTTGTGTCCGACTACATATGTTGAGAGATGTCTTTGGTTTTGGTTCATTAAAGTAAAGGGTACGAGTATGTACATTATATCTTGACGAATGTGCCGTGGGACAAGGAGGCTTTGACTTGCACGCATTTCGTAAGACCTTGAGGGTTATAAGCACAAAAGATTATACTTTTTTGCTCACAGAGGTGCTCCATTAGGAATACAAAACTCGTCTTAGAGTTAATTATTTGAAGCCGTAGTGGCATATGTACTACTGACAAAGTCGGTATTAGGAGCCTAGAGTATTCAACTGATTGTCTATTTGTGTTTATATTGAAAGCTTATTTCTAGTGCACCTCCGTACGCCTTTAATAAATAGTGATCTGTTGACATTAGTATATAACAGGTGGCGCAAAATTATTCATCCAATTTTGTTGTTGAATTACTTTTTACTAAATAAAAGAAAATGATTTTGAGTAACGGAAATCTTTATTTGAATCTTTACAATTGCTTCTATTAAGTGGAAAAGATGATATCCGCCAAGTGGCTGTCGCCAGTGTTGATACACATTTGCGCCCATTTGATCGTATTTTCCATGACTTTTCGCAAGTTTTCCGGTGATAACTGTTCACATTCTGTCTGGGATGGTCAAATCGGGCGATCTTGCTGGCCATGCCAAATCACCAAAACGGGAGATTACACGACTACTAAACGCTTCCATCGCAATATCACTGTGGCTCGTGCTGTGTGTGCGATTGCACCGTCTTGTTGAAACCACATGTTCACCAAGCCCCGCTCATCCAATTCCGGCAGTAAAAAGTCATTTATCATGGTCCTATAGCAGTCGCCAGTAACAGTGACCGTATTGCCGATGGTGTCCTCAAAAAATACGGCAGAATCACTCCTCCCGCGTGAACGCCGCTCCACACAGTGGCCTGGAGTGGATGTAATGGCTCTTCGTGCATCATACGCGGATTTTCAGGGCTACAGAAATGAAGATTTTGCTTATTGACGTAACCACTTAAGTGAAAATGCGCCACTAAATCAGTGTTTTTTTTTAATCACTGTGATCGCAAGCATATGACCAAACGTAAGCCAGATTTAACTAAGGATTCTCTGGATATCCATTAGGGGAAACGTATACAAATAACTTGGAAGGCGACTTTGTTCGGCTTCCAAACACCCTTTCTAACTGGACGACGATGGAAACAGTCGTAAAGTTATTTTTGATGTCCAGCCAGTTTCACGTCTGAGTGGTCGGTGGATTGTGGGTAGAGATCTACAGAAATGACCATACACAGAAAATTGATAACTCCTTAGAACTAAAACACAAACACCGAAGATGATATACTCCGTATTTGACCTAAGACAGACCACATACTATTGATCAGCTCCGAGTTTTTTAGTATAAAGGGTTCCCCTGACATAATGTTTTTCTGCTGCAAGATTTGCTGCGCTTCATGACACCATTAAACATGCTGACATCCTTATTTCCAGTCCATGCGGGAAACTAAATCATATTTCCCTCAGAAGGGAATGCTTTTTACTTCTGATCTGGCATGACAGATGTGCTTTTCGATATGACAGCCGTCAACCCGTGTCCAACTGACGTGTTTTTGAAAAATTTAGTCGCTTGGAGCTCAACATTTTTTAAAAAGGACTGTCACGTGTTATGCTTATGGTGTCTCGACATCAAAAGCGACTAAGTGTACCATATTTCAGAACAATATTTTACCAAGCCATCAGTCTATTCCTTACTTAACTTATACGGCATTTGTTGTCGGACGATTTGATAAACAATTTTTTCTTATGCGTGATTCTCCAACTTGAGATTCTGTTTTTAAATTTTTTTTTTCAGATTAAATATCGGAGAAAGCAACTAAATTTGAAATAAAAAAGAAACCTTTAAATTCTCACTCCAATATCGACTCAAAAAATCATATCTCTGCCTCTATTCAGACGTATTGAAACGGGAAAACTACCCCAACCTCAACCCCAATCCCATCAACTAGAAAGCATCCACCTCCATCTCATCATATCGGTGTTCTGTCAAAGAGCTCACATTGTCAGCTCAGTGATTTTAAAAAAGGGTTTTCTTGGTGTAGTTTCAGAGCAGCATCAGCTCTTTATCCACCCTCAAAACCCGGTAGGTACGCATACAAACCGGTAGGCACAATGTTCAACACAAAATTACATTTGCTTTGATCATGTAATTTAGCCATCAGTCCCATATACTTAGGAATATATTGAAAGCAGATAGATGGAGGAATCCGTACTGTATTGGGATACATTTCGAATAGATGGAGTGGTTGTATTCGAATGAATAATCCTGGGGTTGATAACCGGGTAAAATACGATGGAGTTATGCTTACGTCTCATGCCTCGTTTACTTCATCATTCCGTAGGCTTGTCTTTCTATAAAATTTTGTTCTGTGTTTTTTCTTGTTACGTTGCTTTGCTGTTTTCATTTGCACATAACACTGAAGTTTTTGCTACATTTACGAATAACCCCCTGCTTTGAATGGGTGGGAAATGGTTGTAATGGGAGGTAGCAGCTCTGATTTGACTACCCGTTCTATGCCCTTGTGTATTTACCTCAAAGGAGGGTGACTTAGGATTAGAAGATTTACTTTTGTTTGATGGGCTGTAGGTAGTTTAAAATGAAAATCACTACCTATTCCATGAGATTAAGGGGGATTGAAGGAAAAAGTAACACAAAAGGAAAAAAAAAACTGAATTTTATAGACAAAGCAGACATTGGTATGGGGTTGGGGTATACAATGTTGTAGGCCTTGAATCGATTTGTTTTTGTGCTGATATCAGAGCTGAAGTGGATGGATGATTGGTTAACGACGGTTCAAGTTACTTTACAACGTGAAAACGTTGTAAATAATTGTTGGGTGGTATTAGAGGACTTTTATGCATGTCGCTTGTTTGGGTGGGTTTTTATCTAATCCATTTAGCGTTGGTTTTTCTTTATAAATTAATCAATAAAAACCAATCGGCAGTGAAGCGATTATTTGGTATAGACTGTGATTTTTAGAGTATACAGAATCTTCTCCTTTTTAAAACTACTCAAATATTACTGTTGCGTCTCAAAAAAATTTACAAACTGCAGCCACAGTCGAAGACATCAAAAGTCATTATAAACGCTCAGTAGGAATTATGTCCTTCAAACCCATCAATTGTTTGTGACAATTTTCAAAGTTACAAAACATCCCTAAGGTGCATCCACGCCTCTCTCGCGAAACTAAAGACAGAATGGGGAATAAATTGTAAGATCTTCTTATCTAGGTACAAAGAATATTCCTAATATGATTACAACTATGGTAACTCCCACACAGAAGGGTAGCAATGCTTAATTCGATTGGATTCCCAGTAACTGCCTTAAGCAAAAGGTTTTGAATTCCCAGTATCTGGAGGAATACTTTTCGGTGGTACGTGGAAGGGAGAAATAAATACGAGTAGAAGATCTCTCTCGTTATTCCTATCAACTAATTTCTAACAGGCAACCGACTTGAACTCATCGGCTCTCCCTACTGATTAAAACCACAGTTCCATCTCTAATTCATGAATTGCATATAATAATTATGTGCCCTATGCTTTCCTTGCTAGATCCCCTCATATCGTCCATGGTATGTTACATCGAAGTGAAGTTTTCCTTCCTCTAGTAGAAAGTCATCCTTATTACAAAGAGCTACACTGCAACTATATCTATACATGGATGGTGATTATTTTACCTCCTCTATGTATCCACCGGGTGCTGGTTTCATCCAACTGCGCTTCACTTACCCAGCTTCGTAAGTATATTCTTACGTTCCGATAGGAACCTACTATAACCCTAACATCGCCTTGTATGATTTTTTGGCCAAACTAAGCAAAGGCGACATCTTGAGTACCGCAGTCGGAAAGCATAGCCTATCAATAAATTATATGTAGGATATAGCTTTCACAGAAGAATATTGCCGCTGCCTGATCATGCTACAGTATAGGCTAGGCATTAGTGCAGTATTATAGATGTACCAATGTTCCAAGGACAACTACCTAGATGCATGCAGGTACATACTTATACTAATATCTCAAAACAATTGAGAAACATTGTGTCAAGGGCTGTTGCTGAAAAAACCGCCAGAACCTTTTCCAATTGCGTACTCCTCAACCATTCGTCTGTGCTCTTATAGCCTGCATTAAGTGGCATCGAAGCTAAGAAGCTGTTAAAGACACCAGTTGGTGTGATGGATTCCACTAAACCACACGCTAGAAACCTCTGGTTTAATGAAGGGTACAGTGAAGCTCGAATAAAGAGGCCGCAATTAGAAGAACAATTTTGGTCCAATTCGTCGATTTTGTGTGTCGCTTCTTGTTGAAAGCATTAGTTTTGCCCTTATTTCAGTACAAGCGAACGCATCTGTATCAGCCAGCTGTGTTTTCACAATTATGTCGATATCAGCAGCGTACGCTAATGCCTGCACAGAGTTTTCAAAAATTGTGCCTACAGTGCTCACCTGGGAGTTCCTCACAATTTTTTCAAGTAGGATATTAAAGAAGTCACATGACAGTGCGTCATCTTGTTTAAAACTTTTTTTGATATAAAAGGTCATGGGAAGGTCGTTACCGACCTTGACAAAGATGCCAAAACTAGATATGGCTCTATATACGAGTATGTAACTCGTCTCTATAAATGCTGTCATATGCGGCGCTAAAATCGATGAAAAGTTGGTGGGTATCAATTTGGATTTACCGAGTTTTTTTCCAGGATCTGACGAAGTGTGAAGAGATGGTCGATTTAGAATCTTCTTAGTCTAAAACCACACTGACAGGGGACAATCAGTTGTTTGATGAAGGGTTTCAAACGTTCATACGACATGGCAGATAAGATTTTGTATGCAATTTTAAGGAGACTTATACCTCTACAGTTGGCGCAATTGATGGGTCTCCTTTTTTGTGCACCTCTTCTGACCAGATCTGAGAAATGATTTAGTGTATGATCTTCACAAAGTCATTTCGAGCAGCTTTGAATACATCGGCAGGTTAGTTGTCAGGTGCAGCTGATTTATTTGATTATAATTTAGACATTGCTATCCTTGCTTCCTTTTGATCATACGGATGGAAGTTTTGGCTTTCATCGTTTAAGTTAAATGCTTACTCTGCGTGATGGCGGATTGTTGGGTTTCTTCGCCGTTATACAGTATGCAGAATATGTTTTTAACATTCTCAGCGCGACCGTGATTCTACTACAAGGTTTCCTTCTTCATCTCTACAGGGTCTACTTGCTTGGACACGTTCCTTTTAAAGCTTCCGTTAGTTATTCCTGGAGTTCAACCTTTTCGTATACTTTTTTCTCATTCTGAAAGAGCCGAAGTTCTCCCCGTTTATCGCTTCTGCTCATAAAGCTCACGAGCAGCTCTCGTCCTTCGTTGCAGCGCTGCTTTGTATCCTTCCTGTTTAGCTGAATGTGCTTGCCGGCATTCTTCATCAAATTCTCGGGATACGCGTTCGGCGAAGGTTCTGGTCGTCTACGTTATATTTCGTCACAGTAGTTCTGAATTCGTACCTTGCCTGCAACTAGGTGGTGATCCGAGTCAATGTTGGCCGCCCGGAAGTTTCGAAAGTCCAGAAATGGAGGCATGCCTTATGTTTATCGCAATGCGATCAATTTGATTTATCATTTCATGATCCAGAGACCGACATGTCCTCTTGTGTATCTGAAATGAGAAAATCGTGTACTTGCTATATTGATTTTTGTTCTCGCCCCGCCGCAAAGACAGTAAACCCTTTCCATACGTGGCGCCGTGTCGGTTATGCTTACCAACTGTCCTACCAACGATGTCTTGCTTTCCTTTCTTTGCGTTAAAACTTCCTAGTAGACTTTTAATATCGTGAAAACATTCCTTGATGGCGTCGTCCTTGTCCTCCGTAGAAGCGAATTTAGCCTTAAAGCGGATTGTCATAAGACATTCGTATATGTGTCGGAAGCTCAAGACTTATTGCCTAAGCCTCCCGCATATGACAAATGCCCTTATCAGTTCTCATTTCCGCCGCTACTGATCATATATTCACACTTCGGCAGATCCTAGAGAAAACCCAAAAAGTTCAGATCTAGACACACCATATCTCTATCGAGACCGACTTCGAGTTTGATGGTGTCTGCAGCGAAAAGATATGCAGAATTATGTTTTATTTTAGCATCATTTGCCTGAATGATTTGTATCTCACGACAGATCTTAGAATCATGGAGAAAACTCAAGAGTTCGAAATCGATACGAACCCCTTCTTCGGAGATTTCAAAGCCGCATAGGTCGTTTAGGTCATGATTAAACTGTGACCTGCAGTGTCAAAAAAGGTCTTAAAGAAAATATTGCGTTGTCATGTGATTTTTTTCAGAATAGTTCTTGAAAAAATTGTGTGAAACCCGGAAGTGAATAACTGTTTAGTTATTCGCACACGCAAAAACCATTGACATAATGCAGCGAGCTGTTAATGGAGCCTTCGTGACCATTGAAGCAGAAGCAGCAAAGATGGTTAAAGCGGTCACCGAATGAAAAACAAAGCATATGCTGTTAACAAAAAGGGACACACATCATCGACGCCTAGGGAAAAACATCATGATAGGCAGCTACAACTTTGAGGTAGTAACAACTTCGGCAACGACTTCAGCACAAATATTATAAGAAGAATTACTCTTGCTAATTGTGCAGTAAGGAGGTTGATCCTCTCATCCATGTTTTACTGTGCAGAAGCTTCTACACTAAAGAACCCGAATGAAAATGCTTTCGGCCACTTCAAAAGCAAAGTTCTTCGGGTAATTTTCTGTCCCGTGTGTATCAATGGAGATCGACGGAGACATTTCAACCGAGAGCTGTACATAGATGTCGACCTCTTCAGGAAAGCTTAGGTTTTTAGGTCATCTTTAACTCAAGCCTGCAAAATTGTCGGCTCCAACGCAGATTGACAACCCGGTAGATTACTTCAGCCAGCTTCGTGTGCCCAACTGATAGCAGCTGGCAAAAGATTAAGTTAGCTGAAGAAGCATGCTAGCAGAAGCCTTGGTTTGCCCCGGACTATAGCGACATCACGTAAGTAACTAAAAAAGCGGGAGGAAAAAAAAAACACTTATGTTTCTTATTTTATCGTGGTAATAGCGTTCGTAATAACAGGGTCAAAGAGAATACTTGACAATGTTTTTTAGTTCTTATGGTTTTAAATGAGACAGTTGCTTCTCTCTTTTTTTTGAGAGAGAAGAATGAATCAAGACCCAGTATTTATTCGATATTTTCCTCTTTCACGTTATAATACGAGAACATCGACTGAATTTAAATTTCAACAAGCCTACATTGTGCACATGTAATTGTAAGGCTGGAAGATATAGGAAACAGACGTAGGTACGAAATCCTTTCACAGAAAAGGAAATCCCAATATGCACGTCTTCGCAAAATCAGTTTCGAATAAAAAAAACATCGTGTCTGTTCACCCTCTCGACTTTCGTTACCCATCGTTCTATCTACCCCTGAAAAACGATCGAATTACGATAAGAACGGGGAAATACTCCTAAAACAAATATTTCATCTGAAACACCCATTTATCCTAATCCGCACCATTTGCCCACAAATCCACTCAAGTCGACGGATCGTTTTCGTTCTCATTTCGGGCCTATACATCAAGTTGACGTCGACGTCAGTCTGGCGTTTCTAAGGTGACTCTCCTTTGAGTGTTGTATTCGAATGTATGAGGTGTGTTCCTTGAGTACACGAATACCCACACTCGTATTCGATTTCATTTTCATGAATTCATCCCCCCCTAACCACTCATAACAGGCTTCAAAAGTGGAAACGAAATAAAAACCAACATTATGACAATGCATTAAACGAATTTACGTTTTGTGCAAAATTTTCGGATATAAAACATCGAGAGGATATCCGGCCTAACGCATACGACACAACACGACATCACCGACTTTGTTTTTTGTCTGTCTGTTTGGGTGTCAGTTTGAATGTCTGTTTGTCTATAAAGATACTCTGGTGTCCTTGTAATATTTATATGGATGTCGGAAAGGTGTACTTGCATGCCTTTGAATTTATTATTTCGAGCGAATCGAGTCGTAAAAAAAAGCAAAAAAAAAAAAACGAAGAGGAATACGAAAAAAAAGATAACAAAACGTACACGGTACACGATGAACGTGTGAATCGAAACTTGTATGTACGGAATACTTTTGGTCCTGAGTCCTTCGGGTGATGATTGTGTTTTTGGTTCTGGTTTTGGTTGAGTAGCAATGGCAGCACTAAAAGATGCTATTACCTTTGTGCGTCTCAAAAGGATTTCTATTCTTTTCCGAATGGTAGAGGTAGACGACGACGTTGGCAGCTTTTGCGCTTTTCACTGTTCGGTCTGTACTCCTTGGAACGAAAGTATGTTAGGTAGTCCTGGTTTATAGCATTGGAATAAAAGTGCTGTTATGTTCCTTTATTGGATTTGTGACGCCGTAAGTAGTGTGGAAAGAGTTTTAATCGATGGTTTTTAAGAGCAGCGTTTTAGAGCTGTTGTATAAGACAAACGCAACCGGATATCTCAGACGCCAGGATGTCGCAGATTCTACGAGAGGCAACGGTTCAATCAAGCTGAACAAACAACGATATCATGGGTTACAGACAGCAAGCAAAAACAAGGCAAATATTTCCACAATAACCGAACGACGCATCTTTACATTTACAAGGAAACAACAGACAGGCAGCGATAACGATCACGATCAGGCGAAAACCTACATAAACATGCAACCTATCAGCACAAGACTAGCAGCAGGCAGAAGTACATACTACTCAAATGGCAATCTGGCAATGAGATAATGTAAACATGTATATACCTTTTTACTTTTCTTTTTAAATGACTGTTGTCTTCTATGGCAGTTGTGTTTTGGTCGCTCAATAAAGTGGTCCAGTTTTTTGGTGGATTGTAACATTTCATTATTTTCGTTTGGCTTATCTTTTTCCATTTTCAAATGTATATTGCATAGATACATTTTTTGGTGCCTCCTGTGAGGAATTGTTTGAATTTGCCCTGAATTTGCCCGTGTGGCACGTGTGGAGAAGAATCGATCGAATTCGTGGGATTTCATACAACTTTGTTAATCTCTGGACATTGGCACTTGTATTACACAGTAAGTAACGTGTTAATTTGGCGTGTGCATTAAACCCCGACATAATGGCTGAGTTAAATCGACGCACATCCGAAGCTAACATATTGCGCCGTATGGCAACGGCAATTTTGGCTGAGGCATTCACTGGCGACGCCCATACATGCTCCCAAGAATTGGCTAGTTTAACCATGCATTTCGAACGGTTTGCTGCCGCTCATGATGTGCTAGTTGGCGACGCAGCCAATGACAACGAATTGGAGGCACATCAGCGGCTGTGGAACGAACTAGAGGATCTATACAAGCCATCGGTAGCGAAGCCCAATCGATTGATGACTCCTAAGCCTGAATCATTGGTCCAGGAGGATTCGGCAGAACTGCGATCGGCCACTATGGATTTGAAATTGGATCCGATTACAGTTCCGAAATTTAATGGCTCACTACGCAACTGGCTAGCATTCAAAGATGCAATACAAACGCTCATCGATAAACCTGGAATTCCCGAGTACTACAAATTGCAAAAATTGCGCGAATCATTGGTTGGCGATTCACTCGAAGCACTTGTTGGCAATTTATACACTGGCGGCTATCAAGCTACTTGGGATGAGTTAGTGAGACGGTACGACAACAAGAAACAATTGGCGGAATTACACGTCTCTCGCTTCGTTGGCATCAAACCAGTTACTATCGAAACTGGCGCTGGACTTTTGACTATTGTGGACACCGTGCGCGAATCGCTTCGCGCATTGCGTGTAATGGCATTGCCAGTTGATTATTGGGATGCGTTATCTGTGCCCATAGTCACATCGAAATTACCCCAGGTAACGCAACATGCATGGGGTATGCACACAAGTCAAAAGGATATTCCTAAATTGGGTGATTTGCTGGACTTCGTCGAGAAACGAGCACAGAGTCTATCGCTTGACGTTATTCATTGGCCTGGCTCCTCCAACAATGGCAACGCAAGTGGCTCATCACAGCGGCGTTCAACATATGGACCACGTTTGGTGAAGTCGAAGTTGGCAGCGACTTCCCCTGGCAATTGTGAGTTTTGCGACAGCAGTACACATCGCATCAGTAGTTGTCCAAAACTGCTGGCCTTACCTGTGGCTGAACGGTTCAATAAACTACGCAGCTCTAATCTATGCTTCAACTGCTTGAGGCCCGGGCATGCAACCAAGGTGTGTGCAGGTGGCAACTGTCGAAATTGTCAAGGCAGGCACCATACATTGCTGTGTCGTGGTAACTCTACTGGCGCCGCACCACCTGTTAGATCAACATCAACATCGACAGCTGCGCTGAACCCTGCAGCATCCAAATCTCAACCACCACAAAATTACATAGATTGACTACCATCGACACCCAAGACGTTTGTGGTAATTGGCGAACGATTGGTTTTATTGGCGACTGCAATCGTTCACATTAAGGATGGCTATGGCACTACACATCGTTGCCGAATCATTTGCGACCCAGGCAGTCAGGTCAGTTTTATGAAGTACAAATTTTTTAATCAATTGGCTATTTGCAGGAAACCCTGTGCAATTCAAGTAGAAGGTGTGGGTTCAGCCATCACACACACGCGTGGCCTCGTCACACTCAATTTAGCATCGTGCGACAAAACATTTGACATTGATGTGAACTTCTATTTGCTTAGTACGATTACTACACCAACACCAGTAGCTGACATTGCACCGTCGTGCTGGGAACATTTGCGCACATTGGCCTTGGCAGATCCGTCGTTTGGTAGAACGGGTCGAATAGATGCTCTTATTGGCGCAGACGTGTGGGGTAACATCATACAAGAAGGCATAATACGCGGTTCAGTGAATGAACCATTTGCCCAATCAACTTCGCTGGGATGGGTGGTATTTGGACCAGCCACAGTTGACACTTCATTTGCTGCATTAGCTCGCTCACTACACACAACCCATGGCAATATTGATGGTGGCGACGGGCGACTCGACTTGATACTGGCCCGTATATTCGAAGTTGACGCAGAAAACAAGACCACAGTTGCCGATAACGATATATGCGAGAATGTATTCATGGCTACGCATCGACGTGATTCCGATGGCCGTTACGTCGTCCAGATCCCCTTTCATCCAGACGCACCGGCTCTTGGCAACTCGCATCCTCTGGCACTACGTCAATTTTATCAGTTGGAGCGCAGATTGGCGAACGATCCAGAGCTCAAGGCGAAATATGTGGCATTCATACAAGAGTACATGGCTTTAGGTCATATGAAGCCTGTCTTAGACCTCTCATCTGACCCATCACAGCAATACATTATACCACATCATCCGGTATTGGCAAAATTTCGCGTTGTTTTCAATGCTTCAGCGAAGACAACAAATGGCGTTTCTTTAAATGACACACAATTGAGTGGACCGCTCATACAGGAATCGCTCACTACCATCATCTTCCGTTTTCGACGCTTCGCAGTGGCTCTCTCGGCAGACGTAGAGAAAATGTTCCGACAAGTCCGAATCCACGAACGCCATCAACGCTGGCAGCAAATTTTGTGGCGCGAATCAACTACTGAACCGATTCGCACGTACCAATTGACTACTGTCACATATGGCATGGCATCGGGTCCGTACAACGCTGTTCGAGCAATGCAGCAGTGCGGCCGCGACAACTGCAACATATTGGCGAATAAGAACCGAGCGGCGACCGCTCTCACAAGCATCCTTCGTGACTTCTACGTCGACGATTACTTAACGAGTGTCGAAACCACCCACCAGGCAATTCAATTGGCAAATGACGTCGATACAGTGTTGCAGCAAGGTCATTTCCACCTCCGCAAATGGCAATCCAACGACAAAGTGGCAGTGGCTGGAATCACAGGCAATCGGGGGACAGCAGTTGACATCGAATTGAAATCTCCGGAGGTTACGGTGCTTGGTTTGCATTGGAATCCAACAACGGATGAGTTGTACTATCGAATCAACATTGGCGAAACGACATCTACCACAAAACGGCAGGTCCTGAGCGATACTGCGCGATTATACGACCCAACAAATATGCTTGCACCCGTTATTATTGTGGCAAAAATATTTATCCAGACTTTATGGCGTACTGGCTTGGGATGGGACTCGCAACTACCAACGGAACTGATTCAAGAATGGATGGATTATCGCAGCAAATTGCAAAGGCTGCAACAATTACGAATTCCACGTTGTTTGCGGATGCAAGCATCGGTCACAACACATTTGCATGGCTTTTGCGACGCTAGCATCAAGGCGTATGCAGCTGTCGTGTACGTCTGCACGACGAGCATCAATGGCGACTTCACCTCAGCACTCGTTACTGCAAAAACGCGTGTTGCACCATCTCGAGTCGATCAACAAGGCAATTCGACGACAACGATACCACGTTTGGAGTTGTGCGCAGCACGACTTTTAGCAGAAACTATTGGCAGTATTAAACATTCATTGGACTTGGAGCATGCACCCTGCACGCTACATAGCGACTCAGCGATTGTACATTGTTGGCTGCGTAAACCAATTGCTACGCTAAAACCCTATGTTGCGAACAGAGTTGGTTACATCCAGCAACATACCAACGTGGCGGATTGGCGACATGTCCGCAGTCATCTAAATCCAGCCGACTGTGCGAGTCGCGGGATTTCAGCGGATTCTTTAGTTGGTCACCCGTTATGGTGGCATGGCCCAACGGAACTAATGCGATCCAGCGTGGCCACCGATATTCCAGCTCCCTCGAAGGCAGACGTGGAGGCGATGGCAGTAGAATCTAAACCTATCAAGGCTCATATTGCGCGTACGTCGCTACCGCCTATCATCCAAACGAGATATCGCTGTGGCGACGAAGTCATCACCATCAATTTAGTCGAACGTTTCTCTTCAATTGGCCGACTAATACGAACAACTGCATATGTGCTTCGTGGCAATCCAATTCGACGACAATATTGGCATATTGGCATCACACCGTTGTGGACTGTGATGAAATGGCTATGGCTTTGAAATGGCATCTTCGAGCGGAACAAGACAGGTACTTTTACAATGAAATTCAACAGTTAACCCATTCAAAGCAGGTTGCAGTAACAAGCAAATTGGCATCGTTGGCGCCATATTTGGATTCAGAGGGCATATTACGAGTCGGCGGTAGATTACGACATTCTGGACTAACGACTGATCAAAAGCATCCGATCATTATGGCTAAAGGAAGTTCCTTATCGCGACTTGTCGTACATGATATCCATCGCACGAACTCCCACGCGCAGGCTGCGCTCATGCTGCAAATACTCCGGCATCGATATTGGATCATCAGTGGCCGTGCGCTTGTCAAACAATGCGTCTATGAATGTGTCATATGTCGACGACACGCTCAGCGAATGGCTCAACAGCAAATGGCATCATTACCAGCGGTGCGGGTTATGGCTTCCCCACCCTTTTCATCATCTGGCATCGACTACTGTGGACCTGTCAGCATTCGAATTGGGGCACAGCGCACACGTACGACGAAAAAAACACATGTGGCTATCTTCATCTGTATGGCAACCAAGGCTGTCCACATCGAGTTGGCGGAGGATTTATCAGCAAGAGCATTCCTCAATGTTTTCGCACGCTTCGTTGGTCGGCGAGGCCCATGCAGTCATCTTTATAGCGACAATGGCACGCATTTCAAAAGGGCGAACAAACTTCTTCAAACCGACTTGGTCGAATGGCGCAGTGAATACACACCAGCAATTGGCGAATCAACAGACTCAATGGCATTTCATCTCAGCAGCGGCTCCACATCAAGGCGGTCTATGGGAAGCCGCCGTTAAATCAGCAAAGAGGCATTTGTTGCGCGTAGTTGGTAGCCAGACGCTATACTTCGATCAATTGCATACATTGCTTGTGCGAATTGAGGCTTGTTTAAATTCGCTACCGTTGGTTGCAGTACATGACGGCGTGGATGACCGTTTGGCACTGTCTCCGGCTGATTTCTTGATCGGTCGTTCGCTCGAGGCATTACCTGAACCTACCGTTCCCGAGGCTCCTACAAATCGACTTCAACATTGGCAACCCTTACGACAAATGCATCAATCTTTTTGGCATCGTTGGCACGATGAATATTTGGCTTCGCTGCAGCAGCGCACAAAGTGGCGGCGAACATGCGAAAATCTGCAGGTTGGTGATGTCGTCGTACTTCGTCACGAAAATTTGCCCCCAGCCAAATGGCGACTGGTACGCACCACTGCTGTTCATCCGGGCAGTGACGGTCTTGTTCGCAACGTCACTGTGGAATATTGCTTGGAGAATAACAAATTGAAGAGCACAACGCGACCGGCGCAGAAGGTGTGTCGGCTATTCAGCATTGGTCCTGAGCCTACCGGCCCAGCCGGGCAGTAAATGTATAAGACAAACGCAACCGGATATCTCAGACGCCAGGATGTCGCAGATTCTACGAGAGGCAACGGTTCAATCAAGCTGAACAAACAACGATATCATGGGTTACAGACAGCAAGCAAAAACAAGGCAAATATTTCCACAATAACCGAACGACGCATCTTTACATTTACAAGGAAACAACAGACAGGCAGCGATAACGATCACGATCAGGCGAAAACCTACATAAACATGCAACCTATCAGCACAAGACTAGCAGCAGGCAGAAGTACATACTACTCAAATGGCAATCTGGCAATGAGATAATGTAAACATGTATATACCTTTTTACTTTTCTTTTTAAATGACTGTTGTCTTCTATGGCAGTTGTGTTTTGGTCGCTCAATAAAGTGGTCCAGTTTTTTGGTGGATTGTAACATTTCATTATTTTCGTTTGGCTTATCTTTTTCCATTTTCAAATGTATATTGCATAGATACAGCTGTGTTAAGTGTTTTTGATCTGCTAATGTACAGGTTGAGTTTTAGATGAGACCGTTCGAATAAGTGTTCAGTGTTCCCATAAAAATAAGAGTTTTCTGAGTATTATTGAGATCGAATTCTTTCTTAGAAATGCCAAGACATTTAATAAAGTGTGCAGACAGATAGCCTGTTAAAATACGAGTACGACATATGTAGGTATAGGAACGATTTGTTGTACGAATCTTTGTCTTGTAGAATGAGTCGAGAAACATCAAGTTTGTTCTCACAACGTGCATTTTGACTATCCTAGCCAGGACAAGGGCTACAACCACCTGTCTTTACTAGACAAACTAGACGAACCGATAAGTGATTTCTTAAAACTCCTGTTTTAGAATCTGACCTATGATGAGAAATTTTGCCCCCAAAAAATAAACTAATGTTGATCTTTCCAATTGCAAACCATGCCAAATGATGTAATGGTGAAAGTTAGATAAAGTTAAATCATTGGCTGGAGAGTTGTTTCAAATACAAATAGTTTGACAGGGTTTGTTATACACACCACAATAAACCTGGCTAAGCTATTGGCACACCTTTTCTTACTTGTCTTCTCGTGGAACAAAGATTGAAACCTATTAAATCATATCAAACCAGGATGAATCTAACGGGTGACCAGAAAGCAATGATAGCTTTTCCAATTTTTTTTTTTATAATTTACGCGCGCCTATGGGGTTAGATACCTTTTTACTGTTGCCCGGGCGCGGGGGGAAAGGTAGAAGGAGGAGAAATGAAAATTGTTTTGTAGTGGTTTAAAACTCAGGTGTGTTTGGTTTCGATATTCCCTCTCCAGGGGTGGGAGTCCGAATAGGACGGAGAGTTTTTTCTTCACTCAGTGAGATTCGCGGTATAATTCACAGTATTTTTTGTCTGTGCTTGAACACAGTGCTCACTGTGCTCACACGCAGAATTTTTCTGTCTGAGTTCCAATTACACAAATGGAAAACTGACTTGCCTTGGGCAGGATTCGAACCTGGACCCTCCGAGTGAGAAGCGATTGCTAGTATCACTACACCACGGCTACCAGTTTCAGCAGCTGTCAAAGTTACCAATGATATCCAGATTATTATTAAGAACTATTTAGCTAAATGACAGCTCAGCTAAATACGCAACGTGAGGTCGGTCATTATCATGGCTTCAGTGTGTAGCCAATTCGTCGCACCGTGGAAATGTTTGAACGTGAGTACACTGTTCTGGATCTTACGCCACCAACCAGACAGAGATTGGTTCGAAATGAAGAAAACATAGATGCCATAGCGGCTAGTATCGAAGACTACATAAAAATGTTGATTCGGCGCCGATCAGCTGAATTGGGCATTGCCAAAGAGCCAACCCGGCTTATTTTGCGGTTGGACTTCGGCCTACATCCGTATAAGATTATGCTGACGTAAAAATTGAAGCCGTACGTCCATAGACAACGCAGTGAGTTCTTTAATTGGGCGCTGGAAATGTTGGCCGGAAATCCGGATTTTGGCCAAAAAATCGTCTTCTCGGACGAGGCCTATTTTTGGATCAGCGGCTATGTCAACAAGCAAAATTGCCGTTATTGAAGAGAACACAATCCACAAATGTTCGGCTAAGCATCAATGGATCCACAAAAATTGACTGTTTGGGGTGGTTTATGGCATGGCGGCATCATCGGATCTTATTTCTTTCGAAATGAGGAAGGAGACACATTTACCGTCAATGGTTTTAGGTAGAGCCATGTTAACCGAATTTCTGTAGTCAGAGCTCCACAATATCGATATATCCGAGCTGCGGCATGGTGCTACATGCAAAGGAGAACTCATGCGATTTGACACTTTAGTCTACCTTACTACTTAGTCTACGATAACAAGCCAACCACTTTGGACGAGCTCGAGGCCAAATTTTGTCACACTCTTGTGGGAATAACGCCGCACATATTCAACCGAGTCTACAGAAATTGTAATGAGCGCTTGAAGCACTGCCAGCGAAGCCAAGGCGGCCATTTGAACTATGTACTACTCCACACATAGTGTCATGAACGTAGCTTCAAAATAAAGCCAGAATCAATTTTATATCTTACACCGTTGTTTTTTTATTTAATTTTTTTTCCTGTCATTCTTTTATGGTCATCCTTTAGAAACACAATCAACCCACAACTTCGGAACCCCGTCCTCTAGCTAGTCAAAATGCATAGGACAGTTTTTTTTGAAGGATTTTAACAGTTTACATTTTAAAGCTCCATTAAACTGACAATCTTGACATCCATCGAACTCTCATAACGAGAGGTGTACTCGTAGATAATACAATGAAAACATACCCTCAGTACTGGTACTTACAAATAGAGATGTTTTTCTAGATTGATTTTTCTTGGACAATCCCACAAAATTAACGAATACAAAACACCAAAGGATCGTAGACCATTGTTATGTAGATGAACGATGGTGACCAAATCCTTCCTTCTATAGGTAGCAAGAAACATCTGGGAATTTTATATCTTCGATCAGGGAAATCACGACGGGTCGTTTAGGTGAATATGTTTGCGAGTGTCTTGAAACACTGTCTGGTATAACATCAACAATGCCTTTCCATTTTCTCAGGCCTATAATAAAGTAACCCTCATCATTTGAAAAGCAAGCCAATTTAAAACTTCGCCTACAGGAAGGTAATAAGGTATGGATCTGACTTAAGAGCCGTGTGATAAATTATGTAACTACATTACAGGACTTAGAAGAAGGGATGACCAAGTAGCACAAGGTAAAATTAGAATCTGAATCTCTTCAAGACTTTTGTAGATGAATTGCTTCTTAATCAGTTGAACGATTTCGACTTCGTCGAAACTGCCAGAAAAAACGAATCTGATTGTATTCCGGATGAGAAGGAACTCAGTATTGCTTTTCCTTCCAGTCCAGCGCGTAACTCGGGTTTCGTTCCAAATAGTCAGCTGTTTTTTTGTATCCTCGGGCGGTTATCAATACCATAATATTTATAAAAATGATTCTGCCTTACTTCCTGAGTAGCCTTACGCATGCGATCGATTTTTGTATGACGCCATTAACTTTACCCGATAACTGAAAAAAACCTAATCATATTCGATGGCTGATTTTCGCACTATACCATGTCTGTCAAAGGTTTTAGAAAAGATTTTTGAGTGGCAGATCTATATTTATCTTCCTCAACATAACATGTTGTCTCCGGTCCAGTCGGGCTTTCGACCAAATCATAGCTGCGCTACGGTGATGATAAAAATACTTGATGATGTACGAGCTAATTATGACTTGGACAATATCAATATGCCTCAAGGTTCCATCCTAAGACCAATATTATTCAACCTCTTTTTAAATGACCTCCCTACTATTTTTATAAATGCCTTTATTCATTTCTATGTCGATGATAGGCAAATTTATTTATCAAGATGAAGATCTAACTTTCAGACTTTACGAAGATATGTCAGACATACAATTATTGGTCACAGAAAAATGGCTTCATTTTTAATCCCAAAAAAGCCCAGCTAACTCAAATAACTAAAAAACACTACAATACTGAAGATTTGACTCCTATTTAACCACACTTAGCTTTGGTTTGTGGATAATTTAATTAATCTAGGCTTTAAAATAAACAGGCCGCTTTCCGCAATTGACTATACTGTTGGTAGGCTTTATAGAGGACTTCGCAGACTCTGGTTATTCTCCAGTTTTACCCCACAAAACACTAGACTGAGGTTCGTTAAAACTTTATTAGCCTATTATTGACTATGCTCAGCTAATTCAGCCTTCCGACTGCGTTCAGGCAAGTTTTGCACTCTTGCATAATCTTGGAAATTACCAGGGTATACAATGAGGCCTTAAGCTGAGCTTTGCAATCCTCCGATGTAGATGAGGGGTAGCGTTTATCTTCTCTTGGAAGAAAATCGCACGTTTTTCTAATAAAGCGTGAATCCGCGATCGGAGGTGAGTCTCCGAACATTTTCCACTCCAAGCACAGATTTCGCCAGGATTAGCCTGAGCAGAGCCAAAGATGTTTTCGTACTTCCACTGTAACAGGAGTTTTGGTATCACTGAATCAGGCGATTTGTCATTAAGACCAAAATCAAAAGACAGTTGGCGCTCGAGATGATCAAAGCTCCAGCGCTTGTTATACCGAAAACGTTCTACTTAACGGGAGATTGCGATGATGTAAAGAATGATTTTGTATGGATAAAGATTTTAGCATTAGGCAGCCGATAAAAATAATAGAATTGATAAGAACTATGTCTTGCTGAAAGCTCCCTTGCAAAACCAGAAAGTCCACAGCCCGACAAGATCGACACGAGGAGATTGATTCACAGAGATTTGTAAATAAGGATGACACACAAATATTTACTTACGTACTTACTTACAGTTCGAGGTGAACCTGAACCTCTACTAACAAACCTCTTCAGTAAACCCGGTCTTTAGCTCACTGCTCATGAAAAGTCAGTTGAGGTTGTCCCTCTGGGTTAGATTCGAAGACTCTGGCCGCCATATAATTGGTGTCCATACATATCCTAGCCATATAAAGCGGCTAATGCATAGTTTTCTGACTAGATCGATGCCGCTGTGCAGCTAGTATATTTAGACGTTGAATCTTCTCCTCCAAAGTCCGTCAACAAAAAAGTGGCGCTTTCGATACGTGTCTATGCCTCTATGCCATAAAAAAGGACTGAGATGATCCAGATCTTATATAGACTGCACGTAATTGTTGGGAATAGGGACTTACTAAAAATCGCCTTCTTAACCCAAAGGAACAACGACTGGAAAGAGTGATTCTTAATTTTATCTCGACTGCGGTGTTGTTGGTAGAATTGATGGAAGGGCTTAATTTGACTTCCAATTCGTCAATGCTGTGCACCCTTTAAGTTTTCAGAATACGCTTAGTTTTGACCTCATTTACATTGAAATCTAATTTGGCAACTTCCAATTCAACACTAGCGAGTACTGTCAATTATGTCAATGTAATCGGCATACGCTAGTATTGTAATTACATAGACTTCTGAAGGACTGTGCATCCGGTGCCTCTTTTAAGCAAGTCAGATGACAGCGCATTACCTCTTCTATGACTTTTTCTATGCCGACGGTCTCGGATAAGTCGTTACTAACTTTGAGGGATTAGCGAGCGTTCTCCATTTCATTCCGCACAGACGGCAATAGAGCCAAAACTAGACAAGGCTCTATACTGTCATCTGTAGACTTAAAATCGGTGAGAAGTTGGTGGATACCGATTTTGAATTTTTGAGTTTTTTCCAGGATCTGCCTGAGTGTGAAAATTTGGTTGAATGTGGACTTTCATGCCTTGTTCTCATGTTGACGGAGTTGACTGATTTTGAGTCATGTTGATTGATTTGAAACTAAAAGCAAAGTCGAATCGATTTTCAAGTGGACAGTAAGTTGTGGGTGTCAAATTGTAATTCCAAAGCTTGTACGGTAAAAGAAGGCTTGAATATTTTCAAAACATTGTGATCTTATTTTCAAAACGTCGTCAAGGAGAACCATGGCTTTCTCATTATTGAAATTTATGTTCTTGCTTGTTGAGCCCTCAGGGATCTACGCTTAACACCAGCACAACCTCACTGAATAACTGATTGTAGTCACAGTCATGATATTAGTTTGAAACTCAATTCCTTCAAAGGATTGAGATGGAATAGTTGCAAAAAGTTATTCTAGCTATCGTGGCCACTACCACTCTCTAGGTAGAAAATAAGCATACGAAGCATTGCTACCAAAGTAACTTGATCGATTTTCCGTAAGATAATCGGAAGTTGCTATGCCATATCTAAAGCTACTTGTTAAAAATGGTTTCCTCTTATAAATCGGTTTTCTAATATTAGAAAAAGGTGCTATCATTTTCTTCTACCGAAGGATCAAAATTCATTCGCATTCAGGATACACCGTAATTTTAAATAGCAACATACCCTGACCATCTACATATTCCCAAGTTAGCACTGCTGCGTATGTTCATATCTGCACACTTGTGTACTTTTCTATAATTCGTATGAATATGAGGTATTGCCACAAGAAATTTATTTATGGCTTCTCCCTTCGATTTAGCCGCAAGGACTACCACATGTGTACGTAAAATTGAATCAAAAAAAAAAAAAAAACCCACACATTACATTCATGCTCTCATTTAAATATTGCTTTAACCTCAAAAATATCTTTACGCTGACAAAGATTTCAATTCGAATTGCTTTCTTTCAGGCAAATGGAATCCCACTTATTTCCCTCTACGCAAAATTAGATTATTTATTAACCTCAAACCCAAGTAACTGTTCTCAATCGTCCGATGTAACAAGGAGTCAGAAAAAAAAACGAGTAAAACCAAAACCAGTCGAGAAAGCAAAAAAGAAAAAAAAAAAACTCTCAGACTTTGCAAACTGAATAACTAAATATCCTCTCGCAAGTTCTCCTTTCAAAGAAGGACAAACACACAAGTGGAAGAAGAAAAAACGGATCCCAATTCGAATCCGAACCGAATCCGAGAATCGCCGACATTAATTTTCTCGTACACGCCTTGTAAGCACTTCCTAACCGACATTCGTGTTCCCTCGAACTCTTAGACCATAACTTATACCGGGTGTATATGTATGTAGATACATCCCTGAACGCCAATCTCAACCTTAAAAACGTGACGTGAATCCTTTATCAGACGAAAAAAATCACATAAACATCTTTGCCGACAAACGGGCAAAGACTCACAGGCCAATAGACAAACAGACGAACAGACATCCGTTGAGTTTGCCAGTTAACTAACCGTTTTTCTGGTTGGATAAATTATAATCCCTTAGAACAAAAATGTTTCATCATTTGACCTTGAAGTAATATATGATACCCGGCCGAAGAGGTGGAAATGGAGTTCCAAAGCTCCCTATTCTCTATATTGTGTCCTTGATTTGAATAATAGATTATCCCGAAGAGTAAAAGTAAAGTAACCCTTGCTTAGCTTAAATGGAATGGGACAAGGATAATCCATGTTTTGTTTGGGTCGCCAATTCCACTTTTGCCGCCCACAATTTCTTGTCACGTTATGTTGTAATGCTTGTTATCCTTAAAATAGGATTAAACTCATAAAAACCTGACGTTTTAAACTTTTATATTGTGTTGTTTGGTTTTCTGTTTTTTTTTTCTTTCTTTAACTTTCAAGCTCCGAATGTCCTTGTTTAAAGCCAAGAGACGCACATATTTTTCTCCACATTTAACAATACCTTCGAACAATGAATGAACAAAACAAAAGACAAAAACAAAAACAAACTCATGAAAGAGGACATGTGCTGAAGTTTATAGGCGCAGGTCTATATGGGGTTGTTTTGTTTCTTTTAGATAACAGGGGCTAAAGAGCACACAGTAAATAGGATCATCCCATTCGCTTTGGAAAAATACGTGCTCCTTATTTACGCGTAAGCTCAACGTTTACATACTCTCGTATAGTAGGTCCAGCTACACACTTTAATTTTTAAACTTTTACTCATTCTATATGTCTTAAACTTTCTTCTGGAAATATATAGTTAGTCAGTTATACGAAGGGTTGCCATTTGCCAATGTTGGGATTTTAACGGGTCTGATGTACTGATGAACTGAAAGCCATTTCCTTGCAGACACTAACCTAACGACAGTTTGTACATTTGCAGTGCTTTAAATACCCATAGCTATCACAGTTACCTGGTGCTGATAGTCATACCAGCGAACATCCTGGACCTGTTCTTGATGTGTGAACTTGATAACTGCACCACCTCCTATACTATGTCATATCAGTTAATATCTTGGGCATAGACTAGTTAGAGAAAAGATTTCTGAAAGAACCATATGGCAATAATAGAAAGTTAATAGTGGTCGTTATGTCCGCTCGATAACGACGGTTATTGACGACGGCTGCTGTTGATATGATCATAAGTATCCTTTACCCTTCATTAGATAAAAAAATTCAAATCAAGAAAAAGATACGTCTTGTGAGCTGTTAGCTGAGAGAGTTTGTAAGTGTTGGATTCAGAAATAATCCAAGAAAGAGGCAATAATGATTGCAACTCCGTTCTTGAATGTGAAGTTTTGATACGAGCACAATTTGGGACAAGAAATACAAATCATCCTACATGCCCAAGCCATCCCTGGCTACAGAGGCGCAATTTTCTAACCAAACCAAAGTTTATCTTCATCACGTAGTGTTCGCTGCAATATCTTCTCTTCCAAAGCCCATCGACCCAATCAGGAGCAGAAATCACTCGATGAATGTTACATCTAAAACAACCACGGATTCTTGATCAGATTTCATTGTGCTTCTGCCACATGGAGTTTAAGTAGACGAGTTATATACTCGTACACATAAAGGGCACACCACAGCTAGCTCGAATGAAGCACAATGGTGAAGTCCGATTTTCCACAACTCTATCTAGCAACTGGGGCCGTATCATCAATAACACGGCGAATGTTGACTTTCAAATCGTTCAAACTCTCTGGTTTATCGGCATAGACTGGTGACTTCACATACCCCAAAGAAAGTAATCTAAGGGCGTGAGATCATAGGATCGTTGAGGCCAGTTCATAGGTCCATTACGCAAAACTATGCGCTCAGCAAATGTGTCCCGAAATAAATTGATGGTGTTGCGCGTCATGTGGTATGTTGCGCCATCTTGTTGAAACCAAAGCTCTGTCACGTCAATGCCATTCAACTGAGGTACAAAGGAGTCAAAAATCATGTTTCTATTGACGTTAACACCAGCCCATAAAGCACACCAAAGAGTGAGTTTTAATGGTTGTAAGGGAGTCTCGACAAAGGCTTCTGGGTTTTCTCCACGCCAAATTCAGCAATTTTGCTTGTTTACATATCCATTTAACCAAAAATTGGCCAAGATCAAGCTGAATCATGTTTTCGACCCATTCATCGAACCTACAACGCGTATAATGGTCACGCGGTTTCAACTCTTGCACATGTTGGATCAGTTTTTAAGCCAAGATCTTTCCGTAATAAATTCTTCCACAAAGCGTATGGGCATAGCTCCAATTGCTGTGCACGATGGCGAATCGACTCATTCGGATTCTCCTGCGCTCCACAACGGCAATAACTTCTTCTGTTCGCACTGTTTGTCGCCTTTGGGGATGCGTATTATCCACTAGAGTGTATGTGGTGCGAAAACCATTCATCATGTTCCGAATAACTTGCTCAGATGGACGATTATGTGGACCGTAAATGATGGTACCGCACGATAAGTTTGGCGAACCGAACAACGGTTTTCAAATAAGTTTGCGCAATTTACACGCGAGCCTCTAGTGTTAATCAATTCATCGTAAAATGGCAAAACGTACGAATCAATTTTCAGCTGTCAAATTGACAATCTGTAGAAACAGTGTTGCCAGTTTAAGAATTAAACCTCTAAAAAAATACTTTGTATATTCTGCTTAGTTTTCCTTGATATGACTTTATGACACATTGCTGTGTACCACCTTATGTTTTGAGATCAAAAGTCTCAGTGAGATGGTTTCAGACTTTTACGGAGCTGTATAATCTGGCGAGGGTGTGCCAACATGAGGCACTGTCATATCCGGCCCTGAAATCGATAAAAATGAAGCAACTTCTCCAACTTGATTTCATGGATTTTTTCTAGGATCTGTTAAGTCTTTAGATTAAGCTAATCTGTTTACTCCATTTTTCGTAATTCTATGCTTCTAAATTGAACAATATCTCCGTCTTCAATTGAGCGACACAAATCTGCAGTGTCTTCGTCTAAAGCTCCTAAGAAGACAGCGTAACATCTTACTAATTAGGGTCACGTTAGAGACACAAAATGTTGCTTTAGCCTGACCTATAGAGTTGATACCTCACATACAAACTAATGCCAGCCACTAATTTCAGAAGGTTTCTAGCCTTCTAGCAGCCTTAATGGCAAATAGACGGCTATAGCATGCTCGCGATTGCTGGACTTAAGTTCATTGAAATGAGTGGTCTTTGTCGCTACCCTTACTCAATTTTCCCTTTTTGTATTGGGGCCAAATAGATAAAAAAGGAAACCAAGATAGATAAGTATAGAGAAAACTACGAAAGATAAGATTAAAAATAAGAAAACGAAACGAAAAGATCACGTTCGGGTGCCATAACCTCAGTGAAAGACCTGGAATTAAACCAGTGGTGCAATAATAAACAAGTTTCAAAAGATCATTTCTGTCGAAATAAGCTTCTAAGGGAACAATGACGACGAAATGGACAGATGTCAGGATACATTTGGAGATTTTTATAATGTGTAAGGCTATCCACAAGTATAGTACTATATTTTATTAAATTTGAAGGAAAAGCCAATATAATGCCAGATGAAGTTATTTTCTAATGAAATTTTAAAAACAAAAATGGAGTTACTCCACATCAGATGCAAGCCCAGTTTCATCACTTAGTGAAATGTTCCTACGGGAGAGAGTGGGGATATTTATAATAACGTAGGAGGATGTATAGCTCAGCTACCGCGATATAAGTGCTGATTAGATCGGCAAAAGCAGAAGACGGGACCACGAAGTTCTAAGATCCACAAAGGGCAGGAAGGTAGATACCCCACAAAAAATTTAACAACTCTTACGCAGACATACTATCGATGATTATACATATGAGAAGCCGACGAACTAGATCCAGTCGACATACTCGGATAAAACATTAAGCACCCTGTAGCGGCTCTCATCTTCGGTTGCTTCATTAGAAGGACGCACGACCTCCGCAATGAGTGCACAAGAACACAAAGACCTTCATCTGCTAGACACTAACGATATAAACGCAACTTGGCCGAAATAGATGAAATACTTACAAACAGAAGAGTGCCTTTACATGATCCGCAACAAGACTTCTCGAACAATGACGTCATTGATATAGCGGGTATTCAAGTCTTAAAGTTTATTTTGAATTAGCGGATTATACAATTGAGAACTAGGCTCTTTTTCAAGTACATATTTCATGATAAATTGAGGGTAAAAATGTATAAAGTTAAACACAAATAATAAAAATAAATATAAACATAATTATAATAAAAAATATAAAAAGGAAATCAACAACAAATATGTGCAAAATCGTACAATTTTGTTAAGTTTTTCAAATAGAAATCATATTTTGAAATGAATTTACAAAATCATATTTTTTTGATCGTTTGTGCCCCTATTTGCCTCATGGATCCATAGAATGATTGAAGAGAGAATACCTAAAATGTCTTGTCCCTACCATACGCCTGATTTCATATGGCAACAAGTCCCAACAAGTAGATTCCTGGAGGATCTAGGAAATTGCAGCATTGTTGAAGCAAATACTTTAAGATTGACCATTTGCACGTTGAAAGCGAGTTCTAATTTTCTAGGATGTTCTTGCCTATCGGTAAGCATAGGGACTTTTTGGGATTAATTTATTGCCTTTAAGTCCTCGTTAAATTTTCTGACACAATTCCCGATTTGCGACCGCGAAGTCGATAAGTATATTTGAACATCATCCGCATATAGGTGTATCGTAGTATGTTTACAAACTTGGGGTAGGTAATTAATGTATAAAACAAAGAGTATAGGTCCAAGGATTGAGCCTTGTGGAATGCCCTTACAAAGAGACATCTCGAAGGAGACTTGTTGAAATTTTTCGTTGAGGTAGTTCCAAATGGCTCTCTGATCTAATCCGACAAAGTTTGTTGTGATTCACCGAATCAAAAAATTTTCGAAAAGTCCAAAAAACAAAGCTAAACAGTATGGAAACAACAACTACGTGGAACCTAAGCGACCTCTTAAGACAGAAAGAACAAACAACTATATAATTAAGCTGAAGACAAACACTATAAACCGGATCCCCGACATACTTACTCAGACAAAGCGGGATAAAAGCTACCATGTCGCACGCAGTCATCTGCTTCTGCATCAATGTGAAATGCTCAGTGTGAAATTTGATAGACATTGGTCCAGCCATTTAAGTTATGCAACATTTATGAAGTTTTCTTGCATCTTCATTGTGATAACAATTTTTTTTTTTGATTTTACTTACGAGTATAATAGCCCTGAGAGCTCCACATAATATATACCTTCTGCTTATGTACCAGGTCAGTTGATTGCCTAGAGTGCGATATTTGCCTTGTTCTCTGTGGTGATTTTTACATTGACGTCCCCACCGAATCAGAATTCGTGTGGACATCTGTTATTTCTCTCATCTTACCATCTGACCGTGTAGAAGACACAGCCCGCTTGCGTGTTTTTTTTTTAATTTTTTTTAGTCCTTACACTCTTCCCAAAGAAATGAAAAACAAAAGTTCTTCAGGCCTATAGACCCATTACACTAAATTTCTTCCCTCTAAAGTTTTCAAAACAGTGATAAATCGCAATCTCATGAAATACAAGGTGTTTCGTTAGATGTGCTGAAATTTGTTTGTAAAATAGAAAGACCTGCGTTGAATGTATTAATGAAAATTTTATTTTGGATTAAAATAAAATTGATGCCATTATTTATGGAATATAACATCATCCAAATGTCCTAAATAGAAACGCCTGCATGAGTGAATGGGCTGGACACAGTGATTGGCATCAGACTCTTTTGTAGAAATTGCGTGCATCTGATATCAATGACATTAGTGGATTACAAATTATTTGGCGGAGTATTTAATTCAAGTTTTTTTGGACGGCTTCTAGTCTGAATTTCACAAAATAAAAGCTGGCATACTCCAGGGCTCCATGGTATCTCCCCAGCTCTTTTTTCTATTCAGAAGTGGTATTTGGTCTGCCTTTTAATCACGGTGTCCTTTTGTTGACGAAAATACTCTCAGTTTATCATATTTGTTCTGTGGAACTTGCAATGTAATCAGAAATCTTTCTTTTCTCGGTATGTGTGTCAATGAAAGCCTATCTAGAAAAAAGCTCATATCGATGTCACTAAAAATTCTGCAAAATGTCGTGGTTTCCTCAGGAGATGTGACGAATTCTTTACTCCGTCTGATCTAACCTTAATGTATGAGGCATTCACTCAAACCGGGACATTATGCAGTGATACGTACATTATCCAGCCAATTGACACAAAACAAAGACCGACATCATAACTCTTAACTTATCGAGTTCTATCAATATTTTCACCATCAGTTGCTATTAAAATTAGCATTATATTTCTGCCGCATCAAATGCTTTACCGTACCTTACCGCCATTTTGCTGTGAACGTTCATCAGGTTATTCAGTTAAGCCCTCTGAAATACCAAACCAATACGACACGCTAATGGAATACCACGATGAGGTCCTTATTTCTTTGTCATTATAGCCTTCAAACATTTAAACCCAACCAGTATCTGTATCCCTCTTTCATCTATTGCTGTACTATGTATGCTTACACGTGGCTCTGTGTAAACTTTTTCAGAATGTTTTCTATATGGGCTCGAATAATACGAGTATATAAACTTTCGCTGTCCCAAAAATGGGCACAACCTCAGAGCTCGTTTTCGGTTTATTTGTAGTTTGAGTCCTTAAATCTTCAGGATATGAATCCTCAGATAAAACAGGGTTTTGTAACGTTTTAACTCGACGTGTTTTGGCCGGAGAACTCTATTACGCAGGACAAGTTGACACTTGAAAAAGTGGCGCCTTTGTAACTAGCTATAAGAAGTCAGGCTTTCTCTCCCACTCTTGATCGTTTTTGAATATTGCCATTAAACTCTTCAAAACGAACGCTTTGACTACGACTTACAACTGGAAATTCAGAATAAACTTAAACAAATAGCCAAACGTCATTTTGAATGTTTTTGTGAATGATTGGATAATAACATAAACCCTAAGTAGAAGAATAATCAGAATCGCAGCCAATAGCTGCAGACTGCAGATCCATTTGAGGCCATGCCTTCGAGGCTACAATCGTTGTTGGCTTGTCCGCATGCACCAATGATTTTAAATACCCTCGCTCAAATAGTTTAGCGGCGTCAAACCGCACGATCTTAGAGGACAGGCCACAGGTCCATTTCTGGAGATACTGTTGTCATATAATACTTCCTACAATAACTACGCATAGCGTAGCGTTTTCAATGTTAATACGCCAAACGATACTGACAAATTAGCTATTAGCTATCTGAGGATTCACTTTATATTCTTAGCAGTTTTTGTTGGATGATAGATAGAAATGGCGCCTTTAGGTGTCCCAGGTTTTCTGAGGAAGTATGCTGTACTACCGGATTGCATTTAAAAAAAATTATTTGCAGAAAAAAATAACTTCGGCCTGTTGAGTCTCCCTCACTGTTTGATTACTACAAAGAAGAACAAACATCTGGACTGGACTGCAGATACAATAGAAACACTATTGATTCCACCAGACTACGACTTGCTTCCATAATTAATGGCGCAAATGGGTGGGCTGCGTTTTCCCTCCCTAAAAGCGCTGTCTGGTGCCATTATCCAGCGAATTCGGCTCTGTTCTCCATTGAACAGAAGTAGTTAGCTGACTTGCATATCAAACATTCCTTGAGAATCTAAAAAATAATTTTTCTATGATCTTTTCAATCGTTCATTTAAAACCTATGTACATACGAGTACCTTGAAATATTGTAGACACACCATTTCGAAACAACCTTTTATCCTGTTGATATATTGGCAACACTAACCGAATGTCAGTTCTTATGACTCTGCGGGGACGGTTTTACCATGGCCAAGGATCAAATACTGCTGTAGATGATGAGTCCCATTTAAATTGTAAAGTGTCTCAATTTTATATATTTTTCCTTCACCTCACACAAAAGAGCGCAGTAACTTAATCCGCAAGTTAACAACACCTATATTCCCTCAAAAGGACGGACAAACACCTCTAATACTCGTACATGTGGCTTTGTTTCCCCGGATCCGTATCCATATCCATATCCATCTAACACAAACGACGAATGAAAGGAAAATAAATAAATAACGAAGGTACGACATAAGTTGTGACTTTCTCTATAAATCATGTGGACTTTTGTAGGGTTTTATGTTCAGCTGGTGCTACACGATTGTACTACAACTGAGGTACAATAGGATTTATTCGTGGATACTACAAGTACGTCGTACCTTTCGTCTTTGACGTGTGCGTCCAGGATGAGGTTCCCACAATATTTTCCCATCATTCGGTGCTCGTTTGCCATGACTTGGAACATAGCCCAGGGGATGTGTCACTTAATGCGACGATTGACGATTGACGATTGATACGTAACGGTGAGGTTTGGTGGAAACGTCCTCGCTAAACGGATTTGGAAGGTAAAGCACAATAAAGCTGAAAGGATGTTGAAATGCTGGTAAAATATTCAAAGATGCAGAGATACGGGTTAGAGCGATGAATGCTTCAATGTGAATGTGGTTCAAATAGTCAAACTGGGATTATTTTGTAGCAGGAATGGGACTGGTTAGTTCTTAAGCTTTGTTGACATTTTTATGATTTCTTTAAATCAATAATGTAATTTATTCTTCCCTTTTGTGTATTAGAAGTTATTGTAGGGATAAGTGAAAATTGTGTATATACAATGGTAAGTCTTCGACTTATATGGCACACTACCATAGTGTGATGGAAAGTAATAAACAGGCTGTGACGACAGATCTGGCAACGCCTCTCATGAGCAGTCAAAAATCTGAACAGACCCTACGAACTGACAAACGCCCGGAAAATAAATTTCGCACTTCTACTCACATTTCAAAGCGCATACTCACTCACGTATACTCTGCATTGTCCACTACGATAACTGCCATAGATGGTACCACTACCTGTGCATCGAGGTAACGTCCGCAGTGACTTATCAAACTGGCGTCGCAAATCGTGCTTCGTACTACTAATGCTAAACAAAATTCGAATGCTGCGGCAAAATTGCAGGTTCTTATCGTTCCCAACAACACAGCTCCAAGTGATATGCGGCTTGATGAGCAGGCAACAATCCCTAGTAAAACAGTCGAAGAATGAAAAGAACATAACGAATTCTGCCCATTGGTCACTTAACCTCTTCAGCTAACCTTGCCTCCAGTGGTGCTGCAAGGCCCACGTGCTCACAGGAATCTAAAGCATCTTCTTCGAGCTTTCGCCGATTGCACGCTGAAATGCGGAAAAGAAGCATCTGGTGCAGCAGAAGGAGTCATTTTTACGAAGCTTGAAGAGGAAATGAAAAGCTTTTCGAGATCTGATGATGACGATGGAAGCCTTGTCAAGGTGGAGAGTTGGTTAAAGGAAGGCTGCACAATGCTATGCACGCTCTTCTCATTTCGGGTGCGAATGGAATTCTTGGGCAATTTTTGGAAGAAATTGCAGGAGTTCGAGTTGAAGTGTATACCGAATTTTGACAATACATCTTCATCGGAGGGGCTGCCGAACATGTTCCCAACGCATTTAACTCATCCCGCTAAGAAGAAAGAATCACCCAGAGCTGATTTGCTTCCATCATGTTACTCCAAACCAGCTGCCTGCTCACAGTGACATATTCAAAGAACTTCCCAAATTTGTAGGCAATCCCGCAGAGTGGCCTTTATTTTCCGTCAGCTACGAACAGATTAATACTCTTTGTAGGCTCTCCGACTTCGAAAACCTAGCAAGAAAAATCTACTAATCAGGCTTTTTCCTATAAATAATATCAGCTTTACGCATGTAATTTGGGCGGCCAGAACTCATCGTAGACGTACTATGTACTTGTACAGATTAGAGATATGCCCCCATGCAAAGAAAGTCGTCCTAAAACCATCACAGACTTTGCGATCGAAGTGCAGAATATATGTGCGACTATGAAAGCATAAGGAATGCTTAACCATTCAAACAATCCGGAATTCTTGGAATGGAATATATAAAATCAGCCTGACATCATTCACATTGGAAAATGTTAGCAACTTGCTGCTTCAACTAGCCGAGGGCGCAAATAACATTTTAAGTCCTGACAATTCGCCGCGGAAAAGAGCTTAACGACGTGGAAGATTGTGATACCTTATCATTTAGGAAGACCCGCGAAGTGGAGAGCAGTGAGAACCAATCAACTTTACCGAAGATGTCTTGAGCCACATTCTCCGGACCCATGTTCTTCTACAAGTATATGCGGAGTCGATGAATGCCGCTATATGCACCATCCTGGTCTACACAAGAAATCGGTTTCAGTTACCTCCACTCCAACTGATATCATGAACCGCAGTACGCATTTTCAAAACCATAGCTCCTGTTTCGAGTTATTCCAGTTACTTTGTACGGAAGAGGTGTGCAGTTATCAATCTTTGCATTTTCCGATGACGATGCGTTAACGATGAAGATTTGTTGACAGATTACCTCTAAGATGGACTTCCAATACTCATCGCTATGAAGACGATTTGGTGATTGCAAACCTGGAGATATCGGCAGTAAGCGGTGATATGAGATTTCTTAAGGACGTGCACACCGTCTCCTTGCAATCATTAGACGTAAACAAGCTACAAGCTCAATATAGGCGCTTGAAGGGGATTCCATTAAGATCATACACCAACTCGATACCGAAGATACGGCGTGTTAAGATTGGCGGCAACATCGTGGAGATGCATCATAATGTAATGATTCACCAAAAGGACCAAAAGTACCAACGCTTTCTCTGGATTCTTCGATCTTCAGAATTGGTACAAACGTCATAAGAGTAATGATGTTTGGCATTAAATGCTCGCCGCCTGAAAATGAAAACGCTAAGGAGTCTCGTAATCAATATCCTAGAGCAGCGTACTTCATTCTGGAGAACCATTACGTCGATGTATGGCTGTGCTGCTTCCAACTGTTGTCGCAAGTTTCGGGTTTGAAAATACCGAGGTGTTACACAGGTAACATTTTCAAATGTACGTACACGTACATTTTAATCATTACTCGGGTGTGGAGCTGCACACATTCGTTGAAGCCAGCGAAGACGGGTATGTAGCCGTGAGTTACTTAAAAAGTTTCTCGAGTGGCGCCCTTAAAAATAATATCCCTTCCGCGGTTGAAGCTTTAGGAAGCTTTCCTTTGAGCCCGTCTGGCAAAGACTCTAGTATATACTCACTCGGTTCAGATATATAAGCAGACATTTTGATCAGACTCTCGAACCGTTTTGTTATGGCCCTGCTCCGATCACCGACGCTATCAGCAATTTGTTGCCTTTCGTGTCAGCGAAATTTTGGAGCTGACGAATTTAACCGACTGGAGATGTGTGCCCACCACAGAGAACATAGCAGACGAGACTAAGAAATGACAGAAAACTCCTGCCTTTTCCTACAACAGCCGATGGCTTCACAGACTAACCAGCGTTCTTAAGGATGGACGAAGGTGCTCGGCCTCAAGAGAAGAAACAGAGCTGTACTCGTATATCGACGTACAAAAATCTGCGAGCCTAGTATCTAAGTCACCCCATCCACAACTATATGCCGTATAAACCATTTACGTACATAGGTCCTGAACGCTCCTCAAATCAGTGTCAAGAGACGAAATCCAGCTGGCTGAAATTATGATTTGGGAAGAGGCGCAGGCGAACAAGTTACTTTGTTACAAGTTACTTTGCTGTCGAAGGGATCTCCCGTATGAAAGTCAAGCCCCATTTATAACCTAACTTGATGATCATGGTTTACATAGATTAATTTGAAGAGTGCCGATCGGAATCAAATCGAATCCTGTTGGCCGTGGCTCAAGTGGTAGTGTATTGGCTTCCAATTCGGACGGTATGGGGTTCAATACCAGCCTCGCCTGAAAGACATTTTTAGGCAAATAAAATCACGTAAGATGCGTGGTTGCTTAGAATACTACAAGTCCAATTATACTAATAATTTAGTCTCTCTATTAAAAGTTGGATGCCACCCATATAGCTAAACAACCACTGAGCCCAAAAACTTTCTTTCTCCCATTTTCCTAAAAACTTAAAACGTACTTAGGTACTTTAAGTGAAGTAATACCCACTTGAGTGTTAAGTTCTTAAAAAAACAAAAAAGTTATATTACCGGCCGGTCAGTGTATAACAAACTTAATTGTTCTCGATTATCATTACAGCTATTACCATCCCAACCACGAAACCGTAGTTAACGAGATTCGCCCACAATTCCGGATAGCATTGAGCGATATTAAACAGAGTGCGGCGTAGCTGCCAGGCTTGTATTTATGAATCGTTCCACAAAGCCATCACCACCAAGAATGAGATGTCTTCCACCAGCATGATTTGCACATTTCAGCGTTTGATTTACAGATCAAACAATTACCCTGGAATAGTGCGCTACGGTTCGTCAATTTGGACTACGTGGCCCACAACATCCGACACTTCACAATCTTATTAGATTTACTACAAGAATCCTTGGTCGACTTAGACATTTCGTACGGTGTATTATTATTTACGAAAAACGATGCAATAACAAGACCAAACGTAATATGTTAGCTGTCTACACAGATGTATTTTCAACACGAGTTTCTGTCCTGAAAGTATTTATACGACAACTGCTACTTCCAGACAGAAATTCCGCCTGTACCTAGGACAGCAGAGCTAATGCGGGTGGAAACAATGTCCCATAATGATTTTTCATGTTGGTTCTAACGGCCAACGTTAGAGCCATTTGTGGTGCGGTGGATTGGTAGATAAAAGAGATGGTGGCAACGTAGATTTCGAGGGTTAGTGTATACGAAAAGGAATTGTAAGTAGACGTGCAATCGACGGAGCCTGAGAGGAGTCGGTGAATGAAAAGAATGTATGCTGCCTTTGTTCCCCAAGGGTAACCAGGTTAATGAGTTTGAGACGGTCTCGATAGGGAGGAAAGGTTAGAGGATCGTTCCAAGGTAGACTTCGAAGAGCAAGTCGAAGAAAACGACACTTGATGCTCTCAATACGGGATACGTGATCTCGTTGAAAGGGACACCACGCTTGGCTAACGTACTCGAGAAGGGTGCGAACATGAGTGATGTATAGTGATCTAGTCACATACGGGTTGCAGAATTCTTTGGAGCATCTCATCAGGTTCAAATACTATTAAGATCTATTTGAAGGGGCTGGAGTCATCTTGTGAGGAAATAGGTTTAAAAAATTTGGTATCGTCAGCATAGAGAGAAAGTGCTGAGTACTGAATGACGCTTTCCCGATCGTTAATGGTTAGTATGAAGAGAAGTGGACCCAGGTGACTACCTTGAGGAACACCTGAAGTGGCCAAGAAAGGGGCCGATAGGACAGACCTGAAACGAACACTATAAAAACGATTATCAAGGTAAGAAAATATCCATTCTAACAAAATAGGTTCAAAGACCAGGACGGACAATTTGAACAGGATTAGTTTATGAGATATCTTACCAAAAGCCTTACTGAAATCAGTTGTTATAACGTCAACTCGTTTCCTACTTTCTAAGGCTGAGGAAACAGAGGACATGAATTCGAAGAGGTTGGTGGTAGTTGATCTACCTTTCAGAAAGCCTTGTTGATTAGTGGAAATAAGAGATTTGCACTGGAAGTTTAATGCTATTACTGTTTGATCAAAACTTTGAGTTAAGTAGATATTTGAAATAAGATGAATCCAGTATGAAGGAATTATCGGCAAAAGATTGCTTAAAAAATGTAGCAAAAAAGTTGACTATGATATGCGGATGGGTTGATGATATGTTTTCATATGACAGGGATGAAGGATAACCGTCCGATTTTTTTGTGTAGTTAAAGACTTAGGATCTTTTGTAAGCCTCGATTGCGCACTATTAAGGCATCGCTGGTAGAGAACGTTACAAACCTGGGCGAATTGAAAGTATGACCCGTGATAGCTGGAATAGTCAGCAAAAGTATTGCATCGAAGGAAAACTGCCCACAATTTGTTTCTCTTGTTACGTAAAGAGCGAAGTCTACGATTATACCACCACGGGGCTCGTAGACTACATCGGTAGCCAGATTGCGCTTAAAGCAGTATAATTTACAAAACAACTATTCTGATATAGTCAGGAGCTGTCGAATCATGCTTAAGGAATAATGCAGTCAGATCTATAAAATACCGAAATGGTGAAACAAAAGAAGAATTCCTACATCTGTTGCTGATTACAGTATATCTATTAGTGCTTAATAAATACTGTTAGCCATTCGAAATCTGCTCGGAAATTGAACTATAACTTGGATTGGGCCACTAGCCCAATAGTCGAATACGTAGTGTTGAGCTTGCCCTCTCCAAGGTAACAGCATGACTAAGAGATAAAAAATGTGATGAACCGGCTATTAGCATATTGCAAGGCACTCCCCCAAAGGATCAAAGCTACCGAAACATACGTCAGAAATGCAACTTTGACGCTTGTTTTTTTCTCTCTGATCTGCAAGAGAACATATTTATGTCTATGAACATATTTACAAAATATCAGTAGTAAAGGTAGTAATACCTTACACACAGATAGACTCAATTTGTTCTACGCCACTATATAGAGATCCAGACGTCATTACGATGATTCTGCCAATATTCCAGTCCAGACCAATTACTGGAAGACAAAATTGAACGTCTCACCAGAATAATGATGAAAAGCATCCCAAAAGATGCATGAAAACGACCAGGATCCACAGAAATTTAACTCTCTTTTTACGGTCCTTGTAATGTCCAACTGGCTACTTTTTGCTAAATTTACCACATCCATCTCTCAAAACTCTGTATAATCCCGTCATTCATATACGAGTATTCCGCCAGAGCTGCTATTCTCATTGATGATAAGGATAACTCATTTTTTACGAAATAAATCGTCGATATTTTACAAAGATATCTGTTTCTTTGATTCAAAATGATACATGACACCAACATTTTTTTAGAAGCTCCTTTTGGGAGATAAAGTTGATCGGTCTCTTTGAATTTGTTCGTCTCGTCGGATGGCGCATGATAGGGAGATAACATAGAGTGGATAACTTGCTCAGAGTTCATCGAATGTAGTCTAAAGCCAATTTCGTGTAATGCACCAAATTTAGTTTTACGAAAGCGTATAGCCTCATTGTCATCAATTGTATCTGTCTGACTGGGTTTCATCAGAGAGTATCCTTTTCGTCTAGGAGATGTGCCACCACTGAAGTTTATTCACAAAGGAAGACGAATAACAAAATGTGATATCAAGGTAAGGGTAAATCTGTCTGTAGGAAGGATTCGTTGGTTTGTCGATGACTGAACAAATAGTAAAGCAAAGGAGGCTACCAGACAGGATATGATACAATACTAACTGAATTTATGTGCGTTGCTCCATCCCAACGAATGCTCGTATCTACAGATCATCGTTACTTCACCACCAGTGTTTGCTGTACAGTTCCCAGCTCAAGGCAAATGAAAGAAATTTGTCCAATGGTTGGTGTGGTTGGTCAAGAGATTTTTTATATTGAGTTCAAAAGGAAATCCTATGTTGTTGAAAAGTGGGTCCATTTCACTTTCTGTGATTGTTTTGTCTGGTTTAAATTAAAGTTATTCCACTCGCAGTATCAATGGATTAAATTTGTAAATTTCAATGGTGATTACCACACACTGGTCAGACCACTGAGCCTTGCACTTCGACCTTAGTTATAAGAGGAAAGATTGAAAGCACTGCACTTATAGGTCTATTACGTCTAGCAAAACTAAAGCATCTACGAGTACATATTTTATAATTGATTGCTTTGGTAGTTGTTTTCTTGCCCTCCTGTCAAATATATGCAGTTGGGTGAGGTTCCCTTCTACTTGTGATTTCGTCATCATCGTTGTCTTTCCATGGCGACGCGCAGGTATCCATCCGTTTAAGGTCATCTGGATATCTAAGACTATTCTAAGAGCTTTTCTGACTAGGTCGGCATCGTTTTACTGCCCGTAGAGTTCGCTCCTGAAACGTCTCTTCAATTCTACATTGATGCAAATGGGCCCGAAATTGCCAGCAGAACTCACTTCACTTCATTCGAAGTGCCCGTAAGTTTTTCATCCGCTTTCGTCAGTGTTCAAATCTCTGCCGCAGCAAGGCAGGAGTGGTATAATTAATGTCTTGTACTAAATCTGCTCTAGAGTGGGCTTTACTACTCAATTGCCTTCTAAGCCCAAATATGCAGTGATTACCAAAAGTGATTCTTCGCATGACTTCCGCCCTGGTGAAGTTGTTGGAGTTGATAATGGAGCCGAGGTAGACGAAGTCTCTTACTACCTATAAGGTGTGTCTCTCTCTGGTGACAGCATATAGGTTATTTCGCTGATCGCTAAACGCAACTTGCTACTTCTGCTTCAATATTCTCAAACGTTCCATTACCGGCTCGCTGGGTTCTACCTATTATATCGATGTCGTATGCGTAAGAACCGAACAGGCTTTTGAAAGAAAGTGCGTCTGAAGTTGAGCTGCTACATTTAAGTTAATTTTAATTTGATGGGGCTAACGCCCCCATTTATTTCGCTTAATGCAACCGAACTTAAAAACTAACAAGAGTTAACCGACAGGAAGTTAGGGAATGGTGGAGGAGATCAAATTTAAGACGAGAAGTGCTCAGGTTAAAATCAAAAAGGATAAGGTTTGAGTTGACCTTACGGAGCATGTGAGAGATTCGTTCGTTAGAGCCATAAGAGGTGCGGTGGGTTGGGATATAGAAGAGACGAGGACAGTGTAAATTACGAGGGTTAGTGTTGAAGGAAATAGAATTGTAAAGGAAAGCGCAGTCCACAGAACCGAAGAGCAATCGATGAATGAAGTGAATATTAGCTACGTCTCTGCGTTTTTCGAGGGTATTCAGGTTAAGAAGTTTGAGGCGGTCACGATAGGGAAGTAAGATAAATGGGTCATTCCAGGGTAGTGCACGAAGAGCTAATCGAAGAAAACGACGTTGAGTGTTCTCGATTCGGGATATATGAATTCGTTGAAAGGGGCACCACACTTGGCTGGCATATTCAAGAAGGGGCCGGACGAGGGTAATGTAAAGTGACCTTGTCATATAAGGTTTGCAAAATTCTTTAGACCAACGTCTGATAAAACCGAGCGATGAGTTGGCTTTAAGGATTATCTCATCAATATGCGAACGGAAGTTTAACTCTCTATCGTGAAAAATTGCAACGTCGTGGTGAAGGGATTGAAGCTGGGGTACAGGTTGGTCATGCAGAAAATAAAGTCGAGAGGGGGATTTATTGGACTTACGAGACAAAGTCATAGATTGGCATGTGGAGACATAAAGATCAAAGCAATTTTGTAGACAACAGGTGGAAAACCTATCGAGCTCTTCTTGAAGGGGAATAGAATCTTGGGGTAAAGGAATAGTTTTGGAGAACTTAGTGTCATCGGCGTAACTGGATACGGAGCAGTGTTTGATAATATTCTCAAGATCGTTTATAGTTAAAATGAAAAAGAGGGGACTTAGATGCTGCCTTGTGGGACACCAGAAGTGTCTAAAAACGGGGTTGAGAAGGCTGAACTCAAGCGAACGCTATAATAACGGTTCTCCAGATAAGAAGGTATCCATTTTAACAATATGGGGTCAAAACCGAGGGAAGACAATTTGAAAAGGATCAGTTGATGTGATATTTTATCGAAGGCCTTAGCGAAATCTGTAGCAATAACGTCAATTTCGTTGCCATTTTCTAGGGCTGAAAGCCCAAAGGATACGAATTCAACTAAGTTTGTAGTAGTTGATCTACCTTTAGAAATCCGCGCTAACTGGGTGATATAAGTGACTTGCACTGAAAGCTTAGAACTTCGTATAAAAAACTTTGAAACTTTTTGGGTATGTGAGAAAGCTTAGCAATGGGACGGTAGTTGGTTACTCCATTCTTTGATCCCTTTTTGTAGATCGGGGTTATGAAAGAAGTCTTCCAAACTATGAGGAATGCTCTTGTGTGAGGGACAGATGAAATATTGAGGAAAGTGGGTGCGAAAGACTGGAAGCACACTTTTTGAGAAATTTTACTTTGAGCCCATCTGGCCCGGGTAAAAACTCATCATTGAGATTTTGTAAATTTTCTTCGATAAGGGTGGGGTCAAAAGGTTGAGAGAGAGAGGGGCCAATGGAGAAATTAGGAAGGTACTTGAAATATATTTGGTCGAACCAGAGAGAGCGGGGATAACCGTCTGACTTTCTTTTGTAGCTGACGAATTGATAAAATGTCTTAGGATCGTCGATGAGGTTGGTCAGCGCTGTGTCGAGAAAGCGCTGATAGAGGCAGTTATAGAGCTGGGTTCATTGCAGGTAGGTTCCAAGATAGTTAGAATAGTCATAATAAGAATTGGTTCGAAGAAAAACTGCCCATAATTTGTTTCTTCTGTTTCGTAAAGAGCGAAGACTTCTGTTGTACCATAGAGGGGAAATAGGAGATGTTCTATGCCGTGAAAAGGGAACTTAAAGAGACATGGAAATAAATATTTCACTGTAGAAAAAGGAGGCAGCATCAGATAAGGATAGGTTGGTAAAATCAAAGAACATTTGCTAAGATATATAGGGATTTAATTTGCGAAAATTAGCTTTATGGAAGTTGTAAGAAGAGATGGCAAGAAGAGTTATGGAAAAATGTGGGAAGAAGGGTGAGGTGAAAGTTGTCGACAGTTGATGGGGTAAAGAGACAAAACGTTACTGTGGAGTTAATGAGATCGCTATTGAAAATAAGGTCTAGTTGCCTACCGATGGAATCCACTTCAGCAGGGGCAGATCAAAGTCACCAAAGATAATTATATCGTCGATGGTTTCTGGGTTTAGTCATTCTCCTTCGTCATCCTGCATATTCGTAAGACATGGCTGTGTATAGTTTGTGTCTATAGACGGCGTTAACCATCGGATCTATCAGTCTTGTTAGACTTAAGCTTGAAAATATCTGCCCTCATTTCACTTGGTCAATTCATCAATTCATCAATTCATCATTACCGTTTAACAGTCTGCAGAACTAATCCTTCCATCTTCTCAGCACAGACTGTGGTTCTACTATGAATCTTCCTTCTCCATCCTTGCAGATTTCTGTTCGGGCTTTACCATGTTCATTTTATGCTTATGTAGGACTTGTGGACTTTATTCTTCTGGTGATACCTCGCGAAACCCTCTTCTTCTATTCTACAGTCTTCATTTGTCATAAAACGAGTTTCTTTTTGGGGGCTTGTCCAAACCCAGCACATCAGAGACGGCATTTATGATTTGTCTTTGGCAGTGACACCACTGGTCTTCTATTTTTAATACTAGCGGCGTCACACTTCTCGTAGAATTAGGCGATCGGAAAATGCCCTATCAGTCCCCTGCAATTGTAGTCGTTCGGTGTTGAGTTTCCTCACAGTGGGGCAAGTGCGGAAAAAACTCTCCAAATTTAGATCTAATTTTGGCAGCGTTTCATGTGCTATTGTTTCCATTATTAGTTATAGGAAAGAGTACTTATTCATTTTTTTCTATTTACATACATTTTTTTGGGGGAATAATGAGAGCCATAGAAAATCGTCGCCATTAGTTCACCAGAAAATTGTACATTTTTATTAGTTTAAGTCGTTCTTTTTTGTGGTTTTATTTTTGGAGATAAAGCCATGAAACTCACACAACTCTCAGTTCATGTACTAAAAAGCAGTAAAAAAAATTGTTCAACTCCAATTTTAAAAATATCACGCACACACAAAAATAATAAGGTGACAAGGAAAAAATAATAGGAGCATGTAAACTTGTCTTGTCTCCGGTCAGAAACTGCCATCTTTATAAAGCTTATATTAATACCTGACATCCCTATAAATCCCATTGACAACTGATGGAATAAAGCCCTTAAACAAGCATTGTTTACACAATTGGCATTAGCACGTTCGTGATCTTATGTTTATTTACGGAATTATCAGTCTGCTTTATTCTTCAAGACCATTCGCATCGTTCGCTATGGAGACTGTTTCTATTAAATATGCCGATCTCTGTGAGGTGTTATTTAATAACGGATCAGTGGATTTGTATGTTAGGAAGAGGTATTGTTTGGAATCTGAATCAAAAACTGTTACTTTTAATCGCGATAAATTTAAAAATAAATTTCTTGAGTGGATGAAGGGTGAATTTATTTTCAATTTACCAAATACTCCGAGTGATTGTGAATCTCAATCGCGTAAACCAGGGAGACCTACAATGGATTTCGATCAGTGCTGTGAAAGAAGTAGAAGAAGCAAAATTCGTGCTCTTCAAGCTTCTCATACTCAGGACCTGATCGATGCTGCTGCTTCTTCGTACCAGCAAATTAACCCAGACGAAGTTTTCAGCGCTGATTTTTCACTTTAAATTTTTACTCAGGCAAAACTCACAAGATACCAATATAAAGTCACGAAAAAGATTGGTCATAATATTTTATTTAATCCAAACGATGTAAACGTGACCGAATCTTCTGCCGAAATCCCTGTGCAGATTTTAGTTGAGCAGACAGTTAAAAGAATTTTCAAAATCAAACAAGGAGAGGAATTGGAGGCATTGAAAAACTGTGAACTGGTTTTACATGCCACATGGGGCTTTGATGGCTCATCCGGCCAGAATGAGTTCTCCCAACCATTTTTTGACGACAGAGAAACAAAAAGCGACTCAAATTTATTTATGACCTCAATAGTGCCACTGAAAATTACTCTTGCCACAAATCAAGACGAAGACATATGGGTTAACCCCCGACCTTTCTCTACTCGATATTGTAGACCTTTAAGGTTTCAATTTCTAAAAGAAACCGGTGAATTAATAAGATCTGAAAAAGGACGTGTTCAAAATGAAATAGAAAACTTGGAACCAACAACACTAGAGTATGACGATAATACCATCACGGTGAGACACGTATTGCATTTTACAATGCTGGACGGCAAAGTAGCGCAATATGTTACCAACAAAACTGCATCAAGCAACTGCTTCGTGTGTGGTCGCCGTCCATCTGACATGAAGGATATATCAAAATTTGAAGTAAAGGTTTGCTAAGAAGAAGCAATTCAGTTGGTCATTTCTCCACTTCATGCGAGAAAAAAATTTATGAAGTATATTATTCACCTAGACTATAACTTTGGATTCAAGAGTTGGAGAACAACGACAAAAAAAAGTCGGCCAAAGAACGCATACAAAAACGGTTCATTACTGAATTGGGTATAAAGGTTGACTTTGTAAAGCAAGCATACGGTTCCAGTAACACCGGAGATACATCAAGAGTATTTTTCCGAAATCCTTCTTTGACAGCGGATATAACTCAAGTTAGCGAAAACCTGATTCGCCGACTTTGAGTAATATTGGAGGTAATAAATAGCAATGTATTGCTATTTGGCTGTATTGATTCGGAAAAATTTAAGTCATATGCGACTGAAATGGCGAAGTTGGCTATAGAAATGTATCCGTGGTATTACTATACATGCCCTCAACGGTGCATAAAATTTTAATTCACGGAGCCGAAATTATAAAAGCAGCAGCATATCCCATTTTGTTACTTTCATAGGAGGCACAAGAGAGCAGAAATAAAGACTATAAGTCCTATCGACGTCACTTCACAAGGAAATGTTCCCGCACAGCAACGAACGAGGATGTACTTCATAAACTGCTTGAGTCTTCAGATCTTTACATATCGTACATTAGGCCTGAACCTAAAAAAAAAACACCTGCACATCAGTGACGAAGCACTCCAATTATTAATGTAATTTCACATAGACAGACATAGATGATTACTGTTTATATTTAGAATGGGTTGAACTGGTAGGACCGCCTGTTTTAAGCATGAACATTTTCAAGGATTTTATGAGCTCTTTTCATTTCTTATAATTTTGGAATTTTTTGCCTATAACTTGTCCAGCAGGTCTGTTTGCAGCAAACTATTTATTTTGTTTAGCTATAATCTGACCAATATTTCCCCATTGCGACATTGCTCTTTTTCTGAAGCTTCATTGAAAACATCTGTTCAAATTGGATTGAAAGCATTGTTTTTTTTTTTACTTTTGCACTCAGATGTGTTATATCGATTCAGCTATGCTTCATATCTGCTAGATGTCACTCAAAATTCAAAAACACAGTGGCCTATGGAACTTCACTTAGTCGTATTCTGTTCATGTAGCACTGATCAGGGATTTTGGTCTCCGAAAAGTGTGAAATGTATCCTATACCATATTTTAAGCAATAAAATCTTAAAACCACGTATACTATGAAAAAGTCGAAGTACAGCTCTTCCTGTTTTGGGACATCCTCCAGTAACCACTAGTTACCTCGAAATGGAAAGAATTCGTAGATAGTGACTTATTTTCTTCGTGCAATTAGCGACAAGGCATTCGAGTTCACTTCCTTGAGCACAGTAAATTCATAGGACAGCGCGGAAATTTCATTGTACAGTATCTCGAATGTGACAGCAGGTGGAGAAAGTTTGTTTACGGGAGCAAGTTCAGGTGCAGTGCGGGCCGGAGGATTGGTGTCCATTGGCACTACATGTCCAAGCCATTCCTGGCGATTGAACCGTAGATTTCTGACTAGATTGATGTCGCCGTACAGATCGTACAGTTCATCGTTAAATCTTCTCCTCCAAAGCACGTCAATACAAATAGGTCCGAATGTTTAAATATTTAACGAAGAATTTTTCCTCGCACTACGATCGTGGATATTTTCGTCTACTTTCAAATGGGATCATACTTCAGCCCCAAAGAGTAGAACTGAAATGAGAAGGTCTTAAATACAGTCTTCTTAGGTTCTCGAGATAGGACCTTACAACTGAATTGCCTTTAAGAACGAAGAAACAGCGATTGGCAAGAGTGATACTGCTGAGGTGTTGTTGGGAGAATTCATAGCAGTGCAAAGGTAGACAACTTCCTTTACTACTTATTATCAAAATTATCGCTGTCGATTGTCACGTTCTGTTCAAATAGTCGATGTTGTGTGTTGACAGTATATACTTGGCTTTTCCCTCATTTACCACTTAACCCATTTTGACATCTTCCGTTTTAATACTAACGATCACACCAGTGACAGCCGGCTGTATTCTCCTAATTATGCCGATGTCATCGGTATACGAAGTAGTTGCACTGATTTTTAACAGACTATACCCTCAGTGTTCGTTTGTGAGATCCGCACAATTGTTCCAAGCATGTGTAAGCTTATCTGAAAAGGTTGACATCAAAGGTCTCGGCTAAGTCATTACCAATCTTGACGGAGCAGCAGTCAATCTGAGCAGAACGGACGAGTTTGGGAGTAGAGCTAAAAGTAGACATCATGGCTCTATACAGCTGTATAAATGCTGTCATATGCGGCCTTAAAATCAATGATTTATGTTAGCAAATTTAGCCTTGATTCGTATTGCCTTAAGACGCTTTCTCACATGTTTGAAGCTCAATACTTATAGACTAAATCTGCCACATATGACAATCCTCAACTAAATTGGTGCTGTTTGTGTTTCATTTGCAGTCACCATAGCATATATCATAGTTTTTCATCCTCCTTAAGATCGGCACATCCCATCTCCCCGGATGGCCATAATATCTATATGATATCAGTCAAGGATTTCTGCTGATTTCCCGACTGGACGTGGCCTGTGCAGCACATGTGTAGCTGAAATACAAATGGTAGTATTACGGAGGCCACCAGGAAACTGATGTCAAAACTATCGAGGAATCACGGTTTCAGACAAAAGAACAAATAAATGCTATACTATGACTGCTGCAGAGAACAGAAGCAGGATGCGAGCTTTTGAAAGCAGCAAACGAAAGCAAGAACAAGAGCGGCCTATTCTGAGAGCACATGTGGCGTTGAACGCCTGCAAAAGCAGTAAGCCTCGCAACTGGTGTGAACAATTTTACATTGCCACCTCAATAAAGTTGTTTGCCTTCCAATAAAGAAAAAAACTAAGAATATCTCTTCTCTACAGGAAAATAAAAAGAAGGTCTTCCAAGCAGAAAAATACGTAATCCTGATAGTAAACCTATATTGCAGGGAGCGAAGTACTCGTATCTTCGTCTGTAGCAACAGCCAAAATGTGAAGTTACTGAGGTCTCTCACAACTTCACAGCCATTTGGAGATGCGAAACTTGTTTTAAAGTTACTCGATTAGAAGTCATCTTCTTGTTTGGCAAAGCTCAGAGGAGGACTTCTTAGAACCTGTATGGGTCTTCGGTTAAAGTTTCTCACAATCGCAGATGACATGACTCACAAGGTGCTCTGGAGCTCTGGCATCTCCAAATCATTAGCAAGAACGAATATAGACTGCTTACTGTCATTATTTATTACTGACTTATAGTTCAATGGACTTATTTGCACTATACATATGTGACAACGATTTCCAGCATGCTTGCTGGGGGAGTTATGGCGGCACCGTAACAAGAGCGAAGGTGCAAATCATATCATTCTTGTAAAACCTCGTCAGATCGTGCATAAAAACAATGGAGAACGCTCCTTGTTGTTTAAAGGTAGTAACCAATATCGATTTGATGCCATTAGCTAACTGGTGTGTTGTCAAGTACTGAAGAATGAGTGCAAAACCAATTATATCCTGCCAACAAGAAAGTATTCACAATATCGAAGGATATTATAGCAAGTAGCTTAAGATTTCAGGTTGTAAGAGGTTTGTCCATGATCACCTCATCAGAAATCAAACGAAGAGATACGCTTGCCAATAATGGTCTCTTTAGCCTAAAAGGGCAGTAGAGTAATAAGGACTTGTTAAAAACACTTAGAAGATTCAATACAAGGACCTAATCACAGCTGCATTTTCATTGATCCAAAAGCGTGAACTTTAAGCAAATGGATACTAACGAACAACGCAGTAGAAGAAGGGGCATGGAGGGTACCACAGCTATCTTGAAGTGGGAAACTGGAGGGAATTAGACAAAGGAAGGGCTTACTGAAGATGTTTACTACTTAAGATGCAAGTTCTCCCGGGACTGAAAGAAATCTGAACAAGTCTAATCAGGGCAATGCAGCGGATTGGTCTTGGAGAATATTTGAATCCACCCCATTAGCCCATGAGCGCCCAAGAGACTTTAGCTCGGAGATTATTCTCTTTGGAACACACTGCAATAAAGAATAAAATGGATTCCATGGCAGCCACTTTTGGACATCCGAATTTAATGGTTTAGTACTCTAATGCCAGTATGTCTTGACAGCTAAAATGATCAGGATTTATCCTGAACTTAAAGTTTTGCACCTTGATCAGAGTTGTGAAATGGTTGCGCATATTAAAACCAAACTAAAGAAAGTTACTCTTCTTTTTCCAGGGAAAGCGAAAAAGATTTCGGATTGAATACTCCTTAAAACTAAATGACTGTAAGTTTGTTACTTCGAAATACGGTATTCGAACTATGCATTTGCAGAGTATGATGGTCCCTAAGGATCACACCCTTTTTCTCAAAAGTACTAAAATCTTACATACACGCTTAAACTTATCACATGTCGCAGTTTCCTGCTTACTATGTAAGCTCTATGCAAATCACTTCTGCAGCACCAATAAAATTACCCGCAACTCAACCGCTACAAAGCTCCAAAAGAGCAGAACACCATTTTCACTGATCACCATTCCCAAACACTTCGAGGAATGAAACTTTTACCAATTAATTGTTCTTATTCAGTTCCATAGCTACCCGAGCAACTTACCCAGAATGCTATCGCCTCATTTGCCACACCTCGTCACTCTAAGCAAAACCATGGATACAGCGACGAAAACCAAAACCAAAACGAGGGGAAAACGCGTGGTTTCATTCGCTAAACCCTTCAACGCAAATGGCTTATGGGAAAACTTTTAACAATGTTTTGATATCAAGAGCGATGGGGATGAGCAGAAGCAGTCTCAGTGCTATCTTCAATGAAAAGAAAAAAATAAAATGAAAAGGACGTCTTGGGAGTTGTTCTTTGCCATCCTCTTTCCACTTCATCTTTCCCACCAGCACATCTAGACAATCATCAACTTAAAACACCACTAAGAGAGCAAACTTTTAATTTGCCAACTAATTTTCGTGAAATTTTCCAAAAGCTAAATGGACGGCTGAAAATACTGCTCCTAAAAACCGCGAATTACTTCCGGGAAAAATGCACACAGCCACACAGAGCGAGGGAACGCTCAAATATTTCACAAGTTACAAAGACTTTATGCCGCCTAACTCCAGGAAATCTCTTTACTTTATATCGCCAGGACATGGTGGTCCTTCGTGGCTATTCGTGGCCGATTCTTGGAGAAAAAAAAAAAAAAACAGAGGCAGCGTCGAAAATAACTCCGGCTCTGGCATACTTCAAACGAGAGATAAGGATTACAGAGATTTTTATGCGAAACGAGCACTAAAAAGGATTCGAAAAAGTTTTTAATTTCTCCACTATGCTGCGCAGAGGTGGACGTAGACTTGAACATAGACGTGTACATGTGAGCGTAGTTGACGCCGAGATCCGGGCAAATTATGAATTTAGCCAAAATAGCTGGAGAAAATCCACCGCCACAAGGTAGGTATTCTTTCAAGTAATCTGCTAACTGACTTTCTTCATGGTGGTGGCTCTGTCTGTCCCAGATGAAATCGAAATGTTACAGTAAAATATGCAAAAGGCCTTTTGGTAGGTGGAATACTTTACCAACCCACTGACTTAATATAATTGTAAAATCAGTAGAAAAGTTTAAAGTACTTTAACTGCGTTTTTTCACCACCATCATCTGGAAATGCCACCCACCCGTCTGTCGGTCGTCGAGGCTGCAGGATACACTATAGTCTGAAAATAAGATGGAAAAGGGATGCAGTGGAACGAAGGAGTCTTTTCTCCGGAGCTTAAGTCATCTTGTTATATCCTCTGGGTAAAAGGGTTGCGATTATAGTGGACTTTGAATTTAATTGAATTAATTTGATGGAAATTGAATGTGGCCGAGGTTGGTAATTGAGGTCTTTGAAATTAAACGAAATTTGTTTTTTGTGAGGGTAAGTCAAGATGCTTCTAGAAATGGACACTTATAATCAGTGAGAGTAGTGTTTTTTTTTTTCTTACTAGAGAATGACTTGAGAGGCTCTCAAGTAACAATTTAGTGCGAACTGATGTTGGAAGTGGAAAGGAGAGATTATACCAACAGATTTTCAATGTTGCCTTGCTTTAAGTCTACACCAAGAACTAATGAGTAGATGGGAACATCTTCAGTACTCGTTCGTAAGCAAAGTTTTCATTGAGGTCTCGTGTGTTATAGATCTGAGCAAGCCAACAGGCATTTCCAAATATGTTCGAGCTCTTGCCAGTCGCTTTTATTTAGGAGCTGGTGGAGCATTCAAGTCCCACACCTCTCTATAACTTGTTTGGTAACTGAAGAAGCTTGGTAAGCACAGCCTTCATCTACCTGGAGTTCAAAGCTGCCAACTGCGGCATTTGGCTATAAACGCAGAATAGTTGAGATATGGGGCTGAAATTTATGCCAGATTCTGCACATGTACTACAATTATGGAGCGATTGATTCTTGGAGTCAATTTTCCACCATTCTTCCACACATATCGGCCGGAATGTTAACAATTTCGCGTTCGATATTCTTCCTGAGTTCGTCTAACGTTGTTGGCTTAATGGCATAAAATAACGACTGAACGTCACCCGATAAAAATAAATCCAACGGCGTTATATCGCATAAGCGAAGTAGCCATTCGACCGGACCATTTCCCGAGATTACACGGTTACTGAACTTCCCCAAAGTGGCACCACTTTGATTCAAACTACATATCACAGCTGTCAAGTCCATCCAATTCTGGCCAGAAATAGTCTTCCAACATGGCACGAACTCCAATGACCGTAATATGGCGATCATATTCATTGACAAAAAATATGGCCAATCACACATGAAATCCATTCCAGCGGTCACTTTTTGTGGATACAATGGAGTCTCTTGAAGCGCACATGGGTTTGCTGTTGTCCAATAACGTATATTTTGCTTACTGACAAAGCCATTAGGCCAAAAATGAGCTCCGTCGCTGAAAATGATTTGTCGATGAAATTTAGGATTTACTTCAAAATTTTGCAGAGCCCAATAGAAGAAGTTTCTGCGCTTCAAATGATCCAGTGGGTCTCGGGTTAATTTGATCTTGTAAGGGTGCAGGCTAAGATCTTTATGCAAAATTGACCACAATATGGACTGAGAGATTCCTAATTCCTGTGAACGGCGTGGAATCGACTGATTTGGCTCATTTTGAACTGAAGCACTTACGGCTGCGATATTTTCGGTACTTCAACCGGTGCGTTGTCTTACTGGCACAGGAACATTCAATAATGAATACTCGTATGTTGACTCCAATTTATCCACTATAGGACGCACAGCCTGTCTGCTGGGGTGGGAGCTATGCATAGCAAGAAGGGGAATTTATTATGGATCAGAGGTAATAACCCCTCAGAATTCTATAAATTGGCTTAAAACTAAATGGTAAAAAATATGTCACAGACACAGAACTAAGCCCGATCATCCTTCAAGTGCACTTCGACAAGCTTTTCAACCCTTCTTAGAGCACTCCTAGGATTCTGTACACCATGCCTGGCTTACAAAATAACATTTTGAATAGGCCAATTGTTTTACGAGATGTTGTTGAGGCTCTAAGTAGTCTTAGGGATGGTATTCCCATTCATTTCCATTTATAAAAGAGGTTGTAGAGTGTACCCAGGGAAATACTGAGGCATTTCCTCTTTGAAAACGTTGTACAGGGGGCGCAAAAGTTGTCACCCGATATTCTTTGGCTGTAATTTGTTTTGTGAATGAAAAACTTTGGTTCTGCTTTTTGGTTTATGCTTATTATTTCTTAAATGATGACTTTGAGCGGGTGTAATGGCTCTTCGTGAGTTACAAGCGATAATTTTGCTTATTCACATATCCACAGAGATGGAAATAGGCCTCGTCGCTCATGATGATTTCCGATGAAAAGTTGTCTCTCTCATGGTCAAGATTCAGGATGGCTTAAGCGTAGGTTACACGCTCTTGGCGGTCAACAGCTATCAGCTTATGCACTGTCTGCACTATGTAAGGGAATATCTTACAGTCTTTCACAAAATTCTCTGTGAAGGTCGCCGATTGATGCCCAATTGCGTGGCACGTCATCTGATCGATACTTCGGGGTCTTCTTGCGACATATTCAACCACAACTGCGATATTCTCAGCAGAACAACTGCTCCGGAACCGGCCAGACCCGGCAGCATTTCGTGTTATCCCGTATTCTTCTAGGAGAGCGGCTATAGTGTTTGCCTAGTTGGTATCGGACAACCGTGAAATCTGCGCCATAGACGAATTATTCCACAAAAAAATCCTAACAATTATTCCGCGTTCTCTAGAAGTACAGCGTTTTACGTCTTGTTGCAGTTGACTAACTACATGGACAGGCAATGATATGCTCAAGGAATATCTAGCGAGCTTCCAGCCAGGATACTCAATTGTTCATCACGTGTTTGTTCTAAGTAATATCGTGGAGTCATTTCTCTCGAGGAATAGGCAGCTTTTGACTCAGTGGACCGAAGCGAGTGGTTGTATAAATTCTTTGGCATTGGTATGTAGCTAAAGTTCGGACGAGTGATTGAAAGCCTGTATGTGAACACCGAGGCAGCTGTGTGGAATGGTGTGGTGTTATCAGAGTGGTCCCGATTAGGATCAGGAGTGAGGCAAGATTGTGTTCTGACCCCTATTACGGATTTTCTAACTAGGGTTTTGGAGAATGCAGGTGTTCTGCTCAAAGCTCTTTTTTGCGGATGACGTAGTGTTGTGCGTAGTCACTCAAATCTCTACAACAAACACACTCTTCGAATACTGCAAAATGTGGAATTTGGTGGTGAAACGAAGTAAGCCTCTAATAATGATATGCAAAAGAGGTAGAGGCAGAAGCTATGCAAATAAAAAATGACACTCTGATGGGGAAACTATTCAAGTTGTGAAAGAATATAACTACCTCGGACTGTACTATACGCGGAATCCCACTATGGAGAGGCGAGGTCAAAAGCAGCCATCAAAAGCGTTTCACCCACAAATATATTGCCCATAGCTACAAATACAATATAAAGTTTTTGAAGCTATTTCGGAATCCACTCTCTTCTACACTGCTCAAGTATGGGGGGAAAACAAGATGTGATGGTGGAAAAACTTTTTAGGTTTTATATAAATAGAGCATTCCATCTTCCACCGAATACACGAAACTATGTATATGCTAATGTTGAAGACAGGCTTACCATTCTTTACTAAAACCCTAAAACTGCAGGTGGAGTACGTGGTCAAAATGCTGATAATGTCGGACTATCGGCTACCAAAGAAAGCAGCTCCACAAAGAATACGAAGTACTTAGAACTGGATAATACAAAGAGTGCCTAGAACTAGCTTGTGGTTATGTAATGGAACTTGTTGTCGAAGATATGGTGAGTTGAGAAGAAGCAGTAGGATCACTCCACAGAGCAGAATACAGGTCGTTATGGCACAATTTGAAGCACAATAACTATTTTCGTGATGAACACAGCATAAGGGAAATAGCGATGCTGCTAAATGTGCGTGGGGAGCTCCTTCAGTTGAATTATATATCCCACAATGATAACCCACCGATAGTGTCAGCAACATGTGCAAGTTGGCAGAGAGAGAGGATATTTTTCATTTTATTGGCAGGCGCTCAAGTTTGCGTGAAACAAGGTGTTCTGTGTTTGCAAATTAATTCTTACCGGACACCTACAACTTTAAAATTCCTAATAAAATTAATAATAATAATAAATAAGAAAAAGGAAACAAAATACTCGTAATAGCAATAATGAATTAATTCGTTACACAGGTGGCGCAAAATTAATCAACCTATCGGAAGATGGTATCATTTTTGCAAATGGCGTCGTATGTCAATCATATTTGACATTTGTGAACTAGACAGCAGCAGTATACAATCAGACAAGCAATGGAGCACTATACTCCGCAAGAGCGTGGAATAATTGTGTGATGGAAAATACGATGAAACGCGCACAAATTTGTATGAACACTGGCGGAAGCCACTTGGCGGCTATCATCTTTCCCACTTAACTGAAACAATTGCAAGGTCCAGATAAAGATTTCCATCACTCAAAATCATTTTGTTTTATTTAGTAAAAAAATAATTCAAGAACAAAATTGGATGATTAATTTTGCAGCACCTTTACTTTGCTATTGGGTTACAAACAATAATCTAGACTTTTTTGTTAACCAGACATACGGCAATGCTATGCTGCCTGATTTTTGTTTATACATATAACAAATAATATTTTAGTATAAAAATAAAAATCTAATTTAATCTACAAATCTATAATACTGAAGGCACGCCCCGCAACTTCCGGAAAGATGTTAACTTGGTTAATATATTATTGAGATAGGTGTTTGCCTTTTCGTATGGTCATGTGCAGGTACATGTGCAGTTTGATAATGTCAACGAAGCTTGGCTTACTTACTATTCAGTCAAAAAATTTCGATCCAATATGCCTCAAAGCAAAGTTAATGCCATGGTAAGGATGCTGCTAACAGATTGTAGAGAGTAATTCATAAAAATGTATCCATACCGTCGTATCTCTTTCTATATAACCGTACACAAAAAATATATTAGAACCTGTCTTCACATATTTGGCCATAATAGCAGCTCAGATTGCACAAACTACATATACTAGAACCATAAGATGGAACTACCAAAGAAACTTTTTTAATGAAGTCAACATTCTATTTCCCACCTCTGTATGCTCATTGATCAAAATAGTGGGACGTGTGGTCTCCCTCTGAATCCTCTGTTTCAAACCATGAAGGCACTTTTTATGGGTCCATTAAACATAAGAAGTAAACTAATGTTTCTCACCGTCAAATTATTTAGTGTAATCTGTCAAAACTTTATGTCGCAGTGCTTAAATATTCAAGAACCGAAAACCACAACACTTAATCTGGTCTCCCCCTTGGGGAACGTAATTCTATCCATTAAAGTTGCATGCTAACTTCATTTCAAGAAAAGCCCCATAAAATTCACAGTTTTTTGACCCAACAACTTGCAAAGTTTGCAATCATTTCCTGTTTCTCCGACAAAGTCTTCGAACCCTTCACCTGCATCTATTGTTGCACTGAAACAAAGTGGAAAATTGCTTCAATTTATTGCCTCACATCTTCGATGTATGAGCTGTATAGAGGGCAACACAACACAAGACCATAGAATTTCATATGACGTGAAAGGAAAAATGATTTGTGGTCGAGTGGAAAGCCATTGCACCGAACTTACAAGACCACCACCATCACCTGTTTATGCACTGTCCGAGGCCGACATACTACCACTCAAACAAGCAGACACACTCCTCAATGTATTTCTAGAACTACAACCTCCAGACCCCACTCATCACCATCAAACTGACAGCTGGGTGTGGGGGAAAAGGCCAACGAATGAGGTATCAAATCACCTTAACCCGAACATCCAATCCTGCCCTAATTTTCTTTCAGGAATCACTGAATGAGCAAAATGCGATTCGTGTAAACATACTCATACTCCTGCTCCCAGGGCAAATCGAACAAGAAGCCAAAGAAGTCTAAGGAGCCTCAATAGCTCCAGTAAGGTGCTGTGGAATCGACAAGAAAAAAAAACACCCCTACTCAACAAATTTCACTCACGTAGCACAGTTATACTGACCCATGATTTATGATCGCACAACTCATAAAGGATTACATTTTTACCGTCGTGGCTGCTAGAAAGTTACTCGCAGTCCTCTGGAAGTTTCTTTAGTGTTTGTTCTCCTAAGAATCCTGGTGGAGTGGAGTTCCCTCACCCCGGACGGCCCTCGACGACGACGTGATGTAGGTCATATGGACAATCTTTGATATCGAAACCTAGCCGAAAAGGGTGAGAAGATGTTTTCGGTAAGTGGTGAGTGGTGGTCCATTTTTTAGCCAAGAAACCATAAGAAATAAGTTGAATTCAGTGAGACGCATCTGTGGAGGTACTTTGAGGGTATACTCGTATTTGAACCCTTTTTCCTGTGTGATTTATAGGAGTTTTTTTCCAGTTTTTTTTTTTGCTTTTTTTGGTCGGGTACCGCACCTATATGGGTCATCATTATTTTTTGGTGTTTTGCTTCTTAAACGAAAATTGGCTCCTGACTGAAGGTTAAAGTGAAGGGCATTTAAGTTGGCACGAGAAATTCTTATAAAAATGTCTGATAAAAATGTTACTGACATTCCAATTGCATGTCAGTAGTTGTTTTGCACTCTAAGAATGGAAATTATTCTGGTCACATACTTTCGAAACAATTCGCAGAGTGGAAAATTTGGGGTATTCTTTGTGTTGTGGCCTGCACTTGGACTTAGATTTCAGGTCGACGTACTCGGACGTAGTTTTTCACCAGGACACAACTTTTCCATTTAATTGCCAACATTTTGCTAAAAAGTTTGAAATTGTGTGTCACCATATTTTTTTTTTTGAATTTTGAGTATGAGCTGTGGAAAGGATGTGGTTGTCTTAATTAAAAGACAAATTCTGTCAAGTGAAATGCAGGATGAAGTTGTGTCTGCCGAATGACGATTTTTTTTTGTTTGGAATTGCACTCAGACATAGTTAATCTTTTTACATATCCGTTTGATATACTGTCAGGGTCTGGCGTTTCCAGCAAAAATAACTTGCAAGGTACTATGGCAATTTCCCAGATATTTGATAGAAAGCACTCTTATTCTCAAACTGAATGTGGTTCGGCATTAATAGCTACGTGAATCGAGAGACAATAAAAATTACGAGTCAATTTGGAATTCTTGGAGAGGATGAAATGGAAGATATGAAATTGGTCCAACACGAATGTAAAGTTTCCTATAGTAGCCAAACCTTGTATTGGAGTTCCATATGAGTGGTCATTTATTTCTCACTATATTCGTGAATCAGGTATATTTATGAGAAACAGAAAAAAAAAGAAAACAAATAAGCAAACACGGAAAATAGATTTGTAGTCCGGTCGTCCGTATTTCAAACGAAGATAGAAAAAAAAAGAACTTACATTTGCATATTTGAAAATAGGTGAGCTACAAAATATACAAAAGTACTGATGAACATTTTGGGTAACAGAAGGTACCAAGCAAGTTGATAAACTTACTTACATACTTAAAGTTGGCGCTGCAGACGGGGATTGACCTGGGCCTCAATATACAAGTGATCGATGTTTAGCTAACTGCTTCCAGTTTCGCACGCTAATTTGGCTAAGGTTCCCTTCCACTTGAACCTGAGTCACGGTCTTACTCTACTGTAAGTCCCCTCTTGGGGACTGAAGCATTGCTGTCCATGCTCTCTTCATGGTCCTGTCACATCAATCGTTCAACTTTCACTATTTTGGCTAAGTCTATGTATAGTCCTCCACTAAATGTCTATGCAGATCAGAAGAATTTTACTATCAAACCAGCCAAGAGAACCCTCATCCACTTTGCTGTTTGAGAGAGAGCTTTGCTAGTCAATTGCCTTCTTAACCCAAAGAAGCAGGGATTGGCAAGAGTTATTCTTCGTTTGATCTCAGCGCTGATGTGGTTGTCTGAATTGATAGCGGAGCTTAGACAGATAAAGTCTTTAACTATCTCAAAGTTATATCTGTCGAGGGTGACAGTCTGTCCGAGACGTTGATATTAGGTGTCCTTTCTCGTTGACAGCATATACTTAGACTTGCTCACATTAACCGTTAAACCCATCTTCGCTTCTTCTATTTTAATACTCGCGAAAGCGCCAGAGACATCACGGTGCATTCCTCCGATTATGTCACGATCATCGCCGTATGCTAGTAATAGGACGGACTTTTGAAAGATTGTGCGTCTTGTTTTAACGCGTGACTTTTGCACTGAATGTTACCCTCAAGAATGATGTTAAAGAAATCGATTAACAGCGCATCGTCTTGTCTAAATCCTTTTCTGTTATCAAACGTCTCGATGAGTTCTTTACCGACTTTGATGGAGCAGCGTGCATTCTCCAACATCATCCTGCACAAACGGTCGAGTTTGACTCAGATCCCAAAACTAAAAATTACTACCTATAGCATGTCGCTATAGACGCTGTTATACTCGGCTTTAAAATCGATGAATAGGTGATGTGTATCGATTTGGAGATCATGGGTTTTTTCTTAGCCACACTGATATGGACCAATCAGTGTAGTTGACGAATTGCTTCAGGAGTTCACACAATATGGCAGAGAGGATCTTGTAGGTGATGCTAATAAAATTGAAGCCTCGGTAGGTGCGCTGTTCAGGGGATTTCCATTCTTGAGGGTCGGACAAAGAATATTGAGGTTCCATTCATCCTGCATACTTTCGTTCGACCATATTTTACATTTTACATTGCGCAGATGAGTTAATGTATGCTCCTTACCAAGTCATCGCCTGCCGCTTTAGAGAGCTCGACTGCTACTCCAGAAGCTTTGCTGCTGGATATATTTACTTCATTTGGGTCGGGTGGACGGAATTATTGGTTTACATCATCTAAGTTGAAGTTTCCATTCTAGCTGACGGCGGTATTTAGTTCATCATCGCCGTTATACAGTCTAGAGAAAAACTCTTTTCAAATTCTTTGCATTGACTGCGACTCCACTACGATGTTTCCTTGTTCGTCTCTACAGGTTTCGATTCGGGGTTTATGTGCGTAGCATGTTTTTCTACCTTCTGGTACAACTTCTGAACCTCATTCCTGTAGTAGCATCTCGCAATTTTTTCGGCTCCGGTGATCATCTCTCCTTTACTTCTCGTTGAGCTCGTAATCAGCTGCAGTCCTTCTATGCAGCGTCATTTTACATGGCTCTTACCTAGCAGGATGTGCTGGTAAGCTCACTCGATGTGGAGGTCGAGTAAAAACCAGTACATCACCAGCGGCATCTCTGATGAATTTTTAGCAATACATGATGCTGGCGGCAAGGGACCTCTTAATTTATTAAGAGTAGCTCGATCGGAAAAGAATTTGGCGATCCCTTGCAATTGTTGCTGTCCGACTTCAAACTTTCTCACAGTATTAGCTTGTCTATGCAATGTACAGAATATCCGCAACCTTATCATGGATACAACAAGATAATTGTCCGAATAGATGCTGGCCCCTCGGAACGCTCTGATATCCATAATACTGGAAGAAATCGTCGATCGCAATGTGGCCAATCTGGTTAATGGTTGATTGATCAGGAGTTGTCCAAGTAAAAAATGGTTCTTGATTTTGTTCTATAAAATAAAGAGTTTTATTCTTCCACTGTATAACGGCAGAGGCGACACGAAAAATTGTAACGACGATCGTAGAATCGTAGGATGATGATGGATAAACATCGTAAATCCTCAAAAGGTGGGTATATCGTCTACAATAGATTTAGAAAAGGCTTCCGATAAAGAACGCAGATATCTAATACAGACGCCGCTAAGATCTCCAAATGTGACGTTTTGTAAGAATAGTACGCGATGACGATGGTTGGGTGCTGTAGAAATAAGGTAGGCACTGAGAGGTGTGAACTTGGCCGGGTGTTGTAACTGTTTCTGCACATCAATTGTGGTTGTTTTACCTCCAAGTGATAACCATCGGATACTGGTTGACATCCATCCGGACGCGACCTTCCAAACTTACAAACACGAGTGGTGACCAGCAGACAAAAATAACAGCACTATAAATGGGACAGATTGAGTCAACGGTGAAGTAAAATCCCGGAACAAAACAATCTTATGCGGGATACTCCGACATATTTAGAGGCTAGGCAGGTAAGGATATCCCAGACTAAGTCAGAGACTTGAAAAAGAGGTGGTGGCGGATGCACTCTCTCAAAAAGAGTATAAAAAACTGCCACATCTACTATGGAAATTGTTGCCGACAGCAAAAGCAGTGCCTCTTTGGATGCAGATTTGTTGTTAGACACGGACTTAGGCAAGAAGTCTTTAATTTCGGATATGTTAACGAGCGCCTCGTGAAAATCCGTATTAGGGCTATATTTAACAACATTAGCCTTATATGCACGCATGCACGCATGATGGCACGAAAGACAGTTTTTACGAGCCCCTGGACAATGCAACATTAATGCAACGCTAGGCAGAGAAAACATCTTTGTTAGTACAGTCGGTAAGCATAGCCTGCTTGACACCACCTTCGATAATCGATTCAATTTAATCCACATTGCGGATGGGCGAAACATTGTTGTAGCAAGCACGCGGGTCCCTTATCTCTATATTTAATTTGCAAAATGCAGTTTATGCGTTTTAGCAGTTATCTCCGTTCATCTTCAGTATATTTCGGAGCCTGAATCTCTTGGTATGTTTTTTTTCATCAAAAATCTACTCCTATGGGTGGTGATGCTATGCCTTCTACTATAATTCACGATACAATGACTCTTCTGCTGTTACATGTGATCTGACTGCCGCTTTCTTGGCCTCATTCTTGTAATCTTCTTAGTAGAAATCAAGACGAATACCGCTGTTTCCGCTTCACTTAAACTACCCTTGAAAGTATCTTTACTTGCCGCAATTTCCGATTCAATTTGCCATAACAACGTTTCTTAATTTATGTGAAGAAACACCGAGCAGAGTTCTACACAACATTCGCAATAAGCACGTTCTGTAATAGATACTCTCGCTCGGTTTATAGTATTTAGTAGCAATGTTCGCAAACCTGACACCTTTCCTTCCTTAGGATCCCGCGATTACTAGAACCTGCTTTAGATAGAACAGGTAAGTTCACTTGTTTTTTGAGGAGAATTAATCCGCAAAGCAAAATAAATTAGGCGGAGACTAGTGTGCTATCATATAGTGGTCAAGGAAAGTCTTCTGTTGGTTTACCCTTCTCAAAAATCTTGACATACATTCAGATAATTTCGTGCAGAATATACGCCCATCAATCAAGTTATTTGCTTTCCTGCTGAACTAATGAGAACTGCCTCATTGTAATCGCGTTTTTTTCGTGGCGTCAAGAAGCACATTTGCCAATGCACGAGTACTTACACTATACTCATATCAATGCATCGACACAATACTCCTATTATATTGCACAAGTAATAACAATTCGATCAGAGAATGTGAGTATCCTTTCAGAGAAACCATCAACTAACTTCCATCAAAGCTAAATAGCATAATCCTCCTCCAAACTATTATCGCAAAGCCCTTTGACGTCGATAGTCATAAAGAAAACTTTGTTAACCTATACAGAATCCATTATCCATCCACGTCCTTTGACCTAGAACCATCTACAGTGCGATCTCACCCCACGCTTATCCACTTACCATAGTCAAAATGATTTTCTACCCATAATTTGCCGGCGAAATCCCGTCAATCCTGCCGCACTACAAACAGAGCGCAATATCATAATTAATTCCTCCTCAGCCAGCCGGACCTGCACACCGAGAGAAAGAAAGAGGGATAGATCAGCAGCATAGAAGGAAGCTAAGCGCTTTATAGACTTGGAAGAACCACTCGACTTGATTAGAAAACAAAAGTACCGTTATCGTAAAATTCACCATTAAAATCCGTTATTACACCATCGTATCGCGACTAGAACGACAACGGCAAAGTCAACGAGTACGACTACGCCTACGACCACGACGGTAGGTACGTATGTACAGCTTCCGTGGAAGCAATGCATCCAAGCTTTTGTTGGCAAATAGAATCGAGAGGCTTTCGTCCGGTGTTCCAGAGTTTGACCAGGAACTGTACTATGAAGCGGGCCAGTGGTACTCAGTGTTGGCATTTAAGGATGTAAAAGCTAGCCGCCACAACAAATTCATCCTACAGGAGAAACCGATTAATGGCGGAATGAAATCTACCCCACATACTTACACACCCACCTCTTAGTGGCAACTTGTGCTCTATAGAAGCACATGGATGCAGTTATTTTCGCGTTTGCTGATTTATTTGCTCGTTCCTTGACAGTAGCTCCATTACTGGGGCTAAAAGGGAATGGGCCCCAAGTAGTAGTTAAGAGCTGCCTTTGTGCAGCCCTGGCCGTCCCATACTCTCGAGAGCTATTAACTATTAATTTACACTTTACGAGATGGAATTCGTGGAGAGCTCGCGTAAAACCACCACCACCAGGAGGAAGAGAAGGATGAGACAGCAGAATGAGTTCGTAGATAGTCGTAAAAGCTATCCCTTTATGAGCTCATTATCCTGCAGCAGACTACACAACTGGGAGGAGAGTGAGAGTGTAAGCTAACCACAAAGCCGGTGTTTATGCATTTTTAATTATCAATTAATAAGCCTGATGCCTGATGAGAACTGTTGTGATACCTTGGCCACGTTACAGTGTGCTGTCGTAGAGAGTATTAAAAGCGGGCGCTCCATTATGAGAATGTCAACAGTACCGATTAATACACCGCCATCACCACACACTTTGTTTAAAGATTGATGTGATGCGACATCAGGATCAGGAGCGCTGGGCAGGTAAGCTACCAATGGATGATGTCTTACCAGAACATGGGGTGCTGAAATGCAGTTGTTACCTATTCTCTGTTAAAGAGTGTGTACATACCGCAAAAAAAAAAAAAAAAAACAGGAGTACATACGAGTAGTATGCGAATACAGTTACGGATTTGGCTACTCACACTTGGCCACATCGATGTGGAAGCTGTTGGTATAAGCGTTAATCTAAAACGCTTCTCAATAGGATGGAGGCACCCTGGTAGACAGGGTACCCTTGTAGACAGGGTACCCTTGTACACAGCATAAGTGGGATGTTTGTTTCAACGTTGGTACTTGTGTAGTGCTGCAGTGGAATACAATTCCCGTTGGGGATATTTTGAATACCAGTAGACTCCTTACTTTGCAAGAAAGCGCATTGCAGGATGTTCTTTAGTCTACTTGGATAGAGGTGTTGGGACAAGATTGGGAAGGCAGGTATGCAGCAGTGTAAAAACAAGGACTAAGCATGCACACAAGATAAATATCTTACTTAAGTCTGTTCCATTGTTTGGGGGTTGTTTAAGCTTCGTAAGTGCCGTCTATCCCCCTACCGACTACGTACTACCGACGTCAGTTTAATTGGAAAGAACCCTGCTGATGATGGAAGGTAATGCAATCTCCTCATTTAGTGATGCCACTTTCTCGCAATTACAAATATAAGAGCAATGGCAATTTAATACGATTTTTTTCTTTTAGTGTGCGTGTTTAAAACACGTTTGCTTTAAATTGGCGCGCACTCTAGGAATTGAATTGCATAGTCTCAAAATGCTTGCGCACAACTTCTGACAGTCTTTGCATCTGTACATAAGTACATAAGGACAGAATCAATAAGAAGGCAGGTAATTTAAATTCCTGTGCATGTTGTAACAAAGACCACTTCTTTAAGAAATAGATTTGAGAAAGAGAATGCTTGCAATTATATGAATATCAAGAGGAAGGAGATTCTCTCCTCCGTCCTGAGGAGAACCAGCCGTGCTTGGAAAAGCCTCCATAAAAGCTTGCTACAACAGACAACCGACGCACGCATAGGATATCATTGGTCTTATCATAGTTGTGTAGATCTAGAGGACCTTCTTCGCCCCATGTCTTCGTAGAGGCATGTTATATCCAAGGAAGTTTATTATTCAGGAAAAACAAAAATACCTTGTTTCATTGGAGATGAGTTAGACCAGCCATATTGTTCATTCTCGCAAACAGAATAACCTCCGTTTTGAAAGGATTGACTGAAGGCCAACGCAACAATCATCGATGGAGTCTAGGTCTGACTGTATTTTAGAGCAGGCACGATCCAACATGCAATACAGCTACATGATCCGCGTGCGCTTGCGCATAGATGTCAGAACTATTGCGCAGTGCATCGACAAATATGCATCAAATCAGTGGAGCTACATACTCGTATGTCAAAGGCTGGGTTGTGCACAACACCATCAATGTTGATGAGATAGGCAGATCTTCCGCGTTGATAGGCATGTTGCACCTTGTGCCGAGGAAGCATACGCAAAGTAGTTTTATGCAATGAAACTCGACCATACTCTCCATGCCCTTCAACATGAGCGAAGTCAGACTTCTAATTCTACAGCTCTCGGCGGGAGTATAGTCCGCTTTTCGCATATTCGGTATAAAGGCTACTCTCACTGTTTGACGGGTTTTCGGTATAGGAGTATATGCTAGTGCAAGGCTGGCAGTGAAGATTCAGTTCGGAGTTACCAGAAGCTGGTAACGGGTTTTCCAATAGGGACTTGACAACTTTGGATTTAATTTGTTAACGCACTCTTTCACTAATCATCAAACTGTCACTGTCAATTTATTCAGTAAACTCAACATTTTGATCATGGTAAAGTACACGAACGAGCAACGTCTGCAAATTATAAAAATTTTCTACCGAAATTCGGAGTCGGTGACTGCAACTTTAAGAACGTTAACTCCAATTTTCGGTCGTAATTCTCGCCCTAGTAGACAGGCAATAACAAGTTTAGTGCAAAAATTTGAGTCCACATATTCGTTGTGTGATGTTGTCGTGTCAGTGAGATAACGGGTTGGTCGAAGTGTCGAAAATATCGCTGCCGTTCAGGCGTCCGTAGCAAACGATCCAAATCAGTCAATTCCACGGCCTTCTCAAGGACTGGGCATCGCTCAGACCACATTATGGCGTATTTTGCATAAGGATCTTGGTTTACACACATACAAGATCAAGATGACTCAGGAATTTAAGCCAATGGACCATTTGAAAAGACGTACGTTCTACGATTGGGTTCTGGAGAAGATGATGAATTTCATCGAAAAATCATCTTTAGTGACAAAGCTCATTTTTGGCTCAATGGGTTCGCCAATAAGCAAAATATGCGTTATTGGTCGGGTGAAAATCCAGATGTGCTTCATAAATCACCACTTCATCCATAAAAAATAACTGTTTGGTGCGGTTTGGCGTTATTGGGCCATATTTTTTCGTCCACGATAACGATCGTCACGTTACTGTGAATGGTCAGCGTTATCGCGCCATGAACACCGATTATTTTTGGCCCGAATTGGAAGATATGGACTTGGACGACATGTGGTTTCAACAGGATGATGCCACAAGCCACACAGCACACGCTACAATCGATTTATTGAAGAGTAAGTATGGTGAGCGTGATATCTCAAGACATGGGCCAGTCGATTGGCCACCTCGTTCGTGCGATTTAACGCTGTTTGACTATTTTCTATCTGGCTACGTTAAGTCATTGGTTTATGCCAACACTCCGACGACGTTGGAAGAGCTCAGAGCCAACATTGAACGCGAAATAGCTGCCGTTTCGGCCGAAATGTGTGGCCGAGTCGTTGAAAATTGGTTCCAACGAATCGACCGCTGCAAACGTGCCCGCGGTGGCCATATGAACGAAATCGAGTTCCATTCATAAATGTTTTGATTGTACTTCAAGCCGATAGTAGAGTTTTTGAAATATCTCAAATGGTTTGCGTTTGATATAAAAAAAAAGTTGTCAAGTCCTTGTTGGAAAACCCCATATCTTTTTTAACATAACTACGTATATGCCATCGGTGCCAGGTAACTTGGAGACATCAAAGAAAGCAACAGCATATTTACTGGCCTCATCTATCACCACAATCGATGAGATATGTCAGCTACGGCGTATTGTGTCAGCTCATCAGCAACTTCGTTAATAAAGGGCTGGTTAATGGGAGCTGGTTCTGATTAGGACGGTAATTTCAAACTTGGGGGAATTCCCCTTGTGTAAGGGACAGAAGAAAAAGGGAGCAAATTGGGTGCTAGAGATTGGAGGCACACATTTTCAGAAATATTGCTGGGGGCCCATCTGGGTCGGATAAAAATTCGTCATTGAGATTTTGTAACTTTTACCTGGGAAGTAAGCCTTAAACATGAGACGGAGAGTCTCTGCTTTCGACTCAGTGTAGGGGATCAGCAGATTTTCTGAGTGGTTACAGCCCGATTGATTTCTCCCTTTTGCGAACTCTGACCGGGCTATTTGTTTCACCGACCGTTTCAATATTTTCGCTAAAGTCTTTATATTTTTTTCGCTTCGTAACTAGCTATGTTTTTTGCTTTAATGCCGTTCCTCTAAATTAGTCTTAAGTGACCTGTTTTCTGTATGAAGAACAAATTCCACCAAGGAACAAGATTTTATTTTGTCTTGAGCTCAGGAGAAGCACTTTTGGTATTGCCGAGCTCCTCCTTAAATCGCGTGCAGTTGGTTTTTCTGTGGATTCCTCCTCCGACTCTGAATTTGATGTACCTATAGTCTGACGTGGAGACGTCCGCTAGTATTTGCCATAAAGCAATCTCTGTAACATACCTGCTAGATAACGTTAAGCCGATTACTTGCTGTTTTACTCACCAAAGAAAGTTTGGCTGAAACCAACATTGTTGACAATCAGGACAGACGATGGCATTGAAATCCAGAAGATAAATGGGTCTCACGTTAGAATTGCTACTGCACCAAAAAGTACGAGTATTCTTAGCATTAGAAACACAGCATATGATAAGTCCCAACTTCCCGGAGTTACAGTATTCAATGCGTCCGGCTTCCGCCTTCGATGGTGATGATAGTAACGAATCAGAGAAAATGAACAGACCCAACAACGAATTTGTGCCATTCTCCGTTCGTTTCGCAGCTTATGTATGTATGTATGTAACTAAATCCTGGTTGCAAAATTGTCCATGTTGGTGAGTAGATTTGGCACATAAAGATAAGTGAAACTTCTTAAACACCCGAAACCACAGATGCGTTCATTCCACAGCCATTGGTCCTGTATGGATACTATGTCGGGTTTTACGTTCAATACGTAAAGCTTCCTACATAAGGATGCAGACTTGGAATACTGAAGGTTGATCTGAGTGCACAAAGTAAATGAGTCGTCTCTTATCTGCTCACATTTGAGAACAAAGTGGAGATAAAGACGTGAGTCATACCCGGACTTAATGGTATCAGCAAAATCTTTGTCTAGGCTGCCTTGGTTTTCCGATTTTTTCTCTGAGAGTGGATTTTCCGCTTTTCAGTGTCGAGTCCAGGGTTCTGGGTATGAAAACGCATCAGCACATCCCCCTTTTGAAAACGTCGAATTTTAGTTTCCAGGGGTGTAGCCCTCTGTTTGAATGAAAAAATTCTCTGCTTTGGCTACCTCTCATAGTTGAACACAGTGTTCAACAGTGCATTCAGTATCGTTCTGACTGTTGTTATTGCCGGCCTTCCCAATTCAACTTGCCACAGAGGAGATAGCGGCATACTTATAAGTACGCCGGTATCGTCCCCCTTGCCGTTTTAGGTTCTTCTTGGAGGCTGCTCTTCCAGCGACGTCTAAGTTCCGTCCACCAGAATCGTAGCTTGTGCTGGTTGTAGCACCGCTTTTAGCCGGATCGTGTATGTTGGGGAAGCCAACACTAGAGTTTTTTCTCAGCGGGGATCTCATTCCATTAGCCGACTTCCGTTGAGCAGAACTACGACCTTTACTGGTTGTAGCATTGGCCTTATCCAGACATCTTGTGCGTGTGACACCAACGCTGGTTTTGTTTTCGTCGATAGGTTTGACCGTTTACTGCGATTTCCGTCCACTGGAACTGCAGCCTTATACATACTCGTACATGTATCGCATTGATTTAATATATAAAATTCTAAATACAATAAATTTGTTCAAGTTATAGAGTGGAAGATGTCACAATTAACAGTAAATGTCCTAAAAACCTTTTGTGCAAGAATACAATAATTTCTAGCTTTCTGGGGAACAATATAAATTTTAAGATGGTAGGAGATCGTGCATTTCCATCATAGAAAAAAAAGCTGAAAACAATAAAAATATGCATAGAACCATTTAAACACTCTATGCTCGCTGATGTATTTGGAAATTATCCTGGACAACTATTCTACATTAAGATGCGTATAACTTAGGCGGGCGTTATAAAGGGCAGATAACAAGCCTCAGAAAGCCGAAATACTTAAGAGAATGTCATGTCGTAATTATCAAATGTCTCTCTGTCATCAGCCGGTACTAACGGGAATGCACATTTCGGTAACTATCCTATTTGATCCCGAGAACTGACCTTTTTAAAACAAAAATATCAAATACAGAGATGCATTGTCGAAAAGCGGTTTTGCTGAAGAATTAGTTGCACGAGTATTCTGTGGGATTGACTTTAAATTACACAGATTCCAAACGGTTTACATTACTCCCAAAAATATGAATCACTCATTCCGATAGTGGGAAATATTGTATCTTGAATGTACTTCCAAGAAGCGTGAGCCATGCTGATGATACTGTTTGTTTGTATGCAACGAGTGATGCATACAAAATTATAAATACGCAATGCTCCCTAGTGAAATCCTAAAATCCCGACTGATTGATGGTGAAACCACCATCAAGATGTCTACAATACCTACTCTCCATGCATTGAGAGCTGTGACTTAATTAAAGATGAAAACAAATATTAAGGACTGTTACCTTCCTCTATAGCAAAAGTCCAAATTTAGTTCAAAAAACAATCCAAAAACAAATCGCAAGCTGCTAGCAGACGCATTCATGTTATATGAAGAACGTAAGTGAAGTATACACAAACTTTTTTAATTTAGGTCTTTACGCAAAGTTTCAACTCCACGAAACGCCCGGAGTGCATCTGAGTCCTGTCACATCTTTTTCAACGCATCTACTCGTAAGTGCATCTTTTCACAATTGCAAGTCCATGATATTCGGACATATGGCTTGACCTATATGTCCGAAATATTTATGTTTGATACCATGCCGACGATCTGATATCTCTCCATTCTGAGGGTGTTCCCAACAATGAAATTTTTGAAAAACTCTGCTAGATAACAAGCTGTAGATGCACATTGTCACTATGGTTAAAGGAAGTAGTAGTGAAAAGAACAATTTGAACAGAGTGGATTCTTGTTTGATCCAAGAGACGGAAAGTTTACCAGAGCGATTGTTGTCGTACTAAATTTTCCATCCAAGTTTGTACTTCTAGTTATAAAAAACCAATACACTCTATTGAGAAAAAAAATGCACACAAGATCATATCGGGAAAAGAGGCTCTTCATAAAAAGGTATAAACGATGAAGGTCTAAGGAAGAGTTCTCTTTCGGTGTACTAGAATTTGTTGACCCCTATCTCCTGCACAAGCCATATTCTGATTAAAAAGAACTGGTCTCTGGTTGAAACGCAAGAAAGTTTCTCTGTCATTATGCGTCAACAGTCTCAAAGGACTTCGGCTTCAGCGAGAGCTGCTTCATGGCTGATTTCAAAACTATTCAACCATGTAACTTTAGACATTTTGCCACAACTTTACATTACCTTGATATCAGGAAAGTATGTATCAACTTAGCTCTGCCTAGGGCGATGCAAAATGCTTTAACAATTTCTAATCAATAATAGTTAAAAAAATCCACAGCCTCTCTGAACTGACACAAAATGCTGAATACACGATGTGCATATGAGTATGTGATAGATTGAAGCAAGAAGGTATTTTTAGGACCTATGCTTGGATTATGACTTCCTATTTCCGGTCAGGGATTTCATTAATATTTGTGATTCTCGTAAAAATAAGTAGAAATGCCAGCCGTTTCATCGCTTTTCCTCAGCAGAAAAAACATAATAAATTCTTAATCTGTTGGAAAGGATTTTATTGTGTTACACATAGGATAGGATTTTATACATGTGCGTTGCCTGTCTTTTGAAGTCTGATGAAGAACTCTGTAAGAAAACAAACCATTCAAATTCACAGAGACATTTCTGCCGATAAAACCATCACCGAACTTTATTATCAATAAGCTAATCGAGGCATGTGTTGTTTGACAAGTGTCGCCGGATTGAACCTCACAGTTCAAATTCATCAAAAAAATAGCGACCTACATTGACTGTAGCCAACTCGGCATCACAACGGAAGAAGCAGGGCTTTAAATTGTTCAGTAAACTTGTTCATACTTGTTGTTGTAACACCTCCTGAAGTTCGCTTGACCAAATACTGTAATTTTGATCACCAAAAAAACAATTCAACGAAAAACGTGCTTAGTAACAGAGGATGGCTCTTCAATGATAATCCGCACCTTCTTCCACCACCTATAGAGATCAATCAGTGAAAGTTTCATGTGTACGATGGTCATTTGGCTTTAGCGTTTGTGTCAGTACGATCATATACGGATGTATAGTCAAGTATATTGCAGCCTCGACTTAAGGACTCGCGTACAGCCTCAATTTTTCAGTAGGATTTCTTTTTTGAATAAAACGAACAATTGTTGAAATCATATCTCTGGAGCCTTTATTGCTTTAAAGAGTAGACACATTGGGATCATTTATGGAAGACAAAACCTTCCAAATGAGAGCCTCGGCTCTCCTTGCACACCCACATCCTTTTCTCGAAATTTTCAATCAATCTTTCACTTAATGGGGGCACAATCCAGGCGATCGCGATGGGGGCTTCAATGTTCACTTTCAAAGTAGGAATTGTGAACGGATGATAGGCGTAGACCTTGTAGCTCCAAACAAAGAAGTCTAATGGTGTTAAGTGGCATGATCTTGGCGGTCAATTGGTGTCTCCGAAACTAGAAATTACACGGCCAGAAAACTTCATGCGCAATAACACGATGTACGAGTATTTTACGTAGCACAATCTTGTTGAGAGTAAAGATCATCCGTATCCATATCCTCCAGCTCCGGCCACAAAAAATTGTTTATCAGGTCTCAGTAGGACGCTCCATTGAGCGTAATGTTTTTTCGGCCTCATTTTCGAAAAAGTACGGCTCTATAACACCTCCGGTCTATAAACCGCATCAGTTGCTGGGTATATTGGTATCCTATGAATCACTCGTGGATTTTCGATGCCGCCAATGTGGGAATGGACCTTATCCGAAATCACAGTTTTCTTGCAAAAATCAGTGTCAGCATGAATGTTTTCCAGGACCCAATCCGAGAACGTACGGCGCTACTGGTGGTCTGTCAGCATCAGCTCTTGCGATTAATTTGACCTTATACGTATGGAGAGCCAAATCTTTCGTCAAAACTCAGTGCGGTGTGGCTGTGGTGATGAATGGAGAGTTGGGGTAGTTTTCGACACTTTCCTTTACTGCGGGGATATTTTCTACTGAACAAGAAGCCCGTCGCTTGGAATTATTTGATTATGTTGCGCATACATTATTACGTGCAAAATTCGTATTTATTTTTCGCACCCTTGTCGCGATTGAACGGGAATTTTCGTAATAAAATTAAACGATTTGGATTATTTCTTTCACTATGTAGCGTTCCATGGTAAATTTCCTTAATGTATAGATGACATCTATCGCTATATACCAGCACTACGTGCACCAGCTGTAAAATAATAAGCCCTTCAAACCCAATACCTCTTGTTGAAACAAACCTTTATATCAAATCTACCGCCATTCTCATATCGCAATAAAGAACTGTATGAACAATGATAGCAGATATTTTTCGGGTATGGTCTAAATTTCAATAGAAACATATGTACGAGTATCTTTAAGTAAAAATATGTAAAGCTGTAAAACAAAAATTAATACGTTGATGTCGCAACATTCTGGTGTAGTTTAAGATATTGTTTCGCCACTCAAAGTGTTATTCGTCGAGAGATCTATGTGAGATCTATTCCAATCTTGAAGTGAAACTTTTCATCGCATGTTCGGCAATAATTCCGAATTCCGATGAAACTAAAAAGCGACCGCAAGTGATTCCGAACTACTATGAAACGAAAAAGCGACAGTAAGTGGTTCGGAACTCGGATGAAACCCACTAGTTGCCATTCAAAACCGTTCGATGATAATTTTAAATGACCTGAAAACTATCCAACAAGGATGAAGGGTTCGCTGTTTCACGATGGTGTATCACTATTTCCATCAGTAGTGCTCCTGCGTAGGTAATAAAATTATTCCACTTCAAACTCTCCTCAACACCCATCTCCTTGTGAATCTAAAAATTCGATAGAACGAAAAGCCACAGGAAGATGTAGGGCGATAGACTCGGAGTATGGAACAAAACTAGAGAATGTGAAACTCGGTACGGGGCACTGACTCCGAGGGAATGAGCAATGTACTGCACAAGCACTTGTTATGTGCATAGAAATAATCTCAGCATCGTTATCATCCTTATTACCATAGCCAAAATGCTTACCTAGACATTAACGCAGAACTTCAGCTTAACCACAAAATTCGGATTGTCTTGGCTTTTGTTTGTCAATACCAAGAATATACCATAAGCAGCATAGAGCAGCCCAACAACAGAATTGTTCCAGCGAAATCGGTTTACCTAGTTTGGGAATAGCGGTAATAGCAACGCAAGCAAAACAGCATGATTGTTAACTGTTATCAGCTCTGCACAGTATAGTATATTGTTTTGTATTATTTTAGGTACTCCGTATGCTATGTTAGTTTAAGATAACAAATCAGTGGTGAGAAAGACCTTGAAGTTAAAAACTGTATTCAAATAAGATGTGTTTTATCTGTAAGGGCTGGAACACAACAAGCTTGCGGGATACCGACACTCTATTTCGTGTCCGTACTACAGCCCCAAGTATAGACACATAGAGTCGTTGTTCTCTTCGTACGAGTATGGCGAGTTCTCAAGAGAATTATATGGTAACTAGCTATGTTGTAGAGTATCCCTAGCACGTGTCGTCAGTCGTGCAACATTGGTTATTTATTGAGTTTATATGTATAGTGTGTCGAAGCTATTGAGGTTATATAGAAGTGAGAAATACTCCCAAAAAAATTCCTCAATAATGAATAACGGCTTCCTTTATTAAAGAAAAGCTTTTCTTAAAATAATTAGGGTAAGCATCCTCATCTGAACTATTTATCGAGCTTCGTTAAGTTTCAGTTCTACGAGTATCACGTAGCTCTCTAGGCTGACGATGTATTTTTATAGGCAATCGGAGCTTGGCTATTGTCTGCGGATATGGCACTACCATAAAAACTACAAAATTTTTTACGTTTTTCGGTGTATGGCGTGGGAATCGAACCCACAATCTTCTGCGAATTAGCCACTTTATCATACAAATTCTCCTGCGGCGTTGCCTGATGGCTAGCATAGGAAAGGAAATCCTCAGGGAGTTTCTGACTTTGAGAGCACACTCGAATGAGTATTAGAGTTAATGCTCTAGCCAAATAGCACAAATTCACTTATTGTTACATCCCGATCACATAGATATTCTAAGAGACGACGGAACAGCTAAACACCAGCTACTGTTGATAGTCATATAACCTTTTCTGGTTCATAATAATTTCATCCACAGTTCACTCTCGAATAGTACGAAAATGACTTCAGTCTTTTCTTTAAGTGGCAACTCCAAGGAACACAAAAACTTTCATAATTCCGACGCTAACCATCACCTTCTCGAGAGAGTTTTGGTTTTTTCTTTCACGGTTAGCCGATTTCTTATTCTTTTTTCCATTTTATTTTCTTCTCCAATTTCTTGTGTATGTATGCCCCTGTGTGAGTGTGTTTTTTTTTTAATTTTTTTTATTATTCCTGGTGTTCCTTTTCTTTCGTGAAAATGATTAAAAATTTCTTTAGAATATTCCCATTGACGTGGAATCAAAGCTGGGAGCAGAATCAACATCACCAACAGCTGCAGCCGCACAAAGCCAGGCTTAACCGTATTCGCCTGCTCAACCATAGTCGAAAGCCATACCACAATCAGTCCCAACACGCCACGTATGCCTTCCTTATGTGGCTTAAGGATGAGAAATTATTTTCTTTTCTGCACTTAAACGGCATCATTCTCAAACACACCAACACACACGCACATTCTCCGAGGCATAGTGTTTCTTGTTGAATCCTTTATAAGCGAAGAAGATGGCGAAGCAAATTTTGATGGTAAACAACGATTAACGTTTTGATTACTCCTTAAATATTGAATGAGCGGGATGCCACTTTTATTTTCTTTTTTCTTTTCCACCTTTTCGGCCATTTTCTCTGTGGCAGGATATGTGAGTATGGTGCAGAATGCACATCTTATGGCCAAAGCCGTAGCCACAAAACAATCTAACATCTACGATGAGACATTTATTGCCAATTTTTCACTCTGAGAGACATTCACCCGTCCACTATAACCCTCTGGGAGACGTTCCCAAATACTTTTTATCTGATGTTTCGTACGGGCCATAGACGATGCCGGGTCGGCACTGATGGCAACGATGATGCCATCATCATAATGACTACGGTGATGATGATGTGGATCTGGGTCTAGAACCAAGGTGATACTTTGTTTTGTGGACTTCAGAGAGGGAGTAATTTAATGTTGGACTTGAGATAGGATCGGTGGTAAATATTTTGCCAGAATGCATCATCGGTGACGGTGTTGCTAATTTCCCTGCGGGTTCGTAACGCTACCCCGATTTAATGGTGCATCAAAATGTTTCACAGTGCAGATCTGTGGTGAATGAGCTTCAGATACCTGTGGTCAGAGATAAGCGAGGTTAATTTCGTTGCACTTCGTTTGCACGCAAAAGCTGGTTGATTCGATCTGAGAGGGTTTATGGAGTGATGCAGTCTCGTAAATTGGATAATTGATTTCAAGGAGAATGTAGTTAAGTTGCAATAGGGGTTGCTGAAGGGTTCTTTTCAAACTGAGAAGGAGCTTCCAAGTGCTGAATGGTGTTTTTCTAATTTTATTTTATGTGCGTAATAAAGACACGTTCTTGGGCAAGGGTGAGAGAAGGATTTCAGGTCGTGAAGGGTTAAACAGTGTCTGACGTATTTTTTTTTGTTTCTTGTAATCAGAACATTGAACCTTTACGCGAGTAGCTGTCTTAAAGATCTGATAAATCCTTAAACCCAGAACGGAGGTCAAGTGAATGTGAAGATGACATAAGATAGTCTCGTAGGATTTGATATTTAATGTTGTACTCATTTGAGAGTGAATGGGAATAAAGTCACATGAGTTAGACACAAAGTATTGCATCTAGGTAGTGTGGTGTCAGACTTCACAGACTTTTGTAAATCTGGCGAATAAAAATGGATGGAGAATCCAGGACATTGAAGATGAGCTTAAATGAACAGAAACGGATTAAAAAGTCTAAGCGCGGTGACTCGCGGAGGTCGTTGAAATCGTGAGTTCTTCGAGAAATGATAAGAATTACTTAGTGTGGGTATTTCATACTTAATGTACTCTCCTGGTAGTCTTTCCTGCAACATCATCGACGCACTCAATTATATTGGTAAATTGGCGATCCTTATTCGGAAAGTTGTAATTTTTTCACAATTCAGATCCAGGGCAGTGACAAGTATGGGTTTTATGGACTTAGCATCAACTTATACTGCATACCTAATGCTTTCTAAGTTCAGCTCCGCCAGACTTCTATAATGCCAAATATAATCAGAGGTACTCGTATGTTGTGTGAGCACAGGATCTTTCAAACATGAACTGAGTCCTATCGATTACTAGCGAAAATCGAACTGGAGATGTCATATTGGGATTATCTGACGATTTCTGAAGCCCATTATGACAGCTTAACATTATGACAGCTTAAGTTCACATGCGAACTCCATTTGATCGACTTCGAGACCACGTAGTGCACGAAACTAGGCTTAATAGTTGTTACAGACCTGGGTACCTACATATATAATTGTGGACTACCACATTTTTCTTTTTCAGAACTTATTCATGGTACTCCTTGTATGTTCCTTTTTCTAAGTCTTTCAAAGGAATATAAGTTTGCACTTCAGTGATAAATTGTCTACAATACCAGCACCCACAACATCAGCGCCGAGTACTTGCAGCCTACTGCGAGTTGTCATCACTTTCACTGCCTGCAAGCTTCGTAGAATGTTTTGCCACTTATGTGCTTAACAAACGCCAAGTACTACGTCACGACGCCAATAAGAATCCTGCAGTATTTTTCACTGAGGGACAATAGGAGAGTCACTGAGCTCTTGGAGACGTCGGGAAGCATTCGTTTGGTGTACCGGCACACTAGGGTGTTATGCTAGCTACAGTTATGCTCATGTTGGACAACTGCCAATGGAAGCTCTAACCGGGGACGTAGTTAGTACTGACATACATAGGTGTTGGTTCTAAAAAACTCTCCGTTGAGCACTGATTGGCCCGGAACTCGAAAAGACTTTGTGAATTCAGACTACCGATTGTGTTTAGTGAATACTTGCATTTTCGGTTCAGGTTCAGCAAGGCTTTCAGTGCAGTTTGGCTGTCGCTATAGATTCAAATGATTTGCCCCTTCACCACTTCTTCGCAATATGTTTCGTTGAGACAAGCTTTCCTAACGAGGAATGAAAACAAACATTGCCGGCCTAAAGAAAGATACCAGCGCCGCATCCTAAATCGATTTTGGAGCCATTCCTGAAGACTCTACTACATTCCTTTCCTGGCTCACATTCTGGCCAAACCCATTACTGGGAACAGGGAAAGTCGATTTCGCATTTTTTTCCACAATTAGAGTTCTAGTGTCATTGCAGTAGGCGACAAGTCCATAAGGCCAGAGTATACAGACAGATCGTTCTTAGGAGCCTGAGAAAAGAAGTAGTGACCATTTCAGTTGGAGCGATCTTTAGCAAACGCCTCCATTTGCGCGCTCCAAGTTGGTTTAAGTCTCACTGGATTAAAATCGAAAACTCTTCAGGCCGAAAGTCGATCCAGATTCGATCCGCATCCTACCTATCTCAGGCGACGGTGCGCAGCTTTGTGGTCGATATCGCTATACAGCTTATAAATCTCTTTCTTCGTATATCTACTCCTTTAAACCTCATCGACTCAAAGAAGACAAACAATTACTCAAACCAATATATCCATATACATATAGCAGGACTAGTATGCTAAAAGTTTTGTATAGAGTCTCCTTAGTGCTCGTTCTTCCTTAGGTGACAGAAACAGTGAATCACAAAACCCATTTTTGCCACTTTCATGTCTCATAACTGTAATGAAACGGGTACTTTTGGTTCTTTCGGTATATAAACGTTGGTAAGGATTTGAGCAACATGCGTTCAGCAAGCATTCTCACTGTTCCGAAAATGAGTGCCTTTTTGACCGCAATATGGTCAGTATGATTGACCATTTTGTGATCAGTGTCTTTTGTGAATACAGACGTGAAGAAACAGAGATATTTCGACTCGTATCAAGTTCTGCTCCAGATTTGGAGTCGTGTTATGATGTCATCTTTTCATGGTAGTTAGGACATAGCTCATAGCTTTTATCAAGGAACTCATAGAAGAGTTAAGTTAAAGAGTATATCGAATATACTGAAGACCTTAAAATAGAGCTCGAATCTGTGCAAGTAACTGCGTGTAAGAAATAGAAATAATTTCCATACCATTTCAGACATTTACTGCCCACCGAGATCCGCGCTCGAAAAGTGTTCTTCAAAAATATATTTAAATCACACCTTCTGGGGCTCAAGATGCATCTCACAGGAAGATAAAATGCTCTATAAAGCTGGTATGGAGCACAATTGTGACTTCCATTAGATGGGCATACCAATATACTGGCTGACGATACCACCAAAAAACCCGCTCTAATCGATTTCTTCGTTTCAAAATTAATATCAAACAATTCCATAAAGGTTGAAGACCTTTCCTCTGATCCTTCTCCAGTCATTTTGAAAATGAGTGAAACTCTAATTAAAAAATAAGAACCAGCAACACTACGAGGGGCGCTCAACATATTCTCGGTATCGGGGTGAAGCTGTGGTTGTATATATAAATTGACTTATTTATCAAGTAATACTATTATTTTAGTGCATTCATGTAAAATTTCATATAAATGTGATTATGAATTCGCGTTTTATCTCTAGTTAAACAGAATCATAATGGCAACTGAGACGATGATGGTGAAAATTGAGCATCGCGCTGTAATTAAATTTCTCACTAAGCAAGGAAAAAGTCAAAAAACTATTCATGAAGAGGTGGTGGCTGTTTACCAGGGTTCCGCACCTTCATTATCAACTGTGCAAAAGTAGTCAAGTGAGTTCAAGAGAGGCAGAGAGAGCATTGAAGACGACCCCCGCTGCGGCGCCCCGGCTACTGCTTGTACGGGAGAAAGCATCAAAGAAGTCGAAAAACTTGTTCTTGAGGATGCCCGAATAAAGGTGAAAATGATGGCAGAGATCACCAAGCTTTCAATTGGTACCATTCACACCATTCTTCATGACCATCTTAACCTTTCAAAGGTCAGTGCAAGGTGGGTGCCACGAATGCTCACAGCGCCTCAGAAAAAAGTGAGAATCGCATGCTGAAGAGAGCTTTTGGAGATGTGTAGTGAGAACGCGGACGGTGTTATGGATCGAATTGTTATTGGGAACGAAACATGGGTCCACCACTATGACCCTGAAAGCAAACAAGAGTCCATGCAGTGGCATAAAAAAGGAACAGACCCCCCGAAGAAGTTCAAAGTCACTCCGTCTGCCGGGAAGCTCATGGCCACAGTTTTTTGGGACTCAAAGGGAATCTTGTTCATTGAGTACAAAAAAAAGGTGAAACCATCAACTCCGCATCCTACGCTTCCACTTTGCATAATTTACGGGAGGAAATTAAAAAGAAAAGACGGGGTAAACTCGCATCGGGTGTGTTGCTTCTTCATGACAACGCTCCTGTTCACACGGCGCGAGTTTCCAAGGCTGCTGCGCGAGATTGTGGTTTCGAAGAAATCCAACACCCACCCTATAGTCCAGACCTTGCCCCTAGTGATTATTTCCTGTTTCCGGATTTGAAAAAATGTCTTCGTGGAAAAAGATTTTCGGATGATGAAGAACTCAAGTCGGCAATAAATGAGTATTTTGCAGAGAAAGAGGAAATTTTTTTTTTGAGGGTTTAAAAAAGCTTATCTCAAGATTTAACAAATGCATTGATGTTAGGGGAGATTATATTGAAAAATAAAAACAATTTAAATTGAATTCGCATTTTCCTTCATATCGATACCGAGAATATATTGAACGCCTCTCGTAACTGGCAGAAATACTAATTGGGAGGGCTTTAAGAAGGATATTGAGGAAATAGTAAGACATAAGTCACCCTACATATGAACTACAAAAAGAGGAGAGGTTGATCACTTCGTTGAAATTGTTCAATACGCTGCGTGGAATAACACAACCTATCAAATGAAGAAACCAACAAATTACAATGGTAAGGGGAAAAAAAATAAATGGCAAAAAAGTCATGCCCAATAGCAGAAAACACGTTTGAATAACCTGTGCAACCTGCTGAGAGAGACCATTAAAAACTTCAAAAACACGTATCTTGAAAGATTGGCAGCAAAAAGACAATTTATTTATTCCCTTTGGAAAGCATTAAAAGACCTATAGCCTCCGCTTCACGAATTAGAAAATATAACAACGAGTGGGGTAGTGGAAACCTTCGATATCCATCTGGAAAAGACCTTTATGTCCTTCGACGATCAAGCACTTATCCACAATATAAGTGAATTGGAAAGAGCATCAGACAATTAGACAATGATAAATACAATGCTAATGGAACTTAACACTAAAATTAAAACCAAAGAAATCTCTAGGTTACAAAAAGGTTTAAAAAAAAGGAGAAGTCCTTAAAATGCTGCCTAGAAAAGCATTAACTAAGCTTCTTTATATTACATATATATATATATATTATTTTTTATTTTTTATTTTTTAAACTTAACACTCAAGTGGGTAATTAATACACTTAAAATGCCTGAGCACGTGTTAAGTTTTTAGGAAAATGGGACAGAGAGAGAAAGAAAGATTTTTGGGCTCAGTGGTTATTTCGCTCCATGGGTGGCATCCAACATTCAATGGGGAGACTAAATTATTAGTGTAATTGGACTTGTTGTTGTATTAGAGGCAACCATTCGTCTTACGTGAATTAAGTTGCCTGAAAAAAAGAATGTCTTTCGGACGAGGCTGGGATTCGAACACCGAACCTTCCGATTTGGAAGCCAACACACTACCACTTCAGCCACGGCTACCCAGTGACAAGTAGTCTTTCATTTCTGCCAATTTTATCGAAAATCTTTCAGATGATAATTCTCATACAGCCAGCTATTGACGGTAAAAATGCTATCCCTGTTCACCAGGATGGATTCAGGAGTGAGCATTCAACTATTGATCGGGTGCACAGAAATACCGACGTAATTAAGAAAGCTTTGGAAGAAATAAAAGATTTGCTCAAGCTTATTCCTTGATGTCTTGCAAATCTTTGATAAGGTATGGCATGAAGGCTTAAAGTTCAAATTACGGCAGGTTTTGCCACTGAGCTTATATAATATACTGACAAAGTATCTCGAGAATAGAATTTTCCATATCAGACTCGAAAACGAAGTATCGCAATTCAATTCGTACCGCAGGGACTTCCCTTGGCCCACTTCTGTATCTCCTATATACCGAGACATACCACAAGAAGAGGGAACCGTTCTAGCTACGTTTCTGATGACACTTCTATACCAGCAGTAGGTAAAACGATTGAAGAAACAACGGTTAAACTGCAAAGCACACTCGATAAAGTACATATGTATGTATATGAATGGGCCAAGGCCTGGCGGATAGCCCTCAATGAGACCAAATCTGTTCATATGAATTTTACATAAAGAAGAACGAGTCGGTTGCCTACCATCGTAAATTCGGTCTATATTCCATTTGCGAACGAGGCGGAATACCTTGGAATGACACTCGACGCAAAGTTAAAATGGTAGTCGCACATAAAAAAAAAAACGCAAAGTGCTCGAAAACAAAAACAGGGAAATGTATTAGTTCCATGGTACTTGCAAATATTCCAAGCTTAACATCGAAAACCAGCTGCTCCCATATAAGCAAGTGGTGAAGTCGTTGTGGATTTATGGTATACAACTTTGGGGTTGCACCAAGAAAACGAATGCCAACATTTTACAAACTTTTGAAAATAAAGTGCTAAGAGAAATCACCCATGCACAGTGCTACTTAAGAAATCAAGACTTAAACCGAAACCTCTGAATTCCTACTGTCGAAGATGAATCGAAAAACTGCGCGAGAAGACACCAAACTCGGCTAAACGTCTTCAAAAGACCAAACGCTATAAAAAAAAGTCGGCGTTAAAAAGTGAAACATGCAGAAACTTTCATTGGAAAGTCACCTGTCAAACGTGTCTATTCTATGATAAAAAAATGCTTGATACGAGTAAGTCGAAACTTAGTTGCGGTAACATAAACATTAATATCGTACGGAGGTGCTTTGAGTGAGTAAGAATCTCACACTATTAGAAGATTTTCACCTGCCTTCGCCGAAAAAAAGAAAAACCGTTCCTTCGAAGTTCAAAACAGAGTACCACACGATTGCATTTACTGCTTGCTTTCCTGGTGATATAAAGTGAAGCAAAACAATCCGATAGATTGTTAGGTCTTTCCTAAAACAATTAAAAAATTACTTGGATTACATTGACTATGATCCAGAACGTATAACCATGGCAAGCCACAGCAATCACAAAATTTGTTCTATGTGCTCGAACTCAGGCCTAACTAACTCTAATTAGAAACTTAACCACACACTGTTTAAACTTCATTTCAACAATTACTCAAAAAGTTCAAAACCACAGCACGATTTCTTGATTACAATCATTTTCATTCTACTTACTGTACCCAACGAATTCATCCAGGAAGCGTCCTAAACACCGTCATTCCTTTTGCCAAGATAAATGCTTACAACTCTGTAGGACTACAATCACTATATCAACGCATCCTTACTCTTAGTGTTATCAATCATCAGCAGCAATAAACTTTAAGCCGTAACTAACTAAATTGCACCTCATTGACATTCAAAACTCGAAACCATAAGTCATGAGTAGATGCTCGTAACTTGTAATTCTCTTCATGAATATTATCGTACACGAGCGCTGAGCTCGAGTTTGCCTTAAAATCTGTATCAGCCTAAATACTCTGTTCGCTACATCTTGACGCACTTCGTACAAACACCCTATCGTTGTGTTGACGTTTATCATAAATTACACTTTAAAATATTGTCTTGTAGATAATGACTAAAACGTGTCTATCCTTGTGACTCTAATTAAAAGGGAAAATCTTCCAGCCATTACCACAAAGTGTCTCCTTAAAAGTGATGTAAAACTCCTCAAGGAGAGTATCTTAAGTCAACGAAATCTTAACCTTGGCCCTGGAAACTTGTGTGAAGCACTGTTTATGCTTTTGGTTTTAATAGGCGACAAGGACTTTACCTTTTTTGACATCTGTTTTCTTCAGAAACTAATTGTCATGCAGGTGTGCATTATCACACGGTAGTAAGGGCAAAGTTTTCCCCCAACTTTGCGTGTGAATTCAAAATGCAACTAAATTTTATGTACAAATTCAGCTATTCAGCGAATCTACACAGGTCACAGATGGTTCTTGCGCCAATGTCATCACCATCGTCGTCATCAACAACTTCTGCATATGTAGGTAATGATTACGTGGTTCTCTTTGTTTTAATTTACATGTGCTTGAGCCACTTGACAGGACTTTGTCCTCAATCGAGAAAGTTTTTAAGACTGCATATGCATACGCGAGACGGTGAACCACTGGAATAAGTCGGATTAGGGATGTCTCAAGCGCCATTTGGGTTGCTGAATCAAATTTTAGTGCTACTAAACTTTTAAGTACGTGTAAACGGGGACAATTGACTTAAACAGAATGCTGAGAGGACAATGAGATTGTGTATCTATTGAGCGCGTCACACATCCTTTTCAAGCACAAGAAATTGGTATTCTGAACTGAACGAGTAACTTGAAAACTTAGTGCCAATTTCGGTAAGGTCGTGATATTCTTGCTGAATTGTACTGGTGCACACATGAACGTGAGCTTATGTAACGAAGCGTTTCATGTACGCCAGATCGAAAATAATATCATCGTAATAAAACTCTTAGTGCCCGAAAATTCTTTATCTGGAATGGAACGAACTCTGAGGGAGGCTATTCTGAAGATAATTACTTGAAAAGGGAAAACCTTCCGTGAAGAAATTGAGTCTCGCTAATTCTGAAATATTTGCAATTGCATAGTTGTTAAGTGAAAGGTATACCCAGCAATCCAAGCCCAGTGGATGAAGCGCTACCACTCCGAACTAGGTAAGTGGCTGATCTTAGGTCAAACATGTTCTGACTAGCCGTTCAACTTGTTAGCAGTTCGCAAGTATTATTATTATTTTCTTATAAATGCATTATAACTCATGATTCTTATAAGCAAACGTTTAATACAATAGCTTCGGATGCCTCTTCAGAGGATTTTGCAATTCAAAATTAATTTTTGGGTGACGAAGCCCTGACAATATGCACAAATATATTTAGTATCTTGCAGCTTGAAAGCAAAAAAATTATACAACATTGGGAATTTAAAGCTTTAAGGTAGTAAGGTAGTCGTGAAATTCGTCTCATTGTAGAAAAGTTTCAACGCGAGTACACTGTTTTGCATCTTTGGATTGGTGCAAAATGAAGAAAATATAGCCGCCGTGCGGTGAGTATCGGAAAAGACCGAAAAATGTCGATTCGGCGCCGATCAGCTGAATTCGGCATCGCTAGAGAGTCAACCTGGCTTATTTTGCAGTCGGATTTGGGCCTACATCCATATAAAATTGTGCTGAATCAAGAATTGAAGACGGACGATCAGAGACAACACCGCTGGAAATATTGGCAGGAGATCCGGATTTTGGCCAAAAACTCATCTTCTCGGACGAGGCCCATTTTTTCAGCTCAGCGGCTTTGTCAAAAAGCAAAATTACTGTTCGGGTAAGCATCAATGCATCCACTGTTTGGTGCGGTATACGGAATCATCGGACCTTATTTCTTTCGTCAATGGTCTTAGGTATAGAGCGACGTTAACTGACTTTCTGTAGTCAAAGCTCGACAACATCGATATATCCGAACTGCGGTTCCAACAAGACAGCGCTGCAACCCAACGCTCGAAGTTGTAAAGGAGAAATTTGGCGACTGGGTTATCTCATGGCGGGCCTTCATCAATTGGCCGCCGCGATCATGCGATTTGACACCTATCGATTATTTTCTCTGGGGCTATGTCAAGTTCTTAGTCTACGCTAACAAGCCAACGACTTTGGACGAGCTCGAGGCCAACATTCCACACGCTATTGCCGGAATAACGCCGCACATATTGGACCGAGTCATCAAATATCATCTTTCTTCGACAATTTTGAAATTGCTATCCTGTATTGTGAAATAATAGGACCAGACCTAAGCAGTAACACAGTCAGTAAGTTTTCGTTTATGTATTTTCGAGATGATTTCGGAATTATTTATGACTTGCTTGTAGTGCTTCTTCTGAAAGTTGGCCAATAGGTATTTCGAAAAATGAAATAGTATCCGGACCGTGAATCAAGAGTTTATAAACGCTGACTGGCATATAATACCATCTATAAAGTTGAAGGCATAGTTCTTTTGATTCAGAGAGCAATTCGGAAAATTTCTGTATATCAATACTGAGTCCAGAAGCCAAAACTCGTATGATAATACTAAAAAATCTGTATTAGCCTCTCTGGAGTTAATCCACTTATTTCTACAGTAGTCTTTGAATCTCTAAAAAATCGTTTTACAGTATTTCCATCGTTTTTAGATCCGAATCCTGGCTTAGGCTTGTCAACGATAAGACCCATTCTAGTTTTAAATAATTCCTGAATATTCTTTCTCCTTTGGGCAAATACAACTTTGTTTTCTGAATCACGCACTTGCCAGGTTATGAATGGAAGCCTATAAGAAATGCGCAACGAGCATTCAAATCATCTTATCCAGGAGTGTAGGGTGGATACACCAAAACGCTAATTTTCTTCTTTTGGAAGCTTTCCGTTTATTGTTACCATGTTCATTTAATTTGGAGTTGCACCGCATATATAACATTTAGATGTAGAATTCGTATTTCACAATATATCACAAATACTCCCATCAATCATTGTGAACACGATTTTAAATTAAACGTTTACCCCGAAGTCATTTTTGTCTAGAGAGAGGTAAACAAACTGACCTATAAGAATATTTTCTTTTTATCGGACGTGTCGAATTATGCCCTGAACTTCCGTCAAAGACCCACTTGCATATTAATGAAGCAGTTGTATCATACGAGTACATCGACGACTTCAATTCAATTGTCTCTGTTGAGTGGAACAAACTTTCCATTTCATTATCATTGAGTTCCTAATAGTAGATTTTTCTGACGGCACTAATAAATGTGTAGTATCTCGTGCTTACAACCCGAATAGAAGCTGCTCCCCATAGACCATTTTCTGCTCTATCTGAATATTCCACGTTATATCTGGACATCATTATAGCTGGTGACTTCAATGCCAAGTTTTAAAAAAACTAAAGACTTGGTTATATGTTCTCCTTTTTAACCAACTCTCCCTGGATGATATCTCTGAACATGTTCTTCTCTTCTGTACTTACATCATTAACTTATCAACATTACATTCTGCAGTTAGTTCAACTCCTTGGTATGGTTGTAGACTAAGTGTGGATAAAAACTCGACTTTTTCCAACATATCATATGGAAACTGTTTGATGCATTTGTACCTACTAAATCTGTAAGTATTCACAATAAAAGCTGCCCTTGATTTACGTGTGAAGTTATTGCCCACATTAAAACTAGAACCAAACTCTATAAAAAATGGAAGCACAATTCTTCCCCCTTTAATTTTGCTGTTTATAAGAAAGCGTGCCACAATGTTATCCGTACTGTAAAACGAAACTACTAAGCTTTCAAGTTACGTACTGCACTTCCTTCCAAACAGTTATGGACTAACTTGTGCCGGACTTGCGTTCCTACTAATACTAACAGTGTACAGTGTTACCTTGTTATTCTTGTTACCGAAAGTTATTGACTGCGTTCTAGACATAAAATCAAATTCGACTGGTATAGACGGTGTACCTACCTATTCGCTTTACTAAGCTTATATTTCCAAATATAATTAGCCATCTGACTCATACACTCAACCCCTGTATCTCCTCCTCAATCTTGGAAAATCGATAAAGACATTCCGGTTGCCAAAAAATCAAGTACAACCTTGATATAAGGCGTGACTGTGATAGAGGATTTGTGACATTCCTTTGCCTACTTGACGTTTCGAAGGGCTTCGATAAAGTAAACCATGATATTCTGTGCTGGAAGCTGCAAAACTTTTTTGATTTTAGCGATCCGTCTGCTAAATTTACTAGGAATTATCTGTCCATTTGGTGGCAAAGGGTCATCACTGGAGTGCAATCTTCAGAGCTTAAAATAATAAGTTAAGGTGTACCTCAGGGATCAATTCACGAGCCTATCAGTGAGTTAGCCAATTAGAAATGGTATACTATCAGTTTGCAAACAAGTTGCCATCCACCTTTCAGCTTTAACTGAAACCCACTTCTCATCCTCATAACGGTTTCCTCACAAAATCCTCTTCCGGACCTAAGACTTTCAAGGGAGAATTGAACATATTTCGAGAGGGCATAACAAAATACTTCAAAACCCAAAGAGATGATGACAATTATCAACATCTTTCGAGCAAGTCATACATACTCGTAAGTTATATTCCAAGTTGTTGGAGGGACCTACAGAGCTAAGTTAATTCGTAGACCGATAAGTCTTCTTCCTGTCCTAGTTAGGCATATTAGGGACGCAGTTCTTCAAAAGTCCTCCTCCAAATTAACCAGTAACATCAACCAGTCACGGTTCTTAGAGCTTAACATTCAGATAAAAAATAAAGAAAAAAATCACTTAGAAGTAAAGAAACAGTGATGAGCGCTTTCTTGGCTTCGAATGTGCACATAAAACATTAGAGTCATTGCTGCAAATGGGTTTGCACAAGGAGGGGCCCTTTCCTTACTGTTATCCTGTTATGGTCCATTGTAGTAAGCGATCTTCTGATCGTACATAGTAACGACGACTGTTTGTATGTATAGAATACGTCGCCGATATTACTATACTAATCAGGCACATATTTGAAGAAACAACCTGAAATCATCTCCTGAGAGCTCTTAATCTCGTATCTAACTGGTGCAAAAAAACTAACCTCAACGTCAACTCTAATCAGTACCACAATAGCCTTTACGAAAAGAAGAATGATATAAAAATTCCTACATTTCTTGGCAAACCTAAACAATTTTCAAATGAAGTAAAGATCTTTGTTTAAAAACTTACTTGAAATAGCCCCTTCATGCAAACCTTAAGCAAAGCCAGAATCTTATTATGAACCGGGCCTCTCAACCCCAATATCGCACTGTGGATGTATCCAGCAAAGGTCTCGTGTATTTATAATGCCAAAGCTATTTTGCGCAATGCCTATCGGCCTCATAGAAGGACGTAGTGGTCAAAATCTAAGGTACTCCATTAATCGATGCAAACTGAAGATACAGGTTGATCAACAAGGACAAAACAACGAATTAAAACGAAGAAATTGCAGAGCAAGTACTTTGAACCTGTAATGTTCTTAGGAGAGCATGGCTCAGAAGACGTTACTACCAGTTCAATTGGTCGAGTCTATGAGTATTGATAAGCCCGGAATCATGATTGAACACTAACTCGGGTATACCACAAAAGATCCAATAAGATTCCTTAAAATAGCAATCAGAACTGGGACTTATCTGTTCAACCGATGCACGTGGCACGTGTCTTACGAGTAGCGTGGAAATCCCGTCAACTGGTTTTACAATGCTAGTGTTGGCTTCCCAGATATGGCGCAAACTTATAGTAAATGAAAAATGTTGGTACACAAGAGAGCCAAGGGCACAATCCTGCGGTTCCCAATTCAAGTTTTAAAGCAGCACTCGTCTCTCTAAAGAGTGATGTGATCCTTGTGACGATGTTCAGCTTTGCTTGCCGAATTAAAATTAAGTGAAGATTAATCTCTAATCTATAACTGGTCTGTGTTAAACGGACCATTGCTTAATCCTGCAAAACCGAAATTTCTCCCTATCGTAAGCTGGACATTGTTATGTAAGTTACGTACGGACACGTAGGGGAAGGTAAAAAAAACAAAAAGTTTTTATTTTAGGGGACAATCGTCCCGTTTATTAAGATCGGTAAACACAAACTGAAGCTACTTAAAATCTAATACAATTATTTATACCTTCGATTGCACGGGTGAAATTGCTGACGGGTTGGCTTGTTGGCTTTCGGGTTGACTTCTTGGAATTATGTCTGGCGTGTGCAGGTGCACTTATGTTTCGTGGGAATAGGTGCATGTGAACAATTCATGCTGTGTAGGTGCATGTGAACAGTTCATGCTATGGGTCATCTCGTTGGAGTGTGTTCTGAAGTATTATGTAGAATAAGCATTTTCGGTGTTAACACCTCCCTCCTTAAATTCGAGTGTCCTCACTCGACACCATGTAAAGGATTGGTACTTCATTAATTTTGGCGGGTTCGGTTTTTCCTATAATCTGGGGGTGGTGTACGTTTAACTCTTGTGGTGTTGTTTCAGGGATTGTTATTGTGTTCCGGATTTTTATCTTCTTCTTTTGCATAAAAGCTTGCTTGGTTACGATAATTGCAACGGCTAACATTAAGATGGTTATAAGGCTATAGTTAGTAATAGCGTGTAACTGTGCTTCTTCTTCTAATTCGGTTAGCTGTGCCGTATTGTTGACGTGTAGTTCTTTAACCATTTCGATGGTAAGAAGTTCCTCATATGTTTTCATTGAAGAATTTGGCTGGAGGATTGCTGGTAGTGGTTTCGAATAAGGTATTTCCGTAGAACTATAGCTTCGCCCGTTTATGGAAAGGGATGCGTTATGGTACTGTAGGATGAAGGTTCCGGTGAGGTTTACTATGTTGTTGTCGATAATGACGGATCCGTTGAACTGGTTTAGGAAAATGGTTCCGGGATGAATCTCTTCTACTGTTGGGATGTGTTGATTGTTGGCCTCGTCGCAATTCGAAGGTCTGCTTTTTAGCAAATTTGGAATACAAGTATCGTCATGTAAATTTACTATTTGGTTTCTGTTACAAATCGTTAAATCATTAAAAGATTGACATTCTTGCTTGATACCATAAAAATCGTTATTACAATACAAAGTGTTATCAAAATTTAATTTTATAATCTTTTTATTATATTTAACTGGTTTTATGAGAAGTTTTTTACATAAAAAGGTTTCTGTTGTAGGTATGCTTATTATATAAAGGAGAGTTTCTAGGCTTGAGGCTATTTTAATGTTTGCAAATTCAATTGCCTCTTCTAAATTAATGAATGGAATGTTACTGTCTTCGAATTTTTTTCTTACAATTTTCAGTTCGGTATTTGATAAAATAAATGAGTTTATAATTTTATTTCTTGCCCATAACATGGCATATTCTAAATTTATTACTTCCTCCTTAATTATATCTAGTTTGTTTTTTGTGGTCAAAAAAAAATTATTTTCTACGTTACTTTCTGTTTTAACAATATTAAGTACTTGGTTTGTTATATTCGTAAGTCTATTTATTCTTTCAGTATGCAATTCGTTTATTATAACTTGCTTGTTATTGTTTTTTAGTAAATTGTGGACATGTGATTTTATGATTTGAAAGTCTTCGTGATCGGGGCTTCCGGCAAGCCACTTCCAGGCACTCCCGATGAAGTTAAGAGACCTTGGTACTCTTGTTTTCGGCTTTAGCGTAGTTAATTGCTTTCGGATTTGGGAAATTTGGAAGGATAGGATAGAAAGCTGGGGATTGTTTTTATTGGGGTGATTTTCAATTTGGTTTTCTATAACCTTAATCGTTTCTTCGTAGGCGTTTAGATCTATTACATGTATTAATTTAAATGTACCCGTTTGGATTTTCGCTGTTCCAATATCTAATGAAATTATTTTAGAGTTCGAGTAGTCCAGGATTTGGACTTCTGCAAAACTTGTGGCAAGGAGAAATCTGAAATGGATAATTAGTTCCTAATATTATTTTTATGAATAACTTTGCCTGATTCTGTTAAAATGGAGGTTGATCTATCTTCCTTAACCATTTCCTTTTTAAATCTAGCTGAGAGTTTCGTGCCTAGTCGCTTATTTGTTTTGACGTATATTACTTCACCTGGGGTATAGTTTTTAATCGGATGTCTATTCTTGTTATGTTGTTGTCTATCTTTTGCCTGTTTTTCCTGAAGTTTTTCGATATTTTCCTGCCTAGCTTTTTCATACTGGTCTGGGTTTGTGCTTACATTTCTACCGAAAAAGGTTTCTATAGGTCTTTGCTTAGTAACAGAATGTATGGAGAAATTGTATTCGTAGACTGCGCGGTCTAGCAGTTCTACGAATGATCTATGGTATTTCTTGGCTTTGAGACACCTCATGATTTCTGACAAAGTGGAGTGGAAGCGTTCTATTTGGCCGTTGACTGAGCTGCTATATGGGGGAGTTTTATAGATTTCTATTCCGAGTTGGTCTTTTAGCATGAAGCAAATGGTATTTGAGTTAAGTGATTTTTCATTGTCGAAAACGACAAGCTTAGGAACGCCGAATGCAAAGATCAATTGTCTTAGCGGTTCTCGAATATCTTCGATGGCTTTTGATTTTATGATTCTTGTTTGTGCAAATTTAGAAAATTTGTCTATTGCTGTTAGGACCAGATTTTTGTCGGTTGAGTAGATATCGAAGTGCACAATTTGTCCGGGATACTGAGGGATAGGGGTTTCTTGGATTTCTGGTTTGTTTGGATGGCGTTCGTATTTCTGTTCTTTACAAATTTGGCATTGTTTGATTATATCTTGTATTCGGGATTTCATTTTAGGGAAGTAAAATTTCTGCAGAAGTTGAGCTGTATTTTCTTTGGAATTCCTGTGTGCACGGTTATGTTCTTTGATGATCTCCTCTTCTTGTTCAGTAGTATTTTCCAAGTCTCTGACCTGTATTCGTGTAAAGCGTATCTTGTAAGAAGAAAAATGATGTGGGTAAATTTCCTGGATCCTTCCCATTATCATTTCATTTGTATATATTCCGTTTAGGACACTTGGATTTAGAAAACGTTTAAGAATTGAGAGTAATTGTTCATCAGAATAATCGGGTTGGATGTGCGTATGTCTGTGGTAAGTGGGAAAGGGAATTTTGAAACTGTAATGTGATTCGGTTCCTATAAGAAGCATGATTTGATTTTTGTAGACATTTATGGGTTTTTCGACGGTGAGAATGAGACCGTGTGCTGAAGTTTGGGCACTATGTTGTGAGGCGGTCATTGAGTTAACCTCTGAGCTTTGTGGAGCTCGGGAAAGAGCATCCGCGACTATGTTACTTTTTCCTGGTTTATAGTGGATTTCGTGATTGTACTCTTCGAGAATCGCTTTCCAGCGTTTCATCTTAGAGTTGTTGTTTTTATTGCTGAGCGCATATGTCAGCGGTTGGTGGTCAGTGTAAATTTTGACAAAGGCAGTGCCATAGAGATAGTTTCTGAATGTGTTTAGGGACCAGATGATGGCTAACATTTCTTTTTCGTTAGCCGCGTAGTGCTCTTCTGACTTGCTTAATGACCTGGAGATGAACATGATAGGTTTATCATGTTGGGAAAGGACGGCTCCGATTGCGAAGTTGGATGCATCGGTTTTTAATTCGAATGGTTTGCTAAAGTCAGGGTAGGAAAGTAGCAGGTCTCGGGAAATTAGAGAATTTTTTAATTTATTGAAAGCTTCGAGGGCATCTTCTGAAAGTAAAATTGGGATTTTGCTTGAACGATTTTTGGATATACGTCCTTCTTCTCCTCTTAAAAGGGAAGTAAGTGGCTTTGCCAGTTTTGCGTAGTCCTTCACAAAACGACGATAATATCCAGAGAGGCCTAAAAATGAACGAAGTTGTTTAAGAGTTTCAGGGACAGGGAAATTTACAATTGCCTCTACCTTTTTAGGACTTGTAGTTATTCCTTTTGAGGATACGATGAACCCGAGAAATTCAACTTTTTCTTTAAAAAAGTTGCATTTGTCCAGTTGTATTTTCATGTTAGCTCTGTAAAGAGTTTGAAATATTTTCTCTACGTGCTTTGTATGATCGTTCTCATCTGCACTGAAGACAATAATGTCGTCGATGTAGACGTAGCAGAATTTCCCTATATAGGCACGGAGAATGTCGTCTAAAGCGCGTTGGAAGATGGACGGCGCATTTTTTAATCCAAATGGGAGTCGTGTAAACTCATATTTTGCATTATTGATTGAGAAAGCTGTTTTTTCCATATCCGCTTCCTTGAGAGGAATTTGGTGGAAACCGCTTTTCAAATCTAGCACTGTGAAATATTTGCTCTTTCCGAGTTGGGAGAGCACCTCGTTTATTTCGGGAATAGGATAACGGTCTGAAATTGTGACCGTATTTAATTTCCTATAGTCTATTACCAGTCTAAATTGTTCTTTTCCGGTTGAATCTGCCTTTTTTGGTACAATCCACACTGGTGAATTGTACGGCGATCGAGACTGTCTTATAATGTTATCATGTAGAAGCTTTTGTATTTGGCTTTCTACTTCGTCTTTTAATGAGGCTGGAAGGGGGTAGTGTTTCGAGTATACGGCTGAGTCTGAATTCGTTCGTATCTCGGCTACGACATTTGTCGTGAATGTAAGCTTTTCGTTGGGTTCAGCGAAAAGAGAAGGATACTTGTGGACGAGTGCATTAATTGCGTCTTTTTGCGAATTCGACATATGGGTAAATTTATCCTCTAAGAAATTAACAGATTGCGTTTTTTGCTGTTTTATTCTGACCTTGACCTTATTAAGGATAGTCATATAGTTATCCTTTGTGTGGATTATAGCGGACAATTGCTTGAGACTATCATTCCCAAGTATTCCACTGAATGATTTTAGGGTGGGAAGTAGAAAGAATTTAAGTTGTATGTCATTTAAATTAAAAAGATTGAGAAAGGTATGGTGGGTTACTCTCACATCACCTGCTATTGATTTTGCTAAAAAGTGTTGTTCATTTTGTAAGGGTTTCTGTGCCAAATGTGGTTGAAGGTAATTTTTACTAGACCCGGTATCGAGTAAAAATTTTAAGATTTCACCACTCTTCGTCCTACATTCGAAGTAGGGTAACGAAGAGTCGCTTAGCCTAAAAAATGTATATCGCTATACTCTAAAATTTGTTCGGGTTGGTTCTGTTCTTCCTGGTATTCGGCTTGTTGAAGCGTGCAGTTGTTGAGAATTGGATCTTGTTTCGCTCCTTCCACATCTGTTTGTTGGTAAAAGGTGTGCATATCGTTCGGGGAAATATCTCCGCCTTGATTAAACTCGGAATTCTGTGAATAATTGGTAGCATCTATATGAAAGTTCTGTTGATATGGCGCATGCATATCTTCTGCTAGCACGTATCCTGCTTGGTTTGGCTGGAATTCTGGAGGCAAATAAGCGGCGTCTATGTGGTAGTATCTTTGCAGTTTATTGGGAATATTGGCTTGAGATGATGGATTTGGGACTCGTTTTCCGGCGTACTTATAGGGCTGTGGCCTATTCTGGTAGTTGACGGCAGATGTGTTAACAGTTGATGTCTCCATGGGCTCTGGCTTTGGCTGCGGCTTAGGGGCAGTTGGGCGAGGTGGGGCGACTTGATGGGGGTAATTTTGCGGTTGCGTGTTCCTTGGCTGTTGATATGGGTAGTATAGATTCTGAGGGGCATGTACTGTTTGGGGTAGATATGCTATTTGCGGGTAAAATTGTGGTTTTTGTGCTAAAAATTGTTGGGGGTAAACATTTCTTTGCGGTGGAGGTAAGGGTATGGGATTATGTGCTGGGATAAGATTCTGTCTATTGCTTGCATAGTTCGTCCTGAATCTTTGATTTTCTAATTTGAGGCAAAGATTCAGTGCCGTTGGTAAATCAGCAGGTTCTCGTATGCCTAGGAGTCTTGGCAGGTCGCCGTTAAGGCCGCGGATGAAGGTGTCTAATGCCTTCGTCCGGTACGTGTGAGTCAAAAGGGAGAGGGACTCGTGACTGATTTCCATGCAGGCAATCTTATTGAGAATATGGGAGAGATGCGTGTAAACAGTTTGGTAAAACTGGTGCACCGAAAGTTTGCCTTGGACAAGAGTGGTCATTTGGTACTCTAAGGTACCGAGATCTCTCTGGTCCGCGTAATGCAGCGTTAGGCATTTGGAAATTGATTTCCAGTTTAGAGGCGTGTTGTATGATTCCAGGATGGAATCAGCGTTACCGGTGATTTTGCTTCTTATCACGGTAAGAATTCCATAGTACTTAGGAGATCCTCTTTGAGATTCATACAATTGGATAACTCTATCTACGCTCTTCCTCCACGAGCTGAACTCTCCAGGTTTCCCTGAGAATTCTCGTAGACATCTTACAATATCAGGAATTTTTTCTAGGTCCGCGAGATCACCTAGTTCGGGATTAATAGTTTGATCTTGCCCGATAGAAAGATCAGAATTAGGATTCATAAGAGTTTTGACTATATTTGTAATAGTATTTACGAGGTCGGCAGAAGGAATGGTTTGTCGGGATCCGCTTTGAAGCGGTTGTTGCTGAGGCTGTGGAGGTTGTTGGGGTTGGGGTTGTTCGGGTAAAGCAAGTACAGGGGGGCGGATGAGATTATTGTGATTCGCCATTTTTATGTAATGTACGCGTATTTGATTTTACGAAGGAAAGAAAACCGAGAAGAATAGAAAAAAAAAAAAAAATAAATAGACTTATTTTTTATGAACTTGGTATAGGGGGTCTTTTCTTTCGTATTACAAATTTTAGATAAAAAAAATTGACACTTGAATATTTATTTTTTACTTAAATGTATTTCTTCCTTAAATGCTAGTTGGTTTATTCGATTTATTTAATTTATTTTATATTTTTTATGTCTTTTATTAGAAACTATGTTTCTCTTTTTTATTCAATAGATAAAACGAAGTTCGTATTTTTCTTAAATCTAGGCATTTAGAAACTATGTTTCTTTTTTACTTAAAAACTTAATAAAGAAATAGATAAAACGAGTTTGTATTTTTCTTAAATCTAGGCATTTAGAAACTATGTTTCTTTTTTACTTAAAAACTTAAAATTACATACGTTACTAGAAATTTCGTTTGAAATTTCATTTCCGGAGCGGCTGGCAGCGTTTGCTGTCTCCTTTTTGCTGCTGGGCAGTTACTGGGGGGCCTCGTTTCTTCGGAAAGTTTGTTTGAGTTGGTTTACACAATCACTCTTCACCACTACGGTACGCGCGTTATTTATTTATTTTTTTTTTCCTCGGGTAGGGGATTTTACGACTTTTTTAGTAGCGTTCTCACTGTCAATGGTGATTTTATTTTCTTTCCGCGCACTTGCTCACTACTTATGGTGATAACTAAGTCACGGTACTAGATGTGGTGTTCTTTTTACTAGTTCACACACTTGCCACTTTAAGCCGGATTTTCTCACTACTTATGGTGATTTTTTTTTTTTTTGGGTCGCGGTATTCACTATGGTGATTTTACTACACGCGATTTATTTACTTATTTGCTCGGGCGCCAGTTACGTACGGACACGTAGGGGAAGGTAAAAAAAACAAAAAGTTTTTATTTTAGGGGACAATCGTCCCGTTTATTAAGATCGGTAAACACAAACTGAAGCTACTTAAAATCTAATACAATTATTTATACCTTCGATTGCACGGGTGAAATTGCTGACGGGTTGGCTTGTTGGCTTTCGGGTTGACTTCTTGGAATTATGTCTGGCGTGTGCAGGTGCACTTATGTTTCGTGGGAATAGGTGCATGTGAACAATTCATGCTGTGTAGGTGCATGTGAACAGTTCATGCTATGGGTCATCTCGTTGGAGTGTGTTCTGAAGTATTATGTAGAATAAGCATTTTCGGTGTTAACATGTACAATGTTATGCATGGTGCGTACCCTTCAAATGTATTGTATGTTACTGAAGTTAGTCACCGTGTAATAAACTTAAATGCATTGAACGCACTCAGAGGAAGCTGAGCCTAACATGACCAGAGAAAAAGAGATCTCTCTTTTTCTGGTATCTTGAACGGCGAACATATTCGAATTGTTAGCTCTGGCAATCGTGTTTGATTTACAAGAATATACTAGAGACATGAGCCTTGTACCTGGCCTTTGACTTTCTAGCTCAAGGCTAAAGCTTGTAAAATCACTTACCAGCCTCTGTTTTGTTTATAAGCAAGATCCGCTTTTTTATTGGAAAATTGTCTTGAGCGACGAAGTTCATTTCTGGCTGAATGGATATGTTAATAAACATTGCCCTGCGGAATCATTGGTCCATGGCTTTTCAAAGATGACCCTGAGAACAACGTTATCGTCAACGTCGCGCTCTATCGTTCAATGATTTCGATTTTTTTAAGCCACAAAATGCACGAGTTGAACCTTGTTGACATATGGTTCCAGCCAGATGGCCCTACATGCCGTACAGCACGCGAATCGACGGACCAATTGAGAAATGAGTTCGGTGAGCAATTTATCTCTATATTTAAATATTTGTTTAATGATCTATCCTGGATCAACTCTATCTGATCAAGGTAGAGGAATGCTTCCGGTGGAACGAAGCCGTCAGAGCGCACACTCTCGTGGTAAAGGTAATTGGGGTAGTAAGCCCCAGATATCAGGTTATTCGTCGAGGTCATTGCTCTTGCAATGTGCCTTCGAGTCAGCTTAATTACGAAGTTGTCCACTCTTATTAGGTTCGCCCTGTTGTAAAGGAACTTATTAGGATACAATATTTTGTACTCCGACTCTGGTGTTCTGTACAAGCGAAGGCAAGCCCTCTCAAACACCCGAATCCTTTCCATTAAGCTTGCTCGTACATTGAACCACACGAGACAACCAAATACCACCATGGGCCTGATAAGGGCCATGTAGCAGATTACCTTTACCCTCGCATCGAGTTGGCTGCTATAAAACAGTCTCTTTGTATGGGCAAAAGCGCCTTAAGCTCTGGCCAGAGCAGCATGTACATTTTTGCCAAAATACAGAAACTGATCTAGCCAGATCCCAAGGTATCTGACTATATTTCGACAGGCAACAGGCAGGCAAAGATTGAGAACTTTCTCCAATTTTTTCTGGTATCCCTAGATGCTCCAGGCAACGGCGTCCTAAAGAGAATGGTTTCCGACTTCTGAAAGTTGATTTTCAACTTCCAATCATCGCAAAATCGTCTTATCTTATCGAAGTCACGCTGTAAGAGAGTATTAATGACCTCGATTTTTGGACCTGTTCTGTATGCTATCAAATCGTCTGCGTACGCAATAGTATGTGGAAGTGAACCTATCAAGTCGCTTGTATAAACGTTAAATATGATTAGGATCGGCGAATTGACCGCGCCTTGCTGAAGACTATTTTTAATTTGAAATATTCCAACAGAAGTCACATCACCATTTTTCACGATGAACTGTCTGTTAATTAGCATATTACAAAGAATATACAAGTGTGGTTTACTGATCCCCAGCCTAGTCAGCTTATAGAAAAGACCCTCTAACCATACGGTGTCGAAGGCCTTCTCCAAGTCAACAAGGCAGGCACCAGTGCACTGTTTCTTGCCTTTGTTCCATTGGATATCGGACAGTTTAGACGCGGCATGTGAGATATCATGTCCCGCCTTAAAACCGAATTGATTATCCGGAACTATATGTTTGTCCTCAACCCACCTACGAGTAGACAGAGCTCTATTGATTACTTTTTCAAAAACCTTACTTATATTCGGAAGGAGACTTATCGACCGGAGATTCGCCGGATTGGATATATCCTTCCCCTTTTTGGGGATAGGTTGAACCACCGCCGTTTTCCAATGCGCTGGATAATGTGCATTATTCATTGCATTATTAAACAGGGTGGTGTAAATGTCCACCGCTTCTAGAGGAAGATGTCGAAGCACGATGTTCAGAATACCATCGGTCCCCACTGATTTCTTAGCCCTGATTGTGTCGAAGATCTCATGGAGTTCTTCCTTCGAAATGAATGGGGGTTGGTCACCCTCTCTGGCAATGACATTATTTGCCATATTTTCGTCGTTGAACCGGGTGAAACCAGAGCCCTCGGATCGCCAGTTCCCTATTTCATTTCGAATGCAGAAATCGTGCACCAAGACGCGATTGTCCAGGTCATAATTAAGGCCAATGGTATCACAGGCCTTGTATACTTCCTGGAAAGTCACCATTATGGCCTCGACCTTCTCCTGTGGATCCTCGATCACAAAAAAGTCGTCATCATCAGCGGCCTCATTTGGATCGATACCTGCTATTGTCAGTAACCGTTCGTTGTTTGTTGTCCGGGCTATTTTAAGACACTGAAGGTCGTTTTGATCTTTTCTCCGAAATAGTTTATTTATTTGCGGAAACATATTCGAGTTGCTGGTGTTTACAGCCCGAACCTTGTTGTTCCAATATGAGCTTACAGAAATTCTGACTTCAGTGTCCTAATCTCCGGGTCTTGTCGGTCAGTTAACTGTCTGTACAAGTTTTTAAGTCTGGTCAGAAGTCTACTTTTCTGTCGGTGCAGTGCGTCAATAGTAGGATTGCGGAACAGGTCTTCGTTAGTCGTACGTCGATACCGCAGTATTGTAGTGTCCATAGTTTGTTTAATTGTCTCGTCCATTTGTTTTAGGTAATTGTCGATCTCCTCGTTTGACAAATTCCTATTGGACGGTGGGTGGAGCGTGTTCGAGGAGAGCGCTCTTTTCAAGGTTGCGGAGAAGCGTGTCCATCTAGTTTTACTGTAGCTTTAAGAATATCTTTGGACAAACTCTTCCAATTCCGCAATTTCGTTGGGAACTGTAATTTCGGTGTTAAAACCGCAATGGTCACTGTCGTACACGAATGTGCGCAGACAGTTTAATGTTTGTAAATTCGTACCAGTCAGTCGTATACGTTCGTCGTACAGCAGTAGATCCAAATAAGACCCGCCTCTGGGAAACGACGGGTTATCCGTCGCTTTAAGACCGAGTCTGTACATGACATCGTGCTGACCCCACCAATCGAGTAGTAGGTTCCCTCTAGTATTTGGCAAATTATTTCCCCAATCTCTGTTTTTAGCGTTGAAATCCCCGCCGATTATAAAAGAATTCTCCCCCAATTCCAGCTTCAAAAGTCGAAAAAGCGTGTCGAACTCTGTAATGAATAGAGTGGATTGTGAAGCCTCAGGTGTACAGCCGCTTTCCACTGCGGAGCGGGATGTAAACGACGACTGCTTCCAACACCCGGAACCTGCGCATCACTTCCTTGTACACTCTGTGAAATGTTATACCTTCTTTAATGAAGATTGCGACACCGCCTCCACGTTTGGATTTGGGCAGGTTTGTTCTTCTAACGATATAATTATTGTGCCCCAGTTTGTGCTTATCGGTTAGTTTGGTTTCGCTAGCGAAAAGCAAATCAGGACTTTGGTCTTGTAGCAATTTAAACATTGCGGCTCTTCGTTCAATCCTAATCAGTGAATTAACATTCACCGCAAGGACCTTCAAAGTTTGCTCCACCATGTGCGTATCAATTACGGCATGTGTTGCGTTAGGCCCGGCAGCAGCGCGTAGATCTGGTCCATCCGCGTGGCCTGTTCTCGAACCTGCTTTTGCAGCTGAGCCATCTGCCCTTGGATTGCGAGCAAGATGGCTAGCATGTTAGTTGCAGCTTCCGTTGTTCTCGGCATTGGCGCCTGAGAAGCAACAGTCGCTTGCTGTACCGTAGCCCCCCTACCTGACGCCATTTGGGCGTAGGAAATTTGGGATGTGACGGCTGGTGTTTGGAATCTAACAGTTGAACGTTTGACCTCCACCTTCTGCTGCCGAGGCAGTTTTGCTTTCTTAATGTCAGCGAACTTAGGACAACCCCGATAGTTTGCGGTGTGTCCCAAGTTTCCACATAACACGCACGAGAGCTGCGACCTATCGGATGCTCTGATAACACCCAGAGCACACTCCTCGGAACTGTGGTTCTTAGCGCACTTCACGCATCGAGGCTGCATTTGGCAGTTCGACGCGGCGTGCCCGAACCTCTGGCAGCGAATGCATTGTATAACGCCTTCGCTCCTTTTTAGTTTTTCCCAGTGAACCACCTGGTAGTCTAGGACATTGATACTCCTTAGACTATCCAGACGGCTTTCGGGACTGAGCTGCACCAGGAAGAACGGCAGACTCCGCTTCTCCCGCCTGGCTCTAGCTGTGGTAAATGGCTTTACCCCACAAACTTGAGTCCTTCGCACTCCTTCTCTTTGAGCAGTGCCAGGATCTCCTCAGGATCAGAAGACGGTTCCAACCCCTTCAGCAGAATCGATTGCCGCTTTTCACACTTCGGTGTGAAAGAGTAGTGCTCTGTCGTCGTTTCCTTTAGGAGCTCTTTCACTTCTCCACTGTATTACAGTGGATGGCACGGCGATCGTTCCCCAATCTCTTAATGTTAAAATTGTTACCAATGACCAACTTACACAGGTCCTTGGTTGCATTTACCTCTAGTTTATAGGTGTTGATAGGAGGCACCTTCTCCTTCTTCTTCTTCTGCTGCTGCTGCTGTTGTTGTAGCACTTGTGCTATTGTATTTGTCTGTTGTTTTTTCTGGGGCTGCTTTTGAGCAAGCTGCGACTGCTGTTGTTGTTGGGATTTTTCATGCTCTTCCCTCTTCCTTCTGACCATTTGCTGTTCTTTAATGACCTGCACCATTTGCTGTAGCATTTTGATGCTGCTACTTATAGATTCGATTTCCTCCTCTTCATCGTCCGAATCGCTTGCTGCTAATGAAGCGAAGTTGTTTTCTGCCCTCACTCCGCCAAGCTTTACAGTGGTCGTTGGTAAGGTGGGATGGTGTGCCAAGTTAGAGATTGGCTTTAGCTTCCTCTTTTTCTTTGGCTTCGGCGTTTGGCTCGAACCACTCGAAGCCTCACCTGATCTCTCAGCCGATCCCGCTATTCGCATAGCGGATTTCTCTCCACAATCCATCACTTTTAAGCAAACACTGCAAACACTTTTTTATTAAAAATTGTCTTTTTAAATTAATTTAATAATAAAGACAAAAAAAAAAAGAACCACAACCCCGAGATTTTTTGTCCGGGTCTTTATCGCTTCGGCTACCGAACACTTGGAGAAACCACTGCCTAAAAGTATACTCAGTATTTTTCCGCTCTTTTAAAGCCGAAACAAAAAACACGTGCAATCTCCTTGGAGGTCTATGAACGACTGACGGGTCTGCTAGTAAACAATACCACATGGTTTGCGGTCAAGATTCATCGGCCTTATTGAATGCGATTGCAAGACGCCGACGACTCTATCATTCATGCGGAAATGCCTTCCTGTTGACGACCAGTTAAAAACCATACCACACGTCTGTAGGATTGCCAAACTGAAATCATCTATTTTGAGACTCCATTGGCAGGCCTTGAAGGTTCTTCTAGTGGGGAGAAGCAAGAATGTCTCCCTCCCAGACAGTACAAAAATTTCTCTTGCAACAAGCTTCAATAAAAAATTTTATTTCAACGATCAGCATGCATTGGTGAACGCAACGTTACGAAGGCCAGAAAACAAGGTTGCTAATCTACATATAAGTATCTAATCAGGCATGGCGTCACTTACCCCATTATGAAAAGCATTGATATGTTAAAAAGGAAGATCCTGCTTTCATATGTTAGACTTGAGTTGATATACTTCCAATTATTAGACGGATTTCTAAGAGGAATATGTATATAATGACACCTCGGTGAATCGTTTAAAAGGAAGTGCATTCCACTTTTCTTTTCTGCGTTATCTTAAGTTTTAAATAAAATTTTAAAAATAAAATATCCATATCTACAATAACATGACGTCCTTCATCTGATCTGGTAAAAGCAGGTCAACTACTGGCAGAAATATCCCTTACAAATTTTAAAGTATTCATCCCCATCCTGCGACTTTCTTTCTTGGCTACTGCAGCTACAAAGAACATCAAATCAACATTGTCTCCGAAGGCCTAACTCCACTCAGCAGACCTTGTACCTTGATGACTTGCTGAAAATCAGGTCAATGTTAAATAAATTCTATAATGAACATTCACTGCATCAGTGACATCCTTTAGCAGCACAAAATGTTCATCTCCAATTACATTATCCTTCAGCGAACAAAGAGGCACAACTAGTTGTAACCAGAGGGATAGGAGAGGAACAAAAATAAAAACGGAGCAAAACAAAAACTGCAATACTGAACAAAAAGGATAATGGACATATCTTTTATATTTTCAACTCCATTACATGCCGGATGAAAACAAGCGCGCACTGAAGGATCCGTCGTCCTCTGAATCAGTATTCATCCGCTCCACCTCCCCCATGAGCGTTGACATGTTTCTATATATAAACGCGCACTCAAAAACATTGAGAAAAAACTAAATGCAAGCATCACACTAGAGAAGGAACACGAGGACGAGGACGAACACTGGAGCCTTAGCTGGAGCAGTTCTCAATTCAATGCTACAGCTTTCAGCGGCGTCGCCACAAATTCCACATTTAGTGAGCCTCGGCAATGCACAAGGATAATTTTTTTTATCATCTTTTTCCTTGCTCACCCCATACGACGACCACCACTTACCATTCACTCTCAGCTCGCCCATCCTTATTTCCTACCACTCAACTTGTCCTGTGGCTGAACTCATTAAAGTAAATTAAGTATTACCAACTTGAAGCACACATACACACACACGCACAGAGAGAAATAGAGAGGGAGGGATAACGATAATATAAGGAAACGAATTGAAAAGAAGACAACTTCAAGGAAGGATAGATAAAGGAAAATAAAATTAATCATCCACCACCCCTAAGTAGGAAGTCTTACAATTTCCAACCCCTTTCCACCTCACCGCTAACTATTTGTTTGGATTTTGTTTAATTGCATTAAATTTATTTCCCAACAACAATAACAACAACGAAAAAAACAAAAAAAAAACTTCTCAAACAGTTGTTGGTGAAAGTTTTATTTTCAAGCAGCAGTCCCATACTATGAGTTTTGGTGAAGAAATAACTGCGCTGCGCCAGAGAATCCTGCGATGGCCACGACAAGGAATTTTTCTTTCTATAAATAATCTGCAGTCATTGTGGTGGCTGGGGGTCTTGCGGCTTGGAGAATCCTCGAGGATCCTTTGCAGGAGCGTCATTCATTCCAATGCTGCTTCTTCAATTAACGCCATAATTGGTGACTATTTTGAGGGTGACTCCGACAAAAATTCTCTCACTCTGACTCTGACTCTGAATCTGGCTCTGACTCTGACTCTGACTCTGACTGATTGTGCAACTGCACGTGTTTTGAAACAGGAAGCTCTGTAGGAGCAGATAGTCTTATTCTGCTACGACATGCAAGCGAGATTCTGTCTTGCTAGGGGATGTTATCAAAAACTTCACCATTCATTTGGTTGTTGTCTTGCTTGTGCAGAGCTTTGGGGAATCGTATTATCGTTTCGTTAGGGAATCACACTGTACAGCGATTGGGGATACATTGTAGTGTCTCTGTCTGGGGTGAAATAACGTGCGCTTTCTCTACCCTTAACTCGGATGCGGTCTGATTCGCAGACGTATGAAGCTGAACGGTGTCTGGCATCGGAGCACTGAGTTTAATTAGATTGATTTGATGGCGAACTTTTTGTAGTGCGGGCAATTGTATGGCAATTAGAAGTTGCTCAAATGAATTAATTACGGTTATGAATTGGTGCAGCAGTTTCGTGTATTTTTACTTGGAGAAGAGTTGGAAAATATTAACGTGGGATTGTTTGTGATGGTATTGACTCTTCGAAAGGAGTAACTACAGCGAAAGAATTATATATTTAGGAAGATCTCCATGTTGGTATTTTTTGTAAAAGACTAGCTCGCTGGTATTCAAGGAACCAAACTCAAAGTTTCTAAGTTCGGTAACAGCATGAGTAAATACTTACTTACAAGCAAGTGCGTGCTCGGTCAGTAGCATAATACTGGCCTAGCCCATCATAGGGCTCACAACCCTACACAGAAGATTTAGAAAAATGTGACGAACTAGCTAAGAGCCTCCGATAATAACTCATAATTTACCATTGACGATCCTCGCAAGCGATCAAGGACAACGATCGTCGAATCTGCACGTGGAATATTCGGAATACCAGTCCGCATGCAACCGAACAAAGTAGACATGAACGCTATCGAAGAACTGCGATGGGATGGAGCAGACAGATTCCTCTTGTTTTTAGCGTAAGTGCCTGCCGCGTGGGCTTAAACTTACGGGATGCCCATACATCCATGGGAGCAAGGATACGCCTTGCCATCGCTCACAATGATAATTCATTTTTGATACCAATTCGGAACTGTGTTGCCGGCACAAGTTCCACCCTTGGTATGAGTCGAGGCCGACCTAAAACCTCTTACTGTTCTTAGGGTCACAGCACCCAGCACTTATTGCAACTCCACATTGAGTCAACCAATGGAAAACCAAAAGGAAAACCAAAGGAAGACTCTTACCCGCGATTTTGGGTTTAAACCACAGCCACCATGACGCTCCCACAAGGGGGCCTACCTCTAACAAGTCAGGCCCGGACCGAGATCCGGGGGGCTCCTGACTCCCATGGTACCGTGATTTAAGTCCTGGTAGGGACTACCGGTGGTCCAGCCGCCAACAAGACCTATGACCGGCAGCTTGTGACTGATCAAATCGTAGCAACCTTCGGTAGCGTCATCTGAAGATGTTTACGATAAGACCAGTACTTTGCTCTGCCCCCGTTCATTATTAGACAACGTCATTAAAGGGCGAAGCCTTGATAATTGGGCGGGGGCCCAGGGATGGAGCAGACAAAAAGAGGACGAAGAAAGTATGCTCGACCAATGAAGCCGTATCATTGTTTGTCGGATCTTTAAGAAGAACGATCCGTTGAACTGCGCCAACTACAGGGGAATAAATGAATAAAAGTTCTGTCTGACGTGTTGTGTGAACGCCTAAGACTGTTTACCAATAGTCTGACTTGCTCTTTTCACATTACGGCGGATCTGGGAATAAACCCAAGAGCTCCAAATCGACGCACAGCACCTCCTCTGTGATTTCAAAGCCGCATATGAATACGTATATAAGGACGAACTATATAGAGCCATGTCTAGTTTTGGCGTCCCTGGAAGGTCATTTGGATATGCAGGAAGGAGACAGAGAATGGACGCTGCTAGGTCGGTAATGGCAAAACCGAGACCTTCAATATCAGGAAAGAACTTAAACAAGACGATGCGTTGCCAAATGGTTTGTTCAACATCGTTCTTGAACAAACTGTGCTATACTCTGAAGCCAACTCTAGGAGCACCATATTTCAGAAGTTCGTTCAGTAACTCGAATAAGCAGACGACATTGACATAATGGGATGAATACAGCGCGCTACGAGTATCAATGGAGCAAAAATCAAAAGTGGCAACAAAACAGATATACGCTGCTACCAAAGAGGGACACACAATACCGACGCCTAGGACAAAACGTCTCCATAGACAGGTAAAACTTTAACGTCATCAGCGGGTCGGTATTCCCAATCCTACTTTACGACGCAGGGGCTTGGACACTGACGAAAACGGACGAAAATGCTCTCTGGCGCATCAAAAGCGAGGTTCGGTAATTTTCAGCCCCCTTTTCTTCAATGAATAATGTCGAACTAGATAAAAAAGAGCGGGCAACTCGGCTTGAACTTTTGGACACCAGCGTTTCGGTCTTGGATAACGCTTTCGTTAGTTTTTCTCTCGTTTTTTTTTTAAATTCTGGCAACTAATGTTGGTGCTGACTTAGTACAATAGTTTAGCATCTTTTACTAGCCATTTCGTATGTGTATATGGTTATCTATCTGGGATTAGTGTCCCAGAATTTGAAGATTTAACATGAACATAATCAAGTCTGATAACCGATGTCAGGCCAAGTGAGGCGAAATGTTATCATAATTATCATGGAACTATCCAAATGATTTGTAAAGGGATGTCGCTGCGTCCTAATAAAAAACTTTTAATTATTATAGATTGATCACACTAAGATCGACACAAGGCAAAGATTTGGTCACCACCTCGTGGTAGCGAATCAATAGGATATTTGATGTCAAACCTCTGTAGTTGCAAATGGCTCTCAGAATTCAGTTAGAACAAATCTAATATAAAAAAAACTATCGTTTGTGAAAGTTTGTGGAGACAAGCTCACCCGCGCCAAATACAGAACGATGACTCTGCTTGGAATTACGTTCAAGTCACTACCGATAGTACTCTGTGATAGCCCGAAATCCTACATCAATAATCTCATACGTTTTATCAGCGTGGTTTAAGATTTCTAAGTGTTCACAACGCTTAACTGGCTTCAAAACATGTATTTTTGTTTTGTATCTTTAATTTGAGACGTACGGCTGGAGCCGTGCAGAGGAATACCACTTTTTCTTCTTTTGGATTTGAGTGAGATATAACTACTTGTTCTGAATCCAACAGACATTTGATAGAATAATTAAAGTAATAGACGTGCAAATGCGGTCTAAAAAATGTATTTCGATCAAACCGATTTTTTTTTTTCACATTTGGGGCTGGCACTGTTGTCCAGGAAGTCACCTCCTCCTCTGTTGAGATTAATTTGTGCCAAGTCCAAATAATAGGTTGTTTCGATCAATTGTACTTCGACTAATTTGTTTCCCGTCAGTGATGTAAATGACAGTGCCTTCTGCTATTTTCCTTTTGGCTTTTATTTGATATGCACCATTACATGATATCATTACCAATATTTAGTACGAAGTGGTAGAAAAGGTCTCTAACTGTGCAGGCTGAAAATATAGCTCCCAATGATCTCATGTTTCTTCTGACGTTAAGTTAGTAAATGCTTAAGTCTTCGAGTCAGTCCAGTGATTTTACTCAGGATTCTTGGTTGACGTGTTGTCGCAGCCGTATGAAGTGCATTCTCGCATATTTGGCGATGGTCTCCTCTACTGTTTCGGGGTTAAAACAGCGGTGTAAATTCGAATTCTTTACATACTAGGCTGCCTTGATGATGTTTCTTATGACTTTGTTTTGGAACCGTTGGATTATAGCAATATTGATTCTGGAAGTACACCCCCATAGTTGGATACCGTATGACCATATTGGTTTCAGTATCAGTTTATACATTAAAAATGTGTCTTCTATCGATAGTGGCGATCTTCTACCAAGAGCCAGTTAAGTTTTCTAAAGCTTGACGTCTAGATTCATCCCCAAACGTTCGGCTGAATTAGAGTAGGGAATTTGAACTTCAGAAATAAATATAAGGGATTGGACGACTTTTTTATTTGTAAAGTTTACATGAACTGATTTTGAGCTATTTCTGGTCCATCTGAGAACTTTGTCTAGAGAACCATGAATATATTCAGTTGACTCGCGTTCATTTTTCCCAATTGTAGGTATAGCTGTGTTATCAGAAAACCTAGCTATGATACAATTTGAAGGTGTTCACACATATGTCAACGTCATTGGTAGATATAAAACTGGACGACGTAGGACACTTCCTTGTGGAACTCCAGCCTTAATTTCTCTGAGTTCTGAGTACGAACTACCTTGTCTTATTCTAAAGTACCTATGCGTAAGATACGATTCTGGCACGTTTGCATATTCCCTTGGAAAAGCTGGTTTTATTTTGTTAAAGAGGCCTGCGTGCCAAAATTTGTCGAATACGTTTGAGACATCCAAAAATACGGCTGACAAAACGTTTTTATTCGCCAGAACTTTATATGTGAAACCAAATTGTTGTTCTGGAATCATATTACAGCCAGTTATGAATAGGCTTAGGCTCTTTTTTGTTAAGTTTTGATAAAATGGATAAAAGAGAGATTGGTCTGTGGGATGATTGGGATGGTGATCATTACCACGTCTACAACTTTCCAGTGACAGCTTGAGAAAAGCCCTTGTTAACAGTTCCTATAGTACCTCGGCAGTTATTAAATCGTAACCTGGTGATTTTTGCGTTTGAGATCGTTTCTGATTATTAGTCTGATTTCCTACGGCGATGCAATTATAATAGGTAATCAGCAAATAAGTCTGCCTTTCGGTGTTTGTTTTAGCCTAAGGGTTTCCTGATATCAAATGTGGGTTCTGTTGTATTGGATGTTTTAGGTTATTGATAGTGTCCCAAAGAGAGTATTCTGTTAGCTAATTAGAAGTCAGTTCGCTCACAAATAGGTTAAATGATTGGTTTTTAAAGACATTTCTCTTTTCAGCTGTTTGGTGCATTACTTAATTAATTTTATTTCATCTACAAGTACTTAAGGCTAAAAGATGTAAGAATTTAAAAATATATTGTAAATTAAAGAAGAAAATAAATTAATTTTTTGGTTTAATGATAGAATTAAAAAATCATTTATAAAAGTTAATTTCTTTTTAAAATTCTCTCTAGATAGAGACAAGTCGATGAGTGAATACACTTCATTAAAAGCTAATATGGCTGTTAAAAGAGGCCCATTTTGGCCATAGTTAGTTCTGTGGTTAATTTCTAACAGAAGATGCCTACTTCTTAAAGCTCTACTGGGTGCATAAATAGGAACCATTGAGAGAAAGAATGGAAAGCAAATCTCTCGTAAACATTAAATCATGAAAATGCCGCCGTCATTTTAATGATTCTATCCCGAGTAAAAGACATCTGGCCCTATACTCCGGTGAAAAGCTCCAATTCATTTTGTAAAAGATGTATTTTGTAAATCGCCTTCCAATTTTTTCCATACGATCAAAGTATGAAACGCACAAAAGATTCCAAATGACATCTACGTATTCTAACATAGATCGAACTAACGCAGTGTACAACGAAAGTAGATAAAATGAATCCTTAAGTTCTTTTCCATTACGTTTGATAAATCCGATGTTTGAGTTTGCTTCGGAGACAACGTAATCAATGTGAGATCTAAAGGAAAATTTCTTATCAAAAATTACACCCAAATCCTTAATTTTAAAAATATGTTTTAAAGAAGTCGATTTAATAGAGTAATTAAATTCTGTTGTTAACGAACATCTGGAGTACTCTGTAACATAACACTTTATATTCATTTTATATTTATATTCAAATCAAGGCGATTTATCTTACACCAGTAAACAATATTATTAAGATCTGATTGAATCAAAAAAGCAATGTTCTATACTCTTAATTCTCATAAATATCTTAAGATCATCTGCGTAAAGGAGACAATGACAATTTTTAATAACTGAAATGATGTCATTTATAAAAATTACAAATAGCAAGGGGCCTAGATGGCTTCCATGAGGTACTCCTGAAGAACTGTTGATTGATTTTGAAATGTTTGTCGTTTAACTCGTTGAGTGCGACCAATAAGAAAAGATGATAAACAGCGAAGGATTTCCGAGTGAAATCCAAGGTATCCCAACTTATTAATAAGAATTAAATGGTCAACCGAGTCAAAGGCTTTACTGAAATCGGCATAAACAGCATCAACCTCAACTTTGTTTTCTATCTCTTTCAAAGTATAAGATGACAATAAGATCATGCCACAAATTCTGGATTTGACAATACTTTCAAATATCTTTGGAATCACTAAAAGCTTGCAAATGCTACGATAGTTTTCAGTATTATTTTTATCGCCTGATTTATAAATACGAGTAGGCACCAAGAATGAAACCTTCCACTCGTCAAAGAAGACGACATTTGAAAGCGACCGATTGAATATACGCCAGAGTGGAAATGAGATAGATTCGCTACAAAACAACAACGGCAGGAATACCATCAGCACCACAATTTGAAGTTGGTTTCGAGTATGTTAACGAGTATGTCATTTCTCACTATTCCAGGCGAAGATGTATTTAAGAACGAGACAAACAGTTTAAGTGTCGTATCAATGTCAAAGGATGCCGGCGGACTTACGTTTCGAGTTTATCAAATACCAGAATGACCTACAATTCTTCTTAATATTGCGTTCAATAGACATAATGTAATTGTTATGTAAAAATTTGCTCAACGATATAAAATTCTTACGAAGATTTTTAAACGTGTAAGAGTCACAATAATTATTTCAATTTTTAAATCAATTAAATGCTTTGGTTTTAAGCTTTTTAAACGACTTAATTAAATGTTTATGTTATTATACCAAGGCGGCTTGGTTGGCACACAATTTCTGGACATAGGGACAAATCTCGCAAAACCATCTTCTAGTATCACAATGAAATGTTTGTACATATTACTCAAATTTAAGTCAGAAAACTCATTATTCCAATTTATATTCGATAGGAAACTATTAAGTTCATTAAAATAAGTTTTCATAAAGTTAAATTTAAAATTAATTTTTACATTGGAATTATCAGGTTTAACGTACATGTAAAATTTTATATCAATAAACAATCCTTTATAATTAATAGATTTATTTAAGAAGGAAAATTAGGGACTAACAACGTGATCTCTAAGTTCATTACAACAAATCTAATATTTTAATGATAATATTAATTTGTTTTAAATTTAAAGAATTAATAAAATCAACAAAGTAAGATTCATAGGTATCTCTAATAATTGAGCTGAATTAGATTGCTCAGACCAAATCCAGTTAATACAAGTGAGATTAAAATCACCAAGAACACGAATGTATTCTGATGTAGAACAATTATTATAAATAAATTCAATATTGTTCATATCTTTCTCATAGCAATCAAACGAGCTGGAACATAGCTTATGATAAAAAACATACGAACTTTTTTGACAGCATTTAAAGTGATGTGGAATGACCATTGTTCCACGTAATTGGAAGGTAGATCGACTTTTTAATAGTTTGGGTATTTATACAATTTCTGTTAGCTTTTTTCGTACAACAAGAGTGCTTTTCTAGGCTGCACTTTGCATTTGTTTGGCAAATAAAAGTACATCATTTGTCGATTTGGTTTCATCAGTCAACAGTTTGTTAAAATCTAAGTTTTGCTCTACTAAAACTTGAAAATATTGCCAATCCGTAATCTTGTTTGTAAGGTGTAAATTTGGATTTGTCATGATAACGCATTCACCAAGAGTAGATATACTGCAAAGTGATGGGAGTTTATATCTGTTCCAACTTCTATTACGAGAAATTTTATTGAAACTTGCTTCATTTTAAAGAAACTGATTAGATATGGCATTTTATCTTTATCCGTATGCTTATTGGCTTACCAATGGAGATAAAATCACATCCCTCATCTTGAACTGCTCTTAATAACCCACGTCCTTTTGTTGTGGTTAGTCGAGAGCCCCAATGTGTGTCTTCAACATTGAATCTGTTATTATACTCGTATAAAAATGTTATTGTACTCGTAATAAACTTTTGTATTGTTCGCATTTGATTTTATGCCTTGATTGGCTGTAGACTGACGTAAGAGGTAGTTGCTGATGTCTAGTTATAAGATACGGTTTTTGATTGGAACTCTTCCGTGCACAGCTTATCTCTTTCCCATTTTGTATTTTCAAAGGATACAATACAAATAAATGTGTACGAATAAAGTCCGGGATCTTGCATCGGGGAATAGTACCATGTGGCTGCATTTGTGTGATATGTTTCGCAGTTTTGAATTTTTAAATAAGTAAGGTGTGATTCAGAAATCAGACATACGTCAATTTTTTTCTGTTCTAAAGATTGCCTGAAGCTCACCTCTGGGTGCAAGCCTAACATAATTTTTAAGAAACCTAATCGAGAGTTTTAATTTGTAAGTATTTATTTACTTTTTCGAACTGCACTTGCAGACTTAAGATGAATTTTTGTTGATCATCAAGTTCTGCTAGAATCATTGAAAATAGTTTTTTGCCTTAATTCTTAGCTTGGGTATGGATTTTTGACTATTCGTGCATTGTAAAAAGTAGCTTTTCCTGAGGGTTCTTCGGACTTATCATATAGATGTATATATTTCGCTAGCTCTTTCACTTGTAGATGTCGACATTCAATTGAAACTAACACATCCCTAGTATCAAATCGATAAAAAGAAAAGTTGGTTCAGAGTGCGTAGAGTTTGAAGTTGACTCCATCGATTAGGCCTGTTGTTAGTTCTTAGTTCTTTGCAGTGCTCGACATTGTCTCTTTTGTTTGGATTCGAAAGTGTTCTTTCTAATCTGAGGCTTTCGATTCCTTTAAGTTACCCCATTTAAAAAAAAAAAAAACTGCGAGTATCTGGATCAAAATATTTTTCCTAGAAAGTTAGATCATCTTATTTAGCGCGATGACAATGGCCCACAGTTTATAATGCTAACGAATCAATTTAAGTGTATAAGAACTGCTTGCTAGGGATGTATCCATTAACACCTTATTTCAACAGGACGATGGGAGAAACTCCAATAGAATTTTAAAAGGTGTCCGGATTTCTGGCTGTAAATCTACAACAGAAATATTTTTCCGGATTGATTTAATTTTAACGTAACCCCTTAACTGCTATTAGCTTACAAGGATAACTTAAAATTCATGTATCTAGTATAAGTTCAAAGATAGACAAATTTTCTGAAGGCTTCAGCTATCGTAACTCATATCCTTCTCGTCTACAAACGAATTGATGGTAGACAGGTGTTGCATCATACAACAATAGATCAAAATCAAGCAACACACAGACATACCTACGAAGAATAAGAAGAAGCAACGCACATTCCAGCAAGTCGGGGGACGCAGACTACTTCACAAAAGTATAACACGAAAATACTTTTTTTATTTTGTAAGAGTAGGATTGATTACACCATGTGTATTAAGATTTAGTGATAAGTAATTTGTATATAAATAGAGCCTTTGTGAAATAAAGACTGATTCAAGTAAGAAATGTCGGCGACATAACTTTTATTCCCTGAGATCCCACCCCACCAGAGGTGAGACTCACGCATGCTAACATTAACAATGGGTTTAATCTGATACAGTGTCTGCCGCCGACAGTTGAAAAGCGAATAACTTGAAAAGTATTTCTGAAGAGTAAGATTTAATACAATTTTCTAAGATTATCTTTCAAGACTCCACTTCTCTTTTATGTAGACTAATTTTTCTCTCAAAGACCTACCAAACCACATCCATAATTTTCATGATTTCTGGGATGGAAAAACCTAGAACAAGAAATGTCCTATTATAACTAATCTGAACTCCTTTAAATGGACAATTTTGTGACCAAATTTTAGTTTTTTGCATTCAATTTAACCCTTTCCTAACGGCTCCTAAAAATAATGAGAAAATATAAATTTTTGCAATAAAATCTTTTAAAATTATATAAAAAGAAAAACATATATATTTTTTCGATTTTTATTAGGGTTCTAAGTACAGTTTCCAAAATCTAGACTTTTTGGTACCGCCAGGAGCTTTGTGTACCAACAAGTCTGTATTTTACAAACTAAGGAAATTTTTGGACTCATTATCAGCACTTATCTACTAACTAATGGACGCCGTAGTATTCTGAAAAACAGTTCTTTTTGCCATTTAAACACAAAAAACATTACAATTCGAGAATATTCGAGGCTTTGACAGTATGTTTTTCATACTGCAGACTTCACTTCTTTCCCTGCTTTTGTTGAAGCGAGGCCAATGAGCCCATCTGTTTCCATCATTACATCTTTGAGGGTAGATAACCCCGATTTACGTCGCTTGGACACACTACGGCTTGGGACATTACCTTCTGAAGATCTATTTTTTTTTAGAAATTGGTAGGTCTTTCTTCGACATAAGGCCTTGTGTCATTGACCTTCTAAACTCTTTTAGTGGCATTTTCTCCATTTTTAGTCCATGAACAATATCGGCATGATAGAAATGCTATATTTATCATGCCCCAGAGTAATCTGTGCACCATTTTTGAGACTTTCTATCTACACAGTACAAGGCTCTCAAACGATCTGCAGTATACACCCCTCCCAACGGTCCCTTCAGTTTTCAATTTCTCCAGTAAGGGAACAGATGCGAAAAATTGTCAAAATATATTCCGTCAGTTCTAATAGAACTCTTTCTCCAAGTGAATAATCAGCAACTTCGCCGTCATTTGTTCATCTTTGCCTTGATAAATCAGAAACTTCTCGATAAAACCTCTTTGATCTCCCAAGCACCATAGTTTGTATCCCCTTTTTATAGGTTTCATCGGAAGATATTGTTTCAGACCCGATCTGCCCTTGAACTTTACCATCGACTGATCAACACTCATTTCTCTGGTTCCATGATAACATTCTTGAAATTTTCGGTTCAGCTCTTCCAGTATTGGCCTTATCTTGAACAACTAATCTTTACAGTTCCGAGGCATCATAGAATTATCATTATAATGCAAAGATGACAGTATTCCCGCAAATCTTGCCATGGTCAGACCAATCTGGTCTCGAATTGTGTCCCATATAAAAGTATATACCTATGAAGGCAATCAACTCTTCTTTGTTCAAATTCATTATTTTATTTTTGGTAGTAGCGTAAAGGTTGCTTTGATACACGATGCTCTCTAATATGGAATCAATGAAAACCAAGAAAGTATCTATTGGCGTATCGCAATCCGAAAAAAAAATGCTTCAACTGCTCCAGTATCACCATAATATTCGGACTAGTTAGTTTGCTTATCGAATTTTTTCCACTTTCGGTCTACTTCAAGTGTTTTCCGTGAAGTTGGTCGGTAGCTACCGAAGTGTCTGGTATTGGAGCAGCAACACTCACATCAGAGCTTTATGTGGCTGTTACATGCTGAGGGTTCAATAATTGCTGTCTTTCTTCTTCCAAGGTCGACAGCGGATTGAGCTCTCTTTCCAATTCTTCTTCGAGAATTTCATCATGGTCCCTTTGATTCTCGTCATCGGCCACTTCTACATTAGATCCTGCGTTACATTCTGCAAGACCTTCTAGAAGATAGGCTTCAATCAGCGCGATATTATTCGAGATATCGCGCATCGTAAATGATCTGAAACAACACTACAATTAAACCCAAAAAAGTCCCTGATGTTACTTTGCAGTCTCCAGCAGATTTTCATAATCTTAGAATAGAAATAACTGGAAATATGTGTAAAACTCGTAAAAATACTTTTATCGATAAGGTCAACTAATTTTAAAAGAAAATTAAACTTTCCTTGCAATTTTCTATTTTTAATATATTTTTGAAATTTTCACACTTCACTTACTCCGCCGTTTGTTCAAATCTCAATTTGCAAGTTTCACAGATTGTTTATTTTCCGCCAGAATTCAAACAATGTGCTGTCATTGGCTTGCCAAACAGTACTTTTAAGGATCGACAATGATAATTGTCTGTTATGCGGTCAAGTGTTAGAATTCATACCGTCATATAGGAAAGGGTTAACAGTCAGAATTTGAGCTGCCCCTTTAAGGAAACAGTGAGCAGTCGAGTGTTCGAGAAAAACCTAAAAAGATTGGTTGAATGATATACCAATTGATTGGTTACCAATTTAAATACCTGATAATCAAGGCGGAAACTCTAATTCCTCTATACGAGATACACGAGCATGTATCCCGCCGGTGAATAGATAAATATATTAAAAGTGCAACTACATTGTCACAGTCGACTACAGTTGATATCTTTTGTCAGACAGACAAAATTTAATTTAAAACTAAGACCTAAGGGTAGTCGCAGTCAAGTCTTTTGTTAAGATATCTGTTAGAATTTCATCTGTTAAAATGTTATTTAGCTTTATCTCTAATTTTTGCGCACGCTTCTAATAAATAGATAACATTAATCCGCCCACCCGGTAACTTTGGGTCACCGTTTTAGTTCCTAGAGTAATTTTCACAATTTTTTGAAAAGCAATCCCATTCGCACTCATTCACTTTGTTTCCCTAAGGAAACACTACGTAGAAGTGAAAAAAAGTTAAAAATGTATTATTGTAACAAACGTACACCGCCATCATTATTTACCAACCTAATCCACGCAGGTGGTGTCCCACGGTCAGCTGTATTGCAATAATAATAGAATACACGGAAAAGCATGCCTCGTATGCAAAGTGTGTTCTTTTATGCTAGGTGGCTTTTAGTTGTCATGGTTACTAACGGGAAACTTTATTTAGAGTCCGTTAATATCTATTTCCCTTTGCACCAAGTGTCAACAGAATACAAGTGGTTATTGCAGGATTCAGTTCAGATTTTTTGTGCTCCAGTAAGTTGTTCCGAATTGCAGTGTGTGTTCTTTCAAGCATTATAGGATGTACGAGTATAAGACAATTATTTTCTTGTATACAGATTGACATTCAAATCTTACACATAAGGATATTATAAGGGCGATTGAAGCTGACTCGGACAATGATAAGAATGGTTTTGAAGACACAACGAAATCGGTGAGGGAGATTGCACAAAGCATGGGAGTATCCCCAATGACAATAATTGGACACCTTTTTCGCATAGGAAAGGTAAGGAAAATATTGGTTTTCAAATTTTTACTATAAAATCGGGCATTTCAAGTGAGGAAGATGCTACCGAAATCTTTGAGAAATTGACCGATGAAATAGAGCTAAATGATGAGGATGATGATGTAAACATTGAAGCTGAAAGGTATCTTTGGAAGGATGGAACTGAATGGAACTCTGAACCGTTCAGTCAAGGAAGATCGCTATTCGTAACATTATTAGAGGCCAATTAGATAAATTTGTTTTACTTCCTGGAAAGCATATTACCGACGTAACTGATGCATTCGTCTTTTTTTTTGATAGTACGATGATCATGATGCAAAAAAGGAAGAGCAGAAATGGAAGCTCACTGACGCCTTTGAAATAAGAAGTTTCATAGGACTGCTTATTTACCCGGGCACTAGAAAAGAAGGCACTTTTGATTTTACAAGTTCATGGCCATCCAGTGTTCAGGGCAACAATGTGAACCTGACAATACATCCCTTCAAAGACGGATAAATATGGCATGAAGATCTGGTGGATATGTGATAGCTCTACATCTTATCCCTTGTTTGGTATTCCTTACCATTGTAATCAAGCCGAGAATGTGGTGTTGATGCTTTCCGAGTCTTACTCTGGATCGAACCGAAATCTCACTTTGATAATTTTTTTACATCATATCATCTGTCAAATCAATTATTGAGCAGGGATCGCACCAGTGTTGGAACGCTAAGCAAAAATAAAGCATGTATTCCAAAAGAATTTCTTCCCAACAAAAGCAGGTGTCAGGAAAAAATATCATTAGTGAGTTACGTCCAAAAAAAAAACAACAAATCAGTTTTGTTCTTATCAATGATGTTTCATACCAAAACAATGAATATCAACAACAAAAACAAACTAGAAGTTTTGTTGATGAGGGCTGAAGGGGCGGTTGATACTTTGGATCAGATATGCCATTCAATTTCAGTCAAACGGAAGTCGAACAGGTGGCATATGTGCATATGTGCATATGTGCATATGTGATTTGGATGAAAACATATCCAAATTGGAACGCACCTAAAAAGCACAAAGCAAGACCACTACTTCTCAGAGATCTTGCAATGTAATTAGTTAACCTCACATTTTACGCCGCAAGACTAGGTATTTGTCAGGGCCATCTGCAGCAAAGAATTCTGAAGACAACAAAGATGACGCTTCTAGAAAGAAGAAACGATGTTACATGTGTTCTCATGATATAGGCCGAGCTTAAAAACAAATATGTTTTAAATGCAAGAAGAGCGTCTGCAACGAACATTGAGGAGAATCAGTTGTATGTCAAGTTTGTACCTTAAAAATAAATCAACCAAATAATAAAATAACAAATCAAACAACTTACAAATGGAGTTATAATAGTTATTTAATTATAAATAAGAAATTAAATAATAATTTTCAATATTATTTCAAATAATAATTATCACTTTTCTAATACTGTGACTTTGGGTCACCACCTGGGTGGTTTAGGGTGAAAATTGACTTGGGCTGTGTGTGCTTTCGCTGGATAAGTACCACAGCTACTGAGTATCTAAATTTAAGTCGTAGGAAATGTCGTGTCACATGATGTTAATACCGAAGAGCAGGCAAACTAATCCTTGAATATAAGATACACATATCCTTTATTTGTTATTTTCCAGTAACAGAGTTAGCACATATTTGAAGAGAGCCTCTGTTTTAAGTCAACTGGAAACGGGATAGGGTAGCACTGCATCTCAAAATATCTGACATATGGTGGGATCAATCAATTCTTATAAATGACTTGATGCATGTTATTCATATCGAAATCGCTTCGTCCATGTATTTCATTCTAGAGGTTTCAGAAAACTTCCTTTAAATGTACCACGAACTCAAGCGAAAAGAATAAGGACGTCATGTCGTTGAAGAATTTCTGTGTTAACCCTTAATAACGCAGCTTTAGTTGCAGCCGCCTAAGAAAATACATGTTTATTTTTGAATTAGTCAGGATGTGTTTGAAGAAATTTTTGAAAGAAAAAAACAAAGTTTGCTTAAATTTTGGAGAAAAGTGAGGTGGAAATAAGTTTGCCACTGCCTGTTGGTGACCGAAAGAAATATGTGAACTGTAACTATTTTTTTTGTACACCAAATGATTTCCTTGTTGACTTGGCTGGCGTTTTTTTGATATTACGTGGCCTATTTTTAACTTGTTTGTTTGGAAGTTTCCAATAAGCTCTTGGCCAAGTAATACCCTGAAATAAAAGTGGGATAGTTCTTGTGTCCTCACCCGGACTATAGAAGAGTGCAAAATTTGAACAATTGTCACAGCCGCATGGAGAAAACAAATAAAAAATGCGTAACCACCAACGTTTACTTCGGCGTCCTACGCTATTATAGGTGGCACGCTTTTGGTCGAAAAGGTCGAAGCCACCTATGCGCGTGGTATATTGTTGAACTGTCAACGGACAGGGGATTTCAGCTTTAGATCAATCTTTCTGCGTACGTGTTACCACAAGCTTCGTTGTCGGATCAAATGCAGTTGATAACAGATTTACCTGCTTCGTATGCATCCACTGTGTAAAAGCTACATTTTGCCGCTTCCTCCACTTATGGTAAATTCCCCTTTCATCATTTTGTTTTTTTGTGCTGCGATTTTTGGGAGTCCCTGTCGATTTGACCTCACAGTTGCAGTTGCATAAATTTTGTTTTCATATAGGTCTTGAAGCAGCTGAAGAGATGAAAAGAAATTGTCAGTTGTTAATGCCTTTCAGTGAGTGACAAAGCTGTTCTACAACTGAGGCTCCTAATCCCAGTTCAGGCGTATTGTCTGTTTTTTTGCCGGTGTATACATCGTACTTTAATAAGTATACAGTTTGCGAGTCACACCTAGCCCACACTTTGAAGCCTCTTTTAGTTGGCTTGAGTGGTATATACTGCTTGAGACTGGATCGACCTTTGAAGTGAACCATGCACTCATTAATTGATTGGGACTTAGTTGCTATAGCAGAGCTTTCAAAACGCTAATTCAAAGTTATCAGCAGCGGCCTTATTTTGAACAGACGATCAAAGTTAGCTTCTCCATATTTGGGTCTGATGGAATTGCCAGCCAAGTGAAAATTCTGCCAGTTTTTTTTGAATCTTTTGCATAGCATGACTGATGCAATAACTTCATTAAAAAAGAATGGGTTTGTTGACCAGTAATATTCAATAGACGGAAGGTTTTCGTCTGCACTTTGGTCGGAAGTAGAGCTGCAGCATGGCAAATCAGATATCATAGTATCATCAGAATTTGTAAGCCGACTTTCTTCACAATTTTTATTTCTGACATGGGATCATCCACATCTTCAACATTTTCGAAATCGTCTTCGGATTTCTCGCCATCAATTTCATAAAAAAATTCCTCAATTTCGTCATCATTTAGTTTTGCCTCAGACATCTATTAAAAAAAGACAAATATCTGTAACAAGGCAGCACAACAATTTTGCTACCCTGACAAGGCAGTGGCAAATATATTGCCAGTTATGTAAACAATCAATATTCCTACCTTGCATTACTTTTTTACTTTGTTTAGGGTTATTCTCTTCAAAAATATGTATTTAAATCTTTTTTAAAGTAAACTATTCATCAGACTAGTGCATTCACCAATTTGAACAACATTAAAAAAAAAAACGGAAAAAACAGCCGTTTTCAATGACCGTGTACGGTGTAAAAATGTATCACTATACGATAAATGAATTTCAGAAGGTTATTCTTGTAGAAAATAGGAGTAGATGTCAGTTAAAGCACAAAAAAGATTTCAAAAATGGATGCATTGGATTTGCTAAACTAATAATCGTCAGGTTAGGAGATATGAAATATACTTTCCAAAGCAGAAGCTGTTTCGGCAGTGGGAGTACGTACATAAGTCCACATAGTTTAAATTGCTTTCGAAGATCACAAGCAACAAGAAAGCAGCACTACGCCATTGACACGAGACATTTGGGCTTCAAAATATTGTCCCAGTCAACAGCGAATCGAAGGCCAGCAGTCTTTCTTTTGAAGATGAAGATGACTTCTTATGTGAGGCTTGCTTATATGGAAAACAACAACGTGCAGTTTTCCTTTCCAATGAAAATAAACCAAGTTCAGGGGGAGGGTACAAGTACAAAGTGGAACATAAACAATGTCGTAAAGTGAATCTGCCATATTGTAGACAGATAGAGAATTAGTTGAAAACAAGCAAGGGAGTAAGTCACACCTGAATAATGCGGAATTGTTGTTACTGCTTCTTTAGCCAATTTCCGGTCCGTTGAATTAGGCGTCGTTTTTCTCGTCATCCTGCACCATGTGCTCGTGCCAAATGGTCGTGAAGTGGCCGGCCTTGTATTGCTCGTTCGACCGAGAATATCACTTCAATGCCCGAGGACATCCGAGAGAGTCGCAAACATCGACGAGACAACGATGTACACAATTTAGCATTGGCAGACATTTGTTGCGTGAATGTTGGTAAAAGACCTGAGGATGTTGCCTTATAAAGGGCAAACTGCTCATCAATTACTGCCTTTTGACCGGCAAGTGAGATTAACTCGCTCCCATGCTCTGTCAAACCTGGCGCAAGAAGACGATCATTTCGTATCCAAAGTAACCACAAATGAATAAGCAAAATTTGCATTTCTGGGGCAGGAAAAATGCACATGGAATGCATGAAAAGCTATTGCATCCCCTTAAAATTACTGTTTAGTGCGGCATTTACAGTGAAAAAGTGATTGGCCCTTATTTTTTTGATAACTTCAACGGCACCACCGTAACCGTAACTGGGAAACGCTACAGACAGATGTTTCGCCCGCGCTGTGTGCAAACAGTTCAAGGGTACCTTAACCCCGTGAGCACGCGCTACTTTACAAAGAAAAAAACAGATAGACAAGTTGCTGAATTGAGTGTCGAGCATTGTTAATTATAGCAGGACCGAGCTGTGTGAGCGACAGCTTGGGCAACGATGGAAATTTGGAATCACTAATTTCCAGGCCAATTTCTGTGCGATCTGCCGTGTTGACGATTTCAACTGGTCGGCCAGACTTCTTCATTTGGGGATTTTTTTGAAATCTCGCGTTTAACACAACAAACCACAAACCTTGCAAGTCTTGAAAACCAACATTAAAGAAGAAATCACTAATTTTGAGCCAGATGTTTTACGAACAACAATTCAAAATGTGCATCAACGCAAAAGATGGTCATTTGAAAGATATAATTTTTTTAAACTTAATATCATCAATTTTTTCATTTGTAGCAAAATGGCAGCCAATTCACATTATGACATTACTTTTGCCCACCTTGTATTTCTTTCTTTTTAAAAACGATTTCTCGCATTTTCAGATAATTTTCTTTATAAAGAAGAAGACCTTACCTTAAATTAATTTAAGCTGAAACTGGTGCAAGGGTGAAGGTTTTACGATCTGGTAATATTTTAGAATACCCGAAAGCAAGAGGTGCAGAAACTTTTAATAGAAAATTATGTCATTCATCAAAGGAGCTTACATTTTCATCAGGTTCCTTACACGCCAGAGCAAAATGGGTGTGAAGAGCGTGAAATGCGCAATATTGTACAAGCAGCTCGGACAATATTTCACGGAAGATATTTGGACACGAAACCTGGAGCTGAGGCAGTGAATACCGCATTTTATGTTCCTAATTGCACTGGTACTGGCCCAATAAAAAGAAAAACACCGTATGAGCTGTGGTATGGAAAGCGGGCATAATAACCACCTTTCAAGTTTTTGGATCTACTGAAAAGTTTGTTCATAATATTCCACAAAAAAAGAGACGAAAATAGTATAAAAAATTAAGAAAGGGTATTTTCGTAGGGTATGATGACTTTGTCAACGGATATAGGGTATGTTTTGGATTTAGTTTAGGTCTGCCGTGATGTTCGATTTAGTCATTCCAAGGTGATGGTAAGTGGGTACGACAAAGTTGCTTCTTGTATTGGATGATGGAGATCTTCAAAGTGAAATTCCCATGGAAAAAAGGGTTCAGAAAAGCCGCCAATTTCAAAACATAACGAAGGTAGTCTTGCTGAAGGATAATGCTAAAGCTGATGGTGACGCAGTCGGTGCTGATGGTGATGCTGAAGCTGATCCTGATGATGTTTATAAAGAAGCTATAGGAGATAAATTGAATAAGAAATCAGTTTGAGTGAAACTTGCTGTGAAAACGGTAAGGAAGAAAAAACGGCTGTTCAGCAGCCAAGAGGATATAAGAATGGAAGCGCTCATGAATCGAAACTTAAGATGAGTTTGTATGAATTCAAACAAGCTGCAACCAAACCTTTACCAAACTTTTGAAGACACTTAAACTTCGGCCGTGTGCGGCTGATTCATGTAGTTTTATTAGTGACGGAAATGGAAAAATGTGATTTTGGCCATTTATATAAGACGAGGGTCTGATTGCATCAACGGATGATAAATTGTGTAATTAAGATATTTCCTGGGATTGGAGATAAGGAGATTTAAGGACTGGTCGATTATCATTAACTAATCGCAGTATGTGAGAAAGATTGATTGAAAAATTCAATATGTCGAATGCTGTACTATTTCAACCCCTGCGGAAGCATCAACAAAAGTGGACTGTTGAGAAGAATCAGCTAAGAGTATAAATTTTGCTTTGCGGCCTGCGGTGGGCAGCCTTATGCACCTCATGTTGGCTACACGTACGGATATAGCTATAGCAGTTGGATATGTGAGCCGCTACCTAGATAGTCCAAGTCCATCGCACGTTACCATGGTCAAGAGGATCATTCGTTACCTAAAGGGGACAGCTGATTATGGTATATTTTTTGAAAGCACTAAATTTAATCTTCCTTCTTTCAGTGGTGCAAACTATGCTGGTGACGTAGTAAAAAGGCGTTCGACCAGTGAGTATGCTTTCTTGTTGGGATCAAGCTGCGTCAGTTGGGCCTCGCAATGTCAAAAATGCGTGCTCCTATCTACAACTGAGGCTGAGTTTGTGACTGCTTATCGGACAGTCAAAGAGCTAATGCAGATTAAACAACTTTTGAAAGACTTACTGAACCAAAATATGAAACCAGTTCTATACGTCAATAATCAAGAAACCTTCATATTGATTAAAAGTCCTGATTTCTATAACTACACACATAGACGTCCATTTCTACATCAGTCGGGAAAAGTTCAAAGTTGGCTATACATTTACGAAAGCGTTGGGAGCATTTCAGCGATTTCGTTCTACGATAGGAGTTGGTGCTTTAAGTTGTACAAATTAATTTTGAATTTAAAAAATGTCTGCATGCTGGACTAACTTTTTTTATTTGTTTTAAATATCTCTAAGTCACCCTGTATGATTTATTCCTATTTTGTTATTTCACTATTGTTCACCCATATTTATACCTCTATGGATTCCTAGAGATGATTACAGTTCTCTAATGATATGATTGTACACTTCTTCTAAAAGAAAAATTCCTCTTTTGATGTTACAAAAGTAAGACGTGTTTTCTCTTAGTTCAGCATTCTGCTTTCGAATGTATTGTATATAAACTAATCTACACCGTTGCGCTTCAAGCCCGGTCTGATTGAATATTGACAGAGCTCCTCGTTTCAGTCTCGACTGGATTGTTTGAGCTCATAAAGAGACCTTTGCAGCATGCATACCCGCTCAAAACCGATTGGCTGAGTCTAATTTCTTTCAGCTTACTTTTTGCTTTGAAAAAGTTTTGACCCTGCCAACCTTGCCGTACTTAGAAAATGTTCCCTATCAATTTAGTTTTGAACATCATTTTCGGGATAATGGCCTTTTTACCACCCGGTAGCACAGTCAAAGTCCTAGTTTCGTTGAAAGCAGTGGATCAAACTCTTTTTGCATCACATTTCTCCACAAATTGGCATCAGAAAGGGAGAGAGCTCATTTAGGGGTTGCAAGATTACTCTTCGACCTGTTGCGTAGAGATTGTAATTCGACCTTGGCGTGGTCACTTCTTGGAAATATCCTCGTCTGGGATCGCAGTCTGAATACTGGCTCTACCAGTAACTTCGAAGATTGATGGAGACTGTATGGCTTCCTGTTTCAAACTTGCCGTTGACACAGTTACCTCCATAAAAATGGCATCCCGATTTGTTATTATTTTGTTCGGCAAAAGATTGAAGAGTCGATCGGGTTTGAATCTGTGCCATGTCCAAGAAAGATGTATTCTGTTGAGTTGGCTTCTTTCTTGCAGCCAAAAATACGAAGATGTGGTAAATCTGGTTTTCTTCATGACTAAATTTCTTCTAGAGATCATTCCTTGCTCCTACATAAGGAACGTTTAGTAACTTGGTTACAACCTATTGTCCAGCCCGAGGTGCAGCAACATATAATGTATACTGCAGACAATAATGCTGTTAATAGAAAAGCCATTTTGTTCGAAGGAATAAACAACGGGTCGTTGGTATAAAATGCCATTCATTTCCAAATAATGAAAAATTTCCAATGTATTCAGTGCACCTATCGGAACGAAAATTGTTTACATTTTTCGAACAACTTCTAGCGTTAAACTACTGTCATCAACTAGCTATCTTTATGTGATGAATTAAACTGACAACTATTACCATTGTAATTCTATGACTCACTAGGCAATGGCATTAGTGATTCACATTACGTTACAGGAATTGTGAAAACCCAATTACGAACGAATGAATTCTTTATAAGGAAATTCATGAGCCCACAAAAAGGACGGTAAAGTCCCTGAAATACTTTACTCACGTTCGAGAAATACCAGTATCCCCGGGCGTTGCTCAAGTAAGACCACATTTTGAATGCTCCCAAGATGTCAGGCATTATTTTCTCATCCATTCGTAATAGATGTCCAGCTACAGCTCACACATGGTCCCACACAAGTCTCTTAGCGATTAAATCTCTAAGCCATTTGACCTGGATAGACTGCATGTCAACTTTAAGAACACACCTCATAAGAGATTCCCACCAATCCCAAGCGATTGAAACTAAATTGAGAAAGCGATTAGCTACAATCCTCGGCAAGTCCTTCAGTTTATCTAAATTAATTTAAAATTAACTCAATCTAATTGAAATTTTGCTAAGAGCTTCCACATTCTGGTGCTAAGAAACAATCCAAAGCCACACATCTAATCTTTATTCGGAAGCCACTAGAGAGAGATACACCTGGCCAGTTCGTACTCTTACTTATACGTATCTTTCGGGACAGCACTTTGAATTGCAGAACTTTTGCCAACTAAGATCAATAATTCAGGTGACTTCTCTATTTTCTTGGCCACCCACTATGAGTCTGTCTGGGTCTTGGTTTTAGTTCAGCTCCTTTCAATTCCCTCCACTCCTTTGGCTATTCCTTCTGCTCGACTTAATGCCTCAGAAAACTTAAAACCGATTTGAGGCAGTGAATTATTGAATGGAAGATGACTTTTGCTTCCTGGATTTTGGTCAAACGGCTGAAAGCCACCACGGCAAACTTGGAGCACATTGTGTGTACAAAAGGTGTTCCTACAGAGGTTTCATGTAGTGCCTGCCTCCTGTAAAAAGAGGATGAAAACTTTTTTGCCAAGATATTCGCATCAGTAGTTGAGGAAGCGAAAAAGCGATGGTTTCGGTTGGGGTGGCGATGGAAACTCAGACGCTCACCGTCCTTATGAAACTTGAAACTCACTATGAATAGGCAGACGATTTGTCTGCATACAATTTAGGGTGACCGACAGTGTCGTCGAGGTGGATTCTGGGAATTGGGATTCGAACAAAAACTGATCCGGCATACGCCTGTATGTTTTGCGGTTCAATTATTTATTCCTGGGTACTTAGAGAGACGGTATCCATCGTCTTCATTCATCGTGCAGCTGGTTTCCCTGGGGCAGTGATTTATGATATTAGTCTTGGTGAGATGGAATTGTGTTTTCTGGGGATACGAATGACTTGGGTTATACATATACATACATATATATGTCTGAGTGTGAATGGAATACCCTTAGGGCTTGTCCCAATTCGAATCTCATCTGTGTCCGTCTTCTTTTCATTGAGGAAAAGTTCTTTTGGTTTTCTTGGTATGTCATGTTGCACAGTTTGCCTGGTAGTGCCATGGTCTTTTGACTTCATCATCGTCTTCCTCATCTGGGGAATATTGCTCCACTCATAGTAGCAGTAGCAACGTCAGGTCATTCTTTGTAGCTATAGAGATGGACTAGTGGTGCATTTTGCTGTTTTTTGCAGTAAAAGTTCTGCCAATGGTGGGAAAAATATGGCAATGACGGATGTTTGCTTTTGCAACAACCTGGGACATTGATGGTTGCACATTGCCGTCGCAGCAGAGGTTTAGCCGACAACGACTATTTTTCTTTCGGGCCAACTGGGATGACATTTGATATTTTGGGTTTTATTATCTCGTTGTTCTCTTGTGTAGTAGAGTTGGTGATTTTAGGTTCAATATTAAGGTCACTGTGAAGTTTGGCAGGACATCAATTAAGAGAGGTACAAGGATTTCAAAGCACATTTTAATCAATTCTAGAGATTGGCGCAATAGACAACAGGAGTTTTTCTATTACTTGATGATCGATAATATACAATTTTATCTCTTTACTGCGAACTCTATTTAACACATATTCCACCATTCCAAATACGGTACTAATGAAGTAACCAATATGGGAGGTGTATAGATTATTGCTGGTGTTAAACATACTCAATGTCTTTGGCTGTGAATTTTTTTTAAGAAGACTCTGGTAGGGTAAATTTGGCAGGTTACTTGGGTCATTCGCTCATTTGACTTCCAGAAATAGTACAATATTCATGAATCAAATAGGAAGACTAACGTCGACAAGAGCTTAGTAAAAAAGTCTAAAATAGCAATGAGGGCAGCAATACTTGCTGCCAAAACCATAAATCAGCCAACGAAAGACTGAAGGTTTGCCACCGCACATGATCCTTTAGAAAGAACTGGCTAAAACGGCAAAGTAGTTTGGATATTTGAACGAAATTTCATGTTGAATGAGCAATCTTACGAAAAAAGTAAGTATTCAAGGCCGTATGGTGGGTTATAGATAAAAAGAAACACGGAGAAAGTATTTTCGCTGACCTAGCATATTAGCTACAGAGGAGTCTCTGACTGGGAGTCTTATAAGAAGTTTCTCAAGAAGTTTAGAATTGAACTGAAGAAAGCTCGAGAAAATCTTTGACGATCTTTTCTGAGAACATATAATAAACTGTCACTTTGAACCCAATTACTACTGAAAAGAAACGATTAATTTTCTACAGGCATCTTTTCGGCCGAAATCCAAAAATCTTCCGACATAGCTTTACCATGGTTACTTATCATTCGAAAGTCATATCAATCCTTAAATTCCTGTCGTGATTCTCTCTGAAATCAGTATCAACTATATCTCAACATACTTATACGATTCGGCACCTGGAGTGGACAATATTGCCACTGATGTTCTGCGTTTGATACTAGTAGCACAAGGTTTTGGAAGACCCAAACAAAACAGAGTCTACCAGTTTCTTGCCTTTATAACCATTCAGCGGCAAGGTCATTTGTAGTACTTCTTTGGTGTTTTGTCTTCCAGGGTATACACAATCTCACCTTGGTAACAGCAAGATAGTGGTCTAATACAATGTTGGCTACGATGACTAGAGCTATTTGCCTCGATCTAGCTGACGGTTGATCATATTTTAATGGGCAGAATCATTTAACATGGAGGTCGTCAGCTCTTCACCCCAAGAAGATTCTCAACTTTCTGACTGCGTATAAATTTAAAAAAAAAACTATAGTCCCCAACCTAGAGCCAGCAAAATAGGCCTCTATAAAAACCGAAATCTAAGTTCATAAAGTACAGTCAAACAGATCAAATAGTGATCCTCTTCAGGAAAGCCTCTTCTTCAAGGGCAAACAAACAAAGACTAGGTACCAGATGTGCAGAGCGTTAAACTACGAAACTCAAGTTAATTTTTGGGGAATGTAACTGGGCCAACAACCTTGTTATTAATAAAAGCGGAGATGTTTTCTATCAAGCTAATGGCGAAGTCATATGGAATATTTCGGAACTGAAAAAAAAAAAACAAAGAAGCTACTGACGCTCATGAGTGAGAATACCATACAGTCGAACAAATGAATGCCAGGCGCAATTCACATGACATAATTTGGTTCCCATGTTGTTGAAAATTGAAGTCCTTCGTGCGATAAGGGAATGTAACCCTTGCTGCCAAAATAGGAAAATATAATTCTAAGCTATTGCAAACAAAGCAGCATCGGTTTTCTTATAATCGCACTCAGAAAGAGCTTAGCAACCCATAGCTGTAAAACCCTACAAGGTGATGAAGACAAGCCCTAAACGAGGAAGATCCACAGACCTAAACGAGGAAGATCCACAGACCAAACTCTGCCAGAAGCGTCTATCAAAGCTATGAAATTGTCTGATCACTTCCACCTTCAAGGGCATACTGACGGGCATCAGTTCTGTCAAGTGATTATCCTGACGTGACCCTATTCACTGCTCAAATAGAAAATAATAGCCGACAATGACCAGACAACAAAGCCAGCCTTTTTTTGTCCTGTCTACAAGGCGGAATATCTAGTCCAATTTTCCCATGAGGACTCCATTACTGATCGCAAGCAGTCAACGGCCTCGCCACATTGAAAACATCGGTTCCCACTAGATCACCGAAATCAAGTAGTATGGGCGCGGTAAGTACCTAGATGGCGGACCACATGGGAACTCGGTATACCGCGTGCTGTTGACTAGCGCCACATGGGCATAGTACCCCGGCGTGAAAATCCCGGACTTTACAAATTCATTTGTAAAGATCCCTCGAAATAATAATAATAATGATCACAAGCATATTCTCTGTGAATAAAAGAGCTTGGTAAAGTATGTTACATGGACGGCTGTCAATATCTTCAGATTCTTCCATAGATCTCTGCAATTCAGCACTGACGTTAAAATCATAAGATGGAATTCATGGGTCAATTACAAGTATGACTGACGTGACTGCGTCCTCATACCAAGAATGTTATCTATCGAAGACGAAATCCTCTACGAGAAGGGTCCACTGATGAAACAACAATCTTGAAAAATATCGGAAAATGGCTAGGCACGAATTCAAAAAAGCCAAAATAACAAATAATTGGTAGGACTACAGAAAGTCTCTTACAACTAAAGGAGTTTTGGAGGATATGCTGTGATGACACAAGGATGCCACTGCTAGGAAATAAATTTCCATACTGAAGGAAATTTGAACTCCTTCTGCGGACTTCCTTCAACTTGGTGACGGTGTGTTGCAAAATTATAGACACAGTGTACTTTCATAATAGCCAAGGCTATAACTTTTGAAAATATAGTATGGGCAGTAATCTCATTCAAAGCGTACAAGTCACCGGGGTCAGACCGTATCTTATCAACACCTCTGTCAGCAGGCGCAAGTGGAATCACTTCGACAGTTGCCAGAATCTTCAGAGAGAGTCTCACCCTGAAATGTATTCCTTTGATGTTGGAGGCAGTTAAAAATCTTTGATATCCAACAGGCCCATTAGCATTTTGTCTTTCATGTGTGGAAAAAGTAATGAACTACAAACGAAAATCCACATACTCATCACTACTCACACTGGTCTACTAAACGGAAAGAGCATTAGACTCTAAAAACAAAGCGCTCTGCACATTCATGGACATTGCTTCTGACAACGGGAACTTTAGATCGATGGTGCATGCCCTCCTTAGGATACTACAAAGTGAATAACATACCACGCCTTAGGTCAGTAAAAGCAAATTAATTGAATATCACTACTGCAAAGGGCTGTCCTCAGGTTGGAGTACTGTCCCTTATTTTGTGGTGTGTACCAGTACCTCGTGCAAATCAAAGTTTTGATTGAAGCCAATCATACTATACGGTGCGGTAGAGCAAGATTAAACAAAAATCAAAAATAATGAAACCGAACCGATTTGTGCGTATGTGCACTACAGGGGCTGAGAGAACGACTACAACTGCGGGTACAGAGGCGTCTTTAGGCCTTGCTGTGCTTCATGAAGCAATTCCAGTGGTAACAAATGAGCTAACCACATTGGTCACTTGGAAATACTAAAGAAAAAGAAGCCAGGTTCAGGGTCTCCTTCACAAAAGTGATATACTGAAGATTCGAAAACGTCTTTAGGCCTAGGAGTAAGAGTGGTAAGACCTCGAATCCAACTCTCCCTTGTAGTAAGTAGGGATGCCACCATATTCCAGCCTAAACTTTCCGTCTTATGGATTCTACTAAGTAGAACGAGGGAAAACAGGCAACCCTGAATAAGGTATTACCGGTATTAGTATCAGAATAGCCAAGTGAGAAAAGGAGAACAACCATGCCGCGAAAAGTACAGAATAGGGCGATGTCAAAGCTTTGACTTTATGACCAAAGTCAAATTAAAACAAGTAATAAAAAACTCGGCAGATTATCCACAGTCAAATGTTGAAAGGTCTTAGATGGTATTAACCTTATTTACTTACTTGTGTGGCGCCACAGTTCCGGTGGACCTGCGCCTTAACTAAAAAGCCTCTCCAGCTAGTCCGGTAGGTAACTATCTAAAGTTGCGCGCTGCAAGTCGATTGAGGTAACCTTCTACTTGTGGGCTTCATATAACATGAGGTCTTCCTCTACTTCGTTGTTCTTCCGGGTTAGATTCGAAGATTCTGCATTGATGTCCAATCGCTCTACATGTCCTAGCTATCTCGGGGAACTGATTCGCAGTTTTCTGACTCGGTCGATGTTCCTGTACAGCTCGTATAGTTCGTCGTTGAATCTTCTCCTCCAAAGCTCGTCAACGCAAATATGACAGAATATTTTTCGAATGATTTTTCTCCCGAAACGACTGAGGATATATTCACCCGCTTTCGACAGAGTCCATAGGACTGGAATGATCAAGGTCTCATATAGAGTCCCCTTAGTTTTTCGAGATAGGGCCTTAATACTCAATTGACTTCTTCGCCCAAAGAAACAGCGATTGGCAAGAGTGATTCTTCGTTTTATTTCTGTTGAGCTGTTGTTGACAGAATGTTGGCATAGTAGATCCAATGTAGACAAAATCCTTTACTATCTCGTAATTAAATGTAATTGCATGTACCTACTTGTTGACATCATATGCTAGGTTTTCCCCTCATTTACCGCTAAACCTATCTTAGTAGCTTCCGTTTCAATAATAGCGAACGCACCGGTGACAGCCCGTTGAGTTCCCCCAATTATGTCGATATCATAGGCGTATGCTAGTACGAATAGTTGAAAAGGCTTTTGAAGAATTGTGCATCCACTATTCAGATGTGAGTTCTGCACAATTCTTTCAAGAATGATGTGAAAGAAGTCACATGACAGCGCGTCACCTTGTCTAAAATTTGTTTTGACATCAATGGTATCGAGTAATTAGACCGAAGCCTCTTGATCATTTGAAATGCCGAAACTTCTCCGATTGGACTCTATAAAAGTTTTTTAGAAAATCCTGAAATTCATCGACAAATCATCTTCATGAATCATGAAGCTCATTGTTGACTTAATGACTTGTCAATAAGCAAAATATGCGTTAGTGGACAGCAGCAAACCCATGTGAAGTACACAGGAGGCTGCATTGTATCCACAAAAAGTGACCTGTGTTTTTGATTTCATGCCAGAGATGGACCGTATTTTTCCGTCGATGAAAATCATCGCAATGTTACGGTCAATGGAGTTCGCTATCGTGCCATGTTGAAAGACGATTTTTGGACCCAATTACATGAATTTTACATCAGTGATATGTGGTTCCAACGAGATGGTGCTACATGCCACAAAGCTAGTCAAACTATTGATCTATTGAAGGAGAAGTTCGGTAATCGTGCAATCTCGAAAAATGGTACGGTCCAATGGAAATCTCGCTAATGCGATTAAAAGCCGTCCGATTTCCTCTTATGTGGTTACGCTAAGTCGTTAGTTAGTGCCAATAAGCCAGCAATGTTAGAGAAGCTCAGGAAAAATATCGAACGCGAAATTGCCAACGTTCCGGCCGATGTATGTGGAAGAATAGTGGAAAATTGGCTACATCGAATCCATCGCTGCAAACGTGTTGGCGTTGGCCATATGAACGAGATCAAATTCCCTAATTGTAATACATGTGTACAACCTGGAATAAATATTAGCCTGTTGTCCGAATTATTCTGTGTTTTATTGAAATACAAAATTGTTATGTCTTTATTCAAAAACGCGATGCATACATTTGTGCACTCTGTGGGTAGCTTTTTATGTTACAATAACAATATAAAAATAAAATAAAATATTTTTTGCAACACTTTACGGATTGTTTTTCTTATAAATATCGCTGACACCTTATTATGTCTATTTGCACGCTTGGGTTTATGGTAATTTATGGAGATCATCACTTATATTTGAATACAGCCAGGTTTCTGGCAACATCAACCATATTATTTTCAAATATTAAAGCAAATCTATTTTGTTATTTAGATTTTAAACGACACATACTAAAACCTTTCTGTTTATAAAGAATATTTAATATAATTTTCGACATCAGCAAAACTGAACGAAACCCCTAATAAAAGCTTCGGCAATTTGTTGAAAATGGGACATTAGCTCGACAGAGTTGCTATTATTAAAAATGCACATTTAATCTTCTTATTTTTAGTTTACGAGTACTGCTTCACGTGTGTTTACTTTTACAGCACCCTTCACTGTTAGTTGTTATAGCATTTTAATTTTTAATTAAAATTTAATCCGAATACCAAGGACATGCAAATAAAAACAGGAAAAATCTACACAGCTTCATTGGCAAAGTGCAAACAAAAGATCATTTCAAGCTCACAAGCTGACTCGCTCGTTGACAGAATAAATTAAAATTTTGCCGAGCAAGCATATCTTTTTCCGAAAGCGCCGCCGTCGTCGCCAGGATTGATGGTAAATCACTGTGCAATTAATTTGCCTTTGCTTTTAATTATGATTTAACCCGGTGGTCTGTGTTTGTTCTACATCTTCCGGTGCATTATACTTTTGCTTGAAAATTACAAAAAAAAAAGATAATTACAATCCAATCCCAATAACAATCCCAGTTTGGGGCCAGGGTCAGGTTGCAGAAGATACCGAGTATTCAGACCGAATTGCATGATTAAAATTTGCATATTTCAATATTGTCTCAGGCCTACGGATTGGTGTATCTACCCAATTACAGATACTTTATTAATTACAGTTTGGCCTGGGATGATTTTTTTTTTTGTGTCGGAAAACCTCCCTCCCGTAGGCAGTTAGCATTCTTTTCTCGGTAGGGCATTAAATTTTCTCACCGAATTCGATCAAGCCAAATTCAATTGAAAGACAAACTGCAGTCGAAGTGTATCCAATCGGTTCTGCGATCCACAACCAACATCTCTCTCTTTCACGGTGAAGAGAAAATTAATTTGTGCCCCTGTAATTAATGAATATTGCTTCCAACTCGTATCTATCGACCCAACTCAAACTTGTACACATACATACTCGTATTTTTCTGGCACACGGCACCTGAATATGTCCAGATTCCTAGATCCAGGACCAACCGACTGCAATTCCGTGAAAGTGTATTTATTTAATTTAAATGAAAAAAGAAATTCCGTTTCGCACTGGGGTAAATATTCTGTGAGCGTTGGCGGCCATGGTCGCCATGACTATGGCGACACACAATTACGGTGCAAACACATCGAGGATAACCGACAAAAAAAAATCAAAAAAAAAAAACACAATTTTCAACTCAAATTATAGGTAATTTGTCGAGAGCATTATTGACATTGGTGAGTGGAATCCGTTTCGGATACGCCGGGTAATAATTCTCATTTTAATTAAAAAGAATTAATATTTTGTGGATATTGTAAATGTGGGGAGGGCAACGAGTTCGGTTAAAGTTTATGGCCGGGAATCTGTCGCATAAAAAAAAACAGAACAGCAACCTCAAATATTCATATAAATAGAGACCTACAATTTGGCAATGCAATGAAACCAACTAACAGCGGTAGGGGGGAATTCTAATTAATAAAATCCAAGCAGCTTAACTATGTTAACACAGAATGATAAAACAATAAAATCGAAATTTCAAATGAAAACATAAAAGCGACAGGACTATAGAAATTTTATGAGATTATAGTGCATAGCGATTTTATCGTGCTTCATGGATACCAGGAAACATATTTCCAACACATATGGCACAGCTACAACCTTTTAGATAAAATCAAAGTGATGTCAGATTTGGATAGCGTACTTTTATAATCCAGATCCTACACCCGGATTTATTTCGAATACAATTTACAACAATTAAGCAATAAAAACCAAAGAATGTGGCTTACAACTTTTTTGTTCTGAAAATAGTTATAGTACTAGTATTGCACATTTAAGCAGATAAAGCAGTATGTAATTTAGCCATAAAAAATATCCTTATATATAATTAACAGCAGAAACATGGTGACAAGACCGACAGGTAGATACACTCAGAAGATAAGCATTACCTACAGAATCGTACTCGTAGATTATCATATTAGAGAATTGAATAAGAGCAGACTGAGTTGTATGTTTCAGGCAAACTTTGTTTGGATGCCATTTAGGTTTGCCTGTCACTTGTCAATTAATATTTAACAGCTGTACAGAGTGGTTAATGGCAAATATACAATGAAGCACTTAACAGGACGACAATGAGAAAAGGTAATTAAACAATTTTATTAAAATAATGATTCGTAAAAGATGGCGCATTTTTTTGGTGGTTATCACTAGCTAAGGAAGTCAACGAATAATTTTAAAAATTTGGGAACTCGTATACTGGTAGATATGGCAAAGTCTAGGCACAATACACCACACAAAATTATGTATTGAACCAAATAATTTGTGAATTTCCAGGGATCAAGAAATTGCCGTAAAAATACCAGAAATTTGCTACAAAAATATGAAAAATTTGCTTTAAAGAGCTTGCACTTTGAACCTAAATCCTACGTAGTTGTGGCCAACTTCCATATATGTAAGCGGGCAGCCTAGGACGAGGTCATTGTCCACAGCTTCGTACCTCCGGGTAGAAATAGAAGACACTTTCGGACGTCGAGGACGAGTTGACGTACACTGGAACATCAGTTATTGACTGCTATTTGGAGAGGGGAGACTGCAACTAACATGTTACTGATTTAGAAGTCAAACAAGTCATATACGCTGACCATTTACCTGTCATTGTTATGGTTACTCACTCTATGCCGACAAACGAGCTAATAAGGGATATGAGGATGCTTCCAAAAATGGTATGGAACGAGAACAAAGCCGCCCAATATAGAATGAAAATTGATGAGAAGTTGCAAGGAAAAAATAATACGACCATAACGGATATGGAGCAAATTATTAAGGAGTCCTATCCTACCGTAAACCCAAAGTCCCGCAAACAGAATAAAGAGCCGTGGTTCGATAAAAATTATCAGAAAGCAAGACGGGTGTCGTTTGCGTGGCTCAAAAGGCTTACTAAGAACGAATCAGGAGTATAAAGATGTTTGCAGACAAAGTAGGCGAAATTACTTTGAAAGAGAGTCGTATAGACTAGGGTGTTGTAATAACGCATCCGAGTTATGGAAACTAGCAAAGTCACTCAATGGAGGAAGATATGTCATCAACAGAGGTCTAAGCCCTTATATCCTGCTAGATCATTTCAAGGGGTTACTGAACCCATCGGTTTTCCATATGCTGTGCCAGATATATGAAACAACAGGAGCTCACGGATGCGCTGCTTGGTCTGAAAGATAGAAAGGCTGCAGGGTGGATGGTATACCAATTGAATTTTTTTAAATATAGCAAAAATGGGCTGAAAGATAACCTCATTGGCTTATACAACAGCATAGTATATCATGGGATAGTGCCCCAACGGTTTAAAGAAGATCTGATTTTTCCCATCCACAAAAGAGGATCCTGCTAACTATTCGGAATATCGTTCTTAAATGCGTCCTACAAATGCTTTGCAGCAATATTGCAGAGGCGGCTTGCCACATGGATAGAGGCCAATAATCTGCTAAAGGAATTCCAGGTAGGTCTGGCTATTCAACTGTCGACCACATTTTCGTATTGAAAAGCTTAGCAAATACATTTATAAGCCGAAATAAAAAACTTTACGCCTTCTTTGTGGACTTTAAAGCGGCCTTCGATTCTGTGAACCGAAACGCCTTATTTTATAAGTTATATAGTATGTGAATGTCATCAAAATTCGGAAGCGTTTTACAAAACCAAAACAGCTGTTTGGAATGGCGAGACTCTTTCAGAATGATTTCAGATGGAGTCAGGAGTAAAACAGGGATGTTCACTGAGCCCTAATCTATTCGCCCTCTTTATAGACGATATAGCGGACTTTCTCCCAGGAGGAATAAAAGTAGTAGGAGTTCTCATTAAAGCCCTCCTGTTCACAGACGACATTGTACTGTTGACAAGGAAACCGGAATCCTTGCAATTAATGATTAATAAATTGTACGAGTACAGCAGCCTATGGAGCCTGGTCGTGAATTTGGATAAATTCAGGATAACGATAATTAACAAGAGAGGTGGTAGACTTGCTTACAACGAAAAATGGCACTTTAACGGAGAAGGTATAGAAGTTGTAAATGAATACAGGTATCTTGGAATCCTTTTAACAAGTAGCCTTAGTATTAAAAGACATCTGAAGGAGTAACTCACGAAATCTAAAACCGTCATAAATGTAGTGTGGAAAAACTGTTTCAGCAACCCACAGATTACGCAAAGCAGTAAATTCAAAGTATTTGAAGCTGCATCGGAGGCAGTAATGCTCTACGTGGTGCAAGTATGGGGGCTATAAGCCTTATACTATAACGTTTTTTCATTGAAATCCCACCTCCCTGCAAAGACTCCGAACTATATGCTCATACTGGAAACAGGCCTATCTCCCCTATTCCTTAAAACACTGAAATTGCAGGTAATCTACATACTAAGGGTTACAAAAATGTCGGATAGCTGACTTCCAAAGATAGTGGACTTATACGCGATTCGGAACAAAATAGTTCGAAAAATGGCTAGAGTTAGCTCGCGGGTGTGGTGTACAGCTGAATGCGGAAGCCATGAACTGGGAGATCTCACTAAACCAGCAGTCGAGGATTAGGTTAGCATCTTACCGGGTTCCATAAATTCTCTCTTCGTTAAATATGTTTCGTTTAAAACCAGTAATATCAAATATCCTTCAAACACCTGGTTTAACGATGATATCAAGCAAAAAATATGTGAAACGATATAAACTGGAGGAGTTTAGAAACACATACCAACATTTTCGGAGGCTGGTCGTTAGCAAAGCCAGAATAGCAATGGTAGAGTTTTATGAGGCAAGGACTGCACCAACGGATCAAAACTGCGGAAGAACTTACTGCCAACTTGCTATTGGGAAACAGCAAACCGCTTTTCCTGACGACACTGACTGTTACCAGTTAAACGACAATTTTATCACATCTTCTAATATTAACAAGTCCTACATGAGTTTGCTTGAATCTTCCAACCGCATCTATATCACCTAGCAACATCCATGACTTTAGCTTTACGAGAGTATGGGACGAGGACGCTTTAAAAGATTTATTGGAAATTCAGTCTAATTCTACGGATTATGTAGTATAATTCATCTCTTTAATATCACATTAACCACCAGTGAGTTCCCCAAAATATGGAAATAAGCTAAAGTCCTTCCCATACCAAGAAAGAAAATCTGCACCCTTCCGGACTATAGGCCGATAACAAAACTCCCATTCCTGTAAAATATTTTCGAAAAGGCTGTTCAACGACAAATGCAAACTTACTCGTAAATGCTTACTTAACAGTGGCCAGTCGACTTTTCGCTCCAATTGAAACTGCAAGTCAGTACTCCTATTGGTGACTGAAGAGACTCTCATTGTTTTGCATAAAAAGGATGTCACCTTACTACCACTTTTGGATTTTTCGAAGAGTTTTGACATAGATTACTGGGTTCAAAGTTAGTAAATGAATTCGACTTTATTTCTACCTCTGCAAAACTTTTCAATTCATATCTAACGAACAGAGTTCAATCCGCCGTAGCCAGTGAACTATTCTCCAAATTCCTCCCAGCCCTAAACGGAGTTCCGCATGGCTCAATATGCAGACCACTACTATTTTTAATGTGTGTCAACGAACTTCCAAATGTTGTTATACACTCAAAAATACGTGTGCTAATGATGGACAGGTGTATCTCAACTGCCCTCTTGACGCAATTGCTGAGTCGAAAATGAACGATGACAATCAAAGAAGTAATCCATTAAGCACCTTCTCTGGCTGAACGCAAGTACATCGAAAGGAATGGCAATCTAAAAAATACACTTTTAGCTGCCACAAGTAGTATGGGGTACATCACCATCCTGTCTTGGAATCACAGTTCTTTCACAATGACGTCACACAAATTTGAGAACAAATATTCATTGATCATCGTATTGTAACAGTGTATATTAACAGTGTGCCCCAGCCTAATTTTTGAAGAAATAAGTACCGATGACTTTGCTGGATGCAATGGCATGTCCTAGCTTCAAATACGGCAATTCTGCTTGTTTATGTAACTTAACCAAAAGTGGGACTTATCACTAAGCAAAATTGTATGGTAAGAAAATGGGCCAAATTCCAGTTGATTTAAAGTCTAATCACTGAACACACAATGCAGCAAATGGTTACGCGGCTTTAGCTCTTGCTCTCAGAATGCAGAATTTTCGATCGACAAATCGATAAATTGGGTCCTCTCCAGCACTAGCTTCCAAAATCGAAATATTTTCTTCCGAGCGTGAATTGGATGCGAAATTATTCACTAGCACGCTCAGATGGCTGACAATGTCCACCTTAAATTTCACAAAGTTTCGCGAAGAGAGCTTTGATTTTGGAAATATATTTCCAGGAAATCGATGTTGTGGCGTCAATCTTTCCATGATGAAATGGCAAACTGAGCTGAAAATAAACGAAGATTGGTATCATAATGCGGCAAATGAATTGACATTTAGTTTCTATTGAGAAATTAGACACCCTTTACGTCATCAGAATGTTAGATTTATCCAATTTGAAAAAGAACTCATGCATAAAATATTGTCATCTTAGTGCTTACCAAGTCAAGATGATGCGATGTTGGTAAGAAACTTTGCCTAGCAGAAACATAGTCTTACATGGTAGAGGTTATGATAATCCCAACACTACGACTGAGCATTATATCGTAAAAACCGTGGAATAAATGCAAATCAGCGCCGATGTACCAGGGTAGAGTATAACTATCACAAATATAGTGGAGTGCACCAATGAAAGCCTCGACTTCGAATGCAAAAGACAGCTTCTATGAATATCAACTTTAACCTAACGTACAACTCTAACATCGTAGTCGTGATTAGTGGATGCGACACAGCTCTACAAATGTAATTCCCTAATTTTTGAAGGCGCATTGTTTTTACGCAAGACCATGCTACGCAAGTCCGAAGGTGTAGAGAGGTGTATAAATGAGGAGCTATGTGGAGATCAAATTCAAATTTCATCAGCCAACAATCTATCTTCTGTATCTCCGCATATTTCTATTTCGACCATATACTTGACCTACTTCGACTTGGAACCACTAAAAAACTACAGTATAGGTCCGCGCTCTTCTAGATTTTTCAGACTTTGAAACGGATTCGACAGCGTAAATCAGAAGTTCATATTACGAGTGCCTAAGGATGTTCCCGACAAAATCATAGCTCTTATTGAGGCTAGGTATGGATGTGCAAAGTACTGAGTAAAATACGACAGTACAGTGTCTTTCGTAAGACAGAATATGAACTCAATTGCCAATGCCATCTTGTCTGAAACTCCTGGACTCAACTCACGCAAGTAGCTTGCTTTTGCGTAAAGTGTTAGAACGTAGAATTTGATGGAAGCGGGGTACGGTTTCATTAAAATGGTGAGAGGCAAGAGTTGCAAATCTTCGTAAGTACTGTTAACATCATACATCACCCTTTTTTTTAGTAGAGCGGTGTCTCAAATAAAATGGATGGGTGCTGAAGGAATAGGATACAGACAATGTGCTGCCAACCTGTTCAGTGTTGTAATGATCACGATAAACTCTGCTTATTTTACTTTCAGTTGGTAGCCATTAAATATTGTTGATGTCAATCAGCACCAAGTGATCAGGACACAAAAAAGTAGCAGTATTAACACGCCAGTGGTGGAACTCTCTGGATGCAGTCAACGGTAATGTCAACACTTCCATAAGAGACCTAGTGCCTTCGGACTACTTCAACGTGTTCTGTGTTTAGTCCGATTAGGATCTCCAAGATCGCCAGAGAAAGAAAGATCTCTCGGATAAGCTCTTACCTGGCCAACGGGAGCAATCCCAGGGTTATTGACATCAGTTTTAACCGACGCCTCATACCAAGGGATTGCTACAATAAAATTGGCTGTGCCATGTCCTTACCACTTACAAACAAGGTACTGTCTTGAAACCAGAATCTAGATCGTCCTTGTACTATAAAATGCATTTAGAAAAATCGAACGATTTATACTGTTGAAGAACTTCAAGTTCTCATCGAGCAGTATACTGCAGATATTGCCGCGATACAGGGGATGAGATGATCCTACAAATTTTAAAAAGGAAGAATACTGAAACATCTCTGTGATCTGCTAGGATTCAAATTTTCTTGTCAGCAATCGACTTAAATCAAACAATATTGACATAAAGCTCTTAAACGATTGTCCGACCATATTCGCTAACATTAGACTTCTATGCGCACTTTTCTCTGTCAAAGAGCAGTCCAATGACCTCCTGCATTGAGTTGTACTCGGGGACTTCAACCTCAAATCCGGTAAGGAAAAAATCGTTGATTGAGTAGTTGCGAAAAACAGTCTCCGTGATATGATGACAGGGAGAGCAGCGCGGGAATAATACCGAGCCAGAAGAAGAAAAATGTACGAAAAATTAAAATATCATTCATAGTCCTCCCGTTGCTAAATAGCTGGCACCAGTACTCAAGCGAACTTAAAGATACTGCATATACTAGCGGAGGGATTTAAAGATACTGCATTCTTAGCACATGACGATATTAAAAGGGTGGCATCTCTAGACGACCCCTGCTTCCATTTTCCTCCTTTCAAAGTACCTATAGGAAAGATTGGTGCAGCTATTGTATTGAAAAGGTAAAAGAGCTTTGGCTCTGACGATTTATTATATGGCTCCGTATACAAAAAAGGAAATGCTTTGTCATAAACGAATTTAAGATATATATCCCTGAAAAATTTTAACGTCTAATACCAGTACGACCTTTATTATTAACAGTGGCTTACAGTGTTCCGTCATAAATGTTTTAACGACAATGGAAGAGCAGACAGAACAGGTAAGGTAAATGGAGGAAGGCAAAATCAAATATATGCTGAAAACAGACAAAAAAGCATCTCTCGAAAGCAAGGGGTCAATGCCAGTGCTATTAATAGCGCAGTGGCTAATAGATTGTTAAAAAGTTTACCTTCTTTGGAGGAAACATAAATGTAAAAAATAACACCCCAGTGGAGATTTAAAGGAAACTAATGCTAGGAAACCTCTGCTTTTTGACGAAACAAATGAATTCATAGCTCCTAGCTCGAGAGGTGAAATGCATGGTGCACTAAACACTTATTTTTTCAGTCTTTATATACCATGTTGAGCTCTATTGGACACTTTGAAGAGGAAATCCTTCCTCTTGTATTTGATCCTATATATAAAGACACCAAATGGAAAAGAAAATATAACCGCGAACTCTATGAGCTGGATCAGGATGTACCTGATCTCCTCTTTGTTAGGAACTAACAAAGGGTGCCAGAGCTCTTGGGATCTGCAAATAGCGTGATGTCTAACGAAGAGTATGAAAGCCTGCTGTTTCCCAGGAAAAGATCCGATAAGTAACAAAAGCCAAGGGACGCCAACTAAACTCACTATAAAGAGATGAAAATGACAGCAGATAAATCAAATCTCGAGGTCTAAAGCACGTCATGCAATTGAATTGAACATTAAAATCTCTTGGATTGAGACTGCAAATTCATCATTCCATAAACACTGGACTTGATTAAAGTATTGCAGTAATTGAACTTCATTTATAGCTACACCAAAAACGATAACCACACAACACAATCAACAACCGATTAATTTCAAAATCGATTTTATGAGGTCATACATTTAAAAAATCCTCACACCTCACTCCGCTGGAATCCAATCGAATTGTCCACCCACAAACTCATATGTCATAAAAAAATAGGCGAAATCGTTTCACATAAGCAATTAATTGTCACATCTTTCAGTCAGCAGTCACAAAAGTATTGTCCTTCATTGAGTGCCCATCTTTGATCCTTTGAGCACTTTTAATGATTGTAACGTTTACCATGACAGCAAACGTGACATCCTTTAATGATCCATCAATTCGCAATTCCCCTGGAGATTATAAAACTTTTATGCTCCTACAACCTAACCCAAGTTCATCACAATTAAGAATCAACAAAAGTCCAATTATTATGTCCACGATCATAAAAAAAGGCCCAAACCGTGTACCCACTGATAGGTCCATTATGTCCGCACATAACTCGAATATACACGAATATACAGGACGAAAAACGACGCGCGCGAGAGTCCAACACAATGACAGGATATTAAATTATTCACATTAAATGTCGCCGTGTCTACCACGACCACGACCACGACGGCCTCGACCATCATCGTCGTCGTCATCCTCGTTCTGGTGGTCCTTTTGTCATGCGATGCGATCATAGGAATCAAACACCCATCATTGCGCTTCCTTTTGGTCGGAAGCAGGAGGGAGTTTTAGTGGTAGTGGGATTTTAATGGGGGCGAGTCAAAAGGACAAATACGAATAACTGTCCTCCCTAACGCCACATACACATAAACATACACAATGGCATAAAAATGCATGAAAGACCATAAGAGGAGCCCATCCTTATGACCGCATTTCTGAGGTGATGGGGATATTGTGAAACTGGCACATAAAAAGGAGAATTCACGAAAAAAAAAAAAAACGATAGGGCTTGAAGAAGGTAGGTAGGAGGAGGTAGCAACAAAAAAAATGATGTCCTGTGTCAATCTCTGATGACATTTTCATTAAAATTGGTTTTGCGTGGTCGTTTACGATTGATTGGACTGTCAGCGATGTGTTGAAATTATGTCATTTTTAATACTCCCCACGGATTCGACATTGTACGTTATTCACTGATGTGTCCATTGTGAGCTTTCCCCCTACTTTCTATCGCTCTGTGAGTGCGCTGTGAGAGGTGCTTCGCTTCTAGATGTGAAGCACTTAATAATATGGAGGGTTGGTGACATCCCTTTATCCAGTGCGCACCCACAATCGACCAGTGATTATGATGTACGAGCAATCGTTTTAATTCGGTCAACCACTCTGATGGGCCTTATCGAATAAATTGGACAGGGTTTCGCTATAAGTGTACATATGGCGTTTCCAAGTTTCAATTCCATGTGGGAATGATGGAAAATAATTAAATTATACGATGAACCATTCATTTAAACGACGACGACATGAATGAACACATAAAATCTGAAAATGGGAAGCATTTGTTACTCGGTGCAGTATGAAATGTTCAAATGTACGAGTATCCATCAATAATATGGATTATCAGTGTGCCTAGTTCTGCGTATTCTGTTGTTTGAATTGATGTTCATTCAATTTCGTTGATAAGCCATTTTACTCATACTCGTATGTATGTACACATTCTGCAATATGATGATTCAATCTAAGGTTCAAAGGTGATGCCCTCATGAACACCATGCAGTACATGATCAATGCAAAGGGAATTCTTTCCAAACTATTTGGTTCTTTGGCCACACTACCTACCAATCGTGCAAGCCACAGACTTTATTTACTTCTAAGAAGTTGACATTTGCTGGGGTTCAGTCTTCACCTATTGCTCTTTTATAAATATCGGTGAAAGAGCAGGCGTAAATATAATTTTCCTGCTATCGTGCACCTCATTGCTCCAGTCAGTAATGAAGAAGGACAATTTCGAAGATTAAGATACAGCTCTGTAATTTCCAGTTTTCTATTGAGCCTTCAATGCCAGCGGTAGCGCTCACATTTTCTAATAGTGCTACTTAAAATAACTTGCGTCCTAGAAAGGACATTGACTTTCGAGACAAGATACTTGGGGTTAAAAATCACATGCAAATATATTTTCTAATTGCTTCAACAAATACCTGACTTAATTGCGTTCCAGAAAGAAGTGTCCTTAGAAGACACGCGAAATCAATAAGAAATATGAAAGGAAATATCATCCTAGGTAGCACGCAGTTTCAATACCTCAACCGAACATAGCGATTAATTGATTGTGAAAATGATCATGGCACACCATCCATATTACAGGTGTTCGAACAACCTAAGCGCCCCATTTAAACATGGGCCACTGCCTACAACCAGGGTACGTCTGTGGATATCTCAGATACCACAATAACGCGAAAATACTGTGAAGAGACCTAAACTTGAACGGCTGCATTCCCAGCAAAGTGCAAGGCCCCTTTTCGATCGCCTAACCCCAATCCTTTTCACAACATCTTTACAACTAAGTATTAAGTGCTGAAGATCAAAGACAACGGCATCAAAAAACTGGATTTCATCCGATTGCGGCCACGAAAACTCTGGTTTGATTAAGATTGTGGACAAGCATATATTGCTAAACGAATCGTCTATGAAGCGGCGCTGTATTGAAGGACAAGACCGACTCGAGCACTATACGATCAACGAATGGGGTATACTTGTAGCATCGACTTTTCCTGAGAAAAAATATTGATTATGAGAAGGGAACGATAGTAGTAATGAAGAGGGGCCAGGGCATAGCGTTCGGAAGTTAAACAAGGTCCACTTAAGTGCGCACTTCCCAATGGATTTGAAGATAATCTGAAGGGTAGTGATTATTCACTCAAAACGTCTTGGCCATCGAAGACGATGAATTAGAACTCTTCTGATAAGGTCAATGTCGCTGTATAACACAGTTCGTTTCTCAAATTCGTGTTTATACAGACTGGGCCGCAAAGCACTTGAAGAAATTTTCCCTTAAGGCAACCAATGCCATTTTCGTACACTTTTGATGAAGTTCATGCTTTCGCGACATACAGAAAATAAAATGAAATCGTGGTAGCTTGTCGAAATCCTTTGCTTTAATGATGTCTTTAATCACTTTTATGAACCAGCGGGTGTCCTCAATTGCCATCATATAGAGTTCTATGGTTTTGGCAGGGATTTCAAAACTTCACGTTGCTCTATTAAGCTTGTTTCTATAAATGTTGTCATACACAGGTGGTGAGATTTTATATATTTGAAGTTCCTGAATTGTTTCCATATGACCACATTTAACAGACCTAAAATCACACTTATAAGGAGCTATCAGTTTGTTAATAAAGGCTCTCTCGCCTTCACATATTTCGATAAAATACGATTTATTAGCGATATTAAGGAGACTAATTCCTTAATTCCTCCAATGGTCTCCTTTTGAAGATCGGGTCAACCATGCTGAAAACCTATCCAATGGGTATACTCGTACTTCTGTAGGATCATATTTTTGAGATAAATTGGTGTATGCTCCTCTCCAGATTGTTCTTTGTCTCCACCTACACTTGAGTGTGTCGAATTTTCAATGGGACGAATCTACTTTCGCACTCGTGTAGTAGCAAGAGCACTTAAAGATCTCAACATACATAAATCCGCTTGTCCTGATGGTATATCTGGTGTTCTTCCATCCTGGCAAAACCCTTCCGTAAGCTTTTTAATCAATCCTATTCTATAGGACTTTTTCCCAGCGGATGGAAAACAGCATTTTTCCAACCCGTCCCAAAAAAGGTAAATCTTCTTTTCTTTCCTCCTACACATTGCACTTACATCCCTTCTTTCCAAGGTCGTAGAAAACCGTCAGCTCATGAAATATCTCGAAACACGAAAATGACCGGTAGTGCGGTTTTCGTAGCAACAGGTATACTGGTGATTTGATGGCATGTCTCACGGAAAAGTGGAACCAAAGCATACATCAATCTGGTAAAAGCAAGATAGTTGCACTTGATATTTCCAAGGCATTTGGCAGAGTTTGGCATCAGACTCTTTTGTCGAAAATGCGTGCATATGGGATCGACGACTCTCTTCTTCAATGGATTAGAAACTAACTTTCGGACCGCTTCGGACCAATTCAAGTTGTTTTGGATGGTTTCAAGTCTGATATTCACAAAATAAATACTGGTGCTTACAGAGCTCCGTTCTGTCTCCAGTTTTCATCAATGATCTCTTGTCTGCTGTCCTCTCTGCTTCTCATATTCATTCCCGGACTCACGTCCCGGCCCTTCGGCTTTAGAACGAGAACTTCAGCGTATGCTAAGTACATTAAATTCTGAAATCAACTGCATAACTAATTGAGGAACCACTAACAAAGTAGAATTTAATGCTTTCAAAACACAATGCTATCTGCTGTCGTTAAAGTGAAATTTAAACACTCAGCCATTATCCATGAATGGCACTTGCATCGTCGAAACTGAAAAACTTTCCATTCTCGGCATGTGTGTCAATGACCACATATTCGATGTCGTCAGAAATACTGCGAAATGTCTAGGTTTCCTTAAGCGATGTAAAATGTATTTCACCTCCTCTGACATGGCCGCAATATATAAGGCGTTCATCCGCCCGAAATTGAAGTACGATCCCCAAATCTGGTCAGACCCCTTTGCCCTTGCTATATATGATCCAAACTAGTGCAATATAACTCATATACGACACAGTTATTAGACGCCCTCGAACGCCGGCTTAACATTTCCTGTCTCACCATCTTGTATCGCTACTTTCACTATCAGTACTCCACCGAAATTTTCAGTAGCATTGCTCCCCTTCAAACTTTTAACCGTAGCACCCGTCTCGCTATTCTCATCACGAGACCCTTAATCCCACTTTCGGATGTACTTTAAAATATCGTTATTCTTTATTGAATGCTCTGCCGAGCTCTTTATTTCCAAGTCAGTATAACTTGCAAACATTCAAAACCAACGCACATACGTATCTCTCTTTTTTGGAAACATCTTAAGGGTACATAAAATGCCTTATTAAAAAAAATAAAAATTCAATCCCCGTTGCTTGGAATAATTCACCAGATAGAATGTAAGCTTCTGCAGTCTTACTGCTAAACTGCGGGGACGACCCAAACTCTCAGGTAGCACAAACCTCTCAACATGGGCGTGAAAAGCCAGGATTTCGCACTACAGTCAGTGAAGCAAACGTAATTCGGAGATACATTTATCACAATCCAAGTATACCGATGACATACTTCTCTATCATGGAACTGATTTCTGTGATTTTGGTGTGAATAGAAATATTCGTATTAGAGCTCTACGGTTACCGGAGACGAGCGATGTGATGGTTTTCAGAAGTATGATAGTATGATAGTAAATAAGATAGTAAGTTTGATAGTAAGTATGATATTATAGTATGCATTGAACAAATCAAATGGCGAAATGTCGTATACAGGCCCGCTAACTGTCATGCTGACAAAAATATTGCATATAAAATGTAGTTCTGTAGTGTGAGACAGTAATGATCGGGTCTAGGACTCTCGATTCACCACGTTGTTGCTACGAAGAGTGGCGTAGCGGAATTCTACTTTATTACCTTTACCACTTCCTTATCACCGCTTTATTGTACAGAAAGCGTATTGAGACGATTGAGGCGATAAAGGAGAATTCGCAGAAAGAGCTGAAGGCAGTACCAAAACCCACCTAAAAAGTGTTTTGGAATATGTATATTGCTTGCAATGGAGATTACTTTGAACGGAATAAAATGAATATCGATAAATAATGGAACCATCGTTTTATTGAAGAATTCCGGGTACCTTTTGATCAGAAGGTACTTTACTATCAGGGGATATACCCAACTGTGCTTGCGAAATACCAAACCTGAGTGCTCTTACGCTCGATTCGGTTTAAGGTTTTTATATTTACGTCTAAAATATATAACTTATAAGTAGACTTACGACTAAAATTAGAATGTCGGCTCAACAACAGGGGCCAGACGTATTTCTATTGTTTATTTTCGTAGTTTAAAGAACTACGTTCATGTCTACAAAGTGAGTGATCTTACACTGGCCGCGTTCAGAATTCTAGGCACTAGATAGTCAAACGGCTTTGACTGGTTGGGAGCAACTGCAAATGCAGGAGCTTTTTGTGAGGTAGTGGACTGGATTTTTAGTCAAAACAAATCTCCCTGAAATTTCAGTCAGTTGAAGAAATGTCAAAAATCAGCTGATGCACCGATTTGTTGTTCAACTCACAGTTGTACTTGACACAAATAAATAAAATAGCCATGCACTCTGTGGCCTATTTCACCAAACTACAAATTACAATCACAAATTTGTACTTGTGAATCACAATTACAAATTTGTAATCTGGTTTTCCGTTTCACCAAATACAAATATATGAACCCACAAATTTGTAATTAGACAAAAAAAAATTGTAAGAGTTGATTACAAGTGTGAAAATTCCCGTTGCACCGGGTTTTTGTGCGATGTGTAATCCACAAGTGTTTTGTCACAAATTTGTGGAATATCGTCGTGTAATCACAGTACAAAAATGAACAAGCAAAATAAGATGTTTTTTGCCTCTTTGATAAGAGAAAATAAGGAGGTTTTATTTGGAAAATTTTGCAATTCTTTAACGCACTCAATGAAAGTAAATGCGTGGAAAGATATCTCAATTTCATTGTCCGCTCAAGGTATTTTGAATGGAAAAGACTGGAAATATCTTCGAGATATCGCGTGGCAGAACTTAAAACGGGCAACTGTAGTAAATACTTATATAGGAACATATACGAGTACATTCAATTTTTTATTTTTTAGCTTAAAATTGACAATGGAAAGAAGACAGGTTCTGAAGGTGGCACAAGTTGCATATTAACGGATCTCGATAATATCATTATTGATATTATCGGTAAAGATTCGCCAACAGTTCGAGGCATACTTGATGAGGTTCCTTCAGTAGATACTGAAAGAGTACTGTCACCGCAGTGTGCAAGCGTGAGGGACATTGAAGAGGAAATGAGGTAAACATGAATGCTAATTTTTAAACAATTTTTTTATTTATATATACCTATACTTTTTTTAATTTAATCAGACCTCAAGTATCACCAAAAAAGCACAAACGCAATAACATGTTAAATGACGAAGCGGATATTATTCGATTGAAGAAAATGAAACTTCAACTCGAAATCTATAATTTACAGTTAGATGCCTTAAAAAAGGAACGGGACTTGGGGTTGCCAAGAAATCATCTTACCAAAGAACTTGAAGAGAACAGAAAAGTGATGGAAGAAATCACGTTGGAATTCAGTGACTACTAAAAAGAAAAATAATATATTGTAAATAAACATATATTTCATTTAAAGCTCAAAAGTCTTGTTATTTTACATAAACTTTTCTTATGAAAAGTAATTTAAAAAATATTCTAAAGTGGCCCTGCCCTCAAAATTTTCAGCATTTTGAGTATCTCCGCCGTTGTTTTCTTCCTCAGTGGTGGTGAACGTTTCGTTAATAATATCAGTCGCTTGTCGAGAAATGTTGGTTAAGATAATGTAACATTTTATAACAGTAACTGCTTTCCTAGGTTGCAAACGTAAGTGCTTAAGACACGGAAATTTCTCTTTCAAAATTCCAATCGCGTTCTCTATTATTCTCCGAGTTGATTTATGTGCTCGATTATAACGATCAGCTTCAGGGGTTGGGTTTCTCAAAATGGAGGTAATTAACCAATCCTTTAAAGGATATGCTGTATCCCCAAATAAAACAGAATGAGGAAAAGGTCGGGATCCTCTTTCAAATTTTGAAAAAAGGGGACTTCTTCTTAACACCCTTGAATCGTGCACACATCCTGGCCAATTCACATATGCATTATAAAAGTTAAAGTCCCGCCCACATACCAACATACAATTTATAGAGTGCTTTCCATGTCTGTCGACATATGCAGATTCAAACTCGCTGGGAGAATCTATGTTTATTAAGGTTCCGTCAATACAACCTTAAACACATGGCATACCTTGTAAGAAAGAAAGTTGTAAGCAAAACTTAAGAAAGGAAAAATTTTCTTACCAGCAATATTGTAAAACTTTTGATAAATACTTTCATGTTCATTTGGCCAACATACATAACTTTCAAACAATAAATTAACAATTGCTGCACAAACGCGGGAAACACACCTGCAAACGGTCGATTTAGATATCCCATGTATATCTGCTACACCATGATATTGCCCTGTGAGAAACTGCTGCCTTGGTGTTAATGCAAAGTTTTTTTCAGTCGTGTGTGCTATTTGTTGCCCAATAATTGTAATTATTTCCTCTGCCTTGCATCGAGTCAGGCGAAATTTTTCATTAAAATTAAATAATTCCGAAATAACAAAGTTTATTCGCGGCCGATAATTTTTTTTTCTTAAATACAAAACATGATCATCACTTTCGCTACTATCGCTACTACTATCCCTTCGTCGCAAAGACATTTTTTCGATTACTTTCAACGTGAAACAAAATTTGTAGGAGGAATTACACGTCAACTTTCAGTTGCAAAATATTCTCACATATTCAACAAAATTTGTAAATTAATTTTCTTTGGTGAAACGTAAACTCACATATAAGTCAACTTTTTACAAATTTGTAACTTGTAAATTACAACTATAAATAGTTTTTGGTGAAACAAAAATGGAAATATTCCCACAAATTTCCCTTTGTAGAATACAACTACCAATTTGTAATACCCAAAATTTGGTGAAACGACATAAATCAACAAAATCACAAATTTTGTTAAAAAATGCTTGTAAATACAAATTTGTAAGTTGGTGAAATAGGCCACAGGTGTAAATTCTGAAGGTATGTACAAGTATTATGATTTGTACGAATTTTTATTTCATAAAAAATAATTCTGCATTTTCAGAACGTGAGGCAGTGTGGGAACACAAGTCTGTACTTCTGTTCTTAGAGGAGTGCCGTGAGAAGAAAGTGGACTTGCGGAACCCCAAGGTCAAGCGGCGGTCGATATTTATGGAGATTCGGCAGCGAATGAAACTTCCCTGGACAAAAAGTTACAAAACATGAAAACGCACTTTCATAGAATACTTGACAACAACAAAAAAACACGAACTGGAATAGGTCGCATGACATGGCCATATTTTGAAATAATGTGCAGTATTTACTAGGAAGAAGTGCGTGTTCAGGATTGTCCGACCTACGACTCAGCTACCGAATCTCCAAAAATATCAAAACATCCGTTTCTGCCAATTGAACCTGCTTCCGCATCTTCACCAAGTCCGTCATCTTCAAGTCCGGTTGTGTACACACAACGTCTAAATAAATGTGACAGAGTTCGGCGAGATGCTTTTGAGATTGAAGCCAAAAAATTGAAGGTGGCGGAAGATCTACTAAAGGAAGTTCGGCAGATAAAGCGCCTTAAGCAAAGGCAAATAGAGCTGGAAGAAAGGAGATTGGCATTGGAAGAGATAAAATATAACGAGAAGAATTAATGTTGTTTATTTTTGTTTTGGTATTATTATTGTTTTTCCAATGAATATTATTTATTAATATGTTACAATTAATTTTTAAGAAAGTTACATTCCAATAAAATTATTATTAAAAAAGAGAAAGCAAAAAGATTCGTTACTGCCAGGAACTGAAGATTCCAAGGTATCTGACTACATTTCGACAGGCAAGAGGTTGTCCGCGTTGTCCAATGATAGAGAACTTTCGCCAATTTTTTCTGGTATCCCTAGAGGCTCCAGACAACGGCGTCCTAAAGAGAATGGTTTCCGACTTCTGAAAGTTGATTTTCAACTTCCAGTCATCGCAAAATCGTCTTATCTTATCGAAGTCACGCTGCAAGAGAGTATTAATGACCTCGATTTTTGGACCTGTTCTGTACGCTACCAAATCGTCTGCGTACGCAATAGTATGGGGAAGTGAACCTATCAAGTCGCTTCTATAAATGTTAAATAGAATCGGCGAATTGACCGCGCCTTGCTGAAGACCATTTTTAATTTGAAATATTCCAACAGAAGTCACATCACCATTCTTCACGCTGAACTGTCTGTTAGTTAGCATATTATAAAGAATGTACAAGAGTGGTTTACTGATCCCCAGCCTAGTCAGCTTATAGAAAAGACCCTCTAACCATACGGTGTCGAAGGCCTTCTCCAAGTCAACAAGGCTTGCACCAGTGCACTGTTTCTTACCTTTGTTCCATTGGATATCAGAAACCAGTTTAGACGCGGCATGTGAGATATCATGTCCCGCCTTAAAACCGAATTGATTATCCGGAACTATATGTTTGTCCTCAACCCACCTAGACAGAGCTCTATTGATTACTTTCTCAAAAACCTTACTGATATTCGGAAGGAGACTTATCGACCGGAGATTCGCCGGATTGGATATATCCTTTCCCTTTTTGGGGATAGGATGAACCACCGCCGTTTTCCAATGCGCTGGATAATGTGCATTATTCATCGCATTATTAAACAGGGTGGTGTAAATGTCCACCGCTTTTAGAGGAAGATGTCGAAGCACGATGTTCGGAATACCATCGGTCCCCACTGATTTCTTTGCTCTGATTGTGTCGAAGATCTCACGGAGTTCTTCCTTCGAAATGAAGGAATTTGCCATATTTTCGTCGCTGAACCGGGTGAAACCAGAGCCCTCGGATAGCCAGTTCCCTATTTCATTTCGAATGCAGAAGTCGTGCACCAAGACGCGATTGTCCAGGTCGTAATTAGGGCCAATGGTATCAGTGGCCTTGTATACTTCCTGGAAAGTCGCCCCTATGGTCTCAACTTTCTCCTGTGGATCCTCGATCACAAAGAAGTCGTCATCATCAGCGGCCTCATTTGGATCAATACCTGCTATTGTCAGTAACCGTTCGTTGTCTGTTGTCCGGGCTATTTTAAGACACTGAAGGTCGTTTTGATTTTTTCTCCGAAATAGTTTATTTATTTGCGGAAACATATTCGGGTTGCTGGTGTTTACAGCCCGAACCTTGTTGTTCCAATACAAACTTACAGAAATTCTGTAATTCTCTTTAGCGTTTGAATATTTTTAATCAACGACTTCAGTGTCCTAATCTCCGGGTCTTGTCGGTCAGTTAACTGTCTGTACAAGTTTTTGAGTCTTGTCAGAAGTCTACTTTTCTGTCGGTGCAGTGCGTCAATAGTAGGATTGCGGAACAGGTCTTCGTTAGTCGTACGTCGATACCGCGGTATTGTAGTGTCCATAGTTTGTTTAATTGTCTCGTCCATTTGTTTTAGGTAATTGTCGATCTCCTCGTTTGACAAATTCCTATTGGACGGTGGGTGGAGCATGTTCGAGGAGAGCGCTCTAGTCAAGGTTGCGGAGAAGTGTGTCCATCGAGTCCTACTGTAGTTGTAAGTATATCTTTGGACAAACTCCTCCAATTCGCAATGGTCGCTTTCATACACGAATGTGCGCAGACAGTTTAATGTTTGTAAATTCGTACCTGTCAGTCGTATGCGTTCGTCGTACAGCAGTAGATCCAAATAAGACCCGCCTCTGGGAAACGACGGGTTATCAGTCGCTTTAAGACCGAGTCTGTACATGACATCGTGCTGACCCCACCAATCGAGTAGTAGGTTCCCTCTAGTATTTGGCAAATTATTTCCCCAATCTCTGTGTCTAACGTTGAAACCCCCGCCGATTATAAAATAATTCTCCCCCGATTCCAGCCTCAGAAGTCGAAAAAGCGTGTCGAGCTCTGTAATAAATAGGGTGGATTGTGAAGCCTCAGGTGCATAAACAGAGGCCAAGTACAGCCGCTTTCCACTGCGAAGCGGAATGTAAATGACAACTGCCTCCAACACCCGGAACCTGCGCAACACTCCCTTGTACACTCTGTGAAATTTTATATTATTTCTTTAATGAAGATCGCGACACCACCTCCACGTTTGGATCTGGGCCGGTTTCTTCTTCTAACAATATAATTATTGTACTCCAGTTTGTGATTATCGGTTAGCTTGGTTTCGCTAGCGAAAAGCACATCAGGAGTTTGGTCTTGTAGCAATTTAAACATCGCGGCTCTTCGTTCGATCCTAATCAGTGAATTCACATTCACCGCAAGGACCTTCAAAGTTTGCTCCACCATGTGCGTACCCATTACGACATGTGTTGCGTTAGGCCCGGCAGCAGCGCGTAGATCTGGTCCATCCGCTTGGCCTGTTCTTGAACCTGCTTTAGCAGCTGAGCCATCTGCCCTTGGATTGCGAGCAAGATGGCTAGCATGTTAGGTGCAGCTTCCGTTGTTCTCGGCGTTGGCGCCGGAGAAGCAACAGTCGCTTGCTGTACCGTAGCCCCCCTACTAGACGCCATTTGGGCGTAGGAAATTTGGGACGTGACGGCTGGTGTTTGAAACCTGACAGGTGAACGTTTGACCTCCACCTTCTGCTGCCGAGCCAGTTTTGCTTTCTTAATGTCAGCGAACTTAGGACAACCCCGATAGTTTGCGGTGTGTCCCACATTTCCACATAACACGCACGAGAGCTGCGACCTATCGGATGCTCCGTCAACACCCAGAGGACATTCTTCGGAACTGTGGTTCTTAGCGCACTTCACGCATCGAGGCTGCATTTGGCAGTTCGACGCGGCGTGCCCGAACCTCTGGCAGCGAACGCATTGTATAACGCCTTCGCTCCTTTTTAGTTTTTCCCAGTGAACCACCTGGTAGTCTAGGACATTGATACTCCTTAGACTATCCAGACGGCTTTCGGGACTGAGTTGCACTAGGAAGAAAGGCAGACTCCGTTTCTCCCGCCTAGCTCTAGCTGTGGTAAATGGCTTTACCCCTACAAACTTGAGTCCTTCGCACTCCTTCTCTTTGAGCAGTGCCAGGATCTCCTCAGGATCAGAAGACGGTTCCAACCCCTTCAGCAGCATCGATTGCCGCTTTTCACACTTCGGTGTGAATGAGAAGTGCTCCGTTGTCGTTTCCTTTAGGAGCTCTTTCACTTTTGCGTAGCCCTCCACTGTATTACAGTGGATGGCATGGCGATCGTTCCCCAATCGCTTAATATTAAAATTATTACCAATGACCAACTTACACAGGTCCTTGGTTTCATTTACCTCTAATTTATAGGTGTTGATAGGAGGCACATTCTTCTTCTTCTTCTGTTGCTGCTGCTGTTGCTTCTGTTGTTGTTGTTGCTGCTGCTGCTGCTGTTTTTTCAGCTGCTGTGGTTTCAGCTTTTGTTGTTTTTGCAGCTGTTGATGTTTCTGCTGCTGCTGTATTGTTTGCTGCAGTTGTTGCTTCTGCTTCTGCTGGTTTTGTTGTTGCTGTAGTTGTTGTTTCTGCTCTTGTGGCTTTTGATGTTGGGAGCTCTCTACTTCTAGTTGCTCCCTCTGCCTGCGTGCAGTTTGCCTTTGCTTCATAGCAAGCACTCTCTCTGTCAGCTTTTGTATGCTGATGTTGATTTCATTTATTTGCTCATCCTCATCTTCCGATTCGGATGACGCTAGAGAGGCAAAGTTGTTATTGCCCCCCTCATATCGGACCTCATCTGCTGTTTCGACGGCATTTATTCTTTTTTTTCTTAGGTTAGGAGGGGTTTTCAAACTCCCCCTCCTTTTAATGGCTTTAACGGCACTGGCAACACTATTACTGCCTTTTCCAACTCCCGTTATGGGAAGAGCGGAGTGCTCTCCACCATCCATCGCGTGATTTTATTTTTTTTTTTGTTTTGAAGCAATTTGTTTTCACAATTTGAGCCAAAGAAAAAAACAAAAAAAAAAAAAGTTCCAAATTTGGCCCGGGATCGAACTCACGTCCCACGATTTGATGACCGACGCCGCTAACCGCTTAGCTACCGAGTCAACTAATAGAGTTTATTACCAATTATTTTTAAAAAGATAACTTTTTCACTTTTTTCACTTTAGGAAAAGCCGAGACACATCTATTCTCCTCGGAGATCTACGAACGACTGGTTATCTATTTTATGTTAGCAGCACTATCTGCATTTAGGTCCTCTTGGTAAAAATCTTCTACATTGTCTGTCGTCTCCAAATAAGTGGATGTGGTTGTGTAATACAACACTAGAGACTACTATTTTGTTCGACATGATACGATTGACTGCATCTACATACTTAAGGCGACGAAATCTTCCTTTTAGTAACCCAAACGCTCTTTCTATTGTTACTCGTGCACTGCTGAGGCGTGTGTTGAAATGGCTTTGCTGTTCACTAAGATGCCCATCATCCTTAAACGGAGTAATCAAATTTGTCAATAGTGGGTAGGCCGCATCACCCAAGAGATGGAACTCGGATGGTATAAGCTCATCTATCTTTTGATGCAGCAAACTGTTTCTGAAGACTCTAGCATCTTGACCTATAATGTAAATAAATAGTCGATACAATCGTTGTACATAATTTTACTTACATATAATTTCATCTTCTATGTCGCCCATTTTCCACTTTTTTTATATTTTTTTGTGTTATTCTGCACAAACAAATCTGAAGTAAAAAAAAAATAAAACTACAATTACTATATGACATATGTGTCATACGGTTATGTCAATTGCAAATGTAGTCAATTTGCCGTTCAGATTGTTAGGCTTTGACTAACATTTTAGTGCCTAGATTTCTGAACGCGGCCACTGATCAGGCGTCCGCTTTTATACTCATTGTGCAGGAGCTTTACGTAAGCTTCCACCGTTTTACATGTAAAGCTTTTATTTTTTATGTATTAACAGTGTTGCCATAATGCTTATTTTAAGTAGTATAATTTTTGTTTTATTTTGACATGGATATGTCTAACCGCTTGTCTTACTGAAAAATGTGTCCGTCACAAAATGTGTCCCCTTTTTCCTTTCCTTCTACCGTTCAATGTGTGCGTATTTGGTGTTGTTGTTTGGTTTGTGTGCTTCACAACAAATCAACTATGCAAAGGAATGGGATATTGGAGAACAGTCTGTACATGGACATATGAATCGTCGTCGCTCTGTTTCTCGACATTTTGTGTGTGTTACAAATATACGAGTATATTTTATCCTTTGTGCATTTTTGTTTTCTTTTTCCTCCTTTAGCCTTTTGCCCAATGCTGGTACTGCCACCGACACCGACACTGCTGCCGCTACTTTGGCGGTTCTTATATTATTGTATTGGTTGGTGTGAAGTGATGGTGCTGAATTTTATTAGATTTTTCCCAGATCCATGTGGAAATGCTGACTTTTCATTTTGATAACCAATTAGTAATTTCTTTATTATTATAAAGAATCAACAATTTACGATTAACGACCACCAGTTGTGCTGAATAATATTACAGTAGTTTGAGTTGTCATCCGCTCGTTTATTGACCCAGACGATCGGAGTTTGTTTGCTCTCGTTGAATTACGAGAAGTACATTTGATTTGTCATGAATGGATTTTGTGCTGACCTACATTGGAAAAGCATAAAAACCAAAGTGATATGAGTAATGTTGTCTTCATACTACAATGACTCCACTGAGGGCAATAGTCATTCTTCTTGGGGTAGACTCCGGATGGGTTTTGTTTAGGTTAGCCCTGAAACTGTGGACGTGGCATAAGTTGTTGAATTCGATCGGCGTTTGGACCTGGCTGGATTGATGGGATATCGATCGAGCGGATGACAATAAAAGCAAGCTGATGGTAGAATAGAGGTTGAGTTTTGTTTCGGGTCTGGAGAACGGCGGATCGTCAATCGTAAATTGTTAGCTCAGTCTGTTAATGTAAAATATAGAGTTGTATCTTTGAATTGTAATTTTGAATTTTTGTATTCCTTTACTTGTATCATTAGTTACTTAAAACATATTTGAATAATGGTACCTTTGCTTTCCTTCTACCGTTCAGTGATCGTACTCTCTGGGCGGTCTTTTACACCGATTTATTGTTGGAAACAGGGGTTGATAGGAAGGAAACATCCAATTGTGGGAAAAGATGTAGTATGATGTGCTGTTTATGTGTAATGCAGCTGGTTTAAGGGTTGTGTGCAGTTGACTCATAAAAGTCAATACAGAGTTGTTTTGCTTCTCTTCTTTTATACGACTGATCGTACATTCCTACCTTTTGTTGTGTGTACAAGGGGTTGCTACTTTTTGAACTTGTGTTTTTCTTTTTTCACCGGAGGAAAACTTGGTTTGTTTACCATCTCTTTTTTTGCACAACCACCCTATATTCTATTTATCTTTACTCGTAAAACAATTAAGGTTTTTTCGTCGTATGCCTTTAAGACGTATCCATGTATCAATGTACATATCTGCATGTCGTGTAGATACTTTCAGCAGTTTACTGCTTTTTGATCCGGTTTGTTTTACTTTAAAACAGGGGTTAAAAGTAAGTTAATAAGTGAACATAAAAATATGGTTAGAGAAAACTTATGGAAATTCATAAATACAGTGAAATTATATAAAAATACATGGCTGTTGCATTACAGTGGCTGTTGCATAACTATTATATAAAAATCAATGTTTGTTTGTTCGTATTTTATTTAGCGTATCGTTCGTCACATTCATATTGGCGCGTGCACGAAGGTTATAGGCATAGTGCAATTAACATTGAAGTAGTGAAATATTTTCAGAAATAAACTCAGCGTTGTACTGTGTTTCATTTATTTCCATAGCAGCATTGCGATTGCGGTAGCCACAATAGAGACTAACAATTGAGCGCTAAGAAAATTTATTTTTCGTCGTAATACATGTGAGTGAGATTGATTAGTATACTTTTTTCAGTGAATATAGTCGTATATCGTCTTAATTGCTTCGTCAATAAATAATTCTCAAACAAACATAACAAGCCAGCTATGAAGCAGATCGTTTACAAATTACACGAAAACGTCCATCAGAATTTCAAGATCAACATGCGGCAAGTACTGAAAGAAAACGATCACAAGCCACCAGATCGGGTACATCAGAATCCAAAGACTAAAATGCAGCGAGAATTGAAATAGAACGTTCACGAGGTACTCGATCTCGACCAACAGTACATGTTGATTTGAACCTTGCTGCATTTCAATATGATGTTAACTACGATTACAGTTTGCATCCGAGTGTAAACATAGGCAAAATGGATAAGGTGTGTGGGTATTGAGGTTCACTTAAGTTCAACAATAAAACACCAAGAATGTGCTGCGTGAATGTCAAAGTAAAATTGCTGACATTTCATCCACCACTTGCTCCTTTATTGTCATTGCTTTCGGGCGACTCACCTGATTCCAATCACTTTTTGCAGAATATTCGCAAATATAATTCAGCGTTTGAAATGACACCTTTTGGAGCCAACAAAGTTTTCCAAGATCAGTATATGTCTACTTTCAAAATTCAAGAACGAATATGACGATGATACCCAATTTGATCAACGCTGCGATGCAGTTCTAGGCACCAAACGCCATATTATATCCTATTTGCAAACATTTTTCCACCAACACAATGCACTGATAAGATTATTTAAAACTTGACAACCTACCGGCGGAACACCAGTTGGACAGCATGCTAGACGCTACAACGCATCTACCATCAGTGAAGTTGCGATTGTCATAGTTAGCGAAGAACGATATAATTTTTCAGCGACGAAATACTATAATACCATTCAACAATACAATAATGTCACTGAAACGGAAAAACAAAAAATATTGTCTACCCTAAAGCATTAATAAAATTAAATAAATATCATTGATACCTCTCTGTTGTATGGTATATCGTTCAATTTCAATTTCACTATCGACAACAAAATAGATATTCTTTCTATACGAGCAGTTCCTAATTAAACAAGATAACTCTTCAAAATTTTAAACGAAATTTCCACAATTATTTCCTCTGCTGTAGCAACGCGCCGCGCCGGGTGCCAGCTAGTATTATATAAAAATAGATGGTTGTTAAATTACAGTGTAATTACAGATATAAATGCAAATGGTTGTTACATTATTACAAAACAGAAACAAATAAGAACAGAGTTACCATCATCCTGACAGCTGAACGCCTAGACAAGATTGTTGGGTTATTAAAATTTAGCGACCAACTAACGACAACATAAAATGATAATAGAGCACAAAACTTGGAACATTGTTAGCTCCTACAACCCGCAAGTAAACAGTCAGCAATGAAAAAAGATATTTTGTTACGAGATGTTGACGAGCTTTTAAATAGAGGATCATGGAAGAAATTTCCTTTCATCAGTCTGGATTTAAACGGATGGGAATCGAACTGCGAATACGAAGATTGCCTTTGACAATACGGTTTCGAAACGAGAAACTTTATGGGAGAAGTTACATTCATTTAACTCATGCAAATCCCACTGTCTTACTTTGTTATATTCTCTATTTAATAATTTTTAAAAGAAAAATGTTAGCCCTGTCAGGATAGGCACATACCATTATTCAATTGTGACAGACAATTTTGCCACGTGAAAACACCAAAAGGAGGTTGTTCTCCACAAAAATCTTTCACTGAAATGTGTGAAAGGCGACAAGAAATTCGAGGAGAGACCAGTTGATGCAGCGAAGTTGGCAGATGAAAAATGATAAGAATTCGGATGCTAGGAGTGAAATAATAAAACCAATGGAGTCGGAACAATACATAGAATAGAAAGGGCGTTTGAGATATTTTTGAGACAACGTATAACCGTAATGGATCACATACCAAAATTGAGCTATTCCGTAAGTTGACTAATTACATAATATGAAACAACAGCTAATTAATTTCAACTAAACTGTCACTCGATTGTACGAGATGAACCCCAATTTGTTGCTGGCCGGATAGAATCGTTGATTTTAGATAATTTGTCGGAGTTGTATTTACAAATATTTGCAAGATGCTTTTGTTGCATGTTTTGAGCATGTTTATTGAAAGTCAAAGACGAGAAACAGGAAAAGTACGGACTTAGAGAGAAGTCTTTCAAAGTAAGATTTCATTAGAACGAAGAATATTGAAAAGGATCGACGCCCAGGTATGCCAAATTTTCAGTGTAATTGACACCCATGCGGTCGGGATAGGAAACATTTTGCCCAGAAGAGTGATCCATTCAGATGAGGTTTTATTGCCTTAGAATTCCTCAGCAGAAACACAACGTCAGTCAAAGAAGTTTCTAAAGATATAAAAGATTGCTTCTATAAATAAGTTTTAATATACAGGGTGTCCCCTAATTCGTCAACAATAATTTGGCAAATATATTCTATGAAAAAAAACGTTCTACAGTAAGTGTACATCTTCAACATGGACAGCATTTATCGAGGATTTAAGAAAAGGCTTACTTTAGTGTAAACTGACCCATGTTAATGGAAATTGCTCTGTTAGTACTAATGATAGAAACTTCGTGTAGGACTTTATTTTTAGAAGAAAGCCTTTGTAACGACGTTTAAATAAAGGTGATATCTTATTTGAGTCTTTACATATCCAAATTCTAAGACTGTTTCACTTTTCTCCAGAAAATGCCTAATTAACATAACGTTTTACTATCTTTTTCTTATGAAAGTAACAATAATAACAAAAAATCATCAACTAGTTTGCACAAAAACCCATAGATTTTATGATACTTGGAAAAACCTGCAGCATGTAAAATTTTATTAAAAACGGTTTTTTTTTGCTTTAAGCTCCAAAGCCTATGAATAAAAAAATCATCGGCTGATGAAAGAATACTGACAGCATCGAACTTGTCGAGGCTGGGTAGAGTCAATGAATCTCTAGAAGTTCTCCAGACGAGTTATCAAACTAAAGGATTGCCGCTTCCAGCGCTCTTATTCAACCTAGAGGCACAGCACCGGGACTGCTTAAAAACATTTGCAGAAGACCTTTCAAAAAGCACAAGAAAAGTGATTGACTGGGACTCATACAAAGAATTCCTCAAAATATACAAAAAATAACTGAGGAAGGCTAAGCGACAATCCTGAAGATCATTCTGTGACAAAATCATAGAAACTTTCTGAAGCATCGCTGCTAACAAAAATCATCTCTACAAATCCTGTGAAGCCTAACTGTTTGAAAAAAATCCGATGGCTCTTGTGATGAAACACTCAACCTGATAGTGGACACTCACTTTCCAGGTAGCTCCCAACTCGCGGCCAGTAGAAACCACAATTCACGGTCTGATTACAAGAGACAAATTGCTCTGGGCGCTGCATAGCTTCAAACCATACAAGTCTGCTCGTCAGGACGGTATAATACCTGCCAAGCTAGAAAATATCATGGGGATCTGTGTAGAACTGACCCAAAGTCCACTGTCATGGAGAGAAGTCAATGTAGTTTTTACTCCCAAAGCCGGAAAATGTTCTCGCATTGTCCCAGAGGACCTCATACCTATAAGTCTATCATCTTTCCTTTTGAAAACTCTAGAACGACTGATTGATATCCATATACGAGCTAAAATTGATCCAAGACTTTTATCAACGGCTCGACATGTCAACTGTAAAATAAAGTTGGTGGAAAAGGCTTTGCAATATAGAGAGTACACAATGGTTACTTTCCTGGGCATAGAGGGTGCCTTTAACAAAGTCGACACATCCGCAATCACGACTGCGCTCTCAACTCTGCAGGTGGACGATTCATTTGGGGATTCATATGCTAAACAGCAGGATAATCAACTCCAAACTGGGTGAGACTTCTGCTAAATGAAGTGTCAACAGAGGTACTCCTCAAGGCGGTGTCCTCTCTCCCTTTCTCTGTAACTTAGTGGTTAATGAACTGCTGATATACCTGGAAGCAGGTGTGATTGCCTATGCGGATGACGTAGCATCTTAATACCATAAAGAACTCCTTCAATTAAATGTCAACAATACAAAAAATACAAAATTCCAATTGGAGACCCTCCCCCAACAAACGGTACCAGTTTAGTTTTTTCCGATAGAGCAAAATATCTAGGTCTCATTTTTGACAGGAAACTAAACGGGAAACCTAATATTCAAGAGACAGTCAATAAAGCTACAATAGCTTTATTCTCTTGCAAAAAAGCCATTCGGAAAAATGGGGCTTCCAACCCATTGGCTATACATCACGGTCATAAGACCGATACTTACATACGGGGTTATCGTCTGGTGGACGGCCTCAGAAAATGCAGTCAACTAAGCAGAGTCCAAAGAACAGCATTTCTACACCCTGTGCGGCATTAGACATTCTGTGTCATTTAACACCCTCGATATTTTCAGCATTTGGCCACGCTAACATTCTTAATACCTGAACTTTGGTTTGACAAAGACTTCAATGTAAGCTTCCCCTCTAGGTAGTTCTAGAAGGAAGATGCTTTCATGAAGAACAAGTCAATCCACTTCAACCCAGATGAATCCAAAACCTATAACGGAGATGGCGGCAGTGTTTTCTGAGATAAGCTAAGCCCCTCTTTCCATCTTCCAAATCACTGTAGCGTATTACACGTGGAAATTTTTGCGATTAAAGAAGCTCTAACCTGTCTGAAGAAAAACTTGATATCTGCAAAGGATGTCTGTATTTTTACGGATATTCAGGCTGCTATAAAGTCCCTCGACTCAGTCTCATTAAATTCTAAAACCGCCCTTGAATGCCGATCATCTCTTATGGAGATGGCAGAGCAGTTCAACCTTCAACTTTGCTGGGTGCCGGGCTAGAGAGGCATTCCAGGAAACTGTAGAGCCGATGAACTCGCCAAAATTGTAACTACTCTACCGATTCTACCGGAAAAGGGTAGCATAGGTATACCAATCGCTGCGTTCAAATTAATATTAAAGCCAATAAAAGAACAGACCTTGTTTCCAACAGCCACTCTTATCTACTTATGTAGCTGCCTAAAACCAAACTATATATCAGGAAAAATCTTGTCATCAGCTATACGAGTAAATCCTAGAATTAGGTTTTCTATTACTTTTTCTAGTAATTTACTTAAACGACTAAGCAGACTTAATGGTCTATAGCTACTATAGGACTTTGGTTGAACCTTATAAATCCGTAAACGATATCTTAACCAATGACATCTAATTATATTTCTGAGTTTAAAGTGCTCCTCCAAGGTAGGCCGTTTTAAATTGTAAGGTTATTAACAATAACATCGGACTGATTTTCAATTGTACAATAATTCAACTGGATTGTGTGTTTCTTTAATCTTGAGTTAATGTTTGAGCGAAATCTTGCCCAGTTAGCACTTTTAAAATCATTGTATTGTGACTCATATAATATAGTTTACAAAACACAGGGTAATGGTTAGAGCACAGATCATTACCAGCAATAGGTTGTGACAAAAGGCGTGGGCGATTCGTTTTGAAAACCTCTAGGACAGAGGGATTTCTCCATATGTCTATAGGAACATGTGTAGGATTTGGGGGAAAACATAATGCAAAAACAGATCGAGAAAAATCATTTGAAAGCAAATTACCCCAAGTATTTTCCCGAATACATCCCCAATCCCGTAGTGTAGTTTTAATCTTTTTTAAGCTCGTTTTTACAATTTAGTTCAATACAATACAATCCCCACATTTTCCATAAATCGGGTGCCAACGAGAGGCAAAGGCGAGTGCTGAATAGACCTGTGAACTAGAATAGCAACGCTTCCACCACTTCTATTAGATCAGTCTATATAATAATTTATATAATCTGATTTTGAAAAGTTTTCTTTATTTATTTTGAGTCCTGCTTGAGTAACCAGAGGGCGATATCAATTTTATTACTTTTCAAAAAGTTAAAAAGTTAAAATTCCTCTAGCATTCCAATTCACCATTCTTAACCCGTAAAAGCGCAACTTGATTAAAAGTTGTGGAAAAAATATATTTCATAGCTAGGGCCCATTATATTCGAGATAAAATATTAAAAAAATTCTAAGATTATATTTTTCATATTATTTAAAAAAAAACAGGTATGTTTGTTTGTATACAACAATGCGCATTGAAGAAAATATAAAATAGGCACTTTTGAAATCACAAAAAGAAAAATGTTTTGGTTTTAACCCTTTTTATTTATACAATTTTTTTGGTACGTTTGAATATTTTTGTTATATTTTTTAAGAAACATTGTGAAAGTTGTAAAAACACTGTTTTGTTTTTGTGCCACATAAGGAAGTATTACATTTTTCGCAAAATTGTTGGGTAAAACCTTTGCAATTTGGGTATTTGCATCTTTGCTGTTGGGCTAACCATACTGGCCAATGCGAGATCTGATCTAGCCTAACAACTTTGGCAGGTGTTGCTTGAGCTGGTCCCCTTCGTTTCTCTTCGTTCAACTCACCTTATACACTGGAACTACTAGGTCGACCGCGTTTTGAGATAGGTAAACCCATCTTGCATAATGATTCAGCCAACTCCAACCTAAATTTGCAAAAGTTCAAAACTCTTGTTCCTGGATTGGTGTTTAGAATATTTTTATATACTATCCAAGAATTTATTATGCTTAGGTCTAGTAAATGGTAAAACAAACGTATAGTCCATTTGAGACTTTTCATCGATACATTATACAGACCGATAAAGCTGTCCATAAGGTCGACTCCACCCATATGAGCATTGTATTCCCGTATTATCTTTGGACACGGAATAGACACTTTTTCTTTCCTTGCTTTGTCGAATCACGTAATGGTGGTGGCTGGTTCCGTGCCCACATATGTAGATAATAGAGTTACTGGTTTGTTGTCTTTCCAGATTACACTACTCACATCTATTCCATCAACATTTGTAACATATTCTTCGTAAAAACCCCTGGGAACGTCTTTATTCATTAGTTGCTTTTTATCTAGTAGCTTGCAGTTACGAAGGCGATTTATTCTTACTGTTCCAAGTGAATAAATACCTTCTTTTGCTAAATGTGTCAATAATGGTAGAGAAGCGTAAAAATTGTCAAAGTAAATGATATGATTTACGTTGCGTGGAACAATCCTCGCTATATTATGATTCCCCCATTTCCAGTTCTCCAGCTAAAAGGGTGTTCTTCTTTCCACCACCAGTATATACTTCAAATTTGTGAGCATATCCTTGTTGGCTGCAAATGATGTAGAGTTTGAAGCCCCACTTATGTGGTTTATTGTGCAAATATTGCTTCATATAATGCCTCATTTTTGTGGCACACATCTGCTCATCTATAGACAGTTTTTGATAAATTGGAGCATTACTGAAACGATCGTTGAGGTCATCAATAAGAGGTCTAATTTTGTAAAGTCTATCGTATTACGGATGTTCTCTAGGTAAGCTTTGATCATTGTCATTGAAGTGTATTATAGTTCTAAGTTTTTCAAATTTCTTCAGTGGCATAGTTACTTTGATTGGCCCATAACCAGATTTGTTGGACCAATACAGCCTTGTGTTAGGACATTTAAAAATAGAGTGGTAAATCAGTATTCCTAAAAATTTATTGATGTCATTTTCACTCATCCCACCTGGATTGGAAATTTCGTTCTGCGTAGCATATAAGTTACTCTCAGTAACTATTTTTTTTCTCAGACTAAGAGTAAAAAAGTATGAAAAGAATTCATATGGCGTCTTATAGCATAACAGTTCATCAGGCAATTCAGTTTGCCCTTGAAATTGAACATCCTCATCGTTTTTTATAAATTTTTTCTTGCGCCACACTAGGGGTCTTGCAAAAGCACGACCTGAAGGACCAGATTTTTCGCAATGATGGCCAAGATCTTCTATGTTCGTGACAGACAGACCACTATTATTTTCTACATAGTTAGATGAAAGAGGTGGACTACCATCGGGTTCGTGTATATTCTGATTAGCCTGACGAGCAAATCTGAAATAATCTTCATCATCTATATCCGAGTCTTTCTAATTCTTCTAAATACTTCTCTATTTCTCTTTGTGATATTCGAGACATACTAAAAACAAACAAACAGATCATAAAATATGACTCCACCATGCATTACATATGTATATTTGAGTAAATGCGCAATGTTGTATTAATACATACAACATACGCATTTTCGCAGAAAATTACTGCTAATGATAGTTTTAAATTAAGTTAAAAATTAAGAGAGTATGTATTTTGTTGTAAGTATAATAATTTTAAAAGTTCTCACCTGAATAAATTATAAAAGAGATCGAGAAAAAAAACGCAGTCACCACTAATCGAAAGCTTTTCACTAATTTGACATTTGGATCGCGAATAAGAAACCAAAGAGAATACAAAAAGTATTGCCAGTAATACGAAACTTTTAACCGAAAGCCAATAATTAACTTGCATGGATTTTTGTTGAAATATAATGAACATATTGCATTTTATCGTCATTTTATTGGTATGTTGTTTACATACAACAGTGCGCATTTAAGGGTTAAGTTTTTTATTTAACATATTGCTTAGCATTAGAATATATGCATTTAGTAGCTAAATGTGCAATGGCCTTAAACTTTTCAACCTTACTAGTATAATTTGATAAATTTGTAATTAGGTCTACTACTAAGGAGTTAATTTCATCCATTGAAAAGAGAGTGTTATTGTTGGTACCGCTACCGTTGGAATTTATGTCATTTAAGACCAAAGGTGTATTTTTCTCCGAATACAGTGTAGATAGAAGACAATTAAACTGATTCTCTTCTCTTACCATGTGAGAGCGCTGAGGTAAGGGTGGGACGTCTTGCAAAGAGTTTATTGCCATGCTTGTTTGGGCCGTACACGGAGTATGCATAAAGGCTTTTAAGTTATTGAAACTTTTTGATGCAAAGCTTTATTTGACATTGGTGAAGATGATCTGCGGTTAAGAGACTTATTTCTAATCTCGATGTATTTCACTCTCAAAGAACACTGAGGACCGGTAGAACTATGCTCTCCACTGCAGTTTGCACATTTCTTGGTGGAAGCATTGTCACAGTCAATTGTATTGTGAGAACCGCGCAGTACTCGTTCGTACGTCTTAACATGACAGTTTCTCTCACCGTGTCCAAGCATCTGGTAGTTGTGACACTTAGTGGTATGCATAAAACGCAGTAAATGCTTTTACTTCAGATTTTCATAGTAAATACTTATTTTGGTGTGCATAAAAATGAAGTAAATACTAAAAATTAAGTATTTGCTTCAAGAAAAAGCATATAATTTTTGGCTAAATTTTTGTAGTAAATCCTTTATTTGGAATGCATAAATACTAGTATGTACAATACTCTTTTTCTGCAGTAAATACTACAAATTTTTGAAATTGCTATCGACTAACTTGAAAATTCTATAGCATTTACGTTTGCTTGCTTTTTGTAATTTTGTAAGGTGCAATTCCAAGAGACTTTAGTCACAGATCGAGTTTAAAGCGAGTAAGGTCGTAAAAGAAAATTTTATATTCTAATCAGAATGACAGAGTATATACGTGTTAACTCCATAAAAGTATATAAAGAACGAAGATCGGGGACTGACTCAAATTTCAAGCAACTTTAGAGCTTTGAGCGAGAAAATGTAAAGTGGTTAAGTGAACATTTCATAGGTAAATCTAAGAATTAATTTATTATTATTATTTTCAAAGGTTTTCAAACTGAAACAAGCGGAGGATTTTTCTACGATACATTGGAGATCCTGGATTTCAAACTGGTGTTGGTGAGGATATAGGCGTGCACCAGAGTACTGTCTCCCGAATAGTTAACGGTGTTGCAGGACTCATTAAATATAAGGCATCAAATTGGATAAAATTTCCATCGAACTATGACGAACAGTTAAGAGCGAAGCAAGAATGGAGTGGCACATATCGTTTCCCTACATGCATAGGAGCTTTAGACTGTACTCATGTAGAAATTTTGCAGCCCCGTTCCCATCCAGAAGAATACATAAACCGAAAAGGTTATACTTGGATAAATATTCAAGGTACGTGCAATGGGATGGAATATTTTACCAGTGTTGATTTTCGGTGGCCAGGGTCAGTCCATGATTCCACAATTTGGAGAAATAGCGCTGTGGAATCCATTATGCGAAGTTCAACTGACGTTGCTTTTCCTCGGAGATGAGGGCTATGGAATTACACTGTGGCTTATGACACCTTTTAATAATGCAACGACAAATCGAGAAAAATCATTTAGTGAGCTCCACACTAAAGAGGGAGTTGTTATTGAAAGATGTTCCGGGAAGTTGAAAAAGAGATTTCCAATACTACAAAACTGCGTACGTCTAAAATTTGAAAATGTTCCAAATTTAATTGTAACATGCTTTGTCTTGCACAACGTTGCAAAATATTAAAAGGACAACGATGATTTCCAACCATTTCAAGAAACAGAAAATAATAGATTTCTTGGTGAAAGTGAACTTCTTTCCAACAGCTCTCTTCAAATTCGAAGATTAGGCCAAATAAAAAGATTGGAAATTGCTGATATAATACACAATAATTTTAATTTATAGATATGTATTTTTAATTATTCAAATGATTTGTTTTCTTTTTTATGTATGCTTAAATAAAAAATTAATTTTTCAAAAAATAAAATTTACTTCCACTTATAAATTAAAAAAAAAAATGTTTTGTTTTACAAATTAAAATATGTTGATCCACTGTCGCTGTGTTGGTCGCTCGTTCTACATTGTTGCATGGGTCATACATGGGTCCTTCTTTTAATCTCCTCTTCCTGTATCCGAATGAATTTTAATTTCTCCAACAAAACCAAACGCTGAAGCTCAACATTTGTAAGACTTCTGGTTTCTTCTGTTTCGTTGAACATCCGTTTTTTTTCTTTTGCTGGAACTTCTGTCTTTTCTGTTGATGTAGCGTTTTTAGATATTATTGTGCTGTTCGATGCATCTTCTTCCGTCAGACCTTGTTTGGCACAATCTGCCCCTACAGAGGAGCCACCTTTATAAAACGCATGTTATTTAAGGGGTTACATACGTTTCTCCGCTCAAAAACGGAGCATTTTTCAAGTTTTTTTTTCTACGATATTAAATTAATATAAAAAAAGTAAAGTATTCCTTGACGAATACAAAACTTTATTGAAAACAATTGAAGAAAAGCAATTATAAAGTATACATTTCGCCCATCTCCGGAAACCTCTCTTCAAGAACGTGCTGGGCAGTACCAGGAATATCTCCGGTAGGTTTCATTTGAAACAAAAAAAACACAATCTTTTAAAGTAGTCTCTATCATAGCCGTTTTCAAAAATTTTCATTTTTAACAAAATGGCAGCTTTTTGAACGTACGAGGCTATTTTTGACTAAAAAACGAGTCACATTTTTATTTATAACAAATCTCAATATTAAGATATCAAAAAAATCCTACGTGGGAGACTAGATAATGGTATTAAGAATATCCGTGCGAAACGGAATGCAAATCGGTTCAAGTAGTTCAAGAGATATTTCTGGTACCGACTCAGAAAACACTGTTTCGAGAAAAACGCAAACGAAATGCAAAATCTGCAGTGCGTCTTGCCTACGTGGCTTCGAAAGCAAAACTGAAAATGTTTTCGAGTAGTGCCTTCTGGAATATTCTGAATTCTAATATTCTTATACAAGGTTTAAATCTATTGCTAAGCAGGTATAAATATTTGCGAGGGCACTGACCCGTCATTAGAGAAGGTAGGAAGGCAGAACAGGCACGCAGCTGCTTATATCCCTAATGAGCGCTCCGCCCGGTTCGAAGTCTAACGATCATAACTTTCTTAATTATTGGAATTTTTGAAAAATTCTTGCGGCATTTGAATTGCAAAAGAATATAAAATTTTTTCATGCAAAAAAAAATCGATTTTTTTGAGCGGAGAAATGTATGTAACCCCTTAAAGTCGTGTATAGTTTTTATTTCAATACTTACCAGGAATACAAGTGATCGTTGGATTTTCACCGGGGTTGAGAATATCGAGAAAGATAATCTCCCATTCTTTGTTTATTATATTCATTTATTGTTATATATTTGTTATTGTGTATAATTCGAGGTGCATTTGGTTAACAGACAAATTTCACTTCACTATATTTGCCATCACTTTGGTTGTCACTTGAAGAGTCGAAATAAGAATGACGAAAAAGCTAAACGTGATGGATGTTTACAATAAAAAACTAATTAATTGTAACTTTTACTTTACTAAGATAATATTTACCATGATTTCCGATGAATTTTAAGTATTTACTTGAATGAATTCAGTATTTACTTAAAGTGTTTGCAATCAAGTAAAAACTTTTCTTATGTATACGAAACGATGTAAATACTTAAAATCGGAGCATCTACTTAAATTTTAGTATTTACTTAAACTTTTTACTTGTAGTAAGTACTTCGATTTTGTGCATACCACACACTGAGTCAGCTTACTTTTCAGTTTTCTTTGAAAACTCAAATTCACCTGGGTGATTTTCTTTCAGATCGCAGAATATAATGGTACCATTCTGAAATGAAATGAGATACAGTGTGTCAGTGTAGTGGTCATATTTTTTAATGATCTTTTTGACTTCAAAACATTTTAAACTATGTTTGCAGAGGTTGTTTTTAAGTGCACTCTCCTCAATATTTTCCACCCCGAAATAAACTTTTTTAAGATCATGGGAGTAATACTGACAGTTTCTCTCTTTAAAGTAGTTATGCACAAGGTTATACGACTCAATCGATTCACATGCAATCTTTGTACTAATAGAGAGTTTTTTAATTGAATATTCTTTAATATTTATTGAACACATGGCACTATTATGTAACAATTTAATTGTGGGAATATATGCCTTTTTTCTAGAACTATTGCTGGTATCAATCACTACATCACAATCAATTTCTTCATCATCTCTAACAATTAGAGTTTGTAATGTTCCATAAAAATACTTTCTGGATTTAATTCTAAGATCGAAGTTCTTTTTCTCGAGCTTATAGAATACTTTTAGAAATCACCAGACACACCATCGGTGATCTGAACGTGCTATTTATCGAAATAGTGAACAATTTCACACCCAATTCTCGCTATTTCATACTCACACATCAAGAGGAATGACAACAGTGCTTTTGGAAGAAAATATCACTCCTATGGAAGCTAGCAATGTAATCAAAGCAATATAATAAATGCGGTGTAATGTGTGCCAATGAAACCGAACTCAGTGAGCATTATTCAGCTCTCCATGGAGTACAAAATGCTGATAATTGTAATATAAATTCCGTGGAGCGTTCAACAACATCGGCTGCAGATCGTAGTCAATACCAAACATTTGCTCAGTACATCAAAGAAGAACCACCTAGTTCGGATATTTTAGATTTGGATTCACAAAAAATGGTCTATCCGCAACCAGAGGGAGATGTTGTTGGTGGTGGTGTAAATCCCGGACTGCATCCAATGCAACGCCCAATGACATGGCCTCAGGAAATGCATCCGGGTTATATGGCTGCACCGCATTTAACCGAAACAAAGCACACTGGATACTATCCAAAGCAAGATTTCACTTCCATCAAAAGCGAATTCCATCCAATTAAGTCGGAATATGTATCGCCGACAAACTTTGGAAACTCGACTTTAAAACCAAGCGATTACACACAACCGATCGCATCGCAAAACCGACCCGACGATAAATCATTCGCTAATGCAGACTTGACAAGCGGAAATAATCCTGTGTCATCGAGTCCATCGGAATTTCCATCAACAACACCACCGCAAGACAACTTATCTCAGTATCGAGGCGTTGACCCACCAACATCATCACTGCCAAGCAGTGGAGGGGCGACAAAAAGCGCTACCTGGAAATCAAATGAGGCACGACGGCCAAAAACCTACAATTGTACTGCATGTAATAAATGGTTTACTAGTTCTGCACATTTGAAGCGTCATTACAACACCACGCTTCATAAGAATGCCGTGAAATCAAGTGGTCAACAAGATCCAGCTACGATGCCAATCAGTGCTCATCATCATCCAAGTCGTGATCCGAATTCAAAACATCACCGTAATAGTCAATCGAGACTACCGCCACCTATACCGCCCGAACCGCACCCAGCCGCAGCCGCAGCAATACATCATCAGCCCTTTGGCTATCAACACCACCACCCCCATCACACTCAACAACACCACCACCACCACCACCATTCCATCATTCCACCATCTGCAACAACCGGCGGCGGAGCACCAACCAAACTATCACACTATTATTGGTAGTGATGGTCAAACCATAACCAACAATCCTCAAGATGGCAATCTGATCCAACTTAGCTCATTTGTGGATCTATCAATACTGACTGGATCGCAGACATTCCAAGAAATCAACCAACAACAATTACAACAACAACACATGGTAGCACTAGATACCAATGGCCATGTTATTCAATTAGTTCACCACCAGCCAATGGTTGACATTCAACGAATCTCTGGTGGTATGCCAACATTTAAGGAGAGACTTATGCAAGCCACCTCACCAGTATCACCAGCTCCCGAATCATACTACAGTCGAATGTCAGAATTCGGTTCTCAAGGTTCACCACAGGAAACCGACATACCGCCGATCAATGCAACAGCTTCTGGTTCACAAAACGATCAAAATCCATATTCTCCAACTGTATCATCGTCGCCTACGTCAACGAATCTGGTAGCGATTGTGGGAGAAAAGTCGAAAACTACGAACGCTACACCATTGATAAAAGCAAGCAGTAAGCGTAAGCGTGAAAGTACACAGAATGCAACTTCAACCACCCTGCCAACGAGACGCATCAAGTTCGTTGAATGTGATAAGGAGTTCACCAAAATCTGTTACCTCACTCAGCACAACAAAAGCTTCCATTCCGGTGAGCAGCCATACAGATGCCAAAAATGTGGTAAGCGCTTTCAAAATGAAGATATTTATGATGCTCATTTAGCCAGGCACAAATCTTAAGATAAACCTCATAAGTGTGATCTTTGCCCCAAGCAGTTCCACCACAAGACCGACCTACGCCGTCACAAAGAGGCAATTCACACTGGCTTCAAAGCGCACACCTGTGACATGTGCAACAAAAGCTTCTGTCGCAAGGATCATTTGCGCAAACACTGTGACATCCACACGCGCCCTAAGTCGGCGAAAAAAAACAAAACCAAAATCTCAGCATCAAATAACAAACAGTCACAAACCGACAAAACACCCACAACAACCCCTGATTTCCCCCTGAGCGAACCAAATTTATCCAATCTTCCTCCAATTCCAAATGTCGACGAGAGCGAAAATTCTTCCTCACAATCGCTGTCACAATCGCAGTTGCAGTCGCACCTAATGCCAAAGTTGGACATAAAAGTCGAAGCCTACGCCATTGCCGGTGAAGAGTTGGTCTCCATGTAGTGGCAAACGTCCTTTAGCTCTTAAGATACTCGTATTTATTATTTAATTCACATTTCTCAAATGCATAGTTACACATATCCGTACATATCATTGAAAACAAAACAATTCAGGTAAATCATAGTTTAAACTCGTAGACTAGACTCATTAATGTTAGTATTATGATCGTATCTAAGCCAAGTCAATTCTCAGGATCAGCCATAAGTTATACAATAGCCATACATACATACATATGTAGTACATTGCAACTTCAACCAAACGAAAAACCTCAACTCAGATCTTCCAGCAAATTTTAAGTCTTAATGATCTCAGAAACCTCCACCACTTATTTTTTAATTTTTACGAAAAAGGAAAAAAATACAAAGGTTGTATATCCAGATAAAAGATTTAACTAGCTTTTAACTAATTTAAGTAACAGAAAAAAATTCAAAAAAATATAAGATTTACAGTTTTTATTTGTAGTGTTTTTTTTTTGTGCTTGGAAATATGTTCATTTGTATTGTAGTACATATTTTGTATGTTTTTATTTGTATCTTTTATTTGAATGTTTTGCTGCAAATTTCTGATATTAAAATCTTTTCGAATAATCTGATTATTTTAAGTTCTTCAAATAAGTCACAAAAAGACGTAAAAATATCAAATTTTCCTGGAATTCCTTCCTTTTTGTAAAAAAATAAAAAATAAAAAATTATTTTTAAAAAAAAATCATGGTACGTAAAAAAACAAACATTACTGAAAAATTTGTATGTACCTTGCTTTATTGATATTTAATTTTGATTTTTGTTATATATTTTTTTGAATAAACATTTATGAATGTATGTATAAACAAGTAGCGTTAGAGAGGACCCCAATTTATAGATTCATCGTTGCTCGCTGCAACTTGGTCCTTGTCCATCCACAATATTGAACATTTTTCGTAAGGATCTTGGTTTCAAGACCTATAAGATCCAATAGGTTCAAGAGCTAAAGCCGCGTAACCATTTGTTACGTCGGGTGTTAAGTGATTTGGCTTTTTAACGTACAATTTTGTTCAGTGATGAAGTTCATTTCTGATTAAACAAGCAGAATTGCCGTGTTTGGAGCGAGGACAATCTTTAAAAAGCTCACCATTGCATCCAGGAAAATGTACCGAGTGGTGCGGATTGTACGGCTGTGGCATTATCGGTTCTTATTTCTTAAAAAATGAGACCGGAGCACAAGTTACTGACAATAAACAATAGACAATACGATACAATGCGACAATAAACGATCATTTAATCCCAACATCAATGGGAGGAACGACATCGATTTGGAATCCTTGATTTAGGGTTGAAAATTTTCACAGACGAACCTCTGAATTATGTATGTATGTATTATACAACTGCCATCCACATATGACGAAGACGTTTTTCGTCCTAAAGTGGTGTTGCTGTCGAGGCTAGTCTGATATACTAGCAAATGAAACCAGTAAGATATTCAGTAGCCATCGCAAGGAACTGAAAAGGTCTGTTACCCGCCGCAACTGATTTCTCAACGAAAACATACTGACTAGGCAACTTACATAAGCTTTACATTTCATTCATCCTTGCTATCTCAAAGACAGGAAAGTCCAAGTTTAATAATTTTCCAATGCTATTTCCAGCACATGCCATCCTGTGTTTTCCCAACTTTATGTCAAATTATTTCTCTATGCGAAATCAAAATGGCACACTGGTCATAATGAGCATCGGCTCAAGTTCTATGCCAACACAACCGTATTTAGAATTTGTTCCTTTTCTCTGGCTACGCTCCTCTGCTGATTGCAATTAGAGTTCACAATTACAGACCCAATTATGGTTGGTCCCGAAATAAAATTGTGGTCATCGCACACAAATCTGAATGCCTTCAAAAATCCAATTGAATCCGTTTTCCTTACTCCATCCTCGGCATGCGTAAAACTCCTACCACCCATCATCAGTTTGAATTGTACTCATTCTGGCTGAATGCTGTAGATATGTTGGATTGAAATTTAAGAGCCACAGAGGTCGAAACAGAATGCTCACTCTATGTGGGCAAATCAAATCTAATTGCATACACACTGGAATGTCATCACCCTGCCACTGGTATTACATGTGCGCACAAACAGTCACTCCAGGATCAGAGGCAAAACTGTAGCCAGAATCATAGCCAGAGCTAGAGCTTGTGCTGTCCTCAGGACGACCATAAACGCAATTCCACATAACCATTTCCATAAGAAACCGCAGATCCAATTGTGTTAGTCTAACAACTTTACCAAAAGGATGAGAAACTGAACAGAAGGGAGTACAGAGGTAGCGAGTGCAAAGTTCTTCAAATAAATTGCTTAACCGCATTGTTTTATCATTCCTCCTTTAAGAGTTCAGGGATTCTTAGAAGATCTAGAAAGGCACCACCGTCTGCTCTTGTATTTGTATGCCCATTCCACTGTACTCGTACCATACCATCGAATGGATTCCTGTTACCGTTTTGCGTTTTGGTCCACTAATCTCATTTATAAATGAATTTCCGTCCTCCTTTCAATGTATGAGGACGGTATTTTGTATTTTGTGATGCTGTAGAGTAATTGAGAAATATGTAGCGCCCACCCCTAACCAAGTCCTGCTGTCGTTTGAGCCAAACTAAAAGCTAATCAGGGAACGTTTTCCAAACTACTACATAATACTGCTGCTGCTGTTGCTGCTGTTGCTGCTGTTGCTGCAGCTCATGTAAGCCTCTTGCTGCTGCCGGCTTTGATATAATTTTCGAGATGTGGTGGTTGTACTCGTATGACTAGAATTGGTATTACTGCCCGTCATGCTGTGCACAAATTCTTCTTAGCTATCGAAACCCCTAACTTCAATTCGAAATTATTGCAACTGTAATTTTGACTTGTGCACTTGTGAGTATGTATGTAGTTGTGCGCTCCAATTATGGGGTCGTGGACATGATGGGGTAGCACAAATTAAATTTCCAATTCACCGCAGTAGAGTAGCAATATTGAGAGTAGGTTGTGCCAATGAATTTCTCGGGAAGTATGATTACAAAATAGAATTCAACCGCAACTCGCCGGCTAGGAGCCCTTGTCTGGAAGTATATGGTGCCCATTCGTTGAATTGTTTGGATACTTACAGATGTGAAATTTCGAACGTAGATCAGAAAATGTTGGTGAAGGATCAAAGGTCACTTTTAATGTTTGCATTGCAATCGTAATAGCAATGGCTTGGAAAATTTGCGAAATGCTTCTTAACACTATGGCTGTTTTTCAAAATAATATCGGAAGTTATCGGACCTCTAAATACATATTTTAGAAGATGGTAAAACTGCAGAATCTGACGGGATACCTCCTCAATTGATGATTTACATAAAATTCTCGCCACCATGTTGAAAAGAATTTCTGTCAGTGGAGTAATCCCTAATCGTTTTAAAGGAGCGACCATTTTTTCAATTTATAAAAATTTATTTTTTAAATGTTTTGTTGCAATATGGAATCCTTCCTTAGAAGAAGTAAAAACCGTACTTTGTGGAATCTATTTCTGACACGGTGGATAGAATATAACCTGTACAGGACGGGCATGTCGATGAAGCTTGGACGAAGTATCCAAAACCTGTATACATATACTAAGGCAGCGGTGTGGAGTTGTCAGTATGGTTTCAGACGTCGTAGGGTGTTAGAAAGGGATATTCTCTCCAAGAGTACATTTAGGACATACTCGTATTATAGTTGAAATTCTGCGAGGAAGTGTTGAGTACGCACGACTCAATAGTGTGGTCACTCACCAAAGAATGAACTTGTTCAGCGAAGAGCTTTGCATGGTATATAATTTGGTGTCAGTTGCCTCCTTCGCATGAGTTACGTGCTAACCAGTTATACATAATTGATAAATTGAACTATCAATATTAGAGTGGCGACGAGGATAAAACGAAAGTATAACAAATTTTTGAATTGCTTAATGAAACTAGTGAAAAATGTCTGTAATCGGTTCAGTGCAAGAATTCGGTTTTAATCATAATGGTTGGCATATACAATATTTAAAGCACAGTTGGAGCAGTTTTTTTATTGCTAACGATATAAGTGATGAACAATCAGAACAATCATATATTTGATTAACTTAGTAAAAGTAATGCACCTTAAATCTGCGAATCCTACCATCTTGCTATCGATGTGATCGACAGGTAAATTAAACTGTCTGACTCAATTGACGGTATCCTTATTTTCGGTGACTTTAATCTTCCTCAACTACAGTGAATTCCATCAGATGATTAATCGTTTTTCATGGCTTAAAATGCCAGCTCAGCTAAAGAATATCTCCTCTTAGATCGCTTAAGTGATTCAAGTCTATGCCAAGTAAGTGGTATATCCAACTATGTAAGCAGGCAATTAGACTTTATTTTCACAATAGATTCAATGAGCTCCTTAGTCTCATTTTGTCCCCTATCTCTCTCAACAATTGATAACGACCACTCTCCCTTCTCTTCTCTACTATCTAGCCCACTCCCACACACTTCTGATAAAGCAAACTTTCAAAAAAATCAGTGAATATCTCAGCAGATCCTTCTTTATCCTTTACCTTCACAGCCTAACTATAGATGGTGCTCTATTCATTTTTTATAAAGAAATATTTAATTCTTTTTCCCCTTATGTTCCGTTTTGCAGCCTTAAAACATCATCTACTCGTACTTGTCCTTCCTAGTATAATCACAAGATTCGTTCCTTACGAAATAAGAGAAACAAGTTATGCAGTCTTTTCCTTCGTACCAGATTCTTTTCCGACTATTCCAACCACCTCGGTACTTATCTTCAAAAGAAACTCCGCTGGTTATTTTATTTTATTTATTTTATCCTTTTTAAACAATCCTTCACTAACGACTCCTTTGTACCAGATTCATCTTATTTTAATTACCTTTCTCTCTCACACCTTGGATCTGTCTTTTATAGAATATAAGTTACACCTACTTAATAACGAATTCACACACAGCCCAGATGGCCTCCCTGCCATATTTTTAAAAAAATGTTCCTCCTCTCTTTCCTTTGCCCTTTGTAATCTCTTTCGGCTTTCCCTTTCACAAGGTGAATTTGATCAGGTTGGAAAAAAATCCTTAATAACCCCGATCCACACAAAAGGATCAAAGAATCAAATAAAAAACTACCATCCCATCGCTGAAATTCCACAAGGCAGCTATCTACGTCCTCTTCTTTTTATATTAACCATAAATGATCTTGATAGGATCATCAAGCACTCGTTTGTCTCTCTTTATGCTGACGATACGAAATTTTTCAAAACCATTTCTTCACCCCATGACTCCTTCCTCCTTCAACAAGACCTTGATAGTCGATTTGGTGCCTCAACAATTGTGTGGAACTTAATATCGCCAAATACCAATACATCACCTTTTCACATAAGCGACACCAATCTCCTCGGTGACTCTAACTTCTCCACAATCTCCTCCGTTCAATCTCTTCTCGACTTCGACATTTTGTGGGATACAGAACTCACCTTCCGTTTACATAAGGATGAGACAATCCTTAAAGGAGGCCTTCGTCCTCACTAAAATTCGTAAAACGTTTTTGGAGAGCATTGTTAAATTAACATTCGACAAAGCCGTCGAAATTTCTAATGCAGTGGAGTGTGTCAAGCGTCAATACAAGCTCGACGTAAGCATCAAAGAAGAACCAAGTTCATCTGACGGCATATACCGAATGGGAGAAGCGAAGCATAAGGACAAAAATAAGGTTGCTTGTTTGCTAGAGTTCTTGTACAGCAGCAAATAACGTCTGGTCTAATAACGCCTCCAATTCCTCAAGGCCTAGATTTGCCTTTATTATCCTTAAATGTATGATAGCATCTTATCTACTTTGTAGTGTTCGGATTTGCACCTTTTCTAAGGGGGTGTAATGTGCATATTTGGAAAAGTGAAATAAAATTCTTTTGAATACATATACGAAATACTGTAAAATGTTTATTTAATTATTTATTATGCTGATTGTTAGCGACGATTGCGATTAAAAGCTCAAGACCCGTCTAACTAATTTGAGTATATATAGGTAATTAGTATATGTAGGTGTTATTAGAAATCAATGAGGAATATATTGTCTCGCAACAAGGTCATGTTCCATTGATCTAAATTTTGCCCTATCAAAAGCACACTTAATGTCCATGATTGTTCAGAAGATTGTTCATAGATTCTAGGGAGGCACTTAGGTATAAATATTATCTTAACAGCTGTCTATATCGGAGAATATATTTCAATGTGAGACTGACTCTGAAAATTCAGACCACTGTCAAGGTGAGTAGGTACTGGCGTCTGTAAAGAGAAATATTTCCTTAATAGTGTTGATATGAGGCATCCTGTTAAGCTCTACCGATGATGCTGTACCATGTTGCACATCAGTTTATCGAGAGTTATCTTCTCCTTCGAACTCCTCGGTATTCGTTTGTTTGACCAGTTCCTCAGCACTAGTTTTCATCTGGCCTCTGCCTCTTAGAGTGGAGCTTGCATATTTTCAATTCACTTATAGGGCCAAAATCGCATTGGAGCCCTTTTTCTCACGATTTAGTGGGCGCCAATACTCGATATTGAAGACTTCATTCTGCTCCTGTATAAAGTCCAAGATTTTGCTGGTAGCACGCTTATGGAGTTCGAAAAGTACCCCAGTAAGGGTAAGGAATTTTGAACTTTTTTATGGTCCACAGTGCAGGACCTGCCCAAGACGACATTGTCGAATTTTGTAGACATGGGTTGCTGAGCTCTAGCATACGCTTCTTCTCTACACAGTCCCTTTTTCATAAGCCCTAGTATACCGGTGCTTTTCTTATTTCTTTTCTGATTTCCAATTGGCCCATTATTCTTTGCAGCAGTTTCATCGTCTGTGGGCAGCTGGTTCATCGCTGCTTCCTGGGTTTTTTTTAGGTACCATTGACTATTTTGATTGATATGCTTTAATGGCCGTTTCCACCCTTATATTTGTTGTTTTTTTTTATTGTTTGACTTGTTCATTGCTCCTATTTGTAAACAACGGGTATGTTTGTCTGCTGCACCAGTATCCCTGTGGTGAGGGCCGTGCCTGTCCATATATCCGCATATTAGTGACGATGCAACCTTTTAGCCACGTAAGCATATGCTGTTCTACGTTGGATTGGGAAATTTAGAGAGTTCACTATCTGTCATATACATATGTAATATGAGACTTACCCCGGCAAATACATGACCGTACCGAGATATCTGTTATCAACAGCCACCACGAGGAGAATATTTCGTACGTCGGACAGGCAAACAGTTACGGAATAGAGTCCACGAAGGCCCCTGTGTTGCTTATCGAAGCACTTTTCTCTCGCATCAACCAATCGTCTTCTTCTATTTTTGAAAAAGTCCATGCCATGTCAATGTTTCAAAGAGCGATATTTTTGTTGTCCAAGAGAGGGCTCTGCTATCCTGAATGACAACCAGAAGATTAACAGAGTTGCGCTTCAAATCATGTCTTAGGTGGTGCTGTTGTTTATATAAACTGCGAAGCCTAGGTAGACAAAGTTCTTGACTAGTCAATGATGTTCGACATCAGACCAATCTTTGTTTCTTCTGCTCTAAAGCTTGCAAATATGTACCTCATAACTGCTTCATTGCATTGTTGTATTGTTAATTATTTCTTTGCCATCCTCAGACACAAATCAATGTACAGATTTTTAAAAGAAGTTTAAGCAATATTCTCAAGAGCTATGTTGAAAAGATCAGATGGAAGTGGATCTCCTTGTCGGAAGCCTTTTTGACATCAAGAGTCTCAGTTTAATCATGACTTCACCCTGCGGAGCTGAACAAGTTTAGCAGAGATGTAACATGTTTTCATTTAATATTTTCCGATATATTGTTCTGGATATAGGTGGGGGGCCGATTTGAATTCGAGAATTTTTACGTAGATCTTCAAAAATACAAAAATTTGATCGATTGCGAACTTTCAAGGACTGAAACCATGCTGGTTAAACACAGCATGTTGAGAAAAGATTTCAGGCGATTTTGAGGGAACTAATATAGTTGGCGCAGACCAGATGGTCCCCTTTCTCCCGGTTTGTTCGTACAATGCTTAGGTTCCACTTGTCTGGCATGCTTTCATCCGATCATATTTTAGAGCTGATTTGGTGCATGCTCTTCAAAAATCCATCCGTTAGATCGTCAGTAATGGTACCTTTGGACTTAAGTTTGAATATTTTTATTCTCACTTCGTCGTAACTGAATGTCAGTTACCATCATTGTACATATTTTCATAGAACTTGAGTTTCACAATCTCTTGTTTCTTTCACGTAAATAGCTAGTGCTCTTCGTTCCTATTGTGTTCGTAAAGTCGTAAAGCTCACTAGTCGCCTTGGTTCTTCTTTGCAGTTCTGCTCTATATGCTTTCTGTTGATCTGAATTCGCTATTCAGTATGTTTCATCAAATTATTTCCTCTTTTAAGCAGTTTTAAGGATTCTTTCAACATGGATATGAAAACACTCAAAGCTCCGTCATATTAGGAAGGACCTTTCTGAGTCGTTTGATATTAAATAATGTTTCGGATGACTTGCGATCTAAAGATTTCTTTAATCAATATGTCGATGACATTGATAACGTAATCCTTACTCCAGTGCTTTATACTCGGGATTATCCAGCCTTAAAAAACTAGCTAAGAGACTGAGTGTTGCAGTGAACTAGGAGACGACAAAGTAACTACTATTTTCAAACAAAAAAATGCACGCCTTCGACACCAGATCACTGCTCATGACTACAGTGATGAGGTATTTAAGGACTTTGTCTATCTTGGTATAAGTATGTCAGCAAATAAATCAGACGTAGGATTACGCGTGCCAAGGCCTACTGCGTAGGCAATTCAAAAAAATCCTAAGCTCAATCATACTCTCACTAGAGAAAATCCCCCTGGGCATGCACTATGTCAAATGCCAATGAGAAAGTACTAAGATTAAGAGAAAAACCCTTCGAATGACCCTTTTCGCTTAGATGTATGTCACGCGTACGAATGATAACCCTCAGGTTCGTCACATTTCCGAAAAAATTCCCACTGCTGGACGTAGTGGAAGAAGGCACCCACATCTCCGTTGCAAGGATCAAGTGATTTCTCAACATCTTTTAATGTATAAAACCAATTAGCTCCAGTAGACAGGCCTTAAGCCATTATATCTAAGTTGTTTGTTACCCAACCTGGCTTACTGGTTCAAATATAACATATATATTTCAACTGCCAATGATGCAATACCACACAAAAAGAGTTCTGACAACATTGAACATGTTTACCAACAATAAACCAACAAGAGTACACGATATGAAAAAGATTTCCTTTCATAGTTGCCTTAGCTGGAGCAATAAAAACGAACTTATCCTTAACCTTTTGAGATGTCAAAGTACGACTTTTCCTAGAATTCAAATCAAATTGTACTCCTTTGCATTTCTTTTATCCTGAAGAACCTGAGTATCACAACGACAAAAAAAAAAAATAATAATCGTCACGTCCTACTATAAATCCACTCTGTGTGCCTACAACGGACTACTTACAGTCCTTGTTTCCCTTCACTCCATCACTGCTTTAAGAGATGAATAATGATTGCCTTTATGACGTGAAACCGTTTAGAAAGCTAAAACGTCCTCCAAAGAGATCTGCAAGAAAAAATGTGACTGCGATAAAATTTCAAGTACGTAGATACTTCACTTTTGCCTCGACATAAACGGCAGAAATAATTTAATGGCAGGACTGCAAGTTATTTGCTTTTAATTCTGTGGGCAGACGTAGACATTTTACGAGTACAGCACTGTCGAATCCACAGATTTCCATGGATTTTTGCTCGTTTAGCTTTCGGATTTTATTTTATGTTGATTATTTGTGGGAAATTGTTTTTCTGCGTTTGTCTTGTCATGTCTCTCTCAACAGGGAAGGGAACATTAAATTTATAAAAACAACATCTTCAACAAAACTCTTAAACGTGTAAACGATTCAAAAATACTGGATCCGCATGGAGAGATTTGGTAATCACCGATGGAAGATGCAAACTCTTGTACTGGAAAGCTGCAGTAAGACCGGAAATGCTTTAGGGGGAACAAAAACCATTAGTTTGGTCTGGTTGCACTCTATAGAGTAATTATGTACACAAAAAACCCAATAGTCAACGGAATCTTTTTTGCCAAATACTCAGACAAGATCCAAAGCAATGATATTTCGTTTAAAAAAGGGGGTTGAACCTCTTTTGAGGTTTTGCAACTCTACCAACAAATTAAGTGCTGATTCTTTTTGCCAATATTGCTTGGTGTCCTAAGCAACCTGCAGATAAGCTTTTCGCTTTGCTGGTGGCACACATAAATTTTATTGAGGTAAGTACGAGGAAAACACGAATAAATAAATAAATAAAATATTCGGACTTGCTTTAAAAGATACAGGCATCAAGCATGAACTGCATTTTTGTGATTACTGACATTTTGTGTTTAAATGGTTTGAGCTTAACAGCCTCTAAATTCCGTTATATTTGCGGGTTCATGGGTTTCGATAACGGTCTAAGAAGGAATGCAATATTTTCTCTTCAACGAGTGGAATTCTTTCCATAAAACTGAGAGAATCGTAGCATAGGCATAAGGTTATCACCGGCCTTGTAAGTTGTTGTAAATAAGCAACTTAATCTTCTATCCAGTTATTTTCCTTATGCGGCTGAGAGCTGTCACTAAGAATTCGGAAACATTTGAGCTCACCTTTGCTACTATAGAAAAATTTGCAGGCCTCATTTCAAATAGTAGTCCCAGAGTTTACTTATCTCCAACTGGAGAATGGAGATATGTATGGTAAGTTAGAGTGCACTATGATTATTGTATCTCACTGCGCTGTTCCTTTATTTTTATGAGCTGACGTACGTGATTTATGGTCGAATTGACTTAAGGTGAATCTGTGAGTGCTGATAGAAGGGCAGAAACTTCTGGACAATCGTTGCGAGAAGACCGCACCACAGAATCGATTCTAATTTGAACAGTTTTGTGTAGCCGCTTTTATACCTCATTTCTTGGCTGGCCTGCTATGAAGATATTAAGCATGATTGACCCCGGCATCGAACCCTGTGGTCCACGAGTATTGATTGTTTTAATTCTATATTTTTTGTTGAATGCTTCTACAATTAACCTTATCAGATACATATTCTAGGAAGATAAGTTGAAATAGTTTGAATATCAGTCCATCTCGATGGTCAGGAGGCATGCCACTATTGTTTCCCTATTGTACCATTGGCAGCAGGGGACTTTTGATTTAAATCCATTTCTTGACAGAAGCTCGTTCTTCTCGTTCAAAAAGTTGATTTTTATAGGCATGATTGACCCCAAGGCCTTGCCAAGGCAGGACAGCAGAAGAATAGGTTTTTATCACAACTCATTTTCTTGGTACTGGCAGAACCTTGTCTAGTCTCCAACAAGCTATTGCTTAAAAAGTCATTAAAGATAACCGTCAGTAGAAGTAATTCGAGAGTTGGCAAACTTTCTAGTGAAGAGCTGAAAATCTGGATGATACCAGACAGCTTATCTGAGTCTCTGCTGCAGATTCTTCAATTGTTTTGGATACTGTACCACTAGAAGGGTTTTCCGAGGGATTATTCCCGGTTGCGTCGATTTGTGGATTCACACACGATCGTTTCAACTTCAGAAATTAAACCTGGATGGTGCAGAGGACACTGAACCGTAAACCTTCCTTCACAGTACTTTGCGAAGGCTTATGTTGAAGGTCTGCTGTCCATAGTTTTACCAACCAGCTGATAAATTTTCTTGAAGGCATACGGTCCCAATTTCATGCTGTCAAGACGTCTCATAAGGTCCTTTTCACGAAATTCTTTTATGGCATTTTGGAGCATGACGTTTAAGAATTATCGACTCTGTAGTCATCATTTATCTTGTGTCATTCTAAACCATTCTTAATGAAAGCATTTCGATGCGCTGTATGTCTCTTGGGTCCAGAGGTAGGTTTCTTTTAATTACTAGGGACTTAAATGGGCTTATCACGACCCCTCAAAAAACTTTCTGTCATTCAGCTAACAGTAGTTGGTAATTCTCCTTGAACTATCTCCATAATGCCATCTGTACTTCTGTCTCTACGAAGAATACCGGCAAGTACATGCAGCGCAGAAGGGCCAGAAGCGTGTGAGCTTGACGAGCAGAAGAAATGGAAACGATATGTAAGAAGCATCTGCAGACTGCGAGACCGAATTATCAATTTAATTTGAACAGTGACATCCAACAATTTCGTCCATTTGACCTGCACTCAGGAAATATACCCATATATTTGTGTGCCTACAAACCTAACCAAACTATGCGGCTTGGACTGACGAGCTACCTATAGATATGTAACTTGGTAAGAAGAATTGACACACAAAGTGAGAGTATGCTCAACGAATGATACCCCAGTATTGCTAATCAGATCACCAGGAGGGCATTTAGAGGAGATGAACCACATTTCATCTTGTAAACTTAGTTTCATTAAGTGAAAGTTACGCTCATTCAACATTTTTGCTAGGTCTGCATTGTTAGTTTGCTCTTTGGCAATAGTAGAGCCATCTATGAAGGTATTTATTTTGCTGATTTCGATGATTCGGGAATTTATGTAAGCTACACTGTTGTATTGATATACAATATGTCGGTGCTGAACTATCCGACAAAATCTAAGTGTCTTAGCTGTCTCGGTGACGGCTTTTTTAGATTTTGCTTGACTGCGAATACCAAAGGCTTGCATTCAGTATATATAAAGAACTGTCTTCCCTCGATCTTGTTCCTGTAGTGCTTAGCTCATTCATAAATTGCCAATAGTTCGGGGTCGTATACACTTTATCACTGTTGAGCTTCCGTTAGTTTCCGTTGTTAATGACTCGATGTAGTACGTACTGTACCAATTACCTCGTCCGAAGCATCCGTACTAAGTGAAAGCGAGAAAGTGAGATGTTGTATGTGCAAGTAGCGCTGTATTTGTCAAGTCGTTTTTGCAAAGGCTTCTTTATCCGTCCACTCAATAAAGATTTCGTCGATCTTCTTGTTTCCATAGATGAGTCTTTGTAGGATCATTTAGTTTTTGGACTGAATGTGGTAAAAATCTTCGGTAGAAATTAATCAAAGCGAGGAATCTGTTCAGCTCGATCGCCTTTATTGGCATTTGTATTCACAAAAAGCCTTGGATGCGAGCGGTTTACTTCCGTTGATGTTGAGTGGATGATCAAGAAACTTGATTTCACAATTTGAGGCGATGATTGCTATACCAAAATCGTTCAAAGGTTGAAATGCCTGACAAAGATGTTGTGCGTCTTCCCCCTCATCTCATGAGGCAATTCAGATATCGTCGATCTAAAGGAATGTAAAGTCTTCCAAACTGCGAAGAACTTCGTGAAACAAACCTTCGCGGAAAGAAAACTAAACGTCATGTACAGAAACTCGAAGGTCCCAAATGGTGTCGTGAGTGCTGTCGCCACGAAGACAAGAAGTCGCAAGGTTCCGCAGGTATTCCTTGATATGCCCTTTGTAAATCAATCGTCGAAATTATCTGGCGGCCGTACATGATAGTAGAAAAATCCTAGGTATACGAGTATCGTATTGGACGGCATTCAATGTGCGGTAATTTCTACTAACCGTGCGCTCTCGGCTCCATTAGTTGCTCTTAGGTGGCTAGCAAAACGCTTTCTCCAGCAGAAAACAAAATTTTCTTGAGTAGTTTTCAATTTGTCAGGGTTAACCTTTCGTTTCTATGTGGTGCGATGTTTTCGGAGTATCTGCTGAACTTGCACACAAATTGAAATCGTCCAAAATGCGTGAAAAAGAAAGGTTAGCACCGAAAGACTTACAAGTTCAACGGTTGGGTGGGTATAAAGTTCGTTTAGATCGAACGAAGAGGTCACTGTGTGAAGGAGATAGTACCAAGATGTCTGCCCCGGAGTCGATGAGTAATTTTTGTCTATTCAGCGAGTCGTCAGCAACTAATCTGTATACCTCTTGACCACCTCCTTGTTTACTTGCTTTGACGTTGGTCAGCGTAAAGGTTAACTGTTTGCTCTCGCTGTGTTCCTTGGTGATTTGGGTTCCACCTAGATCCTAGAGCTTGTTCAACAGCTGTTAAGGTCTGTTGTCTTCCAAGTCGAAATCGTACAGCAACTTTTTTATCTTTCGCTGCTCTGAATCGCCGAATCGCCTGATTATCGGAAGAATCCGATTTCCGAATTTTTTGGGTGCGGTTGAGTTTAGGACGGTGTCCTACACCTGTGTGAATTATTAAGGCTCAATCGCTAACATTACATTGGATGTCGAAGTGTGCCACAATCATCGTGGAACAAATTTAGGGTTTTTATTACTAAAATGGTGATATACGTACTGCAACTTTGGTGACAGCCTATTGTGCGCTTTGTTTCTGGGCTGGTGTTATGTGTCCTTGCGATAGATCGGAATGGTTTCCTTGGTTTGGAACTGCGTCATCCCCGCCGTTTGCCATATCGACACACTTTTAGGTGGAAATCAATTTTCAATCAAAACTACAGAATACTAAAATATGTCAGCACAATGAATTTATTACTTTCTTTCAACTGCAACTGCAACATTCGACAACATTCCAAATATTCCAAAGAATCCGTCTAAGAGAACTACACTTCATTATTCAATTTCGTTAGTCTCAGATGCAAACGAAAGTGCGAATTTCTCGAAATATATTATCCTGTCACATTTGTCAGAAACGATTCCATTGGTCAAAACTGCATTATCATCTGCTATAGATCCGCAACGTTTCAATTTTTTTTTTGTTTTTTAAAGAACGAAGACTCAGGTATTTCAATTGCTGGTCACCTCTCTCACAACCCACAAAAACAATTCAAAATGAAGCCCTTCGACGTGTCGAAATGTCCTTGTCGAAAGCAGACACTGGTAATCAGTGTCGAGAATGTCTTACCAAACTGAATCCATTTTTTCCCCATCGGTTTGAACATTATTCACCTTCCACTTGCAGGGGCCAACCAATTCATAACCATCATTAGGTTTGAACTACAATCGCCAAAATGTCAGAGTTCCATTAATCACCATCATTTGCCAGAGCACTGAGAATGGGAGCTAATGCTCCTTTCGAAAACGCCTGAAGAAAACTACTCTTCAAGTTGTCACAATGCAAATGTCTAAGGGTCATAAACACGCCCTCCAACGAATTGACTAGTACTTACGAGAAGTTTAAATAAAAAAAACAAAAAAACAAACCATCCACCGAATCAAAGCATAGGTGGGGTAGAAGAATCCTTCGATGCTCCTTTTGACGTTGATACGAATATCCTTCTGATTCAAGGAAAAAAGTTTCAACGCAAACTAAAGACGTACACCTGGTCCGTTTGGAATCTCACACTCTAGCAAGCAATTTCAGTGTTATAAATCGCTCAACCGTCGTACTCATTGAATGTAATTGAAATGCTTGCCAATAACGGTTTAAATTGAGAAGAGGACACACACAGGATCAACCATCAGAAAAAAAGGCAAACCCCTAAACTGGGTGGAAGGAAACGAAAAGCACAAAAGTTGCTCTTGCATTTTTCCTTGTCCAAAACGGTCATGAGACTAGAGTATCCTTGCTTGTAACTGCATTTTGCTCACCTTTTGTTGGCATTCAAGGCGTAGAATTGGTTTTTCAATTGAATGCTGATTTCTATGGTGTAAACAGGGATATGTATGCAAGCAGGGTGTTGGTGCAGTTTGATTTCGTAACTTTTCTATGGCACCATTCAGCGAGAGAGGGTGAACTTTTAAACTGCGCGCGGATTTCTACATGTAATCATCCTTCGATCCAATTCCAATTTCATCCACCCACCACCTTAGTCAAAAGATGAAGTTTTCCGGTAAAGCTGAGAAAATTTACGACTTTTCTAATACGAATTCACTATTTCCGATTGAGCACAAGGTTCTTGAAACACACCCCAAACACAGAATTGGACATTGTACGAGCACCATTAGAGGTGCTACACTCAGAGAAAAGTATCTGCACACAGGGTGCGTTTTATGTTTCAGGCCGATTTCGTCTGGTTCTTGTTAATTCATGTTGAACTATCGTAAGGACAATTTACGATAATGCTTTTAACATTTTATAATCGATCAACTGTGGATAGGTGAGTATGTGCCAAAATACTGGAGAGAAGTAAAGGTAGTTTTCATTCCCAAGACAGGTAAACCCAGCCATAACCATCCAAAAGACCTCAGGCCTATAAGTCCAATATCATAAATTTCAAAAACTTTAGAAAAACAGCTTGACACTTATATTCGAAGTAATCTGAAACCTGAAGACTTAGCCTCAACCCTACATGAGTCAACACGATTGAAAGACGTCTTCTCTACAAAGAGCACACATTATTGGTCCTCCTTGATATCGAAGGAGCCTTCAACAATGTCAACATTACCACTCTAAGTGCAAATCTAGGAAATGCTGGAATCCTGCACTACTGAATCTGATAATATGTATGCTACTCATCAAGATACTAGCTAACACGGTACTGAGCGTCACCACTTCAAGGGATACCCCTCAAAGAGGAGTAATATCACCTCTTCTGTGGACCCCAGTGGTTAATGAAATACTTCTGTAACTAAAAAGGGAAGGAATAAAAGCGATTGTATACGTGAATCCCCACGGTCAGTGAAATCTTAAACCATGCCCTTAGAATCCTTGGAGAGAAGGCCAAGCTTCGTAGGCTGGGAATCAAACAAAATAAAATAACCACAGACAGCTCCGACCAAGTGAAGATTTTACTGTTGAGCCAAGTTTTTATTCGTTATAATAGTGCGGTCAACTGTTTTTTATTTTCTTTTTCGATTTTTTGTTATTTGATTGCGTTTCGCAGTGCTTGGGTGTGGTTTAGTTTATTCTACATCGAGATCCTGACTTTTTGAAACTTCCGTTTAAAATCCGGCCAAAAACCGATAATCCCCAATAGCTTTTCAGTCGAAGCAGATCTCTAATTGTCTACCGTACTGGCAAACATGACATCAACTGACATCAACTGACATCAAAATCGGTCTCTCGTCCACTACCGGTCCATCAAGTCGTGTTCTAAAGCTACCAGATGGTGGTCATACGAGTCTTTTCGGTCAAGTCGATGTCAAAATACACGTCCAAAATTTTCGTTTGAATGTTTGATGAATGTCCTATAATGTCCAGAATACCTACGTCCAGTCACGTTAAGTTCATCTTATTCCGTATCCTTCATCCCACGTCACCACCCATCGTAACTAACCAAGCTCATCAGTCGTCGATTTATAACACTTAGGTACAACCGAATCGAATGCAAATTAACGCCCATTTAAATTGCAAGATTCGAAAATACCTAACTGGTCGAGGGAGTGTCGGTTCTGTTTTGCGGGGCCACTAAGACAGTTTTCCCGGACAATTTGATCAGTATGGAGCTCAATCATGAACAATTTTGTTTTTTGTATTACTTTCTATTGTCAAAGCTTTAATGTGAATATTTAAAAAAAAGAAAAATTAAAAGAAAAACAAAAAAAAGGGTCCAATAGATGGGACAATGCTAAATACCTAAGTATTGTACTAGATAGTAAGCTGAGTTGGAAGTTCAATGACAAAGAATGAGTAAAGAGAGCAACGATCGCTTGCAGCCATATATTTGGTAGAAAGTGTGGACCTAACCCCAAGACTATCCTATGGAGTACACAGCTATCATCAGGCCCATCTCAATCTACGGTAGCTTAGTAAGGTGAAAATCCAGAAATAAAACTAGCAACCTTAGGTTAATCACAAAAGTGTAGAAGAGTGCATGTATAGGCACGACTCATGCCATGAGAACGACGCCAATGACAGAACTGGAAATTGTACTTGGCCTCCTGGCCCTAGATCTACAAATGCCCGAATCTGCAACTAAAAGCGCCTTAAGATTGAGTCAGATTAATGGGTGGAGAGCAAATCCGAAAGGCGTCACGAACGTGATTCTTAAAAGTGAACTGGGTCTATGCTCCAATACGCCCTACATAATACCTCATCATGACGTCGAAACACCATGCGCCAGCATTTTCCCAAGCTGAGAGGAATGGGATATGAACCACATGGTACCGGAATCCATATCTATTTTCACAGATAGATCAAAGATGGATACATTAACCGGCGACGCGGTCTTCTCGGATCAACTGAAGTTACGTTGCTCATGATGCCTGCCGGACCACAGCAATGTCTTTCTCTGAGATATCGGCTGTAGCTGAAGCAGCCAAACAAGGATATTACTATATTTATTGACAAGGTAGTCAAGGTTGGCTACCACCAAGGCCATCGCGTCAATCGAAATTAAATCGAGGCTTGTGAAGCGCTGCCTAGTGAACCGACTCTATGCATTTAGAAGTGAAAAATCGACGTCATAAAATGCATTTTTTTTAATTTACTAATAACGGATAAATGTTGACTACAAAAATATATTTTGTCCCTCTCTAACCCAACATATCATCAAAATCACCAAAGTCAATGATCAAAATTACCACAGTTGATTTTGCCTATTTAAGCATTTAAGACGTGTGCTAGATTATTGTTAATAAAAGTTTTAATTTAAGTGCAATTTTGTTTTAAAAAAATGCGGGCAGGTTGTGAAGGTATTTATGAGACAATGCTCAAATCCTTGTTTGTGCTAGTTTGCTAGATAAAAAATGTAGAATAAGTGCGTAATTAGAGTAATTGCTCATAAACAAAATATTTTTACAGTATTTCGCACAATCTACTCGTAAATGGGCGCTTGACAGTGCCTTAAAACTAAATTATATTTTGGTGTTAGCTGTGATTGCTTTGCACGGATTTGCATACCATTTTTTTTTTTTAATTATTAGGGACACGCTATAGCATTCTACGTATTGAATTTTTTCAGATTCTTTTTTTTTGAGAGCAGAGTGTAGTTACCAGAACTACTAATCAATATCGTAAACCAATTAAAGCGAACCATAAGTTTCAGCAGATAAGCGGAAAGAGAGGCCTATCTAGTCCTACAAGGATTTGCTGGAGGGATTTGAATATTCTGAAGTTGAAATTGATGATTTGTTTGACGGAAATATTATGGACGAAAATTCAGAAAACCAAAGAAAAGTTTTGAAATCTGTGGAGAACACTCTAAGCGTGCCAAATTGCACCATCTTCTAGAAGGAAAGTCTCCGTCTGTGTAACTTTATCCAGCACAGCTTGCAACCCGAATGAGTAGTAATCATATTGGTTATTAAAAATGTAGTAACACTCATTTCAAAATCTCCTGAAGCACAAAAGTACATGCATTGTATATAGACACAAAAACGACCCAAAATGCTTATAAAATTATAAGAAAGCAATCGATTGGAAGGGGACACAACTAACAAAAAGAAATGTTCCCTCACCTTCTCTAACGCGTTGTTAATTCCTAACTGACCTTTTGAGGTTCTGTCGGGTATTTCATGGATCATTTCGTTGACTCTGGACCATGGCACGATTAGATAAATACAAGATGTCCCACTGTGCCCAATTCGCCTTCAGCGTTTGGTTCCGGTCCGATATCTCCCGCCAGCATTTTCCTTCCCCATGTAGCATTTTGGCCAATATTGGTTCGATGTCATTGTCTGCCTATTGGGAGGAACGGATTCCATCTGTACTGCAACCCTCTACTGGCTCAGTGCTGAAAATTTGGATAATGGCTTATTATTTACTAGCAGTGTTCACATTTGATTCCGCAACATCGACGTGAGAGGGCATCAGTATTTTAGTGGCGTTTTCCCTCGCTCCCACGATCCGTCACGCAACTTGGAACTTCAGGGTTCATAAATTGTAGTAGCCATTTCAGAGCTGCGTGGTCTGTTCGAGTAATAAACTTTTGTCCATAGAGGTGCTTATGGACAATGCTTCATTGTCAGTATTAAAGCCAGAATCTTAAGCCGGGTTACGCAGTAGTTCAGTTCAGGCCTGGAGAGAACATTTCTCTAATATGCAACTACTTTGTCTTGTCCATCTTGAGGGCTTGAGAGCTCACAGTTCCGATTCCAACATTGCGTGTGTGGAGTACTTCCAGACGGAGTAAGACACATTTTTCTGGGTTCAACTTTAAATGAGCACTAGGCAGCCTCTCAAACACTTCTTTTAGATTTTCGAGATGCTCCTCGAACATCTTGAACATCTCGCATATGAAGGCAGTGTCGTCCAGACGCAATAGTCTGGTATTTCACATGAGCCCTTGCAGTGTATGTACGTTTCATTAGTCGCTCGTTGCATAGTTCGAACGGTATCACCGTAAATTGCCAAAGTTCACTTTAGGCAATCTCTACCTGCCAGTAGCCATTCTTCAGGTCAAGTGTTAAAAAACATTTTACCCCAGAAAACGTATCCAAAGTGTCATTAATTCTCGATAGGGAATAGTTGTCCTTTTTTGGGGACATTTTTAAGACGTGCGTCGGTAGTCTACACAAAACCTATTGCAGCCGTCTGTCTTCTTCAGAAAAACCACTGAGGATGCCCACACACTCTGGGGTACTTCAATCAGAACCTTACCTTTCCTCTAAGACATCTTTTCGGCAACTTCTATTTACTTTGCCAATGGAAGACGCCTTGTGGGTTGACGGATTGCTCGGGCATCACTGGTGTCAATAGGGATCTGCTCCCGTACATATTCTCCGTCTTGCGTAGTAAATATATAAGCGTATTCAGCGGTACGATCTGTACAAATATTGCATTCGTCATCATATACGATTATGTCAGCCACCAGAAGGTTATTCCGACTAGTTAGATTTTTATGCTGATTTCACCATATATAATACTTTAGCGTTTCTCACGTAGCTTTTAGCAAGCTGCAACTGCTGGTGTTATGCAACCAAGACTTCTGGACAAGATCCCTCCTGACGATTGAGGCCGTCGAACAGATGACTATTGTTGCCAACCATACGAGGTCAATATAAAGAAAACAGATTGTTTATGAAACTAGCTTGGTCAAAGTAACACTTATAGGATTGATGATAGGAATGGGACAGAGATGCTCCAATTAAACCCTAGCGTAAACGCATGAGTATTAGCAATCTGGAAACCCGATCATCTCTCATTCTAACTCCTGTAGAAATTTCAAAAACTTGCCAATATCAGGAGAGCTATATCAGGTATCAATCTTTTCCCCATTACTGTTACCTGGAGAGTATCCGAAACTAGCCCAGAGGGTAAGTGAAATTGAGAGTGACCAGAAGCACCTTAACCTACTTAGACCATGGAACTGCAGGGACTCTCGACCACGATCTGCAGCTCCGTCTAAGTAGATAAATGATAAAAGCATAAAGTCCAAGCACACTGAAATTCTTCCGACACAATTAGGTCCTTATCCACTGAATCGAATAGTCCTATTTTATTCTATGTTCCGTTAATACAAAAAAGTAAACATTCTGTCAAAAAAGACACTGTACCATGTTGAAGAGAAAGAAATAGCTGTAGAGGACATTTTTCTTTGAGTGTAGGGTTGAAATGGCGATTTAATAGAAACTCACCCCCTGCTCATTTGGAGCGTGCTAATGGCAAAGCCAATTAAATCCTTTTGTTTCCTCGAGAGTAGTATAATTTCTAAGATGAAATATTTTCACACCTCCGCCACCATGTTCTGCTACCCCAGTCAACTAGTTTCAACCCCTTGTTCATTGTATTAAAGTTGTAAGGAGAGTGTGACTCTGAGGAAATGAACGTGTTGAGTTCAGCACGAGAAACGGAAATCATCTGTCATCACCATTTTCCGTTTAGCACCTGGCTAAGAATAGCACCCCATAACGGTGATGAGATGAAAGTAATGCAAAGGGCAGTTGGCTTTAAGAATCTCGAATAGGGATTCGGTAGAGCACTGAGCGGGTGGACCTTTTATGTTTTAGAGGAACTGAAAGGACATTTATTTGAAAACGTTGTCGAGCATTTTCGTAGAATGGGAAATTGGATAGAAAAACGTGACGGAAACACTGTTGGAGGTATATACTCATATATTTGAAAGTAGAAAGGTACAGTGCAGATGAGGTGCTCCTAAGCACCCCAACAAAAATAGGAAGGCAAGTATAATTCAAATTTGAAAACGAATTCAATGTTTTGTTTTAAATTGTTTGAATAAATTACGGACGGACTTTTGGGAGGAATACATGAATTTGTATTGCAGATATGGGGGTGGAAGGTGGGTTTCGATTTGTGTCTATGGATTTTGACCCTTTAATCGATATATTTGAAGGTAAATCTGGGACTACGGCTTATCTATTTTTAACTGGTAAAAACAAATTGGGAAATGGAAGCTTGTCTATTGGACCCCATTCGGGATATCTACAGCAAATCGATAAAGATTATTGAAAACAGTGAAATCAGGTCAATCGAGGTGATTTTTCTGCAACTTTTCGTAAAATTTTAAATATTCCTAAATGACACCATACGGAACAGTCCAAAAATTATAGCTTGAATAGCAATAATGTAAGGTTTGTAGGTTAAGGGATTATTCATTTTATTGGAACTTAGTCATCTCGCATCATCAGAATCTTATTTAAGTTCTCTACTTCTGAGTATTGAGGCTGAGACATTTACATAAAACGTGAAGGATTTACTTGTGTGGGTCGTTGACTTCACGGTTTTCGCAGACGTAGTCATCGAAAGTTTAGTGTAGATTAGATTATATTATATTATTAGCCCTAGTCTAGATTCAGATCTTTAAAAAGGCCGTTTGAGCTTTGTATACCAATTCCCATTGTGACCTGGGAAGCAAGCAAGATTCAGTGAACTCAGCCTTCCGACTATATTCAGGAAAGCATTGCATTTTCGAAATAGCCTCGAAGTAGTGAGAGGGTCCTGCAATGCTTTGAGCTCAGCTTGGATGTCGTAATATATGCGGATACTTCGGCCACGGCAATATATTTCATTGTCATAAAGTTTTCGTACGAGGGGTGTAATCAAACGTTTTCGCCCTCCAGACAGATATCACGATTCATGTTGGTGTCATCCCTTCATCCCTGCAGACCCTTCTACATCAATTTCTTTCCTCAGATTCTGGCTAAAACCATTTCTAGGCACAGTAATTTCGTATTTTTACAGCTCAAAGTTACGTTGTCGAAAACACACTCAATGTCGATGAAAATTCCCAGAGCGTATTCCTTCTTGTCGAATGCGCCTTCAATTGTGCTTACCAGTTTTTGAAGCGCACTTTAGCACAATTTTCCGCATTGGTAAGGGTGTTTGCTTCTCTTCACATTCTTCAACATGAAGCAGCTCAGACTACTAAGTCTGAAGCTCTTTAGCCATTTCTAGCGAATGAAGACAGGCATAGGTCAGTGCCAGTATAGCAGTGAAGATAATTTTTAAAGTTGATAGCAGTTGGTTTATAGCAACAGCGTATATCAAATTTAGCTGTTGAGAGCGTTCGGGCATTCCGAGGGATTGAAACGTACTTTACGTTCATCGTGACGTTCGTAGATACAAATTTGTCGTGCTACTAAGCCAATAAACCTTGCCATAATCCATTTTCTTTTGTGTCGTTCATAGTCCATAGAAGTCTATAAAATGGGAGATTTTTGCGATATAGTCTAGTCTTAGATGTGATTTATTACCAGCTAATCCTGGTGAACAAAACAGAAAGAGTCACTTCCAGGCCTGCGCGAGACATTGACATTACACTTAACAGAGTACGTTCACCAATCTGTTGGGTTGTACCATATTTTTCCGATTTTCGCTCAGTCGAAAATTTTTTTTTTTTTTTATAAAATAAAGTTCTACGTGTGCTTGACGTGTGAGAATTTTAGGGTTCATTAAAAGTACAGGATTTTTTTTTTCTATGAATTATTTACCATGCTGTCGGCAGTTCAAATTCGAACACTCTTCCTTTACGAATTTAAAATGGGACATAATGCAATAATTGGCAATGAAAAACATTAATGACGCGTTCGAGGATGTAGAGGTAAACGTTTGGAAAGTTCCGTTCGGGATATTTCAGTGTCGAAAATGAACCATGTGGGAAGCCGGAAACGTTAGTTGACGACGATGTTTTATGAGCAACGGTGGATGCGGACCCAACGAAATCGGTACGGGAGATTGCACAAAGTATGGGAGTATCCCTAATGACAATAAGTCGACACCTTTCACTCATAGAAAAGGCAAATAAACTCTATAAGTGGGTACCCCATTAACTGAACGAATCCCAAAAACTGCAGCGCCTGGAAATTTGCGCATCGCTTACATTAAGAAACCAAACTGAAGCGTTTTTGCACCTACTAGTCACCTGTGATGAAAAGTGGTTACGGTGACAATTTTTGGTGGACATTGAAAGGACCAATCCACTTTTCATTTCATCAACCAAGAGAAACGATAAACAGAGGAGATATAAAGGAAATCGACATATTGCATGCCAAATTGACTGAAAAGCAACATGCGTTGGTCAATAGGCACGGTCCGATATTTTTGCATGACAATTCTAGACCTTGGTTGAACTTGGTTCTGTAAAAAAGAGATTTTTGCGCTGTTATCTCTCTGTTTAGTTTGTTTCGAAAAGTCTTATGTACCAGTTCATAAGTCCTGCTCAATCTGTTATTTTTCCACCTTTTGTACAATTCGTCCCTCTTTTGACATTTAGCGATTAAGTCATGTGACATGCATGGGTTACGCTTTCTCTTATTTTTTATTGTTCTTACAGATGTCGACTTTTCATATTTGCTTTTCATTTAATGGACAAGTTTCTGATAAAGAGAAGTTGCATCATTTTCATTATTCAATTCTTCCTAATTTTTCTTTCACAGCTGGCTGTTGCGAATTTATGAAATACAGGATTGGGATGTTCTGTGATACAATTTTCAATCACCGCTGAGTTGGTTTGGTAATCCGTTGCATTAGTTAAGATGTGGTCTATTGTTGATTTTGTTTCCGTCTTCGGATATACCCTAGTACACCCTGTTACATTCATTAGCCCCAGTGATACCAGTATCTCTAAATATTCTTTTACAACATGTAAGTCCAGATCATTTACATCAATATTCACATCGCACATTACTACAATTGTTCGATGTTGATTCCGAATTCTTCGATAAACGCTTTTTTACTATAACTTTTACTATAACGTCTGAAAAGTTTTCGACCGCAACGTAAAGATAGCGGCACTCGTTAATAAAAGCTAGTGAATGCTAGTTGTGCATCTTTTAACAGTTACTTACCGAAGTTTCAGTCATTTTGGACGCGCAGTTTTTAGTTGACAATCGTTTGAGTGAGTCGATGTGAGTGTTTTTTGTGAAAATGGAAAAAATTGAGTATCGAACTGTTATTAAATTCTTGTTTTTGAAAGGCAATACGCCTACGCATACGACCCTGTGTATTGGGACTCTGCACCATAATTTACCACCGGGAAATTTTGGGCAGCTGAATTTAAACGTGGCAGTAAGAGCTTGGGAGATGGTGACCCTAAGGTCCAAATACTGAAACCACTGACGATAACATTGCTAAAGTTCACAAATTGGTGTTAGACGACCGCCGAATTAAAGTGAGAGAGATAGTAGAGGTTATGAAAATGTCCAAAGAACGTGTTTGTTACAAATTAAATCAAGATTTAGGCATGAGAAAGCTGTCCGCACGTTGGGTGCTGCGTTTGCTTACGTTAGACCAAAAACGTGATCCAATGAACATTTCTCTGTTGTTGAATACACCATTATACGCCCGAAATAAAAATTCAGTCAAAACAGTGGACTGCAAAGGGCGAGCCGGCTCCAAAAAAAGCAAAAACTGTTTTTTCGGCTGGGAAAGTGATGGCGACTGGTTTTTGGGGTAGTAAAGGAGTTTCTTAATCGATTATCTTCAAAAAGGAAAACCCATTGCGGGAGCATATCATTACTTGTCAAGCTGATGGCAGAAATTGCGGAAAAACGGCCACATTTGCAGAAAAAGAAAGTCCTGTTTCACCAAGCGAACCCGCCGGATCACACCTCAGCGTGTTTATTACGTGTGAATTATGGTTTAAACTGCTTGACCATCCGCCTTATTCACCAGATCTAGCCCCAAGCGACTTATTTTTGTTCCCTCATCTAAAAACTGCGCTCGGAGGACAGAGATTTTCGTCAAATGAGGAGGCAATCACCTTTGTGAACAATTATTTTGCAGAGTAAAACGCCAAGTACTATTTGGTCGGGTTAGAAAGATGGGAGCATCGCTGGGAGGAGTGTGTAGAGTTACAAGGAGACTATGTAGAAAAATAAATAAAAACTTTGAGCAAAAATGTCTTGTACCAATTTTCGGTCGGAAACTTTTCAGACAACCCTCGTACATATTTGTATTTATTGTTTTCCAAAAGGCGAATTTGAATGATTTCAGATGACACGTTTTCAGATGTAAGTCGTCTGTATTCTACGTCATTTCAAATTAACATTAAAATTCCATCTAGAAACCCATCTAGAATATAGAATATAAAATCGTTTTTCTTCTTCGTATATATTTGTTTCAACTAAGACTATAATTTTGAATACATTAACAATGCGGTTTATATTCAAACGAAAGTCATTCCAATTCTTACGCAAAGATCTAAAGTTTTTTCTAATTCATTTATTTTGATGTCGCTAAAATCGTTCATTACCCTACAATTCAAATCTCACGGATTCTAAAGATATTCTCGCATTACCATTCCTACTGGTATATCATATTTGTTGGCAACAATGTAATTGTCTGTTTCACACATAGATGTTTTCGGCCATATTTTTTTATTTTTGACATTTGTTGGCTGTCAGTCCTTAAGACTTTTTTTAAAGAAAGTAAATTGCGCGTATTTCTGTGAGAAGGTATTAGTTGGCGTCAATTTTAATATGGAGTGCAAAAATGAGTATTTTTGTCATATTTATGTTTTATTTCCGCAAATGAAAGAACGCAGCGCAAGCTGCTAAAAAGTTACTTGATGTTACAGTGCGGTAATCGGTTTGGAAAATTTCATTCCGGAGATTTTTTCACTGAAAGATGAACAATTATCAGGTCGACCAGATGAGCTTAATGATGATCAAATTAAAGCCATAATCGAGTCGGATCGCCATGTAACTGTGCGAGAGATAGCAAAAATGTTAAATATGTCACACACAACGATTGAGAAGCATTTAAAATGTATGAAACTCGTTGAAAAGCCTGATATTTTGGTTCCACATGATTTGAAAGAAACTCATTGAACGAAGCGCACCAGTGCTTGCGATTCGCATCTTCGACGCACTGAATCTGACCCTTTTTTGAAACGAGTCATCACTGGCGATGAAAAATGGATTGTTTACAGTAACGTCAATCGTAAGCGATTATGGCCGAGGCTGGATGAGCCAGCACAATCCACTTCGAAAGCTGATATTCATCAAAAGAAAATTTTGCTCTCAATTTTGTGGGACTGGAAAGCTGCTTCCAAGGAATGAGTTTTCGAATTTTTTGTGTAGTGTAAAAGTAGCAAATCTTGTTGTTTTATTAATCTCTGGGCCTTATTTAGATTCGTACCTTGCAGTTACTGCCGAGCATGGGTTAACCTCCATTGTTAATGAGATCACAGGACCTATAGCTGGTACCTGTATTGATCATGTATTTGGTCGTTTCTCTAAAATGCAGCCTTATCAATATGTTGCTATAAATCTTGACGTCAAGATCTCTGATCACTGCATGACTGGAATCTTGCTCCCAATCATGGCAAGAAAAGAAGCAAGAAAACATTATCCGCCTAGTCTGATAAGAATTAATTTTGAACACCTGAATAGATTATTGCGCTATAATAATTGGGATGAGGTTTATGACGAAGAAGATGCATCTAAGGCTTACGAGTTATTTGCAAAAATCTTAAAAAACTCCATAGCCGCTTCCAATAGCATTTCTGTATAGAGAAGATCAGAGATAAGACTTAAACCATGGATGAACCTCTCTCTCCTGAAAAAATTAAGCTGAAACATAAACTAGGGATAAAATGTAGCAAACACGCACGAAATAAGTGCTTAAAAAATCGCTATAATCGCATGTGCCGCGATATAGTCAAAGAAATCCGTATGTCTAGGGATCGTTACTACCAAAACCAATTAAGAAATTCTCAAGGTGACCTTAAAAAAGAACGAAAGGTGGTTAATAGTATAATTAATCGAAATATTAGGAAAATTGATACTTCTATAACTCAGATCTCAGATCCTACAGAAGTAGCAAACGAATTCAATGAGTTCTTTGCTTCAGTAGGGTAAATTTTATTTCCGAGCGATTCACCAAACTTTTGTTATCCTAAGCCACACTGTGCACACTTTAAAATTTTCTCATGAGTGTTCTTCAAATGATATTTTCAATTCCTTTTAATTCACTCATTTTATGGACTCATTGAATCGAAGCTTTGTTGTCGTGTGACTCAACTCATTTCGTACGATCGCACTTACAGTGCTACGAACATTTTGTTGATTGTGAAAGTGCCGCAGTAGTATTTACTCTAGCTCACTTCGTTGCCAAAATTCCATACTGAGGAATGGTATGCACAGTGTGAAATTTGTGTACACATAAAATAATTGCAAACAAAAATTGCAGTTAGTCGAAAATAAGCTACCAGTAAAAACGGAACTTAATCAAATTCACCCAGTGGCATTCTTTTTGATTAATAAATAAAATGGATAAAGTTGACAATAATTCGAGCTTTGGTTCTATTGATAATGTACATAAGTATAGTTTAAATATGTATTTATCTGTTTATATTAGATTTGTCTAGATTGTGCATTTTTTAACATAAATACAGAGCTAGTCATAGAATAGGAGATGAATAACAATCAATAGTTTATTTCAACAAATTATTAACTGATTACTATGACCAGGCCTTTATGCTAATCCTTAACTTATAAACTAATCTATGCATGTATGTCAGCGTCCATTTATAGTATTTCTGTTTTTCTGAACCTGTTTACTGTGTTCGTCCTTTTATGGTTCGTAAGTATGTACATGTGTTATTTCTGTTATTTCTCAGGAATTGCAAATTTTTAAGATGTATAATATTTGTCCGTACAATTGTTTCACAGTCCTTATCACCAATTAAAGCAAAAGTAATGAGTGGCCAATCCGGTATTACTCAAAACCGCGGTAACAGCAAGTTGTGGGAAGTTTTGGTCATGTCATTGGTGAGAACAGCATTGCAATACTAAATATGGCATGCAGAACTTGCTTTAGCATATTTAAATTTATTGGTGCCACGTCAAATTTAGTTCGTCATAAATACTATAAGCCCAACAAATCCGGCAATAAAGGTAATGTTCCTGAACCTGTCATAGATGCTGAAACAAAATTATTGATGACAAAGGCTGTGACGAAGTGGGTCGTTCAAAATTGTCGGTCATTCAGCATCATCAGCGATTCGGGCATTACGCTCGCCCTTGAAATTGGAATTCGCTTTGGACCGAATATTAATATAAGCCAACTACTACCTCATCCAACAACGATATCCCGAAATGTCGTAGACCTATACAGTAAGGAACTGTATGCTGTAATGGAGGAAATAGCTTTAATGAAATGAAATTTTTATTCTATCACATCGGACGCTTGGTCGGACACCTTTTCTCAGAAGCATTGCATAGTAGAAGGCAGCATGAAGAATCGGTTATTAGAAATGATCTGCATGAATGGTGAATCAGCAACAGGTACGCTTTGAATATTCCTGAAATGTGCCTATATGTATTTATATCCTTAAATAGGGTATCAAAATATTGTCAAATGGCATTGAAGTCCTACAGAAAATAATAATTTTTATTGTTGTTTTAATACATCTGTAGCCGTGTTTATTCGCAGTAAAATTGAAAAGTATTTAAAGACTTTTGGATTGGATTTATCAGACGCCATTATTGTTACCGACCGCGGAGCTCTCATATGATATCAGATTTTAAGAAATCCACCGATATTCATTGTATAGGGTTTTCCAATAAGGACTTGACAACATTTGTTTTTAAATAAAGCGCAAACCATTTGAGATATTGCAAAAACTTTATTATCGGCTTGAAATACAATCAAAACATTTATGAATGGAACTCGACTTCGTTCATATGGCCACCATTGGACCCAATTTTCAACGACTCGGCCACACATTTCGGCCGAAACGGCCGCTATTTCGCGTTCAATGTTGGCTCTGAGCTCTTCCAACGTCGTCGGCGTGTTGGCATAAACTAATGACTTAACATAGCCCCACAGAAAATAGTCAAGGGGCGTTAAATCGCACGAACGAGGCGGCCAATCGACTGGCCCATTTCTTGAGATAATACGCTCACCATACTTACTCTTCAATAAATCGATTGTACTCGTAGCGTATGCTGTGTGGCTTGTGGCATCATCTTGTTGAACCACATGTCGTCCAAGTCCGTATCTTCTAATTCGGGCTAAAAATAATCGGTGATCATGGCGCGATAACGCTGACCATTTACAGTAACGTGACGATCGTTATCGTCGGCGAAAAAATATGGCCCAATAACGCCGCCGCAATGCAAACCGCACCAAACAGTTATTTTTTGTGGATGAAGTGGTGATTCATGAAGCACATGTGGATTTTCACCCGACCAATAACGCATACTTTGCCTATTGACGAACCCATTGAGCCAAAATGAGCTTCGTCACTGAAGATGATCTTGCGATGAAATTCATCATCTTGGCGCATCTTCTCCAGAACCCAATCGGAGAACGTACGTCACTTCAAATGGTCCATCGGCTTCAATTTTTGAGTCAGCTTGATCTTGTATGGGTGTAAACCAAGATCCTTACGCAAAACACGCCATAATGTAGTCTGAGCCTGTATGACTGATTTGAATCGTTTGCTACGGACGCCTGAACGACAGCGATATTTTCGACACTTCGACCAACCCGTTGTCTCACTGACACGGCAACATCACACAACGAATATGTAGACTCAAATTTTTGCACTAAACTTGTTATTGCCTGTCTACTAGGGCGAGAATTACGACCGAAAATTGGAGTTAACGCTCTTAAAGTTTCAGTCACCGACTCCGAATTTCAGTAGAAAATTTTTATAATTTGCAGACGTTGCTCGTTAGTGTACTTTACCATGATGAAAATGTTGAGTTTACTGAATAAATTTACAGTGACATTTTACAATGTGTTCGCTGCTAAAGGTTCGGGCACGCCGCGTCGAACTGCGAAATGCAGCCTCGATGCGTGAAGTGCGGAAAGAACCACAAGTCCGAGGAATGCGCTTTGGGTAAGGACGGAACGTCTGAAAAAGGCCAACTCTCTTGTGCTTTATGTAGGAACACAGGACACACCGCAAATTATCGGGGTTGTCCCAAATTCCAGTACATCAAAAGAATAAATCTGGCCCGGCAGCAGAAAGTGGAAGTGAAACGTCCACCCGTGCATTTGCAAACTCCAGCCGTTACTCACCATGTTACCTACGCCCAAATGGCGGCAGGTAGGGGAAATACGGTACAGCAAGTGAAGGTTGCTTCTCAGGCCCCAGCGCCCAAAGCACCGGAACCAGTACCTGACATGCTAGCTATCTTGCTCTCTATCCAAGGGCAGATGGCTCAGCTACAACGTCATTTAACTGAACAGACCGCGCGGGTGGATCAAGTATACGCATTGCTGCCTGGCCTAACGCACCTTTTGCCGTAATGGGTAAGTACGTGGCGGAGCAAACCCTGAATTTCCTTGCTGTGAATGTGAATTCACTGATAAGGTTCGAACGACGAGCCGCACTATTTAAGTTGCTTAAAGACCAAGCCCCTGATGTTCTTTTGGTTAGCGAAACTAAGCTTACTAAGACACACAAAATGAGGCACAGAAGATACAAAATAGTACGGAGAAACCGACCCAACTCCATTCAGGGAGGTGGCGTTGCAATTCTCGTACGAAAAGGTATACATTTTAAAAGAGTATACAGTCGTTTAGTACGTAGGTTCCAGGTGCTGGAAGCATGCATCGTGTATATCCCACTCCGTAGTGGAAAGCGGTTGTACATGGTGTCTGTCTATGCACCTAAGGCTACTCAATCCACAATATTTATCTCAGAGCTCGAGACGCTTTTTCGATTCCTGAGGCTGGAATTGGAAGACAACTATTTTATTATCGGCGGAGATTTCAACGCCAAACATAGTGATTGGGGAAATAATACACCAAATACTAGATGGAACCTACTATTCAATTGGTGGGGTCAGCACAGTGTGATGTATTGACTCGGGCTTAAGGCGACGGATAGTCCGTCGTTTCCCAGACACGGGTCTTATTTGGATCTTCTGCTGTTCGACTCACGAATACAACTGACATGTACTAACTAACAAACTACAAACTGTCTACGCACCTTCGTGTATGACAGTGACCATTGCGGTCTCAGCACCGAAATAACTGTTCCCAACGAAATTGCGGAATTGGATGAGTTTGTCCAAAGGTATTCCTACAATTATAGTAGGGTGCGTTGGACACACTTCACCAGAACACTGACTAGAGCACTCTCCTCGAATTCGCTCTACCCACCGTCCAACAGAAATCTGTCAAACGAGGAGATTGACAGGTATCTAAGACTAATGGACGAGACAATCAAACGAACAATGGACATAACGATACCTCGGTACCAACACACTGACGAAGAAGACCTATTCCGCAACGCAACTATTGACGCACTGCACCGACATAAAAGTAGACTGCTGTCAAGACTAAAAACCTTGTACAGACAGTTCACTGACAGACATAACCCGGAGATCATGACACTGAAGTCGTCGATTAAAAACCTCCAAACATTAACAAAAGAAAATTACAGAACATCTGTAAGTTTGTATTGGAACAATAAAATTCGGGCTGTAAACACCAGCTACCCGAATATGTTCCCGCAAATAAATAAAATATTTCGGAGAAATAATCAGAACGACCTTCCATGTCTTAAAATCGCCAGAACGACGAACAACGAACAAATACTTGTAGCAGCAGGCATAGATCCAAATGGGGCTGTTGATGATGACAACTTCTTTGTGATCGAGGATCCGCAGGAGCAGGTAGAGGCTATAGGAGCGACTTTCCAGGAAGTGTACAAGGCGAATGTTATCATTGGCCCGAACCAAGATCTGGAGAATCGAGTCCTTGTGCACAATTTCTACCTTCGAAATGAAATTGTGAATTGGCGATTCGAGAGCTCGGGTTTCACCCAGTTCAGTCACGAGAATTTGGCAAATAATGTCATCACCAACGATAGGGTACTACCCCCATTCATTTCGAAGGAAGAGCTCCAAACGATCTTCGAATCACTTAGAAGTAAGAAATCAGTGGGAACCGATGAAATACCGAACATTGTGCTTCGACATCTCCCTCTAGAAACGGTGAACATTTATACCACCCTGTTTAATAATGCAATGAATAATGCACATTATCCAGCGCATTGGAAAACTGCGGTGGTACATCCCATCCCCAAAAGGGATAAAGACACTTCCAATCCGGCGAATCTCCGCTCGATCAGTCTTCTTCCAAACATCAGTAAGGTGTTCGAAAAGGTTATCAATAGAGTCCTGACTAGGTGGGTCGAGGACAAACATATAGTTCCGGATAATCAATTCGGTTTCAAGGCGGGGCATGATATCATTCATGCTGCGTCGAAACTGGTTTCTGATATCCAATGGAACATAGGCAAGAAACAGTGCACTGGTGCCTGCCTGATTGACTTGGAGAAGGCCTTTGATACCGTATGGTTAGAGGGACTCTTTTTCAAGCTGGACAGGTTGGGAATTAGTAAACCACTGCTGTATATTCTTTTTGATATGCTCTCCAGTAGACAGTTCATCGTGAAGAATGGCGATGTGACTTCTGCTGGAACATTTGACATTAAAAACGGTCTGCAACAAGGTGCGGTAAATTCGCCGATCCTGTTCAACATTTACACGAATGATCTGATAGGTTCACTTCACCATGCCATAGCGTACGCAGTCGACATAATCGCGTACAGATCAGGTCCAAAGATTGAGGTCATTAATATGCTTTTGCAGCGTGACTTCGACAAAATTAAGCGATATTGCGATGACTGGAATTTGAAAATTAACTTTCAGAAGTCGGAAACCATTCTGTTTAAGACGCCTTTGTCTGGGGCCTCTAGGGATACCAGAAAGAATTGGCGAAAGTTCTCGATCGTGGGACAGCAAGGGCAGCCACTTGCTTGTCGAAATGTAGTCAGATACCTTGGGATCTGGCTGGATCAATTTCTGTATTTTAACAAACATATAGATGTTGCTCTGGCCAGAGCCAAAGGTGCTTTTGCCCTTACAAAGAGACTGTTTTATAACAGCCAACTCGATGCGAGGGTGAAGGTGATCTGCTACATGGCCCTTATCAGGCCCATGCTTGTATTTTGATGTCCCGTGTGGTAAAACGTGAGAGCAAGTTTATTGGAAAAGATTCGGGTGTTTGAGAGGGCTTGTCTTAGGACTTGTCTTCGCTTATACAGAACACCAGAGTCTCAGTACATAAAATTCTATCCCAATGAGGTCTTATACAATAGGGCGAATCTAATAAGAGTGGACAATTTCATCATTAAGTTGACTCGAGGGCACATTGCGAGAGCCGGCTTACATAGTTCTAGGTAGGTTTAAGTTAGGTGTTAAGAGAAAAAATATACAAAAACACAAAAAAAAAATAAAAAATGTATGTATACATATGCTTATATATTATGTATATAGGTATTATGTATATATATATATATGTATGTATGTGTATGTATTAGACGTAAGTAGGTTAAGTAGTTTAAGATTTATTTTTAGGTAGTCTATAAGGTTTTAGTTTTAAGTTTTTACAGATAAAAAAATAAAAAAAGTCCAGACACTAAGTTTTGCTTTCATTTTCTTAGTTCTAATAAATGTTAAAATAAAAATAAAATTAGACTGTAAGTTACGTCGAAAGACATAGATTAAGTATTATGTTTAATTTAGAGTGCCCGCATGGGGCCAGTAAGTTACAATAAGATTATTTTTTAAGTTAATTTAGCTAATTTTTAAGCGTTTTTTGTTTAGCATATAAGAGTAATTTAAGTTATAGAAATAAAATGCATAAAAAAAAAAAAAAACGTATGAAAGCGGACTATGCTATCATTTGCTTGCACTCGCACTCACACTGTCTTCGTCAAGGAGTTGGACTTAATGATTGGTTCAAAGATACACACGAATTGTTGGTCAAAGTGATTGTGCAGTCAGTATCAATATTGATAGTGTTTCGTGCAGTATATGATTCATTTGAGCGAGATGGGATAGTTTTTTTTATTTAATGTGCACTCATGCAGGGCTCTACTTCAGTTTGTTGCCGATACAGATCAGAAGTTCTACGAACGTGGAATTATGAAGTTGCCACAAAGTTGGCAAAAAGTCATAAAAAAAAAAAAAAAAATAGAAAATATATCACTTATTAGAATTTATTCGTTCTATTTCAAAAAAATGTGGCAATTATTGTACTTAGTTGCCAACCCTATAATCGGAACATTTTAGTTCCTGAGCGCTTTCCACAGCATAACCTGCTCTATAGTATCGAATGCTTTGGTAAAATAAATAAAAGATGTTTCTAACTTTTTGTCGCATTCGCTGCTTTTTTCTATAATTTGTTTTATAGTTTGAAGGTGGTATGTTGTCGAGAAAGCCTTCCTAAAGCCTGCTTGTTCTCTAGGTCGATGCTCATCTAACACCGTCAATCATTTGGTACGTCATTTATAAAGACTACTTCTTTAGATGCGAGGCCTTTCGTGTTTCTCGTTATAAATACGTAACAGCTTTAGTGTCAAGGTGGGTTTAGTTCTAGAAACTTTTCAAACTTTTGCAACTTATAGTCAAAGTTAAAATTTATTTAATTGACAGGAGTATTAAATTTCAAGGGAAACACTAAAGACAAAATAACTCCAAACCTTAATCGCTTGAGATACATTACTTCTTCAGTTTTTTGTTTTCATCATGGACAGGATGGGGTATTCAACTTTATTTTGGGAAGCAAACGACGTTCGCAAATTTAATTTAAAATTTATACTTCAGGCAAAACCTACTGTATGCTTTAATATCAGACTATACATTACCCTTGAAATCTCCGGACTCCCTTTAGTCCAAACACTATCACATGCCATTGGACTTGCCATTTGCAACCACAAAGTATACAAAAATATTTCAGTCCCATACGGACCAAGAAGGAAGTCCAACTGAAATCATGATAACGTCTCATCCAATTATAATGATTTTCACACACTCTATTCATATTCTCTGACGTAACACATGAGTACAGTTAACTCCTTGAAGTTTCGTACACCCCCCAGAGCCGTCAACCTGAACAAAACTAATTTATTATCCACTGGCTACAGCAGTTAATAGAATAGAAATAGGTTTTTAATGTGCTTCACCCCGGTGGGTCAGCCGCAATTCAACCTCAACCAGTGCGCACAAAATTTAACCCGTAACCTACTAGTGGCTTCCTCCATCTCGTGATGGCCAACTTTTGAAATTCTCTCGCACAACCAAACCATCGTGTCCACCCACCAATCTCACTTATCTAATTTCAACTACAGAATATATCTTTTGTCCCACTCAAACGAAATGAAATACAGCATACAGCCGTTGCTTGGTCGGTCGATCTATGGTATCTCCAACATTTTTGGCCAAAAATTTCAATTAAGAAAACCTATCACCCAAAGTGTCCTTGTGGGTAGATCGCAATAAATTAACACCCAACCCATTCGGCTGGGAGATAGAAGACCCGGCCCAAAAACTAAGTAAATCAATCTAATAAAACATTGGGAATGTATTTCCAAACGGTGAAGACTATTTAAACTGCCGCCACCCACTTTTGGCGAACCTTTGAACAAGACCACCTGTTCTAACCCATTCTACTGGCATCAGCGATCCCACAAATGAACTTTGTGAAAAGGAGCACAGCCAAAGAGAAGAAACTTGAAATTGAGATAAATTTTCAGTCATATTTATGGGATTTAAATTTAAATTGAGGCATGGACGTACATTTCCAAAGTCTGAGGATGCCTAAGAGTCACTATTCAAAAGCTTAACCCTATACATATATACATGCACATCTGCATCGATTTATTGGATTGGCTGTGTTTTTAATGTTTCGATGGCTGCCAATATTTTAAAAGGGTAGGTGACCTCGCAAAGCTAGGTTCAGATGTGCTTTGGTTCAACTGACCACACTCAAACCTCGAATCTCTGCATCTGTAGATACTCCTTGCCGTTCATTATGGTTTCTTAATCGGAAGTACCTACAATAGCTTAAGGTTCATCTCATCACCCTCACCTTGTAGGTTCGTCCCGAAATATGCGTACATTCATACACTTGAGCGAATGCTGCTTACTTAGGTCAGCATTACGCTTCAAACCGATTAGTTATTAGACTGGAAAATATGTTGGTTGACCCAGAGTAGATATACCTGACCGCAACCTAATTGGGTACCTGTTAACGAATTTCCTACCTACCAGCCTACCACGCACACACTAACCTGAATGCTGCCACAGTAGCGCAGAGCCCCAAACCACCAATCATCGGGACTGTGTACTGTACTGTTCCCAGCGGGGCTATATGGCTACAATATGGTTCCTTTGAATGGCAAACATGGCAGCCACTTTTCGTTGATTTTTCCTTCATCCCCGATCGTCATGCCACTAAATTAAGGAAGGCCAACAGGCGACGTTGCTGGTCAGAACGGCTCCATCAATCTAATTAGAAATAAACGTGGAAATTCAAATTGGTTCCTGGTTCTGGTTTTTGGTTTCTGGTTCCTGATTTCTAGTTTCTAGTTTCTAGTTCCTACTACCAAGGTAGTGATTCCTAATTTCAGGTAGACATTGCAGGTGAACGAAATTTACTTTGGTGCAAGTGGTCGTTGGTTTTTATTTTTTCGTCTGGGCAATTGGTTTTCAGGACGGTACGGGCGTACTATAAATGAGATTCCAAGTATAGATACTCGTACCATTCGTATTCGTTCTCGTACACATAGCTTTGGAGGAGTAATGAATGCCAGCTCATTTGCATTTAATTGGTGAACTGCTGGGTATGGGGTGTCAATTTTCCGCTGGACATACATCCATACGGACGGACCATGTTCAGTTTGGTTCATTGCATTTTCGGATATAGAAACCGTAAGTCATTTACATGGAAATGTTGATGTTGAACCAAGCAGGTAATGACTGCAAAGGTTTTATGCTTAAATTCTCCTTAATTTCGTGCGATATTCCGGTAATTGCGGAACTCTGGAAAGATGTAAGCTGTACGGCGGCATAGTCAAGGGAGGTAGAAGGTATCAAGATTAATTGTTAACATAGTTACTGTTGTCTTAATAGGATTTTTTTGCCCAAATGTTGGCTCTAAACAATTTGCGCTACACAGCAATATAAATCCGACGGACAACAGGATGGAGAACCCTGTATTCCTTCAACTAAAGCGAGGATTCCGGTTGGATCAGTCTGCGAATGGGGTGAACGTGATTATTGGTTTAATGATGAAGTTTTAAACATTCACAGCAAAGTGACCCAGGTCCGACTTAAATCTCAGCGACCTGAGGGGACACCAGAGCTCCTGGAGCTTCTAATCATATTAAGGCCGTCCAGGCGAGACCTGCAAAATGCAAGATGCTTTAGACGACTTTGTGACGAAACAGGCAGAGCTCATATAAGATCGTGAGGAAGAAGCTGAAGAGCATAAAGTCTCCAAAATGCTCCAGCCCAGCGATAATCCATCTTCTTTGTACACCATCTCGTGAGAGGCAAACAAATTGTACACCCCAAAAATCAGGTAAGAATAGTTGCACGAACCATACAAGAAAGGAATTGACTTCAAACCACGTACAGCCAACAAATAAATAAATAGCTTGACCAGGTCTTGTCGCTCCCACCCACTTTATGGCTATTTTTGGCGGGAGATTGTGAGATTTTCCAAAGCAATAGGATTTGTCTCTCTTAAGTTTGTCACTGATTGCCCAAAAGGCAGTGTCAGTAAGATACTTCTCTGCATTTCGGTATTAACTGAGATTTGAACTCAAACCCTCTTGCATCGAAGTCGAAGAATTTAACCTTAAGTCCCCATCTGGATCTTTAAGAAATCCGGTCTTATAACATTCGTCATATCGGGCAATATGTTTGCTAGTAGGCACTTGAAAAGTAGGCAAATCATATCATACACGTTTTCGGTAAGCGACGATAGACGAGCTTCGTTTGACCACTAGATTTAGAAAATAACATTCTATCGTCGACGGTATTAAACGGTATTGCAGCTGAATTTATTCACGGACTACTTCACCAACAGGAGGTTGAAGTACTAGTCTGATGATGGTTTTAAGTACTGATACGTTACCGTCGAAGTCGCACAAGGATTTTTGGACAATTTCTGTGGATCATAATGTATGACAAGAAGTTAAGGTTATAACCATGCGAAAGACAACTCCACGGACGAACCACATGCAAGATATGCGATATCTTCAATAAATGAAGTTGTCGCTCAGATCAACACTCGTTAGAGTGCCCTAATAACCAGGCGAAAGACCTTGGAATAGGCAAATCCCTAGATTGAACCAAAACATTAGGTCTTAGAATATACTGAAATGCTCAGTATACTCGTTTATGTACTGAAGGTTCGACAGTAAGCAGGTCGATTATTCTATTGTTGTAAAAATACGAGTACTTAACAGATGCAGGAAGTGCCTTCTACATGCTGCCAAACATCGGTATGCCTGGATATGGTGGTCGGCTGAATCCTTCTATATGCTGATTGGTTTGAGGGAAGCAAGGAAGGAGGTTTCAATGGTGCACAGGCTGTATTGGATTTTGGACGATTCCTGGCTAAGTTATAGGATAAATGCTCCACATCGACATTCTCGTCAAGGAGACACAATTGATGTTGCCAAGAGAAGAAATCTGCTGCACTGTTGCAAGATATGGGCGATAACAAAGGAGGCGATAGATGGATTCACAAGTAGATAATTACTATCGAGGTCTTTAGAAAATAGCACGCGGGACTTCAGCTATCACTTAACTCAGCCCTTACTGAGCACAGGGTTGTCGAAAATATTCGCACAGATTTGAACACGCGAGCCACGCATTATTTCCCTACAGAAAGAGCCGAAGCTGTTAGTTGCTAACTATCCTCTACAACCTAACTGCAGTGACGCAAGAAAAGTGAAGGCAGTCTAGTGTGAAGAAGTGTAGAAACATATGTAGAAATCAAGAAGCTATTATAGGAATGAAGTTTAAATGTATCAAAGAATACAGAAATCTTCAAGAGCTACAAAACGAGAGCCGAAGCCTGAATAGAGGTAAACCTGATAACCTAACTGGCGAGCTGGTTAAAACTGCGGTGGATGGCTTGATAACGCGAACTCTATGCAAAATATGGTTGATCGAATGTGCAATATGTATGTCGAATGGATGGAACCTCAGCATTATTTGTCCAATAACCATAAAGGGCAATCGTTTAAACTACGTCAACTATAGACGCTTAGGTCTCCTGAACATCGCCTACGAGATCCTATCTCTTGTAGTCTGAGAGTAACCAAATCATTTTGTCAACAACCCATTCAGTGTTACATAAGATCAGGATATTCTGCTTTAGACAAACTTTAACCTTTCTATTGATTTTAAGGATACGAATATATATGAGAACTAAATGCTAATGCATTTAAAAGAATGAAAGTAAAGCAACTGTGGTATTCCTGTTCGGAAGAGATCTTACCGAGACTTTGGATATTAAAAAATGTTTTAAGCAAATAGATGTGGTTTTCTTACCATTTTTCTGTAAAAAATTTGTAGAGTCGCAGTCAGTATTCGCATAGCAAGTGCCGCAGAATGTTGTGCTAAGTGCACTTACTTACTTATTTATATGGCGCTATAATCCCGAGTGGACCATAGCCTTCAGTTGCGCTCACAAAGTTGACTGAGGTCCACATTCACTTCTGCGCGCTACATACGTCGACGTCGTCCTCTACTGCGTCGCCTCTCTGAGTTGGAGTCGAATGCATTCCAGGCTGGGACGTTGGTTTTTATGCGCTCAAGGCAACCTAGCCATCCAAGCCGGGTTATTTGAGTTTTTCTTACAAGGTCGGCATCGCTGTACAGTTCTCCTTTGATTCAAGCGAGATCGAAAATTACAGAAATAACTTTTCTCTTGATACACCCGAAAGCATTTTCATCCACTTTCGTTAGTGTCCACTCTTCTCCGCCGAAATGCAGGCTGATGATAGCGGAACCGAGGTAGACAAAGTCCCTTACTACCTCAAAGTTGTAGCTGCCTGTCATGAAGTTTTGTCCTAAGCGATGTGGTATTGTATGACCCTTTTTGTTAACAGCATATACATTTTCCTTTCCTCGTTGACCGCTTTGCCGCTTCTACTTCAATAATCTCAAACACTTAATTTACAGCTAGATGTGTTCCTTCAATTATATCAATGTCGTCTGCGTATGCGAGTAACTGAACAGACTTTTGAAAGAAAGTGGATTTGGCTTACGGGTTTCGCACAATTCTTCCAAGAACTATGTTGAAAAGTCACATGACAACACATCACCGTACCTTTACAGAGCAGCGTGTATTCTGTATAGTCAAATGAACTTGACAGGTTTGCTAAAACTATTCGTGACTCTGTATAGTTAATCCGACCACCTCCTCGTGTGCATTGTCTTGGAACTCCTGGGTTTTTTCCAAGATCTACCGTGTTCAGTTCATGGGATCTACCTACTTCAGTATCCGACAAACAATATATTTTTGTCGACTCAGATTTTGGAAATGAGCTGATGCTCCGTATCAAACCATCACCTGCTACTTTAAGCAGTTTGTCAGTTAAGCCATCGAATCCAGCAGCTTTGTTAGACTTAAGATTGGAAATTGTTGGGTGTTGTTCATCATCACCGATTAACAGTCTGCATAAATAATCTGGAAGTAACAGGCAAACAAACTAAATTCGCAATTCATTGTAACTATTGAAGCATTTCCATGTAGTATCAGAGACGTATTTCTGCTGCCAAACCCTATACACACATTAGATGTGTAGCGCTCCTAAAACAGGGCGACACTGCTGCCCTGAAAAAAAATTTCCACTCCTAAGTTGACCTCTCCCGCATAAGCGCCTTTCCGGGAATCGGTCTTATTTTCCCTTACCGGCAACGAATACCACCTAATGTAGCACCTTCCAGTGCTGCGTAAAGCGTTTGTTGCTTCACCTGAGCTCTCTAAAACTACGCCAGTGGTACTGCCATATACGACCTTATATGATTCAGAAACCATCTCAAGCTCGCTTTTATTTAAGACGGTGTAGCTCCGTCGTGGATTCTTCAGTGGTTATGCTGCTGCACTGCCACGTCAAGGTACACGTCCTTGAATTTGTTATTGCTAGCCACAATCCGCTCAATATCAACAACCGAAGGTGCCAGAACTGGATGTTTCTCTCTCGGGATAACTCTATCCAGCTCTTCGTTTAAGCCTTTAATGGCATCAGCAACACGGTTTTAAATTTTTCACAACCCTTACCTTGCTTAGTCGCGGTTCTTCAATTGTTTTGTCTTCATCTTCGTTTCCTTCTTTCTTCAACCTCCATCTCCTTGTATCTGCTGCCTCTTGTTCCTTCTGTTACCGTCTTTTGGTTTCGTCTTCAAGCTTGGCCTTTAACTTGTCTCCCATGCTGTCAAAGCATTCCTCCAAAATGGAACCACACACCGACACGTCAATCGCTATCGCCTTCGATCTTACTGAAAAACAATTTCCACTTCCACATCAACATTGGGTTCGGTACCAAGGCTATTCATTTATTTATTGCCCTGACCAAAGGCAGAGGCAGACCTAACGCAGGTTCGGTCCTCCGAAACTCACCTCAGAGTCCCGTTGGTAAAGGCCTAGGTCCAGCTCTAACTGTAAGTACTCATAAATAAGATTCAAATTGTCCTTGTTTAATGCTTCGCCAACTCCACTGTTACAGCTCCTAGTCACATTTTTACTTAGCCAAGCTCATTATCATATGAATCAGGCTTCATGGTTGAGATCAACAAACTTCGCACGACTGATCTCCATTACTACAAAGAAACAAAATTCAAATATATCCATGTTGTTTACTCCCAAAGAGCCAGTTCTCTATTACAAAACTTACCATCATTCATAATTCTATGGAAACCCTTCCTGAATCCGAAATCCACCCATTTTCATAACCATCTCTATGCCCTACCACAAGAATTGCACGGAGCGGACCCAATCCCTCGCCGTGAAGGGAAGCCAAAGCCCATTTCCGAAACGAATTCTCGCTCATAAAATATTTAAAGCAAACTCAAACGTAAAGTGTGGAAAATTGAAAATTATCGTGTTAGCCTTGGTTTTCTTTTATTTGCCTTTACATTTGGACTACTTTTCATGTTTTTATCTTCTGCTTGTGCCTTGTTTATGTGTAACTGTACCGTTAAGAAGGGATGAAGGGAACAACACCATAAAAACGAAATGGAGAAAAACAAGAAGAAACACCCAACAAAATGTACATTTGTTCCACGCCAACATTTCGGACATTACACGGACGACAGAATGCCTTATAGCACCCCCGAGAATAACGGTTGTCGGATGAGGAAGAAATAAAAGAAAAAGAAGAACTGGGAGGAAGGAAAAACGAGCTAACGACAAATGAAAAAAACAAAAATAAATAAATAAACAAAAACAAAATGAACAAGGAGTTTTGCCTGAGAACACAGTAGACAAGCAATGGCAATGGACAACCGAACAACGTGAAACGTGAAACGGACAACGAACAACGTACAACGTACAACTTTGCGTGGCGTTGGACTCTGACACTTTCTTGAAGAGCACTGGTGCTAACTGATTCGGCGGGATTGCTTAAGTTTGACCCTATTCCTTGGATTCTTCCCTTTTTATTCGTATTCCGCTCGTGTCCCACAGTGAATGCCACAGTGACATCGATGTCATAATGTAACTCCCCAGTTTGAACGGTGAGGAGCATACCTACCCCAAGTTGGTCAACACCCTCATTCACTTTAGAAGTGGAGATAAAAAGTAGATTAAAAAAAAACACGAAATAACGGTAAAATTAAATGACACTGACATGAATACCGACGACCGCAATAGCAGCCGGATGCGGATGTCTCTGTCTCTGTTCCAGAAATGAATTTGTTTTCAACTGTCACCTGGGGAGCGTTCATAAGGTGGGAGCTGTTGGCAGCGACCTGCTCAACCTAGTACAGTCCAGCCCATCCCAGCCCAGCAGAGTCCAAGCTACCAGCCGATTGAAGGATGTGGGTGTTTGAAAACAGCCGAAGATTGATGGGCAGAAAATTGGATAGTTGTGGATTTATGGGATATTGACCTGAGGTTTTCAGGTGCCTGGTGTCCGGTGCTTGGTGCCAATTGATGATTGATTGTCGTGCCGCGTGGCGTTCGATGTAGCGCGTCTATCATTATTTTTACTTTTTTTTTTTGTAAGTCAAGTCTGACAAGCTATGTGTTTAATGCACTTGTGTTCATGTAGGTAAAGACCTCACCTTTCAATGCCAACAAATAAATGATTTTTTTTTCGGCAATCAATTCGAATTTACCTTGTCGTAGGTTAGGGGAAGGAAGAGGCTCTTAAAAGTTCAGGGTATGGCTCCATCACTATCTTATGCTACACACAAAGCGGTGGTTTGCCGATTTTTTTTTTTTTTTTGTACATTTTGAGAGTGAGATGTTGTTCAATTTTGCTTCTATCTATGCAAGTCCTACTCGCATTTTCCAACACAGACTAAACCAAAAAGAATGTGTCTTACTTACCTAATTAAGATGGCGCTGCAGTCCGAGGTGGACCTGGGCTAACAATCGACTCCAGTTAACTCGATCTTTAGCTAGCTGCCTATAATTTCGCACGCTAAGTTGGTTGAGGTTGGGTGCTGTAGAAATAGGGTAGGCACTGAGAGGTGTCAACTTGGCGATTGCCAGTGCTGTTCCTGTTTGAACACAGCAATTGTGCTTATTTTATCTCCAAGTAGTAACCTATGGTTTTACTTATCGATATCTGTCCGGGCTTGACTTGCCACATTTATAAGCGCGAGTGCTGACCAGCAGACAAAAATAGTATCAACTTAAACGGATGAATTCCGGAAAAGGAATCAACGGTGATGTAAAATCCCGGAATAAAGAAAATAAGACCTTATTTGGAGCTCAGACTGGTAAGGATTTCTGTGAAGAAGTCTTAAGTTTAAGGCATGTTAACGAGCGCCACGTAACAATCCATATTAAGACAAAATTTTGCAAACATTAGCCTTATATGCCCCTCGCCCACATAAAGCAAAAAAATAACAACACGAGCAGTCCCAGGTTTAGCATTAAAATTATACTCGGAGATTTTAATCCAAAGCTAGGAAGAGAGGGTTCACAATAAAATATTCGGTCCCGTTTGCATGGGTGCGCTTTGGATGAAAAGTTTCAACGTCGAGCTACACGAGCTATACGGCGAAAACGATCTTGTCAGAAAGCTGCGCATCAGTACCCTGAGAAGGCTAGGACATATAGGGCGAATGGCCTATATGCTTCGGCCCGCAAAGTCTTTTGTTTCAATAAAGACCACATAGACAAAAAACTAGTCCACTGTATTTATTTTATGTATTGCCTACCCATGGTACAACGGTGAGTAGTAGTACTCACAGTTTATACAAATACTATCCGTATTACCAGAAAGGAAGTGTTCGGCGGACATCATTTACCTAGCGCACTTGAGAGCCATCCCTCCTGCCGTTATTCATGTCTGCTTCATGTCTAAATGCTCTCCTCTGATCCTCGACTAGTAAATTGATCGGTGATCTCACTTCTCGCAATTCTATTGTGACATATACAATTTATTCAAAAAGGTCCGAGAATGTAGTTTTTTGGTAAAAAAAGAAACAGTGAAATAGGAAAAAACCCTGCTCATTCTATACAAATGTTTGGCAGGTCTTAGAGCTTCTGGAAAGTCATCGAGAAGTTTCTTTCCGAAATACTTCAGGACATCCTCGTCGCATTTCGTAGAATAGAATAGAATAGGACTTCGCAAATACTTCTTCTTCTCCTTATTTCTTTCTTGGTGCTCTTTCTTCTATTTCGATATGAGTACTGCCTTTGTTGACATTAGCAACTCCCTTAATGTTGTCGCCTAGCTGGTCCCATTTTTCTGTTTCGCAACTCCTTGTTGAACAATTGTATTTTACTAACTTCATTTCAAAATAATGGACAGACTTGATTTTAGACGATCTGAATATATTATATATTTTGCGGTATGTTGCCTGCAGTCTGCAATGACATAACCTTTCCTGGATGAAATCGTCCGGGAAAAGTCGAGTTCTATACCGAAATTCTTTCCCTCGCGATTTTGGCATATTCTCCATAGACTGTTAAGATATGATCAAGAAAGCCATGAAAGTATTCCTTGGTAGAAAATGTTAGTAGATGTCGCCTGAATTAAAAACGGCTGTCGAATTCATTCAGTAAACCTACAGAATAGATTCCGGTTCTTGAGTAGCACAAAAGGTGCTCAGAATGTCGAGCAATTAATTGGTACTCGCTATCATCTACTGCAATCGTTGGCAGAAGAACTAGAAAAAACAAAATATGATAGCTCACACCAAATTTGCTGGACGCGAAGCTAGAAGTTAACGAACTGATAAGAAAAAATTTCCTCTCCAAACCGTGTTCTAACCTCAGAAAAGTGTAGGCTCCCGCCGTAGCGGATCACAGATCTCCAAGAACTGCACTGGAAGGTTAGTATAGGTCTTGTGGTAGCTTACATCATCGATATGTTCTTTGCATACACAACATCACTAAATGCGTACTTAAACACATCCCATATACTCCCGAAGTACCATCAATGTGTCATCCTTTCTGCTAAAGACCCTCGAAAAAATCTTTGATCTTCCTATAAAGTGCAGTCTCAATCACAGAAGTTTGTCGAATTGCCTACAAGGCTACCAAAAAGGTAAAAAAAAAAGTGAAAAGTATAGCGACCCATTGAAAAATCATTTTCCCTCAAGGAGTATGGAGGGAGTGTTGGGGTTCCTTGATATCGCGGGATTTTTGAACAACCAAGTCACCTTCTCGATCATCAACTCTTACAAGGAGTAGACATAGAGGGAAATCACATAATGGAACATAGTCTCCGCTTTTTTTAACGTAAACCATCTATCGAGTAGACTTATGTTTACGGGATGCCCATACATCCATGGGGCAAGAATAAATCTTGCCATCGCTCTGCCGCCTGATATACCAAAGCAGAACTTGTGTTGGAGGCACAAGTTAAACCCTTGGTATGGGTCGAGACCGACCTAAAACCTCTTACTGCTCTTAGGGTCGCAGCATCCAGCACTTATTGCAACTCTACATTGGGTCAACCAAAGTAAGACCCTTTCCGCGACTTAGGGTTAAAACCACAGCCACCATGACGCTCCCACTAGAGGGATTACCTCAACAAGTCAAGCGCGGACCGAAATCCGGGTGGTTCCTGACTCCCATGGTACCGTGATTTAAGTCCTGGTGGTCCAGCCAAGACAGCTACCTTCGGTAGCGTCATCTGAACATGTTTACGATAAGACCAGTATTTTGCTCTGCCCCGCTTTTTATTAGACAACGTCATTGGGCGAAGCCTTGATAATTGGGCGTGGGCCCACACAATGGAACAGATCAAGGGGTGTTCTCTTACCTCTACAGTCGAACTTAGTCTTCAATGGGCTGCTAACCGAATTTGCGGATCTGGCATATGATGTTATATCATTCGCCGACGACGTCACTCTTTATGTGTAGGTCGAACACCAACTCTTTTATATACTTCAATATAGCTGGGGCATACATACACACCTAAACGAAACCAGTAACTTTAGGGTAGATTCTTCATTTTACAAACAAAAAAGATATTCTGCATCATTCCACCCAAGTAAAATGTCAACCCTCTGAATTTCTCAAGGACCGCCAGGTATCTAGGCCTCATACTAGATGGTAAACTAAGGTGGTGAGAAAATGTTGCTGAGCGAAATAAAGAAAGCCCTAACTACCCTCCATCCATGCAAGAGGCCCGTATATTTGTTTTTGCTTTTTTCTTCTAGTTGCTTAGTTTATTTAAAAACAATAAAATAGCCTAAACACAAAATGTACAATTGAAGTTAATTATTTTACCATTATGTTCCGTTTTGGTCTTTTAAATTCAAACAAGACAAATTCGTGTTGAGATACTATTCCAATTGCGCTTCTCTTGTTCTTTCTTAGCTCTTTTCAACACAATTTCTGTTTTAATAGTCAATTGTTTCAATATTTTTATTAATTTTTTATTTTTTTATTTTTGTTTTACTCTTCACCTTTTATTTATGTTTTATCAGTTAGTTCAAAATCTTGCTTTTAGGGATGTATATGTTGCATGGATGTGTAAGTAGCTTAATTGGTTGAACATTGTTGTATTCTTGGACCAGTCGTGTGGTATGGTAACAATCCTCGTGTTTTTCATAGGCTTGACATTCAAGTTCCTCCAAAGTGACAACTTCGGCATCAATTCTAATAGAAATTTCAGCCCCTGGTGGTAAGCACAGTTTAAGGGAAGGAATAGCATCAACTGGGATCGAATCGGGGAAAATCACTTCAAAGTGAATGATCAATCGTCCTTTCTCCAAAAGATTCTTAAAATGAGGCAAAACACTCTTGGCCTGGTCATTATTTATGACCTCACCAAGTGGCGATGTCATAACCAAATCACGATTATCTTGTGTGATTATCACCCGTTGGAATCGACACACCAATTGAATAGTCATTTTCAGTGTCAAATCATCACCAAGACGACCGAACACCTAATGTTGTTTCTCCTCTAGTATGATAATACTGTCTCCCGGTTGAGAATCTGGTGCATGATCACCCTCTCGAGTGAATAAAATCTTTTGGCCATCGCGCATACCTTTTTCAATGTGCACTTCTAATACTTTATGCTCGCGCACTGTTTTGCGTCCATTGCATTGCTTGCAGCGATCCCTTTCCGAGATAATCTCACCTTGTCCCATAAATTTTCGACATACTTCTTCAATATGTTGCACCACACCGGGCCCAATTTGTTGTACACGAGTTTCATAACCATTACCTCAGCACTGAACACATTTCTCTACAGCTCCCTTTTTGCCACCTCGTCCCTCACATTTGTCATAAATAACATTCGTTTGTAGGGCTAATTTACGTTTTGTGCCGTTGTAGATCCCTTCCAATTGCACGACCATTTGATGCATAACTTCCTTGCCACGTCGATTACGTCCTCGACCACCACCACCGGATCCAAATTCTCCACGGAAGAACTTCTCGAAAAAGTCCATGGGATTACGGAATTCAGCATGATCATTACCGAGATCGCGCTTTTTGATGGCTGTCTCACCACCCTCATCGTATACCTGTCGCTTTTCAGGATCTGCAAGGGTTTCGTATGCCTTAAATTGTTCAATTGGGTTCTTCTCAGGATGGTATTTCAGAGCTAATTTTCTGTAGGCTACTGCTTTCGTTGCTGCTGATCTAAAATTGATGTTAATTCTGGTGTTCTGGTTGAGACGCGATTTTCTTCTTGTGTTTTCACTGGGTGCGGATTGGGGGCGTTTTTCTCGATTTTTCAAATCTTGGAAGAGATGAAATATAATTGTAGGACCCACAACGCGAAGTAAATTTGTTGCTTTACTTTGTTGGAAAATACGAAACGACTGTTAGAAGATTTTTTTTCTTATTTGTTAATCTTCTTTTGGGAAATACTTTTTATTTCCAGCTTCACAAAGGAACGTGGTGATCCGTGTGGCCGATGAACGCTCTTCAAGAAAAGATCTACAACTCAAAGACATGCACTGGGTCTTCATCGCTGTCGTGAGATCAATCCTCACCTATGATATAGCCGTTTTATGGACACCACTGGAAATACAAACTAACAGTTGCCTGCACAAGATTCTTTGGAACGTTAAACCAACGTTTACCAAACCTTGCCCCATTCCATTAACTCTACTCTCACGCTGGGAGACACTAAACAATGCAAGTAGCTAAGTGTAGGACATGCCAGTATACTCACGCTGCATTGGAACATCCCCAATCAGTTGTCTTTCAATTTATTCAATTTAGCTGGTAATTGATTTCAATCACGTGATTCCAGAAAGGAGTGAATGGAGACATCGCGAAGTCTTTCTCAAGTAAGTCATCTTTGTAGACGGCTTTAATATCGCTGAAGATGCTTTCTGAAGGCCTTTGCATACAAAAATACTACTTCTGTTTACCCACACCCTTCCAAACCGAAGTCTCTGTTATTCATCATGCCGCGGTTAAGAACACTCTAAATCCAATACCCTAGATCCCTTACTGCGAACACAATAAACTTAAGGGTTCTGAGATGTTGTAGCACATATCTCAAGTAGTCAATGGCTTAGTAGTACAATATTACAATCAGATGAATTCCGAGATACGTGCACGTTCCAAAAAACTGTGTCGTTACTGAAGTGATCAGACTCGCATCGCAAATAACATACAAATGACACAGCCTCAAGCGCTTTGTAAGGTCAGGCATACATAGGTGGGCTTATAGAGAAAACTACTATATGTTAGACTAATGTGGCTTATACGCTATCCTAAGCTATGCGGATAGCTGATCAGGAGACCCGATGTCTCCAAACTCACAAACTTAATCTCGGGACAATGTGCCATTAGAAGACACGTGCAGTAATTGAGTATTCCTCACAACGATTTCTGCGAGATATGCAGGGATGAATAGCAAATGGAATCTGGAAAGTTTACCACTAATGAGATTTAATTGATCTCTTTTAAAACTGGTCAAAGTGCACCTCAATGTGGACCTCAGATACTGCAACAGATAGATAGATATCCCTTATTCATTTTGCTAGCTTTGATGAACTCATTTCAAAATGTCTGTTACGGGGAGCACTGCTGCGACCCTCCTCAGGAGCTTCTAATTTTTATACAATTAAAGTTGAAATACACTTCTTAATCTCGTAATGAATATTCTTTCACTTTTTGTATACCACTCTCCAAAGTAGTTTAATGCAATTACCATCTATCGTATAATTCCTCCTTTATTCATGTATAAATCGGAATCTCAATTCAGTAGAAATAGAGAAGAAGAAAAAATTATAATTAAGTTCCGAGCAGTAGTCGTAGCCTATACCCTGCCAGTAAGGACTAAGGGAATTCCAATTGACGTGAATTCGTTCTTTTATGTGTTCCTTAAATAAATCCTTCGTAATTCCTTTAGTGCATAAAAGCCATTAAGACGAATTAATTCCATTAAATTCATCGGAAAGGCATCAATAGCGGCCTCCAAAGGGAATGAGATAAGATTTGGCGCATAACCTCCCCCATCATCAATCTATTCATCGATGCTCTCGTATTGATTGCAGGACTGACTCAATAAAGACGAAATGAATGAAAGCAACAAAAACGAAAAAAAGCAAAAAAAAAACAAAAATCAAGTTGAACGAGGATCCATGCGATAGTAAACGCCCATGACATCAACATCAGCTTTAGCATCAGCTCTAGAATCCATTCCATTATTTATCTCCACACTGATGTTGTGTCTATCCCTCTGTCTTTCGGTCTCTATATCTGTGTCTGCATAATATAGCCAAAAGGAATTGAACTTTAACCATAAGCTATCGCTCAAAATCCTCCAAGGACAATGTAATTAATCAAATCATTTTCTGAAGTAGTGATTTTTCATAATTTTCCCATTCATCCACACTCCACAGGATGGAAGCCAGAACCAGAACAAGACCAAGAATCCCGGTGAGGAAATCAAAGAGGGAGAATACGAGTCGTGTCCTTTCGGAATCACCAATAGAAAGCGCGTCGTAGTAGATTAATGAGATGAGACACTCATACCAACCGCCTCCTGCCCGACGATATGATAGACGCCACTCAATTCATTGCACACCTTCTCGTGGACTGATGTGTAGGGATAATGAAGTGAATGCATAGAAATGGAGATTTATAAAATATTCTTAGTTCACTACATCCTTTCTCAAGGATCAGCGATAATGAAGAGGATAATATTCCGGAAATCTACGACTAAGGTGAACGTAGAAAAGAATAAAAGTCCGATTTGAAGGAATTAATGTAAAGCTTACGCCAATGGCACAATGACGGAATGTCCTTTTTCTTTGGTGATTCTGTAACTGGAGTTAGACCAGAGGTTAAAAGCCTCTGCCGGGATTTAACCAATTCAAGGGGTTGAAGTAAATTCTATTTTCATTTGTTAGGATAAAATCAGGTAAAGGTAGCAACGTGAAAATCCTTTATCTTTCATCATATCCTCCCTCTGACGTCAATTTAATAGACCACTGCGAATAGATGGGAGAGCTGATTAGATGGCTAGATGGTAGGAACAATGGTTAGACGCAGAAGCACTCTCTACAGGACAAAAGAAGAAAATTTATTCAAAACGAGCAGAGTTGAATTTTTGAAGGATTTCTTCTTTTCGAAGGCGAAGGCGACCAATTTTGTCCGTAAACGGATACCTTTGGGTTGGCTAGATGGAGAAACGTTCCTCATCAAAAAGGGGAGACTAGAAACTGAGTGTTATTATCTTGGATACTTGATTTTAAATTACTCCCAAACCAGAAGCACTAGGATATCTTTTGTAAAATTTATATGAACTGAATCGGGAAGAGGCTGAAGATGGAAGATTCGACGCTACAGATGGGGTAGAGGATTATTGTTTTGTTCTGTTGAGTTCTGGTGAATGGTGAGTGGTGAGTGTCGTGACACATTTTTAAGCTTTTCATGAAATGTCAAGTCCTTGCTCAAACTTAAAGTGTATGATGAATAATTCACTGAATGACTTTTGATAAACATTTTGTCAATGGCACATTGCGGAGGAGGGTAACACTTAATTTACTTTCGTTTCTTGAAACGATGTCCAGTGTCTTTCTTGCTCTTGTATTGGCTTTGATTCTTGTTTAAATTTGTTTCAAAAGTGGAACAACAAAAACTTGGTTCATAATTTATCTGGAAACTTAACACGCTGAAGTTCATAGCGGCAAATCTGCTTTTGCTGTAGAGAGAGAGAGGTTCTCAAATTTTCTGAAAAACGAGAGACTAATATTCACAGGTTACAGATACCTATATCCGGAAAGACTACATTAAAGGTTATGGCTTTGTAGATTTAAGGTTATTTTTAAAAAATGGTCGAAGTTATTAAAATTCTAATTTGAAATGTTTACTTCTGGCTTTCTACAAATTCAAATTTCGAATCTGGTTTCATTATTAAACATTCTTACAGAAACCGCAATGTTTCATATTTTCGAAAAACTACTCCCGAAAAATCAGTTCTGTATACTACGCAAATTCTTTAGAAGCCCACAACTTGACAACTAAGCCTCATACAAATCAAAAATTAAGTACTTACATTCACACCTTCTAAAAGTACAATTAGGCCGAAGAGGAAATGATTTCAGAATCCCACATGTTTTTTTCGTTGTCCGCTTCACATGAAATGCCCCAAAGGCCAATCTTCTTGTTGCACACTCTGTGTACTGCTTAAAACTGTCATATCTCCATCGTCACTAGAGAGCGTCGAATTTTTAATGGGGTGAATCTCTTTCGGTACCCATGTAGTAATAATACACACAAACCCGCTGGTCCAGATGGTACAGATACAGCTATGATTGAGATCATTGTGAGACAGCCCAGGATGTTTTGAGACAGATAGCTAAAGATGAGGGGCGGACATAATCCTGGTCAACGAACCACATAAAACCCTTGACAGAAACATATGAATCTGCAACCAAACAAAGCTGATGGCAATATGGACACGCAAACAGGGATTACAAGAAACCTACACTCATGGATAAGGTTTTGTGCGCGGAAAAATCAGTGGCAAACTATTTTATAGCTGTTGTGATTCACACACCACATAATCCCAGCACTTGCTATCACAACAATCCACTAATCCAGCTGCATATGCATTTTCGGTCAAGTTCATACCCGAGTCATTCACCGAAATTCAACGCCGCACGTAAATATATGCCATACGTGCTGGTGTACATTCGCCGCACTACCGAAATACGACGCTGAATATGTTTCGTATTTGGGTCAATCCCAGGAAACAATTAAAGAATAATTATGAATGGGATTGCACTTACAATGTTCGGAGTGTGGAAGTGAATGACAAATGGGATGATATTTGAAACCGACAAAAGAAAAACCACCCAAGCTGCAAAATAAACTGGAACAAGCGGTGAGTGATCGTAAGTGTTATGGGAGTGGTTGCGCAAGCCGATTTGGCTACGCACAGAAAAAGGTTATAAAAGAGATACGATGCGAAAAGAAAATCAGTTTTATTATTAGACTAAATAAAGACGACAAGGTTGCAGCGACGCTAAAGACGGCGGACCTTTAGTCATTAAAAAATAACATAAAAATAATAACGTCTTTTAATTTAAACTCCGGAGTTAGACTCTTCTCTCGTTCGATACGAGAAAGCACGGTCTCGCGACGTTATAACATTTGGTGGCAGCGGTGCGATCCTACGATAAACGGATCCAAACTACCACGGACAAGAGCCTAAATACTCTTGATGCGTACTGGGGCTATACACCAGAAAATAAAAGCACTATAGTGTAGTGTAGTGAAGTGAAAAGCCCACACATATAAGTCCTTGCGAACTCTAGTAGAACTAGACGCAGAGGCAAGACGGTGGCAGTGTAAAAGACCAGGACAACAACAACTATAGGGCGCGAAGCTTACCTGGCAGAAATAAGTAACAGAAGTAGCAGCAGAAACAACAGAAGCAGCAGCAGAAACACAAGAAGCAGCAGCAAAATCAAGAGAAGCAGCAAGAACGGTAGTGACAACAGAAATTTAAAAACCACAAGGTATTAGGTCATTATTGTTTTGTTTTTTCTTCTCTCTCAATATATATATAAAAAAAAAAAATTAAACTTTTATCTCAATCAAAAAATAACTTTTAAATAAAGATACATTTTTGTCACATTTTTTTTTTTTAACTATTTCATAATCCCAGTCAAAAAAAGGGAAAAATTTCATTTGTTTTAAAATTAAATAAATAAATAATTTAAAATTAAATAAATAAATAAGTTAAATTTCATTCTTTTTAAATTTAATTTATCTCAATCTCACACATATTACCACACGATTTAGTTTATATTTTAGTCACCATTCCCTTTAAATCCACTTGCTGTTCACTTACATCTCCCATCCCGATTTCATTCCGTGAAAATTCTAACGCGAAAAAATAAGAGCACAATAGAGCTCTTCAGAGTTCTACCTTTTGCTCTATCCGAAAATCATACGAGTGTTGTATCACCATCACAAAATCATAAAATGGCTTTAAAAATCTCTCTTAGCGACGTGTTCAGTATAGTACCAACCTTCGATGGCAATCCGGCATGTCTCAATAAATTTGTAGCGTGCGGCAATACTCTATTCACTTACATCAATGACGAAGCGCAACACTTTCTTTTTCTGGACATTATTAAAACCAGGCTTCAAGGTCCGGCTTTTGATCTTGTCCAATACAGGTCTTTCACTAAATGGAAAGATATGGTGTCAGTGCTAGAGTCTCAATTCAGAGAACTCAAGTCACGGTCCTCCGCCCAGAATGGGCTAATAACAGCCAGGCAGAGACACCAAGAGTCCGTCCAAGAATTTGGGGACAGAATTAGCACGTTATTGTGTGCACTCGATACGGTCACATACAGTTCTATAGCGGAGATACCCGTAAGAGATTTCCTTATTAAGGAAAATACAAACCTGGCAGTACAGACTTTCGAGGATGGACTTAAATGCCCCAGTCTCAAGATCTTGGTGAAGGCTCAGAACTACCAAGATCTGAAAACTGCGGTCAGCTATGCTATCGGACAATCTATCCGATTAGAGCCTGTCGTTGGACTCACAAGCACGCCCATAAAACAAAAATCCCAAAGTGTGGTCAAATGCCAGACATGTAACAAGTTGGGGCACACCTCAACTACATGTCACATGAACCAGGTTACGCATTCCCGACCACCCAACCATCGGCCTGTCTGCCAAACATGCAACAAAATAGGACATACTTCCGCCACTTGTTACAGGAATACTAATATTCCGAATTTCATTCCGCAACAAATAAAGAGAGAAGTTCAACTGATAAGATGTGGGTATTGTAACAAACCAAACCACTCTCAGGACGAATGTAGGATGCGATTGGCACATGAGAAGCCTCAACAAGGGAAACCAAATCTCTCAAATTCCTCCAATAACCAAAACGTGAGATTCTTCCATGTCGGAAAACAAGCAGGCTCAGGAAGCAGAAGCCAGCAATCTTACCCGAGTACAAATGAAAGCCGATGTTCACAACGCCCCTCACTAACCTATCAAATGTTCATATCACTCTGTCCCAAACGCCAAGAGCCAGTGATACGAGCCAAATTTCACCCCATAGTCCACAAACAACTAGCTACATTCCTAATCGACACAGGCGCTGACATAAGCCTGGTAAAATCAAAAATTGCGAAGGCATTTCAAACTAAAAAGAAGTGTACTATATCGACCATTGCGGGAGCCTCTCTAAATACAATGGGGGAAATCTTGGGAACGCTAGAATTCGAAGCGAGCGAACAAACGATTTCTTTGGAACACACCTTCCAAGTAATGCCTCCTTGCATAGATTTGGAATATGACGGAATAATCGGCAACGATTTTCTCAGTAAATTTCAATGTCATGTCGATTTGGAAAATAGAGAAATCGAAATAACGATACAAAAGGAAAGCATAAGGAATAAGCCTTTAATAGAAGATAGTAACTTGGGAAAAATAATTAATACCGTTCCCAAAGTTCAAGCCCCAGGAAATGTTGACGTTTCTGATTTCACAAACCCGGTGTATCCTCGGAACATCAATGTGAACCAAGAAAACGCAGAAAACGAGCCAATAGTTGATTCCGTTTGTCTACGGGCCGGAACCAGCAACTCGTCTTATCAACACCTAAATGGCAATCGAAAAGTAAAAGAAAAATACACAGCAGAAAGTAAGCCTGTAACACAGAACCCGGCCAAAAGTAGACCGGAGACACACAAAAACCCTGCAAACAATAAGCCAGAGGTACGACAAAGTCTCGCCGAATGTAAGACAGAGACAGCTAAAAATTCAAAATTTCGCAAACAAAAACAAGACGTACCCGTAAATACTAATAATACGGTGACACTTAAACCAAGGATGCAGCAAATAATTGAGGTCCCTTTCAATGATAAATCGACCAAAGAGCAAGATTTAGTAATACGTAAAAGGCTAGTCAAACCCGGTATTTATATAGGAGCTACCCTAACTAGACCCACAAATTCCAAAATCAAGGTTTTAATGATGAATACTTTAGAGACGGAGCAAAACGTTCGGTGCCAAGATATCAATTTTCAATGGGATCGGCCAGAAGACTTTGAGGTAATTTCAGACAAATCTAGGGATACCATTAAAAAAAGGTTAGAAAGATTAGTATCGGTACTAGATTCTGAACACTGTAATAGTGAGGAAAAAGAGTCCATCCATTGTAAGGAGTACAATGATTTATTTTATCTTGACGGCGATCTTCTTACCTCAACTGACACCATCAAACACCGCATAATAAAAGACCCAAATAAACCTCCCCTGTTCGTAAAGCCCTATAGGCTACCTGACGCACAAAAGAGTGAAATTCACAAACATGTGAATGAAATGCTTCATGAGGGCATTATCACACCCAGTGCCAGTCCATGGAACTCCCCCATACTACTTGTTCCCACGAAACCTATGAAACTCCAACCTTTATCCTCTACTCGAAAACATAAACAAATCGTGTTGGTAAAAAAAAAAAAAAAAAAAAAAAAATTAATTTTTTTTTTAAAATAGGAACATTCTTATTATATGTAACATAAAATTTCTAAAACTAATTAATCTAAAAATTAAAGCATATATAGTATAGTAGGAATATATGTATATATGATATTTACGTATACCAGATAATTATTAATAAATCTTGTTGTTGATTTAAATTAAATATAGAAAAAAAAAAAAGAAAAAAAAATAACAACATTTTAAAGGAATTGTATACTTAGACTAAGGAAAAAAAAAATAATACGAAAAAAATAATAAAATTTATAAAAACACTATATACAAAAAAAATTTAATTACATTTATTCAATATAAGAGAATATTCTCTAACAAAAAATGTATTTCAATCAAAAAAAAAAAAAATGAACATATATATATATGTATACTATAAAAGAAACATTTATATATAATAACTTTTAATTATATTTAAACTAAGTGACTTAAAATTAATAGAATACACATGTAGTATAACAGATATATACGAATACCAGATAATAATATACAAATCGTGTTGTTGATTTAAATGGTCAGAAAAAAAAAGTATTTGTATAATAGGAACATTCTTATTACATATAACATAAAAGTTCAAAAACAAATTAACCTAAAAATTAAAGCATATGTAGTATAGTAGGAGTATAAGTATATACGATATATATATATACCAGATAGATAATAAAACTTCTTGTTGATTTAAATTAAATATACAAAAACAAATAAAATATATAACAACATTTTAAAGGAACTGTATATGTATTTATTTGTAGTGTAAAAGTGTGGTGTGATGTGGATTATTATTCAGTAAACAATTTTATGTCATTATTGTGCACTATTCTTGTTTTATTTCTTACTTGGATCATAGTGTTTTCGTTTGAAATAAGTTTTATAATCACGTAAGGACCTTCCCACAGTGAGGAGAATTTGTTCTTTCTGACGTGTTTCTTCAGCAAAACTTTATCTCCGAGATTTAACTGTTTATTTTGGCTATCTTTGTCGTACTGCCTTTTTGAGCATTCCTTCCTTCTTTGTAAAATCTCGTTGGCAGCTTGGTATCCGTGTTGTAGTCTGACCCGCAACTCATTGGCATAATTTTCATAATTGTATGAGGCCTTTGGTTTTTGTCCGAAAATACTGGGAACGCTTGCCGGCAATCCATAAAGTAGCTCGTAGGGCGTAAAGCCAGTGCTACTGTGAGGTGTAGTATTATATACAAACATGGCGTATGGGACCCAAGGGTCCCAGGTGAACGCATCTTGGTTGACATAATGGCGGAGATATTCGGCCAAAGTTCTATGGCTTCGTTCAAGAGCTCCATTTGTTTGTGGGTGGTAAGGTGCTGTAATCAATTTTTTTATCTTCATTACTGAACACATTTCTTTAAAGAGTGTACTAAGAAAGTTTGTCCCTTGGTCAGTTAACAATGAAGTGGGAATACCATGTCGACAAATAATGTTTTCCACAAAAACTCTTGCAACTGTTTGAGCTTCTGCATTCGGTAAAGCAAATGCTTCAGAAAATTTCGTAAGGTCGTCCTGGAAGGTAAGCAAGTATTTTTGACCGCTATAACTTACTGGTAGAGGTCCAACCAAGTCCAGTGCGATCCTTTCGAATGGCTTCGTGCTTGTCGTGGTTATTTTCATTGGTATTTTGGGGTTCTTTCTACTCTTATTTATCTGACAAGAGGTACATTTTCTTATGTGGGCAGCTCTGTCTTGTGCCATTTTAGGCCAGTAATACTTTAACTTCATCCTTTTTAGTGTTCGAGTGGTTCCCTGATGTCCCCCGAAAGGTGAGTCGTGATAATCGTATATCGCTTTCTTTATATCTTCTGGGTCTGTCAGGAAAAGTCGATCTTCAATATAAATATGTATATTTACATCGAGAGTTTGGAAAGTTTTTTCGAGGAGCTGGTTGAAGGTTAGTTTAAATTCGTCCCCCATTATCGGCAATGAGAAACCTATTGATTTAAGCTCTTTGTCGCAGAATAATTTCTTGGTGTCATTTAGACATGACTCGGCGATTTTTTCATCTCTCATGCTTCTGAATGGTATTGGTAGGGTTATGACATAGATTATTTCATTACTATCAAGAGTGAAGGTGGACATTTCTCCTACCTGTGGCTTTACGAATTGGCGTGTCTTTTCTTTGAGGATTTCCTCGTCTCGTGAATTTATTAAGGGTAATATTATAATTTTAAGTTGAACCCTTTTGTCTGTTAAAATAGGTCTTCTCTCTTCCTGAAGATTAAATCTTGAAAGGGTTTGAATACCTTCTGGGGTATCTATTTCTTGTATAGGTTCAGGGTCCTTTCTATGTTGCGCGCGTGTGGTTACCAGGACTGTATTTCCTTTACAAATTCTAGTCTCGTCCTCAGACCTTTGAATACGACTTAATGCGTCTGCATTGGAGTTATATTTACCGGCCTTATAAATTATTTGGTATTCGTATTCGTCCAACAAAATTCTCCAACGAGCCAGTCTTGACGTAGGGTCTTTCAGGTTCATAAGCCATTGTAAGGGCTTGTGATCTGTGCATATGGTGAATTTCCTACCATAGACATACGGTCGGAATTGCTTGACGGCGTAAACGATAGCTAACAATTCCTTTTCCGTGGTACTGTACCTTGTTTCGGCATCATTCAATGTACGGCTAGCGAAGCAAACTGGTTTATCTTGGCCTATAATTCCTTGAGATAATACTGCTCCCAATCCAATATCACTAGCGTCGGTTGTTACTATGAATTGTTCGTCGAAATTAGGGTATGCTAAAATAGGGGGTTCCATAAGCTTGTGTTTGAGCGTTCGGAAAGCCTCATCGCAGAACGTGTCCCATTTGAATTCCACATTTTTCTTTAATAAATTCGTGAGTGGCTTTGCTATTATAGAAAAGTTATCTACGAACCGTCTGTAATAACCTACAAATCCTAAAAACGATTTTACGCCTTTAATATTTTTGGGTACAGGGTAAGTCTTCACGGCTTTTATTTTCTCGGGGTCTGGTTTGAGTCCTTCCTCGGATATGATGTGCCCCAAATACATCAATTCTCTTTTGAGGAAATAACATTTATCCGGCTGGAGTTTTAAGTTGTGTCGTCGTAGGCGGTCAAAAACATGTAATAATTTTAAGTTATGATTTTTGAGATCGTATCCGTATAGCACTATATCATCAACGTACACAAAGCAATCAAATCCCTGAAGACCTATTAACACAGTGTTCATTAAGCGCTGGAAGGTTGCTGGTGCGTTCTTTAGACCGAACGGCATACGACTGTATTCATAGTGACCGTATGGTGTGCTGAATGCGGTTTTGCATTTACTTCCCTTTTCCATCGGAATTTGGTGAAATCCCTTGGCCAAATCAAGAGCACTAAAATATTTGGCTCTACCCACTTGGTCTAGTATATCAGTAATGTTTGGCAGGGGATATGCGTCTCCAACTGTTAATTCATTTAACCGCCTGAAATCAACCACCACTCTCCAACGTTTGTTACCATCCTTATCAGGTTTTTTGGGAACCAGTAGCAATGGGGAGTTCCATGGACTGGCACTGGGTGTGATAATGCCCTCCTGAAGCATGTTATAACGTCGCGAGACCGTGCTTTCTCGTATCGAACGAGAGAAGAGTCTAACTCCGGAGTTTAAATTAAAAGACGTTATTATTTTGTTATGTTATAACGTCGCGAGACCGTGCTTTCTCGTATCGAACGAGAGAAGAGTCTAACTCCGGAGTTTAAATTAAAAGACGTTATTATTTTTATGTTATTTTTTAATGACTAAAGGTCCGCCGTCTTTAGCGTCGCTGCAACCTTGTCGTCTTTATTTAGTCTAATAATAAAACTGATTTTCTTTTCGCATCGTATCTCTTTTATAACCTTTTTCTGTGCGTAGCCAAATCGGCTTGCGCAACCACTCCCATAACACTTACGATCACTCACCGCTTGTTCCAGTTTATTTTGCAGCTTGGGTGGTTTTTCTTTTGTCGGTTTCAAATATCATCCCATTTGTCATTCACTTCCACACTCCGAACATTGTAAGTGCAATCCCATTCATAATTATTCTTTAATTGTTTCCTGGGATTGACCCAAATACGAAACATATTCAGCGTCGTATTTCGGTAGTGCGGCGAATGTACACCAGCACGTATGGCATATATTTACGTGCGGCGTTGAATTTCGGTGAATGACTCGGGTATGAACTTGACCGAAAATGCATATGCAGCTGGATTAGTGGATTGTGGTGATAGCAAGTGCTGGGATTATGTGGTGTGTGAATCACAACATAGCTGTTATGCCCGACCAAGCTGGGCAATGGATGAATTTCAGGAAATGCTAGATAACCTAGCTGAAGACCCACATGGAAGATATCCAATCGTTATAGGAAGAGATTCAAATGCATGGCAACGGTGTGAGGCAGCAGGTTTACCAACCCCAGAGACTATTTTTTACTGGAAGCACTCTCGTCTTGAAGTCTGTACTGATAAATAGATTATTCAGGCGGAAAGATCACAATGACATTCAGTGTGTTCGAATTCCACAAACGACTGAAAACAGACAGACACTACTGACCCTCGTCATAAGTCCAGAGAATGCCGACTCAGGCGACGGTTTTTTCGTTAAAGACCCACAGGAGAAAGTAGATTTGTTGGGAGCCTTTTTTGAGGCCGTGTATACGGTGAACAATCCGGTTCACAGTGATCACGGCATTGACAACAAGGCCTACGTAAATCACTATTATCTGCATAACGAACTTCAAAATTGGCGATCCGAAAATCACGGTTTCACCATATTCAGTGAAGAAAATGCGGCAAACGTTATCCTCGCCAGTGAACGAGCTTACATTTGTTCGTGCTAATAGATGAACTCCTGTGCATTTTTGAGTTTCTGAAAACCAAATGGTCATCGGGGTTAGACGGTATTCCCAACGTCGTATTAAGACACCTGCCCTTATCCGACGCATTGGAAAACAACAGTGGTACATCCAATCCCGAAAAGGGTTAAAGTTAGAACTAACCCTGCTAATTTTCGGTCAATTGGTTTACTTCCGAATATTAGCAAGGTATTTGACAAAGTAGTCAATAGAGCGCTGTAGAGGTTGGTTGAGGAAAATAATATAATTCCGGAAAATCAGTTTGGTTTTAGGCATGATACTGTTCATGCTGCGTCAAAACTGGTCTGCTACATACGAGTACAATGGAATAAATACAAGAACCAGTGTACGGGTGTCTGCCTCGTTGACTATGAGAAGGCCTTTGACACCGCATGGTTAGAGGGACTTTTCTATAAGCTGACCAGGATGGGCATGCCGAAACCTCTGCTATATATGATTCACGACATGCTTATGGGAAAGAAGTTCGTTGTTAAATGTAACAACGTCATTTCGAGCAAGATCTTTAACATTAAAAACGACTCACAACAAGGGGCTGTGATTTCTCCGATACTGTTTAACATTTACACAATTGATCTAGTACGTCCCCTCAATCATGCCATAGCGTACGCAGGCGATTTAGTTGCGTACAGATCAGGTCCAAAAATTGAAATCTCTCCCCATCAGCGTGGAAAATTGATGAAAATCAATTTTCAAATGTCGGAAACAATCTTGTTCGGGACTCCATTGAGATGGGCTTCCAGACATAACTGGCGAAATTTGGCCATCATTGAACAGCACGGACTGACCAGTGGTTTATCGCATTGTTTAAATCTTGGTGGTGCGTGTGCACGATGTTGACGAATGACGGGTGCCCGAAATCACAATTGGGATGGTGACCAGCCTGTGCGAGAGGCTGCGAGTGCTCACAACCTCGATTATAGATAAGATAGGTTTAGTAGCTTAGGTAGGTTAAGTGGAATAGGGCCATAGTTTTAAGTTTTACACAAAATTCAAATCTAAATTTTTTCTAAAATTATTTTTCTTGGAAAAGTTAAATATTTTATAATTTATAGATAAGATTAATCGTAAGATAGTTTTTAAGGCCGAAAGGCAAAGTTGAATGAAATTGTTAAGTAAGCTAGATTAAGTAACTGTTGTTGTCAAATTAGATTTAATCATTTTTGTCTAGAATGTAAGTTAATAATGAAAGATACAATAAAAATGGGAATGGGTTCGCAAATGTTGACGCTTTATTGTCGATATTACTTTAATTACAACTCAAGGCAACGTGTCTATATGCTCGTAGGAAAATGCAGAAATATAGAAGAAGGCCAGATTTTCCAGAGAACCTTAACTCCGGCGCCTTTGTAACGAAGCTGATCTAAAACCTTGGGCTACTGCATATAGTAAAGGCTTCAAAAATAACATGCCTCCCTATGCTAGCATCTACTGTACCGTACCTTTTTCCACAAAGACCACCTCTTACGCATTATATCGCGGAAGCGAACAGGACGCCTGGACGTGACGGAATTCCAAATAAGGCCCTAAAAGCACCCGTCCAGAAAAGACCAGACATATGCAGAGCAATATACCAGAGATATCTAAAGGAAGGAATTTTTCCGGACTCATTGAAAAAACAGCAATTAGTGTCCCTGCCAAAGGGAAATAAGACACCAGGTGAACCATCTTCATATTGGCCAATATGTCTTCTAGGTACCCTGGGCAAGATTCTGGAATGTATCATTTATGAAGGACTATTGTCAGTAGCTGAGGAGCTTTATCAAATCGTTAATTCGGTTTTAGAAAATCGCGGTCTACCATAGATGCCATATTGCGATTAAATCTATAGAAGCGGAAAGTTGGCGATGGGGCACAAACGAATATTGCGCAGTAGTAACACTTGATGTTAAAATTACCTTTAACTCCGTAAGGTGGTTATCCATAACAAGAGCACTTTCTAGAATGGATACACCACGCTATTTACTTAAGATAGTAAGAAGCTATTTCAACAATAGCCAGCTTCAATATCAAACAGAAGATGGTTTCAATTATTACAATGTCTCTGCAGAAGTACCACAGGGATCAGTACTAGGACCGACCATTATTGTGGAATATTATGTACGACGCATTCACGAAGTAGAATCTGCTACAAATGCTGCTATTTTGATATGTATTCTGCTGGACTTGAACTTGCTGACCACAAAACTGAGGCGATTTTAGTAACCAGTCGTAAGACCGTGGAATATGCAACCTTTCGGGTTGAAAACGAAACAATTCGGTCGAAAGGAGCACTGAAATAGCTGGGAGTAATGTTAGATTTGCAACACATGTTGTTTGGAAATGTAATGCGTTTTTGCCATTTATGCAAACAACATACCCTATAATTGAATTACATTTGTTCGCTCTCTTATCATTGTACCGTAACTTGAATTCTATGTTTTGCATTATCTTTTACACTTTCTTTCGTATCATACTTTGTAACATTCTTGTTCAAATTTAAATTTGTTTTTTTCGTCCATTTGGATCTGGACCACACCACAAGACGATAATAAAAATTGTAAGAATTTTGGGATATTGCTTTTTCTACTAGTTATCTTTGCCCATCATTGGACTTCGTCGTTTTTTTTTATTATTTTTCACCGCGGGAATTTGTCGAAAAATTATCATTAACATGTGTTCTATGCCAACAAGAAGGTATCTTTACTACAAGCGGCATTATCATGAATTTCATCAAATATCAATCGACCTGGTTACACTAGAACGGTGTTAATTTTAAGAGTGATCAGCTCGGTTCTGCTTTACGCTGCCCCGGTTTGGGCCACGGCACTAGTCAGGCAGGATGCTAAGTAAAAACTATCGTCGGCATACAGACTATGCGCCTTAAGGACGACATGTGGCATTCGAACTACTATATATCGGATGAAGCAGCCATATGTTATAGCTGGAATGGTACCCATCGATATACTCGTGGATGAGATGTTTGGGGTATACAACAAAATTGCGACAAATTGCCACGTAGAAACGCATGAAATAAAAAGGGGGGTATCGGAAATATCACGATAACTCTTCCATGTGTCCAAATTGTCCGAATGACGAGGAAGATACGGAGGATGTAATATTTTATTGCAGTCGTTTCGCAGAAAGAAGAAGGAACATACCGAGTCAACAGCTCCTCGTCGAACATACTTATGTTATCACCAGAGGAAAACTGGGATGGAACTTGTGAGTTTGTAACCAGTGTGCAGAAAGATCTCTGCCGAATCGAACAGCTACGACCGGCTGACACAGAAAGGACACAGGAGATAACATAGATGCTGACCAGCCCCCCTAAGTAATACCTCAACGGAGTGCGGCAGGGAGAGTTGTTGAAGTGTACAGGGCGTTATTTAGTACGTAGGCCAAAAATTTGAGGTCCTTAGTGCTGGAAGGAAATACAAAATCTAAAATTGAAAAAGTACTCTCTAGTAGGACGACAATCATGTAAAATGAATGGGGTATATATGTACGTATGTGAAAGCCAAACAAAAAAATATATTTTCTTTTGTTCTTAACCTTTATGGAAAGGAATTTATCAAAACGAATAAAAAATTACTTAAACCGATTTCTTGCCGAAAAACCGATCTGTACATTCGATTACGTTTTTACAATTCTTGGCATTCAAGAGCAGTAAAAAATTATCTGAAAGAAAAAAACACACAAATGCGTTGCAATCTTTTTAGAACGGAATCGCGAAACCTTTGAAAAGCATAAATGAATACTAATAACAGCAAAAGGGTACGTTATAACCACTAGCGATTTATTGATCAGAATCTTGTATGGGCACAATGGAATGAGCACTATAGCAAAAATTATTAATCAGGATAAATGGATGGCAGTTAAATCCACCGGAATGGAAACCTCTTAAGAGTAGGCCGCTATATCCCGTCTTCCCGAAAGGTTGAAAAGTTGGTTTTCTTTAGCAGGTTGTTTCCCACTACACGGGTGAAAGTCTACCTAGATCTTACTAAACAATCTCATAACAAAAGACCTCGCTGTTATCCGTCATTTCTCGTATTCTGCCATCTCCCTATTGATCTCTTATCCTGTCCTGCTTTCCCTTTCTCTTTTGCAACTCGCAATACTCCTTTTCCTTGCTTTTCTACCTTTTTTCCCCACCTATATTTTTTTTATTAATTTTTTTCTTCATATTATTTTTTTTTATCACTTTGGCTTAGCTTTTTCTTTGATGAAAGCTCTTTTACCTGTCGTGGTTAACAATGAAGTAACTGCCCTGATTCAAGCTATGTCCACTTATACCTTTGACCTCCCACACACACATTTATTCATTTCATCGAATCGGTTCTAGAGGGCTGAATATCTGGTGTGTGTGCAAAATGCCCCGCTACTTATCTGGAGATTGTGACCATGTCTTAGAACTCCGCTAGACTACTCTTTCATTCTCCCAAGTGTGCTACTTTCATTACCCAGATACCCGGTGGAAATTACGGAGGTCTGAGAATTTCCATTGACCTGAGTGTACATTTCCCCTCAATTGCCTTGGGTTCAAACAACGACGTTAAGTTAAAGTGGCAAAGAATGTTCATTTTCGGTTTGAACTAAGAAAGGAGACCCAAGTCAGGATTTAGGGGTCTGAAGTTAAAACTTTTTAATAAATTGTTGCACTTCGTGACGAAGGAAAAGGGAATCTTTTCTGAATCTTGCTTAAGTTGTCTTATGCACCAGGTGGACTTCTGTGCAGATTTGGAGAGGAAAGGGGAGTAACAGATAGTTCCATTCCTTACAATGATATTTTTTTTTTACAATATGAGACCTACAAAAGTCCGGGACTGGAAGAATCTATAAGTCCTTCCCGCTAATAAGATTCTGCAAAGCGGCAACAGACGTAACAGACAAGGCTAGTCAAAAAAGTGAAGTGGTTAGAAGCTGGAGCGGAATGCCTTAGCTCAACTCAAGGTTGAAGACTATCCATCAGGAGAGACAGAACAACGTACTGATCACGGAAAACGGTCGACCTACGCTAAGGGTCCGACCCTTTTTTAAAAAAATCATTTGTAGCACTTTCCTCGCGTTCTAATAGCCCCCCTGCTTTGTTGGCGTATTGATCGTTTGTCCTACCTGTTTATGTTGTCCTTTAAAGATACTGACAGAGTGCACGGATGGCTTATGTACTCATGGCTGCCCATTATTCTCTCAGTAAGTTGGAAGAACAACTAGTTAAAGGAAAAAAGGTTCAAAGGAGTAAAAGCTTGTTGTGGTAAAATTTAAAGCAACACCACCTAACCACCTGCCCCCACAACAGCTCTACAGAATTTAAGCCTGGTGAATGCGATGACCCTACCCTTTGTTTCAGGTTGTATTAACAAAGTCATGACGTGTGATGAAGGTCGTTGTTCTGGTGGAACACGAAGCCTTCGCGAATTAATTTTAGTCCATAGGTCTCAGGGTTTTTCTCCAATATTGTTTTATATGCCTCCTTATTAATCACTTGAACCAGAAGCAGAACCCACTCCACTTGAAGAGACACTCCCAAACCATAACAGAACTACATTTATATTTGACAGTAGGAACAACACAGTTTGGTAGCATCTTTTGTTTCAACGCTACGTCGTCGCGGGATTCATTGTTCAATAAAACTCTGTTGAGATCTTCTTCGTCTTCCACCTAGCTTTCATGCTTTTTGGCCCATTCTAACTTTTTTTGTTTGCCTTTTGATCGCAGCAGAGGTTTCCGAATAGCAACTCGCCCAGATATTTCACCATGTCTTAATATTCATTTGACCGTTATCTATTACAGTGGTTTATTCCGTGTTCGAATTATTTCGGCGCATATTTCGGGCCCTGTTTCTTCGCTCATTCAATTTTCTTTGCTCTATTTAGTTAGGCCTTCATTAGCAAAAATTTGTTTATCTCGAAATTGATCTCCTAAAAAGCTGACTTCCTTCCACTTTGAAGTCGATGAATATGTGGTGAGTCTCGACCTGAAATTCATTTACCTTGTCCAGGATTTGTTTCAACGTAAAAATTTGGTGTCGATCTGCCGGGCTGGAAGCCACACTGGCACCTGCCGATCAATGTGTTGCAGAAGGGTTTGAGACGCTCACAGAGTATGTTGAATAGGATCTTATGTGCGACATTATACAGGGATATGCATCGATAGTTCTCGCAAGGCATAGGATCGCATTTTTTGTAGATGGGGCTTATTGAGCTGACAGTCCAGTCATCGTGCTTTCTTCCACCCATACTTGGTTGATGACTTAGTGCATGCCTTACTAAAGCATCGCCACCGAGTTTGACGAGCTCCGCCGGTAGGCCATCAGAGCCTGCAGCCTTGTTGTTCTAAGCTTTTTTATAGCTAAGCCGACTTCTTCTATAGTGAGTGGTGGAACTGGTTCTTCATTGACTGGATGTGGGCTCTTCTTGCCTTATCACTCTCTCTATATGTTGCCCATTTAATGGCATCTGCTGGAAATGCTGCTTGAACATATCTACTTCGGTGTACTTCGGTGACCAGGTCCTTTGCAGGTTTTAGTCTGGAGGCTGGCTTCAGCCAGTTGCTTGCCCTTCTTGTAAAACCTGCGGATGTTGTTTCGATCGCAGGACTATTCAAGCTGCATATGCCCTCTTCTTTCTATGCAGTATATTCTTCTCTTCTTCTCTCCTGGCTCAATACTCCACCCTCGCTGCAATGGTTGTTGTTTTCTTATGTGCATCTTTTGTCATTTTTTTTCGGTATACGCATTCATCATCATACCGCGTGCTCTTTTTCTGGGATTGCTGGTATCCTACAGTGATTTCGGCTACCTTCTTAATGATTTCGCCATTCCGGCGCCATTGATTGTTGGCATTGGTGGTGGGTGACTGCACAGTGGAGAGGTTCTCACTCAGGCGCTCTCAGAAAACCCTAGCTACTCCAGATGTCCTTAGGCTTCCGAAGTCGAATTTTGTCTTATGGAAAGTTCGGAGCTTCTTCTCGTTGGGCAGTCGAGTTCTGAATTTAGCTGCGACAAGAAAATGGTCAGAGTCGATGTTTGCCCCTCGGAATGTGTTCACGTCGATTAGCACGTGGTCGCTTTGGTTGGTGGTTCAACCATCTGGAGAGCGCCAGGTTGCTGTGTGGATCCTTAGCCTTGGAAACCTAGTTCTACTTATCACCGTATTACGAGTAGCTGCATAATCGATTAGTCGGTAGCCGTTGTTTCCTGTCGTTTCGTGGAATCTGTGTTTACCAATTATCGCCCCAAATGTTTTCCTTTCCGTCTTTAGCTTTGAAGGCCCCTAGCACAATTTTGACATCATACTCCGGACAGGCTCCGCAGGTCATAAAACTCCTCTTTAACAGGGTCTTGAGCCTCGTTGGAAGGTGTGTGTGCACATACTAGGCTTATGTTTTGGAAGGTGCCTTTGATAGGTGCACCACTGTACATTCCTACGTTTCCGGTACATACTCTCAAATCGTAGTCCATCGACTTTCCGGATCTAGTTGCCATTTGAAGAGATTCATTATTCGAGGCTGGTTGTGACTATCTGGAGGACCAGGCCGGATATTCCCGTGCCAGTAACCCACTTCGGGCTATGAGCGCTGCCGTTGACCCATTAATGATTCATCCGCCACCAACTCTTTTCCAACATTCTGACCCAGTATTGCAGATCCCTATAGACCTGGTATCCAGATATGTAGAAGCAGATCATATAGTGATTACACTTAGTATTTCGGCCTAACTGAAATTGTATACGCCACCCTTGATTCAATCTAGAGAATCCGTCCGCTGCAGCCTGGAACAAGAAGAAGTGCCTAAGAGAGAAGACACTCCTCCCCCCTCTCTAGACCGCTTCCACCAAAGATATTACAAAGGGTTGGTTACCTTATATCCAGTCGAGGTACTAGGCATCCAACAGTCAACAATGTGGAGGTGAGAGTAAAAGTTGGTAGTGAGAGGCTAAGTGAGAACGCTTGTGTACTCATGGCATCGTATCACTACCCTTTATGTTAACTAGTGTTCCCGATAATATAGTGGTCAGTATCCCCGCCCGTCATACTTATTAAATCCTACTTAGAAGATCGATAATCCTGGAATTCTAACCAAACTAAAGCCTCTTCCGGAGTACCATAAGGTAGCCAACTTGGCCCCTTACTATTTATATTGAAAGTCAATGATGTTGATCGTATCGAAAGCTCATATACGAGTATATCTGTCTACTCCGATGACTTGAAAGTCTTCAAACATTTCTCAACCTACTCTGATTGTCTTCTGTAGCAAAAAAAATTTGGACAGATTTCCCACTTGGTGTAAAAACAATTTTCTTGATCTCAATGTTAGTAAGTGCCAAGCTATAACGTACAACTTCTCCTCATACATATTTAATTTCTAATCAACCTGTTCCTTTAGTAACTGAATTGCGGGATATAGGTGTTATTTGCGATAAAGAACTCAATTTTTGTTCCCATATTGACATGTGTTACTACGTCCGTTCGACCTCTTCTTGAATACCCTGGGCAAGTTTGGTCACCGTACTACACCACAAATATTCTACACATTAAAACCGTATAACGATTTGCTTTACGGGGACTCCCCTAGACTGATAACTTAAATTTACCACCTTACATTGAGCGGCTGAATCTTGCCAATTTATAGCCCCTTTCTGTACGCCGGAAAGATGCTGACATTCCCTTTGTACATCAGGTACAAGTTGGTAGCATCGGCAGCTCGTCTTTGCTTCGATTTTTCTCTCTGAATACCAACCCACGTAATTTAAGGTCTATGCGACTCAATCCTCACCGAACAAATTATAAATTCCTAGAAGCTACAGTGTCCAAATCTTATTCGATTTCCATCTTAACAAAACTTTCCTAAGGAATTTCTTTTACTCTTTCCTTGCCCCTCGACAGAAACATGGATACTATCAAAAGCAGAAGAAAGCCCTGTGTGATCTCCGGAACTGCCTGTGTTGACGGCAGAGGAGGAAGTAAAACTAAGAACTATACTCTCCGCCCAGCGATATGGATGTGGTAAGAAGGCTTAGCCTACAGCTATATTGATGAATAGGTAATGTTGAATGGATGGTATCAGTAAGTGACGCACGGTATTGGAAGGAAACATAAACCAAATCGGTGTATATAACTGCTGATAAACAGCTAACGATCGAACTGAATGGAAAGGGATATTGGCTGAGGATAAAAGAAAGCCAAGTCTGTAAGATGCCATCATAAGTAAAAGAAAGTAGAAAGATGTAAAACTTCTACCACGTGTACGCGCTTTTTCGCCTTAGAATAGCCACTTCTTCTGCAATCTATTGTATCCTTTGATTAGCTCGGCAAACCCCGTTTGTCAGGCTTACCTCTTGTGCTGGTTTTCATGCGAATTATGTCTAATATTTATTGTATGGGTATTTCACTGCTTGTTATTATGAATAGTTAAGCAATAAGTTTACTGACTAAATTGGATTTAAACATCAATTTATATTTTCTCCTTAATTAAGGAACCAGGCAGCCATTAACATAGGACAATGGATTTCATCATCGTCATGACAGCACATCAAACAGTTGCTGCAAGCGATTTGCATAGCTTGGGTATCTGCAATCCTTCCATCGTTTGACCAATTGACTTCCATTGAAGGCAGTCATAACAATACTATAATAATCACCTTCGGGGTATGAAAGTCCAAACACATTTCATGTGTCAATTGAGAACACCTACAAATACTCCACCATACAACATGTCTCAACAGAAACAATCTACGAGTACTTACATATTTACCGACATTCTATTCGAAAATCGAAGTTTACGAGTATTTCCATTAAAAGCGTCCATTGTTTCCATTTAGTTTCCATGTTTGACTTGACAGCTTCTGCAGCAATTACAAGAAGCACAACGAGCCAGAAACAAGAGAACTCATTCAAGATGTCTATTACACGAAGCTAACACTCTCAAATAAATAACAGTTATAGAAATCAGTTTAAGACTTAACCAAACGGGCAGGATAGATAACCAGAACTAGAACCAGAACCAGAACAAAAACCAAAACCATCGTCGGATGTCGGTGTGGGAACATCCTAACTTGCAATTTGAAGAGACTAGTACGAGTGCCCTGAGTCAAAGTCCATAACACTCAATTCTCTGTTTTAAGTGTCTTCTTGTTTTGTACAAATTTTCAAACATAGGTTACCGAGACACCAAAACTACGATACAACATCTTGGCCTTGAGGGAGTTCTGGTAGGAGAGCCTGTTACCAACTTCTCTTTCTTCGTGAAATCCACTTATCTACCAGATACATCGTAGTGGAACTGAAGAATTAAACTTCAGAGGCATGGAGAGGGTGAAATCAACTTGAACACAACATTTAAGGACAGACTTTGGTATCTGAACATGCACAAGGAATCGTTGTCTTGCTTGTCTTGGATTGGGAGGCTCGGTATGGAATGGGTTGATTTCTTGGAACCTATCCCGCATACCTTACACAACATGATTCCACCACGTCCCTGGGTAGGCTGGCGAGCCTTTAATTGATTTTATGGTGGCGACTTAAAACCTTAAGCTGGTTGTCGTCTGTCCAGATATATGGTACCATTCGGTTCCGCAGTCGTCGAAAACTTCTGAGGCGTCTTTCTCATTGTCGTTGCCATTGTCAACAGAAGCAGCAGTGTTACTGCCTTGGTACTGGCAACCCGTAATCGTAGCTATAGCCATTGAAATGTTTCACTCGGTGGAGATGAACGAAATTGAGGGTTCCAGCAATTCAAGGGAACGACTCCCAGAGGGCTTGAGGGAAAAAGGGAAAGTTCTCCATTTTACAGATAAATAGAAAGAATACGCACTGATGATTGAATTAATGTATCGCAAGGATACAACCCTAAGACGAAGGGATCTGACAAACTGAATATTTTCCTTATTTTTTTTTCATTCCCCTTTTTCAGTCATTTATATGAAAAAGGGGTGGGGAGGAGGGGGATCAGGATCTATCCCGTGCTGTCAGAGGGTTCTGTGCCTAATGGCAGTTTAGGGAATAACCCAGTGGGAATGGCAATGGACACGAAGTAGCAATTACGTTATGAAGATGTTTGAATTTGAAACGGTTTCTCTAAATGTCACATTTGGGGACTGGTGGTAGTGAATGAGTGAGTACGATGGAGTTAGATGGAACGCTCAACGTTGATATGATTTCTCTGTTACTTAAAGTAATGTCACCATAAAAATTGTCTAAGCGTCTCAAGTAATTTGCAAGATTTACTTGAGGTTCAAAGCTGGTTGAAAAAGATGCTAAAATGGGGCTGGTACAGATGATGGTGTGACGATTTTGGCCGGCAAAGATGAGGTTAGGTCATTGGACTTGATTTAATAGCGGTATTTTTGGGAATCGGATACTTTTCTACGCTCATTGAACATTAAACATTTTGCATGACCATGATGATGATGAAAGGGTGCGAATATTTCTATCTGTAATACGTCAGTGAACTTTTCGTTCTGAATTTCATTGACAATTGTGTTTAATTTTATTGGAGGTAATAGACTTGCATCCTTAATTAAAGTTTAATGAGGAGCCATAGAAGTTCCCCAAAAATTTCAAGTCAAACGCCAACATTTTCCTCTGACCTTTTGACAGACAATAATTAATAGGTAGCCACACTACCATCTCAAATCGTGTATTTGCATATTTATTAGCCCATTAGGTTATTTCGGATTTCGAGTTCATTTGTATATTGCAAGCTCTGACGCACTGCCGTGAAATAAAATTAATTTAACGAAGCTTCCTTGACTACAACCATCAGCAGATAACTAGTCGACTCAACTACTCATTCTATTGCTCGAAAAAGAGTTTAACTTTAGTCGTTTACAGTGAAAAGGATAATATTTTTGATCAAAAGCTATATGGGAGTTTAGAAAGAAAACGACCGAGCAATGATATCCTTTATATACAGTTCATACAAATTTTAAAATCCTTGATTTCAACTTCGAAATGCGCGCTCCAATTCATTGTGATACTTATTTCCAAACCCAAGTATGGAACTTAAAAACAATAGTTCTCACAATATTGAAGTCTTGAGGTGTGCATTATATGCTGTGACATTAGTGGTGCTATTTCATGTCTCAGAACTACACAAAATATCCTGGTAATTGTAGCTAGGAAATGTCATAGAAGGATAACAGATGGAGTTAAATTGAAGATCATAATTTTAGTCTTATCCAATATAAATAATTTATGCATAGATAACCAATGTTCTAAATCATGAATTATATTAGCAACTATTTCTATGGCAGATTTAGTTGATAAAGAACAAACTATGTCATCAAACGACAAAGAATTATTATAGGTCGTAAAGAAAGCAGGTCCAAGAACTAAATCTTGTGGAACCAATTGAGCATAAATCCTCGTTTTTAACCCGCCATTGATGACGCAAATTTGGCATTGATTAGTGGTGACGCCAGTCTCATGCACCGGGGTCTTCCACTGAAGATTTTTCGAAACGTGTTACTAATAATTCATGATTTTTTTTTAAATATATGCACTTTGACAATAAAACAAAGATTTCTAATCAACATAAGCTCTTTTATTTCAATATTAAAATTCGCAAAATATTTTTATTAGAACAATGTTTTTAGTAATAGATTTTTTAAATTAAGAAAAAAATAAAAAATCACATATTCATAAAGGAAAATAACGTTTTTCAGTCTTTCGACATTAGGAACTTTTACAAAATGAACAAAAATTAGTATCCTTCCAAACAAAAAATAACAAAAAAATACATCTGAACAACTAAATTTCTTCAGGTAAACAGCTGCTGCAATACGGCACTACGTGTTCAAGACACAAATGTTATTGACATTTATGGCAAGAGTACTTGGTTTTTCTGTTTTTTTTTCCCCCACTCACACTCATAGCACCAGCCATTTCTTGGAGGGCCCGATGTCGCAGGTACATCATCTATATGTAAAATCTCCGATAGTCTTTGTCTCATTGATCGTGGCAAGCCCAAGTGCGTTTGCCGATCTCTCATGTGAGGTTTTTGTGTCTTAATTGTTGGCTGTATGTATCACCTGGTTGTTTATGGTACTGACATTCACCATAGCGTACCATAGGCCATCGGCTTGTTGCTCGAGCAAAATTATAATTCACACATAAACGATCCACGACATCGACGCCACCCTTGGTGTCATTGTAACTAAAAATTATATCGGTCTTTTGAGTTTCGGCATAGATTTTGGAATCATTGTGCATTGTACTAATAAGAAGAACATTTTTTCCTTTCTTTGGAACATTACACTTCCACCGCGAAATATGTTGAAGTCTGTAGGAATTTCCTTCTTGTTCTGACGGTTATTAAACCTTTTTTCAGCAATGCTTCAGCTACTGGTGTACCAATTATCAGCTGTGACGTTGCGAGCTGTATTGACAATCGGTTCGCCTAATCTTTGAACAACAGCCAAGCCGGAATTGTCGAATTTGTATGGGCCTGCTTGTGGTTGTTTTCCATATTATATGTGTAGGCCATTTTGACGTCACAATTTTTGATTGATTGGATGCCACATGGATTTGGTTTGTTTGGAATATATTGCCTAAATGATCGTAATCTTTTACCGACAAAAAGTGGCTAAAGAGCCTTGGATACGCTGTGTCCTTGATCACCTTAGGTTGACAGTCTTTTAGATTTTTTCCTCGATAGTGGAAATTAAAATATTATGCAAAGGGGTGGTTTGATGTTAGCAACCTTCCTCTTATCGAATAGCCCTCTTCTTCTTGCCAACACATCCGCTTGTTCATTTCTCTCTATAATGAATGTCCTGGCATCCAGTACAGTCTCTCCTGGTTCTGACTGCACTGTGCGACAGCCCCTGACTATATCAGAGTTGATATTGGTAAATTCCACTGCCTTAAGTACGGCCTGGCTATCGATGTAGATAGCTATATCTCTTCCGGTTATCGATCTCACCTACATTACCTCAACCGCCCTGAGGACAGCCAGAACCTCTGATTGGAAAACACTGCTTGTGTCCGCTAGTCTTATAGATACTCTTAGCTCTAGGTCTTCTGAGAAGATACCAGAACCTGTTCCTTCCTCTATTTTAGAGCCGTCTGTGAAAATTGCAATTTCATTTGACCTGATATGGATATATGTATTATATCATTCGAAATATCGAAGTCGACCAAGGAAGGATTTTCATCCGTTAGAATTGGATTGCTTGGCAGTAGCTCTGCTAGGATCGTGCCGTGTCTGAAACTACTGATCTTGAAGTGACCCAAATTAGTGAGTCGTATCGTGCTTTTGCCAGTAACTTTTATGATCTGTAAATCAAAGGGTTTTAGGAAGCCGTTATTTGAACTCTCGCCAATTTTCCGTAAACCGTTTTCTAGTGCTCTATATGTAAGTATGGGTCTTACTACCACAGTATATAGCCAATGCACCATAGCAGTTTTTAAGCCCCAAATTGTTCCAACCATTCTTTTGCAGATAAAAAGAGAATTATATGCCTTTTTAATCTATTCAGTTGTTTGTCCAGAATTACACGCAGATACTTCGCAGTGTTCAAGAGGGACAATTTCACTCCGGACCGGTGACCAGATGGCAATGATAGCTTTCTCAATTTTGGTTTTTCAGCAGCTGACAAAGTTACCAATGACATCCAGCTGTCAAAATATTTCAGTTGTAAATACTCAACGTGAATTACGTGGTGAGGTCGGTCATCATTATGGCTTCAGTGTCATCGCACAGTTTGAGAGTGAGTACACTCTTTTGGTTCTTAAGCCACCAATCAGATAGATATTTTTGCGAAATGAATAAAATATAGCCGCTGTAGCGGCCAGTATCGAAGAAGTCCCAGAAATGTCAATTCGGCGCCGATCAGCTCAATTGGGCATCGCGCGAGAGTTAACCTGGCCGTGAGTTAGCTAATTGGGCGCTGGAAATATTGGGCGGAGATTCGGGTTTTGAAAAAAAAAATCATCTTCTCGAACGAAGCCTATTTTTGGCACAGCGGTTATGTCAACAAGCAAAATTGCCATTATTGGAGCGAACACAATCCACAAGTGTTCGACCAATTATCAATGCATCCACAAAAATTTATTGTTTGGTGCAGTTTATGGCATGGCGGCATCATCGGACTTTATTTCTTTCGAAATGAGGAAGGAGACACCGTTACCATCAATAGTGGATGGTAGCTTGACAACTTCTAGAGGGTCCGCCATCTAAAGTTTTTTTTTTCAACTAGTACTTATTTCGTGAATGGTAACACTTAGCTACTGTCTGATTTAACAGATAATTAGTTTTGTCCTTCCGCTGAACGAATATGGTTGTGTATACGCTTGAACAACGCTGAAAAATATTGCGATATTACTTTGAAAATCATGGTAATGTTGCAGAATGTGTGCGAAAATTCCGTACGGATTTTGGAAGAAGAGAAGCACCGTCAGCTCCGTATTTCCGTTATCTTGTGGAAAAAGTGAAAGAAACTGGCATCCTATACATATTGTTGGCATAATATTGTTGCTGTGGCAGAAAGTGTGCGTGAGGCGCCATCAACATCAATTCACCGTCGTTCTCAACAATTGAACATTTCGGAGACATCATTGAGACGAATTTTGCATAAAGACCTTGGTATGACGCCATACAAAGTCCAATTGGTTCAGGAGTTGAAGCCAACTGACCATCCAATGCGTTTTCGCTTCGCTACGTGGGCCTGCGATCGACTTAGAGAAGATGCCGATTTTGCCAAAAAAATCATCTTTTCAGATGCAGCTCATTTTGATTTTGGCGGGTATGTAAACAAGCAAAATTGTCGCATTTGGGGCACAGAAAACCCGCACGCATACATTGAAAAGCCGATACACCCAAAACGAGTCACTGTTTGGTGCGGATTTTGGTCCAGAGGCATAATTGGGCCATTTTTCTTCGAAAATGAGCAACGAGTTGAATGAATTTTTGTTCACAAGAATTGAAGAGGAGGATATTGGCAACATTTGGTTTCAATAGGACGGCGCTACGTGCCACACAGCCGAAGCTACACTCGATGTTTTGCGCCCTGTTTTTGAAGATCGCATTATCAGCCGCAGAGCTGATGTCGTTTGGCCACCTCGGAGCTGCGATTTGACACCGTTGGACTATTATTTGTGGGATGCCGTAAAAGATAAGAAAATATTCGTGAAGCCATTGGTGAAATACAGCTGCACACAATCGATAATGTGCTTAAAAATGGGACCGATCGTGTAGGCTACTGCATGGCCAGCCGAGGCCACCATTTGAATGAAATTATTTTCCATTATTAACCGGAAGGATAAAACTAATAATCCGTCAAATCAGACATGAGTTAAGTGTTACCATTCACGAAATAAGTACTAGTTGAAAAAAAAAATGTTATATGGCGGACCCTATATATATCCGAGCTGCGGTTCCAAAAACACGGCGCTACATGCCTTAAAAGCGACGCAGTGCTCGGAGTTGTTTGGCGACTGGATCATTTCACAGCGATCGTTCATCAATTGGCCGCTGTGATAATGCGATTTGACTCTACTCGATTAGTTTCTCTGGGGCTACGTCAAATCTTAAGTCTATGCTAAGAAGCCAACCACATTGGATGAGCACGAAGCCAACATTGGACACGCAATTACTGGAGTAACGCCGCCCATATTGGACCCAGTTGTCAAAAATTGGCGCGACGGTTTGAAGCACTGCCAGCGAAGCCGAGGCAGCCATTTGAACAATGTGCTATTCCACACATAATGGAGTGAACGTAGCTTCCAAATAAAGCCAGAATCAATTTTATATCTCACACTGTTGTTGTTTTATTTAAATATTTTTTCCTATCGTTCTTATCTGGTCACACTTTACTTTCTTGCAAAAAGAACTCCCCCTTGAGGAGTTTCCCTGGTTATGGGCATTCTTACCGAGCTTTTCTCAATGGAAGAGTTAATTGTCCTAATTCTAAGAATGTTGCAAAACCAGTTTGTAATGCCCTGTTCGATATTAGCGTTTACTAGGGCGCTTTTAACAGCGCTGCACTCCACGTTCTTCAAGGCTCCGTCTATTTCGAGGAAGACCGCCATCGCAAACTCGCCGAAGTGTAGAATTCTTTCTACTTTCCCCACCACCTCGTGCCAGGCGGTTTCTACAGATTTGCCTTTCATATATGCATGCTGCGACTCAATCAAAAAGCCAATACTGCATCTGTTCCTAATATGAATCTTCAATAGTCAGAGTTATTGGTCTGAAATCTTTTGCTGTTACATTTCCCTGTTTGCCAGCTTTAGGTATAAAAATCACCTTAACTTCCCTCTAAGCTATTGGTATGTACCCTATTTTTAGACTGTGTCTAAGAATTTCCATAATTTTTTAAATTGCTACCTCCGGTGCTTTCTGTATCATAATCTGTAGATTGCCCACAGTTACTTTTTCCCATTAATAAGAATACCTATTTCTTCTTCAGAGAGAAAGAGAGAGAGAGCTTAATGTTCTCAGGATAATGGGTTTCCACTAATGTTACCAGAACCTTTTGACTACTTTCAGCCCAGGTTCCGTAATTTTTTCTGAGGTAGCTAGGAACGCTTCCTTTTTTCGAAAGCATTTTGCGTAACCTCGAAACCTCGTCTGTTGTTGATTCGCAGTACTTCTGCCATGAAGCCCTTTTTGGCCTTTCTAACTAGGTAGTTGAATTATTTTTTTACATTCGCAGTACTCATTCCATGTACTATTGCTTCTGAAAATCTTCGCTCTGTTGTAAAGTTTCCTAACCTCTTTCCATTTTCCACCATTTTGGTTGATCCTTTTTAGGAGTTCTGTTCTGTTAGCCGGGCAAGCTTTCTCGAACGCCATTGTTGGTGCCTTATTAATATTTTCCATCACCCTATCTGAGTTAACAATATTATCACAGGTGATTGATTGGGTATCCAGGTGTATATTTACCACTTCAGTTTACAGTCTTCCTAGGATATCTTTGAAAACTACATACCAGGTTCTGAGAGCTCACCTTGGAGCGTATCCATCCGTGAGCCGACATCGACGGTTCGTTGACTGCTCTCCATTCTCTTATTTTTGACTCTTCTGCATTTGAAGAAAGGGTGATATCTAGCACCTCCTGTCTATTTTTCACCACAAGTGAGTGAATTCCCAATTGAGGTTGGAAGGAAAATATGAAAATCAGAATTGAAAAACTGATTTCGTCTCCTTTGAAGCAACTAATTCATCCGAACAACACAACTAGGCGGCGAAATCATCTAAATACATTCTAGCGATGACAAGATACGAGAAATGACAGAAAAAAAAGGATTCACATTTGCATTCTGCTACATTAGCACAACATAAAACATTCAAAAGGAAAAGGAGACATCTTCCACCTCAATTTCCACAATTTTACTCGCAGAATGCCATATTTTCCACTTACACTAGCACACTTTCACTTAGCAGGGAACACGCCGCTTCTGCCTTTCCTAATTTAATTTTCTCACAAACACATGTACATATCTGCAGCCCAAAACTCATTGTCAGATATAAATAATGAAATAAAAATATCTGCGCGCACCCAGTTGGAAAATGAAAATAAATTTATCTTCCTTCCCCCAGCATGATGTCCACCCTTTTATCACTGTGTATTTGCCACGTTGGTTGCGTCCTGACATTCATTGTATTATGTATGTGAACGCCCGCGGAAACTTGTACTTTTCAACGCACAGTTTCTCGCTATCTTGCTCTCATACTCCCACTTGTACTTGTCCTTGTACTCGTCCTCGAACTCATATCTCCGTTTCAGAGACTTATGTCCTTGTGCTCGTACTCATCCGCCAGCTCGAGCGCATATTCTCGCCTTTGGTCCTGGACATTTGCACAAAACAAAATGTTACACAATTTTCACAGTAATATTATCAGTGCTTCTGGGGATCCATTTCATTGCTGTGTTTCCTTTGCTGATTCCTGGTCGCCGTCAACGTCGTCGTGGTCGTCTGGATCCAGGAAAAACGCGCAAACAAGTGCCTTATTTTTCATATTTGTAGGTACGTAGAGCATGCCATGCAACAATTTTAGACCCTTTTTTCAGTTTTCCTTCCCTGTTCCATCTGTACCCTGTCGTTTGTACATTTGTTTGTAACATCATCCATCATCCCTTGGTTACGGCTTTTTCCAGGAAGATCAAGTTACTGCTTCTGCTATATAATACCGATTCAGCTCCTATTGCTTCCCCAATGAACAGGTCTAAGCAGATTGGATTGTCCCGCGAAACAAGGATATGTTCTCCAATCACTCATAAGCTAACCATACAAATACATGTGTATGTATGTATCGGTGGAAAAAGTCGACCATATCCCATTTGTTACACAAAACAGGACATAAAAAACCATTCAGCTACGGTCTTGGTTTTGTACTCATATTCTGGCCTTGGAGTTGGTTCCGTCGGTCTCTCCATACCAAACAAAATACACGGGACGATGATAATGGAAATTTAAGTTGATTGTGGTGGGGGTGTGTACTGTGTGTGCGTGTGTGTACTAAATAAAGGACCCTCATAAAATTTAACCGTTTTGCTTGTTCTGTATAGCACGCCCACTTAATTTTCATCTAAAGAAAAAAGGGACCAACAAAATAGAGAAAAAAAAAAAACACAACAGGAACTGATGACCGATGAAAGCGGTCCTTGGGGAGCTACACCCCACTTCTTAGAAAGAGGTACTATACGGTGACTTCTCTCTACTTGTGTGTTTCTGTTTGTATGAACATCATCATGGGGAGAAATATTATACCTTAGGACATTGGAAACAACGGCTTTTAATAACACACCACAAACGGAGGGGTACAACCAAAAAAACGGACACTTTATTGTTTCCCCCCGAAAAATCGATATAAAATCCACACGCATTCAGGTATCATCACTTGGGGAATAGATGCCCTTAGGCCTTCAATATGAAGGTAGGTCGCGGATTGGATATCCCAGAGAGAAAGAGAGAGTGAGAGACAGAGAGGAAAAAAAAAACAGTGAGCTTCAACCTGGCACCTGGATTGAATACGAAATTGATTGCATCCGTGGTATTGACTAAGGTGATTGGGGGTGAGGAGTTGTTTTAGGAAGCGAAAACCCTTTTTGGGAGTGTTTTCATCACACAACAGGAACGCCATCTCCTCGACCGAAAAAGGTAATTTCAAGGGTAGGTGAGCATACTAACTGATGTCCTTGTTTTATTCGTAGTAGTTGTTTTTGTTACGCCGGAAATGAGGACATTAAAAAGGGATATGTGTATTCTACATTTAAATTTTAAGCCCTGAATTTGTCGGTCGAAATTGAATTGAGTTTGGAATGGCCTCATCCAACCCGTATATCTGTTATGTTTGTGTCTCGATTTGCTGATGCAGAAAATGGTGACACAAAAGTATCAAAGTAGGTAACCGGTCGTAAACCGAAAATCATTTCTATTTTATTTTTCCTTTTAGAATCGAGTGTTGCAGGGAAGGATGGACGTTTGACATTTATTTATGAATAGCTAAGTACGAGCTAATCTGTGATAGATATCTGGTCCCTCATATGAAATTTTCCATTCAAACACATATACAAAGTTAAAATGCCATGGCCATCTATGTATCACCACTCAGCTCATGACCTTTATTATTAGTCCCACAGCTGAAGTCCAATTTTCGGCATTTTCAAATAATTGTTCCGCCCCTAGACGCCAAATATCCTCAAAACTTGTCACTTCTCTCAGACGCAAAACTCTTAACATATCGAATATAAGAACAATATGGACTCATGCCACATGAAGATCGTTTTCCGTTCCGACTAAATAAAGGTCCACGAGTTGCCTTCAATATGACATCGATAAGTTTTGATGAGTTGACAATAGTCAACTTAACTAAAGCACACTACCCGGCTCTCCAGTTCTATGAAGAAGCTCATCACAATCCGCACCAAGGTCAAACTTAGAAGCCTAATTTGCACTCATGTTCCTACGGAGAATAAGGATGACGGCATCAAAGATCAATTCAATGACCTCCCAGACAGAACATTTGCTCACTTCGTCAGCTATGACACCAAAACTGTTCCAGGAGGTCTTAACGGAAGGCTAGATAAAGAAACCGTCCCATGTCCGACAGTGGATTCACAGTTTTAGAATTTGTAACAGAGCGCAATCTTGTAGTAGCCTGCTCGCGGTTCCCACGTCTCAACATCCATAAAGGCACTTGACTATCTCCTGAGCAATCAACCGTCAACAAAATTGATCACGTTGCGATCAACGCCATCACGATACAGCATGTCTTTTCGAGCAGCCAACATCGACTCGGATAATTACTTTGTTGATGCCAGGATACGAATGCGGATATCATAGGTACCACCAAAGTTCGACGTCGCAAGAGACCGTTCGAATCTATTCGTCAAGCACTCTCAAAACCCGAGCTCTCATACACATAGAACACAGAACGGGACACCAAAGAAGCTGCTTCTGATGTGATTGGTTTCAAAGCGCCGCTACAAGAAAGAAACATCTGGTTTGACAGTGAATTTGGGAAGATACATGCAGCCATACCAGAAACACATAAAGCTACTCTGGGTCGAAAGACGACAGCTGCTCGTGAGTTTTACGAGCAGAAAAGTAGGGAAAACGCACAGGCTTCTCGAAAGAAAACGAAACAGCTCGACACGCGCTGAGAATAAAACAAAAAGGTTTACAAGGAATGGAAGCCTACAAAGATAAACACGGATAAGTAGTAGTAGAGCCGCAGTCGGTGCTGAAAATATGTAAAGGCTGCCTCTGGAGACTACATAACGGCGATGATGGTCAAAATACCGTCGTCGTGCAGAAGGACCCATTGGAAAAACACCACAGAGAATTCGGTTCTCCCGACCGATGTTAATTTAGCGATATCGAACTAAGTTGGTTGGGAACATGCACCATCTCGACTTTTCTATATTGTCAGAGGAAAGCATGTGCGATGCATGTAATTCTAGCATCGTTTATCCGATTCATAGAAAAGAAGATCCAAACTTTAGCGCCGCCTAAGTAAGTAAGTAGGATGAACACGGACCTACGACTACATAGGTTGAGGTTCAGCGAGATGAGTTGCAATAGATTGGAACAGTGTGCATTACCAGTGTGCATTACCAGTGAAAATCTGTAAAAAAAGAAATATGCAGGCAGTGCTAGGTTTCGCCCGATCATCACTGCAAAACCACGTGGTTTGACAATAAATTCCGGCTGGAGCACACTGAGCAACGAAAAGGATATCAGGCTTGTACATCGAACAATAAACAAGGAACGGAGAACTGCTTCGTATGGCATTAAAAACCTTAAGAAATTTTACAAGAGCACGCCAGGTCAACAAGATAGGAACGATAGGTTTGGTTAGATTAGGTTAGCGGGTTGATCAGGTATCTGGAGCGGAAGCCACTCTATACCCCACCACACTTAGGTCTGTGTAGACCCATTTTGATGCCAGAGTGAGGGAATTGGGAGGGTATGGGGATTTGATAGCAGTTCCCAGTTTCGGTTTTCGCTTTACGTTTCGCGCTTGTTGTCGTTTGGTCCCTGAGTATGTTTAACCCATCTTGCTGCGTCTGCAAATCAGGAAACAGATGTAAGTGTAGTAGCAGATAGCTCTGAGAGGTCGTGCAAGTACCTAATAACTTCATAAAGTCCCTTGTCTCAAATTAGAAACAGAAATGGGGGGTATTCTCCACTCAGCCAGATTTCATCATTGGTAAAGCGCAGGTTTATTGCGTGCGCCCCCAGAAGATTATGACCTGTGATTAATCCAAAAAGCATAGCTAGTTTAGCTCTATTTTACAAGAGAATCTTACTTATTCTGGATTTGCTGAGTTCCGGCCATAATTGTGTTGTATTTTCTAAGGGTGCAGAGTGGAGGTATAATCTGCCAGCTTTCCTTCTTAGGAGGATTCTTCTCGAGCTATCCTTTCTGCGTATTCATTGCTTTACACTCCTTTGTGGCCAGCGCCCCAGCAGAGCGTAATTTTATGCTGAACTCTAAGAGCTTTAATCTTTCCAAGACAGTGCTTCAAGCCTCTATTCAATCTACAATGCAGCGATGACTTTGATGGCAGCTTGGCTATCAATAAATTTAGTAATATAATCCTGAGATATTGCCATTATTGCTTCCAGTTTGGCTGCTTTTGCTATAGCCAATATCTCAGCTTGGAAGACACCTCTGTTGTCTAGCAGGCAACGTGAGAATTGTAAGCTCAATTGGTCAGAGAAGATCCCGGCACCAGTTCCTATCTCCATCTTTGATCCGTGTAGATGGATATCGATTCTTCCGCCACTTGGTTCCTGTCCCATTCCACGCTGCTTGGGAAAATGCGAATGGTGTTTCAAAGTTGTGATGGGGTATTGCATACGTGTATATGGTACGTATTTTAGCATAAACCCACCGGTCACAATTTCAATGGAAACTGGTGGCACATCAGTTTGAATTTGAAAAATTTTAACCGAAAATTAAGCGACAACCACCGTGTTCGAAAAAAGCTCTCCCATAAAGTTCGCTATCTCCGGGCATTATATATCTCCTAAATACACTAAGCCTTATAGTACGGCATTTCTATATTCTGATGTAGAGCCACCTTTCAAAACTTTATACTCATTTAATCCATCTTAGTAAAAACAAAGTGTGTTTAAAATTTGTTTTTAAATAAAATTGATAGCTTTGACTAGACAATCGATTTTGCATCGTATTCCAATCACAAAATAAAGCGCTTACTCCACCGTCAGCAAGTATCTTTTTTTACGACCTTAACTTGAACTGGTACCAACTGGTGGAGTCCATACACCGCCCCAACATTTATTTGAACTTCACCATTTACTAATAAAATTCACAACTCACCATTTCAGAACCAACATCACAGTTCATCCCAATTTAACAACTCGCCTCATAAAATTCAGAAAATCAGAAAATCAGAAAACCTGAGAAAAAAAATTACAACTACCATGGCAACTATTCGCATTCAAGTTAATCTAGCTTTCGAGATCGATATTTCCTCGCAATGCACTGGTGTTTGTGTCAGTCCTGTGGATAAATAATTTTGCTGTTTGGCATTTGATTGCAGGATACTGCAAACGGATGCGGATACCGCCTGGCAAAACAGGAAGTCCAGCTGTTGATGTCTACATGGACATGAACAGACCTCGGCCGACACTAATTTTCTCTCTTCCTGGCTTTTTATGCGGTCGGTCAGCAACGTCGACATCAACATCGGCGTCAACAACGAAGCTATGTTCTATTTTCTATCATACAATTTAGAGAGAACAATTTCTTTTTTCATCTCTATTTTCATTTTAAAATATTTTTATATTTGATTTCTGTATAAACACTACGCAAAATATTTTCCTAAAATGCAACTAAAAAATGAGGCGCAATTTTTTGCAGCGAACAATTGAGCGTGTGAAACTTAATTTGCAAGCGATGATATCGGGCTCAGGTCTGTAGCTAGTCCGCACTCGTATGGTGGATGCATGGCTAAAACTAATGCAAATTTTTGATTGGATTAATGTACAAACATGTAGTTTCCGATACGTATTTACGGTGGTAAACAATTCTTTTTTTTTTTTTTTTGTCATCCGCCGTTCATTTGATTTTGAATCGAGCATAGCAATCGGTTGGAAAACATATTTTAGGTAAAAAATTTAGTACGCCACAGCCGCTGCCTGATTAATGGATTTTTTTATAAATAACTCTACGTTAGATTGGGGTTTGAAACTTGATTTCAAAATCATCCAATGCATCCAGAAAATGGAACAAAGTGGATTAGCAACTGGCATCGAGATTTTTTAAGAATGTGTTTCGGAAGCAATTTTAGGACAAATTGTGCCGAATGCTTGTGCTGCTTTATATTTGAGTATTTTAAATTTTTCCTCTTTTAATTGATATAACGAATTTATACCGAGATGTGGAAATTCCACTTGGTAAAATAGTGAAAATTGTCAAATTCCCTGTTTGTTGAATTGAGACTAATTTTAAGGAATTTATTTTTGAAATTTTACAATAAATTTGATACTGGAAACAAAAAGCGACTTTTCATTTCTGTGCTGTATAAGATTGAACTTATTCCTTTCAATACAATCGCTTTATTCAACGCAATTACAATTCACAATTTAATCGCTTATCTCAACCACTTTTACTATTCTTTATCTTTTACTCAAACCATTTTTTCACTTTAAAACTAACTTGCATATCTTGGGGAATGCTAATACTTATATATACTACCCTTAGATCTTTCGAGAATATTCTGTTCCATCCAGTGTGCCATGCAAATTTCCATTTTGCTAGAAATCTTATGTATTTCAAATATAGATGACACTATTCACATTCAAACGGATATTACAATATATTTCAGTTTTAAATAACAGTTTTAAATTACAAGGAGCGTTCAACATATTCTCGGTATCGGGGTGAAGCTGTGGTTGTATATATAAATTGACTTATTTATCAAGTAATACTATTATTTTAGTGCATTCATGTAAAATTTCATATAAATATGATTATTAATTCGCGTTTTATCTCTAGTTAAACAGAATCATAATGGCAACTGAGACGATGATGGTGAAAATTGAGCATCGCGCTGTAATTAAATTTCTCACTAAGCAAGGAAAAAGTCAAAAAAACTATTCATGAAGAGATGGTGGCTGTTTACCAGGGTTCCGCACCTTCATTATCAACTGTGCAAAAGTGGTCAAGTGAGTTCAAGAGAGGCAAAGAGAGCATTGAAGACGACCCCCGCTCCGGCGCCCCGGCTACTGCTTGTACGGGAGAAAGCATCAAAGAAGTCGAAAAACTTGTTCTTGAGGATGCCCTAATAAAGGTGAAAATGATGGCAGAGATCACCAAGCTTTCAATTGGTACCATTCACACCATTCTTCATGACCATCTTAACCTTTCAAGGGTCAGTGCAAGGTGGGTGCCACGAATGCTCACAGCGCCTCAGAAAAAAGTGAGAATCGTATGCTGTAGAGAGCTTTTGGAGATGTGTAGTGAGAACGCGGACGGTGTTATGGATCGAATTGTTACTGGGGACGAAACATGGGTCCACCACTATGACCCTGAAAGCAAACAAGAGTCCATGCAGTGGCATAAAAAAGGAACAGACCCCCCGAAGAAGTTCAAAGTCACTCCGTCTGCCAGGAAGCTCATGGCCACAGTTTTTTGGGACTCAAAGGGAATCTTGCTCATTGAGTACAAAAAAAAAAGGTGAAACCATCAACGCCACATCCTACGCTTCCACTTTGCACATGTGTTGCTTCTTCATGACAACGCTCCTGTTCACACGGCGCGAGTTTCCAAAGCTGCTGCGCGAGATTGTGGTTTCGAAGAAATCCAACACCCACCCTATAGTCCAGACCTTGCCCCTAGTGATTATTTCCGGTTTCCGGATTTGAAAAAATGTCTTCGTGGAAAAAGATTTTCGGATGATGAAGAACTCAAGTAGGCAATAAATGGGTATTTTGCAGAGAAAGAGGAAATTTATTTTTTTGAGGGTTTAAAAAAGCTTATCTCATGATGTAACAAATGCATTGGTGTTAGGGGAGATTATATTGAAAAATAAAAACAATTTAAATTGAATTCGCATTTTCCTTCATATCGATACCGAGAATATATTGAACGCCCCTCGTACTGTATGGTTTTTTTCTTTCTTTATTTCTTGATAAATTATAAATTATAAATATGAATTTAAAATGATAATACTTCAATTACTTATTTAACTAAGAAATAGCTATGTACAATCTGTTGCCTATGACAAGTGGCGAAAGTACTTATAAATTCAAAAAAATTAGATTAAACAATAATAATAATAAAAAACTATTGATGGGGATAATACAATGCGAACATCTAGTTTAAAGAAAAAAAAACGGTAAAACAATAATAATTTATATCACTGGATTAAAAATTGTATCTATGTCATTATGGTCAAAAGTGAAGAGCCATTTTTTAATACTATTTAAAAATACAGTTTTCTTCCTCTCACATCTAAGATCTTCTGGTAAAGAATTATAAAGTCGAGGAGCGGTAGTAAAGTAGAAACGTGAAAAGTGTGTTTTGAAAATAATTGGAATAGTTACGAAGTTTCTTGTGTTGACGCGCAAATTATGACTTTCATGAAATCTAACATCGTAAAAACCGGAATTTTCGAAAAATATTCTTAAAACTTTATAACAGTACAGATGTCTTAACGGAAGAATTTCTAAACATTTGAACAACTCGAAACTAGGTGTCCTACGATCGACTTTAGCCATTATTCTAATAACATGTTTTTGTTTAGATAATAAAGGCTCTATTTTATTAAAATAAGCGCCACCCCAGCAAGAGATACCATACTGCAACTTTGATTTAAATAAACCATTGTATACCATTTTTAAAACATTAAGATTGCAGTAGAGATTGAGATGGTACATTTGTCTGACAACCCTATAAAGATAATGCTTTAGATAAAGAGTGTGGTCATTCCAATTAAGCTTATTATCCAATATGATGCCCAGATATTTAAAGCTGTCGACACATTCAATTCTAAAGCAATCGTCGCTACAATTTATATTTTCATCAAAAGGCATAATACCAGGGGTAGTTGGGTTATTTAGACGAAAACGTAGGCAATTTGGTGAGTGATAATAAAGTGGTAAGTCATCACAAGTTATACCCTTGATATTGAATTCCATAAACTTAGTCTTACTACTAATTACCAGCTTATGCTCCTTGAACCATCGTCGTAGTATATCTAGGTCGTTATTAACATCCGAAAATAAAATGAGATAATTGTTGCTAGAATACGATAATACAGTATCGTCAGCAAAAGCTGTGATTCTGCCCTTAAATGGTTGGATAAATAAGGAATTAATATATACTAGAAATAAAGTCGGACTCAAGACTGAACCTTGCGGAACTCCGATATTTAAAATTTTTTCAGAACTCAATGCATTTTTGACTCTTACAATTTGCTTACGATTTGAGAGATAGGAAGAAAACCAGTCGTGAATAAAACCTCTGAAACCCGCATTTAACAGTTTATTTAAAAGCAAAGTATGATTCACCATATCAAATGCCTTAGTTATATCGATGAATAGGCAAGAAGAAATTTGGGAGGCATTCAGACTAGTATAAATCTCCCCAATCAGTTTTAATAAAGCAGTTTCAGTAGATTTGCCGCTTCTGAAACCGAATTGATGCTCGCTAAAAAAGTGAGCCCTATCTAAGAAAGAAAGCATTCTAGACTTAATACCTCTTTCAAAAACCTTGGAAAAGACAGTTAAAAGTGAGATAGGACGATAATTGTTCAAGACGGTGGTATCACCTTTCTTGTGAAGTGGTATCACTATCGCTATTTTTAAGGAGTCGGGAAAAATACCTTTATATACACAACTATTAAAAATGAAACATAGAACATCGGAGATTTGAAAAGATATATTTTTTAGTACCATGCTTGAGATGTTATCAACCGAAGTTGAGTTTGATCTTTTGATTGAAGCTATTATTTTTTGTATTTCAAGTGGAGTAAACTCTTCGAAGAAAATACTCTCAGGCTGAAAACTGGTTTCTACTATACTATGGTCACAATAAGAAGTTGAACTAGCATTAGATATACTAGGACAAGAACCCACTTTGGAAAAGAAATTGTTAAACACGTTTGCAACTTCTAAAGGCTCAGAAATAGTAGAGTTGTTATTGTTTAGAATAATGTCTATGCTAGATAAATTTTTGTTTAGGATCTCAGAAACTACCTGCCATTCTTTTTTAGGGTTACCAATACTATTAGCTAATTTGTTGCTGTAGTAATTATTTCTACAGATTGGTATTTCTGTTTTTACCTCTCGACAAATTTTGACGTAATATTTCTTTAGTCTAGTATTATTTGGGTATTTTTTTAAGGAGTAAACAGAGTTGATTTTTCTTTTGGATTTTTTTCAAGAGTGAGGTAGACATCCATTGTTTTAGACAATTTAGTTTGTTGGCTACTTTATATTTCCTCTGGAGACAGATCGATATATAGTGCTGTAATTTATTAAGAAACACATCAAATGCTAAAGATGGATTAACAGATGCGTAAACATCATCCCAAAATTCAAAGTTTAGATGAGTTCTTAAAGCGACAAAATCTATTTTGGCGGATTCTCTGACTTCGGATTTACTTAATCGGGTGATTTGAGAATTCAGTTGAATACAAGTCAAACTATGGTCAGTAATTCTTAAGTCATATACCATTGTTTTGTAGTCCACTCGACAGTTCCGGTGCAGTCTTATATAAATATGGTCTAAACAAGAATTATAACGCGTAGGTTCATTTAGCACGGACATAAAACCAAACGAATACAGGACAGACAGAAAACAATCGACATCTGAAGTATCACAGAGGATATTAATACGAGTATTAAAATCCCCCAACAATACTACATTTTTGGATCTCTGAAGTTCTAAAAATTCTGTGAATTCTTCCAAAAAGTATTTGATTGTACATTTATGTAGTCTGTAAGTGCAGATGAAACAATAGTGAATACCAGAAACTTCGCAACTAACACTTATAATATCAGCGCTCACCAATTTACATTTTTTAACTACACACTCTCTTAAAGAATTTCTAAAATATACCGCGACTCCACCAGCTGCATACGAGTATGAATCGTTACAATGAGCATCAAATATAAAATTTGGAATGATATCAAATTCAGATCTCTCTTCCTCAAAAAGCCAAATTTTAGAAAGGAAAATGAGATCAGGTAAATGATCCAAAGATGTGAGATGTATAAATGTTGTTTTTGTTTCGTATATGTTGCTAAACATTCCATAATTTTGGCAATTATTGTGTAGCCTTGTTTGTTTATGAATATAGATTAACAATGGTATAATTATTTGTGATGGAATATGTTTTATTATTAGTTTAACATACATTTCCATATAAATAAATAAATACATCAATCTCGAACATTCTCAGTATATACAGTAACTCGAAAGTGGATGTTAACACGGAAAGTTTGATGTTCAACAAATCTCTCCAGTTTTTTGAGCCTGTAGATGCGATCGACCGATGGATCATTGATATGATTGATGCAGAAGCTAAAGCCACGAGACCATCGTAGAAGATTTCGGTTTGGGCACTTGAGCAGATTGAAGTCGACCATTACTTTATTTGATGAAGATCTTTTTTGGCTGAATGGTGAGCAAGCTAAATTACATTTTGTGGAGTGAGGCAATAACAATTATACCAACAAAAGTGCACACTATGCTACCAGATAATGAACAGTGATTATATCTTCGAAAATATAGGCAAAATTGATCAGAGTGATATGTTGTCCCAGCAAACGACGGTAAGTTATATACTGTCCATAACACCATTGACTTACTAAGGACTCGATTCAACGTCAATATTATATAGTATAATATTATATATAGTTGGGGACCTGCTTGGCGATTAATCGGGAGACTGCTGACTGTACAATGTTCGGCCAGCAGGGCGTCACAGGGCTTCCAACAGTATACGGAAGAGATTAAAAAGATGGGACCATCTTCGGATCTGCACCTGGAATGTTCGGACGCTTAACAGCCCACGTGCAGCCTAGCAATTAGCACAGGCCCTTGACTGCTATCACGCAGATATCACTGCCACCCATTAAGTTCGACGGGATGGGGCGGATATACGAGTAAAGCGATTGAACTATGACTTATACTATTATAATTGCTATAAGGAAAGAAATAGCGCTTATTCGGATGCGGATGTACCACACGAGGCAGACTTAGGCAAGTAAGCTTGAGCTACTGACTCGTAGGCGAGCATCTTATAGCAATCTGCATCAAGGCTAATTTCACTAATACAAGCTTAATATGGGTCCATACCCCTACGGAAGACAAGGACAACGAAAACAAAGAATATTTCTACGAGCCCCTATTATAAGACATTGGAGCACTATCCTAAGTGTGATTTTATAATCACCTTAAGCGATTTTAACGCTAGAATAGGAAAGCAGGACATCTTTGGATACCACATCTGGTAACGAACTTGAACTTATTGACTTGGCGGCGGGACGAAATATCACAACAGCAAGCACATGATTTCCTCATCTCAATATACACGAGGGTCTCCGGATCGTGAAACGCTAAATCAAATTGACCACATTGTGATCGATGTAAAACATGCATATTCTGGATGTCCGTATGTCCCGGACAGCCAACACTGACTCGGTTCATAACCTTGTTGTAGCTAAGATGCTAGTGCGGATTTCCCAAGCAAAATAACAAAAAAGAACTAATGTGAGAAGATATAACGTAGAAAAGCTGCAATCGCAAGGGACCGACAGAATCTTTGCTGGAGGTGTATCGAGAAACCGATAACAGCATCAAGTACCGTACACCAGTGTCTATGTAGAACCATGTCTAGTTTGGCATCCAGACTCATCTATCTATCTATGACCAGTAGCTGCACCGCCAAGATCGGTAATGAATTAGCCGAGACCTTTGATGTCAAAGAATGTTTTAGGCAAGGTGACGTGCTGTCATATGACTTCTTACTTGGAAGAAATTGCGCGGAACTCACAACCGAACACTGGAGGCGCGAACAAGAAGGAACTTTCAATATCGATGAGTTGGACGGAACGTCATGGTCAAAATTTTGAAGTGGTAAGAAACTTTGTCTGCCTTGGCTTCGCCATCAATTTTACTAACAACACCTCCAAAGAAGTAAAACGAAGAATAAATCGTTGGTTCCTTATTCTAAGAAGGTAACTCTGTAGTAAGGGCCTTTAAGAATCTTCGGAGCTACAAGGCAGTAGAGGTAAACCTCACGTTAAATGGCGCACGAAATTAGAAGCAGACTTCAAACGATTTGGAAACAGAGCATATATGTACATATTGAATATATCCGAGAGAAAAAATTCTTTGTCGAGCATTTGGTTCATTCTCTGAGGATAGCATACGAAGAATACAAACCAGATAGCAAACCAAGAACTAACAACTTTAACTAAATCGGTTTGGCTTTAATCGCAATTACAACTAAAATATTAATTGTTTCTTAATTGGTGGTAACTAACTGGTATGTTAATGCAGTAAGGATTTTGTCTACCTGAGATCAAGCGAAGAATAGCGTTTGGAAATAATTGTTTAGAAAGCAATTCAATTATTAGACTCTATAATCAGATGCTGAGTACAACCGTATTCGTCTCAGTCATGTCCGATGGTCATTTTGAACACACGGTTCCTTGATAGGCCTTGTTGAAGCAAACGATTTGAGTTGTACAGCGACATCGATCTGGTCAGAAAAGTACACATGAGTCAACTGACATAACTAAGCCATATACCACTTTGATCAAAATGCTCCCGGAATTTATTCAGAAAATTAAAAATACAAGTTTATTCATCTAAATCTAAATCTATATTGTCCGCTTCAAAGTAATCCCCATCAACTGCAACACACTAATGCCAGCTGTTTCGAGGATCCAATCCTCGAAACATATTTTATATTCGGTTTTCGGAATGTAATGCAGTACTACCTGCGATTTTTCCATTACTCCCTCTCGGCTGCTAAAACGCGTTCCCCGTAGTGGTTTTTTAACTCGATTGAACAGAAAGAAGTCACAGGGAGCCAAATCAGGTAAACTCGGTAGCTGTTGGATGGTATTTGTTGCATTTTTCGTCAAAAAATTACGAATAATGATGGCACTGTGCGGCGGCGGCGGTGCGTTATCATGGTGCAAAATCCACGAGTTTTCTGCCCACAATTCTGTTCTCTTTCGGCGAATTGCTTCACGCAAACCTCTCAAACGCCCAAATAATACCCTTTTTTTACTGCATGAAAACCGTGAGCATTGCCGTCTTTGTTGACTGAAAACGACGTGTTTTTTTTTGTCTCGGCTCATTTGGTGAACGCCATTCAATTGCCTGATGTCTGGATTGCGTGTCGTACTCATAAACCCACGTCTCATCCCCAGTAATGATCCTTTTGATGAATTTGGGATCGGATTCAGCCTCACAAATCATCTTTTTTGCAACATCAACACGGTCTCTTTTTTGCATGAAATTGACTTCTTTTGGCACCAACTTTGCTGCTACACGACGGAAACCCAAATGATTAACCAAAATGTCTTGGACTAATCCATAGGCAATGTGCAAGTCCTCCGCTATCTCTTTGATGGTTAATTTGCGGGTATTGACCAACATTTTTTTTACTCCATCAATGTTTTCGTCGGTTTTCGATGTCGATGGTCTGCCACAGCGTTCACCATCTTCGATTGACTCACGACCACTTTTGAACCGCTCGTGCCACTGGTAAACGACCGTTTTTTTAGAAAATCGTTGCCGAAACACTTTTCCAACATTTCCAACGTTCGCGCATCATTAAATCCGTTTTTTTACGCAAAACTAAATACAAATTCGTTGTTGCAAATTTAAATCCATTTTTAAAATTGTAAAAAAATCGCCAACACACACAGGAATAGATGTACTCTTGGCTACGTAACTTTAGCAAATATCAAGCTATGACGCTAAGATTTAGATCGAGTGTCAACAATAAATTTACCAACTTAACAAAGAAAACAGAACTCAAATCGGAGTAATGGGAGTCCCATTATTCGAAGGCTCACATACGTGGAAAGGGACCCCAACCATCATTGACTGTGCAACCAGAGGAACTTGGCCAACAATGTCACCGATTGGAGAGAGGTTTATTGGTTCAGGCCCAGGTTCACCCCGAATTATAGCACCATCTAAAGAAGGCAAAGAAAAGCTCCATTAAGCCGTTTATTTGTTCAATTGTTCTGTGAAATTAGTAACTGGCAATTAATTACTTTATTTTTAAAGAGATGACAATTTGAAACTGGTAGCCTGACAGCGATGAGTAATGCGAACAAATAGATGATCAAAGCGTTTCGGAAAATAACCGTCCCTGAAGTTATTGGCCCACCCCGACCACGAAACAAGTATTCATCAAAAATTGTCTGCTGTGTTTACTATTTACATGATGTCTGATGGATCTATGCTTTTTCCAGTTATACTTATTTTGTAGGGACAGACAAACCCTGAAGTCAATTTAACTTCATCTACTCGGCTGTATGCGGGGGAACAATTCCCTATCGTCTCTATACGGGTAGAATGGAATAAATGGTTTATCGCCGCAGGTGAGTTTAATACTATTGTAACATAGATATCAAATATTGAGTTGCCAAAAGCGGATAATATATTTTTTCTGTCACCAAAATGTTTGCATACACGTATAATGCTTGAAAAGCAATGTGGGGAGTTTTTGTGTGCTAGTACTCTGTTAACGACTGTTCTCTTCAAGTGACGTTCTTAACTCCTACCTTCCTATCGTGCTCAGCATGTATAATTAAACGGGGGAGCTTCGCTTCAGCTCCAATAAAATTGGATCCACCATCACTGTAGGTCGGACAGGATATTTCTCTCCGTGTTACGAATCTGAAAAAAGCTTGAGCTCGATTGTTATCTAGAAGTACATCGACTTCGTGGTCCAGCAAACGACAGTTAGCTCATTGTCCTTTCTATAACTCCATTTCGATGGGTCCTGCAGAATTCACACCTGTGTACGACTACTCGTATGTGAATCGATTGGATTTTCACACTCCCGGGTTCGTTTAATCACCCATTAGAGTTAAATCATTTGCAGATTGTACAATACGTGCATACATTTCCTCTTTTACAACCCTTTCGAAACAAATCCAAAACTTGTTTCTCGCGCATGCCATCACCAACACCTGCTATGTCACGTTATGTGCTTCATGAATAATAAGCCCTTTGAAAGGATGAACCATTTACAGGGTAATTGCACGCTGTTCGTCAATAGCAAGAGCCACGTCTTTCAGCCTTTCGCCGACTCTTATCTTTCTTTTCCTCTCTAACCATTGATTCAAAGACTCTATCTCAGATCATACCTATAATTTTCGAAAGCGTTTTGATTTGCGAGCGTCGAACATAAACCTTCGTCGCTGTATTTATTTTGATGGGGCTAAGTACTACAAAAATACACTCAACATGGCTTGTTAAATATTTTGCACAGCAAAAGCTGTGGTAAGAAGTTCTGGTTATCTGAGGAGGAATAATGAAGTAACTGTCAAATAAGTTATCAGAGCAGGTGCCTTTATATTCCTATCCTTTTTCGGCTTTGTAATCCGTTGGCTGTTCGGGATGAAGAACTTTGGTCCATTCCACTGGTTTAATTTTCGTGGGGGCTAACGCCCCCATTTATTATGCTTAATACAAGCTTAAAAACTAAGACTTAAACTAATACTAGGGCTTAAAGCTAAGGATGGTGAAGGAGATCGAATTTGAGGGAAAGTGTGCTGCGATTAAAATCGAAAACGGAAAGGTTGGAGTTTACCTTACGCAGCATACGGGAGATTGGTTCGTTAGAGCCATATGTGGTGCGGTGGATAGGTAGATAAAAGAGACGGGTGGAACGTAGATTACGAGGGTTAGTGTTAAAGAAAATGGAGTTGCAAAGAGGCATGCAATCGACGGAGCCTGAGAGGAGTCGGTGAATGAACAAAATGTCTGCTGCGTCCCTTCGTTCCTCAAGGGTATTCAGGTTAATGAGTTTGAGACGGTCTCGATAGGGAGGTAAGATTAGAGGATCGTTCCAAGGTAGACCTCGAAGAGCAAAGCGAAGAAAACGACGCTGGATCCTCTCAATACGAGATACATGAACTCGTTGAAAGGGACACCACGCTTGGCTAGCGTACTCGAGAAGGGGGCGAGCGTAAGTGATGTATAGTGATCTAGTCACGTACGGGTTGCAGAATTCTTTGGACCATCTTTTAACGAAGCCGAGTGATGAGTTTGCTTTAAAAATTATTTCATCAATATGCGAGCGGAAATTAAGCACCGTGTCGCATAATATGCCAAGGTCGCGGATAGATTCAACAAGGGGTATAGGTTGGCCGTCGAGATGGTAAATTCGTTGAGGAGACTTCTTGCACTTACGTGAGAAAGTAATCGATTGACATTTGGAGACATTGAGTTCTAAGCAGTTCTTGATGCACCAGGTGGAAAAACTATTTAGATCTATTTGAAGGAGGGTGGAGTCTTGTTGTGAGGAAATGGGTTTAAAAAATTTGGTATCGTCAGCATAGAGAGAAAGTGTTGAGTGTTGAATGAGCCTTTGAAGGTCGTTAATAGTTAGGATGAAGAGGAGTGGACCTAGGTGACTACCTTGAGGAACACCTGAAATGGCCAAGAAAGGGGCCGATAGGACAGATCTGAAACGAACATTATAAAAACGATTATCCAGGTAAGAAGATATCCATTTAAGCAAAATGGGTTCAAAGCCCAGGACGGACAATTTGAACAGGATTAGTTTATGAGATATCTTGTCAAAAGCTTTACTGAAATCAGTTGTTATAACGTCAACTTCTTTACCATTTTCTAAGGCTGAGAGAACAGAGGACACGAATTCTACGAGGTTAGTGGTAGTTGATCTACCCTTCAGAAAGCCGTGTTGATTGGGGGAAATAAAAGATTTACACTGAAAGCTTAAGGCTTCATGCAAAATACTTTCGAGGAGTTTGGGTATATGGGAAAGTTTAGCTATAGGGCGGTAATTAGTGACTTCGCTCTTTAATCCCTTTTTGTGTATGGGTGTTATGAAAGAGGACTTCCATATCTGTGGAAATTCACCTTGAGAGAGCGATAATCAGAAGAGATTAGCAAGGGGGCGTGAAAGAGTTGAGGAACACTTTTTAAGAAATATGGATGGAAGGCCATCTGGGCCGGGTAAGTATTCATCATTAAGTTGTTGTAATTTGTTTTCTATTACTGTATGATCAAAGCTATGAGAAATAGTAGGGCCAATAGGGAAGTTAAGTAGGTTTTTGAAATAAGAGGGATCCGATACGAAGGAATTATCGGCAAAAGATTGCTTAAAAAAAGTAGCAAAAAAGTTAGCTATGGTATGCTTATCAGTTGATGATATATTTTCGTATGAGAGGGATGGAAGAAAACCGTCGGATTTTTTTTTGTAATTAACGAATTGATAGAAAGACTTAGGATCATTTACAAGCCTTGATTTCGCACTATCAAGGTATCGCTGATAGAGAAACTTATAGAGCTGGGCGAATTGAAGGTATGACCCGAGATAGTTTGAATAGTCAACAAAAGAGTTGGACCGGAGAAAACTGTCCATAATTTGTTTCTTTTGTTACGTAAAGAGCGAAGTTTACGATTATACCACGGGGGCTCGTAGAAGAGGTCCTATTACGCGAAAAGGGGACATAGAGAGAAATAGAATTAAATAATTCTCTGTAGAAAATAGAGAGAGCACTTTTTAGGGGCATATTGGCGAAATCAAAAGAACACTTACTAAGATATGCGTTAATTTTGCGGAAATTCGCTTTATGAAAGTCGTAAGAAGTGGTAGCTGCAGATGGGGTGGGGCGGAAAGTAGAGTGGTGGAAAAGAGAAAGAAGAAGTGGTGGGTGAAAGTTATCAATGGTCGATAGTGAAAGGGGACAGAGCGAGACAGAGGAGTTTATGGGGTCAGTGGTGAAAATGAGGTCTAATTGCCTTCCCATATAGTTGGAGACTCCACTAACTTGGCATAAGCTAGAGTCTGTGAGCTCATCCAAGAAGAGACATTCTTTACTCGAGACAGGGTAAGCGATAAAAAAAGATTTATCATCTGATTGAGTCCAGTGCAGCTGAGGTAGATTGAAATCGCCAAATACGATGATATCATCGAGAGGATCAGATAAGTTAATTATTTGATCAATTGCATCGACAGCGAGTTGGTAGCATTCGATTGGTTGGGCCGGTAGGATGTAAAAACACATAATGTACAGGGACCTGCAGGGGAGTGTTATCTTTATTGAAACGTAGTCAAGTTTAGAGGAAGTAGAAACAGCGATTGGTGAAGAGTTTAGGTCATTGCGGACGGCCAGTAGGACACCTCGACACGGAGCATCATCATTTGGGCGGGTAAGATCGTCGTCTCGGAAAACATTGAAACTAGGGGGGAATAATTCCTGATTCTTTATATCGGGAATTAGATTAGTTTCGGTCAGAGCGTAGACCTCAAATGGGAGAGCGTGAGATTGGCGCAAGACGGCACGGGTCTTAGATCGCAGTCCTCTTACGTTTTGATAGTAAAAGGTAAGAGGAAGGTTATTACGAGAGGGCGTAGGAGTGGATGGTCGAAACACTGGCAATGGTAGCACGTTAGGGACGAAAAAATTTGTCGTTGTCAGCTCTGCTTCGTTGGAGGTGTGAGATCCTTTTGAGTGCACATAGTTACCGAAAGCAGCAAGGTCGTCTGAGACTTTTTGCGGAGACCATATTAAAAATCTCGTGGAACTTGATGTATAAGTTCCTCAGACTTGTAAGGTCAGTAGGGAGACCTTCCTGCTGTATTGAGACATGACGCTTGTTTTAGTTTTCCCCTCATAACAAACTGAGTCTGATTTGTCATGCAGATATGCTAGAAGGAGACGTATATTCTCGTACGTCTTTTTTCTCTAAGCCTAGAAAGTGCATAACGACATTCTTTTGAGCCAAAAGTTTGTTGGGTTATTTTAACTGTGGGTGGCAGAAGGGGGTCAAAAATGGGCAGGTGGACGAAGATTTTGAAGGCGATGCAGGGGTGATTGAAGAGGCATTAGACACATGTTCATGTGAGGGATTTATAACATGGGACCTAACGAAATTGGGATATTTAGCTCCGGTTTTAAGGTCAAAATTAGGGAAAGAAGTGCTAGTGGGGGCACGTGCAGAGGGGTTAGGTATTTCCGAGGGGTTATTGTGAGCGGTTGGTGCTAATTTGAAAGAGACGCGTTGACGCGGTGGCTTGGGTGGAACGGAGGCTGCAGGTGCAATATAATTAGAGGACCGATGAAGTCGGTTCGGGATGTGAGTGGGAGGGGCGAAATTGGGGAATATATTAGTTTTAAATCTCCAATTAGAGTCAGAATTGGAACGGGAGTTGGAAACGGTTTTCGGTACAGAGTCAGGTTTGCTACGGTTTGGGACGGATTTCGGTATTTTATTAGAGTCCGGTTTGGGATGGGAGTTGGAATCGGAATTAGGTAACTTAGATTTAAGCTTCTTTTTATCCTGTTTCTTGGTAGGTGTTTCGATCCATTTACAGATGCGCATCTTTCCAACGTTGAAATTAGTACCAGCAGAGGTTTTTAAATAACCATTCGTATCTAGCAGGGAGGTCGAATTTAAAGCTTCGATTACCTTTGTGGTGAGATGGCAGGAACATTTCACATTTGCTGATGGTGATGCCGTATTTGTCTGCGAAGAATTTCGTGATCCAAGAAATATCAGCGTTTACGGGGGTGCCTTTGATGAAGAATGTACTCATATTGGTTTCAATTTTTTCCAGTCTACGCCTCCATTCGGAAGGTGTCCATGTAGTACCAAAATGTTGATTAGCTTGCGTGGGGCGGCGATGGGAGGAGTTGACAGTGAAACAGTTTCGGTCTCCTGGATTGAAGTGGCAGCGGGTGAAGTTGTAGATTTAATTAACCGTGGTGGACGAGGAGGTGGTGGTAAAAGTGTGTCGACTTCGGTTCCAGTAATTCAGCCAAAATTGATGTATTGTAGTGGACATTCTGATGGTGTTGTGTGTGGAATGGTAAATCGTCAATTTTGCTGCTTACCGTTTCGATATGATTCTCAATATCGAAAATGGTTGATTGTGCGGCAGCTAGATCGTCACCAACACCGTTGATTCTGTCAAAGATTACTTCGAGCATTGGATCAGGCTGCATTAGAGATGGATGGTTCTTTGAGGTAGATTGAAATTGAGTCTCAAGATCTTCACGCAGGTTATTTATCGATTCGCACAATTTAAGGTTAGAGATGTTTTGGGCGGAACAAACTGCTTTGAGATCATTGATCGCAGTTTTCATCTCGACCAGACTTGCAGATTGTTTGTCGATGTTGGTGAGCTTGGACTTAATTATATCGGTTGAGGACAGAATCGAGTTGCCTAATTCATCAGCATAACTGACACTACTTTCTAAGTTGGACTGATTCGTCGTTATCATTTTTGTGAGATTTTTTTGGAATGAGTCATTAGAGTCACTGAGGCACTTTATAGCAAGCAACACGTGCGAAAGCGAGATTATCTTGCACTCATCACAAAAGAATAGGAGATTGTCAGAGAAGTCTTTGATGTATACACTATTCCTTTTATTTAATCCGACACAAATTGCATGGAATGATTTTCCACAGATGCCCTTGCAAGTGACAAAGTCAGCATTGACATCAAAGATTGGACAGTTAGTAATTCGCAAAGACATGACAAATTTATCAAATGAAAACAAAAAGGTAAACAAAGAAATTTACGCACTGTTATGCACTGCAAGTGAAATTCAGCAAAATCGGAACATTGGTCAACACTTGGGGGGGTAATGCACTAAATATATGCGGAACCGATATCAGAAGCGGCAGTTATTGAGCGCGAAAGATTGAGGTCAGCCAAAAAAACAAACAAACCAAAAAGACAGTCAGCACTTGGGGTAATGTAATAATGTCGCGGAACTGATATCAGAAGTAGAGATATGGAAGGGGAAGAAATAAATAATATTTAAAAGTTTGATGTGGAGCAAAACCAAAACACGTCCGAACACGACGAGAATTTTTGATCAATGTGTGTCGATCCAACCAGAGTTGACTACTGCAGGTTTCAAAACACCAAATCAGCGGGGCTATGTTGGGTCCTTATATCGATATCGACCCTGTGGAATCAGTCTTAGCGAACGGAAGACTGCCTTCCATTCAAGAGTCTATTGAATGTAATTCAAATATAGTTCGCACTTACTAGTATGACCGCTCCGCATAGTTTTAAATGCGAAAGAGTGATTAGATTTATTAGTGCAACCTTGGAATTAGATAAGCAAAAGATACATGCGTATTTTAATGTCGTTATCCTTTGATCACAAACATAATGTTGCTCCTTTTCCTTTGAACTATCAAACAAGTCACAAAAGACTTGTACCTATATTTGGATAGGAGCTTGAGTTAACGTCCAACATGTAGTTGGCAACAAGAACATCCACTCATAGTAAGGCCAATGGAAATGGAATGCAACTAATGGACTACATTATTAAATGGCTGAACAAATAGTGATGAAAAAGGACATGTAACATTTATAAGAATCACTCCATGCTCAACAATTAATTATTGTTTGTTGCAGGGAAACTGACTAAAGCCGACAGCAGATTTGGTTGTCTATGACCCATTCACACCACCTTCCAATATCCGTCGAAGTGGAGTTGAACCTGAATCAAAACTCCGCACCACTGAATTGCTTGCTACCAAATCCTTGCTACCCACACCAAGAGAGAAAGGAAAGCAACCTTGGTACATATGATTGGGAATGCGAGGCAGCCTAGAAAGAATCGTTTGCCTTTCTAAGGATCCTGAGAATCATGGGCACAAAAATTCGAAATGTACCAGATTGCAGAGAAGAAGTTCAACATTCAGAACCTATCGTCAACGCTTGCGAACATAAAATACGGTAAGTCCTTTCGAAAGATGACGAAAACGCTTAACCGTGTGACCTTCGCGAATGGCATCAAAATTAATGTAACCATTTTAGCCGAATACTTAGAAAAGCTGCTTAATCGACCACAAAATCATGATCATATGCAATATGCTCTACCTCACACCAAATTTAACTCTTTAGACCAACCAATAACTTTCCAGGATGTCATCAGAGTTATATGTGGTTGAATTGAGTAAGGTAAGAGGGTCTATCGGAGAATTCAACCCACGTAGACTTATCGGCTCACTGCGATGTCACGTGGATCTGTGATCCTAATGCTCTTGGAACCATTTTGAGCTTCTGACGATGTGTACGAGACTGTTAACGTCTATATTGTTTAGATCGCTCAAGCCATTGTAGAAGAAAGCTCTTAAGTGGAGTTTCGTTCTTTGGGAGAGAGCTGGGCATGTCGTCCACGCAGGTGCCGCAGAAATCATTAGTAAAGACGCCAAGCCTTCTTGAATAACAGAGATGGTGCTGAGATGTTTCCTATTTTGAAATATCAAATTGGTAGAGCGATTCAGATCCAGATTTGGTGAGATTTGTTTAGTCGCTAGACAAGTTGATCCAACAGTCCACCTAAGGTTTGTTATTTTGTTGTTTTGTTAGCATCCAGATTTAATATCAGTTTGCACGTAGCGATTGGTATACCGATGATACGTAGAGTAGTTCCAATTTAGGCGATTTCGTCGGACCTACAATTCTCTGGTACGTCTTTGTGCCCCAGCACCCGACATAGGTGAAGGCTGAACTGCTCTGATATCTCCTTAATAGATGATCGGCAGCCAAGGGCGATTCCTGAATTTAGACTGACTCCAGGGGCTTGATAGCGGCCTGACAATCCGAAAAGATGTGGATATACCTTGAAGATATAACGTTTTTCTTCAGCAAGGACAATTTTCGCCTGGAACACGCTACTGTGATTTGGAAGGCTGAATGAGCTGCTTAGATTAAGTTTATCTGAGAAAACATCGTCACTAACCATGCTATCAGTCCTGGATCCATCCGTATAGAAGTGGATTAACTTGCCACCAGTGAGAGCATCTTCCTCCCAAAATAATCTAGAGGGGATGTTTACATGAAAATCTTTGCCAATCCAATGTTGGGGTATAGTTTCATCGATGTTCTCGTTTAGGATTGCTAGCATACTAATAATATTAGCGAAGACAAATAATTTAATTGTTCACTGCGTTAGTAGGCACATGCCTGGTGAAAATAGCGAGGGGTTTCCAGTGAAACAGAATATCCAGTGCTGCAGAGAAAATAGAACGTAAAGTTCCGATTATGCACAGACATGCTATTCTTTGGGCTTTGCTCAATTTACTGGGGTTGACTGTATTGCCTAAGGCCGTCAACCAAATAACCACCACGTATGTGAGTATCGGACTTATAACCGAGAGGTATAGCCTGTGGGTCATACTAAAGTTTTCCTTACTCTTTCTTGATAATAGGTTTCCAGTTGAGCTTCCTGTGAAAAATAAAACCCAGATAGTTCGCAGTATCGAAGTCTAAATCGGTACCATTTACTAAGGGAGGGTGTACGATTGGAATTGTGTTTTTCCTGGAAAAGAGGACAAGATGAATTTTATGGGGGCTATACACTTTCAGGTATATCACTAGTTCATTAACCACACTAAGTTCCAGAAAAGGGGTGAAAAGACTCCGCTTTGCGACGTATTTTTGCTGACACATCTGTTAGCAGAGGCCCGACCCAGTTTGGAGTTGATTATCCTGCCATTTAGCATAAGAGTGATCAACTACCCAAGTGAGTTGTCTATGTATTGACGTTGTTAAATGTACCTCATATGTCCAGGAAAGCGACCATTGTGTTCTCTCTATACTGTAGGGATCGTTCGATGTAGCTAGTCAGTGAATGTAAAGCGATTTCCATTGACTTTCCTTTACAGTAGGCATGTTGAGCCGTAGACAAAAGTCATGGATCTAATTTAGATGGTACCTATATGGATATCAATAGGTCGTTCTAGGGATTTTAGAAAGAAAGATGATAGCCTTGGTCTTTTGGAACAAGAGGACATTTTCCGGTTTTGGGAATGAAAACTATATTAACTTCTCTCCATGATAGGAGAATGTTGACCATCTCTACGCAGCTGCTCATGATATTCTCTAGCGTAGGCAGGATAATATCTGAAGACCTTTGTAGTTCGGCAAGCATTATATCGTCCAGACCAGCAGACTTGTGTGATTTGAAGCTATGCAGCCCCCAAAGTAGTTTATCTTATGTAATCAGACTGCGAATTTTTGTCACGCTTGCTATTGGCCGCGAATAGGAAGCGACCTGGAAAGTGGGTGTCCAGTAGCAAGTTGACTGATTCATCACTTGAGGTTATCGGTTTTTCGTCAAATAACTAAGCTTTATAGGATTTGTAGAGAGGATTTTTCTTAGACACGATGCCTCAGGGGTTTTTGTTATTTTGTCACAGAGTGACCTCCAGGATTGTCGCTTTTGTCTTCCTTAGTAATGTTTTATATATTTTGAGGGATTCCTTGTATGAGACCCAGTTAGTCAGTTTTATTGTACTTTTTGCTTGGTTGTTGAAAAGTTTCCTGCAGACGTTTCTAACCGGTCCCAGTACTGATGACCATCAGTAATGATTTTTCTTGCGTCTAGATAGAATAAGAGGAAAGGAAGCAGCCTGAATCCCTAATTGTCATGTCAGGCTCGTTGGTGTTACGCGAGGAACTTAAGAGTTCAGAGGAGAGTGTTTTTAAAAGTGTTTCTCTGTACTTTCTTGGCCAATCAGTTTCCCAAAATTCCTGAAAGCTAGTTGACGGTGAGGAGTATCATTCAGACTGAATTAGATATACATAAATATGTATCTATGTATGGTCTGAAAAAGAGTGCTCAGAGGATACCAACCATTTCCTTATCATTTGAGTGATGTTGTTGGAGACAAGAATGTGATCTAGCACATGTTGTTAGTTTTTAGTCATGAAAGTGGACTCCGCTAGGTCCAATGTTGCAAAGGTGAAAGGTTAGTACTTGTATTCAAAAAGTGAGTCACCTCTATCGTTGGTATGGATACTGCCCCATAGCATGTGATGCGCGTTAGCGACGCAACCGATGATAAGGCCAGTTTTTAACTTTAAAGCTTCCAGTACCACTCTTTCTAGGTTGTCACCAGGGTGAAGCCCCACATGGTCGTGACTAAGATATGCCGATGACAGTCAGTAGATACCTTTGGCAGTCTTTAGTCTCGCAACGGTTATGTCGGGTTCGCTGAGGTTTGATTATATATATGTAGATGCTTCTCAAGTAGGACTCAAGTAGACTATCGTATTTCTAACGAATTCTTTAAAAATGAGCCTGATACCTTCTTGTAGCAGCTCACGGAAAGGTGTAATTTTATTTTCAGTACTGGTGAGGTGCCATCATATTTCAATAAAAATGTAATATTCCTCATATTCAAGAAAGTAGACCCAAATGAACCAAGCAACTACTTTCTTTAATGCGACCACCAAATTTTACAGAAATTATCTTAGATCGCCTAATTATTTGGGTACCTGAAAATGACCTACTTAACGAGTTTCAAAATAGTTTCCGCAAATATTACCATCGACAACATCTCCAATAATCATCGCCCGGACGTTTCTGGATAAGCGTAGAAGCCTTCTTCGTGCGCATTAAGGCGGCTTTTGATTGCATTGACAGAAGAGCTTTAAACTTAGCAACCTGGGAGTTTCGACAAAAGTACTAAGAGTGCTACAAAGAATGTCTTAAGATAACACTACAGCGGTCGGTGGTAGAAATATTTTGTCTAACTGGTTTCAGTCTAAACCGTGGGTGAAGCAAGAATGTCTTCTGTTCTCAATCTTCCCGGGCGATCTCGTTGGATATCTCCCAGAGCGAATATTTCTCGATAGATTACGTATAAACCTCTTGCTCTACACTGGCGATTCGACCACACTTCTTGTATGTCTTGAAAATGTAATCACAACCAATCACAACCGGTCTTTGTCGAATGGAGTAGACTCGGCCGTGAGCATAGTGTACTACTACACGAAGTACACATAAGCAAAACAAATTTAGGAAATACAATGCAGGAAATTCTAATTAAGAAAAATTGATAAAGTTTTAAACGATAACCTTGGGGATCAGAACTATGTTCATGATCGGAATAGCTTAGAGGTAATAACCACCATATTCAAAGGTAGGAGTGAACTACTGCTAATTACATGCCATATAGAACCGACGGAAGGGAAGAATGCACACAGTGCAGCCATAGAACAAGAGAGGACGGCACTAATTTCATTGGAACCTGTCCAATGCCGAGCTATATTAGAAGATCCTTTTGTGGAAAAAACACTCACTCGTCGGATGAAGTTTTTCGCTTTCTATAATAAATGAAGAAAACTGGACTATCCTGTTTAAATTTATAAAATCTGTTCTAAAATACCGGCTGCAAATTACGAACCACGCGCTTCAGAAAAATATTATTTAAAATGAATTAATTCTATAATTTTGAAACTCGCAAAAGTCATCGCTTATCATTGTAAATCTTGTAACCACTGAATTCATTTTGCATTAATAAAGTTACTCACTACTAAGAGTTGCCTTACCAATCGTGTATACCCACCGTAGATGCCGCGTACTATGAGACTTACACAAGAGAGAAACATAAACATATGCAGACGAATTCTGGAGACAGATCATTGATAAACAACCCTTTAAGTGTGGGTGTATTTCATCGCCCTCGCTCGGCTTGTATCCATATCAGCCCTGTCCAATTCCAAAGATCCTTTCCAAAACATCTTAACACAATATTTACGAGGACGTCGTACTTCGGGCACATACATCATACATACATCAATAAATACGTCACAACTCAGGTGTTTCGGGGGTTTCCGAAAAAAAACAAACTTTGAAAATTTGTGATTCTATTAAGTTAAATAAGTTGTTCTTGGTACCGAAACCAGATACAATCTCTGTCAAGTCTCCTTGCATGCTTTATCGATTTCGATCACTTAATCAACACATATGTATGTATGTAGGCTTACCTGAAGACAAACACAATATCTCATTCGAAAGAATAACGAAAATCACTGCCATTCATAGAAATCACCCATTTATTATTGCGCTTCACGTAAGTATGTATAAATCACTCACTCACTCAATTTGATTCACCGTCACAGTGGTTTAGGACTATCAGGCCCTCCAAAATATATGCCATACCTACTTACACACAGCCCAACTTATGTAGGTACCATCGTATTTTAAGAAAACACAACCACTACAGCGTACTCCTGCAAAAGGGCCAATTAATAAAATTTTCTGAAGGATATTTATGTCTTGAATTCTAGGCAAGGCATATCCGTATGCTTTCGCATCAGATGAAAGGAAAAACATAGAAAAAAGTAAATAAATACTCGTAAAAATAAAAATAGCAAACCAAGTTAGTAAACAACGCCATCTCTTTTGACAATACAACAGTAACAATAACTGTAACAACAACAGTAATAGCAACAGCCACGACAGCTGCACAAAGGATTCAATCTGAAAATAAATAAATAACCCGCAAACTAACTTCCTTAATCAACGGAACGTAATTGAAGACATTTCTCAGCGTGAAACCATAAGCGTTGTATGTTATACAGAGGACTATAAATACGAGTGCGAGTCTTTGACGGAGTTCCCACTTTTTCTATTTTTGTTTTAGTTTGATTTATGCGGCCAACATATTATGAAATAGAGTTAGCTGCTAATGGTCTGAAAGTATTTGCTCTTGGAGCATATTTTAAGCTTGATTGTTTTTCATTATTGCTTTCAGGGGTTTCTTTTACATCCTCACCTCTTCGTTGGTGAAGAATACCCCATGTTTCTCTAGTAAATACAATACCGTCCAAGATTTCATTTTCCGAAAGATAAGCCGACCGTTGTAAATCATTATCACAAAAATTTAGATTAGAAGGAAAAGATTCCTATTCCTGAAGATGAAGCCAACTCCGTGACATCAGCGTTTTCAGACAAGACTGTTGAAATACAAGGTGGTGCAAAAGTTGTCACCCGATGTTTTTTGGATGCAACCTTTGGTTCTGCTTCTGGATTAGGATTACTTGATGTCTTAAATTTTGTTCTATTAAGTCGAGAAGATGATATCGAGTAAATGGCCACCGCCAGAATTGATGACCATTTGGGCCCGATTTGTAGCATTTTCCATCATACTTGCCAGAACTTGCGGCGATAGGTCCTCGTATTATTGAGAGCCTTAGGCTTGTTGACATAGACTCGGGAGTTCAAAAAACCCTACAAAAAGAAATCTGGAACGGTTAAATCAGGCGATCTTGCCGGCCAGTACAAATCGCCAAAACGAGAGATTAAGCTGCAGGAAATGCAGCCCTTAGAAATTCGGTTGTGGCTCGTGCAGTATACGCTGTTGCTTCATCCTGTTGGAACTACATGTTCTGCTGCCCCAATTCATCCAATTGAGGAAGAAAAAAGTCGTTGAGCATGGCTCTGTAGCGCTGAAATTCTAAAGTAGTCGTTTAGCGCTCGATGTTTTCGAAAGAAATGAGGCCCGATGACCCCTCATTACGTTATACGCTGATTTTTGGTGCCCTAGAAGCGATAATTTTGCTTATTCACATATCCACAGTGATGGATGAGGATCATGATGCTCATGATGATTTTCGACGAAAAGCGAGATTCAAGATGGCTTGAGCGTAGGTTACACGCGCTAGGCGATCAACAGCTAACAGCCGATGCACTGTCTGCTCTTTGTAAGGGAACAATCTTACAGTCTTTCACAAAAATGCTGGTCGATACAGCGGGGTCCTCTGCAGCATCTCGTGTTATCCCATACTCTTCTATACGAGCGGCTAAACCTCAAAATCAAATTCTTTAGGAGTAGGTATAGCGATTCATGTCTTGTTGACGTGTATTTTGTATCTGTTTACTTCAAAAATGTCAAAGTAGAATTGACATTTGCTACCATTTGCAAAAATTATAGTTTCTTCCGATAGGGTTATGAATTTTGCGCCACATAATAAAGGGTAAGTCGCGCCTAGATGTCAGTAGTGAATAAATTCGTGAAGTAGACAATTTTAACCACTGATAGTTAAAATGCTAGAACAACGCTTTACAGTTTCTCAAACTTGTTATATAAATGGTCGGTCTTTAAAAAATACATACCGTAAAATTCGTGTTTTTTTTGTTGTTGTAAATAATTGTCTAATTGTCCAAATGAGTCAACATTTTAAATTTGAAGAATCTGGTTCTGTCGAGGATCGAAACAGGTCTGGTAGACCAAAAAGTGGACTCTCTACTGAGAACACTGCTGCTGTAGCACAAACTGTTGTTGAAGAACCTTCAACATCGATATCACGATATTTTCTTTTTTTTATAATTTGCGCGCGTTAAGGGATTTGCGTATCCTTAAAATGCTTGCACACAGCGCGGGCGAAGGAAAATCAGGGATTAAAGAAAGAGAGGTACCGACGAACGTTGGTTTTAAATGTTTGAAGGTTATAATGACTAGGAAATAAAGAACTAGGAAGGGGATTCCACAAGCGAGTTAGGAATGGATCACGATATTTTAGAGTACGTCCGAAGGAGGGTATAGCGGTGAGCATTTATAGCGAGACAGGTGTTAGGATTAAAAATTTGAAAATTTCTATGGAGTTGTTTTGGTGGAAATAGCAGTAAGACAGAGTTGTCACATATTAGGCATTCATCTATCGACTGTTTGGTGTGTTTTAAGTAAAGATTTCCATTTGCATCTCTACAAAATCTAAATAACACAAGAATTGAAGTCAACAGGTCATAATCAACGCAGAACTTTGGTCAGTTGGTTCTTAAAACTTGATGCTAGTTTTTCACGCAAAACCTAATTACCCCCACAAAAATGAAATACTCGTAGCTGTTACTGTCAATGGAGAGCGTATAGACAAATGATTGAAGACTTTTTGTGGGCTCAATCTAAAAAAATAGACACAGATGATCTTTATTTACAATAGGACGTAGCTACGAGTCACAACACTTGCAAACATTGAACTACTGCAGCCTAAGTTTGAAGGTCGATTAATGGTCACATAGTCTGGACACCTAGATATGCGATTTAACACTAGATTACTTTTTTTTGGGTTTTTTTTTGAAAAGTAAAATCTATGTGGATAAACCAAAAACAATTGGGGACGGCTCAAAAGCAATTTGATGATGAATAGAATACGATAATGGGTGAGAAAGCTCTTGAAAATTTTGATGTTTGTATGAGAGTCTGCAACAAAAAAAAAAAAAAAACACCAGAAAAAATCTAGTTACTTACGTTTTATTTTCAAATAACATCTAGGTGCGACTATTGAAACACCCTTTATAAGGCATACGAGTATTATTAAGATTTATCATTTTTGGCGGTCAAACAAAGTTTTACGTAAGTCATACAGCAAGGTTGGCTGGAAATCCGTCAGTACTTTGCCTTAATTCAGAAGGTGTTGTCGTCTCCCGCCTGGTAAAACTCCGGCAGACTGCCTGATCTATTACGGAACGCGGATTTGTAGAGTTCTTCGCAGGAGAACCAGCAAACTGATAGGCAGGTGAGGTAAAACTAATTTGGACGAAGACGAGAATCTTTACACACTAAAAATAATATTGGAATTTGAACTTTAAACGCTTTTGGGAAAAGAAACTCTCTTTCACATTCTTGAGACTCATTTCCCAGTTATGAACGCTCACCATCAGCTGATATCTGTCCATGACGGATGAGATTGCGGGCAACTCTAAAAATCACCCCTTATACCGAAAATCTATGAATATGACTATATGCTCCACAACAGTTTTATACTTATTAGTCTGACTTCTTTCATGTTGAGGAAAATGGTTGAGCTTCATGTACGCAAAACTACTTTGCAAATGCATCTTCTGTTCAAGTGCAACATATCTACTAATGCGAAAGATCCTGTGAGACTGCGCTTCAAAATCTGGTGAGCAGAACTGAATGGCTTGGCAAGATAGCACAGCGTAGACGAATCACTAATTTTCACTAATCGAATCACTAATATGATGGCCGGTGGTAACAGAAATTGCACCCATAGCTGTGTCCGCACTGCTGTGGTTCTTGTTGGTCGACTCATTGCGAGACGCTGTCAATCATTCTGGATACGCTTAGGCATATTTAGATGATATTCTGAAATGTCAGTTGGATTAAGTCCAGCGACTGTCTGCTCTAAACCAAAAGCCCAGAAAAATCACCAAAAGTTACGGCCTGGTGCGCTGTATGATCTGAAATTGTCGTTGGCCCAACAAGGCACATAATGGCGAGAATGCTACAGTCAGCGGAGTCCGATATAGGGCTTTGATCGGGAATTTTTTGGTGTCTGAACTGGACGGAAATGACTTGGAAAATAACTGCCTTCAACAGAAATGCGCAATATGCCAAACTGATTTATTTGAAAAATAGTGATTTCGACTGCCCACCAAGATCACCTGATTTGAATCGGTATGACTTTTTCTTGTGGGGATTTTGAAAAACAAAGCCTATAACAGCAACCTAGAATCTCTCAAAGAACTTAAGACCACCAAACTCTTCAAAAAGCGATACAAAATTCCGAAAAACCTGTTGCTCATTTACCAGATATAAATTTCAAGAAGTGATTAACTCAATAGTAAACGTTCAAGTGAAGACGTAATAAAAGAAACAAGGGTATTGTTGAGTTTTATTTAAATTATTCAAAAAATACCACAAAATTGTTTTGAAAACTACGAAGGCATTGTCGGCTTTAGGGCTTTGCGAGGGAACTTTCGGCAAGAAATGGGCTTGTTTCCGAGGAGGTTCTTTTGGATCTATACAGCTATGAAAATACCAAATAAACGGTGTTTTCTGTGTTTATGTTGTTTCATTTACTTTTAGTACAACTTTCTGTTTCATCATGGAAAGACTGACACAACAACAGCGAGATCAAATCGTCATCTGAATATCTGAACTTGTTATTTATGGAATCATTGCAAAATGCAGGCTATCAAATAACACCAAAAAAAACAGGAACAGCGGGTTCGGAAGGAAATATTGCGGTGTGGAAGCTTGTGTCGAAGGGGACTCGATACATTGTCATTCGCATGGATTTGCGCTTGATCCATCTAATATGTGAAAAATTCTGAGTGAAGATCTTGGCGGCAAGGCTTATAAAGTCCAATTGTTACAAGAGCTAAATCCGCCTGACCATTTATTGTGTCGGGTGTTCAGTGTTTGAGCTTTAAACCAACTGGATGTTGAGATTAGGGTCATGTCTGGTTAAACGGCTTCCAAAACAAACAGAATTTCCGTATTTGGAGCGAAGACAATGCTCAAGAAGTTCACCAGATTCCATTGCATTTATTGAAAAATGTGCTGTATGAAGGAGATTATACACCGGCGGCATCATCGGTCATTACGAGTATTTCTTCAAAAACGAGGCAGTCAGTATAGAGACCGATACAATGCGATGATCAGCCTTCATTTCTCATTTCTCATCAATGTAGAACAACTGTGATTCCAATAGGATACTTGACCCCATACTACCAACGAAAACAATGTTTTATTGGAAGCGAATTCAAGAAATCCGCCACCGAGATCGTACGATTTGCACCATTGAACTATTTTCTGTGAAGCTACGTCAGGTAACTAGCTTATGCCGATAAACCAGCAACGCAACCATTGTTCGAGTAACACTCTTATACGCCCCAATTTCTCGAAAACATTTTCGAAAGTTGGAGCTCTAGAATGCGCTTTGTACATGGCAGTCGTGATGACATATGGCGAATATTCGTGATGACGAATGAATTTAATAAATCGTCATTAAGTTAATTTCTTTGTGTTTCATTTAAACAAAAATATATAAACTTCTTAAAAAAACACTCTCATACATCGATTGTCTGCTGTTGCAACCTTTCAGAGAAATACGTACGTCACTGCTGCTTTTCCCAGATTCCAAAGAGCTGTTTGTCTTATATACATGGGTACTTTCCTAGATCTGCTCTAGATGCACTAATGATTAGCCCTCCCTTTGGTATTTATTTTATGGGCTGCGCTCTCCGAGTTATCTTCTATATAAGAATATATCTTTCAAATCTTGTCTTATGAACATGCCGTCTGATGCAATGATACCAGAACTCATTTTAAAGTGAAACCACGAAATCTACTACCCCTGTACTCGAGAATTGCTTTGCCGACAATCTGAGGTGGCGTCCAAACAATCTAGTGGCTCTGGTGTCTTTTTGGAAGGCAAAAATGTTAAATTTCACTACTCGTTAGGTTTACTGGACCCTCTCGTCACATCCAAGCTAGTGCAAGAAGACAAAGCCTATCTGTACTAAATTCACTGAGTCTTGTTTGCGTCCTAGGTTACAGTGGATTTACGGGATATGAAATCACCGATGAAGGAAAGGCTCAGAGGAAAAATTATCTGCACAAACCTGCATTAGCTTCCACTTATAGTTGGGTTTCGTATGTTCGTAATTGCAAATGGAATGGCTATTCAAGATGCCGGCAGTTCATACAAATGTTTTCCTTCGTCTTTAAGAGATCAGCGATTTACTTGTTATCCTCCCGTAGGAAACACTGTATGCTGTTTTTGCCATCGCGACAGGACACAGCGCTTTTTCTAAGTATTTAAAAGTGCTGGGCATAAAAGACGCAATGTCATGCAACGGTTAACAACATCTCAGGGCACTTCCTGTGTGTGCGTTCAGCCTAAAAGTGCTTTTACTAGTTTTCGTCAGGTTATACGATGCACTTGGTCTTTGTCAAAGTGCTCTGTTCCGCAATTGCATTATTTTTTTTGTATTGATTCCATATAAGAAAAAACTAAATCGATGTTTTCAACATTTAATTTAATTTAAATTATTTTGACAATCTTCCAGCGTGGAAGGCATAATGTGTCCTTAGCCAGCACCCTTGTGACCAATTTCTTTGCCTTCACCATACATTTTTACCACCGCTACAACCATTCACTTCTCGGTTCAATATCAAAATTCGTTTTGATTGATATCTCTTTGGGTTTGGATAAGAGAGGCGGACTGATGATGGCGTTTTGACGTTATCATTAGAATCGTTTCGTTGACGTTAAATTTTCGCGTTCTCAAAACCAATTTCTTTATACGACTTTCTTAATTGCTTCATATCCCAAAAAACATGTTTAGGGTGTAAATTTTCAAGTAAGTTGTATATACCCACCTAGCAAACACCAAAAAATTTGTAACAACAGGTTGAAGTGTACTAGATATGATTCCTTGAAAAGAAAAATGAAAACGCACCAGCTGGTTAACTTTTATAATCTGTGAGGTGGGTGTATTAATTAGCCAAACGTAAAGCTGTGTCAAGACCACTTATCCAATTTATTTACCAGATTTAACCTTAAAGAGTTTCCATGATTCACGCGCGCTCAAGTGAATAATACATTTAAACGAAAAAATTTCATCGATTGTTTCTTTTTAAATTTTAAATACTTTTAACTGCTTTCGAATCAATTATCATTGGAACGCACTTAAACGAGATGCACTCAAGAGGGATTTTATTGTATGTAATAATAATAATAAGAAAGGTATTCACATAATCGGATATATTTATTCATCTCGTAAATGTTGGTGGCCGTGCCTCAAGTGGTAGTGGACTTCGGAAGTTTTGGTGTTCGAATCCCAGCCTCGCCCGAAACACATATTCATTTTTTTTCAGTTAACGAAAATCAAGTAAAATGAGTAGTAGCCAACCTCCACTAAGAATTTAGTCTCTCTATTAAATGTTGGATGCCACCCATGGAGCGAAATAACCACTGAGCACAGACACCTTCTCCCTCTATCCCATTTTCCACAAAACTTAACACCTTAAGTGTATTCATACCCACTTGAGTGTTAAGTTCTAAAAAAAAATGTATAAGTTTCTGCTGTGCTTTAAGTGAACACCCCTCGGAAATGTCATTGCGTAAATCACGTAAATCACTACTTGACATATGTCAAGTCTATTGTCAAACTCATCTGTTCACAAACTTTTCAAAACTATTAAAATGCCGAAAGTTAAATATATATCTGGATAGATAGGCAGTAAATGAGTTACTTATGTATGTTGGAGCGTTGGAGGTATTTGGCGAAAATAAGGGTAAATATTAAAACCAAGTGTGCTATTAATAAAATCGTTGGAAACATTTTCTTTTTTAATTTCCATGCCTCGGGACACGAAAAGAGGATGAAATTTTGGATGAGTTAATTTATTCACTGGGAATCGCTTTTTTTTTCGATATGCCACTAGATTTCTCCTTCATTCTCTTCCAAAATCAAAAAAATCTCGTAAACAATATAGTTGGACCAATTTTGCGTTTATTCTTGAACTAATACGAAATGACGAAGTTTTTCAAGGCCCTGATCGTGTGCAAGCATTAACCCATTTCCGACAGGTATTCGATTAATCGAACCTGAAATTTGTCCACTTTCAATAATTTTTTGTAACTATGAATGTAAATGATATCAGTGCGGTAGCTTGTATCCAATATTACTTTGGCTATTCGAAAATAATACCACCTTGATCAAAAAGTTGGAATAACCACCGTGTGGGGCTCCCATTGTTCCGATTTGAGTTCTGTTTTTTTTTTTTATTAAGTTGGTAAATCTGTTGTTGACATTCCCTCTAAATCTAAGTGTCATAGCTTGACATTTGCAAAAGTTACGTAGCCAAGAGTACATCTATCTTTGTGTGTGTTGGCGATTTTTTACAATTGTACAACTTGTATTAAATTTTCCGTAAAAAAAGGGATTTAATGGTGAGCGAAAGTTGGAAATGTTGGAAAAGTGTTTCGGCAACGAGTATCTAAAGAAAACGGTCGTTTACCAGTGGCAAGAGCTATTCAAAAGTGGTCGTGTGTAATCGAAGGTGATGAACGCAGTGGCAGACCATCGACATCGAAAACCGACGAAAGCGTTGATGGAGTTAAAGAAATGTTGGTCAATAACCGCAAATTAACCAGCAGAGAGATAGCGGAGGACTTGAACATTGCCTATGAATCCGTCCAAGACACTTTGGTTAATGATTTGGGTTTCCGTCGTGTAGCAGCAAAGTTGGTGCCAAAAGACCTCAATTTCATACAAAAAAGAGACCGTTTTGACATCGAGGCGAGGCTGAATCCGATCCCACATTCATCAAAAGGATAATTACTAGAAACGGGACGTGGGTTTATGAGTATGACACGCAATCCAGACATCAGGCAAGTGAATGGCGTTCACCAAATGAGCCGAGACCAAAAAACCACGTCGTTTTCAGTCAAAAAAGAAGGCAATGCTCACGGTTTTCATGGATTACAACGGTGTAGTGCATTATGAATTGTTGCCAGAAGGGCAGACAGTAAACAAGGAGTATTATTTGGGCGTTATGAGACGTTTGCGTGAAGAAATTCGCCAAAAGAGACCAGAATTGTTGGCAGAAAACTCGTGGATTTTGCACCATGATAACGCACCATTCCCATCATTATTCGTAATTTTTTGACGAAAAATGCAAGAAATACCAAAAAAAGTAACCGAATTCACCTGATTTGGCTCAGTGTGACTTCTTTCTGTTCAATCGAACCACTACGGGGAACGCGTTTCAGCAGTCGAGAGGAAGTAATGGAAAAATCGCAGGAAGCACTGATGGACATACCGAAAACCGAATATAAAAAATGTTTCGAGGATTGGATCAAGCGCTGGCATAAGTGTATTGCAGTCGATGTATTTTTAATTTTCTGAATAAATTCCGGGACCTTTTTGATCAAGGTTGTATTTAGCACCCCCACCCATAATTCTGGTGGGGCTGGTTGGAAAATACTTTACCAATAGACCATTATTGTAAATGATATTAAAACTACATATATAACTGCAAAAAAAAGTAATGATGAGGGATTAGAGCTAAAGGACTAAGCTAAGCTGCGACCAAAAAATAGACACCTAGTGACACCTGGATGGCACTGGTATGAGTCAAAGTTGGTGTTCGATTAGTCGAACGTTGGCACTTATCCCATACAAATAAAACATATCGTAATGGCGTAATACAAGGTCGAGCAAAATTAATCACTCTATCGGAAGATGGCATAATTTTTGCAAATGGTGTCGTACGTCAATCATATTTGACTCTTGTGAACAAGACAGCTATAGTATACAAACAGACAAGAAATGGAGCGCTATACTCCGCAAGAGCATGGAATAATTGTGTAAATTTTTTTATTAGCGCAGCGTGAATTTCAACGTCGATTTCCTAATCGTGTTGCGCCAACTGGGCAAACATTCCGGCGCTTAACTAGTCGACTCGAACTGAGTCGAACCACAAGATATCGTGCAGGGCGTGGCCGCCACAGGACTGGTTGTTTTGACGAGAATATCGCGGCTCTGGCTGCCGACGTCGCTGAGGACGAAGAAACATCAACCAGACGGACCCTCAACGAATTTTAGTGAAAGATTTACAAATGTTACCATATAAAGTGCAAAGAGTGTATCAGTTAATGCTTCCTGACAGTCAGTCGCGTGTGAATTACTGTAAAGCCATAATCAATCTCAACAATGAAGAGGACGATTTTGTGTCGAAAATCATCATGAGCGACGAGGCGCATTCCCACTGAAGTGGTTACGTCAATAAGCAAAATCTTCGTTTCTGGAGCACTGAAAGTCCGCGTGTGATGCACGAAGAGCCATTACATCCACTCAAAGCCACTGTGTGGGGAGGAGTGATTGGGCTGTAATTTTTTGAGGACACTGAGGAGTTCACCGACCACGTTTGGTAAGTTGCGCGGTCATCCAAGTCATCATCCATTTCTATTCCATTTGTATCATAGGTCAACAGAAGAGACTCAGTGACGGACAGCTTGAATTCATTCATTTATTAAAAATGCAATTTCCAAACTTTAACAACAGAAGAATTCAAGGTGTTTATCCAAAGAGGGCAGTACCATTTTTTTTACTGATGTTCACTTGACAATTTTGAATGGCGTTGTCGTGAAGATCAACGCCGCCCATCCCATTGTTATAGCTGCGAAGCACAGCAGACTGGTCAACGTTGACGAATTTCCCTTCTTCTCTTGGCCCTTGCTTAGAAGATTAAGTCGCCTTTTTCCATGTAATTTTTTTCATTTCATTTATTTATTTGAATCTTTTAGAATGGGCTACAAAGCCCATAACAATTTGTAAAAGTTAATTAACTAAAGATTTGATTAAAAATTCAGTTAAGGTAAATACAGTAATTTCAAGTAAACAAGCCAGATAATCCAGTATTATTATAATATTTTACTTTTAGCAGAAAGCAAACAAATTATTAGTTTATTAATGTATTAATCTAATGTCAGGTGTCTGAATAAAACCTTCTTAAACTGCGCGCTGCCGCGAAGCCTTCTGATAAAAATGGATAAATTGTTCCACTGCCAAGGAATTGAAGCTGTGAGTGACGCTGCAAGTAAATCTTGGTTGCAATAACATAAAAGAACGAGGAGAATTTGTGAACGTTATATTTTCAAAAAGATAATTGGTTCTTTATTTATTATTATATTATTCAATGTTTTTAAGGATAAATATTTCGGTTATGTGTAAAAGTTACAGCCAAGAATTTGATTTGAATAATGAGATACATGGTCGAATCGATGGAGATTATATAGATAACGAGTGATAATATTGAACGCAACTGACAAAAATTTTTCAAATTTTGTGATATGGCTGGTAAAGCTTTGACATCCATACGGTATTAAAGGAAGGATCAGTGTGTTTTCTAGTCTAAGACGAATATTTATCTGATCCATTATCTTATATAGATGTAAAATACGACTTTAACAAAACCGATTTCATTTGCATAAACAATTATATTAATGAGATAGATTGGGATTCTATTTTGTCCCAATCTAGTTTAGTTCTATGTTTTTCTTCTTTTATTAACACTGTCCAAGAACTGTTTGATAGGTTTATACCTAAGAAGGCAAAAAGACGTAGACTGAACAAGCCGATATGGTTTTCTAGAGGCTTACAACGTTTTAAAAATTCTTTAATAAAGGCCCAAAAAAGAAGTAATACCGATTCAAGTTTTCGTAGCAATTATTGTCGTTTGTTAAAAGAGTATAAATTTTTAAAGACGTTTTTATATAACCAGTATTTATGGTCTATGGAATCGAAGATCAAGAAAAACTCAAGATCTTTTTGGAAATTTTTTAATTCAAAACGAAAATCGGTGGGATTTCCTACTAATATGAATTACAATGGTAATGTAAGTAGCGATATATTAGAAATCTGTAACATGTTTGCAACTTTTTTCCAATCTAACTTTGTTGTTGATGACTCTAACAGTGATGTTTTGCCTGCATATTCCGAAGTAGTTAATATAGACTCGATGTTAATATCTGAAGATGAGGTTTTTACTGAACTTTCTTGTTTAGATATTAATTTAAGTTTTGGACCAGACAATATTCCTGCTAAGTTTTTAAAAGAATGTGCATGTAATTTGTCCAAACCTCTATCTTACATATTTAATCTTTTACAAATCAGGTCCAAAACAGAACGTGCAAAATTATAGACCCATTGCGAAATTGCAACTGATTCCAAAGATTTTTGAATCAATCGTTAAAAAGAAAATGTATAATGCCTTGAAAAACCATATATCGGTTTACCAACATGGTTTTGTTCAAGGGCGAAATTGCAACTGATTCCAAAGATTTTTGAATCAATCGTTAAAAAGAAAATGTATAATGCCTTGAAAAACCATATATCGGTTTACCAACATGGTTTTGTTCAAGGGCGTTCCACTGTGACTAATTTAACACTGTTTGTAAGCACCGGTTTAAAAAATATGGAAAATAGATGTCAAACAGATGTTGTCTTCACTGATTTTTCTAAGGCGTTTGATAGGGTAAGCCATCGAATTTTATTAAAAAAAACTGTCCTTTTTAGGTTTTCACTCAACAATCCTTAAAGGGCTGGGGAATTATTTATGTTCTCGATCACAATTTGTGAAAATTGGGTCTAAAATATCTTTCAAAATTCATAACTATTCGGGTGTGCCGCAAGGCAGTCACCTTGGGCCTTTGCTGTTCTTAATATTCATAAATGACCTACCAACAGCAATAAAATTCTCAAATTGCCTTATGTTCGCCGATGATGTTAAGATCTTCATGTCAGTTAAATCTGTTGCTGATAGCTTAAATTTTCAAAAAGACATAAATAATTTAAATGTATGGTGTTCTATGAACTCGTTGGATTTAAATATTAAAAAATGTTCAGTCATGTCCTTTTCAAGGTCTGTCATGCCTATATTATTTGACTATAAGATGTCTAATGTTTTGTTGCAAAGAGTTGTAAGTCATAAGGATTTGGGTGTCATTTTAGATCCACATCTTTCCTTTAATTTACACATTAATTACATTATTTCAAGAGCTAATGCTATGTCTGGTTTCCTGTTTAGAAACACCCGTGATTTTCGGGACCCCTATACACTGAAAGCTCTGTTTGTTGTTTTAGTTCGTCCTATATTAGAGTATTGTTGTGTTGTTTGGTCTCCGCTTTTTAAAAGAGATTCTAATCGCATTGAAAAAGTTCAGATACGTTTTACAAAATACGCGCTTCGTAACTTAAATTGGTCCGGTTCTTTGCCTTCATATGATAATAGATGTTTACTTATTGGTTTAAAGCCTAATTCTTGCAGAATAACTTACTATTCTGTAGTATTCGCAAGAGATGTAATTACAAATCACATTGATTGTCCACCTCTTTTGGCCTTATTTAGTATAAATGCACCTTCTAGATCCATAAGACCAAGAAGCAATGCTCTTTTGTATATCTCAAGACATAAAACATATTATGGCCAAAACGAGCCTATAACCAATGCGTGTGTTAAATTCAATCAATATGCAAATGTTTTTGATTTTAATCAAAACAGAAATGTTTTTAAATCTATACTCATGTTTTGTATCATTTAATGCTAATGTTAAATCTTGTTATTTTAAATTTAGATTTTAAGAAATTTAGATGTACATTCACATTTTAGGTTAGTCTAAGAGAGTTTGTAATACTTATAGACATAAATAAATAAATAAATAAAATGTTTCGATAGGGAAAGACTGCGTAGTGATCCATATATTTTAGCGATACTTATTTGGATGTGATCTTCCCAAGTTAAGGTAGAATTAAAAAGTATACCTAAACTTTCAGTCTTATCAACATACTCAAGTTGTTCGTTTCCGAGATACAATTCAGGAATTCAGTAATGATCAAGTTTATTCTTATAAATTACTAAGCGTTTGGAGTTTCTTGGATTAAGGTGTAAGTTGCTTGCATCGGACCAAGTATGGATCCTGCTAAGATCGGAGTTTAGTTTATGAGCTCCAACTTCAATCATTCCAAGCTTGCAGCTAAGTTGAACTTGGGCATCATCTGCATACAAGTCCATAGATGAGTATAGGGGTACCGATGGGAGATCATTAATAAATATTGTGAATAACATTGATCCCTGCGGAACCCCCGAATAAAGATTCAGTGGGCGAGATGTTTTTTTCACCACTCCGATTACTAAGTAATTGCTTTTTTAGTTTAGCTATAAGTCTTCTATTATTCACAGTTTCGAATGCTTTGTAAAAATCTAAAATAATTAAAAATGATACCAGATCCTTATCCAGTACATTCCTGATATCTTCTGAGACTTTTAATGTGGCGGTGATACAGCTGTGGTTTTGTCTAAAACCGGATTATCACTTAAAAGTTAATTTGCTTTTAAGAAAATTGAAATTTGATGATGAAGGATTTTTTCCAAAACCTTAGATAAAAATGATAAAACTGAGATTGGTCGAAACTCCTGCTGGGATGAGTCGGATGCAGATATTTTGGGAACAGGTACTCGTATAACCTTCGCAATTTTGCAAGTGGATGGGAAAGAACATGTCATTATGATTGTGTTAAAGACATGAGTAAGTGTTGGTAGAATGTGAGGCAAAATCATTTTGATAAAGTGTGCGTGTGTTTCATCAAAACCAGTGGACGAAGATTTGATTTTGAGCATAGCACCTAACACATCTTCATCATTTACTCTTTGAAGTTCAAAACTATGTCGGCAATTAGGGTAGGCAACCGGATAGCGTCAATTCGCTTCGCCAAGATCACCATTAATATCATCTCCATACTGATTGTTTTGAATTTTTGAAAATTCTTCATTAAAACGATTGAGGCATTCATCTAAGGGGCAATGCTCTATTTGTTCGCCAACACCGAGTTCTTTTATATTTTGCCATAACTTTTTCGAAGATAAATTTTTATTAGACGCGTGGAGTGTGTGTTTTGCTTCTCTAATTTTTTTACATACTTCATTTCTAAGAGAGCGAAATTTAGATAGCATTTCTGGAAGTCGAAAACGCTTTCATCGCATGTAAGCCTGATCGCGCTGCTTCATAGTAGATAAAATGTCTGCCGTAAACCAAGAGTTCCTTTCACTCCGTGCAAGTTTTGTTTTCAGAAGTACATGTTGATCAAAAAGTTGTTTTACTCAGCTTTGGAGGAAATTAACTTGATCATTATCTGACAGTTTATCTGACAAATACAAATAGTTTCTAGGGTTCTGGGCTTCAGGGCTGTCTCTATACTTGTAGAATATGGGTTTCAACTTTGGATTAATTTTGAATGTTGCGAATAGTAAATCATGTTTTAAGAAACCCGGTGCTTCAAGTTGGGAGGAAAGCAGTAAGTTGTCAGTATTATTGGTAAGAAATATATCTAATAATGTGCAAGAACTTTCCGTAATATGTGTTGGATGAGTGTAGTTAACTCGATTTAGATCGAAGGTTCTTATCCTGGAAAGAAAGTTTTGAGACGTATCATTGTCGAGTAGGTTGCAGTTAAAGTCTCTATATATAATAACTTCCGAGTAGAGGGATGAAAACCTGTCGAGTTCTGAGTAAAATTGAGAAGGATCCAACGCCGAACAGGATCGAATGGCAGAATTTGATCATAATTTGTACCAATGGAGACCTCGTTTTTATCTTACCAGCGACAAAGACTGATCTGGTTCTTAGAGTCGTACATATAATCATGTGCCCCACGAGGCAAATCTTTTCCGGTCTTCATACTAGCAACACCACCAGCTACACGATTACAGTGAACAGTTCCAGTGGCACAGAGAATCCCTTTTCTGATAGCAAGCACAGAAAATGATAGGATGTGAAGAAGTTGTCGAAATTAGAAAACTTGCAACATAATAATGTAATGAAAATAAAAGCACCTGACCATGGCCATCTTACCATTACGATCTAATTCATCATTAATTGCAAAATGGGTGTATCTTTTGATGTGCGTGAACTTAAATCTCGACATTGCCTGCTTTACCATTATGATTCTCATTGACGGCTTCAAAGACCAATAATCCTCAACAGAAGGCAAAGTGTGGTAGCCTGATAGCAGTAAAATCCCCAAGAATCTCTTCAATTAAACCACGTTCAAATGAAAATCGGTGTTCTTCTGGGCTGCAAATCCAACACCTACCCATCATAAAATATTAAGAATAATTGAATACGCACAAGATCCTTCAGTTTCTCACACTGCTCTTTCTCCATATCGACCAACGGAGTTACATTAGACGATATATCGTAATATAACTGCTTCTTTCCTTTGTGGCTGGACAATTTTTGAGTTCCAAATGAACTGAATAGTTTGAAGCTGTCCCTCGTTTTTTTTTCGAGGCGGAGAAGTCTATTTAGCAGCCGATTTGAAAAAGATTCTTTCAACAATAAACCAATATCCTCATGAATGTTTTGCTCAGTCTCAATTTCCACATAGCCGGCAACCTCAATCAAAGGACTTATATCCGAATTAATTACAATGAAATTCTCGTGTATTGATCCTTCATCTGGTTGTTCATCCCACCTCGGGTGCGAGTATATTGACATACTGAACAGGATTTTCCTTCCTTCTTCATTGTTATTTTCTTCGAACGTGACATTTTGCAATTCTGGAATCAAAGAGTATTACACATTCGGAAACACACTCGCAATAACATATATCTGCAATCTAATAGATTCTTACTACATATAAAAAAAAAAAACAAAAAAAAAAAAAAACACCAAAATGATTAACACGCAAAAGGCAAGTCCGCTTCTGTTAAAAGCATAATAAAGGGTCTTTCTTTAAGCGTTTCCTATCTTTAAATTTAAATAAAACAAAGTGTGTGCGAAATGTCATCGAATTTTTTTATTCGTTTGAAAGGTCTATCGATGCCATTTTGTATGGAATATAACATCATTTAGATGTCCGCCGCTCCTTCTCTGGGTGGTGCGCATCCGAAATGTCCAATTTTTCACGACTCTGGCACATAAATCAGGCCGAATTTGACCGATGGCATAGGTTATGTTGGCTTTGAGGGCCACATTGACCTGCGACTTCAGAAAACCCCACAAGAAAAAGTCTAACTAGGTCAAATCGCATGATCTCGGTGGCCAGTTCACATCACCTCCAGGTGAGATGACCATGCCCTCGAATCGCTAGTGCAGAATTTCCATTACGGCATGAGCTGTTTGGTACGTAGCGCCGTCCTGCTAAAATCACATGTCGTTAGTGTCCATATCATTCAATTCAGGCCAAACTATGTTGGTAATCATCGACTTATAGCGCTCTCCGTTGACGGTGATGGCCTGGCCAACGTCTCGTAGTTCTCAAATAAAATATGGACTGATGACGCCTAAAATCCACACCAAACAGTGACTTTTTCGGGAAGCTCTTGGATCTTATGTGGATTTGTATCGTCCCGAACTCGAAAATTTTGTTTTTTGCCGTACCCATTCATTCAGAAATGGGCCTCATCGCTGAAGATGATTTTTGATGAAAATTAGAGTCAGTTTCCAGAGCCCATTCAGCTAACACACGTCCTTGTCTATGGTCGTTTACCTTCAGCTTCAGCCGAGTTCTTGTGAACGATGCGAAATCGACTACCTCGGTTCTTCCTGCACACTCTCACGGATAGCAGCGATGATTTCGGCAGATTTTGCGTTTCGTCGATGTACGGATGTTGATTTATCGTTTCCTGAACCAGTGAATACAAATTTATCCACCACACTGCGAGTAGTCTTATAGATAGGACGATTATGGGGAAAGTAAAATGGGCGAAACGCGCGGAGCATTGCTCGAATGATTAAAAAATTCGAAAAATTTGGGGTTTATGTGGAGAGGGTGCATTGATCTACAAAATTGCTAGTTTGTTTGTAATTTGAGATGGTGGAACAATTCAAATTATATCAAGTAGAGCCTTTACATTTTAAGTATTTCTTCTTCGGAAAAACATTTCTTAAAAACTTGTATAAGTTTCTGCGAAGCCTTAATGACTTTCCTGTAGAAGGTTGCAATTCAAAAGCTTAATCAAAATTAGGTTGAGTAAGCTTAGTTTTGTTAACATATTTTTTTTTTTTAAATTCTCTGATTTTATTTTTACGATTGTAAGTTTAATAGCAAGTCTTTAATAATTTTCTTTCTAGTTATAAAATTTGCAACATCAGTTCAGTTCAGTTTTTATCCATTTTTATTTTTTTAACTTAAATTACTCTTATATGCTAAACAAAAAACGCTTAAAAATTAGCTTAAATTAACTTACTGGCCCCATGCGGGCACTCTAAGTTAAACCTAACACTTAAACTATGTCTTTCGACGTATCTTACAGTCTAATTATATTTTTACATTTATTAATACTAAAACTAAGAAAATAAATTGTAAGCAAAAACTTAGTAAAAGGACATTTTTTTTTATTTTTTTATAAAACTTAGCCTCAAGTATAGAAAATAAGTATTCCTAAATAAAATGTAAATGAAGTCGAAAGACATAAATATAAGTATTCAGAGTAGCTTAGAGTGCCTGTGTGGGGCCAGTATGTTAGCATAAGATTGTTAAGTAATTGTAAGCTAGCATTTAAGCATTTTTTGTTAGTACGTAAGAGTTAGTGTTAAGAAAATAAAATGCATTTAAAACTGAAAAACTTTTATAAAACTTAAAACTAAAAGCCTACAGACTACCTAAAAATAAATCTTAATCTACTTAAACCTACTAATACGTACACACACATATATATATATATGTATAACAATAATACATATATACTTAATATATAAATATATGTATATATATATATTTTGTTGTTTTTTTTCATTTTTATTAATTTTTTTCCTAAAACTAACTTAATCCTACCTAAAACTATGTAAGCCGGCCATGGCTAGAAAAAATTAGGCTGACCCACTTTGCTTCAGACGAAGCTCTCTATCACTGGAGGCATTCGACGACAAAGCATCCTCCCCTTCAACTAGCCACCAAAATTGCTGGTTCTGCTGACATCTTTCATATCGCGACTCCCTACCGACCTACTGAACCGGAGACGCTCCGCACTGCCATGTTCGACGTCTCTGTCGTAGTTAAGTCGCCTGACCGCAGCTGTTCGAGCGAAGTGGAAAATTAACGGCACCGCCAATCTATCCTGTATCAGACCTTTACTATCTAGATAGAGGAACGCTTCTGGAGGAATAAAGCCGTCAAAGCGAACTCTCTCGTGATACATATAATTGGGTAGAAAGCCTCGGAGATCACGTTGTTCGATGAGGTCATTGCTCTTGCAATGTGCCTTCGAGTCAACTTAATGACGAAATTGTTCACTCTTATTAGGTTCGCCCTATTGTACAAGACCTCATTAGGATAGAATTTAATGTACTCAGACTCTGGTGTTCTGTATAAGCGAAGACAAGTCCTAAGACAAGCCCTCTCAAACACCTGAACTTGCTCTCACGTTGAACCACACGGGTCATCCAAATACAAGCATGGGTCTGATAAGGGCCATGTAGCAGATTACCTTCACCCTCGCATCGAGTTTGCTGTTGTAAAACAGTCTCTTTGTAAGGGCAAGAGCACCTTTGGCTCTGGCCAGAGCAACTTCTATATGTTTGTTAAAATACAGAAATTGATCAAGCCAGATCCCAAGGTATCTGACTACATTTCGACATGCAAGTGACTGCCCGTGCTGCCCCACGATCGAGAACTTTCGCCAATTCTTTCTGGTATCCCTAGAGGCCTCAGACAAAGGCGTCCTAAACAGAATGGTTTCCGACGTCTGAAAGTTGATTCTCAACTTCCAGTCATCGCAATATCGCTTAATTTTGTTGAAGTCACTCTGCAAAAGTATATTAATGACCTCAATCTTTGGACCTGATCTGTACGCGATTATGTCGTCTGCGTACGCTATGGCATGGTGAAGTGAACCTATCAGATAACTCGTGTAAATGTTGAATGTTAAATGTTCCAGCAGAAGTCACATCGCCATTCTTCACGATGAACTGTCAACTGGAGAGCATATCAAAAAGAATATACAGCAGTGGTTTACTAATGCCCAACCCGTCCAGCTTGAAAAAGAGTCCTTCTAACCACAAGGTATCGAAGACTTTCTCCAAGTCAATCAGGCAGGCAGGTTCTTGCATTTGTTCCATTGGATATCAGAAACCAGTTTAGACGCAGCATGAATGATATCATGCCCCGCCTTGAAACCGCATTGATTATCTGGAACTATATGTTTGTCCTCAACCCACTTAGTCAGGACTCTATTGATTACCTTCTCGAAAACCTTACTGATGTTTGGAAGAAGACTGATCGAGCGGAGATTCGCCGGATTGGAAGTGTCTTTATCCCTTTTGGGGATGGGATGTACCACCGCAGTTTTCCAATGCGCTGGATAATGTGCATTATTCATTGCATTATTAAACAGGGTTGTATAAATGTTCACCGCTTTTATAGGGAGATGTCGAAGCACAGTGTTCGGTATTTCATCGGTTCCCACTGATTTCTTACTTCTAAGTGCTTCCAAGATCGTTTGGAGCTCTTCCTTCGAAATGAACGGGGGAAAATTTGCAACATTTTCAAGATCCAGTGGTAGTTCATTTAGCATGGAGGGAACGCTATATATGAGCTGTATTATACAATAGTTGTTATAGTTGCCAGGCACTTGTAACATACTAAGGGCGCGTCTTCTGGTGTTGATATCAAGTTCAATTGGCCTCTTAAACCGGTTGTCATCATAATATTCCAGTACTAATGTTATCTTGAAGATATTTAGCACCTAAAGTACCTTCAATGTCCTTTCGTCAGCAATATTTTATTGAAGTTATTTTGTAGTTTTTGTATTTGTATTTATATTTGTATTTATTAAAGTAAAAAAACAACATTTATAATAGACTTTTCTATCTTTAAGCTGTAAATCTGATATAGTACAATGGATGGATGGATTACAGTATTTTAAATATTTTACATTATTTTGAATAAATTTAATCTTACTAAGGCTAGAATCAAGTACAATAATTCCAAATCTAATATATATTATTTAAAAAAAAAATAAACAGATAAATCTAGTAAAGAGTAGAAAATGTTAGTACAGTAGAATTCCGATTATCCGAACATCGAATATCCGAACATCCGATTATCCGGACTCATTCGTCTCGGCTCTAATTATAGAGAAAATGGGAAGTTCACGGTTAAGTTTGTGTCCCCTAACGTAACATCGATATTGCAACCTATGGATCAAAGTGTCATTGAAACTTTAAAACGTTTATACAGAAAGCAGCTACTGCGTCGTCTTTTATCAGCAGTGAAATAGAAACGTTGTTAAAGTTTTTTAAAGAAATTAATTTAAAAGATTGTTGTTATATGCTGGTAGAAGCATGGAACTCTGTGGAATTGCAAATATTAAAAAGGCCATGGAATAAATTATTAAAATTAACTCTATCTAATTCTTCAATTAAACCGCACGACGATTTAATTGTGCGACGAAGGGTGCGATGAAGAGAATATAATAAGGAGTGGCTGAACTACGATAGTGAGTGAAGACCCTTTAGTCCAAATATTAACTGATGAAGAAATCATTGAGGATTTGAACAGAAAAGAGAGAGAATATGAAGAAGAAATTGGAACTGGCGATGTATGTCAAGTACCAAGTCACGCAGAAGTTTTTGAAGCTCTAGATGTTGCTTTTAAGTAGTTTGAAAGACAGGACGAATCGGATCCCATACAGTTGTTACAAATGAAGCGTGTCAGGGACTTGGCCGCAATGAAAAGATGTGATTCATTACGTCAAAGATCAATAACAAGTTATTTCCAACCAACATTTTAAATTATATAGGTACTATGTAATTCATTATCTATCGTTATAGCTCGTTTTTTATATATCGTATTATCTAAGTAAAACCCATTAAATAATAAAAAACTATTAAAATTTAATATTGTTTGATTTGCTTTGAAATCGGTTATCCGGATTTTCGATTATACGGAATACTCCTGGTTTTATTTGATCCGGATAATCGGGATTCTACTGTACTATAAATAATGCATTCTTAATAGTTATCTGCTAGGTGTCGAAAAGGAGCGTCACTAAAGCTACTCGAATGATAAAGCCGTTGAGAGGGAGTGAATTCCAGAGACGAATAGCATGAACAAAAAATGTCCGATCCGCAACATGATATGCGATAAGCGGTACAATTAAACTAAACGAACGATTAGATTGCAAGAAACTTAGCTTGTCGTATAGATATTGAGGCTGTTTTCTAGTTATTATCTCTATCAAGTATTTGATTGTGCAGTAGTCCAAATATATATTTTGTATTTGTATTTATTAAGTAAGTATCGCTTACACGGTAAGATAATGGAATCTTTTAAAGTGCGAAAGCCTCAATTTTTTTTTTAAGTATAGGGTTTTCCAATAAGGACTTGACAAATCTTTTTTTTAAATAAAACGCAAACCATTTGAGATATTTCAAAAACTTTATTACCGGCTTGAAATACAATCATAACATTTATGAATGGAACTCGACTTCGTTCGCCGAAACGGCCGCTATTTCGTGTTCAATGTTGGCTCTGAGCTCTTCCAACGTCGTCGGCGTGTTGGCATAAACCAATAACTTAACGTAGCCCCACAGAAAATAGTCAAGCGGAGTTAAATCGCACGAACGAGGCGGCCAATCGACTGGCATATTTCTCGAGATTACACGCTCACCATACTTACTCTTCAATAAATCGATTGTAGCGTGTGCTGTGTGGCTTGCGGCATCAACCTGTTGAAACTACATGTCGTCCAAGTCCATATCTTCTAATTCGGGCCAAAAATAATCGGTGATCATGGCGCGATAATACTGACCATTCACAGTAACGTGACGATCGTTATCGTCGACGAAAAAATATGGCCCAATAACGCCGCCGGCATGCAAACCGCACCATGCAGTTATATTTTGTGGATGAAGTGGTGATTCATGAAGCACATGTGCATTTTCACGCGAACAGTAACGCATATTTTGCTTATTGACGAACCCATTGAGTCAAAAATGAGCTTCGTCACTGGAGATGATTTTACGATGAAATTCATCATCTTGGCGCATCTTCTCCAGAACTCAATCGGAGAACGTGCGTCGCTTCAAATGGTCCATCGGCTTCAATTTTTGAAGCCTTGATCTTGTATGGGTGTTAACCAAGAACATTACGCAAAATACGCCATAATGTGGTCTGAGCGATGTCCAATTCTTGAGACCTGATTTGGATCGTTTGCTACGGACGCCTGAATGGCAGCGATATTTTCGGAACTTTGACCAACCCGTTGTCTCACTGATACGGTAACATCACACAACGAATATGTACGCTCAAATTTTTGCACTAAACTTGTTATTGCCTGTCTACTAGGGCGAGAATTACGACCGAAAATTGGAGTTAATGCTCTTAAAGTTACAGTCACCGACTCCGAATTTCGTTAGAAAATTTTTATAATTTGTAGACGTTGCTCGTTCGTGTACTTTACCATGATGAAAATTGACAGTGACAGTTTGACAGTGAAAGAGTGCGTTCACAAATTAAATTCAAAGTTGTCAAGTCTCTATAACGATTACGAGAGACAAACTGCTCTGGGCGCTGCATAGCTTCAAACCATTCAAGTCTGCTGGTCCGGACGGTATTATACCTGCCGAACTACAGAGATCCTCAGATATTATTCTACCAGTGTTGGAAAATATTATGAGGAGCTGTGTAGAACTTATCCACATTCCACTGTTATGGAGAGAAGTCAATGTAGTATTCATTCCCAAAGCTGGAAAATGTTCTCATGTAGTCCCAAAGGACCTCAGACCTATAAGTCTATTATCATTCCTTCTGAAAACTTTAGAACGACTGTTTGATATCCATATTCGAGCTAAAGTTGATCCAAGACTTCTATCTACGGCCAACATGCCTACTGTAAAGGAAAGTCGGTGGAAACGGCTTTGCACTCTCTGACTAGCCACATCGAACGATCCCTACAATATAAGGAGTACACAATGGTTGCTTTCCTAGACATAGAGGGCGCCTTTAACAACGTCAACACATCCGCAATCACGACTGCGCTGTCAACTCTCCAGGTAGACGACTCACTTGGGGAGCTGATTAATCTAATGCTAACAAGCAGGATAATCAACTCCAAACTGGGTGAGACTTCTGCTAAAAGATATGTCAGTAGGGGTACGCCGCAAGGCGGTGTCCTCTCTCCCCTTTTCTGGAACTTAGTAGTTAACGAACTACTGATATACCTGGAAGCGGGTGGTAGTAGAGTGATTGCCTATGCGGATGACGTTGCCATAGCCGTCTCAGGAAAACATCTAAATACCATTAAAGAACTCCTCCAAGTAAATCTTAACAGATTAACCCGCTGGGCAGATCGCTGTGGATTGGGAATAAACCCCCATAAAACTGATCTAGTCCTCTTTTCTAGGAAATATAAAATTCCAATCATAGACCCTCCTTCACTAAACGGTACCAGTTTAGCTTTCTCCGATACAGCAAAATATCTAGGTCTCATTTTTGACAGGAAACTAAACTGGAAACCTAACATTCAAGAAAGAGTCAATAAAGCTACAATAGCTTTATTCTCCTGCAAGAAAGCAATTGGGAACAAATGAGGCCTTCAAACTCGCATAACCCACTGGCTATACATCTCGGTCATAAGACCGATACTTACTTACGGGTGGTTGTCTGGTGGACGGCCTTGGAAAATGCAGTCAACCGCATTATATTAAGCAGAGTCCAAAGAACAGCATGTCTATGCACAAGCGGAGCCTTGCGGTCTACCCCCTCTGCGGCATTAGATATTCTGCTTCACTTGACACCCCTCGACATATTTAGCAAGCAAGTAGCTGCGACTGCAGCTATTCGCCTCAAAGCGACTAAACAGTGGACAAATAATTCATTTGGCCACGCTAACATTCTTAATACATTAGGAATCCTCACAGAGAACACCGATTACACCATACCTGAACTTTGGTTTGACAAAAACTTCCATGTAAGCTTCCCCTCTAGATCATTCTGGGAGGAGGATGCTGTCAATTCATCTCTACACAGATGGATCTAAAACCGATAGCGGAATTGGTGGCGGTGTTTTCTCAGATAAGCTAAATCTAAGCCTCTCTTTCCGTCTTCCAAATCACTGTAGCGTGTTCTAGGCGGAAATTTTGGCGATTAAAGAAGCTCTGTCCTGGCTGAATAAAAACGTGATATCTGCAAAGGATATCCGCATATTTTCGGATAGTCAGGCCGCCATCAAGTCCCTGGACTCGGTCTCATTATATTCTAAAACCGCCCTTGAATGCCGATCATCTCTCATAGAGATGGCAGAGCAGTTCAACATTCACCTTTGTTGGGTGTCGGGCCACAGAGACATTCCAGGGAACTGCAGAGCCGATGAACTCGCCAAAATTGGAACCACTCTACCTATCCTACCGGACCAAGGTAGTATAGGTATTCCAATCGCTACGTGCAAACTAACACTAAAGCTGGATGCCAATAAAAGAACAGACCTTAGGTGGACTGCTGGACAAACATGTCTAGCGACCAAACAGATCTGGCCAAGGCTGGATCTGAGTCGATCTAAGTGTCTGATCCTTTTAGATAGGAAACTTCTCAGCGCCATAATAGGTGTCATTACCGGACACTGCCTCATAGGCAAGCACGCAAGAAGGCTTGGCGCTTTTACTAACGATTTCTGTAGAAGTTGCATGGACGAGGAAGAGGAGGAGACAATCCCCCACCTACTCTGCACATGCCCAGCTCTCTCTCAGAGAAGGAAGCTTCATCTAGGAGCTTTCTTCTACAACGACCTAAACGATCTAGAAGAATAGACGTTAACAGTCTCCTACGCTTTATTATAAGCTCAAACTGGTTCCAGTAGTAAGAAGATCATAGATCCACGTGGCGTCACAATGGGCCAATAGGCCTAAGTGGGTTGGTATTTCCAACAGCCACTCTTACCTAACCTAACCTAACCTAAGTCTCTATTGGAAAACCCTTTATAACAGAATCGGTATTAGTAGGGTTTTCACTAACAAAACTTTGTCCGTGTAGGGCTAAAGCGATGTGTAGTCAAGGGAGCACGTAGTCCACCGTATACCTTACCTATAATGGCGTTTATGTGGGTACACCAAGTAAGGGTCCGGTTGAATATCGGATCAAGGTTGTTGGCGGAGTCAACGTACTCTGTTGGACTTTGAGGTATTTGTATTTATTAAATTAAGCTTTTCTGCGCATATTTAAATTTAAACATCTTATTGCATTGCGCAGTTAAAATTTGTTTTACACACTCATTTACAAAAATTATCTTAATCCTAATAACAAAAGAAAATAAATAGAATATGAAAGTGAGAGGAAAAATGAAAAAAGAAATAGAAAATAAAAAATAAAAGAAGAGGAAAGATGAAGATAAATAAATATAGTTTTAAGTAGTAAATTTTAATAGGCATATGTATCATTAATTGCGACTTGTGTAGTAATGTAATATGGTCTTTTTTGAAACGATTTTCTGTGTTGACTCTTTGGATGTTTGTTGGGAGACTGTTCCACTGGCGCACAGCATGAGCGAAAAATTGACGACTGCTATTTAAAAATTTGTACCTGGAAGGAGGATGGTTCTCTAAGAGTGCACAAACTTGATTTTTGTGAACAAGTAATTCGGTGTACCAGACTAAATAATTCTATGCAGTGCAAGGACAGTTCAATATTTTAGAATTGAATCCAGTGAACACCCAGCTATTTGGTTAGAAAAGGCAGATATGTGATCATACCTTCTCAGAATAAATATATATCTAGCACAGCTGTTAAATGCAACATTTAGCTTTCTCAAGGACGAAGTATCTAAGCATGCGAAGATTTTGCATCCGTACATTATAATGGGCAGGACGAAAGACTTAATAAGTTTCATTTTGACTTTTGCAGGTAGATACCGGTTTGTCGGGCTCAGTTCCCTTAGAACGCCATATATTTTTGAGACAACAAAATTTATGTGATCGGTCCAATCGAGTTGTTTGTTAAAATAAATCCCCAAATTTTTAATTTTAATATCAGACTCAATGACGTCATGACAGCAAAATCACAGTCTCTTGATTGTTTTCGAAACTAGAAGACACTGCAGATGTGGGAATTTTTGTTGTATAACCGCACATCATCCGCATAGATATGATAATCGCAGTAGATTATCCTTTTATATATATCATTTATGAACATCGCGAACAAAAGAGGGCCAAGAACAGATCCTTGAGGCGCCCCAGATGATACGGGCAAGCTCGATGATATTCGATCACAATGAAATACAGCTTGGGTGCGATTTATGAGGTATAATGCTACAAGTTGCACTAAGGCGCAGGTCGTTCTTAGACGAGCAAACAAGTATGCGCTGGAGATCTTCATTTATCTGCGCAGTGGCTTTGTGAATTAAATTCATTGGAAAACTTAAGTGGATCTGATCATCATCAGCGAACATGTTCAACAATCTTGGGCAGTTCGTTTACATAGAGCGAGAAAAGAGTTTGCGATATTAATACTAAAGCTCATGCATTCGGTATTTCTTCCAGCTTTTATAGGCATCATCACGTTTTTTCATAAGCTCTAGGATATTAGGGGTAAGCCATTGAAGGAAAGAGGGCTTGGCAAGTTTTGCTTTTAACGGCACATGTTTGTTGAAGAGGAAAGCAATATTTTCCTCCAAAAGTTAGTTAGATCATCAACAAAGTGCATCCGAAAAAGCCCCTAAACATGACTTTAGAATCAACAAATTCGTTTTTAGCGTGGTAAGCTAGATACATCAAGTCATACTTTGAGAATGCAGGTGCTGAGTGTTGGCTATACAACAATACTTTCCCCATATCGGATACAAAAATTGAATCAATAAGAGTCCAAGCAGTGATCGTAAAGTGAGTAGGGGTAGACGCGTTGACCGGGTTTTGATCGAGCGATTTCATATTCTAAAAAGCCTATGGAGCCGGATATATTTAGCAGGTTACAATTAAAATCACCACAGATAACTACGTTAGTGGCAGTATAGCCTTTTTCCTCGAGGATGGCATAGAGTGGTGATAGCGTTTTTTGGTCTGTAGACTACACCGAGCAATATTTTCTCATGACTACATATGAAAATATTTTTTGCAGGAAAATCAAAAGCTCTATCTTAATCAATATCTAAAAATGAGTTAAAATAAAGTGAAAGTATATCAAGTGTACATCCAATGATATTTTTGATGTATGCCGACACATGAGCGTGCAATATTATTAAGAGCAATATTAAGCCTGCGTTTAATAAGAGCAGCAGTACATCAAAAAATATTGCAGCCGTACGTTATCAAGGGAATTATTAAGGTCTTCACCAACAGTGTCTTCGTTTTAAATGGTGTGAAGCTTTGAGATTGAGACTAATTTCTAAGGCAGCCAAATATGTTCATGATAACTGAACGAATATGGTCGTCCCAATTTAATGCTGAGCTAAACCAAACCAGACGCCGAGATTTTTAGCTTTGCTTACAAATTCAACTGGTACATTTCCAAGCTGGACAAGAGGGAGACTAGTTGGGATAATACCATTTCTATTTATAAATAAACATTTCGTCTTTATCGGATTGAGTTGCAAGTAGTTTTCCTCTGTCCAGCATTGGATTCGCTTAAGGTCATGATTAAACTGCAAAGTGGCATGATCAATAAGCTGAAGATCGTCAGCAAAAATGTGAAAATTGGAGCTCTTAGTAATATTAGGGAGATCGTTTATGAAAATTGCAAAAATCTAGGGTCCTAGTATTGATCCCTGTGGGACACCTGCTGAAATTTCAACAAAGCCTGACCTAAGATTGTTCGCGAATATCGCTTGTTTTCTTCCAACTAAATACGAAAAGTTGTATAAGCTTGTTAGCTTAACTATAAGTAACTCGTGATCAACGGTGTCAAAAGCCTTAGAAAAATGTAGTAGAGCAACTCCCATGTAGTCAGATACCTTATGGTGGATACCTTCGTAATCCCGATTGATAAGCACTAACAATCCGTTCACGCTGTAGAAAATTAGAAATTTGTTGGTGTATGATTTTTTCGAAGACTTTTGATAAGTATGAAAGAATAGCAAGGGGTCTGTATCCCATTGATGAGGTACCTGCTCTTTTACTCTCTGGGATAGGTATAATCTTTGCCTGCTTCCAAGTACTCGGAAGAATTGATTTCGTTATAATATTGTTGAAGATATATGTAATTACTGGAAATACGTATGGTAATATTATTTTAATAAAATTTTCAGTATGGCTCCAACAACATCGGTTTGATCCACTCTGCGGAATTCAAGTGAGCCAGCCGGTGAAGTTTGGATGTATTATGGACAAGTGCCCAAATTCGTTTGAACCTTATCGAATTCTTTATTTAATTCATCATGATCGACCTGATCTACCTCAGATCTTAGGTTAGGTCCTACACCTAACTCTCAGTAGCACCACAGTTTCTTCAACCAACAATTTCTCCAAAAAGACTCCGACAAACCGAGCCGAAGAATTAATTTAACCCCAAATTCGTGTCCTTCAATTATCACTTTTCCCATTTAATTCGTTGCATTTTTGTTTGTGTTTCCCGCTCCCCAAAATTCCCAAAGAATTTCCCCCGTTCAACACAAAAAAACGGAAAAAAAAAGTTGCACTGTGCCTGTGTACGGAAAAAATAATTTCCAAAAAAAAGGAGAATAATTCTGCTCTGCCTCCAGAAATGGTTGTCTAAATGAAATTCAGAAATTCTGTAATATTTTCCGAATGCCTTCAATTACCAGTGAGTGCGTAAAGATCCCGAAAAATAGGAATAGCGAGCAGGTGAAGTCGGATTTCGAATTCCGGAAAATCGACGAAACTCGACGGAAATCTGGCGAGAAAGCCCAGAATCTCTGCCACAAGCGTTCTCGTGAAGCGTTCCACCTCTTCGCCGTGAAAAAGTGCATTCGTGTTCAGCAATAGAAAGAAAATTCTCCGCATTTTTCCAACGCATAAGTCAAGAAATCTCAAAATCTCAATCGAAGAAATAAGTGAAAAGTTTTTTGTTTTGGTTTTTTGAGTTTTTTTTTCAATATCTTTGTTGTTTTTGTATTGTTTGAATTGGCCTGCTCGCGGTGTGGTGCTAGTGAAGGTGGATTCTCTTCGTTTTGAGGTATTTCTGTCGGCAGTCCAAATTCGAACCCTCTCTCTTTACGAATTTAAAATGGGACATAATGCGTCATTGGAAATGGAAATATTAATAACGCATTTATGGATGTAGCGGTAAATGAACGCACTATGCGACATTGGTTTGGAAAGTTCCGTTCGGGAGATTTCATTCTCGAAAAAGAGCAACGTGGGAAGCCGAAAACGTTAGTTGACGACGATGTTTTAAGAGCAACGGTGGATGCGGACCCAATGAAATCAGTGAGGGAGATTCCACAAAGCATGGGAGTATCCCCAAAGACAATAAGTAGACACCTTACTCTCTTAGAAAAGGCAAAGAAACTCGATAAGTGGGTACCCCATGAACTGAACGAATCCTAAAAACTACGGCGCCTCGAAATCTGAGCATCGCGTGTATTAAGGAACCAACCTAGACCGTTTTTTCACCAGATAGTCACCTGTGATGAAAAGTGGATACTGCATGATAATCGTGCAAGATATGGGCAGTGGTTGGATGCAGATGAAAAACCGAAACATACCCCAAGCCCGATCTTCACCCAAAAAAGGTTATGGTGACAATTTGGTGCACATCGAAAGGACCAATCCACAATGCTAGACCTCATACCTCACAAGTAACGCTGCAAAAACTGTTGTAGTTGGGATTTGAAATTCTTCCGCATCCATTGTACTCGCCTGATATTTTGATATTTCCCCAACGGATTACCATCTTTTCCGCAATCTGGATTCATTTTGCCGGCAGAAGGTCTTCCGGAACCGAGCTGAAGTCATAAAAGCCTTTGAAGATTTCATTGCCTCAAAAAGTCAGCACGTTGGAAGAATGTCATAGATGCCAACGGATCCTATTTCGATTAAATGAAAGTTTACGGAAAAATAATATTGGCTTTTGATCGAACATTTCATGTGGTAGAACCCCATATTTCCTTTTCCAATTAAAGTTTCTTCAATTTCACTTCATTTTTTGCCTCTTCCTTTGCTAGTTCCAATTGCTTGGTTTCAAACGCTATTTTCTGATTCCGTATACTTTTTTCAAAATCCACTTTTCGATTTGTCGATGGAAACCAGCAGTGAAATTGAACTAGAATTGCAAATATGTTTTTTTTCTTTGCTTTTAGTGAAACTCACAAGAACCTAGTCGAGAACCTTTCATCATTTTGTGATTGAGATTTCATACAAAGATGTATCCACATCACAATCAACGTCGAATAGAATACAATTAATATCGTCTCTAGTTGTCTCAAACACTACATTGGGATTAACACTCTTCCCTTGGCCGAATATTTGTTCGGGTATAGTTTTGCGCTATAGCCTAGAATATACATACATATATCTTAATGCATTTATTTACACTCGTCAATGAAAACAAAACACCACACCTAACACGCTCTTTTCGTTTCCATTGGCAAAGAGTTCAGCAACTTTCCACGTATTTCATTGATTTTCATTGGAACTCAATTGATGCCTTGGGGCTTGGAGTGAAGGTGATTTTTTAGCAATTTTGTTGTAAAACAAGCAAATACTCCTATATATTACCCCAAACGATCCAGGGTTTTCTTTGACTCGATCCACAACCAATTCCAAAAGATCTCTTGTCTCTGCATCCGACCAGCGGTGAGTGGAGTTCAAGCGTGCACGTTTGAAGTTATCTATTTCGTTTTTCTGCAAATCGATACAAATTTCGGGTTAAAGCAATCAATTCTTTACTTGAACTCTAACTGGCATTATGGGATCTTTCTCAAAAACTGTGACAATTGATACAACTGACTGTCATAACAAAGTTTGACATTTGTGAGTTTGCGTAACTTTCCGCGGAAAATTATAAGGCCTGAGTGAACTATTTGCCAGTTCATTTACGAGGTGATACATTTCGGCAGTTTATGCAATTTATGAGGCTTTTACATGTTTAAGTGAATACCCATAATAATAATAAAGGATGACCAGATAAGACCGATAGAAATTTTTTTTTAAAATAAAACAACAACTGTGTGAGATATAAAATTAATTCTGGCTTTAGTTTGAAGCTACGTTTATGCCATTATGTGTGGAATATCACGTCATTCAAATGGTCACCTCAGCTTCGCTGGTAGTGCTTCAAGCGGACGATCCAGTTTTTGATGACTCGGTCCAATATGTGCGACATTATTCCGGCAATAGCACGTCGAATGCTGGCCTCGAGCCAACATGATCGCCATGATCGTGGCGGCCAATTGATGAACGCTCGCGGTGAGATGACCCAGTCGCCAAATTGCTCATTCGCAACTTCACGCATTGCGTCGCTTGTATGGCATGTAGCGCCATTTTGTTGGAATCGGATATGTTGATGTTGTCGAGCTCTGACCACATAAAGTCGGTTAACGTCGCGCTATACTTGAGAGAATTAACGGTAACGGCATCTCCTTCCTCATTTCGAAAGAAATAAAGTCCGATGATGCAGCCATGCCATAAACCGCTCCAAACTCTGGACGCATTGATGCTCGGCCTAAAACTTGTGTATTGTGTTCGCTCCAATTATGGCAATTTTACTTGTTGACAAAGCCGCTGACCCAAAAATGGGCCTCATCCGAGAAGATGATTTTTTGACCTAAATTCGGATCTCCTGCCAACATTTCCAGCGGTCAATTAGCTAACACATGGCATTGTCTCTGGTCTTCCGGCTTCAATTCTTCTGACAGCACAAACATGGATTTAGGCCCAAATCCAACCGCAAAACTCGCTGGCGGTGCACAATTCAGCTGGCGGTGGCTATGTTTTCTTCATTTCACACCAATCTCTTTCTGGTTGGTGGCATAAGATCGAAAAGAGTGTACTGACGCTCAAACTTTTCGACGGTGCGACTGAAGCCATGATGACGACCGACCTCACGACGAAATTCACGCCTATTTACAACTGAGCTGGAATTTCGATATTATTTTTTCATAATTTCCGCACGTTCGGCAAGCATGATGCATGATGATGAAGTAGCAAATCTTACTGAATATTTTGACGGCCGGATGTCATTGGTCACTTTGACAGCTGCTGAAACATAACAAATGGAAAAACTATCATTGCTGTCTGGTCACCCTATAATGAAAACGGTGAATGCTTGCAATAGAACAATAAACGCAAAACACGCTAATCACGTATTGGCAAAAAGTGACCAGTTTGTGTCACTTATAGATTTGTGAAATAATTCTTGAAATTTCTGGTGCTGCTTCGGAATGAATGACGAAGACTTCAGTGTCCTCTTATGGATTCTTTTCATAGATCCTTTGTGTTTAGTTTTATTCTAATTGCATAATGCCTTAGCATGCTTTGGCAGGTGAACGCATCCACAAAACAGAATCAAAATTCGTTGTTCATTTGAATGATTTTCTCGGTTATTTGTTTGTTGTATAGAGGTCATTTCAAAACGCTACTATTTTGTTCTCTAATAAAAATTTACGCTGTGCTGCACCCTAAGAACCCATAGATCATCTACTGACAAGCTTGGAGTACAACTTAAATAATAATGTAATAGGTGACAAATGGTCTTGCAAAATCTTAATAGGAAGTTGCAGTTGGTGTATACTACATCTTGCTCACCATTTTTTTTTTTTTAAATCCCCTCTAATCCAGAGTGGAGATCAATTCTTCTGTGGCCCCACTGTACGTCATTCTTCGGATACTAGTCATAGCCGGGTTGGTTGGTAACTTTGCATATGCCAAGTTACCACAAGCTTAAATAGGTCTTTCCCTCGCAATACAGAGCCGCATGTTTGTTTCAGGTATAGTATCTAGGAATAGAAGGCATTTTATGTACTATACAATCTTGCATCTGGGCACATAATTGCAATAACCATGGCTCGTTTTATATCAGTCTATGACCAATAATACGTACAGCAGAAACGTCGCACAGTGTACACCGAAGGAGTAGTTGGTGCTGTGGAATGCTGTATTGAGGAGGAAATGAATGATGTTTCCATGAAATATTTTGTCGAAATATCATAGTTTTCGAGAAAGATTCAGCTCGTGCAAGGATTGAAGCCACTTGACCATAGTGTGCATCGTACGTTCGGTGAATGAGCCGAAAACGAAATTGCTCTTGGTCCTCACCTTTACCACAAAATTTGGTTCATCGATGCGATGGAATAAAGAAAGCCTCTATTGAGAAGTTTGGTGTGAACCATTCGTCCAAATTTCTTCAGAAATAATGCCTACACGTTACAGTTAACGTAGAGCTCTGTGGATCCTCGATAACTAACTTCTTTCTTCCCCATTTGAATGGGATAAATAAGTCGATGATCAATTAATTGAAGGGAACATTCAATGGGGACATAATTTTGTGGAATACACCTCAATCTACGCCGATGAGCCAGAGACAATTGATAACTTGGGAGTCAACCGTCACCGACTTTTAGCCGATATTTGACCCCAGCCCCTTGAAACCTTGATCGAAAATTGGACAACAAGATTGGGTATTATTTGAGACAGCCCCTAAATACTAATGGCGCGAAAATATCTTTCCAATAATGCGAATTCTAGGAACTATTTAAAAAAACATCCTTTTAACTTGAAATTGAATTCTTTTAATGGAAACCAATTAAGGTAATACTGGTATTTGTCTCTATATCTACTTAGATCTATGTTTTTATTATTCCTGCAGTCTCTATTTGACTCTATTTGAAGGATTCCTTGACACCAGTTTCAAGTACACAAAGATCAACCTCAAATACCGAAACTTGTGTAGCTCAATGTGTGGTTATTTTCTCCATAGTATCTCAGTCAGGATATCCTTAAAGAACTTTCAGTTATGCTTTCGAGCATATTTCTATTTTTGTCTGAGGCAATGTTTTCAAAGTGTTTTGGATTATTGAATTCGCTCTACATCCTGATGCACCATGCACAGTTCATGGTTTCATTTTTAACCATTTTAGACGAATCGCATACGTGCTGCTAATTAATCCACTTGAAAGTTGTTGTGCGAATAACCTCAGCTTCTTTTCGACTTTCAGGCACTTGGCAGTATACTCCATTCACGGTATATCCTAGGCAGTGGCCTGATGCAGTTATGCATGCTTCTGTCTACAGTCACTTTATGCAGAATGTTGAAAGTTTAAAAAGGAAAAACGACTATCTATCATCTATCAAAGAATCTTGAGTCTCAGAGCGACTAAGGATGTCTTCATCCGCTTTCGGTAACTTCTTGCTTCTGCTCATTGGAAAGCTTTCGTAAAACAGAGCGATTGGCAAGTCTGAGGTTTCATAATCAAAATTAAAAGCGGAGCCGAGATAGACAAAATGCCTAGCTACCACAAAGATATATGTGATTATGACATTTTGTCCCCCGTGATATCTGGACTTACTTGCTCCATTTTTTTCACTTCTGTTACAATACTCTCAAACACAAGAGTAAGAACTCAATCAATTCTATCAATCGTGTCAGTATAATACCAGCTTGCATAAGTAATTGCTTGTATCAGTGTGCGAAGTTTGCATTAAATTTTACATAATCTTTACGAGTATGATGTTAAAGAAGTCACATAACAGTGGGAGACGTTGTCCTTATCCTTAATCAAAGATGTGTGTGTGAAAGCTTGAAAACATTCCTGACGGCTTCTTAACGTCTATGCTATTGATCTTCAACACCTAATACCGGTTGTGAAAGCGTTGAAGAAACTCTGAGGGATACGCGTTTAAAAATGGTTCTGGCAGTTTCGTCCAGAATCCTCGTAGTGTCGGTGCTGGAGGAATGCCTTGCTTCGATCAGGTGAGCGAAATGAACAAACCATATGCTATCTATGCAGAGCGTATCCTGCAAAAAATTCAACTAACCCTAGACCGTTTCCAGACGTGGCTTCGTGTAGTCTATTCTTTTCCGTTGTATTTCATTATTTACAATTTTGGCATTAAAAAAAATCTTCTTGAATCTTTTTGTTTAAACATTCTACATTCTTTCCCTACTTTTAGTAAGTAGGCCTGAACGAGGAATATTAGTGTTAAATGGGTACACTTACGTGCTGAAGAATCAAGCCTTTTTGATCCAGTTTATCCTGCAAAATAACTTTTGTTCTCTGTAGCAATCAGCGAATTTTTATGTCACAATTTGAAGCATGTCCGAACTATCACAACACACTTTCTTAATGACGGTGATATCAACTTTAAAGAAGTTTATAACCTCAGCTTGTTGTTTAAGTGCGCATGGGCTGTTTAAATTTCAGGCGTGGATTCGAAAGTTATTAACCCTTTTCCGTTGCGCAGGTCGTCGACAAAAATGTCTACCTTATCTCGGCTCTCTTTTACACTGCTAGAAACGTCTTGGAGGTTTTTGATGTGATATTTCAGTCCAAAGAATACTTAAACTCGTTGGAGTAAGGTCATGTAACGGTCAGTTTCCTCATGAGAACAACCTCAGTGTCAAGCCCATTTCTAGTGCATCAATAGTTGATCACGTCAAGTGCTGCCTACGCTTTAGAGCATCACATATTGAATCCTGTCAGCACCCGCAATCAGAGTCCTATTTACCAACGTTGGTCCTATAGGCCAAGTGACACATATGCGACTTCAATTCTTCCCAATAGATTTTGAAGCGCAGTTCACATGATCTTCCTCGCAATTCACAAAGCAATTTTACGCTTAACTGTACTCTCCACTAGGGATATCTGCTTAGATAGTACGCCATCAAGTTCAAACATGTGACTACCAAGAGGAGACTCTTCCTGTCTAAATGTGTCGAGGAACTTGGAACAACTGTTTTCTAATGTCTGCAGAGATATGGGGTATTCTCTTAAACATAGTGAGCCGTATCAGATTAGAAAACCGGACATTATCCGCCGTTCTAGCGAGAATTCTTTGCAACTTCGTCGCATATGTTGGTATGTTATGTAAGGTACCCAACGAATGAAATATGAGAATCTGCCTGTCAAAAAAAATATTTAGATTGAGGGACCTGGTTTAAGCCTATAAAAGGTCAACACTATTGATAAAGCGTGATCGCGGACCACCAGTCTACATAGAATGGCTTACATCTTCTCGGATATCTTTATATACGTGCCTTATTTCCGTCCACCCCTTGCTCTTCTTAATCTGTTTCTACCCTATATCGGACTTTCATCAAAAATAGGCTTTGTCTTTCATTGGAATAAACACCATCTGCACTTATCATCTCATCACAAACATACAATAGTTACAAGTTGTATGCTCTCATAAGATTGGTTGGGATAGACCTATAAAATGTAACAAAGTTGTAACACTGGTTTGGATTTCTGCCTTTACAGACAGTTCACTATAGCCTCCATCATCATATCCTTTCAATCAAATGGGGTAAATAAATGACGCGGCTGCAAGAACTCTGATGTTTTTCTACACCTCTTGCTGCTTCTGGGTCTGCCACCGTCTCTGTGGATGTATGTGTATGTACAACATCACTGTTTGTACGAATGAGTGACATGAATTTTTGATTCCCCACTGAGTAGCGTGCAACAATTGGAACAGAAATATAAAATGTAACTAAAAATGTCCTTCGGAGTGTGCAAACATTTGTCAGCACCCAGTATGCAAGGACATGCCGTACAAATGAGTAGGGGAGGGGCTGAATATCAGCCTCACTAGTCGATGGAGTGATGTGTTTGTGAGAAGGACTAGCTAACGATCGCTTCATTCATAGCATTTAACGCTTTGTTCTTCAATTCCCAAGAGCGCGTACGAGTTGGAAATAATAATTGCGAATTACCATAAAATATGCAAGAATTACGAAACAGTAAACGAGGACATAAAGGATACAGAAGTGGAGCACAAACGATTCCCGTCGTCGCTTGCCGATGGTTGTCGGTTACTGGTTGCTGTTTGCGATGGTACTCGTATATGGAATTCCGAGTACGAGTACACAATAAAGACTACACTGAAAGACGAAGAGAATGAGAGTAAAACAAAACGAAAAAATATGGAAAATTGATTGCGCAAATATTTGAGTACTTAACGAGGAAAAATTGAAAAATCGTTCCTTCTGCACCTTATGCTACAATACAAGTAAGCAAGGTACCTGTCTATACTCGTCCTTCTACTTTGTGTATCCCTCCAGTTCAGCTTAGTATGCCTCATACACTGATTTACTTGGATGCGTTTTTTTTTTTTTTTTTTTTTTTCTTATTCTTCTTCTTTTCTTTGTTGAAAGCATCATTTGAAGTCTAAACACTGGAAATGCTCATAGAAGCTGTATCTACGTACTCGTACATATAAATTATGAGCACATGACTTTTTGAAAATACTCCTACGTTATTGTCAAGGTGAAGCCTGGAGAGCTACCTACACCAGATATCTAGCGTGCCACACAAGCCATTGTTGCGTGCAAATATTATATGAATTCTTTTGTGATTTTTTTTTTTTTTTCTTCAAACACTTTCTTGTATCCTTGAAGCACTTAAAGCACCGGATCTTATTGTTAAGTAATTTATTTCTGTAATGCATAATCCCTCCATATACAAAAGTATGTACTCGTGCTTTTGGTTGGCATTTACCTTAAAACGTTTGTCTTGCCATGAGCTTACAGACGTTATCTCAGATATTAAAAAAATTCAAATAAGTCTGTATTCAGGATGCTAATGTGGATGCGTCATTGACAAAGAAAATTGTGCTGTTTCTGTAGAAAGAGACCAACTTAAAAGAAATGGAGCTCTTTAATGGACATAAAGGATGACCAAATACAGACTTGTTTATCCGTTTATGTGGTTAATCTTCAGACTGCATTAGACTTACAGCGAATGCAAAGCTGGACTCATGTACCGCACTAGCGAAGGAATGAATAATGACATAAGTCTGATCTGGATCACAAAAAGATATATCCTGGACAAGAAGATGGTTTAATTTCTTTTCATTCGACAGTAGTCTTTCCTGATGACTTGTGCCTGAAAGGTGGATTTTAGGACTCGCGCATGACTGCTCAAATTTTAAGGTTCAATCTGAAGCATTCAATGCGAACTGCTTCTAGGAAGTTCCAACCTAGTGTCCAATTCTTAAACGAAACAGCAATCTCTCACCCGATCTGTACACCTTCGACAAGTTTGTTAATGTCTATCAGATATGACACTAATGAAGAACATCTTGACACATCTTGGAAAAAATGCGAGGGGTTTTTCCAAGGAAGCTTCACTTGCTGTCTTTATGTCTTGTATTGCAGGAAACTGGTTAGGATATAGCCCCCGCCAAATCAGCAATAGTTTGGGTAAAACAACAGAAAGGGAGATTCTGAACAATGTGCAAAGATTAGCTTGAACATAGAATACTCGTTTTACCATGGAGGTGCTATTGGAGTTTACTCGATTATGTCCACGGTTATGGATACGGTAGACAAAAAAGTTTTTAGAATATCTGAGAGGGAAGCATTACTCTACAAACTTCAAGCTCTGATAGTCCCCAGATCTGACCTTTAAGAAGGATTACCTAACGAAGATCAGCAATAAGAAAACTTAGACCAACGAATGTAATATCTACAAATTAGGCCACTACACGATAAAGTTGACTACAAATGGTTCAGGGACTGATGGAGGTGTGAAATATGTGCCATAGACGTTTCAACCTTGAGTAGAACTGCGGAAATTTTAAAAAATCAACAATGTCAGAAGATGGGGCACCATGACACTTGACATCTATGTCATTACGTTGGAATTGGTATAAGAATATCCAGGCACACTAAGCTAACAAGGCAAGCACAACAGATTAAGCGTCAGTACAAGCAAGCATAAGGGATAACGCATCATCGGACTCTCTTGCAGTATAAGGAGCAGATGCATTCTTTCTAGGACCCGGGATATAAATGCATAAGTTTACGTATGAATAACCTCTGAACCTTTATTGGTTTTCTAACTGGAAAATGTAGGCTCCAAATTAGATTCAAAAATCGGGAAACAGCCTGAAGTAGCGTTTTTTTTTTTATATCCTCAGCACTGTGGATGACTCTACTAGCGATTACTACCTTCTACGACTGTTATTAGCTCATATCTAAAAATGTTCGTTCATGGCTTGTTAGGTTAGTACGTTCTTCTTAATATTTAGTACAAACGAATGTTGAATGTTGTTTCTGGAGTAGAACCTTTCCGTTTCATATAGTGCACATGAATCACTCTCCTTTTTCGGTGCAACAGCGGTGGCTCAGGCAGTTTGTCGCAATTTGTATTATTTCTCCGTTGTTGCTACTTCTGATAGAAGTACCTTGGATGCAACTATGTAGTGGTTTCTATTAGGAGCTCGGAATGTTCCGACATTCACAATATTGAAGGAGTTCCTTGCATCATTCGCAGGACAATCAATTTGATTATGTTCATGTAGATCACATGTTCCTTAGAAATGAGGAAACTGTGTTTCAACTATAGTGATATTCTGACCCGTAGAAAACTCTGTAAAACTGTGGCCATTTCTACCCATGACTATGCGGTCATTGGTCCTATCATTCGACATCTTTGATAGTCCCCTTTTTCTATTTGGGGTTAAAACTTCCTTAACGATTTTAACGTAGTATTAAGGGCACAGCACGTAGATGCTATTTACTTCTGTTTATGGCGTACTTTTGAGTTGTACAGTGCTATAAAGGCTTGTAAAAAACTGAATCCTAGGTAGGAACTAATACCCTCAAGGCAAAATTGGAAGGCATATCGTAGGAATGCCAAGGAAAATATTCTTCCTGTCTAAATTATGTCCTGACCAACCGTCTAAAAAGCTCTGGGGTAATTTATCTATTGTACATTCTGTTGGAATTTGTTAAAAACATTATGCCAAGAAAAAAAACTGACGTTGATGAACTTAATAATCTTATCGTTTTCCTAACTTTTCTTTTGATCCTGACGGTATTTTCCTTAAACCAAACGCGATTGGGGAGGATGGAATACGTTTGCGATTCGTGGAACTTATACTTTCTCATATTGTAAGCTGTATCACAAATTTATTTAACATTTGCCTTACGTCTTCCACTTCCCTGAGTGTGTGCCGAAAAAGTATAAGCCTTCATAGAACTTCGATTTCCATCCCATAAGCACTTTACATTGAGTATCTAAGATTTTTGATAAAATGCTGGCCAAGCGGATTTCTTGTCAGCGTAATTGTTTTAGTTTACTATCCCCTACTCAATACTCAATAGCTATGATCAAAATTGTTGACTGTATTGGAGTGCAGTACGACAAGGAGAACCTTGCACTGCTCTGTTTGCTAGACTTCTCAAAGGCCTTTTGATCATGATATCTTTTTGAAATTGAAACTGCACTTTGGATTGAGCGAATTCTTCTGCTCTTGGCCCAATTTTGCAGCAAGTTTTCTGCAATGCATCCATACATATGTCCGACGATGTGCGGATATATCTTTCTCGGCCAATTGGATGCTAGGAAGACCTTGCGAATAAATTAAATTTAAATCTGTATTCAGCAGTAAAATGGCCTCAAAATAATGGTTTGATTTTAAATCCGATCAAAAGTTGTCCGATAGTGACGAGAAGCCAGACCTAAATCCTCTAACTAACCTTGGGTGCAAACTGAATCGTTCCCTTTCCGCCATTGACCATGTAAATTATATTGCAGCTCGTATTTATGCAGAGTTAATTAAATCTCTACTTGTGCTAATCTTTATTTATTCCATAGCTGTATACTTGAAGTTAGGTTATCAATTGTAACGCAAATTACTCGTTGCTTTTAATGATGTGGTGCGATCTGTGTTTGGCATGAGAAGTCATGACCAAGTAGCCGACTACCACAAATTTGTGTTTGGTTGTTTATTCCAGAATTATTGTAAAGCTTGGTGCTGTATGCTCATGCACAAATTAATACAAATTAAGGACACTTATTCAACTTTAATTAGCGAGACTGTTTTTCTTTTTGTTTCGGAACAGAGCCCTCTGAGGAAGAACTCGGTCATTGTACTCCTGTTTTGTTCTATTTACTGAAATTTCTCAGTCAGTCGCAGAAGGATAAGTAAGGGCTTCAGTGATAAAGTTCCTCTAGTATTGCAACTTTATGTAAGCGTAGGCCGGACATTCACAGCAGTAGCGCTTCACGGCGTCTTTAACAATCACAGCAAGGGCGATGACATCTTAGATTCTTGGCAAGATTAAGTTTGATCTACCGGCAATCTAAAGAGCCATCCCATCTGCAGTTATGCTATATGAGACCTAGCCAAGGACGCAGTCACAACTAACGTAGGTTTGGGTTTCGAAAAGATCTCCTGAGAGCCTCGTCCAGCAATGATCCCATTCTGGACCCAGGCAATACTCAGTGAATTCAGCCTCCCGACTGCGTGCATTGAAGTCTTGCATGCTCAAACTACCTCGGATGTCTTGCAAAGGTTCTACAAGGCTTGAGGCGCAGCAAGGCTATTACTACACAAGCTACTGCTTCGCCCCATTAACCAGTTTTTCACATTAAATTCGGTGCCATGAGGATTGCGTATATCTTGGGTTGGAAGACCGACGTAAGTTTTCCTAACGTGGAGTGAAATCTAACGCCGTCGTTCTCCAGAAAAAACCAGCGCTGCATCCCAAATCGGTTTTGGAGCCAACTGTGGAGAGCCGACTACATTCCTTTGATTATTTTGCTGGCACAGATTCTGGCCGAAACCATTCCTGTGTCCATAATTCCAGTCAAAAGACAGTGCAAAATGACAGTGACAGCGGCAAGGCTCCAGCACGTATTGTACCAATATACCACCTTGATTGTTCCGATTTGAGTTCTGTTTTTTTTTTGTTAAGTTGGTAAATCTGTTATTGATATTCCCTCAAAATCATAGCATCATAGCTTGACATTTACAAAAGTTACGTAGCCAAGACTACATCTATCTCTGTCTGAGTTGGCGACTTTTTACAGTTGTACAACTTGTATTGCATTTATTAAATGGTGGAAAAGTGTTTCGGCAACGATTTTCTAAAGAAAACGGTCGTTTACCAGTGGCTCGAGCGGTTCAAAAGTGGTCGTGAATCAATCGAAGATGATGAACGCAGTGGCAGACCATCGACATCGAAAACCGACGAAAACATTGATGGAGTAAAAGAAATGTTGGTCAATAACCGCAAATTAACCATCGGAGAGATAGCGGACTTGAACATTGCCTATGGATCCGTCCAAAACATTTTGGTTAATGATTTGGGTTTCCGTCGTGTAGCAGCAAAGTTGGTGACAAAAGACCTAAATTTCATGCACAAAACAGACCGTTTTGACGTCGAAAAAGAGATGATTTGCGAGGCTGAATCCGATCCCACATTCATCAAAAGGATCATTACTGGAGATGAGACGTGGGTTTATGAGTACGACACGCAATCCAGACATCTTGCAAGTGAATGGCGTTCACCAAATGAGCGGAGACCAAAAAACCACGTCGTTTTCAGTCAAAAAAGAAGGCAATGCTCACGGTTTTCATGGATTACAACGGTGTAGTGCAACATGAATTTTTGCCAGAAGGCCATACAGTAAAAAAGGGTATTATTTGGTCGTTATGAGACGTTTGCGTGAAGCAATTCACCGAAAGAGACCAGAATTGTGGGCAAAAAACTCGTGGATTTTGCACCATGATAACGCAACGTCACACAGTGCCACCATTATTCGTAATTTTTTCACGAAAAATACGACAAATACCATCCAACAGCCACCGAATTCACCTGATGTGGCTCGCTGTGACTTCTTTCTGTTCAATCGAGTTAAAAAACCACTAGGAGGAACGCGTTTCAGCAGCCGAGAGGAAGTAATGGAGAAATCGCAGGAAACATTAATGGATATACCGAAAACCGAATTTAAAAAATGTTTCGAGGGTTGTATCAAGCGCTGGCATAAGTGTGTTGCAGTCAATGGGTATTACTTTGAAGGGGACAATATAAAGGGTCCGCCATCTAACGTTTTTTTTTCAATTAGTGCATATTTCGTGAATGGTAACACTTAGCTCATGTCTAATTTGACAGATAATTAGTTTTATCGTCAGTGCGTTTAAAACAGACCCAGGTGTGCTAAAAAAAACTCCCATGCATTCGGGATAGACCGTTCTTTGGAGTTTGGTAAGAGCAGCAGTGACATATTTCGTGAACACTTGTTTGATCAGACAGCCGACACATAGGATATAATTGGCCTCATCATAGCCCTGTAGATCCAAAGGATCCATGTCTGCGACAGCTCCATCTCCTTTGCACTTCCAGATGGCTGACAATGCCTTGGAGGCTTTGGACGTAACATGGTGGGTTTAGGAAGTTTAGTTATCCAGGATGACGCCTAAATACTTAACACGTGCTCAGCCATTTTAAGTGTATTAATACCCACTTGAGTGTTAAGTTCTTTTTAAAAAAAAAAAAAAGAGTCTTGGAGAATTAGGGTCAGAACAGTCAACTTCCACCTTTCCGCTACTTTTTCCACATCTTAAATGTTAAAGCTGCTTTACTTACGTACTTAGACGGAGATACAGTTTGTTGTTGCCTCCAGTTGCGCATACAAAGTTGGTTGAGGCCCCCTTTTAGTTGTGTGCCACACCTAAAAGGAGGTCGTCCTCTACAGCGTTGTCAGCCTAGAGTAAAGTGGAAAACCTTCCGAGCCGGGGCGCTGGTGTTCAGCCATCTAAGCCGGGTTATCCGAGTTTTGCTGACGAATGCTTTTGTTTGCCGCCTTTACTAAAAAATCTCTAGAAAGAATCTGGGGCAACAGTATACAATTTCGTTATTAAGTTGCCCCATAGGCACCTTCCAACATCAATGACCTGGAGGAACAATCTTAATGCTTATTACACTAACCATGTGAACGACGAGAGTGTGTGCTTTAACGACTTTCGTTTTTCTCTAAAAGGAAGGGCAAATTCAGGAAATTTATCCGTGATGCTAATCTTTCACGTCACTCGAACAGTTGCCTCAGAAGCTGACTCAACTACAACACTCAATGTCGCTGACGGCAGTGCGATTCATGTCCGGTTAAGTAGAAAGTAAAAAGAAGAGCACGGCGCTTTAAGCAGATAATTAAAATTGTCCTCAATGACGTAAATACGTGGACTTTATCATAAGTGGTCGAGGAGGCGCTGGGACGTAACGAGACGAAAGAGCTTCAACTGGATTACGGCCCTACCTTCATCGACGGAGAGAGAAGGAGACCTACTGAAAGATTCAGAATTCTGTTAGGTGGCTTAATGTCCATAGGCTAGCTATTCGTTTCAAGGTACTACACTCTTCCAAAGAACACCTTAAGGGATATCTTTAGAAGTTTGAATGAATCCTTTGAAGCTCAAGTAAACAGTTGCCTTGAATTATGTAATAAAAGCCACACCCTTCCTCCAGTCGATTTATTTTCAATAGAAATTGTCCTTGAAAATCTTTCCACAATATTTAAATATCCGTAAGCTACGGTAAGACTTTCTGCGAATCAAAAAGTTCAAAAAATGTTCACCAAGTCAAAGACAAATAAAATCTTTACACCGATTTCAAGCTACCATAAGCAAAGAACATTTATACGCTCTAAATATTACCGATTCCGTGGATGCGTACACCTCAAGGTTATGTACCAAATAGGTGCTCCATTTTCAAAAGCTCAACATCGTACTCCTAGATACTCGAACAACAATTTTCCGTCCTGCAGCCACACACAATCACATTGTAGAACAATTTATGCGTATGACATATCCTTCCAACCAATTGCGCTTCGATGGTCTTTAGTTTCTATTCGTATCAGATGGTTGGATTGGTATTCACTGGTCTATCTTAGTCACCTCTCCAAAGAATCAATTTTGATTCATTGCACGCTAAAAGGGGTACAATTTAAAATATGAGTAATTTCAGTTGAATATGAAAAAAAGGATTTTTATGTGAAGTCAGCTCGAACCTCCAGAGAAACTGCAGACGATATGGTAATCCCAAAGGCAGCTGGCGCACAATTTACTCGTAGCAATGACATTCTGAATGAGACCAGGAAAACGATTAATGCAGAACCACCATCCTTGGTGGTTTCCTATTGTTGGAGTCAGACATGGTCGAGCAGCATCCGAATAGCGTTGAGACATCATTAGTTCGTATGTACACTCGCACATTATAGAGGGATAGAGACAAAAAGCAAAAATTACTGAAAATGTCCTTGCGTTCCTTAAATATTAATTTTTGAGGAGAGCTACCTACCTCACAAAATAGGACGAAATTATCATAAAGATTTTCAGCATCAGGACGAAGTCAGAGAGAGATGGAGTAGAAAAAAATAAAAAACTCACAAAAACAGGTTGAATTGTCCTTCTCGTACTCGTCCTTATGCTCGTCCCCATTCCCATCGTCGTCATCATCAAAAATATAATAATCGTACACAACGAGATGTGTATTCACAAAGGGCCTTTCCTGGAACAATAAGTAAAATCGTCGATGAATGATAAAGCAGGACTGGGGCGACGGGAACACAGCACCAGTGTGGCCAAAATAAAAATACAGTTTCTATGCGCAGTCATCGTTTCTCGAAAACTTGTTTTAGGCTTTACAATTTTTAGGGCTCAGATTGCCAGTGATATGGATAGCAATACGTTGCTCAGATAAATCAGACAACTTCCGGTTTTAACTAGCTCTGTCCGGTCCTCATCTCTTCATAACTCAAATAATCGACGAGAGTGGTTAGCAAATCCTTCCAATCTACTGCACTAGAGCATAACTTGTTGAAGAAAGTGAAAGTATGTAAAAATGGATGGGATGTCCCAAGCAGCTATCAAAGAATGAACTACGAGTAGCTTCAATATAATCATATAAACGGCTGAAAACCAGCCAGAGCCTTTAACAAATCCAATGTGATCTATCAGTTTTGCTTTGCTGACGTCCTCAAGTTCTGCAAAAGGTCTATACCTCAGGTGTTTGGCATGGCGTATTTCGAGGCTAGGCAGCAAATCTGTGATAGTGTCTATTTCTTCTTCGTTCCTACAGCTTCTACAATAATTTTTCGAAGAGGCTCCTATCTTGCTGGCCATCTTGCCAATGAAGCAGTGGTCAATTAGGGCACTTGTTGCAATATTGATGTCTTCTTTGTTTAGTACGAGGAAGGTATATGTTCTCCCTGGCTACAGGGAGCGTGAGATGACACAGTCACAACTGGAAATCCATGTTTTGTTGGATCGTTGTATGGCTGTAAGTTCCATTTTGCGTTTCAGGGTTTCTATTGGTATGACATATTTATGTCGTTGTGCGCATCACTCCTATGCAGAGAGGCATGCTCCCCTGCTAGCTAATCCGTTTTCTCATGCGCTTTCACTTTTGTGTGTCCAAGTCCCAGCAGATATCCACTCCATGAGATCCATAGAATCTACTTAGAGCCTAACGACATTTTGTCGTATGGTGTTTCACATATATAAAAACGGAGTTTTCCATTGTTGGTTGCAGTGTTAGTTAGCCAGCCATGTCTGCTAGGAAATGATTCAACCCTTGGCACGATGTAGTCAATATCTTTCGTCAGTTTTGATGTTTCGTACTCCTGTATCCTAGACAAGTGTTCTAAATTGTGGTGCGGCCAAAGGCTTGATGAGGTTGAGCTTTACCTCTAGTGCAGCTTGTGCGACACACGTTAGTCGCAAGTCTTTGAACTTCCACCATACCATCGCACTATAGATAAGAATGGGTCTATGGCCATGAACGTCCTTTATATTATACATGGTCTTAGACCAAAAAAGTTTACCAAAGATTTTTTGGCATGCGTAGAATGCCCTTAATGCTTTTTTGTTTCTATTCTCGTTTTCAACTGAACTCATAGCCTGGGATGAATCCTAGATATTTAGCTTCGGATGAAAGTTATATCCAAACACAGTTCATTCTAGCAAAGATTAAACTTTTTATTTTACTTGTTAACAACACTGGTTCAGTTTTGACGGATTAATCCCTAAACCGTTTTGCGATGTCCATTTTGCGAGTAAGTTTAAGGCCGACTCCCATTAGTTCGCTGATCGTTGGCAGATGTTTTCCTCTCACCAGAATGATTGTATCTTCGGCGTAGGCTATTGCTTTGACATTCTTCAATTCAAAACTTGTGAGGACGTCGTTTACAGTAATAAGCCACAGAAGAGGAGATATCAATCACACATCCGCGTTGAGTTCCTCTTGCACCCGTTTTCCTGACTGTGTTTCTCTTAAATTCTGAATTGATAATTCGGCTCTTCGACATGTACTGAATACATGAAGCTTGTCCAGGGCCGGTGTTTACCTTACTAAATACTGCTTCGACATCTATGAAGGCGGTTTGCTCTATGTAGTACATAGTCTTTTCTATGGCAGCTACAATTCGTGCAGTGCCGTCTCTACTGATTTTCCTTTAAGGTAAGCGGGTTGAGAATCGCATAGACTGTGTTTGTTGAGTTTTTGTCTTATACGTATGTTGATTTAGGATTCTCTCCAGCATCTTTGACTGAAACAGGGATAGACTGTATTGGGTCTGTATTGCTTAGCAGAGGAGTGATTGGGTATTTCTGATTAGGAGTTATAACCACTTTTACTTCTTTCCAGCTTTAGACAGGCGCTAAAAGTAATTTTAAGCCAAGGTATGACATATGGATGAGCGTTTTGTAATATAACATGGACGAGATTAGCTCATCTGCTCCCGCTGACTTGTAGGCTTTGAACGATTTGATCGCCCTTGTTATTCTATTCTCTGTGATAAAGCTAGAGATTATGAATTCTTTGGGAGTTGATGTGGCACCACACCCACTCAATTATTACCTCTTCACCAATTTCCTTACATGCCGGGAAGTGAGTTTCCATAAGAAGCAATATTATCTGACTATTATCTGTCCAGACTTCATTGGAATTTTTTAGATATCCTGGAGCTTTTGGATCTATAGAGTAGGGTAGGGCTTTCCTTAACTTAGCTGAGTCGTTGGTACTTTCCATCGCATTGCAAAAATGTCCCCAGGACTGCCTCTTGGCCATTACAATGTTTGTTGTGTAGGAGTACAGCTCAGACCAATATTTGATCCAATGCTCCTCATTTGTAGTGTGCTTTGCTTCTCTCAGAAGTTTTGTGACCTCTGTCCTGTATCTTTTTAGTTCGTTTGTTGATTTTTTAAATCGAATTGAAATCACTTCTCTCGTTTCCATCGAAACGATGGAAGTTATTTGCAACCACGCAATGAAGTAACTAATTGCTATTTTATGCCAAGTGTCTGTTTTCAGTGTAAGCTTCACATTTCCTTAGCAAACCTGGCTTTTCGAAAAGTAAATCTAGGAAAAATAGCAAAAATAAATTAGATACAAAAAGCTTCCAACCGATTAAGTTAGGGGGGTAAATTATCGACTACGTCCATTCTGCCAGGAACTTGGGGATAATTTTCAATGATATCGTAAACTGGGCTGACCATGCAGCTGCCACTATCGGCATAGCATACAAAGGTCTTCGGCTGTTATGTGCCCGCATGTTGCTGAACAAGACACTTCTTATATATACCTGCCGTTTTGTATGGAAGCAAGTTTTTCTGCAGTGTTGATCACAGTACAAGGGGAAAACTTAATATAATGTACAGGGTGCGCCCTAATTCGTCAAGGTTAATTTGGAAAATAATTTCTGGGTATATTCTATGAAAAAAATCGTTCTACAGTAAGGGTCTATCTCCAAGGTTGACATCATTTTTCGAGGATTTAAAAAAAGGCCTACTTTGGTGTACCCTGACCCAAGTTAACGGAAATTTATCAGTTAAATTTTTTACGCTAAGGTTACAGTTGCTTAGAAACGCTATTTGAAATGTTTGCATTTCCAAACCAAGAATACGCAGACATTATTTACATTTATGGCCTATACAATGGAAGTTCAACTATTGCACGACAAAGCTACCATGAAATTTATCCTAACCAACGGTCTTCTAGTAAAGGAGTATTTGGAAATACGATCAGTTTCAAATACACAACCTAAAGCGGGAGCTCCACAAGTTTCTCCTTACTTCGGCTGACGAAAAAATGCTAGAAGCTGTTATTACAGATCCATGAATCAGCATCAGACGCTTAGCTTTGCAATTCAATGTTTCCATACAGAAAATTTCTAATATACCGCATCGAGAAAATCTTTATCTGTAACACCATACACCCGTGTAAGAACTGCTTCCCGATGATTTGGAAAAGAGACTTGAGTCTTCTAACTGGTTGTTGGAGCACAGATTGGAAGACAAAGCGTTTATCAGCAAATTTGCTTGGACAAAGGAATCTGAATTTATCCTGGGATGGGATCATAAATTTTCATAATCTTCATACGTAGGCTGCGGACAATCCACATACAAAGAGATATAAATCATTTCAACACAAATTCAGCGCCAATATGTGGCCATATGTAATTAGAAGCAAGTTAATCGGCCCCTTCAAACTACCACTTAGGCTGAATTCTACAAACTGTCTGGAGTTTTTGCGAAATGATTTACCAGATCTACTGGAGAACATTCCACTGATTCAACTAACTTCGTCATATTTTCAACAGGGCGCTGCTCCTGCCCATTATGGTCGTGAGGTTAAGAATTAGCTAGATCAAGAGTTTGATAGCCTTTGGAAAGGAAGAAGTGGACCAGTTCACTGTCCTGCAAGATCAATTCATGGGCTTTTCTGCAAACTTGTTGATGATTTCCTTTTTATTATTGTCACGTTCGTAAGAAAAAAATAGTAACACGTTAAGTTTATTACGCATTCTATGGAGAAAAGTGACCTCAAAGTCAGAAATTAGCATGGGAAGGAAAATGGAACTGGTTTTGAAATTGGATATCTCAAGACTACAAGGGGCATTTAATATATTCTCGGTATCGATATGAACGAAAATGCGAATTCAATTTAAATTGTTTTTATTTTTCAATATAATCTCCCCTAACATCAATGCATTTGTTACATCTTGAGATAAGCTTTTTTAAACCCTCAAAAAAATAAATTTCCTCTTTCTCTGCAAAATACTGCAAAATACCCATTTATTGCCGACTTGAGTTCTTCATCATCCGAAAATCTTTTTCCACGAAGACATTTTTTCAAATCCGGAAACAGGAAATAATCACTAGGGCCAAGGTCTGGACTATATGATGGGTGTTGGATTTCTTCGAAACCACAATCTCGCGCAGCAGCCTTGGAAACTCGCGCCGTGTGAACAGGAGCGTTGTCATGAAGAAGCAACACACCCGCTGCGAGTTTACCCCGTCTTTTCTTTTTAATTTCCTCCCGCAAATTATGCAAAGTGGAAGCGTAGGATGTGGCGTTGATGGTTTCACCTTTTTTTTTGTACTCAATGAGCAAGATTCCCTTTGAGTCCCAAAAACCTGTGGCCATGAGTGACGGAGTGACTTTGAACTTCTTCGGGGGGTCTGTTTCTTTTTTATGCCACTGCATGGACTCTTGTTTGCTTTCAGGGTCATAGAGGTGGACCCATGTTTCGTCCCCAGTAACAATTCGATCCATAACACCGTCCGCGTTCTCACTACACATCACCAAAAGCTCTCTACAGCATGCGATTCTCACTTTTTTCTGAGGCGCTGTGAACATTCGTGGCACCCACCTTACACTGACCTTTGAAAGGTTAAGATGGTCATGAAGAATGGTGTGAATGGTACCAATTGAAAGCTTGGTGATCTCTGCCATCATTTTCACCTTTATTCGGGCATCCTCAAGAACAAGTTTTTCGACTTCTTTGATGCTTTCTCCCGTACAAGCAGTAGCCGGGGCGCCGGAGCGGGAGTCGTCTTCAATGCTCTCTCTGCCTCTCTTGAACTCACTTGATCACTTTTGCACAGTTGATAATGAAGGTGCGGAACCCTGGTAAACAGCCACCATCTCTTCATGAATAGTTTTTTTACTTTTTCCTTGCTTAGTGAGAAATTTAATTACAGCGCGATGCTCAATTTTCACCATCATCGTCTCAGTTGCCATTATGATTCTGTTTAACTAGAGATAAAACGCGAATTAATAATCACATTTATATGAAATTTTACATGAATGCACTAAAATAATAGTATTACTTGATAAATAATTCAATTTATAAGCTTCACCCCGATACCGAGAATATGTTGAACGCCCCTCGTAAAACAAGATATCGACTTTGCTTAAACGCAGTTACAAAGGCTATGATTCCATCTAAAAATAAAGTACCAGACGAAGTTTCTGCTATTACTATTAGCAGACCAATTTCCGTTAACATAGGTCAGGGTAAAGTAAGCCTTTTCTCAAATCCTCGATAAATGATGTCAACATTAGAGATAAACCCTTACTGCAGAACGATTGTTTTCTTAGAATATACCCAAAAATCATTTCCCAAATTATGCTTGACGAATTAAGCTACGTTCTGTATAATAACTTCCCAAGATACATTTTTCAAATCATAAAATATACTTCGAAATATGTACCTGCTCCAGAAGAATAACGCGTCTGACGTTTGATAAGCTACACAACATTAGCGCAGTTACTTAGCATGGAGTCACGACATCCTAAGTACCTGCGCAACAGGCTAATGCATACCAGCACTCTAAGAACCGAAGACCTGATACTACCAAGATTTAACTGCCTGCAATCTGAACGCACATTCTTCATCCATGCAACTCGCTTATGGGACTTACTGCCAGGCAGCAGAACAAAAACTCAAACACATCCAAGAGTCATCTTTTCAGAGATACCTCAGAAACAACAAATAATAAAACAATTTAATATAACAACAATAATGTATTGAAAGTTAACTAGTCTGTTATGTTAATTTATATATTTTGCACTTATCTAAAAGCATTTGTAATTGTATTTCGAAAAATTCTTGCGCTATACTTAAGCCTTCACTTGTAATGAAATCTTAATTTTAACGTGAAATATTTGTTATTAAATAAAATATAAGCCTCTCATATCTCAGTGTTTAAAGACACATCTGGTCACATTTCACCCCACTAACAGAGAGTGTAGCACAGACTCCAGTGAACAAAAAGAAAAAAAGGAATTTTCAATTTGTGTTCAAATCATAATTTAAATTTCTCATATTCAAGTGCATATCCTTGACGAAAATCGTGTTTTACTAGAGATTTAAAGCTCTTCTCCCGCTTCTTTTCTCTTCTCGTTCTTTTGGTCTACCTTTTCAATGTTGTCCTTGCGTGTATAGTAGATAATATACCTATGTACTCGTATGTATGTACGTTTACTCCATGTATGGAAATGAAATTATAATGAGGCCAGGAGACGGATTTGTTGGTGGTAACGGATGCCAAGGCGCTGACGGTGGCCACGAGCGGTGAAAAGATAAAAATGACGATGCTGTAGAAAGTCAAGGATAACAGCTACTACGAACTGCCAACTGTCATGCTGACTGTTCGTTTAATTCGTAAGCTATGTGTTTCCTAAACTGTTGTTTAGCTAGAGTTCTGACAAATCCTCTCGTCTTTTAAAGAAAGGAGAAATTTGCTATAGAACACAGAAAACATTGTATCTCGATGTGTTTATTTAACAGGACGCAAACAACACATGTTTTAATTTTAAGAATTGGATAAAATTCTGAATTATTTTTTCGCTGGGACTCGTAGACGAAATATTCCATACAAACTATGAGAATCACCGGTGTGTGCTTATGCATGAATTTGTGAGATTTTCTGCTCATTAAAACCACCGCCATCCGAAGCAAATTTGTAAGTTTCTGCAATTCAGTTGAGAATTATCTGGGAACTGCTTTTTTTTTCCGAAAGCCAATTTCGCAAGAGTGAGTTTTTTGCCCGCGTATGTTACACACTCAACAAAACTCACACTATGAGTTTGAGAGTCCTGACTATACTACGAGTATTTTGTCAGCCGAGTGAGCTGAATTTAGGTTTCATACTCATTGAATCGATAATTTAAGAATTCAAATTAAATGAGAAAACAAGCTCTGCGTACTTCGTCATTACGAGATAAAGAAAATATATGTACACATACGTATTTACACAGGAAGAAATTGATAATTATTAGAGGACATCTACGAAACTCGCATGCTCTATCTAAAGAAGCAACCGAACTCTAACTACACCGTGTACAGAAGCATTTCTGTTTGGAATTTCATTTTTTTCTACAAAAATGAGCCTCAGTCTACCATTAATATTAACAATCGATCACTTTGTGCTTTGCGATATTTTGCAAAAGGACATTAGAAGAACGAAAAACTGTAATACATACTACTGTGATTGCTATATGGAAAAGAAACAGCGCTTATTTGGATGCGGATTTGCCATATCCGGCAGAATTAGGCAAGAAATATCGAGCTTCCGACACGTAAACGAGCGTCTTATCACAATCCACATCAACGCTAAACTCCCTAACATAAGCGTAATATGCGCCCACAGCCCTACGGAAGAAAAGACGCAACAAAAATGTTTTTACGACTTCTTCTACACGTCATATGAGCAATGTCCGAAATATGACGTTATGACACAAGAGGACACGGCGCGACGGTCTCCGGATCGTGAAACACCAAATCAAATTAATCACAATGCAATCAATGTAAGACATGCATCCAATATTCTGGACGTCCGAATGTTCCGGGCAGCCAACACTGACTCGGATCACCACATCGTTTCAGTTAAGATAAGAATGCGGATTTCCTGAACGCCACAACAAAGACGAACTACTATGAGAAGATATAAAGTAGAAAAACTGCAATCGCAAGGGACAGCCAGAATCTTCCCCGAACGCGCATCCCGAAATCTCTCAACAACTGCTACTACCGGCAAGCTATCAGAGACGCCACAACTGCTGTGCTGGTTTTCACTCGAACACAACCAATAAATCCCTGATATGATAAAGAATACCCGCAAGTGCATGCAGCTAAACAAGAAGCATACAAAGTGGCGTTGCAACGAAGAGCGATAGACGATCGTGCGCTCTACGACCAGAAGGGAAGGGAAGAACATCGGCTTATCCAGAAGAAGAAATAACAGCACGAAAAGCACCCGATCGAAGTTATTAAGTTGTACTCCAGGAATAACCCACGCAAGATTTTCGAACAGGTAAATGGAACGTGTCATGGCAAGAAAAGTATTTTCACAGTAGTTGCTGAGAATATTGATACATTTTTCTGCAGACTGTATAAAAGCGATGATCTGAATATCTGAGTTGAAATGCAACAAAGCTGCTGGACCCAACGACTTTCGACCCAAGGTATTCAGATCTGTTCAGAAGAGTGTATGCCTGATGATATGAATCGCGATCGTTTGCGCGATCTACAAGAAAGCAGTCCCCTCAAATGCGCCAACTATATAGGTGCAAGTGTTCTCAACATCGCATACACGATATTTCTACTTTATCTTGGTTCTTAACGAGGGAACTTGAGCGCACATAACCGCGTCTCAAACACGTGATACCTGTTTGTTTTTTCTTTTAAATTTGCTCACGGATTTATAATTTGGTTGTATACAGCGAAGGAAAGAAGAAAGAGACGTACCGATAAACCTTGGTTTCAAATGTTTGAAGGTTATAATGATTAGGAAATAGTGAGCTAAGCAGGGCATTCCTATTCTACATATATTTCATGATATTTTAGAGCACGTCCGAGAGTAGACTTGAGTATGTACTGGTGAAATTCAAAGCGAGACCGGTATTACGGTTAAAAATTTGAAGGGGCGGAAGGTTGTTGGCGATTTCTATGGAGCACCGGTGGTAGAAATAGCGATAAAACAGAGTGATATTGGTATCACCTATGAGTTTTATCGCACAGTTTTGAATCCTGTCTACATGCAAAAACAAAAAAAGACCCCCACCAGGCACGGAACAATTTATATGATGCCGATCTTGTTGGGAATGCCCAACGCATCGTAGTCTCCAGCCAATCTCACGTAAACCTTCTTCTGAATATTGCGTCTGATGAGGATGTTCACCTTTGAGAACTGGATGTCCCAAGAACTCCAGAGTGTGGTTGCCTCCGATCTTATTCAATGAGGCTTTAGTGGTCAATAAATACATGATGATGTTGTAGGCATCCATACGATTGCTGATTGCAACATACTTCCTTGGCTATTTTGGATTACGTGACAATGTTAAGGTTTTTGTCATATTTGTGAACGTATGAAACTCTGCATTAACTACCTTTAGACTAGGAAATTCCACCTTAGGCATGTTCTGTAAAAAACTCAAAAATTCCAAATCGATATAAACTCGATTTAACATCTAATGCCGCATATGAAAGCATTTATAGACACGAGCTATATAGAGCCATGTCTAGCTCTAGCATCCCCGTCCAGCTCGTCCAGCTCGTCAGTCTGTGTAGAATAACGATGGAGAACGCTTGCTGCGCTGCGTCGAATCTAACCTGGAGGGACAACGCAGTAGAGGAAGACCTCACCATAGGGGTGCGCACAACCAGAGGACCTCAACCGACTTGGAGGTACGCTACTGGAGGCAGTTAGCTAAAGACCAAGCTAACTGGAGAGGCTTGTTAATTGAGGCTCAGGTTTACACAAAACTGTAGCGCAACCTATATGTCACAAGTAAGAAGATAAGGTACCTATTTCTACCCAACTACGAACGATTTTCCATTTCCCTCCTAAAGGGTATAAGAACCAGTAAAAATGGATTACTGTTCCCACTTTTTGGAGTCCGTCATGTTTCGAATCCAGATCCTCTTTTGAAATATTCAGAACATATTCTTCCTGAGTCTATACACACAAAAGTGAGTGGAGTTTGATCCTTTTTACTACAGTTTAGTGGTTAATGATTGATATACTTGAAAGCGGAGAGTTGAAAGATAATTGCTAATGCTGATGACCGAGCTATTAACCTTTTATAAAATCACCCTAATATCTTAGAGGAATTCCTACAAAGCGTTCTTAATTAGCTTTTATATACGTGGATTGAATGTAAGTCCCCAAATGGCTGAAATTTTTTGATAATTTTGACATCTAGAACAAGTAACAGATCATGTGCGAAATATTACCAACTGGTCATTTTATTTCATTTTAAACGACCGCACAGTGCGAAATCTCCTTTAGTTCTGCAAATCTATTTTTTTAAGATGCATTGTCACTTCTGTTTTAATGTCTAGGACGGAACGGTTGCTGGTTTGGTTTTTCTTGCCATGATATCAAATTAATATCACCTGTGAATAAGAGCAGTTGTACGGACTTTTACAATATGGTTTTCCTATTTTCACCTAAGAGTTCCGCAGAATTTTTTCACTTATTGTATTGAAGAAATCACATGACATCTTATCGCGTTTCTGAGATCTTTTTCTAATTTTAAACGTTTTCGTGTCTTAACGTATATATATGTATTAATCCCTCATATTCGAGCTATCAAACGGAGCCTTAAAATCCATAAGCAGGAGTTCTCAACCTATTTTCAAATAAAACAAGTTGCGTGTGAGATATGATTAAAAAAAATTTGATCGAAAGTGTATTCACTGAGTGGCGTGTAACCGAGAGGCCCAATTTGCGAAACAAAGTGACTTTTAAGGCATCAATCGTCTGCGGCTTCTTCGGGTAGAACCGTGATTTAATATAGCTCCACCAGAACAAGTTTAATGGCGTTAAATCACACAATCTCGGTGGCCGGTTGACGCCACCGAAAGGCGAGATAACCATGGTGCAGAAAATCCTTGTTGAGACCAAATGTCATTCAGATCAATATCTTCCAATTTAGAGTACAAAAAATTGGTTATCGTCGGCCTGTACCTCTCGCCGGTGACAGTTATGGTGGTGCCAGTTTAAAAATTTTGTAAGAATTACGGGCCAAGGGAAACACTGCAGTGACAGTGTCTACAGTGACTGCAGTGACACAACAGTGACTTTTTATGGATGGATTTGTAACTTCTGGCTAATGAGTCTACTTCCAACGGCTCCAGAACCCTGTCAGCGAATACTCGATGCTGCCTATGATCGTTTACTTTCAATTCCTTGGTCAACTGAATTTTGGGTTGTTGCAGGCCTAAGTCGCGACTCAAAGTTCGCCAAGTAGAGGTCTGCAAAAGGCCAAGTTCTTGAGCGCGACGAGAAATTGACTGCCTCAGGTTATCATTCGCGCCATCGTTCACTACAGCAATGTTTTCAGTAGAATACGGGTGTTATGTGATAGCTTATTTATTTCTATTATTTAATTATTTCGGATCTGTGTACGAAAGTATGTAAGTACTGTCTAAGTAAGTACTCATTTTAATTGTAAAGTTAAATAATATGCACGCATTGCTCAATACTGTAATTTTCAATGATGATTTGCCCAACATTATTTAATAAAACTTCCATATTCGAAAATCCGCTAGTTGCTACACCTTTTCTTGTAAGGAAAATATCTGGTGAATAGTCATCTGATAAGGATTTGGCAAAATGCCGACAAAGGACTTTAGATGTCCACTCGTAAAGGTAGATACGATCTTTATGTCAAAGTAAATGATTCAGTTATTCCATTCGTTGGACATATTTTTATTTTTACAGGTCATTTGGTGTGCCAAATAGTGAGCCCATTTCCTCCAGCAACTTTATTGGTCATAAATACGGATATCGCTTTGTAAACTTTTTCTTGGCCAAGTAGATGTATTGACTATCGTAAACGTGGAATGGTGTATTATGCCTAGAGACCCCTCTCTCTATTTCACCGATTTCAAAAAAGTTAATGTTTCCTTTGCTCGTTGAATTTCCAGGCAGTTTCCCATGGTCCTTGTCTATAGGACCATTCCGCCTTCATCAACTTCAGAACATCGAATGCAGTATCTTTGATGGCTTGCTGACAGTGAAGTCTTCTGCGCTTGATGTTATCATCTTATATAAGTTTCAACAGTCTCAATTCCCAAATTTATATTTTTCTGTAGTTGCAGTCCTTCGAGCTGGAAATGCGTTGCAACAATGAATTAATCTGATAAAATGTTAATCATTGGTTCGTTGGAGATGTTAAGGCGTGAAGGCCTTTGTTACGCAAGCAAAACTAACACATATGATTTTCACGTCGTGTTAAGGACATTGCTCGCAAATTTTTAATTGCAGGATTGAAGTTATATCCACTTTGTAGGGTTCCAGTAGTTGCTAGACGACTGGATGAGGTTTATAAATTGCCCGATTTGGTACTTTAGAGAAGAGTGCTAGTATCTGGTAGTGCTAGCTTAGGGGTGATATGTCGATGCCGAAGAATATAATTTCAAACAAAATATAAATGATCTGTCCCCCAATATGTCAAAGTTGCTCATATTCTTAAAAGGGCCTACATTCAGAATCATTTAAAACGACAGTATTTTAAGTAGAAGTACGGGATAAAGATTTCTCTAATTGAATCGATTCCTTACCGTAGGAAATCGTGGAACTTGCAAATGAAACTCTTGCTAAAAGATGTTTCATACATTAAACAACTTCTAACCTCTTGGTATATGTATGTTAAGCCATCTATAGAGATCCGCCTCAGGGTCCCATCTAGAAATATCCCTAGAAGTGGGGCTAACTTTAGAAGTTCACAGTAAATGTCTTATCTCCATTTCGAAATGATCTGAACATGTGATAATGAAAATTCTGAATACCACACCACGGAAACGAGTACACCTACGTTTGATTAAACTGAGAGATATTTGTTTATTTTTACATTAACGCCTTTGAAAGAACACAATGCGAATATATGTCGTCTGATTTCCAATTTTCCCCAAATAAGTCTGGGCTATTAGTCAAGCACAGTTGCCTTGAGTCGACCTTAGATATTTAATTAAATTCAACAACCCCAAAGACATTTTCAATGCATAAAAAAAGGACTTTCTTAAGATAGTAGTAGCATGTGTGCTCGCCCGCTTGACGACAATGGAAAATTTCTATAAGAGCTTAACACTTTCTGACATTAATTGACCTTTCACCAGATCCATTCAGCATTCAACATATGAAAAGGTTCAATTCAATGCATAAAATTGTATCCCCAAAACTTAGTCCTTGTACCTTTCATAAACAAAATTCCATGGACTTGACATTCAATAGTTATCAGAACAAAAGAATTCCAAACAATAACATCATGCTCCACTTCTCTGATTGCTGCTGCTGTTATTGCTGCAGCAACAGCGACACAACAGCAGTGAATCCTTCAAGCTCTTGAATTAGTTTTGCAAAAATAAACAGAAATGTCCTGGTGTTGATTGTTCGAGTGAAAAAGGGGGAACAACGAACCAACAACCATCTATTCTATTGTCCTCGAACAAAATTAAACCCCAAACTGTTGGTCATAGTCCAGCAGTAGCTAGTAGGCAATACTTTCACTACCATTCTCATCGCAACAGAGAAGGAAGAGAAGGAAGTGGTGTTCCAACCCTACCGTTTATGTTTGTGGGAGTAGGGCGTTTCCTACTTTCCCGCATGAAGAATACAAGTCACTCGGGTTTTTGTTACGCTGTCAACAAGCATTTAATAAAGTCCAAATACCGAAGAGTATCCAATCCCCATGGCGTAACTACTCTCTGTGTTAAAATATCCATAGCCTATCTCATCACGTATATCGGTACCCAAGGATTTATCCCTCACTCGGACTTGGACATCCCCACATATACACACCATATACTCGTACTCGTACTCCGAAGTGAAGTTGATTTGGTGCGTGCGTGAGTGGTCCGAATCCGAACCGACCAGCAACGATGACATCGTCCCGTTTAGTACGTGAATTGTCCCAGGCACGTAGCTCAGACAATTGCGGCCGGGGACATCAGCCCAGTTAGGACCAAGATAATAATCATTTGTTTGCATAAACTGGCCCCGGGTATTAGACGGCCATTAAATTACTTAAATGCGCCATAAATCCATTTCGCCTCGGTAGATAGGAGAGAGGTAATGCCTGTCTCCAACGATGCGAAACCTATTCAATGGATTTGTTTTTAACAAGAGTTACGAATGCAGATGCAGTTTGGGATGACCATGCAGTTGGAAGTCGGTGTTGCCGTTGGCTTTATTTAAAAATAAAGGCGGTTTCCTCTATACTGTTTTTAAACACAAAAGGTTTCAGATTGTTTTGTAATCGCAGCATGTACAGATGTGATGTATTTGACGTTGTATCTGCGAATAAGAGCGCACTAATCAGGAACACAACAATAGGCATTGCGAAGCATTACAAGAAAATAATGAAAAGGCTTAGAATCAAAAGTTATTGTTGCTATACCAATATAACTGACCAGTTATATTGAAAGTGCTTCAGGTCTTTCTACTTCTCCTGGAAGTTCGAGCAGATCCACATTAGATTAAGATAGGGTTGGTATTACCTAATATCATTGCGCTATTGGCCTCAATATCATTTCTTGCTTTGGTATTTCTGATCTGGTTTATTGCTCCTTCACTGCCTAAGCAGACATCAAGTCGCTCCTAGTGACGTAAAGTGTTGTTACTCGTAGGATCACGGCTTTCTTGAGGATACAGGCTTAACCATCATTTAAATGCATCTTATGTATGCTTTTAGAAGTGCGGACCTCGACTCTGGTAAATACGTGGACCCACGAAGATCCTATCATTCTCAGTCCAGAAGAAAAATCTGTCACAAAGTAATTGAATAATACGAGTACCATTAGAGTGGTTCATTAATTTGCACTACATTTTGATTATCTTTATGATTTTGACATACCTCGCGCTAATTCCTGAGAGTCCTGTGAGTTTCTACTTTCTAGATACACTGGTTTCGTATACTTCATTTTGATGGTTGATGGGGGTTTCAATTATTATTACGTACATGTCACTGCAATGCTTTCGTACATTTTCACTTACAAATGTTGGTATGTGCTAAGATGTTTGCTTTCGATCGAGCATCTACGGCAGTATAACCCAAGGAGGTCAAGTCGAGTGATATCATTGGCACGATTCATGACCAAGAATGCCAAAAACTAGTATTGGAAGTTGCATATTTCCATGTCTCGGATAATTGTCTGTTCCGAAACAGAGTTCAAAGCTTTGAAAATGCAAGGCTCTCTGAACGAAGTCGAAAGTGTGAAGTTTTTTCTGGGTCCCAGGTCAAAGCGAAATCACAGGAAGTGAGGTCTTCAGGCAACAGAGTTTCGCACAACCCAAACATGCGTTAGGACTGCCTGTGTCCAACCCAGTTAGGATTTCTATTGGCAGTTAAATATTATGTGAGCATGTCTGATAATAAAATGAATCTCCTACTGTTCTAAAAGATTCTTCACAATAAAGTTCGTTGATATCTGTATTGCGAATATCCCCGATTGGAAGACAGACGCAAGTTTTCCTAACAAAAAGTCAAATTTAGCATTGTCGTCATCCAGAAAGACACCAGAACCACATTCTAAGGCAGTTTCGGAGCTATCTATGAAGAACTAACCCAACTTTTCTTGGCTCAAATAAATCATTCGTGTGAACACGAAAAGTCGATTTCGTATTTTGTCCGCAACGTGTCCATAGCAACAGAGTCAAAGGCAGTCGGCCCCAAGGTTTTGGGATGTTATGCAACGCCAGGCTAGTAATGCCAACGTTTCCCTTCAGAGTTGCTAGACTTTTTGTACCATAACTTCACCTTTGTTGCTGGTGTCATTTGGCAAACAAACCAATTTGCTTGTTTTTTCTCCTTCAATTGTAATTTTGTGACACCCGCTTATTTGTTTAATCAAGAACAGATAGAAAGTCACAATCGTGACTGTAAAAGTGTGATTCCCACTTGAATCTGCAGCGGCGACGCAAGCAAACAAGCCAACCCAGAGGGTTGTAAAATGCCTACAAAGCGTCTAAGGTTCCCATTGCCCATGAGAAAAAAGAGAACGAAGGTGAGCTGCTCCGATTCAATATGGTCCAATGTACAAGATTATGTTGAATGTGCAGCTTAATGAGACCTTGCACAAGAAGTACAATCGTGCGACGCCACATCTCTTGCCAAATGGACCATGATGCCTTTATGTTTAGACTTACCTATACAAAGATGATCACGTCCGCACTGGAAGCAGAGGAAACGAATGATGCTGATGTCAAAGCATCAACAAAGTTTGTTGCTTCTTATGATGCTGATGTCACGCATCCAGTTCCTATTGATACTAGTCGGTGATGGTTGACAGGTTGCATATGAGTGGATACCCAGTGAAGGCGTATAAGGTGTGCCAGCGGATGCAACTGCTCAAATAGAGTCTATACGTTCGGAGATGGTTAAGAAAGTTGTTACAACAATAATGCCACCCCAGTGGCTGTAGTTCTACAACAAGAATTATATAACATTTGTGTCGACACTGAAGCTGGACTCTAGCATCAAAATAAAGAAGATCTCATCGTGTGCATTAATCTTAAGGAGGATGGAGAGTTCCATAAGTGTGTGCTCCATGAGAAGCTATAAATCGAGGTGACTTTGTATAGGCATTGACTTGTTGAACATTTGCAAGTCGAAATGGCCGATGTGTTGGACATGATTATCCCAGAATTCAGGAAGCTTTGTGCATATGTTTTGAAATTTTGTGAATCTCAAAAGATCGCTATGGATCAGTTTGTAAGAATGAATTGAAACGTCCTTCTGTCACTGGGCGAATTCGTTTATCTCTACAATTTAGGTGATGTCATCCGGCGAGATTATCTATGTAAAGAAGTTAATATGTACAATTCCTAAATCCAATTATATCGAAGAAAAGACCATCGAGGATTGCAGTTCTTTGTTGATATTTTCGAAGAAATTGTGCTTTCAAATTCATTCAAGAATGATTTCCTTACCAATGATCGAGACCTCGTTGAGGAGCTTCTGAAGAAACATCCTGATAAGGACATCAACTTAAAATGTTCCTTTTTAAAGGTAAACATTTTAGATTTAGAGTAACATGAAATGAACTACGTTGAGATGAATGACTACGTGCAGGCTCATCGCATCACGGAGCATAAAAGTGCTTTTAGAGAGGAGTATACGAATTTGTTAAAGCCACTGCTGGAGAAACACTCTATTAGTTCTGATACGTGACAAAACACAGTCGTTAAATACATTCACTACACTGTCGAAGAAAGTCACCCCCGAGACAAGATTAAAAAGTCTTCAGTTGGCATTGTACATGGCAGTATTGGAGAAGGTCAAATAATTGACTCCAAACGTCTGCAGATTATATATTGCGTCACATTGTATCGAATCAAATTGCAAATCGTGATGTCAATTCAACATTCTCGGTAAGGGTGCCTTTCAGGTTGTGAAAAGCTAGCTCAAGGTTTTGTTTTGACCTTGCCTAGCTCCTCATTAAATCGCGTCCAGTTAGATTTTCACAGATCCCTCCAATTCAACAAAGTCAAGACCTCGCTTCCGATTCTGAACTCAATGTCCCTATAATCTGGCATGCTGACCTCTGAGAGTACTTTCCAGCTAATAATCTCCTTAGCGTACCTGTTGGATCTCGTTAATTTGATTCGTAACAAATAGTGGCTGGCAGCCAATATTATTGACATTCAGCTCAGGGGATGACTGCCTCAGCACAAAAAGTATGCTTGGCAGCGTATGTTTCAAGAAGGGTTGCCATCATTTAAGAATATTATAATCCGAATTTGTGGACAACGTCTGTATACAGCATTAGGTTTAGTCGAGCTTATTTGCAAAAATATGGAAAACAGTATGATAGCCGATAATAAGGTGCAGAGTAGAGCTAAAAGTGATCTCAAATTCTGAACATTATTCGATATTCGCTCCAACTTTTCCATTATAATTTTTTTATTTTTTTAAGTGATCTGATCCGCAAATTGCGGGGGACTCTGCGACCTAAAATATCTTTTGTAACACAAAATCAGTATTAGTATGCCAAGAGGATCTCAATTCTTTTAAAAAAAATTGAGAATCATTCTCTGAGAAAGTGTCGTCTCTTTAAGGTACTTAGAGCCATGCACTCACATAAAATGTAAATGTTTCGCCGTCTTCCATGCAAAGACGTTATTCAGTTTTCTGAATAAGACCTATTTTGTGTGTGTGATATCGAAGGTGGCTGTGTCCGGTTAGAAATCCCACCAGTCTTCTGATATTATCCCCTTTGGGTTGTACGGGTTCTTTTGAGTTTTTGTGAACGAGTATGGTGGCTCTTTTAGTCTGACGAAGCCCTGAAATGTGTTCCCAATGGGATGTACACATTTTCTTCTCCCAACTCCCTATTGCTGAGTTAATTCCGCAGTTCGTCAACCATTTCATTCCCGACAATACCTTTATGACCAGGCACCTTTCAACGTTTTACTTCGTTCTTATGGGAGTGATCTTGTAGTGTATGGAAGCAGTACAAGACCGATTTGGAGTCAATGAGATTAGAGACTAATGCCTGTCCGTAAGTATATGGATGGGCACACCCTACATTCCCGTATCGAGATAAGATTTACCCACATCTGAGTGGCATGTATTTCCGTTTGAAGTACACTGGAACTTCTTCCCATTGGTTTGGTGTTTTAAACAAATATGCCAGCGGCTATCCCAGTGTCCACATTTGATCCATCCATAAACCACTTGACACCTTTAAGGTTTGAGGTGGGGTTTCACTGTACTGAACCTTCGGCCGAAGCACAGTGTCTTAGGTAGGCTGTCTTTTACCACGCTGATCATGTCAAGTTCGTAGCTTTCAGAGAGGAGATTCATTTGATCTATGTGATCTGAGTAATAAATCTCTCCTGTTTGTACTACATTACACATACGGTGACAGTTCGCCTTTTAAGATGACAGTCTTTTCTATTTGACTTCTGTCCTGTCATTATTATTTATTTTAAATAAACAACGACTTTTGTCTTTCAAGCAACGTGTTAGCATGATGCTTACTTTTTGCCACAACCACAATAAGTCCCTGAAACTAATGTAATCTCTGGATCGCCGAAGAATATTGGCAAGCACATGCATCGAAACAATAAGCACAATATCAGCGGGGTAGAAAATCTTTGAATCTAATCCAGAGGGACGGAACAGTAAATTAACACCTAGACTTAGATTGCAAGTCAAGTGAAAGCTAACAATCGAGTTGGATGGAGAAGCACATTGCATACAGAAATTTTCAAACGAGAATGAAGTCTCATAATATCTGGCAAGTCTCTGGTCGATAACTCTTCTCCTGAACATTAACAAAATATAGATAGATATATAAATAGACAGATTGATTGCTTCCAGCTTTCGGTCCAATTTTTGTTGACTCGGTCCAATATGTGCAGCATTATTCCGGCAATAGCGTGTTGAATATTGGCCTCGAGCTCGTCCAAGGTGGTTGGCTTGTTAGCATAGACTAAGGACTTCACGTAACCGCAGAGAAAATAATCGAGTGCTATAAAACCGCATGATCGCGGTGGCCAATTGATGAAGGCTCACTGTCAGATGACCCAGTCGCCAAATTTCTCCTTAACAACTTCGAATGTTTCGTCGCTTGTATAGCATGTAGACGGTTCGAATATATCGAAGTTGTCGAGCTTTGTCTACATCGGTTAACATCGCTCAATGCCTGAGATCATTGACGATAACAGTGTCTCCTTCCTCATTACGAAATAAACCGCACCAAACAGCCAATCTTTGTGGATGCATTTATGCTTGGCCAAATAGTTGTGGATTGTGTTCGCTCCAATAATGGCAATTTTCCTTGTTGATAAGCTAAGCCAAAAATTGGCTTCGTCCGAGAATATGATTTTTTGGGCAGAATCTGGATTTCCGGTCAACATTTCCAGCGCCCAATTAGCGAACTCACGGCGTTGTATATGGTTGTCCGGCTTAAGATCCAAAAAAGGGTACTCACGCTCAAACTTTTCCATAGGGTTTGGAATGGAAATATGATCTCTCGAGGTTTTCTATAATTTGATTCGTTCCATGACAGATTAGTGCCAATATTCCTTGTCGTTTACGCTGTTGTGCATATGAGGACTTCTTCGAGAAAAACGTGGTACTTGGCAGTGCAATTACTAATATTTCCCCCGGTGTTTCCATTAAAACAGCCAGGTTGTGGCCTTACTTATGTAGTTATCTGAAAACTTTGTGGATCTCCTGCTGACTGTTTTTTTTTTATTCAGATTACCATATAGCTTTCATCATATCTGTGCAGAATGGCTTCTTCTTTAGATTTTTTTTCATCTCTTTTTCAGCCTAATTCCGAGACGGAATTACTGAACTGCTACTTCATCGTTATATCGCATACGTCTTACGGAATGATTTTCTGATTTCTGGTGCTTTTGCCATAAAAACTTAAGTCTGGTTCCTAGTTCCTAACAAAATAAGTCAATTGTTTCCTTACGGGAGTTGTGCAAACTGTTCAAACTAAGTTCTCGAATTAGATTAGATTGTTGTGGGATGTGGTATTATCCATCATCCATCACAGATCACTGCGGCCATAGATAGGCCTGTTGTGATGTCCTCCATTTAGAGCTCATCTATGTGACCACAATTTGTGAGGAAGGCGCCTATGTCCTAACATCGCGTCTAACAGTTAAGACGGGTAGTTTGCAGACAAGAAATATTTCAAGAAATAAATGTCTGGTTTTTATTCAAGACAAATCTGTATACATCAACCCTGAAATTTTTTTGACAGCGCTTGTCAGTTTGACTTCGAAATGTGCAAAAAAAACAAACAAGTTAACAAAGTATGGCGAACTTTGTTCATGAGTTCGAGATGAAGCAGTGGGATGTTAAGAATAACATTAAGCGCAGCTGTTGGTGCGGTTTTTTTGCACTAGTGGCACAGACACAGGCTAGTCTCTGTAATTTGATGAGTTTAGCCTGTATTGACCTCTGTGTTGCTTTATGCCACCAAACAGCAGCTGAATACGTGATAATAGGTCTCGTTATTGCCGTAGTGTCATTTTGGGATTAAGTCCCCAATTTTTTCCAGCTAGACTTTTGCTGGTCCATAGTGAGATCCTGGCCTTGTCAATAATCTTAGAAAGATGAGTTAAGTTTTTCATCCAGTGGGATTCCTAGATGTTTGACTTCCGTTGAGAACTGCTGTTTTGTTGTTCCACCGAAGAGTGGCGTATTTCTAAGTATTCCTCGCCTTCTTCTCTTAGTGAATCTAACAATGCTACTTTTTTGGGATTAGATTAGATTCAAAGCCCTATGGAGGCGATCCGAGATTGTGTCCTCGAATTTACTGCTGATTATGATAGCAATACCGTCTGTATATCTTTGGACATAGAAGCCATCCTTGCCGAGGTTTTTTTCCATAGTTTTGAGGAAAAAGGAAGTGATGCTGATTGGTCTATATGATTTTGGTAGTTCACACGGTCTGCATCCTACCTTAGGTATACACATATTTGATAACAACCTCCTTCCACTTTTTTGTAAGTATCCTAATCCGTAGCTAGCTCTGAATAAGTTAAATAGTACAGATAACAGTTACGAGATGCCTTTTTGTAGTAAAGCTGGGAATAATCCACTCATACCATGTGCTTTGAAGGATTCAAAAGAGTTAATTGCTCAAATTATTTTGCCTTCATAAAAAATTCTTTTGCTCTGTTCCAGTCTTTTCTGAGCGGTCTATTTATCCTTCTCTGAGGAGGGTTTTCTTGGGCTTCTGGACTTATCATCGAGTCTGGGAAGTGTGTTTCGGCAAAGTGTTGAAACGTCTGTACGTTTTTTACGTATGTGCCATCAGGTTTTTTCATTGAACCAATAGGAGTAGCGTGCTGCTTAGAGAGTATTTCATGAATACGGGCACAACTTCTGTCGCCATCGATTGTATGGCAGAAGTTTCTCCACGATTCTCTCTTAGCCCTTCTAATTTTTTGGTTGTTCATTTTGAGTGTGTTTCTATATATTTTCCATTTACCATTACATTTAGCCAGGTTGAAGAGCTTTCTCGTCTCTGTTCGAAGTTTGGCTATTTTTGGTTCCACCAAGGGGTAAGTCGTTTGCTCGTTTTCCTTTTTCTGAGCAATCTTGATGAAAGGCAGTTATGATTGCCATTTTGAGATTATAATAAGTTAGCTCAATATTGTCTATATCTCTGAAGTTTGTGTTACATACATCTACCAAGGTTATCCATGAGTTGTTGACAGTATATATCAAAGTCTGTGGATTTGGGTTGTCTGTATTTTTGAGATAGATGAGACACGCCAATTCTTTACAATTTTTTTTTTATAAAATTAATGCATAAGGTGAGATCCAGGACATCTGTCCTATTGCTATTTATAAATTTGAGGTTGCTTTCCTGACTTATTTAGTAAAGACTCACCTCGTTTGCTATTATTTGAACTGCTCCAGACGGTGTGATGGGCGTTTGCGTCGCGGCCTACAATTAGTTGCAGGTTCTTCTTAATACAGTGGTCCATCAGTCTATTCAGTGGCAAGAAGTCCAAGTACCTGCGTTACCGCAGGTAACTAATCAATTCTTTCTAATCAATTTAAGTTCCGAAAATGGTCTTCCTTGCCCACCATCTAGTAAGACACGAGATGTATTCATTCCTTATTAGTGAGAATTGGAGAAGATTATACAATATTTGTTTTCAAACAGTTTTGGTGACTATTTTTTGAGTAATTATATTTTGTCGTATACGTATATTTTTCCAAGGGCTCAGCTCGTTAGTAAGTGAGGTTTCCGGTCTTGACACAGCTGTACATCAGCCTTAGTTAAAGTTTCTGACGATATTACACAAGCAAATTATACCACTGTGATAGCATTACTTGACTTCTCTAAAGCATTTGATCCTAATATTCTCTGTGATAAGCTGACGAATTATGTCAACTTCTCTAACACATTGAATAAACAATAATTCATAAATGACAACTGGCTGACAAGCTGTTTCATGTAATAATAAAATGTCTTCGTTTCTTTCTGTTCCCCAAGGATCAATTCTTGGTGCATTACTGTTCTCTCTGTTCCTAAATGACTTACTTTCTGTTTTATCTCATTGTCCGCTTTTTGACAGTACAAAATGCTAGGAAGTTAATAAAATTAAACAAGGATAATCTTAGGAGAGTAATAGGAATCCTGATAGGATACTGTCTTTTGCGGCAGCACGCAAAGAGACTCAAATTGTCGGATACGAGTCAATATCGTGTAGTCGAAGAAAATTTTTAGGGAAATACTTTTTTGAAAACCTAGAGGGAATAGATAGCACGAACTTCAAAGGCCTTCTTGACTTTTGCAACATTATGACGCTCTTACAAAGTGACATAAGGCCATATTTCGGCGTATGGCCTTATGTCACTTTTAAACGGATTTGTAGCTCTTACCTGATCAAATTGGTGCCATGATATAATGCCAAGCGACATAAGGCCAAACTCCAGCTTTGTGAAAGTGACATAAGGCCAATTTGGCTTTATGTCACTTTCCACTGTATATCTGCTTTTGCTTACCTGATTAATATACTCGTGTACCCTCCATTATTGTCTACAAAAAGGACGACAATTTTGAATTCAATGACTAGTGTACGCACTTCACGCTGCGTAGCGGCACCCTGAGCACCTGCATGTGGGGCTGGAGGCCGTCCGGCGTATGAGTCGACAAAGAACCATGGTGACCAGCGGTGACAATATTCGCCGTTCACCTTCACAATCTTTTCGAATATCGTGCCCAGGCTGTTTCATGCACCACAGTAGGATCGATTGTCGACACTACAAAACGGTTTGCCGTAAAGCAAAAAACAGATGCTGCAGTCTTCAACGGGGTGGCTAAGGTTCGTATCGTGCAAAAAATATGCAGCCAGCAGCGCAGAGCAACTAGATTATAACAAAATGGTGCAGTCTAGTGAATGTGTGCAGGTATCAAATCGGCCAAGGTCGTGGATCATGCTGGATGTAGGGGTTAATGGGCGTGTGATACCGTTCCAAGTGGATACCTGAGCGTTGTGTTCCTTGGTTGGTCTCGAAGGTTATCAGCGTCTGGGGCGACTAAAACATTCTTCGACAAACTGATGCATTCAAGCCTATTGCGAAGCCTCGCTGAGTATTAAGGGAGAATTTGAAGTGGAGGTCACCTACAGTGATTCAACCCATAAACTAAACTTCCTCGTAGTCAAAAGCTCAGGCGCTAACACCCTAGGGCTAGATTGGGTTGATGTTTTCAGCTTATAAATTGAACATTTCGTTCTCCAAATTAATTCAAATGTGTCTCTGATCACCACCATTGAGCACTTATTTCGGGCACATACTAATCTGTTTTCTAATGGACTGGGAATGTGATAGGACTATAGAGCTCTCTTGGCACTCAAGGAAGACGCTGTACCAAAGTATATACGTCCTCCACCCATTCCATATGTGCTGTTGGATGACACCAAGACGGAGATTGAACGATTGGCTGATGCTGGTATTTTGAAGCAGGTGCATCGGACGCAGTGGGATCCTCCGGTGGTAATAGTGAAGAAGTCAGGTGGTGGAGTTCGAATCTGTGGGGACTTTAAGGCTGGTGTACACGCACAATTGATAGCTAACCGTCATCCTATTCCTCGAATTCGGGACATATTTCATAAGCTTCGTGGAGGGCAGCTGTTTACGAAGATCGATCTTTCGGATGCATACCTCCAGATTGAGTTGGATGACGTGTCAAAAGAGATCGTTGTAATCAACACACCCTTTGGATTATACCAGTATCATCGATTACCCTTCGGGATTAACAGTGCGCTAGGGGAATTTCAAAACATTATGGAGCAATTTTTCGCAGATCTTCCGGTAGCTGTCTATCTTGACGACATCGTCGTTACCGGAAAGAATGATGACGAGCATTTACGGAATTTAGAAAAGATACTCAATCGAATTGTTGCATATAATTCTGGAAACGGATGCCTGATGTCTCAAAGGTATACGGACAGATCTGAGTAGCCAATAGCGTTCGCATCAAAAACACTGGATCGTCATCAAAGGCTGTACAGTCAAATCGAGAAAGAGGTTATTTCTATCATATATGGAGTTAAGAAATTTCATTGCTACCTGTACGGACGATTTTTCGAGTTGCAGACAAACCACAAGCCTATTACAGCCATATTAAATCCTTCCAAGATGATTCCGGAGATGACCATGGCCGACTTCGCAATTGGGCGCTAACTATTATAGCGTATACATACAAGATTAAATATCGTTCAACCACTAGTCACGGGAATGCGGACGCATTGTCCCGATTTCCCGTTGGTCTGGATGAGGACTATTTTCACGAAGTAAACAAAGTCGTTTTGGAGGACTCCAGCGATCGGCAAGTGTACAGCTAAGGACAATGCGCTAAGGAGGATCTTATCGTACATAAAAGATGGATGGCCTGACAGACTTCCAGGAAGCGACGTGACACTGAAGCATTATTTATCAAGATAATGTAATTGTTTTAAGCTCTAGCCACGATCGGGTGGTTATTCTGGAGGTGATGCAATCAAGATTCCTTAAGTTTATTCACGAAGGTGGTCATTTGGGGACGCTTACTCCAAATTTCCGTACGTCGTATCTATAGCAGCAGTGACAGAAGGCGACTATTAAAGCCAGTAAGACTATTTTCACCATCAAAGGGGTTCCGAAAGCCATTATTACGGACAACGGCACCCAGTTTACTTCTCAATTCTACTCATCATTGGAGACTAGCACCGTCTCATCCAGCGTATAGTTACTTCACGGTCGTCAACATAGAAACATTTTATCATGCTTTGTTACAGACAGGAAGGGGATCATTCCAAGCCTACCATCCAAATTTCAACTCTTCCAGGAGGTTCTAGCTCGGCAATACATGAAGTCAAAGAAGTGGTCCAGACGAATCGTCAAAGACATTAAAATGTCAAATGGCAACAGCATATACGGAATACATAACACCGAGGGATATTTAAAACGCCATCAAAACCAGATGCGTTTGATAAAGCATCAGTTGGTAGCTGAAATTGCTTTTACTCCGGTAGTAGCGTTCGGGCCGAGTCACGGCAAAGACGCTAAGGTAATTTTGATAAATGTAATAACGAATTAGATACATCTTCTGGTCAGATTGAGAGCGATGCGGCCAACGATGCAGTTGAAGAAACTGAGGAGCAAATGTTAGACGAAGGTTTGATCCAAGTGGAACATTCATCTAGCGTATCCATTCCGGCAGGACCTCCACCAGGAAGTTAGAAGATCTGAACGCATTAGGGAAAAGAGTGTTCGATTCCAAATGTAATCCTTAGGTTAGGTATATACTTACAAATAGCGGCGGAGGAAATGATGTAACCAATTCTTAAGATTCAATTGCCTTAGTGGCTATTTCACCTGTAAAATAATTGTGGAACATACTGTACAAGAGAATAAATTTATTGTGAATTCGGAACTCAAGGCGTTTCTTCAATTGCAACAAGTTTTACAACCACGGCCAATCTCCAATTCTCCGCTTATTCCAAAGAAGAATGAAAAAGCCTGAAGTACATTAGATGGAGCCCATCTTAATTTTAAAAAATTGGAATTTCAAGAACTGGCGAAACTGGAGGTGATTCTATTTTCTTTGTTTTTCGAATATTTCCAAACTTTCTTATGAGTTAGCTACTCTAAATCTGACAAGCATGGCAACATTGTTTTGAATGTCCTTTTTTTTAACATATGAATAAAATTTCCTTTTGTTTCTGCGATTTGTCGCTCTACTCGTAACGAGATCAGAATAATTGCAGATACGTAATTGACCTCTTAACTAGTTCCTGTTGAACGCACACAAATCGACACCTGTTGTAGGGTGAATAGAATTTACAGTACTCACGCAGACATGGTGAAGTGAAAAAATATATTTATTTGTATTGTATATACTCGTATAAAAGGACACTGCTAGTAAAATAATTTAAATTGGAAGCTGAATTCGTCCTTAATAAAAACTAATTAAATTTTTTTTGAAAATAAAATCATTGTCGAAAAAAATATTTTACAATTGCACCACTGTTATTCATTTAGGTTTTAATTTTTTTACAAGTCAGATTACCGTTAATCCAATTGCATAGGATATATTACATTTTGCAGTTTTTGATTTCTTTTTTTTCTGTTGACTTTTTTATTTTTTATGTTTTGACACTTTGTGGTTTCCTTTAGGATTCATTACAACGGAAATTCAACAAAATGAAATAATAAAAATGCTAATTAACTTATCTACAAAACCAGTAGCAGTGAGAATGGTAAAAAAAAATAATAAAAATGGAATTTAAGGACGAAATTCGCATGTATTCTTATTGAGAATTTGACAAACTATAATTAGAGTTGGAATTACTGGAGAATTTATTAAATTTTCCCCACGTTTCACTACAATTGAAAAAAAACCTTCACTTTATATTTATTTGGTATAACAAATATTTGTCCATTATATCAATTAATTTGAAGGATCCCATCACCAGTAAGGTTTTCGCAATCTGATAGGTATGTGAACAAAGGATGTGGACGATTGCAGAAGGAGAAAAAGATATATTTTTTAAATGCCAGCAGCATGAAATAGCACACTCATACACTGGGACTCAGAACTGATACTGCACTGAGCCAAGCACGTACAGCGGAAAGAGTAACTAAAGTGTCCATCACTTAAACTTCAACCCAAGAAAAGAGTAACGTTTTTTCAAGATCAGTGGAAAGCGAGCACCGTTCTGACATCAATATACGCAATTAGGGGTCGCTTATACTTGATAGATATATCAGGGATGATCCACAATATGGAAATCCGCTTCACTAAATCCAATGTGTCTATCAACCAGGAAAATCAAAAACACATGCTCTTTAGAAACTCACTACAAAGATTGAGAAATCCTTCAGAGACAAAACAATTGCGGTGTGCTACTTCCTTGACATCAACCAAAACACAGGAGTAGATACTACTACATATTACTGAATAAAGCACAACCAAGGGTACTGTTCTCTGCCTCCTGCTATGGTCAATTGTAAATGAGCAAGGACGCTGGTGACACTGCGATCCTTATCAGAGACAAATTCGAAGAAACTATTTTGTCTCAACCTTGTTGCTGACTGGTGCGAGCAAGTGGTGTAGTGGTACTAGCAATCACTTCTCACTCGGAGGGTCCAGGTTCGAATCCTGCCCATGACAAGTCAGTTTTTCATTTGTGTAATTTGAACTCAGACAGAAAAATTCTGCGTGTGAAGGCATAACACTGACACGTAGATTTGGCTGTTGTAGAGTTTCAAGCACAGAAAAAAATACTGTGAATTATACCTCGATTCACTCTGAGTGAAGAAAAAACTCTCCGTCCTATTCGGACTCCCATCCCTGGAGAGCGAATATCCAAACCAAACACACCTGAGTTTCAAACCAGTACAAAGCAATTTTCCTTGCTCTTCCTTCTACCTTTCCGCCCGCTCCCCGGCAACAGTAAAAGGGTATCTGACCCCTTAGGCGCGCGTAAATTATAAAAAAAAAAGTTGGCCTAAACGTCAACTCCAAAAGGAGCACCACAGTTGCCTTCACCAAGATAAGAAAATTGAACAAATTCAAAGATCAAACACTTTTTGGTGAAACCATATAATTTTCAAGAGAAATGAAATTGGAACACACATGCCAAAAAAACCATAGAAAACGCCAGGATTTTACTATGGATCAGCAAAAGTCTACTGGGTCAAAATCAACCTAAAAATGACACTGTGGATGTATGTACACAGCAATTGCTATACACATAGTCAATTATTCATCTCCAATTTGGTATCATAAAGCTAAGCAAAAGTCTACAAAACTCTGGACAAAAACAAACTTCAAAGACTTAACTGCGTGTGTACTACGGGTGCAATGGGAACAGCACCCACCGCAGCATTGGAAGTTCTGTTGCAGATTCCACGTCTTCATCTCCACATATAGAGAGAAGTATGGGAAAACGCCTACAGTGGATAAGAATAACTCGAAAATAGTTCGCCCTTCCTTTCAGGAACTACATTTACAGATAACTAACTGTACAAGTACAGTCGCAAAGCCACCTTACTTGCGATCATCGCATTTAAGATAATCTCAAAAATTGTCAAAAACTGCATTAAACTTCTCAAAACACTAGTCAGCACCAATAGAGTTCAATTAATTTGGTAAATACGGATTGGCTAGAAAAGGTTCAGCCTCAACATTCATGTTGCGATGGCCATTCTGCGTGTAAAAGCTGTATAACTGGCTAAAAACAAAGGCACTCTATTACTACTCTACTCTATTACTACTCTATTACTGACGCAGGCTAGCCAAAAGCTTTTCACCAAACCCTTCCCTGAGAAGAACAAACAACTTCTACAACTTTCTAGGGGTCAGATACGCGCAGTAACCGGATTCCTTACGGGTCACTGTAGAGTCAAAAAACATTTTATAACTATAATGTAGCATGTGCAACGAGGACAAAGGAACACCATCCTTTACCACTGTAACCGTTTAAGCAATACACGTCTACGTCTTCCAGGTGAGCCATACCTTGAGGCAGAAGGTGAGCTTTAATTTGAGGAAAACACAATGCGCCTAATTTGGCTGTAGTGACAAGGGCACAAAGTCCCACATCCCCCCATAATCTAAATCTTCTGGACAGACAACACACGAAAGACGATTTGTGGGAACAGCTTCTATCAACTTAACTTAGCTTTTCACCCTGATAAATAAACCGTCCTTGTTCTAGGCCCTTCGGAACACTGAATCATATCAGCTAATTTCGCGTACAAAGACCAAACATTTAGAGAAAATTATCATATGACAGTACGTGAAAACCAATCTAAGTGGACGTAACAGCCGTTTAAAGAACTTTAAATGGTCGTTATGTTTCATCGGCAATGTCGTGGATGTTTCTGGAATACGATCCTTAATCTCTCATCGGATGAAGAGTGTCAAACATAAGGCGTGCTACCACTCGATCTGTAAGAAGGCTGTCAGGGATAAATAGCTTTTTGGCCGGTCTTACGAGACCAACTCGCCAGAGGATAAGCAAAAAAGTTCCAAACGATCCAAAAATGACTCCAACACTTATTTTGATAAATTCCAATACGACGAAAAACCTGGGGCAAAAAATATTACAACGTCACAAAGTTAGTAAAAATTGTTAGTGGTTCTTTAAAAACATTAGAAGCTCGGCCTCATCCTCCATCCCAACGATCATTTATAATGACATTCAATGCTTCTAGACTGACGTTAGGCTCTTTTGTCGAAAAAGAGTGCATTTGGGATCGACGAATCGAGTGGATTAGGATTTACGTTTTGGAGCGTTCAATACATGCTGTTTTGAATGTGTTTAAATCTGATATCCACAAAGTAAATGCTAAATGCACTTTTAAATTTTCATCAATGTTCTCTTGTCTGCTACTTCTAATTCAATGTATGTATTCCTTTTCTGATGACAGTCTTCATGCTTACACATTCATTCCCTGACTCACCATCCTAGAATATTAACAGCATACCTTATTGGGGAACTACTAACAAGTTTGAATTAAATACTCTGAAAATACAATACTGGGCGAAATTTAAACACCCACCTACTCGGATTATCTATGAAACCGAAACATTTTTGATAGATAAATTTGGTATCTGTGTCATGTACGTTGGAATGATCACATATTCGATGTCGCCAAATGTGCTCTGAAATGTGTAGGTTTACTCAAACGATGTACGAAATACTTTTCACCCTTTAATCTGGCCTCAACCTATAAAGGATTTATCTTCCCAAAATTGGACTACTAAGACCTCTCTGCACTTACTAGATAATATGCAAAATCATGCGATAAAACTTATAGGAGATCCTAATATTACACACCGACGAAATGTTTCCAGTCTTACCTTGTTCTATCGCTATTCCCACCACCAGTGCTACATCGACATTTCAATTTGAATGCTTATCGGTTTAACCCCAAGTCCACTTTTGGATGGACTCCGAAATATCCTGATACTTTCCTAAGGCATACAACTCGCTATGGAATTTCTTCCTAAGGTCTTTATTTCATTATTACATACAAACGTTCAAAACCAACACCGGTACCTGCCTCTCTAATTTTCCACCGCACGCGTTGTGTACAATCATTTCAAGAGCACTAAAAGGAACGCCAAGACCGAATTATCAAACCCAACTTAAGTTCGAGAAAGCGAAGAGTTCCAACTAAATTGATCAATACCAGACTGTTTCTTCGAACGATGGACCATTCTATTTAAAAATGTAAACATTCGGCAGCCTATATAAACGCTGCCTGGGGCCTATATAAACAGCGGGCTGCGATTGAATTTTGTTGGTGCATTGTTTCCTATTGTTGCAAGGGCATAACACCTATAACAATTTAATTCGGTAAACCAATTCTGAATTTTTACCTCACTGCTGCGCTTAGTATCGTTTTTTGTGTTTGACTTTTTTTGTAATGACGCGGGAATTTAGAGTAGATATAGCCAATATTTGCGGGCTTAAAAGCAACCATGTCTGTAAATACAGAAACACAGCATTTAGTGAAACGCAGGTAGATCCCCGCCCACACCTCTCATATCACATATCACATACGGAACAGTGCCATTATTCTTCCCTCACTGCGGTCTCGCCATTTACATGCGTAGTGATATATTATAGCTTACCAAACTCCACCACAATGTAGTCCCTGTTCCAATCCGGAATTCAATTTCATGTGGTTAAAACTCCGTCTCCGGAAGCAAATTATCTACTATTGCTTTATCTACAGAAGCCCCAACTGGACAGCAACTCGATATTTAACGAGTTCGATGCACTGTCTGACTCCATTCAAAGAATTGTACCCCTGTATCCTCTTACTGAAATCGTTATTACGGGCTATTTCAATATACACAACGATCCTCGCTACGGAAAAAAGCTTGATCCAGCTTGTAAATGAGCCCACGCGAATACCAGACGTTGATAGTCATGCCGCCAACACCCTGGACTTGTTTGTAATTTCTCATCCTGACAAATACAAGGTCAATGTGCTATCCCCTCTCTGCTTGTCGGACCGCCGTACGCCGACCACACAAATAGAGAAAGGATTCCTAAAAGAACCGTATGGCAATACGAAAAAGTCAATTGAAGTGGACTTAACAGCTTCTGTTGGGGTTTTAGCTGGGCGTTATGTTTGCTCGATAACGACGTGGATGGCGCTGCTGATATAATCACATACAATTTGGAGAGAAACATATTCTCTTTGGAATTAAATCCTTTATCCATCATCGGATGAACGTATCAAACCAAAAGAAAAGGCATAGCATGACTCAAGCTGTAAAGAGCCTCTCATGGTTAGAAAAATATTTTTTCGGCCCTTCAAGGCCGTCCTGACAGGGGAAAACCGAAAAAAGTTAAACGATTCAGGAACGTCTTTCTTAAGCGTGTGAAATTTCAAAACGACCAAAATCTGAGGCAAAAAATACCACAATGTCCCAAAGGGAGTATAAATTTTTGCACGTTCGTCAAAAATATTAGAAATTCCGCCTCAATATCCATTCCAACGCTCATTTGTAATGACGTTCCAGATATCAATCAGATTGAAGCTTGCTGCATACTTTGCGGCCAGCTCAACCATTTCAGATTATGCTTTGCCTCCGCTTACACTTGAGTGCGTCGAATCTTCAATGGGATAAATCCACTTTCGCACTTAAAGATCTTAATATACACAAATTCGCTGGTCCAAATGGTATATCTCTACTTCTTCTGAAGAGGTGCTCTTCCACCCTGGCAGAATCACTGCGTAAGCTTTTCCATCGGTCCTACACTTTAGGACTCTTTCTCAACAGACGGAAAACAGCATTTGTCTAGCCCGATCTTAAAAAAACGCGAATCTTCTTCTCTCTCCTTCTACTGATCAATTGCACTGACGTTCCTTCTTTCCAAGGTCATGAAAACGCTGATAAACCGTCAGCTCATGAAATAACTCGAAACACGAAAACTTCTCAACGAACGGAAATACGATTTTCGCTGCAATAGGTCAACTGGTGATTTGATGGCATGTCTCACCGAAAAGTCGAACCAAAGCGTACATCAATCTGGCAAAAGCAAGATAGTTGCACTTGATGTTTCTAGGGCATTTGACAGAGTTTGGTATGAGGCTCTTTTGTGTAAAATGCGTGCTTTGGGGAACAGTTGATTAATGGATTAAAAATTACCTCTCGGAACGTCCAATTCAAGTTGTCTTGGATGGTTTCAAGTCTGATACACAAAATAAATGCTGGTGTACCCCAGGGCTCCGTTCTGTCTCCGATATTCCTTTTAATTTTCATCAATGATCTGATGACAGTACTCTCTGCTTTTCATATTCGTTCGCTCACTCACGTCCCTGCTCTTCGGATGTAGAACGGGAATGTCAGCGTATGTTAAGCTCATTAAATTCTAATATTAACTGCATAATTAATTGGGGAACCTCTAACAGAGTAGAAATTAACGCTTCCAAAACACAATACACTCTGTTGTCGTTAATTTGTGAAATTTGAACACCCAGCCATTGTCCATGAATGCCACTTGCATCATCGAAACTGAAAAACTTTCCATTGTCGGTATGTGTGTCAATGACAACTTACGTTGGAATGATCACATACTCAGTGTTGTCAAAAATGCTGCGAAATGTCTAGGTTTTCTCAAGCGAAATAAGAAATGCTTCAACCCCTCTGATCTATCCTCAATATATAAGGCATTTACCCGCCCGAAATTGTAGTACAATCCCCACATCTGGTCAGGTGCTCCTATAACATATCTGCACCCTCTAGATAGGATTCGAAATCGTGCGACAAAACACATAGATGATGCTAATATCACCCAGTGAATTGACGACCTCGAACCACGACGAAGTATATGCTGCCTCACTTTGATATATCGCTATTTTCACCACCAGTGCTCCAGTCCTTCACACCTTCATCCGTAACACCCGTCGCACTATGAATGCTCATCAGTACACCCTCAAGCCCAATGTCCGGGCGCAGTTTAAAATATCGTGATTCGTTCTTAGGCCGTATGGAATGCCCTGTCCAGCTCTTTATTTTCTAGTCATTATAACCTTCAAACATTTAAAACCAACGTTCATCGGTACCTCATTTGCCTTTATCATTTTAAAGAATTCCTTAAATTCCTATTCAAGGATATAATAGTTTCTGATGCTCAGGTACTATGACAGAAAAGATCTTGTAGGCGATTTTTTGTGAATCAGATAAACGATTCTGAGATTAATTGCATTGAGCAAGCTTTCCTCTGACCCAATCTTGTAGATGAGCTGGTTGAACTTCTCAAACCAGGCCATCTCCAGCTGCCATAAATACTCGTACGTCACCAGGTAGTCCATTTGGGACAGAAGCCTTGTTAGAATTCAGCTTCGATATTAGTACTTCATATTCGCCTAGGTTTGGAGCACGGAATTCTCTGTCGTCTTAGTTCACGGTGAAAGGTTCATTCTGACTGACAGTGTGATTTCGACTATCGCCGCCGGTATACTGTCCGCAGTAGCAACCCTTCCATATTCTCAACAACTACTGCGAACTCTACTACTATGTAGTTATCCAGTTTATATATTTGACGGTATTTAGACTGGAATAGGGGTAATCCACTCCTTGTTTCCAAAATCGAAAATTCCAGCTGTTACTTTCTATTTTAAATTGGAATGCGTTCACAATATTAATAGACAATAAGACTACTTGACCTACAACTCAAATCAATTGAATCAGAATTTATGTTTTGAAATATCCTTTCACCGTTGTTCCAACAAATCCTTCCGCAGATTTCATTTCATCTGTAATCAAATTGTTTTGCACCGGCACGTTTTGTCTCGCAACGTGCTTCTCGTTTATAGCCCTACTAAGGGTTACCGAAACGTGTGCACGATTCCTGGAACCGGAAGGCAGGTAAGTTAAATAAATTTATGATAATCCTCTTAACCTAATTCGATTTTTAAGTGTTGATTTATAGCCCATCTGGAATTGGGGCACAACAACGACAAGTGTGAAGTTATGAAGGAATGTTTCAAGAAGTATGTATTTATTTTTAAGTCAAACTTTCTTTTAAAAAATGCAAACATAAGACCCAGAAGCAGATACAGTAACTATCAACTAACTTTCATAGCGCTCTTGCAAAATACATTGCCCTGAATACTAAACTCTCACCCTTAAACTACAGTCAAGACCCCATCCATACGTTCAGAGGCCAGTTGCAGAAGCTTTAGAGTATGTTTCTGACATTTACAAAGGCATGCTGCAATTTTCATCTACAGACATGATTTCCAAAGCAGGCACGATCCATGACGTGCACTTCAACAAGTAGAATCTACTCGTAAATGCACTTGAAATCACAAACTTTATTACAAACACACACGCCTTGAGAACTAAATGCAGGGTTACCATAGAAAGAGTTACAACTTCTTAGTAAAAAAGTCGTTGGTTTCGACCTCATAAAATCAACGCCCCAGCGCATACAATCCGGGTATCTCAGGGAGCGAGGTATTCCAAGGCCAGTCCCATTGGGAAAGACGATCATAGTTACTCGTATTCCCTACTAAAGTCAATTAAACGCATTTCAAAAAATTCTCAGTGGTAACCCTGACTGATACATACATGCTTTGAAACCCTTCATGTTCTAATGCAAATCTCCAACAAAGGATATTCCTGTTGTGAAAAACTTTTTACCAACTGATGATGGTTCATCTGGTCCATCTTTTCGTTATCCGTATACCTGTTATAAATTTCCTTCTCCAGGACAAATAGAAAAAAAAAGGAAAACTATAAAAAACATCTCCTGGAGCATATGAAATTTTCCTCACTCGACTAGGTAGAGATATGCGGCTACCGACGAATACAATGAAAATTTACACGCTGTGCATATCGTTCTTGTTGCATGGAAGAACCACTCTCAGCTGGTATACACAATATCCATTGCTAGTTGTTGGTCCACCCTCCAAACCGCAACCTTAGGATGGCTACACCGACCTAACTCACAGCGATAAACAAGTCTGCAACTGGCAGTGGTTAGTTGTGTGGTAAATGAAATTTAATATTTTCACTCCGAACATATTCTTTTTGAGTGTGGCACTACCACTGCCAGTGTACACACTTCCACTTCGCCACCGGGGGTGAATCCTTTTGCTCCCTTTACAGTTCTGGAGCTCCTGCCATAAGCATGTGGTAATCATATTTAGAGTTACTAGGATGAGCATGTATCCAATTTTTTTTTTTTTGGCCAATAGAAAGTTTTTCTCTAGAAACTTTGTTGCTGTCGAGATTACGAGTAGTTCACCTATCCTTCCCTATCCGAACAATTTAACCAGAAAAGCTTACGTAAAGTGGTGGTTGTGAAAATAAAAGGAAACAACTTATTTATCAGTTTTTAATAAGGATACGAGGAAAGGGATTGTCTAGTATCAACATCAACAACACTGCCACCTGCTGAGGTGATGCGATATAGTCAGGGATTGAATAAAACTTTGCTACTAGATGTTTTGCGTTTTCGAATGAGTTCTACTAATTTTCGAATAAACGTGTGAGTACCATGCACCCACACAGCAACTGAAATGTACCAGCGTGTGTAGTTGAAATTTATGATTTTTTAATTCATTTTCGAGGAATAAAGTTGGAAATTCAGTGGCGTTGCTTATTGAAATCCCGTAAAAACTCTTCCAAGAAGGAGTTCTCAAGTGTCACGCATTTTGAACGATTGTAACAAATTTACAATGAAAGTATACGACTTCATGTACGAGATATGGCAGTTTGGTTTTGAAATGTTGAATCGCTCGACATGGTGTCAGAAAACCGTAAAGAAGAAGACAAAGATTGAAATGAGCTTGCATCTAACATTATGACTGCGTCGTTCATTCAATTCTCTTTCCTTGAGCGTACATTTATCAAATTTATTTGACCAATGAAGTTAGAACTGGGTTACCTTCTTTCTATCCAATGTTTGAAAAATAGATCTCCTTCCATAACATCAACGATATATGAATTACACGGATTAAATCCATAAAAGGCTGCTCAAACATATAAGAGATAGGAGTATTATAGAAGGAGCAGAGATACATGCAGAGGATTGATGATCACCTCGTCGAGAGTAATCAGATACGATTGATAAGCCAAAGGAGTCCGGAAAATAAATTTTAATAAAAATTTCTCTTTTCTCAGATCTGGTCAGAAGAGTGCATGCCTGACGAATGGAATCTCAGCACCATATTCCCGATCCACAATAAGAGAGACCGAAACAACTACGTCAACTATAGCGATATAAGAGTATGTCTCCTCAATATCGCACAAAAAGATCTTGTCTGCCAAAGTAAATTAACGTCTAAAACTCTTCGTCAACAATCTGTGTGGCCCCTGTTAGTGCGGTTTCTAACCAGGAAAGTTCACAATCGACCAAACCTTCACACTCCGACATATCCTGGAAAAAACTCAACCAGTCCAAGTCGATACCCACCATCTTTTGAACGATTTGTAGGCCCCATATGAGAGTATTTATAGAGAAGAGCTATATAGAGCCATGTCCTTTCTAAACTCGTGGCTCTGTGTAAAATGACGGTGGAGAATATTTGTTGCTCCGTCAAGGCTTAACCAAGACTTTTGATGCCAGAAAAGCTTTTACAGAAGCTGATGCGCTCTCATGTGGCTTCTTGACAGAACTCAGCGAGCTGCTACTATTATTGAAACGGAGCTGCCTAAATAGGTCAATGGGTAAATGAGGGCAAAATTAAGTATATGCTGTCAACGAGAAGGGACCTCCAACTTCGTGAATTGGACAGAACATTGAAGTCGACAGCTATAACTTCGAGGTATTAAGGAACATTGTTCTTGGATCCGATATCACTTCTGCCAACAACACTTCATTAGAAATAGAACGAGAGGTCACTCTTGACATTGGGCTAAGAAGGAAATTGAGTATGATCCTATACCGAACAACTAAGGATACTCCTTGACGATCCCAGTCCAAGTTTATTGCTCTGAGGCTTGGACCCTATTGAAAGCGAATGAAAAAATTGTCGGCCATTTCGAGATAAAAATTCTTAATAAAACATTCTGTCGATAAACGAAGACATCAAGATAATAGAGGAAGACCTCGCATTAGATGGCACGCAGAAGTAGAAGGGGACCTCAACCGACTTGGAGTGCGCAACTGGAGGGTGTCAGCTAAGTCTCGGGCTAACTCGGAAAGCTTGCTAGTTGTCTGCATTCTTCGTCAAACCATGGCTTTCGTAGAGGTGGTCAGGTAAACGGAGGATAGTAGAAGAGAACCTGCCTCCATTCAATATAGAAGCCAACCTCACTACCAGTACAGGAGAGGTTGGCTCTTCAGCTCAGGTGAAGAAAGACAAGGCCGTCGTAGCTTTTCGAACGTGCACATGATGTTTTGGTAGGGTGCATGCGCCAAATCATCAACTATAATAGACTTAGGTGAATGAAAGCATTCCCGATGCCCTTCATGAAAGGCTATAATATACCTTGACCGTACGTAATGTTGGATATAAGATGGATTAGTTCATTGAGTGAACGTCACAAGTCCATCTTCAACACACTTATCGAGACATACCAGTACGACTTCCGGCCCGGCAGATTGACGACCTAACCAATTTTCTCGAAAAAACAAATACTGGAAGAGATCAATGAATTTCAAGTCGAAACTCACCATCTCTTTATCGTCCCCAAGACCGCATATGATAACATTCATCTTCTTAATAGATGGAGTCTAAATTCGAGATCTTAGTGTGTAGCGCTGGAAACTACGCAGTGGAATGTGCAATTGTGCAGTTCCTCTGAACTGTTCTTGAAGTGTACTGGGATTCGGCAAAGAAATCCACCGTCATGTGATTTCACCAATCTAAAGCTGGAATAAATAGTGGATAGTGCAGGTATTAGCTCGAAAGAAACTACCTTCAAAAAATCTGTTCAGCTGCTCGGATACGCAGACGACATCTTCGTCCGCTTCGAGAGTGTCTTCATAGTGTCTTTAACAGCAGCTGAATAGTAAGCGAAACTAATTGGCCCGCAGATAAATGAGGACAAAGCCAAGTATATGTTGTCGACACGCAAGGAAGCAACTGTCCACCACCGAGGACAAAACCCCACTGTTGACATGAAAGTGGTTAAGGAACTTCACGTATAGCGCTCTACTGCTCGCTGCTCTTCGGTCTTGCAAAGCAAATATGTTCAGAAGATATAAAAAACACTGATCCTGCCAGTTCCGATATATGCAAACAAGTGCTGGACGAAAAGTAGGAAAGCAGAGCAGATGTTCAGCATTTTCGAGAAGAAAATTCTTCACCGCCTACTCTATTAATTGTGTCAAAATCTGGATGTAATCCAGAAAGACAATACACTTCAGCTACTCTGACTCTGAAATATCGGGCGAATGGACGGTGAGACTCCAGAAAAGTTGATCTTCGTTTGGATATGGCAAAGAAAACGGAGCGCTTGGTCTAAACAACTGGAGAGCCATGACCGGGATCAAAGAGAATGTAATGATTCAGGCAAAGACTCTTCAAGGTTTGGGAGCCTGTAAAGTAAGTAAACCCTTTTATGTCGGTCACCGTTCACTCTAACGTGAGCTCTTGCCTCAGAAGCCGATGTCGGATTACAGGCCGATAAAAATCGTATGGTACCTCAACTATCTTTGTAGAGTGTAGAGTAAGTTGATGAAATTCATCATCCCACGGTGCTCCAAGAAATTAAGTGCCATTTCAGCTGTTCAACGGACACAGTAAGCAGATATGAGTACACAACTGTGAACGACTACTAACGATATGTGAGGCACATAACATAAATTCTCACAAGTGGAGGTTGAGAAGCTCCATCACATGGCTATCAGCAAATATCTGCTGAAGAATCGATGAATGTATCTCTCAAGTGCAAAGACATAAAACTTAGATGACAGTAGAAAAGCTTGTGCTACTGCCCATGAGCTTAACTAGAGACGTAATTCCAAAGAACATCTCGTGTAGGATTTACAGCGATGGTCCATATTGAGATTGGGTGTTTCGAAACTTCCGGCTCTCCGGCTTAAAGGACTCAAAGAAGAACAAGAACTTCGATCAATCTAATAGATTGCGCAAGTAGCTAGTATATGTGTGTTCCTCCAGAAAGCCTAGAGAAACATTGGATTTAACTCGCAATGTTGAATAAACAAATTTTGCTCTGCGGCACGGCAAAGATTAGATTGATAACTATAGTCCAAAGCCTAGAGTACAAATAATCTCTTTTCCTCCTGAACGATGACTTTAAAAAAGTTTTGGACATTATGAATAGGGGTGTTCCTGAAAAACAATCACCATGATTAAACCTACGTTTGAAACTGAGGTGCTTTTATACAACGGTAAGATGTCTGATACATTCAGGCTCAAAAGTAGAGTATCAGAGTGATAATCAGCAATGTTTCAGCTAAGCGTATCTTGAGAGAAGCAAAGAAATCGAATGGGATTGTTATTTACGTGGACTATGTTGGCTAAACTGCCCTTAATTGATGATTCAGAACTTGGAAAACGCGGTAAGCAGAGAGGTCTTTAAAGCTCTTTAACTCAATATAGCACCATGAGCGACATTTTGAGAAGGTCTATAGTTTTCTTTACCTAGGTTGGTTGATGGCGTAAACCAGGACGAGAACAGTGAAAAACAAATAAATATATTGCGGCTGTGGAAACCAGTGTTGAAGAAGACCCCAATTTATTAATTCGTCGTGATTCACAGAACCTTGGCCATCCACTTTCTAGAAAATTCTGCATAAAGACCCTTAAGATCAAATTGGTAAAAAGCTACAGCCGCCTGACCATTTATTCCATCGGGTGTGCAGTGATTGTACATTCAATCAAATGGAAGTTGACCCGCTTTTTTGTCGTAACATTTTGTTCAGTGATGAGGCTCATTTCTGGCTAAACGGCAAGGGTAATTCTCAGGAAGTTCACTAGATGCCACTTAAAGGTATTGTATGGCGCGGATTGTACGTCGGTGGCACTATCGGTCCTTATTTGTTCAGAAATAAGGCCGAAGGACAAGTTACTGTCAATAGACACCGGTACAATACGATGCTCAACACTTATTTGTTCCTAAATTTGCGTGATATCTATGTGGAGGAAACGTGGTTCTAAAAGGATGGTACTCCACCCCATACTGCCAACGGAAACATTGCTTTGTTTAAAACACGGTTTGGAAATAGAGTCATTTCAAGAAATGTTCCAGTCATTTGGCCACCAAAATCATGCGATTTGACGACGGTGGAATATTTTATGTGGTATTACGTCAAGTCACTATTTTATGCTTATAAAGCACTGACGATTGACGCTTTGGAACAAAGCATTATTCGAGTAATATTGCTGGAAAAACTGGCCGAAAATTGGACCTCTACAATGCGCTTTGTACGAAGCAGTTCAGTTTTTCAGTTTTAAATGCATTTTATTTTCTTAACACTAACTCTTACATTCTAACAAAAAATGCTTAAATGCTAGCTTACAATTACATAATAATCTTATGCTAACTTACTGGCCCCACACAGGCGCTCTAAGCTACTCTAAATTCTTATAACTATGTCTTTCGACTTTATTTACATTTTACTTAGAACTATTTATTTTGAATACTTAAGGCTAAGAAAAAATATTTTTTAAGAAAAACTTAGCATATGGACATAATTTTTTATTTTTTATAAAAACATAGTATCTAACTTAAAATAAACCTTAGCCTACCTAACCTAAATGTACAATACACACATAAACACACATAGACATTATACACAATCACATACATACATCAATATACACCTTTGTATACACTGATATATGTATATGTTTCTTAAATGCTAACCTAAACCTATGTAAGCCGGCCATCGCTATTTACAAGAGAAAACAGATTGGTCAGCTCTGCCTCATTAGTAAGGCTGGTCCGTAATTGACGGAAACGACGACGAAGCATCTTCTCCATCATTCAACCACCAGAAATGCTGGTGCTGCCGAACGACATCCCTCTTATCGCGATTCCCCACCGCCCTACTGAACCTGAGGCGATCCACACTGCCATGTGCGACGTCTCTATTGTAGTTGAGTCGCCTGTCCCCAGCTGTCCGAGCGACATGGAAGATTAACGGCACAGCTGATCTATCCTGGATCCACCCTATCTGATCTAGGTAGAGGAATGCTTCCGGTGGAACGAAGCCGTCAGATCGCACACTCTCGTGGTAAAGGTAATTGGGGTAGTAAGCCCCAGATATCAGGTTATTCGTCGAGGTCATTGCTCTTGCAATGTGCCTTCGAGTGAGCTTAATTACGAAGTTGTCCACTCATATTAGGTTCGCCCTGTTGTAAAGGACCTCATTAGGATAAAATTTCTTGTACTCCGACTCTGGTGTTCTGTACAAACGAAGACAAGCCCTAAGGCAAGCCCTCTCAAACGCCCGAATCTTTTCCATTAAGCTTGCTCGCACATTGAACCACACGGGACAACCAAATACCAGCATGGGCCTGATAAGGGCCATGTAGCAGATTACCTTTACCCTCGCATCGAGTTGGCTGCTATAAAACAGTCTCTTTGTAAGGGCAAAAGCACCTTTAGCTCTGGCCAGAGCAGCATCTACATTTTTGCCAAAATACAGAAACTGATCTAGCCAGATTCCAAGGTATCGGACTTGTACGAAGCAGTCGTGGTGGACATGTGCCCGAAACTACTTTTTTTAAATGGCACGAAAAAATAAATCGGCATCAGATTACTTTATTTTTGTTTCATTCAAACAAAAAAGTCAGAACCTCTTAGAAAAACATCCTTTAATTTGAGGACCATCACAGACCAATGTGACATGTGAATGGCTGTTAAAAATGAAGTTCATGGTCTAAAGCGATATATTTTGTGCTGAAAACTCTAGAAAACTGTTTGAACGACAGACTTGTCGTGGAAAAGTGCAATAGAAATCAACTTTTTGAATGACCAAGAGGAAGTAGAAATACGTAATAGGCGGCCGAATTAGATTTATGACTAGTCATTCGTGAAAAGTCATGAATGAAGAAGATTTAAAGTTCATCTCCAAAATACGGAAAAAAATTGAAACGCTAGCGGGTACTAAAATATATCTTTTCCACTCCGAAAAGTGTGATATTTCATCTTAAATGCTTCAGTTGAAAATACAAATTCTGCTGTTCAGTTGTTCCAAAGAATCCAAAGATGCTATACGAGTATATTTTTACGTAAAAACAAATATTCTCATTGTTTTCGCCTGTACATACCATCTTCTTCCAGAGAACAATATGTATGTGTGGCTTAAAATGCCTTTCCATCTCCTTGGCATACATTTCTTGTGTTTTAAATTTCAAACCCGACAGATACATACACCCCCAAACCAACTATAACAGAAGAAGAAGGACAATCACTTCTCTGAAGAGACCATCGCTCTAATCCAGGAGAGCAATATAAATAACTGTACATCGCCAGAATTGTCCAAATGGAATTTTAGACGTCTTCTTATCACATTCAATGAGGAGACACTGCTGAAGAGCACTTCATTTTAAAGTTTCTTCATTTCCTGATGTTCAAGGGAAGCAAAGTAAATCGAAGGACTCCCATCTAGAACTAGGAATAACTATGCGCCATCTTACTACACTATATACGTGTATGCTGTACATACACTAACTTACTTCTTGTCCAAGGACATGAATGAGAACGGGAAGCAAAACAAATAATAAAAAAAAAATCGCATTATGTGTAAATGCAGACTTCTATCCACCTCTTCGTTCGAGGAGCAGGGTGGTGATGCCATGATGGTAGCTGCCCATCCATTAAATTTTCTAAGATGAGAAATGAAACTGAAGACGAGGACTAGGACCGGCGATGAGGACGACGACTAACAATAGATGCATGAGGATTGAGAGAATCGAGAATGTAGATGTAGGTAAGGAAGACTGAAGGAAGTCCTTTTGTTCCAGACTTTTTCCGGCATCTATTCCCATTGTCTTGGGCTTCTTATGTAAGTATTCGTATCCGTATTCGTATAATCATGCGATGATTAAAATAGTACTCCAGTGAGTGGTCCATAGAGGCCAAGGTGTCAGGGATAAGAGTCGAACGAAAGCAAGGTTCCAATAAGATGAAGCAGTAGTCTCCTTTTTTTGCCTCTTTTCTAGCTTTTTTCATTCAACTTACTAGACCTGGGTAGTTGGACCAATACCACCTCTGGTATGGCAAAAAAGAAAAGTGAACTTCAAGCTATAGTAAATTGCTCTTGAGCCAGAGCACAGAATATCCGCTTCCGTTCCTCCGAACTGATCTTATGAGACACTGCTTGTTCGTATGTTTTCACTTTTAGGGGCCCTGGCTTATCCGCCAACGGGCTCTAATGTGTTTTGTGCTCGAGAAGCACATGCCCCGAGAGCACTTCAAATGAGTTCTTCACGAAAATTTATTGCACGGGAAATTAAAAGGTTTTTCTTTTCTCTTGCTACTATATTTTCGCTGTTCTCAAACTGCAGGCCGGCTTCTTCTTTTCCACGCTTTCGACTTTTTCTTTCCAATATATTCCGTTCCGTTTGCAGTACCTCTTGAGTTTCTTTCTTTTTTTTTTTTTTGTTAATTTCACTCACTTTTTGTTTTGGCTTGACTCCGGACACACAAGGGGCAGCCAGTCAATCTTCGGAGAATATGACGAAGCGTACCGGGAGTTGAGAACTGACGAAGGAAGGTGGCAGGTATGTATAGCTTCAGAACAAGGCCGTGCTATTAAAATTCTATGTAACGGGAGGAGGGAGCCACTCCCTCCCTTGGGCTCCCTTAGAATTTCTTTATTACACAGAGTAGGGATTCGTTTTTTTTTTTTTTTTTTGTTGGTTTTCCTGTTTGTCCTGTCGCTGCAGGGTATGTTGGTCAAGTCTACGAAGTACCTTGCTGCAAATAATTTTCACACCTGAGCTTATATGGTTGTTGTTTCCATGGCACAGCAGTTGGTAGGATCCTTAGGCAGAATGGCTTCCGAAGTACCTGCACTTGAAAGTCTTCTGCGTAAAATGAAAAACGGTCTTTGGACCGGTAGCGATGGTAATGGTTTTAAATTGAGCAGGATACAGAAAAATATTCTGGAAAACAACATAGAAGGTGTGCATCTGGCATTTTCTTCAGCGTTTAATCTGCATAGCTGTTGAAGGGTGGTAATCAGATGGGAGACAGGTTGATTGGCAGCAGTTTTAAATTAACCTCGATGCACGTAAGCTGCACAGTAATTTCACAGTCCCTTCAAAAGGGACGTCAGTCAGCCTGGAATAACATAGAAAATCTGATGGCACCTACACTGAGTCGAATGCATAAACTCTCTGTCTTACACATGAGACACTTTTCCTAGGAAACTTAATCAAAACTGAATAACACAACACGCCGTAGCTGGTACTTCTCATTGCTTGTAGTGACGGATAAGGCTATAAAATATACTTTTGATTACGTTGATGGCATCAAGAAGGTCGAGCTCCATATGCGGTCAACTGCCTTGCGAATTTCTAAGCTGCAACATGCTAACTAAAGCGGGAGATTCTGCGAAAATGCTCAGGAAAGCAGAATTGAAGGCGCACACGGCAAAAAAGAAAACGGTGTGAGTAGGGCTTGCCCTTAGAGCGTCGTCCTGTTTTCACAACTATAATGCACATTGGTCGACTCATTGCTTAGAGCTCCCAATATTTCTGATATATGCATTCATGTACATTCATGCATATGCAGATGATGTACGTAGCTGTATGGTCTTTTGCATCGTGTTGAGCGATTGTCTGCTCTAAAGCGGAGACGATCAACTGAGGTTTTTCTCTTCACTGGTCCTATTTACCTAGTGCTTAAGTGCTTCTCCATCTAATTTTTCAAAGATGCTAAGTATTTGGGTGTCATCCTAGACAGTAAATTTCTCTGGATCAACCATGTTTCGCCAAAAGCCTCCAAGTTGCTGTCGACCTTCTGGTAGTGCAAAGGAGCTATGTTCAAGATATGAGGCCTGTCACCGAGTAGAACCGTTTAGATATGCACCGCTATGAGAAGAGCAATTATATCCTATATCCGGCCGAACAAGGATTCAATAAAACACGTCACTGCTGCTTTTACCAGACTCTAAAGAACGGTGGATCTCGGCTGCATGTGGCTTTTCCCTAGGGGATTTGGCTCTGCTCTAGACATACTGATGAACCTCCATCCCCTTAATATTCATTGGTGCAACACTCATTGGGACTTTGATGACCTTGAGTGCCGACTGTCTTTTGCCTATGGTCTTATGGACACACCGTATGATGCAATAGCACTAAATCCTGTTGCGGAAAAGTATGAAATCGACCTTCCATGTGCCCAGACATGTTTTCAGCTAGAATGCACGAAAAGGTCTAAAGCCGATTTAGGATACAGCGCTGGTGTCTTTTTGGACGGCGACAATGTTAGATTGCATTTCTTACTTACGAACACTTACGTCTGTCTTTCAAAGAGAGATATAAACAATCCGGATAGCAACAAAGTATTATATATTCTGTAGAGGGAAAGGACCAAGCCAAGCTGCGCTTAAAATTTAATGAACCCACTCAACACTTCTAAACTTGTTCGAAAATGCAGGACTTCACTGAACACAGTGGGAAGGCTGAATTTACTGAGTCTTGCCTACCTCCCAGGTCAAAATGGGAACACGGGAAATGATATCGCCGATGATCTTGCTAAGCGAAGCTCAGACGAGAATTTTTCAGAACCCAAAACTTCATCTGTCTACCTTCTTCCTCGGTTAGAGCCTTAATTAACAATCGGGTTTCATATAAGCATAAGTTATGGCAGATCGCAAGACTCCCCGGTATGCCGGCAAGCCAAATTAATGCTTCTCAACGTTTCTAAGAGGTCTGCGACTTTCCTGCTGTTCCTTAGTACGAAAGACTGAAGGTTGCTTACTTACGTCGTCATGCTTTGCTAATCACGTGTTACAACATCCTGCGACACTTACTATGAAAGTGATGTTGTGCGGCCTTCGCTTCGCCCTTCGTGCGGGTTATAGTGGACAAAAAAATAGCAGGAAAGAGGTCCGTAATGAAACGGAGCACCAACACTTATTTTATCGATATCAAACTTGAATCCGTCCAAAGCAACTTCCAAAAGGTTATTTCTAGTCAATTGAAGAAGAGATTCATTGACCCTAAATGCACCCATTCTTGACAAAAGGGCCTGATGCCAAAGTAATGTAGAATACACTGGAATTGGTTCAAACGAGCCAGAAGTGACTGCAACGCCTTTCTTAAGCGTGTGAAATTCCTATACGACCAAAAACTGAGGCAAAAAATACTGCAATGTCCCAAAGGCAGTAAAAATTTTTGGTCGTTCGTCAAAAACATTAGAAATTCCGCCTCATCCTCCATCCCAACGCTCATTTACAATGACATTCCAGCTGTCAGCTCTTTGGATAAGGCCAATCTGCTTGCTGCACACTTTGCGGCCAGCTCAACACTCCCAGATTGTGCTTTGTCTCCGCCTACACTTGAGTGCGTCGAATCTTCAATGGGACGAATCTACTTTCGCACTCGTGTAGTAGCAAGAGTACTTAAGAATCTCAACATACATAAATCCGCTGGTCCAGATGGTATATCTCCCCTTCTTCTGAAGAGGTGTTCTTCCTCGCTGGCAAAACCACTGCGTAAGCTTTTTCATCAATCCTACACTTTAGGACTCCTCCCGAGCAGATGGAAAACAGCATTTGTCCAGCCCGTCCCTAAAAAAGGCGAATCATCTTCTCTCTCCTCCTACAGACCCATTGCACTTACGTCCCTTCTTTCCAAGGTCATGGAAACACTGATAAATCGTCAGCTCATGAAATATCTCGAAACACGAAAACTTCTCAATGACCGGCAGTACGGTTTTCGTAGCAACAGGTCCACTGGTGATTTGATGGCATGTCTCACCGAAAAGTGGAACCAAAGCGTACATCAATCTGGCGAAAGCAAGATAGTTGCACTTGATATTTCTAAGGCATTTGACAGAGTTTGGCATCAGGCTCTTTTGTCGAAAATGCGTGCATTTGGGATCGACGACTCTCTTCTTCAATGGATTAGAAATTACCTTTCGGAACGTTCAATTCAAGTTGTCTTGGACGGTTTCAAGTCTGATATTCACAAAATAAATGCTGGTGTGCCCCAGGGCTCTGTTCTGTCACCGACACTCTTTTTAATTTTCATTAACGATCTCTTGTCTGCTACTTCTAATCCAATATATTCCTTTGCTGATGACAGTACTCTCTGCTTTTCATATTCGTTCCCGGACTCACGGCCCTGCTCTTCGGCTGTAGTACGAGAACGGCAGCGTATGCTAAGCTCATTAAATTCCGATATCAACAGCATAACCAATTGGGGAACTATCAATAGAGTGGAATTTAATGCTTCCAAAACACAATGCTGTCTGCTGTCTTTAAAGCGAAATTTAAACACCCAGCCATTATCTATGAATGGCACTTGCATCGTCGAAACCGAAAAACTTTCCATTCTCGGTATGTGTGTTAATGACAACTTACGTTGGAATGACCACATATTTGATGTCGCCAAAAATGCTGCGAAATGTCTAGGTTTCCTCAAGCGGTGTAAGAAATATTTTACCCCCTCTGATCTGGCCTCAATATATAAGGCATTCATCCGCCCAAAATTGGAATACAACTCCCACATCTGGTCAGGTGCTCCTAAAACATCTCTGCACCTGCTAGATAGGATTCAAAACCGTGCGATAAAACTTATTGACGATACTAATATCAGTCAATCAATGGACACCCTCGAACACCGACGAAATGTCTCGTGTCTCACTTTGTTTTATCGCTACTTCCACCACCAGTGCTCCACTGAAATCGCCAGTAGCATTCCGCCCATTCAAACTTTCAACCGTAACACCCGTCTCGCTATGAATGCTCATCAGTATACCCTCAAGCCCATTTTCGGACGTACTCTAAAATATCGTGATTCGTTCCTAAGCCGTACATCTCGCTTATGGAATGCCCTGCCGATCTCTGTATTTCCTGGTCGTTATAACTTGCAAACATTTAAAAACAATGTACATCGGTACCTCTCTTTTCTTCCTCCCTAAATTTCCCTTGCCCGCGCTGTGTACAATCACCTTAAGGGTACTCAAACCCCTTGAGCGCGCGCTCATTATAAAAAAAAAAAAAAAAAAAAAACTTTTCGATGAGACAGCTATCAAATCACCAGTTGCTGCGAAATCCGTATTTCGGTCTGTTAGAATTTTTTTGATTTTTGATAGAGGCTGACTACTACGATTTATTGGCAAGCTTAATACTATGACTTAAAAAGCAATAAAAATACTTGAGAACTGTTAACCAAGGGAATGATGGAGGAGATCTAGTTTGGGACGAGGAGTGCTTGGGTTGAAATCAAAAGCGGAGAGGTTTAAATTGAACTCTCGGAGCATACGGGAAATTGGTTTGTTGGAAACAGGTGCGGTGGACCGTTAAATAGAGGAGACGAGAAAAACGTAGATTATGAGGGTTGGTGTTGAAAGAAATAGAGTTGTACAGCGATGAGCAGCCGATGAAAGCCGAGGGCAGTTTATGAATGAAAAGAATGTCAGCTCTACTATATTCCAATGTCCAACTTAAGAATTCAAATTGATCAGCTGGTGGCGTTTCTGATAGGGAGGTAAGATTACAGGGTGGTTCTAGGGCTGGCAACGGAGAGCAAATCGGACTCGCATATCAAGAAGGGGGCGGACAAAGGTAATATATAGAAATCGGGTTGAGTACGGGTAGAAAAATTCCTTGCACCATCGTTCAATAAAGCCAAGTGATGAATTGGATTAAAGAATGCGAACGGAAATTAAACTGCCGAATAATATGCCAATGTCTTGAAAAGATTGAACTAGGGGAATGGGGTGACCATAGAGAACATAAAATCGTCGAGTACCTATACGGGTTGCATTTACGTGAGATTGTTATAGATTGTCATCTGGCGATACTAAGTTCTAAGCAGTTTCTGAGGCACCAGATTGGAAACCGATCGAGGTCTTCTTGAAAAATGGTGGTGTCATTTGGAGAAGAAAAAGCTTTACAAAATGTTGTCTCGCCAGCGTACATTGAGATCGATCAAGGTCGTTAATAGTAAGAAGACAAGAGAAGGAGACGAAGATGGCTATCTTGTGGAACCCCAGATGATGCCAGAAAATGAACCGAAATGGCCGATCTAAACCTAACACCGTAACATCGGTTTATCAAGTAAGAAGGCATCTATATTTAAATGAAAGAAGTTCTAATCCGAGAGCAGACAATTTAAAGAGGATCAGTTGATGAGATACCTTTTTAAACTTTTAGTTAAATCGGTTGCGATTGGAAAAGACACGAATTCAACTAGGTTTGTGGTAATTGATCTGCCTTTCAGAAAACCATGTTCTGTAGGGGAAATAAGAGAATTACACAGAAGCTTAAGGTTTCGTGTAAAATGCTTTTAAAGAGGTTGAGTATATGGCAGATCTTAGCAATGGAACGATAATTGGTAATCTCATTATTTTTGTGCATCGGGACTATAAAAGAGGTCTACCAAATTGGGGGAAAGTCTCCCTGCGTAAGGGATGGACCAAATAGGCAGGAAAGCGGGAGAGACAGGTTGTATGAGCATTTCTTTTAGAAATATGGCTGAAGACGATCTGGACTCGGTAGAAATTCATCTTTTTTCTTTAATAATAGCAGGATCGAATTTTGGACCAACGGATAAATTTGGTAGGTCATTGAAATAGGAGGGATTTGGAACCAAGGAGGTGTTGGCGATAGTAGGAGGAACAGTTTTAAGACATCTTTTCGAAAGAAAGGGAGGAACGATAAATGAAGGTCTTAAATTTGTATTGACAAATTGCGAAAATGACTTGCAATAGTGTTAGCATCCTCGCCAAATTCGTCATTTTGTGAAGAGTGACGATTGCGAATGTTCGCTGCTGTCAAGGTCGATGACGACTTTACCGATACCTTTGATGACAAAAACAGATTTAGATGAGGTGACGTGCTGTCATGTGACATCTTTAACATCATACTTGAAAGAGTTGTGTGGAACTCACAAGCGAACACTGAAGGCACAATCTTTCAGTACTACTAACGTACGCCGATTATGTTGACGTTATTAGCGGGTTGTCACCAGTGTGTTCACTAGTATTTAAGCAGAAGCTGTCAAAATGGTTTTAGCCGTAAACAAGGTCAAATCCAAGTACATGCTTTCAGCAAGAAGGGACACGCAACATCGACGAATTGGACAGAAAATCACAGTTGACAGCTATAATTTCATGGTAGTAAGGAACTTTGCTTACCTTTTCTCTAATAAATACTGCTAACAATATGTCAGTAGAAATAAATATTGCTAATCGCTGTTTCTTTGGGCTAAGAAGACAATTGAGTACTACGGCCCTATCCTGCAAAACTAAGAGACTCTACATAAGACAATGAGCATCCCAGTCCTACTTTATGGCGCTGAAACATGGACCGTATAAAAGGCGGATGAAGATATCGTCAACCGCTTCGAGATAAAAATCCTTCGAAAAATATTCGTTCCCCTTTGCAATGACTGTCTTCGAAGGAGAAGACTCAACGAAGAACTGTACAGCGGCATGAACCTAGTCAGAAAACTGCGGATAAGTCGCCTGAGATGGCTAAGACACGTAGAGCGAATGAATACCAATGCTCCGGCCCGCAGAGCCTTTGAATCAAACCCTGAGGGACGACGCAGTAGAGATAGACCTCACCTTAGGTGCCGCAAATATAAGGAAACCTCAACCCACTTGGAATGTTAAAGCTAAAGATCGGACTAACTGGAGAGGATTGTTAGTTGTGGCCCAGGTTCGCCCGAACTGTAGGGCCACCTAAGTAAGTAAGTAAGATAAGAGCAAATTCCTACGTTTAGTTCAACAGACATAGAGGAAGCTATAGTTTCCCTTTGAGTTCCGCAAGATTCTTTGGCATAATATAAAATTACAAACCAAGTTGGAAGCTTGTCTTTTTCACATGTAGTTTTTAATTACGTTTACGTCCCTTCTTTCCAAGGTCGTGGAAATGCTGATAAATAGTCAGCTTATGAAATATCTCGAAACACGAAAACTTCTCAATGAGGCAGTACGGTTTTCGTAGCAACAGGACTACAGGTGGTTTGATTGCATGTCTCACCGAAAAGTGGAACCCAAGTGTACATCAATCTGGCGAAAGCAAGATATTTCTAAGGCATTTGACAAAGTTTGGCATCAGGCTCTTTTGTCGAAAATGCGTGCGTTTGGGATCGACGACTTTCTTCTTCAATGGATTAGAAACTACCTTTCGGAACGTTCAATTCATGTGGTCTTGGATGGTTTCAAATCTGATATTCACAAAATAAATGCTGGTGTGCCCCAGGGCGCCGTTCTGTCTCCGACACTCTTTTTAATTTTTATCAATATATTTCTTTGCTGACGACAGTCTTCTCTACTTTCTATATTCGTTCACGGACACACGCTCCTAATCTTCGGCTATAGAACGAGAACGGCAGGGTAATCTAAGCTCATTAAATTCCGATATCAACTGAATAACCAATTGGGAACTATCAACAGAGTGGAATTTAATGATTCCGAAACGCAATGTTGTCTGCTGTCCTTAAAGCGAAATGTAAATACCCAGCCATTATCCATGAATGGCACTCGCATCGCCGAAACCGAAAAACTTTCCATCCTCGGTATTTGTGTCAATGACAACTTACGTTGTCTAAGTTTACCCAAGCGATATAAGAAATATTTCACCCCCTCTGACCTGGCTTCAATATATAAGGCGTTTATCTGCCCAAAACTGGAGTACAACGCCCACATCTGGTCAGGTGCCCCTAAGACTTCTTTACACTTGCTAGATAGCATCCAAAATCGTGGGATAAAACCGTAACACCCGAATCGCTATGAATGCTCATCAGTGTATCCTCAAGCCCACTTTTTGACCTGCTCTGAAATAAGTCTGGTGGAAGACACTTAAGCAGAAACGCCATACCTTTACCTCCCTAAAGATGATAGAAAAGTATATTGCTGGATCTTCAGACGACACCCAGAGCAATAGTGAATACCATGCTAAATTTCGTTCCAATGGATCGCTAGCCAAAACCGCACTTATACACTCTCATCCCACTTCATTATAGATGCTGTTACACAATTTAAATAAATAAATGAAAATACAACTAAGGAGGTTCTTATTCCAACGGGTTTAAATGGATATTGCCACGAAAGCCAAAGTTAAGATGAATTACAATATCCATTCAGGTCAATGGTTATTTTAGAATACGCAACGCCTGTAACGTTTCCTAAACTGATATCAAAGCCTATAAATATATTGAAGGTTATCCCTGGGCACGGCTACCTGGATAAGTCTTTAACGCTCTCGAATCCACGGTAATAAGATGAAGGCTAGTAAGTAGACGCAGAAGACATCTACATAGCTTAAGATGTCTTCTTTACGTGATCCGATGTCGCGTACTTCTGTAATATATGCCGTTGAGGATAATTCCGTACAGAAATATGCCCCAAGACTAGGACATACCAGAGATTGTGAAAACATCGGATGCATAGAGCAACCCAGGAAAGACTCATCTGATTATCAAATGATAACTCTGTTAACGAGCTTATTATGGTGGTGTTTCATTCTCTAGTTGAGAACCTGCAAAGCCTTAAAACCATCAGCAGCTCAACTCGGAATAGTTCACAAAGCTGCTACGATATAAATATCATACTCGTATATAACTTATATTTCAACGTATCTACTGTTTTTATTTACTGTCTCCAACTCACCTACATTACCTGCATTGCCCTTTTAGCTACAGTTGAATTGTGGTTCGTAAAGGCTAAATAGAGAAGCCAACCTTCTATTGAAAAATTATGAAAAGTATAATGCTTATAAGCTGGAATAGGATATCACGACTATGTGAATAATTTTGTTGAGCAAATAGTTAAGCATTATGTAAGGAAGCAAAGTAAATTTGTTCCTTTTTTAATTACCTTGTTCCGAGTAGTCTCCCCGTCGGGCTATCAACAATCCTTATCATGTTTAAAAATCCCAAAGATGTACACATACTTTATTGTATTGAATTTTCTTTGAGTTCATTGCCTTTGTTTCCACTTCATGAATCCAGAATCTTATCCACCGGAAACGAAGACTCATATCATTTTCAACAACAACATGAGAACCTACAAAAGAACGAAACGAGAAAAAATCAAAACTGAAAGGACGAAGAAAGAAGAAATTTATAAAACATAAAATTTCAGGATCTTGTACGAGTACATTCACAGAGGAGAAAATTTGTAAACATGAGAAGGGAATTCAGGATGCCGGAATTCAGGATGCCCGTCTCGCCGACAGTATGCAATGTAACATTTCAGAATGAGGAGTCGGTACCATTCCCAGCTCATGAATCATCCCAAGTGAATATTGTGCGAATCGAAAGGTAGAAGTGGGTTGTAGTTCCTTTTTTTGATTTTCACTTTTTCATATATTCTTTTGAATTTGCAATTACATTCAAGGCAAGCCGAATATACCTTAGTTTCTGGGGAATTCCTTCTTCAAAAAACTGATTCAGGCAAAAAACATGGAAAAGGAAACACAAACGAAACACAAAATACTCACGGAAAGTATTCATTTCACTTGTAGCCAGGACCTTATTCTTCTATTCTGAGTGAAAACGAATTTTTAAACAGAAAAGGCAGGCAAATTGGAAATCGGTCTTCAAATGTAAATTTAATTTCATTTTGTAATGGAGTGCCTAATTGAATTAATTGATCTTGCACAGGGGGTAGTTACCCGTATTAGAGCTTGGAGAAATAATTTGTTTTGAATTTAAATGAAGTTGCTTTGGGTGGGTAACGAAATGCAATACGGCTGATAGGAGTGTAGGGAATTATTGTGGAAGTCTTACAATGCAGCCGTTTTATCTACTAAATCAGCTTAAATGAAAGCGAAGACTCAGTAAGTATTTTGATATTTAGTATTTATTAAAATATAAAAACAACCTTTACATACAAATGACTTTTTTAAATCTTTAAGCTACGTACAAATGTGATAGTACAATGCAGAGATTTCAGTTGCTAAAACTAATATTTTGCAATATGTTAAGCAAGTTGTTATAAAAAAAGAATTAGATTGAAATGTGATCTTACTTCAGCTATAATCAAGTACAATTACAGTAGAAGCCGGATAATATCACATCGCTTAATAGCACAAAACCTCTAATGCTACGATAGCAGGCAGGCAGTTGTGTTTTTTGTACAATTTGTACTGGCCTAAGACCATTTATGATCACATCGCTTAATATTACAACCCACTTAAAATCACACGAAAACTGTAACCCCTTCTAGCAATGACTAGCTCACTTATCAACAAAGTAGAACAGGAAAAGTCCGATGAGATCACTAGATGTGACGTTAACTCCCGTCATATACAAATACAATGCGGTAGCACGGATACAAACCCTCAAGGTGAGTTCCTACTTCAATACACAATTGACCATAAACCTTTGATTGCTCACCACGGTTATGAATCTGACACCCTTGCCGTAAGCAACTTCAGGGTATATTCGGATATATCGTTTGAACCTGCGCCATATATAGGCATATGGAGCCGAAAAATTAGCAGAGGCACTTGACTGCTATCATACAGATATCATCGCCATCCAAGAGTTACAATGGGACGGGCCGGACATAAGGAAGGTGAAAAACTGTGATATATGCTATTGTGATTGCTATAGGGAGAAAGATCAAAGCTTATTTGAATGCGGAGTGACTTATGCGGTAGGCTAAGGCAGAAAGTCATGAGCGAAAACCATATGGAAATTCGCATCAAGGTTAAAATCCCTAAGAAACAAACCATGCCCTACGGCAGCCAAGGACAAATAATATTTCTATGGACAAGACTCATGAGCACTGTAGAAAGGAAAGGAGGATATATTTGTAGGACTCTTGATAAGCAAAACCTACACAAAAACACGTCTGGCAACGGACTCAGGCTTACTAATTTTGCTGCGGGTCGATTTATATCTATATCATGCACACGTTTTTTTCCCAGGGGACTTTAGGTTAGGTTAGGTAAGGTAAGAGTGGCTGTTGGAAATACCAACCCATTTAGGCCTATTGGCCCATTGTGATGCCACGTGGATCTATGATCCTCTTACTACTGGAACCAGTTTGAGCTTTTAATAAAGCGTAGGAGACTGTTAACGTCTATTTTTTCTAGATCGATTAGGTCGTTGTAGAAGAAAGCTCCTAGGTGAAGCTTCCTTCTCTGAGAGAGAGCTGGGCATGTGCAGAGTAAGTGGGGGATTGTCTCCTCCTCTTCCTCGTCCATGCAGCTTCTACAGAAATCGTTAGTAAAAGCGCCAAGCCTTCTTGCGTGCTTGCCTATGAGGCAGTGTACAGTAATGACACCTATTATGGCGCTGAGATGTTTCCTATCTAAAAGGATCAGAGACTTAGAGCGACTCAGATCCAGCATTGGCCAGATCTGTTTGGTCGCTAGACATGTTTTCCCATCAGTCCACCTAAGGTCTGTTCTTTTATTGGCATCCAGCTTTAATATTAATTTGAACACAGCGATATGCAGTATACCTGTGCTACCCTTTTCCGGTGGAATCGGTAGAGTAGTAACAATTTTGGCGAGTTCATCGGCCCTACAGTTCCCTGGAATGCCTCTCTAGCCCGGCACCCAACAAAGGTGAATGTTGAACTGCTCTGCCATCTCCATGAGAGATGATCGGCATTCAAGGGCGGTTTTAGAATATAATGAGACCGAGTCCAGGGACTTGATGGCGGCCTGACTATCCGAAAATATGCGGATATCCTTTGCAGATATCTTCAACCAGGACAGAGCTTCTTCAATCGCCAAAATGCTACACGCTACAGTGATTTGGAAGACGGAAAGAGAGGCTTAGACTTAGCTTATCTCAGAAAACACCGCCACCAACTCCGCTATCGGTTTTAGATCCATCTGTGTAGAGATGGATTGACTTGTCCTCCATGAAAGCATCCTCCTCCCAGAATGATCTAGAGGGGAAGCTTACATGGAAGTATTTGTCAAACCAAAGTTCAGGTATGGTGTAATCGATGTTCTCTGTGAGGATTCCTAATGAATTAAGAATGTTGGCGTGGCCAAATGAATTTTTTGTCCACTGTTTAGTCGCTTTAAGGCGAATAGCTGCAGTCGCAGATACTTGCCTGCTAAAAATGTCGAGGGGTGTCAAGTGAAACAGAATATCTAATGCCGCAGAGGGGGTAGACCGCAAGGCTCCGCTTGTGCATAGACATGCTGTTCTTTGGACTCTGCTTAGTTTAATGCGGTTGACTGCATTTTCCAAGGCCGTGAACCAGACAACCGCCCTGTAAATAAGTATCGGTCTAATGACCCAGATATATAGCCAGTGGGTTATGCGGGGTTGAAGGACACCGCCTTGCGGCGTACCTCTGCTGACATATCTTTTAGCATAAGTCTCACCCAATTTGGAGTTAATTATCCTGCTTTTTAGCATTAGACCGATCAACTCTCCAAGTGAGTCATCTACCTGCAGAGTTGACAGCGCAGTCGTGATTTCGGATGTGTTGACGTTATTGTAGGCGGCCTCTATGTCTAGGAAAGCAATCATTGTGTACTCCTTATATTGTAGGGATCGTTCAATGTGGCTAGTCAGAGGGTGCAAAGCCGTGTCCACCGATTTTCCTTTACAGTAGGCAGGTTAAGCCGTAGACAGAGGTTTTGGATCAACTTTAGCTCGAATATGGATATCAATCAGTCGTTCTAGAGTTTTCAGAAGGAAAGATGATAGACTTATAGGTCTGTGGTCCTTTGGGACAACATGAGAACTATTTCCGGCTTTGGGAATGAATACTACATTGACTTCTCTCCATAACAGTGGAATGTGGATAAGTTCTACACAGCTCCTCATAATATTTTCTAACACTGACAGAATAATATCTCAGGACCTCTGTAGGTCGGCAGGTATTATGCCATCCGGACCAGCAGACTTGTATGGTTTGAAGCTATGCAGTGCCCAGAGCAGTTTGTCTCTCGTAATCAGACCATGAATTATGGTCACGGTTGCAGTAGGCCTGTTGAGTGATTCATCACTTGAGGTTGTCCAAGAGCTATCGGTTTTTTTCAAAAAGCTAGGCATCATAAGATTTGTAGAGAGGATTTTTCTTAGCCGCGATGCCTCAGAGGTTTCTGTGATTTTGTCACAGACTGACCTCCAGGATTGTCGCTTTGCCTTCATCAGTTCTTTTTTGTATAATTTGAGGGATTCTTTATATGGGTCCCAGTCAGTACCTTTTCTTGTGCTTTTTGCTACGTTGAAAAGTTTTCTACAAGAGTTTATGAGTAGTCCCAGTGCCAATGTCCACCAATGTGGCTTCTTCTTGCCTCTTGGTTGAATAAGAGGGCAGGAAGCGGCCATAGCCTGATTGAGAGCCAGAGTAAATTCCTTCAATTCAGTAAATTCAAATCTGCTGGAAATGACATTGTAGACAGCATATGTACACCAACCCATTACTCAGACCTGGTCAGAAGTGTGTATGCCTGATGAATGGAATCTCAGTATCGTTTGCCCGATCCACAGAAAAGGATACTCCTCTGCTATACTACAGAGTTATAACTATGCTCAACATCGCATACAAGATCTTATCTGCAATCAACCGGATTGGTCCCTATCAGTACGGTTTCAGACCAGAAAGTCCACAATCGATCAGAACGTCACACTCTTGCAGATCCTGGAAAAAACTCAAGAAGTCCACGTTTATACCCATCATCTTATCATGGATTTTGAGACCGCATATAACAACATTTATGGAGACGAGCTATATGGAGCCATTTCTTGTTTTGGCATCTTTGCCAAGCCCTTCCATCTATGCAGAATGAAGATTGCAAACAGTCGATACTCCGGCAAAGTCGGTAACGACTTAACCAAGACCTTTGATTCCATAAAAGGTTGTAGGAAAGGTGACTTGCTGTTATGTGACTTCTTTAATATCGTACTTGAAAAAATTGTGCTCGGCCTAGTCAGAAAACTGCACATCAGTCCGTGAGATGGGTAGGACATGTAGAGTGAATGGATACCAATTCTGCGACCCGCAGAGCCTTCTAATGTAACCTGGATGGACAACGCAGTAGAGGAACACGCATATATAGAAAGGGGCTTCAACTGACTTGAAATGCGCAATTGGAGGCAGTTAGCTAAAGACCGTTCTAACTGGAGAGGACTGTAAGTTGAGGCGCATGTTCACCCCTAACTGTAGAGCCACCTTAGTAAGTATGTAAGTAAGTGAGAATAGGCCTATTCCCATTTGTAATGCCGCTAGAACATAAAAAGATCAACTTGAATGTCAAAGACATACCCATACCCTCTTTACTGTACAAAAATCTCAAAAATTCCAAGTGGCAAAACTTTACAGCAAATATAGATCAAAAACTTTATGTCCCCAACGGACTTAAAATTGACTATGCGGCAAAAAAATTGTGAATGATCCTCACTCAGGATTTGAACCAAGCTTGACCTATGAACATCACTAAAGAACTACAACACATTAGGAAAGGGGTAAGACAATTTTTCAATGCAGCTTAACGTTCAAATTTATACTCCAATGGAGCAAACTGAGGAAATATCTGAAGAAATACAAGACCGCAATCTGCAGCGCTAAAAGAAATCATGAAGAAAGTTTTGCTCTAGCATTGTAAGCACAACAGAGTATGCGAAACAAAGGAAATTCATATCTAAGGAACCTATAGTAGTTGGTGATCTAAAACTACAAAATGGTAACTACACGAAATCCAACACTGAAGCATTACAACTCCTGATAGAAAATCACTTCCCGGGACGCACTCCTACTGATGAAATACCAAAGGGGATACTAGACGAAAAGAAAATAAGCTGGGTTATAGACTCATTCTCTGTTTACTAACATCAATCATGTTTCAAAAAACAAAGCAGGCTGTGATCCCGTTCCTAAAAAGACTATTTAACAATAACATCAAGTATGGATATGTGCCGAAATACTGGAGGTTAGTAAAGGTATTTCTCATTTCCAAGGCAAGTAAGCCCACCCATACCCATTCAAAAGACCTCAGCCCCATAGTCCTAACATGATACTTTTCAAAAACTGCTCTGCGTTAATATTCGAAGCGGTCTGAATCCAGAAGACTTAGCTTCAAACCGAACGTGCCTATACAAAAGGCAAAGGTCCGTGCCTACTTGAAGTTGTCAGCACTATTGAAAAAGTCTACACGATAAAGCGGACACATTAGCGGTCTTCTTTGACATCGGCCGTGCTGTGTGCAAATATTTTAAGGGTAGAATATCCGCTAATAACAAAAAAACATTCAAGGAACCTCCAACAATGTCAACATTCCCGCTATAAGTAGAAAATTAGGAAATGCTGGAGAGTGTATGCATAAGTGGATGATGTAGTGCTTATGGCCACCGCCAAGTTTCTCCCCACGATCAGCGAAATTCTAAACTATGCCCTTAGAATCCTTGGAGACTGGACCAAGTTTTGTGGGCTGAATGATATATTTTTACATTGATGCATGGGCTGTTTTACGAAATATGGTCAGAAGGAAGTACGCTCAGCGACTGGAAGGTAAACGTGCTTTCTCCAATCCATACAAAGATAAAACTTCCAACCTATCCTAACTACAACTGTATCAGCATAGAAAATACAATATTTAAGGCGCTAGTGTGTAAATTCCATGCATAGCAAAATTTCATCGTGTGGTGTGTGATCTGGTAAACAACATACTATATGAGAGAACAAAGCTCATTTCAGACTCATTTTCGACAGCATGGATTTCTATTTGGATTGGCCCGAAATAACACTGAATTGTTGCCACTAATATAATACAAATACAATGTCATATAACTCCACATTCAAGGAGGTAATACCCAGTCAATGAGTACAATAAGTTTTGCCTACTGTTTGTCATTAAATTTTTATTCTAGATCCTTCTATTCAACAAATTTATTTATTCCCACCCTTTTCCTACCCTCAATTGTTTCCCTTTACCTTTACACTCTGCAATTACAGCCTTCTGCATAAAACAAAATCACAAATTTTATAAATATTCTCAACCATTAATGCGGACCATTGGAACTGAAAATCGTTTAACGCGATTCAATTAAAAATTGCCTCCCGGAAATGAAATTACCATCCCCATCAGGGAAGGGTGTGCTTGTATCCATCGGTGCATTGTGCGGCAATGCCAATGCGATCGCATTTCTCAAAGAACGCCAAATTGCCTTTCATTGTCGCCCCTTAATTGATCTTAAATGTCATACCATTAAATGTAATTATTTCCATCGGATTTAATTACACATCACTGGTGGCAATCTCCAGGCAAATCCAAGGGAAGGACACTTTGAAAGACAAGCAGAACCAAATTGATGATTGTTAAGGAGCGAATCTTCAAGAGTTATGGATACGCTATAGACATTTGGGGTAACATTGTAATCAATGGCATTTAAGGCGTGGAGGAGTCCTTGACTACAATGAAAGGTAAAGAGTTCTTGTGCATAATTCCATGGAAGGGTGTAATTGATTTGAAAGCAACAATTACGAGATGTTACTTTGGAGATATAAAAAGAACAAATAAAGCTAAAATCTTTTACAAAAAGTTGACTTTTTTTTTATCCTGATTTGCAACTAAAAGTGTTGCCGTCAATAGTTAACTTAAAATTCTGGATTTAATTTTTTTTTAATATTTTTTTTATTTTAATCAATAAATAGGTACTAGAGATAAGAGTAGGCTAAATCATAGAATCACCTTCTACCTATCGCGAAACTACATGCAACATAAAGGATAGATTTTTTTTTTTAATTAAAAGTCATTCTGACGCTGAGGACTTTTTCGCTCTTTCTTTTTTTTTTGGGTACTACTAAGGACCGATACAATATTGACAATCCGGAAACGACTCAGGGACTTGAGCACAATATTGAACGAGCTATTTGCAAAATATTGCCTTAAATAATGGAAAACGTACTGCTAAAATATTTAGCTGGATGGTCCAAAGTCAGCTGAGAAGCCCATTGGAACGAAATTTTATTTCATAACAAGTTTGAAAGCTCAGTCCTCAAAAAAACTTAAAAAAATGTTGAACAGTGTTCCGGTCCTAAGTCTTGATTGAGAAAGGAGGAGAAGAGTTTCGAAATATATAACATCTACAGTTGAAAAGATGGCTTAGCCTGACCATGTAAATGTAACTTAAAACTTCAATCTGCCGAAGTATGCAGACATATCACAATGTAGACGTTTAAGTGGAGAAGCTCTTAAAATGAAACCAACGGCAGTGTGAAAGGTAGATCCAGTGATGACTTCCTTTGAGCCAATATTACATTTTCGAAGCTCAGGTCATATGGGTATTTTTCAACATTTAACAAGGATGTTGATATCGACATGATGACAGAGAGGTTTCTAGCGAACTACAATAACAACGTAAGCGCAAAATATATACCGACTTTAGCCTATACACGTTAATAGTTTACATACAGCCGAACAATAAGCAGAGGCCACATATTTCTAGGAAAGCAAATATCATCGGCATACAAGTAATGTGATGGGAGCCAGCCAGCTAGAAGTATGAGGAGCTTTCAGATCTACTACTTGTGATGATTGCTATACATAGTTGGAATAGTGCTCCTTTTGATGTGAACGTGAGCTGAAGCATCGGAGCGGACATCTGACTATAATTCGCATCAACATCAAATTCATCAACATAAGAATGATATTCACTCACGCCTTCACAAAGGAAATAGACGATCTTGGCAAAAATAGCTTTTTCGAGCTCCTCGACCAGACGTCCAAAGCCCGACGTTAAGATCGCCATTGGTGATTTTTGTCAAATTAAGAAAGAAAAGGATCTTTTGAGAACATAGCCTTCTCTACACTGGTTCGGGCTAATCAATTTCGAGAAGGATGTATGTATGATGTTATAGCTTGTACGCAATTTCCAAATCTCAAAATCCTGGAGGTTCTCTGATTAGAAATCCGTCAACCATATGTGTACGTAGATAGAAGGCACAGCTTTAGTGTTCTGGATGTCCGACCATTGCAAGAACTAACTATTTTATTATAAAATATATTGGGTTATCTTTTAAGCGTTTGGCTTTTAATTGTCAAAAAACACAGCAAAATTTCAAACAGTTTTATTTAAGTTGATAAATCATTGTTTGGGAACTACTTTTTAAAGATTATTTCATATAGATGTTGACCACGACTACGTTTTAAGTGGTCCATATGGAGAGTCCAATATTGAATTATTTTTTCTAGCATATTGGCTTTCAATGCTGTTTGTGAGTGGTTTGACGAACCCCATGACAAATAGTCTCAAGACTTCAAATCGCACGACCTAGCCGGCCAATTCACCGATCCAAAATGAGAGTTAAATTGCTCACCGAACTCATTTCTAAATAGGTCCATTCATTCGCGTGCTGTGTGGCATGTAACGTTGTCTTGCTGGAACCACATGTCGACCAGGATCAGCTGGTGCATTTTGGGCAAAAAACAGTTCGAAATCATTGAACGATACTGGGCGCCATTGACAGTAACACTGTTCTCACGGTCATCTTTGAAAAAATACGGCCCAATGATTCCACCGGACCATAAACCGCATCAAACAGTGCATTTTTATCGGTGCCTAGGCAGCTCTTAAAGTTGTTTATCGGACCAAGTACTGCAGTTTTGTTTATTAGCCTACCCGTTCAACTAGAAATGAGTTTCGTAGTTGAAGACAATTTTTCGATAAAAAAGCGAATTTTCTTCCAGCTTCCAGCTAAGGCCCACTCACTGAAAATTCGACGCTGTGGCAGGTCGTTCGGCTTCAGTTCTTGCACGAGCTATATTTTATAATGTTTCAAACCAAGCTCCTTGCTTAAAATATTCCACGTAGTCGAGTAACATAATTCCAATTGCTGCGAACGGCGATAAATGGACACATCAAATGGGGTGGGCGTGGTGCAGTGGTACTAGCAATCGCTTCTCACTCTGAGGGTCCAAGGTTCGAATCCTGCCCATGGCAAGTCAGTTTTTCATTTGTGTAATGGGAACTCAGACAGAAAAATTCTGCGTGTGAAGGCATAACACTGACACGCAGATTTGGCTGTTGTAGAGTTTCAACCACAAAAAACTAGTGCGAATTATAACTTCGAATCACTCTGAGTGAAGAAAGAACTCTCCGTCCTATTCGGACTCCCACCCCTGGAGAGCTAATATAGAAACCAAATACACCTGAGTTTCAAACCACTACAAAACAATTTTCCTTTCTCCTCCTTCTATCTTTCCGCCCGCGCCCTGGCAACAGTAAAAGGGTATCAAACCCCTTAGGCGCGCGTAAATTATATAAAAAAGAAAAAAATCACGGTCTTCATTAACACTGTCGGATACAGCACCAATATTTTCCTGTGTACTCACTCTACGCATACGGGTAGATGGCGTGAAATTGGTGCAAAATTTGGTCACAATGATTATGACTACTGTAAAATAGTCGAAGTGCGCGAAAAACATTTTTCACATTCAACAATTTGTAAACGTGTAAATCTTTCCATGACGAAATGTGAGCTATCAAAAATAGAACACTGGAAAACTAAACAGAAAAAAATCACCCGTTACATGGCGCGAATGCAAATAACTATAGAAGATGCTCGGTGAGAAAATTTAGTGTCAAATTTAGATGCAATGCAAAAAGCAGCGTTTCTAGTGCGCACATTGTCAGTAAGCTATTAGAGACTCCACTATGATAAATTTCACTTAACCAACCTAGCTTTAGGAAATATGCAAAGAAAGTGAGAAAATGACTAGCGAACTAGCGACTAGCGAACTAGTGACTATCGAACTAGCGATTGGTGAACTAGCAACTAGCGAAGTTCTGCTAAAATTAACAAAAATAGATATTAGGATGGGGATATATGAGTAATAGGAATAGGAGAGATGCCAGATACGATCCCGATACGGTCACTGTACAGTTCAAGCTGAGGCTACACACAGCCTCCACGTGACTCCCCTGATAGCTATCTCAGCAGCGGCTGAATAGTGAACTAATGTATGCAGCCGGGTGCTAGTCAAGAGGACACGTTCTTCTATTCCGCTCCAAGAGCTACCCAAAAACTGGAAAATATCCTCCCGCAGTATAAGGCGGACATTACTGCGATCCAGGAATGATGAAAAGAAAAGAGTGTGATATATATTTCAGCTCCTACAAAAGGTTGCGCATATTAGGATGCGAATTCGTCGTGTGAAAGCAGCTGAGATAGAAGGTTATCAATTAGTGGTCGCTTGGCTTTGTTCCCAAAGGGATATTCTATGACTCAACATCAACTTCATATGTGTAGACGCGTCTACCAATGAAACTGAGGACTCTATCAAAGAGGATCTCTACGACCTCTTGCACGGAGCCTACGGGGCCTGTCTGGAGTACGATGCTAAATTCGTGCTCGTGGAGTTCAATGCCAAATTGTTGGGAAGGGCATCCTTAGCGGAGTGGTCGGAAAACAGAGCCTCCATAAAATGACAACAGATAACGACTTCCGACTCACTGACTTTGCGGCAGCTAGTCATACGGTGATAAGTAGCATAAGATACCCTGGACAGAAGACTCTGCAATATGCCATTGCCTATCACAAACGCCAACAACATGTGGTTACTATGCTGCGCTACTATTCAGGAAGTAACCGAAGCAACTCTAGGCTAAGAGCCACCCCCGACAAAAAATCCATGGTACGATGACGAGAGCATGCAGAAGAAGAAGGCAACAGAACGAGCATATAAGAAGACGTGGCAAATAGAGCCAGAAAGAGGGAGGAGAAAAAATTACTGCGAAAAAAGAAAAGAGCCTTCGCAGTTTTCCAGCTCAAGGATATCGAAGAGTACAGGAGTAATAACAAGATGCGAAACTTTTATAAAAAAGCTAAAAGCCTGGCACTCAGGCCCATCGAAATACTGAGGGTAATCTTCTCACCGAGCCTCAGAGAATTGTGGATGTATTTAAGAGGTATTTTCAACAGTTGCTTGATGGGCATGACCAGGAGAGATTGACAGCGTATGAAGAAAACTCAACTTCAGTCGATGAAAAAGTTCTCCCACTCAACCTAGACGAAGTCGGCCGCGGGCTCTTCAAAGCTGGTGGCGATATTTTGGTAAGGAGCATGCACCAGACCTTCCGCAAAGTAAGGGAGGATGAAAAGCATGTCCGACGACTGAACTATCAGCTCTATCTGTCTCATCTATAAGAAAGACGATCCTATGTCTTGTAAGAACTACTGAAGCATATCCCTGCTTAACGAAGCTTATAAGATCCTATCCAGCGTACTGTATGAACGACTAAAGCCGTTTTGCACCAAACACATCGGCACCTACCGGTGTGGCTTCTGGCCCGGCAAATCGACGATAGACCAAACCTTTACACTGCAGCAAATCCTGGTTCTCCAGGATGACCAATGAGTTCCAAGTCCGAATTATTCCAAACATGCACCGGATTCCGGCAAGGAGACGCGTTGTCCCGTGATTTCTTTAACCTTGTGCTGGAACAGATAGGACGAAAGGCTGGCGTAAACACAGAAGGCACTATATTTAACAAACCCCTCCAGCTGCTTGGCTATGTAGACGATGTCGACATCATCGCCCGTTCCCAGCGTCCTATTAGTGAGGCTTTTACTACTATAGAATAACAAGCCAAATGAGTTACTCTCATGATGTATGAGGATAAAACAAAGTACATACTATCGACTAAAAACCGATCCGTCGAACATCGTCTAGGACAGAACCTAACAATCGACAGCTGTAATTTTGTGGTAGTGAAAGAGTTTATCTACCTCGGCGCAAATATGTATATGTGTGTCCAAATAACTAGGGTCCAAACCCTATGCTCTACAAAACCCCGATCTTGCCAGTCTTGCCTTACTGAGCTGAATGCTGGCCGATAAGCACGACAGCGGAGCAGATCTTGGGATCCTTCCAGAGAAAAATTCTACGTCGAATATTTGGTCTTGTCTGTGAGGAGGGCGAATGGAGAAGAAGATATAATCGCGAACTCTACGAGCTGTATAAAGATGTGGATGTACTCGTATTTCGGAAGGTAAAAATCCGTCGACTGCACTAGATAGGCCAAATCGACGAATAGGCGAGAATGCCCTAGTTAAGAGAATCTTCGAATCCCAGCCACCTGGCTCAGGAAGAAAAGGAAACTCAAACGTCCAATAAAATTGAGCAATTTCGCACCACGTTTATTCTTTTGGACTTCAAGCCCCTGACAAGAATGCGTAGAGTATCATTGAGGCCAGTACTAAGGATGGTCCTTAGGTTTATGCCTTTTCAAGATCAAATTCTTGCAAGAATTGGAGCCAGGCGATCATCGTTTGTATCGCAACATAGCTGTATGGGCGTTTAATCCGTTCCACTTTTTTATCGTCAAATTTTGTTTAGTAATGAGGCTCACTTCTATCTGAATAGGTTTCTTAACAAGCAAAATTGTCGAATTTGGTGAAGTGCACTGTTTGGTGAGGTTTACTGTCTTTCTGCATCATTAAGGCGTACTAATAAAACCGTAATGTCACTGTCAATGGCACCTCGAACAGAGCCACAATCAACGATTTTGTGTTTCCAAAAGTGTGGGCAAATTGTTCATCCGTATGGTGCCACATGTCATTCTGCTATTGAAACCATCGAGTGTTTCATGAAAACATTATTTCCAGAAGTGCACCTGCCTGGACCTGAAATGAATTAACGCCGCTTGACTATTTTCTTAGGGGGTATTTGAAGTCGTTAGTCTTCAGTCAGTTAGTCAGAGGGAATCCTTGACTTTGTACAGCTCTTGAAAAAAGACCCTTTAGATATACTTTAATGTATGTTGTAAGCCGACGAAATGGCTCTGACAATTTGGCCCCTTGCGAGTGATCTAACATCCTTATACTTCTTTCATTGTGGCTGCATTACGTATATCGTATATCTGTGGTCTATGCCAAAAAGGCAGAAATTTTAAACAACTAAGAGATGAAAATTTGACGTGAAATTACAGGATTGTCGGCCGGAATGATGCTAAAATGTCATGGAAAATTGGAACGCTCTTCCTTTCTCGCTATCAATATTATGTCGGCGACTGAATCCTTTGCATGTTTTTTTCTTAGTTATTCTTTCATGTTAAAAATATTATACGTACTATATAAGCTCGTTTGGCTGTGCTTCGACACTTCAATCCTTTTATGGCTTCTCGCCTCTTTGCAAGTTGTGCAGATGGTTCTTTTAAGTCCCAATACAATGATTCTGGGCATGCTCAAACTACCGCTTTCTAAGCCCCTTTCTTATTGCTTTACGGCGTTTTGAAGCTATTCTCGCAAATTTACCAACCAGAGTTGGTCCCATTTATTATTTAAGTATTGCCACTTAATTTTGTCGACTGATGTACTCATATACTATTATAATTGCACAGACCCTGTGAATTATATGAGTTTGGTATATCTTCACCCGTACAGCTCATTGTTCCGAAACTATTTTATTCATGGAAGTCTTCGTATAAGTAGCTCGATTCCCTAAATTGTTCGTTTACATTTTTACCGAAGAGGAGTTCCAACCTTAAATACCAAATCGAAATACGAAATCGGTTTTTTAAAAAGATCGCATTGCTTTCGCGGAATTAATCGAGCTCTTACACGAATATTTCTATGCGCTGCGGGAGTACTTCTCCGCTCTGTAAAAAAGCGCCCAACGGGGTAGGGTATTATACGAGTATAGCTTATCTTCCATGAAGTCATACTTTCGTACTTTAGGTAGTCTCATTAGACGTTATTGCGCATCAGGCTCATCTTCGGTACTAAAGTTCCTAGATATGATTTTATGCCACTTAGTTGCCTTTTTGAACAAGCGGATTAAAGAACTGTGGCAATGTTCTATTAGGTATTGCCGCACGATTGATGGTTTACAACTAATCCAATGGACAAACAATTTCACTGAAGAGTTTCGATACTCGAAAAATTCATCTCATTCAAAAAATGGAATTAAATCGTAAACATTTTCGTGCGATGCTTTTTCATGATTTTCGAAGTGGATTAATTCAATATCGGTGTACCGATCAACTCGCTTAGACTTTTGGTGTTAAAGCACCCTCCCATGCCACCGTGTATCGCTGGTTTTCCGAATTCAATCGTGGTCGACGTTCGCTTTAGGACGAATTACGTGAAGATCGTTCAAAATCGGTTGTTGTGCCAGAAAACATCAATGCTGTGTCGGAACTGGTATTGCAAGAGCATCATGTGACTTATCGTCAAATTCAGGTACGCTTGGGTATTAGTTCCACTCGCATACATTCAATATTGCACGAAAATTTGGGCGTCAAAAGATTTGACAATCATTCAAAAAACCGCTCATGTCGATTGAACAAAAGCATTCGATCGTTGTGCTCCAAAAACATCTGTAAGATCATGACAGATGGCGAAATATGGATCTATGTATATGAGCCCAAAACTAAATAGGAGTCAAGTGCCTTTCAAGGCGAGCCGAAACCATCAAAAGTTGTTCACGCTCGAGGCACTTCGGAGTAAATGGTCGCCTGTTTTTTCTAAAGAACCGAACATGTCGCCCCCATGACATTAGAGAAACGTAGAGCGATCACTTTTGAATGGTAAACTACCATTTGTTCGCCAGAAGTTGTTAGTGAAACAGGGAAAAGCAACCGCTAAATACGGATCATTCTCAGTTAAGACAATGCAAGCTCTCACAGGTCGGCTCGAACAAGTGAGTTTTTGAGCAACTCAAAACATAACCATATAGCCCTGATTTGGCACCCAATGACTTCTTCTTATTCCCGCACATCGAAAATAAATTGCGAGTTCCACGTTTTCAAACGCCTGAAGAAGCGGTTGACGCGTTTAAAACGCATGTTTTGGAGTTACCTCTTTCGGAGTGAAAAAGTGCTCCGAAAATTAGTGTGTATGCAAAAGTGTATTGATCTTCATGGAGAGTAGGTATATTGAAAAGCAATAAAGCTTTTTCCGATGATAAATATTGTTTTCTCAAAAATTTAGCAGTCTTGGTATCTGTTGACTGCTCCTGCTTTCTATCTCTACCCTATCTTTTTACCTGCTTATATTCTTTTAGCAGGTAAGGAATGTGTTGCTAATGATGATCTACTTCTTTTCATTTTAGTAACAAGGTTTTATTTATTATGTCAAAAGCTGGCACGCTTAACCCCAATTTACAGACACTATCTCTAAATTTTGAACGAACTGCTTCTATCCGAGCTGGTCTTAAGGTATATTAGAGAAGTAAGTATGGAGCATTGTCACGGGAAAAGCCTCTTTTAGCGAATTCTTCAGCTTATCTGTAAGATCGGAATGACCGATTTAACACCCTCCGGAGGATCTAGCTACTTTAGTTTTGCAAAATTCTTCAAGATCGGATTTGTTTTTGAGGAGATTTTAAAATTATTCACTGGATCGTAAATTTCTTAATTCGTATGCTGTAAGAAACTTACCAAAATCGCCCTTTGGCGCTTTGAAATGTTCGACATCGTGAAGCTTGGATAAGTCCAGAGCATAAATTTATATTTTTGGTATCATCTTCTTGGTTCCAAGACCATGTTAAGTGTTTCTTATCACCATTCTGAGAGCAGACACAATGTGGAGCAGTCTATCTATGAAGAGCTGTTACTGCTCTATATGGCTTTTCTCCGGGTCTATAAGGTCTTAACTTTTTTGAATCTTCTGCCAAGCGTGTTTTTTTTTTGTAAGATTTGTTGTGAAGGGGATATATCTAAGCTCCTGTCACGTTATTTTCAGTAAACTTATACCGATAAGGTGCTTAGCTGGATCGGAAAAGGGTTCTTGACACGTCCTTTGTTTATTTTGCATTTGAAATTGAATCGGGTGCATCTGCGAATCTTCAGTTCTTTTCCTTATTTTACATCTTTGTTTCGTTTATCAACGCAATTTCTTTATTTTCTGCGTTTCTCCCTCTCTGTTATGAATACTCACCACTTCTTAGTCAATTTCAAAATCAGGTATCTACAATACAAAGTTTTAGAGCTCATTCGACGATGTTCCATGAGTTCCATGCTCAAAGAACGCTTGAGGAAAAATAGAAACAATTAGTGAGGATGCAAGAATATTTCGCAACTACTAAATTTTACTTCATGAAAGTAGCATCATCACCTCTGAACTTTTGGCAACTCTGCCCCAATATGTCTTTTACTCCTGCAATCTATTCAGCGATTTCATTAATTTAACTTTAAATTGATGAAGCCCTGTCGGGAGCAGAGAATCCGTATTCTCTTACAACTAGAAGCGCTGGAATATCCCATTACGCTACTTACGGACTGGTCTAGACCATTTGGCTACAACTACACCATGACATAACAAAAACAACAACAAGACCACTAAAGACCAGAATAGACCAAAGCACCCTTGCAGATGAAAGTTTCCTACGTCAGGGTTAATTATGCGGCAGGGTTCCGTTTGCCTTTAATGATTATATTGTTGCGCTTTGAAGGTGATTAGCATGGAATGTTAATTTAGGGCATCGTTCGAGGGCCAATGTTTGGATTCCACCTCTTGGACGTTCAGCAGCTAACCCACCAATTCCCCAACCATCACAACTCCCTTTGTGAGGGTTGAAGAATTAAATTGTAGACCGTTATATGGTACTTTCTAAGTAACCTTTCGTGTTTGTAATTATTTTGTTGTAATTTCCCTGTCAAGCACTCCAATTGAACCTCGTTCTTAGCTTCGCAATTGCCTGCTTGCCTGCTTTCCTATTTCCCTGCATTCACTTTCTTCGGAGAAATTTGCTCTCGAAAGATTTTGACGATAAGTCACGCTTGTGTGAAGGAGTGACATTGTCGACGACGCCGCTGAAAGTGACATTTGTTGACGGTTGTTCCAAGAGGGAGAACCGTCAGCCTTCAGTTGACCTTCTTTAATTACCCTACTGTGTTGTATTTGGGGCGATTTGTTTTTCACTTTTTTTTCCCTCTTTATTTTCAACTCCCCCCTTTGTCGTCATAGTACGAAGTTTGAGTAATCCTGTTTTCTTTTTTTTCTTTTTTTTCATGTTGTTCCGCCACACTTTCCGTGTTTGCCTTACGGCTTTTGCCCTGATTCGTGAACTTAGATTGGTCCTGCGTGTTCTCCCTTCGAAGTCACTACCTATTGAATGCGATTAGAAATGGTCAAAACAAGGTTTGTTGCCGCGGTGAGGGGGGGGGGGCGGTAAGTATTGTTATTGACGAATACTCCATGAAAGAAAGGAAGAAAGGAAGGAATTTAAAAAATATATATTTGAATCCCAAAAAAATGGCAAGCGGGTCACCCCCAAATTTAATAGAAATAGAACAAGCAACCTGGAGTGGGATGTGTACTGAGACATTTCCTGTATACGGCGAAGACAGTACGAAGAAGCTGAGGGACGAACAAAAAATATGAATAATTAGGAGACAAATTTAAGCCGCAAATTTTATTTGCATTTTCATTTTTTATTTCGCCTTTTCGTCCGTTTTGTTTAAATTTGTTCATTTTTTTCCCTCTTCCGCTTTAAAGATTTCTCCCAGCGGGCACTCCCTGACGGCCTGCAGCGGCACAAAGAACTCACACAAGACGGAAGGACTTTGAAGTAATAAAATGAGGGCAATAAAATAACCCCCGGGCTCACTGCCGTAGGATGAAATAAATCTATTGCAATAATTTATGTTTATTTACTTTTGTTATTTATGACACTGAGTGGATGACAATGACGACGACACTGTGGTGGGTTGACAGGGATGCTACTCTGACAGAACTTTGATGACGAGCAATCGGATTGGATAAGTCATCCGATAGCGAATGGTTTTCCGCGGCAGCACTTAAGGAGTTGAGGTAATGAAATGGAAACGTTAATGTCTCAAAATTTTGGAAAAGTTGTTAATAAAATTAGTTTGACTGCGGCGATTGTGTGAGCTGGATAATATGCTGAAGTGATCAGGTTTTTGGTATTTGGAAGATGGAATCGCTCCCTGGTGGACTGTTGTTAAGGTTTTATTGCAGTCTTTTGGTAAATTAATTCCGGTTGAGGGTTGAGGTTAACAAAATTTTTATGAAGCAGTTGACTTGTGCCAACTGAGTTGACTGTTTGTGCGTGATTAGATTGAAGAGTCCAATCTAATGAGGGGTACCTAGACAAAACGGTGGAGGAGACCCTGAGGAGCCATTAAATGTATCAGACAATGAATTCTAGAGTCGTGTAAAATTGTATACTATACCCTGCTGACTAGGAGATTAGTTTCTCGACTTCTGATGCCATAATCCAGGCAAACACTTTAAGCTCAATTTTGCAAAGTAAACAATTCAAAGCCGTGGAAAGATTTTATAAGGCGGTGCTTTGAAAACGTTACCAAGTTAAGAAATCATGGTATTCAGCAAACTCACTTCACTTTTAAATTAGTTTAGATCCTCCCCAATTCTTACACACTACACGCAATTTAGGCATAGTTTTCCACTATTACACTATTCTTCCGGGTTGAGTTGAAAGACTCTGCGAAGTTCGGAGGAGACCCTTTGGTCTATAGAGCGCTCAAACGCAGTTTTTTGACTAGAACGATATTGAATGTTCGTTTCCAAAATCCATGAACTCAAATAGAACACAAGTATTTTCGACCGCCATTTTCCAAAAAAAATGCACATACGAGTATGACCCAGCATCACAAAACAATACATGAATGATAGAGGTTTTATATAGAGCTACCTCGGCTTCCGAGAAGAAGGTTCGGTTGCTTTTTTGTTCTGTCGGAGCAGAGACCTAAGGCAAATAACGAGTCCATTTTACTCCTTTTAATAGAATTTCTCAGTTTTTCGATGAACACCAGCCCACACCACAGCAGCACCAAGTACCTGCAGCCTGATATGAGTGTAAAATGGACATTCACAGAGGTAGAGTTCCGCGATATCGCCATGTCTTTCACAGCCAGCATCGCAGGATGTTGTACCACTTATACCCAGCATATTTAAGTGCTTAGCTAAAGAATATTGCCTGGACACGAGCGACGGCAGTCTTTCCTATGGAGGGACAGCAGGAAGGCCACTGAACTCTTAGAGACGTCGTGAAGCATTCGATTGGTCTGCCGACAACCTGGAAATTCATGCCATCTGCCGAGTTGGGCTCATGTGAAACCCAACTGTCAATGGAAGGCTTTGCCGGGGACGCAGGCAGACCTATCGTAGATTCGGGTCCTGTTCATCGCCAGTTCATCAGCGATTTCATTTACCGTGATCCCATTGTGATCTTGGCCTAACACGAGACTCAGTGAATTTAGCCTTCTCACTGCGTTCAGTGATCTCTTCACCCCCTCTACCAGATCTTCACAATATAGTTAGTTGCTAGCAGGATTGCATATATCTCCGCTTGTCGCAAGTTTCCCTGTCGAGGAATGAAGTCCAAAATTGCCATCCTCCAGAGAGGTACCAGCGCCGCATCCTATATTGGTTTTGAAGCATCCGTTAAGACGCGACTCATCACTTTTTTGTCTCAGATTCTGGCCTCACCAGTCTCGGGCACACGAAGAGTTGGAGTTGAAAATGCAGCTCATGATATTAATATCTACGTGAGGTAGATTCATCAATGCATCTAGTGCAGAGCCAGGCGTGCTAGGGAAAGCCTCCATGCATCTGAGAGGAACTTTTTTTTGAAGTCTGATAATATCATGATAATGTTTCACAAGACAGCCGACGCATAGGATACATTTGATCGTATCATAGTTGTGTAGATTGAGAGGACTCCTTCGGTGTCAAATGCCTTGTCTTGCTGAAGGCTCATTTACTCTTAGTTATTCAATATAACAACCTAGGTAATTACTTTACTTCGTCGGAGAAGCAGATGGTGATAGCTATCAGTATCAGATAAGTTAGGACCGTCATTCCAGTCAGCTTTTCCTTCTTGTAAAAGAACAACCTCAGTTTTGCTAGTATTGGCTTAAAAGCAGTTCAAAGTAGCAGGGACTCTCTTTACCCATATTGACTGCAGTTAGCATCCGCGATCAAAGTCCTATTCACCAGCATTGCTCTTATCCAGTAAACAAGCTATTCGACTACATCGTGTTATCTGGCCGAGTTACATATTCATATACCGTCAAAAGTTGCGTTATCGAAAGCACAATCAAAGGAAGCAACAGCATGTTTAATGGCCGCATCAACCGATAAGATATACCAGCTACGGTGTGTGGTGTTTTTCAGCTCATTAGCAGCTTCGTTAATAGGATCTGGTCGTGATCTGGTTCTGGTTACCTCGGAAGTAAGCCTCACGCATGAGAACGAGAGTCTTAACTTTTAACTCAGTGCAGGTGCAATCCGATTTTCTGAGCGAATCCTACCTGGTTGATCTTCCCCTTTTGAGGACCTTGAGCAGCATACAGGATTCATCGACAGTTTCGATTTTTCTGCAAAAGTCTTTATAAGTCACTTTTCGAAACCTGAATACTCTTTTGCTTCGATCTGTAAGGATTACAGTCTTCTTCTAAATTAGTCTAAAGTGACCTGCTTAGAAGTATTTTAGTTTCTTTACTGAGACACTACATCTGCAGCCCTACACCCTATATCTGCACCATTGCTTTCTAGTTGAACATGTTATTTCAAAACACCTGAGCTTAAGCATAGTACTATTGTGGAGCGCCCCCTGAAATTATAGTAGCGGAACTATCCATAAGTTTTCACTTTTTTGCCTATATTAAACGATTTCCATTTACATCTTCACGGGTGCCTCATTTTTGAACATCGTTTCTGGAGTGCCGCCTCTTTATTTCATCGAACGCGTGCCTTTAGTACTCTTTTTTGTATGCAAACACTGGTTTCCTTTACGTTTTTTCTGCTTTTGAAGCCTTATGGCGTCTGTTGCAATAAGTGGTATATACCTAGTTTTAGAAGCTGAAAAACCAGAAATGACGCCGATTTTTATGAAGAAAGACGTCTAAGCACGAGGACGTGGCTCTTGTTGTCATGGGCATTAGCATTAGCACTACGTTTCACTGCAAATACACGTCTGCATTCACGTTAGCTGTGAAATCCAGCAAATTAATTGTGGCATCCCGTACCGATTCCGGCTGAGCTTGCGATTGTTGCTTCACGACGTTATACTTTTTGATAGTATTTCTCCTTCGTCTTGGCATGAAGTATGTAGCTCCACGTATGAACCCTGTCTACATGAAGGTAGTGGCCCCAATCTATACACTTGTATGTTTATCAACTCTTCATCAGGATGTTAATTTTCAACAAGTTATGAGTATGTGGTATGGATGTAATGGAATTCGTTGACATCTCTAAACCGAAACTACAATACCAAGTTGAAAGTTATGAGATATTGCTGTTCAAAAGCGTGTCTATATTCTGAGAAGTTAACCTGTGAACCTTATCTAGGACGTTCAGCAGAGATCTTATTTCCGTCGATCATAATATGATCTGTTACCCATATAGAAGTTTAGTTTTATATGCATTTTATTTTCTTAACACTAACTCTTACATTCTAAAAAAAAATGCTTAAATGCTAGCTTACAATTACTTAATAATCTTACACTAACTTACTGGCCCCACACAGGCACTCTAAGCTACTCTAAATTCTTATAACTATGTCTTTCGACTTCATTTACATTTTCTTAGAACTATTTATTTTGTATACTTAAAGCTAAGAAAAAAATTTGTTAACAAAACTTAGCATATGGACATAATTTTTTATTTTTAATAAAAACTTAGTATCTAACTTAAAATAAACCTTAGCCTACCTAAACTAAATGTACAATACACACATAAACACACATAGACGTTATACACAATCATATACATATATCAGTATACACCTTTGTATACACTGATATATGTATATGTTTCTTAAATGCTAACCTAAACCTATGTAAGCCGTCCATCGCTGTTTACATAGAAAACAGATTGGTCAGCTCTGCCTCATTAGTGAGGCTGGTCCGTAATTGACGGAAACGACGACGAATCATCTTCTCCATCATTCAACCACCAGAAATGCTGGTGCTGCCGAACGACATCCCTCTTATCGCGATTCCCCACAGCCCTACTGAACCTGAGGCGATCCACACTGCCGTGTGGGACGTCTCTGTCGTAGTTGAGTCGCCTGTCCCCAGCTGTCCGAGCGACATGGTAGATTAACGGCACCGCTGATCTATCCTGGATCAACCCTTTCTGATCTAGGTAGAGGAATGCTTCCGGTGGAACGAAGCCGGCAAAGCGCACACTCTCGTGGTAAAGGTAATTGGGGTAGTAAGCCCCAGATATCAGGTTATTCGTCGACGTCATTGCTCTTGCAATGTGCCTTCGAGTCAGCTTAATTAGAAGTTGTCCACTCGTATTAGGTTCGCCCTGTTGTAAAGGACCTCATTAGGATAAAATTTTTTGTACTCCGACTCTGGTGTTCTGTACAAGCGAAGACACGCCCTAAGGCAAGCCCTCTCAAACACCCGAATCTTTTCCATTAAGCTTGCTCGTACATTGAACCACACGGGACAACCAAATACCAGCATGGGCCTGATAAGGGCCATGTAGCAGATTACCTTTACCCTCGCATCGAGTTGGCTGCTATAAAACAGTCTCTTTGTAAGGGCAAAGGCACCTTTAGCTCTGGCCAGAGCAGCATCTACATTTTTGCCAAAATACAGAAACTGATCTAGCCAGATTCCAAGGTATCTGACTACATTTCGACAGGCAAGAGGCTGTCCGTGTTGTCCAATAATCGAGAACTTTCTCAAATTTTTTCTGGTATCCCTTGAGGCTCTAGACAACGGCGTCCTAAAGAGAATGGTTTCCGACTTCTGAAAGTGGATTTTCAACTTCCAGTCATCGCAAAATCGTCTTATCTTATCGAAGTCACGCTGCAAGAGAGTATTAATGACCTCGATTTTTGGACCTGTTCTGTACGCTATCAAATCGTCTGCGTACGCAATAATATGGGGAAGTGAACCTATCAAGTCGCTTGTAAAAATGTTGAATAGGATCGGCGAATTGACCGCGCCTTGCTGAAGACCATTTTTAATTTGAAATATTCCAACAGAAGTCACATCACCATTCTTCACGATGAACTGTCTGTTGTGTAGCATATTATAAAGAATGTACAAGAGTGGTTTACTGATCCCCAGCCCAGTCAGCTTATAGAAAAAACCCTCTAACCATACGGTATCGAAGGCCTTCTCCAAGGCAGCAAGGCAGGCACCAGTGCATTGTTTTTTGCCTTTATTCCATTGGATATCAGAAACCAGTTTAGACGCGGCATGTGAGATATCATGTCCCGCCTTAAAACCGAATTGATTATCCGGAACTATATGTTTGTCCTCAACCCACCTAGACAGAGCTCTATTGATTACCTTTTCAAAAACCTTACTGATATTCGGAAGGAGACTTATCGACCGGAGATTCGCCGGATTGGATATATCCTTTCCCTTTTTGGGGATAGGTTGAACCACCGCCGTTTTCCAATGCGCTGGATAATGTGCATTATTCATTGCATTATTAAACAGGGTGGTGTAAATGTCCACCGCTTTTAGAGGAAGATGTCGAAGCACGATGTTCGGAATACCATCGGTCCCCACCGATTTCTTAGCCCTGATTGTGTTGAAGATCTCATGGAGTCCTGCCTTCGAAATGAACGGGGGTAGGCCACCCTCTCTGGCAATGACGTTATTTGCCATATTTTCGTCGCTAAACCGGGTGAAACCAGAGCCCTCGGTTCGCCAGTTCCCTATTTCATTTCGAATGCAGAAGTCGTGCACCAAGACGCGATTGTCCAGGTCGTAATTAGGGCCAATGTTATCAATGGCCTTATATACTTCCTGGAAAGTGGCCCCTATGGCCTCAACCTTCTCCTGCGGATCCTCGATCACAAAAAAGTCGTCATCATCAGCGGCCTCATTTGGATCAATGCCTGCTATTGTCAGTAACCGTCCGTTGTCTGTTGTCCGGGCTATTTTAAGACACTGAAGGTCGTTTCGAGGGTCGTTTTGATTTTTTCTCCGAAATAGTTTATTTATTTGCGGAAACATATTCGGGTTGCTGGTGTTTACAGCCCGAACCTTGTTATTCCAATACAAACTTACAGAAATTCTGTAATTTTCTTTTATTAGCGTTTGAATATTTTTAATCGACGACTTCAGTGTCCTAATCTACGGGTCTTGTCGGTCAGTTAACTGTCTGTACAAGTTTTTAAGTCTGGTCAGAAGTCTACTTTTCTGTCGGTGCAGTGTCCATAGTTTGTTTAATTGTCTCGTCCATTTGTTTTAGGTAATTGTCGATCTCCTCGTTTGACAAATTCCTATTGGACGGTGGGTGGAGCGTGTTCGAGGAGAGCGCTCTAGTCAAGGTTGCGGAGAAGCGTGTCCATCGAGTCTTACTGTAGTTGTAAAAATATCTTTGGACAAACTCCTCCAATTCCGCAATTTCGTTTGGAACTGTAATTTCGGTGCTAAAACCGCAATGGTCGCTGTCATACACGAATGTGCGCAGACAGTTTAATGTTTGTAAATTCGTACCTGTCAGTCGTATACGTTCGTCGTACAGCAATAGATCCAAATAAGACCCGCCTCTGGGAAACGACGGGCTATCTGTCGCTTTAAGACCGAGTCTGTACATGACATCGTGCTGACCGCACCAATCGAGTAATAGGTTCCCTCTAGTATTTGGCAAATTATTTCCCCAATCTCTATGTCTAGCGTTGAAATCCCCGCCGATTATAAAATAATTCTCCCCCGATTCCAGCCTCAGAAGTCGAAAAAGCGTGTCGAGCTCTGTAATGAATAGGGTGCATTGCGAAGCCTCAGGTGCATAAACAGAGGCCAAGTACAGCCGCTTTCCACTGCGGAGCGGGATGTAAACGACGACTGCCTCCAACACCCGGAACCTGCGCAACACGCCCTTGTACACTCTGTGAAATTTTATACCCTCTTTAATGAAGATCGCGACACCGCCTCCACGTTTGGATCTGGGCCGGTTTCTTCTTCTAACAATATAATTATTGTACTCCAGTTTATGCTTATCGGTTAGCTTGGTTTCACTAGCGAAAAGCACATCAGGAGTTTGGTCTTGTAGCAATTTAAACATCGCGGCTCTTCGTTCGATCCTAATCAATGAATTCACATTCACCGCAAGGACCTTCAAAGTTTGCTCCACCATGTGCGTACCCATTACGGCATGTGTTGCGTTAGGCCCGGCAGCAACGCGTAGATCTGGTCCACCCGCTTGGCCTGTTCTTGAACCTGCTTTTGCAGCTGAGCCATCTGCCCTTGGATTGCGAGCAAGATGGCTAGCATGTTGGGTGCAGCTTCCGTTGTTCTCGGCATCGGAGCCGAAGAAGCAACAGTCGCTTGCTGTACCGTAGCCCCCCTACCTGACGCCATTTGGGCGTAGGAAATTTGGGGCGTGACGGCTGGTGTTTGAAACCTCACAGGTGAACGTTTGACCTCCACCTTCTGCTGCCGAGCCAATTTTGCTTTTTTAATTTCGGTGAACTTAGGACAACCCCGATAGTTTGCGGTGTGTCCCACGTTCCCACATAATACGCACGAGAGCTGCGACCTATCGGATGCTCCGTCAACACCCAGAGCACACTCCTCGGAACTGTGGTTCTTAGCGCACTTCACGCATCGAGGCTGCATTTGGCAGTTCGACGCGGCGTGCCCGAACCTCTGGCAGCGAACGCATTGTATAACGCCTTCGCTCCTTTTTAGTTTTTCCCAGTGAACCACCTGGTAGTCTAGGACATTGATACTCCTTAGACTATCCAGACGGCTTTCGGGACTGAGCTGCACCAAGAAGAACGGCAGACTCCGTTTCTCCCGCCTAGCTCTGGCTGTGGTAAACGGCTTTACCCCCACAAACTTGAGTCCTTCGCACTCATTCTCTTTGAGCAGTGCTAGGATCTCCTCAGGATCAGAAGACGGTTCCAACCCCTTCAACAGCATCGATTGCCGCTTTTCACACTTCGGTGTGTATGAGTAGTGCTCCGTCGTCGTTTCCTTTAGGAGCTCTTTAACTTTCGCGTAGCCCTCCACTGTATTACAGTGGATGGCATGGCGATCGTTCCCCAATCTCTTAATATTGAAATTATTACCAATGACCAACTTACACAGGTCCTTGGTTGCAATTACCTCCAATTTATAGGTGTTGATAGGAGGCACCTTCTCCTTCTTCTTCGTCTGCTGCTGCTGTTGTTGTTGTTTTTGTTGTTGTTGCTGCTGCTGCTGTTTTAGCTGTTGCCGTTGTTGTGGCTGCTCTTGTTGTTGTTGTTTCTTTTGTTTTGCTTTTTGTTGTTGTAGCACTTGTGCTGGCTGTATTTTTTGTTGCGACTGCTTTTGAGCAAGCTGCGACTGCTGTTGTTGTTGGGATAGCTCATGCTCTTCCCTCTTCCTTCTGACCTTTTGCCGCTCTTTAATGGCCTGTAAACTCTGCTGCAGCATTTTGATGCTGTTACTTATGGACAAGATTTCCTCCTCGTCATCGTCCGATTCGCTTGCTGCCGCCAATGAAGCGAAATTGTTGAAGGCCCTCAATCCACCAAGCTTTTCAGTGGACGTTGGCAGGGTGGGACGCTGTAACGAGTTAGAGGTTGGCTTTAGCTTCCTCTTTCTCTTTGCCTTTGGCGTTTGGCTCGAACCACTCGAAGCCTCGCCTGGTATCTCCGCAGATCCCGCTATTGGCATAGCGGACCGCTCTCCACAATCCATCAATTGATTTTTTGTTTTTGTTTTTTTCACTTCACTTATTATTTAACAAAAATTAGAACTAAAAATAGTTTGTCTCCCGATGGGAATCGAACCCAGGCCTCGGGATCGTCGCACCAATTATGTTGTCGTCCAAGTCTTTACCACCTCGGCCACCGAGCACTTGTAAATTCACTGGCTAAAAGTATGCTTCTTATTTTTCCGCACTTTTTAAGCCGAAACAAAAATCACTTCTAATCTCCGTGGAGGTCTATGAACGACTCACCCATATAGAATTCAGCCTCCAAATGCATTAAAAGAAACGCTACATCTTCAAACTTGCTTTGAGGTGGAAATAAGAAGCAATGAAGCCTTCAGAGCATGTTAGTTGTCCCTAAAGGTGGAGACATTTCGCCCCCTCCTCATGCTCCTTTGAAAATATTTATGTGTCTTCACAGTATTCCAATCGAAGACAAACTCAATTTGAACAGTCATAGTCACATAGTTCACAAAATATCTAATCCTACATTCTAGCCTTATCCGAGAACATTGTTTTGATGACTCAAGTTTTAGTCGAAGCCAGTCTAGCTTAAAAGAAAAGTTGACTTTGCGTTCTTACGAGGTAAGACTAGAGTCGAAAGACAGTCGGTGCTCAAATTTAACAAAGCCCGAGTGGTAGTTATACTTACGACCACTTTTCTTTAAACGAAAGATTGTCTTGAAGGAGACTCATCTCCCTTGAAAATATCCAGTAGTTCATCTAAAGCAGAGCCATACGTGCTAGATACAGATTACAATGCTTTGTAGGGTGATGTGTTTACGCGAAAGTTTCTTCCACAGAACAACCCACCAAGTGCCAATTCTCATGCATTGCTGAACGCCCCTTTGCACTGCATGTAACTCAACAGCGCCTCAGAAGTTTTCGACGCGATGTGTCAGGTCTAAAAATGTTTGCTACACAGAATAAAAAATATTTGGTTGACGTAAATCCATCAAAGGCCATAGTAGCGTATTTAATGGGCTTATCGGTCGCCGTGACAGATGAAAAATATAAACTATGGCTGCTTGTCACTTTGATCTAGGTAATTGCTAAGTTTGTTTCGAGCATTGGTCCTAGTATTTTGATCCAAAAGTCCCTTTAGGAGGCACTCGTCAAATATCGAATCAGCGTCTTATATATCTTTTGATTTCGTTCCAGAGTTCCTTTTATTTTGAAAGACCTTTTAAGAAACTTTCTGGTTTCCTTACATAGTCACTGCAGATCTGCTTCCCACTATGGAACTGGAGAATTGAAGGCGTTTTTACTACACAGCACCTCAGATCCTGAGTGAAGACTCTGAGTGAAGTTTTAGGAATTTGTCGAGCTCCTCATTAAGATGTGTCCAATTGTTTTTTTTCGTATTCCTACTCTTCAGCAAGGTCAAGACTTTGGAACCGATTTGCAACTCGATATATCCGTCGTTTGACATGGAAACATTCCTATTGGAAATCAACGACGACAAACTATGCCATTGCCCATTTGTGTTGCAGCCAAATTTTGATAATAAAGCAGGTCAAGTTTAGATGCTGATATGGACACATAAAGATACGTCCTCGCCTAATAAATTTCCTTGAGGCATCTAATGTTGCGTGTGTGACTGATTTAGGCTCTAATCGAAAAATCGCAAGTAATTAACAATAATATCAAGAAATGCGGAATCGATCAGTGGTAACTAAAATCTGACGAGGTACTTCTATGCAATATTGCTTCATAATTACAACGCCGATTACTGAGCACTGCGTGCGGCTCACGATATCAAATATTTACGAGCAGGACATAATTTGATTTATCACAGTCTGTCAGTATAACCCTGATTTTATTTTGTTTGAGTAGGCCTCAGTCGAACAACTTCAAATTCCTATCCATCAAAATATTTGACGGGCTCCTGACCATGAATACGGAGCAAAAAATTGTACGCCAATATCAGTTAATATAAATGCACGCAGTACAAGGAATTTTTTTATTTTTTTGTGGAAAAAATCAATCACCCCTGTTCGTTTCCTCGACAAATTCAAACGAAATCTTCCCTCCATTCCAAAAGTTCAAAAGGAAAGAACACAACTGGCACTAAGCACGTTACAACTTAACTAAACGCTGCCAAATGTCCACAATTTAGGTTCACAATATCCTCAGCAGCTAATCGAACATTTTCTCGGAGATCCTCGTAAATCATCGCCTTGAATCTACGGCACATGTGTGAAAATGTTTGCTAACTAAAAGGACACAAATCGTTGACTATCGACAGTTAAGATTGAAGTCCGTCACATGACAATAACAGCAATAACAGCACAGCACCAAACAGAAGACTTTTACTAAAGCCCACACAAGTTAGCTAAACGACAAAAAGCGATTCATTCTCAGCCATGAAGATATTTGACACCGTCGCCATCGCTGTCGTCGTTGAATCCTTGGAAAATGGGACAACAGGGCAAACAACTGAAAAGGGGAAACGGAACAAACACAAAAAAAACAAGAAAAAAAAAATCCATTTCACAAAAGATTTGTTGTCGAATCGTGAAAAGTGATTTGTCACTGCCATCAGAACGCACACGCGGACAAACCTGAGCATAGCATTGACGACAACAAGATGACACAATACTCGAGTTTGAGTTCGAGTCCTTCGCTTCGATAGTCTAGGAAATGTTTTTGTGTCTTCTGTTGCCGACATTCGTTTTGCACCTCTCGCCCGGACACTCTGTTTTCATTTCGTTTGCACTCCAACTGCTTGACACATGTTTTACATTTCACAATAGGCCACACGTTTGACAGTCTTTTATTTTTATTTTTATTTTTTTTTAAACTCTCCACCATGGCAAGTAGAAATTGATTGTGGACATCCTGGAGGTAGATATTCCTACCGTTCTCGATTGGGGAGGACATTTTACTGACAGCAGTTATGTCCATCACCTGACAGTCCAAACAACTTTTTTTGCCATGTTTAACTATAACAGCTATTAAACCAAAACAAATTTAAAATGCTGCATTATTGAATTCCGTTCCGTTATTCCGTTATTCCGTTAATGGATTTTGTATTGAGAGTATGATGCTATGCAGCACCGCCTAAGTAAGATCTGAACTTTGGAAAAACTGCTTGCCTCTCATATTCGTAGTCAACTGCACCCAGAAGTCTAGCCCCAAGCTAGCACGCCTACACAAAAGCTAAATGCACGGAAACGCCCTTGCATGAAGCTGTTAGCACGATTGGAAAAGACTCTGCGATTAAGAATACGAGTACATGTATTAACTGTCTTCCTTGACATTGAAGGAGCCTTCAACAATGCTATCGTTTCCACTATACGTGGAAACTTGAAAATATCAGAGTTACTCCGGCTTTAAGAAACTTGTTTGATTTGCAACAAGAAAATCGATACAACATTGGGCAAAAGCGTATTGAGGGTCACGACCTTAGGAGGCAGGAGTACTCCTGGAGCAGGAGTAATATTTCCTATTCTGTGAACACTAGTTGTCAACGAAATACTTTTGAACCTTAGAAGGGAGACAATAAAAACCACTGCGTAAGAGGATGAAGTGGTTCTTATGGCCTCCCGGGCAAGTTCTTCCCCCACAATCAGTGAAATTCTAAATTATGGCCTTAGAATGCTCGGCGAATGGACCAAGTTGGGAATCAACCCGCAAAAAACGAAGCTTGCCCTACTCATAACATAAAAGGATAATTCCACAATTTGACCTTCTCTCTATTCATGGCACGACGCTTCAACTATCCAACAGTGTTAAATACCAGGTATCGTACTGGATACTACCCAGTACTATTTGAGGATACTGGTGAAATAGGCGACAGTGCAAAATCTGGCTGTCCACGAACTATGCGAACGCCCCAAACCACCAAAGCCGGGCAATCGAATTGGTCGAAATCCACTGCGCATACGGAAAATCATATCTCGGGAGATGGATGTGATGGGGACTCAGGGCATACAAGAGACACACCGGACACTTACTTGCAAAAGTATTGAAACAGAAACTTAAGTCAAAATCGAAACTCCTTGCTTCTCCACCATTTAAAGAACTGTCACAGCCGAATTCTTTACTACTGACGAGAAAATGTTCGCCGTTGAAGAATCATTCATCAGACAGAACGATAGAGTGCATGTTCTGAACTCATTCTGAGAGTTCGACGCGGTCAGCGATCACGCTTTTGAGAAAGGTGTCGAAACTTCAGCGAAAGTGTATCAAACGGACGTTTTAGAGAACTTTGTGGAGCCTCTCAACAAAACACTATTCGCAAATAAACCGTGGGCATTTCAACAAAACTCCGCTCATAAGGCAAACAACGGCTCAAAAATGGCTCAAAAACCACCTTCCGATCTTCATTTCCACGGATGATTGTCCATCTGGTAGCCCAGACCACAATCCATTAGACTACTCCACATCCATGTATTGTGCCCTTGTTAGGGCAGTGGAACATTTTCCAATGCATTAGGTGCTTCCTGCATTCGATGAATGGCTAGACCCACTTCCCCATTGCTGGAAGACATGGGGGAGAAAAAAGAAGGAAAAACTGGCATTGGCAATAGAGAGGAAGACTTAAAGAATAAGTACTCATATTAGCGACTACGCAAACATCTGATTACAATCAACAGCAAGGCTAAATACACCAAAATAATCCTAATAGGCCTGATTTGCCCTCACGTCTGTTGGGACGACTTTGCCAAAGATCTCTTCTGAGCTCTTCAACCATGCTAAGTGGCAATGTCCTAAACACGACATTAAGATCGTCTTTCGCGATTTCTGAGAAAGAAAGAGATACTGCTGCAGAAATAATGTTTGAAATTAGTACTAACATTTAAAAAGAACTTCCCAAGTATACAAATACCAACGAGAAGCATGCAAAGATAAAAATGGGAAGGTGAGAGTAGAGAGACAGTTTCTCTGGAAAATTAGAAGGATTAGTTCTGCATACTACTTTGTTGCCACAGGAGGGCTTAAGAGGCAAAGATCCTAAGGTTCTTAAACGAACCCAAGTGAGATGTCGAATTAAGCGCCAAAGATGTCCAGACTAGATGTAAATTGGTTAAAAGTATGGAGGTGACCCAAAAGAATTAGACTCCAAGAATTATATTCCTTGGTGGAACGCAGATTTGCAGTGTCTTCGTAAAGAAACCAGAAAATTTATAAGCAGCTAACTGATGACTAACTTAGAATACTGGGATTTTTACAGATCAAAGCAAAAAATATATAAGAAGCTTATTCCGATTTTGCAGAGTGCCTCTTCCGAAGACCAATAGGCTGGTCAAAGTCCTCAAAAGAACAAAATCAACCAAGGTAACCTAGTCAGAACCATCTCACGACCAGCTCCTATTAAGGAAGCTTCTAGTGAGCTGAGTAACACAACATGCCATAGCTGGTACCGGATGAGGCCAACAGACAGTTGTTTCCTGTTCCAAAAAGTATAGACCAGCTGTTGGTAAGTGTGTTGCGAATGGATCCCCTGTCTACTATGCAACACGCCTACCAGCGCAGAAGATTTTGCAAGAGTGAGCTTCAGAATGTGGTAGGCATTGAAGGCGCTCTCAACAAGGAATACGCCCTGGGCGTTTTTATCGACATTGAAGGTGCTTTTGACAACGCAACGTTTAACGGCATGTGTAACACGGCATAGACAAATGATTATTTTATGGATAAAAGCAATACTGGTGAATAGGACACTGATTGTGGATACTGGCTGTGGCCAATATGTGATGGTGTGGTAAACAAGAGTTCCACTTCTATGGTGTATGTTCGTCGACTCTCTGCACAATGCGTTCAATAGTTGTTGTTCTGTCTATTGGATCGTGTCTAGCAATTATCTGCTTTAAGTCGCAGGCAGCCCTAAATGTGGTCAATGGTGGGGCATAGATCCAAATGAGGCTGACAACTTCTTTGTGATCGAGGATCCGCAGGTGGAGACTATGGGAGCGACTTTCCCGGAAGTGTGTAGGGCGAGTGTTGTCATTGGCCCGAACCACGATCTGGAGAATCGAGTCCTTGTGCACGGTTTCTACCTTCGAAATGAAGTTGTGAATTGGCGATTCGAGAGCTCGGGTTTCGCCCAGTTTGGTGACGAGAATGTGGCAGGTAATGTCATCACCAACGATGGGATGCTGCCCCCGTTCCAAGAGCTCCAAACGATCTTCGATTCACTTAGAGGTGGGAGGTCGGTTGGAGCCGATGAAGTGCCGAGCGTTGTGTTTCGACATCTCCCTCTGGAAGCGGTGAACGTTTGTACCGCCGCAGCATTTTTGGCGACATCAAATATGTGGTCATTGCAACGTAAGTTGTTATTGACACACATACCGAGAATGAAAGTTTTTCGGTTTTGACGATGCAAGTGCCATTCATGGATAACGGCTGGGTGTTTAAATTTCGCTTTAACGACAGCAGATAGCATTGTGTTTTGGAAGCATTAAATTCCACTCAGTTGATAGTTCCTTAATTGGTTTATATCGGAATTTAATGAGCTTAGCATACGCTGCCGTTTTCGTTCTACAGCCGAAGAGCAGGGCCGTGAGTCCGGGAGCCAATATGAAAATCATAGAGTACTGTCATCAGCAAAGGAATATATTGGATTAGAAGTAGCAGACAAGAGATCATTAATGAAAATTAAAAGGAGTGTCGGACACACTGCACTAGAAATGGGCACGTCATTGCCGCTTTAACAGCTAGGAGACTTTCCCTAGCACACCTGGCTCCTCTCTACATGTATTGATGAATCTCCCTCCGCTTGATATCAATATCATGAGCTGCACTCTCAAAACCATCTTCCATTTAAAAAGAAGTAGTCTTTGGTACAACACGCACTGGACCTTCGACGACCTTATAACCCTCGTCTTATGGACTTGCCATCTGATGAAATGACAGCAAAGGAATGCAGTCGGGTCTTCACGGATGGGTCCATAACCGAAATAGTACGCGGCGCTGGTGTCTTTCTGGAGGATGGCAACATTAGATTACACCCCTCGTTAGGAAAACTTGCGTCTGTCTTCCAAGCGGAGAAATACGCAATCATGGTGGCAATGAAATAATTGTATTTTGAAGAACCAGTGGATGTGGCGATGCCTTTCCAAGGTGCGCCCACACCCTTGCTGGACACTTTTCCGACTTCCAAGCTAGTTCGTCCAAGAGAGTTCCAAGACATTACTGAACGCAGTCAGAAGGGTAAATTCAATAAGTCTTGTCTGGGGCCCAGATCATAATAGGAAATGAAATCGTGGATGAACTTGCGACCCAAGGCTCTGGGGAAAATGTTTCTGGATCCAAACCTTTTTAAAGACTGCTTTCGTCCTTAGTTAAGCCTACTATTGACAGTTGGGTTTCATATGAGCACAACTTACTCTCCAGGTTGCTGATAGACTAAACGAATACTTCCCGACGTCTCTAAGAGGTCAGCGACCTACCTGCTGTCCCTCAGCAGGAAACTCTGTAGGCTGATTACTGGCGCTGTGAGGGGTACTACACTTTTGCGAAGTACTTAAATGTGAGTGATACGACATCCTGCGACGCTAGCTCTAACAGTGATAACGACACCGCGAGGCACTATTTTTGTGAAGTTTATATTCGCATTAGGCTGTAGGTACTCGAAATTGACATGGTGGGTGCTGGTACTGTAGGCACTTTATCACTAAAGCGCTTACTCATCTTTCTTCGACAGATTGCAATGTTATATCAAAAGGAACTTACATGGAGTACAAGTTCTTTGCCTGACTACTCTGTTCCTACAGAAAAAAAAAAATAAAGAATTGTTAAAAACAAGTTTTCCCTGCCATTTCAAAGGAGGTCTGGATAGCAATGCTTAAACTAAAGACTAATAAGGCCGCCGGAATGGATAGACTACCTCTCGAATTATTTAAAGTAGTCGATCCCTAACGTATGATCAACTTAAAGTACCTTTGCCTGTGAATGTAATTACAGCATAGTTCCTCCAGTCTCAGGGAGCGAAATCATTTAAACTGCACCCACTTTAAAGGAATCAGTTTCGTCCAGATCGCGGTCAAGATTTTATATTCCGTACAATATAAGGATAGAAGAAGAAAATTTTACAACAAACTGCAGGAGCTATATAGTGACATTGATTAAGTCAGAAGGGCTGAAATTGACCAGTTGGAATGGATGTGACATGTCCAGTGAATAAACTCTACGCTAAAAGTAGAGTCTACTCCAGGTGGAGCGTTTAAATAGAAACTTGGAACTTGGTGTGTATAACTGTAGGCGATTAGCCGCCCACAATCTTGCTTCATAGAGAGAAATGTTTGTTCAACCATGTACCCACTCATGACTGTAGTGGCGCCTAAACTAATCGAATTGTAATTAATTTTTTTTTCTATGAAAAATATGTCGATTACGATACTAAATCAAAAATTAAATAAAAAAAGCAAAAAAATTAAATTGAGAAAAATCTAATGTCAGAAATGATCCCTCAAAGGCGGGAATTCTGCCAGTAGACATCCTTCTTATCCGACTTCCGGATTTACATGGGCAGCTTCAAAATTTCCTTTTCGGTTATGCATCACCCCGCGCGGAATTTTCATTTTCTTTCTCCCACATGACGGAAGCAATAAACAGGAATATTTGGTGCTTTTTATCACACGTGTAAGACTGTACGTCAATTCGTATAACTGTAACAGAGTTTTAATTTTAACGAAGCGTACGCACCGTGCCTTCCCGAGAAAAAACGGATAATAAAATTAAGCTGCTGTGGAACGAAACGAACAAACAAAAAAGAAAGAAAAGAACAAAATTAACGAGGAAACATCCCCAAATTTGTAACCGTTAGCTTTGCGAGTATTAACCATCTGTCAATTGTCTACCTCCCCCCAAAAAACCAAATAAATCACAAAAGGAAAGTGAATTCAATTTTCCCTTCCACATTCGAATACAGAATACACCAAAGCACAAGTGAAAGCATATCCTTGTTGGGGGTATCCTCCCATTGTTATCCTAACGCTGATATCCGTCGTCGCATTGTGGCCTCTGATTTGTGTTCCTCAAATGGCATATTTAATTGATTAAAAGCTTTCCTCGGATAATAATGAATTGAACAAACAAAAAGCGCCGCGGAGGACTTTAAAAAAGGATACTTCGACAAGGTTCGTTTGACACTCTGGGATTAAGGGTTTCGAACTAGAGTTAGACCCGGAGGCAGAACCGAAGCCAGTCGATTGCTAGACAATAATTGTTGCTGGCGTTTATTGTATTCAGGGCTGCTTTGCCATAGTTCAGAACAGCGTTCATAAATACGATTTATTTAATAATAATTTTATATTGTGTGACAGAATGTCACTGTAACAAGCGATGGGTATGTATCAGATAAGAGATACAAATCGCTCGCTCACTAGACCCGGGGAAGGTCACAGAATTCCTGGAACCCATCATTACGAGTAAGTATAACCAGAGTCGAGTCGAATTTAAGTTGGAATTCGAAGGTGGGAAGCGAGGCTACATAAATCATTCTTTATCGTGCGATTTCCGTATATTCAAACACTCGTTCTGTCTGATATTTGGCTGTCAATTGATTTCCTTGACGGTGTAGGAGATTCGAATGTGAATTGGAAAATCGATTAGTTCATGCCTTAGGCGTTTGTTTTTGTTTTAATGTCGGCCGTTGAATTGTTATCTTGTTTTGTTTGTTCTGTGCCTTATTTTGAAGGAGTGGCAGCTTGGGGATGTGTGTGGAGTTTTGACTTACATACGAGTATGTATATTCCAAGGGCTTTCATGGGTGGGGTATGTTAATATTGTTTAATTTATTGCTTTAGGGTTTTCCAATAAGAACTAGACAACTTTTTTTTAAATAAAACGCAAACCATTTGAGATATTTCAAAAACTTTATTATCGGTTTGAACTACAATCAAAACATTTATGAATGGAACTAGACTTCGTTCATATGACGTTCACCGCGGGCACGTTTGCAGCGGTCGATTCGTTGAACCCAATTTTCAACGACTCGGCCACACATTTCGGACGAAACGGTGAGTGACAGGTGAGTTGCAGTCACCGACTCCGAATTTCGGTAGAAAATTTTTATAATTTGCAGACTTTGCTCGTTCGTGTACTTTAATATGATGAAAATGTTGAGTTTACTGAATTAATTGACAGTGACAGTTTGATGATTAGTGAAAGAATGCGTTGACAAATTAAATTCAAAGTTGTCAAGTCCCTATTGGAAAACCCTTTAAAAAAAGAGATTTTGCCTATTTTTGGTTTGTCCTTGAAATCGAATATGTCCACATTTGAACCCGTATCTGCTTGCAGGTGATGGATAACGAAGACGGACTGTTGGTAACGACTTACAACGAAACAAAAGAGGATAACGGAAATAATGGAATTAATGATAAATTAATAAATTAAATACCGGTCATGCTCCAATCCAAATACTAAAGTAAAACTATTTCAATCTATTTTAACATAACTGTTCGAACGAAGTGTTCCAACGAAATCGGTTAAAATCCTCAACAGAGCATGTCCTTGGTGTACAAATTATATGTTACTTGGTCTGTGTACAAGGTAACACGAAACCACTCAACATACATTCTACGTACTTCTAAGAAGAGGTATTACGCCTCCAAATAAAATTCCGCCCTTCCCCCAAAGAAGCTCTGGAGTAATTTACGTAAAATCGGTATCTGCAGTAGCAATGCTGCATCTAATTTCGAAATTGACCCTGCTGAACTAAATCACCTTTTTCTGGAGAATGAGAATAATCTGTTTGGAAGATTTCGAAGTAGCAACTGAAAACGACATTGTCCAATGCATCACAGCTATTTAATCCAATTCCATTGGTGAGGATTATACTTCAAAGCGCTTTAGCAAGCTCATTCTACCCCAAATTTCACCTAATCTCACCCATGCAATTAACTGGTTTGCTATGCACCAATATTTCCTGCGATTTAGAAAACTGCTAGAGTATTGCCCATAGCAAAGAAATCTAGTCCATCTTCTCCTGCTGACTTTAGACCAATTAGCATTCTCCCTTTCTTATCTCCCTTTCATGTCCTCGAGAAATAGCAAAACAAATCACTGAGCATTTAACGTCCAATAAATTGCTGAATGATCAGCAATCTGGATTTAGAGCTAACCACAGTTGTTCAACAGCAATGGTCAACCAATTAGAGGAAATCAGGCAAGATTTCGGCAGGAGTAATGTTTCTGTTCTTTATTTGCTTGACTTTTCAAAGGCGAACGCTGGTGAACGCTCTTCATCTTTCAAGGAAATGAAAGAAGGTGTTCCACAGGGCTCAATTTTGGGACCGCTACTATTCTGTATGTTTGCAAATGATCTTCCATCTGTGTGCAAACTATACGCAGACGATGTACAACTGCACCTAGTAAAACCCCACAACAACATTGATGAGCTCACCCTTCTTGAAAATGAAGGGCTGAAACACGTACATATATACTTGGTCAGTTGAAAGCGGATTACAACTAAATCAAAAATTTGATTTGAATGTGTTGCCGGATTTATATCTCAAAGCAGTAGAATCAGTCTGGCTATAACCACACTAACACTGTCGTTGGTCGCATTTACGGATGTCTGTAAATGCGGCTGAATGTGTATTTCGTTCCACCAGAAACACGGTGAAAGCTTGTAATGACGCTGATCTTACCTCTAGTTACTTATGCTGAGGTTGTTTACAGTAACCTTGACCTGTTATCTCGGCGCAAATTACAAGTTGCGTTCAATGGTGCAGTGCGCCACATTTACGGACTTCGAAGACATGAATATATCTCTGCATACGTTAGTAGGCTACTTGGATGTACTCTAGAAGAATATATCAACGCGAGAAATTGTATAACCTTACACAAAATTATTCATTGTCAACGACCATCTTATCTTTATAACAGGCTTATTTTTTGTCGATCGTCAAGAGCCCTTAACCTCATTCCCTCTCATTGTAAATACCTAAATTCCTCTTGTATGTTTTGGGTTTGCATTATTAAGCTATGAAACTGCTTACCATCATATATCGAGTTCATTACAAACCATACAGATTTAAAAGTGCAATTCTACAACACTTCGCCACACTATCCCTCGAACCCTAAACCCATAGATAAACTAACCTAGATGGCAAACTTTCCAGATATTGGAAAATCATAACCGGTTTTCTACTGATTGCCCCTATCGTGTGACTCTGTCTGTGAATACGTGTGAATTGTGATCAATGGCAATTTCCCTCCTTTTTTTATACAAACCGCGCCCATTTTAACTAAAAAAAAGTCATCCACATTTCACACACTCGTGCAAATCGCTCTCATTCTAGCAATTTTACTTGTAAATTGCTCTCATTCTAGCAAATTTTTACAAGTTATAGAGATGTAAAAGTGTTGGAATTGACTTACAAATTGTCTGTGCGAAAGTTAAGGGTTTGCAAATCTATTAGTAAAGTTTGACATCTAGGTTAGTTTATCTATGCCCTGCACGATGTGTCCCATACGTATAGTAAAACGATCGCTAGAAAAATGATTATTCAAACACCGAACTAAAGGATGAATCTAAACCGCAATTTTTCAAACTCGTACAAGGTGATGCAAAAGTTGTCATCCAAGGTAATTTTTTTTATGAATGAAAAACGTTGTTTCTGCTTTTGGATTATGTTTACTTGATGTCTTAAATTTTTTTCGATTAAGTCGAGAAAATGATATCGGTTAAGTGCCCGCCGCCAGAATTGATGACCACTCGGGCCCGATTTGTGGCAATTTCCATCACTCTTGCCAGAACTTCCGGCGATAGGTCCTTCAGACTTCATCTTATTCTACTGGATAAACTAGAAAAAGCTTTATGTTAGAATGGTTTAGATCTTACCTAAAAAATAGATCACAAGGAGTAAAAATTGATGAAATCAAGAGTGATCTTATGATTCTCAATTAGGGGTACCCCAAGGTTCTGTCCTAGGTCCGATTCTCTTTCTCATCTACATGAACTCACTTGTTACACTTAATTTTAAAGGTACTCCAACTGCTTTTGCGGATGATATAGGTTTCCGACTTAAATTGGGACATTAGTCTTGTAAGAACATGGTTTTATAAACACAACTTGCTTATAAGTCGTAAGACTAAGATTATGATTTTTAATTTGTCGTTTAACCTTGATCTGGATCTGAATGTTTATTTTCACGCACCAGAGTGTAAAAGATTCCTGTTTGCAAATTGAAACTGTGGATCTGGCTTATCTTCTCCTTCTTTTGATGGCAGCCTGAATTGCAGTGATAAATGTTTCCCTATTGATATTGTTATATTCAAATATGTGGGACTTACTATAGACTCTAGAATGAGCTTTTCTAATCATGTAGAAGCTTTGAGGAACTATTTCCACTTCTTCTATTTGCGAAATATCTGTTCTACTAAATTGCTAAAAATTATTTATTGTGGTATTTTTCATTCAAAATTACAATACAGTATTACTTGCTGGGGACGTGCTTATAGGAATAAAATAAAACCTCTTTTGATAATATAGAAATATATCCTACGAAAATTATGCCGCAAACCTAGGAGATATTCTACGTACCCTTTGTTCTGTGACTTATAAATTCTTCCCGTCTGACATTTATACTGCTTTAAGGTGCTGAAGACCTTTTTTATGAAGTCTGGTAATCGGAACTTCCGACTGATTTCTAACTTTAACCTGCGTGGAAACTTTTCATACTCTGTATCTGGTCCACCTTTTCATACCACTGCTTATAGTAATTTGTATTATATTTTGTCTTTTGGTTTATTTAATGGATTTCCTCTATCACTCAGATCGATTGCCTGGATTGTTTCTCAAACTCACAAGATCCTGGCTTCTCAATTTCAACTTCACTAGCTTAGAATCTGGTATAACCAATGAAACAAGATTTATACTAATCATCTATTTGATGCTCTATAGCAAATTTGTTCTATTATGTGTCTGCTTAAGCTTACTTTATACTATTTATTTGAGCAATATTTGTATCAGTTTTTTTATTTGAGGGTCACCCCACCCATACATACATAATTTATTTGATTTGTCATGTTGTCAGTGTAATGGCATTCAACACTATTTTCATTGCCGTAGTATAGAAAATACAGAATGTCAAATGAAGTTCTTAAATTTCACATCTAATTTTATTATTATATAGATTAATGTAAATGAATTTATTTTGAATTATATTGTTTAAGGAATTTACAGAATAATAAATAAATAAAAACCCCATAAATAGAAGTCTGGGACGGTTAAATAAGGCGATCTTGGCAGCCAGTACGAATCGCCAAAAGAAGAGATTAGGCGATCCGAAGATGCAGCACTCAGAACTTCGGTTGCAGTATGCACTGTTGATCTATCCAGTTGGAACCACATATTCTCCAGTTCCAATTCATCCAATTGAGGAAGTAAAAAGTCGTTGAGCATGGCTCTGTAGTGCTCGTCGTCCACAGTAGTCGTTTGGACCGAGGCGTTTTTGAAAAAATAAAGCCCGATGTAACCTGCAGCATAAACCGAACATACCATGCAGTAACTTTGAGTGGGTGGAATGGCTCTTCGTGGGTTATAAGCAGATTTTCGTTGCCCCGGAAGCGATAATTTTGCTTATTTACATATCCACAGAGATAGAAATAGGCCTCGTCGCTCATGTAGATTTTCGATGAAAATTTGTCTCCCTCGTGGCTGATTCAGGATGGCTTGAGAGCAGGTTTCATGTCCTTAGTGGTCAACACCAAACAGCTGATGCACTCTCTGCACTTTATAGAGACCGCCGATTGATGCATAATTGCGTGGCACGTCGTCTGGTCGATACTCCGGGGTCCTCTGCGACATCTTCAACCACAGCTGCGATATTCGCAGCAGAACAGCTGCTCCGGGGCCGGCCAGACCTGGCAGCATCTCGTGCTGTCCTATACTAGGCGAGGGACTAAACGTCGTAATGTTTGCCCAGTTGGTGTTGGACGACCAGAATATCTGCGCCAAAATTCACGCTGCGCCAATAACATCGACGAATTATTGCACAAAAAAATCGTAACAATTATTCCGCGTTTTTTAGGAGCATTTTGTATCTGTTTACTTCATAAATGTCAAAGTATAATTGACATTTGCCGCCATTTGCAAGAATCATAGCATCTTCCGATAGAGTGATGACTTTTGCGCCACCTAGTAGAAGAGATTTATGCTTATTACGACAAGAGCGGTGATTCGTGGATCCTTCTCTCGATGTTGGGAACAATTATTCCATTTAAAGATCATCCTCTACCAAAACTATACTACTTCGTGGAGAAAATTGGGGTCGATAAGTGTTCAGCTTGCTCACCGAATCACTAGAATCACTTTTATCACAGAGGAGCTACATTTAGTCATCAAGGGGCGATTACATCATCCACTCAACAACTTCTGTCTTCGTAGATTGTTAGGAAACATTTAACCTACATACCTGTGACATACAGGTATACCCAGTTGTCTTGAAGGACATTAATCGCAAGGAAGAAATTTTTGCCCATCCTAACTAACTTGATTGAAAGTGCGCTTAACATCATAGCTATGCAATTGCAATTTGGAACCCACCACAATGCTTTTATTATCTCATAGTGTCAAGTACCTAGGATTGATGTTAGTTAAGCAACCGAATTTAAGAAAATAGAAAATAATAATAATAACTGCCGGGCCACCGTTTTGTCCTACAGCTACCTCCGCTCTATTACATTTTTGGCAATCATGATAAAACAGTCAAATCATTATACTATTTTGATTGCTGACGGGCCGCTGTTATTAAAAATGGACAATTATTGAACCCTTCGAGAAATATCATACTATGCCCGTCCATTCTTACAAAAGATTTTCGTTTTAATGACTAAAAAAAATCAACTGACTCAATCAATCAAGCTTACATACTCGCACCATAGACAGTGAAACGTATTCGACAATTTGTTCATTGAACAGAAGACAGTAAACGGTGAGTGTTTTTAATAGAATTATCCTCAGCGATAGCCAACATTTTTATGTTGATGGCTATGTATTCAGGCTAAATTTTCAGGTTTTGAGTGACAGAAATCCATAGGAATTTAATGAGAATGAAACGGATCTCAAAACTGTTTTGTTTTTTGTGCATTTTTGACTGGAGGCATTATTGAACCTTTTTTTTCCTCCACACTACCGGAAATTTAAAGATTAACGGTCTCGTGTCTCAAGTTTGTGGAATTATTGAATGACACATCCGCTGGTCTTAAAATCCTCTGTTTAGGTGATATGGGCACGTAACCCCTTTAACCCCTTTCGACTTTCTACTCTGGGCCATGAAGCACGAGACTAGACACTGTGTCATTGAAATCCAGACACATTTATTCAAAAGCATGATATGCCAGAAACTCTGAGCACGACAGGAATCCGGTCATGTTAGGATGTCCCATTTTAAAATCCTACTCCAGTTTTGCAAAAGATAACCTTTTTCCTGTAACAATTCAATTCAAAGTACATTTTGACTCTTCATTGGGACTGGTACTACCCCAGTCAATACATCATCCGTTCACAGTTATTATGGTTATATTCCGATTTCTTTATCAACGAGTTTATCCAGGTGGGGAACTCATAATAGCTTTCAATTTTGTCTTCCATGATAACACCCTTTCGCAAGATATTCAATTCGTACTTGAGTCATGCCCGAATTGCAAGCACTTCAATCACCGTATTAGGAAGATTTTTTCTCTAAAGCTATTAGTACATTTTATTTTGCCAATTCCCTAGAAAGGTTATGGCCGAAAGCAGACGTATATCCTTTTTACTTATCTTAATTGCGGATAGGTCTTTTAACTCAGCTAAATATTCTTCTTCAATATCTTTTATTTGTCACAACAAAGCACTTAGATAAAAAAAATAATCCATTGTACTCATTGTATCTTCCTTTTACTGGAATTTCTCAGTCATTCGTAGAAGCACGAGTAAACCCTTCGGCAAACGGCCTCCTGGAGAGTCATGTCATATCGATTTATGTTCATATCAAACACAATTGTTAATGAAAGTCCTCACCGGGGACGCAGGCAGTGTTAACTCAGGTTCGGGTTCATTAGAAATTCTCCTTTAATGCTTGCCTATCACATTTATCGACAATTTTATTTCTCGTGATCCCACAGTGAACTGGGACCCAAACAAGATTCAGTGAATAAAGCCCTCTGACTGCGCTCAGATGAACATTACATTCTCAAACTAGCTTGGAAGTCATAAGAGGTGTCAACAACGCTCTCAGTGCAGCTTGGCTATCGCAACTGATGCAAATAGTTAGCTCCCTCCACCGATTCTTCATAATAGAGTTCGTTGCCATCCGGATTGCATGTACCTCCGCTTGGAAGAGAGACGCTAGTTATCTTAACGAGAAGCGAGGACGTTGCCGTCCTTCAGAAATACACCAGCGCCGCATCCGATACCGGTTTTGGAGTCATCGGTGAAGACCCAACTGAATTCCTTTCCTGGCGCAATCTTTGGCATAGGGAAACTCGATTACGTATTTTTTGCACAGGAAGAGTTCTCGTGTCACTTCAACAGACTGTATGTCTATAACGCCAGAGTCATAAGACAGTCGGCGCGTAAAGTTATCAAAACTCCAGTGCGCATTACACCAAAGACTACGTCATTTTATTAGGAAGATGGTAATATCAAGCGGAGCGGGATTCATCAATCCTCCCTGCTACTGAGACAGATCGTTCTTTTGAGTTTGAAAAAAGTAGCAACAACGTATTTTCGTGAGAGCTTACTCCACCAGAGAACCGACGCTGAGGATATAATTGGCTTTATATGTGCAAAGCCATATATTGTAGATGCAAGAGAACCTTCGCATGACTTGCCAATAAGTCCTTTGCACTGCCCGAAGGCGGACAGCGCTTTCGAAGCTTCCGACGTAACATTTTTAGTCCATAGAAGTTTATTATTCAGGATGACAGCTTAGATACGTGGCTTCTTTGGAGAATTGATGCCTTTAAGCACTAGGTGAGCTTCCTTTTTCATCTAAAGAGACAACCTCAGTTTTGAGAGGATTGACTAAAAACCCATTTCTAGTGCACCAATCGTCGATCACGTCTAGAGCTGCCTGCACTTCTAGACACGATTCAACAGATAGTAGAGCTACATCATCCGCGTATGTTTGTGCATAGACGTCAGAGCTATTGAGCGCATTCTGCATTGAGTCGAGCAATATGCACCATAGACATAGTTGAGACAGAACACCGCTTTACGGGTAACCGCTGTTTATTCCTACCATCATATATTGGCTGCAGTCAGCATCCGCAATCAGTATCCTATTAACAAGCATTGCTGGCCGAGTTACACATGCGTTGTCGTAAACACCTTCAATTTCGGTGGAAATACTTGCTTAGTATTGTCGGTGTTTGTTTTCTGTGTTTTTCTGTGATTATGTCTAGGGAATTCAGGGTAGACGTAGCCAATATACGCGGGCTAAGAAGTAATCACTTTTCTGCGTACGTTCACGTCTGTAAGTACAGACCAGCTGTTTCGGCACTTAGTGAAACACAGGTAGATCCCCGCCCACACCTCTCAGATCATTCTGATCTGAAGCTACCTGGCTACGAACTAGTGCCATTATTCTTTCCTCACTGCGGTCTCGCCATTTATGTGAGTAGTGATGTAGCTTACCAAACTCCACCATAATGTGATCCATGTTCCAATCCGGAATTCAACTTCATGTGGTTAAAATTCACCTCCGTAAGCAAATTATCCACTACTGCTTTATTTACTGAAGCCCCAAACTGGACAGCAATACAACTTTTAACGAGTTTGATGCGCTGTCTGACTCCATTCAAAGAATTGTATCCCTGTATCCTCATACTGAAATCGTTATTGATGAAATATCATTAAGTGGCAACTCTCTAACACAACATGTATGCTGCTACACTTTTGTCCTTTACCTTCATTTTCTTTCTTTTCATTCATTGAGTATTGTTCTGTCTTGCTATCAACATCCTTTTGTGTATTTTGCTTAATAAAGTATGAATTTATTAATATAAACTAACTAAGTTTCATTAGGTTATGGGCCCAGAAGCCTACAGTGCGGTTATTTGTTTTATAAATAATAATTAAAATGAGTGCTCCAGTAGTTCAAATTGATAAACTGGATGAAAGCAACTATGATAGTTGGTCAATTCAAATGCGCAGTGTGCTTATTCATAGTGGTTTCTGGAAAATTGTAAATGGTGAGATCAAGAAGGAAGGAAACGATGCTATAGTTTCCAAGTGGATATCGGACGATGAGAGAGCTCTGGCGTCCATTTTCTTAAGTGTAAAGCCAACACAGTTGGGGTACATACGCAGTTGTACCAATGCACACTAAGCCTGGAAGAAATTGGAAGAGACATACATGCCTAGAGGTCCACTTCAGAAAGTCTCCCTTTACAAGAGATTGATAAATCTAAAAATGTCTGAGAGTGGTAATGTCGTTCAACATCTGAATGAATTCTCTGAAATTTACGAGAAACTGAAAGAAACAGGTATTCAAATTCAGGAGGAGCTGTTGGTGATCATGCTGATGTCGAGTCTTCCAAAGGAATTCGACAACTTCATCATAGCTATGGAAACCCGTGACGATCCTCCTTCTTTATCAGTTACAAAACAGAAGATTTTAGAAGAGGGTAAAAGGAGACAAGAAAGGGTCGAAGAGAAAACACCAACACAACAGGCATTTATAGCGAAATCATCCACCACCAAATATAGCAAGAAGTCAGACAGTAACAACAACAACAGTAAAATGAATTTCAAGGGCAAATGTTTTTTGTGCGGTATGACGGGTCACTTCGCAAGCAAATGTGAACGGAGAAAGAGACACACCAACACACAAGCAATGACGATGTTAGCAGCGGCAGATGTCTCGACGATGAATTCTCAAAAATGGTACGTCGACAGCGGAGCCACTTCACACATGAGCAACAACAGGAATATATTTGTTAACTATAAAGATCATAATGATATAATTTCATTGGCTGGGGACAAGCATATCAATGCCATAGGAAAAGGTGATGTATTAATACATGATAATGATTTTGATATTTTGCTTGAAAACGTGTTGTACTCTCCTGAATTGCAGGCAAACTTTATTTCTGTTAGCAAGGCAGTTGACAGAGGTTTGACAGTCAAGTTTGATACTAATCGAGCATCAATAGTTCGACCAGACGGTGATGTTGTTCTGAATGCAGTGCGAAAAGGAAATATGTTTGAGTTCGATAACAAAGCAAAACAAGGGTTGTTTTCTATGTGCAACAACAAGAGCATTGCATGGCGATGGCACAACAGATTCGGTCACCTCAACTTTAAGAGTTTGTTTGATTTGTCGAACATGGTAAGCGGCATGAAGATCAACACTAGTAATGAAGCAAACTGCAGAACTTGCATGCTCAGTAAAATCCATGTGCTGCCGTTCCCTCATGAGTCACAGGCAAAATCGAAGGATTTGTTGGAAGTAGTTCATTGTGATGTTTGTGGTCCATTTCGAGTGAAATCAGTTGGAGGTTCTACGTATTTTGTAACGTTTATTGACGATAAATCACGGCGAATTTTTGTTTACTTCATAAAATTTAAAAGCGAAGTCTTCGAGAAGTTCAAAATATTTAAAGCTCAGGTGGAACGTCAAACTGGTTGCAAGATAAAGGCGATAAGAACGGACAATGGTGGTGAGTTCGTAAACACAGATTTCGACACATACTTGAAAAAAGAGGGAATCAGAAGACAACTGACTGTGCCACATACCCCACAACAAAACGGTGTGGCCGAACGTGCTAACAGAACTCTGGTGGAAATGGCGAGGTCAATGATGGTGCATGCTAAAGTCCGACAAAGTCTATGGGCAGAGGCGTTAAATACGGCGGTTTACATCCGAAATAGATGCCCAACGCGACAACTGCAAAATATGACTCCATATGAGACGTGGTGCGGTAGAAAACCGAGCGTTCAACATTTCAAAACGTTTGGCTCTTGTGCTGTAGCTCTCGACAAGTCTGGTGGTAGATCCAAGTTTGATGCCAAAGGCATTCAATTTTTAATGGTTGGATACTCAACGACAGCTAAAGCATATCGATTATACGACACCAATAAGAACAAAGTCTTTGAACATCGTGATGTACTTTTTGATGAGGATTGTTTTGGCAAACGTGACGACGATGCAGGCGAAAGAAATGATTACTCGGTCAACGATTTGTTAGTCATACATATGAAGGATCAAGAAGTTCAACAAGAACCTGTATCTGATGGTGCAAAAGAATATGTAGAACCAGTTGATGGTGCGCACAATGAAGATAATAAAAATCCTGATGGCCATGATGACAGTTTCAATACTGCTGACGAAGATGAAGATCAACATGAAGAGAAAATGCAAGTAATCGGACCGGGTAGGCCTAAGATTATTCGTACCGGTAAACCAGGTAGACCAAGAAAGCAGTACAACGAATTATATAGTGCTATTAATGAGAATATGCCGCAAACAGTTGGACAGGCTATTTCAAGTGATGATGGTCAGCAGTGGATAAATGCAATGAAGGTCGAGTTCGATGCACTTAGAAAGAACAAAACATGGTCTTTGGTCAATCTGCCAAATGGACATAGGGCTATTCCGTGCAAATGGGTTTATTCCGTTAAGAAGAATGTCAAAGGCGAAGTGGAAAGATATAAGGCCCGTTTAGTTGCTAAAGGGTGCAATCAACGTTTTGGCATCGATTTTCATGAAACATTTTCACCGGTCGTACGCTATTCGACAATACGAATTCTGTTGGCTTTGGCTGTAAAAGAGAAAATGTTCCTTCACCAACTTGATGTCAGCACGGCGTATTTGAATAGCAGCCTTCAAGACGAAATTTATATGCAGCAGCCACAACATTATGAAGATAAACGATTTCTAAATAGAGTTCTACGTCTCCATAAGGCAATTTATGGTTTAAAACAAAGTGGAAAGGAATGGAATTCTAAACTCGATTCCACTCTTCGTAATATGAATTTCATTCCTTGCGATAATGAGCCGTGTCTATACAAAGCTATGCAAAATGGTGAGCTTGTGCTGGTAGCTGTATATGTCGATGACATAATTGTGGGATGCTGTAATAAGTCAATTGTTTTGGAGATCAAGGCGAAGATTTCAAAAGAGTTCGATGTCGACGACAAGGGTGAACTACGCCATTTTTTGGGAATGGAAATAGAACGCGAAGGCGAAATCGGTTCAATAAAGCTAAGTCAAAGTCAATACATACGGGACGTATTAAAGGAGTACGGCATGGAGAATTGTAAGCCAGTAGCAGTACCTTTGGAAGCAGGATATCAGGTTGGCTGCAATAATAACTGTGAAAAGATAGATCAACAAGAATACCAGTCGTTAGTGGGAACATTAATGTATCTAGCTATTTCTACTAGACCCGACATATTGCACTCGACATCCAAAATGGCGCAGCGAAATGCAGACCCACATAAGGAGCATATGACAAAACTGAAGCATATACTTCGTTGCTTAGCAGGAACAATTGATCTGAAGTTAAGTTATGAACAAAAGGGAATAGGTCTGGTTGGATTTGTTGATGCAGATTGGGGTGGAAACTCCGTGGATAGAAAGTCATATACTGGTTTCATATTTTCTTTCTGTGGATGCCCTATCACATGGGAATCTAGGAAACAATCTTCGGTAGCCCTCAGCAGTACGGAGGCCGAATATATGGCGACTTCAGAAGCAGCGAAGGAGGCAATCTATATAAAACGACTTCTAATAGAAATAGGTGCATTAGGAGATGGTCCCATTATACTTCATATCGACAACCAAGGTGCACAAAAGTTAGCTGAGAACCCAGTCTACCATAAGCGAAGCAAGCACATCGACATTAGATTCCATCATGTACGAGATTTGGTCCAAAGTAATGAAGTAAAATTGATATACTGCCCAACTGCCGATATGATTGCCGATGTGATGACTAAGAATCTGGCAAAGACAAAGCATTGCAATTTTGTGCATTTAATGAATTTAAAATGACATTTTGATTTTTCTAAAAGCATCATCCATGTTGAGGAGGAGTGATGAAATATCATTAAGTGGCAACTCTCTAACACAACATGTATGCTGCTACACTTTTGTCCTTTACCTTCATTTTCTTTCTTTTCATTCATTCAGTATTGTTCTGTCTTGCTATCAACATCCTTTTGTGTATTTTGCTTAATAAAGTATGAATTTATTAATATAAACTAACTAAGTTTCATTAGTTATTACGGGCGATTTCAATATACACAATTCTGGGTGGCTTCGACATTCTGGACTGACAACACCCGAAGGACAGTGTTTTGAGATCTTCGCTACGGAAAACAACTTAACGCAGCTTGTAAATGAGCCCACGCGAATGCCAGACGTTGACAGTCATACCACCAACATCCTGGATTTGTTTTTAACTTCTCACCCTGATAAGTACACCATTGATGTGCTCTCTCCTGTAGGCTCGTCATATCAGCTAATTTCTCGTACACCGACCACACAGTTAGAGAAAAAATTCCTAAAAGAACCGTATGGCAATACGAGAAAGCCAACTGGATCGGTCTTAACAGCTTCTTTAGGAATTTTAACCGGTCGTTATGTTTCCTCGATAAAGACGTGGATGCCACTGCTGATATGATCACAGACACCATTCTCTTTGGAATGAGATCCTTTATTCCTCATCGGATGAAGACTATCAAACCAAAAGAAAAGGCATGGTACGACTCGAGCTGTAAAGAGGCCGTCAGGGTTAGAGAAATGTTTTTTCGGTCCTACAAGACCAACCCGACGGAGGAAAACCGAAAAAAGTTCAAACGAGCCAGAAATGACTGCAACGCCTTTCTTAAGCGTGCGAAATTCCTATACGTCCAAAAACTGAGGCAAAAAAATACTGCAATGTCCCAAAGCAGTAAAAATTGTTGGTCGTTCGTCAAAAACATTAGAAATTCCGCCTCATCCTCCATCCCAACGCTCATTTACAATGACATTCCAGCTGTCAGCTCTTTGAATAAGGCCAATCTGCTTGCTGCACACTTTGCGGCCAGCTCAATACTCCCAGATTGTGCTTTGTCTCCGCCTACACTTGAGTGCGTCGAATCTTCAATGGGACGAATCAACCTTCGCACTCGTGTAGTAGTACTTAAAGATACGTAAATCCGCTGGTCCAAAACGTATATCTCCCCTTCTTCCGAAGAGGTGTTCTTCTTCGCTGGAAAAACCACTGCGTAAGCTTTTCTATCAATCCTACTCTTTAGAACTCTTCCCAAGCAGATGGAAAACATCATTTGTCCAGCCCGTCCCTGAAAAAGGCGAATCATCTTCTCTCTCCTTCTACAGACCCATTGCACTTACAACCGTTCTTTCCAGGGTCATGGAAACGTTGATAAACCGTCAGCTAATGAAATATCTAGAAACACGAAAACTCCTTAATGACCGGCAGTATGGTTATGGTATGGTTTTCGTAGCAACAGGTCCACTGGTGATTTGATGGCATGTCTCACCGAAAAGTGGAACCAAAGCGTATATCAATCAATCTGGCGAAAGCAAGGTAGTTGCACTTGATATTTCTAAGGCATTTGACAGAGTTTGACATCAGGCTCTTTTGTCGAAAGTGCGAGCTTTTCGGATCGATGACTCTCTTCTTCAATGTTACCTTTCGGAGCGTTCAATTCAAGTTGTCGGAGCCAGGACTCCGTTCTGTCTTCGACACTCTTTTTACTTTTCATTAATGATCTCTTTTCTGCTACTTCTAATCCAATATATTCCTTTGCTGATGACAGTACTCTCTGCTTTTCATATTCGTTCCCGGACTCACGACCCTGCTCTTCGGCTGTAGAACGAGAACGGCAGCGTAATCTAAGCTCATTGAATTCCGATATCAACAGCACAACCAATTGGGGAACTATCAGAAGAGTGGAATTTAATGCTTCCCAAACACAATGCTGTCTGCTGTCGTTAAAGCGAAATTTAAACACCCAGCCGTTATCCATGAATTGCACTTGCATCGTCGAAACCGAAAAACTTTCCATTCTCGGTATGTGTGTCGATGACAACATATTTGATGTCGCCAAAAATGCTGCGAATGTATAAGGCATTCATCCGCGCAAAATTGGAGTACAATGCCCACATCTGGTCAGGTGCTCCTAAAACATCTCTGCACCTGCTAGATGCACCTCTGTATTTCCTGGTCGTTATAACTTGCAAACATTTAAAAACAATCTACATCGGTACTTCTCTTTCCTTCCTCTCTAAATTTCCTTTGCCCGCGATGTGAACAATTACGTTAAGGATACACAAACCCCTTGAACGCGCACTCATTAAAAAGGAAAAGCGCGTATTACTTCTTGTCCAGTGCGTCTTAGATTCTGCCTACCTACGTTACTGGAACTGCTCTTCCTTTCCATGCTCTTCAACATAAAAGAAGTCAAACTAATTGGTTTGAAGCTTTTTTCGAAGGTGTAGTCCTATTTTCGCTTCAAAATCTGTTCCATGCTGCCCATGTTCTTCGTTGCTTCTTCAATGGCAGGTTGTTCCTTTACCTGCACATTAATTGGCATATCCTGCCCTCAATAATACCATCACATTTGTAGAGCAATGATGTTGCGGTCATGCCATTACAGGATAACATCAAATTCCCTTTACGTGAATTTTTGTGGTTTTACTGTGAATGATAGTTTCAACTCAATGCCGCAACAATGATGCGCGTACAATAGAGTTCATAATGAAAATGTTGATTGGCTAACTAACGTGACCAAAATTGCGTGAAATAATCACCCGTGACCACCAAATTTAACTAAGCACACTCGTGCACTGCAATTCCATTCCAATCTCGACACTGGGCACCTCCCCAAAAAAAAACTGGTCTTCGCTATATCACACGCCAAGTACGGTCAACCTGTAGAATGCCTCATTGCCACGGAATAATCTCTTTGTTGTCTAGACCCACATGTAAAAGATTTGACAACATAACTAGATACGAATACTCCCCACGGCATAACCTGGCACAGAGGATCCTTTGAATAAAATTTACGAAATTAATTATCCTTGTCGTCCCGTTAACTTTCTCTTCCACGCAGCAGAAAAAGTTGAAGTGATTATTTTCTAGCACAGATGGATACTTGATTGGGATTGGGTGTCTCCTTGAGAAAAGGGAGGAACCCAATCATCATCGAAGGGCTAGAAGCGAAAAAAAAAAGAAGACACAATTCTGCGTAATATGGTATCTGTCGTGTCCTCTAAATCAGGTCCTATTTTGCCAGGTTTGGAACAATTCAACTTGTTATTGTGTTACGCTTGCCTTGCTTGATGAATAATTCCTCAAGGACATCGATTTAATTGCGTGGAAGTGCTACTCTGGTACCATGAGTCGGATCCGGAACGGAGATACTCCTCACTATTTTGTGTGAAATTGATTTCCAACTCCTACGCGATCTGGCTTGCCTTGCTATTGAATTAATTAATTGCAAACAATTATTTTTGATTGGTAAGGCGTTGGCAAAGGATGGTCGTGGTGGTTAGGATGTACGTCTTCTAACAGAGTCGATCCAAATTCGGGTGAACATACAGACACACACACAGACAACAGCTGAATGTGATTTGAATACTAAACCACGAATTAGGGATCTATGACGAATCAGTATTTGAAAGGACAATCTGCTCGAAATTGAGATTCGATTTTAAAGTGAGTCAAGTCAAATTAATGACACTCGGTAGTATGGTTGATGGTAGTTGCTATATTGAGTGACAGCGTATCAGCTATGGGCGTCTCCGAAAATGAGAGAAAGATAAAGGCATAAAGGCATGTCTAGACGCTTGATAGAGATTGGGATTTATGGGATATTCGGATGGTACTTTGTCGCTTGTAATTCATTAAACAGGTCTTTAGGGAAAGCAAGGTACGAGTATCCTCTTGGCAATTTGTTGTCATTCGATAGGCTAAGGTACGATATAAAAATAGAAAGTGATCGACTCTGAATGCCAATTATTTGCTGATGAATTTGTGTATATTTTGTATAACTAATGGCATGAAGCTGAAAAGCGTGTTTAGTCTTCGATATGAGGAAATTTTTTTAATCGAATTCGTCTTAATGATTGCTGGGTTATCTTTCGAGCCGTAGTCGGGTGCGTGATATCAACACTCTGTAACTCATTCCGGGAATCTTCAAATCTGTAAGGAGTTTAGTAGCCACGGAGGTATCCATGATGCAAGAGCTGACGACTGTAGCACCCTCTCGGTTGCTCGGTTCTAGTTCGTTGGTTTGGGTCGGTTCTTGCCACTACACCGTCATCTCTAGCAACCGGTGGAGTTGCTTAGGAGTCTTTCGTACTGGAAACTTCTCTACCACTGGCACTTTCTGTCTGCCATCGCCAACTATGAAACATAAATACTTTATTTCGCGATAGCAAAATAGTTTTTTCCAACGTTGACCGTCAATCCTGCGTCCCTTAAACACACCGCTACCTCGGATAAAAGTTTGGCATGGGATTCAACATCTGGAGAACAAACCAAGAGGTCATCGAGATAGTTCTCCTTCAACCAATGGGAAATCACTCTGACCATAGGTTGACACATGCTCTGTGCTGTGTTACACAGTCCAAACGGCATGACCGTGAATTGGCAAAGTGACAGCCCAAGGACTGTGAAAGCTGTCTTCTTCCTAAATTTGACCTCAAGAGGAATCTGCTAAAACGTATCTTCCAAGTTGATACCAGAGATATTTTTGGTATCTTGTAAGCCATCCATGTTTGGAAGAGGGTAGGCATACTTTTTGGCACGGAGTTGACCTTTCTTGAGTCTAGGTATAGATGATACTTCCCTGGTTTTCTAACTAGAACCAGTGGTGAACTCCAGGCACTACTGCTTTCTTCGATTACCCCTAATTCGATCATTCGATCCAGCTCGTCAAATAGGAGTTTTGGTATCGCTGTCGAAATGGAGTAATGGGAGGCTGATACCCGTCAACTTCTATCACATGCTCTAGAAGCTTTGTTCTGCCTAACCCAAGGATTGCGAAGGATGGAAAAAGTTGTTTTACCCTCTCCAACTGCTCGGTTTTTGGTCGAGTGAGAGCTTGGGCTGGGAAAGTCTAAGCAAGTCTAAGCCCTAATATAATGGCTGCTGTAAATTTGGGACCACGAATATTTCAGATTTTGCCATGCCATGAGACAGATGAAGTAAATCGTCCAAGAATTTTCTGATGCTTGCCATCAGCTGTCCGTATATCTGTCGTCATGTTTGTCAGGGTAATCTTAAGTCTATTTAAATATTTCGGTGCCCCTATTGCCTAACAGGTAATGGATGCCAGACTATCTAAGAGACCGAGGACATCCTCTCTTGCTTCGTTGTATTCCACTATCCGTTGATGGAGTGTCTTCCCTTGAGCAGGATCGGGATATGTCTGGATACACTGCAGAATAATTATTGTCGGGGTGTGTCGGGGTTGGCCAGAGTAGTGGTCGGCGATTTGGCAACATTCCGGCCTATCTACATGTTTCCTTGACACTTAGTGCAGTAGAAATTAATATACCCTTGCCCACAATTGGATCAAGTCAGCGTATGGAATCCGGTAAGCCAGACCAGTGGATTCACCAAAATTGTTCTTGCCGGGCAGGTTTGGAGCAGTTGTTGGGTCTATTTGTCCGTTGATTTTGTAGAGCCGCTACATTAAAGTCGTTATTGTATGAGAAGTTTTGCTAGTAAAGTGACTCTTCTGGGTGTAGGTGGTTTGTCCATTTCGGTGAAGTCGCATCTGTATCTTTGGCGTAGAGTTGTGATATGACTTGTCTCTTCACCCTTCACCTTATCACGGAGGTCTGTATACTCCGTATGGAGGAAGCAAAGATAAGCGTAGCGACCGGTCCTTAATTTTGCGTAGCAGTTTGTCAACTAAGTCCAGTTCACGCGATCGATTGGTCATATGTATAGTCATCGACAGTACGTCGGCCTAAAAACCGTCAAAAGTTTCGTAGGACATCTGCGAATTTCGAATTTCATACGAATTTCGCGGTCAGCTTTAAGGTTATGGTAGTTGAGCTCTTCATCCCTCCCGATTTATTCTAAATATTATCAGTACCATCTTTCGGCAGCGCCTGAAACTAGGTGATGGAACTTGGCAAGCAACGGGTCAGTTGTTATGCCATTCTTCCTTTTAAGGGTTTAGATCCGAAGGACGAAACTCTCTACCGGCATCGTTTTGGATGTGCCGACAAATGGAAGTATCTGTCCTCGGGGCATCATCGCGGTGGTAGTATCCAGGTGTGTCGTGTCGTTTTATCGGAGCCCGTTTGCTTGTAGAAGGTCATTCATCGCGGTGTTCAAACTCTCCCGTTCGAATGAATTGGAGCAAGTTTCTTCCCACGATACTTCTGGGATCTTTTCTAAAACTGGACCCGTCTTGTTGGTCGTTAGCTTTGAGGCTTTGATCTTAGCTTATTGTGATCTGGGCTGAATCGCATGAAGTCGTAAGAGAACGATGTCTGTTTGCCTTGGGCCTCGTGTGTCGATGGTTTTCCATTCTCCACACATCATTACTCCACGGAGAGTAAGTCGAAATTCCTAGGAAAGTGTTCCAAGGAATTTCCCCTGTCTCTTTATCCATATGTGAATCAAGGTTTAGTAGGACTCACCTTTATCTCTCTTATCAAAACCAAATTTTTGAAGGGCTGAAGACGTCACAAACATCGACAAGACAATGCACACAATTTGACCTTTGGGTAAAAGACCTGAGGATGTTACCTTATAAGTGCAAACCGTTCAGCAATTGCGGCCTACTGACCGTCAAGTGAGGTTAACTTACTCCCATGCACTGTAAACCTGGTGCAAGAAGAGGACGATTTCATATTCGAAATCATAATGAGCGACTAAGATCATTTCCACTTAACTGAAATGAAATGAAAATGGCCCTTATTTTTTTTTAAAACGCCGGCAGCACCACTGTAACAGTAACTTGTGAGCTCTACAGAGAGATGTTAAACGAGTTTTTTTTTTTGCGTATGCTACTGAATTGGGTCTCGCGCATAGTTGGTTCTAGTAGGATAGAGCAACTGCTGATACAACTCGGGCAACGATGGAGATTTTGAATCACTAATTTCCAGGTCGTGTGATCTCCTGTTTTGGTGATTTGAATTGGCCGACCAGATCGCCAGATTTGATGGCGCCAGACGTTTTTAGGGCTTTTTTAAATCTCACGTTTACCACAACAAACTACAAACCTCGGAAGTCTAAGTTGACTGTTCGATTTTATAAATTGCTTTTGTTTGTGGAATTTAGAACCGATTTTCTAGTCACTCTTGACGGGTACAAAAATAGGTCTAAATATAGTTCTCTGCGTACTATCGTTGCAGGTATAGTAGAGACTGATAATTCAATATGATAACGAGTAATGAAGCATTGCCCTTATCTTCCATCCACACTGCGTATATAGCTGGACCACGGCTCACGAAAAGACAACCTTTGGCTAACTTCTTCGGACAGCGGTCATTCTACGGATCTCTCCCCTCTCCCTCTCCCACTCCCACTCCCTCTCCCTCTCCCTCTCCCACTCACTCTCCCTCTCCCTCTCCCTCTCCCTCTCCCTCTCCCTCTCCCTCTCCCTCTCCCTCTCCCTCACCCTCTCCCTCTCCCTCTCCCTCTCCCTCTCCCTCTCCCTCTCCCTCACCCTCTCCCTCTCCCTCACCCTCTCCCTCTCCCTCACCCTATCCCTATCCCTCTCCCTCTCACTCTCCCTCTCCCTCTCCCTCTCCCTCTCCCACTCCCTCTCCCACACCCTCACCCACTCCCTCTCCATCTCGCTCTCATTCTCCTTCTCGCTCTCCACAGGTTTGACTAACAGCTGGGCAGATTTCTTCAAGAGACAGCCGTATTCACATTTGCTCCATTTTCCAATACATGTTAGTCACGTCTTAGAGTGAATCCGGAATCTGGAATTATTTCCATGTGGAATTTTTGAAACCTCACAGCACAACGAATGTTTTCCAACGCTTTTCAGTATATTTAAATGAGTTTTTGTGGAATCCTTGATTCAGCCATCGCTGAAATGTGGCTAAAAATATGTGGGACACTTTAAAATTTGTTTCTCCTCTAAAACTTTTCCATCTGCGATGATGGATGAAGGCTTACAGGTTTTTGATGATGAAAATGGTCTTGTACATTGCAACAGCATAGGATAGGATGTTATATACGAAACAAATAACAGGAATAGTTCTAGTTTCAGAATAGTTCCTTGAGCTGAGATGGGCCATCCTTTAAGTGTACTGTAGCCCATTTCATTTGGCTTTTTGGTGCAAACATCATGGGAGTTAACTCGACGTGTGCCTTGCGACGGAACGTAGCTGCTCGCTTGCGACAGCTTTAGATCTCATGTACCTATACAATAAAAGGGCTGATGAAAGAAAAACTGAAAGCCGTAGAAGAGCGAAATCTCATAAAAGTCAACACCATTGAATCCGGCATGATGGGTAAATTTAATAGCCAACAAGATCTCTATTAGGAGCAGAAATCACGAATAGCCGGCGTTTGGACCCTTCCAGACAGAGATATTAATGTCAGGAGGTACCATAACTCTATATCATATGAGTACTCTGTGTGAAGAGTTACCATCTAGAGTATCCATTCTTCTCTCAGTGAAACTGACAGTCACAGAACTCCCATCCTTGTAGCTGCTTCAGCAATCATTGTCGTGCACATTCAACTGCTCAGCATGTATGGCTATGACACATTGCCTTGTAATAATACCAAATGTGCCTCGTGTATTCCAGCGGATAAGTGGAACTTGAAGGTCCGATCATTTCTTGTTGTGTGTGTAAATGTTTCTAGCAATAACAGCCGTGGCAGTTGCATCTAGCGTGCAGTTCTTCCTTGATTGGAATGGAACTTTGTCGAAAGGAAGGTTTTCTTTTTTTTATATATTATTGGCACGCGCTCTAGGGATTTTGCGTGCCCTTAATATGTTTACACACAGCGTGGCTTAAGGAAAGTTAGGGAGGAAAGAAAGAGAGATACCGATGTACCGTATGTTGAAGAAATACGTTTACAAAGCCATATAAATATTGTTTTTGTAAACATAAACACAACAATTTATTATTTCATTTTAAAGATTTGATCTTAGAAATTATAGCAATGAAAGGAAAACATAACAGGGAAAAAGTACTCGTAAGTTTCCAAAGTCAGTCTTACATCATGTAGTACGCCTGTTTCTGGAACTCTTCTGGACTAAATTTTCCACAATGTGATATATTGCTATTATTTAGTTTATCCAAGGTTTGAAGCGCATCCTCAGCAGTACGAATCTGTAGCATAGCACAACGTTTTTTTCAATTGGGGAAAGGTCGAAACTTTGTGAAGGCCATTTTAAACTGTTAACATTTCTTTCAGGGAGGTCCATATTCCATAATTTTTGCCGCGGTGTGAAAGATAAAATCTTCCTCACATGTACAGCGGTCCCCTCCAAAATTCTTAGGTATATAGTATATTCGCATTTATCTTGCCTTCAACACTATTATTGCACCAGCTCTATACGCAGAGAGGCACACCCATACCATTAAACCCTTTTCTACCGACTTAATGGTGGGCCTCGTGCATTTATATTCCAGTGAATACCCTGCTATGCGCTAAACATGTACTCGTATTGTACATTCCATACCATAGGAATATTTCCGCCTTATCATTGATTCATCAGTTCTAAGGACATTATTCCAAAATTGTTTTGAAACGTGTTCTTCGTAAAATTGCAATCGATTCTTCATATTGTATTTACGTTGCTTACGTACGGAATTATATGTGCTACGGGCCCATGCATACCACTTGCTCGAAGTCTATTTCGAATTTTGTATACAGACGGGGTGTATACAATAGAATGAAGGAATGAATTTTGAATTGTTGACACTGATGTCAATGGACTAGCATTTGTTATTTCTAGAATCCGCTTGTCAAGCCTTTTAGAAGTAATTTTAAGGTGTCCTGGTCTTTTTTATTCTGCACACTCTGTTCTCAGTAATGTATGCAACTATTGCCTTACGGATCACTGTATGGGATTTGTCGGATTTTTCTGCAATATCTCGCAAAGTATGGCCATCTTTATGTAGGCTAAAAATTGTTTTGCGCCCCACATTCGTTAATTGCTTAATTATAAGTTTTTCACTCCTCTATAGTCAAAAAAAAAGATTAGTTGTCAATTTGGCACTTTAAACGCACAATTTTTAAACAATTTGTCAAATTTAAAAAAAATAAAAATCTACATATATTGAGAGCGCTTGAAGTTTCAAGGAAATTGTTGAATACGTTAAAATTATCGCCACTTGTTTGCGGTGGGAATCTACTTTTACAACGCGTAGGAGATTCAATGTCACAAAGTTGATGATATCTTGGGTTCTATTTTGCCGTTATGTCTCCCCAAATTCTCTTATAGAATATCAAGTATCAGCACTTTTAATGAAAAGAACAACGTGCAAAATACTGGGTCATTAGAAACCTCGAAAACAAAGTTATGCGTTTGGAAACTTATTTGTCCCACATACTGTACGTTGGTTCTTAGCCAACGTTATAATGGCTGGGAAATGAAGACCTCGGCAGGGCTTTTCATAAGCGAGTTATACGGCTTAGGAACGGGACGCGATATTTTAGAGTACGTCCGAAAGTGGGCTCGAGTGTATACCTACTGATGAGCATTCATAGCGAGACGGGTGTTACGGTTGAAGGTTTGAAGGGGCGGAATGGTACTGGAGATTTCAATTGAACACTGGTGGTGGAAATAACGATAAACCAAAGTGAGACGGGAGACATTACGTCGGTGTTCGAGGGTGTCAATTGATTGACTGAAATTTGTATTACCAATGAGCTTTATCGCACGGTTTTGAATCCTGTCTAGGAAGTGCAAAGAGGTCTTAGGAGCACCTGACCATATGTGGGCATTGTACTCCAATTTCGGGTGGATGAAACCCTTATATATTGTGGCCAGATTAGAGGGGTTGAAATATTTCTTACATCGCTTAGGGAAACCTAGACATTTCGCAGCATTTTTGGCGACATAAAATATCTGGTTACTCCAACCTCAATATTGAGATTCTAGTGGATTTCGACATTCTTTTATACGAGCGGAGTCTAAAGGATTAGCAGCTATATGGGTGTCTAAGCAAATATGGACCTTATTATGGGTTGTATTAATAGGTTTTCGTCCACCTCTTTGGAATTAGCAAAAAATGATAACACTTATTTTTCCTTGCCAATACTACTACATATGGACACCCGCACTCCGTCGCAGCTAGCGAGGCCTAGCTCCACGGGTTGCGAACCCGGCATGTAGGCTTTCACGTTCGTAGGTTCGAGTCCCCATCCCCATGTAGGATCGCAGTTGTCCTTCTTTTTTTTCTGTTGTTTTCTTGAGGGCCATAGTTCCATCGTCACACTATGGCATGAGGACTTCTGTTGGGATTAGCGGATGTGGAAGATCAGGAGATGTAGTCTGATGAACCTGTTTGTACGAGAGAAGGACGTACCGTATGGAGTTGAGCGAAAACATTCGAGTGGCAACGGGTAGTGTGGAGTGCAATTAGAAAGGATTTTTGGTGGGTTACTGGGGAGAAAACAAAAAAAAGATAGGCGAGTTGTGAAGAGTCAGTCAAGGAGGTCGGTCGTGGTGCAAATTAGGAGCTAAAAAAAAACAAAGAACGGTCGAGGAAAGTAAACTGAACAGTTCGGTAATCGTTTTAAAGAAAAAAAAAGAACAGGAGTGTACTGATATAGGGAAAGCAAAAAGGATTGTGAATTAATGAATTAATTAATGGAATTAGTGCCCACTTAGTGCCCTTGTTCGTTCACCTGAGAAAAAAAAAGGAGGAAGTGCTATTTTAATAAATCAAACCCAAAATTAAATAAAAGGCAGAATATTGGGTAACTTGTTCGGTAGCGCAAAAACAAAAAAAACTATCGGAAAACGTAAAATCTTTTCTGGTGGGTGAATAAGAATAGACAGAGTGTGAAACAATTTTCCTTGGTGGCTGGAGATCGTTCGGCACTCCGAGTTCTTTGCCCTATTTATCTTTTGTGACCCGCACCATTTGGGTGCTTGAGCTTTAAACAAAAAAACGACTGGAGTAAAGAGGATCGAGACGAATAGAGTCTGGCGGGAAGCAGCGATACGTACCAGATAAGCTACCTTGTTGTATATATGCAATACACATATTATTATATTAAATTCGTCATACGCGGGCATGTTTTATAAAATAGTTGGCTCGCTTAATTTGTTGTCCCGTGTCGTGAATAAGCTATCTATAAGCTGGATCCGTTTCCGCGGTTTTAGTTTAGTTTTTGTTATTGTTTTTTTCTTCTCTTTTTTTCCCCTTTTTTTTGTATTATACTCGTAAGCTATTTGGATTTGTTAATGTAGAATTAAGCTAGATTGTAAGATTGAAATTTTGTAATACATATTATAGGCTAAGTACAAAAAGAATTAAAGGTACAGAAATTTTATAACGTTGGGAAAGCATTCCTCCTTTTTTTGGTCAGTAAAAGAAACGCGAATCCCACATTTAGTCGCGATTCTGGGTGTGGGTAGTTAAGCGGAAGAGCAATCGCGTGGCGCCCATTTTTATCAACTTAACCCACGACCACTCTCCGTGGTGGCTGGGCACTCTTCCGTGGTACGGCGCGTTGGACGGAGAATTCGGCGGTAACAACCTTCCATCGACAACATTCCCAATAATAGCCGCACAACCCATTCTTTACCTTGAAAGAGCGGTTAACTGCTAGATTTTCGCCTTGGACCCCATTCGCTTGACAATGTCTATATTAGAACCATACAAGAAGAATGATAGTTCCACAAACAAAATGATACAAAATACAGCCTTGGAATCAAGGAATTCCAATGCAGGCTATGTAGTCTTGCACACGAATAAGGAGCCTTATGATATAATTGAATGGGTTATTGAATCCAATAATGAATTCATCTAGGTGTCTATCTAACCATTTCAAAGGCTTTCATTGTGCTAACCGACTCACAGCCTTCGGTGACAAAAAATTGACTACTTTCCCACCCTAAAAAGTCGAATTTTGTACTAAGCAAACGCCTGAATAATGGGCTTCAAGATCAAATTCGACAGCATAAGCCTGATTTCTCCTACGATCTCCTTGACTGAACTTATGGTCAATGTTTTCAGCACGACCTCACGACTGTCCTTAACGATTTTAGCGCTAGTTTAGGAAGGAGGAGTATCTTTGGATCCGAAAAAAGTTTCAGACTATCGGCTTCGAAGCCGGGTAAAATGTCATCATTCGTGTAGCTAGCACCTGATCAAAAAACCGTCAACCACATTGCCTATTAGCCAATACAGGTGGGGACGGACTACCTGACGAGATATTGTATTTAAAGCAATTGGAATTGAGGTGGCAAACTATCTCCAAAATATGTTCGGATGAAAGCATTCCCGGCGAAAGGAAGACGTTTTAAACTCCGCCAGCTAAAAAGCTATCAGTCTCCGTAACATTTTTTTGTTTTTTTAATGGCTCAACAATCGTCTTCAGTCAACTCGATCTTTAGCTAGCTGCCACCAGTTTCGCACGCTAAGTTGGCAAAGTGCCCTTCCACTGGCGTGCGCCACCTGAGACGCAGTGTTCTTCTTTTGCGCTGTGCATTCGAAGATGTTTCGAAACGTTGCATTGGTGTCCATCCGCTTTACATAACTCAGCCATCTCAGTCCTTGGGTCTTCACTCTTCTGGTCGATGTCGCTGTACAGCAACCAAGAGCACCCTCATCTATGGATCCATGCCTCTGCGCCATAGAACAGGACTGGGATTTTTAAGGTATTATTCAGGATCGCTTTTGTTATTCGAGAGAAGGGTTTACGAGTCAATTCCTCGCCCAAAGAAGCAGTAATTGGCAGGAGTTATTTTTCGTTTGATCTTAGCGCTGGTGTCGTTGTCTGAATTGATAGCGGAGTCTAGGTAGACAAAGGACTACCTCAGGGTTATGTCTGTTAAGGGTAACGTTCTGTTCGAGTCATCGGTTTGGGTGTTCTTTTATGTTAACAGGATATACTTGCTCTGGCTACCTTTAACAGCTAAACCCATCTTAGCCGTGAAAACGGCACGGACTTCACGCTGCTTTCTTCCGATTATGTCAATATAATCGGCGTATGCGAGTAATTGGACAGACTTTTGAAAGTGCCTCTTATTTTGGCGCGTGAGTTTTGTACTATTCTTTCAAGAATGATGTTAAAGTAATCGCGTGACAGCACGTCGTCATGTCTAAATCCTTTTTTCACATGTATTTGCCATCTTCATCCTGCACAACACATCAAAGGCGGCATATCTGATGGCTTTGTGGAAATGTTGCCACTGGTCTTGGATACTTGATGCTGTCGGTGTAGGACCTCCTACGAGATTAAATGAAACTCGATCGGAGAAGAATTTGCCGATCTCTTGCGATTGTAGCTGTCTGACGTTAATCTTCCTCATACTAGTATTTTGTCTTCACGATGTACGGGATATCAGCAACCGTACCTTTATACAACAAGGTAATGGGTCGAGTCGATGTTGGCTCTTCTCAATAAGACTGAATTGCAATGTGATCAATCTGGTTGACGGTTGATTGGTTGGGAGTTCTCAAAGTCTCCTTATGAATATCCTCTACCCGTTTATATTGCTGCTATTTTTATCTGCTGGTCAGGGCTCGCGCTTATAAGTTTGGCAAGTCGACTCCGGATGGACACCGCCCAGTACCCGATGCTTACCAATTGGATGTAAAATAAACACAATTGATGTGTGGAAACAGTTAAAACATTCTGCATCGCCATGTTAACATCTGTCAGTGCCTACCCTATTTCTACACCACCCAACCTCCACAAATGTGGTCTTAGGTCTAGTTAATCTCCATCAAGCACAGGTTACATAGATATTGCAATAATCTCAGAAATTTTAAATCGATAGTTGCAGCCTGTTTATTGATTTGAAAAGTCTACTCAGCTGCTGGCATACGATGACAACATGGACTTTATTGAATGAAACTACCTGGAGGTCACTGGAGCTCTCGTCATCATTAAAGCAGATGGGCTTAGTAGCAAATGACACCCAATACTAACCAGCGGAGGAAAAACACGATAAAGACCTCAACTGTAGTGAGGTACTCAAGGGAAATGGAGCCTCACTCAACTTGGTGTGCGTAACTCGAGACGATTAACGCAAGATCGCGTTTAATAGGAAGAGCTATTGGCTGATGCCCAGGTCTACCCCGGACTGTAATGCCCACATAGTATAATCAAGCCCTGTTCCTTTAGGAACAGAGATATGTTCCTGATACCAGGGTGTCTAGATCCTTACCACGGATTGATAAAATGAAGCGATTGTCATTCAATATTACCAAGATATCCTCCACCAAAAGGAAACAGTTGAGTGCTGCGAAAACACCCCCTTGGAGAGCTTATCTCCACCTATCCGTCTTCTTGTTGTTCACAAGCAGCGATCGGTTCTTCGGTATTTGACTATTATGACAATCTAGTTTCATAGACCTTGGTCTCACTAATTTTTGCAGGCTTCGTAGGATTATGTTTATACAGACATAATTAAACTCTCCTTTCATGTCGAGGAAAGGTCTGCCGATGAGTTAGTTTAGATGTCCCTTACGTAACCATGCACCTAACATCTGCTTCAAAATTGTTGTCAGTGTAGACGACCGACATATAAGTCTTTACTCTTTTGAAGTCGTGTAGCTTGCCTTTCAAGCCTTCGGGATGAAAATGGCATGTACTACAAGGTAGGACTTGGGAACATAATCTAGCTTAAGGCATCCAGTAGAAATTTACTTGAGCCAAGGTGTTGTTGCTCCGCAGGTAGACCACTCTATGCCGACTTTTTTACCAAGGTTCAAAAGAGGTTTTAAATTTTAGTGATCCACTAAGGTGAACTAGCTCAGAGCTCTGTTCGCATACTGCGATCTGCGACAGTCGTACTGTGTCTTGCCTCAAAGTTGAATTTAAGGATTCCAACTTCTCAAAATACGTAAATACGAATAAATACTCGTACATATGCTGATATTTTTTGTGTGAGCCTACTGGGTATGGACACATGAAAACATGAACACATACCCGTGCATACTCGTATGATGCGCATGTGAGAATTTAAAATTAAAATAAAAATCATCTTAGTCCTGTGCTTAAGTACGAGGGTATAAATACGACACATAACGAGGACAACAACACCCAAAGGACGAGTAATTAAAGTTAATTGCTAAAAGCACTAAAATCATCACCGTCGTCCAGGATGCATCCGTGCATCTAAAGCGGGATACCAAAAAGTGCCAATGGAATTTTTATTACCCAGCTCTTTGTCATCATCTCCATCATTCGGTCCCTCCCATCACTATCAAACCACCATCGTCATCGGACCATCAGCATGAGCAATAATAGCAATTCCGGCAACCGAGACTGCGTTTCACATCCTTCAGCCGTCATCGTATGTAGTAATGACTCCCGCGAGTCATACACTGAATAAGATACAGCACACCAATGATTGTTCAACTGGATGTATGGCCATTTAAATAAATTTTTGGAATAAATGAACCACGCAACACACACACACACACACAAAAATGGAAAAAAAAAAAAAACAAACCAGCACACAAAAGAGTTCACAAGGAAAGTGCAATAAAAAATTCCTTAACCCAGCAAGGGGTCGGTTTTTATTTTATTTTCCAACAGACGACGAGTTGCAGAGCACGAAATTTTATTATTGGCCGATCAATAAAGATGCACAGAATGTGGTTCGTCCTACCAGTTTTCACTGCATACTTCGAATTCCTACAGGACTACATCAATAAAGTATAAATCTCCTGGATATCCAAGCGTTGCTAGTGCCAGCAATGGGTACCGGCTACTGCAGAAAATCCGGAATTTCAGGTGAATGCCTAGAACATCGGTATGGTAGCACTTTTATTACCAACTACTGTAGGATATATCTAGCAACGGTAGCGAGTATGCCAATAAGGTCCTTAATTTGTCGGTCTATGGTGGCAGCATATTTGTTTTCGCTTTCGAGAAAATCGCCTCCATTTACATCTATTTTACATTGGAAATAAAATAAAAATGCATCCTGTCGAAGGACATTATGCAGCGCAGTGGTAGCGAAAATGCCGACCGGAATATTGTGGATATGGATTTCCACCTAAAATGGTCGAACAAATTTACAATTATTGAAGCGAAGAAACAACTCATCCAAAAGGCGTGTATAATGGTGGGTGTGACTGCGGTTATCTTGGTAGAGCGACATTTAAAGGGTTGTTGCAGCCTTAAAGAATTCAAAACTAGCGTGTGATTTCAAATTGAAAATAAATTACTGAAACAAACATAACTGACTTATCTCCGTAGGCCTTTTTCCGTAATTTGTCTTTCAGTGGCTAGTGGCCAAAACTGCATCATCCCCTTCAGGTAGGCACTACGTGGATTGCTTTCTAATAGTGAATCAATCATGAGCGCGTGCTGAGTCTGGATGTACGTAAGTATACTCGTATGTGCAGCCGAGCACCCGGAACAGCGTAAGCTGGGCCGAGAGAACTTCAAGACGCATGTGCCAGTAGAGCCATCTCTTGCTGACCTGATGGACGCGTGCCCTCAGACGTCTAACAAGAAGTCTCTAGATAGAGGACATGCAGTGGAGGCATTCTCTTCGGCGGAATCAACAATGGCGTCCACAGCCAGACTAATGCAAGCATTATTTCAGCTACTTCGATCAATTCGGAGCTCAGGTCAATAAGGAACTTTTAAGACCAGGGTCTTGAAAAATATATGGTGGCGGATGAGTCCTTGATAAACCAAGTCCGGTCCCTTATCCCACGGTTTAAACCCAAGGACTTGGCCTTCTAGGTTGGGCGTTGCTGGTCAGAGTAACCACTCTAGCACAGAAAAAACAAAAAAAGTTCAGAAACAAGAAAACAAGTCTCGGATATAGATAAGCTGAAACACGGACAACGAACTTCAGATTTTCGTGTGGAAGACGAAAAATTAGCAGATGCCTTTGGCTGCTTTCATGCAGATATCACGAGAAGAAAAAATGCTTATTGGGGTGCGGATTTATTCTAGGGAGAAGACTCAGGCAAAAAGTCTGCCGTGTAGCGATTTGGCATCTCTATCACACTGAACCATCTGTGCAGAATGACAATGGAAAACGCCCGCTGCTTCGTCAATAAATAAACCGAGGTTTAAGGGACGATGACGCATCGTCATGTCATATTTAACATCATACTTGAAAGAACTGTGCGGAAGACACAACCCAACACCTCAGGCACCGTCTTTCAAAAGTCTGCGCAACTACGAGCGTACGCCGATGGTATTGACATAATTGACATACTCGTATGCGGATGTCACTGGTGCTTTCGCTAGTACTGAAACAAAACCTGCCACATGGGTTTAGCGATACATGAGGACAAAACCAAGTGCACGAGTATGCTATCAACGAGAAGGCACACACTGCTTCGAGGTAGTAAGGGACTTTGTCTAACGTGGCTCTGCTATCAATTCTGCCAAGAACACCTCAGTAGAAATAAAGCGAAGAATCACTCTCAGCCATCATTGTTTCTTTGGTGTAAGAAGGCAATATCCCGCACAATTATGGAGACTCTATACAAACATAAGACCTTGAACACCCCAGTCCTACATTATTGCGCTGAAACATGGACTCTATCAAAAGTAGATGAAGATATCCTCTGTCATTTCGAGGTAGAAATTCTTCGTAAGATATTCGATCGCATTTGCGTTTACCGCCCTTGGAGGGGAAGATTCAAAGACGACCTATTCAAGCTGTATGGCGACATCTAGTCAGAAAACTTCGCATCTTACTTACCTGAAATGGCTAGGGCGTGAAAGCGAATGGACACCAATGGTCCGGCCCTCAGAGCATTCGAATTTAATCCGGAGGGACAACGCAGTAGTAGAAGACCTCACAAAGTGGCGCCCACAAGTACAAGGGGACCTCAACCGGCTTAGAGTGAGCAACTGGAGGGAATTAGGAAAAGGACGAGACTAATTGGAGAGGCATGCTAATTGAGCCCAAGGTTCACCCTGAACTGCCGAACTCAAAGACAATTCATAAGATTTCTGAGAATTATCTGGAGTCAGTTAACTGTATTTAGACCGAAAAGGGAGGCATTATTGAGGATTTACCTAATTGCACTCCAATCTTAACAAATAATACCACCGTTCCATTTTTGCACTGGTGCTCTGGAACGTATCATAGTTTACGTACCGTGGATGTATGTTCGCATGTTCGTATAAAGGACATTGAACTATTTTTTGGCTACCTCAAATGTATTTCCATAGAGCTCTTGAATGCTTCACTATACCAGGATGAGGTGATGACACAGTGATCACTGGCGAAAGTTAGGTCAAAGGTGGAGCCGTATTTTCGAGGTTAAGGATAACAAAGACTTCTAGCAATGACTCGCCCTTGTGGTTCTGCAAGTAGATACTCTTAATTTTAGCGTAGACGAAGTATTACTCTCTGCTCAAGTGCGTAGTTTTTGCAGGCCCATGAATGCTTCCTTTATGAAGTCATCCAGACATAATGAATTGCATTAATTGTTTTTTATTGCTCACTATAAGAGCAACGTGTGCTCTTTCCCCTACATCTGTCTGATTAATCGGGACTTGGGCATCCGATGAGGTTAATTTGGATGCACATACGAGTATGGTATACGTTAGAATCACGGTGCACTTTTAGACAGTATGCCCCTACTTTCCGCAGCGGAAGCATTTTCTTGTGCTCCCCGCTCCGTTTTTGCAATGCCGGCCATTATGGCCATAATCAACGCACTTGAAACATCTGGTTGGTCTAATTTGCTCACATACTCTGCACTTCACTCATCCGATTTTTATACAACCTGTTGTGAGTAATTTGTTGGCTACTCACTTGTTAGGCTGATATGGGCGGCATGTGTTTCATCCTTTGTCTCTATGATGGATTTGACGGCATCGTTCCTCAAAGGCCACGGGTTTCTCATCTCATCGTGTAGGCCATGTATTTCAACTGTTGCGTGTCAGCACAGAGTCTTTACGTTCGTTTCCATTTGAAAGACTTTAGCCATGCCTTCCTAGTATTCGGCCACCTGCTTTCCACAGCCCCTCCTTAGCTCACGCTTGTCTGCGTCAAAGTTAGGATGACAAATCGGGTAAGGTATTTGTAATAGCCCTTTAAAGTGTCCGTGTTAATATTTGCGTGAAAATGTACTGCAAGGGGTTGGTACGTATCTTATTAATCTGAACAGCTGTTGTATGCATCTCAGAAATAATAACCAACACCAACAGCAAGAAATTCCACATTCATCCACAAAGCCGGCGTCACCTTAGACCTAATAAGTGTTTGTGAAAGAGAAAGCTAGGTGATGAATACAAAAACTGTAGACGCTTGGATGTATAAATGGAATGAGAGGATTCTGAACAGACAAAGGCAAGGTGCTTGCAAGCAATAAGTAGAGATACCGAAGGTTGATGTTACTGCCAACCTACAATTACGATGGGACTAAATGGACATGAACATGACAATGAAAGTAGATTTAGGATAATGTCAAGTGCTTTAGGCATAGGTACATATAAGCTAGTGGCTAGGGAAAATCCGTAGCAAGGATAAATTCAACAACATCAGCCTTATGGAGCGCATGTCCCAACAAATGTTCCTAGACGGAACATGGAAGCAGTGTTCCAAGCACGACGCAAAAATCACATGCAGAAACGAACAATTGTATGAATGATTTAGCAAGTGGACGGAACATCTTCGTAGGAGGTACAGGATTGCTTTATCTTACGATCCAGAAAGACAAATGGCGATCACCTGAGTCAGTACTCTACATGTTCGAGATGCACTTCTGAAGAATTACATAAACTTCAAGCGAGACCCACAATTCATTACGGGCGAAGACTGCGAAGTCTGCCGTTTCCCAGGTCACATTGAAATGTGATCAAACTCAAGTTGATCAAATTTGCAAAACCGATATACTAGCCACCGCATTATCCGAAGCTGGAAGAAATCAATTAGTGAGGAACGAATTCCCGATCAATGAAATCTTAGTGCTGTCTGTTATGCCCTCAAGAAATCAAGTCAGTTCAAGTTCGTCTACTACCGGCGTATAAGGCTACAAGATCGTTTCTGACGGATTACGTAAATCAGTTCATTCTACTATCTACCAAATATTCGCCCTTCGATAAACCTTGTAGATGATAGATAGTCACTACTTACTACTTCAATGCTTTAAAAGTAACTTCGAAAGCTACTATAAAGATGAAATATAGAAAGTTGGTTCGGTTGAGTAGGATTTCATTGGAACAGAGCAGTCGGAGTTTATTGCACTTCTTATATGGCACCTTTACTGATTGATTTTAGTCTGTAGTGCCTTCAGTTCCAGCACTAACCACATTAGTGCTTAGTACCTGTAGTACAAACCACCATAGACTGGACACTTGCAGAGAAAATACTCCACGATGTTGTATTCACTGGCAACCCAAGCAGGATCTATGTCATTATGCCTTCCGCACTGAGGTGGTTAGCAAGAAAATACTACTACTCGTATAATACCATTAGGCACTAGGCACACTCCAGTCTCTCGGTTGTGCAGTTATCCGCAGTTATGTTCACACGAAACCCAGCTGTCATGCGGTCTTAACTCAGGCTCTGCTCTTTGGAAACCCTTTTCTGAGTTTTGTCTAGGAAGTCCATCCGTGATGTCATTTCCCGCAAGCCCATTATAACTTGAAACCCAAACAAGTCTTACATTCTCGAACTATGTAGCTTGGGAACGGTGAGAGGGTTCTACAAAGCCTTAAGCATAGCTTGGTTGTCATTGCAGCAAAAGAAATTCTGGTATCATTACTAGACAGTCAATTGCAGAACATATCGTACCAAAGTACACTTCTTTTTAAACTAAAGGTGGCATGACTCTCAGACCATGACATGAATATTAAGGCGAGGGGATTTGGAAGTGCATCTACATTAGTGCCAGATGTACTTGAGATAGCCCCGTGTAGCTAAAACACAATGTCCTATAGAACAGTGGACACTCCTGGGTGGCAAGACTCATATGGCGCTGAGAACTCCTTACGTAGTCAGAAAGCCGACAGGGTTCAAAAAGTTTGTAATCCAGGATCACAGGCAAATACAATACCTACCTTCGCTGGGAAAAGGGATGTTAATGCTGAGAAAGACCAGCCAGGTTTCTCTTTCTCGTGAAGAGAGCAATCTCGGTTTGCGCCTTAAAGCAAGGGCTCCGAAGGCGTAATCCGACATAATCTGCTTATCACTGAGCGTAGACGTTAGAGCTGTTGGAAGCAGAGAGCCAACCACTATGTACTAGAGAAGTTAAGACAGGAAGTCCTCTTGCGGCCTATTCACCAGCAATACTCCAATTCAGAATTGTCTTACTAACTAAACTATTTTCTATTTTACTTCTTTTGTTTCTGCATGCAAATGCGTTGCTGGAGTTATGTTTACAATTCTACATACTAAGCTTCATTTCCCTGGTATACACACATATGTGCGAATGCTATAAGGCCAATATGGAAGCTTCTAAAGATGAACATGGACAACTAGTAGAAGAATCGCAACCGGTACTGAGAAAGACTATTTCATTTGGTCAAAACACCGCTGGCAGGCAGAATGAACCACTCAGCCTAGACGAAAATGTCAGATGATTCCGAGGAGAAGTCAAGGTAGTAATATCGAAGCTAAAGTCATGTAAAGACACGGCCTGCTGCTCTATTTAATTTAACTGATTGGTCAGAGAAGACTTTGCCGGAAGCATGGAATCTCAGTATCGTTTGTCCGAATCACAAGAAAGGAGACCTTTGGACTACGCCAACTATAGAGGAATAAGTTTCCTAAACATCGCCTATAACATCTTTTGTGCCATGAACAACCTGGCTGATCATAAAAAATTCACAAAACGGTAGATCTTCGAAAAAATCCAGGACACATCTGTTGATCTATTTCAAAGCCCCATACGACAGCGTGCATAGGGAAGACATACACAGCAGCGCAGGGTTTCGTTTTTAAATACCTAGTAAGCCCGTCAGCCCGTCTGCTGGAAAAATAACTTCAAAAAGAAAATCTAAAAAAATCGAACAAAACTCACTGGCCAACAATGAAGGCACGACCTTGTTTATTAAGTCCGCACTATGATTTTCGAACATGAATGACACTGATGTGGTTGGACTAGCACAGCAATCGAGCGTATTGAACCGAAAATGGTCAAAATAGGTGTGATGGTAAACCAGGACAAAGCAAAATACACACAGTCATCAGGAAAGGTCGCACACCACCAGTAGCTTGGCCAAATCATCACCATTGGCAGTGGTAATTAAGGACTTTGTCTTTTTTGGCCCCGCAGTTATAAACAGCAACGACAATAGCACAGAAAATAGACACAAAATTACTCTTGCCAAGGAGTAATAGACATTCAATCTGGCTTTATACAAGACCCCCATCATCCCGGACCTGCTCTGTTATAATTCGCAACATCTTTTTCAGAACTGTAGCACTCAGACACGAAACTGGTCCATTGTATGCCATGTGTTCCTATTTTCCAAACTCTTGGATCTTGTCGAAAGCGAATGAAGAAGCACCTTGACGTTTCGAGAGAAGGATACTGCGTATGATTTCGGTCCCATTTACATTGGCTACGAATGGAGGAGAAGAATCAACCATAGACTGTACTCGTATGAACTGTACAGCCACATCCAACGTATAAGAAAGCTAGGCCAAGTTGATCGAATGGACGCTACAGCTCCGGGACATAGGTACTTCGATCTTAACTCCGAGGTACGGTGCAACAGAGTAGTTGGTTGAAGCCCAGGTTCACCTCAGACATGGACGTTTACAGTGACATGAGCTCGTTCCTCCATAAAGGTGCAGTTGTTGTAACTCCAAGCCCCTAAACTCATTTTCCTCCCAATGCCCTCTTCTTATTTACTTTAGGACGGGCCATATTCCGATGAATGATCTGATGATCTTCTCTAACTCGCAGACTGCACAAAGAGCATTCCTTCATGTTCGTTCGGCTCCATGTGGTATATAGTTTAAGTGTAGAAATACGCCTCTAGCCTCATAAATTGCGGAAATAGTATCTGCATTGTTTTGGTCAATAAAGTAATTTCTCTCTTCTAAGCCGTGTCGTAGCATTCGATACGTGTGCCGGGATTGACTTTGCTGTACTTTAGTTTTGAAGAAGTCTATTTTAATAAACAACTCTTGTAGGCTTTCGCTCCAAGATTCTTCACTATCTAGCACCAGCGAGACATCATGTTTATTGCATAATCTAGACCATTCCCTGAAGAATTGCAGTTAATAACGAATAATATGCTTTGCAACTGGATGGGGCAGGTGCTGTTCTGGGAGTGACAATGTTTTCGCAATATAGACAAAATGTAGGAAATGTAGTCTTAGTGCAAAAATATATAAGGGTGGCTATCCAGTCTCGAGGTGAATCATGTAGTTTGGAATGTTTTCCGGTAATCTAAAAGTTTGCGTGGCGAAATATTTCAGTAGTCTTTCGACTTCCTCGTATTGAAAAATTCCCCATACTGGAGCAGTGTAGTACATAATAGAGCTCATCACCGCTTCGTAAATTTCTTACTTTGAAGTCAGTGCAGTTTATTGCTCTCTTAGCTTCTTTAAATTTCTCCTCCAAATGCTTCTTAGCCCTTTACTACATCAAGTCTTTCATTCTGGAGAGCCTATTTTTCATCTCTCGCCATTATTTTTGATTTATTATTGTTGACTTTCAAGTTCCACATAATGCAGTACTGCTGTAATTTGTTGATCATCATCTGCAATGACGTTGGGGTTTCCAACAAGATGACGATTTCGTCTGTATACATAAGAACCTTTATTTTGGTTCCGATGAATTCGATTCCTCCTGGCAAGAACGTTAGTAGATCATCTAAGAAGAATAGAAATAGTAGAGGGCTCAAAAGGCAACCCTGTTTAATACCCGAAAGCGAATCAAACCAGTTTGACAAGGTTTTCCTATCCCAGACTGCCGTCCTATTTTCCAGGTGACCAGAGAGTGACCGGATGACCAGGGTAACCAGATAACAATGGTTGTTTTTCCAATTGATATGTTTCAGCAGCTGTGAAAGTTATCAATGACATCCAGCTGTCAAAATATTCCATAAGTTTTGCCATTTCATCGTGCATCATTTTAGGTTTGCTGAACGTGCGGACATTATCGAAATTCCGGCTCAATTGTAAATAAGCAACGTGAATCTCGTCGTGGGGTCGTCACGTCTTCAGTGTGCAGGCAATTCGTCGTAAGTTTGAGCGTGAGTATAATCTTTTGGATCTTAAGCCACTAACCAGACAGAGATTGGTGTGAAATGAAGAAAACATAGCCAGTATCGAAGACGGTTCGCCGCTGATCAGCTAAATTAGGCATCGCCAGAGAGTCAACCCGGCATATTTTGCTGTTGGTTTTGGGCCTACATCCGTAGAAGATTGTGCTAACGCAAGAATTGAAGTCAAATGGCGTTGGAAATGTTGGGCGAAGATTTTTTTTTTTAAAAGCACTTAACACTCAAGTGGGTACACTTATTAAGCCAAAGCATGTATTAAATTTTTTGGAAAATGTGACAGAAAGAGAAAGAAAGGTGTTTGTGCTCAGTGGTTATTTCGCTCCATGATTGGCATCCAACATTTAATGGGGAGACGAAATTATTAGTATAAATTGACTTGCTGTTGTATAATATTTAGGCAACCATTCATCTCAGGAATTCATCTCATCGGTCACGGCTGGTATTGAACCCCGAACAGTCCGACTGGGAAGCCAACAGTACACTATCACTTGGCCAAAAAATCATCTTCTTGGATGAAGCCCATTTTTGGCTCTGTGGCTATGTCAACAAACAAAACTGCCATTGGAGCAAACACAACATACAAGTGTTCGGCCAAGCATCAATGCATACCCAACGATTGACTGTTTGTTGCGGTTTATGACATGGCGGCAACATCGGACCTTATTTCTTTCGAAATGAGGAAGGAGACACTATTACCATGGTCTCAGGTATAGAGCGATGCTATCCGACTTTCTGTAGTCAGAGCTCAACAAAATCGATATATTCGAGATTTGGCTCCAACAAGATAGCGCTCCATGCCATACAAGCGACGCAACGCTCGAAGTTTTGAAGGGTAAATTTGGCGACTGGGTCACCTCACGGCGAGCGTTCATCAATTGGCCACAGCAATCATGGGATTTAACACCACTCGATTATTTTCTCTCGGCCTACGTGAAGTCCTTAGTCTACGCTAACAAGCCAACCACTTTGGACGAGCTCGAGGCCAACATCCGACACGCTATTGCTGGAATAACGTTGCACATAGTCAAAGTCATGTTAAATTGGACCGACCGCTTGAAGCACTGCCAGCGAAGCCGAGGTGGCCATTTGAACAATGTGCTATTCCACACAAAATGGCATAAACGTAGCTACAAAATAAAGCCAGAATCAATTTTATATCTCACGCCGTTGCGTTGTTGTTTTATTTAAAAACAAACTTCTATCATTTTTATCTGACTATCCAGATATGTTTCTGTTATTATTCTGGTCTTTGCGCTTTCCTTTTTTTAAATTGGCAGGAAAAATTATATTTATTCTGAAGTCTCCCGGGATCTGACCTTCGTCAAAGATGTAATTGTTTGTTTTTCGAGGAATTCATTCGTCGCATAACTGAAGAATTCGTATGTTATACGGTCTACTCCAGGTGCCTTATTCAAATTAGCTCGGTGTATGACGTAAAGATGTCTTGCAGCATAATTTTACGATCCAATACTTTAGTTTCTACGAATGGCCCTATGGATGTATATCTACCCTATACAGTAGTTGAACTGTGCTACATGGTGGATTCAGCAGTTGCCTAAATTTGTGAGTTTACGTACTTACTTAGGCCTAGATTCTAATGCTTACCACTCCTTGCGAAAAATGCGCCCTAATGATGTCTTCCTATTACTATATATATTGTCTTCGAATGGCGATGTTGAATCTTTGAACTAATGTTATATGGAAGCCAGTTTCGCTTCGGAAACCTATAAAACGATCGATGGCATAGCTGTATTTGAGGCGGACCTGAAGCCTTGTCCTCTGTGAGAAGGTCAACATTGAAGAAATCGCCAATTAAATCAATATTGTGAGTCATTTGCTAAAAGACTTATTTGCTCATCACATGTCTTAGTTGCCGTTGTCGATACCTATTTGGCTATTCAAATCTATCGTAACAATGCCATCTCGTTCAATGCTCAGCTTGTTACGAAAAAACAAATCCCTTCAGCCATTAGTTGTAAAATTTTCTACTCAGTCCATTTTCCGGAGTGGAGAAAAGAAATTCGAGGGATTATCATGAAATAAGCCCTCATCCAAAATGTGGTGACAGCTTCATTTTTAAATAATTTGGGTAAATTTGGGTAACCCGCACAAAACAGCTAGACAGTTTGCCGTCAAAATTAAGCTAAAATGAAGATTCTGTAAACCAATTAACCCATTACGAGATTGTTGTGGCTCAAACCTCTTGTGAAAACCTGTTAGACTATCCGGTCAAGTGAAATTAAGATCACAAGAAAATAGGACTTCTTCTGGATAACGCAGATCAGATATGCATACTGAGACAGATGTTGGATAGAGCACAAGGATTTCAGATTGATTTTTATGTACCTTTAATCCTTATTAATTATACGTATTACTATGGTGTGTCCTCAGAAAGAGTGAAGATTACGCTTCAGCAAAAGCGGTATAGGTATTATTGAGAGCAAGTAGAAAGCTTTCAATGAAAAGCAAAATCAATGTCCAGAACAAAAAAATTTCTCGGAGTACCATAAGGGTCTCTTTTCATTCATTTCACCACAAAGATACACATATGACGATATTTCGAAAGCTTATAGTGGCAGCTCACCAAAAAAGGCTGATTTGCACCATCAGTTATAGCATCACCAGCTTTTTGCTTAGGTCAAAGAATTTCAACCTTAATGGCAAGGGCATTAGTATCTCATGAGAATCTCTGACGTAATTTCAATCCGAAGAATGGAAAAAAGGATCCAAAAATAGCCCACCTAGTATAAATGCAAATTTTCCAACATACGGATATCTCGAGGAGCATGTGCCACTCAACGAACATAATCAATCAAAATCCGAATGGTAAAACTTCAATAAATCTCAAACCATCGCTAGATACTTTTATACGCGTGTGGTTCCTTATCATAAAAGAGCAAGCTGACCAGTAACCAGTAACCACAAACTAACAAAAAACAAAACAACAACAGCAACGAATCACCAGTAATTACGAACCGAAAACAGTACAACAGCAACATGAAACATGACCAATCACACCAACATCGGCTCCGACAAAAATGAAACACCAAAATAAATCATTCATTCAAATCATAACTTATAATTTGCGGCTGTCAGTCAAGTTTATGAGTCGTTCCTTATTCTGTCTTTTTTCCTCCATCAATGTGAGCAATTCCTTCGTTTTCTGCCAAAGAACGACCTTCAAACCCCCAGGAGAAGGAAAAACAAAAAACAAAAAAAATAGTAATAATAATAAAAATAAAAGAACTTTTACCAGACCGAAAATCCGTCCGGCCTGAGAGACCGCTTGCGTCTATCGATTTCTTAAACTTAAAGGTCACATTTGTCGGTCGTTTCAAGGCTCTACCACAACGTGTTCCTTGTTCCACCCCATACTTTAGTTCGCTGACTTTGATTTACGACCGCATAATGAGAAAATAGATCGCAATATCAGGGCATGTGTGCCATAAATGTGTTTATCAGGACAATAAAACGGCCAAAATCACATAAGAAGATAATTAATTAAGGAAATTGCAACCTGTAAAGGAGGCCTTGTCAAATCGGCACATGCACTGACCTCCGGCACGAGTACGAGTATCTAATCCTCGATTTCGGCTGTTTCCTATTCAATTTATTGTATCACATTGTGTCGGTGTTCTGCTGTGAATAGCTCATGTCCTGCGCAGAGGTAATTTCGAAATGTTGCCAATGAAAATGTTGCTGGCAACATACTCGTACGAGTATTACCCACATTCAACGATTGCATAATAGCTTGCGTGTGTATATTCTTGATTCGGATTCAGATTCAGATTCGGATTCGGACTATTTGGAGTTTCGTTAAGTTTTCAATTTTTTGTTCTGCTTGGTTGAATAGGGACAAAGGGATATTTCCCCGTCAACTGAGGGAAATGGAAAACATGTTGATACCTACTACAGCTACCCTCTATTTCTGCCCTCCCCCAGTCACGCTGAAAAACACATGTTAGCGTGTATTGATTAAAGTCCGAGGCAATGCTAAATTTAAAGACCGCTTCCGGGTGTATTTTCCTTTCGTCCCCAGAGTCTTTAATTCTGTTATTTTGTTGGGTTTATGAGACGGTCCTGAGTAAATATTGCAGTTGTGTGCTATGAATAATTGAATTCATTTTCAATTGGTGTATTTATGCAGCTTTAGCTTTAAGCATTTCCTACATTTCATCACTTTTACATGTCGATCTACTGAAAAGAATTACTAAAGTATTTAAAGACTAGCAGCATAGGCAGGTTGGGAAAATTAAGCCACAGGACAGTACACAACACCCACCTAAATACAGCTAAATACCAAGTAAAATAAAATTGTAAACATATAATTACACACATAGGTTGAACATTGTGCACATATAAACCGAATGAATAAGCAGAAGAGTTTACAATGACGTTAAGAATAATAGTTGTTTTTTTAACATTTTCTGCAAGTTACATCATCGTACTTTTTGGTCCTTCGATCCGGATATTTTGACACTTCATTGTCGGTAAGCTTCTGTAATACCCTGCTTGCGAGAAATGGTGCCGTGACTGTTCCGAATGTGACTGTGTCCAGACGGAATATTTTCAACCCTTGCTGTGGATTTTTCCTCCATAAGATGAGTTAATAGTTGACATCCCTCTGGTCCACGCGTATTTGGCGATAAATCTTTTCTATGATATACGAGTACCTCACGTGAAAGTGAGTTTGTACCTACGCCATCTGAATACTATATCTAAAGCATTTATTTGCCTTTAAGGAAGAGCTAATAGAGTTGCGTCAAAAACGACTCTCAATTCAGTGGTATTACTGGAGACCTCGTGATGGGGCATAAAAAAATTCAATGATGAAGGCAGAACCATATCAGTTTCGTCCACCGATGTCATGTGTTCTAAGTGGATATACTCTGACATACATCGAAATTACTACATCTTCAATTTTGTGTCGCCTTGAAGTCTCTTCTCCTACTGCAGAACGAGTCTAACGGGTCCACCCCTAAATAGAAGGCGATCATTGAATGTCTCACTGTCTTCGTTAGTTTCGTGTTTCTCCTTTGGTTGCTCTTCGATTTCCCAAAATCTTTGCAACGTCGTATCTACAATAAATCTGTCTGGGAGAAAAAACCTCACTAAAAAAACATCACTACCCAACAACATGTCGACCTTTACTGGCTGGGATTCGTCAACTGTGAATTCTCTATGTGAGACCATCGACCATCATGCTTTGTGCCGGAAGAAGTCCAGTCAATCATGCTCGCATCCTTCCTGTGAGCGCCGATGTTACAAATTTAAATTCTAAATCAGCAACCCTGTGTGCTATACCACTGCTGACCAACCACCCACTAATGCTAACAAATGGTCGTCTTCCTTTAAGGCTCATCCATTGCATTGCCTATTCTGTTATAAAGGATGCCTCAACCTGGATCGATTAATGCCCTCATCGCCAGAAAGTCGCCCGCCGATGTCCTTACCTTAAGTTAAGCTTTCACCAGCACTACCTGAGATCCAGCATTGATATGGAACGTGTTGGTTTGTAAAGAACTCGGTTGAAATTTGGCTGCATTTGGATTGTACGATCTAATCGGCTGACAATGACTCCTGCTAGAAGATGGATATTGACCAGTGTGTGCTGGTATTAAGCGAGCTTGATTTTCTTGCCCCGTGTTGTACACTAATAATAACTTTTGGCACTTGGACATCTATTTTTGAAATGGCTGTAGGCCAAACAGTTCTCGCACACCCCAACCGTACGAAATTCTTGCCTTCAGCTGCTTTGTATACATCTGGAGAAACCGTTTGCAGTCCTTGAGTGCATGCTGTCCCTTCTGACACAATCTCCAACAGATGTCCTTCTCCGTCATCTGCTGTATGTGTAATACCTGTTGCAAAACCGACTTCCCTTTTCCTATTTTATTATCACCAGCTTTCTGCTCGACAGCTTCAAGGGAACGAAAACGACATTGAAGGAACTCAACAAAATTCCTACACTTGGGGAGTTCTTTGGAAACGCCCAACTTCTCCTCCCAGAGTTGCTGCGTATGAGGGGTTAACTTTTGGAGAACAATAAAAATAACAATTACATCCCACTGACCAACCGGCAGACCAATATTCCCTAACGAGTGGATGATCTCCTGCGACGTGTCAAGTACCCAGTTTGTGTCAGCCGCTTTATTATTGGGGAGTACTCTTTCTCCAAATAATATTGTAACTTAAGTTGAACGTTGACTAAAACTCTCTTATGATCGTAGCGCTCCTTGAGGTTGTCCCATCGTCCGCATGTAATTATCCTTGTTGATGGAAAGACCTGGAAGAAGTCTCTCCCCAACATCGCTCGTGCTTAAGATAATGCAACTTTTGCACTTCTGCGAGTGACTTACTGGTATGTATGGAAGATGCAATTAAGTAATGGAATGACCTCCACGTCTCATGCCCACCACTAAATACAGGCAGCTTGATTTTAGGCAATCGCAACTCATTGTCTCCGCACCTATGTAGATTACTATCGCCACTGGTAGTAGCACCGGACTTGTTGTCTATGGACTGGGGGAAACTCCGAAAACTCCAACCTTCCTCCGATCCGCCGTATTTTATCGGAAGCTTTAAAGAGGTTTAATGTTGCATATCCTCTCTCCCCCTGCGATTCGACGGAAAGCATCCATTTTTGCACTGACAGGATCAGTCTTTTGTGAGGTAAATCTAGCTATTCGGGTTGCAAATGATTTGTTGGCTTTTTTGTCCGCTGTCTGTTCTTTATTCGGTTTGCTCTCAAGCAATAAGCAATGATTCATATCGCCCTCTGTAGTTTTGAAAACTTTTCTAGCGCTTCCCCAATGACACTATTTACTGCTTCCAAGACGATGTGTACCCTTGTTGGCCGTACTTCTTTCTGTGTCTGGTTGTTTAGGAAAGGCTGCTTCCTATTCTTGCCCATATTTGCCCATGAAACCATATTTGGTTTCCGAGTATGGCTAACGGACAAACACCTCGTGACGCTAAATCGCCAGGATTAGACTCTGATGGCATGTGCTTCCACACTACATCTCTGGAGAGTCCATGAATTTGTGCCACTCGTTTGCCTATAAATGTTTTCCATCTTGATACAACACCGTACAATCTTAAACTTTGACTATCAATGGGGTTTCTGTTTTCTTGCTTAAGGAGCATAGTTCGTAATTAACAGACCTGTCTAAAGAAGTGCGCTCCTATGCTCATCTGTTTATGCAAAATCGTGTTTTCGGACTTAAGGTGAAATATTTCGAATTGTTGAGGCTGTGACCAGTGGTATTACTAGCATGTCAGTATTGCCTCTTTTTTCCAGTCAGTAGTTTGCCAGCTTCTTCGGATTTCTCACGTCACGCAATTTCTGGGCTGGTGCCCATTCGCCCGAGGCATCTAAGTCGATGAACTCTGGCTCCGTAGTTACGTCATCTTCGCTGTGAAGCCCTTTCAGTTCTCGGTTAGCTCTTTTCCCTTGCAATAAGCAGTCATCGTTTCTTTTACAATAACAAGTTCCATGCCTCTGTATAACTTGCCCGAGATAGGGTCCTGCTACTCCTTCTAAAGTCAAAAAGAAAAACAAACAGTGATTAGTAATAGGTCCTCCTCGAATGGTCTCCAAGATGATGTCGTTGTTTATGTTAAATGCGGAGCCTAAGTTCACAAAGTCCTTGGCTACTTCGAAGTAATGTCTGCCTAGTAGTGACTTCTTATCCAAGTCGATGTGTGCTTTTTCTGGCAGCAGGGACTTCGTTTTCCTCTCGATTACCGCCAAAAACATCTTTTCTGCTTCTGCTTCAGTACTTGGAAATGCCTGCTAAACCGTTCCACTCTGCCGATAATGTCTACATATATCATCGGCGTAGTCAGGCAGATGTACAATAGTACCCTTTTGATAGATTGGATCTCTGACGTTGGCTTGCCATTTTCACACTACTAACAAGTACTACTTGTATTTTAGAAAGTCTCATGACAGTGGATCGCCTTATCAGAAGCCTTTTTTAACATCAAAGGTCTCGGTAAAATCACGACTCATCATCACGAAGCAGCGACTCTTCTCCACAGCGAGGCGACATAGCTTCACATAATTCTTCTTGATATACGATATGACAGCCTTAAGATCAGCAAAAAGGTGGTGCATGTCTATCTGACATTTTACCAAAATCTGCCCTAATATAAAAATCCGGTTGATAGTGGACTTTCCTGGTCTGAAACCACACTGATAAGCACGAATCAGTTGTTTGGCAAGAGGTTTGTGGCGATATACGGCAGAGATTATCACATAGGCGGGAAGAGGGAGTTTACTTTGTTCAGGATCGGAAATGCAATGGTGAGGTTCCATTCGTCTAACCATATTTTAGAAAACCTTGAAATCCTGCCTTGAACAGTTCTGCAGCTATGCCGTAAGTACGCCTTATTGAACGTAAGTTTAGAAGTGGCTGTTCTGACTTTATCGAGATTGGGTGAAAGGAATTGTTGCTCATCTTCACTAAGGTTGGATAGTTCGTTCTGCTTAATAGCAGAAGGTTGATCGCCATCGTCGTTTAGCAGTCCGCTGGACCATTTTTTCCTGGCATCAACATCGACTACGAATCTTCAACTAGGATCCCTCATTTTCCACTATAGGTTTGAGTTTATGGCGTGCTAACCTGGCATATTTCCTTTACCAAAAGGTAAACCTCTTTTCTGCAGTAAAAACTCTTAATTTTATCATTCTCGTGCTTCTATTGGTCCATTCTTTTCGTTCGTAAAGCTCTAGTTCTATTTAGGAACGCCACTCTATATGCTTTCCCTTTCTCTACATATGTTAACCCACGCAATTGTTGTCGACAACTTTGCCAATGGATTTCGGGACAAGAAAACCTTAGCAGTTTCTTGTAATTACAGCCTCCCAACACCAAACTTCTTTATTGTATTTCCTCCTTTTAGCAACGTTTGTGATATCAGGATTCATACCTTGGCTACAAAATGCATCAAGGAATTCAGGTTACATGTTTGCTTCCCAAAACACTCGGACGTCTAGAACACTGTAAGCGCACCTAAAATTGATTGCAATCTGATCAATCTGGATTAGCGCTGGATTCATCAGGAAACCGCCAGATCAATTTCTATGAATGTTGCGATGCGGTAACCATATCAAATATGATGTCATGCAAGCTACATTTAAGAGTACCAACATGACTAGGATATGGAGCATAGCACTTGTGGAGGAACTGCTAAAATAAATTCTTGACGCCACCATCTCACCCATTGGGGCGTGCATTTGTTAGGCTGATGATGGAGACTGTGGTCTTGATACAGACTCATTCTCATGCCTGAAATGCAGGATACCTTGCCTGATTAAAAATCCGCATCCAAAAAACATATATGCCGCTGTTTTTTTATCCTTATTTCACCCGCTCCATTCGTTCGCAATTTTTTGGATTGAGGCTAGGTCTTCTTCATAGCAGCCTAAGTTTTCCGCGAGTTGCTCCCGCTGCACGTGGTGTTTTAAAGAACTTAGCATTTAGCATCCTGTACCGAAAACTGCTCGCTTTTTTCAAATAGCGTAGGTGCTATCATTGGTATCAGAAGTTTCGGTTGTTTCTCTAACATGCTTTCATTTTTATTTTACTCGGCCGGCGAGTTGAGGCAACATGTAATCTCCAATCTGGAGCACCGGGCTCTTTATGGCACCCGTTGGACATAAGAGTTCGGATACACCTGTGATTTGCACGTAAAATGGTCGCACTTTGAATGCTCGCATGTCTCTATTGGAGGGACCTGATTGCTACACAACAGATCTAGTTGCCATCCACAAAATATAATGAAATGGTCTGTTTGTCAGGAGGATGAAAATCTTGATGATGACGATGACTTGCAGCAGAGGAAAGAAGCTGCGTCTATTAAAGTGCAGATTAGCTGTAAGAGGCAGTTCTATGCTAGATTTCGCTAGAAGACTTGGATGCTATAAGTATTTTTTATGCACGGTAAATAGGCTAAACATTTTAGACACTGCAAATTTAGAGATTTCATTGAGTTTAGAAAAATAATTGAGTACGCGATTTCTAGGTATATTCCAACTAAGCTGGTACTAAAACGGTCTAATAAGCCTGTTTGGTTTAACAACAGATTATCTAGGCTGAAGAATGCTATGACTAAAGCTTGTAAACTAGGTAAATGTGATCCCTCTGCGCGTAGGGTAGAAACTAGAGAATAAAGTATTGGGGTGAAGAAATATTTTTGGAGAACTTAGTGCCTTCGGCTTAAATGAATAGAGGGCAGTCTTTAATAATCCTCTCAAGATCGTTTTTAGTTAAAGCAAAAAAGAGTGGACCTAAATGGCTACCTTGTGGGACACCAGAAGTGGCTAAAAACGGGATTGAGAGGGCTGACCTAAAACGAACGATAAAATAAAGGTTCTCCAGATTAGAAGGTATCCATTTTAACAATATGGGGTCAAAACCGAGGGAAGATAATTTTAAAATGATCAGTTGATGTGACATTTTATCGAAGTACAAGTATTGCATACGAAAAATTCCCGCCATCATTTTTTAAGGCTTACAAGAGAAGCTTAGTTTGCCCACTTAAGATTATATTTAATATGTCTCTTAAAATGGGTGAATTTATTGATTGCTGGATATACTCATTTATTACTCCTATTCACAAATCTGGTTCTAAAGGAAACATGGAAACATAGGCCTATAGCCAAATTGCAACTGCTTTCTAAAATTGTTAAAGCTGTTGTTACAAAAAGGCTTTATATCATTGTGTGTAACCAAATTACTCAATGACAACATTGTTTCACGAGTTATCGATCGACTGCAACAAATTTAGCAATTCTTACAAATTACAGACTCCACAACATGGAAAAACGTCTTCAAATTAACTGTGGTTACATAGATTTTTCCAAGGCCTTTAGTCGTATTCATATTGTTTTTCATTCCAGTATCTTAAGTTGGATTGGTAGTTACTTGATGAATCGCAAAAAATATGTTAAAATTGGTTCTGTTTGCTCATAGGTGATTCTGAATTGTTCAGGTGTTCCTCAAGGCAGCCATCCTGGTCCGGTACTTTTCCTTATTTTCATAAACAACCTTCCATCGGTTGTGTTAACCCCTAAGTGCCTTTTATATGCAGACGATCTATTATAAAAATATTTAGTTCGGTTAGTCTCTAACGCTCTTTTATTGCAAAAAGATCTCCATCATATTAACGACTGGTAAAGACAGTATTAAGGAGAGTTACTGATCATAAAGACTTGGAAGTAATTTTTGATGATGAATTAAATTGTTCCTTTATAATCGGCAAGGCTAATCGTATGCTGGGTTTTTTATTTCGCAATCCCAAGGACTTTTACAATCCCTACACCCTTAAGTCCTTGTATAATTCATTTATTCGTTCTGTATTAGAATATTGTATGACTACTTGGAACCCTTACTATCGCAATCATGAATTACGTATTAGAAAATCCAAAAATGAGATGCGAAATTCGCTCTCCTTCTTATGAAGTAAGATGTGCGCTTGCTAATTTAAAACCGCTTGCTCAAAAAAAGGACTCATTACTCAATACGAACAAACTCATGATATATTAACTGCTCATATTGGTTGTTCGCTTTTACTATCGATGCTTAATATATATGCTGATATTCGCATTCTTCGACCTAGAGAACAGTTTTTTTTTATTTCTATACACAGAACGAATTATGAACGAAAAGATCCTATAACTACCGCACGTGTTAGTTACAATTTTTATGGCAACGCCGAACACGGATCATTCTCCACCACGACAATGCGAGCTCTCACAGGTCGGCTCAGACGAATGACCCTAAAAGTCATTCAAAAACATCAACTGATGACAGCACCCAATAACTTCTTATTCCCACACATCAAAAATTATTTGCGAAGTTAACGTTTTTCAACGCCTGCATGTTCTGGAGTTATCTCCTTCGGAGTGGAAAAAGTGGCTCGAAAATTTGTGCAATCGCGTGAAAAGGTGTATTGATCTTCATGGAGAGTACCTGAGAAAGCTATAAAGCATTTTTGTAGATAAATATTTATTCTTTCTTATCTTTCTCAAAACTTAAGTAGCAACCAACGTACAGAAAATAAACGTGAGAAGAAAATAAGGGGATATAATAGGTGGGCTGGTATATTAATTCAATTTTGTGAGGGCTTAATAGAAGTTATACAAGCTTAAACTAACTCAAATTGAAAAACTTAAACTTAAACTTAAAACCAAGGTTGGTTTGAGTGGTGATGGAGATCGGATTTGAGTCAGGGAGTGGTGCGGTCAAAGTCAAAGACGATATGGTTTAAAGTGATCTTTCATAGCATACGGAAGATTGGTTCGTTCCCGCCGTACGAGGTGTTGATTTCGTAGAATTCAAGGGTTAGTGTTGAGGAAAATAGCATTCTACGTGACCTGAAAGGAGTCGATGAATGAACAGAAAGTCGGTTGCATCTCTATGTTCCCCAAGGGTGTTCAAGTTAATAAGGTTGAGACGGTTTTGGTAGGGGGCACAATAAAAGGGTCGCCCCAGGGCGTACCTCGAAGAGCAAACCGAAGAAACCGACGCTGGCTGCTTTCAATTCTCGAGATATGAACACGAAGATATGGGGATCATACTTGACTGGCATACCCTAGGAGGGGGCGAAAAAAGGTAATAAAAAGGGACCTGGTCCCGTATGGGTTGGTGAATTATTTGAACCACCCTTTAACAAAACCTAGTACAGAGTTGGCTTTAAGGATTATCTTATCCATATGTAAGCGAAAGCTGAGCTCGCTATCACAGAAAATCTTAAAGTCGCGAAGAGATTGAACGGAGGAGATAGGATGGTTGTGGAGAAGGTAGAGTCGGGGATGAGATTGGTGCCGCTTATGTGAGAAGGTGATCGATTGGCATTTGGCAATATTAAGTTCCAAACATTTTTTTAGGCACCAAATCGAAGGTCTTGTTTAAGGAGGAATGCGTCATTTTTTATCGTCGGCGTATAGAGAGACATGGTTAATATAAAAAGAAGAGGACCTAGATGGCTGCCTTGTGGAATTCCAGAGATGACCAAAAATAGAGCCGAATGGGCTGACCTAAAACGAACACTGTAGAAATGATTTTCCTGGTAAGAGTATATCCATTTTAACACTATCGACTTTCTTACCATTCTATAGGGCAGAGATGCTGTATTGGAAGCTTAGAGCTTCATACAAAATGCTTACGAAGAATTTGGGAATATGGAAAAATTTAGCTATGGGACGATATTTGGTTATTTCATTCTTTAATCCGTTTTTATGGATCGGGATTATGAAGGAGGTTTTCTAAGCATGAGGAAATTCTCCTTGTGAAAGGGATAGACGAATGAGATTAGAAATGGCAAGGGAAAGAGAGGAGGAACATCTTTTAAGAAATATGGCACGGAGGCCATCTGGGCCGGGTGTGAATTCGTCATTAAGTTGGTGTAACTTATGTTCGATATAAGACGGGTCCAAGGTGTCAGAGAGAAGTGGGCCATTTAAAAAAAAAACGTGGCAAATAGGTTGGCAATGGTAAGTGGATCGATTGATGACTTGTTGTTGAAAGAGAAGGAAGGAGGGTATCCATTGAAGTTTCTTTTGCAATTAACAAATTGGAAAATGGGCTTAGGGTTGATTCTAAAGTTGACTTGCGCATTGTTAAGGTAGAGCTGGTAAAGGGAATCATTAAGTTCAGTGAAATGAAGACAAGTACCGAGCTAGTTGGAATAGACGAAAAAGGATCTATTATATAAGAAAATAGCCCATAACTTGTTTCTCTTATTTTGTAAGGAACGAAGATTGGGATTATACAAGGGAGGACTAGTACGAGTAGATGATATTTTAAAGCGGAAAAACGGAACATAAAAAGGAAAAGAATTACATATTTCTCTATAAAAAAATTGTAGCACATCATTTATAGTTAGGTTGTGAAAATTAAAGAGGGATCTGCTGAGACAGTCATTGAATTTGTGGAAGTTTGCTTTGTGAAAGTCGTATGATGAAAGAGCTGTGGGGGGAGTGGACTGAACCTAAGAGTTATGAAAAAAACGAGAGAAAAAGGGGAGGGTGGTAGTTACCAATTGTTGAGAGAGATAGGAGACAAATTGAGAATGGAATCTGTTGCGAAAATAAGGTCTAATTGCCTGCCCATGTAATTCGCACAGACTTGAGTGTGTTAAGCGATATAAGAGCTGGCATTTGAAACGATGAAAGACGATTGATCATCTGATGAAGTCCACTGTAGCTGAGGAAGTTTAAAGTCGTCGAAGAAAAGGATATCGGCAATAGAGTCAATTGACAACAAGTTGGTATGAATCGATACGTTGAGCTGGTAGGGTGTAGCAACTTATAGCGTAAAGGGACTTGAAGGGGAGTGTTATTTTTATTGCCACAAAGCTGACTTTAGACGAACAAGAAATGGTAATGGGAGAAGAGTACAGGCTGTTGTGGATAGCCAGTAGGATGTCTCAACAGGTGAATCATCATTTGGGCAGGTAGGATCGTCGTCACGAAAAACATTAAAGTAGGCGGCAATAACATCGCTAAGTACCTGCGAAATTAAACAAACTCGTCTTACAGATCACATATTCGTCAGTTTTCAATTGCTTCAGTCTTTGCTCTTTTCGCGCTCGTTCTTTAAACTACCTGGTCTTCAGCACCAAGCACCAATCAGAGGCATGCAACTAAGCAGAATCAGTGTTGAGAACACCGTTGATATGAATAGGTCATTACTATCAAAATACTGTTGTCTTGAAAACGATGGCCAATTTACTCGTATTATACTCACAGAAAAGTCAGCCATCAAAAGAAGAAATAAGAAGAGAACAATTTGGAAATTTGTAGTTTTTTCGTGTCATTTAGACTGTGGTTGTGGTTAGGTTATGCAACTATCGATACTCATACGGAACGGCCAATGTCTAGTAATTTCGTTGATTTCATTTAGATTTATGCAAATAAAAATGCGAACATCCTGCAAAGTTCGGAGCAAATGTCCTCAACATTACTTTACTCCGTAAACACTTCTGTTAGTCGATTTGAAAGAATACGGTGTGAAAACAAACTGAAGTAAAACAATCCGCTTTTCCTTACAAAGAATTAAAAAATCGGTTTATTGAACTTTACCTAGTACACATAATTGATTTGTATACAAAACTCCTTGATTTGACAATTGATACCTTTGAGGATTTCTTTGGAGCCAGTGGGTGTATTCAGTCTTCTCCTGTTGACGTCATAGTCTCCACCAACTTCAAAGTAAAATTTCCAAATTCGTGTGCCGATGGTATTGACCCAATGCCATTGAGCGAAACATTGACTTCCGATTTAAAGGGCTTCCTCTGGTTCACTAAACTGCCATTCAAATACAATACAATAGCTTACGTTGATTTTCCGTTGAATATTCTCTCACTAAGACTTTGAAATAATTGACGTATTGCCAATATGCTTTTAACGCAATAAGTGTTCCGAACTGTCATCTCATTAAGTAATGTACGTCATTAGAATCCATATTACTGTTCATAAATTTTGCCACTCAGCTCAACTTCAAGCCCAGGCAATTACGAGTCCAGTGAATGTCAATATCTCCATTGGTAACAGAGCATTACTCCCCAGTTGTTCATTATTCACTTTTGTAGGCCCACTTAAAGAAATCGATAAACTTTCTAAATTCTTCACTGCCCGTTGCCACTTCCGCCACCCAGTTGCTTCAATCTGCATGGGCTATACCAAAGCAAAGCCCCTGCGTGTTACTTATGTAAGTTTCTGGAAAAGGATTTAATTTCGAAACGCACCCCCACTCATTTGAGCTAGAGAAAACCATTATAATGGATATCTATTTACATTCGTTTCATAATTAATAGAACAATACTTCATCCCCAAAGATTCGGGATTTGGCAGCTCAACGCTATCCCAGATAGACGGTTGGTTGGCGTTGTCTAAAAACGACTAAAGCCTTTCAGATCAAAAAATAAAAAAAAAACAACGAGAAACGAAAATACCGCTTCCACCCTCTGTCATCTTCAGTGGTAATTAATAGAGACATAAACAAAGCCGACGGCCATTGATTGATTGACGTTCAACACGTCGTCGTCGGAGGGGTAGATTCTAACTCACAACCAAACCGAGACTCACAACCCCCACAGACGACGTATACGAGTGAAAATTGTATTCCACAGAGAAAGACGTTAATCCAGTAATAGCAATCACAGGATGCGATAGGGACAAAATGCGAAATTGGATGAGGAGAAATCTGGAAATCTGAAGTACGACACAAATCGGAATACACTACTCGTACAACACTCGAACATTGGATGTGATGGTCGAAGGAAAGTCTGAAATCCTTTTTCCTGTCCGACAGGCACATTGACAGGCGTTTCTGGGCTCCCCAAACTCTAGAATGGCCTCAAAAAGAATATATTGTAGTACTACTATAGTTGCCTCCTCTGTTGCTGATAGCGTGTTGTAAATAGGTGTGGTGTGTACTTGTAAACGTTGCTATGCTAAAAGTAAGAGGATGTAAAGGGTGCTAGAAACGATGTCGTCACTGAGGAGGGTGGTGAATCGATTTTAAGAGATTTTAATTACACTGGATTTGAGTGACGGCTAATAGGGGAATAGCTGAAGAAATCAATGCAGAGGGCTTGTTCTTTACAGGGTTTTTGGATTAAAATGGTGAATAGCTTTCGGTGTTCGTGAGGGTTGGGGCTCAGGAGAAGTACATAGTGGTGCTTCGGATTGATGAAGAATTTTAAGTGAATTTTTTGGAGTTAGAGCAAGCGTAATGAAGTATGAAAAATCGATACTTTAGATTTAAGTTGAAATTAACGTCAGAGTTGCTGAATCAGAAATATTGTATAAAAAGTTTTCTCCTTTCTTTCTATCGACTAACTGAAAAGTTTTAAAATTTTACATCAACAATTAATGGGACTTTGGAATAGTTCTAAAAATAGAATTATTTGTCGGCAATAAAGTGGAAATATTGAAAGGTATATCCGGTAAAATGGAGCTGTTTGAAACACAGAATTAGCGATTGTATGCAATCTATAATCAGAGGATGAAAGGATATGAAGTTTAGACTTCAAAAGAAGTCGAATTCAACAAATAATTCGGCTCATGTCCGAAAGGAAAAGATGTATGGTATGACCAGCTATACATCTGGGGAACTTCCGCCACAATATCACCACAATTCGCACAGAACACAACACAATAGCAAGACACTGCCGCAAAATCGGATACATCAGGCACTTAAAACCAGTAACAACACCGCAAAAAAGCCACCAGATGGACCTTCTTAGGGTGCTGCTTTTAAATCAGTGGAAAGAAGACCCCTTGAAGGAAAAACTCTCTACGAAATAGCGCAATCATTTGCTTTCAGTAGCGATTTGGCCAAGCATTCTATAAACACGTATACCCTGTAAGTCTTCGAAGATGCACATTATATCTGTATAGATACGAAAATGCTGCGTAGCTTTAACATCATTGTCTAGTTGACGGATAGGTTATATTCTTTATCAGGATCAAATGCGCTGCAGACAGCCAACATATTCACATTCATGGCAATGAATGGTGTACGTTTAACCCATTAGATACTGTGCGTTACCTTGATGCCGCTGAACTGGCATATGAGATAATATTTTGCAAGGGTTAAACATTGGTGCCAATGATTGATGAATGATGAACAGCTCGATAAGATGGTCATACAGTTTAGGTAAGGCTAGGTCAAGCGGCAGCCTACATCGACCAACCTCAGTGTCTGCAAGATTTTCAAAGAAGAAATTATCCAGATGAGTGATAGCGACATGTGACCTTTGTACGCCAAGATCTGACCATTTCACAGATAAGGGACTCATCTATTATATCCAGTTTGAGTATGAGTTTATATGAAGCAAGTGACTTTCCTAAGATGGAATGAAGGTGTATGACTATGCCACTTTTGGCAGGTTCAACGGCATTACAGTTTCTCCGAACATTTTGATGTCTAGATGCCCAGCAAATGTGGATTATGTACAGTTTGGTTATCTCGTTGGGAGACTGGTGCCAGTTAGTTAAATTTTAGGGACTTAATAGCTGGCTGGGTATCAGTACAAATGCAGAAATCCCTTGTAGATATCACACTCTATTTCGGCAATTCAACAGCCCCAATGAGAGTTACTCGAAGAATACAAGACCAAGACTGGTCCACTGTGATGTGACAGGGAGTACAGACATCTGCTTCTCATAGATTTCTAGAGGAAGCTTGTAGAAAAGTATGTCTAGTGCAGCAAAGGCTGACTTTGCACAATTTTAAGTGTACAATAATTTAACTGTTTGCCCAAGATTGTCCACCATATATCACTACATGTCTGATGACCAAAGGTATGGGCCAATGCGTAATTTGAAGTTATACTTCCCATTTTTTCTTAATGACTTTTCTGCATATGAATGGAGCCATTCAGGCTTTGCTAACATATTAATGGATGTTTGGCTTAGAATTCAATTTACTATACCGAAACGTTCCCAGATATGTTGCCTTTTTGACATACTCTAACTGAAAAAAGGGCCAATTTAGTTTTGCTTTGGCCTTGATTGTCTGTACAGAGCGTTTTGCATTACTTACTTACTTAAGTAGTACTTAGGTGCATACGATGGGCTAATATTCGAGGAGAACCTAGGCCTCAGCTATCAAGTCTCTCCAGTTAACCCGGCTTTTAGCTAACTGCCTCCAGTTGCGAAAGTCGGTTGAGATTCACTTCTACTCGTAAGCGCCGCTTAAAGTGAGCTCTTCCTGCGTTGTCCCTCCCGTTTCGATTCGAAGACTCTGCGGGCCTGGGCATTGGCGTCCATTCGATGGCGACACATGCGAGACTTTTTGACTAGGTCTACATTGCTGTACAGTTCATATAATTGTTCGTTGAATCTTCTCCTTCAAAGCCCTTCAATGCCAGTGGGTCTTTTTCGGGATAGGGCCTTACATCAATTACATCTATTCTCTTTTCAACCCAAAGAAAAGGCAAATGATTCTACGTTGCATTCTTGCAGAATTTACAGCAGAGCCATGGTAGACAAAGTCCCTTACCACCTCTAAATTATAGCAGTCGGCTGTGAAATTCTGTCCACTTCGTTGATGTTATGTGTCCCTTCTTGGTGACAGCATATATTGTACTTGTTTTTGCCCTAGCTGATAGCCCTTTGGTAGCTTCCGTTTTAATACTATCTAACGCACCGGTGACAGCCCGCTGAGTTTTACCAATTATGTCGATATCATGGGCGTACGCCTATACTTGCACATAATTTCGAAAGATTGTGCCTCCATTATTCGCTTCTGAGTTCCGCACAAGTCTTCCAAGTATGATGTCAAAGAAGTCTTAACGCTCTATTGACATCATCCGTCATTACCGACCTTGACGGAGCAGTAAGCGTTCTCCATCGTCATTCTAATTAGACATGGATCTACTCGTACGAGTATATAGCTCGTCTTTATAAATTTTACTCGTATCATATGCGGCCGTAAAATTCGATGAAAAGCTGATGGGTAGCCTTTTGGAATTCTTGAGTTTTTCACGGATCTGCCGAAGTGTGAAGATTTGGTCGATTTCGGACATTTTTGGCCTGAAACCGCACTGATTGGACTGATAGGGGCAGATAAGATCTTGAATGCGATTTTGAAGAGACTGATGCCTCTATAGTTGGTTCAACGGAGACACTCGCAGGTATACATTTTTCTGACCAGGAAAATCGAGTTGGTATATGGTACACTCGGCCGGTAAGCCGTTAGGTCAAGTTGCTTTATTAGATTTGAGCTTAGATGTTGTTAGCCTTACTTCGCTTTGGTCAGGTAGACGGAAATTTTTGCTATCTATTGGTCTATTCTGCCTAAAGGCGAGATATTACGCTACTTCGCCTTTATACAATCTGCAGAAAAAGTTTTTCCATATTCTCGCTACCGACTGTGTTTGTACTACACGGTTTCCTTCTTCATCTCTACAGATTTCTGTACGAATGTTTTCGCCTTGACACGTTTTTCTTGCCACTGGTCTTCTGTACTTAATGCTGATGGCATTGAGAGAGATGCTCATTCGGCGAATACTCGCCGTGGTGATCCAAGTCAATGTTAGCTGCCCGGAATGTTTGGACGATCGGAATACTGGAGGAATGCCTTGCGTCTATCGCAATGTGATCAATTTGATTTTTGTATTAGATCCATATGCCCAGCTGCGTTGCAGGTTAGATAATTCACGACTTATCAGTAGCTTCTCGAGAAGCAACTGTCCATCAGTTTTCGAAATTGGGCCAAAGCGAAGTAAGCTAAACCTAATACTTAATCTATGCCTTTCGACAAACCTTATAATCTGCAATACAATTTAATTTAATAATATTATTACTAAGAAAATTGTTTTTAATTTTGAAAAAAACTTAGTGAATCTTAGTAGAATTAGTAAAATAAATCTTAACCGACTTTAAGTATCTTACCTATGTTACTGAGTTAAGAATGTAATTTTTTTTGTTTCGAGTTGTTACTAGCTTTTTTTATAAATTTTTTTATTTTTGTTTTTATTTATTTATTTTTTTAATTTTCTATTTTTATTTTTTTGAACTTAAAAACTATGTAAGTCGGCCATGGCTTAAAAGCTGAGCATTACCGACTCTGCCTCATTAGGGGCTAACCCGAATTTGAACGAATCCACATAGAAGTTTCCTCAGCTTCACAACCAAAATTCAAGGTGCTGCTGAGCAAAACCGGAGACACTCCGCACTGCCGTGTGCAATGTCTCTATCGTACTTGGGACGACGTGGATGATTAGCGGCACCGTTCCTTGTTTAACCTTATCGAGGAACGCTGCTGGAGGAACAAACCCGTTAAAACACATACTCTATTACATATAATTAGGGTAATAAGCCACGGAGGTGAGGTTGTTCGTCGAGTTCATTCACAAAATTGTCCACACGTATTAGGTTCGCCCTATTGTACAAGACTTCATTAGGAAATAATTTTATGTACTTCGCCTCTGGTGTTCTGTACAGCCCTAAGACAAGCCCTAAGTCCTCTCAAACACCCGAGAGTATCCTAGTATTTTGATTCCTCCTCCGATATGATCTTCACATTGGCTTCTTCGGCTCACTTTTACCTGAGGTATCCTTTGTACTAGTAGACGTTGTGGATTGGTAAATCAAACAGAGACAGACCCTTTTTTGGAGTCTAGTTAGAACAGCATGTAGATCCAGAGAACCTTCCTCTTTGAGACCATGTCTTGCCGAAAGTTCAGCACGATATCCGATAGCGCTCTGAAGTGTGGATTACCGGTTTTTCAAAATAGTTGGCGAGTCTAAGAAAAGTCTTTGAAATAACGGCATTCAAAATTTGAGACTGATTCATCAATTACAATGGAAACAGAGTAATGTCCGTCCGTAGTTCGAATTTAGTTTTTGAATGGAAAAAATACGAAGAAATAAAAGCTATTTTGGATGCTGTCTGTGACAACGGTGAGATTTATATGTGGCCGTACGTCTGCTTTTGATGTGGAGCGTCCAACCGAAGTGATTACTGAGGAAATCGTTGAAATGGTACGGGGCATGACTCCTGTGCGAAGTATCAGAGGCCGCAGGCGTACAGTATGGAATGGCTATGAACGTGGTTAAGCATAAGAAAACTGTCAGCTCGGCAGCGCCGCGATTGCTGACAGTGCACAACAAGCGGATATGGCTGTATACTTCGAATCAGTGTTTCGAACTCATTGAGAGATATCCGCAGGATACGTCGAGTTGTCACAGTTGATGAGATTTGGATAAATTAACGGCAATCAATACAACGATTTTCTCCATCGGAAAGATGGTTCTATCGTCTGAAAAGGTCAAGGCTAAGTTTTTTTCGGGATTCGAAGGGAAAATCCTCATGGACTTTTTGAGGAAGGAAAACACAATCTAAGAGCACTACTACAGTAAATTATTAAACCGAATTGATAAGAAATTGACAGCGGCACGGCCTCATGCGACAACGAAAAAAGTGCTTTCCCACTATGACAACGAACCAGCTTACTCATTCGGAATGGCCGTGGCCAAATTGCATGGATTACGGTACGAAATGCTGCCACATCCACCATATTCACCCGACTTATTATTACTATATTGTTCCACAGCAAGAAAAACTTCAGCGAGTAGGTCATCGGCAAGCAGGAGCATATTTTGTAGAGTCTGGCAAATCATATTTCTTAGATTGTATAAAAAATGCCAGGAACGTTGGGGGAAAGTGTACCACCCTAGAAGGAGAAGATAAAAAAAAAGTGAAAAAATTTCATTCTCATTCCTAACATGGATACTTATTGATACACCCTTATATGGTCCAAAGAAGTTTGCTTCCAATATGACATACAACCACTAAGCTTCGTAGAAGAAACTGATTGTGATATCTTTCAGATTCTTGCTTCTTAAAAAGGGAGGGCGGGTCTTTGAAATACCACTTATGACTGAGCGTAAATATTAAAACCTTTCAGAGTATTATGATCCGATTACATTATGGTCAATATCTTTTTGTAGCATAACTGGATATACACTATAGATGCCAGGCGACTTGAAGTCATTATACCAAGCAGCTATAGTGAGTTGTATTTTTTAGCTAACTTGAAGCTTCTCAGGTATGTAGCATAGAGCCTTTGCTCGTGACAATATTTTTACTCGTGTACGTGATATATAAATAAACATTACTGAAGGATTCTGGTCCACCGCAGCTAGTACCTATACTTAAGTGTGGAAGATCAACAATAAGATAAATTAACACCTAATTCTTCTTCGAAATAAAAAAGAGTTCACTAGCTTAGGATAAAAATGAGCTCCGTAAATGCCCGTTTACGAAGATTGGGGGTAGATAAACGGTTACCCTAAATGGGTTTTCAATACTGATTCCGCGTTGCAATTTTCTTCGGATAAGAGCACCCAACGCAATATGATTCCAAATATTTTATAAAACGTCAGACTTGTGAGAATACAGCCACCTTCCCAGCTAATATCATATTTAACAATCAATCGCTGCAACATATGTTACGAGTAGCGCACATATTTCACCCAAAAGTGTCCTTCATTTTCGGATATGTCCCCTTTCAAGGCGAAGGTTAAATGTGTCTCATGTCAGTTAGAAATGAGCACCACTTACAGTATCTAACATATCTGTGCCATTGATCATGAGTTATGGGAGTATGTCCGCCAGGATTATGGATCTCCTTAATATTTTCAATTGAAATGTCAAAACACGAAGGATGGGAACCTTTTGTCTCGGTCATAACGTATAACTACCCCAAAGTTATACCCCATGGATGTGTGTTTAAAATAATATTTTCTTTTAATAAAAAAAAATCAGAATACTCTCTGTCAAAAATAAAGAAGATTTACGCCAAAACGACAGGCACGATTGACAAGTGTCGCGTCCATCGTATATTTTTTCCTAAGGTCGTGGGGTAGGTGTACATCTTTTATTGGAAATATCAGATTGCACCTGATATCCAGATGGGGATGATGTATGTTCGTGTATCTTTGCAGTATTGAGGTTCATTTTTTTAATAAAATCGGAAACTAATAGAGAGGAATAAATCTGACAAGTGGATTCCAACGAAGTGAAGTGGATATGAAATTAAAGCTTTTCAATGCAACCACTTGGATGGGCAGATAGAAGCTTATGGGGATTTATTTTGTCCCCTTGAAAGCTGTAAGGTTGTCCTGGATCTATGGGTTGATAGAGAGGGAAAGAATTTTTTTTTTAAATTATTTTTTCGGTTACAGTTTCATCGAAAGTCCTTTTGTTTGCTTTACTCGTAGATTCAATACATGAACTGCACATTTTATACCTACTAACGTCACAATTTAATCGATTAGTGGTGATTAAATAAGGACAGAGGAAATTGAATTTGTTTTTAACTTTAAGTGATTGAGTACTATGACATGCTTATGACAGCCGTTGCTTTTATCTCTATGAGTGCCTATTTTGTAGCAGATAACCGACAAAAAATTAATTTTTCTGGATGAACCACCTTCTATCTCTTCCCAGCAATTTTATGGGCACTACTGACAAAGGGTCGTCAGCAATGAGCTTACTTCAGAAGTATATTTCTTGCACTTGGAAGCCTAACTATATAGGGCCATGGTCAAGGAAGCGGAGAAACTTCAATCCCATTAAAGCCAGCAAGTGGCATGAGCTTCGTGCCGACTAGTTTAATCATATGCATCATTTGTGCAGTGGATCACTATTGTCCAAGCTGATAGCACCAGACTTCCTGTTGCTGCGAACATATGAACAATCCCGGAACTGACTTTGATAAGATTCTGAACAGTATAAGTTATGTACTGGAATACAGCTTCAGCATCAATTGAGTTTCCTAACGTTTCACATGCTGCATTGTGAAGAACAGACGGCATGCGAAAGTAAAAGGTAGCGAGATTCTCATCTAATTTTTTTACAATAGCTGATCATATCTTTTGAGCTAAACAAGAAGCCGCGATTGATGTATTGGGTTCTAACCACATCCACGAAACTTGTTGCAAAGCAATTAGCCTATGAAGGGCCGCTGCAGAGAAGAACCTGTCAAGCTAACACTCTCCAAACAGATAGCGGTAGTTATGATCAAGGATATTCAGTGATAGAGTTACGGTGCTGGCTGCTAAATGATGGGGTGATCTGAAGTTCGATGTGAGATAGGGCGAAATATTCAACTTGGGTGATGAAATTCAAAATTTCCTAACTTCAGAATAGAATGAGGCAGAGGTCTTAATAACTAGTAAACTAAGGCATAGTACAGCAGCCCGAACGGAAACCTACCTGCTAGTCTAGTAAATGCAGCTGGAATGCATATACCAACTCATATCACTGGTTTAGTTGGGGAAGTAGGCCTGGCCTTCTAGGCCTTCTGTTCTGTGCTTTTTAGACCTGAACCCGTGTGACCTTTAAAAAACTTCTCCATCGAGAGCCACCTTAGTTCTTAATTTTTTATTCAGAGAAGCTCGTGTTTCTCGCGTTACCTTTGCTCGTAGTGTTCTCTATTAGGATGCATACACTTGTCAACACTCTTCATCAAATCAAAAGCTTCGCTGTAGTCTTGTTTTGGCACTTGGTGATACACAGGTATATCCCTGCCCACACCTCTTAGATCATTCTGATCTGAGGCTACGAATTAATGCCATTATACTTCTCTCACCGCGGTCTCGCTATTTACAAGAGTAGTGATGTAGCTTACCAAACTCCTCCACAATTCCAATCGCGAATTCACCTTCATGTGGTTAAATTATCCATCTCCGTAAGCAAATTATCCACTACTGCTTTATTTACAGAAGCTCCAAACTGGATAGCAATTCGATTTTTAACGATGATGCTCTCTCTGACTCCATTCAAAGAATTGTATCCCTGTATCCTCATACTGAAATCGTCGTTACGAGCGATTTCAGTGTACACAATTCTGCTTGGCTTCGACATTCTGGACAGACAACGCACGAAGGACGGTGTTTTGAGATCTTCGCTGCGGAAAACAACTTAACGCAGCTTGTAAATGAGCCCACGCGAATGCCAGACGTTGACAGTCATACCACCAACATCCTGGATTTGTTTTTAACTTCTCACCCTGATAAGTACACCATTGATGTGCTCTCTCCTGTAGGCTCGTCGGACCATTGTGTCATATCAGCTAATTTCTCGTACACCGACCACACAGTTAGAGAAAAAATTCCTAAAAGAACCGTATGGCAATAAGAGAAAGCCAACTGGATCGGTCTTAACAGCTTCTTTAGGAATTTTAACTGGTCGTTATGTTTCCTCGATAAAGAAGTGGATGCCACTGCTGATATGATCACAGACACCATTCTCTTTGGAATGAGATCCTTTATCCCTCATCGGATGAAGAGTATTAAACCAAAAAAACGGCATGGTACGACTCGAGCTGTAAAGAAGCCGTCAAAGTTAGAGAAATAAGGATAGGGGAAAACCGAAATAAGTTCAAACGAGCCAGAAATAACTGCAACGCCTTTCTTAAGCGTGTGAAATTCCAATACGACCAAAAACTGAGGTAAAAAATACTACAATGTCAGTAAAAATGTTTGGTCGTTCTTCAAAAACATTAGAAATTCTGCCTCATCCTCCATCCCAACGCTCATTTACAATGACATTCCTGCTGTCAGTTCTTTGGACAAGGCCAATCTGCCTGCTGCACACTTTGCTTAATTTTAATATACATAAATCTGCTGGTCCAGATGGTCCCTAAAAAAGGTGAATCTTCTTCCCTCTCCTCCTACAGACCCATTGCACTTACGTCCCTTCTTTCCAAGGTCATGGAAACGCTGATAAATCGTCAGCTCATGAAATATCTCGAAACACGAAAACTTTTCAATGACCGACAATACGGTTTTCGTAGCAACAGATTCACTGGTGATTTGATGGCATGTCTCACCGAAAAGTGGAACAAAAGTTGCACTTGATATTTCTAAGACATTTGACAGAGTTTGGCATCAAGCTTTTTTGTCGAAAATGCGTGCATTTGGGATCGATGACTCTCTTCTTCAATGGATTAGAAATTACCTTGCGGAACGTTCAATTCAAATTGTCTTGAACGGTTTCAAGTCTGATATTCACAAAATAAATGCTGGCGTGCCCCAGGACTCTGTTCTGTCTCCGACACTCTTTTTAATTTTCATTAATGATCTCTTGTCTGCTACTTCTAATCCAATATATTCCTTTGATGATGACAGTACTCTCTGCTTTTCATATTCGTTTCCGGACTCACGGCCCTGCTCTTCGGCTTTAGAACGAGAACGGCAGCGTATGCTAATCTCATTAAATTCCGATATCAAAAGCATAACCAATTGAGGAACTATCAGCAGAATGGAATTTAATGCTTCCAAAACACAATGCTATCTGCTGTCGTTAAAGCGAAATTTAAACACCCAGCCGTTATCCATGAATGGCACTTGCATCGTCGAAACCGATAAACTTTCCATTCCAACCTACGTTAGAATGATCATATATTCGATGTCGTCAAAACTGCTGCCAAATGTCTAGGTTTCCTCAAGCAATGAAATATTTCACCTCCTCTGATCTGGCCTCAATATATAAGGCATTCATTCGCCCAAAATTGGAGTACAATGCCCACGTCTGGTCAGGTGCACCTAAAACATCTCTGCACCTGCTAGATAGATTCTAGAGTTCGTAGAAGAAATCTTCGCAAAGTTGTCTTTCTCCTCTACGCAGCATGGATGGATGTGAGGCTTAAGTTAGTGAATTTCACTTTGATATGGCTTTATCCCCAAGAACTTCATGTTTCTGATGAGAAATCCGGTTTTAAATAGGAGCTAATTATTCCTTCTGCCATTATCACTTTACTACGAGTAGATTCGTATCTTTTCCTTACTCGACCCATTACATTGTACTTAGTGGGTGATAATGATATGCTCTTTGTAGCTCTATAGAATCTCTGTCAATTGCTTGGCTGCATATAGTCTGTTACGAATATTTGATATGTGTAGACAAAGTTCGTTGACTTTGACGTTGAAGTTTATGCTTCAGAGTTAACCCGAAAGCACAACTTGGATGAAGACGTCCTTCAAAGGGTGACACTGAACCTCGTTATGGAGCCTTGAATTTAGCCATTGGTTTGCTAATAACTGCTGTGTTAACACACAATACCCTAAATAGTCTTCCTATGCCAGAGCGTAGACGATAGAACCACTGAAACATTTAAGCAGTTAACCGACCAACATGCACCATAACAGTAGTGATAGGACGTCGATTTGCGTGCGGCCTTTGTTTACCACCGACATCACATATTGGCCGCAGTCAGCATGCACAATCATCGTCCTTTTCACCGGCTGTTACACATGTCCTGTAGTTGTTGTAAGCACCCTCAATGTCAATGAAAATTATTTTCTTGTCCAGTGAGGCTAGAATTCTGCCCACCATATTTTGAAGCGCAGTCTGACAAGATTTTTCGCATTGGTAGGGTCCAAGGGATGATTGCCTGTTGCATTTTTATTCAAGTGTTTGCTACGTGAAACACTTAACCCTAACAGTCTCTTCCTCCATATCGCAGTTTTCCGCTTAAATAAAAACATACTTCGGCTAGCTACGACAGTTTCGTGCAGTTTTTGCAGTGTTTCTGGCTGTTGTCATTGCCACCCTCCTAATGCGAAGGGGCGATTGGGTCATCTTTAAATGTGAGCCTGTCTTTCACCATTTGGTGTTTCAGGCTTTTTGTGATTTTAAAATGCGGGCCAAATGATTTACAACCTTTACTAGTTACAGCACCGGTTTCTGCCAGACCTTGGGCGTGGGTAAAACCACCACCAGGGTTGGATTTGATAACATAAACCCACTCCGTCCAGCAGAACTACGACTTTTGCTAGTTGTAGCCCCGGCTTCATCAATACTTCGTGCGGGTTAACCTACTCCTGGTTTGTTTTTTGTCAGTGGGTTCGATTGGTCCATCCGATTTCCGTCCACTGGAACTGCAGCCTTTGCTGGTTGAAGTACCGGCTCCATACGGGTACCATGCGCTGGCAAATCTCTGTCGCCGGTGGAGCAGTTTAACAATTGGGTCTCGCAACTTCGATGGCACTTGCCACCCATTGAACCGTGAGTTTGCCTCATACCCTCTTCTCTTCTTCTCACGCTCATATGCAACTAGTCCATGTATGCCTCTTCAAGAGCCTATTTGACATTTTCGGTTTCGTTCCAGAATCCACACTTTGACAGCGGTCGAGAAGACTGCGGATGGATTATCACTATTTCGAGTACCACCTAAAAAGTAATCCTATGTGGTCACTTGCATACTTTTTAGCCATTTAACATCTAGTCTGCCCATCTTTGGCATTTAGCTTGACATCGCACATAGGTTATTCTTAGGATCTGTGATCTTTATGACTTTCTGTCACGAAAAGCCAGTCAAAGAAGTAAAGGAAAGACATTTGTCCCGTACTGCTTCTGAACTTTTCACCCTTGTAAAGAAAATTTTCGACTTTTCAAAAACTCCAGTATCTGCTGGGAAGTAGAACTTACTAGTAGCACATTCCCACTCAATCATCATTTAAACGGATTATAGTCTTAGTGGTAATTGAATCTTTATGTTGGTGAGCAAACAATCCTCCCTTAAGTACACCAAGATACTCTCTGACGCTTTAAGTGAAATGCATTTTATTTCTCAGCTTAGTTTCAAGTATTCGAACAAGCCACCATTCCAATCATTTCAACGGTTTCAACCGAAGACTCTACCACTGTTCCAGAGTCCTCGATTTACTTACCAAGTTGGACAAAATGAACAAGCAACTTGTCTGCTTGCCAAGTTGTTAAAAACTTTTTCCAACTGCTTGCACCCGTCCCAACAACCCTCAACCGTCCAACTGTGGTTTCCTCTTTACATTTTACTAGAAGAGGAAACACGAGAAGGTTCTTCTAGGAAGCTAAGAAAAACTTTTAGCCAAGTGAGTACCTTATCAGCTTCATGGCAGCCTTGTAGGTACCAAGCCCCCAGAAATAGAAAAAAAAAAAATAAAAAAAAATAAAAAGAAAAACTAGAACCCTTCTCAGAGATTTATAGCTCTCCTAAATGCATTTCTAGGAAGATCTTTCTCCAGATTTCTCGAGTATGTCTTCGTTCGAAAAGCCTAGTTCGGTGTACCCGCTCGCCGAACGCCATCCACCCAATTTTCTTTTAACTGCACACAATTCCTTATCGAAGATTTTATTTTTTTAATTAAAAACTTCTTCTTTCACCAGCCGGCCTTGAGGGGATGAATAGAAACGGGTGGATGGGGGTTGAAAATTTATGGAATTTAATTTTCACTTTTTCCTGGACCTATTTTCTTATAGTTTTATTTTTTTTTATTTAATTCTTTTTATATTCAGGGAGGGTGTAGTGTACTCGTATGTGCAAACTTGTTTGTGCAATCAGAAAACGCTTCTGGAGGTGGTGCGGATAGTGGCATCCGAAGGCATGAGAATGCAACTCACAGCCTCTGTTGATCCTAACTTATGCAAAGATAAATGTTGCAAATGATGGAGATAAGGCTTGATGTTGCCGGCTTCTGTGAGTTTTTTCCAGTCTTTTGGTGTTGCCTTGTGAGGAGAGCTCTTTTTTTTGTTTTTTTTTTTTATTCTGGGGCACAGACCTAATTTAAGGCTTCCGAGGTATGTGCACGTTGGGAGATAAAATTTATGATATGCAAATTTTGTTTTTTAAAGCCGTTTACAATGGTGGCAGAGGAGTGAGTTCATTCTTTCCTTATAGCTAGAAGGGCTTTTTTTCGTTCCACTTCGCGGGGTATATCGCTAAAAGACTGATGTTTGTTTGTTGGCTTTTTATGTTAGATACTAGATCCTCAGAAGTTTAATTGACGTGTTTTATTGCTCTCGGGAGAGGAAGAGTTAAATAACTTTTGGGAATTTATTAACTGTACTCATGGTAATAATAAATTCAAAAACATGTTTTCTCTTTAATTCTAAAACCATCTGAGCGGGGCTGTGAATAAATAAATTTCAAGTAAGGCCTTGAAGATCCAAAGACAATGCAACAACTTAAAACTGGGATTAGATTCCGATTCAGATCATTTTTCACTCAGAGTTTATGGTTCACTTTAATTACCTTTTATTCTCTCTAATCAAAATCTAAAAGTCATCACCCTATCGGAAGATGCCGGTCTGGCCGGCCCCGAAGCAGCTGTTCTTCCGAGAATATTGCAGCTGTGGCAGAAGATGTCACGGAAGACCCCGTTGTATCGAACAGACGGCGTGCTACGCAATTGGACATCAATCGGCAGTCTTTACTGAAAATTTTGGTGAAAGGCTGTAAGATGTTCCCTTACAAAGTGCAGACAGTGCATCAACTGTTAGCTGCTGACAGCTAAGGGCGTGAAACATGCGGTCAAGCCATCCTAAATCTCGACCACGAGGGAGACAACTTTTCACCGAAAATCAACATGAGCGACGAGGCCTATTTCTATCTCTGTGTATATGTGAATGATCAAAATTATTGCTTCTGGGGCACCCAAAATCCGCATATAATCCACGAATCACCCGCTCAAAGTTACTGTATGCTGTGCTGTTTTCGCTAGAGGCATCATCGGGCCATATTTATTCGAAAACACCGTGGGCCAAACGACTACTGTGGACGGCGAGCGCTACAGAGCCATGCTCAACGATCTTCTCCTTCCTCAGTTGGATGAATTGGGAATGGAGAAAATGTTGTTCCAAAAGAATGGAGAAACGGCGCATACTGCACGAGCCATAACCCAAATTCTGAGGGTTGCATTTCCTTTCGTTTTGACAATTTATTTATTATTATTTGATTTAACCGCTCCAGACTTCTTTTTTTGAGGTTTTTTGAACTCCCATGTCTATGTCAATAAGCCTCAGGCTCCTGAAGCCCTAAAAGAGAATATCCGTCAAAAATGTGAAGACCTATCACCGGAAGTTTAGTTTAGTTTAGTTTATGAGTTCAAAAACACCGCTGCACATCAAGGTGGCCACTTAGCCGATTCCATTTTCTGGACTTAATGGAAAGAAATTTAAGGCATCAGATAAATATAATCCAAAAGCAGAACCAAAGTTTTTCATTCATAAAAAAAATTACAGCCAAACAACATCGGGTAAGGACTCTTGCGCCACCTTATATATTTACCTGTGAGGTTGGTAAGACAGCGTCACCAAAGAATGTTTCTACGATCTCCATGGCAAGATGTACATATATGCAATGCATAACGTAAGCATAACGTTAAGATCGTACTAGGCGATTTTAACACTAGGATAGGGAAGGAGGACATGTTTGGTAGGACAGTTGATAACCATAGCCTACATGACACCATTTCTGGTAACGAATTTATTCTTACTGGCTTTGCAGCGGAACGAAATATCACTATAGCTTCACACGGTTTGCTCATCTCTATATACAGAAGTGGAAACGGCGGTATGCAGATCATGGAGTGGTAAATCAAATTGATTATATTCGGATCGACTTCCTCCAGTATTCTGGACGTTCGAACATTCCGGGCAGTCTTGAGCCCCCGTTCAATTATCAAGACTTCTTCCTCCAATTGAAAAGCGGGGGTAAAGCAAATACTCGTCTTATTGTAACAATTTTCAAAACTTAACGATGCAGCGACTTCACCAGTTACAAACTTTTTTTTTTTAGAGTTGCAAGAGGTTATTGATCGGCTTCGACCCATACATAGGGTGGAACTTGTGCCTCCAATAAAAGTTCTACTTTGGTATCAATGGATTGACGGAGAGCGATCTCAAGTTATATCCTTGCTGCCATGAATATGTGGACATTCAGTGGAACTAAGGCATATATTTATAATCAGCAGTTCACTCAAAACATACGAGACATTTTCCGGGTAGCCAATATCGACTCGGATCGGCACCTTGTTGCAGTCAAGATACAAATGTACATTTCCCTAGCAGCACAAAAAAGAAAATCTACTCTGAGAAGTTGCAAAGTAGAGAAGCTGCAACCCTACAATCGGAAGAAACCGCCAGAATATTCATCGAAGGCATATTCCGAGATCTCTCAATAATTTTATAGCGCCAGCATCAGATACCGAGGACCAGTGGCAATGCTGCTAACGTACCATCAGAGACGCCGCAACTGATGTGATTGGTTTCACCCGACCACCAAAAACAAATTCCTTGTTTGATGATTAATGCAGCTAAATAAAAAACGTATAAAGCGCGCTGCAGCGAAGGACTACATCGGCTTCACCAGAAGAAGAAGGAAAAAGAGCATGAGACGCGAGCAAACGAAGATATTGAGAAGCTATACTTCAACAATGACGTACGAAAGTTTTACCAAAAGGTAAAGTCAAGAAGACCCGCACAGATATGAAGAAGGAAACCCTGTAGTAAAGTGACAATCGGTGCTGAGAATATTGAACAACTTTTTCTGCAAACGGCATAAAGACGAAGAAGCACAATATCTCGCCTTTAGGCAAAATAGACCATTTAACTTAGACGATGATAACAAAAATTTCTGTCCACCTTACCAAAGCGAAGTTAGGATAACAACAAATCTAACAAAGCTAAAATCTAGCAAAACAGCTAGACCTGACAGCATAGTGGCCGAGGTATTCAAAGCTGCTAGATATGACTTTGTGGAGAGGAAGCATCAACTCATTTCCCAGATCTGTTCAGAACAGTGTATGCTTGATGAATGGTATCTAATCATCGTTCGTCCAATCCAAAAAACAGGATAACTATAGAGGAATAAATGTCCTCAACATAAGAGATCTTGTCTACCATGTTGTGTGAACGTAATAAACCCTTCGTCAATAACCTTATTGGCCCTTATCAGTGCGGTCTCAGACCAGAAAAGTTTACAATCGATCAGATCTTCATACTCCAGTGGATCCTGAAAAAAAATCAAAAAAATCAAAAATCAATCAGAATGACATTCGACAAGGTGACACGCTTTCATGTGACTTCTTTAACATCATTCTTGGAATAATGTGCGGAACTCACAAGCTAACACTAGAGGCATAATCTTTCAAAAGTCTGTGCAATTACTAGCGTACGTCCATGATGTCGACAATTGGGAGAACTCAGCGGGCTGTCACCGTTGAGTTCGCTAATACTTAAACAGAACTGAAATGAGTGCAAAACCAAGTATATGGGACACACAACATCAACGAATTGGACAGAAGGTCACTGTTGGATGGTATAACTTTGAGGTAGATATGTCTTCCTTGACTATAAAGTTACAAGCACAACAACAACAGCGCTGATTTCACTTACCAATTCGCTGATTCTTTGGGCACAGAAGGCAATTAAGAAGAGGGCTCTTACTCATAAGACCAAACTAGCTTTATAAAAGACCCTTATCATCCTAGTCCTGCCCTATAGCACAGACGCTTGAATCTTATCGAGAGCAGATGAAGAAGCACTTGGCCCGTTTGGCTGCGCATATCAATCTATTTTTGCGTCTACGGATATTCATCTTCATTCTGCATAATCTAGTAAGTAAATTAAGAATCCTAAAAACAGATTTATATCTCCTTAGAGTTCGTCTGAATAGATGCTGACACACGCGGCCCTGATATTGAAAGCGGGGTGGTGTGCATCGATCTAGACCTCTTGGGTTTTCTCTAGAATCGTAGTGTGACTTAAACCGATTATATTCTCGACAAATGGTTTCAGGCATTTCGCAATACGACAGGCAAGGTTTTGAGCACGATATTAATGAGACTGATGCCTCTTTGGGTCGCGCAATTTAGAAGGTCTCGGGGAAATGTTCTTTACCAAATCACCTCGTACTGCCTTAAGTAGCTCGGCAGGTAGCCCTATTGGACCACATAGACTTGTTTTACTGAAGTAAATACATTGATATGTTTCATTTCCCAAGTTAAATGGTTCGTTCTAGTTAACTGCGAATGATAAAGTCGTTTCCGTATATCTTAGCACCGAATGTGTCTCGAGTATTCAATTTTCTTGGTCATACGAGTATCTACAGGTTTCTGTTTCGGTAGTGTTGGCTTGTCAGGTTCTCTTTACATTTTGGTGATACTTCCGAACATTTTTCCCGGAGTAGGGCCTCTGTATTTCGTCGATTTCTCGCTTTAACCCCTTCTCCTCGAGAGAGACCAACATTCTAATCTACCCATCACAATATTTCAGTTTTGTTGCGGCCCAAGTCTGAACTTTCTGAAATTGTGAAATGCACACATCTTGCTGATGATTTCAGTCCTTTCATTGGACGGATGTTGATGCTTTAGAGATTTCACAAATTCTGTAGGCTAAATGGAAGCCGCAGCTCTACAAACTTTAACAACAACGACAAACCTTGCATACGATTTTCGTAAAATTGGAATCGTATATCATCTACATAGTTGCTGGTAGGCTTCTTAGAGCTCCTATTTAATTCGGTACTCAAATATCTACGTTTGTTGCAACTGCCTTTGAATAAAAGCTGCCACCATCATGAACAAAAATATCTCGACGAGCCAAAGCACTCATATGGGTGATGAGTTAATCGTCTTTGAAGTTAGGTACTCGTAACTAGATTGTTTACTATTCCAATGGCAACTTAACTGATGCTTCTGGATTTTGGTGTACTTTCTGATAAATCCCACATACGAGTATTCATAATCAGGCTTTGTGGAATTTTGGACACAATGATGTAAGCAAATATGTAAATAGTACTTTTTTTAAGTCTTCATCGCAAATACCGTTCATGATTTGTCAATATAAAACTCAAGGAACGTAGTACGTGTCCCGCACAATTGATCTGGTTAATAATGAACTACAAGTACGTATAGAACATAAAATAACAGAAAAATCAACTTCCTCCAAGTATCTGGCATTTTTCACCACTCGTTGTCTACCAGTGAAAATTCCAATCTAATAACATCCCAAACATACTTCATAAAAGTTCCACCAGCATTCTACGAGTAGTTACCCGTACGTAGATACGAAAAGTAGAGAAGAAAAAATACACTTACTGGAGGGGTGGACGTTATTCCGGCGATTCCGTAACGCTATGCGCTTATAATAATAAAAATTCCACAATCTTCTATTAAACAAGAATACCCACAGATACTCGGTATCGTACTTACGAAAATACTGGCAATGCTGTTAGTGGTACTGGTGCCAATGCGGCCCAATTTCCCAACAAGAGTAATATCGACTTGACCGAACAAAGAGGGAAAATTATGAAAACAAAAATAATTTTCCTGGATCGTTTCAAAGGCATCAATACATTGGGGCAACCCACAGCCATAGACTACATTGGGGAATAAGGCATATCGACAACTAAACGATGTCAAGGACCTGACAAATTTACCATTATCCTTAGATTATTATCATTCCCAGTGGGTTTATACGAGTATACGAATATATACGTGTATTCATTTTTTTTTTTTTTATATCTTTTTATTACTTTGGCATTGAGCCCCCTAGAAGTATCCTCTATCTATCCATCCCACTATTGGGTAGCCCGAGATTCGAAGCGGCCCACTCTTTGTGCTCTGCACATTCTCATTCAAGAGCTGGAATTTATCATCGAAATGAGTTTATCGCTAGACATTCTGATGCCGAAGCTCCTTACTATGGCTCCTAGGTTGAGGATTGAGTTGAAGATGATGATGGTGGCATCCGTAGTGGTAGTGATATAGGGATTGTTCTGAGCTGTTTTCCTTTTCCATTCTTCTTCTCTCGTTTGTTTAATCCTGGCGAACTCATCGACTTATTGAATGATTTATAAAACGAAGCTGCTTCCGTGCTCCGCATTCTCTTTTTCGCTGCCGCCGAACCTGCTTCCCATTTTTATTTTCAATATTGGACACTTGAGTATGTAAGAGATACAGCGAAAGATACACAATCAGATACATGGATTTTGTTTGTGATGGATCTTTTGTATCAACAGAAAAATTCAGGGTTATCATTCCAAGAGTGGAGAATACAACTTCTACCCCCCAGGAGGTTCTCAAATATCTTAAAATATAGATACGAATATAGGGTATTGTTTATTAAGGTCACGTTCTTTATGTAAGCATACCTGAGGTACTATGGGGATTGAATCGCCCCGAGAATTACATATACAGAGAGATCGCTGTGAGATTGTTAAACTGAAAGAATTGATTAAAGTGAAATGGCATGAAGCACAATGTTGCATTTTGGGAACACAAGTTGTACTCTATCTACAAATATGATACGTGTCTTAATAGACTTAGATTTGAAACGAAAAAAGTCCTTAAGAGCAGTATTGTTCTTGGAAGTAGCATGTGGCACAAAGGCCTGAGGACTTCCCAAGGGAACAGACAAGAGCTTATTTTTCAACAATTTCACTTAAATGATTTTTTTATTGGAGAAGGTGTAGTCTGTAACTGAAGCACTGCTCAGAAGAGGGTAAAATTTTACAGCTTATTCTACAAACTGCATCCAGATAGTAGCGACTATAGGTAGGACTTTCTGCAAAGTCTCTGCTCGAATTGGGTAGTAATGGACCTCGTTTATATCAAAATTTAATTTATGTGACAACTGGACAGTTTTATACTCGTAATTTGCTTCCTTGCAGCGGATCAAAACATGGATCGGCTGGCCATGCATGGTCACTAGTGACTGTTTTAAAGGGTAGTTAGTAGTTGTTGGCATTACACACTCTACCATCAAGGGAAGTGATAAAACGATTTTATAAAGTTTTGACCAGAAACTATTTTAAAAACCGTACCGTTTATCGTGAAAATCGAATAAGATTTCGAGTATACGGGTGCAGTGACTGGCTCGAACCAAGCGCAATCTGAAAGCAAAATTTTCCACCACTTTTTCGATCAACCGGGGTCGAATATCGGCAATAAAATGGGGAATGTTTGCTTTCAAGTCGTCCGTCGGTTTTGGTTTATCGGCGTAGACTACATATCCGAATAAGCTTATCAAAACGTGTTAAGTCACACAGTCTTGGAAGCCAATTCAAAGGTTCATAACGATGCTCTCATCGATTGTGGAGGGAACTGTGTGGCATATATCGCCGTCTTGTTGGAGAAACTTCCACATTAACGCTATTAATTTGTGGAATTCAAACGTAAGTAATCAATGATCTATACCACTCTTCAATGACTGTAAAGTTCTGGACGACTTTATTTTTAAAGAACTGTGAGGAAATGATTCCCATAAAGCGCACCACACCGTGACTCTTGTGGATATAAGGGCATCTCGATCTGCGACCTGGGGCCTGCGCGGCGATTGATTAAGAAACTGCTGAATGTCCTCAAACTTGGATTAGGCCAGCATCATAAGTTTCAAGTTTAAATTGCCAGCGCTTACTCGACATGTATCATAATACATACTGGCCTGCGTTATCATAGAGATGTAGGAGATAAAAATGTGACGAACCAGCTAATAGCCTCGGTTAATGACGGATTCAGGGTTAGAAAACCTAGGAAATGATTAAGGAATAACGATTTGCATGCAGCCAAGCAACTTGCGGAGAACTTCGACTACTACAAAGCAAACATAACCGCCATAAACTAAACTAAGTGAGATAGGAGGGACCTGAAAAACGGGAACATACTCGTATACTATGGATACTACTAAAGCTTTGTACGTCCACGTCTGCTTTAGCACTTCGGGAAACACAGGTAGATCTCCGCCCACACCTCTGACCTGGCTACGAACTAGTACTATTATCCTCTCCTCACCACAATGTAATCCCTGTTTTAATTACAGAAGCCCCAAACAGTACACACAATTCTGCGTTGCTTCGACATTCTGGATAGACAGCATCCGATGGACGGTGGGTTGAGATTTTCGCTACGAAAAATACCTTGACTGCTTGTAAATGAGTCCACGCGTATACCAGAACTTGATAGATATTCTGCCAACACCCTGGAGTTGTTTTTAACTTCTCGTGGACTAAGTCGTGGACCAATTTGTCATATCAACTAATTTGGAGTATACCGATCACAGAGTTAGAGAAAAGGACTGTATGACAATCCGAGAAAACCAATTAGAATGGACTTGTGGTACACCTACTTTTGGAATTTTAACTGGTCGTTATGTTTCCTCGATAACGACGTAGATGCCGCTGTCTTTCATCCCTCATCGGGTTAAGAGTACCAGATCAAAGAAAAGGCATAACAAGACCTTACAGTTGGCCAGGGTTAGAGAAATGTTTTTTCGGTATTTCAAGCAAACCCAATAGAGGAAAATCGAAAAAAGTCTAAACGAGCCAGGAATGATTGCAATATGAGGCAAAAAATACTACAATGTCCCAAAGGTAGTAAAAGCTTTTTGTCGTTCGTCAAAAAACATTAAAAACTCTGCTTCATCCACCATCTCAATGCTCATTTAAAAATGACATTCCAGCTGGCAGGTCTTTGGATAAAGCCAAACTACTTGCTGCACATTTTGCGGCCAGCTCAACACTTCCAGATTGTGCTTTGTCCCCTCCCAAAGAGTTCCAAATCGATACAGACCACCGATTTCAAAGCCGCATATGACAGCACCTGTAGAGAAGAATTCCGTAGAAACCTCATTCAAATATACAAGTTGACGATGGAGAATAAACACTAATCCGTCAATGTCGGTAATGTCAAAACCGAGATCTTGAAAGAATTGTGCGAGACTCGCACTACAGAGGCACCGTTCAGAAGGCCGTTCAATAACTCCCATATGCAGAGGACATTCACATAATGGGAGGAAGGAACAAAGCGAGCTGTCAATGGAGCATTTGCGATCATTGGAGCAGGAGTGGCAAGTATGGGTTGAGCAGTCAATGAAGAATAAACCAGGTTTATGCTATTAATTTCCAACGGAAATATTGAGAAGAATTACCCTTGCTAATCGCCCCTTAAGTAGTAAAGCCCTCCCTTGTGCAACCAAAAAGACTGTATAGAAGACATTGGTATTCCCAGAGTCTTTGACATTGGCGAAGGCGGATGAAAATGCTTTAGGGCGCCTCGAGAGCAAAGTTTCCATCAATGGAGTATTGAGAAGACATTACAACAGAGAACTGTATGAGCTGTAGAGTTATGCCGACCTGGTCAGTAAACTTCCGAATATCCAGCTTAGATGGTTAGATCACCTGAAACGCATGGTCAAAAGCGCCCCTTTCCGAAAGTTTTCGACTCTAAGATATAAGAGTTACTAACATCAATTTTGAGTTGAAGTCGATAAGGTTTCTCAGAACCAGACATTTGTGGGCCAACAGCAGCTTTTATAATCGACAAGTTGGATACCGATTCCAGAACGCCAGTGCCACTTTTTCACAAGGGCCCTCAGAAGCAGCTGGTTCTCCAAGTTGAGGTTGTTCGCGGGGATAACAATTCAGCATTGTATTATAAAAAATTTACTATTTTTAAAGAACCTAAATCCTTGGAGAAGGATCGATTTACTGTTGATAACAGAGAAGAAAGGAAAAGACGGTTTTGCCCACATAAGACGCCGACCGGATTGGACTATCGAGTCAACGACGTAACATAATAAGGCACCGAATTAGGTTACGTCGTTGACTTGATAGTCCAACCCGACCACATAAATTCGGATCTGCATAGGGGCTGTTCGGATCTACATGGCAGTACAATACACTGCAGTCCTCTTTTGAGTTTCGAGTAGCCAATCTAGACCAGATACATCTACGGCATATATGACCGGACAACAGCCGATATACTCGTAACACAGACGAAGATTGATCTTTGTTTGCTATGGGCAAACATAAAAAATCATCATGTTGAGGATCGGTGGCATAGAAGCCAAGAAGTCGTCAGAAATGTTGCAACTGAAGTTTAAGCGCAGGTGAAAAGAACCTGTCATGCCGACTAAACCCCAACAGAGACATGTAAATCTAAGCATGGTGAAATCTCTTCTGCTGACTGCTAAATGGCGAAGACGACCGTAACTGGAACTTTAGCTTCGTTCGGCCGATCCAGCAAAAAGAAGACTTTCTTACTACTTATGAAGCAATACGCCATGTAAGTTCGCAATTAATCAAATATCCATACTACAGCAGGTCCTAGACCAGTTCGATATTTTCTACTTCTTCATCGGCTTTAAGGACACTTATGACAAAGAAATGAATGCATATAGAACGAATGAATATTACTAAAGAGCCTTCCAGTGGGACAGCACATCAGAGGAAGACTAAGCTTTAGGTATCACCCACAACTGGAAGGAGACCCCAACTATCTTAGAGTGCCTAACTGGAGGCAACTCGAGAGGTTTATTGGTTGAGGTCCAGCTCCATCCCGGTTTAACGCACCAAGTCTGTCTAACTTATTTTTTACTGAATTTTCAATTAACGATGCTAATAGTGCATGTGATGTGATACACCCGAGGATGAAATACGTCCATTCTACGACAAATAAAATTAATATACAAATGCACCTCACTGGCAGGTATTCATTTTAATCATTCGTTTAGTAATTAACAGAAAAAAAATCCTAGAGCCAGGAATTCGCTTTGGATAGTGTAATTGGAATTTCTTTGTTAATCAAAATTTTTTCGTGCAGAAATAAATAAATTCCATGTGTGTGTGCGCAAATAGTTGGTAGCTTCCTACCCTAATTAGTGACTCAATTTAATTTGCTTGCTACCCAAGGGGGCAAACTGCTTCGGCCGCGCCCTGCCACCTACTGCTTATTCCACCGGTATGAGCTGTACGGCAGGATGTAATTGAATTAAGCCATAAAGGATCAGCATGTTAGACATCATAGTGTAGCACTGTGTCCGTCAGAGTGTGCACTTTGACTGGCTGTCTGTCAAATTGACTGAGTGCCAGCTTTATACCAAAACTGATTTCATTTAAAACGAGGTATTCCTTGAGAATTTTTTTCTATTTTTATTTTCCTGTTTTTCATCGTTCTCTTCTTTATGAAGAATTTGCAATCCAATTAGTATTAGATACAGATTGTATGAACTACCCTTGTGCCTGTGATGTGTGTGTGTGTGTATTTGTATCTAAAAGCGTAGGATGAATGGGGGGGGGATAAATAGATTAAAAAGTTTTGCTTTTAGTCGAAACTGCAATATAATCAAATTTGCCAGCGAGAACACTGGATTCGACAACAATGAGCTTTTGAGACTGACGGAAACCGACTGAATCCGAACGGAGGAGCGAATCGGACTGCGCCCCGCAGACTCGTGACGAACGTGAGGATTGATTATTATCTACGTCAGGACATTGGTTGATTGAAGTCGATGGGTTTTGTAGGTTAAATGAATCAATTCGGCATGAAATTGTACCCAGTTAGCACACACTTATTGTCGTAGGTACGTGCAATCTTCTGGGACGTTAAATGAGTGCGGATGTTCAAAATTAGTTTGCCAAAGTGACTGGGTCTATTGTTGTAGGGTTGTTTTGTCTGTAATGTCGTAATGTCAAACCGGTGGTGGTGGTGGTTCGTGTTTGCAAATGAAAAGAGGAGACGAATAAAGTGGTTTTTTGGATCAGCGATAGTATGAAGAGGTGTGATTTAGGTTGATCGGATTAGAGAGACACAATGCTGAATGTATTATAACTGAAGGGATGGATTACACTAACGATGTGGATAATGTGTAGACAGTAGGCCGACGGATAATCTGGTCAACAGCCCTGGATTAAAGACTACTGTAAGGGTGGCGATTTGCATTACAAAATTAAGTCATACGGTAAGGGTTTGATGGTAGATAGTGCAATGTCTGAGTTTTAACAAATCAAGGTATGTAAATCTGGGCCGTTGGCTTAACTACGAGTATACAACCGAATTGTTGGTAACAAATGAAAAGCTCGACAGATTTAAAAGCATTAAAGAACATAGAAGAATCGGTGTTGCTTGGGTTGGGCTCATTTGGTAATTTCAGCAGATCGAGTTTTCTCTCCTTTATTTGTTGATTATAACTCTCTTTGTGTGTTGCAAATATAAGGACATTGTAGAGTCATTCTGTGGACAATTAGTCAAGGACTGATTCCTATCCCTCTCATTCACCTTTATTTCTTTTATTCATCTCCGACTTGAGAGTACAGATGAATCCTTTCATAGAGTTTCAAAGCGATGTAATCTGAAGTACAGATCTTTACTGTCATGTTATCATTTCTTCATTTAGGAAATGGAGAATTGGTAACCAAATGGTAAAAAAAAACACATGAAGGTAGATAGATACAATTAGAGGCACCATCACCCTGATAAGTTATTGCAGAGTCCACGATGAGTAGTCCCTCATGGATCGATGGCCTCACATTGATTATTATATCACCCTCAACTGTTGTGGTTAATGTTTAGATTTTCACATTTCCTTATTTGTGGAATATGTAAACAGGCAACTGGAGTCGACTACCAGATTGACATACTAAGATTAAAGTGCTTCTTTTTAGTTTTCTTGCATAATGTGATTTATGTAGTGAAGTGCAGGTTACGTGTAGTTATATAATATATCCCAGACTCGGTCTCCGTTTAATGCTCTTAACGCATCCTCTAGGTCAAGTATCTGCGATCCAAGAAAATTTAGGCAGAATTCCTTTAGAATGGGACATATCGCGACGAAGTGGAGCACATCCTCTCTTACCTCGAAGTTACAAAGGCTACACAATATTTGCAGTTCCGGGCGATGCGGTACGTAGTTCAAAGTAGTTAGTTCTCCTCTTATTTTGAAGATGCTGCTTAACATATGCTTTAGTTTATAGCCAAAAAATTCGTCGTATCTACAAAATTTGGTAAATTTCCAAGCATTGAGCAACATCGAACTTATTCGGAAAATGTATATTTACGAGTACATATTCGCACCCTTTTCTTTCAAGCTATGTAAAAGGAAGTTCTTAAAACTATACGCAAAATATTTGTATTTAAAGGTCGAAAATTGTCAATGCCGTGTCTAGGGGACAACGGAGTAAGGGACGGCCGAATATATGTTGGTGCGAACAAGTGGAATGGGATCTCAACCAACTTGGAGTGCTGCAAAAATCACGCCAGGTAGAAAGGCTTGTTGGTTGAGGTCCTGGTCTATCCCGGACTGTAGCGCTACCTAAGTAATTAAGTATATTGGAAATATTTTTCCGACAGCCGTGAATGAATCATATTTTAACCAGCAAAATCAATACTATATAGAGCATGATTTTGTTACTTGGAATTTGGATCCAATTTGTTAGACCAGACTGAAGTAGCACCGGTTGTCTAGGCTTATTCTGGTGGTAATATTCGACAAGGTGTCATTTGTGGAGTTTGCATTAAACCCAGACGAAGATTAACTCCTCTAAAGTAATGAGTGTTGACAGTGGCAAATTGTACGATTTGGTAGATGACGGGGTTATCTTTGCTCGATAAAATGTACTTTACAATGGCGACAGATTTTGTTCACCCTGAAGTGTCTATATCAATGACGTGTCCCAACAGATGGGCAGGTCCTTATTGTGCTTATACCTGTCTGCGGTTACATAATACGAGTATTTTAATATGAGATTGAAAAAACATATTATGAGAGCGTATCTACTCGTATTTGCCGGAATCCGGTGGAGGTTTGGAAAAATTCAGAGGTTTTGTTTCCAATCTGTAAAGTGCATCGCAAATTTTCTAGTGTGATGCGACACAACCGGATAAGTTTTCTTGGTACCCCGAATTAGGCCATCGCATTATAAAGGCTAGTACAATGGATGCTGTCATAAGCATAGGTGGTAGGTATTGACTTGGAACTGGCTAGTTCTTTCCAAGATTTTCCAGGCCGGAAGTCACACTGTTTTCGGTAAATTTTTGTGGACCGAAGAGGTTTTACACGTTCACACAGTACAATGAATAGAATCATATAGCCGACATTAGGCAAACATATCCCTCAGAAGCGAGCGTTATCCATCGTCATCCTGCACAGACGGACGAGTTTGGCAGGGATGTCAAGACTAGACATCGCTCTATGTATATAGCTCGTCTCTATAAATGCTGTCATAGGCAGCCTTGATAAGCAGGTGGTGGGTATCTATCTGGACTTATTGAGTTTTCTCCAGGATCTGCTGGAGTGTGGAAATCTGATCGATTGTGGACTTTCCTGGCATGAAGCCGCACCGATAGGGTCCAATCAGGTTGTTTACGATGGCTTCAATCAAATCAATAATAGAAGAAACATGTTTTTATCAGTGGTTTTGTCAAATGAGTCCGGACTGGGCCCAGTGCGACGTTTTTTTATTCCCCAAACTCAAAACTTACATTAAGAGTAAGTTGCCGCTTAAGTGGGTGTATCACCAAGATAATGACCCCAAGCACACCAGTAAATTAGCTAAAAAATGGTTTGGAATCAATGGGAATAAAGTCATGGAGTGGCCTTCTCAGTCTCCAGATCTTAATCGCATTGAAAACTTATGGGCTGACGTTAAAAAACGTTGCTGAATTGTGGCGAACAGTGCAATCTGTGCATGGGCAGGTATTTTGAGAGAGAGATGCATGCGCTTAGTCGACTCTATGCCACTTCGTTGTACTGCAGTTCTGACAAACAAAGGCCATTCAACGAAATACTAAGCAAGTGCAACATATTCAATTTTAAGTTTTTTTTTTAAATTAATTCAAGTCAAAATATAAGCCTTTCTAAATAATACTGCTATTTTTTTACACAATTGTTTTTATCTGAAGCTTAATATTTTACGTTTTCTATAGGGTTTTGCAATAAGGACTTGACAACTTTTTTTTAAATAAAACGCAAACCATTTGAGATATTTCAAAAACTTTATTATCGGCTTGAAGTACAATCAAAACATTTATGAATGGAACTCGACTTCGTTCATATTGCCACCGCGGGCACGTTTGCAGCTGTCGATTCGTTGGACCCAATTCTCATCGACTCGGCCACACATTTCGGCCGTACCGGCCGCTATTTCGCGTTCAATGTTGGCTCTAAACTCTTCCAACGTGTGTTGGCATAAACCAATGACTTAACATAGCCCCACAGAAAATAGCCAAGCGGCGTTAAATCGCACAAACGAGGCGGCCAATCGACTGGCCCATTTCTTGAGATAACAAGCTCACCATACTTACTCTTCAAAAAATCGATTGTAGCGTGTGCTGTGTGGCTTGTGGCATCATCCTGTTGAAACCACATGTCGTCCAAGACCATATCTTCCAATTCGGGGGAAAAATAATCGGTGATCATGGCGCGATAACGCTGAGCATTCACAGTAACGTGACAATCGTTATCGTCGACGAAAAAATAAGGCCGCCATCACGCAAACCGCACCAAACAGTTATTTTTTGTGGATGAAGTGGTGATTCATGAAGCACATGTGGATTTTCACCCGACCAATTAAGCATATTTTGCTTATTGACGAACTCATTGAGCCAAAAATGAGTTTCGTCACTGAAGATGATTTTGCGATGAAATTCATCATATTGGCGCATCTTCTCCAGAACCCAATCGGAGAACGTGCGTCGCTTCAAATGGTCCATCGGCTTCAATTCTTGAGTCAGCTTGATCTTGTATGTGTGTAAACCAAGATCCTTATGCAAAATACGCCATAATGTGGTCTGAGCGATGCCCAATTCTTGAGAACGCCGTGGAATTGACTGATTTGGATCGTTTGCTACGAACGCCTGAACGGCAGCGATATTTTCGACACTTCGACCAACCCGAGGTCTCACTGACACCGCAACATCACACAACGAATATGTAGACTCAAATTTTTGCACTAATCTTGTTATTGCCTGTCTACTAGGGCGAGAATTACGACCGAAAATTGGAGTTAACGCTTTTAAAGTTGCAGTCACCGACTCCGAATTTCGGTAGAAAATTTTTATAATTTGCAGACGTTGCTCGTTCGTGTACTTTACCATGATGAAAATGTTGAGTTTACTGAATAAATTAACAGTGACAGTTTGATGATTAGTAAAAGAGTGCGTTCACTAATTAAATTCAAAGTTGTCAAGTTCCTATTGGAAAACCCTTTGTAAGAATAGGTAGTTCCTTAATTTATTTCAAATTCAATACTAAATCTTTAGAACATCATTCCATGAAGAGAAAGAAAAACTAAATAATTAAAATACAGGTGCTATAAAATTGGTTTTATTGTAAAATAAAAAGTTAAGTATCTGACACTGCTATTATTTTGCACACAGGTGTATATGCATTGCAGATTAATAACACGAATAATATTTTACTTGTCACTTTTCCCGCCTTTTAATTGTTCTTTCTTACATACTCGTACATACCCATACGCTCAAACAAAGTACCAATTCATGAAAAATTATATAATTTCCTGTTGCAGTCCAATGAAAACAAACAGCCAAGTCTTCGTACCCCTTTCCGCAAGCATCTTGCACATGTTTTTCATATTCCTTGTGCCACTGCCCAAAACTTGTGGTGAGAGAAAAAAAAAATCTTTCAGTGAACAAAGCCAGAAAGAGAGAATATAAAAAAGCTTTACATTACTCCGAAAGCTCGTGTCGGCTAGCCGACCAAAAGTGAACAATTTTCTTTCCACAGGGATGAGACAACTGTATAGATTTATTATCTGTGGCTTAAATATACAAAATAAATATTTCTAAGTAAAATATAAATAAAGTCGAAAGACATAGATTGTTCTGAGCTAGATGAGCCGAGAATTAAATTTTAATGGTTCTGGGCTAGATGAGCCGAGAATTAATTGTTAATGGTTGGAGAAGAAGTCTCCGAACGCTTAGGAAATAAAACACGTCTTACTTTTGATAGATCTTTATTTTATGAAGATGTGAATCCAACTGTGTCAATCTGCTCTACGCACTAACCTCGTAATCTCTGTACCTTGTAAAACAGCTGGGTTTTCTTTACATTGGTACGTATATGGTCATTGACCCTGCCTTGCATTTATGTGCCATACTGTTTATTTATAATACACTAATATTATTACATTTGCTAACAATGCCCCCTACTTTACATTGTGGGAACGGGATGGCTCTATCGCTGATTGCTCTTTCACTTCATGTGTTGACAGCACTCCCATTTGATTGAAGGTGAATTGTGGATTTAGCGTAGGTGTGAGTGAGTCGACATGTTCTTCGGCCTGCTGCCTGTCATTCTGACCATTTGGCAGATCATTGGTCTCTGACATTTGTTTTCGTTGCAAACAAATTTTTAGTGGCGGCGCATATCCTTCGTTCGCGCTGCAGCAAGAAAGAAGTGGATAACCCAGGATGAAGTTTAATACTCGTAAATATTGTTGGGAACCAACATAGATACTATAAGAATTTTAAGTTAGTGTAAGATTGTTAAGTAATTTTAAGCTAGCATTTAAGCATTTTTTGTTAGTATGTAAGAGTTAATGATTAATATAATAAAATGCATTTAAAACTAACTTCGAGTTAGTTCGAGTAATTTTCAAAATTTCTGAAGGGGAAATGGTCTGGAAAGCAAAACTACTATAAGGCAAGGGTTCAACATGTTCGCATATGGAAGGACAAGTACAGTAAATTAAAGGGACATAAGTCGGCTATATACTGCAACCAATATTAGCAAAATAACGGTTAAAAGCATCAGCAATAGCCAACTTGTCATGCACTTCAGATTTATCAACAAGTAAAAAAGTAAGTTTTTTGAAGCAGAAGATCTATTTAGTACAAGGTGGGGCAAAATTAATCATAAAATTTTGTTTTTGAATTGTTTTTTTAGTAAATAAAAGAAAATGATTTTGTTTCGGTTAATTGGGAAAGATGATATCCGTCAAATGGCTGCCGCCAGTGTTGATACACATTTGTGCCCGTTTTAGCGCATTTTCCATGACTTTCCGCAAGATTTCCGGTGATATCTGGTCGCATTCCTGTCGAATATTCTCCTTAAGGGCTGCTAATGTCTGAGGCTTGTTGGCATAAACCCGATCTGGTCATGTCAAATCGCCAAAACGGGAGATTACACGACCAGGAAACACTTCCTTCACAATAACCATTGTGGCTCGTGCTGTGTTTGCGATTGCACCATCTTGTTGAAACCACACATGTTCAGCAAGCCCCGGTAGTAAGAAGTCGTTTGTCATGGCACTGTAACGTTCGCCAGTAACAGTGACCGTATTTCCGAGAGCGTCCTCAAAAAACTACGGTCCAATCACTCCTCCCGAGTGAACGCCGCACCACACAGTGGCTTTGAGTGGATGTAATGGCTCTTCGTACATCACACGCGGATGTTCAGTGCCCCAGAAACGAAGATTGTGCTTATGGATGTAACCCCTTCAGTGGGAATGCGCCTCATCCCTCATGATGATTTTCGACACAAAATCGTCCTCTTCGTTGTTGAGATTGAGGATGACTTTACAGTAATTCACACGCGACTGATGGTCAAGAGGCATTAACTGATGCACTGTTTGCATTTTGTACGGGAACATGTGTAAGTCTTTCACTAAAATTCGCTGTAAGGTCCGTATGGTGATGCCCAATTGCGTGCCCCGTCGTCTGGTTGATATTTCCTCGTTCTCAGCGACATCGGCAGCCACAGCTGATCTCGTTTGGTTCCACTCTGTTCAAGTCGAGTACCTAAGCGCCGGAATGTTTGCCGACACGATTAGGAAATGGACGTCGAAATTCACGCTGCGCTAACACCACCGACTGATTATTGGTCAAAAACATCGCCACAATTATTCCACACTCTTGCGGCGTATAGCGCTCCATTGCTTGTCTGTTTGTATACTGCAGCTGCTTAGTTCACAAATGTCAAATATGATTGACGTACGGCGCCATTTGCAAAAAGTATACCATCTTCCGATAGGGTGAATAATTCTGCGCACCTTGTATTATTAAGTACCTGCCATTCATCTTTTAGATTACCATGTGCAGAAGTGATAAGAGCACGGTAATAACTATCCTGGCAAATAGGAATTTGTTTTTTTAGAGCGACACATAGTTCCTTGTATTTTCTTTTAAGACCTTGGTTATTAGGATATTTATTGCACTTAATTCTAAGTCTATTTTTGGCCACAACTTTGTTGAACAATGTCCTAGATATCCAAGGTTTTAACCAATTTTTTTGAGGGGAGTGAAGAAGAACCGGATAGGATGTGTTTCTTTAGAGAATTAATGAAAATTGAATAGGCAAGTCAGGAGTTACTAGCAGTGCAAAGGTCTTCTCAAGACTCATGGCATAAACAATATTTTAGTTTATCGAAGTCAACGATAGATATTTTGGAAAGGAATTAGATCTGCAAACTGTAGATATAGGGATTAGGAATCTTATCATGCTGTAGTCAGTAATTTCGAGATCAAATACACACCATAAATATAATCCAAGCAACTCCCCGAAGCATATTATTATACAATTGATATAATATATAAAAATTCATAGATTAATGCCTGCATAACATAGTCATGCACTATTGGCTCTCGCAGGAACGTCTTTATATTGGATACCAGCCGGCGGGTTAACAAGTATTATACAATATTTCATCTGTATTTTCTGTATTTCCGGAATCGGTTAGACTTTAAGGTCGATTAAAATGCTCTTCTATGAGACAGATTTGTCACTGTCGCGAGCAAATTCAGAATTTAAATTTCCTCTTTGTAGAGGGACGAGCACATTACAATATACCCTCCTCCTTGTACAATCAGCAGTAAAGATCCCTCCAACATCTACTCCTCAAACTCCATCTGAGAGTGTATATCTAGGACTGTCCTTCCGACGCCCAATGACCACATGCCCCTCGCATAAATCAAATCCGGTTACCTACTGTTTACACACTATTGATTTTTGTGACTTAATTAAACGGCAAACATTAATTTGCCTCCATTGGTTGGTTTGTAAATGAAATAATAAAAATAATATTCTGCCACATGTAAACAAGTGAGTTGGATACGCGTGCCGTCACCCTCTAGGTTACTCCCATGCACTCGCAGTGTATACCAAAAGTAATCCCACGTGCGGTAAAGCCATGGCGGCCACAGAGAGTTCATAGAGTCCTTGCCACAGATAATCGGATCAGAAAAATAATTATTTTAAAATTCTACAATTATGGGTTAATTGGAGCGGAATGCTTGTGAAATATGAGCAGAAAGTCAGTCAGATATGGATAGCCTGGCTGACTTGAGCTGAGTTACGTCTGAGGATGATGGGGGATAGTAGCTTTGTTGGTGACCCTGGATAAGGGCGATGGAATCAGTGTTGATTGTTTGTAATCGGCAGATGAGGAGTAATTTTTTTCCAATTATTTGAGCCTAATTCTTGGAGTTCCAGTGGATAGACATGACATTTTTTTTTTCAGTTTGCTTGATGGTGTTGGGTTGATTTACCACCGACCCATGAAAGTATTGTAATAGCGGATGAGTAAATATTATCCGGGGAAGGACAGTTGTTGCGTCGTAGTTTTAAGTGATTTGTACATACATATATGCGGGTTAAAATCCACGTGAAATGAACGGGACGCAAGTTGATGTGAAATCAATAGTCAAGAAATATTGGAAGGAGTGGATGGTTGGCTTATTATCAAGGCACCTGCTTCCGTAAAGTTCATAAATAACCAAGAATTTGGACTGTTGGTAGTTACAGTTCTCGTGGATGCAAACCATTTAGTCTATACCCACAGGGACTGACCAGGACCACAACAAAAAATTGTTTTTAATAACTGCTACCAATGAGATGGTTGAGTTTCCCTTATAATTATGCGTGCATGCTACCTCGAGGCCTTTACCAATTACACTTTCCCTTTAGATAGGGATAAAATTGAATTAAGCTGCAGCGTTAATATTCACTCTACATGTATAAGCCATCTCATGCGTGCTTTCCGGACCGCGTCGATGTCGTTGTGACTTTCTGTGCCGCTTCTTCTTGAGAGAATATACTTTCTTTTGCCCTCCTACACAGTTAAACCCATTTTCTTTGCTCTTCTTTTGAAATACTAGCAAATGCATCAGCATTCAAGATAATTGACAAATTTCATTTCAGGAGATTACAAAGCGATTTCACAAAAATTTATACATGGATGGCTCAATAATTGGCGAGTTAAAAGGTTCTCCTCCCTTTTCAATCGAAAAGATACTAATGTTCCACTCATTAGTCATACTTGCCTTTGACCAAATCCACTCTACTCCTTGTATTTCCCTTTATTGAAATTTACCATTCCTTCGCACGAAAATGAGGAAACGCTTGACTGATCAACTCAAGTACTTGCTGCCTTATGCGGCCGTATGCCGGTCACTCAAATAGAAAGTTCTCCGCGGTGTCGTAATACCTCCTACAACAGAGATCACAGTCAGTTTTGGCACTTACGCTGTACGTTAGAAATATCAAAAAGCATTCGTTTTATCCGCTGTGATATTGAACAGTCATACCATGTCCAGTTATGCTCACAATTGGCTGAAAAATAAGGATGCATATGGCCTGCACTAAGGTACAGGTTCAAATAATCTCTCCCCTTAACCAGCAAGTTCATCGGCGATCCGATTCAGACCCATACCAATCCCAGTTAATTCAAGCTTCCAACTGCATCGGAAGTAGTGACATAGTACAGTCTTAAAAGTAATTAGGCCATTAGGCCATTCCTATAGACACAGAAACTTCGATCTCATTTAGAGATTACACGTGACATAGTTTATTGCCATCAGGACTTCGTACATACTCGTATATCTTTTCTCGGAAAGCAGATGTAAGTTTTCCTAACAAGTAGTGAAGTCGTCCTCCAAAAAGGCACAAGAGCTGCATCCTAGATTAGTACTTTCACAGAAACAGGAATTTTATCGTTATTGGCCTTTAAGAGCGGAATTAGAAGACGGTCGGCGCGTAAGGTTTCATAGTTCTGCCCCTGATGTGAATATCAACAAGAGAGAGTCTAAGGCCGAGCCAAATATGCTAAGGAAAGCCCCATCCAGCCGAGACATACCGATCTTGGGAGCATGGTAAATGCAGCAATGTCAACCGATACATAGAATAGAATTGGTCTTATTCGTGTATCACTGTAAGCCTGCAAACTGTTGTAAGACTAATCCGACAGAAATGACAATCAGATCTCCTGTTTACCATGAATTGTCGATAGCACCCTTAATGTCTATGAAATTTTCCACAGTGTATTCCTTTTTGTTAAGTGCACGAAGCCTAATCACGATTTTCATGTCCTTCAGAATGTAATTTGCCACTCTGATTGATCTAAAGCTCTTGCCGAGCGTGTTGTAATATTTCCAGTACAAAGGCTTACCGTTTAAAAGGAGTTCGGAGTGTTTACCTGGAGTGGGATTGTCCCTCTCGGACAGCGCAAATTATCTGGGTGCAATTCTGGACAAATATCTGAATTGGAATCTTAACGTAGCAGAAAGAATCAAAAAGGCATATAATGCTCTTTTTATCTGCAAAAGAACGGTAGTAAAAAGTTGGGGCTTAAAACCTGCTAAGATCCATACTTACATATAGCGCACTAGTATAGTAGAAAGCAACAAAAAAGAAGACGGTTTACGGAAAATTTGTGGTTCAAAGAACGGCTTCCATGGCCATTACAAGTGCGTTCCGTATCACCCTTGCAGCAGAATTTTTCACGTTTCTGCACCTAACTCCGCTTGCAGTGCGATACGACTCAGTAATTTGGGTCACTTCAAGAGCAATAGTTTCAGACACGGCACGGTTCGAGTGGAGCTACTGCCAGGTAATCCAATTCTAACGGATGAAATTCCTTCCTTGGTCGACTTTAGAGAAGGAGGATATATCAGGTCAAATGAAATTGCAATTTTAACGGCCGGTTAGAAAACAGAAGAAGAAAGAGGTTCTGGTAGAAGGCCCAGAACTAAGAGTGTCTATAAAACTACCGGACTCAAGCAGTGTCTTCCAATCAGAGGTTCCGACTGTCCTCAGGGAGCCTGAGCTAATGCAGATGAGATCGATATCCGAAAAAGATATCACTACCTACATCGATAACCAGGCCGCATTTAAGGCTATAGAATCGACCAAAATCAATTCCGATACAGTCAGGGGCTGTCGCACAGAGCTCAAGGCATTATGCAGTCAGAAGCAGGTGAGACTGTGCTGGGTGTCAGGACATTGCGGTATAAAATGAAATGAACAAGCGGATGAGCTTGCACGAAGAGGAAGGCTACTCGATAATAGTGTGTTTGCTAACATCAAACCACCCCTTTGCATATTATGGGGCACTCTCGAGGAAAAAATAATAAAGACTACCAACTTAAGGTGATCACGTCTTGAAGGACACAGGGTATCCACGGCCGCTTTTTGACGGCAATAGATCTAAGAAGTTAATAAAATTAAACAGGCATAAGCTTACTCGTAGGACAATAATAGGAATCCTAACAGCACACTGTCTCCTGCGGCAATACGTAAGAAGACTCAAATTGTCAGATACGGATATTTTCAGATTATGCGGTGATCTGCAAGCTCTTGAGGACATAACACACATACTGTGTGAATGCGAGGTAATATTTTTAGGGAAATATTTTTCGAAAACCTAGAGGAATTAGACAGCACAAACTTTAAAGGCCTTCTTGCCTTTTTGCGAAGACATTGGATGTTTCACCAGGGAGACTGTTTAGGTGTTTGTCCTTTGAATACAAATTCAACTGAGTCCACAGGGATCGCTGCCTAGTGCTGCCTAGTGTATGTGCGAGGGCATATCCAACACACCCCTGTTTTAACCTAACCTAATCTAACAGCCTAGAGCCTGAGACGGAGAATCTCTGCTTTCGAGTTCGGAAAGGTACCAATATCTTCTGACTGTCTCTAGTCGGGCTGATTTGCAACCGGCTTGACTAGCTTGCTGGCTTTTATTAATGCATTCTTCGAAATCCGAGTTAGATCATTATATTCTTTCCGATTCGATCCTTAAAGATTTGAGTCTTCAAAGAAATCTCAAGTCTCTCTCCTTAGACCTTTTCGATTTTAATTATGTAGTCGGGGTAAATCTGAGTTTTCACCATGGAACAGGCAGGAGGGGTTAGTACAAAACACTTGCTGAAGCCACATTTACGGTTCAGAATGGTCACTTCTACCTTCCGTCTTGTTCTGAATTTAGCTGGAGCATTGGCGGTTGGCTTTTCTCAAATTTCTCCACTTGGGAAGGGTCGAAACTTCGCATTCTATTCTCAATTCCATGAATCTGTGGTCTGACATGTAAGCCTCCGACAGTACTACTATGGAAGTATACCTGCTGGGTAGCATTAACACTTAGTGTCTTGCATTCGCAGAAAGAAATGAGTCGCTATATACTCTCTACCAAGCCATCTCCACCTGTCCTATATAGATCGATATGCAGGTTGTCCACCCGAGGGCCTTTTATACTTCCGAATTTTCGGTCTGGTGGACGGAAGTAGTGGTCCAATTTGAATGCTTCGTTTCGAGAGACACCGGAGCTTACGCCATCCCCGCCACTTAACAGTCTGCAGATGTTGTTTTCACGTATGTTAAATACATACTATGATTTCTATTCGGGTTTCTTTGGGTTTTTACCTTCTTAGTATGTTAAGTCTTACGAATATTGTTCCTTAAGTAGCACTCTCCATTTCCTCTATCGCTCGGCCTGTAGGGGGGATATGCCTGCCCACACTGTTCATCAAACCAGGGAATTCTTGGCATCAATCCGACAGATCTTCATGACTAGTGAAGGTTGTGAAGGCATAGATGTTGAAGTTATGGTTGAGGCTTGCACTCCAATATGATTGTATAATATTTGCCGTCGGTATTGTGTTAAGGATATTCGACTTACGAGTAGTCCCCTGGGCACAAGAAGATAGTGAGCTGAATTTATATTCGCTAGATCGAAGGGTTCGGAAATGTATGGTCTATCGAAGTGACAGTGAAATGACTTGAACACCGTCATGCCCGTTGGGATGTTTGGATATGGATATTTTGATGTTGAGACGGCGTGCCATTTGCTGTCATATTTCACTTCGCAACAGAGTCAATCTGTCTGAGTTAAACACGGAATATTAGTGTATAAAACTTAAAACGCAATTGCCGGGCTTCATTTTCAATTGCTTTATTGTGAAATATCTATGACAAGTCTACGAATAGCATTGTGTTAGTTGTATTCTTGATTTTCTCCTTCGCATTCAAGATAGCCGCATTATTCAACATTGCATGGTCGTCTAAAGACTTGCTCTCTCTCATTAATCCAATTTGTGGCAACTTAAAAAAAAAAAAACAGTTGGTTTCTGTGTAAATGAAGCTCCTTATTATGAAAACCTTTCTAAACTTACTCCATTTGGATCCAACGATTACCGGACATGATGCATGAGTTGTTCTCCAATCACCCTCCCCTCTTGAATCTAAATTGTACCAAAGCAGGCAGGAACCCTTCTTCGGATAGATTCCTATATCGATTGCAGTGAAAACGGTAGCACCACCTTGTTCCACATCACTCAACTTAGGAAGATATGTCTAAAATCTATCAAGAGATCCTGAATTTGAGTAGATACTTACATAAAATAGAACTGTGGCAATCCGATCACTTTCTTCATGTTCCTAAAAATGTTGATCATACATCTGTCAGATATTTCGTGGAAGAAATACAAACCAGCGGTACTTACCTTTGGAAATTCAAAATAATCCGTATGGGGGTAGTAGTGTTCTCCAGCACCATAATTCATCACATTTAGCAAATTGCTTTTTTCTAGGTCAAATCCAGTTAAATCCTCAACCTTTTGACTTATCTTGTCAGAAAACCAATTTGACTGATATTCAAAGGTTGTGGATTTACTGCTGCGGTAAAATGTTGCGAGGATACTGGTTCCATTGCCAGCATGAACATGAGATCGAGCGATATTCGTTACAGCCGCTGTTTTAAGTGTTTCCATTTCGTAGTCAGTCATCACGTCATGGTAGAATACCATGTACGGATCGAGGCTAAGGATTTCCATTTTGTAGGGCGCCAATCTCAGAAACGGATGAGTTGTGCGATTGTAGATGCAGTACAGGTTGGGCATACGTGGGCGCATTTTACTACGACAAGCTTCTCGGAACATTTCTACATATAGTGAATTCTAAAAATAATCGAATATTGGTACTGAAAGCAGTAGGGTTTAACAATACCGCTTACTATTGATTCTGGATTCAAAACTGCTTCAGATGAGTCAGATTTTTCTTGATCTGCAGTGGAATCGTGGGGTTCAAGTTCTAGCAGGTAACTTAGGATACTTACTGCTTCTTTCGAGTTGGCTTATTTTCATAAAAGAAATTCAAGGAAAATAAATTACTAGAAGTGCAATATCCTTCTCGATTCTATCTACATGGGAACCTAGTTAGTGGTTGAGGCGCCGTGAGAGCGTTTATGAGAACACTTAAATCAAGTTAGGCAAAGCCAACAAATGCTAAGCACCAATCACTAAACGCACCAGAAAATATAAATGCAATCTTTAATATGAGACTTTAATCACTTCTTAGCCTTCTTATCCCAAACAACGAGTATTAAAATTGGCGTAGGACAAACACATCTACATCCGAGTTTTGACAGGCAGTATCAGAGAGAAGATTTCATCAAAAAGTCTGCTTTGCTACAGAAGAAGACGACACCTGCTTCTTAAGGCTACGAGCTCCCAAAGGGGAATGAACAACCGCCTCAGTGAAAGAAGACGAAGCAACACAAGAAGTGGACCCAAATTAAGGCAGGCTTTGGTTTTAAAGCAACAAAGGCAAGGATACATTTGACGGGGACTTATGGCGAATTATGAATAAGCTACTACTGAATAAACATCAAGACAACCGACGACGCGTCATTAATACAAATTGCTGTGGTATAATACAAAGAATGAGGATTGCACTTGCTGGCTAATGGCACTTGATCACGAATTTCTGAAGTTGATCCTTCGATTACTGATGGAGAGTTGTTCAACAAAATGAATGAACTGATTTTTTTATTTGAAAGGCTATTTTTGTATGGGCGTACACAGATTTTCTGCACTCATTTATTGGGAACTCAAGGGCCCTTCCCCCTCTGAGCAGATCCTAGAATTCGGAAAACATCCCTTTAACGTTGAATTGTCGAAAATGAAGTCTAACCAACTAATTTCAAGTGCACCAGTGGGTGCTCGAATTTAGGATGATAGACACCAGTATTATTATTAATATTGTGAAAGACGATGACTCACCTCATAACTGAAGCCTGATCCTTCGAACCTTTCCACCTGTCAATTCGTAGTGCCAGTATATCATCAGATATGAAGAAAATGTAGTACGAGTAATCCCTAGATCCATTCCAAGAGAACTGGTCGTTTCCCATTTCTCATCGACAACCGACGGCCTGTCAGTAGTGTGCAATTGCAAGGTCAGTTTAGCAGTAAAAGAAGAAGAATAGAAACGTCAACAGAGCCGTGCATGCTCTAATTTTGTAGCACCCAATGTATCCTGCACGGAAAATTCTAACATTGTCAGAAACAATTAAAAGAACGAGCGGCTGAAATTGACGTCATCTATTCGACCTTCTTTGACAATCCTGCCGCGCCGATACGAGTATAATGCCTGCTATGTTGAATGAGGTTAACTTAAAGATCCGCGCCCTAAACGTTTACCAAATAATTAGGATCAAGAGAGGAATTTTTTTCAGAATCTGGGTGTTGCAAGCCTGCGTCAAATGCATTTCTCTTCATGGTCGAAGGCGAGTGTATGTAGAGTCCAGAATTTATTCGTTGCCTTCAGCTTCAACATGAAGAAAATTGTTACTTTCTAGCTGGAAACCTTAACGCTAGACAATTCGAGATGGGGAAATAATCCGCCGAACAATAGGGACAACCAGCTACACTACTATATATATATATTTAATTAAGTAAAAACTAGAGTTGTACACGACAAGAATTCTATCCCTCCCATCAGCTGGTTCGTTTCAGGACCTGATTCTAACAGACAAAAAACTAGAAATGACGAATGCGGATCGAAATACATGACACGGTTCTCGAGCGTTGAAGTACTACATGAGTGATTAGATTCGCGGCCACAATATGCGGCCAATATATGCGAAACACAGTTGGAGCAGTATGATCAAGCGTATTCTTCTGATGACCGTAGAACGCACACCGTTGTCGAGCGTTTCGCATCTTTAAGCGTAATTTATATTTAAATGGAATTGATCCCCCGACTAAGAAAAGAAAGCTCTCAAGGGACAATAAAACTCGAGCTGTAAAATGCAGTAGTCCAAATACGAGGATGTTATGGCAGTTAAATAAATTGTTCATGCGGAAAGATCACAATGATATTCAATACGACCGAATTCCACAAACGCCAGAAAGCAGATAGACACTATTGAATTTTGGCACAAGTCCCGAAAGTGCGACGGTCTTTTCGTGGTGGAGGAGAAAGTGGATTTGCTCGACGCCTCTTTGAAGGTCATGTATACGATGAACGATCCTGTTTACCATAACCAAGATATTGATAACAGGACGTACGTGAATCACTAATATCTGCGCAACGAACTTCAAAATTCCGAGAATCACGGTTTCACTGTCTTCAGTGAAAAAAAGGCGGGAAACGTCATCATTGCAATGTGAAGAGATGAATTCCTGTACACCTGGGCTTAGTAAGAAACAGAAAGTCGTCAGGAATAAATAGAACCGCAAACGTTGCATTAAAACTCCTGCCTATAACAATGCGGCCTATATAACAATGCAGAGACCTGCGTGCTGCGTGGTGATTGTCCACTAGTGTCCCATAACTTGGATTGGCTCATAAATGAAGCTTAGGCCATGTATATGCTGTCATCCAGGAAGCTCACAACATAAACGAAATGCACAGAACATCATAGCTATAATTTTGAGGTAGTAAGGGGCTTTGTGTTCCCCGTCAGATGAAGGTATCCTCAGTCGTTTCGAGAGAAAAATCTTTGACGGGCTTTAGAGTAAAAGATTCAACGACGAACTATGCGAGCAGTACAATGATATCGACCTAGTTAGAAAATAGTGAATAAGTCGCTTAACATGGCTAGGACATGTAAAGCGGATGGAAAACAATGCTCCGGCCCGAAGATTATTCGAATCAAACCCGGATGGACAACGCAATAGAGAAACACCTCACCCTAGGTCGTGCGCAGAAGTATTGATAGAAACGACGTCAACCGGCTTGGACTGCGCAACTGGAGGTAGTTTGCTAAAAACCGGATTAACTTGGAGGCTTGTTAGTTGAGGCCCATATTCACCCCGAAATGTAGCGCCACCTAAACAAGTAAGTAAGCAAGGAAGTATTTAACAATGACCATTGCATATCATCCGACACATGCATCATACGAGTAGGTCTTATTCCACAAAGGGATAAAGAGAGAACGAACCCAGCTAATCTTCGGTCATTTAGTTTACTTATGGACATATGCAAGATATTCGGTAAAATAGTCAATGGAACGCTGATAAGTTGAGGAAATTAATATAATTTCGCAGAGTCAGTTTAATATTAGGTCGACGTATGGCATTACTCATGCTGCATCAAAACAGCAGAGTAAATACAAGAAGCAGTGAACTTCATTGATTTGGAGATAGCCTTAAATACCTTGAAGAGTCTTTAACATTAAAAATGGCTTACGACAAGGAGCGGTGATTTCCCTGATGCTATTTAACATTTACACAAGCGATGTAGTAATCGCTCAATCATATGGATTAGTGACGTACTCGTACATATCGGGTCCAAAAACCGTAGCCATCAGTACTACTCTGCAAAGTGATTTCGATAATATTATTGTAGAAATCAATTTTCAATAGTCGGAAACAATCTTGTTTAGAACTCCATTGAGATGGGATTCGAAATTCTGGTATCATTTGGCAGTACGGTCTGACATTGGCCCTAGAACGCAAAGCACGATACCTTAGTATCTGAGTTGATAAGTATTTGCGTTTTGAGAAACATATGTCATCTTGCTGGGGCAATAAGGCTTTAGCCCTGACAAGAAAGCTCTTTAACTGCAGTCAACTTGCTTCCAGGGTGACGGTCATATGCTATGTAGCCCTATTCAGATGGAAACTATCAGAGTATTTAAAAGGCATTGTTTAAGGATCTGTACAAAACACCATAACCAGAGAGTAAACCAACTATCCCGACAAAATCCTTCACGATGCCGCTCGTTTGAATAGGATTGACAATTTCCTGACAAAGCTGATTTGAAGACATGATATAACGGTAATGAACAAAGAAAATAGCCTGTTCTTTGGGGCTTATTTTCCCAATGAAAGTAGCCATGGGAGCTCACTCCTATCGGGCTTCTACTGCCTGAGACGTTTATCCATATTGATGCTGCAGAGTTATTCCAAGATAGGGATGCTATCCAGGTAATATACCACCGCGGTAGAAGGGACAGGTAGCACATCTTCGACAGGCACGTCGTCAACGCTCAGGAACTCCTCCGTTCTAGTCTCGCGATTGTGGACAGGTATTGGATCCGTACTGTAAAATAGTAGAATGAGTTCTGGTGGCTTCGGGAAGTCGTAAGAGTTGATGCCGTCTCCTAGGTTAGTACCAGAGAGCTGCAACGGGTACTTTGTACTTGTGTATACCCGATCAATGACTCAGATTTGGTTTGAAGCAATCACTTTCGTTGAGCAAGGAATACTCGTTTGCTCATGAACTTAAAAAATGCATGTTGGTTGAAGCATTCGAGTCATGCAGATACATGCAGATATTTGCGTTTGTTCGCGTGGTTGAACACACTCGAGACAATAGAGATACTCGAAACACTCGAATATACCATACACTCACGATGAATTCATGCATATGGAGGCATCCATCCGTTCGGAAACATTCATTCGTGACGAGACATACACGAGATTAAAAATCAGTAATAGTACACTACCGCACGAACTCGAAAAAATAATGTCGTGTCTCATACATGTTTGCCCAAGAATTTTTGTTAGAAGTGCGCAGCTTGAACGAGCATACATCTACCATGCGTTCGATTCACTTGTATCGAATTTTTGACGACAATGATCGAATCGACACGATCATACTCAATGCAGTTCTTTGGTTAGTACGTAACTGAGGGAACGTACTCATGCTAGTCACAAATCAGATTAAGGATAGTGAGGTGACATAGCATCTAATCTTTCCCCTAAAACAAATTCTATATATGAATGATAGATAAGATCAGTCGCAAGATAATTTTTAGGCTGGATGGCAAATGTTTAAGAAATTGAGATAGTGGACAAAGTCACATTGATCCAGTTGGACACTACTGGCTAAAAATAGTATTTCAAACGCCTGAAATTTAGACCCGATATTGGAAGGAATTCCATCATCATAATATATCTTACCTTAAACAGTGCTTGAACTGCATTTCCAGCAGCAGCTGCGGAAACGTGCTTACTTCAATCAGGCATTATACCGACAAAACCTATTTCAGAGTATGTACCGAACTAATCAGCTGATCTTAGCCATATTTATACGAGTAAATGAAATTCGACGAAGGAATTTCGACCTTTATCAGTCTTAGCAGTAGAAAAATCTGAACTCCAAATCCAATTGCGTTTGAAAAGGAAGGAAGTACAGCGTAGTTAAGACCTGGCAAACTTCATCAATGCTTTGTGCACCAATCTGTTCCGACGGTAAATCCATTACGATATTGATATTCATAACGATATTGATATTCATATGCAATTTATAGCAACATACCCTGAATATCCTACACGGTTTCTTGATTACACCGAATGAAAGATCCACTCAGCAGTAAAAAAGGATACTTTGCTGTCCGGAATAATATTAAATATACATGAGCGTTGCAATGCAGCAAACTTCCAAATTGTACGAGTAATAAAGACCCCTAAAAAGGAATTATGTCGTGCATCGACGGCATACTTGCTGACACGACAAAGATTCTGAGAACCATCACATTTACAACGCAGTAATGTAAGAGCTTCCCGGAGAGGTGGAGTGAATGTACAATCATCAAATGGCCGAAAAAAGCCAAAAACCAGTGATGAACTGCGGAAACTGAGCGAGTTTATGTTTTCTACGGCTGTCGGAAAAGTGGTAACAAAAACGGTCCTAGACAGTACTATTGATAGTGACTATGGAGAACTCTAACAGTGCTAATATGAAATGCAATGGTAAGACCTTACCCCTTTATGACTACCTACCACACGGAAGATCCGTCAAAACCCTCATCAATTTAAATTAATCGACATGAACTGAACTTAATTATGAGACAAGAATTTACAATAAATCTTGAACTTACCTTCCTTGGCTAACACAAGTGCATACATGTGTAAGATATTTTCTTTCTCGAAATCAAAAACTTCATTTATCGGGTCATCGTGCTCGAACAAATTTAATGCAGCATAGAACCAGTTGCCTGCATCCCGAAAGAACCCTTTTCGATACAAAAAGTATCCCATTGCAAAGCAATCGATTGGCGAAAGGTTTGCTCTATCGGTAAAGGTATAATCTAACTACTTATCTTCTCGTTTGACAAGTATGGTAGCATACCATACCTGTACTGGACTCCGTATAACATTCCCTGTGCCATATCCATTGGAATCATTCCATATGTGTTCTGAATTCGGTACATAGAACTTGCTACTTCATCCATATCCTCGAGTGTAGGCAGAGAATCTCTTTTATTTTTGATTATATTCAGATACTCTGAAAAAAGAAAAAGTCTATAATAACATCCCTTATGGCCACTGGTCAACATAGTACACACCACTTCCAATAGGTTTCTCTATATACTCAACCAAATGCACCCAATCCTCGTGCATGCGACGTATCAGAGAAAACAATTGCAATGGATTCATAAGATACTTATCCACATCAGAATGGGCCTTCATATTTTCTTCTCTCATTAGTTGTAGATTACTGGAAACAGAATAAGCAAGTTAAACCTATCGCCTGTACAAATTGCAACTCACCTTCGAACCATTTCCACTTTATTCGAAACAACATCGAGATAATGTTCAAAAGTATCGATGAGGAAGGTTTCGGTATGCACCAGATTTTTTAACTTGGAAATAGGTGTTAAGATTTCTCCTTGCATACAAATTTGTCCGAAAATATTGAGGAGGATGATTGTTGGTAGTAGAAAATGCATCTTCACTAAATGAACACCCGATGGCGAGAACGTCAGCAAGTTAACTGTGGCAGACCTCTAACTCATCTTTTTGACCGCAAATTGGAAACGAACAGATTACACAGTTTAATATCTGTAGATACATAGATACTTATGTGTACATGTAAATAATTGATGTAATTGGCATGAAGCGCAACTGCAACTCAATTATTTGAAAGCGATAATGACAAATACTTGGAACTGTGGGACCCAAAAGGGGACTGGTTTGTTGTATTCATTGATTTTCAGCTGTGAAGGTCTCTGTCATTTAAATGTTTGTTTATGCTTTTCACTGGGTTTGGGGAGGGGGTTTATACTGAGTTTTCCACTAAGTCTCTTGGAATAAGCCACATAACCATCCCAATCCTTTTTAATCGAATCCGAAATACTCGTAACGCAGAGGGTGCTATAAGTTAGTAGGCGAACTCTGAATACAAAAAACCTTTTCTCAGTACCATTATCTCCTTTGATTGCTGAATGCAGATACAATCAATATAAAAATTAATGCAACCCCAAATATGTTAAACAATAAAGAAGCAAGCGGCCAAGGAAGAACTATGTAAAATGGGATAGATCGACAGCAGAAAATAGTAATCACTATGCGAGTCCAGAAGCAGAAGGCTGCTAATCGTTATCTTACTCACTTATTTGGACAGCTCTTATAGCTCACAACTTACAGCCTGACAATACTTTGCCAGCACATCTACCTAGAGGAAGGTCATGCAGCATTAATAGCCACAATAGAAGGACTAGCAAACCCTAGGAATTACAAACAAAGATACGAATACATCCTATTGTACTAAAAATGCAACAAAGCATGAAAACACATTTCCAGATAGACTTTCAGAAAGCAAGGATAAAATATGGCAAATGCTTTGATTTCAGGATAAAACTATATTACGTGCATCTTCTCATCTGTGACAAATAAATCCCAATCCGATAGAGTCGGAGCCTACATAATGGAAGGTAATAGACTAGTAGCTCAGTGATTATTTGGTTCCAAATGCAAGATTATTTATCTGCAAAATTGGCTTAAGCTTCAATCCAAAGTTTGAAAATATAGACGAGATAAGAGCAACTTAAGAGTGGACTTATGTGATATCTTCGGATTTGCTTTTAATCCTTTTTCATTCGATCATCGAAATTAAGTAGCGTTGGGCGCAGGACTTGAGCGGCAGATTGCATAGGAACCGTATACCAATCAGTGCTGTGGACATTGGCAACTTGTGGATCTTCTGAGATTCATATCTTATCTGGTTGTTCAGCAGTATTTTCTCCACAGACTTTTATGTTAAACATAGAAGCAATGGATCCAAACGGTATTCAAAGTAAATTAGTTGCTGATCAGTTAGTTACGAGCTGACCGAACAGAATGAAGCCGTACATCTATACCTTCAAAGTTTTTAGTTAGTTTACCTACTTACCAACTTAAATTACAGTTACAGTTCTGGGTGGGCCTTAGTCTCAACCAAAAAACTTCTACAGTCAGTTCAACTCCAATTTCGTACGCTAAACTGGTTGAGGTCCCCTTCCACGTGCGTGCAACACCTGAATCGCGGTATTCCTCTATAGCGCTGTCCTTCGAGGGCGGATTCAACCGCAGCATTAGTGATCATCCGCTCTACATGATTTAGCTATCTCAGTAATTGGGCTTTCACTCTTCTGGTTACGTCTATGTAGCTGTACAGCCCGTACAGTGCATCGTTGTATCTCCTCCTCCACTCACCGCCTTTGCACACAGGATCGAAAATCACCCGAAGAATTTTCGTCTCAAAGAGCACCCTCATCCATTTTTGATAAAGTCCATGACTCTCCGCCACTTTTGTTTATCGAGATAGGGCCTTACTACTCAATTACCCTCTTAGAAGAAAGAAAAAGCGATTGGCAAGACTAACTTTACATTTTATTTCTGCTCAGATGTTATTGGCAGAATTTATAGCAGATCCAAGGTAGAGACAAAGTCCTTAACTACCTCGAGGACTGTAACATTCTATTCAATTCGTGGATTTTGTGTGTCCCTTCTTGTTAATAGCATATACTTGGTTTTGTTCCCACTTACCACTAAAGCCATTTTGGCTGCTTCCGTTTCAATGTTAGCGAACAAACTGGTGAAAGCCCCCAGAGGTCTGCTAATTGTGTCCATATCATCGGCGTACGCTAGTAGTTGCACAGACTTTTGAAAGACCATGCTTCCAGTGTTCCCTTGCTCTTGCAATGGTGGATATCAATTTGGATTTCTTCAGTCCAATCCAGGCTCTGTCGGAGTGTGAACATTTGCCGATTGCGAAGTTTTCAGGTCTGAAATCGCCTATCAGGTTATTGACGAAGGGTTTCAGAAGTTAACGCAATATGGCAGATAAGGTCTTGAACACAATTTTGTGGAGGCTTCTGCCTCTATAGTTGGCCAAGTTGACGGGTCACCTTTTTTGTAGATCGGGCAAACGATGCAGGGATTCAGTTTATCAGGCATACTCTTCTGACCAGCTCTAAGAAATGAGTTAGTGTATGCTCTGTCATTTAAAGCAGGTTGGAATATCTCAGCCGGTAGGCCAACAGGTGCAGCTATTTTGATGGCCCAGCACATTAGTTGAGGAGTCTTTGATGGCACGTTGGCTCCATTGGGAAAACCGCATTCATACCTTGGCTGCAACAATATGATGATCGAAATCAATGTTGACTGCCTGAAACGCTTGGACATCAAGAACACTGAACGTATATCGCAAAATGATCAATTTGGTTTAGCGATTCACAATCCGGAGACCGACATACCCCCTTATGAATATTGAGATGAGGAAACCGTGTGCTTGCTATAGTGATATTTCTTTCCGCCACAAAATGAATAAGCCTATGTGTAGGCTATACTCACCAACTGTCCCACCAAAGATATCCTTCTTTCCTGAAATCGGTTAGTGCGATTTTAACGTCATACCGTCGATATTGATCATATGATTTGTTGAGGAGCTCGTAAAAGCATTCTTTGGTTTTCTCGTTCTTGTCTTCTATTAAGCCATGGGGGCACACAAGTTGATGTTAGCGAATTTAATCTTGATACGGATAGTCGTAAGACTCTCCCCACGAGTCGGAGGCTCAAGTCTTCTTGTTTAAATCTGCCACATTTGACAAATACGTATCCGAATAAGCGCTTTTTCATTTCCCTATAGCAATCATCATTGTACATATATATCATCCTCCTTACGTCTAATCCATCCTTACGTCGCCCATGATATCTGCGTTCTAGTGTCCGAACATCCGCAACGTTGAATCCATTTCTATCCGAAGTCGTTCGTCACATCTTTTCAACCTCCTTTGTATAGGGTTGTGAGCCCTATGACGGCGTGGACCGGGGACCACCACTCAGAAGTAAGACTAAGAACTGGATAGTTGCGCTGCTGGCCCAACCCAAGTTGTAGGACTGTTAGCAGTTTGTCAATCAATGGCCACGCAGGTCCGTATCGCGTCTATTTTCCACTCAATTAGCAACCCGAAACTTCGACGTGATATCGCTTGTCTTACCTTGATTTCATTCTAGTTCTGACAACAGTGCTCCAACGAAATTTACAGTACAATTACGACCTCATAAACCTTCTAAGCAAGCATCAGTTATATCGCGATTCTTTCTTAGCCTAGTGACTAGCTTATGGAGTGCCCTGGAGGACTGTAGTCATTATAGCCAGTAAACATTCAAGATCAACTTGTATTGGTATTTCTCTTTTCTTCCTCCCTAATTTTTCACATAGGAAGGCTATATGCAATCATTTGCATGATGTTCATAATCCCTGGATTGCCTGCTGGCAATACATTGGCATTATACTGCACGCTGTGTAGTACTCTTATGACTTGTAATATAGGAAAAGGTTAGCCAAAGGCCGAATCGAATCGGAGAATCACTTCAGTGAAACGCTTTTCTTATTTTCCATGATTGTATCAGATGGGCTATCTACTCGTATTATATCTTTTACAGAGAAGTAAACACGAAATGGCCAATATCAGAGTCGAGTACTTGGACCGACGAATTTTTCAGACTGCTCAATTTAGTGAAAAGAGGTCAGTACAAACCAAAGTGTACTGATGTACGGTATAGTAAGTGATCCTTGACTGACCCAGGCACCATATCAATGATTTCGTTAAATGCTCGTCGTCTGGCAATTTTATTTCCACTTTGGTCAGCAATTCACAAAGATAACGCGAACTATATCATGTAACTTATTTTAGTGGTCAGTTGTTAAAGAACACCGAACTGATTCAGCAAATGAACTTTCATTACAAGCAACCCAATTTCAGCTGCACTCTATAAAGTCAATTCGATTCCCAATGCGGCAATATAGTGTTCCTCACCCAAAGTCCATTTCATTTAACCCCACCGAGAATACCCATCAATTAAGTCAGTCTTTAATATAAGACTAACCGAGCACAAAAACATCACCCAAGGGGACAACTATCCGTAGTCGTCGTATCTGTCGGAGTTAAAATTGCATCACCATAAACTTTGACCAAAATTAAAACTGCATTCGGACGTCAGTTGACTTGGACTCGATCCAGATATCATCCTGACGTTTCGTTTTAATTGTTCCCTGAAATTTTATTTCTAAATAAATTACATACCCCAATTTTGAGCCAAGTCAAATCGGGTCGCACTGACACCTTCCCCACCAATCGTCTCGAAAAGTTTGCCAAGAAAAATGACTATCATTTGGGCAACGTTTCAAATTTGCACGCTATAACAACAGTGTAATCGCGCACAGTCATTAAGGACTGAGTCGCATTAAAGCGCTTTGACATATCCCTTCGGGAACATTTAATTAAATGTGAATGACGAAAAATATTAAGCATGTGTCGGAATGGAGGCACCGTTAGTGCAAGAGGAAGATGTCTTTTCATCTCTCTCAATTGTCTATCGGCGCCAGAGAATAGGGAATGGGGAGACGAAGGGTATAAGTCACATTAAGGCAATGTCGTCATCGTTTCAAGTGTATTGTTTTGCAAAAGCCATTACATGACACATCCTAATGATAACATGACAGACAGACACACTCTCTTAGGCAAGAAAATTATCTCCATTCCAAAACATGTTGACTAATTGCTATACACCAGTTCCAATCCCTTGATTACCGCCAACGAAACCTACTTCTAGGTCCCTGAAGAACAAAGCGAAAAGTGACGAAAAGTTGCCTTGTCCCGCCCTCATAATCAGAATGAGGGTGTAAGTTGGGAAATTTTCTAAACTTTTCTTGCGTCCTGTTTACAATGGTGTTTCGGGGTTTCATTGTTGTTTTTTTTTTTTTTTTTTTTGTGGTTGTCTCCTCTTTCACATGTGCCCCAGCTAATTGCTGCTCAATTATTCATAACGACAACAAATTCGCCCTTAGTCGGGATGGGAATAAGGCTGCTATCTAAGGCGGTGAGGAACATTTAAATAACACATCTCGGGGGCTTGCTGTTTAATGCGTCGCATTAGTAGAGCAAAGATGACGGAACAATCCCTGGGGGTAAATTAATCGGGTGGTGGTACATGTGTTAATGGTGGCAGTGAACTCCATTAGGCTAAAATGTTGATCTCCCCTCCACAAAAGGAATACGAAGAGTCCCAACCAGACCTAGCCTAAGACCGATGTGAGAAGAACGATTTCTTGGGAAAATTTATAACCAAAGGCTGCTGATTGTGTATGCGCCTTAAATAAATGGATTTATCTGCCTGTTTATGTGTGTATGTGTGTGTATGTGTCAGCTGAAGAGAATCCTTGTAGGCAGGACAGCCAAGAGATGATGATGTGTTGATGATTTATGGTAAAAGGAATTAATTCCGGTTCGCCACGTGCGTTACACTTATGCATACAAACTTCTAGTCGGAAAGGTTGTAGGATTTTCAGATACTTTTGTTAATAAAATTTGTTTCCATGCCATGGATTTTGGATGGTGGTGGGTTGTCTTCTCTCATATTGAGAAGATACAAGCAGTGACAGTTGAAAAGAAAATTGTTGCTAAAAAGGGGCCACAAAAGTTTGAGGTCATGTTTGTCATGTATCACACTTAAGTGGTATAATTATCGTTGGCAAGATGAATGTGATAGAAAATGTCTGCAGCTTTTGATGAACCTTTATTTTAAGTAGGCATCCATGCGTGTGAACTAAGAGTTTACGACATATGTTGTCAAGTTTGCAATACATATATGTGTACGCTATGATGTAAGGCCGTTAAAGGAATTAAATGTTATTCCCATGAATACATCGTAAGGAGTACATTGAAGCAAAACCTGAGTCGTGATAGTCGAAGGTTACACTCATGACTTGCCACAGCAAAGATGTGTGGGAAAACGAACGTTGGCAAAATAAGTAACTGACCAAAAACCATTCAGAGGAACCCTTCCATTTTAGGGATGCGTGAGCGTCAGGAATAGCCAATCTGAAATTGCATTCATCAGACCTTACTCTCAAAACGAATGCGCGAAGAAGGACATAGTTAGATAAGTTGAATTGCTGAATTGCATATTTAAACAATAACGATATGCAACCAAATGTATGTATTGTAATACTGGCTTACCATATTACGGGATGTTAATGCTCAGAATATTTTTGGAAAACAAATGCAATATCAGAGGAAATCATCTTCTTCATACTCGTATTAACCTGGTTTTTTACAATGTTGACTTCCAGACAAAATTTGATATAACATCAAGAAATCCACTTAACGCTATCCAACCGGTACGGTTAGGCGATTACAGGCCAGAAAATACCATTGGACGTTTCCATGTCCGACCATAGGTACAAGGGCTGTATGTATGATAAGTACCTGTGTTAGGCAAGAAAACGCATTAAAAAAAAAATTCTATTTCTTTCTCAATATAGTCTCCTTTCAGCTCGACACATTTAGTTCAGCGATATTCTAACTTTTTCAAGACATTCAAAAAATATGAATTGTCGAACTCCGCAAAACAGGCCTCTGTTCGGCGATGATTTCCTCGTTTGACGAGAGTCTCCTTCCGCCAAGCCATTTTTTCATGTTTGGAAACAAAAAGAAATCACATGGGGCCAAATCTGAATAGAATAGAGTGGGTGAGGCAGAAATTCGTAGGGTAATTCGACCAATTTTGCTATGGCTCCGAAGTTGTCATGCGATTTCGTTTTTGTTCCACTGTTAGCAAACGCGGCACCCATCTCGCCGATAGCTTTCTCATGCCCAATTTTTCGTGTAGGATATTTTGTATGCATTTAATTGAGATGTGTACAATATCAGAAATCTCTCTGACCTACACGCGACGATCTGCTGACACGATATCGTGGATTTTATTAACCATATCCTCCCTAGTCACCTCAATCGGACGTCCTTGGCGCTCTTCATTAAAAACGGATGTTCGGCCACGCTTAAATTCATTAAACTAATATCTGATGGTAGCCATCGAAGGTGCATGGTCCTTATAAACGGCATGCAACTTCACTTTGATTTCCTCACACCTCTTCCCATCCAAAAAAAGAAATCGAATCACTGATCGATATTGCTCTTTCACCATGATTGCAAATAAACACGAACTTGATGACTTCCAACAGCTGTCAAAACAAAACTACTCGATACATCTGTCTGAAATTTTGACAGTCATCGTTGTAAAAATGGCATATTTTGCATTAGTGGTGCCATCAGTCGGTAAGCACGGGTACTTATCATACAGCCCTCGTACATCCAATTTAGAATCGGTTGCTAGACTCAGGCATTGTTGAGAGGAAGAACTTGAGAAAAACTAACCTGATACGCTTTAATAAGGAACTTGACAAGTTCTTTAATGCTGCATAAGCTCAGAATGTAACGAGAGGTAGGAGAAGATATTAAGAACCTCAATTGTGCCGTCATCAAAGGATCCCTCGTAATTCCACAATGTTACAGATGTGCAGAAAATACGTAAGAAACCTAGACAACTTCTAAATAAATCAGGAAGATTGGAATTTTTACAGATCGAACCGAAAAGAATTTAAGACTCTTGTTGGTTGGCTAAGGCCCTAAGGACAAATTATTTAGACCGAAAATATTCAGAAAAGTCTCCTACACCTACTCAAAGGCAGAGACTCACTCTTTCCTTCCCGAAACTCACTTCCCAGGTACTCTAATCAGAACCAGCTTACAATCAGCTCCAATCAGTGGAGCCTACACAGCATACACACCGAACCTCTGACGAACAGTAAGACCGACAAAAATGACTGCAGTAAAAATCGAAAAGATGACTATGCATTTTTCAAGAGCTTCAGGCCTATCAGTCTAACTTACTTCATATTGAAGACTAAAGAGCATCGAGTGAATGGTAGAGTTTGACGTGTGCATAACTTCATTGTTAATGCATCCATGCCTGCTAACTGCTAACTCAAGAGATGCTTCCAGGACGCGATTAAAAATCTGGTGAAAGGAATTGAGGAAGCAGTACGTGGTTTGAATTTTCATCGATATTCATGGCGCTTTCAGCTACTTTTCCGGGCATTTGTAACTTGGTCCGCAGTTGGAGGAACCCTAATCATATGAATTAATGAATGAATAAAGTGAATGAACCGCACGCCAAAAAAGCTGATCTTCAGGGCATTGTTTGGCAGTGGGCTTGTAACCGACTAGAGGCTGGTGCGGTAAACTGTCAGGAAAATACTTCATTCCTGATCTGAAGACCGTTTTGTTTCGGCTGCATGGGAACTTTCCATACTACACTCCAGCTGCACTCTAAAAGCAGTCTTCCGTCTTTGTTCCAGGCGGAGATATGCGAAATCCTGATGACAATGGACTATAATGTAAAGAATCGCTAGAGGGAGTGAAGTAACTGCGTATACGCTGCAGACCCTAGTAATCCCTCTAAACACTTCCAAGCTAGTTCAAGTTTGCAAAGCTTCTTTGATAGCATCGGGAGGCTGAATTCTCCCTTGGGCCCCAGGTGATAGTGGGATGACGGGAAATCAGATGGCCAATAATAACTGTCATTACAAATGTCTAGATCCTCGGTAATGGCTTCAATTGACAATTATAATCAGTAGTACTGCAGATGGCATGCCTGTTCATGATGCCCGAAAAGCAAATAGATGGTTTCCAATAGGAAAGCCAGCGTCTTCCCTACTGTCCCTCAGCAAAAAAGACTGTAGACTACTTACTGGCGTCGTAGCGAGACACTACCGTAAGTCTCTAAGTGTACCAGCCGTATGTAACACAACATCCTGCAATGCTTGCTGTGAGAGTGATCCTCCTATTATGGAGCACTATCTCTGCAAATATCCGGCCTCCGCTCACACTAGGCTGTAGGTACTCAGCGCTGATATAGTAGAATCCTTCTACGAAAGACTAACAGATTCCAATAAAAGAAACATACGAGGGGTATAATGGATTATTTTGTTGTCAAAATGCCGAAAAAAAACACCTTTTAGACAAGTCTCTATGACAATGTTATGATCCTTGATTATTCACATACTGTCAAGCAATTTGTGTAGATGTCCAGAGAAATGGACTCGGACAAATCATTTCTTCTGAAGAATGATACATCAACTCCATCATATTTAACGACTTTGAAACATCAGATTGACAAACCGTCAACGAGATAAATAGTGGTAATATCAACTCCAGAATTACCCACGATATTTAAGAAGTCCTAATAGAAGTCTGCAATGATAAGGCGAAAACACTATAGTTGCAGTCTATAGTATGTTTTGGGTCTAAAACGAACAGCTTAATTGGATAGTGGCAGTTAACACTCCGTTGTTGTGCCTTCCATTTGCACCTGCCAACCAAGCATCACTTTACCACATACTCCAGGGCACCACCAAGAAGGACCGTTCACCTCTCTCTCACAATAACACAAACTGCATTTCAACGTTTTTATAAGTTTCAAGCGTAGGCAGCCTCTCTCGATTACCCACTGCCTGATGCAGAAGTATGCCTCATGTGCGATGCATCAATTGGCGCAGTGAACTTTGAGTAGTTGAAGGCAAAGCGAAACCACTTGGATATTTTTCGAAAGGCTTGGCACAAAAATATAGCTCACAAGATAGGGAGCTTTCGACTATTAAGCTGGCCATCGTGTACTTCCGTCGCTTTGTAGAAAGCCAACCTTTTGCTATCGGCACCGACTACAAGCTGCTGATATTTACCTTCCTCAGCGTACTGTCGCCTGTCAAAACACCTCGTCGTCAACACCACTCGGTCTTCATAATCCAATTTTCAAAGGACATACGTAACATTAAAGAGGAGAACAACGCAGTCTCCGATAAACTGTCTCGGGAAACAGCAAATGCAAGTCCCGTGGCCTTGTACTGAAAACTTAAACTACCTGAAACTAGAAAATTTAAAATCGGTCAGTCTGAAACTTAGGTTCATTAATCTTCTTTTCCCAGAATGGCACTCAACTACCATTTATGAGATATTTTCTGGTTGCGTTTGACCGTACATAACCTCAACTTTTAGTTATGCCAGTTGCAGTCCTCTTTTTCTGACCATCGATTTTGGCAAATTGGTTTGTACGGCTTGCCATATAAGGAAAATTAGAAGCATACTATCCAACACCTAGAAGCATTCCGGGCAGCTAAAGATTTGATCATGTCCGTATGGACATTGTTGGTCCACTATCGCTCTGCTCAGGTTTAAATTATCTGGTAACGTGCACCGGCTGGACAGAGCATTTATTGAAGCTATTCCTGTAGTTGACATCACATTTCTAAGTGGCCAACACCTTTTTCCGGCACTGGTTTTCATGCTTTGGTTGTCCGCCTCGCCTGGGCCCCCGCCCAATTATCAAGGCTTTAATGATGTTGTCTAATAATGAAAGGGGGCAGAGCAAAGTACTGGTCTTATCGTAAACATCTTCAGATGACGCTACCGAAGGTTGCTACGATTCGATTAATCACAAGTTGCCGGTCATATGTCTTGTTGGTAGCTGGACCACCGGTAGTCCCTAACAGGGCTTAAATCACGGTACCATGGGAGTCAGGAGCCCCCCGGATCTCGGTCCGGGCCTGACTTGTTAGAGGTAGGTCCCCTTGTGGGAGCGTCATGGTGGCTGTGGTTTAAACCCAAAATCGCGGGAAGGGTTTCGGCCCAATGTAGAGTTGCAATAAGTACTGGATGCTGCAACCCTAAGAGCAGTAAGAGGTTTTAGGTCGGCCTCGACTCTTACCAAGGGTGGAACTTGTGCCTGCAACACAGTTCCGAATTGGTATCAGTGGATTGACGGTGAGCGATGGCAAGGCGTATCCTTGCTCCCCCGGATGTATGTACATCGCGTAGGTTTAAGCCTACATGGCAGGTACTTACGTTAAACACAAGTGACGTTCTGTCCGCTTCGCCTAAACACGGAGTAAGGATTTCCATATGAGTCCGACTTTTTTAAATGTTTACTCGACTTCTGGGTAGTAGCACCATTCACACTGCTGCCTATAAGCCACAGGCAAATGTCATTGTAGAGCGATAGCATGTGATACTAAAGACAGCCATCATCATTCATTTGCCCGAGAGGTGGCTTCTAGCACTTCTAGTCATGTTATTCGAATTCCGTTCCTCCGTCACAGGGTGCAGCCCTTACTTTTAAGAGATTATTTTGTCAGGGCCCGGGAGAATCCATAAACCCATTGAACTCCTTCAAGAACAGAGGGAGGAGAAGGAGACGAAATCAATCAATCTTCGTTCCAACGAACCTCAACACCGCTCAACGACTCTTACAGCCAGCATTCATCTCACCGTTGCGAGTACTCGACGGCTATGCTGAGCAAAGATGCATACGTGTCTAGGCAACGACTGAAATTGGTTTACAAGCTTTTGGATGTCAAAACATATCTGCCAGAGTTGCCAGTTCCATAAAATAATCCTTGTAGTATTAAGCAAGGGCCCTATCGGCTCTTAGGAAGTTGCCCTGTAGTGTTCCTTAAACAATTTGAAGGGCTTCCTTTTTCCTCAGGTAAGAATAAAACTGATTTGTAGGGTTCTCGAATTAACTTGAGTATGATACATATTTGCCAGCACCTGCAACCTGGTCACTTCTGGTGTATCTACTTGTATGGACTGCCCGTAGATTCGTATCTATCATGTTAAGGAACCTGGAAAAACTCCAAGTCGGCTTTTATGATTATTAACCACTTCTAACAAAAACCTCACTTTCATCCATACTACACTAAACAATGACCAGAGAGGAAGCATAAGCAAACAAACCAGAACCCCGATATATACAGGAACTTCATAAACCTCCCATCATGCAGCCTTTGTGCAGAGTTTCCGGTAGCGCGCTTCAGAAAAAAAAAAAAACAATTTTGAATTAACAACAGCTTTAGAACATCACTCAACTCGAATACACCGTATCCATATGTACATACGTCGCTGTGTGTTGCTGTATAGTTACCCTCTATTAAGGAGCATACAAATGAGCCTAACACAACCCAGTTAACGTGGAATAACATGAGCAGCTATGTTACAACAACGAACACTACTCAAGAGTGTAAGTAGCATAATTTACTTTTATGTTTTCATTTCGTATGAAGAAGCGCACAACTTCCGGACGCTCCGTTTCTTAGTGGTCGTCGTCGTCACTGGGAGTAGTGTAACCATTTACGAGTATCCTTTAGCATATATTGTACGAGTATGTAGTTATCACTATGCTTGCTATGTTATTCTAGTCTTGTGTTAGTGTGCGGCCCTCATAACTGTCTATAGAATAATACAAAATGAGGCATTCGAATGCCGTTAAATGCCTGACCTGAATGGCATAACCAGTGCCAGCCATTACAGCGATGATAAACGGTGAATGTGCTGTGCCTTGCCTATGTCCTGAAAGAGTTTCTATTCTGACGATACATTGTATGGAATACACTCTATTTGGACTTTGATATGACCGGAATGGGTGGTTGGGTAGGTGTGTAAGGGTTGAGTGTAAGGGTAGGGAGCAGCAACCTAGATCAACTTACGATGCGGACGGATAGGTTTGAGTATCTGGTGATTATGAGGGGACCGGACTGATTCGATTCGACATAACGGCAGGACCAGCAGAGGAAGGGTAGTCCCTGTGCATGTCATTGCAGAGATAGTTAGTGTTGGCGAGGTTTGATGGCGATACTTTAACTGGCGGTGGATAACATTTGCACGTATTGGGTATAACATCGCATAAAATTCTATTTTAGTGCTTTTTGTATGTTTGCGGTGTTATCCTTTATTGGTTTTGTGTAGTTCTTCGTTTATATTATTTTATTTCTCTTATCTTAGTGTGGTTTACTTGTCAGATTTACCTTTGTTTTGTACATTTCTGCGATACAGTTGTAGTCGGAGGACTTTACCATGTATATTGGAAGGGTCTGATTTAATTTTAACTGTAACAATAATGCCATTAAATCCTTCCAACGATTCCAATTAAATGTCCGAACTTAAAATTTCGTTTTCCCTTTTCTGTTTGAATATTCGACATTCAGAGGGCTTGAAACTTCCTTACAGTGCTCCCATTTGAATGAAATTAGAGGACTTGGTCATTCGGAAGTGTAAAGTTAGCAAAGACACACATCATTTTTGTATACTGCAACAGTCCTGTACAATCGTATACTGGAAACCTGGGAGACCAACAGTTGTCAAGCATTGTTGACCCCATATTTAGAGATACCTATCATATGTAAGGAAAGTGAGTTTTTTTTAAGGTTTTACATCAACAGTTACCGATTATACTAAGATTTACATCACTTACTTACTTACCTAGACGGCGTTAAAGAACGGGCTGCATCTGAGTTGTACCTATCTATTAAACGCGATTTTTAGCCAACTGTCTCCAGTTGCCCGCTCCGAGATGATTGAGGTTTCTTTATGCTTGTGCGCGCTTATACCGCGTTTGTCCTGTTCAATAGGAGTCGAAGTCTCTTTGGGCTAAAACACTAATACCCATTCGTTCTACATATCCCTCGTTTCAGATGACTAAAGCGCACATTTTTATATATTTTTTTCCAATATCCCTCAACCCAAACGAGACCATTAAGCATATAATCCACTATCGCTGAAGTTCATCGTTTTGCGCGATGAAGAAGATTTGGGTCGATGCCGATCGTACAGAGTGTGACGTTAGTATTTCTTGCCATATTTTTGGTATTGAATTGCCTTTTAAGGCCAAAGAAATAACGATGTTAAGTGTAATCTTTGATTGATTTCTAAAGATGAAACTCGACAAATGGGCACCCCATGAACTGAACGAGTTCCAAAAATTAGGGCTGCTAGAAATCTGTGCATCGCTCAGCTTAAGATTCCAAAGTTAGCTAGTTTTCCACCAGATAAAAGCCTGCAATGGAAAGCGGATTCAGTTGGACAACGTGTGCAGTGGTTGGATGCAGTCGAGCAATTAATCTCGGTCTTCACTCGGAAAAGGATATGATTACAGTCATATGGGGGGTATAGAAAGGACCAACCCACCTTTCATTTCTTCATGCAGAACTGTCTGAAATACAGACGGTTTTGGCAAATAGGCATAGTTCAATCCCTTTGCTTGTTAATGGCAGGCACAATAACTCATTTTTGCCTGAAGTGCTGGAGTTGGGATTTGAGATCCTTTTGCATTCATCTTTCTCTTCTGTGTTTCCGCAACGGAATATCACCAGCTCATGAGCTCTCTGGCCAGCATACCTATTCCCTATCCTATTGTATTTTAGCATTTATGTCACCTAAAAATCATTCCTAGGGCATGGATCCTAGAATCGCTATTTGCTTCGTCAGTTTCTTCTGTGAAGGCGTGATCCCATATCAGGATTATACTAGCGAATAAGCATAAGTTCGCACGGTGGAAACTCCTCTTTAAAAACGTCTTCAACTACTTCGGGAATAATTGATTTGATCCAGATCACAGGAATATGATGGCGTATCTTTGCAAAGCCCATCACTGTCGACTTTAACTAATTTCCCATGACAAGTCCGCATCCTCACAGTAGATTTACGTAATATTAGGGTTGTAGTAAATGCAACATCTACAATAGCATGTCCTTTCATTATTCCTGATCGTAACCCCCGTATCCTGGGTCTTAATAATGTACAACTTGCATTGTACTATGAAATGACAGATTCTTGTTTTAAGTAACCATTGGTTTCAAATATTTCAGGAACACAATATCAGCTCACAATTCAGTATCTTGTGGGTTACGAGTCACAGTCTTATCGCAACCTCTTGCTAGTTTTGGATAGTTGCGTACTAACCTCACCGCGCAACTTACGTGCAGGAGTATTGAATACCATTCACTAGACTTTAGACAAAAGTAGACGGAAATACCAATCGTTACGGACCTCTTGTTTTTATCTTTGGTATCGTATTGAATCTACTCTCTTTGTTCGCAAGGGGTTCGGTATGTCCAGAGTCAGATTGGTAATAGACTAACTCTTCAGAGTTATTAGAATTTGATTCATTGCTTCCGGGCAATTTAAAGACATCAGAGGACGCTGCAGCAAATTTCATGCCATCATTTGTCACCACTACCGCTACCAGATGTCAGCTACGTCAGATTGCCTTACTTAGCTCACTTTTTTTTTTTTATAATGAGCGCGCGCTCAAGGGGTTTGTGTACCCTTAAGGTGATTGTTCACATCGCGGGCAAAGGAAATTTAGGGAGGAAGAAAAGAGAGGTACCGATATACATTGTTTTTAAATGTTTGCAAGTTATAATGACCAGGAAATACAGAGATCGGCAGGGCATTCCATAAGCGAGTTGTACGGCTTAGGAACGAATCACGATATTTTAGAGTACGTTCGAAATTAGGCTTGAGGGTATACTGATGAGCATTCATAACGGTTGAAAGTTTGAATGGGCGGGATGCTACTGGCGATTTCAGTGGAGCACTGGTGGTGGAAATAGCGATAAAACAAAGTGAGACACGAGACATTTCGTCGGTGGTCGAGGGTGTCAATTGATTGACTGATATTAGTATCATCAATAAGTTTTATCGCACGGTTTTGAATCCTATCTAGCAGGTGCAGAGATGTTTTAGGAGCACCTGACCAGATGTGGGAGTTGTACTCCAATTTTGGGCGGATGAATGCCTTATATATGGAGGCCAGATCAGAGGGGGTAAAATATTTCTTACATCGCTTGAGGAAACCTAGACATTTCGCAGCATTTTTGGCGACATCAAATATGTGGTCATTCTAACGTAAGTTGTCGTGGACACACATACCGAGAATGGAAGGTTTTTCGGTTTCGACGATGCAAGTGCCATTCATGGATAATGGCTGGCTGTTTAAATTTCGCTTTAACGACAGCAGACAGCATTGTGTTTTGGAAGCATTAAATTCCACTCTGTTGATAGTTCCCAATTGGTTATGCTGTTGATATCGGAATTTAATGATCTTATCATACGCTGCCGTTCTCGTTCTACAGACGAAGAGCAGGGCCGTGAGTCCAGGAACGAATATGAAAAGCAGAGAGTACTGTCATCAGCAAAGGAATATATTGGATTAGAAGTAGCAGATAAGAGATCATTAATGAAAATTAAAAAGAGTGTCGGAGACAGAACAGAGCCCTGGGGCACACCAGCATTTATTTTGTGAATATCAGACTTGAAACCGTTCAAGACAATTTGAATTGAACGTTCCGAAAGGTAATTTCTAATCCATTGAAGAAGAGAGTCGTCGATCCCAAATGCACGCATTTTCGACAAAAGAGCCTGATGCCAAACTCTATCAAATGTCTTAGAAATATCAAGTGCAACTATCTTGCTTTCACCAGATTGATGTACGCTTTGGTTCCACTTTTCGGTGAGACTTACCATCAAATCACCAGTGGACCTGTTGCTACGAAAACCATACTGCCGGTCATTGAAAAGTTTTCGTGTTTCGAGATATTTAATGAGCTGACGATTTATGAGCGTTTCCATGAACTTGGAAAGAAGGGACGTAAGTGCAATGGGTCTGTAGGAGGAGAGAGAAGATGATTCGCCTTTTTTAGGGACGGGCTGGACAAATGCTGTTTTTCATCTGCTCGGGAAGAGTCCTAAAGAGTAGGATTGATGAAAAAGCTTACGCAGTGATTTTGGCAGCATGGAATAACACCTCTTCAGAAGAAGGGGAGATATACCATCTGGACCAGCGGATTTATGTATGTTGACAACTTTAAGTACTCTTGCTACTACACGAGTGCGAAAGTAGATTCGTCCCATTGAAGATTCGACGCACTCAAGTGTAGGCGGAGACAAAGCACAATCTGGGAGTTTTGAGCTAGCCGCAAAGTGTGCAGCAAGCAGATTGGCTTTATCCAAAGAGCTGACAGCTGGAATGTCATTGTAAATGAGCGTTAGGATGGAGGATAAGGCGGATTTTCTAATATTTTTGACGAACGACCAAAACTTGTTACTGCCTTTGGTACACTGCAGTATTTTGTGCCTCAGTTTTTGGTCGTATTGGAATTTTACAGGCTTAGGAAAGGCGTTGCAGTCATTTCTGGCTCGTTTGAACTTTTTTCGGTTTTCCTCTGGCGGGTTGGTCTTGTAGGACCGAAAAAACATTTCTCTAACCCTGACGGCCTCTTTACAGCTCGAATCGTATCAAGCCTTTTCTTTTGGTTTGATACTCTTCATCCGATGAGGAATAAAGGATCTCATTCCAAAGAGAATGGCGTCTGTAATCATATCAGCAGCGGCATCCACGTCGTTATCGAGGAAGCATAGCAGTCGTTCATAGACCTTAGTGGTGAGCAGACGCATTTTCGTGCTCGGCTTCACAAGTGTAGAGGATTAACAAAGTCTACTTTTAAACAATGGTGTGACGATTCGGAGGCCTGGGTTCGATTCCCAACGGGAAACAATCTGTTTTTATTTCTAATTTTTATCGAAATAATAATAAGTGAAGTATAAAAAAAAAAAAAAGCAAAAAAAAACACAAGTGATGGATTGTGGAGAGCGGTCCGCTATTCCAATAGCGGGACCTGCTGACATATCAGGCGAGGCCTCAAGCGGTTCATGCCAAACTCAAACGGCTAAGAGAAGGAGGAAGCTTAGGCCAACTTCCAACCTAGTCCAACGTCCCTCCCCACCAACTTCCTCTGTAAAACAGCTTGGTGGAGCGAGGGCAGGGAACAGCTTCGCTTCATTGGCACCGAGCGAACCGGAAGATGAAGAGGAAGAGATGAAGGCCATAAGTAGCAGCATCAAAATGCTACAAGAAAGGCAAATCAAAGAAAGGCAAATGGTAAGAAGGAAACGGGAAGATGAAGAACAATCCCAGCAACAACAGCAGACGCTGCTTGCTCAAAAGCAGAGCCAACAACAACACCAACAAAAGCGTAAAAAACACCAACAACAACAACAAGAGCAGCCACAACAACGGCATCAGCAAAAACAACAGCAGCCACAAAAACAGCAGCAGCAGCAGCAACAACAAAGACAACAACAACAGCAGCAGCAGCAGCAGTAGAAGAAGAAGGAGAAGGTGCCTCCTATCATCACCTATAAATTGGAGGTAAATGCAACCAAGGACCTGTGTAAGTTGGTCATTGGAAGTAATTTTAATATTAAGCGATTGGGGAACGATCGCCTTGCCATCCACTGTAATACAGTGGAGGGCTACGCGAAAGTGAAAGAGCTCCTAAAGGAAACGACGACGGAGCACTACTCATACACATCGAAGTGTGAAAAGCGGCAATCGATGCTGCTGAAGGGGTTGGAACCGTCTTCTGATCTTGAGGAGATCTTGGCACTGCTCAAAGAGAAGGAGTGCGAAGGGCTCAGGTTTGTGGGGGTGAAGCCGTTTACCACAGCTAGAGCCAGGCGGGAGAAACGGAGTCTGCCGTTCTTCCTGGTGCAGCTCAGTCCCGAAAGCCGTCTGGATAGTCTAAGGAGTATCAATGTCCTAGATTACCAGGTCACTGGGAAAAATTAAAAAGGACCGAAGGCGTTATACAATGCGTTCGCTGCCAGAGGTTCGGGCACGCCGCGTCGAACTGCCAAATGCAGCCTCGATGCGTGAAGTGCGCTAAGAACCACAGTTCCGAGCAGTGTCCTCTGAGTGTTGACGGAGCATCCGATAGGTCGCAGCTCTCGTGCGTGTTATGTGGAAAAGTGGGACACACCGCAAACTATCGGGGTTGTCCTAAGTTCACAGACATTAAAAAAGCAAAATTGGCTCGGCAGCAGAAGGTGGAGGCCAAACGTTCACCTGTTAGATTTCAAACACCAGCCGTCACGTCCCAAATTTCCTACGCTCAAATGGCGTCAGGTAGGGGGGCTACGGTACAGCAAGCGGCGGTTGCTTCTCCGGCGCCAATGCCGAGAACAAGGGAAACTGCACCTAACATGCTAGCCATCTTGCTCGCAATCCAAGGGCAGATGGCTCAGCTGCAAAAGCAGGTGCAAGAACAGGCCAAGCGGGTGGACCAGATCTACGCGCTGCTGCCGGGCCTAACGCAACACATGTCGTAATGGGTACGCACATGGTGGAGCAAACTTTGAAGGTCATTGCGGTGATTGTTAATTCACTGATTAGGATCGAACGAAGAGCCGCGATGTTTAAATTGCTACAAGACCAAACTCCGGATGTGCTTTTCTCTAGCGCAACCAAGCTAACCGATAATCACAAACTGGAGTACAATAATTATATTGTTAGAAGAAGAACCCGGCCCAGATCCAAACGTGGAGGTGGTGTCGCGATCTTCATTAAAGAAGGTATGACATTTCACAGAGTGTACAAGGGAGCGTTGCGCAGGTTCAGGGTGTTGGAGGCAGTTGTCATTTACATACCGCTCCGCAGTGGAAAGCGGCTGTACTTGGCCTCTGTTTATGCACCTGAGGCTTCACAATCCACCCTATTCATTACAGAGCTCGACACGCTTTTTCGACTTCTGAGGCTGGAATCGGGGAGAATTATTTTATAATCGGCGGGGATTTCAACGCTAGACACAGAAATTGGGGAAATAATTTGCCAAATACTAGAGGGAACCTACTACTCGATTGGTGGGGTCAGCACGATGTCATGTACAGACTCGGTCTTAAAGCGACGGATAACCCGTCGTTTCCCAGAGGCGGGTCTTATTTGGATCTACTGCTGTACGATGAACGTATACGACTGACAGGTACGAATTTACAAACATTAAACTGTCTGCGCACATTCGTGTATGACAGCGACCATTGCGGTTTTAGTACCGAAATTACAGTTCAATTGGAGGAATTTGTCCAAAGATATTCTTACAACTACAGTAAGATTCGATGGACACGCTTCTCCGCAACCTTGACTAGAGCGCTCTCCTCGAACACGCTCCATCCACCATCCAATAGGAATTTGTCAAACGAGGAGATAGACAATTACCTACAACAAATGGACGAGACAATTAAACAAACTATGGACACTACAATACCGCGGTATCGACGTACGACTAACGAAGACCTGTTCCCCAATCCTACTATTGACGCACTGCACCGACAGAAAAGTAAACTTCTGACAAGACTTAAAAACTTGTACAGACAGTTAACTCACCGACAAGACCCGGAGATTAAGATACTGAAGTCGTCGATTAAAAATATCCAAACGCTAATAAAAGAATATTACAGAATTTCTGTAAGTTTGTATTGGAACAACAAGGTTCGGGCTGTAAACACCAGCAACCCGAATATGTTTCCGCAAATAAATAAACTATTTCGGGGAAAAAATCAAAACGACCTTCAGTGTCTTAAAATAGCCCGGACAACAGACAACGAACGGTTACTGACAATAGCAGGCATTGATCCAAATGAGGCCGCTGATGATGACGACCTTTTTGTGATCGAGGATCCACAGAAGAAGGTTGAGGCCATAGGGGCGACTTTCCAGAAAGTATACAAGGCCATTGATATCATTGGCCCTAATTATGACCTGGACAATCGCGTCTTGGTGCACGACTTCTGCATTCGAAATGAAATAGGGAACTGGCGATCCGAGGGCTCTGGTTTCACCCAGTTCAACGACGAAAATATGGCCAATAATGTCAATTCCAGAGAGGGTGACCTACCCCCATTCATTTCGAGGGAAGAACTCCATGAGATCTTCGACACAATCAGGGCTAAGAAATCAGTGGGGACCGATGGTATTCCGAACATCGTGCTTCGACATCTTCCTCTAGAAGCGGTGGACATTTACACCACCCTGTTTAATAATGCAATGAATAATGCACATTATCCAGCGCATTGGAAAACGGCAGTGGTTCAACCTATCCCCAAAAAGGGAAAGGATATATCCAATATAATCCATTCGGTTTTAAGGCGGGACATGATATCTCACATGCCGCGTCTAAACTGGTGTCCGATATCCAATGGAATAAAGGCAAAAAACAATGCACTGGTGCCTGCCTTGTTGACTTGGAGAAGGCCTTCGACATCGTATGGTTAGAGGACCTTTTCTATAAGCTGACTAGGCTGGGGATCAGTAAACCACTCTTATACATTCTTTATATTATGCTACACAACAGACAGTTCATCGTGAAAAATGGCGATGTGACTTCTGTTGGAATATTTCAAATTATAAATGTTCTTCAGCAAAGCGCGGTCAATTCGCCGATCCTATTTAACGTTTATACAAGCGACTTGATAGGTTCACTTCACCATATTATTGCGTACGCAGACGATTTGGTAGCGTACAGAACAGGTACAAAAATCGAGGTCATTAATACTCTCCTGCAGTGTGACTTCGATAAGATAAGACGATTTTGCGATGACTGGAAGTTGAAAATCAATTTTCAGAAGTCGAAAACCATTCTCTTTAGGACGCCGTTGTCTGGAGCCTCTGGGGATACCAGAAAAAATTGGAGAAAGTTCTCAATCATTGGACAGCATGGACAGCCTCTTGCCTGTCGAAATGTAGTCAGATACCTTGGGATCTGGCTTGATCGGTTTCTGTATTTTGGCAAAAATGTAGATGCTGCTCTGGCCAGAGCTAAAGGTGCTTTTGCCCTTACAAAGAGACTGTTTTATAGCAGCCAACTCGATGCGAGGGTAAAGGTAATCTGCTACATGGCCCTTATCAGGCCCATGCTGGTATTTGGTTGTCCCGTGTGGTTCAATGTACGGGCAAGCTTAATGGAAAAGATTCGGGTGTTTGAGAGGGCTTGTCTTCGCTTGTATAGAACACCATAGTCTGAGTACAAGAAATTTTATCGTAACGAGGTCCTTTACAATAGGGCGAACCTAATACGAGTGGACAACTTCGTAATTAAGCTGACTCGAAGGCATATTGCAAGAGCAATGACCTCGACGAATAACCTGATATCTGGGGCTTACTATCCCAATTACCTTTACCACGAGAGTGTGCGCTCTGACGGCTTCGTTTCACCGGAAGCATTCCTCTACCTAGATCAGATAGGGTTGATCCAGGATAGATCAGCGGTGCCATTAATCTTCCATGTCTCTCGCACAGCTGGGGACAGGCGAATCAACTACAGCAGAGACGTCGCACACGGCAGTGTGGATCGCCTCAGGTTCAGTAGGGCGGTGGGGAATCGCGATAAGTGGGATGTCGTTCGGCAGCACCAGCATTTCTGGTAGTTGAATGATGGGGAAGATGTTTCGTCGTCGTTTAAGTTAGCATAAGATTGTTAAGTAATTTTAAGCTAGCATTTGAGCATTTTTTGTTAGAATGTAAGAGTTAGTGTTAAGAAAATAAAATGCATTAAAACTGAAAAAAAAGAAAAACTGACATCTCAAAAGTTCAGCCACAATGTATAGTTCCCATACATAGCGAAAATAGAATATTTTTATTGCACTCTTCCTATTTAAAGATTTCCAGCCCGATGGCGTTTGTTTGATCTACAAGGCCCCTACTCCACCGAGCACGAACCGTTTCAATCTTATTTATTATCACGCCTATTACCACCGCCGACAGCAGCACCAGCCAGGTACGGGCTCGAAAAACGCCACCAGCATTTTCGAAACTCTTGGTGAACACGAAAAAATTAATTTCTCAACTCTCCCAACCAAAAAGGGTGATACAAACACCATCCCCACCCACCAAGGATATCATCCACCATGACGGCCTTTTCAATTCAATTAATGTGCATACGTGACGGAAAAACGGGAAAACTTTGTACGCCTCATCCGAACATATTTCATCTTAAGTGGCTCCTAAGTTCCGCATACTCGTACGTGAGGCAGTCAGTGTATGCCACGGCAGACTGCATGTAAACGATTACTTGAGGTTATGCGTATTTAACAAAAAATAATAATCATTAAGACGGCTGTATAAGAGTGTAGGTCTATAGGTAATAGTCGCGTTCTAATGCGTCCACGGGGTGGAAGATTGGGCGCGCAGTAAAATAAGTTTCAGTGTGCTGTTGGATGAGCATCTTAACCACCCCTTAGCTAACCTCCGTTTGACAGGATAATAGACCAAATGATATTTCAAGACGACATAAACGCATGCACGCTACGTATTAAGCGTGAGAGAGCACAACCAGGGCAAGGAGTATTCGTAACTTTAGCAAAACGGGCCAAACCAGAGGAAGGGATCCTTAAGTACTTTATTATGCAGCATTTACGACTAGCAAGGATATTATGGAAATTAAGTCAGCCATTAATAATTTCCTACTCTTTGTTTAGCTATTCTATTAAAGTTATTATTGTTTTAGCTTATGCTCTGTTCCAAAATGCCATTTGAAGCATGGGAAAGGTGGCTGTCGCCGAATTGGATGAGGCAGGCGCTCCTGAAGAGGGACAGAAGAAGGTTTTGCAATTGCCATGGCCTCGCACATTGATAGCGGATAATCAGGATCATTATTATGGGAATCATCATTTCGGACCAAGTCGTTTGTTTTTTTGGTTTTTCTTTTTCATTTTTTTTTTTTTTTTGGTTCAGACTTCCCGTTTTTATTTGTGTTTTCGTTTGTTTGTTGTTTTTTTCTCCGTTGCTCTTTGGGCCGTTAAAAAAGTGTATGGGAGGGGGGGAAGAATGAAGGCCAAAACGTGACTGCCAAGGATGGTAGTGAGTCTTCTTCCAGCCACCACTATTGTTTTGATGTAATCAATAGATGGAGCGCTTACAAATTCGGTACAGTATCCTGCTGGTAGTACATACACTGGTGCCCATAGAGCCTCCGCAATTTCATTTGGAAAACAATTTCCAATTTTGATTTATTTAACATATAAATTCAGTCAGGGACTGTTGCTGAGTCCTAGGATTAGAGAGGGCAATCACAGAGAGCCATCTCATAAATGGCAGACCTACTGTCGGAATTATATGCCCCACCACCGCCGTTCGTGGCCAGTTTTGGTTTGGTGCGAGTTCAAAGGGGATGAAATTCAAATTCAAATTACCGCGATTGTATCAAGTTTAATTAGAATACCACCGACCGGCTCACTCGCACTCGTACGCATCCGGGGTTACGCAGATACAGATACAGAGAGAGAAATGAATTCCTAATGAGGAAATTTAATATTTAGCTGTCGGTTTATGAATTTTTAACTTTTTATCTACACAGTAGAAGAGCGAAAATTTAAAAAAAAATTCTAATTTTTGCAATTTTATAACGTCAAGAGATAAATGAAAATGTGGGTGTTGAGTTTGGGGAATGGGGTATGAGGGTTTGGGAAAGCTATTCCAACGGCTAATTGCAAATGGAAAAGCAATCTTTAAGGGCCAAATCTATCGGACGAATAAGTGTTTTTAATTGTAGGAGAGAGGGTATAACAATACACTCTATCTCAATTTGATTCTCAAAATGAACATACTTATTTTCGAAGTGTTAATGTGTCTTTTGACGAGAGCAAATTTAAGCCTGCAGAAATACCATATATGTAGATGGAAATTGCATAGAATTATTCTCGTATCATCACTATAACACGACAACTCAGTAGAATCTGGCACCGAGCTTGTAAAGCCAGCAAGTGAGCATTAAAGCAACTGCTTTCAGTGTCACATCTGCCGATATGTTTGAGTCTCCGTCGTCGCTGGTGAGATACCGTACCTTCGAGGGTATTTGCCTTCTTTTTGGGTTTGCACCACGTCTTCATGTTCTCTTTTACTGTGTACTCCTGCTGATGGAGTACAAACTTAACAGGCAAAGCGTTTCCGGTAACATCTCCATTGCTTCACCCCAATCTATAGAAAATGTCGTAGAAAAAGCCGCAGGAGTCTTCGGAAAATAAAGATCTATCAACTCCTAGGTTGGTGATCAGCACTACGTCTAACGTCTAACATCCACTCTTAGTCATATTCATTGCATTCATATCATGGGATTCATTCTCAAAGACGTATTCTGTTTAAAAAGAAGTTGTCTTGGTACAACACACACTGGAGTTTTGATGACCTTTCGCGTCGACCGTCATTTGGCTTTGGCCTTAATAACACATCGTCTGATGCGATGACGCTAGAACTCCAGTTGCTTCGAGAGAATAAAATATAGTAATGTCTTAAATGATGGCCTAAAACTGGCGTAGTTTTGGAGGACGGAAACGTTTGATATCACCAACTTTGGCTGTGTCTGCAATGCCTGTTTGAACTTGGAAGCTATATCGAGAATGCAGGAGTTTAATTTAATTTAACTGGCTAGGGTCAACTCCGGATGGCTTTATTAAGTTTAACACAAAGAGAGAGATGGCAATTAAGAACGTTTTTGAGGGTACTTCTCCAGCAATGGAGGTCGAACAGCTTCACGTAGCATACGATACAATCATACAATCATTGGTTAAAACCATATGCCGCTCGGTGGTTATGAGGACGAAAAAAAGGAACAGATCTTTAGGGACAGTCGATGGTGCGGGTTCAGAGCTGGTGTATCAAGAGAATATCGGATTCACGACGTTTTTCCAGAGAGATTAGACCCAGAAATTTGGGTCGGTCATCATAGGGCGGTTGGCTGGATGCCCATGAGAGCCCGTGCAGAGCGAATGTTAGGAATATGCTAGCATATTCGAGAAGCAGCCTAACAAAAGTGATGTTAGGTGATCAACAAAGCCAAGCGTGGAGTTAACTCTGCTAATTATGGAATCAATGTGCAGTCCTCCACTGAAGTGACCGAAGATACAGCTTATGTCGCCACATATGTAGTAAGTTCGGTCAGGAAAAGTTGAAAGCTTTTAGAAGTATCAGATGGCTTGGGATTTCTTTATGTTCAGCTTTTAGAACCTATTGGAGAATCAAAAAAATTTGAAGTTTATGTGAGTTCTTTACAATATTCAGAACATAAATATAAAAATAAATGGACCCAGGTGACAACCTTGTGGAACACCTGAAGTGGCTTTAATCGGCTCACATAAACGAGAACGAAATAGGACTAAGCAATAGCGTTCTTCCAAGTAGGATTTGCTCGAAATTCAAAGTAAATACCAAGTACATTGAGTTTGAAAAGTATTCACTTGTGCGAAATTTTCAAAGGCCTTGCTAAAGTCAGTGGTAATCACATCCACTTCTATCCCTTACTCTAGGGCGCACGATGTACCAGGAAAACGAACTCCATAAGGTTGGTAGTAGTTGATCTGCCTTTGAGAAATCCTTGATGGTTCAGAAATGATGCTCTCAAAGAATAGACCACGTGCGGAGGAAGTGAGTTATAATCTTCTCTTCTTGTTCATCTCCGAAAAAGTCGTTACTTTGCAAGCCACTTCTAAGTGTGACTTTTGAAATATGGTATCTCGACAACCGTTTATAGTAGCCGGGTAGGGGCCGGTTAGAATTCAATGTTTCTGTTATTGAAAAAGAAGCCCCCATTCGCCTTGTTTATCGGTTATAACACATAATTCCCTGTCTTGCCATGGTAAATAAGTTTCCATTGAAAGATTGACTTATGCTGTCCATCTATTTTATTTGGAATTATATGGCAGTTTCAGGATTTAAGTTCTTCCAGTGCTGGATGTAGAAGACTGAAGTTTCAGGTTGTGGCTTAGTTTTGCTTTAGATGTTTTGATGTAAGAAAGACTTCAAAGATTCGAAGGGCTGAAAGTTAACCTAATATCCAGCCTTTCAGAACATATTCCACCATCTAGACCTTGACTTGATATTAAGAGTATCTTATAGGAAAGAGCATGGCAGAATTTCCAACATCTTCAGTCGGAGATGATGTGCTTATAGCTAACGCTAATTAACTTCTTGGGGGAGGAAGATCCTTTGACTTAGTTAGATGACGTTCAATTTCCATTATTCTGGCATGGCCTTTCAGAAGTCTTAGGTGCAGAAATCTGCATATACTAACCGCTCGCGGGACTATGTGCCTTGATTTGATTTAAAGGTAGCATTTACTAATTAATTACTAATTTTCAGCAATATTTCATACATATGGTCTTGAAGCCTGCTACAACGTTGAAAACTAGCGCATTGTGAACTTCTTGACGGAAAATTTATTTTGTTTCTACGTTTTCAACTGATAGATTATATGTTGCGTTCGATAGAAGTGTTTTATCGGCGGAATCTTTGAAGGAAAGAACTTTACTTGATCTGGAGTTCTTAGCAAAGACGGTATCTTTTGATGACACATACGAGTACGTCTTCATTTGTTACACAATATAATCTTCATCGTCTCTTCTTTCGAATTTCCCATAGTAAGCGTTATTAATTACTCGTAATTTATTTGAGTTCCTCCTGATATTTGGTCATAGAGTTTACTGGGAGGAATATTTTGTTGTGCATTACTAGGTCAAAATTGTAAAGATGTTGCATCACTTAATGCACCATTAAGGCGGAAATATATTGTTTGCATTCTTGCCCATGGAAATACAAGAGTCACTAACCTTTAGGTACGTCGACGGTATTCTAGAGCCGAAATATCAATAAGAATCGAACGCTGGCTGTCTGACCAGGGATTCTGTCCCAAGTACGTCTTCTTTGTATCTTGCCTAGCAAGTTCATCAGTGATAACATTTCCCGTGATCACCTTGTGACCTGGGATCCAAACAAGACTTAGTGAGTACTATCGACTGCGTTCAGTAAAATTTGGCATTTTTGATTGGTTTATGACCACAGAGAAATTCTATGTCGAACTGTCGCAGCAATCAGGAATTCTGTTGTTGTTGCATCAGACAAAGTATCCATAGAACTGTAGTTGAATGTCGAAAGACTTTCGGTGTCGTCAAAACCCCAGTCTATGGCATACCACTTCTTTTAAAAGAGAAGATGAATTTGAGAGTGCAGTTCATGATGTGAATATTGAGGAGACCAAAATTCATCAGTGCGTCTACAACTGAATTGAGCGTGCCAGAGAAAGTCTCCTTGGAAACAAAACAGATAATTTTTTCGAGTCTGGTAATGGCAAAATGAACATATTTGTTCCACCAGACATCCGACGTTTAAGGTATAATTGGTCTTATCATAGCTGCGTAGATCAAAAGATACTCAGACGGGAATGCCTTGGAGGTATTGGACGCAACATATTTAGTCCAACGAAGTTTGTTCTTCAGGATGACACTTTTATACATACGAGTACTTGTTTCCTTAGGTCCTATCTACCCCATATACCACATACTGGTCGAAGTCAGCATTTGTAATTGGCAAGACTTACCATCTAGAGTATCCCCGAAAACTACCTCAATGTTGATGAAAACCCCCCTCCGCATACTCCCTTTTGTCAAGTGCGCCTTCGTATCCTCAATGCATCGGAGAAAGGGGAATGCGATTGTCAAACTTAAGTGGGATTTCAGCTTTGCTTGCTGGTCTAGTCATAAAACTGTCTTGCATCGCTTGCAATTTAATTGCAACTGAAAGCTGAGATTACGACTTAATTTGTACCTCCACAATAGCATATTGTGATGACTGGAAGTGAAAGTCAGAGATCAACTTTAGTAGTCGGTTTTACAACTCCTTTATCTGGGGACAGAAAGAATTGGCGAAAGTTTCGACAGCTTGTTTGTTGAAAAGAAAGCCGAAACTTTGGGATTTGGCCCTAGCCATACCAAAGTTGGTTCTCCCCTTCAGAAGGCATTGTTTTGTAGCAGCCAACCTTATCCGATAGTTGCATGTAATTTATTTAGTTCATTGTTAGAGCAAGTTTATTGAAAAAGACTCAATAGTTTGATATGGTTTGCCTTAGGACTTATGTTGGCGTGTTCCAAACGCCAGAGTCAGAGTGAATACAATTCTATCCTTCTGAGTTGTTGAACAACAACTCGAATTTTATAAGGGCGGACTATCCCGTCACTAAGCCTGGCAGTGCTTCTCTCGTTCAGTATGTGAGGAGTCGTGACATTAGACACGTTGCTCGGCACCATCAATTTTATTGGCACCGTCGTTTGTTTCAAATCGAGGGTAGGTCTTTCTAAAAGGGCAAAGTTAATCTATTTATTTTTCAAGTCATGGCCGACCTTAAGATAATGAAAACTAAGAAAATAATGGAGAAGAATTTCATGGTGTCAGTCAGTTAGAATATATACGTCTTACTTACTTGGATGGCGCTACAGTACTGACCACAATTCTTTCAAGAACGATGTTGAACAAATCACATGACAACCCATTGCCCTGTCAAAATCCGAAATTAAAATTCCGATTTTGTTATAACCAACCTTGGTAGAAAGGCGTGCTTTCTCTATTGTCATCCTGTATAGTCTAATGAGCTTAAAATCGATGAAGATGTGGAGTGTACCAATGTGGAACACTTGGATTTTTCCAAGAGTGAAAATTTGATCTGCGAGTATGTTGAGACTGAGACTGTCTACGATCCTTTGCGATATTAAGAAGACTTATTCGCCTGTAGTTGGCGAAGTTCAGGTGACGTCCCTTCTTTAGGACGGGACAAACAGTGGTGGATGCACAGTATTCAAGCAAAACCATCGGCTTTGTTAGGCCAAAGCTTGGAAATTGCTGTCATGACTTCATATTTGCCGTATGGGCCCAATGTTGTCTGCCTGCATTCAGGTTGAATGGTTCATTCTGCATGAGTATAGGATATTACTCGTCATCACCGTTTAACAGTCTACAGTCTACAGTCTAAGTAGCGATTGTGATTCGATTGTACTATAAGATTTCCTTCTCCATCGTGGCACATTTCTGTTCGCATGTTCATTGTTCATATTATTTTTGGTAAAACTTTGGTAAGCACAAACTTTATTCTTTTGATAGCACATAAAGCCTCGATCAAGTGATTCTTATGCTCTGAGCTGGGGTGCCTTGTACATCCGTTGTTTTTCTAAATTTGCCGCATGTAATAGTCAGGTTTCTTAGTTGGTGCGAAATGAAATGCGCAAATTCAGAGCCGGCCTCTCTAATTGCTCTTTGTCAGTGATGGCATTTATTTTCTAGATTTGGCGCTGGTGGTATCTGGCTTCTAGAGAAGCTAATGGAGACTCGATAGGGAAGAAGTCCAGGCAGTCACATGCAATTGAAACCACTCGCCTTTAAATTTCCTCACAATGGTTCGCCGGCTTTGAGCAGTCTTCCCCATCCGAATCTTGGCTTCAACATGATAATGGTTCAAGCCGATGAACATTCGGACATCCAAACCAATGGAGGAGTGCCTTGCGTTGATCACCACATGATCAATCTGGTTGACTGTGTGCTGATTAGAAGTCGGCCAGTTTTCTTTATGGATATCAAGGTGGAGATTACCTTAGAGAGACTACACTTTTGACTGTATTAACAAATATGCTCTCTTTGCCTAGTTTGACATTCAAATCAACAAGGACAGTTCGTAAGTCATATGTAGGGCATTGCTCGTAGATTTTGCCAAAGTCTTTGGTAAGGTCGTCCTTCTTTTCTAGCGGAACATAGACGTTTATAAGACTAACGTTTGCGAAATTAGTCTTGAAGCTCATGTCTGGTTCGTTCCTTAAGCCTTCCACCTACAGTGAATCCGCATCAAAATAAACGCTTTCCTGTCGCGGTGGTTATATATAACATTCTCCATGGTAGATATTACAGTTTATCATCCTCTCTTTGTCCGGTTCGTCGCACTTTGTTGACGATAGTTATGTCTGCTTTGTAGCAATCAATGATCTCTGCTATTTGTTCGGCTGCATGCAGTCTGTTAAGGGTTCGAACATTCTTGATGTTGATCCTAATATCGTAGTACTTTCATCGCTTGCCATGGTCGTTCCCATAGTACGAGTGTAAATCGGCTTAACTAATTTGTAAGCGTTTTTGCCTAGCTTTGAACTATTAATGAATGAAATTACTAAAAATTAAATAATGATTCCATCTGTATTTCCATCCAAAGATTGTTGCCTATCCAGAAGAGTATCTAGGGAAACCCATGGTTTATTTGGTTTATACACTGGTAAGACCATGTATGTCGTAGATACATAAAATCTCAAACTCTCTTATAACTCTTTATAACTCTTCCCCGACTCAAGCAAGAACAAAGTGCCATATGCGAAAATCACACGGCGAACGCAAACGATATCCGTTTTCTAATTGCAAGCTAATACCCAATCACCAAACCCAAGGATCCATTTCAATTGTTCCCATGTTCCCAATTCCTGTGTCCCGATTGTGCCCGTAAAATAACAAGGACATAAATCATTTCATTATTTTGTATGATCCTATGAAAATCACTTTCCCTTCCTCCCGCTCTCCCACTGCCGAAAACCCTTGATTCCACTTAATGTGCTTGAGGCCATGTTTGTGTGCAACGGCGGCATGATGTCCTTTATACGCCATCAGTCGTCACCTACGCATACACCACACATACAGGCTGTCAAATACGTCCGGATACCAGCCAAAAACTGTGACGATGTATGAGTATGTATAGTATTTGTGTTTTGGCGACACATCTATGTACCATAAGTCTGGCCATGGAATACGAATGAACTTTCAACAGTCGCCAATCGTTAAAGTTATCGGCGCTATCTCGTGTTATGCCTCACACGCCCACTTATAAATGTCCTGTGTACCCCCTTTACCAGAAAACAAATTGGGTATTAGAAGGATTCACCACAAGCCCATGACATTGGGATTTCATTTCAGAATTAACCGCAGGATTTGGCTATGGTTTGATTTCATTTGAATTTATGGGTGTTTTTGGCCGAGCTGTATGTTTGTCCCCATGCAGCCTTAAAGCTCAATCTTGGGGGATGTTGTGGGTAGTGGAAAGGGATTGGTAAAATGTAAAATTATCTTCAAGCGATTTCCCTCTGCAGATGACTCCAAATTAGAGGACGTAGTATGTTGGAGATTGATTGTGCATTTGGAGGGTTTCAGAAATATGGCCGATGGACTGATAATGAAAGCATATTAATACGCCTCCAAAATACCAAACAAAACAAAACTGTGCTTCCTCAACAAAGCTAACGGAATCTCCAATTGTTTAAGATTTGGATGATTGAGGAGAAGACTAATTGCAAATACTTCCGATGCAACATTCGATGGCTACAATTTACTAGACAGTGTAAAAGTTACGCTATTCCTGAGCAAATATGAACTCCACAAATGATACCCAGTTGGAGATTGAATGAAGGTCAATCTTAGCCAACCGGTGATACCAAACAAATTATGTCTAAATTCCAAGCGACGAGGGACTAACATTCTGAGTAAGGTAATTTTAATTTTAGTAGTCTTGGACCTTAACAGCGGATCTTGGGGTCATTTAAAAAGAAATAAAACGGCAGTCCTATCTGCGATAAGGGCGAACGCAAATGGGCAAACTCTACGAGCTGCATAAAAGATGTGGATACTGTCTGGAGAGCGAAAATCCATCGAGTTTATTGTCTCAATCACATGGAATGGGCGAGAATGTCCTAGCAAAATCGATATTCGAACCCTAGACGGCAAGTTCATCAAAAAATAAGAGATTGAACCTTCGGTTTAAGGATCAGGCAATTGTAGACGAAACAAACCTTGGTCAAGCATGAGATGATAATCATTTCGTGGTCTGTTGGTGTACTGGTCCGTTGGTCTATTATCCGCGACATGCCTCAATCATCTCTAATTGTGTCTCACTACATTTACGACCTACTTAACTGGACAAACAGATTCCAATAACATCTGTCTTCAGATTTGACTGTTGATTGACGATTTGACTGATCTTTACTAGCAGTTTCTTGCCTACTTATTTACATGGCGCTACATCCACGGATCAGGGCCTCAACTGAGATACCTCTCTTTTTAGGACAAATCCCCTAACTTTCACGATTGCGGAATATCACGGACTTAAGTAAATGAACTAGTTCCAGTTTGGAATTATTCCGCCAAAGTCCACCAGATGGTTCTTCTGGAGACCTGCTTTATCCGCATTTGCGATTTCTGAAATGCTAACGTTTTCAAGAATTTGTTGCTTCGATACATTCACTACATACAGCGATTTATAGGCTGGTGTCCTTATGCATAGTCATGTTTTGCTCACTCCTAAATGCCTAGGTTGCTCTGGTGGTCTGGTTTCTCTGGCCTCAGATTGCGTCAACACTTTCCACAAGATCTCTAGTCATTGTTCGTAGTTGTGAACTTAGTGCTGCTGATTGTTTTCGCATCTGTAAGAGAATTGGCTCCAGAATTCTTGGCACGCTATGGAATCTCGAAAAATACTGAGGTTGGACTACCGAATGTCTGCTATTAAGGAATGCAGTACAACAGTGGACTGAAGCTATCATAAATTGGTGATTGGTCCGATGGTAGACGTGCGGCAAATAGAAATATTCAAACACCCGCCTTATTGTGATATTCTTAATCTATTTGATATCCGCTGTCACACGAGATTTAGCAGATCTGATAACAGGTCCTGCACTCAAACAGTGTACCAATGACTAAGCGCTTAACACTGAAAAATTCGAGAAACGTCTTGCCTTTTTCGTTTCTCTTCTTGAGATTACAAGTTGTAGACGGCAACTGATCTTCCACTGAAATAATACTTCTCATCCTCAGTCGAGGCGTCAGTCTTCCTTATTTAGGTAGCCATACAGTCAACGATGAACATGGACCTCAACCAACAAGTCTCTCCCACTAGCACGATTTCTCGCTAGCTGCTCAAGTTGGTTGAGATTCCTTTCCTCTTTCGCGCGCCACCTAAGATGCCATCGTCTTGTGCTCCGCCGACTCTCGGTATTACAATCGTGCATTCTCTTTAAGCTGGACTTATGGTGTTCATTCACTTCACATGGATGAGCTATTTCAGAAATTGGATCCGCAGACACTTGATTAAAAGTGTAGGAGCATGAACGCAAATCAGGCTGGCATTACCGAGTTTGGCCTTGATGTGGATTATAAGCGTTCGCTTCCATGTCGAACCCTTAAGAATTGTTGCAATAGTAATAAACGTAGTCTTCGCTTTTTGTTGTGGTAGTAGATGGTAATATCTGCTTTATAGCAATCAAGGGAGTACGTGGTCCTGCAAGGGTCCTAAAATGCCATGTGCAAAGCCGAAGTATCTGAGGCTGTTCTTGTTGTTGTCTCTGAACTGTTACAACCACTCGCAAGCTCCTAAATCTATGGCCAAGTACCTGGGCACAGACTATTTAACTTTTCAGTGCCAGTAGCCTCGCAAAGACTCCAATAGCCGCCCTTGGCCTTATTAGGTTTGCTACGCTGTCACATCTACTACAGGATCCCCACACAACTGTGGGGATCCATTACACCTGGTCACCGAGTGCGGCGAAGTAGCTAAAAAGGGGAGTGTACACCACGTAACTCAAACTAAATACTACCGTCGATGCCATCGTCAATCTGTATATGGGATTCCCCTTCTGTAGACCTAGTGAAGAAGGAGTGCCATAGGCAGACACCTATGATGTGGTTAGATACCCTACTTTTAGTGAAATGGTAGGAGTTGATGGGCAGTGGTTTAAGTATTGATGCTTGTGTCGTCATACAATTCTTGAGGCCACTAGTGAAAACCCGACCAAAACTCGGCAAGAGGATTCTATCCTAACGAGAGAGATCCAAAAATTGTTAAATATCACCCCTCGCATATTGAAATTTATGAAAACTTTCTTTCGAGTCTCCCACAAAAGGCAGAGATATTTTCGCTGAAGATGAAGTTTCTTGGAGTTGTCCAATTGACACGAGATGAACAGCTATCTTACAGTAGATGAAATTGCACGATAGAGACCCGGTGGCATCAATTTATTCAGAAGGATGTAGCTAAATGGTGAGTACTAGACCCCCAAAGTGAAAGTATTCTCTTCTTCAGGAGTAAAAAGCAAGACTTTGGCTTCGAATCTGAACATTGTACGTGTCCTATATCCTAAATTAGTGCGATAGTAGAGTGAATTCATCACAGTGTTTTCATACCTACAACTGGCTATTCTCTGGAAAGGATGCTACTTTGTCAGAAATGTTAACCGTACGATCCTATACTGATGAGGAAGTTCCACTATACGTTCACTTCGTCTCGGATGAAAACGAACAGGTGTCTTCACCCTTCATCCATTACACATTATCTGCATCAACAAAATATTATTGTGGGCCAAGGCTGATAGTCTCTAAACAAGGATCGGATGTGCATTCGAAAGGCTCGAGAATACCTTGTATTGTGCTCATAGTGCACCCAATTATGTCGGCCTAATTATGTATTTATGGTAGGGATACTTCATCCGTATTAATAACTTATCTTGCCTCAATGGGCAAATTAGTTTGCTCTTCTTAAACATGTTGAATTTTTTAAAAAGCCGTTGGCATTTGAGTAGTTTGAGCTTCAACCATTTTGCTGCGATTTCTGAAGTGAGCAACTTGTCGACGGTTTTCGACATGTTTCGCTTTCAAGCCCATGGAAAAATCAATTACTTTTTTGCCCTTGGAAGTCGAAAAAATCGCTAGATCCTTCTAATTTGTCCCCAAAATGAAAATACCAACGATAAAGCTAGTACAGATGTTGGGATGCCATAGCTACAAATTGCCATTTAAGATCACAAGATCCTAACGCCGATATAGTCATCATCATAATCACATTTTACTTATCCGATGAAATCTTCTAGGAAAAAGAGGACTTAACCCTAAATCTCATTAAATCAAAAACATTCCGAAAATGATGTGCACAAGTCACTGTGTCCTTATTCCGGAAGAGAAAAAATAATAATAACGAAGCAGTGACAGTCACCAGAAGAGCAAATAACCAAACTAATTAAATTGCTATTTTGGGAAGCAGTCCCTGAAAATATATACTCTAACAAGGCACTACGTAGAGTCGTCCTATTAGCAGAGTAGAAAATTTTCTTAATTTCACTCTTGACAACAGCCAGCATCCCGAAACTGTTTTAAAAAAGAGCAAACACAGTAATGCTCACTGTGGAACGCAAGGACACTATGGAACGCCAGGGATGGGATAAAGCTTCGGGCTGTGCTGAGTATCGGCATACACTCGTGTACTGTTAAGGGTTGATGATGTCGAGAAAGAAACAAGTTTAGTCAAAAAAGTTGAAAAATAATTTCTATGTTCAAATATTTGTCGTAAGTTTTTTTTTGGATAGAGGGGGTCTGGGGCCAAAGTTCTTTCATGTGTCAAGCAAAAGAAATTCATAGACATCTGAATTGTTGCAGACGAATAACGTGACAATAACGATGCTTTGTCATTCGCGCTAAGGGGGTGGCAATGTCCCCAAAGAAGCACAAAACAGACTCTCAACCCAAGGTTCCATTCACATCGCATCCAATGTGTATACGCTCAAAAAGAATAGAAAGTAAATTGTCTGCAGAAACAAATTTTAATGCAATATACATCCTTTGGAAGGAACTCAAGGATATCTCCTTCAGAGTGCGAATTGGATTCATACGAAGACTAGCGGAAAGGGTGCGCAATTCTGGAAAAGTTATCTCATTTAGCAGCTTATTTTAGTACTTTTTAATGAAAATACTCGTAGCTCTCCGCTTAAATTGTTTTGTCTATGGGGATCGTTTAATTTGAAAAATGTTTTCTAGTGTGCTTACTTTTCAAGTAACACTACAGTCTGGAGTGAACCTGCATCAGGGATACTAAGCTTATTGCAATACCTCAGCGATCAGTTAGCGTTTCGGGTTGAGCTTGTAAGAAAAACTTCTGATGTGAGGAGTTTTATGGCTTTCGAGCCTTGGTAATAGACTAGCAATTTTTATTTTATTTAATCAGTCTTGTATATAGACACTCTACTCTGAACCTACTAATGAGCCACATCGAGGTGAGCAAAAACAGGAAATTCTGGCCACTACCGAGCATTGTGGTTTCATTTGTCAGATATATCATAACGTATGCCATGCCAGACATTCATCAATTATCTCAGATCACTTTCTGGTTATAGCAGCGGCACAAATGGGGATATAAAGCCCGTGAACATATACTGTAAGAAGCCTTTATATGGCCTACACCAGAAGCTAAGCTATTTGCACCTCTATTAACAAGTGAACATAGCGAATCCTCCGGTATTCTGGCTTGCTCTCACTTACTTACATACTTACTAAGGTGGCGCTACAGATCGCGACGAATCTTGGGCCCTACTAACAAGACTCTCTAGTTTGGACGGTCTTTAGCTAACTGCGAAGTCCTCCTATGCTGCGTTATCCATCTGCGTTATCAGCGGGCGGTTTCCATTCACTCTGCATGTCCTACCCATCTCACGGGACTGATGCGCAGTTTTCTAACTAAGTCGATGCCGCTGTATAGAACAATTTTTTCAAGTATGATGTTAAAGGAGTAACATCACAGCACGTCAACGTTTCTACAACATATTATGGCATCAAAGGTCTTGGTTAAGTCGTTACCGACTTTGACGGAGCCACGGGAATTGGAAAGGAAAGCGCACTGATAGGGGCTATTTAGGTTGGTGACGAAGGGTTTCAGATGTTCACGCAATACGGTAGAGAAGATCTCGTATGTATAACTCTATAGTATAGTAGAAGAGCCTCCTTTTTTGTGGATGCGACAAACAAAACTGAGATTCCATTTATCAGGTATACACTCTTCTGACCAGATCTGAGAAATAGGTTGGTGTACATGTGCTGTCCGCAAAATCATTTCCTAGCTCTAGCTGATTTGTTGGATTTTATCTTAGACACTGCCAGCCTTACTTCGTTCTGGTCAGGTAAAAGCAAGTTTTGGCTAACTTCGTTTAAGTTGAATGGTCTATTCTGCCTGCCGGCGGCGTGGAGCTGCAGTCTGTCGTTATATCTTCGGCAGAAGAAGCAGCTTTTACTTACAAGATTTACTTCTTCATCTCTACATGCTTCTGTACGGGTCTTCTTGCCTGGAGTACAAACGCTCAATATTTTCGATCGCGCACTTCTCGTGCTCTTTTTTCTTCTTCTGGAGAATCCGATGTAGTTCCCCTCTCTTCTGCTCGTAGAGCTCTCGAACGACTTTCGTCCGTCACTACAGCGCCGCTTTGTACGCTTCTTATTTAGCTACATGTCTTCTTCATTAAACCAGGGTCAGTTGCAGAGTCTCTGATGGCACACTTGGGGCGTTGCCACTGGTCAGAGTTGCAGAGATTGCGTCTTTGCTACTTTATGTCTTTTCACAGTGTGTAGTTCTTCCTTGTTGTGGCCACTGGGAAATCTACATTCGTGCCATGGCTACAACAAGGTACATACGAGTCAATGTCGGGAGCCCGGAAGGCATGTCTTACGTCTATCGCAAAATTATCAATTTGATGATCCGGAGACGACCAGGTCTGCTTGTGCATAATGAGATGCGAAAACCGTGTGCTTGCAATAGTGATATTTCGTTTCACCGCAAAGTCAATAAGCCTAATTCCGTTACCTGACGTGGTGTAGTGTAGGCTATGCTTACCAACTCTCCCACCAAAGATGTCCTCCTTTCATAGCCTACTACGATTCTAAAATCATACTTCGTACATTGCTCCTATGTCCTGTCGAGGAGCTCATAGAAACATTCATTGGTGAGTCGTCTTTGCCCTCCGTTGGGGTATGCCCGCATATTGTTCCTTAAATGTTTGTAAGGGTTGTCAAGAATGAGTCTTTTCGCTATGAACTCAACTGTTGCGCTGCTGGACCAACTCAAGTTAGGGATCTATCGCCACGTAGGAAGCCGTCAACTAAGGTCATCGTTTCCTTCAACTAAGGTCATCGTTTCCTTCAACTAAGGTCATCAAGTCCATGCTTGATATAGTATCGTAGAGGTGTTTTACAGGTCGTTTTTTGTTGTATTTTTATAGAGAGAAGTGGAAAAGTGATTTTCGCTTGATCTGTACAGTTGCCTCGTTGTGTGGATTTGAACATCATTTCTACAGAAACACTACTCCACTTCCGTGATCGAGCGCGTTTCTACTATTTTTTTCTTCATCCTTCTTTGCAGTTCCGCTTTGTACGCTCTTTGCATTGCTGCGTCCACTTGCCGAAACACTTCATGAGTCAGGAGTCATGTCCCTAATGGCTTCCTGAAAATACAATCACCTTTGTTCTGCGCTTGATGCTGTCAGCATATTACTTCTCCGATTGAGTTTTCAGACCAAAGCAGTGCTTCTTCATTGTTGTAACGTCCAAAATATTCCCTTGGCACAGACAAAGAGTTAACCTTATATTCTCTTGAGCTGTGTCCTGCTGTGATCCTATGATGGCCCTGTGATGGTAAGGTAAAATCGTAATTTTTCTTTATGAGGCGTGAGCACATGTGAAACTGATGCTGATGAATTTAACCTTAATGCGAATCATAATCGGAAGTTCGTTCAAGATTGCTTGTCATCTGCTCAACCAAATCTACATCTAAGTAGCCGCTGCATCTGCTGTCTATAGCAATCACCTTTAGTGGATGCAACCTGTTTACATATGCTATAGTTTACATATGTAGATATTGTACGCCGAAGGAAAAAATCTAACCAGTTTTTAATTGCCTCTTTTTACTTCGAACTTCAAGTTTTGAACAATTTGTATGAACAAAATGTATTATAAATGGTCCGCCATCTAACGTTTTTTTTTCAACTAGTGCTTATTTCGTGAATGGTAACACTTAGCTCATGTCTGATTTGACAGATAAGTTTTATCTTTCCGCTGAACGAATATGGTTGTGTATACGCTTGAACAATGCTGGGAAATATTGCCTGCGATCGACTTAGAGAAGATGCCGATTTTGCCAAAAAAAATCATCTTTTCAGATGAAGCTCATTTTGATCTTGGCGGGTATGTAAACAAGCAAAATTGTCGCATTTGGGGCACAGAAAACCAGCATACATTGAAAAGCCGATACACCCAAAACGAGTCACTGTTTGGTGCGGATTTTGGTCCAGAGGCATAATTGGGCCATTTTTCTTCGAAAATGAGCAAGGAGTGGCCGTTACAGTCAATAGCGATCGTTATCGGGCCATGTTGAACGAATTTTTGTTCACAAAAATTGAAGAGGAGGATATTGGCAATATTTGGTTTCAACGAGACGGCGCTACGTGCCACACAGCCGAAGCTACACTCGATGTTTTGCGCCCTGTTTTTGAAGATCGCATTATCAGCCGCAGAGCTGATGTCGTTTGGCCACCTCGGAGCTGCGATTTGACACCGTTGGACTATTATTTGAGGGGTGCCGTAAAAGATAAGTGTTACGCCGACAAGCCAGAGACAATTGACGCTTTAAAGGACAATATTCGTGAAGCCATTGGTGAAATACAGCTGCACACAATCGATAATGTGCTTAAAAATTGGACCGATAGTTTTAGTTTTATATGCATTTTATTTTCTTAATCACTAACTCTTACATACTCGTACTAACAAAAAATGCTTAAATGCTAGCTTACAATTACTTAATAATCTTACACTAACTTACTGGCCCCACACAGGCACTCTAAGCTAATCTGAATTCTTATAACTATGTCTTTCGACTTCATTTACATTTTCTTAGAATTTGGACCGATAGTGTAGGCTACTGCATGGCCAGCCGAAGCAGCCATTTCAATGAAGTTATTTTCCATTATTAACCGGAAGGATAAAACTAATTATCTGTCAAATTAGACATGAGCTAAGTGTTACCATTTACGAAATAAGTACTAGTTGAAAAAAAAACGTTAGATGGCGGACCCTTTATATATTTAAAACAGAAGTCAATTCTTTTTGGGATCGTATGTATTCTATTGTGTGTACAGCCGACGAGGAGACATGCGCCGCGCCGTGCAGAAGTGTCTGTGGTTTCTGTTTTCAACCCTCTTCTAAGTAAGTTTTGTCAGCAGTACTTTTTCAGCGATATACGAGTATGTATATATTTTGCAGTTTTTCGATAGCAAAGGGTGACAAGAGATTATTTAATTTTAATTTTAATTTTGGTGGTGGCGAACGCCCCCATTTATTCGGCTTAATACAAGCTATAACTTACAAATTAAACTTAAACTAGAACTTAAAACTAAGGTTGGTTGGAGTGGTGAAGGAGAACGGATTTGTGGTAGGGAGTGGTGCGGTGGAAGTTAAAGACGGTAGGGTTTGAGTTGATTTGACGTAGCATACGGGAGATTGGTTCATTCGCGCCATAGGAGGTGTGGTGGGTTGGTAGATAGAAGAGTCGAGGGGTACGTAGATTACGAGGGTTAGTGTTGAGGAAATGGAGTTGTGAAGGGACGCGCATTCAACGTGACCTGAAAGGAGTCGATGAATGAAGAGAAAGTCTGCTGCATCTCTGCGATCTGTAAGGGTGTTTAAGTTGATAAGTTTGAGACGATTTTGATAGGGAGGCAGATTAAAAGGATCCCAGGGCATACATCGAAGACCAAATCGAAGAAAACGGCGCTGAATGCCTTCAATTCTCGAGATATGAACACGATGATATGGGGACCATACTTGACTGGCGTACTCTAGGAGGGGGCGAACAAAGGTAATATAGAACCTGGTCACGTATGGGTTTTTTGAATTCTTTGGACCACCGTTTTACAAAACCTAGTGCAGAGTTGGCTTTGAGGATTATCTCATCCATATGTAAACGGAAGTTGAGCTCGCTATCACACAAAATGCCGAAGCCACGAAGAAATTGTACGGAGGAGATAGGTTGGTTATGGAGAAGATAGAGTCGGAGAGGAGATTGGTTCCGCTTATGTGAGAAGGTGATGGATTGGCATTTGGCGATGTTAAGTTCTAAAGAATTTTTGAGGCACCAGATCGAAAAACTATCAAGATCTTGTTGAAGGAGGAAAGAGTCATGGGGAGAGGAAATGGTTTTGAAAAATTTGGTATCGTCGACGTAAAGGGAGACAGACGAGTGTTTGATGATCATATCGAGATCATTTATGGTTAATATAAAAAGAACGGGACCGAGATGGCTGCCTTGTGGAACTCCAGAGGTGGCCAAAAATGGAGCGGAGTGGGCTGACCTTAAACGAACACTGTAAATACTGTTTTCGAGGTAAGAGGATATCCATTTTAACAGTGTGGGTTCAAAGCCGAGGGCAGACAATTTAAAGATGATTAACCGATAAGAGATTTTGTCGAAGACTTTGCTAAAATCGGTTGCAACTACATCGACTTCATTGCCATTCTCTAGGGCAGAGAGGCCAAAGGATACGAATTCAACGAGATTTGTTTTGGTTGACCTACCCTTTAGGAAGCCATGTTGTCTAGGGGAAATAAGTGATTTGCATTGGAAGCTTAGAGCTTCATACAAAATACTTTCGAAGAGTTTGGGTATATGGGACAGTTTAGCGATGGGACGATAGTTGGTTATTTCATTCTTTGATCCTTTCTTGTGGATCGGGGTTATGAAGGAGGATTTCCAAGCCTGAGGAAATTCTCCTTGTGAAAGGATAGACAAAAGAGATAAGAAAGGGCAAGGGAAAGGGAAGAACATTTTTTAAGAAATATGTCAGGCAGGTCATCTGGGCCGGGTGTGAATTCGTCATTGAGTTCGTGTAATTTATATTCGATATAAAACGAGTCCAAGATATGAGTGAGAAGTGGGCCATTGGAGAAGTTCAGTAGGTAACTAAAATAGGATGGATCTGGTACAAAGGAGTCGTTGGTGAAGGATTGTTTAAAAAAGCTGGCAAATAGGTTGGCAATTGTGAGTGGATCGGTTGATGACCTGTTGTTGAAAGAGAAGGAAGGAGGGTAACCATCGGACTTTCTTTTGTAGTTAACAAATTGGAAAAAGGTCTTAGGGTGGTTTATAAGGTTGACTTGCGCATTGTTAAGGTAGCGCTGGTAAAGGGAATCGTAAATTTCGGTGAAATGAAGATAAGCACCAAGATAGTTTGAATAGTCGATAAAGGATCTGGTACGCAGGAAAACAGCCCATAACTTATTTCTATGATTTCGTAAGGAATGAAGCTTGCGATTATCTGTTTCTTGTTCTGTTTGTAGGAAAACTAAAAGGAATTACCCTGACTTGAAAATTTTTAAATGTCCTTCTAGGGAAAAAATTTAAATTTTAAATAATTTTTGGATGAAGGCATGTGGTTTTAAAAATGAAGACAAATACTTTGTTCGTGGAGATCATTTTTGTCCCGAGTTTGTAGGAAAAAAATATCTTAAGGCGGATGCTGTTCCTTCCTTAAATTTAAATTCTGATTTGGATGCAAACTTGAATTTAGAAGATCTGAAGTCTCCTTTAACTAAACGAAGAAGAAGGTCGAGCAGTTGCAGCATTTCGTGTGCAATGTGCGATCAGTTATTGGAAAGATGTGCAACAGAGGACAAAAAAAAATGCAACTTTAAAAAAATATTGTTAAGTCACAAACTTAAATTAAGAAATTTAAAAATAAAACATTATAGAAAAAACAGAGCGCATATTACCATAAACATTTTTAATAAAAATAAAATATCTACGACGTCTCAAATCGAAAGGCTCAATAGGTATTTCAGACAATTCAAAAACATTTTGTAAAATTCTTCTGAAAGAATCAAAGACTACAAAATACAACAGCCACGAAAAAGAACTTTCCCAAAATATTTATTATAGATCACAAAACGCCTATAAATTTTTGAGATATAGACTTGGCTTTAAACTTCCTCACATTTCCTCTTTCTGTAGGTGGGCCCCTGTAAAAGGATTACAACCAGGATATGAAAACAATACTCATACGTATCTTAAGTCAAAGTTCGCTTTATTAAACCAACGAGAACGTTGTGTTGTCCTGATATTTGATGAAATTAGGATTCGTAAAAACCTCACATATAATATAAAAAATGATTTAATAGATGGTTTCGAAGACCTTGGTGTAGAAAGAAGTAGATTGTTTGCTAATGAAATATGTGTTTTCATGCAAATGGTTTGTTTGATAGTTGGAAAAGTGTTTTAAACTATTTTGTGTCAGCAAACAGTGTAAATGGGGATAATCTAAGCGAAATTATAAAAAACAATTTGAAAATCTGTCTAGAACTTAGTCTAAAGGTATGTGCTATTGTTTGCGACCCAGGGGCCAATAATAGAAAAGCTTATAAAATGTTAGGTGTTTCTGAAGAAAACCCATTTATAATTTTTAATGATGAAAAAATATTTTGTTTTTATAATTTCCCTCATTTGTTAAAATCACTTCGTAATGTTCTATTGGAATCAGATCTACAAACTCCAGATGGTAAAATGTCTTTTGATGTTATCAGAGAAATATACAATTTGGAAGTTGACAACATAGCTAAGACATGTTTAAAATTTAGAAGTTGCCATATAGTACCAATTGCCTTCGAAAAAATGCATGTTCACCTTGCAACGCAAATATTTAGCCGGACAACTGCGGCATCGATACAAACTGCTTTTGAACTTAATTGCTTAAAATAAAGCTCTAATAAAGCTGTAGCAACGGAAGAGTTCGTACTAAAAGTGAACAATGTATTTGACTGCATGGATAGTGGTTCACATTATGACAAGAATATTTTAAGGGGGGGAGTTCAGCTAGAGAATCCAGCTTATAATGAGTTGAAACAATTTTTGTCCTACTTAAAAGATATAAAAAAATCAGTTAACCTTCCAAGAAACTTTTGTTTAAAAAGAATGGAACAAACTATAAACGGGGTCTTATTACTTTGTCATGATATAAGCAATGGCCTATATGAGAACGTGGATTATGTACTAACAAAGAGAATTCATCAAAACGTATTAGAAAAAAATTATTTTCTATTATTCGCATCAAAGGTTGTTACAACAAAAATCCGTCTGTTTACGAATTTAATGTTTTGATGTCGAAAATTCTCTCGCCAAATTTTACTAATTTTTCTCCTTTCAGTAACTGTGATGATGCTGATGTAGAATTTTTAAACGTAGACTTATTCCACAACTCAAACTAATATTCCAAAAATTTCTTCATTGCTTAAGGATCGTAAGAAAATCGTATGCGATGAAACTCTGTACGAAAAAGTCATTTGTGATATGGAAATCGAAACTAAAATCACATTAGAAACAACACATTAGTCAACGTACGGGTACGTCCCATTAAATGGAAAAATGGTTAGATTTTTTGCCTCGGCGTGCAATATCTATGTAACCTATAGCATCTGTGCTGCAACACCTTTTCATCCTCTTTTTGTGCGATCCAAACCATCGCACTTCTTGATTGCAATCATATCCGCTTTTCGAAGCAAATAGCCTGCCCTAATTATGCGTATTGTTGAGATCGTCCAGTAAATCCATTTATATCCGAGCCAATTTGTTGCTTTACAACATATGTAAGTGCTTTACTATACGTGGACGCGCAACTAACTCGGAAATCTTCAACCTGAATACCAGAATCTTTACAAATATAGTGCGAGTAGTCTATTAAGGGAGTATCGGTGCTGTCAATGGGTTACTAGAAACTCCTCAGTAACCAGTGTGTCAACGTAGCTCAAATAAGGTTTTCGCTAGATTCGCCATCAAAAGTCAAGTTCTTCCGCCAAAGCGTTCGCATAGTGCTTTATTATTTAGACTCAGCATTCTGCAAAATGTTGACCATTATACGCAGCAACTCTCGGTCTTTTTTCTCGACATGGGCTTGGGACTGGCTATGGCAGAGTCTCAAAATATGCTTTATTTCCTGTTGCAGCGTTATAACCAATATGATGTCAAATGCCTTCATAAATCCGCTTTTCACAAAACTTCCTTTTCTTTATGGAAGCCAGAACGCACATCCAACACAAATTAATGATCTTCCGGCGCTTTGAAAACATAGGATTTCTTGCGTAAATCTAATATCGATAACAAATCTTATGTCAGATTGAATTATTACTGGGGTTTTGATGACAGTTTAGTTTTCAAGCTTCACGCGATTAGTCAAAAATTTAATGTACACTCCACTCGTTGCACTTATGTCCTTTTTCAGGCGTGTGTTGCTTTGTTTCTTTTAGTGTTTTACTCCGAGTAGCTAGTTATATGTACTACCAACAATTAGTCTAACATGGCAAGGCCAAGCATCACATATTTCCCCGACCTAACTCCAGTGTTGAGGCCTAGCCCGTACTAAAAGAAATTTTCAATAAGGGTTTGCCTCGAACTAGGTACATTGGTATGGTATACTCGTATATTATATTATATACGAGTATGTCCTGCTGAGTTTTTGCTTTATTGCTATCCCTAAGATGTAATATTTAAGGTCATGGGGATGTCACGCATGCACCTCTCATTCTTTCGTAAATCGTTGGGCAACAACATTGTGGGCTTCATTCATAACAAAGGGCACCTAATCTGTCACTGTATGAATGACATAAAAATAAAACGTTAAAACCAAGGCATTCATCGTTCTTAAATGAAACCAGGCAGATTAAATTTGAGTAGTAGCAGATCTGATGATTACGTCTACAACTACGTCTGCCTACAATTTGACAATTTGACAGTTTGACAACATCCTACAGTCTAGACTAGAAACTAGACACTAGAGACTTGTTACATGGCCAATATTTAAATGTCAATGCTTATGCAAATGAGGGAGTTTACGTATAACAATCGATTTCGACTAGACATTTGAGTGGAAGTAAGAGAATCCACAACTGTGTCGGATTACTTACCCCTGAGATAAGCTCACATGTGTGCATTAGACATCCCTTTAACATGTCCCATGACAAATAATACGTCACGATGCTTACGTTGCTATGAAGGGAGTCGAACTGAATCGAGTTGAGGTGGGATTGAGTATTCGTAGATATCTTGCATTGCAGCCAACTGAGAAAGCATAAATTCTCGAATCTTCGAGTACTTGGAAAGTTGTAAGCCAATAGAGTGGGTAAACAAAAAGATTCTGTTGGAAAATATTTTGTAAACATTTTACTGATGTGAACTAAGCAATATTGAAAGCAGCCTTGCAAACAGAGAAGCTAGTTAATTAAACATACCTGTACGACTATGTTAGGAGTACATATACACGACTTCATGGCACACTTTCAAGTTTAAGTAGAAATCATATTATTTCCTAAATGTATACATATATTTGTTAATAATAATGTTCGTTGGTCTTTGCCATTACGGTATCAGCGTGAAATACCGTAAATCGGTCAAACAAACCTCCAGAGAAATGAGGCAAAAATATCAGATCGTCTCTGACTTATCCTGCCACTAATGTCAAGACGGACTAGAACTTTCCGGTTGATCAAATTATCAGAAAGATGGATTTCGATCGCAAAAATATGTGGTGTCAAGTGGGTTCTTTTTGAATCAACACTATGCCTGCAGTGCAATGAAAGTGCATAAGCGAACGAACTCATGGATCATGGATAGGTGAATCAAGTGTAAAGTTTCTATTTATTTCTAAAATAGGAACAACCAGCGACGATAAGTGCCGTTTTTCGGTTAGAACAGAGCTCAAGCAAAAGCAGCCCAATGTAATACCTCAAAGTTCCTTTCACTGCAGTCTCTTAGTCTTTTGTAAAAATATGAGTAAGTGTTTCAGTGATAAAATGCGTACAGTACCAGCTCTTACCACGACAGCGCCGAGTACCAACAGCGGAGGCAAGATACTCATATAAATAGTGCTAATCGGTGCCGTTATCACTTTCACATCAAGGGAGGATGTTGTGTCACTTATGTCGAGCACCACTTAATAGTTTAGCAAAAAGCAAGTGGCCCCTCATGGCACCAGAAAACAGCCTGCAGACTTTGCTACTGAGAGACAGCAGGAAAGGCGCAGAACTCATAGAGATATCGAAAAGTATTTGTTTTGCTGGTAATGTGGACAGTCATGTCATCTACAGTTATGTTTATACGGAAACAAACTGTCAGTAGAATTCCTAACCAAGACACCGGCCGTCTTATCGTAGAGTTGGGTACTGAAAAACTCTCATCTGAGCCTAAAAAGCTCATCGGGGACTTAATTTCCCGTGATCCCAAATAAGACACAGTGACTGCATTTAGTGAAGTCCAGTTTGGAAGTCGTGAGAAGGTTTAGGACGATTGATCCAGAAACTGTCCTATAACAGGTAGCAGCGCAACAATTAAGTTAGTAGCGTAGTGCTTACCTTACCTCCTAGTGGTAGTCTATGGTAACTTCGTGAGAAAAACCTTGCCCATGTAGGACAAAATGCTAAGGAAATGCTAGCCCAGTAGCACAGGAGTGGCCTATGTCTTTAAAGGGCTCACAATCCTATGCTGAAAAGATTAAAAGGATGTGGCGAACCAACCAATACCCTTGGATAAAAATGGATTCACGGTTGATGATCCTTGCAAATGTGCCTTCGGATCTGCACGTGCAATGTTCGGACCCTTAAGAGAACAATTGTAGCCGAGCAATTAGCACAAGCCTTTAACTGAAGGATGAAAAACCGTGGTATACGAGTATGCTACTGTGAATGCTTATTTGGATGCGGATTTGTCTTATGCGACAGATTATGGCATGAATTCGTGAGTGTCCGATAGTTGAGCGAATGTCTTATTCAATGCCCTTGCAAATGTCCTACTTTATCGCAGTTCCAGCAGCGCATCCTTCGTTTCTCCCGTGGGATATTTCGTTGCATGGTAGTTGGTCTTGAGCAGGAGCATTCACCAGATACTATTTCCCTTACGAAATGCATTCCTTTGGAAGCCTGATTGGATGCTTCCATCGCCAGAGCGAAGGCAAGTGCTTCAGCAAGGGTTCTTTTCCCGGCCATCCTTACTGCTGATTGTAGCTTCAAATCTGCAATTCCCCCAATGAATGCGTCCTTTGCCATTTCGTCGATTATTTCTTGGCCTGCGGTGGGATATGACAAATGTGCCAGTCTACTCACGTCTGCTTGGAGCTGTTGCAGTGTTTCTCCTCGTTGCTGTATACGGCCTTGCAATTGAACCTTGTAAACTTCCCGCATGTGGCTATCCTCAAACCGTTTCTCGATAGCCTGCACTAAAACCATATAGTCTCTATTCTTTTCGATATCGATTGTTTGTAACAATTCTGCCGCAGGACCACGTAAGGCCATCGCTAGGGCAAAGCACTTTTCCTTATTGTCCCATTCGTTTGCACAGGCAGCCATTTCAAACTGCTTCTTATAAGTAGACCATGAGGTCTGGCCATCGAATGAGGGAGGCTTCAACTCTTTTCTCCTTGGACCGCTTAAAGAACATTCTCGCAGTTTCTGTTTTCGCACTGGATCGAGCTCTTTTGTTAGTTGCTGAACTTTGCTGTCCATTTCCTCGAATTTTTCGCCAACATTCTTCTCTATTCTATCAAATTTGTCATCAACGTTCTTCTCTATTCTTTCAAATTTGTCATCGATTTCTTCGAATTTTTGCTGGAGAATGTTCTTTTGTTCTTCCAGATTATTCTTTTGTTCATCCATTTTCTGTTGAAGACCGTGCAGATTGTTGGTTTGTTCGTTGAATTTTTGTTCAATGCTGCTCTTCTGCTCGTCTAGATTTTTCTTTTGTTCATCCAGCTTTTGTTCGAGGCTATTCTTTTGTTCGTCGAGACTGCTCTTCTGTTCGTCCATTTTTTGTTCCAGACCGTTCTTCTGTTCTTCCAGATTTTCCTTTTGTTGGTCGAGACTGTTCTTCTGTTCGTCCATTTTTAACAAGAGGAGTTGTATCATCGCAGCCATATCATTGCCGGTACTTGTCTGTTCATCCTCGTCAACATCAAAGGAATATGCATCAGGATCATGACCCTCGTTGTTCAAAGCCTCCTGAAGTCTGACCACCAGGTCACTTTTTCCTCCACTGGCGCTGAGGCTTCTCTTGTTCAACTCGGATTTGAGTTGGACGAGGGTCAACTGCAATAGTTTTCGACCCATTCTAGCTTTTTTACACACAATAAGTCCTATCCCACTTCTGACACCAATGTAGCATGTTTGTGTGGGTACAAATAATAGAACTTATTCTTTTCAATACAAATCCCTTTATTCAGTACAGTTACAATTCACTATTTAATTGTTTCTCTCAGTACAATCCAATTTCTCAACCGCTTATACTTTTCTTATCTTTTACTTAAACCACTTAATCACTTCTCCTAATTAACACTTCAAATTTCACTTTAGAACTGATTTGCATACCTTTGGGATGCTGGTATTTATACTCGAATGACATACTTCGAGAACAATCCTCGCCATCCAGCGTCCCATACAATTTCCAATTTGCTAGAAAATTCGATTCCACTCTCCAGTTGAGACTTTGTTATTCCAGTATCGAAATCTTCTGGTCTTCGACATTTTCTGCTAGATGTCGCTGCTCACATTTAAGTGGTTATCACAGTATCAATACATAAGCATGTAGAGATGAAGAGGTAAATCTTGTAGTGGAGTAAAAGTTGGTACTGAGAATATGGAAAACAATTTCCTAGTGATTGTATAACGACGAAGATGCCCATCATGCCAGCAGAATAGACCATTCTACTTAAACGATGTTAGCGAAAACTTACGTCACCTGACCAGAACGAAGTAAGGATAGCAATGTCTAAGCTGGAACCGAACAAATGAGCTGGACTCGACGGCTTACCGGCCGAAGTATTCAAATTTGCTGGAAATGACTTTGTGGAGAGCTCGCACCAATTCATTGTCTAGATTTCGTCAGAACAGTGTATGTCTGATGATACCACTCATCAAAGGGACCCCTCAACTGGTCCAACTATAGAGGCATAAGTCTTCACAACATAAGAGATCTTATCTACCCTATTGTGTGAAATTCTGAAACCCTCGGTCAATAACCTGATTGGCCCCTATCAGTACGGCCTCCGACCAGGAAAGTCCACAATTGATCAGATCTTCACACTCCAGTAGATCCTGGAAAAAACCCCAAATCTATACCCACCATGTTTTCATCGATTTTAAGACCGCATATAACAGCAATTGTAGAGACTACATAGATTTGGTATCCCTGCCAAGCTCGTCCATCTGTGCAGACTGACGTTTGAGAATGACTTAACCGAGAGTTTTGATGTCAGCACAGGATTTCGACAAGGTGACACGCTTTCATATGACTTTTTCAACATCATACTTGGAAGAATTGTGCGGAACTCTCAAGCGAACGAACACTGGAGGTACATTGTTTCAAAAGTCTGTGCAACTACTAGCGTGTGCCCATGATATCGACATAGTTGGGAGAACTTAGCGGGCTGTCACTGGTGCGTTCGCTAGTATTAAAATGGAAGCCTCCAAAATGGGTTTGGTGCTATCAACAAGAAGGGTCAAACAACATCGATGAATTGGACGGAATGTAACTGTCGTCTGCCATAATTTCGAGGTAGTAAGGGACTTTGTTTACCGTGTCTGTGCTATAAATTCTACCAACAGGAATAAAACGAAAAATCACTCCTGCCAATTGCTACTTCTTTAGAAGACAATTGAGTAGTTGGACCCTATCCCGAAAAACTAAGGAGACTCTATATAAGACCTTGATCATCTTAGTGTAGCTTTACGGCGCAGAAGCATGGGCCCTATCAACTGCGGATGAAGATGTCCTCAGTCGTTTCGAGAGAAAAATTCTTCAAAAAATATTCGGTCCCATTTCCGTTGAAGTGCTTTGGAGGAGAAGACCAGCTGTATACGAGCTGTACAGTGACATCGATCTAGTCAGAAAATTGCGCATCAGTCACCTGAGATGGCTAGAATGGACACCAATGCTTCGGCCCATATATTTGGCTAACCCGAATAACGCAATAGAGCAAGAGCTTTTGTTAGATGGCGCGCACAGGTATTACGGAAGGGGACCTCAACCTATTGGTGCGCATTTAGACGCTCTTTGAGCCCCAGTTCCACTCCTAAATTGAGGGAGGTATTTTACCCTGATGGGACACCAAAAGTAACCCAAAAGCTAAGGCGACAGACAGTAGTATGTCTGTATTTTTAGCCTATCTCTAGCCAAACTACGAATGTGTCGTCTGGGCTTCAAACTGGAAGATTATTATTCACCTGGTAGTATATTTAAGCTTAGTACTTGCATTAGATAAAACGGGGGAGGAGGGATATATCATATGCATCCACAGATGGGACCTTAATGATTTCTTCCAATTGGAACTCGTTCATGATACCCGAATTAGTGATAAATCCAAGTAGATCTTTGGGTCAGCTATCAGACATGTAGACCATCTGCCTCAAGATAGAGTTTGAATACATAAATGACGATGGTGTATTCTAATTAAGCAGCTATAGTTACACAAAATGTGTTTTGCTGATTCTTCGTTCTCGTTGAGCATTCTGCAAGTGTTCTCTTAGGTTATCCCCATAATCATGAGGTGTTTTTTGATTTGACTCCTGTGACTATACGAATCTGACTTTTAGTTAGACCTAGGATTAATTTCGTTGTTGTATGTTGCCTTCGGTCTTCATCCAGTAATGAGAGCCTTATTTTTCAGCCCGGCTTTAATCCATCATTTCGCAGTGCTGATATTTAATCCACAAAATGTTCTTGCTATCATGAAGGTCAATGCAGATCCTTTTCTGACTAGCATGTCTCCCATTATGTCCACTGTGTGCTGTAACTCAAATTAGGTGAACTCTGTTTGTGCTGGCTCATGATTTAATTAGTTAAAGGCGGTCCCATACTATTCAAATGTGTTTCTGACTCTGAAGGCTTCCTGCCACAATAAAGTATCCAGTGTGTAATGTATAAAATAGATCCTGCTTTTTCGTCTACATTGCCCAACAAGAGTGCATCCAACACTAGAAAAAACTAACTTTGGTGAGCATTATTTTGTTCCATCTACAATGTCTAAAGAATGACTAAATGACCAACTTATGCAAGTAACAATTATCACTATTACCCTTATTGAACAACTCTAATTCGATACCAATTTCATAAAAACCAAAACCAACAACTGCACCACATTTTTTCCCGTAGCTTGTAGTCAGTAGTAGTAGGCAGCAGATAATATGAAAGTTGGCATTCTCTTTCCATCTGCCATTGTCGTGGAATGGTATTTTCAGGCAACCCCCAATGAAAAACTTTATGGTGCTTTAGCAGCTGTAAAAGGCTTATTAAGATTTTTATCGCTGCTAAATATATTGTAGGTGGCATGTATTCGTACGGATACTTTACCCATCCAGAGGAAGCAACAATACGACATCATGGAGCTTACCACCTCCAGAAATACCGTCCGCTGTCATGGCTGTTCTCCATTTGTGCCTTATTACCACACTTTAGCCGGCTATGGCTGGGGGAAGGGTGTAATTCCAGTCCAAATGGCAGATTGGATAACAATTTAATTTTATAGTCTCGAGTCTCGACCACTATGATGAATGAGCACACTCTGTGGTCAACAAGTGTGGCGGCGGCAATGGCAATAGCAATAGCAATGGCAATGTAGCAATTATAGTATAGCGGACGATGATAGCGTTTTACGGATTACATGGTAAGCGCTGCACAAATGGGGAGGAAACACAAAATGCCACCAGATACTCGTAACCCGAGCCCCCGTCTGCAATATAATATTTCATAGCGAACAGAGTTGATTAGTTTATATTGTGTGTAATTAAAGTGAGTTTTATGGATACGCTTGTAGATAAGTAATTGCTTGCGATAACTGTATTTAATTATGAATTGCTTTTTACTACACTATTATGGAAGGACTTTTGCTTGTTCTGCTTCAGTTCGGGATTGAAGGCGCGAAATGGTTTCAGATATTAAAACAAAACATTATAAAAACGACATAAATCTCTGGGGCGCTTGGAATTAGATTGGTTCAGGTTTTGTAATTGTTGTACTCGACTTTAAATATTCTCCAGAATTCCACATCCTCTTCTTTCTCTATGTTAGCTGCCTGAACGCTTCTTAACTCAGTGATCAATGCTGACATATGAAAATGGTTTTAATCCCGTTTCCTATGAATATTCTTACAGTTTTAATTTTAATAGGGCTAACTACTCCAAACTGAACAACCTCCTCAGTATGGTAAGTTTTTAATTTCTCTACGATAACCCTTACGGTTAACGATGCTTGTTACCGTCCTTTTACCTCCTACCCCGCGGCGTTGTACGAAAGGTTGCTCGGCCAACTACGGAGACTGGCCGTGGGTATAGATGTTAAAGAAATGGGCGCCACGCGATTACCCTTCCGTACAACTTCAACACAACTTAAATCGCGAATTGGTTGTGACGATCGCGAACAAATCCCGTCCTTTCCCAATTACACAAACGATTTCCTTACAATTCTCACAAGTTTATTTCATACGCCAATAACAATACAAACTTAATTTTATCTTAAAGCTAGATATCTTAATTCTATCGTAACTCTAGTTATTATACTACGTTATCGCAAAAAAAAATAACAACACGCCTTCTCAATGACTGAAGGTCAATGAGTAGCCAAAAAAAAATGAAAGAGGAAGGAAAAAAAGACAAAAAAAAAATAACAAAAACGAATTCTATGATTTGAACCTGGAACTTCCGCACGACCCAGCAAGGGGCTTTGGCTATCACGCCCACCGACCGTATATATTTCGCTTTGTCTAAAACGGTTAACGATACACGGCGTATAACAGTTCACACCGAACACGTTTTATTACTCTCTTTTTTTTTAGTAATACGCCCTTACTTTTGAAGTTGAATAAGGGTTTGCTTATTCATATATACATAGGTAAATTTGGTAATAGCGTAACAAAACAAACTTAAAAGCACTTAGCTGGCTCTGGGCTCTGCTACTCGGTCGTCTCGCTCCAATTAAAACTAGGGTTTGACTTGGGGAAGAATGAATCGTCCAACAGCACCAAGCTAGTCCAGGGTTTCACGTGACCCAAAAGTAGAACCTCCAACCACGATTTTGCCTTTAGTGTCCTAACCAAATAAAATTAAATGCACTTCGGGGTAACGTTCATCAGAAAACAAAAAAAACAAACCCACCTTACGTTTGCTCGAACTAGTTTTAAATTAAATAGTTGCTATAACTAACGACTGTACTTTTTTTTATTTTTCTGCTCCCTGCACTGCACTACTATACTTTTGATACTGCGTTCTTAACACCACTTGCCTCACTGCCTGTTTCGAACCAAATGACCCTCTCAAATCTCCCTCAGCTAGCTGCAGTCTCACCTCGCCGTGGATTAGATTAAATGGCTTGGTTGTCTTAGCCCATTCCACGTATCAGGCCATTTTTCCGCTGCTCTCACCATGCACATCTCCACAGGCTGTATCAGATGTCCTTAATGAGAACCGCGGCGAAAATGGCCGATGAAAAAGAATAAAAAGAAACAAGGTGGTTCTTCCATAGGGAATTGAACCTACGACGCCCCAGTGGGAAGCTGTGCGCGCTACCTTGACGCCAAGCCCCAACCATGGGGATGATGCTTCCACTGACCACGGCATGAGTTTCCACACCAAACTGGACGAAAATCTTTCAAAAAAATTAACCCATAATATGCTCTTGAATCCTTTTATACCGAAATTTTAAAATGTCTCAACCAATCTGTGCCTTTTTTACCCAAAAGGAATCCCTCATCGTCACCATCCTGGTATAATAAAGACCTGCGATCTCTTCATAACAAGAGAAATAAGCTCTGGTATACTTATTTAAAATCGCGTTCCGACACCGATTTCTTCTACTAAAAGTCTGCCCAAATAAATTTCTCTGTACTCTGCCAAACTCTCTATGACAACTATTTAAACCGAATGAACCACACACTCATTTCCGACCCTAAAAGATTCTTTCAGTTCATCAAAACTAAAAGCAAATCGGATAACTATCCATCATCTCTAAATTTTCTTGATATGTCCTCGGCCGGTTCCCAAATTATTGCAAATCTCCTCGCAATTTTTTTTTGGCCAAGCCTTCGCCATCCATTCCCAAGAGCCAGACCACTCTTACTTTTCCTACTTAAACAGCTGCCCACAGACAACTTTGGAATCGGTGTCTCTAACTTTAGAGCAAGTTAGAGAGAAAATAATAAAACTCAAAGATGATTATTCTGCTGGCCCTGATGATCTTCCTTCTATATTTTTAAAGAAATGTCAAATGCACCTAGCCCAACCTCTTACCGCTCTCTTTCAGCTTTCCATCACCCAGGGATTATTTCCCTGAACCTGGAAAATGTCGTTTATTATTCCCCTACACAAAAAAGGTAGAAAAGACGATATTTCCAACTATCGACCAATTGCTAAGTTGTCCTGCATACCTAAGCTTTTTGAGAGCATTATCTATGACATAATGCTTTTCCATTGTAAATCTATTGTTTCCAATATGGATTTTTCAAAGTCAGATCTACGACCACCAACTTAACGGAATTCGTATCAAGCACTTTATGTGCACTGGAATCTGGAAATAAAGTTGATGTGATTGCCATCGATTTCAGCAAAGCCTTTGATAGAATTTCTCATAATATAATCATTCTAAAATTAAAGGCTCTTGGTTTCCAAATAAACTTTCTAACTTGGGTTCAATCCTATTTAAATGAATGACTTTACTATATTCTATTTAGGTCCATGGTTTCTGACCCAATTAAAGCCTCCTCTGGTGTCCCTCAAGGCAGCCATCTTGGTCTCTTATTATTTATTCTGACCATTAATGATGTTGGTTCTATCACTAAAAATTCATACGCAGATGATATGAAAATATTTAGATGTATTTATATCATCTTCCTCAGACAGCATACTACTGCAGCAAGATCTAGACAGATTTTGTACTTGGTGTCAGAAGAATTTTCTAGAGCGTCAATAAGTGTCAGGCTATAACTTATACCCGTAAACGCCCCCCTACATCACCTCGTTGCTATCTAATTTTTAATCTGCCTGTTCCCTTAGTGAATGAGGTGTGTGATTTAGGTGTTATCTGTGATAAAGAACTCAATTTCCGTACTCACATTGGTAGTATAATAAAAAAAAAGCCACCTCTGCCCTTGGCTTCATCAAGCGCTGGTCAAAGGAGTTTTCCAATCCTTATGTTCCCAAATCTCTCCAAATCTCATAACCTTTCTTAGGCCTCTTCTTGAATATGCCAGCCAAGATTGGTCACCCTACTACAGAACTCACATCCCACGGATAGAAGCTGTTCAACGCAGGTTTTTACGGTTTGCTTTACGTGGTCTTCCCTGGGATGATAACCAAAACTTACCACCTTACACTGACCGGCTGTAACTTATAAATTTACAACCCCTTTCTATACGCCGAAAAGTTGCCGACATTCTCTTTATTCATCAAATTTTAGTATGTAATATCGATAGTTCTTTCTTACTTAAACTTATTTTATTCCCTTCCTCCAATAATTCTAAGCTAAATAATTCATCGCACAAACGGGTATTTTTTGTTCTCCCATCCAAGCCCGGTGCCAAAGAAAGCAAAACTGACTCTACTAACTCGGCTTCTAATAAGTCCACCTACCCTACTTTCGTTTACTCCCACACCCTCAATCCATCCCCTCCGTCTAAATCAGATACAAACCCTACAACTTTTATAGACCCTATGCTCCCACCGAAGATCAAGATAACCAAGCAACTCGCCGCTTCGGGTGATGATGGCCGTTACATTCAATCTCGGCTTAGAGATCGTAGAATTTACGAAAACGTTCGCCTTTATCTAGCTTATCTACACGATAAGCCTGATTCCATTTGCATTGATGGCACAACCAAAACAAATATTATGGTTTCCATTCAGCAAGAAGGACTTCCTACAAACCCAAAAGACCTACGTCAGATTTTCATACGGTTTCACGAAGCCTTTAATATCAGCCTACCGACGTTGCAAACGACCTCTCCTTTTATGCCACCCATGTCAGCTCAAAGCGACTCTGGCACCTTCAAAGAACGCGTTCTAGTTTTAAGAACTATTTTCGCTCCTAACCAACCTCTACCTCTATTTGCACTCCCTGATTTCCTCAGCATTTACTATCAAAATGTTAGAGGACTTCGCACAAAAACATCTTTAGTCTATATTACTTCGCAAAAACTGCCGTACGATATCTTCGCTCTTACTGAGACCAACCTTTCCTCTAATTTGAAGAATAGCGAGTTATTTACCCATGATTATGATGTCCACCGAAACGATGGCCTTATGAATAACGACGAATCAACTGGCCGCGGAGTACTTTTGGCTGTACCTACTCGCCTTAATTCTAAATTATTTAAGCGACTATCTACAGTTTGCTTTGAATTTGTCTGCGTAAGAATTCCTATTTCTAAGCGCAATCTCTTTATTTGCTGTTGCTACATTCGCCCATCGCAACCAACCTGCAGCTACCAACTAGCTATTGACGAATTCGATGCCCTGTTTGCCAAAGCTGACGCAAATGACACTGTTGTCGTTATGGGTGACTTTAACTTACCACGACTCAAATGGATATGCACTGATGATTCATACTACACCGCCAGCAATGCAAGTTCGGAGAAAGAAATTCTTTTTATTGACTGTCTCGTGGACTCCGGACTTTTTCAGTTAAGTGGCATAACCAACTATCTTGGTAGACAACTCGATCTTATCTTCTCCACTGACGTAGATAACAGCAAAGTCTCAGCCAGCAAACACCTCCTTACCACTCTAGATTCTCACCACCCGCCTCTTTCTATGACGTTTTCGTCCAACGTTTCAAAACCTTTTTGCTTTGAACACGTGTACAACTTTAATTTTCGAAGAGCCAACTTTTCTAAATTAAACAATCTTCTTTCTAAAGCTAATTTCAATTTTCTCTTCAACTCTAGTATTCCCGTTGATGATGCACTTACCTCTTTTTACAATATCATCTTAGATTGTTTTTCCCAGTCTGTTCCTTTTGTACCGCAAAAAAATCCATCGTTATCCCCACCTTGGTATAACAAGGAACTCCGGTCAATACGAAATAAGAGAAATAAACTTTGGCACACCTATCTTAGTACACGTTCTGAAGCGGATTATAATAAATACCACCTTGCTTATACCCAATTTTCAGATCTATGTGAATCACTATATTCCAATTATTTAAGCCGCATGCATAATAGTCTTATTTCTGATCCCAAACGCTTTTTCCAGTTTATCACCTCTAAAACAAAGTCGGACAGTTATGCCTCCACCATGAAGTTCAACAATTCATCGTCTGATGATCCGCAAAGAATAGCAAACTTCTTTGCCGAATTCTTTAGCCAATCGTTTGCTTGCCACATCCAAAACCCCGATCTATCTTATTTCTCATACTTGAACAGCTGTCCACAAACATCCTTTACTTCGGTGGATATCTCAATGGCATTAGCAGATGAAAAGATAGGTAATCTAAAAAGTGAATATTCCGCTGGACCTGACGGTGTACCCCCCATAGTTCTAAAAAAGTGCGCCGCCTACTTGGTAAAACCTCTCACTGCCTTGTTCAGACTTTCCTTATCTCAATGCGCCTTTTCCCATTCCTGGAAAAATTCATATATAATCCCTCTGCATAAAAAAGGCTATAAAGATGAAATCTTAAATTACAGACCTATTGCGAAGCTCTCCAAAATACCCAAGCTCTTTGAGAGCATTATTTATGATGCTATGTCTTTTTATTGTAAACCAGTGATTTCAAGAAACCAACATGGATTTTTTAAGGGCAGGTCCACTACCACTAATCTCATTGAATTTGTATCAAGTACTCTATGTGCATTAGAAGATGGCAAAGAAAAGATTAGTCGGTGGTTATTACCGACTTCAGCAGAGCTTTCAGTAAAGTCTCGCATAAAGTAATTCTTTTAAAACTTTGCGCCCTTGGATTTCGATCAGATTTCGTTACGTGGATTTCCTCATACTTAAATGATAGACACTACAGTGTCCTGTTTAGGGCTACATTACCTAAACCTTTCAAAGCCACCTCGGGTGTTCCCCAAGGAAGTCATCTTGGTCCCTTGTTATTTATATTAACAATTAATGATGTTGATACCATCGTTAACAATTCTTTTATCTCCATCTATGCTGACGACATCAAAATCTTCCGTCACATATTGTCTCCCTCTGACTGTTCTCTGTTGCAAGATGATCTCAATCGATTTTCCACTTAGTGTCTTCATAATTTTCTTGAGTTAAATGTTAACAAATGTCAAACTTTAACTTTCACTAGAAAACGTCATACAACTCTTTCTCGTGCATATTTCATCAATAACGAGCTTGTTCCTAATGTGACCAAAATGCGCGATTTAGGCATTATCTATGATAGCGAACTGAACTTTCGCTCTCACATAGATAGAATTATTAGTAAAGCCAATTCGACTCTTGGCTTCATTAAGCGCTGGTCTAAGGAATTTGACGACCCATATGTGACTAAAGCACTCTACACCACATTTGTTCGGCCCCTCCTCGAGTATGCAAGTCTAGTTTGGTCACCATATTATTCTGCGCAAATTGCACGTATTGAATCGGTACAGCGTAGGTTCCTTCGGTTCGCATTACGGGGACTTCCTTGGTCTGACCCATTCAATTTACCCCCCTATCATAATCGACTGAAACTTATTAACTTACAACCCCTCATTACACGACGAAAAGTTTGTGATATAGTTTTTGTCCATCAGCTCTTAAATGGTAACATTGACTCTGAGGCTCTCCTCGAACGCATCTCCTTAAATGTTAATCCACGTAATCTAAGAACTGTACCTCTCTTCCGAGTTAATTCCCACCGAACTAATTACGGATACCATGAACTGTTATGTCGAATCCTTCGCGGAGCAAACAAATTCCAGTCAATCTTTGACTATCACCTGAACAAACACTCCCTTAAGATTGCCCTTTATTCCCCTCGCTCTCTACCGCCACTCCATAGCTCTAACAATTAAATTTTTATTAGTTTTATAAGTATAGTATTTAAGTTCAATGCTTGTATTAAGCATAATAAAGCTGTCCGGGGTTGACCCGGGCCTAAATTAAAAAAAAAAAAAAAATAAAAATAAAAATTATTTCTTTTAACACCAATCCCCGCAATCTTAGGTCTGTGCCACTTTTCTGTCTAGGATGCTTCGCGAAGGTAACGATGATCTGCCTCTCTTCGAGTATTGAGATTATTTTGGAAAACAGCATAATGCATTAGTGTGCCAAAAATGTTACTTTTAGTTAATGAAATATCTTCGAAATTAAAAATTCAGAAACATAGCTTTTCTAGTTAAATTACCTAACATTCCTTTCGTTTTCATTCAATATCAAATCAAGTGTAGGCTGTTGAAGTACATGTTAGTAATGAAAAGCCTAAGGGACCCCACCTAACACCCACGTAATCACCTAACAACCTACCTGACATCATCTGTCAATTTATCCTTCTACGTGCAGTCAATTTTATGCCTGCACAGACGGAATACACTTAATAATTCAAAGCATTTTAAAAGTGTATTGTTTCACTTCACCAGGCCTCAATTTCATCGAGTAAATTACCAACCGTTTAAATCTCCAAGGAAAATCCAAACCAAGAACTGCCACTACCTCACGAGCTCTAGATACATAGGTAGCTTTGCTTTGAAGGTAATAAAATATTCATTCCACGTAGTAGACATGCAATTTTTTTGTCTGATTTCTTTGACCTTAGTTAAAAATGACTAAACCCAATGGATTCCAAGGACTTAAGTCGTACACTTCAATTTGAATTTTTTAATTATTCTATTACTACCCAAGTATAACTGGTTTTACAACGTAGATACAATAATTTGTCAACTGATGAACAAAACTGGACGGTTATCGGGAATACTTTTTCCTATATTCGATAAATTGATATCGGGAACTTTTTTCGAAATTAGGGAAACATTTAGCGGGAAAAATAAATATCAGCAACTCTTTTGTTTTGGGAAATTGTATGTTTTTCTCTCGGAATATTCCGCTTTCGTTTAGCTATCGGAATTTAAAACAGAAACTGCAATGTAAGTTATTCATTACAAAAAAATATTTAAATTAAAAAGTTTGTTTATTTAAGGTCGAATTCATCAAATGCGAAGCAAATGGAAATTAATTTAATGGAAAAAAACAAAGATATCTCCAATGGATTCACAACTAATCGACCAAAGCAAGATGTCAACAAATTTTGGAAAACTGTTTGTTTCGCAAGGAAACCAGCGAATTTGACTAAATTAAAACATTTATTGAGATGAACAACAAAAAAAAATGACCGAAAGAAAACTCAAGATTAAATTTGTTAAAGGTTTTTTATTGTCGCGTATGCTTGATCTTTCGCGATAGTGACTATGTGCGCTAGTGGTACAAATTGAACTAACTTCTTCTTCCAATCTGCTTTTGCATGAAAACATGCAACTGTGATCAATGCCCCACAGGATTGCGGTTGTCGTCAGCTGTTCACCGGTGGTTCATCGATGTACCGAAACACACAATACACAATGCACATGCACTTGATGTGCTGTGGGCCTTTTCCCCTTTTGTTTTGTTATAGTTCTTCGTGTTGTGTGTTTCAGCAAGTCATTGACCCCGGCCTTTGTTAAATGCGTGAGCTGTGAATGCGTAAGCTGTAAATGCGTGAGCTGTGGTTTTGTTTTGTGTTTGCAAATGATAAACAGCAAGTTTCTGTTTTTGCCGACGGGAACCGCAAATTTAATTTTGCCGACGGGAAAGTTAATGACCTGTCCTCTTGGTCTATGATTTGTTGCCAGCAACACTGTTGAAAAAGAACTTAACTGTCTATTGCCGAATGGAAAAAAGTAAGTAACAAATGTTGTAATGATGCTTTTCGTCTAAAAATGCAATTTTCAGGTTTGGCTTGATAAAAAAAAATATGTGAAAAAAAAATATCTGAAAATGTGAAACAAAAAAAAGCAACTGGTGGGGCCCCCAACAAGGAATATAAATTTAGTTCGTCGGAGGAAACAGTTATAAGGATTTATGCATGCGGAGAATCAGTTGAAGGTTGTCCAGATGCTCCTACCTTTGGGTTACCTTCATGTAGCAAAACGAGGGAACTAGACGTTGATGAAAATCAAAACGACGAAAAAGAAAATTCTTCATTTTTATCAACATCCAATAATGCTCTAAAGGACAAATCATTTGATGAGAACGTTCTAATTGAAATGCTTATCAATTCGTCGGAAACATAGAAGCAACAAGAAAAACACGTAGAACAGGAAGAGTCCGTAACGTTTAGCCAGAAAAACAAAATTCAAACTCCTCGTTTAACAAAAGAACGACAAAAGGGCATGTCAACACATGCCGTTTTGAAAAAAGAAATTGAAATTCAAAGAGAGCTTTGCAATAAGATTGAAGACGCCATCTTATCAATGAATCAACATCATGAAGCAATAGAATCAACCTTGAAAAATATTAACGGGCCCATTGATAAAGCTAATGAGGAAACCGAAAGGCACAACATTGAAATGGAAAAAATGAGGAGGCAGGAACTTGAAGCGAAGCTTGAATTCAAAAGACATTTAATTGAAATTGAATAGGCAAAAGTAGAAAAGTATTAGCAAACATATTTTATTTTTCGAGTTCCTTTTTTTTATAATGAATGAACATAAGTGTTTGTTTGTTGGTGGAGCAATTATTTTGACATGAGTGCCGTCTATGCAGCCTATTACTCCAGGTACTTTATCCTTTTCATAAAAACTCAAAGTAGTTTTCCTTTTTTCTTCTTCATTTATATGCATTCTAATCCAAACCGGGCAAATTTTGCTTTCGAAAAAATGCAACACATTAGAAAGGACTTCCGAAAATGAAGATTGACACCCCTATTGCGGTTGTCAATTAACAACAAATTGATTTTGATAAAATTTATCAATCAATTGAAAATTTGGTATTGTGTAACTCAATTGATAAAGTTTTGATCATTGTGAATGAAATTGACAGCTGAGAATTGATCACAGTTTTTTGACATTTTTCATTGACAATTCATCGTACTACCTAGGAAATTTTTTATATCGTGCCCCCGATTAAACAAATAATTAAATTAAATTCAGTAAGAACCTTATAAAAATATAAGTTCGGTGGAATTGTGGTTTGTAGATGAAGAAGATAGTAACAATTTCTTAGACGTGTTACGAAGAAGGAGACAATTAAGAGATGCTTCAAATCCACTTGAATTGGAGGAAAGTATGTAAGTAGAAATACATGTATTCCTTTATTTAAAAAAATAATTGTCCATACTTTCATCCCTTTTAGCTTTATCAAGAATTTCCGACTGAACAAGCCGGCATTATCATACCTTTTGACCGAAATTGAGGAAAAATTGAAGCCTGCTATTCGGAATACATCGATACCAAGCATAATTAAACTCTCAACGGCCTTGCGAGTTTGTGCACACGGTTCATGCCAGATTAGTGTGGGGAACGAATATTCCATCGGACTTGCCTAGTCTATAGTGTCCTTAATTCTAAAAGACGTTTTCAATACTCTTGAAACCTTCATTTGTCCTAAATGGATTAGATACGATTACTCCGATGCGGAAAAACGTACAGCAAAAATAAATTTTTTCGAAAAAAGTGGAATTCCTGGTGTAATAGGATGCGTGGACGGAACGCACATAAAAATTGCGTCACCTGAAAAACAATTACAGCATCTATATTACAACAGAAAAGGTTTTTATAGTTTAAATATTATGATAGTGAGTTTGCCATTAGAAAAAAGGAGATATTTTTTTTAATTTCAATTATTGCACTTTCAGGTTTGTGATGATAAAATGAAAATTCGTTATTTCAATGCAAAATATCCTGGCTCGACACACGACTCTAATGTTTTTAATATGTCGAATTTGAAGCATAAATTGGAAGAAGAACACCGAGGAGGACAATCGAATACTTGGCTACTAGGTAGTTACTTAAAATGTTGATAGAATTTGTTAAGGTTATACTATTTTTCATTTTTAGGTGATGGTGGGTATGCACTCATGCCTTTTTTAATGACATCTTTTCGTAACCCAGACCAGGCGTCGTTAGAAAGTGTGTTTAACAAAAAACACGCTAAAGCGAGAAACATTGTTGAACGTACAATTGGCGTTTTAAAAAACAGATTTAGGTGTTTATTAAGAGCGCGGGAATTGCACTACAGACCTGAAAAAGCTACACAAATTGCGAATGTTTGTGCAGCTTTGCATAACATCTGCATATATTTTAATATCCCTGAACTTGAGGAACCTTTTAATGAAGGCGTGGATGTTGACGACGATGCGAACGCAGCTGATCTAGGTGAACCTGAAGTTTCCACAGAAGCTGTGACTATAAGACAGCAAATTCTTAGATCACTCTAATTCAAAATTTAAAATAAAACACAAATTAAAAAAAAAACACGAATATTTTATTATTAATAAAAAGAGAAAAAAAACTTAAGAGCAATTCATTGGTAATTAATTAAATGTTGTACTTTAATTCACTTGTTTTTCTGTTCAACTACTTCGTATTGCACAAAAGAACGATTTTCGTATTGCACGAAAAAAGATTTAACTGTCCATAACGTTTCGCTTTTGTTTTTCAAGCTCCAGAATTTAATTTTTAGTTCTAAGTTTTGCTTTTCTATCCCTACCTTTGTTCTCAATATTTTCTTTATATGCTTCCAATTTTTCTTTCTTTAAATTAAGAAGTTCTTCTTCTTGTTGTACACTCTTCTTGATATAATGCTCAATATTCCTAATGCTACTTTTAATATCACCCATGACATTGGTCATATTTTCATAGAACTGTTTTTGTGCAGAAGTTTGCTCCTCTAGAAGATTTTTGCGTTCCTCCATGAGATTTTTGCGTTCCTGTTTTTTCTTTTCCGGATTTCTTTGTTCCAAGCCCTCCATTGATTCCAGTAAAGAAATGTCCTTCACATCCTTGGGCACAGCCTCAGTTTTATTTGTGCTGGCATTCAAAATAACTTCCTCACGCTCACACCCGAATTCTCGGCCAGGTGGATCAACACGCGTATTTAGTTCCAGTATTTGAATCACAGACTCTTCCACATTATTGAGCGGTTCGGGCAACCCCCCGTTGCAGTTATTTCTACTTTGTTTTCTGTTTTCTTTTTCTTTATTTTACACTTCATATCCGCCCATACCTAAGTTAATTATGATACTATAATAGAGCAAAGTAAATATATTTGCGAACAATTTAATTACCCTTTGCCATTTCTGCCATTCACGTTTTGGTGGACCTAAGCTGTTCAGCTCTATAGAAAATTGTTCCCAATTCTTTTGCGCTGCGCTTTTTGAGCAAATTCCCTCTGCAATGTCCTGGTTTTCTTGCATCAACTCCACCAGTCGCCCTTATTGCTTTTTATTGCTTACTATCTTGGACCTAAATGTAACCAAAATGTTCTAAGTTATAGCGTTTAAATATTACGAGAACTTACATGTTTTCTTGAAGCATCAATCCTCGTCGTCTACCCACCTTCGGCAAAGAAACGCAAGTACGCACTTAGTTTAACAATAGGAGGAACGGCGATTGGTTTCTTAGCTTGAGGCAAGAAATCGGACAGCATATTAATCAAATGTATAAACAATGCTTATTTACTCTATAGTAACGATGAAATCTGCGGAACAAAAAAATATTAAGATATAATTATTGTTCTATCAAATTTGTATACTTAGAGTGGTTGTGACAGTTCTAATGGATTCGAATGATCCCTTAAACTTCGCCTTAACGATCTCTGCTCACATCGTTGCCTTTGCTCCATTTCATCCATTAATATTAAAACTGATATTCTTTGCATTATAAAAGACTTTTTCACCTATTACCGAGTAAAACACAAGAAAATTCCTTTGTTGTGTACTCTAAATCATTTGTCAATTACTTTGAAAATAAAGTTCGAATACTTATTTATCATTTGCATGTTGGTAAAACTGGTTCCCAAGGAAAAATATTTCCCGAGGAATTACCGATAGTAGGATCGGTTCCCGGGAACAGACAAACTCCGAGAGAAAAATATTTCCCAAGGAATTCATTATTTTGCACTTTAGGCCCCAGTTAGAGTCAGATTTGAAATGGGAATCGGAACGGGCCTTGGTGACTTTGCTTTGGTTATTTCCTAATCTAGTACCAGACTTGGATATGGCGGTTTGCTTCTGGTTCTTACTGGGTTGTTCCGTCCATTTACGGATACGCATCTAACCAAGGTAGAGATTGCCACCGGCTGGATTTTGCAATAATCATTCATTAACCGTGGTGAAATGGTATAGTGACATACTGCATTAGCTAATGGTAATATCACAACTAGTTATCACAATCCAATATGCATCACCTCGAACTTTGGTCGAAATGCACAGACAGGTTTCCAGCTGAGTCACCATATTATTTGCTTGCAGATGAGATGCATGCGAAATATCAAAAGTGACGAGTTAGGAGATAGCCATGGAAATATTTGGATAGAGACGAAGCTTTGGAGTTAGGTGAGAGTGCATTGTGAAGTCAGGTATAATCGTAACGGCAATCAGGTTTATTGTTTTAGATCAATAAAGATTTTTATAACGTGCTCGAAATAAATGTTTCCTTTTTTTAAGTCGAACAGTTGTGTCGGCCCTCTAGGCTGACGTTCGCATTTGTTTGGAATCCTCCAAAAGGATTTCCTTAACTCAACTCCAAGTAACATTTATCTATTTTTATTTCCTCTGTAAATGCTTACAGGGGAGTTAAGATAAAGATATGTGTATGTCTGAGGAGGGAAGTTATAAATGCAGGGTCTTCCAATAGGGACTTCCGAACTTTGACAGTTGATAGCGGCTATATTGTTGAAGCTCTCAAATTGGCTGTCATTTATTCAACCTGTTTTGCCAAATCACCATGGACGGACATAGCATTCAACAATACGTACAAATGGTAAAATTGTTTTATCAAAATGAGTGTTTTGTTCGGGCAACGTTCCACGCGCTTCGCCCATTTTTCGGTTACCATAATCGTCCTAGCGGTTGCCATAACCGTCCTACCGGTTGCCATAATAGTTCTACCGAGAGGACTATTCGCAGTGTGGTGTATAAATTTGAGTCCACCGGTTCTGTAAACAATAAGCCAATACCTGTACGTCGACGAAACGAAAGATCTGCCGAAAACATTGCCGCTGTCCGTGAGAGTGTGCAGGAGAATACGAGGAAGTCGATTTCGTGTCGCTAACAAGTACTCGGCTTTTTGCAGACCACAACTTGGCGAATTTTGCATCGTGACTTGAGCCTGCACCCGTACAAAATTTAACTGACCCAGGAGCTGAAGGTCAGGAGCAGTTGCAAACTGACCATCAAGTCATGTTCAGCGATAAGACCCATTTCTGGATGAATTAGTACGTCAACAAGCAAAATTCTCGAATTTAAGACGATACCGGTCCACATGAGATCCAAGAGCGTTCAATGTATCCCGAAAAAGTCACTGTTTGGTGTGGATTTTGGGCTGGCGGCGTTATCGGTCCATATTTTATTTAAGAACGACATTGGCCAGGCATGGCGAGCGCTACAGGTTTTTTGTTTGTTTTTTTTAAGGAAATTAACACTCAAGTGGGTATGAATACACTTATACTGCCTCAGCATGTGTCAAGTTTTTTGTAAAATGGTATAGAGAGGGGAAGAAAAGTTTTTGGGCTCAGTGGTTAGCCTTGTAAGTCCACCATCGAACAGACGCTCACCTTACGGTAGATCTTGGAAAAAACAAAGGAACTTTAAATCTATACCTACCACATGTTTATCACTCCTAAGGCTGCATATGGCAGCATTTATAAAAACAAAATTTGCCATTCCGTGCCAAGCTCGTTCGTCTGGGTAGGCTAGCAATAAAGAGGGTAGCTGATCCATAAAAGCTAGCAAAGATACCGCGATCGCATTTGATGTCAAGAAGGAATTCAAATACTGTGGCTCCCAGTCATGTGATCCTTTCAAAATCATACTTGAAAGAATTGTACAGAACTCATAGGCCAATATTAGCGACACAGTTTTGCATTGGTCTGCACAACTGCTAGCGTACGCTGACGACATTGACATTACAGGAAGAAATCAGCGATCTGTTACTAGAGCGTTGTCTTTCCCTAGATGGAAAGGAACCTCATCTCAGGTTCACTTGCAACTGTTGTGTCAGTATCTAGCTCATTATATTAGAGCTAATTTTAGAATGCGTCCTGATATAAGCGTAGTAACATAAATGAGACGTCGCAATGAATGGCACCCAATTAAAGAACCATGAAACCGTTTCCCTTTACCACTCGATAAGTCCAATGCAGCGAACGTAGGAGACCAGTGACATCATAGTCAGAGCCTTTGATGTTTTATCCAGTCCCAACTGGTTTTCCAGACAGCAAGTCTGGAAAATCAACGGATGTACTAAGCGGCCCTGCAGAAACGAACGAAAGAACATCGAGAACTCTGAGAGCAGAAAAGAAGAGAGGAACATAGGATTGTGCTCGACCGGGGCCTTAGAGAGGTACTACCAGAAGAATGACGTATCGGAAGGTATACCAAAAAATAAAACGAACATTCTAAAGCTGTAAAGCCTGAACAGAAACCTACAAGGATAGAGAAGGAAACCTCATAGTAGAAACACAGCCTGTGCTGTGAATCTGGAAAGATTATTTCTACAGACTGTTAAATGCCGATGACGAACAACATCCCACCATCAGGTAGAATGATCTATTGAACATGAACAACGATAGATAAGATTTTCCTACATCAGACCAAGATGAAGGTAGGACAGCCATTTTCAAGCTTCAATCCAATACGGCTGCTGGCAAGCTGTTATACCATGCCCTAATGGACTAATGCCCATGCCCTGGCTAATGGAATCCAAGCATTTTTTGTCCGATCCTAAAGAAGGGAGATCCCCTGAATAAAGTGGAATACACAACATCCACATCTATGAAAAACTTCAGAATGGACAGCTACAGCTTTGAGGGACTTTGTCTATCTTGGCTCCGCTGTTAACTCCGAAAAAGACACAAGCGCGCAAACCATGCGAAGAATCGCTCCTTCGTTAGAAGCCCAATGGGCAATAAGGCCCTCACTCGAGCAACCAAAAGGACTTTACACAGGATCCTCGTCATCCCCATTGTACTTTCTGGCGCAGAAACTTGGACACTGACAAGAGCGGTTGTTAATGCTCTTGGTCGCTCCAAGAGTAGCTCTCCAGGTAATTTTCGATTTAGTTTGCATCAATAGACGATGTTTCAACAACCATCTGTACGGGCTATAGCGATGCCGATCTCGTCAGAAAAGGTCGGATAACTCGGCTTAGACAGCTAGGTCGCTTTGAGCACAGGACAACGTCTTCGTAAATTGCGCACACAAATGGAAGGAGACTTCACTCAACTTCGTGTGCACAACTGAAGGCAAAGGCAATAGGATCGGATCAAAACCGATCTCAAAAAGACACGAAAGGGCGTTAGGTTTTGCTAAAGGGCATTCTGAACGCCTCAACAGGTCTAAACTTATTCAAGAATATGTCTCTTCTTTGAACGCAGTTGGAAGGCTAAATTCTTTGAATCTTGTCTCGGTCTAAGGTCACAATTTTATTGACGAAAGTCGACTAGGTAATACCGAGGACTTGAACATGTACTTGGAATATTAGAGAATATTGGTTTGTGTTTCTGACTGCAGGCAGATCAAAGAAATCAGTCAGCAGTCTTCCTGTTGTTCCACTAGAGGAACAGTTTATACGTTACAGCAGTACCTTAACGAGTTTTAAGACTTTTGCAATGAACTTAAGCAGCATAGAAGCAGTACCATACTATAATATTCTGTTAAGATGGAAAAAGGAGAGTATCATACTCGTAATAGACAGCTGTAATATGGGAAGGTGGTAGTTAGCGATTTATCTACATCAGCTCCTCTGTCTTTTCTAGAAATGCTAGCTCACCAAAATTAATACGCAGAAGTACTATATCCTAGCATAACGTGCAAGAAATCGCCGATTAATTTGCATTTAATTCGGCTAAAGATTAATTTTTGGCCAAGATCGTGCGTAAAGTGGCGTATGTAGTGACGTGACACAGGGCATAAGTTCGTCAACTACCCTGAGTTCTGAGTTCAAAACTCGATCAACATCAAAGTTGTAATTTGTTTCCTTTAAATCCAGCGGTCAACTCAAACCTCCGAAAGTGAGGTCGTCTACCGTCAAAAAAAATCTTTCTTATTTCCGCCGTTCGGCACTGCCAAAAAATTGTTGATCCCCTTTAGCTATGTAAAGAATGGCTCTCACGCCAACAATGTATTAATTTTTGTATAAAAAGGATCTCGTTAGTTTGATATGAATTTGATCTGGAATCAAGGTAGGCACAGAGAGAGGACGAAATCCATGCTATTACTCGTAGTACTCCTAAAAACGTTGTCATCATATTTTCAATTTCATTTTCGAATTTTCATTATTTGAGATCCACGGGCCAAATTGCGATGGATCCAAAACAAATTTTCGAACCCCAAACATCAAGTAGCAATCAATCAGATGTCCCTTTTGTAACTCTATGACCTCAACCTCAATCATCAATCTTTGAGTAAAGTAATGCGCAATCCTTTTTGGCAGTGACAATATCGAAAGCAGTCAAATGAATTGTAATATCCAAACTAAGATGAATCGCTTTTTCGTTCCATGGTGTTCCCTCTTGTCTTATTCGTTTTTGTGTTTTTGTTCTTCTGCTAATGCATTTCATGACAATTTCATTTTGTCCTTTGTCCTTGCTTACCCTCTGTGTGCCAGCCAATCCAAACATAAGTCTCTCATGAGAGAAAATCGAACAAACGGAAATAAAAACAAGGAGAAGAGAAAAAACCGAAAAAAAAGTAACGCTAAACCGATTGAAATTGAATATTCCCGTCCTGTTAATTCCAGGCTAAGGACAAACACCAAAACGTAATCCATTTGAATTCTCAAAGGAACCAAGTGGAATTGCGAAAGTTTTATTAGGTTTTTCACTTCCTTCCAATTCCGCCAATAATAGCATCTCGTCAACTAACCCCCGCTCCCAGATACCCGTCACCATTACGTTCTTCTTCCCCTGAGCCTTTCCACGGAAGTTCTTTCTGTTTTGGGTCCCCATTCCATTTCGACTTTGATGTTCAGGATGAAATAATGATTATTCGACTTCATTGCTCTTCTGCAACAAATCCATACCCTCTGGAGGAGGCAAACGAACAAAACAAAAAAAAAAACATCCAACGAGAACGGAATGACTTTTATATCATTCGAATGGGGAGAGTTGTGAGTATGAGTATCTCCACCACCAACCACCGTGTGCTGAAGCAATACATATTTTGTACTATATATGCAACTGAAGTTGAATTCGTTTATGAATTTCAAATTTCACATTCAAGGAGGGGGGTTGGGAGAGGCCTTTTTTTTTTCTTTTTTTTGAGAAAAAGGATCCTACTATAAATCCCACACCACCCATTTCAAGGTCCATCTTTTTCTCTGTTCCATTTCACCGATTACAACCGCAAGGACACCACCCACCGCCAGGCCAAGTGGGAATTATACGTATTCATGACGTAGCTGGTCATTGGCAATAACAAACAATGAGGAAGTTCGACTGCAGCAGTGCTTCTACTTCAGCGCAAGTACCTCCTTACCTCACGTGCGGACTAACCGTAAAAAGGTACTTAAACTGTGCGGGCAAGCACATTTGTTGGTACTGCCGAGAAGGAGGATATTTTACGTCTTAATAGCGCCGGGAATGCAGACTATTAAACTTGCAGTCAAAACTTTCCTAATGAAAAACTTCACCTTCTTAGTTTTTGCGCAAATTTGATAAAGGACACCCAGGCGAGAGCAAATAACCGCAAGTACCGGACACTAAAATTCAAAAGCCCTTGAACCATCCAAACACCGAATACCATGTTAAACTTGAACGAAATCAAAAAAAAAAAACCGAAAAGCGACGACTTCTTCGCCATTGCCGTCGCCTAGTAAGAGCAGTTAAAATACCAATGTCCTTGCTATACGTAATGCCATCGTGGCTGGCTATTCGAAGCTACTATGTGCTGGTCTGGGTCTCCGTGTCCATGTCCGGGTTCTGCATCTGCCCAGGAGTAGTACATGCATATAGTCATCCGTCCTCTACGACGACGTATAAAATGCACTTCTTTTGTGCGGTGCACCACTTAAGGATGCTTCATTTAAGTTTCTGAGTAAGGATTCTTATTCAGTTTACCTCGTCTTGGGGTACGAAAGTAGTGCCCACTTTTTTTGAGTTTTTTTTTTTCGCTTATCTACGTACGTCCCAGTTTGACTATGGCGATGATGGAGATGATAGGTCCTCCCTGGTGCTTATTGGGGCTGCAACTTGCTTGAGTTATTATTAAATTTTGTGCGTCAAAGAAAATCTGCTGTCTCCAGTGGTAGTATGAGCAGTTAATTCAGGAGAAAGTCCTTTGTTTTCAGAAAGAGAGAGAGGGAGAACCAGTGGCAGGCGAACTACGAGTATGTCGATAATTCTGGGGTAGGTTTTTCTTTCTTGATTGGCTGTAGGGGATGTGCTTGCAAGATGAGGTATTAAACGCAAGGACAATATTGCTGAGGTAATGAAGTGGTGCAGCTAAGTGCTGTGAGTTTGAATTTTTTTTTTTAAATTAAGAAAAATATTTACCACGGTAATTTCTATTATACTTTCGAAGGGAAACTCTTAAAATTGCTTACGGGCCATTCCGAACATTCACAGAGTGTTTGGGTTTTTATTAATTTTTAAGCGATCGTCTTCGTAGAAGTCAACGAAGACAAAAGTTAAGCGTTAGCTTTTATAAAGACCAAGTGTGGGGTGATGTATACTTATGGTGTAGATGTGGCATCCTATCATGAATAAAGTTAATGAAAACCAACTGTGGTCTGCACACCCTTCTATCACAGTGTAGACATAGTCTCTTTCCCTATATTAAAACCTCTTTCATGATGTTTTATGATTGTTCGTTATAACCTTCTTCAATATCACATTTTAACTGAGAGATCCTCAAAGATTCTGTTTCGCTGTTAATTTTTAAAATGGCATGGAGAAGTTCTTTTTGTGTCTTTTTAGCCAAAGCAAGCACTGGAGTGTGAGATGACGAGACAGTTATCCATCGCACGGCTTCAGCTGTTTCGCCTGTTCAACGAAGGTTCTATGAAAGGTTCCTACAAGGCAAAGATGAGTAATTTCTACGAAATAATGGCTCGACTGGCATCAACTTGGCGATGTCCAATGTTGTAAATGATACTACACATCAATTGTGCTTATATTACCTCCTACTGATGATCATCGGATACTGGTTGCTGTTAATCTGGACTTAACTTGCCAAACTTATAAGCGATGGATGTTTGGATACAGATTCGTCGTGGGAAATTCGGTACCGTCAATGACAATTGACTTTAAACTGATAAGCGATCGCCTGTCAACAGCATCCTGGTGCACTAAATATGTGATATGATGCGAGGCACGCGTCAGACATTCTGAATGTGCAAACATAAAATAAAATTTAATATTTGAAGACTTTGCACGACTGGAATAGCCAGAGCCTACAGAGGTCATCTGAGTGAGAGACTCTTCTCTGTGCATTCAACATCATCAAAGAGGTGATCACTTTCAAGCAGTTGGTATGTGGTATTTCGTGTCCAAGTAGCTTACATCCCTTCTGGGACCCCTATCGAAAAAAGAAGGAGCCACGTACCCGTGGGGATACGGTTTTTCTGTCAAACGTTCACCGCCATCATCTATGTGTAAGCACATAGCACAGATTGATTAGCAATCGTTGATGATGACCAACTTAGACGGGATAGGGCCCTCAGTGCTTATGAGCTGACCAGCGCTAAATACCATTGACCTAAGAAATCACACGTGCGATTGAAATTTGCATCCTCGTTTATTTAATCGCATGAGATCATCTTCCTTATTTTCCTCAGAAAGTAAGTAAGGGATTGTTTCTAGGATCCACGACTATCTCTAGTTTTTACACCAGCCTGATCTCTATCAATCGGAGAAACATATTTTCCAATTATGGCTTCATTGAACTAAAACGACAATCAAACCATGAGTCAGACAGATAGAAAGGCATAAGTTTTCCTTTTTTTCTGCATTTCCCAGTAGCCTTAGTAAACGTTACTCGTATTTTGAAAACGCGACACATACCCTTAGAACATACAGAAACAATATCAGTCAAATGGTATACTACCTGCTGCAAACCGTTACTCGCATGGCTGTATTAAATCCTTCTTCGTAATTGTATCTTCGGTAGGACAAAAAACAAAACAAAAAACGAAGAAGAAACACCAACCCTTAACAAGTTAAACTCAATCAACAGTTCATTTATCCGTACATCCTCTAAGCTATTTCCTGGTTTATCACAAGCATCGAATATGTACGAGTACATACCCCAAAGGGCTAATCAATGAGTCTCCTTTTTCGTAGCTTTTACATCATCAAGAATCCGAATTCGATTGCTAAGCATCTATACTCTCAATTAACTCGACAACCCCAACTACACCCACAGCCAAAAGTCCTTTTAGTTTTTACTCGAGCACCGAAACTAATCAACCGAACCCCCGAAAACATTCACAACCTCTCACTGGACTAGCTGTACCAATACTAGTGCCAATACCATCAGGACTATCAGTGGCTGATATTCCAGCGTAGAACTCCCTAAAAAAATCGAAAAAACTAAACACACAGGCAATAACTAACAAAAAAAAGACTCTGGAACTCTCCACTCGGAACTCACACCGATGCATGAACGGACCGACGATATCCTGGGTAGTTTTCGATTATAGTAAATTGTATTTATTCCAATGATTGTGTTCTGTATTGTTTTTTGCCTGTCCGCTCAATTGAGTTTCTATATTTTCCCTTTCACTGTTTTTGTATACCCTAAGCAATTCCCATGGAAATAGGACACAAGTTCCACATTGATTAGTTCTCAGTCAGCTCCCCGATACCGATACCTCAGGACTATGAGTACAACTTCGGCTTTGGTTCTTGGTCCGTCGTTTTCTTTTCCAAATAATCGAAATAGAAAATTACAATTAAAGCACAAAAACGGCACACGAAACTGTTATATCGGGGATTGGGGAACTCATCTAGTGAAATAGGGTTTGCAAAACTACAAACTATTTCCAATCATTTCATCCTTCGGTGATTACAAGCGGGCATGGTACGGGGCGGATTTTAAGGATGCACCATGCTAACAAAAAAAAAAAAAAATACCTCCCGTCAAATTGGTATCGGTTCGTTAAGCTTGATGGCTGTATCAGTTGCGAGAATTTTTTCGTTCCGATAAAAAATGGAAAAGGACTTGGTTTAAGCACGAGTAGACGAGTTATTTGGAGAGCCTTTGATATTTAAGAGACTGATGGACGTACGAGCACTCGTTATATGACATTCACTTTGTATGCCATTTGCCGGAGAATTGACCAAGCGAATTTCCGATATGAAAAAGTGAATCTAGGGCAGTCGAATGTAAAAGGCCGGATTAAGCGCAGGATATCTCCAGATAGGGCATGGACTGGGGTTTTAGTCGAATTTGAACGCGAAACCACGTACCAACTTGGGTTACTCTCACGGTTTCCAACCGATACTATGCAACTATGACCACAAATCAATTTTGTTTTGTTTGCTTCCACTTAGTACCCAGGGGTACTGGTCCAATAGGACTTGACTCTTGAGCTTATGAGCATAAGTGTAGAGCACAAAAAGGAATAGCAAAAATACTACAATGCTCTGTCAGAAATAACTGAATTTTATGGGGCACGTAAGACGAATAAATTCGTGTGACTAGACCAACGACGATGGCATCAACAGTCAGCATTGCATACTACCCTATATGTCGTTCTCCAACGTGTATATAGCTAAGATCAATAAGGACCTAACCTTCGAGAGCCTTGAATAAAAATGGTTTTAATAAAAAAAAAGGTCGAAACTGCAACCACGTGCAACCGAGCATTAAGCGGGGACCCTATACTGATATAAAGCAAATATCACAATCATCAAGGAAGTCCAGGGAGTCCAGGGATACCAGGCGTCCGATAGGTTGTGGGATCGACTGGTTGCACGTCGTAACAAACGGGTGTAGGTTCATCCGCTGTAAAAGGCCCTGATCCGACAGAGACCCTTCAAAATCAAGACACCGCTAATACCACCGCTGTCAGTTAAAATGAGAGGAGGAAGGCGCTTGCTGTTAGGTTCATTCCCTTAGCTAATCGAGGTTCCTAAGTTCAGCGGGATATTTCAAGAATGGCTGGCCTTCATAGGCCACCTACGTAATTCGGGATTGTTCTCTCACATGTACAACGGATACATTATTTGAAGAACTCAGTCCAATGGGAAGCCAACGTCAAAACATAGCAGTGACCGAAGCCACACAGAGCACACGACTTTTGGTAAAAGCCTAGTTGCGGGATATTTTACAATTACCATCGATGAGTGAGGAGTCTACTGAGGGATTAGAGAAACCGAAGCAGTTGGGGCACTTCACTAATTTGGGAGTCCTACTAAAAAATGGGACGACTGCTTAATGGTTCTGTTAACCGACAAATTGGAATCTGTCACTCGTTAAAATTGGGAAATATCACTGAAATCCCCAAACTCCCTTCCCACTTATGTAGGGCTGAACAAATTCCTTAAAAAACGACTTCAAGGCCTCGAGGCTATGGCATCAACTGGCAAAAAGACAACGTCGGTGAGACAGTATCGAACATCATGCGGAGTCATCAAGCAACAGTTCATCGAACCTATCCCAATTGAGCTGGCGAACACCTGTTAACATTCTGTGGAAATTCTAAACAGAAAACTCAGGCTCAGTGTATGGAGATTGTGAAGAAGGCAAGGTTATTTTGGAGTTATTTACGAGCTGATCATTGGTCAAAAGCATCACACGATGACGTGCAATCTACATTGGACAGGGTAAACTCTTATCATACTCATACTAAAACATGTCCTCTCCTAGATTTATCAAACCAGGACATACCACAGGCGCAATTGGCAACTGTTGTACTAGTCACGGCTCATGTGGGTGTTCGATCTGCCAGTGGGCATTGCATACAGCTCCGAGCACTGTCAAACAGCGGCTTACAAGCATCGTTTATTAGCGAGTATGCCGTACAGCAGCTGCATCTTAGGCGAACTAGAATCTCGGTCCCTGTGACTGGCGTTGGAGGTTCTATGGTAGGCCGGTCGATGAGTCTGGTCCAACTTGTTACAAACTCCAGAGTTCTAAGACTGGGAAAATTACTGCCGTCTAATTGGGAGTAGCACAATTTCGCTCGCTCTTGCATCTGGAACTGGCGGACCCAAACTTTACTAAGTCCGAAGCAATCGATCTTATCATCGACCCTACTCTAAACGGTTCGATACTTCGAGCGGAGATCATACATTTAAATCCGAGTGCTCCTAGAGCACAAAATACGCACCTAGGGTGGGTGGTTTATGGACCATTGCCACTAGCAACTTCTCTAGAGTTGATCACAGCCACATGTACGCTTGGTGCAGCTGATCTCGATAAATTACTGCAAGACTTGTGGCAGTTCCATGAACAAGAAGATGTCCCAAGATAAAGTACACTGCGAGAAGTTTTATGAACAAATTGTTCGTCGCATGACATCTGGACGAAACGTCATCCGCTACCCATTCAAGTCTACCTTTAAGCCGGAGCATCTAGGCGAAACAAAATCTGATGCATCCAAGCTCTTTCGCTCTCACGAAAGACGTCTGGGGAAAGATTTAAACGTAAAAGGATTGTATGAGGACTTCATGGCTGAATATCTGAATCTTGGCCATATGCAACTGGTAGAAGAAGTCATCGAGCCGAATCGTGTCTATTACATTCCGCATTATGGGGACCACGACAAAGCAGAGAACGAAATCAGGTATGTCACTCAATGGCTGCTTACATGTACGACCTAAGCTGCAGAATGATCTGTCCAGTTCACTGCTAAGGTAGCGTACTCGTCGTATTGCTTTCATTGCTGATATAGGAAAATGCTATCCTCAGCTCCTTATCGACCAGAGTGATACGGACCCACAGCTGACATTTTGAAAGTGTAGGAATGAAATTAGACATACGGATTGAACTGTATCGTATTTCGCAATAAAAACACTGCATACATTGACCGAAGACGAAGAAGCAGAGTTTCTAGAAGCAGTACGGATATTTAGAGAATAGTTCTACATAGATTATTGTCTTCATGGGAGTGATGCACCGGATGAAGCTGTATTCCTTCGGGAGCAGAACTCTAATTCGTCAACGTTTCCTCAAAGCCTCTCAGCGTTGTGCCGAACGCTCTCTGTGACCTGGATGAAAATAGGATCACTAAGGCTCTGGAAACCTATTTGTTCTGCCAGACTGATCATATTGGGTATATCACCCTAGCCACAGAGCCAATTATAAAGCGTCAATAGCTGTCCCAAATAGCCAAAATTTACGACCCCTCATGTCTTTTGGCGCCGGTTATCGTTACTGACAAAATCATCTGTCAACAGCTCTGGCACTCAGATTGCGGATGGGATGAAGCCATACCTGAACCACTTCAACAGCTACATGTATTCACAGACGCTTCGTCAGCCGCCTATGCTGTCGTGGCCTACCTGAGAATAGAATCCGGTGACACTTGGATCAAAGTATAAAGAATAAAACGATTTCCTGCTTGGTGCTCAACGGTGCTTTGCTTGCATCTAAAATGTGTGCGACAGTGACAGCGGCGCTAAATATTAAGTCTCTGCGCACTTTCTGCTGGTCGGACTCTAGAACGACGTTTAACTGGGTCAATCAGTACGTCGCCAATCGCATGGCAAAAATACAAGAGAACGCCGCAATTGACTGTTGGAGATATGTACCATAGGCCAGCAACCTAGCTGATGTTGCCACCCGCGGCTTGTACCCCTCAGAACTTGAACCGTGTGACTTGAGGTGGATTATACCAAGTTGGCTGGTGGAAAGTAAAGACAAGTGGCGTGTTCAGAAGACTTTTATCGCTAAAGTTCTCGTGATCACCGCCCTCTGTGCTGCTTCAAAATGCGAAGGACTGATACAACAAGAAGAGCGTGAGAGACTAAATAAATATTCTCATCTGAGCAAATTCATTGCAGGGTAAATATACTCGTACTTTACTAATGAAATTCCCTGTCTTTCTCAAGGCATGCCCATTTCAATGAGCAGTAAGATTCGTTAATTGAATCCCTTGATTGCACAAGTAGATAACTATTCTTGCTGGTGTCTTCCGCTTATTTCAGAATGTAAATTCTGCATCAGACAAACCTGATGATTTCTGTCATAACCATAGCATCACGCCTGATCACCTGTATTAAAAGTGATGTGCAATCTTCTTGTCACTATCCAACAGACAATTCCTATTAAACATCAATTGGAAAATCCTGTGAACAGCAGTGTCCTGTCCGATAGGAACTGCTGACAGCAGGTCAAGAACAATACATTATTTAACGTCTACACGTTCAGGTTTTTAAGGAAATCAAAACTCCTACAAATAAAAGAAGTTCTCATCTAAGCCCACCTCTTATACTTACATTCTCCGGATACAAAAGATTCATAACATCGTATGTCAACACAATATACTCGCCATTTAATCTTGTGTTTCGAACGACATTGCTTCTTCTCCTGAATAGTACCAAACTCACTTTGTGAAGCCCAACTCCTCATAGGAAACAACACACAACACATACAAGTGGCTGTGACTTAAAATAGCTCATACAAATGGGTGTCTTTAACTGCATCCCTTGTCTTGGGTAACTTTTGTTTTAGCGCAAATTTTCAAAATATCCCAACACAAGTTTCTTCGAAAAGTGCGAAAATCTATTTCAATGAAAAAGTTCTTCAGTTTCACCAGAATACAGATGGCTTTATGTGCCATATTCCCGCAATAGCGTTAAGCAAATGTATGCACATTGTGGGTAATGAAACTTTCACACAATACTTCATAAAGTTCTAGAGTCTAATACTTGATTTCCGACATCTCTGCCCTCAAATCCGTGTACACACCCCCCGCCCAACCCATCATTTGAAGTAGTGCCAATATCAACATCATATACAAAGAGTACATATATGCCAATGTACGAGTATGAGTAAATATCTGTGCAGCAGATATTCCACACATTCGACCAACTTAATCCATATAAAGTTGAGATTTCAACTTCAAACGAACAAGGATCAGCGTACACGTTTGTGTAGCCTCATATTCGTAGCCTTAGCTACTGGAATAACTGTTCGTAGGTACATACACAAGTTGACTCCATGTTAAGAGGAATCATTTCTCGCTTGCTCCGAGCCATTCATTATTACATCCGATACAATAAAGACGTGACCCCAATAAACAATCTTTTATCATCACCCCCCCGCCATACTGAGTATCTTGCCATCCTGCCATCTGGGGTGGGTGCGTGGATGTATCGAAAAAGACATGGGTGGCATTAGTAAACACCCAGAGACTTCTATCTCTCAGCACAAATCCCAGAGATGTCATTTACTATCAAATCCATATTCTTTCGATCATTATCAGGAAGGAATAACAACAAGGAACATGGAATAGCAAGGAGAAGGTCTCTACGTACGATACTTGTAGACTTGTATGATAACCCAGCTAGCTTCTAGCATATTATTGAAAAATCGGAGTGAACTCAATCTGGGAAAAGCTGGGGAAAGCAACCCGCCACGACTTTACTTGGTTATTGGTTGTTGGTTGTTGGTATGGTATGTTGATATTGTTGGTGTAAATGCAAAGAGTTCCTCTGTGTTATCCTTGGCAACATCTACAATCCGTTTGTTTTGATTTCGAGTGAAATGGGGCACTTTCCGCCTGCCATTTCATATCTTGTGGCCAACATTCAAGTTCTGTCACATTCTGGGGATTATTTTGCTTCGTTTCTACGATTATTTACAGATTGGATTTAGCAAATACTCGTACTATAAATGCTGGATATGGGCATATCCTGACCTGACCCTTTCTCAGCTACACCGTACAAGTCGTCCTTGTACATCTTTAATTATTAATTATTATCAGTCATCCTTTAGGAGTCCTGTCTCACACTCTTCACTGCACAACGTGCTTACGATTAGATAGTCCATGGTTCCTGATGCCAAATGGATTATGAATGGAAGCAGAACAAGGATCTTAGGGAAAGGATTAAATCGATGTATACGTACTCAAAGTTAGGTCGTATTTATATTGGCCCTAATGATTGTTTAACAGCAGCATTTTCCAGGTGATTTAACTCCAAGTTTTGAGTAAACTGTTGAGTTTCGTACATTATTGAGAATTCAATTTAAGTGAATGGAAAATGGTCAGACATTTAGGACTGACGTATGCATCACATATGTACGTACACTCAGTCTTTCGTTAAGGACATGTGTTTTCCTAAAATGGCTTTTCTTACTTCGCAAATACGAGTAGGTACACATCCAAGTCTGCTTATGTATAGTTTTAAGATACTCTATTATGGGAAATTTGTTGGGAGCATCTACCAAAGAGGAGGTGACCTCAAGTTTTGGTTTGTGAACTCAGTTATCCGTGTCAACTTAGTACATGTGTCTTTTTGACAAGAACTTGTATATCCAGTCATCCATTCATCCACCCGTTCACACATTCATGTATCTGCACATTAAGTGTGGTAAAATTGGTTTTGTTGAATTATTTGTATCGTACCGTTTTGAAGCAATTTATGGTTAATTATTTGAGATTATGATCCGTTACGGATAAATTAGGAAAAATCCTTTTGGCATTTTAATGAACCAGTATGGGATAATCGTATTAAACAGGAATACTGGGGCAAAGTTATGTGTTTCGATTAAAAATTTCAATTTAAATTACTCTAGGGTTATGCGTTATTATTTATCTAGATGGCGCTACAGTCCGGAGTGAACCTGGGTCTTAACCAGCATGCCTCTCCAGCTTACACGATCTCTCGTCAGCTGCCTATTGGATGTCACTCCAGGTTGGTTGAGGTCCAAGTAACCTTGTGTGCGCCACCATATGTAGATGCGGTCGTCCTATGCTTTAGACTCTTTGGGCCGAAGATGTGGTGCCCATTAACTCAACATCGCCCAGCCTGGATCCATAAACACCTGACTACACCGATGTCGATTTTCGCTCCTTACAGTTGGTGTTTGAATTTCCTTGTCTATTCCCCGTTGATACAAAACTTTCTTTCGAAACTGCCAAATAAGGCCAATTGCTTTCGATAAGGCCAACTGTCGTCCGAGCCCAACAGAGATTGACAAGAGTAATTCGGCGTCTGATTCTGTACTTATGTCGTTGCTGGTTGCAAATGCCCAGCTATCGTACATGACTACCTCTAGGTTAAAATTGACAACGGAGACGTTCTGTCCAAGCCGTTGGTGGTGTGTATGCTTTTCTATGGCTGGATATACTTTTTTTTGTCCTCGTCCAATCCCATTGTGCGGACCTTAAAAGATGGCGCCTCTTTTATTGACCAGTGAACTCCGAGTAATTCTTTCAAGTATGATGTTAAAACAGCCACATGAGAGTGTACCGCCCTGTCTAAAGACTTTCTTGATATTGAAGGCCTCAGTTATTTCATAACGGAACTTGATGGAGTAACTAAAATTCTCCATATTCATCCTACACAACCTGTAGTCTCTGAAGGCGACGATGATGAGCGTCGATCGAAAACTCTCGGGTTATTTTTCAAGATCTGCGGCAGTGTGAATTTTTGATCGATGGTGGACTTTCCTGACCTAAAACCCCATTGATATGGACCAACCCGGTTACTCATGAATAGTTTCAATCGCCAATGCTTGGAAGACTTGATCCTCTATAGCGGATGCAGTAAAAAGAGTCTCCCTTCTTGTCGACTGAAGAAACGGTGCTGCGATTCCATGCTTGGGACATACTTTCCTCTGAACACATCTTACAGGCGATCTGGTGTCTGTTCCCAACCAGGTAATCTTCAGCAGCTTTGGACTATAGTTTTGACATTGCTACCTTAACTTCGTTAAGGAATTGCCTTCATCTAGGGTAAATGGTGCACTCTGCCTGACAGTGGGAAAACTACTATAAGACTAGTTATTCATGTTCATCTCTGCCGGCTTAAATGTTGGCTTTGTAAGCCTGCTATACTTGTTTTGTTCTCTGATTAAACTTTCAATCATTCTGCAGTTACTCTCTATTTCCGCAATCGCTCGCTTCTTGTGCTGTTTTTTTTTTTCTTTCGTGAAGCCTGTCTTCTTCCTTTCTTTCGTACTCATAGACCTGACGAACAGCTTTCGTTTTTCGATGCGGCGCAGCTTTATATACTTATTGTATGGGAAATGAGATCGGTAAAGATTTTAGCGCTCGCTAGCGTTGTCTGGCGTTGAACTTGGATGGTCTTACTTGTCTTCGTCGTTCCCTAGTTGCAACAGTATAATGTTTCGAATCGATGTTGGCTCTTCGGAAAGATCCGACACCCGGAATACTGGAAGATTACTCATCATCAATCCTGATGAAATCAATCTGGTTTACGGTTGATTGATCAGGGGATAGCCAGGTCTATTTATGGAATTTGAGATGTGGGAACCGCATACTATCTCTGATACTTAGAGGTTACGCAGTCTTGCGTTCAGATCTCCTAGCGCAATCATTATTGGGGCATTGTATGTTTGGTCTAGATGGTCGCCTTTGATCCTATCATCCTAATCATCGGCATAAACGCAAATGAAGTTTAAATTTAAAAATTTGATCTTGATACTTTCGACACCGCAAGCCATAAAATTCTATGCAGAAAGGTCATTAAAGGCTTTAAGTCTTTCTTATGCGAATCGACAAACTACTACCTTCCTTCTTAAGAGAAATAATTACGACAGAGTGTGGCGGCAAACAATAAAATATCAAGACATCTCTCAGTCCAGAGAAGTAAGCCTATGAGTATAAACTTCATGTCTTCATCAAAGAAATCAAAGCTCAGTGGTTGGAATCAGGGCTTAAACTTGCAAATAAAGGCGTACAAAATGTAAATAAGAAATGACGACTCACACCTAGACCTCGGGATTCCTACTGTCGAAGACGAAACAAAGAACTTCGCAAGAAAACACAATATTCAACTAAACGGACATATTGACAATACATTCCTATAAATCTTGGACGAAAGAAACCTATGGTGCCGTTCTGCGTAACACTGACACGTAGATTTGCCTGTTGTAGAGTTTCAAGCACAAAACTCTCCGTCCTATTCGGACTCCCACCCCTGGAGAGCGAATATCGAAACCAAACACACCTGAGTTTCAAACCACTACAAAAAACCAATTTTCCTTTCTCCTCCTTCTACCTTTCCGCCCGCGCCATGGTAAACACTAAACGGGTATCTAACCCATTAGGCGCGCGTAAATTATAAAAAAAAAAAATGCAGAAACTTTCATTGGAAAGTCAACTGCCAAACGAGCCTATAACAAATAACAAAAAAACTGCTTGCTAAATCAAAACTTCAGTAACATAAACATTAATATCGTAGCGATGTGTTTTTAATGAGTAAGAATCTCAAACTACAATACGAGTACTATGAGCCCGTGCTTGCAATTTTCATAATGTCTAATGGAGAATTTTCTCCTGATTTCGGGAAAAAAAAAATGTCTTACGTCGATCGCGATGTGATCAGTTTGACTTAACGTTTTATAATCTGGAAACCGCCATGTCCCCTTGTGTACCTATATTGAGTTGAGGAAACTTTGTACCAGGTGTAGTAATATTTCGTCCGGCCGCAAAGTCAATAAGCCTAAGTCCGTTGCCAGACGTGCTATCGTATAGGTTATGCTTACTAACATCCTTGTATATTGGATAATTTGATTAAAAAACGAGCCCAGTTTTGAGCGCTAAATTTGCGAAAATCACTCCAGAATGCCATTGCCAAGAAGAAGAACTACAATAAACGCACAATATATGAGGAGCAGAAATCTAAGAACTCTGCTCGATATTTCAAAATAAATAAAGAAAGATGAAAATGACCATAAAGAACAAAATGGAAGCCTTCAGAGCCTGGACTAAAAAGAGCGGAAATTACAAATTAGACTATGAACAATGCAAAAAAAAAGAAGCGAAAGAGCAATACTCGTAGTTAGGGCGCGCGTGATTGCAGCAGAAGCATTGTACCGGAAATAAGAAAAGGCACCACATAACCCACAAGCAGACGATAATCAGTTGAAGAGGTGCAAGATCCTAGCACGGACGAGCGATAATACTCGTAAGAGATCCTATCGCCAAACTATGCTGACGTTTAGTGACGTTGCCATCCAGGAAAGAAACATGCACTATATGGAAAGACTACTTAAACACGTTACTTGTAGAATTACAACGTAGTACTACTTCCTCGGCTGTCGGTGCATGAAGAGGAAATGGCAGTTGAAGCACTAAAAATAATAAACCGGGTGCGTGCAGTCGGGCTGGATAACATATCCTCCAAAGTATGGGCGACAACGATAATCTTGGGCTTAAATATCTCGCAATTACGAGTACGTTCAATATACTGATAAGAAGCGATCAAATGTCTAACCTGTAGAGAAAAGGTCACGAGAAATTGCAACAAATATCGATCGATATGGTATTAAGTATTTATTTTTAAAGACAGGTGGCGTTGCTTAATAAAACATCGAGTACTGCCATCTTTGAAACGACGCTATACAAAATTTCAGATTGATCCATGGGTTAGTTTTGATTTGACACTTGACATCGCCAAGGCGGCGATGTCGTTTCCAGCAGCATTTTCGAAATAAAATAGGGCAATGATGCCACCACTCCAAATTCCGCACCAAACTGTCACTCTCAGCATATGCATTGATTTTCCGACAGTTACGTACGGGCTCTCTGTTCCATATACGCGGCAATTATGTTTGTGAACATAGCCGCCGAGATAAAAATGCGCCTCGTGAAAAAAAATTCAAAGAAAAACCTTTGTCTTCAATTGCTGAGTCAATTGGCCTTTGTAAAGGAAAGGATCTTTGTGCAAAAATCTCATCAGGCTGTTGCGTGGAATGTTGAGTTGTTGAGGTCGATGGTGAGTCGATGTTCCTGGATTGAGTCGAACACTCTCAGCCACAGCAGCTACGTACCATACGATGACGGGACCTTGAGTGTTGCCCGCAAGCAAGCCAGTCTCACGAAATTTTTGCACAAATTTGCGTAAAGCAAATTGCTTTATTTCGGCCAAAAGTATTTTTCAATAAACGCACTTATTACAATTAAATAGTGAATTGTAACTGTACTGAATAAAGCGATTTCTATTGCAAAGAATAAGTTCTATCATTTGTACCCACACAAACATTTTACACATCTATTATTTGACTGTGGCACATCATGGTTGCCATAGCACTCCCTCCGAAGTGTCATAATTTGTTTTTTTTTATTTATGACACGAAACGAACATTTTTCACAGATGTTCTGACCGGATAAATCGAAGCTGGTGATGGCTGTTGACGAATTTGCAAGCCCTTTTCGTCTTTAAACTTGTCTGTGGAAGAAGCTGATGTGGTGGTTGTATTGGCCGGATGAATCGAGGTTGGTGATTTTGAGGTGCATTGCTCAGAGATGTGTTCTTCTTCATATGGGAGAAATGCTGGCTTCAGCCCCTCAGTTGAAACGATAATTTCTTTTCCGTTCGCTAAAATCTTGTAATTTTTAGGACTGATGCGCTCAATTACCTTATGCGGACCTGTGTATGGTGCAGTTCGTGATTTTCAGACGGTATCATCTCGCAAGAAAATGTGCGTACAGGAAGAAAGTTCCTTGTGAACAAAGCTCTGCGACTTACAATGGTGAGTTGTTAATACTGGCCTTAACTCACGCATGTATCTTCTTAGGTGATTCAGGAAGATTTCCGTGTCATCAGCAACTGGTCCATCTACAAAAAGCTCTCCTGGTACGCGAAGAGTGGTACCATAAACCATTTCTGCACATGAAGCCTGAAGATCGTCTTTGAAGCAACTTCGCAATCCTAGCATGACTGTTGCCAAGATGTTGACCCATTCCGTTTTCTTTTCGTGGCACGTTATTGCGGCTGAGTGTTCTGTGCCATCGTTCTATAAGGCCGTTCGCTGCTGGATGGTACGATGATGTCCTTATGCATTCACAGCCCACTAATCGCAGCAGCCTGTTGAAAAACGCAGACTCAAATTGTGAACCTTGGTCTGTCGTGATTCTCCTGGGGGCACCAAATCGCGCAATCCAATTTGCAAAGAATGCTTCCGCGACTTCTTCTGCTGTTTGGCTGACTAGTGGAACCGCCTCAGGCCATCTGGAAAAACGATCAATCATGGTTAAACAAAACCTGTATCCGGAAGAGTTAGGTAAAGGGCCAACTAAGTCTAGGTGTACTTGCTCGAAGCGGTTGTGAGGAATAGGGATCTTCTCCGGATAGTTTTTCGTATGCCGGTGGATTTTGGCTTTTTGGCATGGTATGCAGGTTCGCGCCCACTGATGAATGTCTTTTTGCATGTAGGGCCGAACGTATTTTTTGGCGATCTGCTTTGCTGTTGCTCGACCACTTGGGTGCGATAAGTGATGAATCATATCGAAGATCCTAGGTCTTAGCGTTGCTGGAATGTACGGCCTGATGCTGCTAGTCGACGTGTCGCAGAAGATGTATTTTCCATTGTCTGCCATAAGCTTCTGCCACTTTAAGCTGTTGTCCTTGGATAGCAGTAAGGTTTGGAGCTGTTGGTCGTGTTCCTGTTCTATCGCTAGTTCTTCTGATGAAATTTTCGGACTATACGGACTATATCCGTAGAGAACTGAGCTATGGAATCCAGTTGGTTGGCACGACGAGGAGGCATTTTCTCGGATCGTTGGGAGAAGGCGTAGATCAAGGGCTTGTGATCCGTTTTGATGGTAAAGGTTGTTCCTTCTAGCAGGTGTCGAAATTTCTTTATGCCACAAAAGATTGCCAATAGCTCACGGTCATACGGGCAGTAGTTTTTTTCGGTTGGACTAAGGCGACGACAAAAGAGAGCCAGTGGTAACAGTTGGTTTCCTTGAAGCTGCTCGAGGACTGCGCCTATAGCGAAATCCGATGCATCCGTTGTAAGGAAAAGGGCTGCGTTTGGCTGGTAATGAGTTAAAATTGCTGCATCTGCCAAACATTTTTTACTTCTTTCGAAGGCGTCGCTAGTTTCCGCTGTCCACAGTATTTCCTTGTTTTCATTTTTAGGTCCGCACAGGAATTGGTTTAATGGAGCTTGGATAACGGCGATGTCTCGAAGAAAGCGTCGGTAGTAGTTGATCATTCCGAGGTATCGACGGAGCTTTTTTGCTGTTTTCGGTTTCTCCATGCTACATATTGCTGCAATCTTGTTCACAGGAGGTCTCATTCTTCGATTTCCTTGGCGAAGAAAGTGCATTTTGCGACATTGATTACTGACCCGAACTTTTGCAACCGGTCGAATACAGTGGTGAGATGTTTTGTGTGTTCGTCTTGGTTTTCTAATACTATGAAGATGTCGTCCAAATAGCATGAGCAAAAACTCTCCAGTCCGGATAGCACTTGGTCCATAAACCTTTGGAAAGTTTGGGCAGCATTTTTCATACCAAATGTCATGACCAAAAATTCAAAGAGGCCGAAAGGTGTAATAACGGCTGTCTTCGAGATATCTTCTTCTGCCATCGGTATTTGGTTATAAGCGCGCACTAAATCGATTTTTGAAAACACATTTCTCCCTTTTATGATCGGTAAAGCATCATGGATATGCCTCATCGGGTATCTGTCCGGCTGGGTGACAGCGTTTAGGCGGCGGTAGTCACCGCATGGTCTCCACGACCCGTCCTTCTTGGGTGCCAAGTGTAAAGGACTTGCCCATGTCTGATGGGCGGCAGTAGCCTTATTCGACCATGAACTCGAACTCTTTGCGGGCTATCAACAGTTTTTCTGGGGAAAGTCTTCGGGCTCGTTCGGCTACAGGTGGTCCTTTTGTGACGATGTAGTGACACACATTGTGCTTCGAGTTTTTCTTGATCAACGATGGGTTTGTCAAAGACGGGTAATTTTTGAGGAGTCGATGGTGTTGTAACTCATGCGCGATTGTATGGATGCTACTATCCGGGCACTGTTTTGTCGTTGCTCGTGTTGCTGTGTCCTTCCATCGATAAGTCGCTGATTCTTTAAATCGACAAGCAGGTTAAATTCGGCGAGGAAATCGGCTCCGATGATGGGTCGAGACACATTGGCAATTAAAAAGCGTCATTTAAATGGTCGACGTAAGCCAAAGTCGAGGCACAGCAATTTGTCACCATATGTGCATATAGGTGTGCCATTGGCAGCATAGAGCTTGAAATCCGATAACGTGTTGAACTTACCGAAAGAACGAGGAAGCACTGAGATGTCTGCTCCGGTATCGACAAGAAAAGATGTTTTTGAGGAACGTTCGGTTATGTGTAGGCGGAGTTTCTGTATAGCCTCGTTGTTGTCCGCCGTGTACTGCAACGAGGAGCTTAGTTTTCCATTAACCTTGGGAAATGCTTGCAACGGGCGTTGCATTTCCTCGCTCCTGCTCCAAATTTAGCGTGGTAGTAACACAGCGTTTCTTCGGGACATTTAGTAGGTGTTGTGGTTTGCTGTTGTTGACCATTGCAGATGGAAGAACGAGCATGACTGCGTTGCCGGTTGAAACGGCGATTTACCTCGAGATTGGCTAAGCGTTTCTCGATTCCTTCTAATGTGACCAAGGTGTTATGATTTTCGGGGTCTGCTGGAGTCGCAAGAGTGGAGGGGGTTGAAGTTGTTGCCTCCATTACAGCGTTGATTGGTGTGTCTGTGACTTCGACGATCTTATCAGCTATCTCTGCAAGTTTGGTTAGGTCGTTGATGGCGCTTGTAGCCAAAATTGCTCGAACTGACGCACTTAATCGCTGCATCCACAGTGTGCGGAGAAAGTCATCTTGTACGCTGTTTCCTGCGAGGGTCCTCATGCTCCGTAGAATTTGTGATGGTTTTTGGTCACCGAGTGCTGGATCCGAGAGCAGCTTTTCTGTTCGTTTGAACGCCGACTCTGTAAAAATATTTATTATTCTTTCTTTTAAGGTTTCGTACCGTTATTTTATTGGAGGGCTCTCTATAATGTCGCTGACTTGGTCGAGTATAGGGCATCCAGTTCGCTAACCAATTTTGTGTATTTGGATGCGTCACTTTGGATTCGATGCATTTGGAACACAGATTCCAGGTGTGCGAACCATAATCCAGGACGATGTTTCCACAAAGGGGGTACGCGCACTTGTGAAGTATCTTCGATTTTTACTGCCACTGGGGTAGGACTGTGAGCGTTTTTATTTTCCTGCATCGGGGTCACCAATATGGGATTTCGTTATCCCACCTTATAAAAATTAAAAAAGAATAAAAACAAAACACGTCCGTTTAACTACGCACTTTATTTTGAATAAAAGACATCTGCGTTTCTTCATATTGTGATAACCACTTAAATGTGAGCAGCGACATCTAGCAGAAAATGTCGATACTGGAATAACAAAGTCTCGACTGGAGAGTGGAATCGAATTTTCTAGCAAATTGGAAATTGTATGGGACGCTGGATGGCGAGGATTGTTCTCGAAGTATGTCATTCGAGTATAAATACCAGCATCCCAAAGGTATGCAAATCAGTTCAAAGTGAAATTTGAAGTTTTAATTAGGAGAAGTAATTAAGTGGTTTAAGTAAAAGATAAGAAAAGTATAAGTGGTTGAGAAATTGGATTGTGCTGAGAGAAACAATTAAATAGTGAATTGTAACTGTACTGAATAAAGGATTTGTATTGAAAAGAATAAGTTCTATTATTTGTACCCAAACAAACATTTTACAGTACTTTACTTTTTTGTATACAGCATGCCATCTATTAGTTGACTGTGGCACTTCATGGTTGCCATACACTGTTTGAACAGCGCCATCTATATCTGAATAGTAGAATATTTATATATTAGAATAGCATAAATTTCAACCATTGGAGAATGGAACGTTTAGCGAATATTTTAGCATGTTTACATGTTCTCGAAAGATGTCAGGGGAGAATAAATATCTGCATCCCCCAAGACATGGAAGTCAGTTCTAGAGTGGGATTTGAAATGTGAATTACGAGAAGTAATAAAGTGGTTTAAGTAAAATATATAGATTGATAAAAGCGATTGAATTTTAAATTCTAATTGAATTGAATAAAGCGGTTCTATTGAAAGGAATAAATTCTATTATTTGAACCCACACAAACATTTTACAATACTAACTGACAGTCACGATATAGGGCGGGAAAGAGCTGTTAGTGTCAAAATAGCATATGATTCAAAAAGAAATTTATATTTGGACCATCCAAGTTAAATGCAACGACCACTCCCTAAACCAATCCAAACAAATGAGCCGCTGGTTCATCTGTTACAAATAGGCCGGATAGAATATCTATTCAAAAATCTAACATGTGTACAGCCGAAAAGAACTTCTGCATTCGTGCAAAAATAACCTTCAAAAAATAAAATTCTATTTGCATCGTTCCACCTTAGAACTCTCTACCTCACTGAAACTGGAAAAAAGTCTGATACATGAAAAGATTCAAAGACCATATAAAAGCCATTGACACCAAGGCAAGGAAGAAATAAAGTCACTTGTAGTTCGGCCGGGGCCAATGGCCTAATGAATCGAAACTTTTCAAAATCATATTTACCAGCTCTTCCATCCGTGATGCCACCAGCGTTTAGTGCGCCAATATTTTCATAAAACACCGGCAGCTCAGATAATCTATTCGGCAAAAACTTCATACCTTAAACATCAACCAACTTTAGAAGCTTCTTTACGGCCTGCAGTAGTCATATCACAGATTGTCCTTCGTCCACACTTCAGGAAAATGTTGAAAAGAGCTTTTCAAACCAAGTTTATTAAATTCTCATTTTTTGAAAAGCTTAGCACTTATAATTTTCAACCGCTGGCCTAGACTGAAACTATTCTCCAACCCCTAATTGTCAGACAGGACTTTCTCTAGTGGAACATAACCTTTTTATGTATAACAGTCTCGAACTCCTACAATAACGGGAATTTTAACAACTCATGTTCTCAACCACTTATATGCGCCATCTATATGTGAATGGAAAAATATTGATACCAGTTAAGCATGGACACAATTTTGAGTGATTTATTGTTAGTTCAGTGTATTGTGGCGATTAACTTTGAGCATGATTCAAAGTAAATTTAACGGTCTTAGATACTTTTCACTAGTTGACGTGCTAGATTTGGTTATTTAATATTCAATGTGAGCGAATAAGGAACATAGTAAAATATTGATTTTTACTGTAATATAATTCTACTGAAATGACGCCCTAAAAGTTTAGCATGATATAAAGTCGCTTTTAAGCGACAAATGATGTTGGATTATATCTTAAAGGTGGCTGTTGGATGATCACAAGACGATATGGTACGAGTCTAAAAGGAGAGCCGCGTTCAACCTGTGGACACTCTTAGAAGTTCGCAACCGGTGGGCCTATGACTTGGTGATATGAAATATGGTTGTTGATTATTTTTATCCAAGTAGATTACGTAGGGCAGTTTCCACAAGGTAAGATTTGTTGGCCAGTTGGCTCTTAAGGTTGGTTCAAGTATATGACACGGTCGAGATCACTGTCTGTGAATTGATCAGAAACTTCAACTAGACAAAAATAAGCAATGTTCAATAATGACAGCGTTGTTAATTATAGTGTCTAACCATTTGTGGTGAGAACAAATCTAATTTTCGAACCGAAAGTCGAACAGTAGAAGCTCATTTTCTGAGGAAAAATACACACTTTTTCGAGCTGATGAAGCACAGGAAGCTCATGTGCTGGGTTGAAAGGATGAACCAGATGTACTGTTTGGGGGATACATAAGATGCTTATAGATGACCTCTGTCTTGACAGTAATGCGATTAGAAAGTGAGGTTTTGATTTCTATGAGATCTTATTTCATTTTGTTGGTTGGAGATGCAGCAGCATCTTAGCTGCATTTAATGCTGGCGCGGCCGTGTCTGCTGAGTCCATTTAGCCATTAGTCTGCAGCTGAAAAAAACCCAAAAAGAATTGTGTTGTTTCGTACTAAATTAGAAGCAAAGTATACGATTCCATAAACATCCTCCTAAGTCCTGTCCTACACAAGCCTTTTTGAGTTTGGAATCTTAAGCTTGAATTCAAGAGCGGTAAGTCTTCTTCAAGGATTTATGATAAGTACCTTTGGCATAGAGTTTACGTTCCTATTGAAGGAGCGTGTTGTACCCGACGTTAGGTAGACTGATACCAGTGTAGCTTGCACATCTAAGAGGTTCCCCCTTCTTGAGGATTTGGCAACCGATACTGAAATTCTATTAACCGGACATTGAGTCTATATATTCTAACTACCTGATTGGTCATGATAATTCGATAACTTGAATGCACCTTTAATATTCGTAGTTCATTCTACCCAAAAATTAAATACAGGACCTCTTCGTATTGTAAAATGTTTGTGTGGGTACAAATGATAGAACTAATTCTTTCAATAGAAATCGCTTTATTCAGTACAGTTACAATTCACTATTTAATTGTTTCTCTCAGTACAATCCAATTTCTCAACCGCTTATACTTTTCTTATCTTTTACATAAAACACTAAATCACTTCTCCTAATTAACACTTCAAATGTCACTTTAGAACTGATTTGCATACCTTTGGATGCTGGTATTTATACTCGAATGACGTACTTCGAGAACAATCCTCGCCATCCAGCGAGAAAATTTGCTAGAAAATTCGATGCCACTCTCCAGTCGAGACTTTGTTATTCCAGTATCGAAATCTTCTGGTCTTCGAATATCGACATTTTCTGCTAGATGTCGCTGCTCACATTTAAGTGGTTATCACATTGCTCCCTCCCTACAGTTGTTCGTCCCGAACAACTTCGTCATTCAGCATCCCGTTGAAATGACACATTCTATCCAAATGGACCACTTTCAATTTTCCTCGATCCCCACGCTGGATCCGGTAGACAACGTCATTAATGCGGGTTATCACCTTGTATGGACCTTCCCAGTCCTGTTGCAATTTTGGTGATTTGCCTTTCTTACGCTGAGGATTATACAGCCAAACCAGATCTCCTTCGTTGAAACCGGAAGATTTCGCCTTGATATCGTACCTAGTCTTCATGCGGCTGCTTGCTAGCTTCATCTTTTCTCTGGTGTCTTCATGCAATTTACTAATCCTGCTGCGCAAGTCATTCACGTAGTCCTTCACCTCTTTGGGCTCCGTCGGTGGGGATCCGAATTTTGCTTCACTTGGCAACCGAATTGTTTGACCAAATAAGATCTCGGATGGTGTGTGCCCTGTTGAGCTATGGACCGCGTTTCGGTAGGCCATTAAGAAGAGGGGTATGTGTCGATCCCCATCCCGCTGGCAATTGCTGACAACCTTAGATAGATGCTCATTCAAGGTGCGATTGAATCGCTCGACGATTCCATCAGATTGAGGGTGTAGTGGCGTTGTCCTTGTCTTTCTTATTCCCAAATATTGGCATATTTCCTGGAAGACTTTTGATTCAAAGTTTCGCCCTTGATCAGAGTGCAGCTCCATTGGGACCCCAAATCTGCTCACCCAGTTGTTGACTATCTGTTCGGCTACGGTCTTAGCCTCTTGATTTGGGATGGCAAACACTTCCGGCCACTTACTGAAGTAATCCCTGACCACGAGGGTATATCGGTTACCATTAAAGGTTTCGGGAAACGGCCCAGCGATGTCGATGGCTATTCGTTCGAAAGGTGCTCCGACATTGTATTGTGGCATTTGTCCATGTGGCTTTACTTTTGGGCCCTTGGTAGCCGCACATCTTATGCACTTTTTGCACCAATTCTCGACATCTTTAGCGCTTAGCCAATAGAAACGTTCCCTTACCGTTTCCAACGTTTTGTTTATTCCCAAATGGCTTCCTGAGATTCCGTCATGTATTTCATGGAGCACTTGGTTGAGTCTGGACCGTGGCACAATTAGCTGCATACGAGATGTTGTCCCATCTGCACTTTCCCATTTTCTTTTCAGCAATCCATCTTGCACAAAAAGCGAGTCCCACTGTGCCCAGTATGCCTTCAGAGTTTGGCTCCGATCTGATATCTGCTGCCAGCTTGGTCTTTCCTCGTGTTCTTTCCAGGCCAATATTGGTTCGATGTCATTGTCTGCCTGTTGGGAGGAACGGATTTCGTCTATACTCCAACCCTCTATTGGCTCAGTCCTGATCGTTTGGATAGTTGCCTGTTCTTTCGCTTCTTTACCACTGACTACTTCTGCTGGGAAGCTTTCATTGCATTGTTTTACCTGTGAGACTTGGATAATTACCCTGGAGTCGACTCCTGCTACAGACTTCTGCCCCGCGAAGTAAGCATTTCCTAACTGATGGCTTCTGGAAATTTGACCGGTTTCTTGGTAACCGTTTCTGCTGGTTTTTCTTTTTATTTGCCTGTAACCCCAGTGCAGGCAGCCTTCTCGTCGTACTGCAGATGTCCTACTTTATCGCAGTTCCAGCAGCGCATCCTTCGTCTCTCCCGCGGGATATTTCGTTGCATAGTAGTTGGTCTTGAGCAGGAGCATTCACCAGATACTATTTTTCTGACGAAGTGCATTCCTTTGGGAGCCTGATTGGATGCTTCCATCGCCAGAGCGAAGGCAAGTGCTTCAGCAAGGGTTCTTTTCCCGGCCATCCTTACTGCTGCTTGTAGCTTCAAATCTGCAAGTCCCCTGATGAATGTGTTCTTTGCCATTTCGTCGATTATTTCTTGGCGGTGGGATATGACAAATGTGCCAGTCTACTCACGTCTGCTTGGAGCTGTTGCAGTGTTTCTCCTCGTTGCTGCATACGGCCTTGCAATTGAACCTTGTAAACTTCCCGCATGTGGCTATCCCCAAACCGTTTCTCCATAGCCTGCACTAAAGCCATATAGTCTCTATTCTTTTCGATATCGATTGTTTGTAACAATTCTGCCGCAGGACCGCGTAAGGCCATTGCTAGGGCAAAGCACTTTTCCTCATTGTCCCAGTCGTTTGCACAGGCAGCCATTTCAAACTGCTTCTTATAAGTAGACCATGAGGTCTGGCCATCGAATGAGGGAGGCTTCAAATCTTTTCTCCTTGGACCGCTTAAAGAACATTCTCGCAGTTTCTGTTTTCGCACTGTGTCGAGCTCTTTTGTCAGTTGCTGAACTTTGCTGTCCATTTCTTCGAATTTTTCGCCAACATTCTTCTCTATTGTATCAAATTTGTCATCAACGTTCATCTCTTTTCTATCAAATTTGTCATCAACGTTCTTCTCTATTCTTTCAAATTTGTCATCGATTTCTTCGAATTTTTGCTGGAGAGTCTTATTTTGTTCTTCCAGTTTTTGTTCTAGACTATTCTTTTGTTCATCCAGCTTTTGCTCGAGACTATTCTTTTGTTCTTCCAGATTATTCTTTTGTTCATCCATTTTCTGTTGAAGACCGTCCAAATTTTTCTTCTGTTCGTCCATTTTTAACAAGAGGAGTTGCATCATCGCAGACATGTCACTGCCGGTACTTGTCTGTTCATCCTCGTCAATATCAAAGGAATATGCATCAGGATCATGACCCTCGTTGTTCAAAGCCTCCTGAAGTCTGAGCACCAGGTCACTTTTTCCTCCACTGGCGCTGAGGCTTCTCTTGTTCAACTCGGATTTGAGTTGGACGAGGGTCAACTGCAATAGTTTTCGACCCATTCTAGCTTTTTCAAATAGTCAGAAAACAGGTTTTTTTTTTTTTTACACACAATAAGTCCTATCCCACTTCTGACACCAATGTAAAATGTTTGTGTGGGTACAAATGATAGAACTTATTCTTTTCAATAGAAATCGCTTTATTCAGTACAGTTACAATTCACTAGTTAATTGTTTCCCTCAGTACAATCCAATTTCTCAACCGCTTATACTTTTCTTATCTTTTACTTAAACCACTTAATCACTTCTCCTAAGTAACACTTCAAATTTCACTTTAGAACTCATTTGCATACCTTGGGGATGCTGGTATTTATACTCGAATGACATACTTCGAGAACAATCCTCGCCATCCAGCGTCCCATACAATTTCCAGTTTGCTAGAAAATTCGATTCCACTCTCCAGTCGAGACTTTGTTATTCAAGTATCGAAATCTTCTGGTCTTCGAGTATCGACATTTTCTGCTCTGTGAATCTAGATATCGCTGCTCACATTTAAGTGGTTATCACAGTATTAAAGAGTCTGCAGAATTAATCCCTCACCGTGAGCCCAATATAATATGGTCATCTTTACCTTTGCATTCTTTTTTCCGCTACCTATATTATATCATTAGCATTTTTTTTACAATTTTCGATCGTCCTTCCATCCTCTTTACTCAAAGAGTTTCTGAGTAGTTTAATATACTTGGCCATTAAGTACCAAAGGCCAGTGACCACACTGCCACATGTCACCAGAAATGCTGCTACTGACTTGCTGAGTTTTACCAGACTACCATCTCTGATGAAGAACGCTGGAAAGCATATGAAGTTAAATAAGACTGCTTACCAGCCGAAATACTCGAAATTGTAGGAAATGATCTCAGATCTCATTTCTCAGATCTGCTTAGAAGAGTGTATGCCTGATCAGTGTAATCTTAGCATCGTTTATCCACTCTACAAAAAAGGAGACCTTCTCAACTGCCAACTATAGAGGTGGAAATCTCCTTATCATTGCGTACAAGATCTTATCTACCATACTACTTAAACGTCTGAAACTTTTCATCAACAAGTTGATTCACTGTATCAGTATGAAAACAATTCTCAATCTTGCAGAGTCTTCAGATCTAACCCGGTACAAAGAAGTAGAGGAACACCTCGCTTTAGGCGGAGCACACTGAACAGGCTAGTTAGTTGAGGAACAGGTTCACCCGGAACTGTGCCACCTAAGAGTAAGTTTTCGTGACTAGAACCCGATGGAGTTTCTGATACTTTAGTGGGCTTGGCCATTTCCTTAATTACCAGTTTCGGCTGTCCATTTTGTGCCTTAAAGAATTCATAGAGTTTCTTTTGTATTTACAATAGTGCCTTAGCTACTTCGCCACCTCAGTAGTTAACTAGGTATTATCCTTTCCAATTAATACACGTTCCATATGTTTGCATACTTACTACACAGTCGTGAAGTGATATTCGCCGCATTTTTGACAATAACTTCGGGTGTGATTGAATCCTTGTCAATGTTTACACTGATGGATTAACGTTATGTTGTTACACAGAGGCTAAATTTGGGTTAACATACTGAGGAGTCGTGTTTATTTGATAGAGTTTTTTAGTCTTACCAAAGGTTAGCATGAAAAGACGAAGACCGCGTTTGACTGTGGTTTCCTTCTCCATCGGTTGTTACTTCGCTCGCTTTACAATATTGAGAGCATCAATAATTGTAAAGTGTCTGATTTTTAAGTCACATACGAAACCTTCATTTAATTTAGCTACGACATGTTATGGACTTTTCGATTTGTTCTCATAGGCGTAACCTTGATTTTTCTCTGATACGTAATGATTCGCCATTAAGACTTGTTGAAATCATATGTCTGCTCGTATGCCTGCAGATCAAGGTTTCTTGTCCTCTGCTAAACCGAATCTATATTCAAATAGAGACTGCCTATATTCTCATTAGCAACCACCATAGCATATGTCACTCTTGCCATTGAACTTCATTCGATAGCAGCTAGAGCCTCGGATAACTTTTGATTGCATGTGCACAGTTAATATTCCCAATACTCCGGTGGCCAATTATAAGGCCCTTCATATCCGAGCCTGTCGGTAGATTCGTACCATATTTTGCATGGCCGGGGCATTACTTGGAAGGCGAAACTACTACCCTGAAAGAAAGAAAGAGCTCCTGAGAGGATAGTGCTGGACAACATAGACGGTGAACCTTTATATTTCAATGGACTCGTATGTCCAGAGACAGGTTTTAGGCTAATTTGAAAAGCATTCGAATTCAAGTATGTACGAGTATTACGCCTACAATTTCTTAGAGGCGAAATGATACTGGCGCTAGCGAGATAAGAACCGACAAAAAATGGTCTTCTTAGGTCAATCTGGTTATAATATTGTCAGAAAAGGAATAGGAATGAATGCAGGTACTCCTAGTTAGGACTTCTATTTTTTATAATTGGTACGCGTACAAGGGATTTTATGTACTCTTAAGATGTTTACAAATAGCATGGGCGAAGGGAAGTAAAATAGAGAGATACCGATGTACTTTGGTTTTGAATGTTTGTAAGCTCTAATGACTGGGAAATACAGAGCTCGGCAGGGCATTCCATAAGCGAGATGTACGGCTTAGGAAAGAATCACGATATTTCACAGTACGTCCAAAGGTGGGCTTGAGGGTGTACTGATGAGCATTCATAGCGAGACGGGTATTACGTTTAAAAGTTTGATGGGGTAGAATGCTACTGGCAAATTCGGTGGAGTACTGATGGCGAAAATAGCGATAAAACAAGGTGAGACTGTGACTATGACTGTGTAATACTGGCATCATCTATGAGTTTTATCGCACGATTTTGGATCCTATCTATCAAGTGCAAAGAGGTCTTAGGGACACCTGACCAGCTGCAATTGCTGTACACACTGTGACTTCCGTAAGAGAGATACCGTATAGCACGTTTGGCAGCAAAAAAGGCACTAATTGGTCCCACTCCACTGTAACATATTAATCATTCCAATTGCTGGCATTGAACCCTTTGGATCGCCTGGCATTACTCTTCGGCTTTGCTGACCTTTTATCTGGTTCCAATATTGAACTATAGACAGAGTACCCAACTTTAAGTTATTAAAACAAAAAAAGAGATAAATACGATACATTAGAGAAAAGGTTATAGTGAACTTGACTGGCGGAGGTGTTAGAATACCACCAACACCACATATGAAATTCTGTAAAACAAACTTTTGCACTGGCGCATATCAACCTAATTCAAATAACTATCCCAAAATCTCCTCTCACGAGCTGCATTCTAATCGTTTTGCGGCTAATCCACACTATAATACGACATTGCATTCAAAGTATCTGACTTTTACTGGACACTTTCTGCAAGCTTAATTCTATAACTATTTGCCGACCGTTGCTCCATTTCAAATGCAAATCCCATATGTTTGTATTCATCAGTTTTGGTATTCCCATTGCAATTGCTGATGCCATTTGCTAGGAAATTCCGTAAATCAGTAACAGCAGAAACCTTGCACCCAAGGGCCTAATAAAATCTATTAATACGAGTACGTACATAAATATGCGCATACGAATACGTACCGCCAACAGCAAATACAAATTAAAGACAATTTAAAGTTAAACGCCACTTATCCGCACCAGCGAATCGTCCGGCTATCTGGATATTGTATGTGTCAGCTGGGTAAAATGTTTACAATAGTTAAAAGCTGCCAACTATACTTGCAATTCAAGTCCCTGAATAGTTACGCGAGTTCTAGATGGCAATTTGTCTAGTCGAAAGCCATCGTGTTATCGCTGCCCCCTCCGGAAAAATGCATTTGACATTTATTTGGGTCAAACTGTCATTAGTGTATGTCCATTTTCGTAGCCATATGTCCGTCACCAGTCCCCATATAGAGTCGCATATAAAGCTCACCCTTTTAGAAATAATCGGAAATTTACATTCTCGAAATAGCGCACGTTGCACAACTTTCCGCGGACAGATGGACAGATACTATGAACGAGTAGTTAGATGTAAGATACATACTAAATACGCGCGGCTGTACCTTTTTACTATAGTTGTAGTTCCTCGTGACCTTAGCTATTCTATTGGTTTCAATAGAAGTACCAAACACAGTAACAAGCGCAACGCCGCTGGTGAAGATACACTTGCTATCGTTTGATTGCGTAAAATGAGTAGAGAGTCACTTGGTCGATGTATCGAACTTAATTCATTCCATCGATTGATATTGGATAGCATTGTGAAGGGTAAGTTGAAAAGTTGAAAGGTATTAGCATTCGAGATACGAGTACAATCAATTTGAGTAATATTCGTATCGATGGCTTGTTTGAATTAATCTGTATTAAGGTATCGTATCTAATGATCGTACTCAGATGTGATATCCCTATGCAATGAAATGTGTTAAATGTGTACTGCGAGGTAGTGAATATATACATACTGCTGTACAGAGGCATCCCGCATTGAAGTAAACTCTCACCGTTACTTTAGAATCGAACAAAACATCGATCTTTTCAATGCTTACAAAATGCCGGGAGTTAGGGATTTGGTCTTTAGTGAATTATTTAAGAAAACAAGGGAGAAATCTGGGAAAATTCTGAAAAGGAATTTCTAAATCTCACGGATTCCGAAATTAACCATCAACCAGTAGAGCTCCAAGGGATGGTAACCATGATATGGGCCTTTTTAATCTCATTGGTCTCTCCAATAAACTTTGTGGGTGACAAGATTTCACAGTGCATGGTCCTAAAGTAGCAAAAGCACCTTTGAATTGAGTTTACAAGCGGTTATCCATTATAGCCAGTGTCCTTGAAACATTTTAGATCTTTCACAACTTTGTAGTACACAAAGCTTTTTCGCAGTGTTTTTTTTTTTTTGTGGCGTAGGAAGGTGGAAACCTTGCATAGGTACCGATGGCCAAATTCTTACAGGCTAAAAACATCTCCCTCGGACAATCTCGGACTGAATTTTATCCCTGCGGAACCACCATCAGGTATTTCTTCGCGAGGATCGGTGTAAACCAATTGCTGTTTCGCTAATTAGTGCTAATATTCGCGTTCCGTATGCGTTCTAGGCGTCTGAGATCGCTAAGAATTCTTGTGGCCGAGTCGCTTACCGCAATATCCAGTTTTGTTAACTGGGGATCATATGCCTAACTATGGTTTCTACAGTCGGCCTTTCGCCGAATTTATTCTACATTATCACTCTTTCATTTTCGTAACTCGGACGGTGAAAAAACACTTGTTCTACGTTCTCTGAAATATTATAGCATCGATTGCAAAAGGGAATAGTCTCGTACTTTTGTAGAAAGAGATACTTCCTATAGCAGCCATGACACGTTAGCAACTGCGTCAAGTATAAGTTTGTTTTGCCATGATTCCGATCAATCCAGCCTCTTGGCATCAGCCGATGCGTCCATCTTCATTTCTGAGAATCGTCTCACAGTTGTTGTCAGACCACTATTCTGTGGTTTCTCTCGACTTTTCCTCTGTGGGTGTCTAACTGATCATTCTGTACTCGCCCGTTATATAGTCGTTTCAGTTCGTCGGCGAGGATATCAATGGGCGGTATGGCGTCGTGGGATACCGTTCGAAATGCGCTTTCGACTCTTAAAGTGTACAGTCGGTAAATCGCGTGAGTACGATTTTACTTTCGCTGCATTTGACCATATCTCTGCGCCGGACAACTGCATGGAACTAGCGATCCGCGCTGGTAGTAGTCTTTTATTTTATCTTGCTCCTCCGATATTGCTCATGAGCCTTAACAGTGCACCGACCGCTTTTTATGACTTTTCACAAGCGTATTCCAAGTGGTGTTTGTATCTGAAACGAGAATCAATCACTAAACCTAACTTTATTATTGTTACGGTGTCATTACAGAAGATTTCTATTTCTTCGAGCTATTTGGCAACGACCAATAAGACGAGGGTTCACTATGTGGTTTGTTTCCTTTCGGTAGCTGTTTTAGTCGCCGTCGCTTCCAGGGCTCTGGAAAAGTGCTCTCTTGAAGCCACGCGTTGTACATTTTTACAAATATTTCCGGTCGAAGCCCGGCGCCTTTCAGTCTTGTATTGTATCGTATACTTTGAGAAGTTATCTGGTTGTAATTGCTAGGATTGGCGCTCTATCGCTATCTTTTCGTGACGAGGGAAAAGATGTTCCACTATTTTACGAAGTAACATCGGACACATAGGCGATTGCATTCGGCGACCTTTTAGTCTCCTTGTGACAATGTTGTACGCCTTACCCCATATATCTTCATTAAGTTGGTGGTGATTGGTAGCCCATATTTACACAAATGCGTACATACATACATACATATTACTTGTCCACACATAAAAGAGTGGTAGTCGTACTTAAACCTCAGTGCATATCTAGTGTATGTCGTCAATTTTGTTGACATAGGTTTCATACTCTAGCTGAACTGACAAGAACCAATGAATTTGAAATAGTGTCCTTATCGTATTTGGCATTGAAGTGTGTGAGTTAAGGCAATTTAACAAGGATTCTAAAGGATTCTAAAAGGTTTATGTGTTATGAGAAAGCTGTTACCAAATGTAATCTCTACGAAGATTCTCTGACAATCCCCCGATTTTGACCCTATTATTCATCTCGTGTTACTTACAACTTCCCTCCGCGTCCTGTTTTCCCAAATTTATCAATATTGTATTTTAGCAAACCTACAAAACTTAAGATTATCATTACTTCCCGCACTTCCCCTGTCAATGATGTATGCACTTCTTTTTTGAGCCTTGCCTAGCGACTTCATTTCATAGTCAAACCATTCCATTCTTATCATGGGGCAAACTGAATTTAGAATTCAAACTCAACTCAATGACCTCTAAATTCCAACTATGGCTTAGCCGAATTTGGCTATCGCCACAGATAAATTCATCCGGCTCCCAGCTATTTTCAAGAGTATAGTTCATTGCCATTCGAATTGCGCAGGTCTCCACACTGATACGAACTATTTCATTGCTCGTAAGGCTCTGCAGCTTTCGATGAAGATCCAACCACATTCTGTCCCGCCTCAGATTCCGGCCAAAGCCAGTCCTGAATACAAGGCAAATCGACCCTGTACTCTGGAGTTTTAAATTCTTTGAACCAGATGGCAAGATCAGAATCGAACGAGAGTTCGACAGCGCAATGTAAATTACACTCAAGTTTATGGGATGCCCATAGCTCCATGTGAGCCAGGATACGCCTAACCAAAGCTTGTCCATATTAGTAGTGCAATACCAAAGCGGAAGCTTTGAGGCCATCCTAATACCTCATGCTGATCTTAGGGTCACGGCACCCAGTACATTTTGCAACTCTGCATGGGGTCAAAACCAACTGGAAGACCTTTTAGGTTTAAACCACAGCCACCGTGACGGTCTCACTAGGGGGCCTACCTCTAACAAGTCAGGCCCCGACCGAAACGCGTATGGCAGTGACTACCACGGTACCATATTTTGAGTCCTGGTGTGGACTACAGGTAGCCCTGCAACTCAACAGGCAGTCAGATGAAGATGTTTACGACAGGACCAGTGCTACTCTGACTCCGCTTTTTATTAGACGACGTCATTGATGGGCACTCCAGTACGAGTTGTAGCAAAAATCATGCAGCTCATGATATGATATTCAAGTGGAATGAAATTCATCAACGCACATAGAGAAGAGCCTAACCTGCCTAGCCAAACCATTTTTAAGAGTCTGGTTGAAGCAGTAATGACGTGTTTGCGTGAAACAACAAATGACTTATAAGATCAGTTCGTCATGTTTGGATCCAGAGGACCCATTTCAGTGACTAGCTTGACGTCTTTCCAAAAGCTCTGTCATAACGCCCAAAAACCCGGCTTTAGGACAGGATTTTGACGTCCAACAAAGTAGGCACGTAGATATCTAGCTTCATTGGACGCCTTTTCCTACTAGCATTTTCATTATTAAGGCTCTGGCTTTAAATTTTACTGTAATTTTTTTAAATGTCAATGTTCTTTATTTAAATAAAGCATTTTCATTAGAGATGCATTAACTCCGCAAATATGTTACCAAATCGTGGAATACAGTTACACGAATTTATCGAGAACTTCATCAACTTTATGGACCGAATAGTCGCCCACCTGAACGTGGAACATTTCGAGAGAAGATCTTAATCGAAATCCTCATAAGATTCAATTAGTGCAAAAACTGAAGCCGTTGAATCATGGCGTGAGCTGGATCTTCGCTGAATAGGCTCAAAATTGCGTCTTGAGCAGAGGATCGCTTTTGGGTCAAAGGATACCTCAATAAGCAAAATTGCTCTATTTGGAGTGATAACAATCTACAGGTTTTTAGATGCTATTGCATCCAACAATCTACTGTATGATGTCAGTTTTACGCTGAAAGATCTCAAGAATGCAGTGAATTCTGGCCGATACAGAAAGACGATAAATGGATTTCTTGTTTCGAACTTTATATGACATCGATGCGGACTATAAGAAAGGAATTCCAACAGAATGGGACTACGCTCATACATGTACTATGACCAAGTCCAAGACGATTTATTGAAATTAAAATCCGGTGAAAGAGTAACTTCAGGATTGATTCAGCTCCGTCACCACCATATTCTATGCACAAGTTACGCATGTTGTTTAAAATTGCTTTATCAAAGCCATCCTCAATGCTCACTCGTCTTTGTCGATTTCAGTTTTATTTGCGGTCACCACATTTTGAAGAACGGTCTCACATGAACTATCATTTTGGTATTCATGTTGCATGTTAGCAAGGAGCGTATTTGTAAATAAGTTTTGCGCCCAAGAAGATTAGCAATTCTTCTCATGCCCTTCAGCAAAAATACATGCTGGTAGATCTGATACTCCTAACATGCAATGAGATATCTTCAACTACTTTCACTGTTCGCCAGGAGTTCGGTATGTGCGCCAATGCCAGGCTGGCGATGAAGATTCTCTTCAGAGTTGGGAAATGCTAATCTATATCCCTTTGCAGCATAACTAGAAATATTCGTTGAAATATTGTATGACCTCATCCATCGTCACAAGGTATTGAGCATACCTGTTCCGTCAGGCTACATTATTTTGCTCACTTACAGTCCCGATGGTAAGAGCTTGTTGTAAATCGACCCATATCTGGGCATGGACTGAATGAATCTAATCTTTAAACAGAGTGTAGGTGCCATTAGATTTAACGAGTTTTTACACTTAAAGGGCTTTTGAGGACTTAGGATAAGTCTGATGAATTCAGCCAGTGTCTTGACATTGTGGCAATAGTCTAAATTAGCCTCTCTGAAGGTCTTTCACATTATTTTTGACTGGCACGTGTTTAGAATGCTTCTACTTTTCTTACATAGTAGAATATAGATCTACTCATACATTCCACAATAGAACGGGCAATCTTACTGTGTTTTTCAGACAAAGCACACAGTTTAGTACATTTGGTGGGGGAATCTCTCAGGTTCTGAACACCTTCCTCTAGCTTTTATCTCATTCTCAGCTTATTTGGGGTTTTGACAAATTTGCCCAGCTCCTTCATACGGCTCCGGATTTTCTCGGAACCCTCATTTTACACAAGGTCCAACTGATAATCTCCAAGGTATCTGTTGGATAGGATTAGTTGACTACTTGGCGCCTTCCTTTAGCAACAAATGTTGATTGGGAGATAACACGGTTGTTAACTTATTCAGATATAATGTCTTCAATAACCAGTTCTTCACAGGCGATGATATAAAATGCAAGAGATGATAGCCTTTTAAAGAATTCAAAGGAGAAGTAGTCCGGGTCAATGACAAACTTTAGCCATTCTATGTTCGTTTCGTAGCCTACGATGCCACCTACTAAATCGTGATTTCACAATTGCCCAAGCCGATTCCGTCAAAGTCACAGATTTGTTTATTCTTCTATAAGAACCATATCAAGTAAGCATTTCTAATTTAACTATACAAGATTGGCGCTGGGTGCCTAGATGTGGTGCCACTTAATATGCTCTGTTCCTATGGCGTCAGTTCACGTGTTTATTTCTTTCTGTTATTTGCACATAGCGCGAATATAGGATCGCAAGACATGGAAGCAACGTTTTTGCCATGAGAAGTTAAGTATCCCATTCTTGTGAAAAGCAAGTGCACCTGAGTTATATGTGTGGGAGCCAGTCGTGGTCCCCAGAAACAATTAAACACCAAAATGTTTTAATAAGAGCTCTTTATTTAGTTGAGTCTAAACATCGAGTGAGTCTTAAAACGACCTTAACATAAAATCCATAAAATATCCCTCACAATATTCCTAACAATACTCTTAGCAAAAGAGAAAAGAAAAAGAAAAATAGCAGAGCAGCTTGTTATAGACAAAACAACATATCATGTTGTAAACAGAGCGTTGTTGTTGGGCTTACATGCAGCGTACAAAACAATAAAGAGCAAATGAGATAAATACTCGTTCGGCAGCTTCTTCATGCATAGCAACAGCGTGTTTGGCCTCATGGTATTGTCGCTTGGCAATCTGGCTTGGTTTCTGTTGTCTGTTGGATTCTGTTGTCAAGAAACGTACAGCCTGCATACTTATATTAGTTGCAAACAAGTGATGGGATTGTCTATGGACAGCTGCATCTGTTCTACTACCGCTTGACAATACATGGCTTGGCTTTTTCTTTCTGTTGCCAAGATCGGTACAGCCTGCGTAGTTGTAAGCTTGTGACTCCTGAGGCACCTGACCAGAAGTGGATATTGTACTCCAATTTTGGGGCCAGCGTGAAAGAACACCTCTTCAGAAGAAGCGGTGATATACTCTTACCACGTTTAAAGCGTTGCAGTCATTCTGGCTCGTTTGAACTTTTTCGGTTTTCCTCTGTTGGTTTGGTCTTGAACGACTGAAAAAACATCTCTATAACAGCTCGAGTCACACCACACTTTTGTTTTGGTCCTCTTAATCCGATGAGGGATAATTATTGACGGCGTTATTGTGCTAACATTCAAATTGTTAAATGATGTCAGCTGTACGAAGTGCAGGGCCATTCTTTCCGTTTCCGACATAGTGTTATTCCAGCAGTTTCTAGCAGTAGTGGATAAGCCTTTATTCTGGGTTGTACAGGTCACGAGGTTCTCTGCGAGAGTGTGTCGGTATATTTTTGGAGTTTGTCAGAGTCTTCTCAGATTTGGAGCCGTCTAGTCAGCGGAAGCTATAACAGAGGACTAATGGGATTTATTGCTTATTCTATTTCAACTCCTTTTTCCGGTTCTGCCTCCTGTCTTTGTCCCTATTCTGCACGCAATCTGCCCAACTTAATGGTTGCAAATATTTTGCCGGCAAACAGTCCTCGAGTATGATTGCGTTCTATGTTATTCGTTGAAATGGCGCTCTATTCTCATCCCTTGTATATGCAAAAGGCGACCCCAAAGCAACTATAGATCTCCAAGTAACTAGGATTCCCCATCAAAATAGATGCCAGGCGAGGGCTTAAGCTTTCAACAAGTTAATTCACCATATTTAGTGGGTGCACATATATCGAGGTGTTTTCGGAGGCCGACGATTTGTAATTTTACAAAGTTGAAGTGGTTCACATCTTAAATGAAATGGCTGCGTAAGATAATGATAGCCATCCAACAAAGTGCAATATCCCCACTTAATTAATCTCGTTCTGTAATGTTTACATAAAACTTATCAATCCAGTTCAAGGACTAGGCACTGAAGTACTCCTTCTAGGCAATTGTTAGTCTTAACTCTCTTTCCACATCTTTTGCTTTACAAAACCTGCTTCTAAAATCTATCGAAATAAATTGAATATCCAACCTTAACTCTTAAGAGGAAATGTTGTATCCACTAAAATAAACTAACTAATCCTTTAAACCTAACGCTCAATGGAACATCTAATCGTAAGCTCGCGAACAAGCACTCCAATCATACGTTCAACAATTTTTAAAGAAGCCTCCTGACTCAAGCCCATTCGACGACTAATCGATACCATCGCAACAAGTTGATCCTAGATAACTACGGCTGGTAGTGTACGAGTGTATTAGCCTGACTATATCAGGCATATGGAAATCAATAACACGTTAATTCAAAAAAGCAAAAATCCTCTTCAAGGGTCTTCCAACTTTTGACCTAGAGAATCACTGTTATTTAACTGAGTACCTCTGACTTGCTAGATACCATTACATTCAATGGGATGTAGTTATTCGTTTAAGTATCATTTTGCAAACATAACAGCACTGTTTACTCTTGGGCTATTGACCCTTTTCCATCAAATGTTGCCTCCTTGGTGCAGTCCCACTTGTTACGAATAAAATGTGGAATGTGACTTATGTACGTGACTTGTCAACATGATGCTGATGCAGAATTCATCATCCACAGGGGTCTTGTGAAATTTCCCAATTTCCCCAGATAGAACGCATTCCACAAATCACTGTGTAACTGCGCACAAGCGGAAAACAACTGTTATCCACCCTCACCAACGTCCACAATTCATTTACGTGATGAACTCGAAAGGTAGGTCATAGCAACAAAGACTTTATCACCACTCAAAAAATGTTGAAGACACGATAAAATTTGTGTGCCTCTGCCAAACTGGCAATCCCTGACCAGATCCGCCTCTTTGTGGGCTTTTAACCACTTCATTTGCAAGTATCCACCGTTTGTATAGAACCATAGAACCGTTTGGTTAAGAGTCCTTTTGTATTAAGCCATTTTGTATGGAAGTACGTTTAATACATATCTGTACACGTTCTAACCAGTTGCTTGTCATTCAGTCCTCTCGGTAGTGGAAAAGGCTATTTTCTCTGTCAAGGATATCAAGCCATTAATCTACTGCCCTTCGCCTTAAGTCAACCGAACAAAGCGGCCCACCCCTGACACCCCGTGTAATTAGTTTTCTTTTTTCTTCAAATCTATGGTAGCCAACCATAGTAACGTAGACTAACAATCACCATCACTGGGCTGAGGGTAGTTACATACAAACTCACCCCCTCAGACAGGATGCGGACCCAAGCATATGAGAGTATGAGGGAAGGCCATGATGTTAGTACGGATATGCCATTAAAATATCCCCAGTGCAACAAGCGTTTCACTGTACGAATGCCACTACAAGCACACAGGGCACTGTATAAAATGTGTCAAGTGATACGGTAACCACGACAATCACCACCACACCGCCATCACCATTGAGGTGAGAATGGAAACGAATGTACGAGTATACTCGTAGGCAGGCATACGAATATATATGGAGTGCTAGTGCTAGAAATATCCTTGACAGAAAAACGCCTAAGGAAATGCACTGAAGCGTCGCGATACATGTGCTTCGTCGTCCTTGACTTAGAAGAACTACTTGTACTTGTGCATTCCACGACTGCATGGCTTTACGAATGTACGAATATGTCCGTTTGCCTCTGGGTCACACGATGGTGAGGAAGTGTCCTTTTTACACTTGTGAATGGATAAATTGTAGCGCGAGTATCTCGTACAAGACAAAGTTGCCCAACATTTTAGGTTTCCTCTGTCGCTTTTGTTTTGTCCACAAAATTTATTGCTTTGTTCCTGTCTTAGGTCAGTGGGTGGTTTTTTTGGCGGAAATGGCGGCCCCTATCTGTGGGCTCTGGTTTGTCGTCGTTTTTACGACACAACACAGATATTCGCGATTCACGTGTGTGTAGGTGCTATTTACTGATTTTATATCCAGAGTCATCCTGCCTCATGGCTGGAGACTATGTGGTTACCACAGTGTTCTCGTATCCGTATCTCCGCCATTGACAAGAGTTTGCCATTTGCTTTGTCATTGCTTGGCTTCGTTTTTTTATGACTTTTAATGTGCATTCCGTGAGCTCATTGCCGTAGTCAGCATACTTTCAACGAAACATGTTCCTCATCCTCCACTGTCGCTGTCTATTTCCCAGTATGTGCTTGTATCTTTGAATTCGTAAGAAGATTGCCGAGAAATTGAAGGAAAGTCTTGGCTTTTTCGCAAAACCAACGAACATTGTTGTAAGGGAGTTATTCCATTCTCGTCCCGCTTGACAGTCTTAATAATGTAAAATGCATTTTACTTCCAGACAGCCGTTCATACTCTGTGTGACATTGAGAGTTGCTGCCAGTGTTGGCGACAGTAATTTAATGACACTGTCGGAAGTTGATTGTTACACTCCGAACTGTCATAAATGTCATATTTGTGGGAACGTGCTCGCTGGCTAGGAAACGTTGCCAATTCGAATTTCTCCGCTTTGTTTTTTTTTTTTTGTTAAATGGTTGTAAATGGGTGCTCAATCCGATAGTTCTTCGGTTTGGTTCGGTTCGTAAATGGGGTGCGTTTTCGATGGAATAATGTGACATGGCGGGAATTTCGGGTAATAAAGTTCTCTCATTCTTGTTGACAAGTTCAATTCAGTGTGCAGGTTGTGGATGCGTTTGATTCCCGTTCAGAAGGTCCTTGCTGATTCGAAAGATATTCGTTTTAATCAAACATAAAGTTTTGATGGATACGAGTACAGTAAGGTTTGTGAACCATTATTGGATTGTTCAACCAGATTTTCGTAGTAAAAATGTGATGGTGCACTGTGGCGAATGATGGGCCATTGAGCTGTGATAAATGAGGTAATGAAGGATAATGGCATTACATTTCAAGTTTAGGGACCGAACAAAATTGCAAGAACACAAGAGAATTAGGGATGACAACGCATATTGTTGCCCTGCCTTCTATGGGTGATGTTTTGTCTCAAACCTCGATCAGTGGCGATTCGTAGCGTTTTTTATTTATCTTAAGAACAATTCCAGCATCAATTTAACTGTTTCTGCCAATAGTAATATTGCTCATCAATTAAGTCTTCTTTTTTTGTCAACATCACGCAAGTTGAGACAGATTATGCCCCGTCGAAGCCCAAATTTCTCGACAGATTCTTCAGATTTCTTAAGCACTCTCGGTATAAGTCAATCTGTTTCTGGTACCTTCTGCTGTACAGCTGCCGTTATTTCCAGTTCCTGGCGATGTAATCACCGTCATCATCTTCATCCATGCTGGTAAAACTACTACTCTAGTTTTTCACCACCCTTACCTACCCTTTAAGACTCTTTCCGAGTAGAAGGAAAGCAACATCTGTTCTTCATTGTCCTCTTACAGACCTACTGCACTTAAATCCCTTTTTTAAAGATGCTGACATATTGTCAGCGCATGAAACGTCTCGAAACACGAAAACTTCAACTTGACCGGCCCTATTGTTTCCGTAGCAACAAGTCCACTTCAACCCATGCCTCACGACAGGTGGACCAAGTTTACACCAATCCGACTGCAAGCAAGACAATTTTGCTTGACATTGCCAATTTCCAACTCTTTGATCGAAAATGCATTCATTTTGAATCGGCGAACGGCTTGAAGCTTTATATCTATAAAATAAATGCTGGTGTGCTTCAGGGCTCCGTTCTCTCTCCGACACTCTTTTTAATTTTCTTGAATGATCTCTTATCTGCCACTTTTGCTGAGGACAATACTCTTTGCTTTCAATATTCGTTCCCGGACTCACGGCTTGAATTACAGTATCAAGACCATAAGTAATTGGAGAGGGTTTTCAATTGCGTTCAAGCATTTTGTGAAGACACGTGTATCGATAATTAAGCATCTGCCCATCAGCTCCAATTCTTAGCTTCACGTACACGTCTGTGTCCGAATCCTGGAATAGAGATGGCAGTGCAGGAGACTTAATAAGGCTAACGGCTGCTATCATAACATCAGCGAGGCTACTGGCACCAGACAGATTAGCTGGACTCTTTGTTGGGTTGGTGGCTGCGGTTGGGGTAACTTCCTCCCCGTGCAAAAAAGAACACCGGGTATAATGTTGGATTTGCACACAAAATATTAGGACCCTCAATAGAGCATGTGATGCCGAACAACTTCCGGAGGCCTTAGACTGCCATAAAGCAGATACTGATGGGCGGGATAGAAAGCGGATGAAAAACCGCGACATCAACGATTTGCTATATAAGAAAGAATATGTAGTTGAAGGCATTATAATAATCCGCATCAATGACAAATTTGTAAATATTTCTAAAAGCCTGATTTGTATTCATGACCCTACAAAGTATAAAGATGACAACATCAAAGACGAATTCTATATCCTAGACCAAACTATTGCTCAGCTATGATACCATAATTGTGCGGAAAGGTCTTAACGCAAAGCTAGGTGAGCAAGCCGTCTTTGAGGGGGTTGTCGGAAAACACAGCCTACATAATACCGCGTCCGAAAATTGATTCAAGATTTTAGAATTTATAACGGGGCGTAACCTCTTAGTACCAGGCACGAGGCTCCCACATCTCAACATCCGTAAACGGATTTGGCTATCCCCTGATTTATCAACCGTCAACCAGGTTGATCATATTGCGATCGACGCCAATATTCCGAATGTCCGAACTTCAGTACGATCGAATCGGACCATCATCTTGTTGCAAGTAGGATACGAATGCGGATATCATAGACACAACCACTAAGACCAAAAGCAATCAAAGACAGCTAGAATACTTGCCAATCACGTTTCCCTCAAGCTCTGGCAAATTTCTAGCCCCATGGGTGGCCGTGGTGTAGTGGTAGTAGCAAACGCTTCTCACTCGGAGGGTCCAGGTTCGAATCCTGCCCTGCCCATGGCAAAATCAGTTTTTCATTGTATAATTGGAACTTAGACAAAAAAATTCTGCGTGTGAAGGCATAACACTGACACGTAGATTTGGCTGTTGTGTAAGAGTTTCAAGCAATGAAAAAAAATACTGGGAATTATATCTCGAATCACTCTGAGTGAAGAAAAACTCTCCGTCCTATTCGGACTCCCACCCCTGGAGAGCAAACATAGAAACCAAACACACCTGAGTTTCAAACCACTACAAAAACAATTTTCCTTTCTCCTCCTTCTATCTTTCCGCCCGCGCCCTGGCAACAGTAAAAGGGTATCAATCCCTTAGGCGCGCGTAAATTATAAAAAAAAAAAAAAAAAAAAAATACGCCAACTGCAAAATACCAATGGAAATGTTATCCACAAGCCATCAGAGAAGCTGCTCCTGATGTAATTAGTTCCAAACCGCTGCCACAAAGAAACCTCTGATTTGACGATGAATATAGGTAGGTAGGTAAACAAGAAGAATCATATAAAACTGTTCTGCATCGAAGGACGTGGGTTGCTCGTAAGTTCTACGAGCAGTAAAGAAGGGAAGAGCACAGGGATCTCTGAAAAAGAAGGGTGCGAACACGAAAATGAATAGATGCTATTGGAGGAATGACGTTCGAAAGCTTTATCATAGAATAAAACGAACATGTCTTGGCTACACAGTTAGGATAGAAGCCGAGTCGATACCGAGATGAGGACACGGAAAGACTAGTTCTGTCTAGGTGGTCGAAATAATTCTGTCTGAACCATTTACTCTGGATAAGGCAACAGAGAATTCCATTCCCCTGACCTAAACGAATTTAAAGAAGCACGATAGACTCTCTGCTGAGCTATTTAAAGTAGCCGGTGATGATCTCTTTGGGAAGATATACCAATTCATCTGTAAAATATGGTCAGAGCAAAGCATCCCGATAAATGGTACCTCGGCATCGTTTGTCCAATCTCCAGGAAAAAAAGCCTTTTGAGTGCGTAACTATAGGGGAATAAGTCTTCTAAGCATTGGCTATTAAGTGAGCGTCTGAGACTATTCTTACAATATCTGATTAGTCCATATCAGTTGCAGTTTTAGGCTAGGAAATTCAACTATCGATCAAATATTCATACTATGGCAGATCTTGCAAAAGACCTGGGTATTTCAGATCGGCACTCACCATCTATTTCTCGATTTCAAAATCACATGAGACAGGGTGAATAAGAGTGAACTACAATTCCAGCCCAAAAATTTCTCAATTCTAACCCTGAAGGGCGGCGTAGCAGAAGACCACCGAATCTAGGGTAGCGCATGCAAGTGGAAGGGGACCTCAACTAATTTCAAGTGTGACACTAGAAACAGCTGGCGAGAGATCTTTATAGTTGGAGAGACTTGCTAATCGAGGCCCACGTTCATCCCAGACAGTAGTGGCACCCAACTAAGAAATTGGAGAACACCATAAGATTGGTTGCTTTCGTTAAAACAATATGTGTCAATGACAACCCACGCTAGAATTTGAACGAAATGGAGCGGTGTCCTCAAGCACTTAAAAACTTTCTGAACCTGCTAGACAGGATTCGGAACTCTGCCAAAATTGCCCATAGAATCGACATATTTAGAATTATTTATATATCATTTCTGACGGAATTGTGGCATCGATGCCACTGTTCGTCAGTACTTAATGCGGATTTTAAAGGGATTGATGAGAGGTTGAGGTATACACGATCGCCAATGTTTTTGTCGGTTTGTTGCGATTGCAGCCTTTCATCGTTGAATCTTGCCAAAGTATTTTAGCGTAGTTGTAGCATTGTCGATGAACTCACATTGTGGAAAGAATCTTTTATTTTTTGGAGTTTCATTTCATGCTGGGTTATTGCGGATTCTTACGATACCTATGTTTGGTCATGTGACGAAGGCTTAAGACTTCTTCCCCTAGGCTGCCAGTTATAACAAATTCGCGCCCGAATAGGCGCTACTTATGTAGCATTCACCCAAGTATAGGTCATAGTTTTACATTCAGATTTTGTCACTCCTTAGAGGGTGGTGGTATCTGTTTTATAGTAGGGTTTTCGCTTAGAAGGTCTAACTTTGTTTTTTTTTTTTTTTTTTTTTGCAGAGTATATTTACGAGTATATAATCAATTTTTTTGGAAATGGTGCAATGAGACACAATCTTGACCACATTTACTATTACAGAGCACCATCACCGAAAAAATGGCCAAATTTTCTGCTGAAAGAAGTCTACTTATCCAAACCGTGCCCACAGACAGAACCATCAATACCATACCTGTGCAGCACACTCAAGAGATTCCCTCGAGTCAACCATTCATTAGCCTTTTCCAAATCTACAAAACGTCTGAAGACACGTTAAGTTTATTCCCAGGGTATTTCAAATGTTATCGTTAGAATGAATCGTTTGAAAGTTGTGTGTCTCTCGTCCAACCATTTCTCGCATAATTTTGAAGAAGAAGCAAAAACGTCCCAGTTTTTCAAACGTCAGATATTTCATAGCATTCCCAGTCAATCTCAGACCTTAATGACATTAGACAGTCATCGTACTAGTCGCTTACGTAAGGCCTTGAGTATTTATGGCTGACAGAGCTACTTTCCTTTAATGACGATGTGATTTCTTCTTTGTTTTTTTTTTAAAGGATCTGATCTGTGAATTACGAGTAAGTTACCTAAAAGATCTTTTATACCACAAAACCAGTATTAAGAAGCCCAGAGAAGCTCAACACTTTTAATCAAATTCTGGTGGCGATTGTGAGAATTTCTACAGAGACTAAAATTTCTCTAAGTATCGCCATCTTAAGGGTGGCAATGGGTCAAGTGGTAGTGGACTGATTAATAGAGTCCTGACTAAGTGGGTTGAGGACAAATATATAGTTCCGGATAATCAATTCGGTTTCAAGGTGGGGCATGATATCATTCATGCTGCGTCTAAACTGGTTTCTGATATCCAATGGAACAAAGGCAAGAACCAGTGTACTGGTGCCTGCCTGATTGACTTGGAGAAAGCCTTCGATACCGTATGGACAGGCTGGGCATTAGTAAACCACTGCTGTATATTCTTTTTGATATGCTCTCCAGTAGACAGTTCATCGTGAAGAATGGCGATGTGACTTCTGCTGGAACATTTAACATTAAAAACGGTCTGCAACAAGGTGCGGTAAATTCGCCGATCTTATTCAACATTTACACAAGTGATCTGATAGGTTCACTTCACCATGCCATAGCGTACGCAGACGACTTAATCGCGTACAGATCAGGTCCAAAGATTGAGGTCATTAATATATTTTTGCAGCGTGACTTCGATAAAATTAGGCGATATTGCTATGACTGGAAGTTGAAAATCAACTTTCAGAAGTCGGAAACCATTCTGTTTGGGACGCCTTTGTCTGGGACCTCTAGGGATACCAGAAAGAATTGGCGAAAGTTCTCGATCGTGGGGCACTATGGGCAGCCACTTGCTTGTCGAAATGTAGTCAGATACCTTGGGATCTGGCTAGATCAATTTCTGTATTTCAACAAACATATAGAGGTTGCTCTGGCCAGAGCCAGAGGTGCTTTTGCCCTTACAAAGATACTGTTTTATAGCAGCCAATTCGATGCGAGGGTAAAGGTAATCTGCTACATGGCCCTTATCAGGCCTATGCTTGTATTTGGATGTCCCGTGTGGTTCAACGTGAGAGCAAGTTTATTGGAAAAGATTCGGGTGTTTGAGAGGGCTTGTCTTAGGACTTGTCTTCGCTTATACAGAACACCAGAGTCTGAGTACATAAAATTCTATCCTAATAAGGTCTTATAGAATAGGGCGAACCTAATAAGAGTGGACAATTTCGTTATTAAGTTGACTCGAAGGCACGTTGCAAGAGCAATGACCTCATAGCACAACCTGATCTCCGGGGGTTACTACCCCAATTATATGTATCACGAGAGAGTTTGCTTTGACGGCTTTATTCATCCAGAATCGTTCCTCTATTTAGATAGCAAAGGTCTGATCCAGAACAGATTGACGGTGGTATGTTGCTCAGCAGCACCAGCACTTTTGGTGGCTGGTTCAATTTCAATTCAATTTCAATTTCAATTTTATTTCAAGATAATAACTATATATGTAATATTATAATAAGTTATAAAAACATCAATTGGTTGATAATTTCTATAAAATACAACTTAAACGAAGTCTAGTGCGATGTATGATGAAATAAAAACACACTTTGTGGTGTAATACAACCAATTGCAAGCGTGTGACTAATAAAAACCAATGAAAAGTATAACTATTAAAGCCGAATAGTGGGGGTGGAGAAGGACGAAATAAACAGCGAGAGTGCACCGAATGAAAAGGACAAAGAAGACGAGGCCGTAAAAAGACAAAGAGAGATGAAGAGTAAAGTGAAAACGAAAATATAGAAGCAATACTCGTAAAATGTAAATGAGTAGAGTGCTAAGATAATACTTGAAGAAGAGACTCCACTTCAGTTCTTGAAAGCAGCCATACTTTTAATTGTTTTAAGAATTGCTTTCCATGTGGTAAAAGATTGTGTATATCAGACGGCAGTTTATTAAAAATATATGGTGCTATAGATGTTAAGAAACGTCTATTGTGCTCTTTGCAAACTCTAGGAACATCAACTGTATTTGTATTTCGCAACATATATATTCTATATCTTCTAATGTGAGTGTTACCACTTCTGATAAAGAAAACCTTAAGCGCTTTGTAGATAAAAAGATAACGTAGCGGTAGTATTTTTGTTTCTTGAAAAAGTGGCAGCGAGGATTCATTGTAGTTTTTGCAAAGCAATACTCTCATTATTTTTTCTGTACTGTAATAATAAGACTTAGGTTACTTTTGTAAGCACAGCGCCAGCATGTGAGACCGTACTCAAGTCGAGATTGAACCAAGGCATAATAAATAGTTAAGAGCAAAGTATGCGGGATAAGCTTGCGTAGGTGAAAGATTTTGTTCAAGGATATGTATAACATTATTTTTAGAGACATGATGTGTGGCCTCCAGTTTAATCTGTTATCAATTATAATTAATAGATACTTATACTCCTTCACAAAATCAAGCATAAAGCAATTGTTAGTGCAATTAAATTTGTCACAAGAAATGTCATGAAAAATAATACCTTCAATTACTTCATTCAAGTTGGTTAGGGAAAATAACATCGCCTTAGACTTTGTGCTAAGGACAAGCTGTAATTGAGCCAGGTTCTGAGAACATCTAGGTCATAGATAATTTGATCTCGGATGGTATCTGGCGAAATGTCTACATATGAGAGTGCTATGTCATCAGCATAGCTCAGCATAGCTTATTTATCCAGCCTTTTAAAGGAATAATCACCGCGTTCGCAGATGACACAGCTCTAACTTACTCTTGTTATAACCTTTTTGATGTCAATGCAAACATTAATTTTGACTTAGATTTGCTTCGTAGGTGGTTTGACAAGCATAAACTAGCAATTAGTAACAAAACAAAGTACATGATTTTCAAAATTAAAGGAAAATTGACTGATAACTTTTCTTTACAATATCACTCACCAAATTGTTTTAAATTTAATCTAAGAATTTTTTGTCCTCATAATCAAGGTGTATCAACCTACAATACCGATGTTAGTTGCTCGACAGATTGCTTTGCTATTGAACGTGTCGAATGTTTCAAATACTTAGGGGTTATTTTAGACTCAAAGCTTAGTTGGAGTGAACATACCCTGCATTTAAAACAATACTTTAACTTAGTAGTAAGACAGCTTTATCACCTTAGTATATATTGCGGATCCGATATTTTAAAATTGGTATATAATGGTCTTTTTAAATCCAAGCTGCAGTATGGTATAGCCTGTTGGGGCGGTACACATTTCAACAAAGTACAACCCTTGCTAGTTAAGCAAAAACACTGCTTAAGATTAATCTGCAAAGTTAATCGTACAACCCCCAGTTTTAGATTATTCAAGGAACATAAAATACTACCCTTAAGGCACCTTTACTACTATAAAGTCTTGAAAATATTTTTCCAGAATTCTGGGTATAACGTCGCTAGACTGTATGACAATCTTAACTTGCGAGCTAATTCCATGAATTTTGTATCCTTACCTAGAATCAATAAAGCACTTTTTTCTCGTTTTTTCACCGTCATTGCTCCTCGCCTATTTAATAAGTTAGCGGAAAGTATTAGGTGCGAAAGAAGGCAATCTTTGTTCTTAAAAAATGTCATAACTTGGCTTTTTGCTTACGATCATTGTACAGTAGATCAATTTCTTATTTAGTTAATAATTTTAAAATTTTTGCTTTTTACATAATATAATTCTTAAATGCACTTAGCTTTCTATTGCATTTGTTTATTTTTAAATACATTTTCCCCATCAATGTTTAAATAAGTAATTTTTTGCTGAACAATAATGGTACATTCGCCACTTGGCCTTGGTCAATAGAATGTCCCTAACTATACCAAATATAATAATTGTAATATATTGTATTAAATTTATAACTTGAAATGAAATAATGAAATAAATAATGAATGAATGAATGAATGAATGAATTAAATGACCGTTAACAGGTAGGCTAAATATAGAATTAATATAAACAAGGAAAAGGATTGGTCCGAGTACTGACCCCTGTGGGATCCCAGTATTCGGACATATTTCTTCCTTGCTTACAAATCCATTAACCATAACCATCTGTTTTCGATTAAGTAAATATGACTTAAACCATTCAGAAATATTACCTCTAAAACCCGCCTTACCGAGTTTCTTAATAAGTTTTGATTTACGAGATCAAATGCTTTTGTAAGGTCAAGAAATAGTCCAGCTGTTTTTTGGTCATTGTCTAAGGCGTTATAAATTCGCTTCAAAAATACAACAATTACATCGTCAGTACACTTGCCTTTCATAAAACCAAATTGAGACTTATTAAAGAACCCAGTCTTTTCAAGAAAACTAAGCATTTTAGTTACTATGAACTTTTCGAAGATCTCAGAAAACTCACCGAGAGTAAGCTAATTGGCCTGTAGTTATTAGGATTACTTTTATCGCCTTTTAAGGTTTTAAGGCAATTAGGAAATATATCGCACTGGAAGCTTTCATTAATAATATGCCTCAACGGATTTATTACGTATTTCCCAACCTTCTTAATAATCATATTACTAATACCATCTACTCCACTTGAGTTCTTAGATTTTAAACTGTTGATAATATTGAGAAGCTCTAGATTGCTAATGGTCCCATAATAGAAGGAAAGTTGGCTCGATTTGCCAGTTAAGAATTTTATATTACTGCTATTGAGTTCAATAGATACACCTGGTTTACATTTTTCAGCAACATTTTTGAAGAAAACTTTTAGACTGTTCGCCATATTTAGGTTGCCTTTGATGATTTTATTGCCAAATTTAAGGTATTCTAACTCTGGCTCTTTTGTGTTCTTTCCAGGTATGTCATTAGCAATACGCCATTGCTCTTTTGGATTATGCCGATTTTTCGCAAATTTATTGGAATAATATTCAAGTTTTTGCTTATATATGAGATTACGCACATTAGATTGCAAATCTTTGTATTAACGAGTATGTTTAATTATTGGTTGATTCATTTTATTCTTATTTTTTGCATAGAATTTATTCTTTTCTTCAATCTTAAAGCAAATCCTGTCAGTAATCTAGGGTTTGATTTTTTTTAAATCTGTTCTTAATTGTAGTGATTTTGCATTCATTAATGAATTGCGTAAATTTTTCCACAAAAAATGAAAAGCCGTTAGAGGGATTTTCCGATCCCAACTTTCTAAATGCAGGCAATGGATTAATTGAGAATAATTTATTTGAGACACTTTTGTCGCACCAATATCTGCAGTGTGAGTAGAGCTATTCCCACAACAGTCATTTCTAAAGACATTTTTAAATATAACACCAGTTGAGTAGTGGTCAGTAATATTGAGTTCCAAAATATATGGTTCTACATTGGTTAAAGCATTGGTCTTAAGAAATGCATGGTCGATGCACGATTTTGGTTTTTCATCTACTCTTGTTGGTAAATTTATAAGCGCTTGAAAACCTAGTGAGGATAAGATCAGCATATATTCACATCACATTCTTTAGGTAGGTTAAATATATTAATATTTATGTCACCTACCAGGCAAACAATCCTACAGTTGATAGAGCACAATATACTTGTGCGGAGGATGCTTCGTCGTCGAATGCCTCCAGTAATAGATAGCTTCATCTGAGGCAAAGTCGTCACCCTAATATTTTTAGGCATGGCCGGCTTACATAGGTTTAGGTAGGATTAAGTTAGTTTTAAGAAAAAAAATATATAAACACAAAATATATGCATATATATATATATAAATGTGTGTGTGTGTGTATGTGGGTACGTAATAAATATAAGTAGGTTAAGTAGATTAAGTAGTCTATATTTTTTTAGTTTTAAGTTTTTATAATACAAAAACAAACAGTCCATTTACTAAGTTTTTTTAATTAAAATTTATTTTCGTATTAATTAATGTTAAAATAAAAATAAAAATAGTCTGTAAGAAAGACATAGTTTAAGTGTTAGGTTTAAAATAGAGTGCCCGTGTGGGGCCAGTAAGTTACAATAAGATTATTTATAAGTTATTTAAGCTACAATAATTTTTAAGCATTTTTTTTGTCTAGCATGTAAGAGTAAATTAATTAGTTAAATAAAAATGCATTTAAACTGAAAAAAAAAAACTGAAGTGGTAGCGGACTGGCTTCCAAATCGGAAGGTTCGGTGTTCGAATCCCAGCCTCACCCGAAAGATATATTCATTTTTTTCAGTTAACGAAAATCAAGTAAGATGAGTATTTGACTAGATATCAACAAGAAGCCAACTTCCACTGAGAATTTAGCCTCCCCATTATATGTTGGATGCCTCCCATGGAGCGAATTAACCAATGAGCCCAAACATCTTTCTTTCTCTCTCTATCCTATTTTCCAAAAAAACTTAACATGTGCTCAGGCACTTGAGTGTTAAGTTCTTTAAAAAAAAAAAAAAAAAACAGGGCTATTCACATAGAATGCGTTCCGCCGTCTCGTCGTACTTCACGGAAAGATGACGTTCAGTTTCCTAAATAAGACCTGTGTTGTGCAGTTGATATCGAAGTCGGCAGTGTCCGGTTACAAATCCTCTTGTCTGCTACTGCTAATCCAATATATTCCTTTGTGGATGACAGTACTCTCTGCTTTTCATATTCGTGCCCGGAATCACGGCCCTGCTCTTCGGCTGTAGAACGAGAACGGCAGTGTATGCTAAGCTCATTAAATTCCGATATCAACAGCATAACCAATTGGGGAACTATCAACAGAGTGGAGTTAATGCTTCCAAAACACAATGCTGTCTGCTGTCTTTAAAGCGAAATTTAAGCTCCCAGCCATTATCGAAACCGAAAAACTTTCCATTCTCGGTATGGGTGTCAATGACAACTTACACTGGAATGACCACATATTTGATGTCGCCAAAAATGCTGCGAAATGTCTAGGTTTCCTCAAGCGATGTAAGAAATATTTTACCCCCTCTGATCTGGCCTCAATATATAAGGCATTCATCCGCCCAAAATTGGAGTACAATGTCCACATCTGGTCAGGTGCTCCTAAAAAATATCTGCACCTGCTAGATAGGATAAAACTAGATAAAACTTATTGATGATACTAATACCAGTCAATCAATTGACACCCTCGAACACCAACGTAATGTCTCCTGTCTCACTTAGTTTTATCGCTATTTCTCCCGCCAGTGCTCCACTGAAATCGCCAGTAGCACTCCGCCCATTCAAACTTTCAACCGTAACACCCGGCTCGCTATGAATGCTCATCAGTATACCCTCAAGCCCATTTTCGGACGTACTCTAAAATATCGTGATTCGTTCCTAAGCCGTACAACTCGCTTATGGAATGCCCTCCCGATCTCTGTATTTCCTGGTCGTTTTAACTTGCAAACATTTAAAAGCAATGTACGTCGGTTCCTCTCTTTTCTTCCTCCCTAAGTTTCCTTTGCCAGCGCTGTGAACAATCACATTAAGGGTACACAAACCCCTTGAGGGCGCGCTTATTATATATTTAAAAAAAAAAAACATTCACCATGTTTTGAGTTGTAGGGATTCTTTAGATTTTTTACTAAATGATTTTATGATTGTTTTAGCCTACCGAATCCCTCGGATGTTTTCTCAATGGGGTACATGTACGAGTAACATGTAACATGTGAATGATAAATTCGGCAGTACAGGACGGCTCAGGGCTGTTGAAAGAATCAGCCGAACTGTTTCTAGTCAGTTCGTCGGCTATTTCACTTCCGACAATACTTTTATGACCAGGAACCTACCAAACTTCTACTTTGAAGAACAAGGAGAGGTCTTGTAGTGTATCAAAGCAGTGCAAGACTGATTTGGAGTCAATCAGATTAGTATATGAATGAGAACGAGCTTCATTCCCTTGCATTGGCATTTGCGCCCACCTGAATGACATGTATTTTCGCTTGAAATACACTGAGAGCTTTCCCAATGATTGCAAAATTTTGGTGTTTGGCACAAACATACCAGCGCCCACCCCGTTATTCATATTTGGTCCATCCGTATTCCACTTGATACTTTCAAGGTTTGAACTGGAGTTTTTGTAGTTCCATGCTCCTCGGCTTGGGATAACTCCATTCAAAATTCTGCCGAAGTCTTAGGTAGGCCGTATCCTGACCGTACTGCGAATTGCCATCTTTTCTATAAAGTGATGGAGTGGAGTTATAGCTGTGGGGCATGTGTGCATTCCCACGGCGATGTGGAATTCCTTATAGCCATTGCAGCTTTTGTATGGCAGATTTCTCTTTTGTTTTGTTCCACCAAACTACTGACGAATAGGTGATGATGTGCCGTATCTTCTTTGTATAATCCAATGGGTGACCTTTGGAGTTAATACCCAGGTCTCACCATACATACGGTGGCAAGTCCAGACGGCTTTAGTCGCTTTGGTAATTTTACTATTCATATGTGAACTCCAATTTAGTTTTTTATTGAGAACCATTCCAGGATATTTTACTTCGTTGGAGTACACAATTTCTGTACCCTTAAGTGAGATCTGGTCAAGGCTCAGATTTCTTGTACGAGTAAAAGGAACAGGTACTGGGGTTGATTAATAGATTTTCTCCAACACACCAGACGTTTACTATCCTTAGAGCAGTCTGCATCTTATAGTAAACCTCTTTAGGGTTTTTACCCTTCACTGTTATGACTAAGTCGTCGGCATATCCTATTGTTTGATAGCCCAGATTACTGTGTTGTACTAAAGGGTCCGCCATCTAACATTTTTTTTTTTCAACTAGTGCTTATTTCGTGAATAGTAACACTTAGTCTGATTTGACAGATAATTAGTTTTATCCTTCCGGTTAATAATGGAAAATAATTTCATTCAAATGGCTGCCTCGGCTGGCCATGCAGTAGCCTACACGATCGGTCCAATTTTTAAGCACATTATCGATTGTGTGCAGCTGTATTTCACCAATGGCTTCACGAATATTGTCCTTTAAAGCGTCAATTGTCTCTGGCTTGTCGGCGTAACACTTATCTTTTACGGCACCCCACAAATAATAGTCCAACGGTGTCAAATCGCAGTTCCGAGGTGGCCAAACGACATCAGCTCTACGGCTGATAATGCGATCTTCAAAAACAGGGCGCAAAACATCGAGTGTAGCTTCAGCTGTATGGCACGTAGCGCCGTCCTGTTGAAACCAAATGTTGCCAATATCCTCCTCTTCAATTTTTGTGAACAGAAATTCGTTCAACATGGCCCGATAACGATCGCCATTGACTGTAACGGCCACTCCTTGCTCATTTTCGAAGAAAAATGGCCCAATTATGCCTCTGGACCAAAATCCGCACCAAACAGTGACTCGTTTTGGGTGTATCGGCTTTTCAATGTATGCTTGCGGGTTTTCATTGGATGGTCAGTTGGCTTCAACTCCTGAACCAATTGGACTTTGTATGGCGTCATACCAAGGTCTTTATGCAAAATTCGTCTCAATGATGTCTCCGAAATGTTCAATTGTTGAGAACGACGGTGAATTGATGTTGATGGCGCTTCACGCACACTTTCTGCCACAGCAGCAATATTCTCGGGTGTACGCACTGTTTTTGGCTTTTCACGCTTTGGTTTGTCGATGAGGATGCCAGTTTTTTTCACTTTTTTCACAAGATAACGAACATACGGAGCTGACGGTGCTTCTCTTCTTCCAAAATCCGTACGCAATTTTCGCACACATTCTGCAACATTACCATGATTTTCAAAGTAATGTCGCAATATTTCCCAGCGTTGTTCAAGCATATACACAACCATATTCGTTCAGCGGAAGGATAAAACTAATTATCTGTCAAATCAAATATTAGCTAAGTGTTACCATTCACGAAATAAGCACTAGTTGAAAAAAAAAACTAGTAAATCATCAATGCCAAGTGACCACAAGAGTGGTGAGAGAACACCTCCTTGTGAAATACTTTGTCAACTGAGATGGAGAATTTAGTTTCACTGGAAGATGTGAAGATTTTCCGGTTTACGAACGTAGAGCAATAGCATGGTCAATATTCTTTTAGGGCATGGCTTCCGAAATGGATTCATATTATCAAATGCACCTTCGATATCTAGGAAGGCACATATTGCAATCTGCTTTTGTCGGTAGGCGTCAGATTAATTACCAGATTTAGTAGAGTGTCTTCGTGGATCTTTCCTTTCTGTATGCACATTTGTGAGGGTGCAGAGATGAATTTATGTTAAGAAGGTCTCTGATGTGTAAATCCATTAGTCTTTCCATGGCTTTCAGAAAAAACGGCATAAAACGCATGGGTCGATAAGATTTAGGTACGAGTTTATCTGGTTTGGGGATAAAAACTGCGTTTATCTCCCTCTAGGGTTGTGTAATGTATAATATCTCCAGTCGAAGCTATACCTAAATAAGGCGGTTAGAGCGTGAAGAATCTTGACCAGACCTTTTTGAATCGGTCTGACCCAGGTGCCTTATATGGTTTAAATGAGTTCATGGCCCGTTTAACTTTGTCTATGCTGAACATATTTCCAGATAGGCTGTGTAAGGAGTCAGTTGGCCACGGAGGCATCCATGATGCAGGAGTAGTTGGCAGTGGAACGCTCGCGGTTGCTCGGCTCTAGCTCGTCGGATTGGGTTGGTTCTTGCCACTACCCCGTACATCGCAACTCAACTTACCTTTTTGTTTCGTGCCGAATTGAAAAAAAAAAGAAAACAAGGATAGCCTGGAGAAAGCTACGTTATTTCACGGACGGACTCAAAATATAGGAAGAGAGAAAGATGATAGAAAAAAAGAAGAAAAGAAATAGCAGGATCACATCTGTGTGCTATCACCACTGTGCAAGACCGGGACTAGCGCGATGTAGCTAACTAAACCTACACTAACCTAAACCCTACATACCGAACTTAAATATCGACTTATAACTAGACCTAACGCTAACTTAACCTTATGTACCCCACACCGAATAATGCGTCCCAGTATCACACAGCGATGACAGCTCGTCACGACCTGAAATAAGCCGGGTGTTGTTGGCTGAGGATGGCCAACCCACCCTTATCGCACTTGGGTGCGACCAATTGCTACCATTCTGGCCAGATCTGTGAATGGTAGCCCCTAACGAAATTCCTCCCAGTCACCACCTGTAAAAAAAACTTCAGGAAAAGTCAGTCACGTCATATTTGTTACGTCGTCATCGTTTGTGCGTCACGTCCGATCACAGTCGCCCCATCGAAGGACGGTCGGTCCGCCCATCCACACACCACTTGCGTTGGATTCACTCCATCATTTTAATAAAAAAAACCTTAATTCAATTCATGACAATAATGGATTTATTAAAAAAAAAATTCAAAAAAAGAGGAACTTGATATCTATCGTACAATAATTGATTTATTAAAAGAAAAATTTACAAAAGAGAAAAACTACGAGCCTTTTGAATTCTATTTTTTTATTATTTTTTTTTTTTTACTACCATTGGTGTAATGGGGGGGGGGGGGTGGATAGGGGTAGTTCAATTTTTTTATTTTTTTTTTTTTTGCCCGGGGATTTTCCGTCGGCTAGCTTTTGTTTTTTGTTTTAAAAAAAACGCGGACACCTGGTGGATATAAAAAAATTGTTCAGCATCCACGAAGCGGAAAACTGTATGCGGCGCAGTCCAAAAACAATTTTTTTATTTTTTTAATTGCGTTTCGCGTAACACACAAAAATATCGAGCGTACCCCGAATCAAATGCGACCTTGTCGCTCTATCCTCAGACATCGACTGTCTCGACTTTTTTTAACTGCCAAAAGGGGGAGAAAAAAAAAAAATCCCACCCAACACGACCTTTTCGCTATGTCCCCAGAGACACAAAAAAAACCATCTCATCGGCTGATACCATCAGCTGATCAAAACCCGTAAAGGCCATTGACCTATATAATTGGTCTCGTTCTCTAAGTCAAAAAAAAACGTCCCATTTCTTTGCTTCTTTCTATTCAATTTCTATTTTTATTCCCCACTCTAATCTCTGCCGCTCAACTGTGGGTTCATGCCTAAACTTATACATATACTAAACTGCCTCCCACACGATCTATCTCTTTAGCGAAGCTTGCCACCACCTCCTCCTGGATTTACATTGGTCAACACAACTCTCTACGACAAAAGAGACATACCATATACACCATAGTAACAAGAACACAGGGAGAGAGTGAGCCTACGAAGAAAGTGGAATGGAGGAATTCGGAAATGGTGGGACGTTTGATAGAGTTAGGTTTTGTTGTAAGTTCGGAAAGAGAGATTAGTAGGACCAATTGATAGATTGGGAGGGGAAAAGGTCTGTTTTAAAAAAAGGGCAAATTTATTGGACTTGGTACAGTGACGGAACACAAATAGGACATCAAAATGAAACAATTAATTCTTTTTTTTTTTTTTTTTTGCAAAAAGGCTGACGCTACAGCTGTTAATTCTTTTGTTGTGTGTTGGTTAAAATGTTCGAGACAGTGAAATGAAGCTTAAGTAGCATTTTTAGGGTTTCCTCTGGACTAGCTGTGAAAGTATCTTCTTTTTGTTACAGACCTAAGCTATTTGAAGAGTCTTTTGATAAAACTCTTTGAAGACGCGATATTTCTCGCAGTTCTTCCAGGTTCTCGAAATTCTTTCTTCAATAAGCTTGCGTGGACTTTCTCACTTCTTTATTGAAGTTGGTTAAAGCGGACTTATATAGGTCGCAATTACCGATGTGTTTGGATTTGTTTGGGCATTGGTATATCATCCCAGAACGAGATGCGTGCCACTGTTGGATCAGAGCACATACAAGAACAACTTGATTTCTTCTACTCTGGGTTTATGCACTTCCTACTCATAACTATAGGAGTACCATCGAGGCTGCGCAACCCAGAGAAGTGTTCGCTAGATCTTCCCTATACGTCCTATTGAAGTACACTATGATTGAATTGATTTCCCTTACTGATCTGAGCTTCAAATATGTGGCAGTTGCTTCTAAAAAATGTACGCTGGTTTCGAATTCTTACAAAATTTATTTTGTTGTAGATCTAGCAAAGGTCTCGTCTGTTTTACATGAGCGTGATGAAATGCGGTTCAGATTTGTTCTGTTCGGCTGTCTATAAACCAAATTGTTTCAGTATCTCGCACACTTGTAACCACAACCGTTGACCTAGGTTCAGAACGTGTCAAAATGTTTCGAAAATCTTCGTGCTCTATGCATTAAATAAGTGAAAATTGCTTGAAAATAGAGACCTTTCTGCAGAATGGTAAGAGCTTCGGTGACAAAAATCCGATTTCTTGAGATATTCTGTGTTAGATGATGTTTCAATGCTCAAGTGTTTGATTTGACGCTGCTCTCAGGAAATGCACTGTTTCAGCCGATGGATCTTCTCCTCCTTGCCAATTTATCACCTCCACAGATCATTACACTGCATATCCAGGTCGGCAAATGTATGCAATCGCAATCCGTCAAATATGCCTCAATAAACATTATCCAATAGAATATTTGTGTGCAATATCCAATTGCAGAATAAGCCAATTTCGTGGCAAATAAATCTTAGTCAATAGATGGCCAAATTGGCGAGATAACAGAAGTTCAGTGGTCAAACATGCATTTGAGATTTGAATGGCAAATGCCAAGCAGTAGTATCCGTAGCTATACACTTCACTGCATTCTCCTGTCAGGCTGAAATTTAATCTCTGCTCATCAGAACGCCTTATCCTGTCCATATGTGCTTGATGGATTTGCTCAATCAGGCGAACTTTATGCCAAACATGGTATGCACAGAGCAGAGTTTCTCATATCAGCCCATAATGCCAGTGGCTAATTGCTTTTCGGGTGGTTCCCCCTAAATACAACACACAGACACCAACATACACCACACACCTGACCTAGTTCTATCCGTAGGTGTACGAGTATGTTCGTAGATAATTAGGAAAGTTACTCGCAGTAAATTACGTCTCGATTAAGTACAACTTCGAATTGCTACGGCAAAGTGAACAATTTTTCTCTCTTTGACAGTCATTTCAGGTATTCCAGAAGTCCAATATGAATCTGCATCTACAAGTTAAGTTCATTCCTTTCCAAACTCTGTCTCCATTTCAGTTCTTATCTCTCTACCCGTAACCGTACCTCAGTTGGTAGTTAAAATTTTGAATTTTATCAACATAGAGAAAATATTCCATGGGACGAATATCCTTGGTCCCGTAGAGTTTTTTTGATGTTTTTTTTTTCGGTTGCATACATGTGGATGAGATTCTTTAGCCGTTGCAAGTTTTACCTGTCGGCATAGACTTGTCGGTCGGTCAGTCGTCCGGATTGTCATGAGTTTTCTCGTACGAAAAAGTTAAATTGCCAACGTCAACGTTAGGAAAACATCAAGCCGACCTAATTCAAATATTGTATAGTCGTACAGGGGACGGGTTACGACGAGAACATATTTCGGTAGGTGGCACCACCCTTTCACTGTATATGACGACCGCAATTTTCCGCAATCATCTGTTTGCCAGTTTCATATCTGGAAATTGAATTGCTAGCCCAAAAAGTTTACTCTCTGCAATATTTATCTGGCATTGTGCTAGTGACAACCTCGAAAAGATGAAATTTGAGTTGAAATGGCTTGAGTTTACCATAAAAGACGAAGCAAACTTGATTTTGGCATTTAATGACTATGAGTTTGTGGGGAGGATGCTTTCCGGCTCCTTATGGCTGTTGCTTGTTGCCCAAATCAATATGTATCCATAGACTCGTTTACTTGTAGATACATGCTCGTAAAACTTTAAAATCTAGTTTAAGGAGAGATTTTCAATTAGTACCAATAAAGGTTGCTGTCACATCCTACTCATGTTGGGTAAATAAGTAGTTTACAGGGAAGCAAACTTATGCTGCCAAGGAGATTCGAATCTTTTGGGTACGAGTATGAGTGCGAATACGAGTACGAGTATGTGAAATTGATTGGTAGGCCTATGGGATGATTGATTTTACTGCCATTTGGGGTGGAATAAGAGGTTTCTGCCGCTTGGTACACGTACAGGAACTCAATTTCGTTTGTTTATCTTGAATGGAGTAAGTGAATCAAAAGTTGTTTCAAGGATTTATCGTAAATGACAATCGATTCTATGAAAATCTATTCTGTTTCTCACCATAAATGAATGGCAAATTCGAAAAGCGCAAGGAAGTGATCAATAAAATTGGATTTTATTGATGAACTTTTGAGAAACGATAAACAACAAGGTACCAAGGAGAAATCTATAAGAGTTGTGCTGAGTTGGTTTTGCTGCTCATTTGATCCCAAATACAATTGTATCTGATATTAGCTTAAGAAGAGAAATGTATGTACGCTTTCATGCACTTTATTTGGCAAATTGCCAGATTTTCAGCTTAGATTGCGATTGGAGTCCTTCTTTTGCATGAATTGCCATCCAAAATGGTAAATTGTCGCTTCATTTGAGTTTTATAAATAAACGAGCACCTGAAAGTAGTGTTCTATTGAACTCGATGTTGCATCAAAACAATGGAGTTTTGAATACCAACCAGACTTGTGTGGACATGAATCAAATTTTGTTTAGAGCAGTGGCCTTTCTCTCATATGAATATGCATAGAAGCTGGTTTTAGTGTCTCGTGTAGCTCCTGCTGGCTTGTGTTTCATTATTGTGAAGCCATAAGCTTTGGCAGACCTACGCATATGATACATCTCCATCAACAAGCCTCGAGTAGACTTCATTATCTGCTGGTTCCTTTCTTTGCTCAATTTCATCAGCAAGTGGGAAATTTACTATGCCAGATAGAGCACGGATGTGATGACGGCCAATATCCTACTGTCAGGCATAATAAACCATTCAACCTGGACGAAGGCAGACAAAATTTCCGTACGCTCGACCAAGATGAAGTCAGGACAGCCATTTCCAAATTTAAGTCCAACAAAGCTTGGACTTGCTGGTTAAAGCAGCAGGTGATTTCGATGAAAGTATGCCTGACGAATGCAACTTCAGCATGGTTCCTCTGATCCTAAACAGGCGAAATCTCCTGAACTCCCGCAAATACAGTGAATAAGTCTTCTCAATATTGTATATAACGGAAATACCGTCTGCCATACTATGTAAATGACTATGACACGTCAGATCATGGTGGCAGGTCTTGGAAAAAATCCAGCACTTCCAACTCGATACACTCCACCGCTTCAACGATTTCGAGGTCGCATACGGCAGCATCTATGGAGATGAACTTACACAGCTATGTTTAATTTGGCATCCCTGCAAAGGTCATCCGGTTATGCAGGATGACGATGGAGAAAACATGCCCCTCCATCACGGTCGGTAATGTTAAAACCGAGATATTCAATGTCATGTGACTTTTCCAACATCGTTCTTGACAGAACTGTGTAAAATACGCAAGTCAGCTTAAGAGGCACCATCATTTAAAAGTCTGTTCAGTTACCCGAGTACGGAGACGACGTTGATATAATTGGAAAAATACAGCGACCGTCGGCGACTATTAATGCAGAAGCCGCAAAAATGGGTTTACTGCTCAACGAAGCAAAAAAGAAATACCTGCTGTCAACAAAGAGGGACACTTCGACGCCCAGAACAGCAAGTAGCGATAGTCAGCTTCATATTTGAGGTAATAAAGTCCTTAACTATCTCATTTCCGTCATCAACTGCGAAAACTACACCTGCACACCTGCGCCGAAATCATGTGAAGATCCACTCTAGCTAATCGCTGCTTCTTTTGGATTAGAAAGCAATTAAGTAGTAAAGCCCTCTCTCCAGCAACCTAGACATCTGATCATCCCAGTCCTGCTTTATAGCGCAGATACGTGGAGCCAGGCGAAAGCAGATGAAAAGTTCTTTGGTTAATTTTTGGCATTATTGCTCTCATATCATGCTTTGTAGGACGTTGGATCACTTATGCTAGCACTTTTAGGTGCTCGGATAAAGCGTGATAGTGACTCCCGATGGCAATATTTAGTTCTTTCCGAGGAGCAGCAGGAAAGTTGCTGACATTTTAGAAAATTCGTTTGGTCTGGCGGAGAGTCATACCATCAGCATGTTTTGCTTAAATAAAACCAAGCTTTCAATGTAAGCACTTACCGCCATCTTCCGTTTATAGAAAAGTGGTCTTTGGTACAACACGCACTGAAGTTTTGATGACCTGTGCACCGACTGTCTCTTGACTGTGTTCTTATAGACAAGCCGTTTGATGCAAGGATGCAACTACGAAATCGAATTTCTATGAACAGTAAATGTTTCGGCCAGAATCTGAGCCAGAAAAGGAATGTAGTCGAGTGTTTACGGATGACTCCAAAACTGATTTTGGATCCGGCGCTGGTGCCTCTCTGCAGGACAACAATGTTTAATTTTACTCGTGGTTAGGAAACCTTGAAAAAGAACTATATTGAGGAAAATCGGCGGAGCGGGCGAAGCATCTGCATCTGTAGCAACAGTCAATCTGCGCTTACACCCGTGTTTAAAGATATGATTAACACCTTACGACTTCCGATCTAGTTGAAGAATACAATACAATACTGCGTTCAGTCGGAAGGTTGAATTCATAGAGTCTTCTCTGGGTCCAGGTCACAATGGGATAAAGGAATCTTCTAGGCAAGGCTATAGGAAGAGTTTTTCGGGATCTGAACCTACTGTAGGAAGCCTGGGTCCTCTGTTAGGGCTTCCATTGACAGTTTTGCCTCATATGAGCATAGCTGTAGATGACATGGCTCTCTAGGTTTCCGGCAGACCAAACAAATGTTTTCCGCCATCCCCAAGGGATCGGCGCCTTTCCCTAAGTAGGAAAGATTGCAATTTACCTACTGGCGTCGTGACGGGGTACTCCGCGCTTTTCCTCACCACTTAAGTTTACTGAAGGTAAGTGGTAAAGCATCCTGCGATGTAATGACGACGCCGCAGAGCACCATCTCTGTGAATATTAGGCCGTAGTTACTCGGCGCTGAGGTGGTGGGCGCTGGTACTGTAGGTACTTTATCACTGAAGCGCTCACTTATAAAGGTTATTCTACAATCGACCAAATATTCTGCCTAACTAATATTGATGAATCTTACAAGAGCAAGAGCAGCTCACGATACAATATCACGTGAAGCACTCTTTTACAAGCTTTCCAAAATCGGTGTATCAAGCTAAATCATTCAAATCCTGCGAGCTTTGTATGAGAATAATATTGCGTACGTGTGGGATGGGGATTTAATATCTGAAGAATTCAAAACGTCAATGGGCGTTAAACAAGGCTGTATTCTAAGTGCACTACTTTTTATATTGTACATTAATGATATAACCGATGAAGTCAAAGGTGGAATAAGGCTCTGCAATGTAACAATCCCGGCACTGATGTACGCGGATGATATCGTCTTTCTGTGTGACACTATCCAAGGTATGCAGTTAATGATAAACAGACTAAGTGCATATTGTAAATGTTGGAATCTCACTGTTAATCTTGAGAAATCAAAAGTCATGATATTTAGAAATGCAGGAGGTCGTTACGTTTAGAAAAATAGAAGGTAGACGGTGAAGAAATTGAAGTTGTATCCAGATACAAATATCTAGGAATCCTGTTAATGCCTTCTTTAAGTTTAAAACCGCACTTTGGTGAAAAATTAGCTGATGCTAAAAGAGCTATCTGTGCAATTTGGGAACGCTGTTCCAAAAACAATTATGTGTCGCTAAGTGCAAAACAAACTTTGTTCCACTCGACTGTAGCCTCGATAATGCTCTACGGAGCTCAGATATGGGGTTGCAAATGCTACGATGAGGTGGAACAATTTCTTCGCTACTTCTTAAAGAGGATATTCCGGCTACCAAAAAACACCCCTAACTACATGTTATACATTGAAACTCGAACTCCTGCCCTGCGCTTGTACACCCTCAAACAGCACTTCAATTATATTTCAAAATTATTAGAGATGAATGAATCCAGAACACCAAACGTAGTATTAAAAAGCATATCTAGAACAAATGGAAACATCTGCGAGGAATGGCAGAAAGTATGCGGAATGAATCTGACAGTTCAGGTGAACGAGCTACCTCATCTCTTAAGAGAGAAATTTAACTCAATTTTGAAGAATCTTGGCAGACATACGTATGACCAATATGTTGAAGAAGCCGAATTGTCACTTTTTAGGAACTATTACAGCTAACTTAATCATTTTCTAAATGAAAAAATGTATTTCCTTAACAGTTACTCAGCTGAAAAAATAAGTACTGAGAGGTGAACTTGTCCATTTAAACACCAGATTTACCAACACTTTGTGAAAGAAGATGTCTTGCACTTCCTTTGTGTTTGTCCAATTCTAAAAGAATTTCGACAATCAATGTTTGGAAAACATAAAAGTCAGATCATGTGATTCATTCATTTTACTTTTCAAGCTATGAGTGCAGTAATGTAGAGTACTTGAAATAAAATCAATGTCTTGGAACTGGTTTCTACAGTAATTGCTGAACGGAACATAAACACCGCTTATTCGAATGCGGATTTGTCATACATGGCAGACTTAGGCAAGAAGTCTTGAGCTTCTGACCTGTGAGTAACGTCTTATAACAACCCGCATAAAAGCTCAGTTTGCCAACAAAGGCGTAATATGCGATCGTGCCACCACGAAATGCAAAACAACGTCACAATAAGCTCTTCGACAAACATATGAGCAATGTCCTAACGCCAACTAGAACAATTTCCTCACTTCAATGTAAACAAGAGGGTATGGCGGACTCCAGATCATGAATGGCTACACCAAAATAAACATTTTCCGATCGACATAAGTTCTATTTCCAATATTCCGGACGTCCAAACGTTCCGGGCAGCCAACATTGACTCAAATCACCACCTTGTTGCAGCCAGGGTTCGAATGCGGATTTCTCAAGCGCAACACCAAGGAAGAACTACTGTGAGAAGAAATGAAGCAGAAAAGCTTCAATTACGACAGACCACCTGAATCTTTGCCGACTGTGTACGAGTATTACGAAAACTCTCAACAACTCATGTGACACCAGCATCAGGTACCGAACACCATTAGCAACGCTGTTGACGTGTCATCAGAGACGCCGCAACTGATGTCCTGAGATTTACCCAACCAGCACCAAGGAATCCCTAGTTTGATGATGAATGCAAGCACATATAGCTAAATAAGTAGCTTACAAAGTGGCGCTGCATTGAAGGACGAGAGGCATTCTAGGGACGGGAAAATGTCGGTTTCTCCAGAAGAAGAAATCAGAGAAGCGCGTAATCGAGTTTATACTCCCAGAGTAAGGTACGGGGAGTATATAGAATGTAACCTTGTAACAGAGTCACAGTTGGTTCTAAGAATCTGATAAAACTTTTTCTACAGTGACAGCATTTATAGAAGCGAGCTACAATATCCAGAGCCATGTGCAGTTCCGCCATCCATTCCAAACTTATCGGACTATGCACGCTGCTCCGTCAAGGTCGGCGATGATTTAACCGAAACCTTTGAAGTCAAATAAGGTTTTCAACAATGTGGTGCACTGCCTCAAAAGGACTTCCTCAATATCATGCCTGAAAGACTTGTGCGAATCTCACAAGCCGACAATATCCCTTCAACTATTGAATTAAGCCGTTGATATTGGCATAATCACCAGAACTCAGCACTCTGTCATCACTGATGCTTTCGCTACCATTAAAGCGGAAGCTGTCAAAATAGGTTTGAGGGCAAACCCAGGAGTATGCTGTCAACAAAAAGGGACACACAACATTGACGAATTTGACATAACGTCACAGTCGACAGGTATACCTAGGAGGTAGTAAGAAACTTTGTGTACCTTGTTTCTGCTATCGATCCTGCCTACAACAACTCGTACAGAGCCTAAGAACAAAATTGAGTAGTAAAGCTCCATCCTGGACAACTAGAGGAACTCTATAACATACAAGATCTTGATCATCCCAGTCTTCCTCCATGGTGCTAAAGCATGGAATTTATCTAAAGCGGATGAAGCGTTGACGGGGTTTGAAGAAGAAGATTCAAATACGAACTACGAGATGAATAGAGATATCGATCTAGTCAGAAAACTGCTCATCAGTAGCCTCAGTTGTCTGGGATTTATAGAGCGCATGAACTGATTTTCTAAACGTGGAAAATGCCACTATCACCTTCAATATGTATCTCAAAGTGTCCTTTGGAGGTTACATTGATGTCTGGGATCAGTTAAATCTTTTTTAGTCTTGCCCCCAAGAAAGAATGCGACCGTTGAACAGGTAACGTTCTTCCTGTGCACCAGCTTTAGGACTTACAAACAATATCGGTCTCAAAAACACTCACCAGAGACTGTGTTTGATTGCACATTAATTCATATACACTGAGAATAAGGCCAGCATCTTTGAGAAGAGATACCTTCATTTAGTGACCAGGTATGGATTGCATGTAAAAGTTTAGATCATACTCGTATATCCGTAACCTCATGACCATATAAAAGCTGGACATATATGCCCCTTGTATACTCACCAAGTATAGTTTTCCAAGTATCAAGTGTCAAACGACTAGGAGACAAACAACTGATAACTCTCACCTAAGTACGAGTAGTTCCCACTAGGGTTACCACTTTTGTTTCCAACAAAACTCAGTTGAACACCCTCTGTTAACCAATTCATCCATTTCATTGCAGCAAAAAAAAAATAAAAAATATGGAACAACTTCACCCTTTATGCTTCAACAGATCACAGCGCAAACTATATTATTTGCTCGGCTCCACTGCCTTCTACTCACCCGAAAACACTACCCGTTAACTACTTTCATGCTATCGAATAGTCCTCTGTTCCTTCTAAGTGACAACAAATCTAACTTTTCCAATTGATTCCCTCTTACTCTAAATATCTTTTGAAACGCTATCCCAATAGATGTACTCGTACTAGTACGAGTGCGAGTTTGAGTACGAGTATCTTTCCAAATCAAATAGAAGTTAAAAATTTTCAAACAAAATGCAAAAGAGTGAGATGGAGAGCTCTTACGTCAACTTTGTGATAAAAGTTCAGTTCAACGAATTTTCGCCTTTACTCTCCTTTTTTTCTTTTTTCTAGCCAACCTTTTGGAAAAGGAAAACTAAAGTTATCCTTTTGGGAGACATTAGAGTGATCATTTTGCCGGTGTGAAACAAAAGAAGGCTTAAGTAAGTTTATAGCTTTTATTTGAGTTGGAATCGAGGGTTCCATAAGGACCTCTTAAGGACTATGAATGGCAGAATTCGTTTGGGTTAGGAGTAGTGCGTTCAATTTTAATGAGTTCTCTGGCTGAGAACTAATATGCCGGAAGACTTTGTAGTTTATATTCTTTGGGAATGAAGTGAGATGGTTTTACTCGTTAAATATGGTTAAAAACGACTTTCACAACGGATTATACGAATTTAATTGCAGATGATTTTGGTTAGAAAAATAATGTTTATGGAACAATCTCATAAAGAAAAAATATTTTGGACAGTGCCATAAGCCTAGCTGGCAGGCTAGAATGATATGTCCTCCGAATGGTATGGCAAGGAATTATTCAGTCTTTTTCGTTAACCGAATTCGGATATCGTTCATTCAAAGTACCTGGTTCCTTATCTAACATGTTAAGAAGAATTTGCTTGTGATTTCTTAATCTTTTCTTTGATTTACCCCTCCAAGTTCTAATTAGTTTTGTAGAAATTGAAGGTACCTAGTACTAGTCAATCAAAACTTTTTTTTCTATTTATTGAGTCACTCAATGGCTGCAAATTGTAGAACAACTCATTCGAAATGGCACCCATTTGACCTCCAGCACCGGGTAAATCGGTAGAGCCACTTATTGAATGCAGTATGTAGCTCATGCCCGGACAATGGCCCACTGCAAAGACTCAATACTTGGATGTCATCTAGTGCAAACCATAGTATCCATAGTTTTTAGTCTAATCCGTGGAAATGAAGTTCGGAAGCTTGTTTTTGAACCATGTTTGAGCCGTTTTTTGCCTTATGAGCATAGTCTTGTTGAAATGTCCACGTTTTATTTGTGAATAGTGTTTTCTTGAGGGGCTCCACAACGTTCTCTATAACATCCGTTTGATACACTTTCGCCAAGGTTTTGACAGCTTTCTTGCAGAAATGGAGCTTGTTGACCCCATCGTAGGCGAGTCCTTACCAGATCATCACAAATGCTGGGTGGTAGCCACATTGAACTGTCGTGATGACAGAGCATACACTCTATCGTTCTGTTTTTTGAACGATGGTGAACATTTTCAATTCATCAGTGACCGTTCTTAGCATGCTGGCGAAGCAAAGCTTTCGATTTTGACTACGTTTTTGTTTCAATGCTTTTGCACTTACTAGCATGTGTCCCTGCCCTGAGTCCCAAATCACGCTTTAAGGCGCGCAACATAGTGTCCTTGCTAACAGATATCTCCCGAGACATGACGAATTCTATTCTCCACAGTTTTGATGTGAACGCACAACGCGCGGACAGCCAGGTTTTACACGGTGGGTTATTCCACCACTATCCTTAAATAATTTCACGGTAAGATACTCAAACTTTCGTATGATTTTCAGTGGCCGTAATATCCGAAATATTTCGCCTTTTTCATAGCCGCAGTTTTGTAGCCAAGTTGGATGCGTTCGTTGGTACTTGAGAATGAATGTGTTCATTTCTCTCTCTCTCTCTCTCTCTCTCTTAGCTAATTGCCTCCAGCTGCAAACCCTGAGTTGGTTGAGGTCCCCTTCTACTTGTGCGAGCCATCTAAGCTGAAGTCTTCCTCTACTCCCTTATCCTAGGATAGATTCGAAGACTAATGCGCAGTTTTCTGACTAGGTCAATGATGCTGTGTAATTCGTATAGTTCGTCGTTGAATCTTCTCTTCCAAAGCCTGTCAACACAAACGGGACTGATATTTTTCGAATGATTTTTCTCTCGAAGCGATTGAGGATATCTTCATTCGCTTTCAATATGGTCAATTCTCCTGCGCCATAAAGTAGGACTGGGATGATCATGGTCTTATATTGAGTCACCCTAGTTTTCCTGATATGGACTTACTACCCAATTGCCTTCTTAGAACAATGAAATAACGACTGGCAAGACTGATTCTTCGTTTTATTTATGCTGATGTATTGTTGGCAGAATTCATAGCAGAGGCAAGGTAGACAAAGTCCTTTACTACCTCGAAATTATAGCTGTCGATTGTGAAGTTCTGTCCAATTCGTGAACGTTGCGTGTCCCTTCTTGTTGACAACATACACTTGGTTTTGCCCTCATTTACCGCTAAACCCATTTCAGCGGCTTCTGTTTCAATACAGGTAAACGTACCGGCGACAGCCAGATGAGTTCTCCCAATTATATCAATATCATCGGCGTACGTTAGTACGACCTTGACGGAGTAGCGAGCGTTTTCCTTCGTTATTCTAAACTAGACTTGGCTCTATATAGCTCGTATCTATAATTGCTGTTATATGCAACCTTAAAAACGATGAAAAGGTGGTGGGCATAGATGTGGACTTCTTGAGTTTTGTCCAACATCTGCCAGAGTGTGAACTTTTGGTCAATTGTAGAATTTCCTGGTCTGAAACCGCACTGATAGTTGTAGATGAGGGGTGGCAGATAAAATTTAGGAGACTTATGCCACTATAGTCGGCGCAGTAGCAGCGGGTCTTCGTTTTTGATGATCGAGCAAACGATGCTCAGATTACATTCACATAAATTCTTCTAACCGAATCTGAGTAATAAGTTGGTGTATTCTCTCCAGAAGTTTATTTCCACCAGCGTTAAGTACGCCGTTAGGTGCAGCGTCTCTTGTTTTTGACGTAAACGCCTGTCATGCAGACTTAAGTTTAAGGGATGCCCATACTTCCATGGGGGCAAGAATACGCCTTGCCATCTGTCGCTCTCCCGCCTTCCTGAGATACCAAATTGGAACTGTGTTGCCGGCACAAGTTCCACTCTGCAAACATGTTTCCATGTTCTCAGCATTAACTCTACCACAAGGTTTCCTTCTTCATATCCACAAGATTCTCTACGGGTTTTCTCGCCTTGAGAGAAGCATTCAATATTTTCCATAACGCACTTCCCGTGCTCTTTTTCTTCTTCTGGAGAATTTGATGTTCTTTCCATCTGTTTTGTTCGTAGAGCTCACGAAAGCCGTTCGGTCTTCGTTCCAGCGCCGTTTTATACGCTTTTTGTTTAGATGCATGTGCTTGCCGGCATTCTTCATCAAACCAGGAATTTCTTGGCGGCAGCCGGGTGAAAACCAGCACAGAAGTTGAGGTGTCTCTGATGCCACATTGGCAGCATAGCCACTGGTCTTTGGTACTTAATGCTGGCGGTGTAAAAGTTGTTGAGAGATTTCCGAATACGCATTCGGCATAAATTCTGGCAGTCTCTTATGATAAGAACCTTTCAATATGTTATTTTTTCACTTTTGTTGTTATCCTTGAGAAACCCGCAGTTCCTTATATGGTGATTTGAGTCAATGTTGGCTGCCCGGGACCTTCGAACGTCCAGAATACTGGAGGCAAGTTACCGGGGACTACCATTTGGACTTTGGAGTCAAGGCAAGCACTTCGATACGAACTTGATTGTTGTGCTGGTGGCCCAATCCCAGCTATAGGACAGCTTGCATCTTTCGCACAATTTGCTCATAATTTCTTTCCTTTTACAAATGTTCTGCCACTTGCCCCCTAGTTCCGAATAATTTTATTCATTTCTGCTATCCACACAACCACAGATTAACTGTTCCCTATTTGTCTTTTGCAAATTTCTCTGCACGGCCCATTAGTCAGTTGACCATCGTCTTATTCGTACGCAGAATTTCGCATTCTCAATTTGCTTTGTGTAAAGATACTACGAGTACTTCAGATCGTGTAAAATTCGTGTTGGGCAAGATTTCAGATTTTTTTTCTCAGGTTAAAGATTGATCGTTGAAGGCCTAAAGAAAAAATGAAAGAAAATCATCTCGTTGAAATTCCAATTGCCGACTGGGCAAAACTTCGCGATCTTTACGTGCATCGAAAAACAGAGAGCGGGGCCTACAATTTAATCCAGAACTACATCAACTGGCAGAAGATAGATCCATCTATAGATTTTACAAAGTTTTATTCCCTCAATGGAGATTGGAGTGATGGAACATTTGTATTTCAAGTGAGTAGATGTGTGTATCTTTTGTAGTAATGTCTTCAAATTGTATAGTACGGTGTTGCTAGCGGGAAACTGTGCATAAATTGCGTATCTGTCACTACAAAAATATACATATAACATAAACAAATAAAAGTCGTGTGGGTAGAACAATCTAATCAGCTAAGCAGATTAGATAGTTTTCCGTTCATGTATGGCAAATGTGAGATACGGATTAGGGCGATAATTTGCAGGCAAGTGGTTGATTATCTTTTGTTAGGCGTCTGTTTTGAAAAGTGCTGTGGAGAATTTTATTCGAAATTTGCATGCAATTTTTATGACAAACGACAGCTTATAGACAGCAAAGAAATACAAATTATACTTACAATGGGGAAGAATCTCATATAAAGAATAAATCAATTTTTCAATTGTTCTTAATTTAATCGTTCTTCTCTGCACCATCAGCTTGAAAGTTGCTTATGGTAAACTATAAAAAAGCAACAAAAGACATTCAAATGAGGCGAACTTTCCTGCATCTTTTTTCTGATGGGAGTTGCTGCAAACAATGGTCCATTGTAAGGTCAGACAGACATCTTTTCTTAAAAAAGAAGCTTCAGTGACGAAGAGTTTAGATGATCAGCAACTCACTAAAGAAAATGTTGGAAAATGCTGTCTCATATTTTTCTCTATAACAGGAACAGAGGTTGGAGTGTACCTGTGCGGACAGATGTTTAGGAACAAGCTTCAGTTTGTTTACATTTACATCAACGGCTGTGTCCTTCATATAATCAATAGTCAATGGCAATAGTTTTGCTCTAAACTTTGTATACCAAGATCATCAGTGTGCCCTATCGACCAAAATCGACTAACATTGTCTTCATTCAATTTCTTGGAAGTAGTCACAGGATTAGCAGTGTAGCCTGCGTGTCGCTAAAGGCGCAGATGCTGATCCCATTCACCTATTCTTCACAATATCAGCTCCTGATGCATGTATCTCCATTTCAGAGAAAGCCATATATTTAGGTAATGAGAAATGTAGTCTTGCGTATGATGATTGTTCTCCACAAGACCACCAGTTCCGCTTCACTTACTGATTCCAGACCTATCCGGAGGAATTGATTAAGATTTCGGGTCAGAGCCATTGCTGATCCAAAAGAAAGTTAAACTTTTAGTTAAGCCGCAATTAAGGTCCTGGCCGCATTGCGTCATTGCATGTCCCTAAAACCGTAATCGTAGGATACTTTCTCCGCAAAGACGCCCCAAATCCGGTGATACTGTTACCAACTTTCACATGCTCTAACAGAGTATTGCCTACCCTGTCGTGCTATAGAGATTCAACTCTGGTCACTGAAAACTAAGAGATAATCATCCCACTTTCTCTCGCATCCTTCCTACCTGTGCATCCACTATACTGGGGCAAGATACCATCCAGACTATTGCTGAGGATCTATTTAAAAAAAACACGCAATCGCATTAAGTTGGTCTAGTTACCGGGAGGATTTCCTACGCTACTCGACGGATCAATATGTCACAGTATACGAATACGAATACAAATACGAAATTCTCCATGCAAGACAGTTGTAGAAAATCTTACATGAACCCACTTGTCCAAGACCGTATTGGCAAAATATTCCGGGGCGATTAAATACTGCTTTAGTATCCTGAACCTTCTTCATAAGATGGTGGAAAAGGATTGAACAGAAGTTCTTGTTCTTCTCTCCTACACAGAAACTACGGACTGTGCCACTGGGTTAAACCGAAAACAGCCTTACCGCTATCACTCCACAAAACAAAACCCATAAAGTTCGACTTAACGCCGTGTGAAATCCAAAAATGCGGAGCCCAAAACTCTAACCCACGTGCGAGCAGAAATAAAATGGTCATGGATTAGTCCTCTCTCTTAGGTCGAACCCATTTATTAGGTTCGTATAAGAAAGAGAAACGATGAATCAGTGGCTGACCTATCGAATACACTCAATTTCGAAGTAAATACCCCTTTCTTCAAACAGCACGCCAACCGAGGCTACAATGATTGACGGGCCATCCTCAGAAGATTGAAGTGATGGTCCCAAATCCCACTATCCGCCTCACTAAAAACTATGAGCATATTTCCTTCATCCAGGAGCCATGGTTTGACTAAAACAGTGTCTCCGGAGAACGCAAGAAAAGCATTTTTGCTAGATCAAAAGGTAATTGCTTACCTCAACTTCGAAATAGCACTACTTACGAGTACCTCCAATGACAGTAAAAAAAACATGGCTGGTATCTTAGTATACATTCTATGGTGACTATAAACTTGCAACAGGCAAACACCTGCCAGTGAAAACTGAAAAATCGGTCCAGGAATCCCTTTAGGCCTTTCTTAAATGTTTCAAATTCAAATACAACTGAGGCACTGCCGTATCCTTATTGTAATAAAAATATTTGGTCTTTCGCCAAAAATATTAGAAATTCTATCTCATTATTCATCAAAACGCTCATTTATTATGGGATTTTGGTTTTCGGCTCTTTGGGCAAGGTCAATCAGCTCGCCGTGCAACTGTACGAGTAGATGAGTGCGTCGCACATACGATAGAATGAATCCGTTTTCGATGTCAATGGTATATCTCCCAAGATCAACGAAGAACCAAACCTAATTGAACAACCTGGTGACTTCACACTTCAAATGGTATATATGAAGTTACCCTATTAGGAAGACGTAAACAACGAATTCCTGAAAACGTTTATTGAACTTCGTGAAGAGAACAATATATTGAAAGCAAAAATAAATAGACGTGAAGCAAAATAAATTGGCAACAAACAAAATTCACTCCGTAACTGCATTGAAATCTCTGGCTTATCTGACGTGAGCGACGGCAACGCAAGGAATATTGCACAGAGTATCTTCAGAGATGCACTGGGCGTTGAAGTAACTGATAACCAATTTAATAAATGCTATGTAAAGAATGTGCAAAAAAAGAACGAAAGTAATGGAAACAGCGGTGCATCAAGCAAGCCGATCATATGCATGGAACTGTCGGACTTCGCTCTCAAACAACGGATTATGATGGAAAAGAAAAAGAAAAAGCGAAACTTGCTCTCGTGCCAATATGATAGCAGCAACAACAACGGCAGCAACAAACACAACAGTTGCACCAAAGGGAGACGCACTTTCCTGAAAAAAAATGTGAAAAAAGAGAAGAACTATAAATACTATACTATGAAAAAAGTTGAAGGTAGTAATACCATCGCATGGAAATCTTTTGATGATTTCAAATTTATCTGTTGGTAAAGAAAATTAATTAATAACCAATAATGAATTCCGATTTAAATTGTCTCGATGATATTACTTCCTCCAACCATCTTGATACTAATTGTGAACAAGATTTTTTATCCAATTTATATTGTACAAACAAACTTTTTTTCTTACACCAAAACATCAGAAGTCTAAGAGAAAATTTCGTATCTTTGCCGGATTTTGTATTTGTCTCGGAGATTTGGATCTATGAATTCGAGAAAAAAGATTATAGTTTGCCGGGTTATAAATTTTTTTTACAAAAACGAATGAGAGTTATGTGGCAGGCGGAGTAGGCTGTTTCATTAAAGAAGAATTTGATGATTGTGTACCAACGTACCTCGTTGACTTCTTAAGTGCTGATATCCTAAAATTGAGTTTCACAGTAAATAAAGCAATTTTTGTCGTTTTGTGCGTCTACCGGCTTCACAAATATGATTTTTCAGTATTTGTGGAAGAATTCCCAAATTTATTAGATAATGAAAAGTCAAGAAATTTTATAATATTGGGTGATTTCAATTTTAATATTCTTGAAAAAAACTGACACAGTAGCAGAATATTTGGCCCTACTGGCTTCTCATGGGTTGGAGTCTGTTATAAATGAACCGCCAAGATTGCCATCGTAAATATGGTTTTTAGACCATATTTACGGACGTTTTTCCAATATTTCAGTTGACGCATGTGAAAATGTGTCTTCGATTTTGCAATTACTAACCACTTAAAGACAGGTTTACTAGTAAGTCCGATTATTAAAAGTAATAACCATAAGCCTAGTTCTCACAATGAGGTAACCAGAATTGATTTTTCTAAATTGAAGTCTATTCTCAGCTTTGAGTCATAGGAATATGTTTTTATTGAGCCAGATCCATCTAAATCGAATGATATTTTTATGAAATGCCTTACAAATCATATAAAATATTGTAGTTTTCCGAAAAATATATAAAGCTCATCTAAAAGGCTCAAACCTTGGATAACTACTGAGCTTGTACAATTAATTAATAAAAAAAAATAAACTGCGACAGAAATGCTATAAACACCCTAGCAATACAAATCTAAAACGGAGCTACAAAAGGCTATGCTTGGAAGTAAAAATTAAAGTTCCAATTTGCCGTGATACGTTTTATAAAAATCATTTTAGCTTAAATAGCGGAAATGACATATAAGAGGTGGAACTCGTTAATAGCATTCTCAATAAGCTCGCTTCCTCTAAAAGTCCTACCACGATTCTGTATAATGATCGCACTGTCACCGATAGGCTTGAATTTTGCTGAAATTTTCAATAATTATTTTGCCAACATTATCCATCCGATTTTAAATACTCGTACATTCGATTGCAGGAATTCTAGTTTTTTTTATCTACTCCTTACGACACTGCTCAGAGATGTACTTTTTGCTTTGAGCCCATTACAGGCTTAGAGTGGTTGAAAACTATAGGCTCTCTAAGGAACTCAAATTCCTGTGTCATAGATGGCATTTCAAATCGGATGTTGAAGAATGTTGCTTGTTTTGTTGTGGATGCCCATATTTTTAATAAAAGCGTTTTATCTGGAGTTTTTCCCCTAGCTCTTAAATCTGCGGATGTAGTTCCACTGTATAAAAAAGCTACCACAAATGATGTAAGCAACTACAAACCTATTTCGCTTCTTCCTTCAGTAACTTAAGTTTTTGAAAAAGTTATGAAAAATAGTATTGTTAACTTTCAAGCTTTTTCAGTTCACTTCAATATGGGTTTCAAATAGTAAAAGTACGGAGAATGCACTGCTAAATTTTTGCTCACAAATTTTCGATTGTTTAGACAATAAAAAGTCTACAGCAAGTCTGTTCGTCGACATTTCCAAAACATTTGATATGGTTAACCATTCCATTTTATTGCGGAAATTACAAAATGCCAGTTTGCGAGGTTTTGTTCTTGAGTGGTTCATATCATATCTTGCAAATAGATCTCAAAGAGTAAAGATTGAAGGGATCCGAAGTAATACTAGGTTTATGAATCTAGGGGTATCTCAGGGCTCTGTATTGGGACCAATTCTATTCCTGATTTACATCAACTCATTGTTTGAGCAAAAGTTCTAAGGCCTTATCACTACCATGATGTTGGTTTAACATATGGTTCTGTAAGCCCTCTAAATTTAATTGCTGATATCAATGCAGATTTGGAAATGTTTAGAATATGGTTTGCTGCACACAGACTGATGCTCAGTTTCAAAGCAAAAATACTGACATCTCAAAAGTTGTATGACGCTGAAGTTTTTTTTCATGCACCTGAGTGTCAAAGGTTTAAATTGTTGAGCTGCTTCTGTAGCACCAGCCCTTCCGCTAATACTTTTTCTAGCAATATCAACTGCAGCGAAAAGTGCTTTCAAATTGAAAGCGTCAAAGAATTTAAATACCTGGGGCTAATTATTGACTCTAGAATGTGCTTTAATAATCACATTGATAACTTAAGGCAATATTTTCGAATGACGCTTAGAAGTTTCTTTTTTCTGAAGAATGTCTGCTCTTTAAACCTTCTGAAGATAATTTATTTTGGAATTTTGCAATCTAAGCTACAATAAGGCATTAATTTTTTTTTTTTTTGGGGGGGGGGGGTGTTTTAACAGAATCGAACCACTTCTCGTTTTACAGAAATTTATTGTAAGAAAAATCGCTTACATCATAACTTTCCATTATTTTACAATTTGAAAATTCTTGCCATCCGGTATTTATATTGTTTCAAAGTTCTAAAGTCCTTTTTCTATAGATCGGGTAATTTAAATATTAGAGTTCTTAAAAATTACAATATACTTGAATCTAGTAGCTGTTCCTAAATTTCGAACCACAGCCTATAGGAATTTTTATACAGTTTCATCGCGCAGCCTCTTTAATGAACTTACTTTCTGGATTAGAACTCTTAGTCCTATCAAAATATTTTTGAAGCATGTAAGAAATTGGCTTCTAGCCCATAATATTAAACGTTTAGAGTCCATCTTTAATTCTCATTCGTTGTCTGTTGTTGATGTTTTTGATGAGTTGGTGTTTCGTTCTTTAGTCTTTTCAAAGAAATGTAATTTTATTCTACAAAACTAATCTTGTTTTCTAACTTGAACTTTGGCATTGTGTTCTTTTTCTTCAATGACATAATGCATTACATTTTACTTATGGGATGAAAGGGACACCCCACCCATTTATTTATATTATTGCTATTTATGCTTTTGATGGGGCATTTAATACTATTTCTGATTAAGAAATATAAAATATCTCTCATTTTTCTCTAGTTAATATTATTTGTTGTTTAATTATACTAGGTATATTTTGAAGTATTGTAACTATATTCTAGTGAAAATAAACTTTCATACTTACTTACTATACTTCTACATCAAGCCTACTCCTTAGGCCCGCTTCCGAGTAGCCTGTCCCTAGCAAAGGCGAAGCTTCTTCTCTCTCCTTTTAAAAAGTTATTCCACTTACGTCGCTTATTTCCAAGGTCATGGAAACCCTGATAGATCATCAACTCGTGAAACGTCTAGAGACACGGCAACTTCTCAAAGATCGGCAGAAAGGCTTTCGTAGCACAGCCTCCACTGGTAGTCTCAACGAGAAGTGAAACCATAGTCTATAGCAATTTGTTGAAAGCACGATAGCTCTACTTGGTATTTCAAAGGCATTTGACAGGCTTTGGCATCAGGCTCTTTTGTTAAAATGCGTGAATTTGGGATCGATTAATCTCTTCTTCAATGGACTAAGAATTTTCCTTTAATAACGTCTTGGACGGTTTCAAGTACGATATCCTCAAAATAAATGCTGGTGTGCCCCAAGGCTCCGCTCTGTCTCCGACACTCTTTTTAATTTTCATCAATTATCTGTTGTCTGCCCCTTGCAATCCAATGTATTCCTGTGTTGATGACAGTACTTTCTACTTTACACATTTGTTCCCGGACTCATGTTCCTGCCCTTTAGCTGAAAAACGGGATCGGAACACTATATTCCAATATGAACTACATAACTAATAACTACATAACCTTCCTAGTGGAATTTAATACTTAACAACTTACTGTTATCTGCTGCTGGTAAAGCGATATTTGTTGATAGGGTAAACAGGAACCAGCTTTAAGTTAATCAAGGCGAAGTTCCTTCCTTGTTTGGAAAAGGTTACCATAGCCACTAAAAATCGTAGGTAAAACAAAGCCCGGCGGTTTTATATTGTCAGTAGTTTACAACCCTGTCAAATAAACTCATCTTGTGCTCTCTGTATGTGTGCTGAACCGTTTCAAAGAAAAAGCTTTGGTTACAAACCTATAACATCGCTTGAAATATTCGAAGCTATTCGCCGTTTAAAAAATACTAATTCAAGTGGCGCAGATGGTATCTCAAGTATGATTCTTAAAAAAATTGCTTGGTTCATAGTGGATGTCTTGAAGGACATCTTCAATGGCTGCGTTTTTGCAGGGGTTTTTCCTGATGAACTCAAGCGTGCCGATGTTATACCTTTGTTCAAAAAAGGTTCTGCAGTTGAACTGTGCAATTACAGGCCTATTTTCCTCCTCCCTGTGCTAAGTAAGGTTTTTGAAAAACTAATGAAAGACAGAATAGTGCAGTTTTTAGATATAAATAATTACTTTAGTCCTAAACAGTTTGGCTTTCGGAAAGGAAAATCTACTGAAGATGCTCTACTGCAGTTCTGTGCCCAAACAATGAATAATCTTGATGGTAAAAGGTGTACAGCTGGCTTGTTCATTGACATTAGCAAAGCTTTTGACATGGTCAATCACGATATTTTGTTGGGTAACTTGGAAAAAGCTGGATTTCGTGGCTTTATGCTTGATTGGTTAAAGTCTTACCTAAGAAATAAGTCACAAAGTGTGAAGATTGATGAGATAAGGAGCGAAATAAATTTGTTTAACCTGGGTGTTCCCCAAGGCTCGGTCTTGGGTCCAATTTTATTTCTCATCTACATTAATTCACTATTTGCACTTGATTTTAAAGGCTCACCAACTGCCTTCGCGGATGACATAGCTTTTTCATATGGTAAGAGTAGCCCTTTGGAACTCGTTGCTGACATAAATTGCGATTTGAATTTGTTGAGAATCTGGTTTGAAAAACATAAGTTTCTAATTAGCTCCAAAACAAAAATTATGTATTTCACTTTGTCATCAGTACACAGTTTCGGAGCAAATGTCCACTTTCATGCACCCGAGTGTCAAAAATTAAAATTTTTCAATTGCAATTGCATTAATAAACCTACTACTCCCACTTTTTGTAATACTCTTAGTTGTAATGATAAATGTTTTCTTATCGAGAAAGTAGATGAATATAAATATCTAGGTCTTACTATCGATTCCAATATGAGCTTTTCGAATCACACGGATTCTCTGAGGAAGTATTTCCGTTCCACACTGAGATACTTCTATTATTTGTGTAATGTCTGTTCCACAATTCTTCTAAAGAAAATCTACTATGGGATCTTTCAGTCCAAGCTGCAATATGAAATTTCCTCTTGGGGAGGTACTTATCTTAGCAAAATACAACCTCTATTAGTTTTACAGAAGCATATAATAAGAAAGTTATCTCAAAAACATGTTAGATACCCTAGTTTTCCTTTGTTCTGTGATCTTAAAATCATTCCTGTTCGCCATCTGTATTGTTTTAAAGTATTGAAGTTATTCTTTATGAAATCAGGTAATCGAAATTTTAGATTAATTTCTAATTACAATTTACGAGGTAATTTTTCGTACTTGTTACCTGTTCAATTTGCTCGTACCACTGCATACCGTAATTTCTATTCCGTTTTGTCATTCCGCCTCTTTAATAAACTTCCACAGTCTATCAGGGCAATAGCAATACCTGGAATGTTTTTAAAATGTCTAAAAAACTGGCTTCTGAACCACAACTACGCTAGCTTAGAATCTGTTACTGACATTCTGATTTAACTTTAACTTACTCATTTGTCTTCTTTAATCTTTCTTAATTTATGAATTTATTTTTTTTTTTTTTTTTCTTCATCCTGCTTCTTTTGTTAATTGGTTTTTACTATGAATTACCTTTGTTGTTTATGGCCACCCCATCATAAACTTTATTATTAATGTAAATAACTGATTAAGTGGCATTCAAAACTATTTCACTACTTTTGTTAGTAAAATACAGAATGTCTCAACATTTCATATCAATAAGTTTTGTGCGTTAAACTAGTTTTAACATTTTTTTTTTGTAATGAATTGTAAAAAAAAAAAAAAAATATTGCCACTCGCAGTAGCACTTCTCCAATGACCCGATCGAGCGCTTCTCTCCCTCTTTTTTTTTGAAAAGATAGTGTTCCTCTCTCATAGGGATCACGAGCAGTTCTCGTCCTAATTTACAGCATCGCTTTGTACAGGAAGCATATTCGCTGCATGCTGATACTGTTCATCAAACCAGGAATTTCGTTGTGTAGCCCGGTCGAAACCTAACACATCAGATGTGGTGTCTCTATTATTCTTCAAGAGGTTTAAGAAGATTCGATCAGAAAAGCCTCTACCAGTTTCATGCGATATTTAAACACCCCGGCGTAGTATTGTCGAAACCAAAAAGCCTTCCAATCAAAGTGTGTCTGTCAATGACAACTTACGTTGGAATGGCCATATATTACATTTTGACAAATATCCTGCGAAATGCCTAGATTTCATGAAATATAGTACTCTACCTGATCTGATCTGGCACTAATAAATAAGGATTTTCTTAGCTCAAAATTGAAGAATAATTCTCACCTAATGGCGATTCCAATATTGCTCAGTTCAATGACATTTTCCAACAAAGACGTAATGCCACTTACTTTACCTTGTTCTCTAGCTATTTTCAGGAATAGTGCTTTGTCTGCCCTTTCAAACCTTCAACCAAAATACCCGTCTCGTTATGAATTCTCATCAACTTATACTCGTGACCACCTTCAGATGAACTCTGAAATATCGCGATTCCTTCGTAAGCCATACAACTCACTTATGAAATATTTTGCTTATAACTTGTTTCTTAGTCGTTATAACCTGCAAACAATCAAAACCAACGTCCATCACTATCTGTCTGTCTTTCCTTACTAATAGATCGAGGAGACTTAGTCACTGACGGTACTATTATATTTTTGCTGGCCATAGGATGTGCCTTATCTCGTGCATTCAGTTCTGCAGATTAGAGCGTCTCTATTTTATGACCGCTGGCAAGAGACATTCTTTTCTGACGTCACCGATAGTTTAGCGTCGACTCGTATACCTTGAAGCACTTTCGCCAACATTTCTTCTTTTTATGTTGTCGTCGCATTTTTATCCCGCCAGATAGGTAGCTTTCTGAAGGTTGCTAATATTTCTTGACGAAAACAAATTTGTTTGAAAGCTTCTGTGTATTTGTTTAAAAAAGAAAGGTGTAACTGATTTTTTTTTATTTTCTTTTCTAGGAAAATGGATATTACACCTATTTGAATACTTTGAATGAGTCCCCCGATCGTGTTCTGGATGCCCTCAACTGCCTTGATAAAAATGCGAAATATTTATTCTGTGGTTTTCCTGAACGACTAAAGCCCGTAATGGAAACATACTTCTCTCAACCCGATCTCTTTAAAGTGAATAGTGACAATTATTCCAGCACTAATTGGTATCACATTTCAAAGGAGGACGCCCTGAAATTCGACACTGAGTAAGTACAATACATAGGCAATTCACGAAGCGAATCACTTACGAATTTGGTTATTCTTTTTGAGTAGACCACCTGAGGGAACCACAATATCGCCGCTTTGTCTCGATGATGTCGACGCTGTTAACGGTGTATGGCCCCATCGTCGTCCAGGATCTGAAGAATTCGTCAGCCGCTTAATTAAATACAATCCAAGTGTTGGATTGTATTCTAAAGATGGAGAGCTAGTTGCATGGTGCCTGCTGAATACAATAGGATGTTTGGGACTTTTACAAGTCAAGGATACTCATAAACGCAAAGGCTATGGAAGCCTTATGGCCCGCGCATTGTCTAAAAAACTTGCACAATTAGATATTGAAGTGACAGCGCCTATCGTTAAAACCAATGCCACTTCGACAAGTATGTTTGAGAAGTTGGGTTTTAAAAAGATCGATTCGGTGCACTGGTTGTGGAATTAAAAAAAAACTTTTGTTTTCTAATAAAGGTTCAAACTTTCATACTGATAGGACTATTAAGTAGAGAAACTATTGTAGTTCAGATGTTCTTCCCACATTATCTCTAGATATTCTAATTATGCTAGTTGGGAGGAGATTGTATTCAGAAATATGAAGTAGACCAACCGCTACTTTTTGAAATTCATGTTGGCGAGCTGTCAATCCTAAGACAGCAAAGTAACTTATCCCAATCTTGCGATGGGCAAGATCCGAAGTCAGCTGTCAGGAAGAATGAACCATTCAATTTGGGTGATGAAAGGGAAGATTTTCACTCATACCTGAACTTAGGCAGAACAAGACATCCGGACCGGACGGAATGCCTGCCGTGAATGGGGAGGAAGCATAATCCAACTCAATTCCGCCGTTTGGTTAAAAAAAAAGTAGACCTGACGAATTGAATTTAAGTATCCTCTTATCATCCACGAAATGGGGACCTTCTTACCATTGAGTACACGAGTTAGTTTGCTATGTTGTGTAAACGCATAAAACGATTTGTCAACGAGTCCCCCTATAAGTGCATTTTGAGGCCAGGTGATCCCACAATTGACCAAAGACGTTCGTGGCGTTCTTAAATAGCACCACCGAGACATTTGGTGCTAAGAATGGATTCCACCAATACTTACTGTGATGTTCAATCCCTTAGCTACTTAGATGAACGTTTTCTTTATTTATCATAGGATCTTAGAGATTGCGGAAATTCTGGTCCTCAACCAACTTAATCCCTAGAAATCTTTCCCGCATTGCACATGCTACACGTATCAGCTTAGGTAAGGTCTTTCTTATTCCGCTGTCTTTCTGGGACGAATTCGAAGATCATATAGAATAGAGTACTATAGGTCATGTGCATTGCATGGCTTAGCCTACTACTGATAATGGTTATGCGAAAATATTATTGAAATATTGTGCCGCTGGTGGCACAGAACACTTTCAAGCACCACGTCATCCTGGATAAAGGCTTGTTTTGCAGAAAAAGGTTCGGTAATCATTCATCTGACATATTGCACAGCCGAACGAGTTTTGCAGGAATGCCAAGATCAAACAAACTTCTATGTAGCTTTTCTTCATAAACGTTGTCTGTATCAATAGTGAAATTAATGGTATGGACCTGGTATGGACCGATCAGGTTGCCAATACTACGATTTAAACATTCAAACAACGCAAATAAAGACTTTCGCGAATTTTATCAAGGCTGTGCCTCAGTTCTTGTCTGTGAATAAAAGTTTGGATACTACCATCATCACTTGGTTTCTTTCGGATGGACTGTGTTCGTGGGTTTTCATGGGCAGAGTCCAAGTTTGCTGTTGCATCTTGCTTTTGCAATCTTCAGAAATGCGTTTCTTGACCGCTTTTGGACATTTTTTTCTGAATTTTGTTGTTCCGATACGTATTTTGCTATCCTGTAAAAAATTTTCTGAATTCATTTCTAAACAGCTATCTCTTAATCAGCTCGATCTATTGGCGATCATAGTACAGTTATGCTCGATATGTGAAGACACAAGTGACTTCAACTATTCTTTCTCACAATCCCCATGGAATGTTGTTGGGAGTGATTGACAAAAGACGGGGAGGCTTTTAGTTCGCCATGATACTTTCTTTGCTAAAAGGCAAGAGGGAGGAATTTTCCGCATTGAGTCGACGAGTGATTACAGCAACACGCCTTCCATCATATATACTAACAAATTTTAAGTATTCGCGAAATATATCGAAATATATCTGGAAGTACAAGGCAAATCAGAAATCTTAAAACTGCATATCGAAGCTCACAAAACTGTGACCAACTACGGAACTCAGGCTTAAAATCTTGATCACAAATTGAACACATGTTAATATTATACTCGTACATAGAAGAGAGGTCCGTATGAAGCGTGATAAACGTGGAACATGTGCTCGACGGTCTTCACCATGGATTGTATAACATGCCTGAAGTAGCCAGAGTTTACAAAGAAAAGCCTGGCTCAGAAGCTCCTTCCTGTATATTCACTTTTCATAGATGCCAACAACCAGTGAACCAGTATCGGAACTTCCTCAAGAAGCACCACCACCATCGAAATGTCTTGTGACCAGTACGTACGCGGATCAATACTACCGAAGAAAATCTGGCCATCGAATTGTAGATGTTTTGTATATTTTCAAAGTGCACTTGCAACTACTGGATGAACATATTGAGAAAGTGATAGGGTAAACAGGAACCAGCTTTAAGTCAATGAAGGCGAAGTTCCTTCCTTGTTTGGAAAAGGTTACCATAGCCACTAAAAATCGTATGTAAAACAAAACCCGGTGGTTTGACCGAAGCCTTACAAATAGGGAGGTTGGCAGGTTGCACGCACCAAATCATCAATCAACCCAAAAATAAATTATTTTTAAGTCGTAACACATAAACTATTCATCGACTTTAAGCTGACATATGACACCATTCATCATCAAGGGATCAGGATGCTTCTGTTCGGGGTTTGTGTCTTTGGCCCGTTCTTTTAATTTTTTGATACAACAAACTTACGAATATTTCCACGCGATGTTAACTCCTCGGAACGTTTGGATATCCAGAATATTGAAACTATGGTGTTGCGCATTGATCGCAATGTGATCAATTTGGTTGATTGTTCTTACATCAGGAGATTGCCAGGTCACTTTGTGAGTATTGAGGTGCAGGTAACGTGTACAACATCATACAACTATGATGTACAACGCCAACCCAAAGATGATCAATCTCAGAGGTGGTATCATGTGTGGCCAAGGATTGTCCTTTTCCTATCTTGGCATTGAACGATCTTAACGCCGTGCTTGGGGTACTGCTCATAAACTGGATCGATGAGCTCTTTGGCAAGGTATTCCTGCTCCTCTGCGACACCGTGAGCTTATATCAGGCTTATGTTTGTCTAATTTAGCCTTAAGCTGGATTGTTACTAGTTGTTTGCTTAGAGGCCTGCAGGTCCAAACTTTGTATAAATCTTCCACCGATGAATAATCCGGATCCATATAGGCTCTGTTTCACCTCTCTAGCTATATAGCAATCACCATAGTAGGTGTCACAGTTTTTCTTACACCTTTGGTACGGTCTATCCCACCACACTTCTTGTATGGCAGTAATATCCGCTTTGTAACTTGGAGACACAGAAAACCTTCCGAGGATAGTGTCAGTATCCCACTAGAGCGTATGAGCGATGCCGGTGACTAGCTGGAAGCTCTTCCGCCACCATCTCTCTTTCGACATTCTGGCTAAACACCGAAGATAATTCCTCAAAAAACCTAAGCTCTTAATATGTCCAGACAGATAAAATGAGGCTATTGTGAGATCTTCGCCCAAGGTCACCCTTGACTCCAACTCAGGAATTCCTGTATGCGCGTTTAAGCACACCAAAATGCAAAATGGTGATATTTCAGCGATCCTCTCATTAATCAAGCAGAATATGAGACTAGCAATGACAGAACTTTGTGGAAAGTTAAAGAAGAAAAATATTCGACCGTGAACTCTTTCAACTGGCCAAGATGTAGAAGAAACCAACAAACCCAAAGTACGGCGACTACCCTGTCACGAATGAATAGATAACTCATTTCTTTAGGTAAGAAGATTTTCGAATCCCAGCTGCCGGACTGAAGGGTCAAGTCGCCTTAGATGCCAGAATGTTTGGTCTGCAAATTTTGAAGCAGAGCGTCTAGTAGGTTTTTCGACTGCAGTTCACTATATTCTTTCGGGCGTATCCCCGCAAGTTTAGGAATAATGAAAATTTACATTGTCCCCCTTGTGCATGTACTAAGAAGAGCGATCTATTAGTATCTAGGTGACTTAACTAGGTGAAAGGCTAACCCTTAAGAAAACCTTGACAGTAAAGGATAAATGCAAAGACGATCGGGTTTCGACTTCAACCCGTACTTCCATGAATTTCCCTTATCATGGATTAAGCAGCATGCACCTATTTATGTCAGTATACCAAGAGATATTTTCTCCTTTTGAAGTCATTTTGAAAAAACTAAACCTTTCGCTGCTGATTACATGCAATTTCATGATCAAACAAATCAGACTTTGGGAATCCAACTTTGTAGCAACTCCATCAAACTCATTTACACTATCCTCGAAGATAATTACACTAAGAGTCTACTATATGCATTCAGCAGTTCCTCAACGAAAAGCTAATCTTCAAGGAATTTCCTTTACAAAATATGATTTCCAAACCATAAGACAGTGCTTCCAAGTGCCAAGTTCCAACATCCCCTCACAATTGCCTGACCTACATAGAAACGAACATTGCCAACGACCAACGGCAGTACAGTTCCGACTTCCATGTTACAAAGCGAAACCATTACGCCGTTACTTCCGCTTCTTATCCTTCAAAGTTTAAATAACATTTCCCACCACCAGTTGATCGTCCATCCCATTGCATTTGCCGCTCTCTGACATTTGCATTCTCATTTCCATAGTATCTGAAGGAATATGTATCTGTACGATGTCACGGTTGCCTTCCTCTCTATCTCCTCTAAACTTATTATTAGCTTTAATCTTTGATAAATTTCCATCCGTTTCCGCTTCCTTATTTGCATTGCTGTACCGCTACCTACCATTGCGTTGCCCATGTTACGAAGATTTACTCGAAACACTTGATAGCTACGAGTACCATCGTTTTCATCCATTTTCCCGATAACCGACTTCCTAAACCAACTACGACAACATTGACGTTGTCCCTCTACCGGTACCTTTGGCCAAAAGAAAAAAAAAATTATGATTTCCTCATTCGGAATCAGAATATCATTGAGAAAGGACGAGCTAAAACCACCGACCACACCCACTGATTTCACATCTATCCCACAACTTTCCACACTAAGTAATTCAAAACTTTTAATACACCGAAGAAGAGGAGAAATCTGCTTTTTTTCTTCCTATTTTTCCACCTCTGCCATCAAGGAAATGAGAGAAAATGTGAAGAAAAAAAATTCACAAAAAAGGACTAAAACAAAATATAAAATGAAAACCGTTAAGAAATGTGGTGGTGTGGGGGAAGCGAAAAAAGCTTAACTATTCTTGGGAAAAAAAGAATAAAAATCAGAGGAGCTGCATCATGGTAACCGGTGGCAACAACAAAGGAAATGAAATGAACAAAGATAACAAAGGATGCAGTTGTCAATCGGATCTCAGAGGAAGTATCACCCCCAGAGATTGCAGGTTTTCGTCGTTTTTTTATATTTTACTTCTCCTTTTTCTTGTCCTTGCATGTTTCCCGGTTTCCCGGTTTTTCTGTTTTTTTTTTTTTTTAATAGCTCGACCATGTTTGGCGGGAGCTCAAAATCAGGCTTCAATATTATGTCATGTACAAACAAAGGATTGTGAACGCAAACGTACTTTTTTTAATTATTCCCCCTTTGCATTTCTTTTTCGCGAAATTATAATGGTAGGGCAACAGAGATAGGGTTGGCGGTACAAGCTATTCTGCCTCAAATCCAATTAGTCCTAATAGCATGCACCACTCGTTTGATAACACATTTGACGTGGGGCTTCACAGTAAGGCAGTTCCATTGCAAAGATGATTAAGAAATCCTTGCAACGCAAGCATACGGATAGGTTTTCCTATGATGTTCGCAATTTTCACAGGAATCAGTTCTAAGAACAGCCTCTGTCGGGAGTACGTTGTGTTGGACTGACTCGTGTCGGAATTAAAAGAAGTGAGTCCTAACAATGCCTCCAAAATTCAAAACAACAAAAAACGTCAAAGGGGATTTGCTGGAGTGTTCTTCTTTGGGAAGAGGGTTTTTATTCACTGCTCCGTCTATTCATCTTTTGCTGATATTGTTTGTGTGGGGAGGCTGAGCATTCCGGCGTGTAAGCATCTGGGGCTGAAGTTAATCCTTTCTTATCGCTATATGTCAGCGATTGCATTTTTCAAATGCATCCTGTATGAAGCAGTCCCAGCTCAAATTCTCACGATTCCTTCGTTTTATCAATAATCTTGTTTTTAGCAGACGGACTATCCTTTGTATGGGTCGCAAGAACTCTGTTTGCCAAGATAGCATTCAAATGGCTGGTGTATGTTGTAGGATGTTATTCACATGGTACATTATGTATGATCAGAGGTCGTGAAGCATATGAAGACATGCGCAATATAACTCTACAGAATAGAAACTTACGAGTACTTCAAGTGGAACACCTCTTACTAGCATCTTAGAGATTCACAACTTGCAACCCTTTTGTCGACTTTTCATGTCGTACAGCTTTTATTCGTCAGAAACCTTTGCAAATTTGGACTCAGTGATCTGGGATCATCGGCCTTGGATCGTGAAAGTTGACTAGGATGCATCACTTTCGCAAATATTAACACAAAATTTAGGATCCGCCATCCGTCTATGGATGTTTTGTTTTTCTGTTAGGAGAACCCATTCAGTCAACGAACTAGTCCATTGAACTTGTTATATGTCACTTGTGCTGCACAGTGTCGTCATCATTTTCAAACCAAGTGTCACAGGATGTTGGTTATTTATGCCAAGCACAAGTGGGACGGAAAGAAAGTCTTCCGATTATACTCCACGGTGTTCTGCCGCTGCAATTCCGAAATGCTCTCCCTTGTCTCTCGTCGGGTTTCTTTGCGTTCGGTGTCGAGTTCTTCAATCAACTCATGGCGGAGCATCTCTCGGAGTTGGCTATCTTCTCGTAGTTTCATAGCGCGTCCTACGTGTTTGTACTAGGTTTTGGGGTTCTCCAACGACATTAATATCAGCAGCCGGTTAATCCGCTCTACCTGGCAATTTCTAGCATTCCCGTTGCTATCACCAAATGAATAATTTCTTCCGCTTCACAAAATTCTTTGAACACTTTGGACGTGAATACAGCATTCACTTCGATCTGAAATAATTCGATTCGGATTCCCATATGTCTCTGATTGCTTCTTCAAACGATCCTTAACTTCTTCGCTGGTCGTAGGTACTCTTAGTGGGTTAAAGGCGCACGCAATTCGCAAATGCGGCCACAACCATCCCGGCATGATTGTACAGGATATGTCTGCTATGGAAGATCTTCCCTGTCGATCGGCGATAGGAACCCTTCTTGCTTCCCCGCTTTCTTCTATGTTAACGTGCATTCAATGCAGCTGCTAACTATCATCTTCACTTTCCTCGATACTTGAAAAATAAAATAGTTCTCGGATACGAGATCTATTTTGTTCGGTCTGAAGTGTCCATTTAAATCACCTCTTTCTCCATGGTAGTTGGTATAGCGACCCACTCCTTGGTGGGTTCTTGTACAGCACGTCATTCTTTAAGAATCAGTCGCGGTATGTTAAGTACCGGCGCCTTCATGAGAGCATTCTTCAACAACTCGAATGACATTTGCTGATCTGTCTCCATCTTGAAAATAGTTTAAATTTTCAGATGATCAGGAATAAATTTTCTAAAATACGTTGCTAGATCCAAGAAGCTCTGGAGTGACCGTGGGTGGTTTCAACGTTCCATATTCAATGGTGCATCCAGGAAAGTTGATCTTCTTTAGAATTGGCACTCGCTCCATTTTATTTGAGGATCATTTGCAGTTTCCTTATCTAGCACCAGTTTAAGTCTGTCGACGGCCGCTTTGTAATCATCCGTCCACTGCTAGAAACTGTTCGTTCATATACGTCACAATGACACCATCGCCGATTAGTTTTTTGACAACGTAGTTTATAAATCGTATAAAAGCGGCTGGAGAATTGCAAATGCCAAAACGAACTTTGAGAAACTCAAATTGGCCATTACGAGTTACAAAAGAGGTGTATTTTCTTCATACTGGTTCCACCGGCACATGAAAAAATCCATTGAATTTTCAAGTTCATATCGGAGGGATGGCAGACTAGAGGAAGACCTCGACTCAGATGGTGAGCGTAAATGGAAAAGGACCTCAAACAATTCGAACTGCATAACAGATGGAAGGTAGCTTACGATTTACCTGGATGCAGAGCCTTGTTAATTGAAGGCTATATGCTCAACTATGATAGGCGAAATTAAACTGAACCTGTTTCTCACAACAGGTGACGAAAAGTGGACGAAAAGTTACTTGAAATGGACAAGTTGCCCATAATAGGATTTTGAAAACGGTTGTCCATCAGTCAAGTCAAGTTGCCATTTTGTTTCTGCTTTGTGCGAGGACAACCCAGAATTTTACCAAATATTTTCGACCCACTTCTCAAAAATACGCACATAAAGAAAACCACTAAGGCGGAATGTCGATTAGCTCTGATTTTACTGTAAGTTTGATTGTACAGCTGTTTAATTAAATTTAATTTGGTTGTTTGTATTTAATGACTATTTGTCTCAAGATACATTGTGTTGGAAAGAGCAGAAATAATCCAGGAAGCCCTGTTTCCTATCTATGTGTCTCAGCCTGTTACCAAACGCACATCGGAGCGGTCTTTTAAAATACATGGAATATGCCAAACTGTGTTGGAGCATTTGATGGGAAACTTTAATATGTCCACCCAACAGTAGAAGCCAATACTTTTTCTATGAAAATCATTTTAGCACAGTTTTGAAAAGTAGAAGCCGGTCTCAGCTAGATGCCACGGACTCAAACGCCGAACTGAAGTCTGGAGACCAACAAAGGAATATAGGAGTAGAGTTGCAGTTGAGGCTGAAACCGTATAACAGCGATCGCAAGCTAAATACCGCTATCAGGTAGAATAAATCTTTCAACCTGGACTATGTAGATCAACAATTCCGTCCACCCGACGTGAACGCAGTCAAAATAGCCATATCTAAGCTTAGGCCCAATAATTCTGTTGGAGTGGACGGTCTGACTGTTGCGCTCTTCAAAGCGGCAGGCGATAACTTAATAAGAAGCATACACCAACTCATCTGTAAAATATGGTCCGACGAAAGTATGCCCTACGAATGGAACCTCATCATTGTTTCTTCGATTCTCACGAAAGGAGACCCTACAAATTGCACCAAATACGTTATTGTGTGAATATTGTGTGAATGCTAAATGCCGTTCGTCAACAATCTGACTGGCCCATATCAGTGTGGCTTTAGGCCAGAAAAGTTCACCATCGACCAAATAACCACACTACGCCAGATCCTGGAAAAAAACCCAAGGGCTCCAAATCGATACACTACACTCATTCTTCGATTTTAGAGAAAAGCTATACAGAGCAATGTCGGCATCCCTGCCAAACTCATCTATCTGTATGATGATGTAGAACGCACGCTGCTCCATCAAGGCCTGTAAAAAACTCACCCAGGCCTTTAATGTCAAAAAAAGACAACGATGCACTGTCATGTCTTTAACATCATTCTTGAAAAAATAGTGCAAAACTCACACGCCAACACAAGAGACACATTCTTTCAAAAGTCCGTCCAATTACTCGCATACGCCGACGATATTTAAATAATCGGAAGAAAGCAGCGTAATGCAGTGCGCTTTCGTGAATAATGAGGCGAAAGCGGCAAAGATGGGTTTAACCGTCAATGAGCGCAAGACTAAAAATATGCTGTCAATAAGAAAGGTCACCCAACACCGACATCTCGAACAGGACGTCAACCTCGACAGCTATAACTTTGACCTAGTTAAGGACTTTGTCTACATAGGCTCCGCTATTAATTCATACAACGACACCAGCGCTGATATCAAGAAGGCAATTGACTAGAAAAACCACTGTCTATGTAATACCCTAATAATTCCAATCCTTTCCTATGGTTCAGAGTCATGGACTTTATCAAAAACGGATGAGGTTGCTCGTGGCTGTTTTGAGAGAAAAACTCTTCTGGAGGAGGAAATGCAACAACGAACTATACAGCGACACCGACTTAGCCAGAACAGTAACGATCGAACGACTGAGTTGGCTGGGACATGTTGAGCGTATGGACATCAATGTTCGGCCCGAAAAGTCTTCGAAACCTCTTCCGAGGGACAGCGCAGTAGAAGAAGAATACGACTCAGGTGGCGCACGCAACTAAAAAGGCACCTCTTGTGTGAAAGGCTGGAGATACTTGTTGGTTGAAGCCTAGGTTCAGTAAAGAAATAAACTTACTTCTCTCCAAAGAAACTACAGCTTTTTGAAAATCCAAATTGCAAAAAGCTCCTTAGCTGTAAAATTTTCGTACGAAATGCAATCCCGGTCGCACTTTTAGTACGCAAGCAAAAGTGATCGAAAACTCGACAAAACTGAGCAATTATGGATGCAGGATAGAAATCACTTTTATTCTGACATTTCCGAATGTACATACACGTACGGATCTTTTCGCCTATTACGGCACTGCCTTAAGCCGATCACGGACCCTAACGTCATCTGAAGTAAGAGGCAATCATCTGCAACTCTGCAAGAATATCAGACATGAATAGGCATAGTACGACTCGATCTGTAAAGAAACTGTAAGGAATATTTTTTCGGTATTACAAGGCCAAACCGACAGAAAAAAACCGAAAGATGTTCAAACGAGCCAGGAATGACTGCAACGTCTTTCTTAAGCGTGTGAAATTTCAATCCGACCAAAAATACTACAGTGTCTCAAAGTAGCAACAAGTTTTGATCGTTCATCAAAAATATTAGAAATTCTGCCTCATCCACCATCCCAACGCTCACTTGTAATGACATTCCAGCTCTCAGCTTCTGGGACAAGGCCCATCTGCTTGCTGCACACTTTAAGGCAAACTCAACACTCCCAGATTGTGACTTGTCTCCGCGTCGAATCTTCAATGGGATCAATCCACTTTCGCACTCATGTAGTAGCAAGAGTTCTTAAAGAGCGTAACATTCACAAATCCGCTGGTGCAGATGGTATATGCCCCTCCTTCTGAAGAGGTATTCTTTCACTCTGGCAAAACCATTTTCATCAATCAGACTCTTTCCAAGCATCCCGTCCCTAAAAAAAGCGAATCTTCTTCTCTCTCCTCCTACAGACCTACTGTACTTACGACCCATTCTTTCCAAGGTCATGGAAACGCTGATAAACTGCCAGCTCATGATATACGAGTATCGCAAAACACAAAAACTCACCAATAACTGGCAGTATGATATTCGTGGCAACAGGTCCACTGGTGATCTGATGGCATGTCTCATCGAAAAATGGGACCAAAGCGTACATCAATCTGGCGAAAACAAGATATTTGCACTTGATATTTTTAAGGCATTTGAAAGAGTTCGGCATCAGGCTCTTTGGTCAAAAATGCTTGCCTTTGGCATCGACGACTCCTTTCTTCATTGGATTAGAAATTACCTTTCGGAATGTTCAATTCAAATACCCAGCCATTCTTCGTATGTGTGTTCATGGAAACTTACGTTCGAATGGCTGCTAAATGTCTAGGTTTCGTCAAACGATGTAAGACATACTTTTCCCTCTAATCTGGCCTCAATATATAAGCCAATTTTCCAACAAAAAATGTCCACATTGCCAACATCTGGTTAAGTGCTCCGAAAACATCTCTGCACCCACTACATACGATTCAAAACCGTGCTATAAAACTCATGCTAATAACACTCAAACAACGGACATCCTCCAACACCGATTATTGCCTCATATCTCACATTGTTTTGTCGCTATTTTCGCCATCAGTGCTATTGTGAAATTGCCAGTGGCATTTCGCCCCTTCAAACATTCTACCGTAAAACCCGTCTCGCTATGAATGCTCATCAGTATACCCTCAAGCCCTCTTCCGAACGTACTCTGAAATATCGTAATGCGTTCCTAAACAGTACAACTCACTTATGAAATACCCTGCCGAACACTCCATTTCAAGTCAACAGACAGTTAAAAACAACATACATCGGTACCTCACTTTCTTACCTCCCTTATTTTCCTTCGTCCGAGTTGTGAGCAAGCATTTTAAGGGTACTAATAACCCCTTGAGTCTTCACATCCATCACGGAGAGACAATACGGTTAAAAAGATTCCGCTTTACGTTGCATGCTCAACTCATTTAACTTGACGTGCACAATTGAGGACGATTATCAGACATATTTGACATAGGCCCCAAACAAAGGCCGAACTTCTTTTCTCAGGATCTATAGCGACATTTAGAGTAAATATATTTTTTTTTTTCAAAAAAGATGGTCTTATGTGTTGTGGAAACACATGCTCAACACTACAAGCATTTCAGACATGAATCTGATGGTGGCCTTTTCAGTATTAGTGTTGTTTGTTTGTTCGATTTTGTACCGCACAATTGAAAATGCATTCGCCATTTTACAAGCAACTTTATTTATCAAAGCATTGTAGAAGTGCTTCCTTGGTTTGCTGCCGACGTTTTTCAAGCTCAAATGAGTATTCCTTGAAAGTCGTTATTTTGGCTGATAAGAAAGCCTTCAGAGGCCGAAATCAGGTCCTCTCCAAAGCCATTCATTCATCCGATTCACTAGTTTAACTGGTTTTGTATATCTGTATCTGTTTCCTAAAGCATCATTGTTTAATCGATTCTTGGCTTCTTCAACCAAAGCACTTTATCGATCTCCTTGAAGCCTAATTTCTGAAACATGCTAAGAGAAGCGTTATTAACAACAACAATTGGTGTTGTTATTTCAATTCCTAGCTCTGCAAAGTTCTTAGACAGAATACGGGTCAGAAGACTGCCGTAACCCTTGCGTTTATGACTTTCCTTGACTTGAAGCAGTCCCAAACATCCAACCGGTTGTTGCAAGCACCAGGCTACTAGCTCTCCATCTTCGGTATAGGCTCCAATATTTGGATTGTACGCAATTAAGCGGCTCACATATTTCTCAGATCCTGGATGACGATGGGGCCATACACTATTGATAGTGTCGACATCTTCTTGACGAAGTGGTGAAAGAGTTATCCCCTCTGGTGGTCTAGTTTTTAAAAAAAAAAAAAACTCTTTTATAAGAAATTGAATTTGGATTGGAATCATCATTTACTTACTCAGTGTCAAATTTCAAAGCCTCCTCTCGTGAAATACCGTACCAAAAAAGGTCGATGTAATCCTTTGGGGTTGTTGTAAGTCCCAGTTGGCTGAAGTAAGTCAGTAATAAGGGGTTAAACCGGTCAGGGTAAGAACTGAAGTAGTACGCCGACTTTTTGTCAAGACAGTTGATGGCGTCGAAAAGGCGATCGTATGACTCATTTAAAGTGTTGAATAAGATGTAGTATCCATTCTCCTGGAAAAAAAAAGTAGAAGAAATTCAGTCATTCCAAGGTCTTGATGTCAGGCCAAGGACAAGCCTTGCGTTACATTAAAAAATCTACCCGACTGATCTCCTTACGAGTATGTCACCATTTATGGAACCAATAAACATTCTGATAACCACCTACCTAGTCATGTTTGTTGATACGGGATCTTTGTAAACAACGTATAAAGGGCAGGCACATGGGGCTAATCAGCCCTTGTGTGAGATACTCCTTGATACGCAACTCAGAGATAAGGTTACTTATCTATGAGCTACGGAGGAAATTCTATTGCTTTCACGCGTGGTAACTACATAAATAGGAAAAACAGAACATAAAAGGCATAACGGCTTTATGGTGTAGGTACTCGTACTTCCAACCGTATCTGATGTTAGATAACCGACCTTGCACGAAAAAATGATGCAGGCCTCAACTTGACTACAGATGATAATACAGTAAATGACGTAACATATTATAGCCCAGGATTTCGCAAGTCAGTTAGAAGATTATTTGCTCCATTTTTTCAGTTGAAGACAAGTTGCAGACTTCCTAAGCTAGATAAGATTTTAATATCAATCAGGGACACAAATATAAATGGAAAACGGAGGGTGCCCAAAAAAAAAAACATCGCTAGCTTGACTTTTTAAATCAAATAAGACTGTAGAGCTGCAATGGTCCACAGCACTGTCTTGCTCTTATTAAGAAAACCAATGTTGTGCTAAATCGGCATCATGACTGCTCTCATATCGTTAAACCACCAAATTCTGTAATACCAACCAAATAGGTTATCCCCTATATTGCAAATAGCCTATAGCATAGTCGTCGGCAGTCTATTTAGGCCAAATTCTGACATAAGTTCAGCTGGCTTTCATTTGGCAGGCATTATACATCTAAGCAAGTTGACTGCTCAATAATAACTTGGTGCCACAAAGACTGCATAGTGGTAGTCCGAAACAAACACAGTACTATTGAGTGCTATTGAGTTTCATACCTGCACGTGAAGACTGATCAATTTCCTCTCTTCAAAACTATGTACTGCAATAGTAAGGAGTTGACCACTGATCATGGTTGCAAGCTACTCCAAGTGAAAAGTAGCATAGCAGTCTGGTAACTACTGGTCAACTCCATAGTTAAAACAATCACAGTGGGAGCAAGCTGTTGATCTATCGATTATGTGCCGATGTTCAGGATAAAAATTACATTTCTGAGATCTGACAAACTGATCAGGTCTGACAGAATCCCAGGTGATGGCACTCGCATGTGGAAAATAAAGAAAAGAATGCATTTTTCCAGATGATTCTAAAGGGAAAGGGGACTAAAAGCATAAAAAAAAATGGCACTATCTACTTCCCACCTTAACGCTTAAGTAGCTCCAATTCAAGACGAGATAGCTCTGCGATTTCCAAAAATTTCATCGAACTGCATCGGAGCAACCGAATAAAAGCTAAAGTAATACCGTGAAAAGACGAGACGGGTCCAATATCGATTGGGGTTCAGCTCTACGGGATCGTTGATCGCGAATTTGAATGAGCGTTTTTCCAAAGCACAGCTGTGAATATTCACCAGATAGTCATCGGCAGAGGTATTTAGGTGGATTGCAATGATTACTATTAGGCTTAGTAGAAGTAGCATCTTCCGAGAGATGACGGTTCTCTAAATAATGTAAAAGAGCCTCTAAAGCCGAAAATCTTGCACCTCTGCTAATAAGACCCACTTAACGCCTCCTCGTGGCGCCATCTGGGAATCTATCCGGAGATTGCGAAGTGAAGAGGATATATAGCGAGCTTCCTGAGCTACAAATCAGATCAAGTGTCTAAAAACCAAAGAGTACAACTCAAGAGTTCCACAGAATTAATGGAGAACAACAGAAAATCATCGCCGCCTATGCAATACTACCGAGTCCAGAAAGGTTGTAAATTATGGTACAATGGACGTAACGATTCGGACTTTTAGATTTGAGGGCTGACGTTTGTACTAGTTAGCCTTAAGGCTAATGCTGAAAATATCCGTACAGGCCTCAAAGGCGTTCTATCTACCAACCGATGAAGGATTCCATGGAAATGATCAAAGCGCTCTACGAACTACCAGCGATTGAGATGCACAAGACAAGGCCAAGAAAGTCATTCGACAAAATAATGCATCACAGATTTCGCCAGGACTAAAAACTATAGCGGACCCCCAAAAAAGACCGAAAAGAACGAGGGGACCCTAGACTCGAAACAGAAGCAAAAGCCACCTCCAGTTGATGGGAAAAAAGCCTCGCAACAAAGAGGCCACGGAGAAAGAGGAAAACATTGCAAAAGGTCATAAAGCCAAGCCCACAAAGACCGACAAACCGGCCACAACTTACGAAAACAACGCTTGACCAAAAGTAGTGGAAAAAAAAGGAAACAAGGCAAGAAGTAAGGGCCCACCAAGAAGAACACGCCACCCAACGCAATTGTGCTGACAGCGAAGGGAAAACTTTGCAGAAATACTCCGAAATGTTAACCCAGTCCCAAAACTCAGCGTTCTCGGTGAACTGGTTACGAATATCAGAAGATCCCAGAAAAGGGACCTGTTTATGCAACTGGAAGAGACAGAGGTGAAAACCTTGGCAACAATGTGGAGATTACTCTGGAAATAAAGAATATAGACGAGACCACGTCTGTAAATCAAGCCAAACAGCAATTCCAGCCCAATGAAATAGACAATACAGACACAATTAGCCTGAGAAACGCCTATGACACACCCAAGCCAAGTAGAATCAAAATTAGAAGGGCAAACGGCCGCGTGCGGGAACAAAGAACCCTAACCACATGTTTCAGACGTCTTGAATTTGGCCATACTCTACAGCTCCAAGCAATGTAGAAAATTTTTGGAAAAAAGGCAGATAGACAAAGATTGCAACAAAGACTCGCTTTGTTTCTTCTGCAAGAAGGACAACCCGGAGAAGGCTAGGCATGTAGCCGGTATGAGCAAATGTCATAATAGCAAAAGCGGTGGTTGACAGCGAAGACGAACATTAGAAATGCCTTAACTCAGCAAATTGTTAATTTATAAGAATGGATGCACCATACTACAATACTTTCAAAAGATTGTATCCAGCTACTTCACCGATAAAAGATTAAGATACAAAGCCGACGACGAATGTACTATAAAATCTCCGTGGGAGCTCCATAAGAATATCATATGCGACGGAGTTCTGCAATTAACACTGCCACCAGGAGTAAAAATAATTTGATTCGCTTGCGACACCGACATTGTAACTGCTGCAAAGAATATTTGAGGCATAGGGTCAACTACGAACGATGCAATGAACCTTATCAACGACTGGCTACTATCCGCCGATCAAGAATAAGCAGATCACGAAATGGAAGCTGTCCTAATAACCAGTGGGAAAAATGTGCATTACGTGGACATAAGAGTATTAAGTCAAACCGTCAGACCAAAAGACTCTACGAGTAATACTCGAATATAGGCTAAGCTTTATGCCTCACATCGACTATTTGGGAGGAGGACCCAGATACGCTAGAAGAATAGAATCACTCCAAGTTAGTAAATTGAGCTTTGTTATACGCTGCCCCCAGTTTAGGTGGGGGTCCTAATGACAAAGTGACAAAAGAAGCAAGGGGAAAGTTATCATTAACGAGTGCATTAAGGGTAATCAGTGGCTTTCGGACGAAACAGCTTTTTGTCAATAACGTGATGGTTGTCATCGATATCCTTGTGGACGAGATGCAGAGAGTCAATAACAGGAGAACTTCTAAATAGTAACCAAACGCGATAGTAATCAAAAGGACCTACAGATGATCTACCACCTTACACAGCTCCTGTCTAGTCACGGTGGCTATAAGAAATATCTATTCGGGCACGATAGGTCCCTTTTTGCCCAGATTGCCCAAATCAGGAGGAAGTCATAGAGTATACAGTATTCCACAGCATATGTTTCCTAAGGTGTAGAACTGACGTACCAAGTTCACAGATAATAATAGAGCAAATGCTGCGGTCGGAAGAAAATTAGATTAAAGGATTTGCACATTCATAATAAACGGGCTAAACGATCTGCGGAAGGTCGAAAAAATAAGACCCGCATATACAGCAAATATAGGAGACATAGCGTAGATTGATTACCAGCCCCGCGAAGTAATACTTAAAGGCAGTCCCGCCATTAAAAAGGTCGAAGTTTGTTTTGTGTGGTTTAGTACGTAGGCACATTCCTCGAATCATGCCATCAGGTTTACGAATCGTGCATGGTGGTAGCTCGGGCTACTAGTACCTTTGAAAAGTACACATCCTTTGACGCAAAAATCCAAATAGGTATTGAAACCCACTGTAGCTATAAGTGACCAAGTTATCACGGGCGAATTTGATGGCGTGCTGAGGGCGTAAATGTGTTCCATCAAGTGAGCACAAATAATAGCATAGATAATGCAGGGCCAAAAGAGTCGAACAAGAAGCCTATGACTTTCAGAGCGATGTATTAAGTAAAGGTTTTCTATTGTTTTTTTTCGAAAGCTCCAAAGCAGACTATGGTAGAACTGCATTTGAAAACGCTTCTTCTCAAGTGACTGCAAGCGACGTTATTCACGTAACAAAGTAATTCAATGGGCAATGACTCCTTACCTAACATATCTATGAACTACGCTGACGAGATCTTCCAGCTGTCCAGCGAAGCCACGAACCTTCATTAGTTGATCCATAGCTCAGAATATTCGACCCGCAGATTAAAACCTAAAACGAATGCCGAAAGACCGAACTTTCTACTGTTGTATAGGTCAATAGTTTCCTTTATATTTCCAGTATCGTTTCAGCCGTCCGCAACTCAAAACTTGATTTGGGAAGCCGAATAGGTAACGAAAAATCTGCGTTGGTATTCTATCTGAACTCTGAAAAAGCAACGATTACAAAACAACCTGCAACTGTTTCGCTTTAGCTTCAGTATGTGTAGGTCTTTGAAAGGAACCGTGTTGCAGTGACACAAAAGCTACACGTAAACGGATTCATATGCAACATTCAAGCAACCAAATCCATGTAAAAAGAGGACAGAAATTTAACAGCAGGACTCTATGGTTATGGAACTTGTAATAGATCGGTCGCATCTGGAAAACAATTTAATTAACAAATAAGTCTTGCAATGCGATACGCCTAAAATCGCAGGAAAGTAAGCGGGTCCTCCTAGCTGGATGATTTAGAGAGCCAGTAGATGTTGGTGAGGACACATTCCCAAAGTAAAGTTACCAATTTAAATATTCTGTTGGCTACCGACATATACATGGAAAAACTATTTATTCACTAAAAGCCTACTTCAATGCCAAATCGATATTGCTTCGTAAGTAATCAGAACTGCGTGTTGGATGAGCAGCTCCTTAAAGATGTAGATCATGAGCCCATAGGCATTAGTATATGAAGCAAGAGGTTCCAATAGTTGGGACATTTCATACGCCAGGACTACAAATCCATGTCAAAGACAGGGGCATACTAAGCAAAATTGTAGCACGACACATTCCTTGCCTGAAAGGCTTTCAGGATGAGCTGTGCAAAACGAACCTCCTCCTCAAGAAGTAGCACGACTTTAGTTGAAAGTTATTCTATAGACTTTTAGTGTATGGTGAACTTTTTTACCAACAAATAAAACTATATGTCTGCAAAGGTATGTATTCCCCAATTTACGAATCGAACTCCAGAATCACCATTTCCTGGATGCTTCTATGAGCTTTTTTGTGTTTTGAAATGTACAACTCCTTATTGAGATCCACTAGGACAAAAAATATCCTTAGCCACAATTTAGAATAATCATTTTCTCTATGGTGATTTCCCTTTAGGAAAGAAGACTGCTGCGATTAGTAAAGATACATTATTTCATCTTCCCTCGGAAGGCACCGGAAGATCGTGAGGACTTCAATGATCAGGCATGAAGGCAACCTCCTATAAAGGGCAGCAATGATAAACTCGTTAATTGGTTCACATTTAAAAATATTCTAACAAAGGAACGACTCACTGAAAGATTTTCGGAAATAAATTTCAATACTCTACGCACCTTGGAAATACTCTACCAATACGATGCACCATCTGCCAGAAGGAACTGCCTCTAAACAGAAATCTTCCCCTGGGATATCAAATTTCACTAATTGATCCGCGGAGGCTGCTTCTTTTCTATATTTTGAAGAACTGCAATCTAAGGTGTATTTCTCTGGCAAGATTCGTTGCATATGATCGAAAAGTATAGCCACAAAGTCTAAGGCCAAACAATTCGTTCATCAAAAATAATCTGTCTCATAAGGCACTCTTTAGGTGTGTAGTTGGTGCTGCACATGTAACTATGCAACAACTTATAGAAGTCCTTCAAGTATTTTTCGCCAGCACACTTTAGTATTCTACACCTGTAGCACTCTAAACATCGATAAGGTCGTTAGTTCATCTATACCAATATATGCATTTTAATAACGTGAATACCGATACTATGACGACTTATATGATGAAGCCAGTTCAAATGAAGCCAAATTTTAAATTCTGTCTTCCTTTCCCGGCATTGCAGTATGATAAATGATTGACAGATGCAACAGAACATCAGTAACCTCAACTCCATCAACACAACGCCACTTGACCTGGCTTACACTTGACTTACTTGAAATAAAAATGTCCCATCACTCCAATCACCGTTTAAGGAATAGAACTTGGCAAAATCAATCGCAGGGTCCCTTTCCAACCAATTGATGTAATTCTGGATCAGGTTGTATGCACCGCTCTCGGTCTTCCGATGACTGTAGAGGTCGCGAAGTTTTGGCCAGTCGCCTAAAGGAATTTCAACGAGTCGATTTTCTTTCATTTTTTTTTCAGCAGTAATCGATCTTTAAGTCGCGATATATGGAGACAATATTGTGAAATGCGAATAACACCACGGAACCCTAGCTTTGAACAGAATAAATTGAGAACGCGCCAATTTATACTAGCGATGGACAGGGTTGCTGCTGTAATACAAATGTATAAAATTGTTGAACGACTTTTTTAATTTTACCAAATTAATACTGTACTCGTAGCAGTTTATTGGCTTGGATCTTTTCAGTCATTTATTATACCTTTTATTATACCTTTTCGGTATGATAGTATCGCTTTAAGAGTCAATGATGTAAGCTAATTTAATACAGGCGTACTTAATAAAAAGACAAACATACATAGTTTTGAAAAATCAGACAAAATGAAGTCGGATCTGGAGCATAAAAATAGCACATATCTTTTTTTTCGTAAATAATAATGCAAATAATGTCTGAATGCTTCCTTCTTTGACATTTGTGAAGTAGACACATGTGCAATACAATTAACGCAAGACTTGAACCCAGCAGACCATAATCAAAGCGGAACTTCCGTCAATTGGTTGCTAGAACATGGTGCTCGTTTTTCACGCAAAATCATCATTTCACATTGGATGGGTTCGTCAACAAACAAAATTGTCGCATCTGGAGTGAATATTTTCAGAAAAATCATTACGTCCACAAAAATGCATTGTTTGGTGTGGTTTTTGGGCTGATGCAATCACGAGCGCTATAGACAATTGCTTGAAGATTTTTTGTAGCCTGAAATTATAGAAATAGACGCACACACGAGGTAGTAATAGACTCACACAACACGTGCAAACATTGAGCTATTGCGGTCTAAGTTTTCAGGGTGATTAATGGTGACATAAACTCCTAGATTATGCAATTAAACATCACTAGGTTACTTTATTTTGGGTTTTTTTTTTTTTTTTGAGAAGTGAAGTCTATGTGGATAAGCCAAAAAAATTTAACAGCTGAAAGACAACATTCGGCCCGAAATTGATGAACTTTGTGTTGTAATGTGTGAGTCCTTTCAAATTTTGATGTTCATATGAGAGCTTGTAGACGTGCTCGTGGTGGACATTTAAATGATGTTATTTTTCACACGTACATAATTCTTAAGAGTCAGGAGATTTTCACAACTGTGCCAACTATATAGGCATCCTCCACATCACATACAACATCTTATCTGCTATATTGTGTGAACGTCTGAAATCCTTCGTCAACAACCTGATTAGCCCCTATCTGCGGGAATAAATCTTCACACTCCGGCAGATTCTGGAAAAACTCAACAAGTTCAAATCGAAACCCAACATCTTTTCATAGATTTTAAGGGCGCATATGACAGCATTTATAGGGATGAGCTATATGGCGTCATGTCTAGTTTTGGCATCCCTGCTAAGCTCAACCTTCTGTGCAGAATGACGACGGGGAACGACCGCTGCTCTGTCAAGGTCGATAACGACTTAACCGAGACCTTTAATCCAAAAAAAATTTTGGAAAAAACAAAACAAAAACAGGAGGCACAATCCTATGATATTGACCTAATCGACTGAACTCAGCGGCCAGCCACTGGTACGTTCGCTAGTATTAAAACAGCAACTGCCAAGATGGGTTTAGCGTCAATGAGGGCAAAACCAACTGTATGCCGTCAACAAGAAGTGACACACAACATAGACCAACTGAAGAGAACACCGCAGTCGACAGCTTCAATTTCGAGGTAGTAATGGACTTGGTATACCTCGGCGATGATATATATTCCCAGCAAAAGTATAACCAAGAATCACTTGTGCAAATCGCTGTTTCTTTTGACTTAAGAAGCAATTAAAAACTAAGGCACTATCTCGAAAAACTAAGGCAACCCAGTTCTACTTTACGACTCTGAAGCATAGACTCCATTCATTTCATTCTCAGGCGTTTCGAGAAACAAATTCTCGAAAAATAAAGGTAGCAGATTAAACGACAAACTATACAAATTGTACAGCGATGTCCACCTAACGCCTGATATGGCGTGGACATGTAGAGCGAATGGACGTCAATGTTCCGGCCGGCAGAGTCTTCGAATCTATCACAGAGGAACAACGCAGTAGAGGAAAACCTTACCCTAAGTGACAGAAAAAAAAGAAGGGAACCTCAATCGACTCGGAGTGCGCAGCTGGAAGCATTTAGCTAAGGCTCTGGCTAAATGGAGAGGCTCATTAGTTGTGACCCAGGTTCACCCCACCTAAACGAAACGAATCGAAGACTTTGGAAGAATTCGCAAAAGAGCTTAACTCGTAACTATAATCCTCGTAAACGCCTACGGTCAGAAGGATAGAGGAGAAGGACAAACTTCCCAATTACTGTTTTAACGAGCTCCTTGATAAAACCAATGTCCAAAATATGACGTAAAAATCGCCCTTGGCGACTTTAATGGCAAGCTAGGTAATGAAGGGCATCATTCTTGGTATGGTCGGATCATGCTTATTATTCTAGTCATAACATGCCCTCTACAACTTGATATCCATGAAGGGAGCTGAATGATTCCCGATCAACAAACCGTCAGCTCTCTTGATCATATTATAATCGACGCAGGGCAATCCTCCAGTGTTTTGGATATCCGAACTTTCCTCGCAGCTAACGAGCAGGAAAAAAGGGAAGAACATTAGCTTCTTAGAAGAAAAAAAAAAGAGCATGAGAAGCGCTAGATCAAGGCCTTACCTACAAGAAGAATAAACTTCGGAAAATATACCAAAACATAAGGCTAACACGTCAAAGCTGTAAAGGCCGAAAGAAATATATAAAATAAATCTCATATCAGAAGCACAGTTGGTGATGACGAACAACATCCTACCGTCAAACAGAATGAACCATTCAACTTGGACGATAACAGACATCATTTCCATCCTGGAAGTTAAGCCCAGCTGTTTAAAGTAGCAGGTGATGATTGGTTATGGCGCATACATACACTCGACTCTAAATTCTGGCTCGGCGAATGGAACCTCAGCATTGTTTGTCTGATCATAACCAATGGAGGGAATCTAAACCTCGCCAACTACAAGGAAATAAGTCAACTCAACATCACATATAAAATAATCTCTACTATCTTATGAGAATGCCTAGGACCTTTCGGCAACAGTGTGATTTTAGGCTCGGAAGGACCACCATAGAAAAACTTTACACATTACGCCAGATCTTGGGAAAAACCCAGGAGTTCCAAATCGGTATACTCCACCTCTTCATTCAAAGCCGGATATCACAGCGTCTATAAGTACGAACTCTTCAGGGCTGTGTTTAGTTTTGACATCCCTGCCAAGTTGGACTATGCACGATGACGATGGAGAATATATGCTGCGCCCTCATGGTTGGTAATGACAAAACCGAAACCTTCAACATCAGAAAAAAAATTGAATAAGGTGATCCGTTGTCAATTGATTTTTCTAACGTCCTTCTTGAAAGAATTGTCTGAAAAGTGAATGAAGCGTCAGCGATCATTGAAGCATAAGCGGTAAAGATGGGCTTAGCCGTCAACGAAGTTTCATATATCACTCTTACTAATCGCTGTTTCTTTAGGCTTCAAGTGAAATTGAGTAGTAAAACCCATCTCGAGCAACCAAGAGGACATTGTACAACACACTTATCATCCCAGTCCTGCTTTTCGGCTCAGAATCTTGAACACTGACAAAAGCGGATGAAAATGTCGCCTGAAGGTTTCGAATGAAAAGTTGTTTGAGCAATTTTCAGTCCCATTTGCATCAATGGAGAATGGAGGAAATTTACGAGTCGCACAGCTATGCCGACTTTGTCCGAAAAACTCGGGTTACCCGGCTTAGATTGCTACGTCACATAGAACGCATAAACACCTCAGCGTTTTGACCTGTAAAGATTTTTGATCCAGCTCAGAGGGGCTACGCAGAGGTCGGCGTATCTTAGGTGGTGCACACAAGTGGATGGGGACATCAGCCAACTAGAGGCAGCAGGCAGAAAACCACTGGAGAGGCATGCTAGCTGAGCCTCTGGCCCACCCTGGACTGTTGCGACATCTAAGTAAGTAAGTAAGTAAGTAAACTATCTATGGAAATGGAAGGCAAAATCGAAATGAGGCCTCTTGTTTGAAGACCCTGAATATGCAAATGTAGGACTATTGGTGATTGATTTTTAGGTATTTTTGAAATTCTGCCTCATTTGGTTTAAGTGAACGAACTGTTCTCTATTTTTAAAATGTGCTCTCTATCTGTTCAAGTCTGTTGTCAATTGGCAAAGTTTGAGGGAATTCGCAAATTGTTTGGATTAATTAACGATCGCGCTTTTTACTCAAGCAGTGATAAGCGATAGTTTCACTTTTTATGAATTATTTATTCAATAAAGTATCTTCTGTCTTTAGACAAAGAACATTCTTATCAGCATGTTTATAAGTTTGTTTGTTGTTTTTTTTTTTTTTTTGTTCCCGTGATTGTAAGTTATAACACCAGTGATGAAATCTGTACGCTTATTCAAAACGTGTGATTTGTTGATTTGAAAGAAGGTGTAATAAATGTTGGAGCGATATTCTAAAGAGAAAAATGCTTAAGAAAGAAGCCTAGCTTATCTGTGTAATGATCTGTCAGCTGAATACTGTTTAAATGCAAATTATGTATTTCACAAGATCGTAAAGTAATGAGACCACATATCAGGTCTAATCTACATATCAGCAAACTGATTTAGATTTTATTCTCTTGTTTATGAATTGAAAAAAATTTGTTAGTCACTTGAGTGTACTTTGTAACTTTTCATGACGCGGTTTCCACTAAGAGGGTTCGTAGGAAATTTCATAGAGATTCTCACAAGTCAGTCAGCAATAAGCAACTCTTTACGATCATTAGCTATACTGATTTTCCTAAGCGATAATTCACAATCGGTGTGGTTTTTATGGGTGGCAAACGGGGCGGCATTTACCTTTATTCTGACGAATACTTTTTGACTCCAGATTTTATGCACTTCATGCTTTGGAAAATTTTCCTCTGTACATGACTCAATACTTGGATGTCGAGTAGTGCAAGCCATAGTGTCCAGACGAACTATAGTCTTGTAGTCTAAAGGATTGAGGTCTTGGCTACTAGATGACCAATCATCCGAGCAAATGAAGTTCGGAACGTGGTTTTTGAGCCATGTTGAAGAGCTTTTGTCTTATTGCAAGGTTCACAGTTTATTTGCGAATATGTTTTTGTTAAGGAGCTCCACAGCGTTCTCTACTAAAACGTCAATTTGATATACTTTCGCCGATATTTTGACACTTTTCTCGTAGAAATGGAGTTCGGGGTCCTCGAACATCGTAGGTAACTTCCCACCAAACCATCACAGAAGCAGAATGGTGGCCACAAGATTCTTCAACGGTGACCTTTTCTCGCGCTCTGGCGAAACAAGGCTTTCGATTTTGACTTACTTTTCTGTTTCAATGCTTTGTGAGTGGCCGGTGTGTCCTTTATATGCCCTGGGTCCCAAATTACATTTTAAGATGCGCGATATGCTGTTCTTGCTGATATCCTTAACGCGAGACATGATTATCTGCTTCGACAATGGATTTCGACGATTTTGATTCTCTACGGCTTTGATGAATTGTGTCCGCACAATTTGCGGATGGCCGTATTTTGCACGGTCGACTTTATTGGATTTACGTTTTATTCATACAAAAAAAAAAAAATGGAACAAGCTAACAAAATGAAATGGAGTTCACATTTAGAAGAACTCGTGATAGCCCTGCTATGCTTAGAGCGTCTTCTTAGTTGACGGCATTGAAATATTCCTTTGATTTCGATGGATCAGCAACCATTATCTTCCTGCATGGCTTCCAGTTGAGTAGACAGTATTCACCATGCTCATCAGTGAGTCTGTACTAAACGTAGAGTTTCATCGACATTACGACTGACTGGCAAGACGTTCACAGTGATTTGACGCAAATTCTGCTTGCCATCGACAATGAAGAATCCACGTAAGGGCATACCAGATTCCTCGTCCAAAACGCCATAATTACGGGCGATTTTCATCGATTTATCAGCCAGTGAGGGAATGTCCAAATATCCAAAACCACCTTGCTTGAATCGGGTATTAGTCCATGTCAAATGGGTGAAGTGAGAATCTGTCGAGCAATCAATCACTTCAGTGCCAATGCTGCGGATTTCTTTTACACGGTCAGAGAAAGCAATAATCTCAGTTGGGCAGAAGAAGGCGAATTCCAACGGGTAAAAGAACAGTACAACGTACTTTGACATGTAGTTCTTCACGGAAATCTCCTTGAATGCGCCGTTGACGACAGCGACACCAAGCGTACGTACACCCCGCCAGTGTCCTCAAATAACTTTATTGGCCGCAATATCCAAAAGTTTCACCTTTCTTGTAGCCGCATTTTTGCAGGCCAAGACAACACAATTTTCGAGCGAACCCTATCCCATGATAGCAAATAACTCACGTCAAAAACTTGTTACGCGGGAACTTTGTACAATATGAATGTCACTTGTAGAATAGCCCTCTAGATGGAGTGGATGCATTCATTGGTTCTTGAGAATGAATGTGCCCGTTTCGTGTCCTAAAACTTTTGCTAGTACTAGGTATCTATGAAACGTTAAGAGTAACGAGTTACATAACTGGTGGTGGGAATATGTATTATACATGGTGTTCCGGATAATGTGTCGAAAATTTTAAAGCATATTTTGAGAAAAAAATCAGAGGTTCGAAGCAAAGCCTCACGCTGCCCTGATTTGGTTTCTATTAAAAATGACATCAAATGGGGTATCGTTGAACTCGTAATCATGAGTACTTTAATTATTTCAAAGCAAATGGTGTATCAAAAGTGATTTTTTTTAAAAAACTTACAACTAAAATAATTTTGTCCTAATTTCTTTCGGAAAAATATCTTATTAACCCCCACCTTTTAAATCTTTGAAACATGTACCAAGTATTAACAAATACAAAAAAGTCAGGACATTTTATATAAGTTAGTAGTTTCCAAGATATGACCTAACTTATTGAAACACGTAAAACATTAAATTAAAAATTATTAAAAAGTTCAGGAAAAAAATGCTAATCTTCATCGCACATTTCTATTTACATTTTTTTCATCAAACCATGCACCATATCATTTGTTCAAAAGACAAACCATTGATTAAATTTGATTTGAGACCCAGGTAAACTCGGACGGAAGCTTCTTACAAGCACAAAACCCTTAAATACTAAACTTAAAACTAACAAAATCAACTAGACGCTATACTTCAACAGAGCCGGGGAAACTGTAGCCGTAGATGCCGTTGATAGTTTAAATGTCGCTGCCGAGGTATTTCAGCTGGGAGAACAAGAAGACACCGCTTAATATAAACGAAATCGATATGCATTCATTTTACAATAATTACCGTAAGATCTCTTTTTCTGATTATTCTAAGTTTTCTCTTTTATGTTTATCAATGGCCAAAGTTTTGTATGTTTTCGTTTGTGTTTTGTCTCTTTAAAGTCTCTTTCCTTTAAAACCTTTATTAGTGGAGTCAGGTGTTTATCGTGGTGGCTTCGGTTCTATGTAGCGAGAGTGATGTCGATGGAAATATGTATCGAAAAATGGGCCAACATGTTTGCTAGATAAATGCACAAAGCTTGACGTCAAAATTGAATGAAGTTCGTCTGCTGTTTATTGATTCTGGGGTTGATGTTATTTGATAGCGCTAACAAGGTTATTGGTTATAGGATTTTTCGTTGCGATCGGATTGGTCGAGTGGGCGGGGGCGTGGTTACTTATATTCCCGACGGATAAGTATGTACAACTGCTTGCAATTCAAACCGCAGTATCCGATTATCTGTTCCTTAATATTACTTGTGGTATTGAGCATTTGCTACTTGGAGTAATATATAGGCCGAACAAGAGCATAAATATGACTCCCGTTTTCAGAAACCTAGAATATCATGTTCTACGCCGAATATCATTGTTTGTGGTGACCTTAACTGCAACCTACTTAATGTACGATCCTCTGCTCAACTGATTAAATATTTTAAGAGTATTGACCTAACGCCTGTTAACGTATCAACAGCAACTCACTTTTCAAACGATCCTCCCACTCTCCTTGACGTGTTCTTTGTAGGTAATTCTGATAAAGCTCTATTTTATAGTCAACTAATAGCGGCGGGCTTCTCGAAATACGATTTGATCTACTCAACCTATGATACACAGATAGTTATAACCGAAACCGTATTTTCTTACCGAGATTTTAAAAACATAAACTATCAAAATTTACGGTCTGAAGTTGTTGAGATAAAATGGGAAGACATTTACCAGGTATCATTTCTTGAAGCTATGTTGATAAGATTTTTCGATCGACACGTTCTGCTACGACCTAGGACAAGTAAAAGTAGTACTCCTCCTTGTTTTAACAGATTCACAAACGTAAACTTGCCTGGAAACGTAATAAACTCCATGTGCTCTACGAAATCTATCGCTCTATTGGCAAACTGGTTATCCTACGCATCCAAACTGCGAAGAGAGATTTTTATGAAAATTATTGAAATCCTATCATTCGAAGTGGAAAAGATCTTTGGCAAAAGTTGCGGAAGCTAGGCAATGGTAAACAAAAATCAGGCGCATCGACAGACGTAGATTGCAATGTCTTCCGCAGTTTATATCTTTCGCTGCCCAAGTATCCCAAAATCATCATATTCCTGGGATTATGGTTCATACAAGTACAGTAAATAGCATTGAGGGAAATTTTATTTTAACTTTGCTCGTTTAACAGATGAAGACGTCATTGCAGCCCTGCTCTAGGTTAAATCAAATGCAACAGAGTTAGACAAAATTAATCCAAAATTCCTAAAACTTCTTCTCACCTACCTTCTAAAATATATAACGCATATTTTTAATTCTATTGTAACCACCTGCGAATACCCAGTTTTGTGGAGAAAGCCAACAATACTACTGATTCTCAAGTCGAATAATAACTGAATCAGCCCCGAATATGATAGACCGATTGCTATACTGCCGTTCTTATCGAAAGTTTTTGAGAAGATAATTCTAAAACAGATGCAAGCGCACCTAACCAGCAAGGAATTCTTAAGTCTCTCCGGAAAAGAAGTTGCAAAAGCGCATTTTTACTGGTCGTGGACGATATTTGCAAAGCCGTGGACGCAAACTGTCGTACATTTTTAACATTATTGGATTTCTCAAATGCCTTTGACACGGTGGATCACACTATTCTCTCCCCTTGCAGTCAAACTCATGGACTCCTACCTTATAAAACTCGAAATAAAATGTCTTTCTTTCTTGGATCGGCTACACAGGTACCACAGGGTTCCATCCTAGAGCCGTTGTTATTATAGCTTTATGTAAATGAACTCTTTCAGCTAGTAAAACATTGCTGTGCCCAGATGTCCATATATTTGCAAACGATTTCCAACTTTATCTTTGCTGTCCGATAGACAAAACTAGTTGTGCTATAGAAAATATAAACGAAGACATGGAAATTATCCAGCGATAGGCACCAAAGCACAACTTGTCACTTAATCCAGCGAAATCGAGAGTTCCATGTATTTATAAACAGAAAATGGATACACCTAATTTCCCGCCTATAAAATTGGGACAATCTTCTATTGAGTACGTTCATCGTACGATCAAACCATCTACTGCATGGAATTATACAGACTCGACAGCCCGAGTATTTATACATCAGACTAAATTTGCCACCTCACAAAGAGCAGTTGCTCTGATTCAGCCCAGATTTAATTGTCTACAATCTGAACTTACATTTTTCGTCCACGCCACTCGCTTATGGAACTCATTACCCACGACACTCAGGAGAGTCACAAGCGCAAACAAATTCAAAACCAATCTTTTTAAACACCTGCCGAGTGATACACAATAAACTCTGAATAAATAAACATTTTTTTAAATTTTAAATTTTTACATTTGTTACTACTTGAATTTTTTTCTTAAGCCTTTCACGATTTATGAGATATTGTAATCTTACTGTGAAATTATTTTGAAATAAATAAATAAAAAAACGATTAGTATTAGGCCTCGTAGAAGTAGCATCTTCCGATAGGTGCTGGTTCTTTAAATAACGAGAATGAGCCTCTGTAGCCGAACATCTTGCAGCTCTGCTAATAAGCCCTACTTCACGCTTCCCCGTGGCGCCATCTGTGAATCTCACCGGAGATTGCGAAGTGAAGGGGACAAATGGCGAGTTTCCTGCGCCATAAATCAGGATTAGTGTCGGCAAAACAAAACAAGACCTTATCCGGGCTACTCCGACATATTTGGAGCTCAGGCCGGTAAGGATTTCCAAGACTTAATCGGGGTCTTGGAAAAGAGATGGTTGCGGACGAGCCATATATGGGCCAACGGCAGCACTCATATTTCGGAACGGGTTACTGGCTTTGATGTAACCGACCCCTCGTCCTAGGTTGGAGGTTGTGCCGTCGGGGTATCTGTCCGGCCATTTAAAAAAAATTAAGTTACGAAGCATCTACAAGCCTCGGATATGGACGGTTCAACTGTTGACAACAACCCACGCAAACGATTAAAAGACAATGAGCTTCGGATATGCACGTGGAATGTTAGGTCCCTTAATAGACCACGTGCAGCCGATCAACTAGCGGAGGCCCTGGACTACTGCAAAGAAGACTTGACCGCCATCCAAGAAATGCGATGGGATGGGACGGACAAAAAGAAGATGAAAAACTGCGACATCTACTAAGGCGATTGCTGTCGACGGCAAAAGCAGCTCTTATTTGGATGCGGATTTGTTGTCGGAGGCAGAAAGCGCCTCGTAGCAATCCGCATCAAGGCTAAATTGACCAACATTAGCCTTATATGCGCGCATGCCCCCACAGAGGAGAAAGATGACGACACCAAGGACGCCTTCTATGAGTTCCTTAACAAGACCTACGAGCAATGCCCTAGCTATGACATTAAAATTGTCCTCGGTGATTTTAACGTAAAGCTAGGAACAGAGGAAAATATAGCCTGCACGACACCACCTCCGATAACGGACTCAGGCTAATCGACTTTGCGGCGGGGCGAAACATTGTCGTAGCTAGCACGCGGTTCCCACATCACGATATACACAAGGGAACTTGGGGAACTCCTGATCAATCAACAGTCAACCAGATTGATCACATTGCGATCGACGCAAGACACTCCTCCAGTATTATGGATGTCCGTACGTTCCGAGGAGCCAACATGGACTCGGACCATTACCTTGTTGTAGCCAAAGTACGGTTGCGGATATCGCAAACTACGCCAAGACAAACTAATTCTGTGAGGAAATTCGACGTAAGACGAACACCGGCTTCTCAGGCTTCTCAGGAGGAAGAAGAAAGAGCGCGCGGTCGAGGAAATTAAGAGATGCTACTCCAGGAATGAGGTCCGTGCCCAGATGTCCAGAAGTTTTACCAAAAGGTAAAAATAACATGCCACGGAAACAAACCCCGAACCGAAGCCTGTAGAGATAAACAAGAGAATATCGTGGTAGAATCGCAGTCGATGTTGAGGATTTGGAAAGATAATTTCTGCAGACTGTATAACGGCGATGACGAAAAAAATACCGCTGTCAGGCAGAATCAACTTTTCAACATGGACGATGATGACCAACAATTCCGACCATCCGACTTGGACGAAGTGAAGATAGATATAGTTAAGCTTAAGTTCAACAAAGCTGCTGGAGCGGACGGTGTAACTGCCGAGCTCTTCAAAGCGGCAGGCGGTAAGGAGCATACACCAACTCATCTGTAAAATATGGTCGGACAAAAGTATGAATGGAACCTCAGCATTGTTTGTCCGATTCTCAGAAGGGAGAACCTCTGATCTGCGCCAATTACAGAGGCATCAGTCTCCTTAACATCGCATACAAGATCTTATCTGCTGTATTGTGTGAACGCCTGAAGCCGTTCGCCAACAACCTGATAGGTCCATATCAGTGTGGCTTCAGGCCAGGAAAGTCCACCATGATCAAATATTCACACTACGGCAGATCTTGGAGAAGACCCATGAGCTTCAGATCGATACACGAGCTATACAGAGCCATGTCTAGTTTCGGCATCCCTGCCGAACTCCTCCGTCTGTGCAGGATGACGATGGAGAATCCGCGCTGCTCCATCAAGGTCAGTAAAGATCTCACCGAGACCTTTGATGTCCGGAAAGGATTTAGATAAGGCGCTGTCATGCGGTTTTTTCAACATCGTACTTGAAAGAATAGTGCAAAACTCACGAGAAAACACAAGAGGCACTATCTTTCAAAAGTCCGTCCAACTGCTCGCATACGCCGACAATATTGACATAATCGGGAGAAAGTAGCGTGATGTCAGTGGCGCTTTCGCGAGTATTGAGACGGAAGTGGCGAAAATGGGTTTAGCGGTCAATGAGGGCAAGACCAAGTACATGCTGTCAAGCAAAAAGGATTACAAACACCGACGTCTCGGGCAGAACGTCACCCACCGACAGGTATAACTTTGAGGTAGTTAAGGACTTTGTCTACCTAGGCTCCGCTATAAATACAGACAACGACACCAGCGCTGAGATCAAACGAAGGATAACTCTTTCCAACTGCTGTTTCTTTGGGCTACGAAGGCAATTGAGTAGCAAAGCCCTCTCTCGGACAACAAAAGTAACCCTACATAAGACCTTAATAATCCCGGTCCTGATCTATGGCGCAAATGCATGGACATTATAAGAAATGGATGAGGGTGTTCTTGGTTGCTTCGAGAGAAAAATTCTTTGGACGATCTTCGGTCATGTCTGCATTGACTGTGAATGGAGGAGGAGATACAACAATGAACTCTACGGACTGTACAGCGACATCAACCTAACCAGAAGAGTGAAGATCCAAAGACTGAGATGGCTGGGTCATGTAGAACGTATGGACACCAATGTTCCGGTCCGAAAAGTCTTCGAATCCGCTCCCGAGGGACAGCACAGTAGAGGAAGGCCAAAACTCTGGTGTCGCACGCAAGTGGAAGAGGACCTCAGCCAACTTAGCATGCGAAACTGGAGGCAGCTAGCTAGGGATCGAGCTGGCTGGAGACGCTTTTTGACTGAGGACCAGGTCCACCCCGGACTGGACGCCACTTAAAGTAAGTAAGTAATTTCGGTTCTAGGAATCCATAATTTGTTCGATGAGTATTGCGTTGAAAGAGTGATACAGACCTTAGATTACGTGGGTTGGTGTTACGAGAGATAGGTCCAAGTAAGTATATAAGTTTCAGCCGACCTGTGCACGGCGGTAAATTTAAATTATCAGTCCAGAGGAGTTCTCGTAAAGCGAATTCAAAGAATAAGGGTGTGTAGTATGGTGACCAAACTTGGCTAGCGTATTCAAGGAGAGGTCGAAAAAAGGGACTTAGTAACATAGGGGTTGGAAAATTCCTTAGACCAGCGCTTGATGAAACCAAGTGCGGAGTTCGTTTTATTTATGATACTGTCAATATAGCAACGAAAATGTAGTTCTTTATCACAAATAACACCTAGGTCCCGCAATTCAGTTACCAAAGGAACGGGTTGAATAAAAAATAAATATGTACGAGGTGAAGTGTGAAAGCGCCTACGGAAGTACGTTATTACTTGACACTTACTAATATTGTGCTCAAGTCATGTCAAGTCAAGTCTTTTTACGCCAAGTAGAAAAACTTTCGAAATCACTAGTAGAAGACAATCAGAGTAAGTTGAGAAATGTTTGAAGATTTTCATGTCATCTGCGTAGACAGACATATATGAGCTTTCAACGATACGACTAAAATCATTGATTGTTAGTATAAACAGTAATGGACCAAGATGGCTACCTTGGGGTACTCCAGAAGAGGCTTTAATGGTGTTAGAAATCCATTATATTCGATCTTCTAACTAGGATTTAATCCACATAATAAAGCGTGACCGAAAGCCAAGAGCCCTTAGTTCGAAAGCTTTACTGAAATCAGTTACGATCGCATCGACTTTAATCCCAGATTCTAGTGCACACAAGGTACGAGTACTTGAGACGAGTCCAATAAGGATTGTGGTGGTAACCCGACCTTTCAAAAATCAATGCTTATTTGGTGAAAAGATAGAAAAGATAAAGAGTCATAAATACTCGTAATGCTATCAAATAGCTTATGAACGCAGGAGAGCTTAGCAATGGGTAGGTATTTGGAAATTTCGTTTTTGCGGCCTTTTTTATGAAGGTTAAGTATGTAGGAATTCTTTCAGATTGTGGGGGAAGTTCCTTGTTCCTTGATATCAAAAGCTGGAAGAGAGCAGCAAGATGTCCAGCTAAATAAACTGCACATATTTTTAGAAGTATACCATCGGGAGGAGAGAAGTGGTCATTCTTGCGATTTTAACGTTGTTTAGGTACGAAAAATAAAAATAGTCAGGTTCATGGATTTAATTATAAAAAGCCTGAATGAAAAAATCGACAAAAAGATTTGCATTTACTCGTACTTGGCGATCATTATAGGATTCGTACAAAAAGTTTAGGGACCATGGGTAGTTGTCAGACTTTTGTTTTGTGTTAATGAATTTAAAAAATCGTTTGGTATCGGAAATGAGGATATGACGCATTTGGTTCAGGTATTTAAGATAGAGAGATTGACAGGGTCAGAAAAGTCAATATAGACAGAGTAATAGTAAAATAGCGCAATTTAGTATATTATTTCTTAGGAAATGGGGGTATTCTGGACGTTTGTGGGTAGATACAAGATGACGATAATGGACCTACGGAGAGAAAAACAGGAAATGTCCCTACCTTCAAAGACCAGTTAGGGTTAGACTTAGCAGTTTCTTTGTTTTGAGATTTATTTGTTTTATTATTTCTAGAAGCCTTGTTCTTCTTAGAATACATTTTGGAAACTAACATATAGTTGATTTGAATGCCATTACCAGATAAGTTGATGAAAAGAAATTCGTAGACACTACTGCTGTATATTTGGTTTAAAAAAGTCACTTAATAAGATGGAAACTTAGATACGACCCTTAGCAACATTCTTCGACTGCTTTTCGGTTCCGCTTGCGTTGGTCGGCTTTGAAGAATGAGATATAACAACAAACCCTACGCTGTACAGTATAGCGACATCGCTTGGTCATAAAAGTGCGAATAAGACGGCCGAAAAATCTTCATTTACAATGCTGAACGACAATGCAATACATGCATATGTCGCCTTATGTAGCGCATAATTGGAAGGATGCATCAATCAACTTGGAGCGCCCAACTATAGGCTTTAAAAGACTTCGCTAATTGGAAAGGACTATTCATTGAGTTTCAAGTCTATTTCAGTCTGTAGTGTCATCAAAGTAAGTAAGTAAATTGCAAAAACTCTATCAGGTGACTGGATAGTACTCAGTCCCTTCTCTTTTAAGTTAGCAAGGGATTGAGACCAGAGAACAGAGAATATTTTGTTTTAAATAAAATGGTGGGTGGCCAGATAGTAATGATAGTTTTTCCAGTTGAAATGTTTCAGCAGCTGTCGAAGCTGCCAATGACATCCAGCTGTCAAAATATTCAGTAAGGTTTTCCGGATTTTGGCTAAAAAATCCTCTTCTCGGACGAGGCCCATTTTTGGCTCAGCGGCTAAATTACCATTATTGAAGTGTTCGGCCAAGTGTCAATGCATCCACAAATTTTGACTGTTTGGTTCAGTTTATGGCATGGCGGCATCATTGAACAGACATCTTTCGAAATGAGGAAAGAGACACTATTACCGTCAATGGTCTCAGGTATAGAACGATGTTAATCGACTTTCTGTAATCAGAGCTCGACAACAGACAATTCGTCTATTCTTTAGTGGACGTTAAAGTCAGTACGGCAACACAATTGTTGTTGGATAGTTATTAATTGCTTACACTGACAGTCTATGTTTTAAGTTAGTTTAGAAACAATTGGAAGAATTGCTTCAAGTCGTCCATTATTCTCTGTAGGTATAAGGGCCTCCTTCACTATTCAAAAGCACCTTTGTACCGCACCTCAAAAGTCCAACGGTGGTACCGCAAGCCCATGGAATATGAGAAAGTCGCTTTCCATAGAAACATACTTACTTTTCAAAGGCTGCTACGAAGAAACAGTGAGTAATCCTGCAAAGGCAATTTGTTGTCAGGAATATGTTGGTAAAATTGGTCTTATATGGGCATAAAACTTCTTGGTGCCTGGACGACAGAAATGTGAGTCCAACAAAGCAATAGAAATATGCAGATCGGTACAAAGCTCCTTGTAAAAGCATGGACAATTCCTGAAAATTGGGATAGCACACAAGAGATACAGTTTGTAAAAACGCTTTACCAATACCGACAATCTGAATATAATGAACTATCAGATAGCACTGAGGAGAAAAATGTTCAATTTCTATGTAGATACTCTTAAGACGTTTTCATGGAAACAATATCCAATAATACTCGTACAATACTTTGAGTGGTAAGTAAAGAAAAACAGCTGACAACAGAGTAAACATTTAACAAGCAACCTCATTAAAACTCTCTACAATCTCAAATCTCACCAAATAACATAGTTAAGATACGATTACTCATGCATACTATATATAAACCATTCTCCAGAGTACACAGAAGTGAGATTTTTTTTTCGCTGCTCTCCACCCCTGAAATAAAAAATTCCCCAACATGCTTCCTTATTCCGGATTCGTAGTTATCAAGCCATTGCATTGGAGCCGAAATTCAGCAGCGTGAAAATTTGGTGCGAATATGAAACGTTGTTCAACAGATGCCACCAGATTCGTCGTGGTCTGTCCCATGTATGGTATCTTCCTGTTTGGCATCACATCAGAGGTTGTCCTTCTGAACGAGAATGAATCTCGTTTCATAAATTTGCATATCATGCAAGAATTCAACCATGGCGCGACAGAGGTTGGCCCTCCAGCGCTAGGATACCATAAAGGATATCACTTCAAATTGGGAACGTAAAAACTCTACTCAGACAATAAGAAACTCTAGTGGCGATGGTGGTTGATACTTTGTTTATGGATAGGAAGTCGAAGAAAAAAAATACAAAAAAAGTCCTTGATTCGAGTTGAAAGGGTAGTTGCCATTGTCAAAGGATGTTTTAGTTTTTTTAGTTTTATTATGGAATCTCTTGTTTGAGGAATGCGTCGTTTTTTTTCTTCCAGTTCGGACTTTTTCTCTGTCCTGATGTGGCATGGCTAGTTTTTCATGTCCTTCTAAGATTGACAGATGTTGATACACTGAGAAAAAAGAAAAACACATAAAACTTTTGAATGACCTCAGAATTGCGGAGCAACTTATTGTTTAACATAGTAGAGGCGCCAGCCATGTGCTATGGAAAACAGGCAATTTTCCCCGGAGAAGATGTGCCAAAGTAGGTTACATCGTGTTTCAGTTCTCTCAAAAACTTTGGAATCTTCTTAAGTACTCGTAGTCTTTTTTTAAAACTTTTAGTATCCTTATATTCAAGAAACTGCTGTCTGGACTACTTGCCCCAAAATCTACAATGATTGCTGCAGTCCACTTGAGCTGGAGACTATTTCTTCTGGCCAATTGTTTGAAAGTGCACACTAATTATTTAAGCAGGAATTTCTTTGTGATAAGGGTGTCCGAAATGGGACAAACACGATGAGATTGAGGTCTGTTCGAAGTCAGTTGACGGAAGACTATTTCTTGAAACTGTTTGTGTAAACGTTTGAGTTTGTTTATGGTTTCTTTTGATGCTCCTCTTCGTCTTAAAGTGGGCTATCCTCTATTATATGACAATAGAGTGTCTTCTAGTACCACAGCAAGCTTCTTATTTACTTAGATGATGCTTAGATTGGGCAAGGGGCTCCTCCAGAAGGCATTAAACTTGGAGGTGAAACTATAAATGAAACTGTTTAGCATCTGAATCACAAGAACCACGCATAGCGACGTCTGCAAAGTCTTACTTTCAGTCTCAACCACGACTTACAGTCACCAGCCTTAGACCCTTCTTTAGTTGCAATGGGAATGAGTGAGGAACTGGGTTTCTTGTTTGGAGCAGCTCTCTCATCGCCGAGTGCAATGTCATCGTGGGGATTCATAAATTCTTTTCGTGCTACTGCTTCCGCCACCACAATTTATCATTTGATATTCGAAGCCTAGTTGACTATGTGGACCGGTTGGCAGCCGATTACTTCCTTTATGCTTATTAGGACGGTTTACAAATGAATATGTCGTCATGGCTTTAGTCAGTGTTCAACAAACTTCGAATACTGCGGCACAAATGATTATGCGGCTTGATGAACCGAAAACTATCCCTATTAAAGTAGTGGATGAGAATGCACAGAATATTCTACTGCAGGCCCACATACCTTCCAAAGTCCATCTTTACGCTCTACCCTCATTTTGACCGACTAACCGAGGTAACCGAGCCTCCAGAGGTGCTGCAAGGTCCATGTGCTCACAGGACTCTGGAGTTGAAATGCAGTTTATCCGTGAACAGCAACTCATTTTCTAACAAAAATAGCATCTGGTGCAGCAGAAGGAGTCATTGTTAATCAGATAATAAGAGATGCAATGCAGTGCAGCTTGAAGGGGAGCTGGACAGCGTCTCGGGATCTGATGACGATGATGGAAACCATATCGCAGTAGAGGGCTAATTAAATGAAGGCTGTACAACGAACGTTATGCATGCTGTTCCCATTTCAGCTTTGAATGGAATCGCTTGCGCCTCTGGAGTAGAGCAGCGGCACCCACTTCTTTGGCAAATTATGGAGGCGTTAGAGCTGAATTGTACACGATGACTAACAATACATCTTCATCGGAATGGCATGTTTCATGTTTCGTTGGAACATGTTTCCAACGCATTTAATTCATCCCACTAAGAAATAATCTACCATCGCTGACCATCCAGAGCAGATTTGCTCCCATCGTATCACTCCATACCAGCTGGCAGCTCTTTCCAATTTTTGTCGGCCTTTATTCCCCGATAGCTGCCAAAAGACTTCTACTCTTGGTGGGATCCCAGTCTTCGAGAATCTAATACGTCTTAGACTGGCTATGTATGGACCACTTTACGCATGAAATTTGGTCGGACAGAACTCATCACACTATTTGCACAGATTAGTCGGTCTGAAACCATCGTTGACTTTTCCATCGAAGTGCAGAACATATGTACGACCATCAAAGCATCGAGAATGCCTAACCATCTAAACAATTCGGAACTTGAGCAACAGCTAGTCAGCAAACTTCCTGGCCAGCAAACTTCTTTGGCCCATTTTGGGGAAGGTATAAAATCAGCCTGGCATCGTACACATTGGAAGATTTTAGCAACTGGTTGCTTTAACTAGCCGATTACACTAATAACGTTCTAAGTCCCGACATATCGCCTAAAACTGGTCGACGAGGAGCGTTAAGCGCTCATGACTAGACGTTCCAGGACTTCAGCACGATTAACTGTGTCATCTGCCAAGATAGCTGCCCCAGCATGGACAATTCTCGTCTACATAAGAAAGCAGTTTCGGTTATCTCCACTCCAACAACTAGTATGAACTACAGTACAAATTTTCAAAACTCTAGCTTCGTCCTGTTTCGAGCAATTCCAGTTACTTTGTAAGGGAGAGGTGTGCAGCTATTAACTTCTGCATATCTTGATGATGGGTCATCTCTTACGCTAATATTAGATGAATATTCAATGACAGCATTGAAGCTAAAGAGAACCCCGTACTCATGCTATGAAGACGATTCGGTGATTCTAAATCTGAAAGTACACGGAAATACAGTCTCACCTCCACACCTAATAAGACTGGAATCGGTAGACGTAAACAAACTACAAGTTCGATATCGGTACTTGAAAGGGCTTCCCTTAAAATCCTAAACTAATGCTATACCGAAGGTGCTCATCGGACTCAACAACTGTCGGCTTGGGCTGAGTTTAAAACAAGAGGAAATCGCAGACTCAGAACTAGCTGCGGAGAAAAGTCCTTCGGATTAGGTCATAAAGGGCCGGTTCAGTGAACACCATTGTCACGGAACTCCAATTAACCGTCACGTCTTTCAAATGTTGTGTTTGCGAATGCGACTGTTCCGCAGACACTGATAATTAGGAACTACTCTGTGTCGACAATCTAGGAGCCGAAACTAAGAGACGACTATATCCAAGGATAACGTTCATGCTTCGAACAGTTACAAAAGTTTACAAAAAGGAATGAAGATTGATTTCAAACCGGTCTGTTGTAGAAAGATGAAAGCTTATCTCATCCGGATAGCTAAATCCTATTTTAGCCCATTGCAATCTAAGCTGGAAGAATACATTGCTAAATCATACGATAGTAAGTTGAGGCCAGATCAAATCGATGTAAAGTGGCCTTAGTATCGATCAGTGTTGCAAACCCAAATAAGTCAGAGAAGATCCGCTTCGTATAGGATGCAGCCCCTAAAGATGAAGGCTCAATATTATGCTGCTTAAAGGGTCAGATCAACTAACATCCCCGGTATCAACACGGTGTGTGGCGATTGACGGAAACATCGCGGAGATGTATCATCAGCTAATGATTCACCAGAAAGACCAAGACTACCAACGCTTTCTCTGGATCGAAGAAGGCTCTTTAGAATTGGTATATTACGTCACGAGAGTAATGACTTTGGCGCTACATGCTCGCCCAGTTGCGTATGTGAAGAACGAAAACGCTAAGGAGTTTCGTAATCAATATCCTACAGCAGCCACTATGTGATTGACATGTTGAACAGCATGGACACCAAAGAGGAGATCATAAAGTTGGCGCGCGAAGTTTATTTCGTCCATTCTTTGGGCGGATTTCAGATGCGCAATTGGGTATCAAATTCCAAAGCTGTACTACAGGCTCTAACCACGGAGAACATGGTGATCTAGCTGCGCATGGGATGAACCCATTCACGATCAACAACTGGCGAAGACTCCAGCATATACTCACTTGGTGTAGATGTTAAAGCAGACATTTTGGTCAGACTCTCAAACCGTGTTATCATAGCTCCGCTCCGATCATCGACGCTATTGACAAATTTTAGGCGAATTTGGAAGTGGATGCCACATATGAAGCTGACGAGGCTACGAAATGCCCTAAAAAAAATGATTGGCCTCAAGAGAAGAAACAGAGCTGTACATCGACGGAAGATGAGCTGCGAGCTCAGTATCTATTTATTCATTTATCCCCATAGACCCTGAACGCTTCTGTACTTGGAAAAAGTTCTGCAAATAGCAGCTAAGGTAATCCAATAAGCACGTGTCTCAAGAAATAAAGCCCGTAAATACCTGTTGAGAACCAAATCACCGTCACAAGACGAAATCCATCTGACCGAAATTATGCTTTGGTGAGAAACCGAAGAAGCTATTTTGCTCTCGCAAAGATCTCCCATATAAAAATCAAGCCCCATTTATAAGCTCTCTTCCTATCTTGGTGGCGATGGTTTACTTAGACTAATGAGGAGAGCGCCGATCGAAATCAAAAAGGAACCCGGATATATTGCCAGCGGGTTAGTATTGTATATAAGAAACTTAATTGTTCTCGATTTCAGTATACACGCCCACCACGAAATTGTAGTTAATGAGATTCACCAAGCGTTTTAGATACCAAGACTTAGAACGGGTTCTAAACAGAGTGCGGTGTAGCTGCCATCCCTAAACTGGCATGTCTTCCGCCAGCACGACTCGCGCTATTTTACTACTAATACTGACTACTTAGAAGCAGCAAAAAACATATACCGCGCTGTTGACTTATTATATCGTCATTTGGTAGCGGTACACTCGGATTCAGTCAATCAGTTATTAGGCATTTTGACTGACGAGTTCTGCCGGGAAAAACTCCAGCAGATCGCATGCTGAAATGCAATTCTGCAGCGCCTTCTTAAGGAAACTACAATATCATAGAGAGGTCACTTCAGAGTTATTTGGAAGAAGGCCGGAGTTTTTAGATATAAAAATGACAGATCTGGACCTGATAAAACCACCAAAAAGAAGCAAATCATTCAGAAAAGCTATTGCCATCTACACTGAGTCGAAATCAGAGTCCTTTTACCAAAACTAAAAGTGTGCTAGGCAATACAACCCGACGTTGCCATCGGTTGTGGGAACGGATGAAGTCATTTTATATGTGATGATACGTTGTTGTGTCTCGTGGGATCTCTGAGTCTCACCAGTCTTCAATTATGATGGCTTAAATAGTAGGGTGACCTCTCTGCATGGCAACAGGATGGTGCATGCACTTCACTATAAGTTAATTTAACTTTCCGTAAATTATTTTTTCTGCCAGTGGGCTCAATTTTTCTGCCTCCTGCTATAGTCGCAATCTTTATAGCTGGAACTCACCAGAAAGTATCCTCTTAGTGTAACGAGAAATGTGATTTCGATTCCAGTCATTCAAATTTCATATGCAAGGGGTTTCCGCCTACCTTCCGGCAATTTTTCTCGGTGTATCTGATGAAGTCCACTATTGATTGGTCACTTCACATGTCCATTGGCTTCAAGAGATTCTTTTTTTCCTTTCTCCAAAAGAAATTGGGATTGTATCATTTCGTACCCAACTTCTGGATGTGCTGATATCACTTAGTCCTCTAACGAATATGGAACTTTGAAAAACATCTCACAGTTGGAGCTTAACAACCGACAGCAATACGAATAATCTTGTGAAGACTTTTCGAAAAAAAAACCACTGCCGGATAGGCTACATTGGTATCCATATGTTATTTCCGTAGAATTTCCTGGCACAGCTTTGGATTTCGGTAAAATTGTCTCGATATTCTCGATTTCCTGGAAATATAGGTTATCTCAAGTCATATTGCCGGAACATGGCCTTTTCTCAGGGAAGAGTGATTAATTTTCAAGTACGGAAAAGAGGGGGAAACACTTTATTGAAGATTTAATGACATGTATGGCAATGTTTACTTTTTGCTGGTAAATATTTGGCTTCAACAGGGATTAGGGAGTTGCAGGCAACAAGGTCGAGTAGATGTATCCTTAATTGGCACCACTTTGGTCAAAGTTCCACAAATTACCTATTAAGTTCCTAGTTTGAAATAAACTGGACAATTTCCAATACAAAATTCTCTGGCTTCAAGTACATTTTATATTAGAAATGTTGCAGCAGTCTCCACAGTATCTTTTAACGTAGCTCTAAAGCCGAATTAAATGTTCTATCTTGTGAAAGGTGGGATGCTTTTAAGCCCCTTTTGACTTAAATGTCTTTTATGACTTTGTGTATTCACTTACAAGTACTCATGGGCAATGTCGTGGTCTTTAGTCAAAGGTCAACCATCTATCCCAAACTATGATGATGTCTGCCAATATTTCATGTCGATCTTCTTTGAAATGGTAGCACTCAATTTCAAGAAAGGAAGATGCCTACCCACGACTTTGTATTCATCTTTGCGTTGCTACAACAACCAAAGATACTCACAAGAACTTAAAGTTCGAATAACAATAAACCGAACTCTTGCCTAGGTATCGCGTTTTATGATCAAAATAAATCTAGTTAGCAGAATTTGCGTAAGGAAAAGCAAAGTGCTGTACTCCTTGGCGTCGTAACTCTCTTTGCAGCCTTTACACTGGTAATACCCTTGCGGTGATGAATTTGAATGCATATGAATTTATGCATATGCATACGTATATCGATATATATGAACATTGAGGTGCATTTTCTTTGAAAAGTTTTAATGGATCTAAAGTTTTCGGCAACCTTTCAAACTGGCAGGTAGTAACACTTTGTATGAAACCATTGCAATCCATTCGAAACCTTGGAAAATGCCGGTAAACTTTCTACTTCAAACTTATCCATGCGTTAAAGATGGTAATGTGCAAAAGTGATTCAAGCAATGTAGGTGCTTGTACAATTAAGATTTGAGCCAACCCTCTTGCATCATTAATCACTATACTTCAATTAGACGATGGCAACGGTGACTAAATGCTTTTGCTTGTCATTGATAATTAACACCAGGCAGGGACTTGAAGGAAGTGACATTAGATACAAGGGTGGGTAATTTCGATATATCTGTTAACAGGATATAGATTTTGACTTAAGAAGTGCATTTGTAGCCTTATTTACCCTTGAGACTTCTTGTCGTTCTTAATTTGTTGTAAACAGGACAATTCATGCCGCAAATTTTGTGTCCACCTTTTGGCCGCACATGATAATTCGTCAATTGGGAGTGGGTTTAGGGTCCTTACTAATTGTTCGATAAACTACAGTAGCTGTAGTCCAATACGGATTTATATACGCTGCCCACCGTGACTAACTCCACTCCGACATCCGGGCTAGATAAGGTAAGATAGAATCTCCGAAGTGGTAAAAGGACAACGATCTACGAATCTGCATGGTGAAGTACGATGGGATAGACCGCACAAAAAGAGGATGATAACCTATGATATCTAGTGTAGGGACAGCATTCGCGGCATTTTTTCAGATCCACATCCAACGTATGAGGATGACCTAGGGCACAAGTCTTAAGCTTCAGGCATTTAAGCGGCCACCTGGTGACGATTCACATAAAGGCGAAATTCGACAACATAAGCCTCATAAACACCCACACCCCCGCAGAGGAGAAGGACGACCATACCAAAGGTTGCCTCTATGAGCTTAGTATGACGTGAAAATGGTCTTTGGTGATTTTAGTCCCAACCAAGGTAAGGAGGACATCTTTTGTCACACAGTGGGGAAGTTCAGCCTCCACACCATCAGATGCGGAAACGGACACAATTTTATTGATTTCACAATGGGGCTTAATGTAACTATATCTACCAGACGGCTTTCATACTTCGATATCCATCAATGGATCTGGCTGTCTGCTAGATCAGCCAATTTGATCAATTTGCAATCGACGCATGCATCTAATACCGACTCAGATCATTATATGGTTGTAACCAAGATGCGGATGGAAATATGAGCAATAAGCCAAAGCCAGCAAACCATTGTGAGGAAGTTCGACGTCGCAATCGGAAGAGAGGCAAGAGTTTCTCGACGACTCTTATGCCACCAGCATCGAATGTAGAAGATCAGTGGCATCACTACCAAAGAACAATTAGAGGACCCGCCCCAAAAAGGAAGAATGCAGAGAGGCAAATTTAGAAAACCATCGGATGTGCAGAGCGGTCCTGTAGAAAGAAATTTGAAGGGAAGAACATAGGCTCCTCAGAAGAAAAAAGAAAGAGAACAAGAAGCACTCGATCTAGGCCCTAGAGTGGTACTATCAGAAAAACGAAGTTCAGGAAGGAAACCTCAAAGTAGAACCACGGTTGGTTCTGAGAATCTGGAGAGACTATTTCTACAGACTGTAAAACGGTGATGGCGAGCAACATCCCACCGTCAGGCAGAATGAACAATTCAACCTGGACCAAAACAGACAACATTTCCGACCACCAAGCCTTAGTCCAACGTACCTGCTGGATCCGATGGCTTAACTCCAGAGATGCTTAATTTAATTTAATTTTTATTTTGGTTTGGCTATAACTTAAACTTAAACTTAAAACTGGGGTTAGTTGGAGTGGTGAAGGAGAACGGATTTAATGTAGGGAGTGGTGCGATAAAAGTCAAAGACGGTAAGGTTTGAATTGATCGTTGCACACGGGAGATTAGTTCGTGTTAGTGTTGAGGAAAATAGAGTTACGGGCATGCCACGTGACCTTAAAGGAGTCGATGACTGAAGGGAGAGTCGGCTGCATCTTTGCCTTCCTCAAAGGTGTTTAGAGACTTGAGGTTTTGATAAGGGGGCTGAATAAAACAATCGCTCCAGAGCATGCCTAGAAGAAAACGGCTCTGGATGCTTTCGATTCTCGAGATATGAACACGATAATATGGGGCTACTTTTGACTAGCGTGCTCTAGGATGGAACAAACAAAGATAATATAGAAAGACCTGGTCACGTATGGGTTAGTGAATTCTTTGGACCACCGTTTTAAAAAACCTAGTCACCCATATGTAAACGGAAGTTAAGCTCCCTATCACACAAAGTGCCGAGGTCGCGAAGAGATTGAATGAAGGAGATAGGTTGGTTGTGGATAAAGTAGACTCGAGGAGGAGATTGTGGCTGATTATGTGAAAAGGTGACGGATTGGCATTTGGCGATATTAAGTTCCAAATAATTTTTGAGGCACCAGATCGAAAACTTATCAAGATCTTGTTGAAGGAGGAAAGAGACATTTTTTACCGTCGCCATATAGGGAGACATGGTTAATATAAAAGGAAGAGGACCTCGATGGCTGCCTTGTGGAACTCCAGAGGTGGCCAAAAACGTAGCCGAGTGGGCTAACCCAAAATTAACACTGTAAAACCGGTTTTCGAGGTAAGAGGATATCCATTTTATCAGCATGGGTTCAAAGCTGAAGACATACAATTTGAAGAATATTAATCGATGAGAGATTTTATCGCAGCCTTGGCTAAAATCGGTTGCAACTACATCGAATTCGTTACCATTTCCTAGGGCACAGAGGGCAAATTCAATACGAATTCAATGAGGGCCTACCCTTCAGGAAGCCATGTTGTCTAGGGGAAATATAAGTGATTTGCGTTGGAAACTTAGAGCTTCATACAAAATACATTCGAAGAGTGTTTAGCAATGGAACGATAGTTGGTTATTTCATTCATTGATTTATTTTTTGTGGATCGGGGTTATGAAGGAGGTTTTCCAAGCATGAGGAAATTCTACTTGTGAAAGGGATAGACGAAAGATATTAGAAAAGGCAACGGAAAGAGAGGAAGAACATTTTTTAAGAAATATGGCAGGGACCGGGTGTGAATTCGTCATTTTAGTTGGTGTAACTTATATTTGATCTAAGACGGACCCAAGGTGTGAGAGAGAGGTGGATCATTGGAGAAACTCAGTTCAGTAGGCTGTTTAAAAAAAAGTGGTAAATCGGTTGGCAATGGTAAGTGGATCGATTGATGACTTGTTGTTGAAAGAGAGGGAAGGAGGGTAACCATTGGAGTTTCTTTTGCAATTAACAAATTGGAAAATGGGCTTAGGGTGGATTCTGAGGTTGACTTCCGCATTGTTAAGGTAGCGTTGGTAAACTGAATCCATAAGTTCAGTGAAATGAAGATAAGTACCGAGATAGTTGGAATAGTCGGAAAAGGATCTGGTACAAAGGAAAACAGTCCATAACTTGCTTCTCTTATTTCTTAAGGAACGAAATAGGGACTAGTAAATCACGTTTTAAGGCTCCAAAATGGAACGTATAGGGAAAAAGAATTAAATACTTCTCTAAAATGGATAGGGCATCATTTATAGTGAGGTTGTGACAGTTAAAAGGGGGGACAAAGTGAGACTGAGCAGTTAATTGAATCTTACAGCAAGAGGGGATGATTGGATGCAGAGCACATAACAAATTTTCGCTACATGCCGTGTCGACGAAAGTAAGGCCAGCGAAAAGCGACGACTGAGATCAATTTAGGCCGGCATAACGACAAAATACAAATCATCGCAAAACGGCATGTAGCTGCGTTGTATCGTAACGAAATCTCACACCGATAGCTACCCCATCTCAAACTTAACCTTACCTTTAACAGATGTAAAATTTACACGGCATTCACATGAACATTTCATTAGATGCTATTTTGTTCTGTTTTTAGCCAGAGAACGGGTGGCCGTGGTGTAGTGGTACTTGCAAACGCTTCTCACTCGGAGGGTTCAGGTTCGAATCCTGCCCATGGCAAGTCAGTTTTTCTTTGTGTAATTGGAACTCAGACAGAAAAATTCTGCGTGTGAAGGCATAACACTGACACGTAGATTTGGCTGTTGTAGAGTTTCAAGCACAGAAAAGAAAAATATTGTGATATACCTCGAATCACTCTGAGTGAAGAAAAACTCTCCGTCCTATTCGGACTCCCACCCCTGGAGAGCAAACATAGAAACCAAACACACCTGAGTTTCAAACCACTACAAAAACAATTTTCCTTTCTCCTCCTTCTATCTTTCCGCCCGCGCAACAGTAAAAGGGTATCTAACCCCTTAGGCGCGCGTAAATTATAAAAAAAAAAGAGAATAAACCTCAAGATTTTGCCTTAACTTGTACCATTATACTGACAGTGAACGCATTCCTATAGGACTCTATAAAAATCGATTTCGGAATGTGTGGGCGTGCTAGTAAATAGCTACAGATCGAAGAATGTGTGTTGGTAAGCGGAAACTTGAGAGTAAAATGATTCAAAGTTAATCGTTGGTAACGCAGAATGAAAGAAGAAACTGGTCGTTGCATGAGACAATGAAAAAAGAACATCATTAACGCAATATCTCAAAGAGCAAACGTAGTATGAGTACTCTGTTGGTGACGGATTTTGAACCACTTAGTCGCAGCACCCACGTACAATAGTTGAAGGTGGAAATTGTTTCTTATGACTCTCAAGCGTGGTAGCCTCTTGGGAGTATTGAGAATGAATCAAGTCATGCTGTAGCGCACAAACGGCGTAGTTGGATTTACTGGCAGAACATTACGACCTCCCTTTAATTTGTTGCCATCGTACACGAGTTTGAACAGAATCTTTTAATATCATTCCATAGGACACCATATCGACAGCATAAATAGTAATGTTTAAACCAAAATGCCACCGTTTTATCGAAGCCGGTCACTGACACCAAAGACTGGATACCCTAATGAATTATTTGAAAACTTTCCAGAACTGTATCTTATCTCTCCGTTCATTCTACATAATTCTCTCTCCATATTCGAAAAACACAATTTCCCCTAAACATTCCATTTCATCAGTAAATACGCACAGCACATCCAGCTAAACTCATACCTGCATCGTTTTGATTGGCGCAAGCAGCAGATCCCTCAATATCCTGCCATCAAAAGTTTACCTCCAGTACCATTGAGAAAATGAAACACCACACGAAAACGAGAACGAGTACGAGTACGAGTACCAGTACCAGAACGAGTGAAGTCACCCCTTTGTTGAATGTCGCCATTTGAAGTGCTCGCTTGGCGTTTTCATCATCCGGTGGCAATGACAATAAGCCAACTCTAAAATCCCTTCCTGCAATAGCCATCCAGGTGTACCCCGTATGATTTGGTTTCAAATCACTAAGAGAAAGTGGCAGGCGGCACTGATGCTGGGATCCAGATCTTTCGAGTGTCAGCAGGAAAATATCTGTGGGGATGCATCTTTGGAAAATTGAATTTCTGAGTTTTCATTCAATCAGCGCAGCGTAGCTTTCCTTTATCATCAAATCATGTTTTTCACTAGGGTTTTACGGTCTGTGGTTAGTTGTCAACCATCACACAAAGTCGACTTTAAAGCCAACTCTATCTCTTAAAGCCAAGACAAAATACATGGAATAAGGTACAAGGATTTCCTGTGCTTTCAAATGAATGCACACAGTGCCTACTGGCTTTACATCATTTTCACACATCGTCGAGTACGTGCATAAGTTTAAGGGGTGGCCAAATTATCCATCTAAAACTTCCTACCCCTGGGAAAAGAGTATGCACGGCTGCATAGGAATATATGAAAATAGGAAAAGGCACCCCAAAGCAAGTAGCTTGCCAAAAACTTTTGATCCATCGAAACTTTCCAACTGAATCTATGCACAACTAGTATCCGCATTCTCTATATTCATCAGCTGCAATTATGTATCCGCACCTAGAATCAGTGGTCGGATCCTTGGTACGAATACGAGGAGATGTCGCAACTGTACGAATATTGCTAAAGGTATGCAGCAGGAGTAACTTCAGAGCAAGAGACTGAGGAAGGGGACACATCGCCTTGCTGTTCCTTACGGATATTCGAGTTAATTAGTTTCACTTTGATTATAGTGTGGAGCAGCTAACAGACGGTAGATAGACATTAGCCCAGGCAGGTACTGTCGAACAAGGGTGACAATAGGGGTTGCGGATAGCAATTCCTTTATTTTTCCTCACCTAAACGAGTGCTGGAGAATAGAAGTCTCTTGTTGCTGGATGTGAGAAAGACATGAATTAGAATTTCCCGGGTAAAACTAATTACTGAAGCGGGGAAGACGATTTGTAGCGTTCTAAAATGATGTAGAATTGCCAGGATGTAGGAGTTCTGAGATGTCGAACTACGAGGATATCGAAGGAACACCCAGCATGAAGAAATATAGAGATGCCGACAAGTACAAGTACGTCAGCATTCATCCATCTGTTGGGTGTTGCTGTTCCTAACTATTTCTGTTCCCGGAGCTGTACCTCTACCTCTGCCGTATGTGAGTGGTAGGAAGGATGCCGTGTTGGTTTTTGTATGAGAATCCTTCATTCAGAATAAGGTAAAACGAAACTCGGATGAAAGCGGGTGTGGCAAGCAGTTCAAAGCAATTTCTCGAACAACAAATTGGCAGTTGTTGTGTTAAATTTTCCAATGACAGACGTTTTCGTCCTACTACGAGTACTGCAAGACTCTAGCAAATCCATGTACCTGAATACCAGCTGAATTCTAATTAGGGTGTGAAAATGCAGTTTTAATTAAATAATGAGCCAGTTGTAAGCATTGATGTGTTGATATGTATGTGCTACTGCTCTTGCTGGTTATGCTGCCACAACTAAATGGATAATTACTGCAGTTAAATATTTTCAATTATTTCTGGAGTATGGAGCTATATTAAGTCGTTTAAGTAGCTTTGCCGAGCGAAAATCTTTCAAAAAATGTTAAGAGAATTTTATCCTTCAAATGCAGCTGATGTTGGCTTACAAATGAGGAAACGTGCGTCGCTGTAACCTCCAGGATGGTTGATAACTCTGACGCACGAGTTTTAAAAAACCTATGTAGAGAGGTATGACTTTTATGGACTTTTTATGGACAACTATTCATTGAACGGGAAAGATTAAAACCATTTGGCACAACGCAGGTTACTCCACAAACTATTTTTAGTAGATGAGATACTCTGCTGAAAACGTGAAGAAAGAGTATTTTGGCAGATTTTTTTGGTACTTAGTGTTGACACACATCTATGAATAGTGGAAAATAGAACGCAATCAACGCAAGGCCAAAAGTAGTAAACTAGAAATTTAAAAGGGTTGGGATTCCTCACATGAATCATTCCCAAATCCATCAAGCTGTTGATCTGAGTATATGATTGTCTTGCAACAACAAGAAAATCAACAAACTTGTTGTAAGTTTGCAACTTTCGCTAACCTAACTATGACTGAATCTGAGCGGAATGACGTTGCTAAGAGGCAATTCATTGCCAGAGAGAAAGGTGTGCTAACGACTTTCACTTTGTTTCTATACGACTAAATAATGCATGGAATGAGGTCAGAGTGTCTGATTTCTGTATCAATCAAATGATCTAGAACCGATCTAAGGAGAATTCCCTTGAAATCAATTAACAGGTCCAATATGGGATACTTTTGCCAATGATGTATCCATAGACTGCTGACCATAAATTTGTTATAAAAAAGCTTGAAATGCAAAGCTCCAGTAAATTTGAATCAAAAGTTACCCACGTTGGAAGCCAGAAATCGGAAGCCAGAAGCCAGCCAACTGTCGTAAAGTATCGGTGCCAGATAGCATCTTTAATATGACACTTAAGATGGCAGTTCATTGAAAACCTGAAAAGTATGTGCGACTTAGCTGAAACGTGCCTCCGTGGGAGAACATACTTGGGCTTACCTGGTGCTCCCCCACCATGGTCATTCCACTCACATTCCCGATTGATTTCACCATTTAAAATCATAGAATACCCGATATTGATACAAGTGTTCCATGAAAATCAAAGAAAGACTAGTTGCGCACTGTAACTTTTGTGGCAAAACGGTGAAGTTTATCAAAGAAGTTATGTGTTGCTAAAGGAAGATTCCTTCTTAAATAATTGAATGAGTAACCGTCGTTAAGGCTTTCTTCAAAGACAAAAACTTGAAACCTTATTTTGGTGATGACTAGAAATTATTCTGTTATACGAACACGAAACTTTGAATGGAATGAGGCTGTACGGCAGGTGTTACGAAAGGTTTTCCTCATTTCTTGGGTCACTTCTCTGGGATGCCTTGGGGGTTGAACTGCTATGAATACTTGTATCAATACAATAATACAGCAATGTCCTATATATACGAGTACATTAACATTTTCTTAAGCTGGAGGAAAGAAAGGAGAAAATCTTTCTTTTCTGTCGGAACAGAGTGATTAGACAAGGAACAAGTCCATTGTACGCCTTGTAAGTTCCTTTTGATGGAATTTCTCAATTTTTCGAAGAAAGATGTATAAGCGCTTAAGTGATGAAGTGCCTACGCCAGCAACGGGTACCTATGGCCTAACATTCACAGAGATGATGCTCTGCGGCATCATCATCACTTTCACAGCAAGCATCGCAGGATGGTTTACCACTTACGCTCAGCAAACTTAAGTGTTTAGGAAAAGTGGAGTGTCTCGTCATGGCGCCAATAGGCAGGCTGCAGACGTTCCCACTTAGGGAGGCATTAGGAAAGGCTCTGATTTATTGGAGACGGCGAGAAGAATTTATTTGCTCTGCCGGCAACCTAGAGAGTCAGGCCATTTACAATTATGCTTATAGGAGGCACAACTGTCAATAGAAGCTCTAACTGAGGACCTCCTACAATAGGTACGGATCCTGAAAAACTCTTCCTCCAGCCTTGCCTAGACGATTTCTTTCTCCCATTGTAACCTGGAACCAGAGAAGACTCTGTGAATTCAGCCATCCAATTGCATTCAGTAAAGCCTTGCATTCTTCAACTAGCTCGGAAGTCGTAAGAGGCATAGCTTTAAACGCGGGTTTAAGCACATCTTAGCTGTTGCTACAGATCCAGGTGCTTCGCCTCCTCCGCCGGATTTTTCAGAATACAGTTCTTTCTCATCAGGTTTGCGTATGTCCCCCTTGGAAGACAGACACAAGGTTTCCTAACAAGAAGTGAAATCAAACATTTCCGTCTTCCAGAAAGGCACCAAATCAGTTTTGAAGCCATCCCTGAAGACTCGACTGCATTTCTTTCCTGGATCAGATTCTGGCCGAAACATTTACTGCATAGAAATTCGATTGCGTAGTTGCATCCTTGCATCAAACGGCTTGTCTATAGGAACACAGTCAAGAGTCAGTCAGCTCACAGGTCATCAAAACATCAGTGCGTGTTGTACCAAAGACCACTTTTCTATAAACGGAAGATGGCGGTGAGGACTTACCTTGATAGTTTGGTTTTGTTTGAGTATAAATGCTGATGGTACGACTCTCCGCCAGACCAAACAAATTTTCTAAAATGTCAGCATCTTTCCTGTTGCTCCTCAGAAAGACCTGAATGTTGGCATCTGGAGTCGCTATCCAGCTAAACTCTTTATCCGAGCGCCTAAAAGTGCTACCTATAAGTGACACAATATCCTACGAAGCATGATGTGAGAACAATAATGCGAAAAATTAACCAAAGAACTTTTTTTCTTTCAACGCCCGATACCATTTTCATCCGCTTTCGCCAGGCTCCACGTATCTGCGCTATGAAGCAGAACTGGGATGATCAATGTCTTGTATAAGAATTTTCTAGGTTGCTGGAGAGAGGGCTTTACTACTTAATTGCTTTCTAATCCAAAAGAAGCAGCGATTAGCTAGAGTGGATCTTCAAATGATTTCGGCGCGGGTGTGCAGGTGTAGTTTTCGCAGTTGATGACGGAAATGAGATAGTAAAGGACTTTACTACCTCAAATATGAAGCTCACTATCGCTGCTTGTTGTCCTAGGCGTCGAAGTGTCCCTCTTTGTTGACAGCATGTATTTCTTTTTTGCTTCGTTGACCACTAAACCCATTTTTGCGGCTTCTGCATTAATAGTCGCCGACGTTCGCTGTATTTTTCCAATTATATCAACGTCGTCTCCGTATTCGGGTAACTGAATAGACTTTTAAAAGATGGTGCCTCTGGAGTTGACTTGCGTATTTTACATAGTTCTGTCAAGAACGATGTTGGAAAAGTCACATGACATTGAATGTCCCGGTTTTAACATTACCGACCGTGATGGAGCTTTGTTCTTTCTCCATCGTCGTCCTGCATAGTTGGATGCCAAACTTGACAAAGCTCTGTAAGTTCATCTCCATAGATGCTGGGATATGCGAGCTCGAAATCGATGAAGCGGTGGAGTGTATCGATTTGGAACTCCTGAATTATTTGCAAGACCTGCCACCATAATGTGGCTATTTACAAATTGTCATAGGCGTTCACATAATATGGCAGACAGGATTTCAGTTATATGCAATGTTGAGAAGACTTATTCGACTGTAGTTGCCGGAGTTCAGGATATCTCTCTGTTTTAGGATCAGACGAACCATGCTAAGCATGCATTCGTCGGACATACTTTCATCGACACCACCTGTTGCTTTAACCAGTCGGCAGTCAAGCCATCGGCTCCAGCAGCTTTGTTGGACTTAAATTTTCAAATGGCTGTCGTGACTTCATCTTGGTTGAGTGGACGGAAATGTCCAGTGGGATGTTACTCATCACCGTTTAAAGTCTGCAGAAATAGTGTTTTTCAGATTCTCAGACTCCTACATGACGTTTCCTTCCCCATACAAACACTATTCTGTTCGGACTTTTCAGCTTTAAGACCTATTCTCGCAATTTTCTACAGGGCCGCTCTGCATATCCGCTGTTTTTCTAAATTTACTTCTGTACGTTTATGGGGCGGGTTAAAACCCAACACTTCAAAGCCGGATTACTCTTTGGCAATGCCATTAGTTTTCCGCGTTTGATGATGGTGGCATCTTGCGATTGTAGCTGTTAGACATTGAATCTCCTCACAATGGATCGCTTTGGGCTGTAACTTAGCTTGGCTAGTTCTAATTTATGTTACCTATTCGGAACGTCCGTCTAACACTGGAGGATCAATGATCAATTTGGTTGACAGAGGAGTCGGTCAGGTCCATTTATGGATATCCAGGTGCGGAAGCCATGTGGTGGCCATAGTTATATTAAGTCCGGCACCAAAATCTATAAGCCTGTGTCTGTTTCCGGAGGGGATGGCGTAGATGCTGTACTTGTTCACTGTATTATAAAGATGCTCTCCTTGCATTGGTGGGCATTAAAATCGCCAAGAACATTGCTGGGCCCCCGACCAATTATCAAGGCTTCGCCCATTAATGACGTTGTCTAATAATGAACGGGGGCAGAGCAAAGTACTGGTCTTATCGTGAACATCTTCAGATGACGCTACCGAAGGTTGCTACGATTCGATCAGTCACAAGTTGCCGGTCATAGGTCTTGTTGGCGGTTGGACCACCGGTAGTCCCTACCAGGACTTAAATCACGGTACCATGGGAGTCAGGAGCCCCCCGGATCTCGGTCCGGGTCTGACTTGATAGAGGTATGTCCCCTTGTGGGAGCGTCATGGTGGCTGTGGTTTAAACCTAAAGTCGTGGGAAGGGACTTCCTCTTGGTTTGACCCAATGTAGAGTTGCAATAAGTACCGGGTGCTGCGACCCTAAGATCATTAAGAGGTTTTAGGTCGTCCTCGACTCATACCAAGGGTGGAACCTTTGCCTCCAACATAGTTCCGAATTGGTATAAATGGAATGACGGAGAGCGATGGCAAGGCGTATCCTTGCACCCATGGGTGTATGGACATCCCGTAAACTTAAGTCTACACGACAAGCAGTCTTTGGTAAAGTTGTCCTTCTCTTTTGTCGGGTGAGGGGCTTTATGAATTTAGAGCCATCCAACAAGAAGTGGCATTTTGAACGTCGCTTCGTTATAGAACTGTTAGCACCCTACTATCCTTGCGATGACATTTGATAATTAAGATCTAAGAGGTTATTAAATATGGAATGATACACACCCGCACAACGTGCTGAAATAGTGAAAGTTCGCCACAAAAACGGCGAAAATATCGGGGGAACGTTTCGTAAAGTTCATATAGCTCATCGTCATCATCAAGCGCCTTCTCGCATAGCTATAATGGATTTAATTGATAAGTTTGAACGTCTTGAAAAAGCTAGTGATGCCAAGACTCAAACTCGTCTTCATCTGGCAAGGTTAGTTGTAAATACCGCCGACGTAGCTGAGAGTGTGACTGAAAATCCAGGTGTGTCCATTTCAATTCTGAGTGATGAGGCTCATTTCCATTTGTCTGGGTACGTGAGCAAACAAAAGTGTCACACCTGGGGCTCCGAAACCCCAAGCAAAATAGTGGAACAACCACTTCATCCACAACGAGTGACAGTTTAATGAGGTTTTTGGCCTGGCGTTGACTGACTGACTTTTTTTTGCCTGAAATTGATACTATGGACTTGGATGATGTTTATTTTGAGCAGAATGGCGCCACATGCTACACAGATAGCGAAACAATGGCTTCATTGCGTGACAAATTTCCTGGACATGTGATTCCTCGAAATCGAGCCGAGATCGTGCAATTCAAAACCATAAAGCTTATTTTTTGACGCTATGTTAAAGACGAGTGCTACTGAAATGCTCCACCAACGATTCATGCACTGAAAGAAAATATCAGAGCTGTTGTTCCAAAATCAAATGCGAAAACGTGATGAAAAATTTCATCAAAAGAATGACAGGCGTAGGTTTAGCATATATTGTATCGCATTACTTAGCCAAAAGTTAAGAATTTAGATGGAAATGAAAATATCACCACTTTCATAAGAATGCTGCGTTTTTCTACTGTTGCTACTTGTTGGGTGACTTCATACTTTGTACCAGACGGAATGGTGATTCGGTGTTATAAGCACACTATGGCACACACCCGGTATGGGGGATGATTGGACATTGCTTGGTTAGAAGGCCAAACAGGAATCCTCTTCATGGTTCTCCTTCCAAGTCTATTAAATAAGACATTTGTCAAGAATATATTTCTCATATACTCCGCATCCAGAAAATTTCTCTTCTGAGGAGGTATCTTATTGTACATCGTGTAACTACCAGTAGGCTTAACACACAAAACTTTCCCTCACACTGACTATCCGGATTTAGCCAAAAACAATAAATTCGACCCAACCAAGTACATACGAATCCTCTACATATTCGTGTATACAATGGAAATCTTGTTACTTTTTCCAAATTAAAAAAAAACCAAATTAAATAGGTGAACATAAAGAGTCCTTTCTACATGTTTTTATTTTCTGAAATCATCATGACAATGTAATCCGCAGCGGAGGTTAATTTTTTCCCAGCCTGAATGTACGAGTATATTATAAAGTAATCGTTTTGTAGCCCCTCTAGATGCCGATAGTCAAAAGTGCGAACGTTCGTGCTAAAATTTACATATAATAAATTAAATTTGCATTCGGAAGTTGGATCGAGTTTGGATATCCTTATTTTGCGCGCGCGATAGCCCCACCAAAAAAGCGCAAGTAATTTAATGATCATTAATCTTTGAAGAGTTTGCACCTCAACTCCCATCCACACGTACACCCTAAACACCTACTGTGTTACGAGTAGCCGATTCCCGCCCCGTAGATGTTCCAGACTAGTATTTCCAATTTCCGGTGATTTTTTTCTTTGTGCAATCGATAGCTCCTAAATTGGATTTATTGCTTTCGGACGCATCCTCAATGTGCACTTTGTTAAATGTAAATTAATTTTATAGCTGAAATACGAGTGTTCGTATGGGTGCGTGTACCAATCTCACGGATGCGTTTTACTCGTGTTAAATTTTATCGATTTTATTAAATTTTTATTTTTGTTAGTTTTACTTGTGCTCGGTTTGCGTTACGGTTTGCGATGGAAATTCCTTTCAGCAGGAGCTACTTTTTTTAAGAGAATATTTGTATTCGCGTATTTCTGTTTTTTTGTTTTTTTTTTGGCGGACAGAAACATCGTTCCACCTTTATGACAACTTTCATGGAACGTAAAACCTATTTGGTGATTTTTTTTTCTCCTCTTTTTTTTGCAAAACGTTTTTAATAATGTCACAGTGTGGATGGGAGTGAGGAGAGGCTGAACCGCACACTATATTCGCACCATATTGTGCCAAAACCAGGAGTTCTGGTTTTGGCGCTGGTGATGGTGATGGTGATGGTGATGGCTGTGTTTCTACTTCTGGTCCTGGAGTATTGTTTTAATATGAATTCATACAAATACAATGGCAAAGTAATAAAGTTGGATAAATTCGATCCCTGGTAAAGCCCAGGACTTCTGTGAGAAATTCTATACAGTGCTGGTTGGTATGTACTCGTGTACACTTATATTTGTGCTTGAAAGTTTACAGATCCGTAGATGGAATGTATAGATGAGTGAATTGTGTGTTTTCATCGGAATTGTTTTTGAATGGAAACTTTTAATTAAGTGGTTAGCCGCAAACTGAAACAAATATTCCCATTCACTGAGGCGAACTGTTAAATTATTTATCTAGATGAAAAATATTGTATACAGATACACAGTTTTTTTTCAGTGTTTTTTGCTTTGTTTTCGTTGTTTGCAGTTAACTCTGCCCGAGCAAACACGAGTACTCGTAATAACGAAACGAATTAAATAAAGTTGTTTAAAACATCGGTTTTGGAATGAAATTATATTACGGTTGTCTGCCCAGCAATAAAAGGAATTTCAAATTTACAATAAATCATTAGACTAGGGAAAACCGGATTGACCCAAAAATGCAGACAAAAGTGATGGGATGCTTTCGAATGGACAATATGTGTCTGTGAGGAATGTTGCTGTTTGCATTATTATTGAGCAAATAAATGAATGCAGTTGGAGAGAAAGAATTCAAATTCTCTTTTCCGATCTTCGATGCTCAATCCAACAAACTCCTCGGACGACAACTCGCCACACTGTGCTACTGGTCCCGTCGCCGGTCAGGCCACATATATAAAATCAACTCGAAGTACAATTTACAAGATTAGGCATTATCGAACAACGTAATGAATTTCAACGCAACATACATACCCTTGATAGAGACGCGCTTCGCTACTGAAGTACTCGTACTAGTAGAGGATTTATGTAACCACCCCACTAAAGTTTTTCGATATCCAAAGACGCAAAAATTATCCAGATTTTGGATATAGTGAGCTTAGAAGTGATGAAGGGGTGAAGGATGAAGAAGTCTTAAAATTGCGGTAGCTCATATATCCTCCATCACAAATGCGGTGGCTGTCACAGTGATGGATACAGCTGCAAGAGATTGTTACATCAGTAGCAGCAGCAGAACCATCCTTTCTTTGGCTGCCTTGTTGCGGCAGGAAGGCTTAACAATCGAACGTCCTAAGATTTTGAAAAGAACACAGGTGAGAATGTTCCATTCTCATTCGGGTTCTTACCGACTGCAGCCGTAACACAGATTCTGGAGGGCTCAACCAAAATACTCAACAAACCCGCCCAGAAATTGCTAAATCACTGTATTCCGTTGTGTCATGCTGCTCATTTAAATACACGTTCGAATACCTGCCTGTTATAGTTAAACTGCATCTCGAGATACAGATAAGTTCAAACGGGCTTCAGAAGCGGCACATTCTGAAAGACTGTCGTCTACAGGTCAACTTCAGAAATGGAGATTACATGAGACAAACGCACGACGCAAGCAAATGTTAAAATTCAGGTACGTGCTGTACCAAAAGCCTTTTTTTAAACAGAAGTTTGCTTTGCAGCCTAAGATGCGAATATCAAGGGGAGTGAAATGCATCATAGTATATAAAGTAGAGCTTGGTGTGATAGTAATAGCCCTGTGCATCTGAGCAGACAGTTCTTTGGAGTAATCGTGAACAACCGATGCATAGGATGTAATTGGTCATACCATAACCCTGTAAACCAAATGATTTTCTCAAGCCCTATATCATGCCGAAGGCTTCAGAAACCCGACCACGCTTTGTAAGATATATTCGGTCTAGAGAAATATCTTAGTTCGGGATGACATTCAGAGACTTAGCTTCGTTGGAAAACCAGATGGTGACGACTTTTGGGACAAGATGAGTAAGTAAGTAAGTAAGTATTGTAGAGTAAGAGCCTCTTTTTTCTCGCGAGGAGATAAACTTCAGGTTCAAGAGGACCGATTGAAAGCATATTTTTGGTACGACATTCGTGTGCGTTTTCGAACAGAACGTTCCAAGGCTTTAACATGCCTTGATGGGAACAAGCCTACGGAGCGCCTAGGCTCATAGCGGAATTGAAGTACGTCAGTCCAATCATGATCAACTCTCAATTGTAGGTGATTTGATCGTCCTGCGGAAACCCCATTCAGAACAGTGCCATTTCGAAACCATCGTTTGGGCTAAACTTAAACTTTGGTCGGGGGTGAGATCTACCTTAAACTTCCGCCAGTCTTAGTATAAACCACGTACACTATGATGCTCCCACAGGTGGCGTATCTCTTTTAAATTAGGCTAGAACCGAAGTTTCAAGTACTTCTGACTCCTAAGGTACAGAACTAAGCGACTATCGGCCTACCAGTGAGGCACCTACAGTTCTCATATAATGACTATTTGTATTTGTATTTAAATTAAAATTACATCAGTACTACAAGATAGGATATCTTTTAAAAGCATAGTTTTCCACACGTTACAAATTGTACGTTAAATTTACAATTAGGGTAGTCAAAATAATCATAATAAATAAAAATAAGAATTATAATAAATAAAAATTATATATAGATTGAGTCATATCTAAGTTATGATGCGGTTATAGGACAGATAAAGGAAAAGCATTTTCTGAAAGACGGCATATGAGTTGATAACTTGCAATTCATGTGGAAGATAGTTCCAGACACGAATTGCAGATACAAGAAAGGATCGCTCTCCAATGCAAAGTGTGAATGAAGGAATAATAATTTTTTTTCCTATTAGATTGTGCAAAATGTAGCATCTCAAAATGATAACTAGGAGACTTACTTAGTATAATTTTAAATAGTTTTAATATATTGCGGAAGTTAAAATACAGAATGAGATTCAGACCGTAAATTGACGTTGCAAATTTAGACACACTACTGTACCTAGGGATATTATAAATAAAACGGACACAGTCATTAAACGTAGGGAAACACGGAACAATTAAACAAAAAGGCATTACAAGCGTTTCGATTAATCGTATTTTCACTAGGTTATGCAAGTAGTTCGCAGAGTATAGTAATCTTCGCAGTTAACAATAAACATTTTTCAGGGTGTCGCTTATGGCATCGCAGCAGGTAATTGAAGAGTTTATATGAAAGCCAAAAATCATTTGGACACACCTCATTATTTGAAAAAAACAATACAAACTGTCTTGATTGGGTTCAACTTCAATCTGTTACCTTTTGACCAGTTGGATATATTGTCAAGATCTTCATTCATCCTAGCAACACAATCTTCTATAAGATCAATAGGACGCAAGAAATATATAATCGCATCATCAGCGTACATGTGAATTTTGCAATTCTTAACAATATCTGGGATTTCGTTGTTAAAAAGAGAGAACAGAAGTGGTCGTAGTACAGAGCCTTGCGGAACGCCTGCATGAATGGTTTTAAAATTTGAACAACCAAGCTCTGTAACGACCGACTGTACTCTATCTCTCAGATAACAGCTTGAGTCGGAAAAATGGAAAAATTGAAGCGATTTTTAATCTTCGTAAGTAACAAAGAGTGATCAATGCAGTCGAAGGCTTTGGAGAAGTCTAGAAGAACTGCTAGACAGATATCGTTACAATCTAAATCCGATCGAATGTCAGTAGTAATTTTTAGAACAGCAGATTCACAACTGTGTTTACTTCGAAAACCGGATTGCCATTTGGAAAGCTTATTATTATTATTTAAGAATTTTTTTCATTTGAAGAGATAATACCTTTTCAAAAGCTTTTGACAAAAAACACAATATACTAATTGGTCTGAAGTCAGCAGGACAATTAGGATTAGACCTTTTGGCAATTTTCCAATTATCCGGGAATTGAGAGCTGTAGATACAGTAAATAAATATATGATGTATGTGACAAATGATATGGGGTAGTATTAGCATGAGAAATCGAGGAGAAATACTATCCGGTCCTATGGCATTGGATTTTACTTAGTTAATAGCTTTGAATACAGAAATTTGGAGGAAAGCAACAATGAAAACAACATCATAAATAGACATGACAGAAAATTTACGTCACTAGCATAGCAGTTGAAATTAAAATAGTGAATTAGGATTATTAAGAAATATAATATATAAGTAGATAACACATAATAGATTAAGTAATATAATAGAAAATAAACAAACAAGAGCAAACAGTAATTCATAATATAAAATAAAATGTTACATATTACATATTACATACAATTAAAGACATTGAAGATACACATTTACAAAGTATTTATTTATTTATTTATTTTTCAAGGTTAGATTAGGTTAGGTAAGAGTGGCTGTTGGAAATACCAACCCACTTAGGCCTATTGCCCCATTGTGATGCCACGTGGATCTATGATCTTCTTACTACCGGAATCAGTTTGAGCTTATAATAAAGCGTAGGAGACTGTTAACGTCTATTTTTTCTAGATCGTTTAGGTCGTTGTAGAAGAAAGCTGCTAGATGAAGCTTCCTTCTCTGAGAGAGAGCTGGGCATGTGCAGAGTAGGTGGGGGATTGTCTCCTCCTCTTCCTCGTCCATGCAGCTTCTACAGAAATCGTTAGTAAAGGCGCCAAGCCTTCTTGCGTGCTTGCCTATGAGGCAGTATCCGGTAATGAAACCTATTATGGCGCTGAGATGTTTCCTATCTACTCGTAAAAGGATCAGACACTTAAAGCGACTCAGATCCAGCCTTGGCCAGATCTGTTTGGTCGCTAGACATGTTTGTCCAGCAGTCCACCTAAGGTCCGTTCTTTTATTGGCATCCAGCTTTAGTGTTAGTTTGCACGTAGGATAGGTAGAGTGGTTCCAATTTTGGGGAGTTCATCGGCTCTGCAGTTCCCTGGAATGTCTCTGTGGCTCTACACCCAACAAAGGTGAATGTTGAACTGCTCTGCCATCTCTATGAGAGATGATCGGCATTCAAGGGCAGTTTTAGAATATAATGAGACCGAGTCCAGCGACTTGATGGCGGCCTGACTATCCGAAAATATGCAGATATCACGTTTTTCTTCAGCCAGGACAGAGCTTCTTTAATCGCCAAAATTTCCGCCTGGAACACGCTACAGTGATTTGGAAGGCGGAAAGAGAGGCTTAGATTTAGCTTATCTGAGAAAACACCGCCACCAACTCCGCTGTCGGTTTTAGATCCATCTGTGTAGAGATGGATTGACTTGTCCTCCATGAAAGCATCCTCCTCCCAGAATGATCTAGAGGGGAAGCTTACATGGAAGTTTTTGTCAAACCAAAGTTCAGGTATGGTGTAATCGGTGTTCTCTGTGAGGATTCCTAATGTATTAAGAATGTTGGCGTGGCCAAATGAATTATTTGTCCACTGTTTAGTCGCTTTAAGGCGAATAGCTGCGGTCGCAGCTACTTGCTTGCTAAAAATGTCGAGGGGTGTCAAGTGAAGCAGAATATCTAATGCCGCAGAGGGGGTAGACCGCAAAGCTCCGCTTGTGTATAGACATGCTGTTCTTTGGACTCTGCTTAATTTAATGCAGTTGACTGCATTTTCCAAGGCCGTCCACCAGACAACCACCCCGTAAGTGAGTATCGGTCTTATGACCGAGATGTATAGCCAGTGGGTTATTTGTTCCCAATGGCTTTCTTGCAAGAGAATAAAGCTATTGTAGCTTTATTGACTCTTTCTTGAATGTTAGGTTTCCAGTTTAGTTTCCTGTCAAAAATGAGACCCAGATATTTTGCTGTATCGGAGAAAGCTAAACTGATACCGTTTATTGAAGGAGGGTCTATGATTGGAATTTTATATTTCCTAGAAAAGAGGACAAGATCAGTTTTATGGGGGTTTATTCCCAATCCACAGCGATCTGCCCAGCAGGTTAATCTGTTAAGATTTACTTGGAGGAGTTCCTGAATGGTATTTAGATGTTTTCCTGAGACGGCTGAGACGGCAATCACTCTACTACCACCCGCTTCCAGGTATATCAGTAGTTCGATAACTACTAAGTTCCCGAGAAGGGGAGAGAGGACACCGCCTTGCGGCGTACCCCTACTGACATATCTTTTAGCAGAAGTCTCACCCAGTTTGGAATTGATTGTCCTGCTTTTTTAGCATTAGACCGATCAACTCCCCAAGTGAGTCGTCTACCTGGAGAGTTGAGAGCGCAGTCGTGATTGCGGATGTGTTGACGTTGTTAAAGGCGCCCTCTATGTCTAGGAAATCAACCATTGTGTACTCCTTATATTGTAGGGATCGTTCGATATGGCTAGTCAGAGAGTGCAAAGCCGTTTCCACCGACTTTCCTTTACAGTAGGCTTGTTGAGCCGTAGACAGAAGTCTTGGATCAACTTTAGCTCGAATATAGATATCAATCAGTCGTTCTAAAGTTTTCAGAAGGAATGATGATAGACTTATAGGTCTGAGGTCCTTTGGGACTACAAGAGAAAATTTTCCAGCTTTGGGAATGAATACTACATTGACTTCTCTCCATAACAGTGGAATGTGGATAAGTTCTACACAGCTCCTCATAATATTTTCTAACACTGGTAGAATAATATCTGAGGATCTCTGTAGCTCGGCAGGTATAATACCGTCCGGACCAGCAGACTTGTATGGTTTGAAGCTATGCAGCGCCCAGAGCAGTTTGTCTCTCATAATCAGACCATGAATTTTGGTCACGGTTGCAGTAGGCTTGTTTGGGCTGCTACTGGCCGCGAGTTGGGAGCTACCTGGAAAGTGGGTGTCCAGAAGCAGGTTGAGTGATTCATCACTTTAGGTTGTCCAAGAGCCATCGGTTTTTTTCAAACAGCTAGGCATCATAGGATTTGTGGAGAGAATTTTTCTTAGCCGCGATGCCTCTTAGGTTTCTGTAATTTGTCACAGAATGACCTCCAGGATTGTCGCTTTGCCTTCCTCAGTTCTTTTTTGTATAATTTGAGGGATTCTTTATATGAGTCCCAGTCGGTCACTTTTCTTGTGCTTTTTGCTGCGTTGAAAAGTTTTCTGCAGGCATTTCTGAGCAGTCCCAGTGCCGATGTCCACCAATGTGGCTTTTTCTTGCCTCTTGGTTGAATAAGAGGGCAGGAAGCGGCATAGCCTTATTGAGAGTCAGAGTAAATTCCCTGACTTTCATGTCGAGCTCATTGGTGTCACGCGGGGGACTTGATAGTTTAGAGGATATCGTTTCCGACAGTATTCCTCTGTATTTTGTCCAATCAGTTTTCCGGTAGTTCCGGAAAGCTGGTTGGCGGGGGGAGCATCACTCAGACTGAATTGGATGTATCTATGGTCTGAAAAGGAGTGTTCAGACGATACCATCCAGTTTGTTAGCCTTTGGGTGATGCTGTCGGAGACAAGAGTAATATCTAACATTTCTTGTCGGTTTTTTGTTATAAAAGTGGGCTCATTGCCAATATTGCAAATTAAGAGGTTAGTACTTAAAATATAGTCTAAAAGTGACTCACCTCTATCATTGATGTCGGTACTGCCCCATACCGTATGATGTGCGTTAGCGTCGCATCCGATTATGAGGCCAGTTTTTTGCCTTCCCGCTTCCAGTACCACCCTTTCTAGGTTATCACCAGGGAGAGGGCCCACTTGGTCGTGGCCAAGGTAAGCCGATGCCAGCCAGTAGGAGCCTTTGGCAGTCTCTAGTCTGGCAACGGTTAGGTCGGGGTCACTGAGCTTGGGAAGTAGAAATACATTAAGGCTACGTTTCACTAATATACAAGTTCTAATCTTACCTTTGTCTCTTGTATAGAGCGGAGCGTATGTGGGTGTCCTAAGTCCACGAACCACGCCTTCTGCAATCCATGGTTCCTGGATTAGAATTATGTCTTCTGCGTTTTTGGAAAGACGCAGAATGAGTGCGGCCGAAGCCCTTTTTGAGTGGTGGAGATTAATCTGGAGAAACCGTATCATTGCTACAGTCTTCCAGAGTCGCCTCCACCACGGTGTTGTTGAGGTCCTCCGATTCCGAAGATGTGCCCAAGAGCTCATCTTCTATCTCTGATCGTGTAGAACCTCTAATTGCTTCGTCATTTATTTTTCAAAGGATTGATACAAATAAATTTGTAAAGTCCGGGATTTTACGCCGGGGTACTATGCCCATGTGGCGTTTCGTCAACAGCACGTGGTGTACCGAGTTCCCATGTGGTCCTCCATCTAGGGGGGACAAAGTAATAAATTAAAATAGACCAACGTCGGAAATGAGTAACAAAAAAAAACAAAAAAACCTAGTAATCTCGGTAACTCTGACAGCTGATTCATTTTCGTCAACAAAGATCACAGAAACAAAGCAGTTCCAGCAACACGTCCAGCGGTATCTTCAGCAGAACTGCCATCAGCAACAGCAACGGTTGAATTGTTGGGGGTGGAGAGCGAAAGTGTAGCAGCAGTACTAGTTACAGAGCAGAAATGTCAGAAACTGCAACAGATCTGTCCGCCGCACCCTTTTTGACAAATACTCTTCTATTGCGTGTATACACAGAATGGATTTGATTCTCACTTCGCATATATAGAGTGATCATATGTTTAGTCAGGCATTCATGAAGGGATAGGGGACGGGGATTTCCTTTGTTGTAAGCGGCGAAACTCTTAATGAGACACACTTTACTCACTTTTAATGGGAGTTTAATGATCACAGCACTTGCTTTAGCGTTGTTTTTTGAACAGAGCAACTTGTACAGGGTACTGAGATCTTCATTTTCGGCAATAGGAACTCCATGTAAAAGAACTTCTCCCGCAATACGCTTGCGAAAGAGAAAATCCACCTGTTGTTTCAGCGTTTTGTTTATGTCCTGCAGCGACTTTATTGAAGAGAGAAGAGCATTACATTTGCTGTTATAATTATCTTGCACTTTTTGAAGTTTGAATTCAAATTCATTTCAAACAAACGTTTCTCCATTAACTTAATTTCGGATTTAAGGTCACTTTTAATCACTGATCAAACAGAGTTTAATAAGTCTGCTTTTAATGAGTCAAAGCGACTGTTAATTAGATTTGGAACATCCGCAGAACCAGAGGTTTTAAGAGAAGTGCCAGATTTATTAACAGACCGTAGAGATCTTTGATGAGAGTCTGCCGAATTTAAAGTAGACGCTGAAAAGCCTTCAAATATGTCGTTGGTACACTACATTCTCTGATATTCATTTGCATAACACCAGCTTTGCTCTACTCCCGTATACATATTATAAGACTACGGCACTGGAAAGATGTAGCCCGTGTAATTGGACCAGAGTACGCGTTCTAGAGCAAACAGGCGTTAAGCAATTAGTCAAGCAACAGCAACGAAGGTTTTCTTTAACATCTCATACTCTGTAATATTCTTACAAAATATGAGAATTTCCCAATTTCAATCAACAGTTGGTCAACGACATCCTCCGATTCGCTTCCAACTCGTACCACATACGTAGTCCGCAACCAAGAAAGTCGTTTTGGTCACAGACCAAAGTCCGGGGTAACATTTGGAAAAGGCAATGCATGTCATCTACATAAGGTGCACATATAGACCCTATTAACGTCCTTATCGTACAAATAGTTTTTCATTACAGCTATATTCCGAGAAAGGAAAATAACAACTTCATTGCAATCTCAGATTTCATTTTCATCAACCTGTCCCAAAGCAGAGCAATCAAAGTGATTTTCCTGCTACAGTCAGCCCCAATATCCGGTGCATGGTTTGTTCGACGAAATCTGTATATGCATCCAATGATATCTCCTTTAATTATGCAAGTCAATTAAGATGTGAAATTGGGAAGGCTTCTGGTGTAAAAGAAACAGGAACTCTAAAAATATACACTTTGATGGCAGTCCGTAGTGCAGGATGTCTCAATATCTTTTCATGTAGAAAGTCTTTATCTCTTTAATTTTCAAATTAACAATCCAAATACATATCTTTGTGGAGTATTTCCTAAAGGATCTCCCCACTGATTCAATTAAAACTTCCAAATGCTCTGACTTAGAGGAAAGGAAAGCAAAATAATGCGAATTGAAGAATATTACTCGTACCAAACGTATTCAGTGCAGCAGATACGCAAATCCTTTGCATGTCTCTTTGGTTCAAAATGAAAGCATACCTCTAGCCATTGGAATCCCTGCTTAAGGAGACTTTTCAAATGAATTTGCATCAGCTTCTTACGTTATCTCTCATCTTAGTAATGGGACCAACAAAAGAAAAATTGAAAAGAAATCCGAGCAACCACAGAGTATTGTGTGTCTTGCATGTGCTCCTTCCAAATGAATACGAATATATTTCACTGCCATAGATTTGCACCAAAAAAGTAGGAATCTCCCCTAACCATGCATGTATACCAAAAGCTGGTGGCTCCTACTCGTTACTCCAGTAAAGGAATATTCTACTGGCATACTCCCCGATTCAATGAGGATTACATAACACCCACAGTTATCCACTGAGTGCTTGAGGCATCTCCTCGTATTTCGTATAGTCCAAACCAACTGAAAATGCTAAAGGATATCACAAGATCTCGCAAATTGTCCATGCAATGCAATGTTATCATAGCCATGGTCAATGTCAATTGAAATATTTCAGAGCTACGGATTCCATCCCTCTGCATGTGCATAGGATAAATCACACACATACTCGTAGCCAAAGCCCAAGACGAAGGGCACATGCCAAGGATATATCAAAGATATATGGTATTGTCGTTTTTTTTTTAATTTTTCACAATTTTCAGTTGTGCTCCCTAGTGGGAATCTGCAAGGCAAATTGAATCTAAGTAAGGAATCAAAACTTAATAAAAAGTGCTTTGTAAGCGCTTTAATTGAGTTTGCCTCTGTAAAGTGCTGGCGCTAGTCCACATGCAGCTGGAGAGGCTACCCCAACGGATTTAAATCAACAAAAAAAAAATCGCACACCAACTCTCTAAACCCCACTACACATCCTCGACAGATTGAACTTTCGAAATGGCTTAGTAAGAGTAGAAAATATTAAGTGAAATGAACTTTTTCCCAATCTTTCATAAGCGCTTGGGGCTCATTTTTTTTTTTTTGTTTGCTTGCGTCGATGCAAGTGTCATGTGTGTTAGGGTTCAGGGTTCAGGGTAAATGTGGTAGCACATAGGGGAGATTGAGACTCCGAATTGAGGATGCCTCCCTGTGATTCAATAAAAGTCAGAATACGCTGACCAGGCCATCAGTCGAGGGATGTTAAAAGCTCGACGCAATCATTGCTTTTGATTGATTTTTGAGGGAGTGCAGCTGACAGTCTATAATAGGAGAGGTCAAGGATCGGGGATTAATGGAGAGTGAGGAGATAATTTTTATGGAGTGCTTTTTAATTGAGACGGATTGAGAAACTAGAAAGAATCCGATTTGAAAGTTGAATTTTGAGACGAAGTTTTCTGTTTGTATTCCACGTTTGTTAAGAGTAATTGCGACTTTGACTTTGATGAGGCGATCCATCAATTAAGGCACAAAGAGAAAGAAGAAAGTCAAGGAATTTTTCCTAATTTCTAGACTACCTACTTAGGGAAGACCATAACTATTTTAAGAGGATTAAAGCCATATGTCATGCCAATTAGGCCCAACAAAAGCATTATAATCCATACCCATTGACAAATGAGCATCTATTGTATTGTCCGGGATCAACATGATGTTTTAAATTGTTATTTGAAGTAACCACATGTCACACACGAAGAAGAGATCATCCACTTTTAGGGGATGATTATGCTAATGCATCTGCTATATCATTGGCAAGCAGGATGCTGTAGTCAGTAACGCTACAAGAAAAGGCACTAATCTCATGGATGCGACTTCCGATTTATTTAGCAAGAGCAACCGGTTTGCGCGTTTGTCAACTAAGGTGACTTTCCTAAGAGAAAATATGCGCTTGCATTCGGAATCGACGTCATCTATAAGAAAAGGATGCGTTAAAACCGGCTGGTATTGGTAGCGGCTGTGACAAATACGAGACTCCAAAAATCCTACAACTCGGCGGTCTTATTAATTTCTACCAGGATAAGCACAACGTCCATGTAGAAAAGTCCGTTTTAAAAGAAGCCGAATCAGAGGTCCCTGATTTGCAAAGAGAGATATCCTGGGAAAAATAATGATTCTCAGCCGTAATGCTAAGAGGACCCATTCAGAGAAATATTCACAAAGAGATCCGAGAGACAAAAACGCACCGTCTGGTGGATCCGCAAAAGAAATAGAGATGCTGATACGGTAAGAAATCGGAGGAGAGGGACAACCATCTAAGCCATCTATCTTGCTCCGAAACAGTTGCGAATAAATTTGACGGGCAAAACAACCAGCCAAGCAGAGTGCTCCGAAGCCAAAACCAAAACAGAATCAAGAAGAAAAGTCGGCACAAGCATAGGTGAAGGTAGCCAAAAAAAATGGGAAACGAATTCTAAGTGTATCAAACACTTCGGAAAGTGAAGGCGGATCCCATATTTCAAGAAGCAGGGACGAATATGAGCCGAATTCGTAACACTGCACTCGAAGATTTTCTACTCTCACTAAACAAATCGGCGAGTCCAACTACAGCGGTCTATAAAGATAAAATTAAGGAAGTGCTAGAGGAAAACACTAACGTTTGCTCCATTACGATAGAGGTCTTGCTGGAATGCAAAGTTATCGACAAAGTCACTGACGTCTAACGAGAAATTCTGGGTCGCCTTAAAGGACCAAGTGAACTTTAAATTCAAAATCGCGGTGATTAAGAACGTAAGAAAAGCTTACGATGGAATGCAAGTAGCTACCATAAGCCTTCCCGCGGAAATCGGTACCAGGTTTTTAAAAATCAGGGAAGTGTGGATCGGCTGGGTTTATTGTCGAATTCGAAGAAAAACCCGAGTTGAAGCAATGCTTCGATTTCAGACACTTTGCAAAAACTTTCAAAAGCCAGACAAATTGTTTGCTTTGCAAGGTCTACAGCATCGAAACTGAACATATTACCGGTAGCAGGAAATGTCCAGAATATATCCAAAAATATATGAATATCCTGCAGCTAAATCCAAATCATTCCAAAGCGAGTCAAGACCTCCTAGAATAAACTGTTCGTGAATTCAGAATTGACATAGCGATTCTCTACGAGCAATATGGAAAATTAACTGGAATTACTTGACTCTCCGACGCAACAAATAAATCAGCGATTTCGGTTTGTGGGAACTCATCCATCTGGTAATACTCGGAGTAACCCGAGAATTACTTTGTGCGTGCTAAGATAGGTGGTATCTACATACACTCGAATAGCTGCTATATACCACCTAGCGCTACTATCGAAAGCTTGGCAATGATCTTGAACGCTATTGGAAGGGGTCCTATCATAATCGCAGGCGATTTCACTGCATGTGCCTCATAATGGGGCAATTCATATGTAAATCGCAGAGGGTAGGCTCTTCTTGAAACATTTTCCGGTTTGGATATTGCTTTAGCTAACATTGGAATTACAAATACGTTTAGCTCAGTAAGATCAGGTTCTATCACTGATATTACTTTTGCAAGCAGCGGCCTGCTGAGCGATAATAACTGCCACGTGAGTGATCATTATATGCATAAGGGCCGAAGCACGATGTTTACCGCTGACACAAGCTCAGAAATCCGAAGTAATCGGACAACACTCAAATGTTCTAAATGGAATATTAATAGCTTAGACGAAGATCTCCTAAGCTTGATTTTATTGAGGCGATAATTTAAGCCAGAACCGTAAAGGATTTCATATCACAGGTATCGCAGTTAATAGTCAATGCATAGGCCTCTTGCCTCTTGCCTATTGCGAGAGGTTTTCCACGATTTCCATGTCGTCGGGTCGGTCTCCTGACTCTACTGGTGGATGGCTCAGGAATCGGTTGTTCGGACACGGAAGCCATAACAGGAGCATTTTTTGTGGAAAGCATCCTTACATCGATAGTGTCTTTCCACTTCAGAATAACAATGTCATTCTCTTCTTCTCTTGCTACCATTCCACTCCTCTTCAGCTGGGCATTCATCACCTCTTTTGGAATATGTTTTTCGTTAGCTCGAAATATTCCACCTACGTGCGTTTTTGCTCAAGCATAGAATGTGCCACTTCGTAGCTGGTATAAAAGTTGTCCACAAAAGGAGTGCGGCCAAACGTTTTTCGCCAGACCAACTCCTTGTAAACCTGTTGCACTTTTGCCGGCGTAAATCTTAGTGGACCAGTAAAGCCTGGTTTGAATAGCTTAACACTTTAAGGATGAGCTTTGTTGAGAATATATTGTAGAAACCCCAGCCTTCCTCTCTAAGGAGTAACTGATTCGTCTACAACCATATTTTCTCCAGGTGTAAGAACACGCTGAAATTTTCTTGGTACAATAGCATATCCAAAAGAGGTTGTTTAAGTTTCCCAATTCTACAATATCTCCTGCTGCTATGGCGATGTTATCCGCAAAATGTTTTTACAGAAATGCCAAATTTATAGATGTTTTTCTTCGACTAATAATTTTCCAGCAATCCTACCACCCGCAACAAAAGACCGAGGAATTTTTTTTATCTCTCGACCTTTTGTAGGAACCCAATTCTTTTTTCTCGATTCACCAGTTACACGAACGTGATTTATTTGCTGCTCTACGTACCTATTTGTTTCATAAACTACAAGCTGTATAACTTCCTTATCCACAACAAGACCAAAAGCTTCCAGGCAACTTATAGTTGAAGGGTTGTCTATGAGGAATTTTTGGCGAGAAAAAAACTCCTTCCAGCGAAAGATGTTATTTGGTTCACTTGCAGCTGTCATTTCCTCAGTTTCTTCTTGAATTTCTTCCTCATCAGTTTCAGGAGCTTCTGCATCAATTGCATTGATATCCTCTGGCCCAGAGTCGGTGTCTTAATTAGGGTCATAATCGAAGCACTGTCGAGGAAAAAATCACAAATACTGCCAACCTAAGGTGGTCAAATCTTGAAGGACACAGCGTATCCAAAGCTCTTTGGCCACTTTTTGACGGCAAAAGATTTAAGAAGTTAATAAAATTAAACAGGCATAAGCTTAGGACAGTAATAGGAATCCTGACAGGACACTGTCTCCTGCGACAGCACGAAAAGATACTCAAATTGTCAGATACGGATATTTTCAGATTATGCGGTCATCTGCAAGCTCTTGAAGACATAACACACATACTGTGTGAATGCGAGGCAATATCGCGTAGTCGAAGAAAATTTTTAGGGAAATACTTTTTCGAAAACCTAGAGGAAATAGACGGCACGAATTTCAAAGGCCTTCTTGGCGCGATGGGCCGATTTTGGTGTCTGGTGTCTGTTTGATTGCATATCCATCATACCCCTGTTTAACCTAAGCTAACCTAGGGTCATCATTTGGAAGTCAATTATCATTAAAGTCCAAATCATCGTTTGAACACTCGCCGCCTCTTGAATTTCTATAAATTTTCAGCAACCTATACATGTTTACAAAATATTTTTGGCAACATGAAATCACTTCTAATTACATTTACTAACAAAACACAAGGTAACACAATGTAACACGAGGAAACTATTGTCGTATAAATGGCCTTTTCAAAGAAAAGGTATTTTTTGATGCCATGTCGCCATGACACACAAAAGCCCTTAGAATTTTACTGTTATGACGATAAATAAATGATAATTAATTAGTAACTGCTTTTTAGGTACTAAAATACATAAAAAGGCCTGGCGTAACCCAAAACATTAAAATAGCTTGGCAGTCAAAGTTTTAAAGGCATATAAGATGGTGTTCACTTTTTATGGCCCTACGATTCATTATGTTCCGTAGGAATGGACTCAGGACTGATCCTTGTATTATTACATCTCTTGTAATTGTATATCCCTTTGGTCCTTTGCCCCTTCAGTAGAAGAGGATTCGGTTTTTGGAAAAGTTTCTTTCTATTATCCGAAGAAAGCTAGGCACTCCTATAGGATAACTGAAAACCAGAGGGTAGGACTGCTCCTTTCCACCTCTTTCCGAATATTATTACGCGTGCACTATCAAATAATTGTTGTATCATATGGGTGGTGCCTCAGGGCGTATGATCTTTTGAAGTTCTCCTCTACAGTGTCCAGCATCCATAGGTGTCATAAAGATTTGTAACTTTTTAGGATGAATGCAAACATCTTTCCTATTGTTGTAAAGAAGTTATCGCTCTTCTCTTGTGAAGGATTGATCACTTAACACGAAACTTGGTATTCCAGAGGTCTTACGATTACTGCTATCGTTGGCCGTTGCTGGCACCTTCAAATTTGAATGATTCTATCATTCCACTAATTCAACTGTGTTTTCCGTGTCCACTTTCGCATCTCCTTCCTTTATAATTCGCTCAAAAAATTGTAGGTACCCTTAAAGTGTTTACAAGGCAAAGGAATTTACGGGAGGAATGAAAGAGAAGTACTGGTGTAAGTTTTTCTTGAATGTTTGCAGCTTATAATGCCACGGAAACAAAGAGCTTGACAGAGTATTCCATAGCAAGTTGTACGGCTTAGGAATGCATTACGATATTTCAGAGTATGTGCGGAAGTGCGGAAGTGCGGCGCTTGACGGTAAACTGATAAGCATTCAAAGCGCGACCCGTGTTATAGCTGAAGGTTTGATGGGACGGAATGCTACTTGTAATTTCGATGGAGCACTATTGGTAAAAATGGCTATAGAACCAGGGAGCCAAGAGAGTTCATATTTATGTTCGAGGGTGTCAATTTACTGCGCAATATTAGTATAACCTTTGAGTCTTATCCCACGGTTTTGAATCCTATCTAGCAAGTACAGAGGGGTTTCAATAGCACCTGATCAGATGTGGGCATTTTATTCCAATTTCGGGAGGTTGCATGCCTTATGTATTGACTCCAGATCAGGGGGAGTGAACTATTTCTGATATCGCTTGAAGAAACCTAGACATTTTGACATCGAATATGTGATCATTCCAGTGCAGGTTTTCATTGATACCCATACCGAGAATGGAAAGTTTTTCGGGATAACGGCTGGGTCTGCGCCGATTACAGAGGCATCCGTCTCCTTAACATCGCATACAAGAATTTATCTGCTGTATTGTGTGAACGCCTGAAGCCGTTCGTCAACAACCTTATAGTTCCATATGAGTGTGACTTCACATGATGGTCGTCCACCATCGACCAAATATTCACACTACGGCAGATCTCGGAGAAGACCCATGAGCTTCAGATCAATACACACCACCTATTCATCGACTTTAAGGCCGAGTAAGACAGCATCTATAGAGACGAGCTATAGAGAGCAATGTCTAGTTTCGGCATCCCTTCCAAACTCGTCCGTCTGTGCAGGATGACGATGGAGAATGCACGCTGCTCCATCAAGGTCAGTAAAGATCTCACCGAGACCTTTGATGTCCAGAAAGGATTTAGATAAAACGCTGTCATGTGATTTTTTCAACATCGTACTTGAAAAAATAGTGCAAAACTCACGAGCAAACACAAGAGGCACTATCTTTCAAAATTCCGTCCAACTACTCGCATACACCGACGATATTGACATAATCGGGAGAAATTAGTGCGATGTCAGTGGCGCTTTCGCGAGTATTGAGACGAAAGCGGCGAAAATAGGTTTAGCGGTCAACGAGGGCAAGACCAAGTATATGCTGTCAAACAAAAAGGACAACTAACACCGACGTCTCGGACAGAACTTCACCCTCTACAGGTATAACTTTGAGGTAGTTAAGGACTTTGTCTACCTAACCTCCGCTATAAATACAGACAACGACACCAGCGCTGAGATCAAACGAAGAATAACTCTTGCCAAACGCTGTTTCTTTAGGCTAAGAAGGCAAGTACAAAAGTAGCAAAGCCCTCTCTCGCAGAGGCATGGACAGTATCAAAGATGGATGAGGGTGTTCTTGGTTGCTTGGAGAGAAAAATTCCTCGGGCGATCTTCGGTACCGTCTGCATTGATGGTGAATGGAGTAGGAGATACAACAATGAACTCTACGGACTGTACAGCGACATCGACCTAACCAGAAGAGTGCATATCTAAAGACTGAGATGGCCGGATCATGTAGAGCGTATTGACACCAATATTCCGGTCCAAAAAGTCTTCGAATCCGTTCCCGAGGGACCGCGCAGTAGAGGAAAGTCAAGACTCAGGTGGCGCACGCAAGTGGAAGAGGACCTCAGCCAACTTAGCATGCGAAACTGGAGGCAGCTAGCTAGGGATCGGGCTGGCTGTTGACTGAGGCCCAGGTTCACCCCGGATTGTAGCGCCACTTAAAGTAAAGTAAGTAAGGCTGGGTCTAAATTTAAATTTCGCTTTAACGACAGTATACAGCATTATGCTTTAGAAGCATTAAACTCCACTCTGTTGGTGTTTTCCCACGTAGTAATGCTGTTAACATCGTATCTTGCTTTCATCAGTTCGGTGTAGATTTGGTTCCACATTTCGGTGAGACATGTCATGAAATCATCAGTGAACCTGCTCACACGAAAATTGTACTGTCGGCCTTTGAGAAATGTTCGTGTCTCAAAATATTTCACCTAGATTCAACCGTCAATATCCCTAAAGATCAGGCTCATAACATTAAGCACTTCTATAAGGAGGAAGTGCTTGGCAAATAACCATCATTGTCATACATCGAAAACTGCCGACCTTCGCAAGTACGTATTCAGGTACATGCATCATCCTGTGGCTTTCCTGAACTACTCGTATGTCTTAAACTAACGACTCCATATGGGACTGTTGCTATACAGGAGGGTAAATCTAAGCAGAAGATGGTTCAGAACAGTTGAGGAGGATCGGGCGAAATAATGCACCGGGATTTGAAACGCTTTAGGCCACACCTGTGCTCAATAACGCTAAGTACTATCAAAGTACCTTATTAGGGACCCCGCGATATTTCCTTTGAAAACATCCGCTTCAGATGACGATGCCTTATTTCCGAACGTCATTTCCTAATTATTCTGCAACAGAAATTACAAAGCGTTCTGCATTTAGCACAAAAAGACATAAAAAAACCAACTGCATCAAGAACATTACACGATGTACATACTCGTACATAGTCAACGGAGTCAAGCTGCGGTTGGATGGGACTAAAGAGAGGGAGATTCTCAAATGTTTGAGATTTCCATCACTACGATATACGAAAGCAAATGACATTGAAAAATCCAATAAATGAAACTGTCAGATCCACTCCTGTGTCCTTGTTCAATCGACCTTATGTCACAGCACGGCTAATTGCAGAAAATTTCCACTTGACTACGATACGAGATAATTCAATGGCCGTCACTTTGATTAATTAAACATCTCCGTGCTCACTTACGTGTGAGTAAGAATTCTACATGTTTAAAAGCTAATAGGATTCAAATGAACCCCATCCTTGACTTCAACAACATCATCAGTCAGCACCATCCACCCCCAAATCGTTTGCATCTACTAAATGGCCCCAAAATTATAAGCGCATCTTAATCATTTACCCTTTAATCGTAAGGACCTTGTTTTGACAGTTATGGCTCTCGACTCAAAAGTATGTTTTGCATTTTAAGTGTCATTTGGAAATAAAGACTCTGCTGAATGTTGAATAGCACCTACGTTGTACGTCTCCCCAAACTCTTGCAAACGACCTCTCATAAACAAATTACCCAACATTAACGAACACAAACTGTTCACTAAGTGCATGCCTTGTACAGGACTTGCATGCCAGGCGACAACTTGTGAACGTAAATCCTAGCACAAAGTGACTCTTTAAATTACCCTCACGTTACTCAGGCGCATTATATTCCTAACTATAGAATAGAGTTCACGTTTAGAGGGTGGGATTGCCGGAATACCAAGGAAGTTTGTTGCTTGTTCTTTTACCCCTAAAACCTAAAAAGTTGTTGCAAGTCCACTTTGGAGCGAAGAAAAATTCGCACCATAAGGCGTAGGATAATTTGTCTACCCCCCACCCTCGTGGTGATGTGTACGAGTAGGAGGATGTACGAACTACGAATAGGTCCTTGGATCTTGGTCTACACTCTTGGGTTGACGATGCATCTCGAGTGTTGAAGAGACGTTGTGTTTATGCATAGCTCAGTGTCAAGATGACTGACTTATGAGCAGAGAGACGATATAATCCTCTTTTTCAAAAAGGATTCTCTCCTCTAGAGGTTTTGCTCCTTTACTTTACCGCCCATCCCAAGGTGGTTGATTTAAATTTGCAATTCAACGGTGTGCTCAGGGCCGAACTAAGGAATGAGGGAGGGTTGGCTTCTTTTTTCTGTTTGCCTTTGTCGAAAAAAACTCCCACAAAATTTACATACATACAGAGTCGTTGGGCGTTGGATGATGGTTACTGTAAGTTAGAGATGGATGTTGCGGATCCTTTGGAAGGAAGCAGATGCCGTGCAAAGGAGAACTGATTTTGATTCTACCTGCTAGAAACGTGGTATTCAGTTTGAATTTATTTTACATTTCATTTAAGGGGTTAATGGCTGACTCGAGGGATGACGAAAACAGCGACTAATCCGTGCGAAAATAAATCCTGCTTTCTTTGTTTCTCTCTCTCACTGTTGCAGCAGCAGATGGAAAAGTGTGTTAAAGTTAATCGTGCGACTCCTTCGTTAGATTTCCATTTGTTTCAATTAAACGATCACGTGCAGGGTTTTGTCAAGTAGACTCTGTCAGGCAAATGAGGGGAACACTTGAAATGTTGTACAAGAAGGGTGACAATTTTTGATGAAAACTTTAAAATCGGTGTCAATTGTGAGTGATACTCGTATGAACCAACTTAGAAGGCTGCTTCCTTTCAACAAACGCTCTCGGTAAGTTGGTTTGTTTCAACCTAGGGTACACTAAACCAAGGTTATTTGCACTGACAAAGAAAATAAAACGGTCTTTGTTTGTTTGCTCCAATAAATTCTTAGTAAAGTGGAGCAAAACTGCTTTGAAGGAACTGCAAAGAAATGGTCGTATGTATAGTGGTATGTATGGAGGTGTGAATGGTTGTGCTATAGGTACAGGGATATGTGTTTTGAAGGACTCCTTTCGGAGGTATGAATGTGGACACCATGAGTGAGAATTTTCTCGCTGTTTTTGATGCGGAGCAATCTGTATTACATATATTCTTTTATTATAAGACAAGACCACTAGGAACTCTGAAAAATTCAGCAAACATCTAACCCAAATCCTAGAACAGGAGTATATTTTAAAGACCCTGGTTCATTAATTAACAAGGTGGAGGTTCTGAAAAGCCGCTCAGAATTGTGAATCCCTGTAAACCACTTGCCCACTAAAGCTCTTATGTAGCTAGACTGGCCTCAGATATTTGGCTGAATGAATGATGGTGCTATGAGAGTGACCATTTCTTTAATATAGTGACAGGTTAATCTATTCTGTGCAATATATTACACAGCATATTTTTATAGAAGGTTCTTGAATTTTGTTTCCATTATTTCAGTGCGCCAAATTTGACCATCTGATGGGTTGAAGATGAAAGGCCACTTAGTAACTGACTCATATTCACTCACATCTTGTGGACCAAAACAACACCTGCGCCTCGACGTATTCGCACATCTGCAAACCCTATAAGCTCAGTTATGCACATTCTAAGTAACAAAAACTCTTCGCCGACTGTCCTTCTTTATGTCTGGTGAAGGCAGTCCGATCATCTGACTTAATGGGCAAGTGGGCTCCATTGTATGGTGTTTTTGCAATTTTTATGAATACATATTCTGATGTGCACGGATTCTTGTCCCATTATCAGCTAATGCTTCGTTCGATATGGAATGAGGCCAGGAAATTCTTAAGATCCTGCATAGACATCTACTGTACGAGTAGGTATACAGCTTTTTCATAACAGTCATGGCCAATTTCCAAGCACAACTGAGTTGGCATTGGATCGTAACAGTCTCTGCTTGGTGCTCCATATCCTTGTCAAAGGTTCCATCATCAACCGATAACACAGTTCCTGTGTACAAAAAGCTGTCAACTCTCTCTATTGTCTGTCCACCAATGCAGAGCTTAAGGTTCCTGTTGGAAAGTTAAGACTAATTTGTTTGACTCTATTTCTAAATTATTGACTAAAGCATGCAATTTCATTGTTTTGTGTGAAAGTCGGAGTAGTCAAGACGTTAAATTAAGCGAATTTTTAGTCCAGAGAAGTTTGTTATCCAGGATGACACCCAAATACTTAGGTTTTTTAGAGAAATGGATGGCGACGCCTTTGGTCTTACTGCCATATTTCTTAAAAAATGTTAACCTTCTCTTTCCCTTGCCCTTTCTAATATCTTTTGTCTATCCCTTTCACATGAAGAATTTCCTTTGGCTTGGGAAACCTCCTTCATAACTCCGATCCACAAAAAAGGTTCAAAGTATGAAATAACCAACTATCGTCCCATAGCTAAACTCTACCATATACCCAAACTCTTCGAAAGTATTTTGTATGAAGCTCTAAGCTTCCAAAGCAAATCACTTGTTTTGCCTAGACAATATGGCTTTCTGAAGGGTAGGCCCACCACAACATATCTCATTGAATTCGTATTGTGCGATAGGGAATGGTAAGTCGATGTAGTTGCAACCGATTTCAAACTGATAAAATGGATATCCTCTTACATGGAAAACCGTTTTTACATTGTTTGTTTTGGATCAGCCCACTCGGCTCCGTTTTTTTCCACCTCTGGAATTCCACAAGGCAGCCATTTAGGTCTTCTTCTTTTTATATTAACCATATCTCCCTATACGGCGACGGTAAAAGATGTCTCTTTCTTGATAGTTTTTCGTTTTTCGATCTGGTGCCTCAAAAATTGTTTGGAATTTAATATCGCGAAATGCCAAACCATTACCTTTTCACTAAGCGGCACAAATTTCCTCCACGACCCTACCTTCTCCTATCTGCTCCGTTCAATCTCATCGCGACCTCGATATTTTGTGTGATAAGGAGCTCAATTTTCGTTTACATGTGGATGAGATAATCCTTAAAGCCAACTTTGCACTAGGTTTTCTAAAACGGTGGTCCAAAAAATTCACCAACCCATATGTGACCAGGTCTCTCAATATCAGCTTTGTTCGCCCCTCCTAAAGTATATGTGGTCCCCATATCATCGTATTCATATCTCGAGAATCGAAAGCATCCAGCGTCGTTTTCTTCGATTTTCTTTTCGAGTTATGCTCTGGGACGAATCTTTTATTCTACCCCGCTATCAAAACCGTCTCAACCTTATTAAAGTAAACGCCCTTGAGGCACTCAAAGATCCAGCCGTCGTTCTCTTCATTAATCGACTCATTTTAAGCCATCAGAAAATGACTGCATCCACAATGACCGTTTTCACTAACATTGCCCTTATCCACAAAACTACTGATTTGTCTACACTATGTTGTCTGGCTGAATTGGCGTTGGCGAAATCACCGTCAATTTCTTGAAAATACCAAGCGTATTCTCCTCCTTGCCAACTGCCTTCAGTTCTAACAGATTTTGAAGTGCAGTCCCGAAAGTTCTTCCACATTCGTACCTATGCTGTCATGTTGTTCATTCTCTCCATGCTCTTCTGAAGCTCTTCGTTAGGTAATCTGAACCTTTGAAAGCAAGCAGCAGTTGTCACTTCCGCCAACATTTTACAATCCTCATGTTGCCGCTGTAAAAGCGAGACTTTTGTAACTGGCGCCTTCGACATCACTTGTTAACTTCATACGCCGTGGGTTTGCTTCGCATCTTTGTCTCCTCATCTGACCGTTTTGATTTCCCAGGACAAGTAGTCAAAAATAGCCTCTGACCAACCACCTTCTATTTACTGTGGAGCATCTTCGGTACTCTCTCCATCATCGCAGGCCAAAAGATCTAGCCACTCATAGCATAGGTCAGCGCCTAACTCGGCGCGGTTTACTAGTCATGTAGAATACGTGCCCTGAATGAGTCCTACTTTCATTTCCTGAGTCGGCCTTATAGCTGACCAATACGGTTGAGTTCAGCCCTCTAATCTTACCTCGTGTTGTCCTGGTTCCTGAATGAGCGCAACGTAAATGCGTCAAAGTTGGCCCCGGTCGCTGTACTATGATGTGGATTTATTTTCTATTACATATCTTCAGCATGGTGTTTCGCATTCTCCTAGTATGATTTTACATCGGATTATCTCGACCCCACCCGGACCTTGCAGTTGGCTTTGCGAAGTAGCGGCATATACAATACTTGTGCCTAAGTTTGACAACATATTATCTTTGGTGTGGCTACCCGTTTCAATAACCTTCCATTCCTTGGCCAATCGATACAAGGTCTTTAGAGTTCTCATTTGTAGCCCGATAAAGGCTTAATCCTGCACAATGAGAGTCAGAAGCCCCTGGAACTTCAGTTCCAGCCTGACCTGCAGAGGTAGGCTCCCTTGTGGTAGCGCCATGGTGGCTGTGGTTTAAACCTATAGTTGTATGGAGGGTTTTCAGATTGTGTTGGAAAACCCAAAAATGTAGCAAAAAAACCCCAAGAAGATCAAATGATCGAGAATGGGGATTAACTCCTGTCCTTAGGTGTATAGGGACGCGGAATGTTCAATTGTCTGATGAGATCTACGAGTTCTTTCTTATCTACAATACGTAGTTCGGTTTTTATCCACGGTGCTTACAGGCGAACTCTCCCAAGCATTTTAGGGTGGTTATATTGCCATAAGGAATGAATTTGAATTCTTTTAGGTTGTTTAGTTGTCCAAAGAGAGGAACATTCCATCTCTTTTCAGAATAGCGTCGTTAACACAGTCTAGAATGCTTAGTTCTAGAAAACTTCCGTTGTGGATTATCAAAGTCGACTATTTCAACCCGGAAGTTTTCGTTAACCGCTCCATTTTTGCCCACCTCCGGAGTTCCACATCTAGGTCCCCTTCTTTTTATATCTATTCCGTTTTTGCCCTTTGAAAGCCCTGCCTACCTTAAAGATGTTTGTGTCGTTAAGCCGTCCTCTTTTCGTGCTCTCAACAACCGGCCTAAGTTTGGAAGCGTCCTTGCCTGTTGCAGTTTATGGTTGTATTGCAGCAATCGCCGTCAGGGTAGACGATTTTTGGCCTTCTCTTCCTCAGCGGTTGTCACTTTTTTAGCTCCCCTATTACTCTCACGTTGCTCCCGCCGCACAGCGGTTGATTCCCTGACTATTTCGCGAGCCCTACCCAACATAGCCGCCCTTTTTTTCGTGAATGAGTTTCAGAACGATTTTTAAAACGCCTAAGCAATCTTTTCACCTTATTACGTTACTTGACAGGAGGTTGATTCAAATTGGGCCCATTGCTGTCTATCCTATTCTCGTCAACAGAATCTTTATTACAGGAGTTAGGGTTGGCAACAACCGTACGAACCCTATCTAATGTCGAATTTACCTCCCTCTGCTCTATGGTCCAGTTATTTTACTCTACATTTTCCTTAGTGAAACTTGCGGTGTTCGAGGATGCCTTGGAGGGTCACGTCGACTTTTCTTCGTCCTTACCTTTTGCGATGATTCTGAAGAGATACAAGCAGTTAGCCCATTCACCCTTGGGGTTAGTGCTTTGAAGGGGTTGGATGTATCCAGCCTATGCGGCGTGTCTCGGATGCTTTTTTCTCGTTCACCCTAGAATCGAATGCCGAATAGAACAAAGTACGAGTATCAGAATCTCCCTTGGGCTATCTCTCACCCGCGACTTTCAAATTGGGTTCTTCTGAGCTGGGACCAGCAGGCTCGCTCTCTCCTAAGTGTATTTCCTTAGGGAAAGTGTATTTCCTTAGTGGGCGCGTTGTGGCAGATGGTCCCACTTTTTTTCATGCTAGCCTTCTTTACGCCAACCTGCTGTTCGCTAATTTCTTTTTTTTTTGAATGGCTACAGTTGACGATGTGGAGAATTGGAGTGAGCTGGCAACGGGTCAGATTTCATAGCTTAAAATTGGATTTGTGCCCGACTCAGTTTCACTTGTTGTTCTTGTTGTTGTTTCAGACGATCCTGCTGAACCAGTCGGAAACATCTACGATCTACAAACCGTCACAAATTGCTACTCAATATAATAAATGTGTGTCCTTGAACTAACTTCATTTGTTGACATTAGCAAATAAAGATAATTGCATCAGGTGCCTCCTTTTCATCTTTGTTTTACGTACTCGTATCATTGTTTATTTTCCAAGTGAAATGTTCAGAATTCACCTTCGTATCCACTCATAGGGAGTCTTCTACCTACAGATCATCCAAGTTCAATAAGAGTTCCATTGAAACACAAAATCGAAAGACATTTGTTATACATGGAAAATTGGCTTCGTTCCGTTGCTGAAAGGGAGGAAGTGCATTCAAGGATTATTGCATTCAACTTTTTATCACTGTGAGCACTGTTATGAATATATTTTACCCCAGAATGGCATACAATTCCGGTCCTCAACCTCAACCTACTAACACGAAGAAATTCTTTTCTGCCCACACTTGAGACGAGGTTTAACCCAAGGACAGCATTTCTGAAGAGCTCTACCGAGTTCCATGTAGAACTCCTGTATACGAACCAACTACATGATGGCAATGATTATGATGACTGTGACTTCCCGGGAAATGGAATTTCACCCTTGCTACTCCTTTTTCGAATAATGCACTTTACCTCCTCCAAAAATGCAAGTACGAGTGGAAGTCGTCAAAGGACATCATGCCTGACCTATTCCGTGGAATGGAAACAAGTCCTTTACTTGGATCAGGGAGCGTTGCCTGGGAAACGCAAAATAAATTTAAAAAAAAAATTAAATAAAAATAGTTTCTCTTCGATTTGTATTGAGTTAAAGATTGCTCATTCCCCGAACCAGAAAGGTGGTGCACCCCCTTTGGAAATCAGTACAGCGAATACTCGTATATCTGTATGTATAAAGTGGAGGAACTATGTTACATTTCGCATTGGTTCCATTGAAAAGTGAAAATTCATTTTCCTTCACAGCCACTCCCGTGGGCTTTTGTTAGGTTCTGCAATTGCTGGGTGACGTTCGTACGAATACATTCCCCTTTTCACCGGAAAATGCTGATGATGAGTGCTGGCTTTTATACTCAAAATAGAAATGCGCTCCATAATCGAAATGAATTTTCTACAAAGGATCGCTGAAAGGATATTTCTTGCTCTTCACAAGCAGTGTGATGTGATTAACGTAAATCTGTTAGCTGCTTTGTGTCAGGATTTCGTTGTGGTTTGGGAACTGCGAAGCCAACCTACCTATATGTTGAGGATTAGGACTCAGCAAAAGTGAGACAGCATTTTGAAAATTCTCTTTTCGAAAAAGGATTACCGTTTGGCTCAGTCATTGAATTAGGAAGGAGGATGTTGTTCCTCTAATCGATGATGACTCTTAGGTGGTATTTTCCAATTGAAAGGGCGCTCTATTTAAAGCCTCTGTGTATGTGCATATGTATGTGTGGAAATCGTTGCAATTTAGGTGTGATTCTGTGATTGATTTTCGTTTGCCTTTGGGCTATAGTGATTCCATTTGGAATTAAGGTCATAGGGGATTGATAGTACGAGTAGGAGTTAGTTTTTAGTAGATGCCCCTTGGCATCTATAATTATTGTTGATGAGTCAAAGAATGCGTTTGCAGAGCGTATATTTTTGTACGACAAAGAACTCAATTCGTTTACAGCAGCGGTTTTAACATTTCAATAGGAAGCGTTAAATCCCTGTGGATGAAGCAGAAAACTCATACCACCACATCATGGAATCCCAATCCCAACCACGTACTCCAACTTCCTCCGGCTCATTTCAAAGGATCTCAAAATAAGCCACCACGTAGAGAGAAGCAATACGAGTACACATCCGGCATATTTATTAGCCACAGACTAATTTTGAGTTCAGCACAATTGTTGCGTATCTGCGAGGAAAACTTGGAGATATCGTTGATTTTATTAAAAAGACTTAAAGGGGCTTGCATCTTATTCTTTTGATTTCTACCTTATTCAACCACCTGACGTGAACCCATAGGGTTGAACACAAATTTAAAAGTTAAACATGCTTTAAACACTATTCCGAATTTGGTGTACAAAGCTTCTAAAAATTCATCAATTTGGTCCATAAGGGAGGGCTGAATTATAGCGATTTGTCCTCTCAGCTCGTTGATTCCATTCAAAAAGCAATTTTGACAAGAGTGCCGCCTATGTCAGATTTACCTACTGCATGTACAGCTAGGTTTATTTTTGTAGAAAAACAATTATGGAACAATTCGTTTTTCAGTGTGAGATATTGGAAGGTCCTGCACCTCTCCCTAAGCCTCTAAGACAGTCAGCATTACAGTAAACATACATAAATAAATTGAACTTTGCAATATGGGGCGTTTTAGTCATATAACAGTCTACTGTTGTGACAATAACTAAACCTTCCTACAACTACATTCCGGCCTGGGTCAGATTTTGGCTGGAAAGCCGGCCACAAAAAAAATCGGAGATCTAGTGTAGTGGAGAGAACGAGATCAAAGTTACATGTCCGTCGGCTCGAAAATACAACGAAACTCCATGAAAAGTTATATCATTTAGACCATTTCTTTAAAAACAGAGAATCTGGATATATCATCCAGAGTAGAGCCTGGCAGAAACAAATCGTCGTTCGAAAACTGATAAAAGCAGCTGGTAAGTATTTACGTAAAGGCATAATCTTGTATAGGTGTCAGAGGTGACAAACTCTGGGCTTAGTAATGTAATACAATACCTGGCAAATATTCGCCTTGGCTTTGCGTCATTCTCTTCATGAAGTCATACTTTTGGTGAAGTTTTTCATCTCGTTTTCGCATAATTGATGTATAGTATGTCGCATAATAACAGCTCTGTGTCCATGGTGGAGCATTGGCGTAGCCTTTGTCTTTAACATAGCCTCAAAGAAAAAGGTCTAATGTTGTTAAATAGCACGACCTCGGCGGCCAATTAAACTCTCCATTTCGAGAAATCACGCGTTCAGGAAATTTTTCACGCAATAGACCCATTGCTTCACCAGCTGTGTGACTCCATAACATCAATTTCAGCAAAAAGTCGAAACAATATCGTTCGGTAACGCAATCCATTCACTGAAACGGTCTCACCAGCTTAATTTTCGAAGAAAAACATTTTTTTTATTATTTTATTAATTCGTAAAAAAAAAATACAACAGAATAAAGAATTCAGAATAAATCTAACAATTGAATTAATAAAGTAGATGGAATCTATAGTTCAAGGGGAACAAGATGCGAAAACAGAATGCAAAACAATGTGAAGCAAATTAATCAACACTAAGTAATCTAGTGGGTTCTTAATCTTTCTATATTCTATAACATTTTTTGTGTATAGGTATATTATTAGGCTTGATATTAGCTTTAGATTTATAACAAAGAAAATTTTATAAAATTTATAAAAGTAAAGCAGAATAATTTAAGTTACGAGTATAATGGATAATAAAGTAGAAATAGTTTTTGTCTAAGAGCCATGATTTTACTGTCTTGAAAAAAATGAATTTATTTCTTATGATTTAAAGGAGCAGTAGGACTATAAAAAATATAGTTTTCTTGTGGCAACTATAAGATACTTCTTTAGTGAACTAGTGTGATCAGACCAATTCATCTTCCAGTCAAGCAACACCATAATGTGCTTAAAAGATGAAACGCTTTCTATACTAGTGTTCGAATTACAAATATCTTTACTGTGCTTAAATTTGCTGCAGTTCGCACAGTGAAAAAAGAAATTTCCAAAGTTTAACTCCCTTCTATTCGCACTAAAAAACATAATTTTAGTTTTGTCACTAATAACTAACTTATGTTGTTGGAACAAGATTTCCAGGTCATGGTTTATGTCAAAAATTAGATTTAACGCGGAATTACTTTGAAAAATAATAAGTGTTGACTTTGCTACGATAATTTTGTGAAAATAGCGAATTGATGAAAATTAGGAAGAGTATCGGACCGAGCACTGAACCCTGAGGTACTCCTATAGAAATATTTTTAATAATTTAATTTAATTGACCACTAATTTTAACCCTTTGCCCTCTATTAGATAAATAAGAACCGAAACAATTTTGCATTATACCCCTAAAACTACACTTATTTAGTTTTTCTAAAAGAATTTCGTGATCGACGGTATCAAAGGCTTTTGTTATGTCAACAAAAAGAGCCGCAGTCAAATTCCTGTTATTAAAACCATTATATATATTTGTACAGAAATTTAAAAGGGCTCCCTCAGTTGAGTATCCCAAACGGAAACCAAATAGGTTCTCACTAAAAAGAATTGTTTTTTTCTAAAAACTTTACCATTCTATTTTTAATAGCCTTTACGAAGATCTTCGAAAAAACAGGAAGTAAAGATATTGGTCTATAGTTATTTATTAAAGTTTTATCACCTTTCTTAAATACTGGCTTGTTTTAAGTCATCTGGAAAAACACCACTCGAAATACTTTTGTTATAGATATGGCATAAAATGTCACAAATGTTCAAAGCTATTCTTTTTATAAAATTATTTGAAAAGCAGATAGATGTTTTAGAATTGGAATTTTTTAGTGATAGAATGATTTTATACAGTTCCGAGGACATTATTGGATCAGCATAAAAACTCTGAGAGGAGGATACAACATTATCTGAGCAATCACACTCAGGAAGATCATTGCAACTGTCCGCAACCACTTTGCAATCAATAGAAACAAAGTAATTATTCAATTTTTCAGCTAAATCTTTGGACAAGAGTGCTTATAGATGTTTTGTTTTGAATATCTTTAACCAATTTCCATTCCTTTCTCAAGTCACCTTTAACTTCTCGAAACTTGTTGGAATAATAAATACTTTTACACAATACAACACTTTTTGAAATATCTTTACATAATGTTTTGGAAGTATTGATAATTTAACGTTATGAAGGGATTTAGTTTTCTTTTTGTAAAGTTTGTTTCTTTCTTTAATTTTATTAAGCAACTGAGCAGTTATCCGAGGTTTTAATCTTTTCATTTTATTCTTACTTTTCTTTACTTTTTTCGAACAAAGGATGACATACTTATTCAAAGTATCCACAAATTTGCTGTAAGATATGGAAGGATTATCTTCGTAAATTACGTTTGTCCAACATTCATAACGCAGAAATTTATTAAGCTTTCCAAAATCAGTGATAACAGAATATGGACAGGAGAGAGAGATATTTGAATTTTTAGCAGGATTATAATTGAAACTTAAACACGTCATGTAATGATTAGATATTTGCAAATCGAAAACAGAGCTGCAAAGTAAAAGTTTTTCAGAATTTAAAAATCGCCCCATAATGTGGTCAATGTAAGTACTTGATGAATTGGTTATACGAGTAGGTCTATTAATACATGATTCTAAGCCATAAGATGTTAATAAAAATAAGTAGTTATCTACAATAATAAAATCACGTAGGATATCTATATTAAGTCCCATTTACAATACTGCGAGATGCGATACGTTGTTCGAAAACGAGAGCGCATGAACTGTCAAAAATATTTCCGTAACATGTAATTCAATGTGTTCGTTTACAATAATGCGTGTCACGGAGCGAGCATCGCAGTCAATTTCGAAAATCTGGAAAACTCTCGCATCTCGCTTTGCGTGACAGCTAAATTGTTGTTGTTTTCATTTTGAGATTGTTATTTGTGAGTGGTGTGGTGCATCATTGTAAACAGACGTCCGATGCCTGAATGCGAGAGCCCTCGCATTCCAATTCGAATGCGACTCTCGTATCGCATCTCGCAGTATTGTAAATGGGACTTTAAAGTCACCCAATAATATTATGTCATTTGATGACACACTTGATAGCAGATTTTCTAATTCTTCTAGAAACATATTAGAAACAGAATTCTCATTAAATCTATAAATACAGAATATTGCCAACATTTTTTCACACAATTTCACTTTTAAAACATCACAACTCTGCAAGTTTTCCCAGACAACATCAACGTTTATATAATTTTTTTATAAAAGCGGCAACACCTCCAGAAGCATATTTATTATTGCAACATGTATATAATATCAATATTATGAATAGTTAAGAAAATAAAATCTGGCTTTTTCACAAACAAGTTCAGATGCACAATAAAGTTGTCAAAATTTTTACGGATACTCCTAATATTTTGGTGAATAACGAAAAAGTTGAATAAGTATTTGTAGTTAAAAGCGAGATCAAAGGAATCAACATTTACGCAATCGACAGAGGGAATATAAGCTTGTGGATCTTGCATATCAATTTAAAGCTAGGAGATCAGCCTCCGAGTTAACAAGAATGTAATTATCATTATCATGGCCCAATAATACCGCTAGCTGGATCTCCATAGACTTGTTTCACCATTTGTCTTGGGTTATCCGGGCAACAGATGCAACTGTTTTGTTTGCTTACGTACCCAGGCAAATGCGAGTGCGAACCATCACTCAGAATAATTTTGTGTAGGAAATCATGATCTTGTTCATTCATTTCCAGCACCCAATAAGTGAAAGTACGGCGTTATGGGGTTTGCTGTTTCCAATCATTATGTCAGCTGGACCTTACAAGCCTATAGGCCAAGATCTCTGTGCAAAAGTGGTTAAGGATAGGCCCAATTTCTGTGATCATCCCGAAATGGACACACCTGGGTTTTCATTCAAAATCACAGCTACACCGGCGATATTTTGAGGTGACCTTGCCGGACGAAGAGGAGTTGAAGTCTTCACATCACCTACCTATCCAAGACGTTCAAATCTATAGATTAAAGTCACTGGGAAAAGGCGCTTGGTAATGACCAAATACAGTACGAACTTTACGAAAAGTTTAAGCGATATGTTCATCGTTTTTGTAGTGAATTTTCATATTTCAGCATATCGTATGTGGACTCATACATTCATGATGACGCCTTTTAGTACTAAAAGAATTGAGCCAGTCAGCTTCTCCTTCTACATAAGAGAACAGCCTCAGTTTGAAGAAGTTTTACTGAAAGCACATTTCTAAATGAACTAATCGTTGATCATGTCTAGGGCTATTGAGCTTTGGAGCAAACAGTCGCGTATGCATTATCCGAAAGTATTTTGATCTGACTATTGTCGTACCTCCATATTGATAATCCCAAGCCCAGGGTTAAACCGTCATACTGGGCTACTTGCACTATTCCCTGACGGATCCGGCCAACAAGATTGGGAGTTATGCTTTCGTAGTGACTGACCACGCAAAGAAGTATATATTGTGAAGGGACAAACAGATTCCAATATGGATGAACCTACTGTTGATGACCGTAGAGAAATAACGACTTTCGGGTAGGCAAGTTTAATGTTCGGCCCCTTGATGGTCCATACAAAACCGAACAATTAGAGATCACTACCTGAGAGGATAGGTCTGGCAAAACAAAAATGGAAAACTATAAGATCTACCATGATGATTGCTATAGGGACCAGAAACAGCGCTTATTCGGATATGGATTTTCTTATCTCAACTATGATGCCCACATCTAATCAAGTGCTCCTAAAACCTATCTGCACCTGCCAGATAGGATTTAAATCCGTGCAATAAAACTCATAGGTGACCCCAATAGTGCACAGTCCATTGGCACGCTTGAACACTGACGTAACATCTCTTACCTCACCTTGTTCTATCGCTATTATCTCCACCAGTGCTCCAGTAAAATCGCTATTAGCATTCATCCTCTTCAAACCTTTAACCGTAACACCCGTCTCGCTGTGAATCCTCATCAGCATAACCCCAAGCCCACTTTCGGACGTACATATATTGAAATATCGTGATTCTCTCCTAAGCCGTACAACTCGCTTATGGAATGCCCTGCCGAGCTCTTTATTTTCTAGTCATTATAGAATGCATACATTCAGAACCAACTAACTTTCTTTCGCCCACGCTGTGTGTAAACGTTTTAGGTGTACACAAAACCTTCATTTAGAGCGGTTTTTTGTTATCTGCCTCCAGTTGCACAAACAAAGTTGTCTGAGATCCCCTTCCACTTGTGTGAGCAACATGAGATGAGATTGACCTTTACTGCCCTGTCCCTCTATTGAAGTTGAAAACTATACGAAGCAAGACGCTGGCGTCCATGCGCGCAAGACGACCTAGTAATCTAGGTAAAGTTCGCTACAGAAAGGTCTCCTCCATTCTCAATTGATGCAAACGGAACCAAAAGTTACCTAAATAATTTTTTTCTTAAAGCACTTGAGGGTATTTTCAACCACTTTCATCAGAGTCCAAGCTTCTGTGACGTAAAGCAGGACTAGGATTATCAGAGTCTCGTATAAAGTTTTTTTTGCTTGTGTGAGAGAGAGAAGTAGCGATGGTCAAGAGTGATTATTCACTTGATTTCAGTACTGGTGTCGTTGTCGGAGTTGATAGCGGAGCCGAGGTAGATAAAGTCCTTTACCACCTCAAAGTTGCAGTTGCCCATCGTGACGTTATATCTTAAGCGTCCATTATGTATTGTATACATATTCCACTTTGTTGAGAGCATATATACGAATACTCGTCAATGTATTTTGGTTTTCCTTCATTGACCACTAAATTCATCTTTGCCGCTTCTGCATCAATAGTCCCAAGCGCTCCATTGACAGCTCGAATGTTAGTGTCATCTGCGTATGCGAGCTACTGAACAGACTTCTGCAAAATAGTGCCCCCGGAGTTGGTTTGCGAGTTTCGTACAATTCTTTCAAGAATGATGTTGAAAAACCCACATAACAACGGATCGCCTTGTTTAAGTCCTTTTCTAGCATTGAAGATCTCAATATTCAGTTCATGGGATCTCCCATCTTTAGGATCGGACAAACAATGCTGAGGTTCCATTCGTCGGGCATGCTTTTGTCGACCCAGATTTTGGAGATGAGTTGATGATGCTTCGTATCCAATCATCACCAGCTGTTTTAAATAGCTCGGCAGTTAAGCTATGAGGTCGAGCAGCTTTGTTAGACTTAAGTTATGAAATTGCTTTAATCCTGGCTTAATTTTGTTCGGGTGAACGAAAATTTTGTCTGCTTTCACATAGGTTGTATTGTTCAATCTACTTTACGGTGGAATGTTGTTTGTCATCACCATTTAACAGTCAGCAGGAATAATCTTTCCAGATTTTTAGGGACGACTGTGACATTCTTGCAGATTTCTGTTTGGGCTTTAGAACTTTGATGTGTTCGATTTATGTTTTGGTATATTTTCCGATTTTTCTGGTATCACCACAGTAAGGCCTCGTTCGAGAGTTTCTCGTGTTCGTTTTCTGCTACTCTGAGTAGCCTATATTCTTGCCTTCTCTTCTGCTCGTAGAGATCGATGAGCCCTTCTTACTATTTTCTGCAAGCCTGCTCTATACATCCGCTGATTTTCTAGGTTTGCATTCAGGAATAGTATGCAATTTAGTAATTAGATGGCGCCACAGTCCGTTGTGTACCAGGGCCTGCTTATCACTGACTATTTGATTGATGAAAAGTAAATTAAAAATTTTTGTCTGTTGTTGTTTTGAAGAGGCCTTGGGGTTTATTCAGGGAGTTATGAAATTGCTCTTAAAAATAGTCTTCCCTTTAAAAAGGCCTCACCGGTATGAGGGCGTAGCTCTAATTCAGATTGTCGGCACAAAGTCAACCTTTAAGTTTAACCGATTTTTCTCGACGAAGCCGCACCACTGCATGTGGAGTCTTTTATGGCAGCTATAATTGATGTCGCAGTTTTGAAATTTCTTGTAATTTTGATCCAACCCATCTAAGGAGCAACCTTTTTCCTTCTAATAGGGAACTCACTTGTATCCGAGGCCAGTGCCTCCATCAAAACTATTATTCTTTAACGTGGTAAGGAAGTTATCTAAACTAAAAATATCTCTAACCTGGTGGACCAACTACGAATATCTTGTATTGTTGTAAGCTCGCGTGACGGAGAATCGGTTAAAAGCGATATCTGTAGCTCACTTAGGAACTGCCTTTGCTCCAGCGAATTTATTAAAGGAGCCCAGATAAAGCGTTGACCCCGTTATGGAAGCTTCGATATTACGGCTGATCCAATCCATATATTTTGTCTCTTGGACACCACCAGCGCTTAAAACTTAAAATACGGGCGAACACAACTAGTTTTTGATGGTCACCGCCTGGAAGATAAATTATCGAAATCATAGTTACAATACAGAACATCGCAAGGCCGGAGACTTGCCATCCTTCAACAAATGCCTGTCAATTCGAAGCAAATACATACTTTAAAATCTGGAAAAAGTATGGCATTTGCTCGGCACCCGCGACGGTTTCTTTGAAATGCAGACAATCCTCAAACCCCTAAGTTCCACTCCTGTAAAAGAAAACAACCCTCTAATCGTTCAGTTCCAATCGATTGTTCCTTAGCAACAACAACACAGACTGTGCTCTCTTTTAGTTCTGTTCGATTGCAACAGGAAATGAACAGACATTTGCCATAAGCTTAGCAAATTGGCGGCAATAACGGTCAAATATGGTGGAATTTTTCAATTGCACTCATTTAATTGACAGCCAATTGTTGTGCAGATTTTCTCGGATTTTGTTTGTTTCCTTTATGCCGGCTTTCCTGCCTCAAATTTTTGTCTCTTTCATTCTCTGTAGAATGAATGGAAAACCATTGCATCGCTTTGCTTCTTTTGTGGCTGTCAAATGAGTGGTTCTTATTTCTTTTTTTTTGTGCCTCCTACAACCGTAATTACAGCCAGCGCAACACATTTATATGTGGCGTGAGTTCTGCTTTTTTTTGTTAGCTTCCTTGAATGGTGTCCAAAATGTGTCCGTATGTGACTTTACCCACCATGAACAGGCAACGGCAGCGGTAGGTGGTGTATGTTGTATCGTTCGGGGCAAACAGACGGCCAAATGTTAAACGACGTCGGTTTATTTCCAGGACACACAATATGGGACCGTAATTGACATAATGCTCTCTGGCATTTTATCCGTATCCAGGCGGTTGATGCTGCTGCTGCTTCTGCTGCTCGATTCTATACATTGGCCGATTTCGTTGTCGTTTTTATTTATTTTTTATTTTATTTTTATTTTTTGTCTTTTTCCTACGTGACGGGTTGAGGTTAGGGTCTGTTCGCTTTATTCCTTTCTTTGTGCTTTGCAGGTTTTTTTTACGAGTTACAAAGGAATGGGAGTTATACGAGTATACCCACACATATATACACAATTTGTATTTCCGGATGAAGCAAGGGGGTTGTCGACAGGACAATGCCATTCGTTATAGTTTTTTCCTTATTTATTTGCTTTTTTAAGTGAGCGATAGATTTTTATTGAATATTGAAATCGCACAATAAAGGGATGCGGGTTGCACATTTAGGGCGATGAAACGAAACAGAAAGTCTAGATACGAGTGGAAGATAAATAATAAATTGTTTTGGGTTTAAGTGATGCGCTGTCTGTAATGGTTGGGTTCCAAAGCGGAAAGCTATTTGACAAATTTTTTGTCCTTCGACTATCTACAGATAGATAGACATTTGAAAGCTTGTGGTTGTTTTGGTAAAATACAACAAAAATCAAACGGAGTCGAATTTGCTGATGGCTTTTAGTCGTTGGCACTTGTTTTTTTTTTTTTTAATTTTAGAATTTTTTAGTCCGTGGTATAGAACGCTCACTTGCTCCAAGAAAATCCAATTAAACAAGTGGAGGCAACAGATAAAATAGGATTAGTCCTTGGTACTTTACACTCTGCTGAAGGTGGAATCAAAGAAATAAATTGGGTTGCGGACGACCCGCAGAGTAAATATTAGCGGGTTTTAATTACCATGACGACATTCTTTATAACTGTGTTCGTCTGGGTTTATTTGTGCAGTCCTCAGTCCTCAGACCACATAATCGCGACTGGCAGTTTGAGTCATTTTTCACCGTTCTCTTCGTCCTATTTCTAATGATCCGACAGGAATGTGGAATTTCTCATAGATCTTAATATCATACCCTTGAAAGTTGACCTCCAGGAATTACACGTATGCTCTGTGGGCATTCACATCCTGCTGGTATACTTCATTAAGATAGTCGAGTACCTCAAGGAATATTTCATACTGCCATCACCGAATGGCTTTTAGACTGCTAGTGGCTTTTTTGAAGAACACTGCGAGAATGGATGTAAAAATTGGATGGGGCCATCAGTGCAACAATCAAGTTCGTAGCGAAGATCTTGCCTTACCCCTCCAGTGGTTGCCACGAATAAAAATGGATTCACTGTTTGCGAACTTCGCAAACGTTTAAGGGACAACGACCTTCGAATCTGCAGATATCACTGCCATTCAGGAATCGCGATTTGATGGATCGGGCAAAAAGAGGTTGAAAAGCTGTGATATGGCGAAGGCTATATTGAAAAGAAAGAGTATTACGATCTGGATTTGCCATATTCGGCGAATTTAGGCAAGAAGTCTTGAGCTTCCGCCACGTGAGCGAGTATTTTATGACAATCCGTCTCAAGGCTAAATTCGCTAAAATAAGTCTAATAACTGCCCATGCCGCTACGGGAGACAAGGATGCCGCCACCAAAGGAAGCTTCTACGAACTACTCGATAATACATATGAGCAATGTCCTAAGTATGACGTTACAATGGAACCAGGCGATCTGGAGGACTTCTTGGTAAGCATATCACCATAGAAATCACACGCCTTACTCATCTCAATATATACAAGGGGACATGGTGGTCTCCTAATCATAAAACGCTAAATCAAACTGATTACATTCGGTTCGACGTAAGACAAACCTCTAGTATTCTGAACGTCCAAACGTTCCGGGCAGCCTACATTGACCTAGTTGCAGCTAAGGTACGAATGTGTATTTCACAAGCTCCACAGCAAAGAAGAACTACTGTCGGAAGAAATAACGTAGAAAAGCTACTATCGCAAGAGACCGCCAAAATCTTCAGAGAACACGTATAAAGAAATTTCTCAACAACCCTAAGCCGCTAGAATCAAGTACCGAGGACTAGTGACAACGCTGCCAACGTGCTATTAGATATGCCGCCGCAGCTGATTTGCTGGGTTTCACCCAACCATCGACAAGAAATCCTCGGCAAGCACATGCAGCTAAACAAAAAATAAAAGCGGAGAGCTGCTCGTAAGCTCTATGAGCAGAAAAAACGAAAAGAATATCGGCTTCTCCAGAAAAAGAAAAAAGAGCACGAGAAGCGCGTGATCGAACTTATTGACAGGTTGTAGTCCAGAAACAGAAACCTTTAGAGATGAAAAAGGAAACCTTGTAATGGAGTCGCAGTCGTTGCTAAGAATATGGAAAAAACTTTTTCTGCATACTGTATAACGGCGAAGAAGCCCAATATACCGCTGTCAGACTGAACTGGCCATTCAACTTAGACGATAATAGCTCAATCTTCCATCCACCTAGTCAAAATAAAATAAGGATAGCAATATGTAAGCTGAAATCAAACAAAGCAACTGGAAATGACCTTTACAACTCATTTCTCAGATCTGGTCAGAAGAGTGTATGCCTGATGAATGGAATCTCAGCACCGTATGCCAACTCCACAAGAAAGGAAAACTCCTCAATTATGCAAACTATACAGGCATAAGTTTTCTGTAAGATTTTATATGTGTCTGAAACCCTTCGACAATCACCTGATTGACCCCTTTTCAGACGAAGAAAGCCCACAACCGACCAAATCTTCACACTTTGGTAGATTCTGGAAAATACTCAAGAAGTTCAAATCGATACCTACCATTTGTTCATCTATTTTAAGGCCGCATATAACAGCTTTCATAGAGACAATTTATGCAGAGCCTTGTCTTGTTTTGGCATCCCTATCAAAGCCGTTCGTCTGTGCAGAAAGACGACTGAGAATGCTCGGTACTCCGTAAAGTTCGGTATCGAATTAACCGAGACCTTTGAAGTCAAGAAAGGTCTGTCATGTGACTTCTTTAACATCATACTTGAAAGAATTGTGCGGAATTCACAAGTGAACCTTGGAAGCACAATTTCTCAAAAGCCTTTCAATAGGTTGCTGAACTCAGCGGGCTGTCAGCGATGCGTTTACTGATATTTGAACAGAAGTTGCCCAAATGTGTTTAGCGATAAGTAAGAGCAAAACAATTCTGTCAACACGAAGGGACACTCAACATTGACGAATTGGACAGAACGAAGGATTTCGAGGGAGTAAAGAACTTTGTCTACCTCGGCCCAGCTATAAACTCTGCCAACAACACCTCAACAGAAATAAAACGAAGAGTCACTCTTGCCATTGACTGTTTCTTTGGGCTAAAAAGGCAATGACATAATATAATTTTGTTTTGTATATTTTTATATTTATATTTGTGGATTCAAAGGCTTAAGTCTAACAGCAACAACAATAAACGATATTTTAATTCGGAAGGAAATGTCTCCTGCTGCTTATCCTTTTTTTTCCTCCTACTCGAAACAGAATAGATTGTTTTTGTTTAAACATACATTTAAATCGCATTAATTATTAAAAATAAAACTTAAAAGAGAGAGAGATGCGTTGTGTTGGTGATAACGGTGGATTAGTATTTTGTTACTCCCTTACTGTGGCTTGCGGAAAGACTTGCCGGCGTATTTAGCAGCAGCGCCGAGCTCCTCTTCGATACGAAGAATTTGATTGTACTTCGCCAAACGTTCTGAACGGCATGGAGCTCCAGTCTTGATTTGTCCGGTGCTAAGACCGACGACCAAGTCAGCAATGAATGCGTCCACAGTTTCGCCGGACCTGTGCGATACCATGGTGCCCCAACCGTTGCTCTTGGCAAGCAAATGTGCCTTGATCGATTCCGTGACGGTACCGATTTGATTGACCTTCAACAGCAGGCAATTGCAGGCCTTCTTCTCGACAGCGGTGGCAATGCGCTTGGGATTGGTGACAGTCAAATCATCGCCGACAATTTGGATTGGTGTATTGGCAGTCATGTTGGTCCAGGCATCCCAATGATCCTGATCGAAGGGATCTTCAATGCTGGTGATGGGGAATTCCTTGATAAATTCTTGGTACAAGTTGGTCAATTTGTCGGGAGTCAACCACAATGACTTGTCGCTGTTGGAGTTGTTGAAGTCCAAATCATATAGACCGTCCTTGTAGAATTCAGAAGCAGCAACATCCATGCCGATTTCGACTTTGCCGGTGTATCCACCCTTGGCGATGGCATCCTGAATCAAAATCAATGCTTCCTTGTTGTTCTGAATGTTGGGAGCGAAACCACCCTCATCACCGACAGCGGTGGCATCCAAACCGAACTTATCCTTGATGACCTTCTTCAAGTGATGGTACACTTCGATTTTCATGGCTTCAGTGAAGGAGCTGGCACCAGTTGGCAAAATCATGAATTCCTGAATGGCCAATTTGTTTCCTGCATGACTGCCACCGTTGATGACATTGAAAGCTGGAACTGGCAGAATGATGTTATTGTTGCCAGCCAAATCGGCCAAGTGCTTGTACAACGGTATTCCCTTCTTGGCAGCGCCAGCCTTAGCAACAGCCAATAAAATACCCAAGATAGCATTAGCTCCGAACTTTGACTTGTTCTCGGTACCATCGAGCTTAATCATGAAGTTATCGATCTCCTCCTGTTGGGTAACTTCCAAGTTAGCCTTTAAGACTTCTGGGGCCAACGACTTGTTGATGTTATCCACAGCCTTCTTAACACTCTTGCCATGGTAGTTATTCTTCTCCTCATCACGGAGTTCCAATGCCTCATGCACACCAGTAGATGCTCCAGATGGTACAGCTGCACGGAAAAGTCCCAATTCAGTGGTGAGATCTACTTCCACTGTGGGGTTGCCACGGGAGTCAAAGATTTGACGAGCTAAGATCGACTTGATTGGCATCTTGCTTAGACGGTTAATGATATTATTTCAAGAAGAAGAGTGTACGAAAATAATTTCTCCAAAAAATTGTCTGCACCCAGAAAATCTTTCCAACCAGAATTCTCGAATACTAACGGCGAACGACTGTGCGAATGGATACCAATGCTCCAACCCGCAGAGTCTTCGAATCTTATCCGCAGGAACAACGCTGTAAAGGCAGACGCGCAATATGGCACGCACAAGTAGAAGGGGAGGTTAGATAAACACCGGGTTAACTGGAGAGGTTGGTTACTTGTGGCCTAGGCTCACCCCGAATTGTAGCGCCACCTAATCTAAAGAGCTGAATTAGACTCCATTTATGGATCTTACAAATATAAGAGCTTTTCCTACTCATTTGGTGATAATGCCTTTAAGAATTTTTAGAGATGAACAACGCTTATGGAACAAAGGTTGATAGTATTGGATAAGTCACAAACATTCCAGACATGAATTTCTGACCAACGCGGAGCAACTGGTCCTGTAAACTGAGGATAATACTTTGAACTGACTCTTCAGGTTGAGTGTTTTGACAGTTTTGACAATAAGATCCTTGTACACTCATTGTGATACCCATTTAGCTGTTGCCCTCGATCTCATGAGAACCCTTCTTAATGTTCATTAATTAAAACATTTTGATGTCCTTCTGCTAATTTAATTATTAAAATGGCTCTACAGTATAGAAAGGACCTGAGATTCAATCACAAAACCTCGTTAGTTAACGAAGAATTCACCTAATCTTCCTCCAGTTGCGCAAACCAAGATGATTAAGAACTGTTCTACTTGTGCGTGCAATGTATGACGAGTTAGATATAGTCCTTAACTCGTCGATATCGGCGTCAATTCCTTTACTTAACTTCGCTCTAATTCACAGCTAAACATATTTTTCGGATTCTTGTTCAATACTTTTTTTTTTTTTTTTTTTATAATTTACGCGCGCCTAAGGGGTTGATACCCTTTTACTGTTGCCTGGGCGCGGGCGGAAAGATAGAAGGAGGAGAAAGGAAAATTGTTTTTGTAGTGGTTTGAAACTCAGGTGTGTTTGGTTTCTATGTTTGCCCTCCAGGGGTGGGAGTCCGAATAGGACGGAGAGTTTTTCTTCACTCAGAGTGATTCGAGATATAATTCCCAGTATTTTTTTCATTGCTTGAAACTCTTATAACAGCCAAATCTACGTATTATTGTTATGCCTTCACACGCAGAATTTTTTTGTCTGAGTTCCAATTATACAATGAAAAACTGATTTTGCCATGGGCAGGATTCGAACCTGGACCCTCCGAGTGAGAAGCGTTTGCTACTACCACTACACCACGGCCACCCCTACTTGTAAGCTTAATAGTGAAAGCTCGCTTCGATCTGCTAATGATAACAACTGCGGGTATACAAGATGTTGCACAGGATTTTGGAAAATGATGTCTCTGGTGCTGCCTTGTGAGTTTCGCAAAGTTCTCTTAAGTATGATGTTAAAGAAGTCACATGATAGCGCATCGCCTTGTTTTGACCCTTCTCTTGACATCAAAGGTGTCGGTGAGATTCCTTCGAAACTTTACCTAGAAGAAAGTATTCTCCATCGTATTCAGCATAATGTGACGATAGTGGCATCTCTGTCGCAAATAGACTGGACACTATATAGCTCGTGATACATAGTCTTGAAATCAACAATGAGATCATGAGTATCGATCTGGAATTCTTTGTGTGTATCAGGTATAAGTATATAGGCATGCAAAGCATGGGTCGACGATGGATTGATGAACTAGTGACCACTTGCCTAGCAAGGAATTAAAATACGCAGTTTTCTGACCAGAGTACTTTTTTGTTCTTAAAAGGTGTTCCAACGTCAGTCAGTCCGAGATGGACTTGTGTCTTAGCCAACAGCTCTCTTCATTTACAGCGATCTTGCGCTAATTGCCTCAAGTTGCGCACAAAATATTGGTTTCGGCCCTTTAGAATGGATTCGAGGATAGTGGTGTTCGTACACTTAGCATGTACTTGTCATCGGAGCCAATCGTCTTCAGACCAGATCATACGGTTTGTTGTAATGCCATCTTTTCCAAATTCGGTTTATGCAGACGGTGCCGAAAATCACTCTAAAAACTTTCGACTCGAAGCGACCTTCTCGCCCTCTTAAGATAATGTCCATGCTTCTACGCCTTACAGTAGCAGATCTATATTAGGAGAGAGGATGGCTTCTTCATTGACTGGAAGCAGGTTCTGCTCTTACGCTCATTAAGTGCTGCGCTTCGGTACCTAGCTAGGTTTGCTTCACTGGTTCTATGAGCTTGGGTTTCGGGCCTGAAACCAGCTGCCAGTTGCTTAGCTTTCATGAAAAACATTAAGATTTTGTTCCTATCATGACACTCTTCGATATCCTCTAGCTGGGAGTTTGCGTATGCACCTTTCTGATTAGTGCTGTAGAGCTCGAAGGTGTGCATATATTGCCACATTTTTTCGTGGTACGCACTTTATATTAAAAGCCTTCATTCGGTAGTGACTGATAGCCTACGGTCGTCTCAGCTACCTCTTTGATAATGTCACGATATTGCTTCCATATATTGTTGTGGTTTGTGTGTAGTGAATGCATAGCGGAGAGTCTCCCGATGAGGCACTCTGCGAAGGGTTTGACGGCTCAAGTCGTGCGAAGGTTTCCAAGTGGTCAGAGCCGACGCTTGGCCTTCTAAATGTTTGCACAATCAGAATGCTGGATTGTGCATCTATTAGCACCAGCTGGAGAGCGCCAAGTTACTGAGTGAATTTAAAGTCTTGGAAACCTATTTCTACTTATCAGCTACTCCAATATCAATTAGCCAGAAGCCGTTATTAGTTATCGTGTCGTGAAGGCTGTGCTTTCCGACTAATCCGCCGAAGATGTTTTCTTTACTGATTTTGGCATTGAAGTATGCTTTTGACATGATACTCCGGGCAGAATCCGTAGGCTACAGGTCATAAAACTGCTCCTAGATAGTTTTCAGCTTCGTCGGTCGGAGCGTGTATACATATTATGTTGATATTTTAGAATGCTGGCTCGCAGCGGATTTCCTGCAATGTAACCGCATTCTAACATCTGCAACCCATGAACAGCAACCACCGATGTCAGTAACCCACTTCGGGTGTATGAGCTGTGCCGTTGGCCCACTAAGGGCTCATCTGACATCATCTCTTTTTCAGGAACTTGACTTATTCTTGAAAATCTTTGTCGCCCTGATAGGATGTAGTATATTTGAAGCTGTGACGCGACTTATAGCTCCATTTTACCTCTTGTTCAACACTAGTGCTTATGAGTACTACAAGTCGACGGCTACCACTTAAAAGTAAGCTAGATCAAATTGATGTGTAACAAAAGTTACAACACTAGGCATCGTCAGGTTGATACCGGTCAGTCCCTACCCTATTTCTGCAGCATACTCCCACTGGTATGTAATTGCTATCAAAGCCCTTATTTTTTTAACAGTGATTTTTGAAGGGTAGTGACAAATGATCGATGGAGAAGTGAAGGTCAATTTTTCACGGCAAATTAATAACCATAAATCGAGACATTCCCTGGCCTCTTCGCTTGCTGTACATTACACCTAGCCACTGCCGAAAATTTACATAAAAGTTTTTGAACAATTCAATTCCCACCGTGAAGTTACGAGTTTGCTCTCGCATATTTTCAATTTTAAGGATCCGATAAAATTGTTTCCACTAAACACCCTCTATTCTGTCGCCTTGTTCGTCTTAGCTTGATTTGGCACTGACTTTGAAGCTTCGACGGGTTTTTTTTCTAACCTGATTTCTGCAATAGATTTTCTCTTCTCCCTCGCCTACGCACTCCTTATTCCATTTACTTTCCTTGTTAGAAGCCGGTCTTCATCCTCCTACTCGTAAAAATCGGCACGAACTGTGGAGCTTCTGAGCACTTCTTCTTTCACTGCTTGTGCTTGAGAGCATTCTTCGTAGAATCAGCATTTTTGTAGTAGTGTACGGGAGAAATCGAGCGACAATTTTGATAACTTCTTGTCAGTTCTATCACTAGTCCTTAGTACTTGATGAAGATGGTGCAGGGCCTCTTGAGAGATTTAGAGAAACTCGATGTTTTCCATTTGAAACATTCGGTTGGCGGTTGATTATAAATCGATAGCCTTCAAGTTTTACACCTGAATTTGAAAATGAGAAAAACTATACTTTCCAAAAACGCACACAGGTCGTACGTTTTGTCGAAGAGCTCATGAAACCTCATGGTGCGAAATTTAGTTTTAAAGGATAGTTCGCATGTCAAGACTACACTAAAGTCTTTGAAAAATCCTCGGCAGATCTTTGTTGGTGGTACACGTTCTTGATACAATGTCCGGTCCCAATTCACCATGCTATCCCATACCATACACTCGGCCGGCAAAGATTTTGTCAAATGTGTCTGATTACAGCAGTCCAACTTTATAATTTCATACGCAACATCTGCGTTAGCACCTCTCAAGGTACATTACCATTCATCTCTATAGTACTTCTCGGGCACAGAAGCTGCACTTTCATTTACAAGTCTTTTGTAAGGCGATCCATTGGAAGACTTCTGCGACACCTATTTTGAGAGCGACTAAGACACTACAGAGCATCGGGTTACGGTTTGATATCCACATACATCAGGTATGTGGAAGGTACTAGAACTGATGTAATCAGTCCAGGTACTGTAGAGCTTTTATGACTGGAGCTATTTATCATTCTTGAAGTAAAATTACCACCCGCTGCTCGTACTACAATACTTCATCTGAGCTACGAGTACCATTCTGTCTGTCTGAATTCATCCTTCACATGAGACATTCATTATTGACTCAAATCGACCTTTGCGATTGTCTGCCCTAAACGTAAATGCCAGACATGCTATCTACGAGTATACCCTCCCCAAATTGCCTCAAAGCGATGTCCGACTACGTACGGATGCATCCTTGTCATGTTTACACACTGTTGGCCAGACAGACTGAACGCGCTTAAATTCCATCTCGCACTCATATTTCGAGAATTTAATTTGCTTTAAGGAGTAGGTACTCGGAATGCACACTGACGCTAACGCTAGTCCTGGTGCTGGCACTGTGGCATTTCGACGCCACATTTACACTTCGCACAATGTAATCAGATAATTCTCGTGGATTGGATGTCTTTAACCGATTCAGAGAACGAAGTCACTCTGTTTTAATAGAACTTTGTTTTTAGTTCAAAGAACACATTCCGCATACCAAAAGTTCACGTTTGGAGTGGAATACCAAAATGCAGGGCACCCTATCATCATGCGCGCTGTACAACACTAAGCCACGTAGAAATGTGTATACACAGGAATCCACCGAAACGAGAACCTCTCGCCACTGTAATTATAATTTAATTACACACGTACCCTTTGTGGTATCTGTGGTCTCCCTTAACGTAGTCGTAAGGCCTGTACACAACCAAAATTATCATTTTCCAGAGTTCGTCAACAGAGGAAAAGGACGAGAACGGCTTCGTAGCCATCGACAACTGTGGCGGCAATGGCAACCCAAAAAAGGTCCTTGAACTTTCCTTCTATCGTAGGACTACCAACCACCACCACCGACTACTCCAGAGCACTAGTAAGTATCAACAGTCATAATGATAACTGGCAATCATGAAATTAGTTTCGTGTTCAGTACTAGGTCCCCTTGAATTTGTCGCATCAAAAATGTATTAGCACTACCGTTTGCGGTAGTGTTGACTGCTACAACACCATTGCACTGTTGAAAATCCTTTCATTTGGTTAATTCCGTTGATGCAGTGGGACTAGAATTCGACGCCGCCGCCGCCGCCGGCCGGTATATGCAATTGACACCACGACATCATTATTTCGTGTCAGTTACCTCGCATTGCAGGATGTTTTTCCAAAATTACTTCGATAATCAAAATATTTATGGTTTTGGAAAATCCATCACGGACGCGACCTAGTCATCGCTGGCCTGGATCGTGCGTTCCAGAATGTTGGTATGCGGTTTCCGCGCTCCACCCAAAATCAATGTGTGGCACAGCGATGATTCTTTGCACATGCAAATTAATAAAATTATGAACACGTCTGTCGGTCGGTTCTGATGGAACATCAGTTTTGGAGTTTTTCCGCGGTGCTGTTGGGAAACCGCATTTTCCAATTAAATTCGCCCGGATTGACGGTTTCAAACATACACAGTGACTATGGCAAATGTTTCTGAATTGTGTTCGTTTTGTGAATACTGTCTTGTTTCTTTTGAATGTTTTTCACTTATTTGACGAAATGTGCTTGCAACAACGAAGGAAGGATCCATCTGCAGTTTGTGAAAAATCAGAAGGATAGATAGTGTGGGGACGACATGAAGAAGAGAAAAGTGTGGAAATGTAAATTGCCCAAGGAAAATACGAATACTCGTACATGTGCTTGGATACTTACCGGAGAAAGAAGATGGCTTTGTGTCGTTTATTTTTCCTTGAAGGCAGAGTGTATCTGGTTGAAACAACGTTTATCTTTGGATGGAAAAATATTGAATCAGGAGCGCCACCAGCTGAGTCCTTGATAGTGATAGAAAAGAAAGAATCCGATGAAAAGGAATTTTCAAATTGAAGGAAAAAGGAGTTGGATCGATTGATTCTATTGGTATTCTTAGGGCATGGATGTTAATGAAATGAATTTGCAGATTGCCCATAGACAAAGGATGGGAGCTGCCTCAAATGAAATATAGGCAAAGGGCCTTATCGCCTTGAACGAAAAGAAATGTTGCTTATAAGTGTTGAGATAAGAAGTATCGCAACATGGCGCAATGGTAATGGTAATGTACAAAGCAGCAGTGGTAGATGAAGTGTGCGACCATAAATTATTCTTGCATGCATGTTGCTTGACCTTTTCTTTAGCATTCTAAACAGTTCTGGTGTCTTCCCTTCGCGCTTGGATCAGGTCTAGCGTTCCTGTCTTCAGAGTATAAGTCGAGTATATGTGTATAGCCGTATAAGGGGATTTTCAGCAAGATCTTGAGTTCCTCATCACTGAGTGTCCGTGGTATCTAAACAGTTGTTTGGTAAAATAAGTTTTTACGTTACTACATTACTCTTGATTTCATAAGGCTTAAAAGTACTGATGTCCTCGGCTGCATAGAAGATTTTCCTTCCTGCTATCCTTTAGTTGAATTAGATACAATCCGGCAGCCTTTTCTTCAACTCATGCTGAAGTATTGCCGGTGGACATTTGGTGAAAATATTAAGTTACGCCTACTTTCGAAAGACTTTAAACAAGGCCTAAGGTACAAGTATGTATAAAATAAAATCCTCGAACAAGGATTTATATTGACATCTTCCTGGCGATAACCTTGGACTTCCCTCTTTTTTGTTCTTCCGAACATTGCAAGATTGTGCTCTTGGTGCTATCATCAATATCATACCAAGTGTCGCTGGTTGTCATATTAAGAAGACTTAGGAGCTTAGCAAAAGCATAATACGATATTGAGACACTAGCTAGGAGTCATTTTAATGAGTACTTAGGGGCAGCTGACTTTTGGACTGTTCGGTGTCTGGAGAACCATGACGCCTACCATTGTGCTCACACGAAGGCCAACCATCCATTAGATACCCAAACCAATACGCACATGAATGTGCTTGCTCACTCAGTATAGGTTATATGCACATCCAGCGCAGCTTGCTCCGTATCACCTGTATACCGCCTGCTCCTCCCTTTTCGTTTCCATTATTGCAAACCGGCGTAGTCGCCTCCTAACTCATCATCGCGGAAACGATATTTTCGGACGTGATTCTCAGACTCATCCGGTTCACTAACATGTTACCCAGCTCAAACGAAGAACGTGTGCTGGAGGGTATCTCACCGCAGGACAATAGTCACATGTTGGATGATACCATCTCCATGTGATGTAGATATGCGTTAAACTGAACGTGTGCAGAGAGGAGCACCAACCACGAACTCAGCACCGATATGAGTCAATGCTTCCACCTACCCACAACCTCGTCATCACATTCCTGCTGCCAGCACGCTAGTGTCGCTCTCTTGTTCGGATTCCAGGGACTAAAATTTATCTCTGCGCTCCCGTGCCAGTAACACGACAGGCACGGTTTTTGCGATCACCATAATGCCTTCTACAGAGATAGTGCGATAAGCGTACACAACCCGAAGGGACTCGACGTATTGTACCATCGTCAGTCGCTTTCAGAGACCATATCTGGACAGCGCATCCACCCACACCTCCGCGTCATATAGCTATATATAATTGACGAAAGAGGCTAGTAACCTTTTTTTGGCCTCTCTCGGCTATCAGTATAGACTGTGCGGCTGCTGCCTTGGTGTTAGTCGCGAGTCGACCCACCTTCCGAAATACCGGGCTCTTGCAGACTACTGCACCCGCGACATTCACGCAAATGTCTCCTGTGAACTATCTGCATTTTTTGGACCACCAGCTCAAACCCTTGACCCTGAACCCTGTCCGCCACTCTAGCGACCGTCCATCGTATCCTGCGCTCGGCCACCTTACGGGATCTCGCCGTCACGTCCAGAAAATAACTGGTGTTTTGCGTGAACGCCTGCCCGTACATCCATGGGAGCCAGGATAAGTCTGACCAGCGCTTACAAACAATAGTAGTGAAATACCACAGCAGAACCTGTATTCAGGCCACAAGCTCCACCCTTGTGGTTGAGGTCGACCTAAAATACCTTGCCGATCATAGAGTCACGGCATCCAGTATTTATTGCAAGAGATCTAAATTTAAACCACAGCCACCGTGACGCTCCCACTAGGGGACCTACCTCTAACAAGTCGGCCCTGACTCCCACGGTATCTTATTTTTAAAAGTATCGATAAGGACTACCTTTATGAGAGGCAGCATGTAATGTGTCAATCTTGAAATGTTTATGTACGATAAGGCCAGTGTTTGTACTACACCCGTTTATTACTAAATTACGACATTAATGGACCGCTATCATGACCACTGCGACATCAACTGAAAAGCCAATCAACCTGACCGCCGGAGGCTTTTCTTATAGCACACGAGGTTCCAGAAATCGGGACGCAGTGCCGAGCCCTAAGCCACTCCCGACGTTAAACGCTTCTCTTTTCGTTACTCCGTCATATCGTACCGGAGTACTCGATCCTGAATCCTGGAGGTAGTCCGGTGTACTTTGCCGCCTTAAGCTTCTCGGATGTTTAGAAGATTGATCCCTTCATAGTTGGAGCAGCAAGAGGGTATCATTTCTTGTGGATCGGAGAAACGATCCTGAGGTACCGTTCACCAGGTATTCTTTCCTTCAACTAAATCTTGGAAGTACGAGTATGTTGGTGTATTCTCTATCAAGATGGCAACCTCAGTATACTGGATATGGTTTCAATATTGAGTCCTTACTTCATTTTGGCCGGGTGGTCTGAGTTTTTTTTTCGTTGAACGTTTTGGTGGGATATCATAGATAATGGAATAGCTCATCGGTTTAGAGAAGCGCTTATCTTTCTAATCTACAAATAGGCTTGTAAGATGGATCCAGCAAATTTCCGAGGTATTTCATTCCTGAATATATCGTACAAAATTTTTACGGCGGTATTGCACAGTCGACTTGCAGCAAATAACCTGCTGAAAGAATACCTAGCTGGTATTCAGGTCGGATTATCCTACTGTTGACCATGCATATGCACTCTTTGTAGAACTAAAGGCCACCTTCATCTTAGTGGACCGGAACGCGATACTCTATAAGCTTTACAATATGGGTATGTCACATAAGTTCGGTCGGACTATACAAAACCTATATGCTGATTGGAATGATTCCAATTGTGGTCTGGAGTAAGGCAAGGATGCGCTTTGAGCCCGAGTTTATTTGCTCTCTTCATTGAAGATATAGTAGATTTTCTGCCTAGAGGTGTAGAGTATGCGGATCTGCTGATTAAAGCCCTTATGTTGGGCTGAATCTATGTAGCTGTAAAATGTGGAATCTGGTTGTTAATTTTAAGAAGACACAGATAATGGTATTCAAAAGCGGGGGAGGCAAAATCTGTTCAAACGAGGAATGACACTTTAATGGAGAAGCAATTGCAGTAGTAAAGAGCATAACTATCTCAAAGTGGACAGGCATTTTAAGGAAAAAATAGAGAAGTCAAAAACAGCCAACAATGCAGTCTGTAAAAAATGCTTCTTGAACAAAAATATTGCCCATAGTAGCATGTACAAAGTGCTTGAAGCTGTGTTGGAGTCTACTCTTTTATACGCGGAACAAGTCTGGGAACCTCGGTACTATCTAAAGAGAGCATTTAATCTTTCACCACGCCAAATTATATGCTCATATTGCAGCGTGTTAGGGTCGCAGAGTCTATGCTGCGACATAGAATGATTTGCAGTCCACTATGCCACAATTTGCAGCAAAATAAGAATTTCCGTGATGAACACGGAATAGCGACTATGCTGAAGCTACATGGAGATCTCTTGCAATTGAATTGTATATCACACAGGGAGGAGCTACAGATACTTTCTAGCTTGTGCAAGATGATAAAGAGAGATGACTTTCTTGGCAGATTTCCAATCCTCAGGGAGTCAAGGAGGGAATTCTTTGAAAGCGATACCCTATTGTGAAATGAAGTCTGGAGGGTTCTTAATGAAATGTATGTTCCAAAATTAACAAGCTATTTCAAGATTGCATTCCAAATACGTCTCCAAATGAAGGTATCCACATGAATTTAAAGTTAGTTGTCAACCAGCCAGACGGAAAAGCCATGCCGACCGATTTTTTGAGATATAAGTGCATGGTAACAAATGTTTTAACTCTGAAATATAAAAAATCTATCTAATCTAATCACAACCAACGAAGCTTGCTTATCTCTGTTCAAGCGATCAAGAGGCTTGACAAGCTCTTTTAATTCCTCCCCCTCATCATCCCATTTCATGCTTTTTTCGTTGTTCAACAAAGAAGACGAAGCTCACTTCTCCTCATATGGTTCTATGAGGTTCCGCTACCCATCCGAGGTGTTTTGGAATATTGCATTGTAAAATTTAAAAAATTAATTACCATGTCTGCAACACAGATGCAACTATTTTGATTTCTTTGTTAATGTTGTAAAAAGGTTGAAAAGAGGCAGAAGAACACGCGATCCGCAAAATTGTTGGTGGTTTGCTTCGATTGCAACATTCAACGTTAAGATCCCCTGAGTATTCCACCATTGTTTTGGCATCTGAGATATCTACTACTGACATGATTGCATTGGCTGAAACGCGATCAACTTTGTGGACTGTTGTATAATCAGGTGCTCGTCACGTTGCCTTGTGAATATTGAGGTAATGGCATGGTGCACCGTTTGTTGTAATATTAGAGCCTGCGGTAGAGTCAATAGGCCGAAGTAACGCCGCCGGCATGCAATCCGCACCAAACAGTTATTTTTCGTAGATGAAGCACATGTGGATTTTCACCCGACCAATTACGCAAACGAGGAGATCGACCATTACCTAAAACAAATGGACGAGACAATTAAACAAATTATGGACACTACAATACCGCGGTATCGACGTACGACTAACGAAGACCTGTTCCGCAATCCTACTATTGACGCACTGCACCGACAGAAAAGTAGACTTCTGACAAGACTCAAAAACTTGTACAGACAGTTAACTGACCGACAAGACCCGGAAATTAGGACACTGAAGTCGTCGATTAAAAATGAGCAAAAGTTAATAAAAGAAAATTACAGAATTTCTGTAAGTTTGTATTTTAACAACAAGGTTCGGGCTGTAAACACCAGCAACCCGAATATGTTTCCGCAAATAAATAAAATATTTCGGAGAAAAAATCAAAACGACCTTCAGTGTCTTAAAATAGCCCGGACAACAGACAACGAACGGTTACTGACAATAGCAGGTATTGATCCAAATGAGGCCGCTGATGATGACGACTTCTTTGTGATCGAGGATCCACAGGAGAAGGTTGAGACCATAGGGGCGACTTTCCAGGAAGTATACAAGGCCACTGATACCATTGGCCCTAATTACGACCTGGACAATCGCGTCTTGGTGCACGACTTCTGCATTCGAAATTAAATAGGGAACTGGCGATCCGAGGGCTCTGGTTTCACCCGGTTCAGCGACGAATATCGTGCTTCGACATCTTCCTCTAAAAGCGGTGGACATTTACACCACCCTGTTTAATAATGCGATGCATAATGCACATTATCCAGCGCATTGGAAAACGGCGGTGGTTCATCCTATCCCCAAAAAGGGAAAGGATATATCCAATCCGGCGAATCTCCGGTCGATAAGTCTCCTTCCGAATATCAGTAAGGTTTTTGAAAAAGTAATCAATAGAGCTCTGTCTAGGTGGGTTGAGGACAAACATATAGTTCCGGATAATCAATTCGGTTTTAAGGCGGACATGATATCTCACATGCCGCGTCTAAACTGGTGTCCGATATCCAATGGAACAAAGGCAAGAAACAGTGCACTGGTGCCTGCCTTGTTGACTTGGAGAAGGCCTTCGACACCGTATGGTTAGAGGGTCTTTTCTATAAGCTGACTAGGCTGGGGATCAGCAAACCTCTCTTGTACATTCTTTATAATATGCTATACAACAGACAGTTCATCGTGAAAAATGGTGATGTGACTTCTGTTGGAATATTTCAAATTAAAAATGGTCTTCAGCAAGTCGCGGTCAATTCACCGATCCTATTCAACATTTATACAAGCGACTTGATATGTTCACTTCCCCATACTATTGCGTACGCAGACGATTTGATAGCGTACAGAACAGGTCCAAAAATCGAGGTCATTAATACTCTCTTGCAGAGTGACTTCGATAAGATAAGACGATTTTGCGATGACTGGAAGTTGAAAATCAACTTTCAGAAGTCGGAAACCATTCTCTTTAGGACGCCGTTCTCTGGAGCCTCAAGGGATACCAGAAAAAATTGGAGAAAGTTCTCGATTATTGGACAACACGGACAGCCTCTTGCCTGTCGAAATGTAGTCAGATACCTTGGAATCTGGCTAGATCAGTTTCTATATTTTGGCAAAAATGTAGATGCTGCTCTGGCCAGAGCTAAAGGTGCTTTTGCCCTTACAAAGAGACTGTTTTATAGCAGCCAACTCGATGCGAGTGTAAAGGTAATCTGCTACATGGCCCTTATCAGGCCCATGCTGGTATTTGGTTGTCCTGTGTGGTTCAATGTACGAGCAAGGTTAATGGAAAAGATTCGGGTGTTTGAGAGGGCTTGTCTTAGGGCTTGTCTTCGCTTGTACAGAACACCAGAGTCGGAGTACAAGAAATTTTATCCTAATGAGGTCCTTTACAACAGGGCGAACCTAATACGAGTGGACAATTTCGTACTTAAGCTGACTCGAAGGCACATTGCAAGAGCAATGACTTCGACGAATAACCTGATATCTGGGGCTTACTACCCCAATTACCTTTACCACGAGAGTGTGCGCTCTGACGGCTTCGTTCCACCGGAAGCATTCCTCTACCTAGATCAGATAGGGTTGATCCAGGATAGATCAGCGGTCCCGTTAATCTTCCATGTCGCTCGGACAGCTGGGGACAGGCGACTCAACTACAGCAGAGACGTCGCACACGGCAGTGTGGATCGCCACAGGTTCAGTAGGGCGGTGGGGAATCGCGATAAGAGGGATGTCGTTCGGCAGCACCAGCATTTCTGGTGGTTGAATGATGGGGAAGATGTTTCGTCGTCGTTTCCGTCAATTACGGACCAGCCTCACTAATGAGGCAGAGCTGACCAATCTGTTTTCTCTGTAAACAGCGATGGCCGGCTTACATAGGTTTAGGCTAGCATTTAAGAAACATATACATATATCAGTGTATACAAAGTTGTATACTGATATATGTATATGATTGTGTATAACGTCTATGTGTGTTTATGTGTGTATTGTACATTTAGTTTAGGTAGGCTAAGGTTTATTTTAAGTTAGATACTAAGTTTTTATAAAAAATAAAAAATTATGTCCATATGCTAAGTTTTTCTTAACAAATATTTTTTCTTAGCCTTAAGTATTCAATATAAATAGTTCTAAGCAAAATGTAAATAAAGTCGAAAGACATAGTTATAAGAATCTAGAGTAGCTTAGAACGCCTGTGTGGGGCCAGTAAGTTAGTATAAGTTTGTTAAGTAATTTTAAGCTAGCATTTAAGCATTTTTTGTTAGTATGTAAGAGTTAATGATTAAGTAAATAAAATGCATTTAAAACTAAACTAAACCGACCAATTACGCATATTTTGCTTATTGACGAACCCATTGAGCCAAAAATGAGCTTCGTCACTGAAGATGATTGTGCGATGAAATTCATCATCTTGGCGCATCTTCTCCAGAACTCAATAGGAGAACGTACGTCGCTTCAAATGGTCCATCGGCTTTAAAGTTAGCTTGGTCTTGTATAGGTGTAAACCAAGATCCTTACGCAAAATACACCATAATGTGGTCTGAGCGATGCCCAATTCTTGAGAACGCCGTGAAATTGATGATTTGGATGGTTTGCAAAGGACACCTGAACGGCAGCGATATTTTCGACACTTCGAACAACCCGTTGTCTCACTGACACGGCAACATCACAAAACGAATATGTAGACTCAAATTTTTGCGAGAATTACGTCACCGACTCCGTATTTCGGTAGAAAATTTTTATAATTTGCAGATGTTGCTCGTTCGTGTACTTTACCATGATGAAAATGTTGAGTTTACTGAATAAATTTACAGTGACAATTTGGTGATTAGTGAAAGAGTGCGCACACAAATTAAATTCAAAGTTGTCAAGTCCCTATTGGAAAAGCCTTTATAACACAGCCCCAAAGAAAAATGTCCAATTGTGTTAAGTCGCATGATTTAAGTCTCCATTTCGAGAATTCACACATCCAGGAAATTGTGTCACGCAAGCCATTGTTTCACCAGATCTCTGGCATGTGGCACTGTATTAATGAAAATAAACATCATCCATGTTCATAGTATCAATTTCAGTTAAAAAAAAGTCAGTCAACATCGTTGACGTTGGTGCAAGCATGGCGAAAAATGGCCCAATGACACCGGCGGCCCAAAAAACACACCAAACTGTCACTCGTTGTGGATGGAGAGGTTGTTCCACGTACCCAGGAAAATGGTCCTTATAACCCTATTGGCCAAGATCTTTGTGCAAAATGTAGTGCGAAGTGGTTGCGGATAGGCCCAATTCCTGTGATCGTCTTGAAATGGACACAACTGGGTTTTCAGTCACACTCTCAGCTACGGTGGCGGTAGTTTTAACCGACCTTTGCGGACGCACACAAATTAGAGTTCTCACATCACTAACCTGTCCAAGACCTTCAAATTTATCCAATAAATTCACTACAGCTGTACGAAAAGGTGCTTAATGATGGCGTTTCCGTAATATTTTCTCCATTTTTGTAGTAAATATCCAGTATTTCAACTCGTTGTGAGAGTGTGTATCGATCCACATGTAATAGCCTTCTAGTTTTCACTTATCAAAAGTCATCAAAATGATAGTTGAATGTTGACAGTTCAACAATGGCGCGAAATTTAAAATGACACCTCTTGGCGGATAACCCTCTATACATATGTTATGTCACAGTTCTTTGTTCTCCTTTTATTAAACCCATCCAACCTCGAATGCCATGATAAATTTCTAGTTCCTCTGCTAGATGTTCGACTGCACACGGCTTGTTCAAATTTCATACGCAGATCAGGACGTGGTTGTCCATTCTTCATGTTGCTGAGTCACGAACAGTGAATAAGAACGGATCCGAGCCTCATGGCTACTCGGCAATAGTGTGGTTCCCATGTCAGACTCGATCCGATATTCTTTGAAAAACAACCCGATACTCCAGTGCCATTGACCAGCTTCGGGGATATATGATACATAACAGCTGCCATATATGTTGCAGTGTTCATAATTGGTAAACCCAAGTCAATTTTCATTGAAAGATGTTGTTGGAAGTTTTGTTAAAATATAAATAAAAGTAGACTGTAAGATTCGTTGAAAGACATAGTTTAAGTGTTAGGTTTAACTTAGAGTGCCCGCATGGGGCCATTAAATTAGAATAGGATTATTTGTAAGTAATTTAAGCTAATTTTTAAGCGTTTTTTGTTTAGCATATAAGAGTAACTTAAGTTAAAAAATAAAAATGCATAAAAACTGAAAAAACTGATGTTGTTGGAAGTTGAACAACGCCAAGTTAAGACCGCTCGGTGCTTACTTTAATCATTCAACACAGAGTTACCAAACCGATCGTAAGCCCCAGTTAACACGTTGGTGATTCTAATATGCCCTAGGACCCAGGAAAACCCAATGAATTCAGATTTTATCTGAATGGCAGGATTGAGCAAGACTTTAAGTGCAGCTCGACTCTCCTTAGAAACACAAATAATTTTTCCTCTCCACTTTTACTTCACGTTATTGCTTATTGGCATCAGAGTTCTGTAAGCCTCCTCTTGAAGAATAGACGCAAGCTTACTTAACGAGGAGTGAAGTCCAAGGTTGTCGTGCTCCACGAAGATGACACTGCCACATTCAAGATAATTTTTGAAGGCATCTGTGAGGATCCGACTACATTCCTTGCTTTGATTCTGGCCGAAGCCAGTTCTTAGTACAGACAAAGTCTACTTTGTATTGTCGCAAGGGGAATTCTGGTTCCATCAACTTAAGATAGCTAAAAGTCCAGGATTAGTTGTGGCAAGCACCACTTCTTTACAAATGACGATATCTAATATCTATAAAAATATCTTTGGAAAAGATTGAGTGGCCTTCCTTTAATAACAGCCATTGCTAAAAGCCAAGTAAGGATATAGGATAAAATCTCTCCTTATAAGGTAGACAGGAGTTTGCCAAAAAAACAGCATCGTTTGGAGCAAAACATTACCTACATTGGAGTAAATTTTATATCCACAAATGATACCTAGTTGGCTATCATGCGTACACTTACCAATACAAACCACTCCTAGTTTGTTTTTGCAAAACATTTGAGTTTGAAACTCCTAACTCGATGGCTTTTATTATACCCTTGTTCTGCAGATTTCTCGATAATAGTTCATAATCGGATCCTTTCTTAAAAAAAAAAATATCGTAATCGAAAAGTACCATGTACCTCCATATGAACGAAAAATGTAGACTCCATTGGGTCAGAAATATCGAATGAATAAATCACAATCCAGTTAGGAACGTTTGCGAATCCCTAAACGTAAAGGAAACCCCAGTCTCTAGTTCAAGAATCAAACAAATAAAGTTCTGAAAAATTTATGTGAGTTGGAAGCCCGTTAAGTATGTTAGTAGTATGAACAGTCTTCGCAGGACATCATCCCAAATAGGAATGAGGAGATTATAGAACTTTCCGTCATCGTTCCCCATCCACGCAAGCATGCGGCTGAAATAAGTTGATGGCCTATTTCAAATTGCAATCCATCGGTGGTAGCTCAATTGAAAAGCTTGGCTTCCAAGATAGACTACCACAGTGAATGCTTGCAGGGGAGGTATATTCAGAGTTCCTATTCAAACCTTCGTTGATCTATTAATCTATTCCTTAAAAGCACTTTTTGAAGGTGCAACAGTCAATCTCATTTAAGTGGTAATTACACAGGCTAATTTGGATGCGCAAAGATGTTGAGCAGCACAGCTATTTAGCAGTTAAGTGAGATTAAAAAGATCAGAATTTAGTACGCAATGTGGGAATATAACAGAGACTGCCAGTTTAACTTCTTATCTGGCTATCTTATCAGCTAAAACTCCAGCGTCTGCCTTGTATTTGGACACACCTCTGGGGTATGAAACAGCAATTCAGTTAAAAAACCCAATCGCTGTTAAACATGTGATTCTATGCTATGCATTAGTAGGAACTTGCACTCGTATATTACCCAAAGTAAGTCTTTCCATTGTAAATGAACGAATAGATGAATGCTTCCTTGCAAGTGGAAGTGGTCCATACTAAATGATTACGCTCAGCAGTACATACTATACCACGCATTCTCTGAAGTGCATCCTCGAAGGAAATTATTTGACCTAATCTTCGTTTACATTTTTCCAATTTTCTGGTTATTCACTTGCAAACACTCTTCCTTCCCAAAATCTAACAAAATTTTAACCGCCCATACATCGTTAACATCATGAAAAACATCGTAAATGGAAATGTTGCAACATCATTTTGTTCCCATAATGGTAAACGAATTTGAAAAGCGATGAAAGCTAATTTCCCACAGGACGTTTATGATGTTTATTGATTACGGATACACTGTCAGAGACTCATATCTAAATATTATTCGCAACGGTGTCGTTTAAGAAGGCAAGAGTAAATTTGCTCCACTTTCTCCATGACAGCCAATGTAGACAATGTTCTGGAATTTAAAGAATTTGATGTTGAAACTGAGGCAGACAACGAAAAGTGTTTTTAAGTGCTCCAAGTACCCATGGAAATCATATCCATATCATCACTTGTACTCGTACGTTTTGGATGAATATTAAGTGATATTGGCAACTTATGGATGAAACTTAAAGGCTTTTCATATGCCTCATAGAAGCTTTTATCTGGTAAACCCTAACCTTATGTTAAACCAACGACGGCACACATTTGTGTTTTCAAATCAGATTGGTTCGCTCTGAATTAAACTTTCAAGCATACATCCCTGGGTTTTCACTAAAATCCATCACATCAGCGCCGATTATATGCAGGCTAATCCGAGCCTAGGCCAAACACTCAAAGGGACAGTAACCCACAGCAAGCGTTGCAGGATATTTCTTCACGTGAGCAGTCTACAGTCGTTCCTATTGAAGAAGAGCAGAAAAGGCCCAAATCTTGTTGATGCATTGGGAAACAATGAAAAGTCATGATAACGCTGAGCCCAACTGTCGCCTTAACCGAGGACACATGCAGGCCTAATACGAATTCAGGTGCTGACCGTACAGCCCCGTCTAGCTAATTCATCAACTATCTCATTTTCATTGATCCTACTGCGGACTTCATTTAGAGAAAATTCGATCGAACAAGCTTGGAAGTCGTACAAGTTCAGTAAAACCTTTAGCGTAGTCCCTAGTTGATTGCTATCAGGATAGCGTATATCTCTACCAGGGATTGTCGATTTCGTATCTTTTCGGCAACAGGACTTAACAGGAATTATCCCATCAGACGACATGTCCATAAAACCAGAGTGAAAAGGCAGTCGGTGCGCAAGGTTGTCACAAATCAAATGCATCTTGTTAAGAGGAAGATAATAGCGTAGCCAGCCGGTGATATGAATAGCAAGAGTGAGGCGATTCTTCAGTGCCGCTAGAGCAAATCTATGCTATTTCTTTCGAGTCTGGTAAAAGCAGCAGTGAAGTATTCCCCCAGACAATTGTTGCAAAGAATATAATTGGTTTTATCACAGCCGTGTAAATCTAAAGGAACCTACTGCTAAACAAGCTCCATGTCTTGCCGCAAGCCCTTCTACACTAACTGAAAGCCGACAGAGCCTTGGGAGTTTTCAACGTGACATGTTTAGTCCGAAGAGATTTGTTATATCAATACCCAGCTTTGTTTGGGCCTGATCCGTCACCTCAACCAACGACTGATACCAGCTTTTGCGGTCCGTGTTACTCAACTCACAGCTTCACTGCAGCTTCAATGATAGTTATAAGCTTGACTGATCGGGCTATTTGGGAAGCGAATCCCAAGCATGTATCATATACGTGCCACAGTTTTATATGGCTTTCATATAGCTTTCTAGTTGTAAGTGACACTCTTCGAAATCCGAATTATCTTCTCATATTTATGGTCCTTCGATATGTAACGATTTCACTCTTACTCCAAATAAATCTTGAGTGATCTACGTTCTAGTATTGATAGATCTGCACTAGTGTTTCCTGGCTGCACAAGTCAGTACAAAATATTCGGTGAAGTAAATGATCAGGTTCGTTCTGAGTTTAAAGCCATTTTGGTATTTTTTCGTAAATTCCTTCTTTTCAATAAGCCCGATTCCTTTCATTAGATCTACCTATAGTCTGCCATTGAAGCCTCCGACACTGCTTCTAGCTGGTAGCCTCCTAGTCGGTTACTTGCTGTCTCATGTATGTTCACTGAGAACCAACACTGTTCACAACCAGGTTAGACAAAAGTATGGCATCCAAAAAAAGATTGACTCTCACGTTGTATTTGCTACTGCCCGAAAAAGTATTCTGAGAATTAAGATCGCAGGATATGATAAGTCCCATCTTCCAGAAATCGAAATGCGTTCATTCCACACCCATGGTTCTGTATGAATATTGTTATCAACAACCTGCACTGTGTCTGGATCAAGACACAGGCATGTACGAACGCTCGAAACGGTGAGCGTATGCATAGAGCGCATATCTTCGAATTCAGGTTCTTCGTTATGTTCTTTCTCTTTTACAGTTTCCCACTTACCTTCTACTTTCTTTAAATGGACTATATTTCTTCTATATCTTTGCCCTGTTTCATCGTTTCTTACTATTGTATCTCCGCCTTCAGAGCGTTCGACAGTATGGGTCTTTGGGTCGAAGTTTGTGCTTAATTTATTTGGCTTGTCCATAATCTTCAAATAAACCTTATCCCCTTGAAAAATATTGCTAACGGCTGCTCTCCGTTTCTTATCCGCGTATTCCTTTCCTTTTTGTTTCTGTTCTTTATCTCTATCTCGTACATCCAAATCAGTAATTTTCAGGTCTATTTGCTTTATTGAAGGAATTTTATTTCTATTCTGCCTCTTGAAGAAAAGCTCGAATGGCGTTTTACCAGTTGTGGAGTGAGGTGTACTATTATATAGTACATCATGAGATATTCAAATAAACTATCTTTCATGTCTTTCCTTTCAACTTGGCAAATCTTCAGGCGGTTACGAATATCCCGATTCTGTCTTTCAACTTCCCCATTTTGCTGAGGCCAGTATGGAATCGTGTTAAACAATCTTATATCGTATTACACTCTTTACAATAAAATCTAAATTCGTCGCTGAAGAATTGTTTCCCATTATCGGCAGTAATAGAAACCGGAAAACCCAGCCTGCTAAACATTTCTTTAAGTATTTTTATTATCTGTGATGTCGTAATGGTTCTGGTGATTTTTTAGTTCTTTGTGCCGGCTGTAATAATCGACGACAACAAATAAGTACTTCCCACTGGGCAGGGGTCCTAGAAGATCCATAGCAATGTCAATCCAAGATGTTGTAGGGAGCTCTCTTTTTTTTTAGAGGTACTGGAGGGTTTGGCAGATTTACCAGGGTACATCCCTTGCAGGTTTTGACGAGGCTCTCGACGTCTTTGTCTATACGTGGCCACCAAACTTTTGATGACCCTCATGGGCTGTATCTAGAATACTTTTCCTTAGGCTTTGTGGGATGACCATTTTATTCCCTCTTAGCAGTATGTTTTCGTAGAAGCATAATTCATTTTCGAAGATTTTATAGCCTTTTACTGACTGGTCCCAATCTTCGTGAAAAATGCTCGTTTTTACTTTACTTATGTCATGGTCGTTTTCTGAATGCACCCTGATGGCAAGTGGTCGGGAGTGTTCAACAACCATGTGTATCTCCTCCAATCGGTGTTGGATCGGAGTAAATGCACAGGCGTGATAATGGATCTGCTATGTTCATCTTTCCAGGTACGTAGATAGTATTGAATTTATACAACTATAATCTTAAAATCCACCTTTCAATACGAGCACAAGGTTTCGAATTCGGACTGAAAATAATTTCCAAAGGCTTGTGATCGGTAATTAAGTCAAACTCTTTTCCACGTAGGTATGTATCTAAGTGTTCAACTGCCCAAACTAGCGCAAGAGCTTCTTTTCCGGTCTGGCTATATCTGTGCTCACATTCTGTCAATGTCCTATTACCATATGCGATGATTCTAGAGCCTTTATGGTCTAATTGAATTAACACAGTGTCTAATCCAACAAGGCTAGCATCTGCGACTACCTGTGTTCTGTCGCGGATCGCGGATGTCGTAGTATCCTAGTGGTTAAATTTTTGTTAGGTTTGTTTTTAAATTCGCAAAAACTAAATCTTGTTCCTTCAACCAATACTTAGAGAGGCTAAAAAACTAGCGTTTTTTTTGGTGGAAAGCGTTTTTGATATCCAGTTTGCTAAAAACACAAGCTTTTCGGAATGTAGGCAACATTTGGGTCATTGTTGGCAAAGGGAGGTTTTCTCACATCTCGCCATTCTATTTTTAAAATTGGGACAATGGGGGATACCCATTTCGATGGTTCGTGTACTTCTTCGATGATATCAGATTCAATTAACTCTTGTAACTTTTTCTCTACTAGGGCTTCTAAAGGAATTGGTATCCTCCTACATGGCTGTGATACAGGTTTTACTGACTCGCCGATTGGGATATTCACTAGCACATTATGAATCTTAGGAAAAGCACTACTAAGGATTTGGTTTATACCGATTCCTATTTTTAAAATTTTAAGGTTCATTGCTGTGTTTTTTCCTAATAAGTTCTTTGTTCGTTCAGTTATAACATAAAATGTCGCCTATTCTTTCCCACCATTTGCCAAGATATTTGCTTCAAATAATCCTTTAACATCCAAAGGAGAGTGGCTGCCATATGCCATCAAAATTTTGTTCAGTTCCCTGATTTTTTTACATTTTAAATATTCCCAGGTGATTCGATGTCTGTGATTAAGTTCAATTTGCATCCCGAGTCTACAAGCATTTTCGTTCTAACTCCTCCTATAGAACAATCTGTTGCCGCATCGTCATTGATATGGAAAACGTAATTCGACTCAGGTTTTTCGTTTTCCATGTAATCGACCGTTTCCGTTTTCCTTTTCAAACTTTTTGAATCCTGATTACCGTCGTGTGTGTCAAAACACTGGTATTTCCATTTTTGCGTAGAACGTAATTTGCAGTACTGTCGAAAACGTCCAATACGACCACAATTGTGATACTTTTTGTCCTTGGCCGGGCAATTAGCATCCTGGGATGAATGCCGCTTATTTCCGCACCTCCTGCATGATTTTTCGTCGTACTTTTCTCTTTTCGCGAAACTACTATTTTTTTTATTAGCTACTTCGTTGATCTCCTCGGTCTTTACTTTGTGCCCATAACCTTCCAGCTGATGGCTGACAGGCTTGTATAGACAGTTTACTGACAGACACAACCCGGAGATCATGGTCGGCGATTAAAAACCTCCAAACATTAAAAAAGGACAATTACAGATCATCTGTAAGTTTGTATTGGAACAATAAAATTCAGGCTGTAAACACCAGCAACCCGAATATGTTCCCGCAAATAAATAAAATATTTCGGAGAAATAATAAGAACGACCGTCCATGTCTTAAAATCGCCCGAACGACGAACAACGAACAAATACTGGTAGCAGCAGGCATTGATCCAAATGAGACTGTTGATGATGACAACTTCTTTGTGATCGAGGATCCGCAGGAGCAGGTGGAGGCTATAGGAGCGACTTTCCAGGAAGTGTACAAGGCGAATGTTATCATTGGCCCGAACCACGATCTGGAGAATCGAGTCCTTGTACACAATTTCTACCTTCGAAATGAAATTGTGAATTGGCGATTCGAGAGCTCGGGTTTCACCCAGTTCAGTGACGAGAATATGGTAAATAATGTCATCACCAACGATAGGGTACTACCCCCGTTCATTTCGAAGGCAGAGCTCCAAACGATTTTTGAATCACTTAGAAGTAAGAAATCAGTGGGAACCGATGAAATACCGAACATTGTGCTTCGACATCTCCCTCTAGAAGCGGTGAACATTTATACCACCCTGTTTAATAATGCAATGAATAATGCACATTATCCAGCGCATTGGAAAACTGCGGTGGTACATCCCATCCCCAAAAGGGATAAAGACACTTCCAATCCGGCGAATCTCCGCTCGATTAGTCTTCTTCCTAACATCAATAAGGTTTTCGAGAAGGTGATCAATAGAGTCCTGACTATGTGAGTTGAAGACAAACATATAGTTCCTGATAATCAATTCGGTTTCAAGGCGGGGCATAATACGAGTATCATTCATGCTGCGTCTAAACTGGTTTCTGATATCCAATGGAACAAAGGCAAGAAACAGTGCACTGGTGCCTGCCTGATCGACTTGGAGAAGGCCTTCTACACCGTATGGTTAGAGGGACTCTTTTTCAAGCTGGACAGGTTAAAAGGTAAACCACTGCTGTATATTCTTTTTGATATGCTCTCCAGTAGACAGTTCATCGTAAAGAATGGCGATGTGACTTCTGCTGGAACATTTAACATTAAAAACGGTATGCAACAAGGTGCGGTAAATTCGCCGATCCTATTCAACATTTACACAAGTGATCTGATAGGTTCACTTCACCATACCATAGCGTACGCAGACGACTTAATCGCGTACAGATCAGGTCCAAAGATTGAGGTCATTAATATGCTTTTGCAACGTGACTTCGACAAAATTAAGCGATATTGCGATGACTGGAAGTTGAAAATCAACTTTCACGATCGTGGAGCAGCACGGGCAGCCACTTGCTTATCGAAATATCTGTATTTTAACAAACATATAGATGTTGCTCTGGCCAGAGCCAAAGCTGCTTTTGCCCTTACAAAGAGACTGTTTTATAACAGCCAAAAGCCCTTATCAGGTCCATGCTTGTATTTGGATGTCCCGTTTGGTTCAACGTGAGAGCAAGTTTATTGGAAAAGATTCGGGTGTTTGAGAGGGCTTGTCTTAGGACTTGTCTTCGCTTATACAGAACACCAGAGTCTGAGTACATACAATTCTATCCTAATGAGGTCTTATAGAATAGGGCGAACCTAATAAGAGTGGACAATTTCGTTATTAAGTTGACTCGAAGGCACGTTGCAAGAGCAATGACCTCATCGAACAACCTGATCTCCGGGGCTTACTACCCCAATTATATGTATCACGAGAGAGTTCGCTTTGGCGGCTTTATTCCTCCAGAAGCGTTCTTCTATCTAGATAGCAAAGGTCTGTTCCAGGACAGATTGGCGGTGCCGCTAATCTTCCACGTTGCTCGCACAGCTGCGGACAGGCGATTCAACTACGACAGAGACGTCGCGCATGACAGTGCGGAGCGTCTCCGGTTCAGTAGGGCGGTAGGGAGTCGCGACATGAGGGATGTTGCTCTGTAGCACCAGCAATTTTGGTGGCTAATTGGAGGGCAAAGTGGGTCAGCCTAATTTTGTTAGCCTTGTGTTAGATGTAAGTGTAGGTTAAGTAGATTAAGATTTATTTTTAAATTAAATTTTATAAAAAATTAAAAAAAGTCCATTTACTATGTTTTTGCTTAAAATTTATTTTCTTAGTTTTAGTAATAATAAATGTAAAACTAGAAATAAAATTAGACTGTAAGATTCGTCGAAAGACACAGTTTAAGTGTTAGGTTTAACTTAGAGTGCCCGCTTGGGGCCAGTAAATAATTTTAAGTTATTTAATCTAATTTTTAAGTATTTTTTTTGTCTAGCATATAAGAGTAATTTAAGATGTATAAATAAAAATGCATATAAACTGAACTGATGACTGACAGTCTCATGAGTGTTCGCTTGCGCTAATATATTGTCGAGAGTGATACTATCCCCGGTTGTTAAAATCTTCTTCCTAAGCTCATCGGAGGAGCATTTCCCTGTTATCTGGTCGATTAAATGATCGTCTATATTTATGAACCCACATTTTCCGGCTTGGTTTCTTAACCTCAACAAGAATTTTTAAAATTTTTCCCCTTCCTCGTGCTTTAGGAGCCTAAATACGTGCCGTTCGTATACCTTGCTTTGTTTGGGAGAAAAATATTCGTCAAGTTTTGTAATCGCAATTAAAAAAAACATCGTTGTCTTCAGAAATATCAACGTTTGAGCCTGGAAGATTATAGAAAATCTCCTGGAGCCCTAAGCCACCGAAATGTAGTAATGTAGCTCTTTTTTTTACAGGAGACTCAATAGATGCTGCTTCCAAATAAATTTCAAACCCACGTCTCCATTTTTCCCATCTCAACCCAGTTGATGTACTGCCTCCCTCCAAAGAAATCCTTTCCAATATTGGTAGTATATTTGCCATTCTTTATTTCAGAATGGGGAGGAGCAATCTGAAAGTAAACGCTTATTTTCAGACTGATCGTATGTACTCAATTTTTGTTATTGAGCTATACAACATGAAATGCTTTAACTAGCACCCTTTTTGAGCGAATTTTCAATTTAATGAAGGTACCTTTGTACCAAGCATCCATACGTATGTATATGCGTATTATTATGTACATGCTACAGGCATGTATTTAATGTAGGCACCTTATACCATCTCTCTTTTGCAGAAGCATTTAGTTATATAGATTCTACGATTTGTGTTTTATATTTGTTGCTTTTTTTACGTAAACATGTATGTACATACCACAATATGACTAAACAACCGATCACCGCACTTGATTGATGAAAATAAACCTTACTTGCACTTTTTATCTCGTCGAAACTTGTTAAGTATATATGTCGGCTCGCTAACGCACGCACAACCTGCAATAAGTCTGGATCACGACTGGCTCCCCGTGCATGTAGTAAAGGGTTTTCCAATAGGGACTTGACAACTTTGAATTTAATTTGTGAACACACTCTTTCACTAATCATCAAACAGTCACTGTCAATTTAATTTATTCAGTAAACTCAACATTTTCATCATGGTAAAGTACACGAACGAGCAACGTCTGCAAATTATAAAAATTTTCTACCGAAATTCGGAGTCGGTGACCGCAACTGCAACCAATTTTCGGTCGTAATTCTCGCCCTAGTAGACAGGGAATAACAAGTTTAGTGCAAAAATTTGAGTCTACATACTCGTTGCGTGATGTTGCCCTGTCAGTGAGACAACGAGTTGACTTTCGTGCAATTTAACGCCGCTTGACTATTTTCTGTGGGGCTAAGTTAAGTCATTGGTTTATGCCAACACGCCGACGACGTTGGAAGAGCTCAGAGCCAACATTGAACGCGAAATAGCGGCCGTTTCGGCCGAAATGTGTTGCCGATTAGTGGCCATATGAACGAAGTCGAGTTCCATTCATAAATGTTTTGATTGTACTTCAAGCCGATAATAAAGTTTTTGAAATATCTCAAATGGTTTGCGTTTTATTTAAAAAAAAAGTTGACAAGTGCTTATTGTGGGGTTTTGTATCCAACACGGAAAGCCCTCTACAGAATTGGAATGTTGAAGGTTGATCTGAGTAAATATAGTAACATTGACAAGTACTGGGATATTGGCCTCTTGTCTGCACTCATTTGGCAATAAATTAGAAATTAACCCTTCTTAGGTGCACATAAACGTAAGTCATACCTAGATTTAATGGTCTCAACAGAAACTTCGGCTAAGCCCACAACGACAGATGAGCCGTCCTTCATTTCCTGATTCTTGGTCTCAATTTTAGAACAAATATTCCACATTTCAATTTCGAGTAAAAGGTTAAAGACACATCACCACATCCTCCGTTTCCCTGAGTTTGCCGGAGTAAAGAGGACGGCGCGCATCGGTGATATCGATGGTCTGAAAACCTAGCTATTCAAGAATTTCCTCCATGGAGCACTTTACTCCACAATGCCGTTTCCCATATTGCAGCCCTGTGCTTGAATTCAAACATTCTTAGCCTTAGCTAGCTCCCACAATTGATCGCCACAGTATTTTTGTTCAGATTACTGTTATTAATAGCCTTCCAAATACATAGCGTCGGAGAGGTTATAGAGGCACCCTTAAAAATGCGTTTCGAAGTTTTTTTGGGTTTTCTGTTTCAAGTTGCTTTCACACCGAACTGCTAATTCTGGCTGCAGCTCCGGTTTCGGTCAATCTTGTGCGCTGGTAAAACTAACCCTAGAGTTGTTCCAAGTGGGGCATTTGATCGCATCAACCGACTTCCCTCGACCAGAACTACTTATGACCTTTACCAGTTGTAGCACGAGCCTTATCCAAGCATTGTGGGGGATAAAATTACTGCTGGTTTGGTTTTTGACAATAGGTTTTGTTGTATATCCAGGATAACAATCTAATCTAAGCAATCTAATCGTTTTAATTCAACACTTTTATTCTATTCGATGTCCAACAGAGAACTAATAATTCAGACATTTTTCCCAGAATTACCCCCCGTCTATAAAACAGCCTTGTCTACTTCATTCGGTTTCCGTTCACTAGAATTACAACCTTTGTTAATTGCGGCGCCGTTTATATCGGTATATTGTGCACAGAAACATCTATCGATAGGACGAGTACCAGAAACTTTCTTAGTCTTGGCGCTTGATAGGTTTTAGTGAGTGTCACCTCCGCCAATCTGTTTTCCTTTGCTTTCGCCGATGAAATAATGGGACTCGACACCACTTACCCCCTCTTTGTACCGTGTGCTTGCTTCACGTCTTCTTCTCTTCGCTCACACTATGCCTCTTCTGAAGCCCGTTCGAAATTTTTAGTTTCCGGGACAAGCAATCAAAACAACACTCGAACCAACCACCTGTCTATTCTGATGGAGTTTTATCGTAGCATGTTGAACATCTCCAGTGCACTCACTATCACTCCACCCTAATCTACAGAACGTGTCATAGAAAAAGCCACATGAGTCATTGAAATTGAGGTTGCGGACTCCAGAATCCGTGCTCATCCAGATTGTCACTACTGCGAGTAGCACCTGGAGTTCAATCCTTTGGGGTCACGTCCATACTGTTTAACGCTTAGTCAGTTCCTAAAACCTTAGGATCCTTGCCTCTTCAGTCTTCCTGTCACGATAAGGCAGTCATAAAAATGCCTTTATTCTAAAAACTTAGGACCAATCCAGAGACAGAAATACTTGCAAAATACTTTTTCCTCTCAACCGGCATAAATCCTACAATTTATGTTAAGTGTTCTATCGCAGTGCTATGACTGCCCCAACAACTTAGTGATAGAAGCCAAAATTTTCCGCTGAGTTTTGTTCAATCGCTCTCGGAAGCTAACCTTCCTCACCAGCCCCCACTGGTAACATTTTTTTTAGTCATCTTGGTATACTTGGGTATACTTGGCATTTCTAAAAACTAACAGTGTTGTAATTGTGTTTATGTGATTGTTACATCTGCTACCATTATTGATTCTTTGCAACCATCCTTATTATCGACATGGGAAAGTTTCTCACGCACTAAGCATGAACCAATTAAAGGCCAACTTATTCATAACAAGCACTTTAGACATTAACTCCAGCATTTGCAGTAATTACCATGTAAGGCCTGCTGTAAAAACAGACATTTGCAGGCGATTAATTAAGCAAATCCAGATGCAACCTATTGTTACTGCCGGGCACTATCTTGGTAATAGAGCTTCCCCAGCTTTAAACAAGCTACGGTAATTACTGATATCACCGTTTCATAAACCGAGCTAATCAGCTGATAATGACAGGTAAATACGCCCTCAATTCAAGTGGAATAAGAGATTTCGTGACAAACTTACGAGTAGTTAGAGATACTTTTTCCCACTCAGATACAGCGCTTTCAGCTCATTGTACTCGTATGTATTGTACATAGTTCTGCGAAATTCATGAAATATTTGTTTTTTTTCTCAATTTTGTTAATCTTTAAGATTAAAACAATGTTTTCCCCAACCAAGCCGTTGTTAACTTATCTCCTGAATAGATATGACTAACACCAAATTAATAGTTGTCATGAGTAACGAATTGTCAGCAAACATTCGTTTGATCGGATACATCTGCCAATCTAGAAACTTGAGATACTACTCAACGGTGACACTCGACTTCATAAAGCTATTTTTATTTTTCAACTGCAATACAATCCATTTTTTTTTCATTACAGCCCTACAAGAACAGGTTCTCTATTGTGAGATACGGCAAGTGTATCTACTCATTTGTTTGCTTGCCAGAATTTCCAATTTAATCGCTGAGGAGCTTTTGAGTGCAAATATGAAATAATTGTAATCCACAGGAGTAAGTGTGACCATATTCAATGTCTTTTTTTTTAGTATTTATATTTTGTTAATGGACAGTTATTCCATTTAGTAGTCAAAGGTTGTTCGGGGACTAATAACTTGGATTGAGCCAGCAGGGCAACAATCAAGTTCTTAGCGTAGTGATGGTCCCGGTAATAGCACAAGTAGATGCTTACTCGAAACACGAAAACTTCTCAATGACTGGCAGCAGGGTTTTCGTAGCCACAGGTCTACGGGTGTTGTCTGCCCAGAATGTCGAAGCCACCAAGTGAGGTTGCAATGGATCACAGCAGGCACAATCAAATTATGCCATTTTTCAAAGCAGTTTTGTGTCACTTCGGCTAGTATGTGGTACAAAAACACAGAAAATACTACGGCAAAATCAAATCCCATCATCACCACTATATTGTCGTCATATTAGGATCTTTGGAAATAACCTAAGCAGAAATTGAGTATGTGCAAAATGCAATCGACGAAATGTCGTATTCAGTCAGGCATACAATGATGCTCACAATGGTAGATGCCAAGGACAAAGACCACGACATCAATGAGGTGCTACATTTGTGTCGTTGATGTTGACGTACTTTAATTAAGATTGTCCCCAGAATTCGTCTGTTTGAGAGCATGTTGCACCTCTCATACAAACTCCCAGTAAAAAGTGGCAGTTAAGATCTGATACTGATGAAGAGACGAAGACAGTCATACAAGAAACATTTTGACGTAAAACAGGGCTAATAGTAGATGCACCGAAAGCTGGATTTGGAAACACTAATCCTGTATTAGGTGCGGATTAACTGAATTTGTGGATTTTAATTTGATTTCCCGCCTCAAAGTCATCCTTCAAATTACATCAAGTGGTCACGAGCTTGATTTGCAGAAGGTTGCAGATTACTGCATAGACACTACAAAACTTTAAATAAATTTATATCCGTGGTATCCAATGACACCTAAGATGCACAAAATCTTGCCATTGCCACTCGCGAAGGAAGCAATTGTTTTGATGATTCCTGGTGCATCTGACCCTAAAAATGACACAGATTCAGATTTGGAAGAGGTTCCTGGAGACACAGAGAGTATCGGAGAGGACGATGATGAACCACAGCATTCATCATCATCTTTAATAAATCTGAATGGCTCTGATTTAGGTTCGCATTCAAGGTACCTTGTTTTTGACTAGAATGGAGTTACTTATTATAATGCGAGGCCGACCACAGACATCGTTTGAGGAGAGTTTGATAGAGCAAACGCCTGAATACGAAAAATATAACAAGACATATACCTACCTCTAGACTAGAAAGCTCCTCAACAAGACTAAACATAATGGTGCATGGAAAATATAAAGAAGAACACTCACCATGTACAACTAAGAAATTAGAAGGGCTAAGAGAGAATCGTGGAGAAACTTCTGCTATATAATCGATGGCATCAGAAGTTGTGCCCGCATTCATAAAATACTCTCAAAGCAGCACACTGATACTATAGGGTCAATGAAAAAACTTGATGGCACATACGCCAAAAACGAGACTCTTCAGATCTTACCCGAGACACACTTCCCAGACTACACGATAGTTCCAGAAGCCCAAGAAAATCCTCCCCAGAGAAGGATAAATAGACCCCTCAGAGAGGACTGGAACAGAGCAAAGGACATTTTCCTTGAAGGCAAAATAATTTGGGCAATCAACTATTTTCAACTCTTCAAAGCCCCTGGTGCGGATGGAATATTCCACCGCTTTACTACGAAAGGGCATCCCTCAACTGCTACCTATACTAACCGACTTATTCAGAGCTAGCTACTCATGGGGATATTTACCAAAAAAGTGGAAGGAGTTTGCTGTCAAATATATACCTAAGTTAGGACGGAGACCGTCTGAACTACCAACGTCATATAGACCAATCAGCCTCACTTCCTTTTTATTCAAAAACTATGTAAAAAATCCTCGACATACCTATCAGAGATGGAGCACTTCAAATGAACCGCCTTCACAAGTATCAGTATGCCTATCAACCTGGAAAATCCACCACATACGCCGTACAAAATCTTACCACAAGGATTGAAAAATCTCTCAGAGATAAAGAGGTAGCGGTCGATATAGCAGGAGCATTTGACAACAGAGAATTCTCCCAGATATAGAGAGGCATTCAAAACATGGGAGTTGACGAAAACACATGTAAATGGATAAAATGTGATAGCTATGAAAAGATGTCCCCAAGGAGGAGTACTATCACCCCTACTATAGTCCATCGTAGTCAATGAACCACTGATTATACTCAGCAATGCTGGCTTCTAGGTCCAAGTATACGCAGACGACATTGATATCCTAATCAGAGGTAAATTCGAGAATGCAATCTCGGATCGCCGCCAGAGGGAATTAAACCTACTTGTTGAATGGTGCATAAAAGTTGGCTTCAAAGCCAATCCCAATAAAAGTACCATTGTCAGATTCACTAAGAGAAGAAGGCGAGAAGGAATCAGAAAACCCACTCTCTTCGGTGAAATAATAGAGTTCTCAACGGAAGTCAAATATCTAGGAATCACAAGGCCAGGACCTCACTGTGGACCAGCAAAAGTCTAGATAGGAAAAATTGGGGACTTAATCCCAAAACGACACTATGGGTGTACAAGGCAATTAGAAGACCTATCATCACGTATGCAGCCGCCGTTTGGTGTCACAAAGTAATGCAGAAGTCAACACAGGCCAAACTACAAAGACTGGCTTGCGTCTGCGCAACTGATACTATGAAAACCACCCCAACAGATGCGCTTGAAGTTATTCTAAACATCCCACCACTTAATCTGGGACTCATAAAAGAAACTCACAGAAGATCAATCCAATTCCAAACTACAATATATCGAGTTTAGCATTCCTGCCAAAGTTATTCGACTGTTCAGGATGGTGATGGAGAAAACGCTGCTCCATCCCAGGGTCGGTAATATTAAAATCCAGACATTCAACATCGTTCTTAAAATAATTGTGCAAAACTAGCAAGTTCAACTCCAGAGGCACCATTGTTTAAAAGTCTGTTCAGGAACTCACATAAGCAGACGACATTGACATAATGGGAATATTAACACAGAGAGCTGTTAATGGCGATTATTGAAACAGAAACGGCAGAGATGGGTTTAGTGGTTAACGAAGGAAACTGAACTGCGCCAACTATAGTGGAATAAAACATCGCATATAAAATCCTGTCGTAAGCAGTCTGTTCGCCCCTAATCGGTCTGGTTATATGCTTGGAGAGCCAACAATCGGTCAAGTTTTCACATTACGACAGATCGTGGAACAAACCAAAGAGTCCCAGTTCATGAAAATGCAATCAATTGCATTAAGAAAAAATGTCTACTTGTGATTTTCAGTCCCGTTTTGTTTTTTTGTCAGGTGTATTTGGTTTCGATATTAGCTCTCCAGGGGTGGGAGTCCGAATAGGACGGAGAGTTTTTTCTCCACTCAGAGTGATTCGAAGTTATAATTCGCACTAGTTTTTTGTGGTTGAGACTCTACAACAGCCAAATCTACGTGCCAGTGTTATGCCTTCACACGCAGAATTTTTCTGTCTGAGTTCCAATTACACAAATGAAAAACTGACTTGCTATGGGCAGGATTCGAACCTGGACCCTCCGAGTGAGAAGCGATTGCTAGTACCACTACACCACGACCACCCCATGTATCAATGTATCAATGAAGAATGGAAGAAAGCTGTACAAGAAAACTGTACAGCGATGCCGACCTCGTCAGAAAATCTAGGATAACCGGTCTTAGATGGCTAGGTTTCCTGCTGTATGTAAGCTGTACTTTTTATTTCAAAGCCATATGATGGAGCTTGGCATCCGTTTTTTTTTCGAATATGCGTGCATTTGAGATCGACAAATCTCTTCTCCAAATGATTACAAATAACCATTTTCGTCGTCTCCTACACCCTATTTAATGATCTCCCCAGATCTTATATCATTTAATCATCGGAAGGTATACCCTTCAACAACTTTTACATTTTTTTTTAATTTTTAGAATATTAATCAAAATTTGAGGTCACTTACAGCCATCGCCTTATAATTGGGGTATAAGCAGAGCTTTCCTTCGGGCTTTCAGCAGCGCTTTACAAAAGTTGATTGTGTTTAGAAGACACGAGTATGAGCCTCTGTCGCTTAATTTTTAGTTCTGGAGAAATCTGTATGGAAACGCTTCTTATACAACCATGGTCACACTAGAAGTGACTGTATCTCCTAAGCAGAATTGATTAGTGAATTTGTTTTCATTTATTTTTTTGAAATTCCCACTCAGGGAATTCCACTCAGCGTTTAGACTCGACTTTCTATATTTAGTTGCTTTTGCAAAGCATTATTGTAAAGTTGGGTATTGGGGCATCGTCCGTCGTCATAGTTGCTAATTTCTCTTATTAGTCTCTTTGACTGTAGCGTTCTCTTTAAGAAAAATGTCTGCGCCCCATTTAAATAATAAACTCACACCAGTTCCGTCAACTGAATGGGTAAAACTTCGCGACCTATATCTTATTGACTGGCCTGTAAACTGTGTCGGTTACTACACTTTGGACAACTTTATCCGCTGGCTAGATAAGGATCCACAAATTAAGGCACTCACTGTACTCACCCTCGACAATGACTGCAGCGATGGAACATTTCTGATCATAGTAAGCTCAATGATGCTCACACTTACCCCATAAAAGTAATACCATAAACTTTTAAACCCCCCTCCGATTCTTAGGATAGATACCAGTTATTTCTCAACACGCTGAACCCCTCCAATGAACGCCTGACAATAGCACTCTCATTGTTGGACTGGTCTCGTGGCTATAAAGTCAGTTCGTTTTTGGAACGACATCGCCCCGCTGTGTTGGCTGTTGTCGAGTCGAAACGACTACAAAAGATCTATGACAGCCTAACGCTGGTCTATCATATGCCGCATGATGAAGCCATTCGAATGGAAATTAAGTACGAATATTTCATGCCTCCTAGGTGTGGCTTGCAAACTAGATTTGCGTTAACGGTTTTCAATTGACAGCTGCCCAGATAATATGGTCATTCGGGATATGACAGAGGAAGATGCCGCACTGGCAGACAGTGTCTGGCCAAATAGACACGTGGGTTCATTGTTCTTTCTGCGACGCTTAATCAAATGGAATCCGAATGTGGGAGTATTTACGAAGGACAATAACGAGTTGGTTGCGTGGTGCTTTAGGTGAGTCAAGTTGAGCTCGGCTGAGACATTTTCCAGTATTTTCTGACATTTGTGGATGAAATGTGATTTTCGTTTAGATTGCAAGGAGGTTTCCTTGGGGCGCTTCAAGTGAGTGATACTTATCGCAGACAGGGACTTGGTAGTTTGGCATTGAGGGTAATAAGTAAGAAACTTGGTCAAATGGGTCATGATGTCACAGCATGTGTTAGCAAGGATAATATTCCATCGAGGAGGACTATGGAGGGATGTGGTTTCAAAGTGAAGGATACAGCTTATTGGTTATTGACGCAGCCGACTGTGGATTTCGAGTGGTCTGATGATTGAATACTCTGTCTCGTTGCTATGGAGTAATTTATATTATTCTTTTCTGATAATACAAAAACGTTTTTGTTACTTTAATTGACTATTATTTGATGGAAATGTTGTTTATGATTAATTCAATGAAAGATTACCAGTTTGGAACTAGAAATGGAATGATTGATCGGCAGTTAAAAATATTTTTGAATTTTGGAGACCCGTGGATGTCACCTCTTTCTTCTTCATCATCCACCCTGACGCGATGTAAGCCGCCTGGGTTCAGGCGAGAGCCGGGCAACACCCTCGACAAGTCTCCTAAGGCATGAAAAAGCAATCAGAACGAGCAAAGGGCGCTTATTGCCGAGGTAGATAAGGACACTTAGAGCCTGGCCTATCGAATGGCGCTCCGGGAGCTTCGCTGCTCCGGCCCGGTCGGCGCGATGGAACCGCCTTTCTTGGAGGAAGTGGTCTCCACCCTGTTCACGGATCACCCTCAAGAGAAAAATGCGGACACCATAACCGATGTGGTTCCCCCTTTCACACCCGAAGAATTGAGGAGGGTAACAACGTATCTGCCGTGCCGTAAGGTCTCTGGCCCAAGCGGGGTACCGAGCGAAGGCCTCTAAATCGTAGCTGTACATAAACCACATGGACATGTTCAGGGACTCTGTCGTCATAACGCCGGGAAAATCTTGGAGAAGATGCTACGAGCGAGGATAAGAGAGTGCTGCAATCTACCCAATAATGAGTGTGGGATCCGCTAGGGCCGCTCAACGTGTATGGCGATTCTCTAGGTTCTAGGAATTGTGAAGCAGGCTAGACAGGCCCCCACAAAATGAGGAATGCCGGCATCTTGGTTACGCTCGACGTCATGAACGGATTTAACTCAGCAACACGGAGGCTTTGAAGCGGCAAGTTGTACCGGACTACCTTAGAAAGATACTATATATGCAGCTATCTCCACGATTGAGTACTCCGGTATGACACGACGGAAGGACAAAAAGAGAAGCGGTTGACGACGGGAGTGACCCAGAGTTTGATGCTGGGCCCCAATTTCTGGAACCCCGTGTACAAGGGACTCCGGCTCCTAAAAATGCCTCAGGGGGCCAGGCTGACTGGCTTTACGTCAGCGTGACGGGGGATCTCGCCGTCGGATGAGCTAGATGGCGGCCCAAAAAATGAAGATTGGTGTCTTCACTAGGCAACGATGGTTCCACGAGGACTTCCGGTTCGGGAACGTTAACGCGGTTCCATGGTAGATTACAGCCACACCGCAAGAGGGGTGATGAGACAAGTGTTGGAACAATTGATATTAACGTGGAGATGCTACTTTTCCGTGACAATGAAACCTGGTCTATCGTCAGCTTATATCAATTCTCCAGACCGTCGACTGCATCCATTCGAAAAGAAAATAGTGAACAGCAGGTTGGCGTTAAGAAGGCTAGGAATGAAAAAAGAGCTCAGGGAATTCGAGCGTGAATGTCTGGCCCATTGCTCGCACATCAAAAAAATCCAAATCCCAATCCAAGTGAGAGGGAGCCGATAGGAATATAGATGCATGTGCGTTCATTTGACCCACTAACAGTAACTTACGCCGAAGATTGTGGTACTTTGTTCTGCTCGGCATCCGGCCCTAGTCGAGCCTAATGCTCATCCCCTTATGAGAAGGAAAAACTAGCAACAGCTCTGGAGCTTTAATTTGGACCCTAGGTTGAACGAAATTATTGCTCATACCTCTATGAAGACGAAAAAGATAGAAAAAAGTATCCGAGTGACAAAGCGGCAGCCCCAAGAATGAATGATCTTCTTCCGTGTACCTCCAAGAAGCCACCGCAAGAGGTAAAGATGAAGAGAAGATGGAACCCTTACTATATGAATGTGGGTAGGGCCCACGCTCAATTATCAAGGCTTCGCCCACCAATGACGTTGTCTAATAATGAACGGGGACAGAGCAAAGTATTGGTCTTATCGTAAACATCTTCAGATGACGCTACCGAAGGTTGCTACGATTCGATCAGTCACAAGTTGCCGGTCATAGGTCTTGTTGGCGGCTGGACCACCGGTAGTCCCTACCAGGACTTAAATCACGGTACCATGAGAGTCAGGAGCCCCCCGGATCTCGGTCCGAGCCTGACTTGTAGAGGTAGGCCCCCTTGTGGGAGCGTCATGATGGCTATGGTTTAAACTCAAAGTCACGGGAAAGGTCTTCATCTTGGTTTGACCCAATGTAGAGTTGCAATAAGTACTGGGTGCTGCGTCCCTAAGAGCAGTAAGAGGCTTTAGGTCGGCCTCGACTTCTGCCGGCAGCACGATTCCGATTCTCAGGTATCTCAGGAAGGCGGAAGAGCGATGGCAAGGCGTGTCTTTGCCTCCATGGATGTATGGGCAGCCCGTAAACATAAGTCTCCATGACAGGTGGTTTAAGTTAAAAATCAAACACAATGTGCTATTGGGAAGATGGAGGCAAACTCGACATTACTCGTAAATATTGTATCTACGGTTGTAGCCAACCCTGACTCCTGTAATAGAGATTCTTTCGACAGTAACAGAATATACAACAGGGGATTCAATTCGAATCAACCTCCTCTCAAGAAATGTACCAACGGCAGGAGACTGCTTAGGAATTTTAAAAATCGCGAACGTATTTCCTTTATGAAAAAGGAAACGACTATGCTAGGTAGGGCTCACCAAACAGTCAGAAAAACTACGGCAACGTGGCGTGACCAGCGAAAGAGGAATAGAAAGCTAGGAAGTGACAACCTCTGAGGAGAAGGAAGGCCAATCCACATCCAAGGAGCCTTAGGCCTCGAACAAATAGAAGTGACTTCGATTACCGTGAAGTGTGCAACTGGAACTGTTGGCCGGGGACCACGGTATTTGGTTGAGGCCAGGTTCAGCTCAGATGTTCTAAGTAAATAAGTACATAAGCAACATAAAAAGGATACTCAACCTATGCCAAGGTGCTAATTTTAGAGATGAACTTCTTAAAATCGTCCTCCATATCAAATTAAAAAACCAGACCGCGGAACAAATCTCTTCATCTTCAATACTAAACAAGCTTTCAGAAATTCATGAACAATTTACTTAACTTTATTTCGTCTTAGTAAAAACAAAAATAATTAATAATTAAATTTTAAATTAAAAATACGAAGAAGAATGAATTCTACAAACTAAACCGTCTATTGCTTAAGTTTACCCTTAAATAGAAATTAATTTATTTTCTTTATATATATATACATACACAACTATTTATTAATCCAAAATGTAAATTTGTAAATGAAAAACAAAATTAAAACTAAAATTAAACACTCAATCGCTCCCTTGTCGTCTGTTTACGCGATTTCTATTGCCGGCGGTGTCAGTTTTGGTACCTAAATTAAAAACAATTAAACAATAATAATTATCAAAAACATATTAACTCGAATATTGTCAGTTGAAACCCCATTAACATGCTAATTTGTTTGTCCGCCCTTTTTTGACAAAAACTAAGAATACGAAAAAAAAAAAAACTCACATGCAAATAGCAGGCCCAAACACTAACCCAGTAATTGCAAACATTAATTTCGAGAGAATAAATATTAAATTGACTAGAAAAAGGTAAACAACTACACAGATACAACTAGCAGCTACACAAGTAAGATATAACAAACCAAACCGAAACCGAATCGAATCACTTAATTTAACTTAAAATTTACGGGGCATGCATAATGGAGGAGATCCAGTGGTACCAGGTTTAGTTCTAGATCCAGTTTGGGATATCCATATTTGAATCTATGTTCCGGTTCATGTCCAATGGCCTAGTGGGAGATGTGCTACTACGAGTTGTATCTCCCCACAAAAATCGAATAAATATTTATTTTATCAATTATGTGCCATTAGGAGAATTGACATGCAGCAGAGTTTGCAAATGCAGCGCATCAGCACACCCTGGACGAGCATAAAGATGATGATAAATGTAAATGAATCCTGGGAAATAACCCCCTCCCCAAAAACTGCACCCCTAAATTGCGTAACGATGTAAATGTGGTCAAACAGTCGTTAGGTCGTATGCTGATGAACCAATGGTCCGATGGTCAGTTGGTCTAATGGTCAGAAGGTTAGATGGTCATTTGGCTTGTCGGCCGGTAGATTTGTCTGCCGTAACCCCTTGGTGGGTGGTATTCATAGATCGATAGATGGATAAATGGATGGATAGGTTATTGCACTTAATTGCATAAAAAGGCTAGTGAGAGAGTGGAGTTACAATGTTTGTGTGTGACCATAATTTGGTTTTTGTTATCACCGCTTGAATTTCCGAAATGCAATTTTGGAGAGAGGATTTATTGATCCGCAGGCTCATGCAGCTTGCAGGAGGTGTAGGTATATAGCAGGAGATGGCTCCCAAAATTAGTTTTGATTCATTCCAACCGCACATTAGATGCCACATTTCCCCGTAACATAATTTTGTATAATTTTTTTTTTTTTGCAAATTTTTCGATAACGTAGTAGTAGTAGTAGTAGCAGTAGTTAATAATTATCATTCCGTTTTATTATTGTTTAGCAGGCTGTCTTTTTGGTCTCTTACTTTGAAGCACCTAATTCGGAAGTGCTCGCACATCTCTCGAACCTAAAAGATAGACAGTTATCAACATCAGTCAAGTTAAAAGGATGTGTAGAAAAGTAAGAACAAGAACAACAACAAACAAAACTTACCACTCCCTGGCCATAGTGCAAGTGAGCAATTGTACTAAATATCGTTAGGCCATAGACAATCCATCGTTCCACATCGGCAGACAGTTGAAGACCAAATTGATGGTAGAATGGAAAACAGGACACTATAACAACTGCGACCAGAGGCCACATGAGAATGTTGAAACTGTCGCATCTGGTATCGGACATTTGAGCGACAATCAAACGGCACTGCAAACAGAAGAAAAAAATTAAAATACCAACGTGAACAGAGACAAAATGAATGGACTACGAGTATAGAGCATCTGTCCGACCATTTAGTATGTCATCATTCTTACCGCAATGTTGGAGAAGAGCGTTCCAAAGAGCACAAACATTATCCTTGGCTCCAAATCGATGATGCTATTCGCTGAGAAGAACACCCAAATCATGGTTATGACAAATAGCCAGAGAAAGGCGAATAATGGACGTGCTGCCTCGCAAAATGGTCGCATTTTACCAGTCTTGTTTTTGTAGGACCTGCAGAGTAGGTGATAAGGACCATCATTTCGGGAGGGTAGGCAAGAGTAATTGTGAACACTTACTGAATGATATTTTTAATTATGATTGGATGACTCGTAACCATGCCAGAACCGATGAGGACAATCTCAAAGATGTTCGCCATCGTAAGGCCGAAGAAATGTGGTGCTCGCCAAATGCTGGGTCCTGTTACGTAAGTTAGCAGAAGTACCAACGTGACACCCTGATGGGAGAGAGAAGGAGAAATGATTAAAGTAATGAATGAGTGGTTTGAAAAGAGTTAAAAAGAAGTGAATGGACGTAACTGAGAAAAACGGTTTCTTTTCAGACGGAAAAGTAAAGTAAAGGGTAATTTGGTGATGAGACTTTTGTGTAGCAAAGGGTTGTCGTTGTTGGAAAAATAGACATGTTTTCAAAGGTCATGATGATGATTTATTGGTTGAAGAGTAATCGATGTGAATCATGTCCCTGGCTGCCACTGTTCCTTAGTATGGAAAAAGATACATTTTGATGGTGACATGGGGATTTTTCTGAAGAACAAATTAATGTAATAGACATATTGATTTCCACTACTTCCAATCCCCTCAAAGGTTTACTTTGATTTAAAGACGGAAAATCACAAAGTAGATGAACTTGGCAGAAAAGTTGTAATCCTCAAAATTCAATTAGATGGTCAGCTGTAGGAATACGATGTCTGTCTACAACGCTGGCCAGCTAGTTGAATGGATTTGAGTTAAACAACTTTGTTAAGACTTGTACTTGGCTTTCGACAGAGTGAACTGAGAGTTGATTTGATTGCCTGTGCACGGGTATTCAGAGAAAATCTGTATATGTATATAAAGGTGCATCACGAAAAGCGAAACGGGGCTCCTGCTTCTTTTATTGGCAATTACTAACGTTACCCAGACAGCACTTTAAGACTTAAGGTGAGCCTAAGGCGTACTACCATCTGATGACTGCGAGATCGTCTAGATATTTCTAGTAGAGCAAAACAAAAGTCAGATATACATTCATGAATCTGATATGCCCCAAACATTTGAGAGTAGAATAAGTTCTACTTCATGGTAGTGTACATTTATGAATACACTATCCCGGCGGGCACTTCCTCTAAATAGAGTGATTCGGGGGCAAAAATTGTTCTTCAGAAATAAATTAAGTATCGCAGACTGGAAAGTTGGCACAATGACATGCAAGAGATTCGAACTAAAAAACATATTAGTGACACGTAAAGTCGAATATAATAAGTGTTCAAGAAACCAATACTTGAACTATTTGACATTCCTAGAAAATATCGTAAGATTATCAAGAATGAACAACAGACGAATGGCATATTGTTACCGCCTACGCACCCCAAATAGATAGTGAGCCTATGAGCCTATGACTTTGATGAGGTTTTAAACAGATTGTCGAGAGAGGGAATCCTTTACCTCAGTACAGATTTCGGAATAACAAATTCAATATTTTTAAACTTTTATTTTGGCCACCAGAGCCCGATAGATTACCATTTATGCTAGTAAAGCGCGAAACGACGAGTGAAAGATTTGAAACTCAGTTTTCGCGAACCACTCGCAAGTCAGCACCGATTTTTTTTTATGGGGGCGTATCACATACTCCATGAAACATGGGTGACAATCGGGAAATCTTCGATTTGAATGGCTCGCGACTGTACTCAAAAAAATGTTAATAGACCATCCAATGCCTTACCTGTGAAAGAAGGGCTTTCTAGTTTCACTGTATAAAGGCAAAGCGAAACGAGAAATAGCAAAAACTACCGCACAAACCCATCCATAAACTCATCTTGGCTCGCACAGTTTTATCGCGCGCATGTAATGTTGCTTTACAGATCGGAGGTTGTTTCAGTTTCTCGTGTCGTATTTGCCTTTATTCGTACTTCCTCGACGATTTAGATAAAAAGAAAAATGTAGGTAAAGTCATTCATAAAGTCATTTATAGCTAAAGTGAATTCGTATTTTTCTATAAGGTTGGCCATATGACCCTATCGGAAAGCGCCATCGATTTTACAAATGGTGCGTAATATCAATTCCGTTTTGATATTTATGAAGCAAACAGAACTAGAATTTATGTGAATAAGCAATAAAACGTTATAATCGCTACTATGTTTTGATGATGAGTTTTGGCGCAACGTGCATTTCGTGCCCAGTTTCTTGGCCGCCTGGCTTCCACTGGTCATTCAATGCGTTGTTTAGCCGCATGATTCTTAGAAACTGGAACAATACCGTTACCGAAGCTGTCGTAGAGGCTTCGTCGACATCGACCAGACGGTGTGCTACGGGATTGGCAATTCCACACATGCCTCTTCGGCGCATTTTGATGAAAAACTTATAGATTTTTCCTTATAAAGTGCAGACAGTCCATCAGCTGATGAGTGTTGACCGTGATTCGCATCTAACCTACGCTCACGCCCTCCTGAATCTCTAGAACGAAGTCGACGATTTTGTGTCACAAATAATCATGAGTGGGGTCCATTTCCACCTATGTGGATACGTGAACAAACAAAATTTGCGATTCTGGGGCACTGAAAATTTGCGATTAATGCACAAGGCGCCATTACATCCACCCAAAGTCACTGCACTGTTTACGCCGGAGAAGTCATTGGACTAATTTTTTTTTAAGAACAGCGCGGGCTAAATGGTCACCGTGGACGGTGAGCGCTACATAGCCATAATCAATAAATTTTTCATTCCTCAGTTGGATGAATTGGGACTGGAGGACATGTGATTCCAGCAGAATGGGCCAACAGCGAATACTGCAGGAGCCACAATCGACATTCTAAAGCAGGTCGTACATTATGGCCCACTTTGTATTATTGGCTTCTTCTGCTTACGATGCCTAATGCTATAACCAGCAAAGGGTATAGTTCCGGTGGACAGAAATTGGGCGTCCTAGCGAAATCATGGAAGGTTAAAAGTTAGGGCTCGTATATGAAACCCAAAATTGCAAAGGCTGCCAATGGCAACCATTTAAACGGTATAGAGTGCAGTGATCAATGAATACCAGTGGAACTACATGGCTAACAAAGAAAATGCTAACGCCCAGATCTCGATATAACAGAATCTAAGGGCTGAATTGCTATATGCAGCAAACTGTTGACTAACTGTGCATAGGACAACTTACGAATTTTTGCAGGGATCCTCATATTTGAAGTGTTAGTATTCGAATTTCCTTTGAGGACTTCTTGGAGCACATGGTGCAAGCAGCAGACTTTCCAATATTCTTTAAGCGGTCGGATGAAATACTTAGAATGGTATCTATGACACATGATAAACGCCAGCTGCAAGTGCCGCATTTCAAGCTGGTTGAACTCTCTTTCCAGTCGTCCTCTGCTGCACCGTCGCTCATGGTTAGAATCGAAGCTCTTTGTACCGGAGGTGTGGTGTATATTTGTTCAACACGGTTCAGCCATCTTGGACTTTGAATCCGTAGAAGTCTGACTAGATCGATGTCGTTGTATAACCCGCAGAGTTCGTGGTTGAATCTCACCCTCCCTCACGCGGTAATACATGCAGGATCGAAAATCACGGTCAGTATGTTGCTCTCAAAACGGAAAAGTGCTTCTTCATCCACTTTCCACACGGTCCAGGGCAGGACCAGGATAATAATGATCCTGGTCCTGCGAAAGAGGGCTCTGTTACTCCATTACTGCGAAACAGCGATTGGCAACAGTAAAACTGCGAATAATTCTACGCTGCTGTTTCTGCTTGAAAGGTAAACTAAGTCCTTAATGAAGGCATGTACTTAGTTCTAGTTACTTAGGTTTAGTCTCATTCACCCTGGCAAATTTGGCAGGATTGAGCTGTATAGCTCTGGCGAGCTATTGCATATTCCTAAACAGTTCATCTCCAGCTACTTTAAATAGCTGAGAATACTGCCTGTCAGCGCCAACAGCTTGTCTGGACTTTAGTTTCGAGAATGCTACTTTACCTTCATCTACTCGTACTCGTATGTCAAGGGGACGAAATTTTCTGTCACCTTCGTCTAGGGTGAATGATTTATTCTGCCGGAAAGTAGAATCGCCGTCAAATAGTCCGCGGAGTCGGCTTTCCATATTCTCAGCACCGACCGCGATTCTACTATTAGTTGTCCAAGTTGAGGTTCATCATTCATTGAGAACATAGTGTCGGATACGTTTCGCGGGTATTTTGTTGTGTCATGCTATTGTCATTTGTCAGAGTGGTTTGGTTATGTGAAGAAATTTTGCAAGGTGGTGGACCGGATTCGTTGGAGAGAGATGAGGTTGCTGCATCGATTGCTGGTGTTGATGCAGCGGCCGCTGCTATGGTTGAGAAGAGGTTAAGGGCGTTGAACGATAACATTAACAACTAAGGATTCTTGGATGTGCTAATAGACAATGCTGAGCCAGCGAATGCTGGTAATCCTGCATTAAATGAAGATCCCGCTGACATACCGAATGCCAATGAAGAAGAGAATTTAAATCCAATGGAGTGAGAGTTAACGTGGGAACGACTCTTAAAACTGGGTAGTATCGTTGAAACTGTGTCAGCAATTGGTGGGATTACTGCGACCGTTGTTGCATTTTCGTGAACTTATAACTACTCTGTTTAGTTACAGCAAACACTGGCCTGATACTGTCGGTGCTGCATTACTTTGAGTGGCTTTTTAAAATGAGCAAGATTCGATGGCTGTTGGGATTGTGTTGTATTGTCGTAAAAGTTTCGTTGCTGCCTGTGGTTAAGATTGGAGTGATGTCTTTGGTTTGCGGCTGGTAGCTGGATTTATGCTCGCTGCTAATGTCTGATGCAACAATTAAGGATCGTCGGACTAGCTTTAGAGCAGCTCCGGATTCTTCGCTATTTATGTGTCCTATTTCGCCGAGTTTATATCGCCAATATGTGCTACGGCTACCCGGCTACGGCCGGGTGACATTTGGTTCCTGAGAAACTTTAATTTTTTTTTTTTTTTTATAATTTACGCGCGCCTAAGGGGTTAGATACCCTTTTACTGTTGTCAGGGCGCGGGCGGAAAGGTAGAAGGAGGAGAAAGGAAAAGTGTTTTGTAGTGGTTTGAAACTCAGGTGTGTTTGGTTTCGATATTCGCTCTCCAGGGGGTGGATGTCCGAATAGGACGGAGAGTTTTTTCTTCAATCAGAGTGATTCGCGGTATAATTCACAGTATTTTTTTTCTGTGCTTGAAACTCTACAACAGCCAAATCTACGTGTCAGTGTTATGCCTTCACACGCAGAATTTTTCTGTCTGAGTTCCAATTACACAAATGAAAAACTGACTTGCCATGGGCAGGATTCGAACCTGGACCCTCCGAGTGAGAAGCGATTGCTAGTACCACTACACCAATGATCCAGATTTCAGTCTAATCCAAGTTATAATATTCTGATCAGCAGTTCTATTGATGTTTTGGCTATCAATACAAATTTTGAAGTCAGTTTGTACAAAACTTTTGCTCTACACATTGTCTGAAGATTCAGAAGTGAATGAGATCAGCCTTCAGCTTCTCCTCTTGCATGCAGTTTGGATGAAAGGGCTTATCCATGTTTAGTGCCAAGCTGTCTCCTGGGTACTGGGCATTAAAAAGTACCTTCTTGACAACGATACAGCGAAGAACGGCAATGGTGGTCAAACTGAACCAGAACGTGCTCAACCCGATAACTGGGGGTCAGCAGCTGCCCGCCAATTCATATTGCAGCGCAATACCTCCATTTGTTTTCAGCCACAAGCCAACTTTGTTCTCTTCCATCTGTTTGATCTCATTGTCTTTATGTGCAGAGGCCTGGTTATTTCATTGCTAATAACGCTAACGGTGCCGGTTTGGTTGTCAAATCATGATCCTTTCATCGGTGGAAAATTACACAGCAAATCATCAAGTTTCAACAAATCCTGAAGTGTCAGCACGTCCAAATGAATTATATCACCTTGATCAAAAGGTCCCGGAATTCCATTGTTCCGATTTGAGCTCTATTTTTTTTTTTTTTGTTAAGTTGATAAATCTGTTGTGGATATTCCCTCTAAATCATAGCGTCATAGCTTGACATTTGCAAAGAGAACATCTATCTCTGTGTGTGTTGGCGATTTTTTACAATTTTAGAAATGGATTTAAATTTGCAACAACGAACTTGTATTAAATTTTGTTGGAAAAGTGTTTCTGCAACGATTCTCTAAAGAAAACGGTCGTTTACCAGTGGCACGAGTGGTTCAAAAGTGGTCGCGAGTCAATTGAAGATTATGAACTCAGTGGCAGACCATCGACATCGAAAATCGATGAAAACATTGATGGAGTAAAAGACCATCAGAGAGACAACGGAGGGCTTGAACATTGCTTATGGATCCGTCCAAGAAATTTTGGTTAATGATTTGGGTCTCCGTCGTGTAGCCGCAAAGTTGGTGCCAAAAGACCTCAATTTTATGCAAAAAAGCGACTGTGTTGACGTCACAACGAGATGATTTGCGAGGCTAGATCCGATCCCACATTCATTAAAAGGATCATTACTGGAGACGAGACGTGGGCTTTTGAGTACGACACGCAATCCGGACATCAGGCAAGTGAATAGCGTTCACCAAATGGGCCGAGACCAAAAAAACTACGTCGTTTTCAGTCAAAAAAGAAGGCAATGCTCACGGTTTTCATGGATTACAACGGTGCAGTGCATCATGAATTTTTGCCAGAAGGCCTGACAGTAAGCAAAGAGTATTATTTGGGCGTTATGAGATGTTTGGGTGAAGCAATTCGCCGAAAAAGACCAGAATTGTGGGCAGAAAACTCGTGAATTTTGCACCATGATCACCGATCATTATTCGTAATTTTTTGACGAAAAATGCAACAAATACCATCCAACAGCCACCGAATTCACCTGATTTGGCTCTCTGTGACTTCTAACTGTTCAATCGAGTTAAAAAACAACTACGGAGAACGCTTTTCAGCAGCCGAGAGGAAGTAATGGATAACCCGCAGGAAGCACTGATGTACATACCGAAAACCGAATATAAAAAATGTTTCGAGGATTGGATCAAGCGCTGGCATAAGTGTGTTGCAGTCGATGGGGATTAATTTGAAGGGGACAAGATTGAATTTTCTGAATAAATTCCGGGAACTTTTTGATCAAGGTGGTATACTGCTGCTGTGGGTACTTCCTCTCTAGAGGAATTACATTCGATGTTAACGTACTACCACAGGGTCGTTCTACCATTACGAATAAAATCAAACATTGGTTACACGTGGGTACGTCCTATAATCTTGCTGCAATAATTTTCGTTCTAATGCTCGCTGTTATTTCCCTACTTTTCGGATTCTTATTGAAGTTGGTTTTAGTAATTCATCTACATGTACCCATATCTGATGAAATTGGACTCTTGAAGTGTTTTACATAAAAATCGCATGTGCCCTAACTTTAATTGGCCCAGACTTGCGAGCTTGTGAGATATCACTTTTAAGTTTATTACCCGCAAGTTACATGCTTTGGACTGGCTCTAGCCGTGCCATATGTCATTGATCATTCGTTCTTGCAAATATTTTACAATAATGTAAATGCCAGGACTCTTATAGACCGGGAAATCTATCCATTATCCTGTCATCTATCGCCATCATATACTTCCAAATAAGACAACTCAAAAAGCTCTGAGTTGCAATAAGCAATGACCAGCATCTTATAGGACAGCGACTGGTAAACTGCGAACATAGAAAACGAAAGCAGGTGACGGCAGATGGGGCAGCTGCTGCTGCTACTCGAAAACCTTACCTAGCACAATCTAGCAGGTCATAGAATTCATCTTTGCTGCTATCACTTTTATCCGTCGTAGGAACATGAACGCAAATCTTTGATGCAGATTAGGTAGGAAAGGTAAGCTAAGATAAGTAAGGTCGGAGTGGTCCTCGTTGAGGGCGATGCCTTGAAATCAAAGAGATTTCTTGAAATATATGTGAAGATCGGTGATTTGATAGAGCAGAAATCATTTAGATCTCGAAGTAAGTATAGGCGATTGCAATCATTTCCGTGCTAGCGCAGCGCAGTTGCAAAGGAAGTGTGTAACTTCTATTCCATACTATAAGGCACGCTGCCTTATATGTTCATTATGACTGCCAATTTCCTAGATCATGACTCCTGCACAAAATCCTAGGCACGCGAATACTACGTTCACTTCGAAAGTGCGACATTTCACCAAGAACTTAATCCAATTAAATTGTTAAATCCACCAATTACCTGCATTTAAATGTCGGCCTGCAACACTTCAATTTAAAATAAAGAAAAAATATTTATTTTATATGCAAAGCCCGAAGTTTGCGCGACTTTTAATCAAAATTCTTTGCCACAGGTTGCTTACATGGAAAATGCCCAGTTTCCACAAACTACAACGATTCTGATGCGGTAAATGTTGCGTATATGCCAGGATGCACGTTTTTCGTGCTCATTCATGTATGAGTACATTTAATTGCAACCAATTTGGTGTCCTTTTTAATTCTTTATTTAATTCGCCTCACCTCACCACTTGGACTATTCATTTAAATAATAACTCCCTCCGTAACTAGATCGAATAAAAAATGTATTCCCACTTAGTGGGCCAATTTTTTGTTTAAATAATTACGCACGTCAAAAACCACAACAAGGACGATGATAAAGCCTTGGACTTGTCAAAGTTCAGCAACAACGGCAACCACATCGACATTGACTTGGCCATCATTGCGTCGTACTGAAATTAATTATCCATCAAATAGGTTGGCCTCAATCAATCTCCCTGCCAATGAATTGATCATCGAGGAGCGCATTAAAAATGCATGTGTTCCCGTACCTCAGTTGAAGTAGATTTTCTGTCAAAAAAAAAAAAACAGAAAAAAACACCCCTCCACCCGTGCCCGTACTTACCCACATGGTAAAATCATAGCCCCAGGGCAGAAACATCACACCGGTATTGTACTTCTCCACATGTGTCAAATAGAAGTTCAGGAACACGTTCCAGATGACAAAGAACATCCTAGTGGGCGGCAAATCGCTTATACCGAATAACGAGAACATGTAGATTGGTATCAGGACGGAGGAGTATGAATCCAAGCCGTGGTCAAAGAGTTCGCCCAGCGGTCCGCTTGTACCAGTTCGGCGGGCCTGCTTTCCATCGATACCATCTGGTGAAGGGTTAGTATCAGGTCCAATGGTTCATCATCATCATCATCATGTAGAGAAATCAAAAAGAGAAAAATAATTTTATTTTTTTTTATTGCTTATACCATGCACAGGGCAAGGTAGAATTTGCGGGTCCGCCAGGTTCGTTTTCGCACTGTCAGAAAGTAGCTACTCACCTAGTGTGTACGCCAGGAATATATTAATCGCCGCCAGCAACCATACCCAGTGCGGTACCGCATTCTCAGGGTGGTTGGCTGCCGTGAAATCCCAATCGTAAAATGCAATTAAAATGAAATTGACCACTGTCAGAAGGAAGCCGGTGAACGTTATGAGATTCGGAGCCAACCATCTGGGAAAGTACTGCAATAATAATAATAATTAATGTTTTCTCTCCGTCAGTGTTTTCTTTTCATGTATGGATGGGTATACGAGTTTGTTATGACAATGTTGACCCGTCGATTTACCTGGACACACTTGTTCCAGAAGGGATGCATTATGTAGACGCTGAGGAAGCTGGTGTCGATGCTGTTGTACTGAAAAGACAGAATGCAGGTAAGAAATAATTTTTTTTTTAAGTTTTTTTTATTTTTGTTGGTTAATTTAAAATAGTACACTCAAGAGGATACAAGCGAATGGTGGCCATCTGAAAGGGGTGGTATAAACCATTGCGCAATCAAAGAGCATTTACGCAATGCTAATAGTCAGACAAAAAGTACTGTTCCAGGACTACTGTGGCCGCTATAGTCGTGGATACACAGCAATACATCTCGGTGAACATAGGTTATATGGATATCTGGAGGACTTGATAAGGTCCATTAAGCATTAAGGCGATGTCTGACTCACCTGAACAAGAGCTTCCCTGGCTTTTGTTTCTCCCAAATAAATTGGACGGAATAAATGAAAAATTAATTGATTAATTGCTCCGTGGTCGGCCACAGCATGAACGAAAGCAACCTGGTCAAAAGCTACTCGATTTACTCTTATGTATGTAAGTACTCGTGGCCTTCGAAGCCTTTTGCGAATGAATATAATTACAACTACCAGAATGGGAAAAAAAATCGATGGTTTTGGTAGAGACTTTCCTTCTGCGGTGGACAGAATAATCGACGGTGGCACATGTACAATCGAAAATAATGGTCGTACGAGTATATTTATAATGGAAAGCGTCCCAAACAAAAGAATTCTTTATGAAAACATCCACAGAAGAACCGTAAAATGGAGGGGGTCATAAATCATGAAAGCTCATAGTTTAAGCATATCCTTTTGCAGATCTCACTCTAAGGAAGCTGTGTTCACATATGGTCTATAAGAAGGGCTTCTCATCATTGTACCTGCACCGAATAATTGTATAGTCTCAGGACCTAAAGTTGGGGAAATCTGTAACTAAGCTTCAATTGCTGCTATCATAAGCCAGGAAACGTACGGATAATGGTATATATTTGTCATTTTGTCAGCTTCCTTGATTTGGCTATAAAAGGCAGTAGCCGAGCTGATATGTTACGATCCTATGGCAAGAGCAATGTGAGAGGCTGTCATCTCTTGGGTTATGACAAGATTGGTTTCCAGTCAGCATCAAGTAATCGATTTAACCCAGTCCAACAGGTACATTTAGGAAACTAACAGCTAAAACCGACTATTGGAGGTTTCCTTGTCGGACCATGGATTCATCGAATTCAGAATAGGTCTCTGCTTGTTGAAGACGTGGAGCCCGAAAGAAAAAACCACACGGGCACGCTTTAAGCAGAAACTCGGGAATGCCTCGCTAAATTAGGAACAAGACTGAAAGCAGAGGAGTTTTGAACTGGCATGTCTTGCTTCTGAAGACGGCCCGTTTCATGGTGAAATACAGATTTGGGTACTACGTGAGAAAAATAAATCGAACGCTTCTAAACAAACTACAATACTTGACTATTTTTAAATGCAAAAAAAAAAATCCAAAGGAGACATGGAAGACTATCAATTCAATACTTGGCAAAAAACTGAAGAATCTGAATGATCTGTTGGCTAAAAACTTTGCTACAAACGAGTTTGACAATCTGGCAAATCATTTTCTTGAATACTATGGAATACTAGCCCATCTAGCAGCAATCAACGATCAATTTATGTGAATGAAGTTAGTACTAAAGAAGTACAAAAAAATCTTAATTTACTGATCTGATTTTTGTTTCTGAAATTTGAATTTATGAAGACGAAATTTCAGATTTCATTATTCCTAATTTTTTATTTGATGCAGCATGCAATGATTCATATGCAGCTGGCGGTGTTGGAGTATTTTTTCAAAGTGACATAGTAGGCAAAAAAATCAAAAAATATAATTTGCAAAGTGCTCACGTAATTAGCTTATTATTGTTTTATTTGCGTTTATAGAGTACATAAATGTTCAGTAAAATCGTATATTGAAGAATTTTCTGGGTTTTTGGAATCTCAAACTTGTAAAAATATAATTCTGCTTGGCGATTTTAATATTAATATTCTTTCTGACTCTTCAGACGTCGATCACTTCTTGACGACTCTATCTACGTTCGGTTTTGACTCTTTGCTGTCTCAGCCTACCCGTTTGAACTCGTGTCTGGACCACCGTAATAACAAAATGAAGTTCAAAACTGCCTCATTTGACCTGAATTTATCAGACCATCACTTAACAAGTATCCAAATAGATAGTTATGTTACACGTACCAAACCAACTGAATGTGTAACTTTTGAAAAGATCAACTATAATGTCCTCAAGAACCGTTTGAACTTTGAATTTTGGGAAGAAGTTTTTAGCACAGCTGATCCGTCAATAGCTTTTAACATATTTTTAATGAAGCTTCAGTCTCATATCACGAATAGCAAACATAAAAAAAGTGGCATAAGCAATAAAAATAAATGTGTGAAGCCGTGGATGACTCTTTATTGGTTTGTTTCATATTTAAAAAACCGTCAGCAAATTGTAAAAATCAAAAAAATTTACAGCTCTCCGAAAAATATCGAGATTGGTGTTCCACAAGGTTCGGTTTTAGTTCCTATTCTGTTTTTAATATATGTAAATTCTCTGTTTATTCAACCCTTTAAAGGTAAAGTTACTGCATTTGCTGATGATACTGCGCTCTCATACTCAAGTAAAAGTTTGCTAAATATTTGCTCGGATGTAAACCATGACCTCGATTTACTGAGAAAATGGTTTTCAATACACAAGCTCAAAATCAACGAGAAAACGAAATTTATGATATTCAGTATTAACAGTAAAATTTGTGATGATTTGCCGTTATTTTACCACTCTCAGGGTTGCAGAACCTTTCCCCTATTTAATTGCGACGATAATACTTTTTCCTTTAACAATTTAACGCCTTGTTGCAGTAATTGTTTTAAGGTTGAGTGCGTCGACAATTTTAATTATCTAGGTATTATCTTAGATAATAAGCTTAGTTGGAGCAATCATGCACATTATCTCAAACAATATCTTAATAAAGTTGTAAGACAATTGTATCACCTTAGCCTTTATTGTCCACAATCAACCTTAAGACTTGTATATAATGGTCTATTTAAATCTAAATTAGAATATGGTATTTCGTCGTGGGGTGGACCTTTTTTTAATAAAACTGAACCTTTATTAATAAAACAAAAACGCGCAATTCGAATCTTATACAGGGTAAATCGCCGAACTCCAAGTTGGAATTTGTTCAGAAACCTTGAAGCTCTTCCTTTAAGGCATCTTTACTGCTATAAAGTACTAAAAATATTTTTTCAAAATGCGGGTTTTTACGCAGTTAGAAATATCGATAACTATGGTTTGCGAGGAAATACTAGAAATTTTGTAACCGTTCCTATAGTCCGTAAAGTTCATTTTGGACGATTTTACTTTGCCACCGCACCCCGTCTGTTTAACCTACTTCCAGATAATATGAGATGTGAAAGAGTGAAAAATGTATTTCTTAATGGTATTAAAAAATGGATACTATCCTTTGACTACTCAACATTATTTATTAATGAATTTTGCTCTTTGAATGCCTAATTATTTCTTTATATTTTGGTCTTTAAAATACTGTATCTAATATCTTTTGCTTTCATTTTGAATCTCCCCATCAATATCAATATTATATGTTTGTATGTAGACTGGTACATTCAACTCTTGTCACTTAGACAATAGATTGTACCTACCTACTATTTCATATATTTTTTTTTTTTTTTAAACAATGAATTTGTAAAATTGAAGATTTGTTAATGAAAATATGAAATAAAGAGAATGGTATACGACCGAAGGATGTAAGAAATAATGCTGAGGTTCTGGCTACGGTTTTAGCAAAACTTATAAACTTGAGTCCGGAACAATCAAAGGTTCCTGAAAGAGTAAAAAGTGTAAAAAAGAAATTTAACGAAATTTCTCTCCAGGTTAACTTAACAGCTGCAATGAGTGATCCTCTGTCTTCAAATTGATGGCTAGATTCATACATTTTTCAGACGAACCATGCCCATACGTTTTCCACAAGATTTAAGTCCGATGAGTATGGTGGCCAGTGAAGCAATCCCACATTTTTCTCCCTTATCGAATTTTTAACTATCCGCGCCGTATGAATGGGTGCGTTGTCCTGATGGAAATTCCAATTACTGAGTCCAGAAATATCACAAAATTTCGGAAAATTCCTTTCCAATATTTCTTTGCAAGTTGTTGCGGTCATTTTTGCTATTTGAAATTCTAGTTCAACAGTTCCATAATAACTAACCGCTACCCATAGCATAACAACCTTCTCGACTATGATTCCGGACTAAAAAGCGCTGGTCCTTTCTTATATCGTGAAAGTAATAATTAAACTCATCAGGTCCATCAAAATTGAACGTGTTTTCATCTGAGAAATCCACGTAATGCCATTCGTCTTGCCAAACCATATGGTACCTCGAATATTTCAACCCCATACGCATTCGCTGAGGGTTTAAAGGTGGCTTCTTTTGAAGTTTCAGACGTTTTCGATGATTGGCACAATTGATTACACTTCTAAATGTCGAAACACTAGCATTAACACCTGCTCTTTGCTTTATTTTCACAGCTGAGTCAGAAAAAGTAGGAGCACATCGCAAAATTGCTCTTCTATCGGCCGCTGTTGTGGCCGTTTTTTTACCTCATTTCATGTTTTTTCTGTACAAATCTTTGTTTCTAAAGTAAGAATAGAATACATTCGAACTTTAATTTCTTTAGCTATAGCACGCTCGGTTAGTCCTTGCTTCTGTAGTAAGTCAATGTGAGCCTCTTCAATATTGTTAAGGGATTTTGCTTTATCCAAATTTAAATTTACACAACTATTTTCACTTAGGCTACTTCAACAATTACATAAATGTGTCAGTCTTCGCAAAATACACGTAAAGGATGAATATAGTGACCATGTACCTATTCAGTTGACGCAAAAAATACTCCATTTTTCCATATGCAATACATTGCAAGAGAGCCAGAGAAAAAATAACGGTGATTTTTGAATTGTTCATTCTAATTTCTTTTCCCAACATCATAGACAAACAGTTACCAGCATGAAATATTAAATTCATGCACATTATTTGAAAATAATGAAACACAAACTTTTGAAATATGTTGTACCTATTCAGTTGAAGCGGGGTGTACGTCCTCCGCACATCCTAAAACACAAAATTGTAATAAAAATGCATGGTTATGATTGCTTTCTTCGAGCTGATGACAACTGCCCGACGATCCTATATACAAGTACTTAGGAGTCATCGTCGGCTACAATTTTAAATGAAGCTATCATGTCGAGGCACTAACAAAAACAACACTCAGGAGTTCCGCTGCCGCTTTTTTCCATCTTAGCTTTCCGATGTCCGACAGATGTTCTATAACAATGCTACTATATCTTAGTGGAGTCTCAGCTAAGGTACGGCATCCTACCGTGGGACAACACGCCGCCGCTCCAACGGCTAAGCTCATTGCTTAGCTCACAACAACATCATGGTAATGGCATAAGACAATTCCTCTCAATAGAACAACTGTATAAGATGCAAACATTATCAACCTTCAAAGATGATAATACATATAAGCTACCAACCCAACAAACAGCTGACACATGTAGACGACAATAAAACAAGTTATTGGTCCCAAGATACTGGAACGAATATGGACGTAGAAAGTATGCTATTGCTGTTCGGCCAATATTTAACGAGCTTACAACACGTTTAAAAAACCTTTCGAAACCAATGTTCTTAAAAAAATGTTAAGAAAGGGTCTTTGAATTCAAATATATAATCAAATGTATATATAAAGTTTGTATGTACATATTACGAATTTTATTTTGAACTCAATATTATGTAATTAATTCTAAAGCGTAATCTTCTGCAGACAAGTGCCCTGGTTTTGCAGATAATATTCGTACAATATGAACGTCAATCTTTTAAAACAAATAAAAATTCAAAAAATCATAATTCAAGTTCACTGGAACTTAAGCCACGGCAACCCACGGTTTTGGAAGCATTCAATGCCACTCTATTGATAGTTTTCCAATTGGTTATGCTGTCAATATTGGAATTTAATGAGATTACTTTATTATCGGCTTGAAGTACAATCAAAACATTTATGAATGGAACTCGACTTCGTTCATATGGCCACCGCGGGCGCGTTTGCAGCGGTCGATTCGTTGGACCCAATTTTCAACGACTCGGCCACACATTACGGCCGAAACGGCCGCTATTTCGCCTTCAATGTTGGCTCTGAGCTCTTCCAACGTCGTTGGCGTGTTGGAATAAACCAATAACTTAACGTAGCCCCACTGAAAATAGTCAAGCAGCGTTAAATCGCACGAAAGAGGCGGCCAATTGACTGGCCCATTTTTTGAAATAACACGATCACCATACTTACTCTTCAATAAATCGATTGTAGCGTGTGCTGTATGGCTTGTGGCATCATCCTGTTGAAACCATATGTCGTCCAAGTCCGTATCTTCCAATTCGGGCTATAAATAATCGGTGATCATGGCGCGATATCGCTGACCATTCACAGTAACGTGAAGATCATTATTGTCGACGAAAAAATAAGGCCCAATAACGCCGCCGGCATGCAAACCGCACCAAACAGTTATGTTTTGTGGATGAAGTGGTGATTCATGAAGCACATGTGGATTTTCAGCCGACCAATAACGCATATTTTACTTATTGACGAACCCATTGAGCCAAAAATGAGCTTCGTCACTGAAGATGATTTTACGATGAAATTCATCATCTTGGCGCATCTTCTCCAGAACCCAATCGGAGAACGTACGTCGCTTCAAATGGTCCATCGGCTTCAATTCTTGAGTCAGCTTGATCTTGTATGGGTGTAAATCAAGATTCTTACGCAAAATACACCATAATATGGTCTGAGCGATGCCCAATTCTTGAGAACGCCGTGGAATCGACTGATTTGGATCATTTGCTACGGACGCCTGAACGGCAGCGATATTTTCGACACAACGACCAACTCGTTGTCTCACTGACACGGCAATATCACACAACGAATATGTAGACTCAAATTTTTGCACTAAACTTGTTATTGCCAGCCTACTATGGCGAGAATTACGACCGACAATTCGAGTTAACGCTCTTAAAGTTGTAGTCACCGACTCTGAATTTCTGTAGAAAATTTTTATAATTTGCAGACGTTGCTCATTCGTGTACTTTACCATGATGAAAATGTTGAGTTTACTGAATAAATTAAATTGACAGTGACTGTTTGATGATTAGTGAAAGAGTGCGTTCACAAATTAAATTCAAAGTTGTCAAGTTCCTATTGGAAAACCCTTTACGAGAAACCGTTGAGGTCGGTGCCACAAAACAAATATGAAATTAAAAAAAGAACACGTGCAGCCTTTTGAGATCCGCGCCAACATATATAGGACTAGAAGCAGCACACAAGAGATCACTGATAAAATTAAAAAGTCGGAGACAGAACGTAACCCTAAGGCACACCAGTATTAATTTTGCGAATACCAGACTTGAAACCATCCAAGATAACTTGAATAACGTGTCGAAAGGTAATTTCTAATACATTTTGTATAAATATCAAGTGCACCTATCTTGCTCATTCCATATGCTCGGAAAGAGTCCTAAAGAGAAGGATTGATGAAAAACCTTACGCAGTGGTTTTGCCAGGAAGAACACCTCTTCAGAAGAAGGGGAGATATACCATCTGGACCAGCGGATTTATGTATGTTGACATCTTTAAGTACTCTTGCTACTACACGAGTGCGAAAGTAGATTCGTCCCATTGAAGATTCGACGCACTCAAGTGTAGGCGGAGACATGATATAATCTGGAGTTATTGAACTGGGTGCGAAGTGGCCTTATCTAAAGAGCTGACAGCTAGAATGTCATTATAAATGAGCGTTGCGTTGAAGAGTGAGGCAGAATTTCTGATATTTTTGAAGTACGACCAAACATTTTTACTATCTTTGGGACATTGTAGTATTTTTGTGTCATACCTAGTTTAGTGGCATTGCCTCAATGCGCATTGCTTCAATACGCTTTAAGCTGTCATATAAACTAGGTATCAGTTTTGGTCGTATGGAAATGTCATTTAGTTAAAAAGACGTTGCATTCGTTTCTGCCTCGTTAGATTTTTTTCGGTTTTTCTCTGTCGCGTTGTTCTTGTAGGACCGAAAAATCACTTCACTTTTGGTTTGATACTTTTCATCCAGTGAGGGACAAATGATCTCATTCCAAAGAGATTAGTGTTTATGATCATATCAGCAGCGGCATTCACGCCCTTATTGAGGAAATATAACGACCAGTTAAAATTCCTAAAGAAGATGTTCCATAACTCTGCTCCAATTGGCTTCCTCGTATTGCCATACGATTCAAAAAGACAAATTGCTGATATGTCACTGTGATCCACGACTTATCAGGGTGAGAAGTTAAAAGCAAGTCCAGGTTGTTCGCGATATGACTATCAACGTCTGTTATTCGCGTGGGTTCATTTACAAGCTGGGTCAGATTTGATTTCCACAGCGAAGTTCTTAACCCACCGTTCTTCGGGTGCTGTCTGTCCTAAATGTCGAAATCATCTAGAATTGTGTATACTGAAATCGGCCATAATGACGATTTCAGTATGAGGATACAGGGATAAAATTCTTTGTATGGAGTCAGATAGCCCATCGAACTCTTTAAACGTTGAATTGCTGTCCAGTCTGGGGCTGGTAGTGGACAATGTGCTTACGGAGATGGAATTTCAACCAGATGAAGTAGAATTCCGGATTGGAACAAGGATCACATTATGGTGGAGTTTACTAAGATACATCACTACGCATGTAAATGGAGAGAACGCGATGAGAAAACAATAATGGCACTAGTACGTAGCCAGGTAGCTTCAGATCAGAGCAATATAAGAAGCGTGGCCGGGGATCTGCCTGTGTTTCACTAAGTACCAAAATAGCTGGTCTGTACTTGCAGATGTAAACGTACCCAGAAAAGTGATTACTTTTTAGCCCGCGTATATTGGCTACGTCCACCCTGAATTCCCGAGTCATAATCAGAAACAATCACAAAAAACGCAAACATCGGCGATACTAAGCCAGTCTGCGAAATAAGAATTCAGACGTTGCTTTACCGAGTCAGCAATAGCAATAGCAATAGGAAATTCACACTCACAACCCGTTATGCATGTATAAGCCCGTGCCGTATGATACATGGATACAAAACAGCATGGCTTTTTGGTCCTCATTATGAACCAACTAAGCTCGCTGTTCGTCGTGTTGTGGATAACACAATATGACGCAGATCTAACAAAGCTTTAAGATTATGTGCCTACAGAAAAAAACAGTAGCCGCCATAGGAGAAAAGGTGGTAAAGGACCCCGAATTGTCAATTCGTCGTCAGTGGCAACAATTTGGCCCTTGCCTGCCCATGGAAAATTTTGTAAGAAGATCTAGGTCTGCACCAGTATAACTAAAGCCACGAAATCATGACTGGGCTCTTGAGCAGCTTGAAGTCGACGCTTATTTTTATCGGAAAGTATGTTAAGTGACGGGAATCACTTTTGGCTCAATGGTTTGATGAAAATAATTTTGGCCTTTATAGATTGAGACAGTGCTCAAAGCCAGCACACGACTTCCATAACTAAAACACCCCCGAACGAGCTTAATGATGGACCACCGTCAACCACATTCACGTGTACACGTTTCTTAAGAAGCCAGCATTGAATCGAACCAATACCTCATTGAAAGCAAGTTGCCAATATCAGTGCCGAAAGCCCTTCGGCAATTCTTATAGTTTTCGCAACATTGCCAGAAAACCATCATAAATGCCGCATTTGACTTCCTAGGTTTGATATAATCACCACAAAAAAACACTGATTTTGCGTATCCGTACAAACAGAAATATTACCAGGAGATGCCTTAAAAAAGGACAAGGGCTTTCCCAAAATTCTTCAACGGACGATAAAGCTAAACGAGAAATCTACCAAGTCCAGAGGACAGCTACTGCAAAAATGATTTCCACACGTTTCCTTAGAAAGTAAAATTAAGGTATCCAGGACCTAAAGTCGAAACAGCCGCATGCAAATTGCAGACTGCTGGGCAGAATGCACCACCAATCATCGTATACGATGATCTATACCAATGTCATATTGTATTGATTCTCACGAGAACAGTGTGGCAGAATGAATTTCCAACATAACAACTTATAGAAGCGGTTCAAAGATAGACCGTAGAGTCGGTGCGGATATCTTAAAACAGAGTTCCGGACACTGCCATACACATTCATTCGCCATCCGCAAAGCCTGTCCCCAGATTAAGCTACACATCAATAAAACGCTAAGATAAATCAACTATTTAGTACAAGGATGTGGAAACCATACTCAAACATTCAAGTTAAGGTGTCTTTGATCGACACTTGAACTTGAGTTCCTTGTGAACGTTGAGCGTCGTGTTTTCCCCTGTGAACAACTGCTCCAGCAGCAAAAAGCGAAGGGTTTTCTTCATCGCATTTCGACGGATGATGAAAAATGGATTCATTACAGCAACTCAAAGAGAAGAAAGCCATGGGGACTGCCCAGTCATGCAGAGTAGAGACCCGAAAAGTGATTCTACAGCATGAAAACGCTCGGCCGCACGTTGCCAAACCCCCTAAAACCTACCTGGAAAAGGTCAAATGGGAAGACCTACTCCATTCGCCATATTTCCCAGATATTGCGCCGTCCGATTATTACTTGTTCCGTTCGATGGCACATGGTCTGGCTGAACAGCAGTTCCGCTCATATGAAGACATCAAAAAATGGCTTGATTTGTGGATAGCCTCAAAAGATGAACATTTTTACCGTAACGGTATACGAGCTCTGCCAGTAAGATGGGAACAAGTTCTAGCTACCGATTTTCATAAAAAAAAAACAGCGATAACTTAGTTGCTTATCTTTGGTACAAAGTGGTTTTTATAACCATAATAACCATCATGCCATCTGATGCAATGACACCAAAATTCCTGTAGTTCGACTATTCCTGTGCTCAAGAATAATTTCGGCCAGAACCAGAGCCAGGGAAGGAATGTAGTATGGTTTTCATGGATGAATCGGAAAGCGATCCAAGATGCCACTCTGGATCGTTTTTGGAGGATCAATCATAGTTATGAAAACTTTTATCTATCTACCAAGCAGAGATATGCGGAATCCTGTTCTCAGTAAACTGCGTACTCGTATATTATGAAGAAGCGGTGGTGGGATCGAAGTATTCGCGTCTGTATTAGCACCCAAGCAGCGTTTAAGGCTTTTCTTGGCTCCATCAACCCCTTCCAAGTTATTTCATGAATTCAATGCTTCTCTGTACGAAGATGGAAAGCTGAATTCACCGAGTCTAATTGAGCTCTAGGTCACAATGAAATAAGGACGTTGATGAGCTTACCAGGCAAGGCTCAAAAAAGAATTTCTCTCATCCCCATATACGACTTGCATTGAACGTCGGGTTTCTTATGACTGAAGCTATAAACAGCATAACGTTTTATGATGCTGGCAACCCGAACAAATTCTTCCCAATGCTTTAAAAAAATCAGCATCTCTCCTGTTGTCCGTCAGTAAGAAAGACTGCATAATCCTCACTTTCGCTGGTATAATATGAGTTAGTGACACAGCATGCTGAAACTGACAAAAACAAACCTTATCCACTTCATATGGCCCTGTTCCGCGCTATCTAGAGCCAGACTACTGACTTTCCCTCAATGCACACCAGCAGTCAGGTCACATAAATTGTGGGCACAAACCCTGGGCTGACTCTGTTTTTTTTTTCTCAATAGAACCGTAACTGCGTCCTACCTACTTAACATGTCAAAGGAGAAGCAACCCCTATCGTAAGTTTGGTTCAGAAGGTCTAAAAATGTGTTGGATACGTATGAGCATTCATAGTTTTGGAATAAAATTGAAAAAACGTTGGCTCAACTTCGATATTTGGACACCAGTTATGAAGCAACTTGCTTCATAGTGAATGCTATGTCTCGCAACTCTTCGTACTTTGTATGGTTTTAGGCATGAAGCCCGAATGCAAGATCCAACTACAGATTTGTTCGTACACTGCCTTCTAGTAAAGATAGACCTAGTTGATGCAGTCGATTCCCTATTTATTACTTTAAATTTGGAACTGAAGTTTGCCTCAAGGGGGAAATATCAGATGAAGGGCACTTTTCATTCGAAACCTTTGAGATGAACCCCAGCATAAGTTTCCCTGAGAGAACTGCAATAGAACCCATGAAAACCCACTCCAAATAGTCTTTGAAAGATAACACTTCCAATCACACAGAAACATGAAGTACCGCAATCAGCATAGACCCGAGTGATCTAAATATTTTTGCGCCTAACACTCAAGAGTCAAGGATAAAGTGCACATTCTCGTAAATCATCTCACAAATCACAAATCAATTTGTACCCGTTGTTCACTGCCATTTGATTAAATCAATCGCATAATTTACGAGCAATAATCTACAATCTCCAGAGCTCCAATGCAATCACTTATCAATTATGAGGTAACCTCTCGACGACGCTGAAGTAAACACCTAATCCCGACACTCGCTCCGTAACCCACTTAGCAAATTCCACTGGCAACACCAACAACTCAAATAACACGTAACAACAAGGACCCTATCATCGCCAAACGTTGCCACTTGCCAATTTGCACATGGCCAAGCTAACGACAAAACTGCCACTACTCCTACTACTACACTTCAACTAAACCGTCCTCCAATTACACCCCTTAAGTGTGGTATCTTGACGTTCTCCAAAGATCATTCAGTTGAAACGACTCTCGTGCCACCTTTGCTGCCAGGTACCCGTACTCCGATGGCGGGTACGCACGTATTAAGAGCAGACACCTAACGTAAAATCAATTAGTTGACATGTTTCCTGCCACCCCTACTCCTAATTTTATACGATGCATCACTCAGTACGGGTTCCACTCGGATACAGGGGTAAATAATCACGCCACCCTTCTATCACGTCACAGTCACGGTGTGCTACTTTCAATGAGCTGCGATTACTCTCTCTCAAAGATTAAAGGGGGCGAATGGGGTAGAATGGAGCAGCTCCAGCTTGACGTCTATCTTTGTTTTTGTGTGAGTCTTCCTGTGATAAGATAACGGTAATTGAAGAGTCATTGACCAGGTTTCGGTGAATGAAATTAGGTTGTGATTGTGGATTCCATTGGACAAATCTAATTTGAGTGTAAGGGAGATGAGAACGACACCGCAGAAGTTGCCAACACATTGGAGATATCCTTACTCCAAGTGAGTGACTTTATCAGTTTTAGAAGGGAACATCCACCCCTGTTAGAGGGTGTTTATTGGTTTTTTTTTTTTGTTTTTTTTTTTTAATGAGCATGTTCGAAAACTTTATCGTGATTCTATGGGGGAAGTGGCCAACAACTTTTTCCAGAAACTTTTACAGCCAGCGAGCTATTAAATTTTCAATGAACATACTTACGTTCATACAAATGGAAGCCTCCCACGTGGAACGAATGAATTTTTTATTTAAAACTTTCTGCTTTGGCTTTTAGGCTGCCTGAGTTAACGACCAACTTCCTGACTACTGCGAAGTCGGAAATAAACTATTGGAAAACAATAAAACACACAAACTTGTAGGACATGTTGTTGTTTGACAAGAGACCCAAATTGGGCTACTTGAATCCGTAAGTAGGGTTACAAATTTAGAGGGATCTATGGGCAGTTTTGTAGGAACTGCGAGTAACATGTTATACAGGCATGAATGAGTTTATCTCGAATCTAGGGTTCTGGTTACTTACAAAAGTGTCACTTGTCTGTTTTGTTGTGTTTTTGAAATCACAGGCCATAGGAGCAGGATGTTATAATTTTAATTGACTTTAGATTGCGGTACAGGGGAGGAAAGTTGGTTTGGTTTAAGAGGTCTAATCGAGATCTATGTGGTGATTGATTGGGATACAGTTGCAGCTAAAAACTTGGTTTAAGAGGGTGTCGCTACAATCAAGTTCCTAATCGAGAACTTGCCTCTATTTTTTGATAACTGGTTATGTAAACTCTTCACGGCTGCCAAAACTAAATTGAACCTCGGATTAGAGCTGACACCATGTTGAGGTTTTTTTGTGTCTGATGCCTGAACTAAGATACTCGACATTGACAGACTGTCAAGTCCAAGCTTAAGTCCACCAGGGCTGCAGGTATTTACATGTAACATGAGTAAAATGCACCAAGCCATCCCTAAAATATGGTCGGACAAAAGCATTGTACGTCCAATCCTGAAGAAAGGAGACCATCAAGTCTGTGCAGACTACAAGTATAGAGGGATCGGCCTTCGCAACATAGCCTATAAAATCGTTATAAACTTAGAGTAAATTCTGGCCGACAAAATCCATAATCAACAAAACTTTTTCATTACGAAAGATCTTAGGAAAGACCCACTCGTATCACCCACCATTGTCGATTTCATGGCCACAGATACCTATGTCTGGTTTTGGCATTTCTGCTTAAGATACGTGGGTCTGCAGAAGGACCATGGAGGATCAGTAATGATTTTACCAAGTTCTATGATGTCAAAAAGTCAATTTCTTAAACATCGTACTTGACGGTATTGCTTGAATTCGTAAGCTAATACTAGAGGTTCAACCATTCAAAAGTCTGCAAACAACTTGCCTGTGCGGATGGCCAGTTGTTTGTGAAACACTTGCAAGTATTAGGTACCTAGGCTCCACAATTAAAATAAACAACAACACCTTAGAGATCCATTAAAGAGAAACTCCTGCCAATCGCTGTTTTTTCAGAAGGCAAATGAGTTGCGGAGACCATTATCGGATAACCAAACTAGCTCTCTAGAAGGCATTAAGCGCCCCAATCCTCCTCTTTTGGGACAGAGGGATGAACTTTTTCAAAAACGATCAGAAGGTGTTTGGTCTTTTACAGAACAAAATGCTTTGAGCGATACAGCCTTGCTTGCATCAACGGAGAGCAGAGGAAGAGATTTAACCAAGAACTTTATAGGGCTTAAACGCTACATGAACTTAACCAGAATAGTCAGAATTCGTCATCTTAGATGGCTGAGATATAGAGTGGATGGCGCTACAGCTTGGAAGTCTTCGAGTCTATCGCTGAGGGAAAATGCAGCAGGGGAAGACCCTACCTCAAGTGGAGAGCATAGCAGCATAGTTAGCTGAAGGGTCATGTTGGTTGAGGCTTAGCTGCTTTTAAGCCGCCTAGTAAGTAAGTAAGCTAGTACCCAGACTCAGATTGGTTTGTGGAATACCAAGACGCTTCTCGGCTTAGGAAGTTGAGGTCCACAGATTCATTCAGGTCGCGAGATCATGCACCATCATGGCACACTGTGCTTCAGCTCTCATTTGACGAAAAAGAGGACATTTTTGGAGAGTGCTTTCTTGATTTCTGTAATGCCAATAACTAGACTAACAATTTTTGCTCATGAACTAACAGGTAAGCCATTTTCTACCTGAATTGCCATAGATGGCAAATCTATCGCCGATAATGAATCATTAACTTAGACGTGAAGAAGACACAAAAAATCAAACATTGCCTAAGTAAATGGCACAAATGCAAGTCCTTCGAATTCAATTGAGATGTTGAATATCTCTGCTAACTCTCAGATGGTCAATTTGCCGTTCGCGAACAGTAATTCTTTGATTTCATTGACGAGTTCCTCAGTTAATGATGCCTATATTCTGTCGTCATTGCTGATGGCTTCACGAAAACTTCTGAACCGTTCATGGCAATCGTAAACCACGGTTTTGTTTGGAACATTATTGCACAATACTTTTCCAACATTACCAATGTTTTTGCGCTATTAATTTTATTTTTAACACAAAATTGTATGCACATTGTTGCTCAGTTTTTAAAAATCGCTGAGAAGAAAAAAAATCGATGTAAACACAACGCTGCAACTTTCACAAATGTCACGCATTGACGTCAAAATTCGGTAGGAAAGTCAAGGACAGTTGTACCAACATAATGAAAAGAACAAATTCGAATCAGTCAATCGATTCAAACACAAGGCTGTACCTTTCACAAATGGCATGCTTTGACACTAAAATTTGGTTACAATGTTAAGGGCAGTTGTACCGACAGGGTAAAACAAAAAACGAATTTAAATCGATCAAACGGTTCTATGGAATATCTATTCCCGAAACTCGTTGATGTATTAGAAATCCATTCGTTGTTCTACCTGCGTACTATTGTCTGTGGTGACTTTAATTATACTATTCTTGATTGTGCGAGTTCTTCTTCATTTATTGAATCCAGCCGGGTGTTGGATCTCGGTATTGTTAACTCTACAGACCCAAATCACTTTACTTGTTCTATTTTCTACACAGGTTTCTGCTCTACTCCTTACGAGAATAACATTCCACAATCTCAATATGATCAACTTGGAATAATTGTACTTGATTGTAACTTACTTAACAGCTCCTTTTAATTTTTTTTTTTTTTTTTTTGATATAACAACTTATTCAACATATTGTAAAATACTAATTTCAACAACTGAAACCTCTACATTGTGCCATCACAGTTATAGCGCTTATAGATTGAAAAGTCTGTTTTAAATGTTGTTTTTATACTCTAATAAATACAAAACACAAATAAACGTTATACAATATTGGTAAAAAATGTTCTCTCTTTCCTTGCACATCCATTGCATTTACGTACGTCCCTTCCTTACAAGGAATCGCTGATAAGCTGGTTTCTCGCAAAAGCTTCTCAATGACCGGCGGCGGTCGGGTTTTCGTGGCGACATGCCCTCTGGCCTGCAATTACAGTTTTCCCAATTGTAAAGTTTCAGCAGCTGTCAAAGTAACCAATCACATCCAGCTGTTAAAATATGTAGTAGGGGTTGCCATTTCGTGAAGCATCATTTTACGCTTGCCGAACGTGCGGAAATTATTAAAAAATAATAACGATATTCCGGCTCAGTTGCAAATACGCAACGTGAATTTCGTCATGAGGTTAACATCATCATGGCTTCAGTGTGCAGGCAATTCGTCGTTTGAGCGTGAGTACACTCTTTTGGGTCTTAAGCCACCCACCAGACAGTGGTTGGTGCGAAATGAAAACCCCATAGCCGCCGTAGAGGCCTGTATCGAAGAAGACCTAGAAATGTCAATTCAGCGCCGATCAACTGAATTGAGCATAGCCAGAGAGTCAACCCGGCTTAATTTGCGGTTGGATTTGGGCCTACATCAGTATAAGATTGTGCAGATGCAAAAATTGAAGCCGGACGACCATAGGCAATGGCGTGAGTTCGCTAATTGGGCGCTGGAAATATTGGTCGCAGATCCATTGGCCTCAGACGAGGCCCATTTTTGGCTTAACAAGCAAAATTGCGGTTATTGAAGCGAACACAATCCACAAATGTTCGGACTAGCATCACTGCATCCACAAACATTGGCTGTTTGGTGCGGTTTAAGGCAAGGCGGCATCATCAGATCTTATTTCTTTCGAAACGAGGAAGGAGACATCGTTACCCGTCAATGGTCTCTGGTATAGAACGATGGTAACCGACTTTCTATGGTCAAAGCTCAACAACATCGATATATCCGAGGTGTGGTTCCCACAAGATGGCGTTACATACCATACAAGCGACACAACGCTCGAAGTTGTGAAGGAGAAATTTGACGACTGGGTCATCTCACGGCGAGGGTTAATCATTTGTCCGCCGCGATTATACTATTTGATGCGACTCGATTGTTTTCTCTGGGGCTACGTCAAGTTCTTAGTCTACGCTAAGCAAAGTCAAAAGCTTTGGACACATTCGAAACCCTATTGCCGAAATAACGCCGCACATTGTAGACCGAGTCATCAAAAATTGGACCGACCGCTTGAAGCACTGCCAGCGAAGCCGAGGCGGCCATTTGAATGATATGCTATTCCACATGAACGTAGCTTCACAATAAAGCCAGAATCAATTTTATATCTCACGCCGTTGTTGTTTTATTTAAAAAAAATTTCTTAACGTTCTCATCTGGCCACGTTCTTATCACGGGTATTTGACAGAGTTTGGCATCCGGTTCTTTTTGTTTTTTGAAAATATGTGCACTCAGCACTTGCATCATCAAAACTGGGAAACTTTTTACTCTCGGTCTGGGTATCAATGGCAACACACGTTGGAATGACCACATATTCGGTGTCGTCAAAAGTGCTGCGAAAAGTCTAGGTTCCCTGAAGCGGTGTAAGAAATACCTTACCCCGTATGATCTACAATATCTTCAATATATAGTGGAATATATGTCCACAACTGATTAGATACAGCCATGACCTCTCAGCACTTTCTAGACGGGAATCGAAACCGTGCGACAAAGGTGATGCTTATATTTCACAGTCAATTGACACAATCGAACCCCGACGTTATGCCTTCAGATAGATCTCTTGCTCCATAAAATGGAATACTCTTGAATTACCTGCAGTATTTCTGAAAGTTTAATAGTAGAAGAATGATCCAGTGATTCACTTTGTAAAGTAGTAAACGCCACTAGAACACCTAGAACCTCTGTGCCAAAATCCAAAAAGTTATAAGGAATAGGCGCGGAGTGATAAAAAGAAGCCGCGCATCGTCGCTGCCTCCGTTCGATGGTCAAGCGGTCGTTCATAACATCGGAAACAGTAGCTAACAATTATATAATAGTAAACGGAACTCAAAAAGAATTATAGAAATTAAAACCACATAAAGCTCCCGAAAAAAGTCCTTAAAATGACAGGTCTTGCGTTTAAGCCTGTATAACGTACTGACAACGGAAACAATTTCTTGCGATTCAAAGAAATTTTAACCGGCGGCGTATTGAAAGGAAGTGTTCTCGTTTCGCTTCTATATCTTTCATATAACCGTCATAGACCGCAAGAAAACGGGACCATTCTAGCTACGTTTGCTAATAACAATGGCAAAAATATTGAGGAAACAATAACTAAACTAGAAAGGGCTCTCTGTAGTGCAAACGAATCGGCGAAGGCCTGGTGGATTGTCCTCATTGAAACGAAATCTGTTCAAGTAAACTTTACTTACAGAAAAACATGCAGGTTACCTACTAAAACTAGTCTAAGTATCTCGGTATGTCGCAAAGTTAGAATGGAACATAAAGAACTTGAAAACCAATTCAGAGAAATGTTTAGCATCGAGAACAAACTGCTCTTATAAAAGCGAGTGGTGCAGCCGATGTGGATGTATGGTAGCTAGAAAACGAACGGTAATATTTGCCGAAATTTGGAAATAAAGTCCTAAGAGGAATTACCCATGCAGTGTGGTATGGTACATTAAATAACATTAAATATAACGAACGTACATTAAATGGACGAAAGAAATATGTTGTGCCGTCTTCAAAGAACCAAACATTTTGACCTTTCGCGATAGAGATTAACCGCATTTACACGATTTTAAATGCAGGAACTTTCATTGAAACACATTTACTTCATGATAGAAAAATTTCTTGATAAGTCGAATTTTATTTGAGGTAACAAGCACATTTATTTGGAAGGGAGGTGTTTTCAGTGAATAGGAATCTCACACAATGAGCACACGCATGCGATCCTCATAGTGTCTTTAAAAAGCTTCAGCGGCTCAAGAAATCAACAGTCTTTTGGGTTTTGGAACGAAATTTAAAAACGAAAATCTGACTAAGCAGCGGAGGCAGTTACTTGTAAGATTTACTTGCATTTGTTTAAGGGTGCACTTTTCAAATACCTTTGATGAAAATAGTAAGATGGCAATGCGCCTATATTCGCGGCTAGCAATATTTTATGATTTAGATAATGGTGTAATTTTGGCACTCCTCAATGAACTCGGATACTCACAACTGGTTATTATATTGTAGAATTAAAAATATAAATATTATATTATATAAGTTATAAATTTAAGAATTTTTAAGAATTTAGGATTTATATTGCCAAGACCCGACGCATTCGATTTGACGGCTTCTTCATCTGTGAGGCAATTAAAATGATTTTCTGCGTCGTTTTTTTCACTTGTAGGATGAGAGCCAGTGGATCCAAAGTTCAACCCTGGGGTGAAAAATATATGAACCCCCAATAGGGTCGCATACCTTTCAAGATTGAGGTACCAAATCATGTCTAAATGTATGGTAGTTTCAGAAACTTCGTAAAGTAAAATAAAAGAAATGTATAACCACAATTTTACTTGGCACTTTATTTTATTTTATTGCTGTTTTATTTTATTTTAATATTTTCATTCATATGTTTGCAAAAATTCAATTAAAAAAACAAAAAAGAGAAAAATTAAGTGGAATATTTAATTACTGGAATTCCAACTTTTGAAATACATATGCCAAATCAATTTACACAAAACCAGTAATAAATAGAAATTCATCAAAAATATGTTCGTTATTGATTTCAGATTTTATGTATTGAATACCGTTAATTGTTGTTGTTTTTTTTATTTGTATAAATTTTTGCCAGTTTATGATTTTATTGGAAAAGCAAAAAAAACAAAAAAGAACAAATCCAAATAAATGAAAGTGAGTAATACAGTTGGAAAGTTATTAATCGATCTGTTAGTTCAGCGTTAAATTTTATTTTAATAACAAAAACTGATTTAATAATCCCTTTCACTTCGGCAGTAATTTACACCTTCAAACCCTGAATCTGAATGGTGTTTTGAGCTGGAAAATTTCAGAAATAATTATAAAATATAATAACTTAAATTTATGGAAAGGAAAGCAGTGCTGACGATGTTCATGGTGGGTAAAAAACAGTGTATTTTTGTTATTCTTAGAATTTGTAATGTACGAGTATGGTTATGAAATTTTATGAATGCTGACCTTTATGTTACAATGAAATTTTTTTTAAGTTGTTTTGTTGAATATTGATTACTGGGGATCGAAATTTTAACTCAGAATGAATAACTGTTGAGACAATCTTGCTCTAATGTAATCAACAGTGACGTCTATGGGTAGAACAAGGCATACTTTGAAAGAGCTACTTCGACGCATTTGGAACTTAGTCTAATTATTGGGAAAAAGCAGTGGAACAACCAAAACCTTCGGCACAGAGAACATTCGGATCATCACTTGCAATGTTAGGTCCTTTACCAGATCACCTCGTAATGTGAGGCCGAAACCATTGCCAACCACCTATAGTCCTCCAGTGTATCTGCACCTTTAATGAAATACAAAAAGCTCCAGTACCTTAACCGGCAAGATCGTGATAAGCAACAGGGAGCCCCTTTCATGATTTTTATTTTAGTCTGAAGATACCTGTCCCCATCAAAGAAGGAGTTACAAAGGCTTTGAGCGCTACTTCTTACTTTCCTGGGACCCAACCTGGAGGATTATTGTTAATTACACGCATTTGATAACACTGTTTAACACATATTTTGTGACATGAAGATTTTTGGGTGTTTCAGATGTATTTCGGTTCAGACAAGTTCATTCCGCGAAAAGTCGCTACTTTCGTGTTTGTGTTCTACATCTTCATGGTTGCTTATTACCGAGCATTAACAAGTAAGTACATATATACAATACCTAAGAAGTGTGTGAATAACGTCAAAAATTTTTGTTATGTGTGTGGAGAATTAACTTTTAAATCCCAAAAACGTAATTTCACCCAACTTGTCCGGAAAGCTTACGAACTTTATTTTGGAGATAGAGCCAGAGATCAGGGTAAATCGTGGACATGCTGTAAAACTTGTATAACAAGTTGGTTGAAAGGTACAAAACGTCATATGCGTTTTGCAGTACCCATGGTGTGGAGGGAACCGGTAGGCTATGCCACAGATTGTTACTTTTGTCTCACTAACGTACAGGGCATTGGCCGGAAGTCAAAGCATACTGTACAGTATGCCACTTTACCATCAGCTTTACGGCCTGGCAAACATAGTGAAGAATATCCAATTCCAAAACCACCAGAATCGTGGAGTGCCAGTGATTCAGCAAATGATGATATGCAATTCGAACAGGAAATCGGCAATGATCCAGGCTTTCAAACACCAGAATGTTCAACAAAGCCGCAAAGGTTAGAGATTTAAAACTAGCGAAATCACAGTCAGAAAACCTGGCATCCAAATTAAATGAATGGAATCTCCTCGAAAGTGACTTCCGTAAAAAAGGACTTGTTTCGCTCAAGAAGGGACTTTGGTATACTGCATGAGTGTTGACAACTTATTTGATGCGCTAGGACAGAAACATGAACCAAGCAATTGGCGCCTATTTATTGATTCCAGTAAACTTAGCTTATAAAGCTGTTTCACTTCTCAACGGCAATAAATACCCATCTGTACCTATAGCTCACGCTGTTCATATGAAGGAATCATACGAGAATACCACCTTGATCATTGCTCCGATTTGAGTTCTGTTTTTTTTTTTTTTTTTTTTTTTTTGTTAAGTTGGTAAATCTGTTGTTGATATTCACTCTAAATCATAGCATCATAGCTTGACATTTGCAAAAGTTACGTAGCCAAGAGTACATCTATCTCTGTGTGTGTTGGCGATTTTTTACAATTTTAAAACTGGATTTAAATTTACAACAACGAACTTGTATTAAATTTTGCGTAAAAAACGGATTTAATGGTGCGCGAACGTTGGAAACGTTGGAAAAGTGTTTCGGCAACGATTCTCTAAAGAAAACGGTCATTTACCAGTGGTACGAGCGGTTCAAAAGTGGTCGTGAGTCAATCGCAGATGATGACATCGACATCGAAAACCGACGAAAACATTGATGGAGTAAAAGAAATGTTGATCAATAACCCCAAATTAACCATCAGAGAGATAGCGGAGGACTAGAACATTGCAAATGGATCCGTTCAAGACATTTTGGTTAATGACAGGTTGCTGTCGTGTAGCAGCAAAAGACCTCGATTTCATGCAAAAAAGAGACCGTGTTGACGTCGCAAAAGAGATGATTTGCGAGGCTGAATCCGATCCCACATTCCTCAAAGGATCATTACTGGAGACGAGACGTGGGCTTATGAGTACGACGCGCAATCCAGACATCAGGCAAATGAATGGCGTTCACCAAATGAGCCGAGACCAAAAAAACCACGTCGTTTTCAGTCAAAAAAAAAGGCAATGCTCACGGTTTTCCTGGATTGCAACGGTGTAGTGCACCATGAATTTTTGCCAGAAGGCCAGACAGTAAACAAAGAGTATTATTTGGACGTTATGAGACGTATGCATGAAGCAATTCGCCGAAAGAGACCAGAATTGTTTGCAGAAAACTCGTGGATTTTGCGCCATGATAACGCACCAACGCACATTGTCATCATTATTCGCAATTTTTTGTCGAAAAATGATAAAAATACCATCCAACAGCCACTGAATTCACCTGATTTGGCTTCCTGTGACTTCTTTCTGTTCAATCGAGTTAAAAAACCACTACGGGGAACGCGTTTCAGCAGCCGAGAGGAAGTAATGGAAAAATCTTCGAACAAAACCGAATATAAAAAATGTTTCGAGGATCGAATCAAGCGCTGGCATAAGAGTGTTGCAGCCGATGGGGATTACTTTGAAGGGGACAATATAGATTTAGATGAATAAATTTGTATTTTTAATTTTCCGGGACCTTTTTGATCAAGGTGGTATGCTATATCTCCTACAACTTATATAAAGACTATAAGTGGTCAATTTGTGGAGATTTAAAAGTTATAGCCCTTCTTGTTGGACTGCAGCTGTGCAATGGGACAGCCTTGTATCTGTCTGTGGATTTGCAAAAACTGTGCAGACCGAGCTACGAAGAATAGAAGCCGAAAGAAGAGCGGCAGAACCAGCCGAACAAATAAAAACGCGAAGTAATACCTAGCGGCAGTTCCGTGGGGAGAGTGGTAGAAGTGTGCAGGGTGTGGTTTAGGACGTAGGCGCGAGGAAAAAGGGGAATAATATCCCGTGAATCGTTCGTGCTGGCAACACGGGTTATCAGTATCTTGAAGAAGATTCCACATCCATTGGCGCAAACCATAAATAAAAGAATAAAAAACCCTTACAAATTCCAATTGACTCAGCAATTGAAGGCAAACGTTCATCCACTTCGTTATCGATTCTCAGTTTGGGCTTTAGCAGCTTGGATGTCGAATTTGGCCGAAAAAACATTATTTCTGATAAGGGGCATTTTCACCTCGGCGGCTTTGTTCTCAAATAAAATTGTCGCATCTGGGGAGCAGAAAACTCGCACGTAATTATGGAGAAGCCAATGCATCCGCTCAGAGTGACAGTATGGCGCGGATTTTGGAGTGGTGGAGTCATTGGCCCATTTTGTTTCGAAAATGCTCCCGGAAACACTATTTCAGACAAAGGTGAGCGCTACAGAGCCGTGTTCACCGAATTTTTGTGAGATAAAATTGAAGACATGGAGTTGGACGATCTTTGGTTTCAGCACAATGGCTCGCCATGCCACACAGTCCATCAAACAATCGATTTTTTGCGGGCTAAGTTCGTTGGTCGTGTTATCAGCCGCCTTGCTCGGCCGCCTCGAGCTACTATTTGACCTCGTTAGACTTTTTTTTATGGGGTGCGATTAAAGATCGATGTTATGCGAATAATCCAGAAACGATTCCAGTGCTTAAAGTGAATATCGTCTAAGCCATTCGTGAGATACAGCAGAGTGACTACGAAAATGAACAAAAAACAATTCCTCAAGGAGGTGAGATACAACAGGCTGTAGTCAAAGGGCTAAGATAACTTGAAAGAGTAGAGTAGACAGTAACCAAGCCACTTGGCAGGACTTGACTTGGACTTGCTTGAAGGTCTAATCCACCGATTGATAAGAAAGAAATGTCAATGTCTAGTTAGCATTTATAATTTACACTGTGTCCAAAAATACAAATAATAGAGGAAAAAACCAGCCTCATTTTCTTTTTAAAATTTTTATTAAAAAAAAAAAAAACAGCCTTATCAGCACTGATAGCCTACCTTTTTGTTTCAAAAAAATTTATATCATGGCAATTCAATCATAAACAAATAATCTGCAACTGATTATTCCAGCTTGGGTCGATTGTAAGTGCTCTACCCCCATCTTACCGACTATGACTCTAACGAAAGTTCTTCCGCTATTTATAGAACACAAATATCAAAAAAACAGATAAAATAACGAAATGTGTCATACAAAGTCAAAAGAAAGAAGTACAAAGATATTTTAAAGAATTTATGAAAAGAAAAATCTAATTTAGTAGAATAAATTGTTCATTGGCCGAATAATACTGATCTCGATTAGGCTGGGTTTGATCTACGGTTATGATCGCTTTCTCTGAAATAAATAAGGAAAGTGTAAGAAAAAACTAAACTCGTCGGGTTAATTGTTGGAGGGATATCTTATAGCAAATTATCGAGTTTATGCGGAGTCAAATCCACATGAGGGACGCCTACAAGCTAATTAGCCAACTTGATATCTTCAACGACATTGACAAGCTAAACTTAAGCAACATAAGCGGTGTTAATACAGAAATCTCTTTGTTGGCATTTTAGGATCTTCTTTAAGAGTACCTCTTCAAGAAGCTAATCAAGAACCTCTTCTGACATCTAAATATTGTCTGATTGGCTTAGTAGTAGTTTTGTACAGATTTAGGGGGATTTAGTGGGGCGAGGAAGCTAGGGAAGATGTGACATCAGATGGTGATGTGAAGACTTTATGGAAGTGCTTTAGTAACATGAGCATGTCCTATAACTTGGATTGGGCCAGCAGCGCAACAATGAAGTAGTATTTACACCAACTCCCAGTGGTGGTCTACGGTAACTGCATCAGTAAACCCTTACTCATACAGGCTAAAATGACAAGGGCATACTCGGCCAGTAGCTTAATACTGGTCTACGACGTCATACGGTTCATAACCCTATATAAGAGATATTAAGAGGATGCGATGAACCAACTAATGACCTCGGATAAAAATAGACTCACTATTGATGACCCTTACAAAAGTTTAAATAACAACAACCTTCCGATCTGCAGGTGAAATTTTGGGACCCTTGACATTCCACGTGCAGCCAAACAATCAGGAGATGCCCTACACTGCTATAACATATATATGATATATACTATAACATATATGTGATATATACTATGGTGATTAGGGAAAAGAAACAGCGCTTATTCGGATGCAGATTTTTTTTTTTTTTTTTTATAATTTACGCGCTCCTAAAGGGTTGGATACCCTTTTACTGTTGCCAGGGCGTTGCCGTGTGCGGCAGACTTAGGCAAGAAGTCTTGAGCTTTTGACATATGACAGATCATTTTATGACAATCTGCATAAAGCCTAATATATGGAAGATAAGAACGACGCCACCAAAGAATGTTTCTACGAGCTCCTCGTACTATGTCCAAAGTGTGATAAGAAAGGGGTAAATTTTTGGTAGGATAGTTGGTAAGTACAGCCTAAACGACACCACGTCTGGCAACGGACCTAGGTTTATTGACGAAAGTACCACTATATCAAGCACACAGTTTCCTCGCCTCAATATATACGAGCCGACATCGCGATCGACGTTAGACATGCCCCCAGTATTCTGGGCGTCAAAACGTGTAGGGCATCCGACATTAGCTCGGATCACCATCTTGTTGCAGCAAAGGTAAAAAGCGCCGATTTCCAACCGACGCCACAAAGTAGAACTACTGCGAGAAGATATAATGTAGAAAAGCTTCAATAACAAGAGACCTTCAAAATCTTCGCTGAACACGTATCCCGAAATCTCTCGGCTTTATCAAGTACTTAAGACCAGTTGCAACGCTGACGAAGTACCATCAGAGATGCTTCTATTAATGTGCTGGGTTTCACCCTACCAGTACCAAGAAATCTCTGGTTTGATGAAGAATGCCGGCAGCTAAACAAGAAGCCTACAAAGCTGCGCTGAAAGGAATGACGAGAGCCGCTCGTGAGCCCTACTGACAGAAGAGACAGGAAGAACATCGCCTTCTTCTTCAGAAGAGAAAAGAGCACGAGAAGCGCACGATCGAGGATATTGAGAGGTTGTACTCCAGGAGATGACGTACAGAAGTTTTACCAACAGATAAGAAGAACTTCTCAAGACAAGAAGACCTTGTAGTAGAGTCACAGTCGGTGTTGAGAATACGGAAAAACTTGTTTCTGTAGACTGTATTACAGCGACAAAGCCCAATATCTCGCCATCAGGCAGAAAAGACCATTTAATTTTGACGATACTAACCGCCCGTCTGACCGAAACGAAGTTGGAATAGTAATATCTTAGCTGAAATCCAACAAATCAACCTAGCCTGACGGCTTTCTGGGCGAGGTATTCAAAATTGCTGGAGATGACTTTGTGAAGAGCATTTCTCAGATCTGCTCAGAAGAGTGTATGCCCGATGAATGGAATCTCAGAACCGTTTGTCTGATTCATAAAAAAGACTGCGCCAATATAAGTCTCCCGAAATATCTACCATATTGTGTGAACGTAAACAAACTGATTAGTCCTTATCAGTGCAGTTTCAGACCAGGAAATTCCACAATCGACCTAATCTTACGCAAATCTTGGAAAAACCCCATAAGCTCCAAAATGATACACACCACCTATTCATAGATTAGGGCCGCGGTTGACAGCATCTATAAAAACGAACATAGAGAACAATGTCTAGCTTTGGCATCCCTCCCTAAACAAGAGGCACAATCTTTTAAAAGTCTGTACAATTACCTATACTAGCGTACGCCAATGATATTGACATAATTGGAAAAAAAGCAGAGTGATGCCAGTGGCGCTTTCGCGAATATTGAGGCGAAACGGCGAAGATGGGTTTAACGGTCAATGAGCAAAGACCAAGTGTATGCGGTCAGAACGTCACCTTCGACAGGATAGAATATAACTTTGAGGTACTTAACGACTTTTTCTACCTAGACTCCGCCATCAATTCAGATAACAAAGAATAACTCTTTCCAACCGCTGCTTCTTTGGGCTAAGAAGGAAATTGATTAGCAAAGACTTCTCTCGAACAACAAAAGTGACCCTATACATATAAGACCTTAATAATCCCAGTCCTGCTCTATGGCGAAGAGACATGGACTTTATCAGAATTATATGAGGGTGTTCTTGGCTGTTTTGAGAGAAATTCTTCGGCTGGTTTTCGGTGAGTGAAGGTGAAAATACAACGACGAGCTGTACGGACTGAACAGCGACATCGACTTAGCCAGAAGAGTGAAGTTCCAACGGCAGAGGTGGCTGTAGAGAGGATGAACACTTGTGCGAAAAATCGCTTCGAATCCGCCACTGAGGGACAGCGTAGTAGAAGAAGACTGCAGCTCAAGTGGCACACGTAAGTGAAAGTGGACCCTAATCAACTTGGCTTGCGAAACTGGAGGCAGCTGGCTAAAGATCTAGCTAGCTACAGACGCTTGTTGGTTGAGATTTAGGTCCAAAGTGCGCGATGTAGTAGAGACCGTAGGCCTACATTATAAGTTAAGCTGTCAGCCCAATGGGTGATGCAATTGCTCACAGTAGACAACAAGCGGATAAAGCTGTCAATTTTGAGGTTTGGAGTACAGGAGCTTTTGCGTCGTGTCGTCCCCTATTACTACACGTCAGAGACAAGGCGAATCTGCTCCGCAAAAGGAAAAGGCCGATGGGACCGCTGGAAAATTCATGGCTTCGAATTTTTGGGATTCGAAGGGAATAATCCCATGGACTTTTTGAAGAAAGAAAGCACATGGCAGTAATTACAATTGCAGTGAATTATTGCCCGATTTGATTAGAAACTGACAGCGATACGGCCCCATTTGGGAAAGAAAAATGAGCTATTCTACAACTACAACGCTCTCCAGCAATCGCCGTATCTGAATTGCATGAATTATGGCTCGGATCGCTGCCGCTTCCACCGTGTTTGTCAAACCTACCTCGCTGCGACTTTTTACGTTCCCCAAAATGTAAACATGGCTCGCATGAGCAAAATTGAGCTCGGACGAGGAGATCATCAGCTTGAGAGAGTCCTAGACAGTCGACAAGGGAATATCATTAAACTTGATGAAAGTCAATGCGGCGTTATGGTAGGCAGGTCGACTTATGACGCTGTTCAAAGTTTACGGATAGTCATAGAAAAACATTGAGAATTTTCGAAGGATTTGCATATTGTCTTCATAAACTTGGAAAAAGCGATCTAGTATTCCCAAAGACTTTATGCTAAAGCAAAATTTATGTGCCCAGAGGGAATAACCGAATTCGAAGTTAAAGTTGTAGTACACCAAGGCAATGTACAAGCAGCACAATAGCAAGCCCGATTTTTTGAGTAATCGTGATACATCCATTGCGCAGTGCCTTTTAAGCCTGATTCTAAATGATTCCAGCGCCATAATTTAGGTCAGAATTGAAAATTTCTCAGCTGGAATCTCTTTAGTATTTTGAGCTCTATCTCTTATTGCCACCAAATCGATTTTCTCCGTCCTTCCATTACATTTACGAAGACCCTACCACTCTGTCCTCAAGTCGCACCTACATAAGAACGAAAATAAAGTTTAAATTCGTATTATTACGGAAATAACTGAACTTTAAACGCAACCTTTATAAATAGGCTTCACAGCCATAGACATAGTTGTACATATGTACCTACGAGTACGTATGCCACTGTCGATTAGTGGTCCTGTACATATACCTACATGTGGCAATCTCTAAGTATACACCACTTCCTGAATGAGCTCTTTTTGCCTTAGGCATTTCAACAAGTTCAAATGTCAAAATCAATTACCAACTGACAGGAGCTATCAACACAGATACAGATACAGATGTATCAGCTATCAGCTAATATGTCAAATGGTTTTTGTTCCCACTTATCAGTGATGAGAAACTTAAAAAAAAAAAAATCCATAAACATGCTCATGACATGCGATAGGGTTGGCAATTGCCAGCGAGTTTCCAGTTGACACCGCCTTCCTCAGAATGAGTTCGGTCATATGGACATGAATAATTGAATTACCTACAGAGGCTAAGGAGCAAGTACACGCTATGGATAATTTGTATCAGTGTCAGTATTCTCTACTCACCTTATAACATTCGAAGCCCTTCAAGTGGGCTTCGGTTAGATATTTCACTCCTAACATTCTTCTGGTATTACACAGTTGGCGACCTAGTTCCAAATTATCCACGAGTATGAGAAGAAAAACACATGCACTTGCACTTGGCACTGCTTTTTCAATAATTAATTTCTTATCCAATTAGATAAATGATACGTCACGGTAGATGTCAGTCAGTCTACTATCCACAGACTGACAATGGAACACAAATCGATCTTGAACACTTCAATCAATCACGCAAACCACTCGTACTCGTACTCGAATTGGTTGAACACGAATAACCGCTACGCGCTATACCTCTTAAGACTTTGCGAACGCACTGCTTTTCCCAAGGATCCGCTCAATCAAATTGATAAAATTGATAAAACACCATCTGACATAAGAATCGCGATTTTTAACTTTTATCTAACGGATAAGAGAGCTCACGATTCTGGCACGTGTTATTTTTAGACTAACTATCGAGCCAGAGGTTGCGATAAGATTGTGGCCCGAAGCGCTAGAGAATACAAACCCAACCGGGATTTGGCATTTCTATTTTGTAGCTCGTATGGCAAACTATAATTTGGTGAACGACAAAGGAGGAGGAAACGTAGCTGCACGAGAATTTCCAAGAGAGGAGCAGGTCTGTCGGAACGTCTGGAACGTCTGTAGGTCGGTAGCACACTAAGTACGCACGCAATCGAATGCAAACGAAAGTGTGCTGGTGCTGGTGCTGGTGCTAGTGCTGCCTTATTTTCGGAATTGGAATTCAACTGAGCGGCAAAGTCGGAATCACGATTAAGTGACGTTTCAGCTGGTTGTGGTTGTTGTTGCTGATGGTACGGGTAGCTATGATTACCACACTTGCGAGTACACAGGGTATTGCTTTATCGGCTTAATTAAATTAATATTTGTGCTGAATTGTACAATTTTAAGAGAGAGGTTATTAATTTTTGTTTTTTGTATATTATTTCGGAATCCAAACTGACAATCGACTTGAAGGTTGATGACCGCGGTTGTTCACTTAGAAAGACTACTCGCAATTAATTCAAGTGGCAATTGAGAGGTGTAATTAATTATTTGACTGAGTGACGGTGATTTGAGTAGTCATATGAAGTACATCTCAACCGACAGTTTCCATCAATGACACTTGAGAATCTAGACTTTGGTCGGACAAATGCATTGAGTGCAAATCGAATGCATCTTATCTTATCGCCAGCGTCCACATGTGTGCAGTGGTGTGATTTCAAAACAAAACATTGATTCGAAAGAAAAATAGCACTCTCTGGAGGGAATAGATAAGACAGCAATGAGTCACGGGAAGAGAGCTGTTAGTTTCAGAACGTGGAGTGAGGTTGTTCGACTTTGGAGCTCATGGGATTTTGAAGTGGAATACCAGCAGTCTCTTTGGAGTCGTTTTTCATCCAGGCGTCAGTCGATGATAAAATGATTATGGTAGTACCTTGCTTCGATATTGAATTAAGGGTATGTACTCTTCCTGGAACTACTGAAGATTTGCCATTATGAAATCAGGTCATCTCATCCTATTGCATGGAATTCAGAATAATATCAATCTCCGATTCTTAGATTTCGTAAAGTGTATTTTGATTGTCGGGTTAATTTGATAAGCTACCGAGCACTGATAAGATAGGGGCTTGAGTTTATCGCCTCTCTTTGACAGCTTAGCGCTTAAATTTTTTTTAACTGATTTGACTATTGAAACTATTCTTGGAGTGAGGGCTTTATTATTTCATATTTTCCTTACCAACTTGCGAGAACTCCTTATAATGCTACGTATTTCTCCCCTTATCTGCTTTGATAATGCGCCACTTGCTGGTTGTCTAGGTTCGGTTAGGTAATAAGGGATTATTATTATTTTTATTACCTAGGTTATGCTAGCTGAAAACCAGCCAGAGGTTTCAAGAAATCTCATAACATCTTTGCTGACGTTTGGCACGGCATATTTGGAGGTTAGGGCAGCCGCACAGCAAGTGTGTGATGGTCACATACAGTTTCTGCAACTTGAGAAGAGGCTCGTATTCGGCCAGCCACCCTGTCAATGAGACGCTCTTCAGTTAGGTCACCTGTAGCGAGACGGATGTCTTTTTTGTTGAGTCCGAGGAGGATAATGACCCAGTCACTCCTCGAGATCCATACTTTGTAGACCGTTCTATGGCTATAAGTTCCATTTTCCGTTTCAGGGTTTCGGTTGGTATATTTGTGTCATTTGGAGTGTTACTCCTGAGCAGAGGGACACCCTCTCTTGCCAGCTCATCTGCTTTCTCATTCCCTTTCACTTTTATGTGTCCTGCAGATATACACGCGGTGAGATTCACAGACTCTACTTAGAGTTTGCAGACATTTTGGTACCTCTATTGGGGTCGGTAGTTTTACTTGCCAAAACTTTTATGGCTGCTTGTCTGTACACGAAGAACTGCAATTGTGGAACTTTGCAAATTCCAAATATTTCTGCCTGAAAAATACTACATTCATCCGGAATTTTGAAGAAGTCCTGGATCTGTAGCATTTCACAGTAAACTCCAGCTCCAGTACCTTTATCCAATTTATAGCCGTCCGTGTAGAAGTGAAGTTTTCCATTGTTGATGGCAGTCATGTCTGCTAGAAAATGGCGTGGAGAAACTCGTATAGAAGTCCTCGATGTAGTCACTACACTTCGTCAGTTTTGATGATTCGCGTTTTATATTGCGGTGCATCCATAGGTCTGATTCTCTTAGTCTGATCGAGCTTTTAGAATCCGAGCATTTAAGGAATTCGACTAAATGTGGGCGGTTAAGCATTGTCTCTGGTGCAGCTTGAGGAGTAAGCCTTAATGCTCCTGTTACTGCAACATACTATAATCTTTGAACTTTTTTATGTGTGTTTGGAGATGGCTAGTTTTTTCGGCGGCTTTCCATCATACCATCATGTGTCTTACTATGGCCATGTACAATACATCCAGTGTAGTACACAGAAACTTAGCCCTCAATGCTTACCAAAGGTCCTTTGGCATGTGTAAAATGCTCCTAATGCATTTTTGGTTCTTTCTTCGATGTTACACTTCCAACTGAGCTTAGTGTTTAGGTTGAATCCTGGATATTTAGCTTCGGATGAAAGTTGTATCCCAACACCGTTGGTTTTGGGAATATTATACTTTTTTAACTTTATGTTTCTTGCGAACAGCACTATTTCAAATTGGAATAAATTTATCCTTAAACCGTTTTGTATTGTCCATTTTGCGAGTGCGTTTAAGGCCGATTCCAAGTCCGACTCCGACTCGAAAGTGGTTTCCTCCCAACAGAATGACTATATCGTCGGCGTAGGCTACTGTTTTAACACCCTTCTGTTCGAAACTTGTAAAGATGTCTTTTAGAACAAGAAGCCACAAAAGGGGAAAAATCACTCCTCCGTGTGGAGTTCCTCTGGGTTTCTCTCAAATTCTGAATTAATAATTCAGCTCTTTAGCATGTTCTCAATCCATTGTGCTTTCATTGTCACTTCATGGAGCTTGTGCCAGGTCGTCCTTATAGATCCGGTGTTTGCATTATTAAACGCTCCTTCAATATCTAGAAAGCTGGCTATGGGGTACTCCTTGGAGTCTTTCAGATCTCCCGGTGCTACTGGATCTTTGGATAGGACTATCCTTAACCTAGGTTAGGCTAGGTTAGGTATGAGTGGCTGTTGGAAATACCAACCCACTTAGGCCTATTGGCCCATTGTGATGCCACGTGGATCTATCATCCTCTTACTACTGGAACCAGTTTGAGCGTATAGTAAAGCGTAGGAGACTGTTAACGTCTAATTTTTCTAGATCGTTTAGGTCGTTGTAGAAGAAAGCTTCATCTAGGAGCTCTGATGAGAGAGCTGGGCATGTGCAGAGTAGGTGGAAGATTGTCTCCTCCTCTTTCTCGTCCATGTAGCTTCTACAGAAGTCATTAGTAAAAGCGCCAAGCTTTCTTGCGTGCTTGCCTATGAGGCAGTGTCCAGTAATGACACCTATTATGGCCCTGAGATGTTTCCTATCTACTCGTAAAAGGATCAGACACTTAGAGCGACTCAAATCCAGCCTTGGCCAGATCTGTTTGGTCGCTAGACATGTTTGCCCAGCAGTCCACCTAAGGTCTGTTCTTTTATTGGCATCCAGCTTTAGTGTTAGTTTGCACGTAGCGATTGGTATACCTATACTACCTTTGTCCGGTAGGATAGGTAGAGTGGTTCCAATTTTGGCGAGTTCATCGGCTCTGCAGTTCCCTGGAATGTCTTTGTGGCCCGGCACCCAACAAAGGTGAATGTTGAACTGCTCTGCCATCTCTATGAGAGATGATCGGCATTCAAGGGCGGTTTTAGAATATAATGAGACCGAGTCCAGGGACTTGATGGCGGCCTGACTATCCGAAAATATGCGGATATCCTTTGCAGATATCACGTTTTTATTCAGCCAGGACAGAGCTTCTTTAATCGCCAAAATTTCCGCCTGGAACACGCTACAGTGATTTGGAAGACGGAAAGAGAGGCTTAGATTTAGCTTATCTGAGAAAACACCACCACCAACTCCGCTGTCGGTTTTAGATCCATCTGTGTAGAGATGGATTGACTTGTCCTCCATGACAGCATCCTCCTCCCAGAATGATCTAGAGGGGAAGCTTACATGGAAGTTTTTGTCAAACCAAAGTTTAGGTATGGTGTAATCGATGTTCTCTGTGAGGATTCCTAATGTATTAAGAATATTGGCGTGGCCAAATGAATTATTTGTCCACTGTTTAGTCGCTTTAAGGCGAATAGGTGCAGTCGCAGCTACTTGCTTGCTAAAAATGTCGAGGGGTGTCAAGTGAAGCAGAATATCTAATGCCGCAGAGGGGGTGGACAGCAAGGCTCCGCTGTGCATAGACATGCTCTTCTTTGGACTCTGCTTAGTTTAATGCGGTTGACTGCATTTTCCAAGGCCGTCCACCAGACAACCACCCCGTAAGTAAGTATCGGTCTTATGACCGAGATGTATAGCCAGTGGGTTATGCGAGGTTGAAGGCCCCATTTGTTCCCAATGGCTTTCTTGCAAGAGAATATAGCTATTGTAGCTTTATTGACTCTTTCTTGAATGTTAGGTTTCCAGTTTAGTTTCCTGTCAAAAATGAGACCCAGATATTTTGCTGTATCGGAGAAAGCTAGACTGGTACCGTTTATTGAAGGAGGGTCTATGATTGGAATTTTATATTTCCTAGAAAAGAGGACAAGATCAGTTTTATGGGGGTTTATTCACAATCCGCAGCGATCTGACGAGCAGGTTAATCTGTTAAGATTTACTTGGAGGAGTTCTTTAATGGTATTTAGATGTTTTCCTGAGACCGCTATGGCAACGTCATCCGCATAGGCAATCACTCTGCTACCACCCGCTTCCAGGTATATCAGTAGTTCGTTAACTACTAAGTTCCAGAGAAGGGGAGAGAGGACACCGCCTTGCGGCGTACCCCTACTGACATATCTTTTAGCAGAAGTCTCACCCAGTTTGGAGTTGATTGTCCTGCTTTTTAGCATTAGACCGATCAACTCCCCAAGTGAGTCGTCTACCTGGAGAGTTGAGAGCGCAGTCGTGATTGCGGATGTGTTGACGTTGTTAAAGGCGCCCTCTATGTCTAGGAAATCAACCATTGTGTACTCCTTATATTGTAGGGATCGTTCGATATAGCTAGTCAGAGAGTGCAAAGCCGTTTCCACCGACTTTCCTTTACAGTAGGCATGTTGAGCCGTAGACAGAAGTCTTGGATCAACTTTAGCTCGAATATAGATATCAATCAGTCGTTCTAAAGTTTTCAGAAGGAATGATGATAGACTTATCAGCGTTCCGTCTCCGCCTAATAATGATCAGTTGCTCATAAACATCATTTGCCAAATAAGCGATTTAAGCAACGAGATAACCGAATCAAGCGCGCTGTTAATCGAAATTGCTGATCACATCCGGATAACTTCCAGTAAAATCGAAGATATACCGGTGCAATCCCAGCCCCCACCGACTCCATCATACAACACCTCGCTTCTCACTGAGATGCTTGAATCTGCAATTATGGAACCACCAGTAACTCCTGGATCATCTTCTCCTCCACCACAACCCTCTTCGGTAAACGATGCTACTACACCAACTCCCGAACCCACAATTTCAAGATTCGGAATCTTATGGACACTTTCGGAGTGGAACACGAGAATAAAAAAGTTTAACAATTTCAACAAAGCTGAGTCAGTTGCCTTTTTAATAAGAGGTACTCTCTTCGATCGAAACAGGCTAACTAGTCTCTTCAAATCTAAATTTAAAATAGATGTCAGCAACTGCCGTAAGATCTCCACCAACACCTTCAAGGTAAGCATCCCGTCAAAATATGAATGGATGTTTATCAACCCTGCTTCCGACGTCATCAATCTGGGTGGATTAACTATGGAAAGAATTAAACCGAATAGAGGAAACAACAAACATCGCAAGGATACTACCTTTACCCCAAAATCCACTAAATCTAAAAAACAGAATAATGTTAATTTTAAATCTAATCCTATACCGAAGCCTAACTCTTCCAAAAAAAACCCAACTCCTAACAAACAAACTCCTGATGCAAATTGGAGTTTTAAAGTTGGGACATTTCCTGTCCTCACTCCTCCTTCAATTCATACTGCCAATCGCGTATATACTAAACGTTCTTCCACCGCGTCCAACTCAATTCCTAAGCGCGTATCTTTCAATCTAGATCCTCCTCCCAGTCATTTACAAACCCAACATCTTCTCATTCCCCTCATACAAAAACGGCATACCCCAACTTTATTCGCTCCCATATTTTAAATCCCTCCCCATGTTCTAAGCTAGACTCCCACCCTAATACCACACCACCTTCTTTTTTAGACCCCATTCTTCCTCCAAAGGCAAAGTTAACCAAGCACCTTATCGATTCTGGGGAAGATGGCCGATATGTTCTCTCTCGTTTAAGAGACCGCAGATTATATGATAATGTTCGATTATATCTCGCCTACCTACATGATAAGCCTGACTCTGTCTGTATCGACGGTATAACGAAAACCAATGCAATGGTTTCCATTCTGCAAGAAGGCCTCCCCACTAATCATAATGATCTGCGGCAACTTTTTATACGTTTTCATGAGCAATTAGATATGACTCCTGATGACGTGGCTAATGATCTCTTTTCTTTTGCGTCTCATGTTAGCTCCAAACGCATACTACACCTCCAGAGAACACGGTCTAGTTTCAAAAACTACCATCGCTCCTAACCCACCACTCAATTCTTTGCCGAAGCCAAATATCTGTCGCTGTATTATCAAAACGTAAGAGGATTACGAACTAAGATTTCTGCTATATATCTTAATTCGCAGATTCTGCCATACGACATCTTTGCCCTCACAGAAACCAATCTCACCCCTGATATTAAGAATAATGAATTATTTTCCCAAGACTTCGATTTACACCGTGACGATGGTCTAGATAAAGAGGAGAATTTATATGGCCGTGGTGTACTTCTAGCTATACACTCTCGTCTCGAGTCTAGACCCTTTAAAAAATCGTCCACTGCATTCTTCGAATTCGTTTGCGCTAGAATTCCTATTTGCAAACGCAACCTATATATTTGTTGCTGCTATATTCGCCCCTCTCAACCAATTCAAGGTTACCAGCTAGCTGTTGATGCAATCGACTGCATTTTTAATGCTGCTGATCCCAATGACGTTGTTATTTTTTTAGGTGATTTTAATCTACCTAAACTTCTATGGACTCAGACTGATCAGTGCTACTATACTGCAACAAATCCTACCTCTGATAAAGAGAATCTTTTCATTGACTGCCTAACTGACTCTGGTCTATATCAATTAAGTGGTGTCACCAATAACATCGGCAGACAACTCGACCTAGTCTTCGCCACTGATACAGATAACTGCGTCGTTTTAGAAAGTAAACATCTGCTTTCTAAGTTGGATAGTTACCACCCTCCCCTTTCTCTTACGCTGACATATGACAATGGTCTTAATCCCGTTTCCTTTGAATATTCTTACAGTTTTAATTTTCATAGGGCTAACTACGCCAAGCTGAACAACCTCCTCAGTATGGCCAATTTTAACTTTCTCTACAATAACCCTAACCTTACGGTTAACGATGCTCTTGCATCCTTTTATACCGAAATTTTAAAATGTCTCTCCCAATCTGTGCCTTTTTTACCCAAAAGGAATCCCTCATCGTCACCGCCCTGGTATAATAAAGAGCTTCGTAACAAGAGAAATAAGCTCTGGTATTCTTACTTAAAATCGCGTTCCGACACCGATTTCTTCTACTACCAGTCTGCCCAAATTAATTTCTCTGTACTTTGCCAAACTCTCTATAACAACTATTTAAACCGAATGGACCACACACTCATTTCCGACCCCAAAAGATTCTTTCAGTTCATCAAAACTAAAAGCAAATCGGATAACTATCCATCATCGCTAAATTTTCTTGATAGGTCCTCGAGCGATCCCCAAATTATTGCAAATCTCTTCGCAATCTTTTTTAGCCAAGCGTTCGCCATCCATTCACAAGAGCCAGACCATTCTTACTTTTCCTACTTAAACAGCTGCCCACAAACAACTTTGGAATCGGTGTCTATAACTTTAGAGCAAGTTAGAGATAAAATAATAAAACTCAAAGATGATTATTCTGATGGCCCTGATGACCTTCCCCCTATATTTTTAAAGAAATGTCAAATGCATCTAGCCCAACCTCTTACAGCTCTCTTTCAGCTTTCTATCACCCAGGGATTATTTCCATCAACCTGGAAAAGGTCGTTTATTATTCCCCTACATAAAAAAGGTAGAAAAGACGAGATTTCCAACTATCGTCCAATTGCTAAGTTGTCCTGCATACCTTAGCTTTTTGAGAGCATTATCTATGACATAATGCTTTTCCATTGTAAATCTATTGTTTCCCCAAACCAGCATGGATTTTTCAAAGGCAGATCTACGACCACCAACTTAACGGAATTCGTATCAAGCACTTTATGTGCACTGGAATCTGGAAATGAAGTTGATGTGATTGCCACCGATTTCAGCAAAGCCTTTGATAGAATTTCTCATGATATAATCCTTCTAAAATTAAAGGCTCTTGGTTTCCAGATAAGCTTTATAATTTGGGTTCAATCCTATTTAAATGAACGACTTTACTATGTTCTATTTAGGTCCATGGTTTCTGACCCAATTAAATCCTCCTCTGGTGTCCCCCAAGGCAGCCACCTTGGCCCCTTATTATTTATTCTGACCATTAATGATGTTGCTTGTATCATTAAAAATTCATACATATCTGTTTACGCAGATGATATGAAAATATTTAGATATATATCATCTTCCTCAGACAGCCTACTTCTGCAGCAAGATCTAGACAGGTTTTGTGCTTGGTGTCAAAAGAATTTTCTTGCGCTTAACGTCAATAAGTGTCAGGCTATAACTTATACCCGTAAACGCCTCCCTACTTCACCTCGTTGCTATCTAATCTTTAATCTGCGTGTTCCCTTAGTGAATGAGTTGCGTGATTTAGGTGTTATCTGTGACAAGGAACTCAATTTTCGTTCTCACATTGATAGTATAATAAAAAAAGCCAACTCTGCCCTTGGTTTTATCAAGCGCTGGTCTAAGGAGTTTTCCAATCCTTATGTTACCAAATCTCTCTACATAACCTTTGTTAGGCCTCTTCTTGAATATGCCAGCCAAGTTTGGTCACCCTACTACAGAACTCACATCCTCCGGATAGAAGCTGTTCAACGCAGGTTTTTACGCTTTGCTTTACGTGGTCTTCCCTGGGATGATAGCCAAAACTTACCACCTTACACTGACCGGCTGAAACTTATAAATTTACAACCCCTTTCTATACGCCGAAAAGTTGCCGACATTCTCTTTATTCATCAAATTTTAGTAGGTAATATCGATTGTCCTTCCTTACTTCAAATTATTTCTTTTAACACCAATCCCCGCAATCTTAGGTCTGTGCCACTTTTCCGGCTCAATCTTCACAGAACGAATTACGGACACCTGGAGCCAATGTCTAGGATGCTTCGCGAAGTTAACGATGTTCTGCCTCTCTTCGACTACCATCTCAGCAAACTCTCCCTCAAGAACATACTTATTTCCACCTATGCCTCACGTCCTAACTTTCTTCAACCGCTCCCACCCTTTTGTTTTTAAGTGAAAATGTTAGTTTTAAGTATATGTTTGCTTGCAATAAGCTTAATAAGTCTGTCCGGGATTGACCCGGGCCGCAAAATCAAAATTATAGGTCTGAGGTCCTTTAGGACTACATGAGAAAATTTTCCAGCTTTGGGAATGAATACTACATTGACTTCTCTCCATAACAGTGGAATGTGGATAAGTTCTACACATAATATTTTCTAACACTGGTAGAATAATATCTGAGGACCTCTGTCGCTCGGCAGGTATTATACCGTCCGGACCAGCAGACTTGTATGGTTTGAAGCCATGCAGCGCCCAGAGCAGTTTGTCTCTCGTAATCAGACCATGTATTTTGATCACGGTTGCAGTAGGCCTCTTTGGGCTGCTACTGGCCGCGAGTTGGGAGCTACCTGGAAAGTGGGTGTCCAGAAGCAGGTTGAGTGATTCATCACTTGAGGTTGTCCAAGAGCCATCGGTTTTTTTCACACAGCTGGGCATCATAGGATTTGTGGAGAGGATTTTTCTTAGCCGCGATGCTTCTTAGGTTTCTGTAATTTGTCACAGAATGACCTCCAGGATTGTCGCTTTGCCTTCCTCAGTTCTTTTTTGTATAATTTGAGGGATTCTTTATATAAGTCCCAGTCGGTCACTTTTCTTGTTGAACAGTTTTCTACAGGCGTTTCTGAGCAGTCCCAGTGCCGATGTCCACCAATGTGCCTTTTTCTTTCCTCTTGGTTGAATAAGAGGGCAGGAAGCGGCTATAGCCTGATTGAGAGCCAGAGTAAATTCCCTGACTTTCATATCAAGCTCATTGGTGTCACGCGGGGGACTTGATAGTTTAGAGGATATCGTTTCCGACAGTATTCCTCTGTATTTTGTCCAATCAGTTTTCCGGTAGTTCCGGAAAGATGGTTGGCGGGGGGGAGCATCACTCAGACCGAATTGGATGTATCTGTGGTCTGAAAAGGAGTGTTCAGACGATACCATCCAGTTTGTTAGTCTTTGGGTGATGCTGTCGGAGACAAGAGTAATATCTAACACTTCTTGTCGGTTTCTAGTTATAAAAGTGGGCTCATTGCCAATATTGCAAATTAAGAGGTTAGTGCTTAAAATATAGTCTAAAAGTGACTCACCTCTATCACTGATGTCGGTACTGCCCCATATCGTGTGATGTGCGTTAGCGTCGCATCCGATTATGAGTCAAGTTCTTTGCCTTCCAGCTTCCAGTACCACCCTTTCTAGGTTATCACCAGGGAGAGGGCCCACTTGGTCGTGGCCAAGGTAAGCCGATACCAGCCAGTAGGAGCCTTTGGCAGTCTCTAGTCTGGCAGCGGTTAAGTCGGGGTCACTGAGGTTGGGAACCTCCTTAATCTAGCTGATTCATTAATTCTATCGCTACGCAAAAAAAAAATACCAGATTGTTTCTTGCGCATTCTTACGTTTCTTGTGTAGTAGATGATTTCGGACCTATATCTGGTCAAATCTACCTCACTTCTACTGTATTTTGCTTCTCTATGAAGTTTTCTGACCTCTGTTCTGTGTCTTTTTAGTTCACTTGTCCACCAAGGGGATTTGGAGGGCTTCCAATGAAAGCTTTCCTTAGGTCTAAAGTTACATGTTTTACGGTAGAGCCAATGGAAAAGCGTTCAAGTGGGTACGCCGTTGAGGGTGATTCCATATGTTCATTTATCAAATTGGAGTACGCTGTCCCGTTATTTTGCCTAGGATTTCAGAATTTGTTTTATATGGTTGGAAGAAGAATTCTAAGGTGAACCGAGAAAAATTCCTTGGCAGATACTCTCCAGCTATTCACATATGTTTGTGATTGTTAAGTCGAAAATATCTTCTCTGTTCACGAAGGTCGTTGTCTACGTGTGGCATGTAAGCTGAAACTAGGATGATATTCTTAAGCTTGTTCTCTAAGCTTTCTTCCTCCGTATCTCTATCGCTGTGTCGAAAACGACTTCATCCGGGCAGCTGGTTTGTCCATCATTCTTTGGTGCCTGGTCCTCAAGTATGCGCTAGTCCTGCTGTTTAAATTTGCTATCGGGGTTTTGAAGGTCGGTTTTATACATTACTAGCAAACCAATGCGCGCTTCGCTGAGCACATTTCCAAGGGGCTGTTCCCCCTAAAAAAAAAGCAGTTTAGTTAGGCTTGAAAAATGCTATGACTTAAGAGAGCAGAAAGAAAACTTTGAATAAAATTCGTTTTTAAAATATTTTACACTTTATTCCAATGCTTTCTTATAAACAACATTTTTGGTTTTTCCATCTTTTACGTAAATAAAAAGTGCGGTCAGTTTCCCTACTCTAGAACACTCAACATACAGTTGACCATGGGAAAACACGGGATATTCTAAATCCATACGGCAAATTTTCAAAGACGGACCTTGCGTTTTATTTATAGTGATGTCAAAATCAAGACGAATAGGAAATTGAAGACGTTTAAAATCAAATGGCAAATCAGGTGGAATCATGGAATTCTGGGAATTAAAACGTCTTCCCCTTTATATTTGCCACTCAGAATTTTAGATTGTTCATTAACTTTTTTACAGCAAGTCTCGTACCATTGCAAAGTTTTGGTTGAGTAATGTTACACAGCATTATAACCGGGGCTCAAACTTTTAGCGTGAAAAAATGAGGTGGCAGTCTCGGTAAATCAAGCGAATTCAAAAATTCCGTCGGCTAATTCACTACGTCATCCTCATTTATTATAGTGTAAACTGATTTGTAGGCAAAAAATGTTCAATCTATTTCCTCCAAAATAGATGCATTATTTTCAGCGACATCTTTATTTTTGCCAGCCAATATAACTCCTTCACTTAACCAAGAATGATTTTTATAGTTCTCCACTATACTTGGAAACACACTTTGAACCAATTCTTTCTTTGAATTCCTTATACAATAGAAATTGGTTGACAGTGTTATTAGGCCATTTAAACTATCAACGGGCATTTTTCTATTCTCAATATCCAACAGCTGCTTTGAAAATTTTGCCGCAGATGGATTCGTTTCGTAACTGTACACGGACATTTGTAGTGACATATCTCCACAAAGGAGAACATTTAAGGCAGGCATTGAGTTCATCCGCAGCAGTGGATGGCAAAGTTTGTCTGAAGTCACCCGCCAACAATATCTTCGCGCCGCCAAATATTTCTTGGCTACCACGCAAATCTTTTAAGGTTCGATCTAAAGCTTCAAGTGACTTTTTGTGTGCTCTGACTCATCCCATACGATAATCTTGCACTGTTGCAAGACTTTGGCCATTGCCGACAGTTTAGAAATACTACATGTAGGCTTTTCGTTAACCTGCATGTTTAGAGTGCGCTGTACGACCGCCATCTAATAACATGGCTGCAATTCCAAAAGAGGCCAGTGCCAACGCTAGTTTTACTCTAAGATGAATGCCAAAATCAATGAGAGCAAAAATGTTTTTCCCGTACCTCCTGATGCGTCCAAAAAATATAAACCGCCATTCTCATTGCTCACAACTTGCACAACAGTATCGTAGACATGTTTCTGTTGGTCATTTAACTTCGGAGCATTAGTCTGCACGAACATTCTTAATTCGTTGCCTTTCGCGGATCATTTCTTGATAAAAAATATCCTGCACAGCGCGATCAGGTACTATACAATCATACTTACGAGGGGCGTTCAATATATTCTCGGTATCGAAATGCGAATTCAACTTAAATTGTTGTTATTTTTCAATATAATCTCCCCTAACATCAATGCATTTGTTACATCTTGAGATAAGCTTTTTTAAACCCTCAAAAAAATTAATTTCCTCTTTCTCTGCAAAATACCCATTTATTGCCGACTTGAGTTCTTCATCATCCGAAAATCTTTTTCCACGAAGACATTTTTTCAAATCCGGAAACAGGAAATAATCACTAGGGGCAAGGTCTGGACTATAGGGTGGGTGTTGGATTTCTTCGAAACCAAACTCGATCCATAACACCGTCCGCGTTCTCACTACACATCTCCAAAAGCTCTTTACAGCATGCGATTCTCACTTTTTTCTGAGGCGCTGTGAGCATTCGTGGCACCCACCTTGCACTGACCTTTGAAAGGTTAAGATGGTCATGAAGAATGGTGTGAATGGTACCAATTGAAAGCTTGGTGATCTCTGCCATCATTTTCACCTTTATTCGGGCATCCTCAAGAACAAGTTTTTCGACTTCTTTGATGCTTTCTCCCGTACAAGCAGTAGCCGGGGCGCCGGAGCGGGGGTCGTCTTCAATGCTCTCTCTGCCTCTCTTGAACTCACTTGACCACTTTTGCACAGTTGATAATGAAGGTGCGGAACCCTGGTAAACATCTCTTCATGAATAGTTTTTTGACTTTTTCCTTGCTTAGTGAGAAATTTAATTAAAGCGCGATGCTCAATTTTCACCATCATCGTCTCAGTTGCCATTATGATTTTGTTTAACTAGAGATAAAATGCGAATTAATAATCACATTTATATGAAATTTTACATGAATGCACTAAAATAATAGTATTACTTGATAAATAAGTCAATTTATATAAACAACCACAGCTTCACCCCGATACCGAGAATATGAACGAATGTTGAATGCCCCTCGTAATTGTGCCAATTTATGTTTGCGATAATGAAACACATGCCCTCGATCAAAATCAACTCTTCATTATGCATTTCAGGTGTGATTTCCATATAGGGATTTGATGTTGTGCGCCGCATTCGATGTAGAATGTCCTCTGACATGTGATCCCGATAATTTTGCCAAAGTTCAAGTGGACTTGAAGGGTTACATGTGGTTACAATTATTGCAAACAATGCTGGTTGTTGTTCACCACTTGTTCAATTGGAACATCGGTTTCTATCGGTCTTACATTTTCCTTGTCATTGTCGCCTAAATACTCCATGTTGAACTAATTGGCACGGACAAAATTCACTTCAAATATTTGAACAAAATGTTTCACAAATATTAATACTAAACGTGAATGGTGTTCGCCAAAAAACCACAAAACGCTAATTATATAGTACGAGTAGCACTTGATTTAGATTTACACAAAAGAAAAATCACTTAAATTGTATCCAACACGCACATAGCAGAGACGCTGGCTATACCAATTTTGTGCAAACATACACTCGAATGGAGTGTGAATGGTAGAAATGGAGAAACGATGTTTGTTCTCTGTTCACTCACTTGGAGCTACTTGCCGTGTATCGATTTTTGTCTCTAGTTTTGATTTTTTCGTTGGGAAGATATTTTTTTTTCTTTACATACGAACCTACTACAAAAGAATACCTTCCCAGCAAAAAAAGAATCATAAAATTCGGTGTTGCTAAACTCGAGATATAAGATGTCAAGCATATATCAAACTCATTTTTATATACATACTCGTATTAGATATCCGCTCACACCACCAATGAAGGTAAGTACCTCATCCGATTGTCAGGGTACAAGTCGAAGGGCCTAAACTATTGAGGATTTCAGGAACTCTGTGGTCTTGTCCTCTGACCTTAGCTAACCACCGTCTTACAAAAGCGCATGACAGCTGTGGTGGTTATTTGTGGATGGCACCCACGTGGAACGACATACGAACGTTTTTCCAAGTGTAAAGTGCTTCAATTTCCTCGATCCCGTTTCTTCTTCCTTCTAAGAAGCCAATGCTCGTGCTTCCTTAATTAATCACAGAACATAGTTCTCATTTGCAACGTTGCTCTTTATGCTTTCCGTTTCTTTACATGTACCAGCAGGTATTCTTCTTCCAAACACAGGTTTCGCAGTTTTTGCAAAACTGATGGCTTGTTGGCAGCTTTTGCCCTGGACCTCGGCACAAAATGCTGGAAGGTTATAATATCGAGTGAAGTTAAGGAACATTTGACTGGCAAAGACTCTTGCGGTTGCACCTTCTGGCTTGAAAGTTACTCACAGAATTTCGTTTTCTTAATGGTATTAGGGGTATCCGCATTTATACTTTGGCCACAACAGGATGGAGGTCCGAGTCAAGGTTGACTCCTCGGAACTTTCGGTCATACAGAATACTGGAGATGAGCCTTTCGTCGATCGTAATATAATGAATTTGGTTGGTGCAATATAAAACAGGAGATCATCGAGACCCGCTATGACTGTCAAGATGCAGGAACCACGTGCTTGCTACAATGACATTTTGCAACGATTCAAAGTCAATACGCCTGAATCTATTGCCGGAGGTGGTATCTTGCTGGATACATTTACGGATAATGCCACTAAAGTTGTCCTGCTTTCCTAGTTTTGCGTTAAAAGGACTACTTTAACATTATGCTTAACACATCGAGCACACATCTTCCAGAGGTGCTTTGTTCTGTAGCAAAGTGTGCTCGAGCATAGTAGGTCAATGTTGATGATGCGAAATGACACCAAGCGCTTATTCACATGCCTAAAACTCAAGACTTCCTGCATATGGCTGCTTCTAATGCCACATCTGAATCCAAATACGAGCGGCTGGCCTTCTCGCTTGCAATCAGCGTAAAATATGTCTCAGTTTTGATAATGTCAAAGTAGGCCTGGTATAGGATCACTAGGTCAAGAGGCTGGATGCAAATAACAGAGTTGATTCAATCTCTTCCGATACGCATACAATTTTAGTCTGCACTTGTGAGGGCTTTCACATGCAGTTTCTAGGATCCACCACGAGGAGGTAAACCAAGTACTTCTAAATACTGCAGTGCTTTCATAATATTTCAACCATACCAAGCTACCTATATGTGCGGCATAGTCACCGCAATATCTTTGGTGGTTAACGACAGGTCACAAATATTTAAAGTTTTCGCACTTCGGCACCGATGATTTTTCCTAAATATATATATGTCAGGAGGGTCGAGAAACGATAATGCCGCTTTAGAACAACTGATTCGTTACCCGTTTTCATCGATATGATATAATGATATCATCGGCGAAAAGAAGAGAATGTGCTGCTTCAGCAGGAAACCTTGTACGACATTGAAAAGTAGCGGACACTGTTTTGGTGTACTCTAGCCTTAGCTTCGAATTCTTCAGTAATTATCGCTGTGCATTTAAGTTTCGTTCTAACCTCATCTCACATATCACGGAACATTTGCTTGTACGTCTCTCGTAAAGTTTGTAATCTCAACGCCGTCCTAATTTCTCTTGGATGTTCCAAGGCTTTTTTCAGATTTATGAATGCGATATACAGGCCTTTCGAAACCTCTCATTTTTCCTTCATTATCAAAAAACTTGGCTTCATATGCCGACTTGCCTACCACATAGCCGCACAGCCTGCCGTTAAGTTTAATAATATTGCGTTGTGAACTGTCTAGAACACTCTCGTATATTTTTTTTGCAGCAATTTCGGCCTTCAATCGCTCCATTAATGCACAGTAATACTCGCTTTTGATGATTTATCCTTTTTCGAGGTAGTCCACGAAGAGTATGCCATGACAATCCCAGAAAACCGACGGCATAACATTTCCGACCTATCGAGCCTCCCACGGGGCACTCGTGCCGACTTCTGTCCATTGCCGGGCACTCATTCTGTTCTCTGGTGTGTAATAGTGGATCCAAGTTTCATCAACAGTTACCATTCGACGCCAAAAGTCCGCCCGATTCCGCATCAGAAAGTCCAAACACTCTTTCGAAGTGCTCTCGCATTCATGTTTTTGGTCAGGAGTGAGCATGCGCGGCACCCAGGGGCAGGATAACTTTTTCATATGCAGAGTATTGCCCAAAATATGGCGTGTGCGCTCAGTACTAATCTTTGTGGTATGTGCTAGCTCGCACACCTTCACTTTCCGGTCAGCCAACACCATTTCATGTATTTTTTTGACATTGTCCTCTGTAACCGCATCGGAGGGACTGCCGCTGCGGACTTGATCGGTAGTGGAGTTGCGGCCACCACAAAACTCTCGAAACCAATATTTGACAGTGTAATCTGAAGGAGCATTAGCCCCATAATATTTATCCAACTTTTCTTTTGTTTCCTTCGCCGTTTTGCCTCTCAAAAAATAATGTTTTATGAGCGAACGAAAATCGTTTTTGTCCATACTCAACATGATGCCAAACACGTCAACAACAATCAGCTGTCAAATCAAAACTAAAGACAGTATCGCACTGAAATTTGACATGTCTGCCTAAATATGAACGGACTTCAAGGCACCATAACCTTTTTTGCAGTAGCAGCGCATTCTGGCGATCAAGGAGGCCACTTTTTACTCCACCTAGTATGTATAGATTTATGATTCAGCGCCTGTCACGATCTTATTGAAGCACCACGATTAAATTTTTGCAGGTACCAATCGATATGAGCCTTTTTTGAGCGACTGTCAAATTACGTGGTATCCGAGTAAAACTAATGCCCATTTAATTCCACGACAAATCGCATGATGATCTTGCAATATCAGTTCGTATCGATATTTAGAATGACTTTAACGAAATTCGTCCTGGAGCGAACGAAGACCACCCCGGGATGGTGCCTCATCACAAAAAGTCGAGGCGAGTATCTGAGTTATTCCACGTCGAAAATCACAAAAAATCATTCCATTGCCTGAGACGCAAACAGCACTCTTATGACAAAACGTTCTGAGCATATACACCATCAAAAACATCAAATTCTATGGTGCTGATGTCAGATTTGACGTATCTATACCAGTACTGCCATATCTCAAAATTGACCAACGTGCATATCGTTTACAATTTCAAGTAGCGCTTTCGGTCTCTGGCGTTTTGCCACTTGGTTTCTAGTTCAGCCCGTTTACCCGTCATTGTGCCGATGTTCCAAACTACAATGATCTAAAATCAACTACATGAAACCGTATTGGTCGCCCTCGAAAATAGTCGAGCTCTGTGACATGAAAACTTCTGTAGGCTTCGGGTTCAAATCTCGGTCAAGCGTTGTGCAGGTGCCATTGTGTGTCTTCACAAAATCGCGAGTAACCTCTTTTTGTCCACAAAGTATGTACGTCAATAACTACAACTGCAGGGGTATATATATATATACTGATATATACTGATATATGGCGACGTCAGAAACAATATTTTCTATTTTTCTGTATTTAAACTGTAAATTGAACCTAGCGAACCTTAAACACTGAATCATACACCGAACTTACTTTTTGAAGAGAATTTTCACTTGCCTGAAACACCGAACCCATGGCTGTTAGCGAGAGCAACTTTCAGCCATTTGCAGCCATTCATCTGACGAGGTCCGAACTGTCCGATTGGGAAACCACCACTTGAGCTACGTGGGGATCGAGGAAAATTTATGGTAGTCCATTTGGATAGAATGTGTCATTTCAACGAAACTACAAATAACGAGGGAGCAGTGTGATATCCGTTTGAATCTGGGCAGCGTCCTCTGTTTTTGAAATGCAGAAGATTTTGATATTTAAATAATAGAAGACTGAACCATTGGAGAATGAAGAATGGAGAATGGAATCGAATTTTCTAGCAAAATTGAAATTTGTATTCAACGCTGGATTGTACAGAATATTCTCGAAAGATGTCAGTGGAGTATAAACATCAGCATCCGCCAAGATATGCAATAAGTTCTTAATACAGATTGCACAAACAACATTATTCGTTGACCAGAGAAAAATTTCGTTCGGGCACGCCGCGTCGAACTGCGAAATGCAGCCTCGATGCGTGAAGTGCGGAAAGAACCACAAGTCCGAGGAATGCGCTCTGGGTAAGGACGGAGCGTCTGAAAAAAGCCAACTCTCTTGTGCTTTATGTAGGAATACGGGACACACCGCAAATTATCGGGGTTGTCCCAAATTCCAGTACATCAAAAGAATAAATCTGGCCCGGCAGCAGAAAGTGGAAGTGAAACGTCCCCCGTGCATTTGCAAACAAACTGAACAGACCGCGCGGGTGGATCAAGTATACGCACTGCTGCCTGGCCTAACACACCTTTTGCCGTAATGGGTACGTACGTGGCGGAGCAAACCCTGAAGGTCCTTGTAGTTAATGTGAATTCACTGATTAGGCTCGAACGACGAGCCGCACTATTTAAGTTGCTTAAAGACCAAGCCCCTGATGTGCTTTTGGTTAGCGAAACTAAGCTTACCAAGAGACACAAAATGAGGCACAGGAGATACAAAATAGTACGGAGAAACCGACCCAACTCCATTCATGGAGGTGGCATTGCAATTTTCGTACAAAAAGGTATACGTTTTAAAAGAGTATACAGTCGTGTAGTACCTAGGTTCCAGGTGCTGGAAGCATGCATCGTGTACATCCCCCTCCGTAGTGGAAAACGGTTGTACATGGTGTCTGTCTATGCACCTAAGGCTACTCAATCCACTTTATACATCTCAGAGCTCGAGACGCTTTTTCGATTCCTGAGGCTGGAATTGGAAGACAACTATTTTATTATCGGCGGAGATTTCAACGCCAAACATAGTGATTGGGGAAATAATACACCAAATACTAGAGGGAACCTACTATTCAATTGGTGGGCTCAGCACAGTGTGATGTATCGACTGGTGCTAAAAGCGACGGTATCTAAGACTAATGGACGAGACAATCAAACGAACAATGGACAAAACGATACCTCGGTACCAACACACTGACGAAGGAGACCTATTCCGCAACGCAATTATTGACGCACTGCATCGACATAAAAGTGGACTGCTGTAAAGACTAAAAACCTTGTACAGATGGTTTACTGACAGACATAACCCGGAGATCATGACACTGAAGTCGTCGATTAAAAACCTCCAAACATTAATAAAGGAAAATTACAGAGCATCTGTAAGTTTGTATTGGAACAATAAAATTCGGGCTGTAAACACCAGCAACCCGAATATGTTCCCGCAAATAAATAAAATATTTCGGAGAAATAATAAGAACGACCGTCCATGTCTTAAAATCGCCCGAACGACGAACAACGAACAAATACTGGTAGCAGCAGGCATAGATCCAAATGAGGCTGTTGATGATGACAACTTCTTTGTGATCGAGGATCCGCAGGAGCAGGTAGAGGCTATAGGAGCGACTTTCCAGGAAGTGTACAAGGCGAGTGTTCTCATTAGCCCGAACCACGATCTGGAGAATCGAGTCCTTGTACACAATTTCTACCTTCGAAATGAAATTGTGAATTGGCGATTCGAGAGCTCGGGTTTCACCCAGTTCAGTGACGAGAATATGGCAAATAATGTCATCACCAACGATAGGGTACTACCCCCGTTCATTTCGAAGGAAGAGCTCCAAACGATCTTCGAATCACTTAGAAGTAAGAAATCAGTAGGAACCGATGAAATACCGAACATTGTGCTTCGACATCTCCCTCTAGAAGCGGTGAACATTTATAACACCCTGTTTAATAATGCAATGAATAATGCACATTATCCAGTGCATTGGAAAACTGCGGTGGTACATCCCACCCCCAAAAGGGATAAAGACACTTCCAATCCGGCGAATCTCCGCTCGATTAGTCTTCTTCCTAACATCAGTAAGGTTTTCGAGAAGCAGATCAATAGAGTCCTGACTAAGTGGGTTGAGGACAAACATATAGTTCCGGATAATCAATTCGGTTTCAAGGCGGGGCATGATATCATTCATGCTGCGTCTAAACTGGTTTCTGATATCCAATGGAACAAAGGCAAGAAACAGTGCACTGGTGCCTGCCTGATTGACTTGGAGAAGGCCTTCGATATCGTATGGTTAGAGGGACTCTTTTTCAAGCTGGACAGGTTGGGCATTAGTAAACCACTGCTGTATATTCTTTTTGATATGCTCTCCAGTAGACAGTTCATAGTAAAGAATGGCGATGTGACTTCTGCTGGAACATTTAACATTAAAAACGGTCTGCAACAAGGTGCGGTAAATTCGCCGATCCTATTCAACATTTACACAAGTGATCTGATAGGTTCACTTCACCATGCCATAGCGTACGCAGACGACTTAATCGCGTACAGATCGGGTCCAAAGATTGAGGTCATTAATATGCTTTTGCAACGTGACTTCGACAAAATTAAGCGATATTGCGATGACTGGAAGTTGAAAATCAACTTTCTCTATCATGGAGCAGCACGGGCAGCCACTTGCTTATCGAAATATCTGTATTTTAACAAACATATAGATGTTGCTCTGGCCAGAGCCAAAGGTGCTTTTGCCCTTACAAAGAGACTGTTTTATAACAGCCAAAAGCCCTTATCAGGCCCATGCTTGTATTTGGATGTCTCGTGTAGTTCAACGTGAGAGCAAGTTTATTGGAAAAGATTCGGGTGTTTGAGAGGGTCTGTCTTAGGACTTGTTTTGGTTATACAGAACACCAGAGTCTCAGTACATAAAATTCTATCCCAATGAGGTCTTGTACAATAGGGCGAACCTAATAAGAGTGGACAATTTCGTTATTAAGTTGACTCGAGGGCACATTGCAAGAGCAATGACCTCATCGAACAACCTGATCTCCGGGGCTTTCTACCCCAATTATATGTATCACAAGAGAGTTCGCTTTGATGGCTTTATTCCTCCAGAAGCGTTCCTCTATTTAGATAGCAAAGGTCTGATCCAGGACAGATTGGCGGTGCCGCTAATCATCCACGTCGCTCGAACAGCTGCGGACAGGCGACTCAACTACGACAGGGACGTCGCACACAGCAGTGCGGAGCGTCTCCGGTTCAGAAGGGCGGTAGGGAGTCGCGACAATGAGGGATGTTGCTCGGCAGCACCAACAATTTTGGTGGCTGGTTGAAGGAGGGGAAATTTCGTCGTCCAATTCCTCCAGTACTAGGTAGCTCCATAGGAAGCAAAGTCGGTCGTCTGACTATTTCACTAGCCTTGGCCGGCTTACATAGTTTTAGGTAGGATTAAGTTAATTTTAAGAAAAAAAGATATATAAAAACCAAAAAAAACTAATAAAAATATTTATTTTTATGTATATACATATTATGTATATATATATTTATGTATGGCTATGTTTGTGTTAGATGTAAGTAGGTTAAGTAGATTAAGATTTATTTTTAGGCAGTCTGTAAGTTTTTAGTTATATAATAAAATTAATAAAATTAAAATCAAAATAGGCCATATACTAAGTTTTTTCTATTTAAAAATGTTTTTTTAGTTTAAGCTGTATTGTCCTAACTATAAGAATAAGAACAAACCCTGTCAAAACGTCGAAAGACATAGTTTAAGTATTAGGTTTAACTTAGAGTGCCCGCATGGGGCCAGTAAGTTAGAATAAGATAATTTTAAGTTAATTAAGCTAATTTTTAAGCGTTTTTTTTTGTATCGCTTGTAAGTGTTAAGTAATTCAACATAATAAAAATGCATATAAACTTAACTGAACTGCAAATGTCATATAGCATGCACTCGGCGCCGGGGGTGATTCACGTAACAGAAGTCCACTTGCGTCATTGTTCTACACACTAAGCCAGTGGTGAACCTACAATTATTGTAGCATGGTAAGCAAATAGAACTATGGATGAATGTGTAATTATTTGTAAACATTTGGAGTCGACGATTAATCAGTTACTGAAAATAAAATTTATTCTTAGCCTAAGTCTGGTCTTTGTTGGTTCGTCAGACAAACCGCTGTAGGCGCTATATGCTCATCGATCTGTTTCCAGGTTGCTATTAAAAACCATGTACCCCGTCTCCAGTGGCTATATGTGTGGTGTATTTTTGGTTGGTTGAACCTCTATGCCGGTTCAAGTCTTGTACTTCTTTTTGGAGAATTTGAGCGTTTGCTGCTGATGAGAGCAGGGTCATATCATCTAAGCTATGAAGGTGGTCACGTCACGAACTTTTGCAAAGTAATCAGATTTGGTAGATGTTTGGAAAAAAAACCGGCTGATCACGCGGCAGATTCTGTGTCTTAATAAGTTGCTGCCATGTAATTTTCGTTCCAAAAGTCGAGAAGGCGATCATCGTTGTCAATCCTACTTTCAAGGCCGTGATCTCCCACAACGTGTTTATGGACAGTTTGACAGCCCTCCATTGAAAATGCACATCCGCATCCGCTTATGGACAACACTCTGTTCGTTTCAGCAACTGTTCTATGGTAATATCTATTTGCTCAAACACTTTAACGCGAGTTAGTCCAACTTAAGATAAAATGTTTTGCCTTAATCTCAAGTTTTTAAGGACTAATGTCAAGAAAATTGCTTCCTTTTCTAATTGTGTACAGAAAATGTTTAATTTGTTTAGGACACAATTCCGTTTTATACCACTTCAAGGTCTTTATTTTTACCAAACACAACACAACCAGAAGCTACCCTCAAATAAATTAAGATTAACTCATCAAAGGACATAAAAAAAACTCTCTGTCTGTCGTTCGATTTCAAATCCATTTTAATTGAACTGAAATTAGTGTTCGTGGCTCCTCCATCGCAGCTACAGCACTAAATCTTAATTTGACGATTTTTCACCCCGAATTTCACTGCTACTAGTCCTGCAATATCTTTTGTGGCCAAAGAATAGATTCATCAAAAACATTACTCTCCATCTTCGTTTTCGGCTCCAACTTCAGGTCCAGCACTCATTCCCTTCTGTTTTCATTCATCAAGACCGAAATCCTTGCCTAAGAAGTGGATCTTTCACCCCGTCGTCGTCGTCGTCGACACAATCACCCACACCAAGTGAATCTCAAACGCTATGCAGACTGCGATTACGTCTACGACTACAACTAAGAATCTAGGACTAACGAGATTTATGATGTGAAACAGCATTTGCTACTAAAGTGCGGAACCAAAAGAACCATTTATATTGCGCTGCTGCACTTTCTTACCAATTTATCCGCAGCATGAACTTCCCATACCCCAATACCAATTCTGTATTTGCCCACTTTGTCCTGTTCCCAGAATTCAGTTCCAGTAGATCCATTGAAACTGGATGCGCACAATGGCTGAGAACAAAAAAAAAAAAACGTAAGCAGCTCTTAGGAGTAAAAAGGAAACGAAAAAAAAATCCTAGTCCACAGCAACTCAACCTGCCACGGAATTAAAGAGCGATGACGGCCGAGTCGGTGGAAAGCGGGTGCTCCACTCGCCAGTGGAAGGCTAAGAGCTGCAAAAAATATGGGACTACCATATTTCAGGGATCTAATTTACCATGCGACTGTGGTTGGCATGTGCAGAAGGACGTGTGTGTGATTCGTGTGAATTTCGAGATTTTTATATAAATATCTACTCGCACTCAGTGAGGACGACACTATAGGTATACTATATGTAGAACGGACATATAAGTACATATGCCATGGACGATGATTGCCATATGGACCGCGGGTCGAAGCTGGTAAGCGTTGACCATTCAGCACAAGACAGAGACACGTTTTTCATTTATTCAAAAATAAATGTGTGAAACGTGGGACAAAAACGCGAATTGCAGCATCATAGACTCCGACAAACCGGCTTCTGCACTGTCTGTCTGGCTGGCTGTGTTCGGTGACCGCTTTTAATTGGAGGATTAGGAATTCAAAGTAGAGTAGGGCTTTTCAAATAAGTTTCTGTGGTCTAGTGATTATTTGACTGGTCAGCTAGGGCTGCGATGCTTCACTTAGGATTACCCAAGTCGGAGGTATGAGGGATTCATTCTAAATTAACGTTGGTGTGACTGTGATTTTACTGTGGAATAGTAGGTAAACGGTAAGAATCAAATTCGACGTAATTTTTTTTTTTGTACGAGAACATGGAGGTGGTAATATGAATAAGCTTTTAGTTGTTCTATCTTCTGCTTTTTTTATTTAATTAAAATGAAATGGACTTTGTTTTGTTAACCCATTTGCACGTCACCGGAGTGACGAAACCTTTATGATAAAAGTGGTTAAGAAAATTCTGCCAGTTCTAGTGGAATCTCATGGTCGTCTTGTCTATTCTTAAGCACTTAAGATACAAAAAGGTTTCGCCCTGTCATATATGTGACAGAAACAGCAGGCTTCGAGTATCTTATGTTGGACTGAGGGAATGTTTGTTCTTGCTTCTTACGCTCCATAACGGGGTTTTGCCTAGGGTAGGCTTATATAGCCTGAGAAAAGTACGTGAGCGTGGTCTACAGCCACTCAAGATGTCATCGCAAATATTAAGTCCCACGGGACAAAAAAAAAAAAACAAAAAAGTCTACATATGTACATATAAGGATGCGGACTAGTGATTCGGGACATAATCTTTATCGCAGAAAAGGACCACCCTCAAAGTACATTTTTACTGCAACCTCCTAAAGCCCAAATAGGAAAGAAGAACATCTTTGGTAGAAAAGTTAAAAGACGGTCGGTCATCGAGTGCAGAGCTAGGCGTGCTAAAGAAAACCTCGCGTAGCCGAGAGAGACCGCTTATAGCAGCAGTGATGTATTTTCGTGAATGCTTGTTCTGCCAATAAATAACCAACACAAATGACAGGCTTCGTTGTAGAAACGGATGGCGATGCCTTGAAGCATTGTATGTGTCAGACAATCTATGTCTTGAGAGGATTGACAGAAGGCCCATTTCTAATGCATAAATCACCAGACACTCACTCCTTCTTGTCGCCTTCAGTTCTGTCCACCATGAAGCGTATTCATGTTGCATCTTGGACAGAGACAGTTTTGCTCACTTTAACCGCAACCATTCTGTTCTGTTTTTAATAGGAATGAAGCCAGACTAATATGTCTCAAACTCTTGGCGAGCGCGTAGTCATCTTTTCCGATTTTCAGTATGAAGGCTACTCTCACTGCTCACCAGGGTTTCGATGTGTATGCCAGTCTCAGGATAGCAGTGAAGATTTTGTTAAGAGTTACCAGCAGCTGGTCTATGCCTTTTTATAGCATAACTGGATATATGCCATCCGTACCAGGCGACACACTATGAAGCAATCAATGGAGGTCGACAGTGGATACCAGATACAGTGTATTGTGTTACTGAGGTCACTAGCAGTTTCGTTAATAGGAGCTGGTTGTGAGATAGTTTTGGTTAGGTTACCTTGGAAATGAGTCCTGAGAGTAAAACAGACAGTCTCTACTTTCGACTCAGCGTAAGTGCCACCAGCTTTTCTCAGTGATCCTAGTCTGGCTGATTTCCTCCTTTCGAGAACTTTGAGGAGCTTGCTCGTTTCACTGAGTGTTTCGATTCCTAATCCGAATTAGTTTCCCATATTATTTTTGCTTTGATCAGTCTTCTTCCAAATTAGTCTTAAGTGACTTGTTTTTACTAGTTTTCTGGTTTCGTTACGTAGTCTCTGAATATCTAAGTTCGTGATCTTTCCAGTTGCTCGTCATATGGTATAGTGTTTTTTTTTTTTTTTTTTTTTTTTTTTAATACATTGTTTCTTGCCTCAATTTTACAAGACGATGTAACAGCCCATGATTAAGGAAACGTTTATTGATGCGGTTCATGGTCCGGCAGAATCATTGGGCCGTATTTTTTCAAAGATGATTTCGAGAACAACGTTACCGTGAATGGCGTCCGCTATCGTTCAATGATATAACATAACACCCAGCACGCGAATTGATGGACCAATAGAGAAATGATTTCGGTGAGCAATCTCTCGCTTTGGACCTATGAATTGTCCGGCTAGATCGTGCGATTTGACGTCTTTAAACTATTTTTTATGGGGATACGTCAAATAACTCATCTATGCCAATATACCGGAGTCGATTGCAGCCTTGGAAGACAGCTTTACACGTATTATTGGCGAGATAACAATCAATATGCTCGAAGAAGTGAATCAAAATTGGACACTCCGTATGGACCAATGAAAACGTAGCCGTGGTCAACATTTATGTGAAATACAACTCGATCAAAAAGTTCCCGAAATTTATTTAGAAAATACAAGTTTATTCATCTAAATCTATATTGTCCCCTTCAAAGTAATCCCCATCGACTGCAACACACGCATGCCAGCGCTTGATTCAATCCTCGAAACACTTTTAATATATTCGGTTTTCGGTATGTACTCGTACATCAGTGCTTCCTGTGATTTTTCCATTACTTCCTCTCGGCTGCTGAAACGCGTTCCCCGTAGTGGTTTTTTAACTCAATTGAACAGAAAGAAGTCACAGGGGGCCAAATCAGGTTAATCCGGTGGCTGTTGGATGGTATTTGTTACATTTTTCGTCAAAAAATTACGAATAATGATGGCACTGTGCGAAGGTGCGATATCATGGTGCAAAATCCACGAATTTTCTGCCCACAATTTTCTCTTTCGGCGAATTGCTTCACGCAAACGTCTCCTAACGCCCAAATAATACTCTTTGTTTACTGTCTGGCCTTCTGGCAAAAATTCATGGTGCACTACACCGTTGTAATCCAGGAAAACCGTGAGCATTGCCTTCTTTTTTGACTGAAAACGACGTGGTTTTTTTGGTCTCACCTCATTTGGTGAACGCCATTCACTTGCCTGATGTCTGGATTGCATGTCGTACTCATAAACCCACGTCTCGTCGCCAGTAATGATCCTTTTGATAAATGTGGGATCGGATTCAGCCTCGCAAATCATCTCTTTTTGCAACATCAACACGGTCTCTTTTTTGCATGAAATTGAAGTCTTTTGGCACCAACTTTGCTGCTACACGACGGAGACCCAAATCATTAACCAAAATGTCTTGGACGGATCCATAAGCAATGTTCAAGCCCTCCGTTGTCTCTCTGATGGTCTCTTACTCCATCAATGTTTTCGTCTGTTTTCGATGTCGATGGTCTGCCACTGCGTTCATCATCTTCGATTGACTTACGACCACTTTTGAACCGCTCGTGCCAATGGTAAACGACCGTTTTCTTTAGAGAATCGTTGAGGAAACACTTTTCCAACATTTCCAACGTTCGCGCACCATTAAATCCGTTTTTTACGCAAAATTTAATACAAGTTCGTTGTTGCAAATTTAAATCCATTTCTAAAATTGTAAAGAATCTCCAACACACACAAATCTAGAAGTACTCTTGGCTACGTAACTTTTGCAAATGGCAAGCTATGATGCTAAGATTTAGAGGGAATGTCAACAATATTTACCAACTTAGCAAAAAAAAAACAGAACTCAAATCGGAACAATGGGAGCGCCACACGGTGTAAAGTAAATGGCAAACATTGGTTTATCAACTCAAATAAAAATGTGTACACTTTTGCAATTATCTTGTGTCCGTTTTTGATAATTAAACACCAACCCTTAAAAAATCACCGTACTGCTTATTTCGTACTGCTTATTTCGGGCTTTAATACTGCCAGCAACTTCAGTCGTAAACCAAGGACAGTTTTCATTCCGAATTCGAATCGTTTTAGTCGGTACATATTGGTTATAAAGTTGTGAAGAAGTTGGTTGAGGTTCACTTCCCTTTGTGTGCGCTACCTGAGAAGAGGTTGCGTTGTTCTTCTGGGTTGGAGTCGATTCATTCCATTCATAGCCACCTAAGTCGGGTTATCCTAGTTTTAGGGGCGAGGTCGGCATCGCTGTACATCCCGTAAAGATCACTGCCTCCTCCATTCTGCATTAATGCAAACGGGACCGAAAATAACCCGAAGAACTTTTTTCTCGAAATTCCCGAGAGCATTTTCATCTCCTTTCTTCAGTGTACAGACTTCTGCACCATAACGGAAGATTGGGGTGATCAGAGCCTTATGTACGAATATGTAAGTTATTTTTGGTTACTTGAGAAAGGGCTTTACTATTAAATTGCCTCCTAAGCCCAAAGGAGCAGCAATTAGCACAGAGTGAACTGAACAGGCTTTCGAAAAACTGTGCCTCTGGAGTTGATTGGTGCGTGCGCATAATTATTCCAAAAACGATGTTTAAAAAAAAAACACATGTTGGCGCAGTTCAGTGGATCTCCGTTTTGTACCTAAGTTGCAGTTTTCTTCTATTTTACATTCGTAAAATGATGTTTTTTTATACTATTCGGGCAACACACCAAATGAAATATCAGCAAAAATCCCCAAAACTTTTAATTCCTATCTATGTTCTTGGCCTGTAAGACGTAAGGACTTATGAATTAGCCTTATCTCGCATCTAGATTTTAGTGTTATCTAAAAACAAATGCATGCTTTCGGTTTCAGTTGTTATCTTTGTAGATAGCAGTATCTACAATTATAATAACAGCAGAACTGTGTCTATCTTTTCTTGAGATAAAAAAAAAAACATTGTCTAGACTTAAAGTTTAGTAAAAACTAAAAATGAATTGATTGTCTACAACTATGAGTTTGAAAATTCAATGTTTTAAACAAAAAAGCCTATCGGCCTTAGTCTAAAAATAAATATTTTACAACACTTTGTGAATATAAGCTGATAGCCATAGCACCAGTCTCTATGGAATAAGTTCCGGGTCAACGAAACCTTTACCACGTGAGTCGAGGCATAAATTGATAAAATTCTTCGCTGTCTCTAACAGTTTTGTACTCTCACATTTTGGAGGGAACTTATTTTTCATCAATGAATAAATATTATTCGAGAAATTATTCAAATTGATAAGTGTACTCGGAAAATATTTACAGCGTGCGATTTACTAATAATAGACGTAAGCAGTTCATTGGAAAAAAAAGCGCAATTGTTGACTTAAAAGTTGTTGTTCTATTTGAATTGATTGATAAGAAAGTTGAAAAGATTACTGCTACTCGTACTCGTATGTAGGTAGGCGCTGAGTTCTGTTTGTTTTGAGATCCGAGTGATGGTAGTCTGTGATTTTGACAGTTCACTGAACTGTCAAGAGAATACCAAATTTCAATGCTGAGTGGTGATTGTTTCTTTGGCTGTACGAGTAAGTGGGAAATATACTATGAACAGGAATTCCTTTCTTTTATTCGGTTTACGGCATTCAAACGGAGTGATATATATAGATACAATTCCATTTTCATATCTCTTTTAGAAATTTCACATCATTTCGTCTATGAATTTAGGATTAATCTACTTCGCTTTTTCAGTTTCTTCTTCACGCCTTCGTAACAAACTAAGTGTTATCTTGGCCTCTGTGAGATAGATTTGTTTCCAACTCGCGTTTGCTTGTATATTTATAAATATTTACACTATTCTGTTTGGGATAGATATGAAACGGATTGTAAATTAATCTGAGTCATCAATTGATGTGTTTCATAATAAAGCCTGTTCACATTGGCTCGGGCAGGAAGATTGTCCGAAAGAGAGGACAATTAAAGTGGGAAGAAGAAGGGTTACTTCCACCGAAAATCTATTTCTAACACCGCGTCTCCACGAGACATCGCTGGTGTTAAAACAATTTTCATGAAATCAAAATGTCCAATGGAGACGGAAATAAATGTCTGGTTATTATTCAAGACATCTCTGTAGACATCAACCCTGAAATTTTTTTGACAGCGCTTGTCAGTTTTACTTCGGAATGTGAAAAACAAAAAAAAAAAAAGTGTGGTGAACTTCATATACCACAATGTCATCTGTTGGTATAAAAGAACAATAAATCTACATCTGCGCAGCCTTTTTTCTACTATAAAGTTCAAGCAGTTCACACCCACTCAACCAACTTACTCTAATGGAATGAAATGTCAAGTAATAATTTACCCACCTAATTTAAAAATGCATGTTTGTGTCTCGTAGAGACAAGGTGTGATGTGGATTTTCGGGTGAAGTGTGAAGAATAAGAATGTATGTTTCAAGCCAACTGCTCAAATTTAAAAATTAAAAATGATCCGATTAAATTGTTCCACTTGTCAAAAAGTCTTTCAACCGCATGACAATGTGAACACGACGTTCATGGTGAGGACTTTCATCCCGTCGCCAATGTAAACAGGCACTATCTCGTGAGACGGCGGCACGTGCGCTCCTGCTCCTGTTTTCTCTCATTGTTGGATTTAGTTTGTTTTGTGTATGTCCTGTTTTGTTGTGTGATGCATCGAACCAATTGAGTATATATAGTAAGTCAGTTAGTCAATTTAACTTGATTTGAATGTACCCGTTTATAAAGTTGAGTTGAAAGGCAATCTATTGTTTTAATACATACCGAGTCAAACCGAGCTGTAAACTGATTCAACATCTATTTTGAATTCGTAGGTATTGGGTTTCGTTTTAGTTTCTTATGTGACGGTGGCATGTGATGGATTTTCATAATTTTTGGTTTCGTTTTTTTTTTACACTTTTTGCGTAAGTTTATTTTACGAAGCATATAATGTCGGTTCCAAGGAAGAAGTCACTAATGTGGGAAGTTTTTAATAAACCGGAAGAAGTTTAAGTTGTTTTGCAAAAAATGTTCTTCATTGCATAAGTACTCGGGAAATGCGAGTACATTGATGCTGCATATTAAAAAAAAACACCCAGGTGAATTGTTAAACATTGTCGACGATACTGACAGTACGTATGCTCAGACTGATGCTCTGAATCCACAACCATCTAGTACCGAAGAACCTCCTAGTAAGAGACTCAGACAAACGCGATTATCAGTGCCATCAAAAATTTGCCAAAAAATCGGAGATAATGCTTTGCTTGATTTAATAGTGGTTGACTTTCAGCCATTGCAAATAGTTTAGAATGAAGGGTTTCAAAAATATTCAAAAGCACTGAACCCTGACTACAATATTCCTTCAAGAAAAAAAATAGCAGAAATGCTAGAAGAGGGATATAATATAATATTGAATCAAGATTCTTAAGGCAGAAATTACAGGACATCGATTTTATAGCCTTGGCATCAGACATTTGGATGTCTAATATTTCATCAGCATAACGGCTCACTACATAGAAGGGGCAAGTAAAAATCCTGCGTTATTTCTACTTCCGAGTTACAAGAAAACCATACCGCTGAAAATATAGCTAACAATTATTGGAAGAATGGCAAATAGGAGCAAAAGTTGAAAGTATTGTCATAGAAAACACCGCATCAATGAAAAAAGCAGTCAATGAAATTTTAAACAAGCGCAATCATTTCTGTGTTGCGCATACATAAAATCTTGCCGTTAAAGATTGCATTGAAAAACCGAATTTAGCGGACTATCCCTAGGATTAACGGTTATCAGTGCCATATCTTTTAAACAAATGTAGAGGCATAGTATCACATTTTAAACACAGTGCCAAATCTTCGTATGCATTGTTCGACATGCAGATAAAAATGAAAATAGATACATTAAAATTAAAACAAGATGTTCGGACTCGATGGAACTGTACTTTTTACATGCTTGAGCGTCTATTGAAAGTAAAAGTGCCTCTTTCCGCTACGTTGTCACTTTTGGAAGCATCTCCACCTAATCTGGATTTTAACGAATGGTTATAGTGACGCTATTGCAACCTTCGAAAAAAATAACCGTAATTTTGCCAGGAGATTCATACCCCTCATTATCGTGTATCATGGCACTAGTTGTAGGACTACAAAAGACAGTGGCCAATAAAAATCTAGGTACTAAGTCGACCAAAATTTTCCAAAGAAATCTACTACTGCAATAGAGAAACGCCTTGGTGTTTATAAATGTAACAGAACAGCATCTAAGTCGACATTTTTGGATCTACGATTCCAAAAAAAAAGGTTTTGGTATTGAATCTCATGCCGCCAATGCGCAAATGTGGATCGTAAAGAAGTTAAAGATAACCTGATCAGTAATTCACTTCAACTTCAAGTATTCAATTTCAATCTACAAACGCAAATGCAGGTATTTTAGTTTTTAGTTATCGTTTTTAAATTAGCATTTCTGATTTTTTTATTTTAAAATATAAAATGCTTTTAAGGTCACTCCACTATTACTGAAGCAACCGCTGAAACTAACCATGAAGATGATGAAATCTAGGGTGTTTTAGACAAAAAAAATATCGGAAATACAAACTACCATGACGCCCTTTTCCTCGGCAGCAAGTATGGTGAAGCAATATATCGATTTACCGTACTTAAATTGGTAGAAAAATCCGCTTGATTTTTGGGAAGAAAGGAAAAGTTTGTTCCCATTATTGTAAATATAAGCTGGCAGATAAATATTTATGTATACGCTACATCGGTATATTTATGTATATGCTACATCGGTTCCATCGAAAAGGTTGTTATCCAAGGCTGGTTTATTGTGTAATGAACGAAGAAATTTTTTTTTATTTTGATTAAAATATTTGCCTTTGTTTTTATTTTTTTAAAACACAGGAAGAAAATAAAATAATTCAAATAATTTTATTACAAACCGAGTTAATGAACTCACCGACACAGCAACATCACACAACGAATATGTTGATTAAAATTTTTGCACTAAACTTGTTATTGCCTGTCTACTAGGGCGAGAACTACGACCGAAAATTGGAGTTAACGCTCTTAAAGCTGCAGTCACCGACTCCGAACTTCGGTAGAAAATTTTTATAATTTGCAGACGTTGCTCGTTCGTGTACTTTACCATGATGAAAATGTTGAGTTTACTGAATAAATTGACAGTGACAGTTTGATGATTAGTGAAAGAGTGCATTCACAAATTAAATTCAAAGTTGTCAAGTCCCTATTGGAAAACCCTTTATAAAGAGTGAAAATCGATTGCAAAACGTATGGCCTCATCCTAGTGATCGCCAGTGTATAATATACAACTCAATGCGATTGAAGCTAACAACACGTTCTCTTCTACGTTCTACATCGAACATGTCTGCCTTAGTTTGTTGGAACCAATTTTATTCGTTGTAAATAACTTGCATTTGGCGCAGATTCGAAATTTTTCTCCATATGAAGTTTAATTTGTTACTGTTTCCAGAGATTTCAGCTGGAAAAACTATGGCATTATGGCGCAGAAACTGTGACGTACGGAGGGGCATGATACAACTGCTCCAGAAGCACATACAACAAAAAAGCCATGGAAATTAAGTTATAGGTTCGATGAAAGAGGGTATTTTTTTGAATGAACTGCAACTGCATTACTATGTTATGCTGTTGAAGTTGCGTACAGGGTACAGGCACAGGCACTGGAAAAGGCTGTAAACTGATGTTAGATATCAGTGTGCATTTGGTGTGTGTATTATTGTTATGAGGTTGTAAACTATGATGTGTTGCGGCGTTGCGATTAGGTTAGTGGGAAAAATATTTTCTGTTAATTTTGAAATGTATTTAAAAACGATGTTTGCAAAGCACTATTTAACGAATCTAACATACATAATCTATCGCCCGGTGCGACTGCTCCACTTGCTCCAATGCAAGGTCCGTTCCTGAGTATCGAATACATGCTGATTGAAGTTGCTGACATAAAGTTAGTTCTTCACCGTTATTGTTCCTTCGACCTAATTTCTTGGAGCTTCATCCAAGCCATCTTGACTTATTCATAGTATCTGATCGCTTTAACTTCAGCTTCAGAACGAGTTTTCTCTTGAACCCATGTCTGATCACGATTTGCTGTTCTGTACATATAATATTCATTTATCGCGTTCGTCTACATGTACAACTTTCCAAATATGCTGCAGTAAATAATATTTTCGGCAACTGGCTACGGGCTCGGCAAGTATTATACCGTCTGGACCAGCAGACTTGTATGGCTTGAAGCTACGCAGCGCCCAAAGCAGCTTGTCTCTTGTAATCAGACCATGAATTTTGGTCCTGTTGCAGTAGTCCTGTTTTGGTTGTTACTGGCCACGAATGTGGAGCAACCTGGAAAGTGGGTCTCCAGTAACAGGTTGAGTGATTCATCTCTTGAGGTTGTCCAAGAGCCATCGGTTTTCTTCAAACATCTAGGCATCATAGGATTTGTAGAGAGGATTTTTTTTAGCCGCGATGTCTCAGAGGTTTCTGTAATTTTGTCACGAATGATCTCCAGGATTGGAGCTTTGCCTTCCTCAGTTCTTTTTTTATATATTTTGAGGGATTCTTTGTATGAGTCGCAGTCAGTCACTTTTCTTGTGCTTTTTACTAAGTTGAAAAGGTTTCTGCAAACATTTATAAGCGGTCCCAGTGCTGACGTCCACCAGTGTTTCTTTTTCTTGCTTCTAGGTTGAATAAGAAGGCAGGAAGCAGCCATAGCCTGATTGAGAGCCAGGGTGAATTCCCTGACTTTCATGTCAAGCTTTTTGGTATCACTAGGGGGACTTGAGAGTTCTGAGGATAGTTTTTCTGACAATATTCCTCTGTATTTTGGCCAATCAGTTTTCCGATAATTCCGGAATGCTGGTTGGCTGGGAGCATCACTCAGCTTCCAGCTTCCAGTACCACCCTTTATAGGTTATCACCAGGGAGAGGGCACACATAATCGTGGTCAAGATATGCCGATGCCAGCCAGTAGGAGCTGGCAGTCTGAAAACGGCTATGGCCGGGTCCCTGAGATTTAGATGTAAAAATGCATTAAAGCTACGTTTCACTAATATACAACTTCTAATCTTACCTTTGTCTCTTGTATAGAGCGCAGCGTATATAGATGTCCCAAGTCCACGAATCTGGATTAGGATGATGTCTTCTGAGTGTCCATACAAACGCTTCTGTGGAAAACCGTAGTTGTTGTCTTCATCGCGGGTCAATTTCCAGACAATGAGGGTTTTATCGCGAAAAGCGGAGATGGTAGTGTCGGGATCCTTTGGATTGGTGGCGATTTGGGTAACCTAGCCATTGTGGCATAAAACGGTTGGAATTTTGTCAAACAGATTTAGAATATTAATTACAATATCATATTCACCTAATGGGACATAAAGTGGTTAAAATATTTCAAGCTTGTTGTGATTGAATTATGTGGATGGAGATAGCCCAGAGACAACCATTTCTAACTATAATTTGTAATTTAATTTTGGTGGGGGCTGAGACCCCCATTGATCTGACTTAATACAAGTTTGATCTAACTTAAAAACTAACAGAAAGACTTAAGAGCTAGGAACCAAGGGAATAATAGAGGAGATCTTGTTTAAACCGAGGAGTGCTCAGGTTGAAATCAAAAACGGAGAGCTTTGAGTTGACCTTTCGAAGCATACGGCCATAAGAGGTGGACAACGTAGATTACGTAGGTTGGTATTAAAGGAAATAGAATTCAAAAGAGATGTGGATCGATGAATGAAAAGAATGTCAGCAATATTCCTACGTTCTTCTAACGAATTCATATTAAGAAGTCTGAGACGGTCCTGATAGGATTAAATGGTCGTTCCAGGGCAGACCACGGACAGCAAATCGGAGGAATCGAGGTTGAATACCTTAGATTCGGGAAACACATTAATAAAAGAGGCTCAAAGCCGGGAGAAGACAACTCGAAGAGGTTCAATTGGTGGGATATCTTATCAAACGTTTTAGTGAAATTAGTTGCGATAACATCGATTTCTTTGCCATCTTCTAAAGCTGCGAGAGCAAGAGACACGAATTCAACTAGGATTGTTATAGTTGTCGTGGCGACATAAAATGTTTGCATTTGTATTTTAAGACTTCGTATAAAATGCTTTCAAAGATTTTGGGTATATGAGAGAGTTTAGCAATGGGACGATAATTGGTAACTTCATGCTTAGATCACTTTTTGTGTATCGGGATTATAAAAGAGGTCTTCCAAGCCTGCGGAAATTCTCCCTATGTAAGGGATAGACGAAATAGGTAGGAAAAGGGTAGAGACAGGTTGGAAGAGCATTTTTTAAGAAAAACGGCGGAAAGACCATCTGGGCCAGATAGAAATTTATCTTTAAGATTTAGTAGCAGGATCCAAATTTTTAGTGAGAAAGCTACCAACGGAGGAATTTGGTAGGGCATTGAAGTAACAGGGATCTGGTGCGAAGGAGTTGTTGGCATATGGTTGTTTGAAAAATGTAGCAAAAAAGTTGGCGATGGTAGGAGGATCACTTGAAGATTTAGTTTCGAAAGCTAGGGAGAATGCATAACCATCGGTCTTACCTTTGCAATTGACAAATTGAAAAAAAAGACTTGGGGTCATTTATAAGATTGGTTTGCGCTCTATTCAGGTAGCGTTGATAGAGAGAGTGGTCTGATGATAACAACAAAAGCGTAAATACGAAAAGACATTCCAATAAAGCTGTTAATGTACGAAGCAAATTTCCTGATTATTTTACCAAGGAAGGCAAGATATTTAACAAAAATTGCATTTCTTTTGTGGATTTAATTTAATAAAACGTACTAAAAACTAAAACAAAAATAAATTAATAAATTCTATGTTATTCAGTTATCAGTTCAGTTATCATCCAAATATAATTTTAATCAACGTAGCATTTGTTTAGACAACCGATTGGCATTTAGAAACGTAAAAAAAAATTTTCCAAATTTTAAAAAATGCGAAAATCCAGATGGACGTAACATGTCACCTCTCCACTTACCCCTCGCCAGTAAACGACAAAAAAAGTCAGTCCATCAGTCCTGTGTGAACAGCCTTTTTAGTAAGTGGGTTAAGTCCCACACTATCGCGAAGATCGCATGCGAAGTCTTTCAAAGATTTTGACCCATCTACACACAAAAAAAAGAAAAAACTTTTAAATTCCTTAGCCTGATGATTTTCACCACACCGCAGACATGGTTGTCTTGTTACACTTGTATCTTGAGACACACGACACTTATCCCAACATCCATTTAGTTTCTCCATTTCAAGAATTTTCGAATTGGCAACTCTGTCAACTTCTATAATTGCATTATAGCGATTTGTTTTCGTTTGGAGATATATTTTGACACATTTAACAGGTTGTTTTGACATTTGACAGCTCGTAGTAGATCTAATTCGGAAATGTTCTCACGCATTCCTAAAATAATTATTCGTGGTTCATGTATTTTTATTTCGCAAACATTCCTGTCTGTTTTAAATTCTTTTTCTATTGCCTTAACAGAATTCTCATCGCATTTGATGAGGATACCGCCATTGTTTACATTCCTTACTTCATCTATTTTTAGAGACATATTTGTTGGGTGTATGACTCTTCTAATATCCTCTCTTGTTTTTAGATTATTTTGGATTTCTTTTGGCTTTGATGCTACAATTTCATTTCTTTCTTTTACTGTCTGCGCGTAGGCTTTGGCTTTTGTTTTTGTGGCTGCATAACATTTGTATGTCCATTTCGGTGTCCTTCGTTATATATATATTTGTTTTTGATTTCAGAACTTATTTTTTCAGATTCATTGATCCGGTTGTTTAAGGCTTTAAGCATACTAGGGCAGTCGGCCCGCGTAAAATTCGCGGATTAGTAGAGATAAGATTCAAATCGTGTTGAGTTATTTTGGCTGGATTTTTTTCCCACACATACCATTGCACATGATTTCAGGATTCCTGTGTATTTTCTTTTTAACGCCAGTTACTATCCCTACACTCGTTTCCCATATTTCACTCAAGTGACGAGAAGTGTACAACTGTAGATGTGTATACAGCGAAATACTGTTTACTATATGTATAAAACAGAAAACTAGCGTCTTTTCGCACTTACGAGTATTTTTATAATTTTTTAAAAAGTTGACGGACTTTATATAAATGATTACGCATTCAGGTACACGCTGCTCTTTTTTGCAATTTCCGTTACCGGAAAAAATCACTCATCATACCCACTACGGCATATTGTGTTATGGAGCTGGTTCTGATTGGATTATGAGGTACCATCAGATACACTGAGTGGTTCCAACCTGGTTGATCTTCCCTCTTTTGAGGACTTTGACCAGCCTACTGGTTCCACCGACAGCTTCCATCTTCTCGCAAAAATCCTTATAAGAGCCGCTCTTCGAAACCCAAATTAATTTCCTATATTCTTTTTGCTTCGATCTGTAAAGATTCCAGTCTTCCTCCAAATCAGTCTTAAGTGACCTGTTTAGAATTTTCCTGGTTTCTTTACGAAAGCGCTGCAGATCTGTTTTTCACCAAGGAACGTCCAGCTTTCCAGCTGGACATGCCAGCAGTTAATTTGTACCCTCGCTTCGAATTACTTTATATGGGCAAAGCACACTTGGCTCTGGTCAGAGCAGCATCTGCATTCTTGTTGAAATATAGATACTGTCTAGCCAGATCCCAAGGTATCTGGCTACATTTCGACAAGCAAGTGGCTGGCCGTGTTGTCTAACGATCGAGAATTTTCGCCAATTCTTTCTGATGTCACTAGAGGCACCAGATAACGGCGTTCTAAACAGAATAGTTTCAGACTTCTGGAAGTTTCGCCTAATCACCTAATTTCTTCGAAATCACGTTGCAAAAGCATGTTAATAACCTCGACTTTTGGACCTGTTCTGTACGCTCAAGTCGTCTGCGTACGCTATGCTATGGGGAAGTGAACCTATCAAATCGCTTGTATAAATGTTGTAAAGGGTCCGCCATATAACGTTTTTTTTTTCAACTAGTAATTATTTCGTGAATGGTAACACTTAGCTCATATCTGATTTGACAGATAATTAGTTTTATCCTTCCGATTAATAATGGAAAATAATTTCATTCAAATGGCTGCCTCGGCTGGCCATGCAGTAGCCTACACGATCGGTCCAATTTTTAAGCACATTATCGATTGTGTGCAGCTGTATTTCACCAATGGCTTCACGAATATTGTCCTTTAAAGCGTCAATTGTCTCTGGCTTGTCGGCGTAACACGTATATTTTACGGCACCCCACAAATAATAGTCCAACGGTGTCAAATCGCAGCTCCGAGGTGGCCAAACGACATCAGCTCTGCGGCTGATAATGCGATCTTCAAAAACAGGGCGCAAAACATCGAGTGTAGCTTCGGCTGTGTGGCACGTAGCGCCGTCCTGTTGAAAAAAAATATTGCCAATATCCTCCTCTTCAATTTTTGTGAACAAATATTCGTTGAACATGGCCCGATAACGATCGCCATTGACTGTAACGGCCACTCCTTGCTCATTTTCGAAGAAAAATGGCCCAATTATGCCTCTGGACCAAAATCCGCACCAAACAGTGACTCGTTTTGGGTGTATCGGCTTTTCAATGTATGCGTGCGGGTTTTCTGTGCCTCAAATGCGACAATTTTGCTTGTTTACATACCCGCCAAGATCAAAATGAGCTTCATCTGAAAAGATGATTTTTTTCTTTCTTTAAGTCGATCGCAGGCAATATTTCCCAGCGTTTTTCAAGCGTATACACAAAAATATTCGTTCAGCGGAAGGATAAAACTAATTATCTGTCAAATCAGACATGAGCTAAGTGTTACCATTCACGAAATAAGCACTAGTTGAAAAAAAAAGACTTAGATGGCGGACCCTTTATAAGATCGGCGAATTAACTGCACCTTGTTGCAGACCGTTTTTAATGTAAAATGTTCCAACAGAAGTGGCAGCGCCATTTTACCCGATGAACTGTCTGTTGGTGACCATATTATGAAGAATATACAAAAGTGGTTTACTGATGCCCAGTCTAGTCAGCCTGTCCATCTAACCATACGGTGTCGAAGGCAGTTCAGAGCTCCTCCTTAAAGCATGTCCAATAGCTTTTCTGTGGATTCCTCCTCTTCAACAAGGTTGAGACCTCGTATCCGATTCTGAATTCGATGTACCGATGGTCTGATGTGGAAATCTCCGATAGTACTTTCCAGCCAATAATTTCCTTACTCTCATAACAATTGTTGGCTGAGAGCCAGTATGGTTGACAACCAGGTCAGACGATAGTATGAAATCCAGGAGATGATTGCCTCGCACGTTGTATTTACTACTGGCCCAAAAAGTAGGTGCTTTCAAAAACGTCATAAGTTGCGTTCAATAATGCAGAACTTAACGATTTTAGTGCTTGTTTGCCTTTGTATTACCCTTGCGTTCGTAAACGTCAACATATCGTGATTCTTGCGCAGATTAGTAAGACATTTCAATTGTGGCTGCAGAAAAATTTAAAAGATTTTAGTGCGGAATAGGTTTCTGTTTTTTGAAGAGGATATATGTAAGGACTATTGGAATAATACGTAACAAAAATAAATATCATTTTGACAAAAGGAAATCTAAGATTTGACTGAACACATTTTTCCCCCTTGCATGACGTTTATACTAAGATATGTCTGCGTAGTGAATGCGTTCAAAAACACACGAGAAAAGATCTGCTGACGTGTATGAACTCATCGAGTATTCCAACCATTACCATCGCAGCAAGTGATAAGTCCCTTCTTCACCGCCTTCAAAGGTGGTGGTGATAACGAGACATAGGGAAAATAAGCAGACGCAACGACTGATTTTTGCCATTCTCCGTTCATTTTGTAGTTTATGTCTGAAGCAACTAAATCAGATGGTGAGAGTGAGTTCGGTACATAAAGACAAGTTTTCGGTCTTTCCTATCGCTCGTCATAAAGTGGTGTGAGACTCCTTAGACATGCGAAACCACAGATACGTTTATTCCACACCCATGATTCCTGTATGGATATTATGTGAAATATCAATCCTTACCTAAGCTGGTTCCAGATCTTGTACTTCACTTTCAGTCTTAACATTCATTTGAATTTGTTCTACTTTATTTGAATTTCGATTGTTACTTAACCTAAAATAAAATAAATATAAAAAAATGCAAAAGAAAAATAAAATTCAGCCTAAATTCGTTTGAACACATAAACATCCGTCATCCGGTGTTTCAGTTAAGCCACCTTGAAGTTTCAGTAGCTGTCAGTCCGACTTGTCTCAAACGAGACAACATTGGTCGGTAAATGTCAGAAGTAAATGGTAGTACTACACCGCGTTCTTGAATTTCACCTAAATCACCACAAATTAGTTTAAATTAAATCCAAAACCAAAGTCTCATAAATCTTACCATCCAAAATCATCTTCGCCCCAATGGCAGCTGGTGTGCCAACAGTCGTAGCCATAGCCGAGTGCCCATTCGGTTGTCCATAGGCGACAAAGTTAATACCTCGTTCCTCTCGACGTCCATCGCCCCAACGAATGACGACCTCATGCCGAAGCATCACCAAGTCCCGCTCGTTATTTTCTATAATGGAAAAGCTATCATCAGTCTCATAAAAAATATAATTTTAATCGTTTTCCTACCAAAGGCCAACTTCTTAGAAAGGTAGTGACTCAAAGTGTCCAGAGGCGTGTTGAACTTCACCACTGGTGTGTCATCTAACAGTCCTAGACTCTCAATACCATCAGCATCGCCTACTCGATCGACCAGTTTTTGCTTCAGATTCTCATAGAAGATACTATTGTCGGCCAATCCTAAAAGGTTAGTGACTAATTGCCTCCAAGTGACATCAGGCCCATTGGGATGCAACATTGGATGTGGCTCTGGATCTATCAATCCCAACAGCTGCATTGGTTGAATACTTTCCGAAAATCCTTTGTAACGAATCGTTCCTCTAAGTAAAGTGTGGATGTCCCTACCTAGACCATAGAGCTCTGAGTACTTTGTCGAATCTCTGTTAGGAAATCCTTCTAATGCAAATCCTGGCAGAAAGTCTAAGTTCTTCGGTGCCGACATCAAGTCACCACCACCTGAGATTTCAACGATCTGACCCTTATTTAGGTATTTTGCTGCTGAAAGGGTGTTCAATAGGACACCCCTTGGAGACCAAGAGAATTTGTACCGCAGGGCATTGTTAGAATGTTCTGGTGCTGGAAGACCACCACAGTAGCTTATGAAAGATTCAATAACACCACCATGCTCTTGAACATCATGAATGCATTCCAAAGCCAATAAATGATCAATGCCAGGATCAAGGCCGACTTCGTTCAAAATCGTCACGCCATTCTTTTTGGCTTCCTCGTGGAGCTGCTTTATTTCGTCATTTAGATAACTTGCCGTTACCATGTGGGTCTTCCCTTCAACACAGAATTTGGCGACAATACCATGCAGGCTGTATGGCAACAACGATATAACCACATCAGCTTCACTACAAAGTTCCTGAAGATTATCTGTACTCTCGGTGACATTGAGGTAAACACTCTCAACTCCTGGATACTGTTGGGCTAACCTATCCGATTCTTCCTTCATTTGGGATGCTACTGTTATGGAGACGCCTTGTTCCCGATGAAGCCATTCGACTAAGGGAGCAGACACCATACCAGCTCCTAAGACAAGAATTCGCTTATTGTTCTCCCAGCTGCCTTCGACTTTATGACGCGACCTCAATCTGAAAAGAAGAATTCGACCATTAACATGATCTTCTGGCATGTTAAGTTAACTACAGTACTTACGAACTATTGTCCCTCAATTCCTGGATATACTGGTAGTTCTCCGTCAATTTGCCGTTGCTGGCAATTATAGCCGAGTAAATGGGATAAGCGAATTTTTCATCCTCCAAACGCTTTTTGGCATCACTTCGTATAATGTCGTCCACATAGGGCTGCAGCAACTCTCCGAAGAGATCAGTTGACTCTCGTGGCAATTGCGTTGGCATGTTGTCAATAGAACATACTAGAACTCCAGGACCTTTGAAGCTTTTAGTATCCTTGTTTCGGTCGGCGTCGTATAGACAGAAAGGAGTGTCGATCGTGGTGCACTCGTTCATGAATTCAATGGAGCCGCCTGGATCAGCGGAGATGTCACAGATTGCTAGCATTCGGTGGGGCAGTGATGGTGAGCCTTTACTGGTTGGTAGCCACGGGGTATTAGCTGGCCGAAGTAGGCTCTTCGCATCAGGAATGGATATAAGTTTTGGACTGCCCACAGCCCAGTAGATTCCATTTAAAATGACAGATGCATAGGGGGCAATCTTTTTGTTGAAAGTTGAAATGTACCTCTCAGGATATTGATCATATTCTTGTTGGTCGAAGCCACCTCCTTCACGGCGTTCTAAATGATCTGAACGGCTTACTTCACAGCCGTAGAGCTTGTTTTGGCCTGAAAGGTAAAAAACAGATTCATTACTTCGCTTGCACACGGAGAAACAACAAAGTCTTTTGAAGGCTGTCTATTGTCGGATCACTACTACAATAAAACCGTCGCTTGTCTCTGGACAATCCGAGGTCGTAAAAACCATTCAAAGTCTTGAAAGCAATACAAGGATCCACGAATCCGAATGAGAAAAACAGACAAATCCGCTGAGCAAATTGATCTGAACGTATAGACCACCAATATTGTATAGAAGCCTTGTTTCCTCCACAAGAAAATTGGATACAACACAGTGATGGGGTAGCAAATGAACTGATTTCCATATCAAAATCCATAGAACTCAGAGGTTCCGCAGATAGGTGAGAGCGATGCTCCAAAAAATTAGAATAGCCACTACTTCCCTCCCATCAGCCAAAGGTTCTCCACAAGGAGGTATTCCTCCACCCCTTGGGTGGTCATTTGTCATCGACGACTTACTAGTTAAACTAAAAAACTTACGCTACAAAGCGATTAGCTATGTTGATCACTTGGTCATCATCGTGACACCCAAAAGAAATTTGCATCAGAATGCAAGATGTCCTGAAAGTAGTCTCTGACTGATACATTGGATAAAATCTCTCAATCAACCTCGGAAAGGCTGTATTTTTACCATTCAGTCGAAGTGGAAGGGTAAGTCTTAACCAATGAAGTTAAATGTTTAGGAGTAGTTCTAGACAAAAGACAAATAACAAATTTACAAACGCTATTAAAGCCATTTGGGGTAGTAGACGTACGATTGGTAGGACCTGAGAGATATCCCCAAAAGTCAGCCATTTGGTCAGACCGATCGTGGTGGAGTAAGAAAAAAGAAGAATCCAATATCAAAGCTGCAACCTCTTCAACGACTATGCGTCCCAGCCCCAGAGTACAGTCAGGTATGATAATTACAAGCTGAAGAGACAAAAAACCCAGTACAATTGGACTTCACAAGCTTCATCTCAGAGTCTCCTGAACTCGACATGTCATAGTGATTCCAAATCTACAAGCATGGGTCTTCCCAAACCCAACATTAAACCTTAAAGGTAACAAGTGGTATACGGTTGTATCCAAAGTGGACACGGCAATAGGTGCAGGCATCCAAAAAGACGTTGCAAGGCCAATCGAGAAAAGTCCCAGTGTGTTTTCAGCTGTGCACCATGCCATCCAGGAATGTGCCAATATCATCATTCGAACAGGAATGAAAGCCATCCACATCCACATACATACAATACCTACGGACAGTCAAGCAGCACTGAAACCGTTAAGCAGGCAATTCGTAGCATCGTGGAAAATTTTGAACGTGAGTAGATTCTTTTGGATCTTAACACAGCAACCAGATAGAGATTGGTATGGTATGAAGAAAACATAGCGCCGTAGCGGCCAGTATCGAAGAAGACTCAGAAATGTCGATTCGGCGCCGATCAGCTGAATTGGGCATCACCAGTGAATCAACCCGGCTTATTTTGCGATTGAATTTGGGCTTACATCCGTATAAGATTGTGCTGACGCAAAAGTTTAAGCCGGCCGACCATAGACAGCGCATGAGTTCGCTAATTGGGTGTTGGAAATGTTTGCCGGATTTCGGACAAAAAATCATCTTCTCAGACGAGGCCCATTTTTGGCTCAGAGGCTATGTCAACAAGTTAAATTTTCATTATTGGAGCGAACACAATCCACAAGTGTTCGGCCAACCATCAATGTATCTACAAAGATTGACTGTTTGGTGCGGTTTATGGCATGGCGGCATCATCGGATCTTATTTCTTTCGAAATGAAGAAGGAGACACAGTTCCCGTCAATGGTAACAGGTATAGAGCGATGTTAACCATCTTTCTGTGATCAGAGCACGACAACATCGATATATCCGAGCTGTGGTTCGGCGCTACATGCCATACAAGCGACGCAACGTTGAAGTTGTGAAGGAGAAATTTGGCGACTCACGGCGAGTGCTCATCAATTGGCCGCCGCGGTCATAAGATTTGATATCACTCGAAGATTTTCTCCGTTGCTACGTCTGGTCCTTAGTCTAAGCTAACAAGCCAACCACTTTGTACTAGCTTGAGGCCAACATTTGACACGCTATTGCTGGAATAACGCCACACATTTTGGACCGAGTCATCAAAAATTGGACCGACCAGCGAAGCCGAGGCGGCCATTTGAATTGTGTGCTATTCCACACATAATGGCATGAAACCAGCTTTTAAATAAAGCCAGAATCAAATTTATTGAAATCTTTTTCCTATTTTATTTGCATTTTATTTGCGACTCTGGCAATTTAAGATTTTATAAGAAACAACGCCAGGACCCGTTCTCCTGTAGTGTTATTTTAGGGTCACCCTATGAAGGATTTGACCGTCTTGTTAATATTAAATAATTAGAAGAAACCGCTTCATACATGAACAAATTTACTGCTGAAGATCCCAGCAAGCGAAACAGGGATAACAATCTTCGCTCATGCACATAGAATGTTTAGATCCTTGGCAGACCACATGAGCATTTAACAGATCTCCAGACAAAAAGGACGTAATATCAACTAATGTCCGGTGGAATGAGACTGCCAAGAGACAAACTAAAAACTGCAATATCCTAACAACGACGTTAACATTTTAATTAACTTCTTAGTTCTTGACACCAGATTAGGAATTGAAGCAATCTCCAGCAGCACAATTGGGTGGCTTCTGACCAATGACACCACCTCTGAAAATAAGTGCAGAGAAAAAAAGCTGGCACACGCAAATTTCATGCCAATATCATAAAAAGGGTTGATGGTTAACCATATTAAACATACTCGTTTACTGTCCAACTAGTTCTGAGAAGCCAACATTTACTCGGACACTGACCGGTAAATAACCGAAGAAATACCAAAGTTCGAAGCTTTGCGTTTCCAATAATTTTAGCCTTGCTCTGCTCTAGACGTACCAACATATGGATCTCCCTCACTTTTGTATTCATATCTTGGCCTGTACTCTTTTCCATTTAAAATAAAGTGATAATTAGTCTAAAATCCGCTGGAGTTTGAATGACCTTGTTCCACTTATATCTATGTCCGATTCTATGAAACCACAGATCCTATTGGTATGAAAGTATCATAGGAAGTTGACTTTCCCTGTGTCCAAGAATGATTTCGCCCAGATTCTAAGCCAGGACGGGAATATTTTCGGATCTTTACGGATAGCTCCAAAACTGATATAGGATGCGACAGTGCTGTTTTTCTGAAGGATAATTGCGTTAGATTTTACTCATTGTTATGAAAAGCCACATCAGTCTCCCAGGCGATCATATATGCAATTATGTTGGCAAGGAATCTGTGGAGAGGCCGAACCGCCTGTATAGAGGCCGAACTGCGACTAAGGTCTTGTTGAACCTTGCCACCATTTCCAAGCTAGTTATGTAAGTACGATTAGATGGTAATGCAAAGTTTGTGTTTCGTTATAGTGAAATGACTCGTAAAGAAATCCAGTAGAAACAGCTGAATACAATCGTTACTAGACCGACTTGACCCCAATTATTTTAACCTGCGAAGACTATCGACAAATTCAGTGGATATTTGTAAGTTTTTCCTTAAACTCAACCCTAAATTTGACGATAATTATCCACAAAATCATAAAAACCCATACCAATAAAAAAAAACAAAAAAAACGTTCAACTCACTTCCATGTTCAGCCACTTTCCTCAACGTCTCTGGTGGCACATATTCAATTGGCAGCTCCTGGAATACCTGCTGAGCGCCCTGCGATACATTCCCCGATCCTGTGAAAACAAACGTCAATGGCCCAATCGAACGTGGCATCATTCCCAGGGATATTTCATAGCCACAATCCCGAATTGCCTGCCTTGCCATCGATGAATTCCTATAATTGTGTGCCGGCCCAATATGCATAAACGGCGTGTGATGCCCCAATGCCAAAAGTCTTAATCCGACGCCATGCAAAATGTTCACCATTCCAGCAATACCGGCATATTTTCCAAATGCCACCTGCCGAGATCCCTTCTCATCAACAATCCGCTCATAATCGATAAGCCTGATTTTCTGCAAACGAATTAAAAAATTACAAAAAAAAAACAAAACAAAAAAAAAACATAAATACGAGTATATTGGGAGGATTATCACTTCCATTGATGTCCAACCATCACCACCCAAATGAACTCACCTTCTCCAGGACGGCGTCCAGCAGTGGCATGTTCGATTCCTGAGCTTTAATCGTATGCGAGAAGAAACAGTAGGTTTTGCCGGGAATCAGAGCCTCAATTGGGACTTGTTTTACACCAAAAATCACAGACGCCTCACTAATGTCCTCCTGGATGACAGCTCCGGAACTTAAGTATGCCTGATTCGGAAGAGATAGGAGAGTACAATTAAATGAAATTTGCCATGAAAATGATGAAACGGAAACATAACATATTGAGGTGGCACGTTGTACATGGCATTGTGCACTTATAGATTACAGGGATGAAGCCGTAAGCCATATCGGGCTTGAGATTTTTTTTTTGTCGATTTTTAAGTGCAGGTCCTTGTTTTTATTTTTGTAATTTTTCTCATTTTTTTTTTGTTTAATTGTGTCTACTGCAATGCAGAGGATATTGATAAATTTCGCCTCTTTATGGATTAAACTCTTAAGTGTGCTCTTTATGACGCGCTAGTCGTGTGTTGTATTAAAATATTCTGTTGAATCCGTCCTCAGTTTAAATTGATATTTTTTGTCCGGAATGGGAAAAAGAGTAAAATTAAAATGAAAATGAAAAAGATGTCGGTATCGGCAGGAGATGGTAGGCCATCCGTTTGAAGTCAAGTCTGACAGCAGCACAGATGCCAGATTAAGTCTTTTTAATTAAAAACCTTCAAAAGAGCAGTTAAGTACATATGTGCTTTTTAATTTTGAGTTTGATTGAATTATAATGCGTGAACCTTAATATTTAACTGTCAGATATTGGATACACTGATGCAATCTAGCGGTAATTAATGTGCAGATAAGTAACGCAACACTGATAGTAATGACGATGCCTTTTCGAAATATGACAACGGTTTTGACATTTTAAATCTTCTCTTGCAACCATGCAAATTGAGTTCTGGTTCTGGATTGAATTGCAATTTTCTGTTTTGTGGGTGGCACTTGTGTGACCTTTTCAGAAATGTTCATAATGAGGCTTGACGATTTCAAATAAGAAAAAGTACTAAAAACTATGTCATTCCAACTTCCTCTAGATAAGATCAGGGATAACAAAAGAGTTGTCATCCTGCTTCGACCGAGCACTGAAAAGCAAGCATAATTCCTCCTAGTCCCTCCAACCCATCAGATGAACAAATGGTTGTTCTGTACTATGTTTTGGACTGAAATCTGAGTGTCCCCATAGCTGGCTTTTCATCACTGGAGTGCCTAAAATCATCTGCCCTATCCACAAAGAAGGAGACCTCTCAACAGCGCCAACTACGAAGTCTCCTCAAGGTCGCATACAAGATTGTTTGTATTACTGTGTAAACGTTTAAAACTCTTCGCCAACAAGCTGATAGATCCGTATCAGCGGAGTTTCAAACCAGGAAAGTCACACTCCGGCAGATCCTGGGAAAAACTCAAGAAGTCCAAATCGATACTCATAATTTTTTTCATCGATTTTAAGGCCGCATACGATGGAATACAATAAATAGAGCCATGCCTAGTCTTGGCTACCCTGCCAAGCTTGTCCGTTTGTGAAGGAAATGATTGAGAACACTCGCTGCACCTTAACAGTCGGCAACGAGGTCAAAAGAGGTGACACGGTATTTTGAACCTACTTTAACATCTTACTTGAAAGAATTGTGCGGAACTCACAATCGAACACCAAATGTACAATCTTTCAACAGAACTGTCACCGATGTGTGTTCACTGATATTGAAACGGAAGCTTCCAAAATGGTTTTGGCGGTAAATAGAGAGCAAAACTAAGTATATGCTGTCAACAAGGAGCGGGACACATAACATTGACGACTTGGACTTGGCTCTGCTATGAATTCTGTCTGAATTCAGAAATAAAACCAAGAATCACTCTTGCCGATCGCTGTTTGCTTGTGCTAAGAAGGCAACTGTTATTAAGACTCTATCCCGAAAAGCTACGAATGAAGATATCCTCAGTCGTTTCGTGAGAAAAATCCTTAGAAAAATATTCGGACCCGTTAACGTTGAAGGGCTTTGGAAGAGAAGATTCAACGACTAATTATACGAGCTGTACAACGGCATCGACATAGTCATGAAACTGAGCATCAGTCGCCTGAAATAGCTAGGACGTATAGAGCGAATGGGCATTGATGTCCGGCCCGAAGAGTTTTCGACTCTAATCCGGAGGGACAACGCAGTAGAGGAAGACCTCATCTTAGGTTGCGCGCACAAATAGAAGTGGATCTCAACCGACTTGGAAATCGTAATTGGAAGCAATTACCTAAAGAGCGGCCTAACTGAAGAGGCTTGTTAGTTGAGGCCCAGATTCATCCCGGACTGTAGTACCACCTAAGGAGAACATACGCAATATTTCCAAACGAGGAGTGAAATCTAACATTGTCGTCCTCCAAAAAGGCACCAGTGCCTCATCCTGAATCGGTTTTGGATCCATCCGTGAAGACCCGACCTCACTCCTTTTCTGTCTCCGATTCCAGCCGAAACCAGTCTTGGACACATGGAAAGTAAATTTCATATTTTTTCCGCAACAGAGTTCTGGTGTCATTGTGTCAGACGACATATCCATAAAACCAAAGTCATAAGAGAGTAAGCGCACGGGATCATCAAAGTGTGTTATACCAAAGACCACTTTTCTTTAAACAAAAGAAGAGTACAGTGCATGATATAAATATCAAGTCAAGGAATATTCATCAGTGCGTCTGAAACAGAACCAGGCCAGCCCAGAAAGACCGTTCTTCGGAGTCTGACAAGAGCAGCAGTGACATATTTTCGTGAGAGCTTGTCCCACCAGATAATCGCCTTGCTTATCCTATGCGTCATAGGATGTAATTGGCCTCATCATAGCCATGTAGACCCAAAGATGACAAGGCCAATGTATTGCCGGCAGCTTCCTTGCACTGCCTAACGGCTGTCGGCGCCAGAGAGGCTTTTGACATAACATGTTCGGTCCAGATAAGTTTTTTTTCCAGAATGACACCCAAATACTTAGCTTCATTGGAGAAGTCAGAGTCAGAGTCGGACCAGTCAGATTCCTCCTTCTCGTAAAGAAAACAACCTCAGTTCTGAGAGAATTGACTGAGAGCCCATTTCTGGTGCCCGAATCGTCAGGTATGCTCGCGCTTTAGACGCACGATTGCTCTATAAAATGTACGCACCATAAGATGAAAGCTGATGATTATGTTACAAAACGCTCATTCTCGTATTATCAGAAAGTTATACCAAAAGTTTGATACTTTGATTTTAAGCCAACAGAGTCAATGCTGGAGGATTACTCTTGCCTGCCTCTTTTCATATTTTTCAGTGTTGACCTGTGATTCGAACCCATGCCCTCCAGTACAGAAGTCGACGAATCTAAACTCTGTGTGACGCGATCACTAATTTATAATAAGTCATCTTTCTATGTTCATTTTAACATTAGGGGCTTATTTTTTTCTGTCAGGGAACAAAATCGTGCGATAGGCGAATAAGACAGTCACCAGTTTTTAGCAACAGAATTTAATCCCTTGTCTAGATAATTTCTTCGGACTATAAGAATTCCATTTCGCGTACAGATTATTCCATGATAAATCTGGAAAAAATTATTCCACATACTCGTACACAGGTGTCTAGCAATCAAAATAAATCATGTTGAATTGTCGGATATCTGATTTTGGAGTTTATCTTGAAAAATAATCGCATTTTGCAACCTGTCAAATAGTAGATACCTAAATACGCATTTACTAGTTTGCACTGACTCTCACTGAGCTCTTATCGTCAACGCTGAATATTTTATTAGATGTGATAAAAGTCGATTCAATCATAATCACCCGCCCTCGTTTCGTATCTAATTTTAAATATTTTTTCAGCGTCTGGATTTTGCCTATCTTGGCTCTGCACCATGATAACGTTACCAAGGGGTCTCAATGGAAAATTTCCACACCATACTGGTACATGATAATTTCCAGTCGTTTACTTGAGATATTTTTTTTTTTTTTCAAGCATACTTCAGACTCGCATCGAACATAAGTGACCATAAGTGCACAGTACGAGTATCTCAGTTGCTCACTGCAAATGTTCGGAACGTAACTGACGACGCTAAGGTCAAGGGTTCCGAAATTCGAGCGATAAGAACTGTACTAGGTCGCAAAATAATATTTGAGGCGAGGAGATTTGTTCTCATACAAAACTGAGAAATGATAACAACGTCTTGAGCACGTGCAAAACGTGAGTTAACTTATTGGAAATGAAGGTTTTACAAAATGTGACTAATCTTGGATTGATAAGAAATTGGCGAGGTTTAAAAATAAACAAGCACTTGAACTCAATAATAAACAATGTTCACGGCTTATTTTAAATTGTAAATATTATTCTGGGTTTTGCCTTATAGCCCTTGTGTCAAAGTACTAAAATCACTACAGGCTTATGTGAAGTAAGAAAGTTGAAGGGGAATAACAAATAGAGATGCATGTGCGACCAAGCTTCAGAAGCGACTTCAAAGAAAAGAACATTTCACTCCAGAACTCCTACAAAGTGAAACCGGAGATCTTGAGAAATTGATAAACTTTTAGACGATAGGCGGAAAATGCCCTCATGATATACGTCATGAATGGGCGGATCAATGACATCATATCAAAAATATGACAAAATTCTCAAAGCGGAAGATACCAAAGGCCATCGCTTCATCCTGCAGAGGGTTTCGCATTATAGAATCACTTACCAATCATTAAACCTTTATAGTGAGTGCTGATGATGGAATCTGCTTCAACTTGAGTTCACCGCCTAAGATGAGGACTTCCTCTACTGCGATGGGAATTAACGTCTCTTCAGATCAAAGTGTTGGTGTTAATTAGCTTTAGATGCACTAACCATGCCAGATGATCGATGTCCCTTGCAAAGTTTGTTGTTTGTTGTTGGTTGTTTCATACTCCAAAGCCCATATATGCAAAGTGGAACAACAATTTTTCGGATAGTCTTGTGTTCAAGAAAGCGCCGTAAAGAAAGACTGGGATGATGGATTTTTGTAGGGAGCTTTAGTTGTTCAGTTTCCTACTGTAATGCATGATGTTAAAAAAGTCACGTGACAGTGTACCCATATCTCCATGTCTAAATCCCTTCTTGGCATCAAATGTCACGGCAATCGACCTTTACTGATCAGCGAACGTGGTGCATCGTTATTCCACATAATTTGATGACCTTGACAGGGATGCCAAAATAAAGCATGCCTCTGTTCAGCGATCTGGAGAACGATAAAGAGCAATGATCTGGACTTCTTGGATCTATCAAGTCTAAAACTGTACAGATAATAGCCAATCAGATTGTTGATAAATGATTTCAGGCATTCATACAATACGACAGACAAGATCTTCTACGTGATGTCAACGAGATCGTTATGAGGAAGGTCTAAGCCAATACTCAGCTGTAACTGATGACAAGAAGGAAACTGATGCATCTAAATCTAAGCCACTGGGGGCATCACTGGATCTCAACAAAAGAAGTTGATGAACAAAATACTGATGTTGCCACACAATCAGAGTTGTACAAAATCTCGAAAAATATTATATTAATAGCAGGCAATACTATTAATGTGGCAATATTGGCGCCTGGTGCATACATATGCACCTCAATTACGCCCTATCAAATAGGAGCTGTAAGTTCACAAATAGAAGAGGTCGAGACGTGTTAGAAGCTCCCTTGTGCCAGAGTCGACCTAGAAGGTACAGTCAAATATCCTTTGAAAGGTCAAAATATGAAGTTAAAGCACTACAACGCACATCTAGTAGTGGGTAGCCGTGGCTCAAATGGTAGTGGACTGGCTTCCAAATCGGAAGGTTCATTGTTCGAATCCCAACCTCGCCGGAAAGACATTCTATTTTTCAGGCAACTAAGATCACGTAAGATGAGTAGTTGACTAGAAATCAACAACAAACCAACTTCCACTAAGAATTTAGTCTCCCCATTAAATTGTTGGATCAAACATCTTTCTTTCTCTTTCTGTCCCTTTTTCCAAAAAACTTAACACGTGCTCAGGTACTTTAAGTGTATTCATACCCACTTGAGTGTTAAGTTCTTAAAAAAAAAAGAACAAAAGTGAAGGCATCTCATTAATAAGAATATTAAATAGCAAAGGCCCTAAGTGGCTACCTTGTGGGACACCAGATAAGACCTCAATGAGCCTCGATTGACATGAATAACCAATTTTGATGTTTTAACAGAGGTGTGCGCTTCTTCATTGTTCTCAATTCGTACGCGCCTTCGTTTCATTAAAAGGAACTTACAAAGAGTACAATGGAATAGTTATTTGTCCGAGTGTCTGTTGAAAGAGTCAACAGAAAAAAAATCTATGCCCGATCGCTGGACTGTGTGAAAAGTTTCCACTCTTACGAGTACCAAGGAACAGAAATTTTTTCTTCATACAAGTCTCCTAAATCGATATACTTCTTCCACCGATGCTCCCATTTCCTCAAAGCGTCCAAAAGCTAGCAAAATAGTTGTTAACGAAGGTGAGGGTCTCTTCATTTTGAGAAAATCTCTATTCTCCGAGAGCAATTTTTAGCCTAGGGAACCAAAATAACTCGCTTAGGGCTAGATTCGGTGAATAAGCAGGTTGATCAAGCAGTACAAACCATAAATCTTCGATTTTCGACGTGTCAACCGCTGAGGTGTGGGACGGCGTACTATCTTGTTAAAACGAAACAAAAAATTCTGTAAGTGTGGTCGTTTTTGTGCACTTTCTCCCTTCACCTTATCAGGTAAATGGTTTTTCCTTTTTTAAGATAATCGATTAAGACAACACCTATCCCAATAAACAGCCGTTATCACTTTCCAAGCCGAAGAAACAGACTTTGCGTTTTTTGGAGTCAATTCCTCCTTCGCAGTATCCAAGTTTTATCTATAGTATGATTATTCGGCTCCAAAACTCTGATTTATTGCACCTAATCGGGCGCAACAATGCGTTGGAATACTCGTACTCATTCGAACACGTTTTTGGTCGGAAGTGAGCAAATGCGTCACTCAACGCGTGGCCAGCTTTATCGTGCCTAAATCTTGATTCAATATGTGGCAAGCACACTCTTCGGACAGGTTTATAGCCCCTGTTATCTCGTTAATATTAATTCGACGGTTGTCTTAAATTTTTTGGTAAACTTTCGCGATGTTATCCCAGTGATTGTAGTGCTTGAATGTCCCTAACATTCCTTAAACTCAGCTACCCAAAATTTCACGGTGGTAAATGATGGTGCAGAGTTTAATACATCGTTCAACTTGTCTTTAATTTGTGTAGATGTATTGCTTTTCAAAAACAAATATGCCCTGTTGTATGATTTCTTCAATCTTGTCTTTGAGTAGATAGTGCGGATGATAGGTTTAGTGAGAGGTCATGGAAGGCAGTGTCTTTAAAGAATCTTACCAGTTACTGCAATACACGGACGCCAAAGAAACGCTATCGTGAACAGCTGATATAAAGTCTTAAGGTCAAGGAGCACTAGGAATATTTTTCGATTAATTAAGAGATACTCGTATCAGGCAGAAATGGCAATAGACACTTCAACAAAGCAAATGCTCCAGCGCTATAAAACAAATTTTGCTAGTTCTGTCACACACCGCGCCGCAAAATGTTTGACAGGAAACCAAAAAGTTATTGTACTTTTTGAACGAAAGATCTTTCATTACATATTTGTGTGAGGAGGGCATTTTGAAGAGGATTTTTAGGTCCCAGATTCCAATTTCGAGATGGCATAAAAGACTAAAACTATACTTCAAATAACAAGGTATCGGAGACGCCACTACGTTTGTTCTAGATAACTGAAAGCGTGAAATCGAAGAATATGGTGCAGAAATCATTCATTTTCTATCATATTCCATTGGGTATATCTAGGGGTTTTCCAATAGGGCGATCGAACTTTGACAGTATATAGCGGCCATACTAGGTAAGCTACAGCTGTCAAATTTTGAGGTTATAGTAATCATCATCATCATCATCAAGTACAGTGTTAAGCAACGCGAGCAAATTTTCAGACTTTAATATTAAAATGAGTGCTCAATTTGAGCTACGTTCCGTGTGCTACGTCCTGTTGAGTCAAATATTCGTCGGTTGGTAGACAGATTCGAATCAACAGGTTCAGTAAAACAACCAAACACCCGCACGTCGTCAAAGCGTAAGGTCTGCTGAAAACATTGATACAGTGAACGAGAATGTGCAGGATAACCTGAGGCACTTGATTCATAGTCACGTCCAAGAACTTGGCCTTTCGCAGACTTTAACTTGGCGAATTTTGCATCAGGCCTTAGACCTGCATACATAAAAAATGCAATTGACCGACGAACTGAAGGTAGGCGACATAAGGCAGCATCGAGCATGAGCTGAGTGACTCGGAAAATCATCTTCAGGGACGAGCCACACTTTTTGATCAGTAGCTATGTCGATAAAGAAAATTGTGTCATTTGTGGAGATAACAATCCACATGAGACCCATCAGTTGCACTGTTTGGTATGGATTTTGGACATCGCCATAAATGTCACCGGCGAGAGTTTCAGGTCGATAATAACCAATTTTTTGTGGTTTAAATTCGACGATAAGGATCTCAATGATATGTGGTTCCAACAAGGCGGCGCTACGCACTGCACTACGCACCCAGTGGCTTTTCGGCGACGTCAACTAGCCATTCGACTTCTTATTGTGGGGCTACGTTAAATCATAGGTCTATGCCACGGGCGATTAATGCCATAAAAATTAACATAACCACTGCCATCAATGATATCGAGCTCGATTTACGCGGTGGGGTCATCGATTGGGCTCCTGGGATACGCGCCTCCCAGAGAAGCCGCAGCCGATATTACATATATTTCGTACATAATGTAATCAAATACTCCTTCAATAGAAAAAAATTACAGTTCGAGCGCCCTTAATGCTGATAAATTAGAGCTGAAAGTGATTACATGCTGAGATATATATTTCTATTGCTGGTCAATGATACTTATAGCAAATCGCACAACCCCCTGTCATCCTCAGATTCATATAAAAACATATGGATACAATGTTCCCTTCGTTTACCCACACGACTTTTTCACTTCAAATTGCACAAACAAGATATTTATGGCACAAACATTGAAGAGCTAACCTTCTTGGATTTCATTTAATGGCGATAACAAAACACTCTTGGAAAATTCTTACTAACTTTTCCTTTTGTGGAATCTGTGTCGACCTAAATTTAGACTCAAATAAGCAAGCACAAAGCAACACTTGCTACACGAGTACAATTGTTAAGCACTGCGAACGGGGGCAGCAAAAATAATCGTGAAAATAATCTCCGGCTGAACATTGAAGCCAAATCAAGATTAATTGCATCGGATAACCACAGTCGAAATTTTTGTTTGACACAATGTACCCGTGAGTACCTAGGAGTGTTTCCTATAGCAACGGTAACATATCGATTTGGATTGCTGTTCACCCGCGAATTTATTTTAGATTAGAACTTCTAATCATTCAAAAAATAATTACGAGTATTCCGGAAATAGGCACGAGTACATACAATGACCTAACTTGGTGAAGTGGATTGTTTACGACCGTTAAATATGAAAATTGGGATTCCAGAAAATGTGAAATTGATTAAAACTCCCAATGGGCAAATTTGAGTGGCAAACGATTTTCTTGGAAGCCATTGATACGAGTATCTACTTGAAAGAAATTTGTGAATAAAGAAATTAGAACTTGTTCCAGCCTTTTCATCGCCATTTAAATCAGTCAGTCAGCTTAATATGTTTAGGTAAATTGATCCACCATTATGTTATCGTGTCCAATAACTCAAAGAAGAGTGATGTTAAACCGGCTGATGACTGTCTCTGGTTTCCTCATAGTATGGCTGAGTCAAACGATCGGCTAACAACTAAAATTTCTAAATAGTTTTACGTTATGGTTGGGACTAAGTACCCCATTCTATTCAGAGTACCTCCACCGAGAAATCTGCAAAGCGAAAGGATACAAAAATAAATATTTAAGCGGAGAAGATATCCAAATTTACGTTTCATATCATCCTAGAGCGTTGATGGAAAATTAAAAGAGGAAAGAATGCGAGATACCCGATGAACGTTGGTTTTGAATGTTTGCAGGTTATAATTACTAGGAAATGAAGAGTTCGGCAGAGCATTCCGAGTTGTACAGTTTAGGAAAAATGACGATATTTCAGAGTTTATCGTCCGAAAGTGGCTAAACGGATGACCATTCAAAGCGAAACAAGTCTTACAATCAAAGGTGTGATGGGCCGGAATGCTACTGGTAATTTCGTTTGAGAAATGGTGGTAAAATGTAAAAAGCAGTTTTGCTCTAAAGTTCTTCCAATCCATTTAGGTGCGGAGACAGATTTCGAAGTCGGATTTAAGTGTTTTTTCAGACAATACGTTGAGGACAAAAAGTAGTCCGCTGTATGGCATGTTGCGCCATCCTGCTGCAACAACTTGTCTCTTAGACGATTGTTATTGACACAGGGAATCAGAAAATCGCAAACCATTTGCCTGTAGCTCTCGCCATTGACGCTAATGTTGACTCCATCTTCTCATTTGAAAAAAATATCGGCCAATTATAACTCCGGCATGCAAACCGCACCAAACAGTATTTTTTTCGGGAAATAATGGGGTCTCGATAGTCTCGTGAGGATTGACCTCACTGTTAAGTCAGAAGAAAATTTGACGGTAAATATTAGGTTCAACTTCCAGTTCATTTGCAACCACGGAGGGCACTTCAATAGTGTCACATTTCATAACCCGCCACCATACAATATATTGACCAATAGCATCATGTTTTGCCAAAGTACTTACATGCAATCAGCATCATTTAGACTGCTACCACACCAGTCTCCTCAATTTGGTATGTCAAGGAAAAATAGCAACTCTTTTGTAAGTTAACTGATTTTGTCGATTCTCAGTTCCTTCCTCCGCTCTCCGCTTAAGACTCAGGTCGCGATTCCACCATTTCACTCCTCGTCGATTAGCTTCTCGGTTTCTCGTAAAGAGACCATCGCTGGTGCGCCACATGCATTCATTAATGTGTGCAATCTGTCGATACCTCCACAAGTATATGAGCGCCATATAGACTCCAGTCTACATTTCGCGCACACCATCGCCTTTCAGGATTTGCTTCCTTAACCTATGATCCCTACTGAATTTAAGTTGAGATCACTCACGCCTATTCTAACGCACCACCTAAAGCTAAACGCCATAACTACAACTTTATTAGCAAAACTGATATAATATCGCGTCTGCCAACAAGTGCAACATTAAAGGTATACAGCTCACTTGGTTTGTTCATGACGTGGACGCCATTGGCGATAACCCACCTGGCTAAGCACTTCTCCCTTGATTTTGGCTACCAGACGATTGCCTAATTGTCTTGCTAAACTACAAGGGCAATGTTGCATTAGCGTCAACAGCAATGATTAGGGGGTTATTCCGTTCTAAGGAAAGAATCCTCTATGCTTACACAAGCACCTATTGATTGGAGTTTATGCTTAAGCAAACTAACAACTGACTATAATTGCAGCGTTACCTCTGGTATCAGGGAAGGCTCGCATTTCTGCAGGCGAACCCCTTAAACATCCATTGAACGTAGAGGGCAGCCGTGCCTACACATTTCAACTCCTACATCAACCCCTATTGACTAAGGACAATTTAGTCAAGCTACGCGAACAGCCATTCGGAACAGATGTCTCTAGTGTCCTACGTGAACTCCTGTCTGGGAAACACTTAATTTTACGGAATGTCTAGCCCATACATCTATGGGGCCAAGGATACACCTTACCATCGCCTGCTGTCTTCCTAAGTACCAATTCGGAACTAAGTTAGAGGCACAAGTTCCACCATTGGTATGAGTCGAGGCCGATCTAAAATCTCTTGTCGATCTTAGGGTCACAGCACCCAGTACTTGTTGCAACTCTACATTGGGTCTAAACCAACTGTAGGCCCATTCCCGCGATTTTATGTTTAAACCACAGCCTCCATGATGCTGCCACAAGGGGAGCTATCTCAACAAGTCAGCCCCGGACCGAGATCCGGAGAGCTCATGACTCCTATGGTACCGTTATTTAAATTCTGGTAGGGACTACCGGTGGTCCTGCCACCAACAAGACCTATGACCGGCAATTTGTGACTGATCAAATCGTAGCAACCTTCGGTAGGATCATCTTAAGATGTTTACGATAAGACCAGTACTTTGCTCTGCCCCGTTTATTATTAGACAACGTCATTGATGGGCGAAGCCTTGATAATTGGGCGGGGGCCCGGACATTCGGAACAATAGTGATCGTCAGGAATGCAGTTCTTAATAGCTGGTGAGACAAATCATTTGGACATGCTATAAAATTGGGAGACCAAAATCTCCGCCATTCTCCTACACTTTAAATTTAGCCCTTGAGGAGGCACGCAATCTCATTTTCATTTAAAAAAATAGTAATAGCAAGCAGCATCGACTGATAAGTTCTTTTGTAAAAAAAATTAAGAGTCCGGTGGCGAATTTAGGTTCTTAAATGTGAATATCTCAAAAAGGTACAACATTCATGAAGTGGAAGTGGAATTGCAGGAAAATGACCTTAATTCATGCAAAAACTTTTGTGAAACAATGTTGCAGAGATTTCGCGCTATGAATTGCATCTTCTGGTGCGACAAGGTTCACTTGGTTTGAACAGGCACGTAAGTAAGCTAAACTGACTCTACTGGGCTCTATGAAACCTTATCCGATGCCGCTGATTTTTAATGGCTAAAGATTTCCCAAGTGTTCGGTGCGACTTATCGACGAACTGGATCATCGGGTCTTTTTCTTTTGAAAATTCAAGAGAACAAGCGGTAAATGTGAACAGATTATTTGTTATCTAATTTGCAAGCACATCCATTTTACTTGCTGAACAAGTGATTTACATAAGACGCCTCGACTCTGCATACCGCTAGAACCGCCATGTGAACATTTCCCACGTAAACTGATTTGGAGGCGTCCCGTGGCCACCGAGGTTTCCAGACTTAACCCGCATGAATTTTTTTCTATTGGAGTACATCATACATAAATTCTACACTCATAACCCTCGGTCTGTCACAAAGCTGAAAGAAAATATCCGCCGTGAAATTCACGACATCCGTACGAACATGCTGCAGCACGTGGCGTGTAACATGATGCCCCGACTACAATAGTGTGTGTCACTAAATGGTCGGCATCTGGGCAATATCATTTTCAAAAAATATAATCCGCATTCTTCCTGTTAATGTTAAACTAAATAATAAAACAATATGCCACATAAAACACCCTGTACCAGCGAAAACATTCGAGAAAGTGAACTGACCTGGGCGATAAATTTGCAAGCATGGATACAAAATTCCAGAGGAAGAACTAAGTAAAGAGAAAATATAAAAGTCATTCAAGAACTCTGCTCGGTGTTTCAAAAAACCGGTTCCACATAAATTAGGAATAAAAGGCAAACCTCAAAAGCGTTTAGTCCACGCTTATACGGCGGACATAGCAAAATAACATTCCAAAAAATAAGGACAAAAAGCACCAGCCCTCTCATTAGAGGAATTGCAATAGAAGAGCTTCTCTCATAATACATAAGCGGACGACAAGCAGTAGGAGAAATGCAACTTCGTAAACGAGCCAATATTTTTAAGACTGCAGCACAACAAAGAGATTCAATCGCTGAAATATATTGAAGACAAGTAGAGCCACCTGTCAATGGGGAACAGCAAAATTTGCAATAAATGGAAGGAGTACTTCAACGCATTATTAAACGATTAATTCCCGCGCAGTACCATTATCTCGACTGTCGATCATGAAGAGGTTAACTTTCTTGTTCCGCTGTTTAAAGGCAAGGGCGACACGAGAAATTGCAACAACTACCGATGAGCGAAACTACTATCGCAACCATGAAAATATACCAGAGTGTACTGGATAGTTGACGACGCAATATAAATATACCCCGTGGTAGCCACTGCGGTTTTGCGGGAGGCAGGTCGACATATGACACAATACAAAATTTATAGATACTCGTAATAATGCAGAAACCTTGGCGACGATTCAAAAGATAACGTCTTTATCGGTTTATCGGTTTATTGGTCTTAGTGGCACTAAGATCTCAAAATCTACCCGAGACGTATATGCAAATGATATGTATCATACAATGAAGTGAAAATGAAAATTGTTTGCACTTCGGAAAGGACCGAAGAATCCGAAGTCAACATTAGAGTACACCAAGGTAGTGTACAAAGTCCGTTGCTTTTTAATGTCGTGCATGATTTTCTTTTGAAACAAGACAACTCAATGAAAAGCACGACGTAATAGGCATTCAGGCAACTTTAAAGAATTGGATAAGGCGCTAAAAGACAACGGGCTGCGAATCAGTCGTACAAAGACCGAATATCTGCATTTAGAAGAAATCATCGTGCAAAAGTGCGAAAAATTCAAGACAAACTTCCGTGAAGCTCGTAGGAAAATCGGGTCCTAAAAGGAGCAGCGACTCAGTACTCAGCCGAAGGAGCGGCCTAAAGTAAAATCATTGGATCACACAAATGCGAAAACATCAGCAAACTCTTGGCCTCAGTAACGGTGGTCCAATATAGAGTGAAGATAAATAAATGAAAAAAAGAAGGAGAACAAAAATAGCACTTGCAACTAGCACTCTTTTTATGTGTCTTATTCTTATATTCTTATAGCAGAAACCAGTTTTGATCAATCAGAAATAAAACGTTTTTTTTTTTCAAACGAACAAAAACCAAATATTTTACATAAATCACACTATCTGCAATTTCGTACAGAAATCGATTTACTAAGTTTTAAAATTCCACTCACCTGCATAGGGTATGCTCTTCGATTCGAAGGCTGGACAATGACCTTAACACCTTGCTTCACTAATTTTTGCACATGCGATGGTCCAAATGGTGCTCGACGCTCCCATACGGATTGATCCTCCCTACGAATGGCAATCACTTTTCCTTGCTTAAAAGAAAAAACACAAATAAATTTTATGTGGCTGCGATTTTTTATATATATATATATAAACATAAAATGAAATTTTAATTAATAAAAGAAAAAAAAAATAATAAATAAATTACATGTCGCCATCTGTTAAAAGAGAAACGCACGAGATCCTTCACGGAAGTGGCATTCACTCCATTTCCTTGTTGCAAAATGCGCATCATTTTATTGCCCGTTTTCGCAAAGAAATGAAAGCTACGTAATTTTCAAAAAAAAATTGCAAACAAAAAAATAAATCTGAAATAAGCCTTATCAGTCGTTCTCCTTGAATTTCTTTCTCCGATTTTGCACTAGTAAATTTATAAACGCCACTGTTAGAAAAACAATTTAACACGTTAGACGAGTAGCTCTCTCGGCGTTCCGAGATAAAATGTGGGACTGATCCCGTTCATCTAAAACACTTGTCGATCGAAGTTAGTTTGATTATGCTTTTTTTTCCGACGTGATAAGACTATCTGCTGTTGAAAAACGATGGGGAACTTTAAATATGCAAGCATACATGTGCATGGTGGCGATCGGGGACGAGCACGAGGAAGGATACAATTGATAACAACTTCATCGGATGTATACTTTGCCGAGAGGCTCTAGTCAAAGCCATGGATTTTGTGAATCGATTGAATAGTGATTAGACTACACAGCGTATCTTATCAGGTGGGGGAGAATGTACGCGTAGTCCAATTCAATGATTTATGTAGAGGATAATGGATTTTAATTTGCGATTTTTCAAATGCTTATCACTTGTTATTTTCATCAAGTACTCATACCTGCTAAAGATTTCTAAACAGCGATAATGCATTTGATATGAACGGCGACAGTCATGAGGCGCAAATCTCCAAAAGCAAGAAGTACAGAGAGACGTGGACTTAATGCCTGACAGTATTATTTGCGGACGCAGATACTCGTTCATATTTGACGTAACCACCAAGTCAGCAGGGGGCCTTCTTATCATTTCAAAACAAGTGTATAAATGTTTGAAGACAAAAACAAAACACAAAAAATTTCTAAAAGAAAATAAAAAAGTTGAAGAAGATTAATTAAAACGTAGAACGTGACTGCGAAGACCAAGTAAACGTAGCACATTCAAAAAAATATTATGTATGAAAGTTTAACGACTCAAGGATGCTGCTTTTTAAATCGAAAATTTATGAACCTTCATTAATTATGGGATTATGAATGAGGATATGCTTTTTTTTTAACATTCACCGGAGGGTGGTTATGAGCTTTGAGATAAAGGACCTTCTACTAGACAATGAGACTGGCACTCATAAAATTGGAATTTGTAATCCGTTGGATATTGACTTTAAAATTTTATTTTTTTTACAAATTTTCAAACTCTTGAAGCCGTAAAGTGTTTCTTATAACTGCTGTAAGGAACTATAAAAATCAACATGGAAAATCGATGGAATTTTAAGCGGGTTAGTCAATCAGTTCCCTCATCTGATGATGTCTGTAATCGACGAAGAAGAAACGTGGGATCAGAAAATCTCCATCTTATGATAGCCACATGCGAAGCATTCTAGAATAATCATCACTATCCAAATCACAGCACGCCTACTTCAAGGGAAGTTCCACGAAAATGGCTCTCCACTAGATAGTGTGAACAATCGAAAAATCCATACACTACATATACCCTGGGCTTCTTCTTAGACACAGACGGAGCCTTTACTAAAGTACACACAGAAGCTATTCACAAATCTCCGATCGAGCTGGGCATAGGGGAATTTCTTAGTCAATGGTTAGCCTCTATGCTCAGAACAAGATTCCAAGGATCAGAACAAAATGCGCCCATAGAGGAACGCCACAGGGCGGCGTTATTTCTCCTCTACTTTGGCTAATGGTTATGAACAAAATACTTGTAAGACCAGACAGGGAAGGGGTCAAATTGGTCACGTATGTGGATGATATGGTGATACTAATATCATAGAAGTTTCCTTCGTCATAAGTGAAATCAAGGACTCTGCTCTAGACAAAATAAACACCTGAGCCGCAAGTTGGGGCCTTGGCGTCAACCCGAGCAAAACTGAACTGATGCTATAACACCTGATTTTACCTGTCTTAATGCTTAACCGCTCACACTATTCTCCACCGCTATATATCTAGCTTGACCCAAAACTTAACTGGAACCAAAACATCGAACATGAGATAGGCATGTGTTGCTTTCTAATTCAACCAAGAAAGATGACCTTGTGGATGTACACATCGTATGGTGGCCCGCGATGAGAAAAGGCTACAACCACAAAAAAATAGAATGGCTCGCAAGAAAAGTCACCACGTGCGCCGACATACACAAAGAATGTGGGTGCTGGACTACACGGCCTTATGGCCACAGCGACATTCTGGATTCCTTATCAAACTACATGATCACGTTTCCAACCGACTACATCACACTCAAAATAAACTTCAAAAAAAACTTTCACCTAGGATTTCCCACTTGAGCTCAGTGGAAGAAAGACGAAGTAGTAAAGGACTTCGACACGGTCGTCTACACCGACGGATGAAATATGAACTGTGGTGTGAAGGCCGGTGTCTGCTCGGAATCACTGAAAATATCAATATCATATCCAGGAGCAACTACTGACAAACCGAGAGGATTGCATGCAACAACAGAACATTGTTACCCTCATAGATAGCCAAGCCACTATCAAAACCATTGATTTGGCTATTATATCCTCCAAACCTATGTGAGAGTGCCGGAACGAGCTTGCCCGCTTGGGCGAAGGCTGCCGGGTCACACTGCTGTGGGTACCAGGACACAGTGACATACAACGAAACGAGCGTGCAGATGAACTCGCCAGGCAGGGCTCGGCTTTGCACGGTTCACTCTCGACCAGGGTCCACATCCCGCTAGGAGCGATTAAAAGACAAATCAGATCAGAATTCCTGCAAAAGGCTAATCTACTATGGAGGTGGTTAACCAACTTAACCAACCGCGCCATATCAAGAAATGATATGGCCGACCTACGATAAGAATAGAACTAAAGACCTACTAAACAGAACGCGCCCAGATATCGCCAGAATTAAGGCGATAATCACGGGGCGGACAAACTAGAAATCCGATACAATCCCCACCAATGCAGGAAGAAAAATGAGAATGAAACTTTCTCCCATTTCCTCTGCAAATGTCCGGCACTAGCAAGATCTAGTAAGATCTCTTCAGCGACCTTAACGACATCTCGAGTACAAAGAAAATAGATTTAATCCGTTTTCTCAACTCCTCATATAGACCGTCTCACATCCTCAACAACAAACATCATCAACCAGGTCACACGAGTCGTGGTAAGGAAAAGGCACATTCTAATGCTACTTTGGTTCATGTTGAACCGCCACCTCTACCTATCTATCACGATAGCCACTTTTAAATTTAAGAAAACACATTAACATGTTATAAGCATTACTTGATCAACACTTTGGTCACAGAAGCCGAAAATGCCGTAAATAGCTGTGGATCAAATCTGGAGACTATCTGTTCTAAAGCGCAAACAGCTAGAAATAGGCTTTCAGTCATTCCTTTCAGAACTGAGGCTATTCTCTTTACAAAAAGGAGGAAGCTGACGGGCCTGACTCATCTATTCCTCAAAGGCATCGCCATCTGTTTCTCCAACGAAGCTTAGTATTTGAGTGTCATCTTGAATGCCAAGTATGGCATGGTCAAAATTCAAGTATGTCGCACTGTCGATAATGTCAGAGCAAAGCAGCTTTCATAAATCGTGCGGCTTATGAGCGAAAATGGTCCTCTAGATTTAGACCAATTCTGCCCTATGCGTCCAGTTTTTTGTGGGACAAACTTTCACACAAACGCGTCACTTCTGCTTTCACCTCTTCAAAGAATAGTTCCTCCCAGCCGCTGGGAAGCTACACCTAACACTTCGCCCTTTACTCTAGATACACTGATGATCTTTCTTCCCTTAATACGTATATCATGAGTTGGACTTCATAAAAATGCTGTGCCGCTGTTGTTTGACTTCGATCTTACAGACATACCAACGTGATACAATGAAGCCGAAATCGTGACTTGGTTGCCTGTGATAATATTTACAACGTTGAATTTTTCTGTATTCAGGATTTGGTTTTGCCAAAGTCTGAGCTCGCTAGGTAAACGTTCTCCATCTTTTAAGCTACAATAGTTGACTTGTGCAATCAACTAGTTCTCCAGACAAATTGTACTTAAAGACTTACAGATAAAAGAAAATATGTGCTTTCAACTAAAAATAAGTCCTTCGCATACCATCTTGTACAAATCATCGTTATCGACAGCTTTTAAGTAATTAAGGAATTTAGTTGCCTCAAAGTAAATGTCCGTAAGTGCCAGTAACAGCATAGTGATGAAAATTCGGCAGAGAATAACCCTATGCCACAGCTGAGATCAGAACACCTAACTCGAAGAACAAAAATCTCATTATATGCGGCCTAATGCTGGATAAATTAGACAGTCCAACTGAATTTAAGCGCCCATAAAAAAATTATTCCGTTGTTCGTGGATGGCAGACAGTTTTGTCAAATAAAAATTCGTAGGAAGGGACCTAGGTCTGTTAAAGAAGGCTATGAACATCCAAGGTTGTCGGATAAGTACATAGGGAAGTTAGAAATTGCAATATAGCCATGTTATCTTTGTTCACCTTGTTATACAGATATGCATGTATCTTAAGTGTTTTTTGCACGCTCTGTTTAAAATTAGCTATATCTCACTTTTTGTATCTTCAAGATTATAAGAGTAAACACTTGAATTCCTATAATTTCGAAAGAAAAGTATAACGCCTAAAAAATAACTTATATTCGTGATTAACTATCTTCTGTATACAAGTTTATAAAATGCAAGCTTTGCCTGGCTGTATCTTCGCTTGTAACCATTGTGTAGGGTCAACATCCCAGAAAATAATACTTAGAAAAAATACTTGTTCCTATACATACTAAGGTTACGGAGCTTTTAAGGCCCCGACCCATGGAATCCGTCAATCCGTGGTGATGTATTGCCGGAAAGAAGAGTCCTATAAAATCCGTCGCATACCTATGTTGACAGGAGACAGCCAATGACATTTTGTTAATGCTGAGAGTATTTTCTTTTCAAGCTAGACTGTTTCTCTATATTCTCTCAATGTTTTCACTTTCATGCTTACTTCAATTTGTGAATGTGTGAACTTCAGTGAGTGAATGTGTGAACTGCCTACTTAACGGATAAAAGAATAAAAAGTAAACCTACTCTATCCGTCGCATCTGTCAAATCCGTTGCTTATGAAACCCATTCAATAAGAAATTGTATATTCTACCAGTTGTCTGTTGAATACGTCGACGCAATGGATACAATGGATTCTATGGGGCGGACCCTTTAGTATTAATAGTGGTTTTCCAGAAAGCAGTAGGTAAACTTGGCTGGCACCTTCGGTGACAGCGCATGGGGCAGGCGTAGTTGTTTTGTGAAGTCCCAACATATTATAGGTCCATTCCATTTGTACAAAATCCTGTTCCCGCGAGAAAAAAAAATTGTAAAAGAGAACGCATAAGAGAGAGTAATTCATTTCCCCACCCTGCCAATTCTTACAAATTTCTACACGAGATTTTTCTTTGGGCAGGAATTGTAAAAAAACGTTTATTAAACGATTGACTGCAAGTCTATTGCTAGTGCTTTAATCATCGAATACGTAATGATCTAACAGATGGTTCAAATATGCATTATATGCATATGCCTGATCGTAGTCATTGAAAGCACTGAGATCGTTAAGTCGTTTAAGTCCACCAACATGCACCCTAGCATCCACCGTTTATCCTCGCCACCAGTCTGCATTCGTAATCAAAATAACACATTGCTCTTATTCACAAAACAAGTGATTCGTTTACTCGGTGTTGTCTAGCCGGTAGGCGTTGTATCTTAGACAGGAAATGCATTCGCAAAGCAGTTTTGCGCCGCACATGAAACTGGACCATTCTCTCCATGCTCTTTAATATGGAAAGCTCTTGGCAAAAGTATAATCATCTTTTCCGACTATCGATATAAAGGCTATTCTCAATGTTCGCCAGAGTTTTGGTTTGTATGCCAGTGCCAGACTAGCAGTGAAGATTCTCTTCGGTGTTGCCAGCAGCTGGTCTATATCTTTTTGTAGCATAACTGGATACATGGCATCCGTGCCAGGCGACTTGACGTTATGAAAAGAAGCAATACCACTACCAATGACATAAACCAGACAAGGCGTGTTGTGTTACCCTATCTAAAAGAACTTGTTTAAAAGATTTATGGTTCTCTTACGTAGTCACTGCATGGCTGCTTTCCAAAATGCAGTACTGCCTGCTTTCCAAAATGCAGTGCTGCCTGCTTTTTGCATCAGCAACCATTCCGAAATGCAAACTCAAACTGGTGACAGAAAGCAGTACGTTCTGAAATTCATTCTGAATATATGTACATATATACTGGGTGAGTTTTTTAACTTGAGACATCCAAATTACTCGAAAAATACGCGATATCGCGAAAAATGTTTCAGATAAAAGTCACAAGGTTCTGAAGGGGGCATAAAATGGTGACCACGAGTTTGACCTTGAGACCCATTTTCAATGTCAAACGAAGGTCACTTTTGATTTTTCAAATGATAATTCCTGATTTTCATTGCTCAGTCTGACGGGAAAATAACGCATTTTTGAAAAGAGTGTTTCATGTAAAAGAATTGTAATTTTTCAGCTCTAGCTGAATTTAGTTAGAATTTTGGAAAGCAGCCCATCATGGAAGAGGCGATCTACAGAATTGTTTCCAAGCTATACACGTCAGCGCAAAACACTTGGCGAGGGCCCGTTCTGAACAGTTTCCTCCACCTTTTGTTTTGACTTTAAGGGGAGCAGGCTAACCAATCCCCTGTCCAGTAGGTTTTCCGCGGACTCCTCCTCTTCAACAGAGCCAAGACCTCGTATCAGATTCTAAAATCGACCTATGGGATGACATAAAAGCTTCCAATCTTTCCAGATCGTAATTTCTGTACATACGTGAGATCGATTACTTGCCAGGAGGTAATCGTCTCTCACGTCGCATTTTCCTCTGCTCCTATAACTATTCTGTGCATTTGCATCGCAGCATTTCCATCTTCCTGGAACCACAGTATTCAATGATTTCGTCTACTGCCTTTGGTGGTAAATAAACTGACACAACGACGCTGCTCGTTTCGTAGCTTACGTCTGCAGTAATTAAATCTTGGTTGCAGAATTACCCAAGTTATAATGGTGAGAGTTGAATACGGTACAAAAAGCCAACTCTCGGTCTTTCAGATCGCTCGTCGAATATTGGCGAGAAACCCCTTCAACATCCGAGACCACAGATGCGTTCATTCAACACCCATGGCTTCTGTAGCTTTGTTCAATGAGGCTGCCCAGCTCAGTCCGGAGCATGAACATCTCAGGTTTTCGTGTTCAATGGGAAAAATTTCTGCCCAGCTCATGTTTGCATTTTGTTCAATGACTCTGCCTGGACTCTGCCCTGGGCAGGATTTCTGCACTTACTTTTGAGGTAGAGCAGATTTGTGAGAAACGTCGAAATCAGCTGTGATTGCAAATTAATTGTTTTGTCCTCGAAGTGAAAAGTTTGTTATTTTACTTAAAATGGAAGAAATTGAAATACAGTCACATAGAGGGCAATCGGTTGTTGTTAAATGCTCCCCAAATACACACTATAATTTGGAAAGCAGTAAGTACATGATTAATGTTCATTAAAAAAAATTTAAGCTAATTTTCATTTCCTTTAGATGAAGTATTTCGAAAGAAAATTTTTGAGCAATCTATGAGCTATGCATTGGAAAATGAAGATTTCGTGCCAATAGCTTCAACTTCTCAACAGGCACAGGAAGCAGAACAGGATAAACAGAAAGCAATTTGGCTAGAAAGGGACTGCCAAATTCTAATAATGATCTACAAGGATGTGCACCCGAAATTGGGGAAAAATGTTGAGGTGAAGACAAAGCGGAGGCTATGGGAGTTGAATTAAAAAAAAATTAACCAACATGGATCCTCCTACACACAGGGCTTTCAAAAACAAAATGCTCCACAACAAAAAAACTGGCAATAATAGGGCCACATGCCCATATGAAAAGTATGTTTTTTCTGTATTAACGTAAAGTTTATTTGTAAACCTATTTACCTATATATTAAAGTGAGCTCTCGGGCATCATGATAGACCGACCGTCAATCGTTCCTACCTATCTGTTGGGAAGTACAAATGGAAGTAGGAAAACCAGGGAAACAATTCTGGAGGATGGGGGAATTAGCTCCTTTACAGGTAGTTTTTTAAAACTTTTTAATTCCTCATATTTGTTTACTTAGAAGCATTGCCAACTGCATCCAGTGGAAGCGAGACTACTGCAGTAGAAGAGGACTCTTCTTTGGTTCCTAAGAGGCAAAAAAAGAACAGCACAGGGGCAGCAGAACCGAGAAAGTGGAGGGAGTTATTTTCTGAAGATAGAAAGTTTAAGCGGGACTACAGCAAGGCCAAACTGGAGGCATATAAAGAGCGGACTCGAAATGAAGAAGCAAAGAGAGCAAAACCAGGAAATATTAAAAATATTTTTAAATAATAAAAACACATAAAATTATTTCGTTCCTTTTTTTATTACTGTATTTACTGTTCTCTATTGAAATGGGAGAAAACTTCTTCGCATAGCCTATTTCGGAGGCTAAATCTTTGCTCCTGGTCAACTGCATTGTTGTTTTCAACATTTTCCTCAATGTCACCTATCTCGAAAGGAAGTTCATCATCATTGCATAGATTATGCAAAACAATGCAAGCGCGTATGAAATGGCAGAGTTTCTTAATTCCTTTTAGCTTGCAATAATAAAGCTGTCGAAATCGTTGTTTTAAAAGGGCAAATGAATGCTCTATCACAATTCTGCCAGAACTGAGCTTCCGGTTGAAAAATTTTTGGCTTGATGATAAGTGCCCATTGTTCCGATATGGCGTTATTAAATATTGCGAGCAAGCATACGCAGAATCTCCTAAAAGAAAAAAGTTTCCGCATAGATTGGGCAACTGAGAATATACATCGGAATTCTCGTAAATTCTGTTATCGTGTACGGATCCTGGATATCCAACGAAGATATCTGTAAATTATCGTTTTTCGTTGCATATCGCCTGCAAGCCTAAACTTGTGATATTTTTCCTGTCGATGTAATCGTTTTTTCCATGTTTAGAGGGGGCAATCTTTATTCGTGTACCATCTATTATTCCTGCAAAAGAAAGTCAACAGCTAATGTTCAAAAGGTGGTTAAAATTATTATGTTACAAATGTACCTATAACACCTTGAATTCCTGTTTTGTTTCTCATGCACAGAGCAGTTGCCGTTTTTTCCTCTTCCGTAGACCATCGAATAACGGAGTCGCAAAGATTACTAATAAAATAGATTACTCTATTTATTATAAAACACACAGTACCCAGAGCGAGGTTAAATCGGTCTGCAATATCCTCATGACCAGGAATAGGGCTATATTTCTTCAGAAAATGTTTTCCGGGTTTCTAGCTTATTATATTTCTCCGATGCGGAAAACGTATCTACCAAACGTTTGTAAAGCGTTCGATTTATACGAAAATGAGTTATAAACTCCTTTTCAGTATAGGAAGGAACTACTTCTTCCAAAAATTGTGCGATACAGTTCCTTTTATCTTTCCCCATAAAAAATGGTATTATATTTATCACTTCTTCGTCACTGGACTCCAAACTATCACTTGAAAAACTATTGTTGCTTTCTGAATCCATCGCCTTTGATACCATTTGTTTCAACAAATTACGAGTAAGTTCCAATATTTTATTGTTTTTATTTCACGATTTATAATAAACTTGTATGTACTCGGATGTATGCATTTATTTTTATATGTGAGCCTGTCAAGAAAGGAAATAATTTCGATACATTCTCTTATAGCCAACAGGTGTCTTGGAAATCAGCTTTAGAGTTACACGGTTTACTGACTATTCCCTCATGTAGAAGGCAGCGTACAAGAATATTGAACTTATCACAAGTACAATACTCTAAGCCTCCTGCACCCTTCATCCAAAGTGAAGTCATTCCAAAAATTCATGAGTCATCCAAAAATTCGATTTGTTTTTTGTTTTCATTTTTGATTTCGAAGCATTTTCGATTCTTTATTTTTCATTAATAAATAATAATAGTGGTTTCTTATAATTCTGTATAACTTGAAAGCATGATAAAATGAAAAAGAAAAAAAAGGGAAAAATACGAAAAGATATATTTATATACTCGTACGTATACCTATAGAATTATTGTGTTGAATTATTATGAAAATGATATTTGAAAAAAAAAATTAAAAACAATTTCTCTGTTATCTTTGCTGCGCGACTTTTGCTTGTTTTAGTATGAATGCAACAGCAGGCAATAACTTAGCGAAGGTGTCTTTTTTTGTTTAATTCTAAATAAATGTTTATTTATATGTATATGCATATATTTAATATCGATATTGACTTAATTAAATTCCAAACACTTAGAATCTGCACAGGAGAAACTAATTCATTGATACTCGTTAATGGAATAAGGTGAATGATTGTTGAGTTTTTCGCTTTTCTGTTCCTTTTCTTTTTTAGCGGCGACCATTACATACACACACACATTATACATTATTTGGTTAATTATAGAACAATACCAATTTAAGAATAATATTAACAACAATAAACAGATCCAAAAAGTGTCACAGTAGAAATTACAGAGCTGGTGTTTCAGGCAGCAACGATGCAAAAAACGATACAACAAACGTCCGAACGAACGCTATCAGTGAAGTTGCACTTGGTTCAGCTTCTGGTGGGGTAACCGAACTTGTGACATGCTCTGAACTGGGAGTTGGATTAGGAATAGATTCCGCTGCAGCAGTGTCAGGGCTTGGTGGGGGATTAAGTGGATTTTGCTCTTCTGCTTGAGCGGCATTTTCCGCTGCAGGTGGAGCTGCAGCATTGTTATCATTGACATTTTGGTTATTATTGTTATTTTGATTAGTACTCCTGGTTATCCTCAATGTTTGAAAGAATCCAATGTGGTATCTATAAAAGAGAAATAGTGTGATTAAAACTATTTATACTAGACCGTAATTTTATGATCCTTACAGGTAGATTCCCACAGCGATTATAGCAACAACGAGGCATCTAAGTGGTGACGAGTAAAAGTATACAATCGTGAGAAATGCAAGAAGACGAGTAACCGAGTAGAAAACGTCCAGCCAATCACGATTATCTTGTTCTTCTTGAACAATATTTGGAAATCGAGGCTGTGCACGCTCGACATTTTCAGCTGGTGCAGGTGCTGGACCGGGTGCGGGAGCTGTTGCTGGAGCTGGAGCAGGCCCTGCGGCTGCCGTTGGACTTGGTGCTGTGGCAGGTGCTGGGGGAACTGATGTTGCAGCGGTTGAAGGAGATGCTTGAGGCTGCGCCACTCCTGGTTTTACAGGTACGATTCTAGGTGCAAATCTAGCCGCAGAAGCACGACTGGTACTAGGTCCATCTAATTCTACTGTCGGCGTACTACTACTACTTGGTCCTGCTGTTGTTGCATCAGTGCTACCCGTCGCTGTTTGTGAGTTTGTTGATGGTGCAGCTGCCTGCGGAGCTTGTGGAATATTTTGTGTTAAAAACGCTGGTGGCGGGACAAGAAGGGGAACACTTTCCGCTTGTGTTGGCACTTGCGCTGGATTCACCGTCAAATTAGCCCTGCAATTAAAAATTTTATTAAAAACGGAACATGGGATTTTTTTTTACATTTTCTATTCAACCTACATTCTAAGACACTGTTCAATATAGCTGTTATAGATTTGCTGCACCCAGTTGTATACATCAGGCTGGTGTTGTGCCACCATTTCGGGAGTAAACTGACCAGGAAAGGTGAACGTTATGTAGCTGGGATATTGATAATTACTGTTTGGGGCACCATTTGAACAGCCAGCTGCGGCAGCACCAGCCATTTGTGGAATGTTAAATGGATTAATGGTAATGTTAGGTGTTTGTTGTGGCACTTGGTTTGTAGTTGCAGTTGGTGTTGTAGTTGCTGTTGATGTAGTTGTAGTTGGTGTTGTGCTGGATGCAGTGACGCTGGCAGTTGCAGATGTAGCATTGCTAGCAGCAGATGTAGTCACATTACGATGCCGGAGGCCATCCGTTGAATTAGATTCTGTCGATGATGAAGGCGGCTTTTTCTGCTGTTCTTCGGATTGTGATAGGGGTTGCTGTGTTTTGGGCTTTGTAGCACTCATCTTTGGTTGGTATACTAAATGGAATATGTGGTTTTCAGTTTCGACATCTTTGTAACTTCGTATGATATCTTTGAGGATCAGCTCATCACTAAGCAACTGGCCTGAGTAAATAAGCTTTTGTTCTGGAACCGCCTGAAACAAAATTAAGGTAAAAGCTGTTAAAACAAAGCGAACAAGTTTTACAATAATTGAATATTTTGCTTATTTTCTCTTTTTATTTGTATTTACCGATTCTTTTCAATTTTATTTAGCCCACGTCATTTTCTTTTGCTCTTCCATTAGATAGACAACTCAAGAGACAAGTACAAATTGTACGTGGAACTTAATGAAATGATATTTAATTGGTTGGTTGCATGTTCTACTGGCGCTAAATTACTCAAAATGACAGTAATTTTGGAAACACTGCTATTTTCGTGCGCAGTTCATGTGTGGATAAAGTTCAATTTTTTTGTATTCCAAAGTACTGAGATAAAAACTCGAATATAGAAAATGTGGCAGATTTAAACGATTCATGAACTATCGAAATACGAAAGCTCTTTACGTTTTTTTTTTCTCTTTTTGTGTATGTAGATGATCAACGAATGTTAGAATGGCATTAAAAGGAAAAATCGAACTTTTTCCAATAAGATGTGAGTAACGAGATTGTAACAATACCTGTAGGCAGATGCAAGGGTGTGCGGGCAGTTACAGAGAAAGCGCTGCACGGTATCGTCATCACCCTCACAGCAAGTATCGCCAAATGATGCCAACAAAAGTGTAGTGCCTCGTATAGAGACGTTTTAGAAACGTTGGAAAGCATTCGTTTGGTCTGCCAGCATCCAAGAGATTTGTGTCATCATCTACAGTCAATGAAGGCCTTAACCGAAGACATAGGCATTCCTAACGCAGGTTCGGACAGTAAGCCTTGCCTACCAACTTTATCGGCGATTTAATTCCACCGATCCCTTTGTAACCTGGGACCCAAACAGGACTAAGTGGATTAAATCTTTCGTTCAGGGAAATCTGTCGATATAGGCGCGGATACTTAGCGCCCTCATCCTTCACAAGCCCTCATGCTGACTGTTGATGTTTATTTTTACGTCAAAGCTTGTTCCACCATGCAACCGAAACGTTGGATATAATTGATTTTATCATACCCGTAAAGTTCCAAAGAACTCTCCTCGGTGACAAGCCCCATATATTGCTTGCCAAAAGCTTTTTTGCACTGCTCCAAAGCCGACAGTCCTTCGACGCGATATGTGTAGTAGAAAATTATTATCCAAGATACGCCAAATATTTAGCCTTGGAATAACGGATGGTGACGCCTTTAGGCAGTAGATGAGTTAGACCATAGTAAAGAGAAAAACTTCACTTTTGAGAGAATTGAGTGAAAGCCAGTTTATTGTGCCTAATAGTCCATCACGTCTAGAGTTTCCTGCGCTGTAGAGCAGATAGTCGCTAGGTATAATCCTATAGACATCGTCTGCATAGACTTTAAAAACATTCAGGGCGATATGCAGTGAGTTGACTAACATCGATCACAACAATGGAGACAGGATGCCGCCCTTCGGCCAATCCTTGTTTATTGCCGCCTAATGTTTCGTCTACTCGGTATTTTCTCACCAAGTTACACCTAAGATCATAGGTTGCGTTGAAGAAAAGACATCCAATGTAGATGAAAATGCTCAGCGAGTACGGGTTCCCCTTCAATTCTGATTTCGAAGGGCAATCTCACATGATCTTCCGCGTTGGTAAGCATTTTGCATCATGAAAAATCATTCTCTCTATGCTCTTCCACATTAAGGTAGTCGGACTAATTTTTTTGAAGCTCTTGGATAACAGTTCAGAGACTCTATATGTATGCCAACAATATATTTTTAAAATAAACTATCGCGTTACACTCTGACGAAATGATTAACAAATAAAATAATTGTAGTTCCCATTTTGATTACTACGTATTTCAGTACATGTTTGTACAAGCCAATGTATTGAACAGATATTTTGGGATTCAAATCCCAAAAAACATAAATAGACCAAAACTACGTTAAACGAACCTTTAGCACAGCTCAGCAACACAGCATCAACGTGAGTATTTCACGCGATTTATAAACACATGCATGTAGGTGAGCAATACTACCGCCAAGTAGCCAATTAAATGTGTAACCTCTTATTTAAGGTTAAAGTAATTTGTTTTGAGAACCTAAAGCATATTTATAGTATCAATTCAGTGGCTTTGTATTGTATGATAAATTGATATAGTGACACCCTTCCTGTGGTGAAAAGATCGCATTGGCAGTTCGCTTTGGTGTTCTATTCACAACAAAAATGACTCGTACATCAGACCTGAGAATCGATGTCGTCAGATTTAACATTTCAGCAAAGCGAAGAGCTATAAGCATTGCTCTATAATGATCACTAAAGTCTGGATATGATCTATAAACAATGATTCGTCCTAAAAATCGATTGTTTAACATCGAAGGCCGAGTCTTATTACTATCCGTTCTAGGCCTCTTATGCGAGGTAGAACTATCTTTACTATTTCTTTCCTTAGTAAAACACTTGCTGTTCTTTAGTTTCCGCATTCCATTAAGTTTCCTTTTTTTGTTAACTTGATGACCATGTCTAGTTTTTATTTCCACAAGAGTCGAATATTTCTGAAATCGTGGGAGCTCCAATGTGTGTTCGGGAATTCATTGCATGCCTTTGCATGCTCAAAGGGTTGGCATTGTTTTAAAGTATTTCCTTCATCACTTTCGTTGTATTAATTTGAAATCGGCATACTATTTGTTTCAACTTTCGAGGGCAATACACTTGTGTAACTTCGCATGGTACGTTTGACAATGCGTTCCACTTTCTCCTTCTTTACGCGTTACTTAGCTTCTTTCGGTTCCTACCTTGAAGTTTTTACGATTGCGAAGCCCCGTTTTCACTTTGTTTAGTATCTACCAAAAGAGAAACCAATTCAGGGAAAACCATATTTTAAGCTCACACTATAGGGTGCTTGTTTTACACCTACATCTTCCAACAGGAATTGGTTTCAAATTGACTGTCATCCTTGACAGCTCTTAGGCATGGTGCCGTTGTGAGTGAAAATAATGCTCAAATTCTGAAATTGTCAATGCGGATCGCAACAGTTCGGCCTTAGCCCATGCACTATGTCTAAAATATTGTAAAAAGATTTCGGCCTACACCCGTATGGGATCAAGCTGCTGCAAATACTATAGTCGACCCTTATTTTTACGGAAAAATCGTATTTAACGTAGAGGCTTACTTTTTGTTAAATGGGTTTGTTGAACAAGAGAACAAGTTTCTAGAGTCCTGAAATTGTGATCCAGAAGAGATTAATGAGACTCATATACACCCATAAAACTGCGCTGTTTAATCAATGACCAACCTAATCGGAGATGATCAGTGATGATTTCTTCGAAAATTATGCGGGACATTGACCCAAACCGAGATCGTGTAATTTTATGCCACTAGATTACTAACTGTGGGGCTATGTAAAGGGTTCTGTGTGCTGATAAACCTCAAATATAGTCAATATTGAATATTGGAGACCAATACTCGGCGAGTTAAAGGTGAGATAAACCCTCAAAGAGTGGCCCAAAACTGGGCACACGGTCTTGGTCAAAAACAGGTGATTCGTATGCATGATTTCGTATTCAAAACTGATCTCGTGAACCATTCATCATAGTTATTAAGAAACTTAATTCCCGTCATTTTAACATTTCTCCAGCTCTTAGAAAAAGCACCCCTAAGATGCAAATGAAATAGGTCTTGGAGCACTTAAATATATTCAAAGCTAAATCGATGATTGCACTCTAATTTTTGACTGAATTCAGAAGACGCTGTTTGGTTCGCAAAACGTTGATCCAAAGTTCAGTTCATTTGTGATAGTCCCTATGAAGTCCAAGGGAGAAAATTATCTGGGCTATAGTCGCTGATAACTACTGGCATGGCAACGATTGTCCAGTTTGATGAAGCTAAATTTGCCCCAGAGCAGACTTGTTTTATTTACTTTAAATATTCCTTGAGCACTGCATACTCTGAACAATAGTATGAAGACTTTACTTTAAATGATACCCGGACTTCAATAATCGTCATACTTCTCAGAATAAGAAGACGTTTCGTTTTAGAAAATAGATTTCCAAGGGTGAAGCTCACTGTGCCCCACAACAAGTCAAAGAGATGTAGATCCTACTTACAAAGGTGAAAGATTATTGGCTTCAATTCTATTTTTTTGACATCTAGTTATCGGAAGATGTTACTTCTGCGACAGCATTTTTCAAACATTTTGGAATTTGTGTTGATTATTGAGTAACAAAAAAGATACTAGACCACGTAAAAATGTTCAGTCTGTCTCGGTTTTTGTTCACTTGTGTATAGATTCCACTTCATGAGCAACCTATAGTGGAAAAGAGCAACGCATGAAGTAATCAGTAGAGTCCGACCGAACATTCGGCTTAAATTTCCACCTTCGGCAAAACATTTGGCTACGGCAAGAAAAGGTTTTGCCGAAGCTGAACCATTTTTCCGCAAAAATTAAACTATCATACGCACCATGTTTTGGAGGAGATTTCGAGCAAGTCATTTCATGTTTGTTTCGTTTCTGTACCAGGTAGCTATAAGGAATGCTGATATTTTTAATTATTGGGCCTCAAGTCCTTATACCTACTTGAAAGAAGTAGCTAACAAATATTTATCAGCTCCTCCTACTAGTGTAGCGAGTGAGCAATTATTCAGTGCTGCTGGACAAATTTATGCTGATCGGGGGGCTAATTTGCAGGGAGAAAATGTACAAAAACTTTTGTTTCTTGCATATAATATTAAGTTATGTAATTTTGATTATTAATTCTACTCGTACTTCATCGTTTGTTTTCTCATATTAACTTTGTTTGTTGTACTTACGTGTTATCGAATGTACCTAGGCTTTTGGATTTTTTTTGCTAGTTATTTTTTGGTTTTGTTTCTTTGCTAAGCATTCATTTTTATTGTTCCGTTTATGTGTTATTTAAAGGAGTCTACTGCAATATTTTGCTGGCTATTTTGCTTTTTGTGTCTTTGTAAAATAAATTAGTATAAAAGAAAATATCTACCGATCAATTTTATTAAACTGATCATTATACTTTAGGTAATCTCTAGTAATCAGTGATTGCCAAAAAGATTACAAATAAAAACGGCTGTCTAATCTTGAATGACTTCAAAACGACAAATCAACGCAAATGCCACAAAATGCCAGTTAAACAAAATCCGAAGAAGATGAAATTTTAGTTTCTTCTAAAGTTGGGAGCACAAATGCACGATAAGGTGATTTGTTTTTTCATAAGCGTAGTGAATCAAAACAAAGTGCTTTTAAAAAATTACATTAAGAAATCGAAATAAGAAAACGAAAGCGAAGAAAACATCAATAAATGTTCATTGAAAAAGTTGCATTCGCAGACAAAACAACAGTGAATAAAAACAATTGAATAATGTACACAACAATGAGTCAACAATGGAATCAAAAATGCAGCTATAATATAAAAACAAAACAATAATAAGGAGGCTTCACATAATGGAAAACCAAATTGAAGTGAACCAATTGTCATTGTTCTAAACACAATTATATACAACTAAATACAATTGGATGAAAAGATAAATTGACTGACGAGCCATATTCATGTCACACTTCATGCCAATGTACAGAAATATATCTAGTAACTTAAGTGATCATTGCAAGGAAAATTAAGAAATGTTCCATTATATAAATTAATTCCTGTATGATGCGACAGTAAAATTTGACAAAGGGATAGTAAGAAACAAGTTTAAACGATAGAGCAATAAAAATAACTTCAAAGCCATAATAATTGGGCAAGCGTTAGGTACCTTGGATTTTATTTCTTAAAGCATATACGTAAAGCGATACGTATACGTGTCCACCGCTGTAGTATGTAGTGGTACGTGAATAAAGTCCTATCGGCGAATCGAACTCATCGTTCATTGGTAATACACAAGCATATACGAGTTACGTTCGTTCATATATTCAGAAATAAGAAAACAAATTTACCTTGAAGATCTATTTGTTAACACCTCCTAACAGACGTTTTTGTGTTAAAAAAGCACACGCCTAACACCTTTCGACACCATCGCAAATTGTTAATTTAACGAATGGATACCGAAATTTTCTGCCACATAACTGAATAGATATCGATTCACCTGTTGTAAATTTACCTCCCAAGATCAGAAAAAAAAAATTATTCTGAAAATCGCCTCCAATAGTACAATCCACATCTTAAGACTTATTAGAAAAGACCCTAGATCGAATACAGAACGTCTCTCGATTTGCGTGGACACCTGCCTTTACGGCCTTATTCCACGGGATGCCCATACATCCATGGGAGCAAGGATACGCCTTGCCATCGCTCACCGTCATTGCACTGTTTCAGATATCAATTCGGAACTGTGTTGCCGGCACAAGTTCCACCCTTGGTAAGAGTCGAGGCCGATCTAAAAACCTCTTGCTGCTTTTAGGGTCGCAGCACCCAGTACTTTTTGCAACTCTACATTGGGTCAAACCAAGGGAAAACCCAAGGTACGACCCTTCCCGCGATTTTAGGTTTAAACCACAGCCACCATGACGCTCCCACAAGGGGGCCTACCTCTAACAAGTCAGGCCCGGACCGAGATCCGGGAGGCTCCTGACTCCCATGGTACCGTGATTTAAGTCCTGGTAGGGACTACCGGTGGTCTAGCCGCCAACAAGACCTATGACCGGCAACTTGTGACCGATCGAATCGTAGCAACCTTCGGTAGCGTCATCTGTAGATATTTACGATAAGACCAGTACTTTGCTCTGCCCCCGTTCATTATTAGACAATGTCATTAAAGGGCGAAGCCTTGATAATTTGGCGGGGGCCCTCTAGATCGAATACAGAAGGACAGGCAAAACCAATTATAAATCTACCACAGGACTAGTACCCACAGAAATAATAAGCAAAACAATAGGGTTGAACCTTCCGCCATACACCAACGATCACTAGAAAGCTGTTATAAATACTAGGTACATACAAAAAATTCCAAAATTAACACTTAGTACTACAGAAATAAAAGAAAGTTTGGCGAAGTGTTGGAACAAAAAGGCTAACAAACAGTCGAGACACTAAAGCCTATCATATCACCTAGACCTCGCCGAATATCAGACAGTCTAACCGACACACAAATTTACAACATGCTGAGCGACACTAGGCACGGATCCACAATTCCGAGAGTTCATACACACATACCATATATTTAGAGTAAAAAAAAACTCTCCACTTTAAATTATCACCCGCAAATAGAACCAGAATCGCGACATCATCAAACAGTCTCTACAGGCAACCACTACCGAAAAGGTAAGTAATTATGCCACGAGTGCGTACATCGATAAAAAGATGATAGAGTTTGCAGACTTAAAAATACTAAGCCAAAAGTAAATAAAGCTCAGATAGAAGAGTGCTACGGTCTCGCAGTTAAAGGATATGGAGAAGTTTCGCTATCAAAGCAGCATCCGATCAAATCATCTATCAAGCATGTTTGGAAAAAGGCATGCCCCCTGATTGTACTACAGATTGTTAATACAATCGAATCATTTACTTGCAGAATTTCGCATAGAAGGTCCTATTCAGAGAAATGTCTCAGGCTTTTTTGCAACACACCTGATTGAATATAGACGTAACCTTTCTTCTTCTTCTTTCTCTTCTTTGCCTCTTCCCTTTTATGTGGGGTCAGCTCTTCTTGTGCATAGTCCTGGGTTGTCGATTGCTCTATTTGGTCTCTCCGTGGTTCATTTGTGGTGTTTGATAACCATGTTGCTTGACGTCCACATAAAACGAATTAACAATCATGCTCCAGACAAAAGCGTTTTTGAATCCGAACGCACAGATTCGGCTCGAGAACGCATTAAACGAAGACGGTATGGGTGATGCTATAACTGATAACTACAGGTGGCCGTGACACTACGCAGATCCAAACATAAATACAACAAGAGCTTCAAACACTGTCCGGTGGAAAAAAGAAGACTGGTGCGGATCAGCCGATGAGATAACGAGAACAATAACAATTATGAGAACAAATAACGGCTTTGAGACTAATTTTAAAACTAAATTTTTAGCTTCGCTGTCCAGTTATGTGTTCTTAAGTCGAAATCTACATGCAATTGGTGGAACAGTCCACTCACTATTGTAAAATCTCCTATCTGTTTATGTACATCTCTAGACATCCCATTTTCCCATCCATCTTTCGTGAACTATAGTGAAATTTCCGATTCCACACCATGTGATGCTCTCCTTTATAAATTGCACGGAATCGGAATTACAAGCAAAATGATAATAATTTTTGAGAGCCTTTTATGAAAACAACTTAGCGATGGTATGGAATGAAAACCGCGTTTCTGAAGAATTTTCCACAATGATGGGAGTAAAACAAGGATGCATACTTAGTTCGCTGTTATTTATTCTATTTAACAACGACATAGCAGACAATATCGGAAGAGGTATCAATGTGAATACGGCGTTTATTCCAACTTTAATGGTTGTGGATGATTTTGAAATTCTATTGTAGCTGAGACCGTGAAGAGTATGCAGACTGATAGATTACTGCAGGAAGTCGAACTTCTCCGTTAACCTGACGAAGACAAAAATTATTTTTTTTAGAAATAGTGGCATGATTGGAATATCTTAGCACTTAATTGTGGGTTCAACGAGAGTTTTGTAGACAACGAACAAGCCATACTTTTGAAAACTCAATTTTCCAAACTACTGGGAAAAAAATAGGTAATCTTCTTTAAGACCCGTATTGAATGAAGCTAAGTCATCTCAATAACGAGCTTGTTACAGAAAACTTAACCACAACCTGCAGGAAAAATCATATTTTTTAGATATTTAAAATTAGAGGCGAATTAATGAATTTAAATTACATACCACACCGGACTGATCGCCCTATCGAATGTAATCTATGCAACCTTAGAGAAAGAGAAGATGTCTTCCATTTCATTACGAAATGCTCTATTTCGAGTGAGCTACGGAGGATGTTCTTGGGAGTAATTTATTGGGGATGGAGGATGCATTGTGCATTTTGAATGGCGACTTTTAAAATTTCGAATTATTTTCTTTATTTTCTCTAATTTTATCATATCATGGATGAAGGTGCATCTCAATCTGGTAGATGGAATAATTCCAAACCAACTAGACTACAAGTTAATCTTTGTAATGAATGTACATACATATTTATGAATATTTAGTCAATAAAAACTAAACTATCTAACTAACTATATCCTTAGATTTAATCCGAATCCGAGCGGGTGGGAAATCTAAGAAAGTACGCAAAACCAATGACGGATTATTGCGTGTATTAAAGTCGTCTGTATTGTATTTTGGATTTGATCTTTCGCTATGATGAATACTCGAAGTATTTTTGGAGACATGTTTTTATATTATACTCTGTTCTCTACTCTATTGGCCCAAGTACATAGTTATGTTATCGGAATTTAATGAGCCCAACATAAGCTGCCGTTCCTTTTTTACCGCCGAACAACAGGGACTTGAATTCGATAACGAAAATGAAAAACGTGGAGGACTGTCGCCAGCAAAGGAATATATTGGATAAGAAGTAGCAAGCAAGATATCATTGATCAAAATTGAAAAGATTGTCAGAGACAGACCGAAACTCTGGGGTACACAAGCATTAACTTTGTGGAAATCAGATTTGCAACAATCCAAGACAACTTGAAGGATAATTTTTAATCTATTGAAGAAGAGATTCATTGATCCCAAACGCACACATTTTCAACAAAAGAGCTTGATGCCGAACTCTGTCAAATACCTCTGGGTCGATACACGCTCTAACAATGTGTTGAAATAGTGAAAATTCACTACCCCAAGAATTGAAACCAGCAGACCACGCACAGTGCCGTACTTTCGTTGATTGTGTGTTGAAAATTGATGAACAAGATCATGATGATGAGGCCCCTTTATATGTCGGATCTAGGGCTTGGAAAACCCAGTGGAAAAACCTCTCCATCCACAACGAATGACAGTTTGGTGGCGTTTTTTGGCTGACGGTGTCACTGGCGATATTTTTTTCGAAAATATTGCTGGTGCGGCCGTTTCAATGAATGGATTGCGTTAACGAACGATGTTGACTGCCTTTTTTTTGGCCTGAAATGCAATATGATGCAATAGAAATAGACGGCGTTTATTTTCACAGAGTTGGTAAAAAATGCCCCTATTGGGTGATAAATTTCCAAGACGTGTGACATATCGAAATGAAGACTTCAATCGGCCGCCGAGATCGTGCGATTTAACACCATTAAATATCAAGGCTGTTATTCGCGCAATAAGGGCGCAATTATGTGAAAACACGATGAAAAATTTTACCAAAAGAATGACTATTTGTAGGCAGAGCCGAGACGGACATTTGACAGATATTGGAATCCATTACTAACCTCAGAGTTTGTGTTTTAGACTAAAATAAAAATATCACTATTTTTCATAAAAATTTTTGGTTTCCCTACTGACTTAAAATGACACCTCTTGTTGGATGACCCTGTATACTTTTGTTACTCTTTTCGGTGAGATATGCTATCAAGTCACCAATGGACATGTTGCTACGGAAACCATTAATAAGTTTCGTGTTTCGAGAAATTTCATGAAATGACGGTTAATCACTGTTGGCCTGCAGGGACGAAAGTGCGTTCTTCTCAAGAGGAAAGAGAAGAAAATTCGCTTTTGAACACGGACTGGACAAATAATGTTATTCATGTATTCCAAAATCAATCACAAAGAGTAGGAGTGATGAAAAAGCCCACGCTGTGGTTTTGCGTAGAGGAACACCTTATCAGAAAAAGGGGAGAAGTACCATCTGGACCACCGTGCTTAAGTCTATCAGTGCACAAGTGGATTCGTCTCATTTGATGCACTCAAGTGGAAGCGGAGACATGAAACAATTTGGGAGTGCTCCGAAAATTGTGCAAGCAAGTAGGTTTGCCTTGTGCGAAGATTTGACAACTGGAATATCATTGTAAATAGGTTTTGGGATAGACGATGAGGGAGATTTTTTAATGTTTTGGACCAAAAGTTTTTACTACCTTTAGGACATTGTAGAATTTTTTGCCTCAGTCTTTGGTCGTATTGGACTTTCGTACACTTAAGAAAGGTGCTGCAGTCATTCCGGTCTCGTTTGAACTCGAACCCGACTCGGATGGAAAAATAAATGAATTATTCCTGATGATTTGTATGATCATTTATGATACCGCGTGGTTTGTCTGCTCAATTTCTTAAGCAATACTGCTTAGTATCCGGCATCGATCGATTGATCAATGTCAGAATAGATTGGAAGACATCACCGATAAGGGCAGGTTTCATTCCACTATGGTCAAATACAAAGTGGACATGATATGTCCATGGTACATATGGGGAGACATATAAAGAGATGCCAAATACTCGTATCCATTGAGATGACAAGATGGCAGAGCACTGGTAAAATTAAGTGTGGGTACCATATTGATTACTTTGGTGCCGTTCGAAAAAAAACACTCAGCATTGTAACAAAACAACTCTCATAGCGCTCCCAACGCAGCAGCTTTAAATGGTCTCGTACTCAAATTAGACAACTTAAACTGGTAACGCACGAACAGAGATTGAAATGCGATCAGAGCCCTCACGAAGAATAAAGTGAACAGTGGGATCTGGGAGCAGTTCAGCAACTCCAAATTGCCACAAACAAATCGCCCGATATTCAGAGCGCCGTGAAACAGAAACAGATAATCTGATGGGATGGGTGCACTGGCGGAATAGGTGCATGTACACATTGAATTATAGTAAGTTGTTGAGCCAAGCATACTTTTGTTTTGGATGAGCAACAACTACATACATAAATGTCTGGCAGAGCAATGACTTAAATGCTAAAAATAGTTCCTCGGGCCTAGACTATAGGAAATGCACTTTCCGGTGATCGTTGCTTAACCTAGCATACTCTGACGAGTTAATCACTGCTCGTTGTGACTGTTCGAGCAATGGCACAAGAATAATTATTGTACTCATGTTTAGCCCTAACAAACATATCTCTGTCACAATCATGACATTGAGATTTGTAAAAATTGAAAGATACGCATAAATTGAAAAGCATTCACTGAACTGAGTTACAGTTGCGGTTAGGTATTTTGTTTATGTAAACAATTTTCATGTTCACATGAACGACCGGTTTGAAATGACACCGAGACCTCAACTTTTGCTATTAATTAAAAAAAAAATCAACTTAGACATCCTTAATGGAAAAAACAAATTGTTGTGAAAAGAACTGCCAAGGAATCTTAGAATCTACATGCTCCTCATTTCCAAATGAACTTTACTCTTCTCATGTCCACGTCGACCAATTATCATATCTACAAATGCCTGTTCGCCCCTTTGGCACAAAACAAAAACCAAAACGAATAGAGAAAAACAACTTACAACTCTTCCACTACTGTTGCATCAACAATACAAGCAGAGCACCTTGTTTCTCCGAGAATCTCTTCCAACTTGGAAAAATCAATTTAAACCTAAAAACAGAAGAAACAAACGAAAAAAAATAAGAAGAGTCACACCTTGAAGGTCAGCAGTATTACCACAACCTCCAATACCTCTCAATTACGCTCACTAACTACAGACTGGGTGATAGTTGATCTAATTCTAGAAAGCGGGCGACGAGAGCTTGATAAGATAACACACAGTTCACCAAGGTACATATACGAGTATAATGCACATTCTAATTGGAAATGAAAAAAGTTTTTGTTTTGCTATTTGCACGTACAATTCATGTCGTAGAATAAATGGTGCAATGTGGCAAATTATAAAACACCTACCGGGTTAGAAGGATGCACCTGGGACAAGTGAGCCTTCAGCATCCGCACACTCCAAGTGAGCTCACTATACACGATTAGATCTTCGAACTGTTGATTCGCTGACTTAACAAGCAACCGAATATCTTCCAACGAAGATAAATTCTGGGATGCATTCCCCTTCATTTTGTGGCTGCTGTAAATGCTGTAGATGCAATTTCGGTTTCTTCCTTTTCTGTGGATCTGCTAGAATTTCTTTTTTCTTCTTTTTGTCAATTTGAATAGTAATCCCGAATAGAATTTTCACTTTGACGGCGCTTTCTTTTTTTATGCTTTAACTCTTTTTCGTGTGTGTGTTTCCGTTTGCTTATTATTCAACCGAAATGGAAAACGTAAGTAAAAACGGATATCGGGCAATCAGATCGCGGAAAAGACAAATTGTTTTCGATGGTACTTATGAAGTAGTTGTTTTTTTCTTTATTTTCTTTTTCAATTTGATATCACGACCCTCGTCTACGTCTTTTATTTCGTCTTAGAAAAATGAGAATTTTTTCTTTTACTTATCTTTATGTGTAAATGACATTTGTGTGGTGAGAAGAGGTGAAAAGTGTTGTGTTGAATTGTGGAAACGGAGCAAGGGGATTTGTTTTGACAGCAGTATTTTGGATTTGTACGATTCTTATTGGCTGATGTGTTGTGTGTGGAAGAGACGAATAGATACGTGTGCGAGGAGAGATTAGATTAGAATTAGAAAATCGCTAGTGGCGTTGATGAATGACGTATTTTTGGTTTAAATTATTTTGTTATTGTGTGGTGTTTAGTTGTCGTTTTGGTGGTTGGAGAATCGGTGCGAAATGATGTAATGCTGATAATTAAAGAAACATGTGAAAAATGGATGAAACTCAGTCGTGGCATCTGTTGGCAGTAAAACGAACCATAAAGACTCTCAAACTGTTTATGGGTAAGTTGTGGCAAATTCGTAACTATAGAGCCAGGACAATACTTTTGCCCATTTAAGTTCAAAGCTTGATATGTATGCATATTTATAGTGCGCTCACGGTGGTCAGTCTTAAAAACAAAGAATATTTACCACAATATTTTGCCCACCAAAATTGCAAGTAAGACAAGTATGACAGGGAAGTATTATAACTTACTTAACGAGCTCAAGACCCTTGAACTGTGGATTGAAAATCGATATCCGCATCGCTGCAAACGTAAGATCCGGGACAGCCTTTGGAATAAAGGAACGTTCTGACCGCACTTCCGTATAAGTTACTGTAATTGGACACTTCTGTTCGCTAAGAGTGGTTAAACGAGAAATCCATTTATACTTTCTGCAGAAGGCTAACCTCCATTGTAGGGTGTTAACTAACTACGATATATCAAGGATGATATGATCGACCTACAATAAGAATAAAGCAAAAGACCTACTAAACAGAATACGCCCAGATATCGCCAGAATCACGGGCCATTGGCCGTGTTCTACTTTCCGAAATAAACACAAATTTGTCCACCAGCCCCATCCCGATAATAAAAGCTTTTGGGATATCCTGGATTCTCCCTGATTGGGAAAACAGATTATAAAACCGTTAGCACTGAATCTTGAAACCATCAACAAACGGGATGGCTTAAAAATTTAGTTAGGAAAAAATTCGCTACTCATATCGTGTGAATGCAAACTGCCTGACAAAGCCAACGTCAGCACCTCGAAATAAGTGTTGCGAATTTCTCTCTTGACTGATCGCCGCATTTATGATAATGTACGTCTCTATGCTACTTATTTGCAAAACAAGCTTAACTTCGTTTTCATCGATGGCATTACCATAACGAATGTTATAGTTTCAATTTAACGAGGGAGTCTTCTTGTTAAGCCAAACAAACTAATGCAGTTCCATGAATCAAACCACCAGACAGTGGTTGGCGGGCTTAATTGCAACGGAAAAACTTTTGTTTGTACGAATGTGACTCTCTGCATCGCTCCCAAAATGGACGAATGGCACTTCTAGGGAAATAAATCGTTTGTATTCAGTAATTCATTGGAGAAAATAAAGCATGTTTGGTACCGTTGGAAAGGTCCTATGACATAATTACCAAACTCTCTTGCTATTCGAAAGCATAGTCTTTCAGGCGTTATTTTCATACTGTGGACCAATTATCTCAGTAGGTCCACACGGTTTCCTGCCAGGTATATCAACCTGTCTCTAGGATGCTTTGTACTTTAGAAGATGGTAATGAAATCGATGCAGTTCCTACCGATTTCAGCTATGAATTAGACAAAATATTTCAGAAATTGATCATGTTCAATCAAAAAACATTAAATTTATGGCACGAATTATGTTCTAATATACATACATAGAAGACTTTCAACACAAAGTCATTTTTTGATCCCCAATATAGGACCCCATTAATGAAAAATTGAAGCCATTCATAATTTAGAATTATTGTACGATAGTTGAGAAAAACGATCAAAGTTATTATAAATGCCAATGTCACTTCTCGTAAAATATTTAGTAACATAACCCATAAAATATTTTGTAACTTAAAATGTGAACAGCGTCACCTGTATTTAAATAGTAGAAGATTTCAATATTTGAATAGCAGAAAACTCAGCCACTGCTTGTGTTCGAAGACCAATATCTCGAAAATAACAGCATAAATTGTAATATTCCGTTGTTGATTGCAAAGAACTCGCTCGTACATTTCCATAAAAATGCGACATTAGTTTCACCGATCGGCAGTTGTTGCAATTTCTAGTATTGCCTCTGCCTTTATACTCGTACAGTGAAAGATCTCCCTCAGAAAAATCTGCCGTTTGCTCTTCGTGCTCGACCGCCGAGGAAATGGTATTGCTCGGAAATTCTTCGTTTAGTAAGATGTTGGTGTGCTCTTTCCATCTACTAAAGAGTACGTTGTTCCCCATAAGTAAGTTTCCCTGCTGACTGATCATCTTCAATATATTTCGACGATTGAATCTCTTGCGAGTTTTTTCTCCTTAGCTCCGCAATCTTAACAATGTTAGGTCATTTACTCGTGCTTCGACATTGCACTTCTTCTACTGTTTGTCGCCTGCTTACAGGTTGTAAAGTGACCTCTTCTAATTCAAAATGCAATGGGTCTACTGCTATAGCACGTACTTCAGCAACCGTGTTTTTTTGGCTCTCTCGTTCGTAGTTAAACTCAGGACTCAATTTATCGGTTTTTCTATTTCCACTGTACTTAGCTTCAAAGACTTATCTTTTGTTCTTTATGGTTCCACCACCACGTTCTTTTCTTAATGTTGATGCGCCCTCTTCAAGTACCAGGCACAGTTTCCGCGTGCGTTTAGTTCCTCTCCTTGGTTTATGGTACTTTGAAGCCATTGCCTCATGTTGGTTATTCTCGGGAACATTAAGAGCAGTGATACGAATAAAAATAGTTTATTTATTTTTCCGAATTGAATGTTGCTGACAGATAGAAACAATAATTTCCCAAAGTTTTAATGAATACAATGTCCATTGCCTAACTGTGCTCATTAACAAAAAAAAAACAATGAAGCACCCTGTATGCGCGTTCTAACCTAAACTGTCAACAAACGAAACAAAAAAGAATCACTTTGACATTTGATACCAAAGAAACGTTTCTCATTTACTGACGCGTAGTAATTTGCACAAATTTCCCGGAGAGAAAATTAGTAAATATATATCGCGTTTAATATTTGTTTATATTTTAAATAATTAACAAAGCCGAAATGGCTCAAGATCCGCCCTCTCCAATTGATGTGACGGTGAGTATAACATCGAATTTTGCCAGACAAAACCGGCTTCCATTTGGCCCATTTTTATATGTACATTCTTATAGGACATCCAATTTAAAGTACACGACAAATTTACCGTTTTCAATCCTGGCGAACAATTACGAAGTTCTGTTAGCCTACTAGCTACAGCTAGCAATTATGGAGTTATGTTTGTTGCTAACCCCTATGAGGCTGAATTTAAAGGTAAATACGAGTGTACGAAAGTTATTCACATGGTGCTTCTTATCTGATGGAATTGTTTTTTTTTATTTTTAGTTATTTTAATAAAAGACCTGGTCGACTCCAAGGCAAGTGGAAAAAGCCTCCATGCACGACAAGTACAGCTACCAAATCTTCCCAATTGCATTGCAGTAAGTTGCGATGGATCGATGTTGGCTGTGAATTACACCCAAAACGGATGTGGTTTTGTTGCTATCTACAGTGTGCCCAGCTTTACAACAGCTGTAAGCATTAATATTTTATATTTAAGATGACAAACGGAATAATAAATTCTTTTCCAGAACATTAAATTGCTACATAACATTCGTTTGCCTGGGGATGATAACGTATCGGCGTTGCAACTTCTATGGAATCCGGTGATTTCTGGAAGTCTGGCTGTTGTTATGAGCAATGGAGCACTGGGAATGTATGAGTTTAAGAATAATTCATATGAATTTCACACATTGGATAGTAAAGAACAAATAAAATGTGGCTCATGGAGCCCTAAAGGAAAACAAATTGTCCTAGGTTTTCCAAATGGCAAACTGGCTCAGTACAAACCCGATTTGAAGCTAGCAAAAACAATTGCTTGCCCACCGAATATTCATAGTGGGCCGTTTGACACTATATCTGTTCAGTGGCTGTCGACTTTTCAGTTTGCTGTGGTTTTCCTTCAACAAGGTGAGGAAGCAACACCATCGTTGTACATTGTTCATGCGCCAAAGGCTGGCGGCCCTACATACACCAACTATTACGATATATGTTATAGTGGTACAGGACCCAGGGCACAACAAGTGAATTTGGTACATATACAGCCATGGAATCTACTACTTGTGACCTCTGCAAATGGTGTAGAGGTTGGTATTTTGGGTACAAAGGAAGCAACAGAATCAGCGACTTGGGTGCAGTACACTTTACTCGATGAAGCCCGCATTGAAATGCCACTGACCGAAGAAAAAGATGAGACATATCCAATTGGATTTGCACTAGATACATCGTCTACTCATCAACTGATTATAGCAGAGAAGAAATTGCCAGTGATGCCGATGATTCACGTCCTCTCAACACATGGACAACTGGTTGCATTTAACTTTTTGAATTTGCAACCAAATACACCGGACATATGCTCTCCACCCCCACCGCCATCGGACACATCAGGGATATCGCAGTTTAAACCCGTTAATGAAATGCTGCAGCAGAAGAAGTCTGAATTAATGATACCAGCAGCAACGGTGGCTTTGTCTGCTGTCGGCATATCCGCCCCATCAGAGATGTCCTTTGCATCTGTTCCCACATCTACTCCAGCATTGGTGAGTTCTTATATGAAGTTATGCTAATAATAATCCTGTAACTCGTTGTTTCAGTTATCGGGATTTTGCCTGACATGTCATAGTCTTTGTAAGGTTGGCAGATAGATCCGTGTTCATTTTTAAATGTTTGCCTGTAGGTTTCTATTGCGTAGCTATCGATATGCGTGAGGAATGAACCTAACCGTAGACCTACTCGGTTGACATTGCAACCATATGTACCTTTGTTTCAACATAAATTTGACTTCCTTTCGGAACAGAATTCATACCTACATAGGTTCCATGTATCCAAATTGATTGGTTAAATTTATGTTGCTGCTGGCATAGTTTGTCTTTGCATCTACTTACCTCTCCGTACTGTGACAAGGTGAGATCTTTATCGTATTATTGCCAAAGGATTGATTCCAAGTTGGTGTCAAATGCCTGTATCCAATTATTACATATTATCTGAGATTTTGTCACGTTATTACCTTTGAACGCGCTAGCATCGGCGAAAATACTAAGTTGTTCCTTGATATGTTTTTCAGTGCTGATATTGAACACTGTTCCAGCTATTCGGCTATTCCCACTACCCAATTTTACTCTTCTCTACTTTTTGAGACCTTAAAACGTTGCTCAGAACTTTGTGATATGCATTCTCCAGATCGATAAAGATTATGTGATCCATCATATGTTGTTCTGTCGTCGAAAGCTTCCTTGATCGATTCGCTTGCGACGATGTTTTGTGTATTGTTTTCTATATCGCTAATGATCTGGAACTCGCTCGAGATTTTTCATTGGCTTTGGCTTCATCAAGCGGTAATTTTTACCTTGTCGCCATTGCCTTTTTAGATAGTCTATACGAGGCAGATGAAGAAGTGCGTTTGTTCATTTCTTTCACCTTACATATCCACTGCGCTTATTTCATTTCCTTTAAACTCATTGCAACGTTGGTAGATCGTCAGCTTATAAAATATTAGGATATACGAACACTTTTTAATGACTAGCAGTTCGGTTTTCGTAGCAATAGGTTTACTGCTAATTGAATGGTTTACGATTTTGTAATGCTTTGTAACCTTTGAGCTTCTTGGCCGGCCCCATGTGATAGACACAACGTTTGATAAAGCATACTTAGCGGCACTGTTGAAACACATGCATACTCTAAAAGTTACCATCTCTGAACATGGACTCTTTCTAATCGTCTTCAGGACTGGGACCCTATGAAATCTAGCACACATTTCTTGCATCTCGAGGTAGACAAAGGACCTGACAGTCACCATAAAATCCTCAACCAAGAAAGAAAGCTCTAGTATTGTGGATGTCCAACAATTCGGATATTGAATTAGACTCCTATCCTGACGTGCGACTGCGAATATTCCGGACAACCGAAAAAGTACTTCGAAATAGTCGGCCTCGAGCGCAGGAGACCAATGTCGTCATTGTTAACCAGCCATTAGAAAATCAGCATCCGATGTTCTAGGTTTCGCCGGACCATAAACCAAATCCCTGGTTTGGCGAAGAGTATTTGATGAAACAAAAGTCATACAAGGCAGCTCTACAAAGAAGGACGAGCACTACTGGCGAATTTTATGAGAAGAAGGAACATCAGCGGCTCCAAAAAAATTAAAGAAACGGATAAGCCATGGTGAGGTGTTTGGCGACCCTCTAAACTGTGTCAGCTATAAAGGAATCAGTCTTTCCAATATCGCGTACAAGACGTTATCCGCTAACCATAATTACCAAAGCATTACCTATAAATGGCACTTACCTCGCCAAGAAGAACTTTTCAATCTCGATGTTTGCTTTAATGACAACCTACTTCGGAATAACCAAATGCTGCGAAATATTTTGGTTTTGCCAAGATATGGACGAAAATCCCGTCTGATCCGCCTTGAAGATGCACTGGCGGTAGATTCCTTATCCTCATTTTTGAATTGCACGAAATGCAATTCAGATAAAAGCCGATAATAATCTAACCCTGCATTTCTATGACGTTGTAATAAATGAAAGGTTTTCATCAGCTTCCCCCGTTTCATATGCAGGCAGTATTGGATAACTCTTTAAACTGTCCGGCCAGATGCTGAATCCCCAGCTTTCGCCTTGATTACAATGACTACGGATTTGGATATTTCCGTCTAATTTGACTTCCTTTCTGGTTCTTTTGTTCTTGCTGTACTCGCACTTCATATTCAATTTTTATTAGAGTTTTCTGCATCTTTTTTGTCTATTGCACTCCTTGTATATTCCATTTGTTGCAATTTCTCTGCCTCTTATGGAAAGATGAGTAAATACTTCACTGGAAAAATAACTACAGAACCAGCACCCACCACATTAGGGCCAAGTATTTGCAGCCTTAAGCGAGCGTAAGTCGGACAGTCGTAGGTGGTTGTGTCAATTATGCGTTGCATACGTAGGTACTTATGAAAAGTATAGTGCTCCGTCAAGACGTCAGAAAGAATTCTACCGTGTTTCTTATTGAGGGACATCAACAAAGTAACTGTCCTCTGAGAAACGACGCGAAACTTTCGTTTAGTTGGGCTCCCAACTATTTATGGAAGCCTTTACCGAGGACATAGGTTCTGGTCCTGAGAAACTCTCATCTGGGCAAATTCAATGATCATATCATTTGCCATGATCTCATTGCGACCTGCGACCCAAACGAGGCTCAGTTAATTCAGAGTTAAGAAAAGCCTTACATCCTCCAAGGTCCACTAAGGCCTTAAGCGCCGTTTGACTGTCACTACAATCGCAGATACTTCTCGCCCTATTCTGATTCCTCACAATACATCAGTTTATTGCCATCAAAATTGAGTGTATCTCTCCAGAGAAGACGCACGCAAGTTTTCTCAACGAGGAGTGAAATCTAATGTTGTCGCTCCCAAAGGGACAGAGTCGATAGACAGTCGTGCCGACTTGCGATAACGAAAGGTTATTAAAACTCCAGTTCGCGTTGTACCAAAGACCATTTCCTTTTTAAATTGAAAATGGCTTTGAGATTGCAGCCTATTATATGATATCAGGGGATGGAGATTTATCAGTGCGTCTAGAGGAGAGTCAGTTATGCTAGGGCAAGTCCTCTGCAGACGATACAGACATTTCCTTACGGTCTGGCAATTGAAGTAGTGACGTATTTGCGTGAAAGATTGTTCCACCAAACAACGGGCAGAAAGAAGACAACGCATTATAGGTTAAGTCTAAAGTAGTTTGTTATCCAGAATAACACACAAATACTTACCTTTATTGGAAAAAACGATAGTCAGACCAGTCGGCTTTATCCTTGTTGTAAAGAGAAAAACTATCAAAACTATGAAATTGACTGAAAGTTCTTTTCTAGTGGGCCAACCGCCATCACGTCTAGGGCCGCTAGCGCATTAGACTTCCAATACTAGAGATTCCGTTAAATATAAATAAAATATAAATATACTAGACATTGGCACCAGTTATAATGTCTGTTAAGTTTAGATGCCATGAAGTTCTTAGACACACTTACTTACGCTATTGCTTTGTCATTGTCATTGACATCGTTAATTTAAGTAGCAAGCTCTTTTTACAACAGCTAATCACTTGATTTCTCGCCGATGACATATTTCGTTAGCATTTTTCATTTGTTTACTGTTTCTTGAAATTATCCATCAATTTATTTGCATTTTAGGAGAAACCAAAAGCAATTTTTGGAATACCCGCTGTACAAACTTCTGCTGGTTCACATATTTTCGGCTCTGCAAGTTCTGGATTTAGTTTTACTCAGTCGGCCGCAGTACCTATTGCTGCTCAGCCATCAACGCTATTCAAAACCACCGCATCTGCTCCAACAAAACCGACACCAACCACAGTTGCATTTGGTGAGTATCATTCACTTAAAACTGGCATGCATAAGGGTTTTACTTTATTTCACTTTGTACTCATAGGTGATATCAAAAAACCACCTGAGCAAGCCATCATTTCAACAAATGCATCCATTCCAGCAAATCCGGATAAGTCTAAACCACTATACACCGTTCCTCCTACTTACACTCCACCAGCTGTAGTAAAACCAACTCCAACTATACAACAACAGGAACAAATACCAGCAATTAACGCCAACGAAGTAGACGATATCGTGAATGAGATGATTTCATTCCAAATCAACTCGTTCGACTTGGAACTCAAAAAAATGGGCAACCAAACAAAGGGACTATTGAATAATGTGAGTCGAAGAAATACACGCTCATATTGCATCATTTAAACATTTTTAAATTACCTTAATTCCCAGATTGGTAGTATAGACGAGATAAAAGGCTCTTCGAAGCGTCTAAATGGTCTACAGGAAATCGTTGATCAGGCAAACGAGAGAGAGTTTGAGTCTGATTTACAAGGTCTACGAAATTTGCTTAATGAATCATATACCATGCTGGCAGAATGCCGTAGCAAATTAAACATGTACAACAATCCAGAGTGAGTCACCCTACCGAAATCGTAGAAAGTGCCTAGCTAATAATGTCGATTTTCATCTTTCACAGCATAGCAAAGTTAGCAAGTGCCTCCCATTCAAACCACATAAATCGCCGTCAATTGGCGAAGTTGAACAGCTTACTGGCTAACAACAAGGCTCAGTTGCAAACAATTCACAATCAAATCGACGCACAGTGGTCAAATTTCCAAGACTTGGTGAGAAGAAATTCACGAACACAAATGCATACACCTTTCTTGGAGGGAGTTTACCAACGTATGACAAGGTTAAAAGACTCAATTGCCAGAGAACGCACCAAACTCTGTTATATCAAGTCCAAATTGAAGGAGAAGGGATTGCTACACAACAACCTGCAAAATCTTGCAAAGCCAGAGCCGTAAGTCTGTTTAAATGTTCCTAAGATTGTGCTAACATAACGACGATATTTTTCATTTCTTTAGGACAATCGAATCACTCACAGATACAATTTTATCCATGAGTCTTGCCCCACAAGTTGAAGAAAATCGTTCTAGATTAACAAAAGAAAAATTAAACACCATACGTGAATTGTTACGCAATCGTAAGATCTCCATTATCAAGCCACAGCGTCCCGATCGTGTGGGTCTCAACTCAGAAGTCATACTTGAGACAAAATTAAGGAGTGAGCGAAGAGTTCGAGATGGTGCAACTACAAATATGGACAAAATGGAGCAGGAGCGTATCAAAACCGAGCAACAGAGAGTTTTGACAAAGCCCACTGCAACCAAAGCATTACCACCAAGCATGGTACCCTTATCTCAACCTAACGCGCCCGCAACTTTTGGTTTTGGAGGTTTAAGTTCATTTGTCAAACCAAGTCCAGCAAAGCCTGAAGATTTTAAGAAAGACCAACCGCAACAGCAACCAGCCATAGTGAAACCAGTTGCATCCACTGCTGGGCCAATGTTTTTAAAGGCAACACCACCATCTATCAGAGCGACTACATCGACTGCAACTGCATTCTCTGGTTTTGGTGCTCCTCCAAATGCGAATGCTGCATTTGCGGGCTTCTCAATTACACCCTCACCAATGCCAGCTTTCACAGGTTTTGGAACCAATTCACCGCTTACATTTGGTGCTCCTAAAGCAACTGTCTCTCAAAAAGATTCAGCTGTTGTTGAGAGTGCTCCAAAAGAACAAACAGCTCCACTTTCCTTTGCATCAAAGCCGATTGCATCCGATGCTAAACCATTTACAACAAACTTCTCGTCTTCATTTACTGTCGTGGCACCATCTAAAACCACCGAATCTGTAGACAAAGAGAACAAATTGCCTGAAAACAAACCTTTTATTCCTGAAAATATTGCTGCAGTCTCAAGTTCTGCATCGACCTTAAGTTTTGGATCAACCAATGCTTCATCAACTACTACAAGTGGATTCTCTTTTAGTGGTTTGAGTGTTTCCGAATCTATTCAAGCTAAAACTACAACAGGAGCTTCAGCTCCATTTACTTTCTCATTTGCTTCGTCATTAAGTTCCGCGGGTGACACAACAACAACGGGTTCAAAGCCTCTCTTTAGTGGTTTTGCCAAACCGACAACAATACCCATAACAACATCTACGGCACCTGCACTAGAACCGGTAGTTGCACCACCTGCAATCAAAACAGATACTGTGCCAGAGGTCGCTGTTGTAGAATCGAAACCAGATAGTCCAGAGGCCAGCACTGATTCAACTGGGTATGGAATCGGTCTATAGCTCATGGTTTACAATTAATTTTCTTTTCTCTTTTCTTTTTCCAGGTTTACTTTCAGTTCCCTTAATCTTGGCACTTTAGGCTTGCCTGCCACTCCAAACCTTTCTCCCACGCCATCTGTTTCAACAACAGACTCCGGTAGTCCATCATCTGCAGCAACTGTTAAAACAACCTCAGCATCCGTATCCGATCCAACAGATTCGGTTTTCGGAAACTTGAATATTTGCAAGCCCACATCTACAGAGAATGGTAAGCATTTTCCATTTACTCATGCCTCTATTTACCTACGTAAATGTTTCCTTCTCCAGCAGGTGCATTCAAGTCTTCATTTGCTGGGGGTAATCTCTTTGGAGCTGCATCTTTTGGAACGGATTCAAATCCAGACATGAAATCGATTTTCGGAACTACCCTCACAAGTAAGGAATCAACTGATACTGGCCCAGCCGCTGTTAATAGTACAGCAATTGATACAGGAAAATCCGTATTCGAAACATCTTCCACTGATACAAATGCTGCTGTGAGCACTCCTTCTACGACCATAACATCGACGCCATCTATTTTTGCTCCCAAAGCTACACAGTCACAGTCATTCACTTTTGGCACGCCATCAATTGCAACAACTTCAAGTTCAATTGTAACTGGACAAGTTGCTGCTACAACATCTGCACCACCATCTTTATTTGCCACTCCTGCGACGGGTGCTTCTATTTTTGCATCGGCTGCCACTGCAACCACTACACCTGCATCAACTACCACATTAGCTGGAGGTCCTTTGTTCGGTGGAACTGGAATTTCTTTTGGAACACCTACATCCCAGGCGCCACCACCGATATTTGGAACAGCCGCTACAATACCCTCTGCCACACAAGCTACTTCAGTTTTACCTTTTGCCCCGGTCGCGTCAACACCAGCAACGTTGTTCGGAACACCAACCACTACTTCAACATCAATCTTTGGATCAGCAGCTACCGCAACAACTCCTGCAGTTTCATCAACTACTGGCAATATATTCGGAGGCATTCCCAAGCCTGATCAATCCGTCTTTGGACAAACTGAAAGCAACGTTTTCGGGGCACCGAATACTGATAAATCAATTTCTGGTGGTAATTTCTTTGGCGGACAAGGTACCGCCTTTGGAGGTCAATCCGCTACCAATACTACTGGATCTATATTTGGAGGATCTTCTCCGGGCACTGCACAAATATCAAGTCCATTTGCAGCAAATTCTAACAGTGGAACAAATATATTTGGCAGTCCCACTTCCGGCGCTGGCACAAATGTATTTGCGTCGCCTACTCAATCTGCTGCATCTGGTGGGTCGATTTTTGATCAATCTGCCGGTACTGTCCAATCGGGTGGATCTATCTTTGGAGGCGGCGCAACTCAACCATCCTTTGGTACTTCGAATAGTCCATTTGCAGGCAACACTGCATCTGGTGGATCAATATTTGGTGGATCATCCACATCACCAAAACCCTCAGTCTTTGGTTCCCCCACGGCAGCGCCATCAGTTTTTGGATCTACCGGCACAAGTGGATTTGGATTGTTCTCACAAACCCCAGCGTTTGGATCGCCAACACAGCCAGTTGCTAATACTGGTGGATCATTTGCTCAAGGCGGCTCTTCCATTACCCAACAAGGTTTTGGCTCACCAGGTGCCACGGCTTTTAATAAACCCGTTTTCGGTGGTGAACCGACATTCGGTTCGGCGCCAACTTTTGGCTCGCCACCAAGCTTTGGATCTGCACCCTCATTTGGTAGTCCCAAAGGATTTGGATCGTTTGCAGCACCAGCTGCAAGTGGTGGTGCGTTTACTTCTCCCACACAGAAAAATAATTTATTCGAGGCCTTGGGATCGTCCGATACCGGATTGTCATTTGGAAATCTAGCTCAGAACACGAATACAAATCAGCAAAAGCCAGCTTTTGGCGGGTAAGCTAAATTTGTTGAAGACTGGAAACATTTTCGTTTATTCTCTTTTCTGTTCTGTTCTCTTTTTTCCACAGATCATCTTTCATGAGTTACAGGTCTTAAAATTAATGTGTACACTTTTATATGCATATAAATGTTTGTCTTTTGTCGTTGGTGTTTCAGACATATTGTGCAAAATAAATACATAACTAGTGTACATGCATATACAATATATTGAACTTGTTTTACTAAAGCCCTTTAGGAGAGAGCACTATGTATAGTCGTGATTGACTATATTCGTACATATACGGTAGGTTTTTCTCTGTGCAAACCGTGAATGAAGAAAAATTCATCTAGGCATGCGAATCGAATTTATTTTTTATTTTCACACACTGGCCCTATTTCACTCTTTCATCACCAACATAGATTGGATCTGAACTCGTCCAACTTGAAGGGTTTTTCTTTATTCAAGAAGTTTGTTTTGTCCCTACATTATAGAGTACTGGAAACTGACGCTTTTACCAACGGATGTACGAGAATATTACTCTTATATCTGTCCTACAAACTAAAACTTACCTCCTTAACAAATTCAATAGTGATATCTCCAAGAAATCATTGACGAGTATGTAGTTATAAAGTAAGCTCAAACAGGAATGGTCCTCCTATACCTTAGAACTAGAAGAAATGGAAGCAATCGTTTAAGCGTACTGACTCGAAATCAATAATTACTGGATTGCAGTTTGGGCCAGGTCGGACGGAACAAGATAAAAGGTGGCCGCTGTATTAATCCAGACAATACCGCGCTGAGATCTTTAGGCTATAAAGGCAATTAAGTAGCAGAAACTGAAACAACAAAAATACACTCTCAGATTGTTAAGCTCTGTGAGATCTTATAGGGCGGAAATAATAGTACCATGTTGAAGCTGTAATTTGTGAAAACTCTTGTTCGAGCATATAGGTCTTTTATAAGGTCTACGTATAAAGATAGAGCTGCGTGAAGCACTGGTGAAAGTAAGAGGAATTCAGATGCCTATGAGAAAATTGGAGAAACCTGTTAAAATTTTTTTCTCTCGAAGAACTGAAGTGGTTTTATATCAAACTAATCATCCCAGTTCTGCTGTATGCTCGAGACACTACATATAAATACGAGTATAAGACCTTGATCATCGGAATAGGGATTTACTACTCAATTCCCTTCTTAGGCCAAAGAAAGAGTGATTTTTCTATTTATTTCTACTGAGATGTTGGCAGAATTTATAGCAGAGCCCAAATAGATAAAGTCCCTTGGTACCGCGAAGTTATAGTTGTCGACTCTGACATTTTATGCAATTCGTCGAGCATATATTTGGTTTTGTCCTCATTCACCAATGTCATTTTGGCAGGTTCCGTTTTAATACTAGCAAATGCACCGGCGGCGACAGCTCGTTGTGTTCTGCCAATTACATATGTACATATGTCAGTATCATCAGCGTACGTTAATAGCTGTACATACTTTTGAATGATTGTGCCTCCGGTGTTCGCTCGTGTGTTTCACACAATTCTTTCAAGTATGATGTTAAAGAAGTCACACAATTACGCGTAACCTTGTCTTTTTTGACGCGGATCAAAGAGCGTTCTCCTCATCGGTATGTACAGACGGAGGAGTTTGGCAGGGAACCCAAAGCCAGACATGGCTCTATATATTGTAGATCGTCTCTTATTCGGCCTTAAAATCAATAAAAAGATTATAGGTATCGATTTGGATCTCTTGCGTATTTTCCAGGATCTGCTGGAGTGTGAAGATTTGATCGATTTTCAACTTTCCTGGTCTGTAACCGTACTAGGAGCCAATCAGATTGTTGCTCGGCCCATCCTATCGCACTTCCTGGATGGCGGTGCTATCTGCGTGATAGCAGCTAAGGACATCTGCTAATTGTTCAGCTGCACTATTAAGAGTCCGAAGATTCCACGTGCCAAATCGTCAAACTAGAGATGTATTGAGTCGTGAATTGGAACGCCAGCGTGATCACGACGCAATAACTTTGCAACAAGTAAAAACAAATATTCCTCTGTTGAATGATCAGCAAAAGAGTGCGTATGATCAACTGATGAAGGCTGATGATTATGGAAATGGTGGACTATTTGCCCTTGATGCGCCCGGCGGAACTGGGAAAACGTTCCTGATATTGATATTAGCAGCAATACGTGCTCAAAGTGGAATTGCTGCAACACTGTTGGAAGGTGGAAGAACGGCACATTCAGCACTGAAGCTTCCGTTAAATCTGCAAATCAACGAAAATCATGTTTGCAATATTTCAAAGCATGCAAAAGTGTTGAAAAATTGCAAATTGATCATATGGGATGAGTGCACGATGGCGCTCAAACGATCATTAGAAGAAGCACTCGGTCGAACATTGAAAGGTTTGCGCAACAATAGTCGTCGCTTTGGTGGCGTGATGATACTGTTGACGACTTCCGACAAACGCTTCCCGTGATTCCGAAATCAGCAGCGGCGGATGAATTAAACGCATGTCTCAAGTCATTGTATTTGTGGCGATACGTGAAAACAATTCCATTCCAGTTGTTGAATATCGATTCCACCTGCATTTTCCCAATTCACTTCAACGAAAGATGAACTCATTACTAATGTATATCCGAACATTGGTCTAAATTATCGTAACTACGATTGGTTGAGAGCACGCGCAATTTTAGCAGCGAAAAATATTGATGTCAATGACTTGAATTGGAGGATCAAAATCAAATTCCGGGAGAATTGCGTTCACACAAATCGATCGATCGCGTTGCAAACGAAGATGAAGTCGTCAATTAACCAGTGGAATTCCTAATCTCTTTGGATTTGCCTGGCTTGCCGCCTCTTCATTTATGTCATAAAGTTGGATCTGCCATCATTATGCTACGAAATCTTCATGTCCCGAAACTGTAAACAATGTGATAGTGGCAAGGATTTTGAAGAGGCCGTCCACGGGAGAAGAATGCCTAATTCCGAAAATGCCCATGATTTCAACCAATTTGCCGTTCAAGTTCAAACGCATTCAGTTTCCAGTGAAACTTGCATTTGCGATGACAATAAACAAGTCACAAGGGCAGTCGCTGGAAGTGTGCGGCTTCTTTTCATGGGCTGAAAAGTCCCGGGCCTAACACACAGATGGCGCTAGTTTTTTTTTTAATTCACCTCATGTTGAGTTAGTACTAACCTTCAAAAGATAGCTGTTAAAATTTCATGACAATCTGTTCATTAGTGTGAGAGTTATTGAGCTAAGATTGACGCTACTTTTGTTATTTTCAAAATAATGGATCAAAAACATTTTCTGGATGGTGAAAAAATACCGTTGCATAAGTTAGCTGATATCGTAACGATATCAAAAGAACATCTTGGCTTTATATTGCATGAGCATTTGTGCATGAGAAAGCTCTGTTCAAAGTGGGTGCCGCGTTTGCTCACTGTTGACCAAAAGCAACAACGTGTTGATGATTCTGAGCAGTGTTTGGCCTGGCTTGAACGTAACAAACCGGAATTCGAATTGCTTCCGCATCCACCGCATTCTCCAGATTTGGCTCCCAGCGACTACTGGCTATTCGCAGATCTAAAAAAAATGCTCGCCGGTAAGTAATTTCGCTCGAATGAAGAGGTTATTAGTAAAACTGAGGCCTATTTTGAGGCAAAAGATAAATCGTTCTACAAGAATGGTATTGAACACGACTGCTTCAACACCCAACTCAACGCGTTCCCGAAAACATCTACTACAGATAAATGATATCTGTAAATGTTCCTCGAAATCATGGACATCGAACAACGAGCTAATTGGAACTTCCTTTTTACTGATGGATCAAAAACTAATGTCGGTGTAGCCTTCGAAGTTGTTGATCAAGATAGGAAAACTCTCTCTAAATGACTGCTTGAAGAATTCTCCTCAATTCTATCAGCTGAAGCACTGGGAATGCTCAGGACCTTAAAATTAGCAGACAAAAAAAAAAAAAATATGTACTGACAGTCTATCAACAATCGAAGCCATTAAAAACAGACGGCCTTTTCGAAAACGTCATCTGCATCAAATTGCTTTTGCAAAATGTTCTTAAACGCAAGCTGCAAAAGTCATTTGTTCGAAAACGACATTAGAAATCAAACTGCCTTTGCAGCATGTTCGATAATGCAGTGTTTGCAGGACAGATGTTCATAAACGTCATATGCGCTGCAAAAAAGCAGCCAGAAATTTGCACTGCGTAATAACATGCATTCAAGGATGATTGCTCTGTTCGAAAACGTCAAATGCTCTTGCAAGAAAAAAATCATGTAGATGACACAGATCAACGATACCAAATGACGTTTGCAGTTAGATGTTCGCAACCCTTAAGTATTGCAAATGACGATCAATTTGACGATCAAAACGTTTTCGAAAGCGGCCAGAACACCAATGGGGTGGCCGTGGTGTAGTGGTACTAGCAATCGCTAGTATCGCATCCTGCCCATGACAAGTTTTTCATTTGTGTAATTGGAATTCAGACAGAAAAATTCTGCGCGTGAAGGCATAACACTGACACGTAGATTTGGCTGTTGTAGAGTTTCAACCACAAAAAACTAGTGCGAATTATAACTTCGAATCACTCTGAATGAAGAAAAAACTCTCCGTCCTATTAGGACTTCCTCCCCCTGGAGAGCGAATATCGAAACCAAATACACCTGAGTTTCAAACCACTACAAAAACAATTTTTCCTTTCTCCTCCTTCTACCGCGCCCTGGCAACAGTAAAAAGGTATCTAACCCCTTAGGCGCGCGTAAATTATAAAAAAAAACAATAACTGAAACCATCCGGGACCGACTTATCGGTAGCAACAGCAAAATCAAGCTTATGCGGATACTGGGATACGTACAGTGTTGGCCAAAACTAAAACAACTTTTACATAAACACAAGCTTCTGATTTCAAGCTGGCCGAAACTAAAGCAACTTCATAGTAATTTCATATTTAATAATAACCATTGCGATTAAACCGCAATATTTTGTGGCGAAACCTTTGTTTTTTATTACTACACTACACCTTCATTGGACACTCTCGATCAGATTGAAAATTATAGAGCGTGGGATGAACTATTTTTGGACCATTCTTCGGATCTTTATCCTGCTGAAATATCCATTGCAGTGGAAATTCCTCCTCAGATTGTGGCAGCATAGTGTTTTCAAGTCTACCTTTGTAAATAAATTGGTCAATAGTTCCATCTAAAGGGTCCGCCATCTAACGTTTTTTTTCAACTAGTGCTTATTTCGTGAATGGTAACACTTAGCTCATGTCTGATTTGACAGATAATTAGTTTTATCCTTCCGCTGAACGAATATGGTTGTGTATACGCTTAAACAGCGCTGGGAAATATTGCCTGCGATCGACTTAGAGAAGATGCCGATTTTGCCAAAAAAATCATCTTTTACGGCACCCCACAAATAATAGTCCAACGGTGTCAAATCGCAGCTCCGAGGTGGCCAAACGACATCAGCTCTGCGGCTGATAATGCGATCTTCAAAAACATGGCGCAAAACATCGAGCGTAGCTTTGGCTATGTTGTTGTTGTATGTTGCCAATATCCTCCTCTTCAATTTGTGTGAACAAAAATTCGTTCAACATGGCCCGATAACGATCGCCATTGACTGTAACGGCCTAAAAAAGAAAAATGGCCCAATTATGCCTCTGGACCAAAATCCGCACCAAACAGTGACTCGTTTTGGGTGTATCGGCCTTTCAATGTATGCGTGCGGGTTTTCTGTGCCCCAAATGCGACAATTTTGCTTGTTTACATACCCGCCACGATCAAAATGAGCTTCATCTGAAAAGATGATTTTTTTGGCAAAATCGGCATCTTCTCTAAGTCGATCGCAGGCAATATTTCCCAGCGCTGTTTAAGCGTATACACAACCATATTCGTTCAGCGGAAGGATAAAACTAATTACCTGTCAAATCAGACATGAGCTAAGTGTTACCCTTCACGACATAATCTCTAGTTGAAAAAAAAAAACGTTAGATGGCGGACCCTTTATTTTATGTATGAAATCAATTCAATGTCCAGAGACACTTCCCCAAACCGTAATGTTTCCTTCCTCATGCTTCACAGTGCCCTTTAAATATCCAGGATTCAGTGCTTATTGATTAGGCGGCGGATACGGCGAAAGCTTAAATTTAATCGATCCCTTCAAATTAAACTTTGATTCGTCGGAGAATAGTGTTGACACTAGACAACCAGTGTTGTCTTTCCCGGCGCTAGCTTTTGTGCTAAGCTAGTTTTGTAATTCCATAGATGACATAAAGGGATTACTCTTTGTCGTTCGAATGATCACTTTGTCTATGGTATGTGGTAACTCTTGGCCTGAAACCTCGGTGAATCATTTTGACGAAGTTGTAAAATTTTATTAAACGGCTTATCACCGATTTCGTGATTGAATACTTTTTGGATAATTCAGACTGTTAGATACCATTTCTAAAGGGTTTTCCAATAGGGACTTGACAACTTTGAATTTAATTTGTGAACGCACTCTTTCACTAATCATCAAACTGTCACTGTCATAGTTTCGTCAATAGTTTTTTATTTAATCTCATGGGAGTAGTTATTTCTGGCCATTTGAGATAAAATTTAAGGAACACTTCTAAAGATCTTGCTGCAGCAGACTAATGTACCCAATTGAGTCAATTTAGGTTTTTTTTTTTTCAATATAAACAGTTGCTTTTGTTTTGGCCAGTTGAAAAATGAAGTAAATTCAATTGAATGTTAGTATATTTTTTTTTAATACGGTAAAATTAGTGTTCATTGATTTTATAAATTAATCATCAATATTCCAAGCTATTGGGAACTTCTTTTTTATCTTTTTGGTTAATTATCTGAAATTTATCACAAAACACGGACGTGCGATTTTAGTGGCTTTAGTTTTGGCCGACACTGTAGGTACCAAAGTGCCTGCTTAGTCCGCTTTCATACGTCGCAAGTGTGTTATGCGCATGTTCTGGTTATTTTCTTTTGAATTGTCATTCAGTGATGCGAGCAACTCTACATGAAGACTTTCCCCTTCTTTGAGTTTGCATGTTATTTGACAGTTCTCTTTCATTTCATCTTTGGCGCTCAGTCTTTCATAATTGAAAATGAGCCCCCTTGTTAATTCTTTGGTCCATTTCAGTTCATCCGCCATACTGAAATGTTGTGCTCGTAACACAGCAAAAGAAGTAATGAAGCAAATGCGAAAAAGAAAGAAGAAGGAGAAAAAGAAATGTCAAAAACTTGCAATGAAGTTGCTACCCACAGGCAGTGGGAATTTGGTTAATTGGGTATTTTTTGTTTCATTATCCCTCCCTTTTGCACTCACTTGAATCTTTCGAAACATGCGACGTATGAAAGCGGACTTACATTGGCGATGGGATGAAAGTCCTTACCATGAAGGTCGTGTTCACATGTCATGCGGTTGAAACACTTTTTGACAAGTGGAACACTTGAATCGGAGCATTTTTAATAACTTTTTTCCTATTCTTCACACTTCCTTCATACCTTTTTTTCCTATTTTTCACAATTCCTTTCTCATCAACCTTTTCATACTTTTTTCCTATTCTTCACACTTCCTTTCTCATCAACGATCAAAACTAAAAGGAAAAAATATGTCAGAAATGGAACGATAAGGAAAAAAACGATGTGTTGCACCCGGTGGAAGTAACCCCTCTTCTTCCCACTTCAATAAAAAACGTTCCTTCTCTTTCGGACAATCTTCCTCCCCGCGCCAATGTGAAAAGCCACGAGTTGTAAAATCGGCGACAGCAGAACCTCTAGTTTCCTTCTATGTCCAATCGAATAAGGACATACAGTTGCGGTCCAAATAATAGTAGTGGAAGTCAAAACATAATTTTTAAGTTGTTTATTTGCTTGTTTTGACTGTTTTTTATGACCTTTACTGTAAAAAACAGTTATATTATTGAGAGCACAACAATTTTTGTACGGCTATTACCCAGTTTATCCGACAGCTCAATGTGCATTGAAGCAATCTGCATTGGTATAATACCCGTAGAAATGCTGGTGTTTATATGTATGAAATTATCCAAAATAAGCGAGAGAAAATTGACAGAAGTTTAACAACCAGCTAATTGAACTGACACTTGACACTAACACTGATTCATTATTTTTATTTCTTTTATTTTCCAAATATTTCGCAATCATACATTTTAAATACACAATTAATACCAGCTCGATGATGAAAGAATGATGCGAACGCGAGAGAGAAAAATGTTTCAATGGGATTTGAAATCGTTTATATGATATTTCAAAGCGCAATGAACATATGCGTGTTGAATATTTTAATGCGGTTTGAAGTGGTGTTTATTCGAGCGTATTGAACCAATGCGGATTGCTTCAGCGCACATTGAGCTGTCGGATAAACTGGGTATATGTCTGCATACTCTTTGTTTTGTTGCGCAAATCTGTCGAATGTGCACCAGTTATTAATGAAAGTTCTGGATTGCGTCGAGTCAAAATAATAGTAGTGCTTCGAGTGATTAGTTTCAAATTTAAATATTCTCATATTTTAGCATTGGAAAACTCTTCAAAGGTTAGAATAGTGTTCTTTTATGAATTTTTCACAACATTTATTTAAAAATTATTTAGATTTTCGTCAGCAATGGGTTATATATGGATATAAAAAAGTTAATTGCCGAATGTAAAACCTATTTAGAAATCCAGAAACTAATTGGCTGCTCACCGACAGCAATTAGAAATGGAATTATGTAATGTCGCCAAAACTGATCAGGGTTATCAGGCATTCAAGGATCAATCCCATTACTCCAGCTACGGAGATTAGAGACAAATTTCGAGTGGATGCTAGTGTTGAAACGGTGCGTAGATGGTTGCGAGATCACGATCTGATAGCCCACAGTTCGCGGAAGGTGCCCTTACTGACAAAAAAACATGTAGCCAGAAGCATGCAATTCGCGAAGGACCACTTAAACTGGCCAGCAAAGAAGTGGAGAAAAATGTTATGGTTAGACGAGTCCAAAATCGTTTTATATGGAGGAAAGGGATCTCGTCTTTATATCAGAAGGCCTCCAAGAACAGAATTTAATCCTCAGTATACGACAAAAACATGGACATTGGGCATGCTTTTCCCATCTACCGGATACAACAAATCTGTATCAACATTTATACGTGCAAATCTTGGAGGAAAATGTGTCGCCGTATGCTGAGGAGGAAATGCTATTGATATGGGTCTTTCAACAAGACAATGACCCAAAGCACACTAGTAAACTTGCTAAGCAGTAGTCAATGTATTGAAATGGCCTGCACAATCCCCAGACCTTAACCCGATTGAGAATCGTTGGTGCGACGTTAAGAAGGCTGTTGCTACTTGTCGACCAGCTAACAACAATCACTTTTGGGCAGTTGTACAACAGTCTTGGATGTTGATATCGTTGGAAAGGTGTCAGAACTTGGTAAGCTCCATGCCACGACATTGTGCTGCAGTTGTCTCCAATAAAGGTCACGCAACTAAATATTAATTTGAGGTAAAAAAAAACATTTTTTTTTCCTGATTTAAATTTTAAGCCAAATTTGCATTTTTTTATATTTTAAGATAGATATTCAGCGCACTACTATTTTTTTGACCGTCCGTTTTTGAATACGCTGGACACATTCTAAAGTATTGTACTTAATATTAAATTCTGGATGTAAGTTTGATTTTCAAATATTTAATATTTTCAAAAACATAGATTTGAAAAAAATATAATATTTGTTTGTACAAAGTGGATTGAATTATTTTTTCCTTCGTTTTCTTACTACACAAGTTTCACTACAATTATTTTGACCACAGCTGTAAGAAGGCAAATTATACGGCACTGGGAAGACAAAAGGATAGAAGACTGGAAACTATGCAGCAATATCTGTGGACACCAAAAAGTCCATCTACCCAATCATCTTTTCGAAGAAGAAAATCAAATTATTCCTTCAATTCCGCTTAGGGCACTCAAATCTTACGCACGGTTATGGCTGCTTTCCAAAATTCAAACTAAATACGCATTGTGACTGCACCTCTCATCTGTCATTTAAGCATGCTATGCTTTTACGAGTATGATGTGATGCGTATATCGTTACTTTACGAATCATGATGTTTTGGAATGTTACGCGATGCGAAGTGTTTATTTTTTTTAAACGTAAAACAATGTGTAACGAATTGATTGGAAATCATATACGAGTAATTAATCATTTGCTAAATAATTGTGGTGCTTGTGACAACCGAATATTCACAAAATATATTTTAAAGCTAAAATTTAGCTAGAGCTGAATTCCTTTTCAAACTGCAGCCTCTATGTAATTAAGTGTTAAATCTCGCTTTTTGTAAATTGATTTCTGCATATAAATAATTGTAATAATATAGTTGAATGCTTCTATTAATTTAAAAGAAAACTTACTTCTCAGAATTCGCCAATATATGTATGTACTTCAGATAAACCATACAAACAACTGTCATTTGCATCGTGCTAGTTCATGATGCGCTGGTTGTTTTTCCTTGCGCAGTAGGTACATTCACAATGAATTTCGGAACGTACTGCTGTCTGACACCAGTTTGGGTTTGCATTTCGGAATGGTTGCTGATGCAAAGAGCAGGTAGTACTGCAGTGTCATCGTCGAACCGTCGCAGTGTCATCTATGTTGCAGCAATGAAACAATGTCCATGAAACATCTCATCTATGAATGCAATCAAGTCAAGAAAGTATCCCAAAAAATAATTAACAATAGATCCTTATTAGACCTTCTTAAAATTCCCTCAGAAAAAAATACGAGGTTGTCTGAAACTTTCCGACCGCAACGTAAAGATAGCGGCACCCGTCAATAAAAGCTAGTGAGTGCTAGTTGTGCGTCTTTTAACAGTTACTTATCGAAGTTTCAGTCATTTTGGACGCGCAGTTTTTAGTTGACAGTCGTTTGAGTGAGTCGATGTGAGTGTTTTTTTTTGTGAAAATGGAAAAAATTGAGTATCGAGCTGTTATTAAATTCTTGTTTTTGAAAGGCGCCTATGTATGTCCAATGAATTGGGTATGTGTATGGGGACTCTGCACAATCATATACCACAGTGAAATTTTGGGTAGCTGAATTTAAACGTGGCCGTAAGAGCTTGGGAGATGATGAATGTTCGGGACATCCAAAAACTGCAACCACTGACGATAACATTGCTAAAGTCCACCAAATGGTGTTAGACGACCGCCGAATTAAAATGAGAGAGATAGTAGAGGTTATGAAAATGTCCAAGAACGTGCTTGTTACATATTAAATCAAGTTTTAGGCATGAGAAAGCTGTCCGCGCGTTTGCTTATGTTAGATCAAAAACGTGTTTGAATGAACATTTCCAACAGTCTGTTGGCGCAGTTTAGGCGCCGATTAATTACTGTAGATAAAGCTTGGATACACCATTATACGCCCAAAACAAAGATTCAGTCAAAACAGTGGACTGCAAAGGGCGAGCCGGCTTCAAAAAAGCAAAAACTGTTTTTTTCGGCTGGGAAAGTGATGACGACTGTTTTTTTTGGGATAGTAAAGGAGTTATCTTAATCGATTATCTTGAAAAAGGAAAAACCATCACAGGAGCATACTACGTATCATTACTTGCCAAGCTGAAAGCAGAAATTACGGAAAAACGGCAGAAAAAGAAAATCCTGTTTCACCAAGACAACGCGCCGTCTCACACCTCAGCGGTTGCCATGGCGAAAATCCATGAATTACGGTTTGAACTGCTCGATCAACCGCCTTATTCACCAGATCTAGCCCCAAGCGACTTCTTTTTGTTCCCTCATCTAAAAACTGCGCTCGGAGGACAGAGATTTTCAAAGAGGAGGCAATCATTTTCGTGAACTATTATTTTGCCGAGAAAAAGGCCAAGTACTATTTGGACGGGTTAGAGAGATGGGAGCATAGCAAGGAGACTATGTAGAAAAATAAAAAAAAATTGAGAAAAAAGTCTTGTATCATTGTTTGGTCGGAAACTTTTCAGACAACTCGTTTACAAACAAACGACAAACGTTTACCAATTATTAACCGAACTGAATATTGTAAATGATATATAAATTCTATAGTTTTCTTAATGCTTCTAGCCGAAAGCCCTGGTAGCCAGTGCCAACCTTTTATATTAACATTGTAATTTATTTCTTGTTAATAAAGTTATAACAATAATAATACGTGGATTTATTCTATTTTCGCCATGTATTGGACGGGAAGAAGTCCGTCGGGTCAGCTAAGTACATCAGTCTTCAGCATTTCTGGTGCTACGATCACTCCTATTGCGATTCGATGTCATCCTACTGAGTCACTCAGCACTGTCGTAAGCGACTTTTCTTTAGTTGACTCACCTTCGGCATTCGCATGCGACTTGAACGATGAGAAGGAACGTCGATCTCGTGTGGATCCGACCATTTTTATCCAGATCGAGCAATACTTTCTATAGCATAAAACCCATTCAAGTGATCTGTTTCACCTTTAATTGGCGTAAAAAGCCCTTTGCTTTCAAGCCAGCATAATTATACATAAATTGTTCGAAACATCATTGTAGTTATACAAATAAACCGAATAATGCCATGTAACAGGTAACCTTTAAGTTAACTTTTCTTAAGGTCCAAGGTGCTCCTGGACTTCAAACAATAGCTTTCTTCACTCAGCGCGATTCAGGTGCTCACACTAAGTTAACTGAGGCCGTTTTCTATTTACGCACGATACCTAAGACGATTTCTTTCCATATTCGTTGTCCTAAGCGAACTGATTCAAAGATATCAGATGCCTGAAGCCCTAGATTTCCTGCCTAAATCTATCTTCCTCTGATGATATATATCCACTCCCCAGTAGAAACTGCTTCTGTTTCGTTAGCCATCACTATAGTATGACTATACTTCCATATTTCTTTTGCGTGGCCCATCCCATTTTTGAGCGGCTTCCGCTTTGTAGCGGTTTAGCTAATTGTTTGGCTACATAAGGATCTAAACAATCGATGTGCATAGCCGAAAGTTTATTTATTCTTTTTGGAATCAACAGTTAGTTAATCCATACACGAGGCCGTTTGTTTCTTCGGAACATATAGTGTTTTATGTGGTTGGGCAGTTAATCTGATGGCACAACCCCAAAACCGACACTGGGTTGGTTCGCTCGTCATCTCGACAACTTGGTTAGAAGCCGAAAAATCCTCCGAATATGTCGAAGAAGCTAACAACACTCGATCTAACCGTGACTCTCCATCATGTGAGTTCCTTCGCTAAAACGACCATATTGAGCTTTTCCTTGAACATGAATATGCCCTGGAATTCACCCACCTGTGCTTGTGTCCGTTCAATTGTTCAGCGATTGCCCTTGAGGCCGTCTAAGTTGACTGCACTTCCTTTGTTTAGAAAAAAGCTTATTTTTCTCTGTCCAGTGTCTTTGTGTTTACTAGATCCTATTGATCCTGCTGCAATAGATCGTGACGCTACATTTTTACATGTAAGTGTCTGCACACGTTGTCCTACAATCTATAATCTCCGTCATTGATTGTCTTTGAATGCATGAATGGTTTCTGAAAGTTGATCTTCAATTCCCATTCGTCGCAATATCGCTTAATCCAATCGAAGTCACGTTGCGAAAAGAATCATAAAGGTGTTTGCCTTTATTGATATTTTTTTCGAACACTTTGTTAAATTTGTGTTGTATCGTGAAACTTTGTTTATTCCCTTTGGGAATTTGCTGTGCCTCCTCCGTTCTTCCAATGCGCTTGTTAGGTGGGGAATTAATAAACGGAATGGTGTATATGTCAACCACTTTTGCTATGTGTTGTCGAAGCACAATGTTCGCGTTCCACCGATTTCTTGCATCTCAATGGATTGAAAACCGCTTGTGGCTCTGCCTTTGAAATTAACTTGGACTCTTCTTTTGTCGTCGGTGACATTGTTTGTCACATTATTGTTATTGAATTCAGTAAAACATGAGTTCCTGTATTGTTTATTCTCTGCTGTTTGGAGGCAGAAATTGTCAACCAGGATTAATTTTTCTATTCCTTGTTCGGTCCAATATTGTCTCTTACCTCGTAAACTTCCTGAAAAGTTGTTTAGATAGAGTATCTTCATTTTCATTACAAACTCACAAAAGGTCTGTAATAATCTGGCACAATATTTATATTTGAAGGTTTCCTGAACCCAAATTTTGTCATATGTGCATTGCCTACATACGTTTTTTAGGGTTTCTTGGTTCATTTCGGTTAACTCTGTTGTTACTGCAAACAGCAAAATGTCGAGGTAAGTCCTTTTCACTGAGAAAAACACAATATTCCTCCTTTCTAAACCTCGTCTATACATTACACTGTATCTATCCCACCAAACGAGCATAGGTTTGCTTCTCATTATTCCCCACATCCCTATGATTAACGTCTAACATTCTCGTCCGTAACAGAAGCAATCAAAAATTCGGTCGAACTCTGAAATAAATAAGGCAGATTGTTTAACCTCAGCTTTTTACTATTTATAACAGATTCCACTATAAATGATAAAAAAAATACGCCATCACTTTCGTGTTTAAAATAATTTGTTGATTTTTCTTTTTAATTTCTTTATTCATTCTTGTTCTTTGTAAATTACAAATAAAACGATCATTGTTTTCTTCCTTGTTTTCTTCTTTTATTTTTTCCATTTCTCTTGCTGTTTCCGTTTCGGTTATCTTTTGCCACGTACGTTTCTACGTTAATTTTCCTTAAATAAATTCAAATGTATTTCTTTTTTTGCATTTTAATAATAAAATGGTTTTAGTTAATCAAATGTTATCTTTTTATTTTTGTTTTATTAAAATTTTTGGTAAATTTTTAAAGTACAAAAAAAAAATGCTCAAATGCTTTTTTTGTTTTCGTTTTGTAAAGTGTGACTTCTGTAAGATTAAATTTGGTTGAAATATTAATTTTTATTTTTTCTGTTACTATTTGATTCAATCTCTGTTCCTAAGTAGTAGTATTCTAGTAGCTACTCACAAAATTGTTACTTTAGAAAAAGAAAACAAACAAAATAAAATTTACAATAAAATATAAATTAAAAGCATTAAATGGAATGAGCAACAAATTTTAAAAGTTTGTCTCTCTCTCTTTGTTTTTTTTTTGTTTTTTGTTCTTCTAACTTTTAAGGAAGCAATTTATTTTGTAAATAAAACGATATATTCTTTGTTATAAAAAAAAGTTAAATAAAAAATCACAAAAATATATAAAACTAATTTTCATCTTCATTGTTTTTTTTGAATGGAAACAAGTAAATTTTTGTTTTTATTTTCGTTTCTTTCTCTCTTTGTTTTTATATAAAAATATTTTGTTTTCCCTTTGTTGTTTTGTTTGTGGTTATTAATTGCAATTGGTTAATTGATTTGTTGTTGTATTTTTTTATTCTGTTTTTAGATTTTCCTTTTATTTATGTATTTATACAAACAAAAATAGAACATATACATATTTATAATTATAATTATAATGTAATCGAAGCTTTGGATTATAAGACTTATTCATACGAAATTGAAAACAAATTGAAAATGTGTGGTGAGGGAAGGACATGAAAAATGTCTGCTCCTCGTGTGTAATCGTTTGTTTCAGTATTTTGTTTAGTGTATGTACAAAGAATAGTTAAATAAATAAAAAGTAATATAATAATATTGTATAATGGTACAAATTAAATTCGTTCTGTAGAATCCTTGAATTTAGACAACGCCTTCTTTGAAAATCATTTTACTGAAACTTTCTACACATCTACGACTACTAGGATAATCTCTAAGAATTCGACAACCGCTTGTTGTTGTGTTTTTGTGGTTTGCCTTTTTTTATTTTTTATTTTAAATTGTTTCGCCTACACTAAGTGCTGTGGAGAGAACTCCGAAAAGAAGTTCGCTAAAAAACAAAAAAAACAAAAAAATTAAAATAATAATAATAATAGTAAATAAAAAAACAAACAAATTGAATTTTGTTTTTCTTTTCTCTTTTATGATCTAGATCGAAAGAATGACTCCGTGTTGCGAAGGCGTCTTCGGTTCTGCCATGGCCATCTATGTACTAGTAGATGATGTAAAATCACGAGAGAATAGCTACACTCCGTCGGGGACCGCCTTGGCTGATGTTGTCCATGGAGGACCATTTCTTGATGCCATTCTTTAGTGCTTCAGCTGTGACTTTGTCCTGCATTACCCGCGACATTGCTTCAAGTTTTTGTGCGCGTTCTTTGGACAGTGGCTCTGTGGGAAAGGAGAGATCATTTGCCTCTGCTAGAGTTCGCAAGTCAAAGTAGTACTTGGCATACACTGACGACGGCACGTTTATATTGAATTGGAGAAGTTCCAAAAATTGTCTCTCCAATTCGTTCATGTCTTCGACGGTGATGTCCTTTAAAATTTGGCAGTAATCTACATTCCAGACGGCTTGATCGTCCCACACTTTACTGGCGAGCAGAATAGCCCCCAAAACCATTCGTTTCCAATTACACGGTCCCACATCTAATTCGGCATATGTGAGTAATCTCTCCAAATAGACTAGAGTGATGATGGCGCACTCTGCAGTCAGTTGAGCCGCATTAAATAGCGTCCTAACAAATTTATATATCTGCCTATGCTCGGGATTGTGTATGTCGTAATCTTCGGGTACTGTATCGTGCGTCAGCGGATGGAGTTTCTCATCGAAAATGTCTAATCGTCGGTCTGACCCCCGATTCTTGATGTGATAGTAAATGGCTAACGAAACACACTTAACGGTGTTTTTCAAATTTGGCTGAGACACGGTACTGTCATCCAAGTAAATCGTCGAACACGATGAACTCTTTTTCAATCCACCTCCAATACTACTTTGCTGTTGGGCGATCTGATGTTGTGATCGTTTTCTTGTTATTCCTCCATTTTCTACCTTTGATCGCTCCAGAAACATTGTAGCTGCCATCGGATCCACTGAGGGATCTAAATCACCCTCCAAAGCTTCACGCTCTGATATATGCTGGAGATTGTTTGTAAATTGCTCGCTTTCTGGTTGACGTTCTTCATAGACTGGAGGAACTTCTTTGATTTTACGCTCCGGCTGTGGACTTGAATAAGCGCAGCAAGAATTTTTATTACCCATCTTGTGTTTGTTTGAGTATATGTATGTGTGTGTGTGTATGTGTAGTGTAGTGTGTATGTATATTATGTGTGTGGGATTAGTGATATCTCAGTCTCGTTTATGTCTTTTATCAAATTTCTTTCGTGAGGATTCGCTTCGTTAAGAGAGAGATTAAAGGGCGGGAGGAAATGCCTTTGTCTTTAGATTCTCCTTTCGACTGACTAGTGAATAATTGGTAAAAAAATATACTTATACAATACGAACATGCGTACGTAGTTTTAGTTACTATTTAATAATTTCTCAAATTTCCCTTGCAATTGGCTGCAAGTGCGTTTCTTATTTTCTTGTTATTTCGTTTCTATAAATGGCTGGTGCAGTTTAGCGTAAGGAATTGTATGTTTCGGCGGTGATCATTAGCGTAAACGATAAAAAATAGATTGCTTATTTGTAAGGTTTTTGTTGTTTTGATGATCTCGTATGTTGTGTTGGTTTATTTGGCACTTCTTCGACATGGCCGTTTGAGGGGGTTTGCTAATGGATAGCGTCTTAATTTATCATTTCATGGATGCTCACATCTGGATTGCGTTGTTGGTTGTCGTGTTTTCGAGTAAACAGTTGTTTGTGAATTGTCATAATAGCTTATGCTTAAGCTTGGACCTAAAAGAAAAGATAAATTGTTAAGTTCTCATGAAAATAATGAATATACGAGTAGTACAAATATTCGTCATTGATTTCTTTATTAAATGAAAATTAAAATGTCAATATTTCCACTTTCTTTAAAATTAAGTCTAATTGAGGCAACATTCTCTAACAAAGCGACAGCTTAACATGTAAAATATACTGATTGTATCAACCCCGCATTCTTGGTGTTAACCACAGAGCCCATTCGAGTGAGTGTTGTTGATTGATTAATTAGCTTATTGACATACTTTCGCCAATTCATTTACACGTAATATTGGAGATTACAATGTGTTCGAACGCCTTAAATAATCTCGATAGGGAATCTGACGTTATGCAATGGGGTATAGATTTAAGTCACTAGTGAGAAACAGAACAAAGCAATTAATGCAATAATTGGAGATTGTATTCAAATAAATTTGCATGCGATGGTTGTAAATTGAAAAGAAAAAAAAAAAACAAAAATTTCTATCGAAATCATATGCGGATTGTTGGTTAAAAAGTTGTGACAACGACAAGCCAAGAGGGGCTGTATAAAAGCGGTCTATTGTATGCGATGTTTTCATTCATTTTGGCAGTTTTTGGCTTACGATACTAAACATTTTTGAATCCAATCGGATGTCTGCTCTAAGGGTAGGGGATTCTTCGGTGATCAATTGACTTTTAGTGATTCCTGTCAAAAACAAGATGAAGTAGGAACTCCAAACTATTTCACACAGTACTACAAGCTTCACTATCCCACTACATGATCTTTTTCTTCATCTTTTATTAAGCGTTCAAATACATAAAGTGTATAATATGCTACACGTATTTGCGTTGGATATAGGAACCATCTGAACCACCAAAGACGACGCAACTGATGTGCTAGGTTTCGACCACCAGCAAACCCTGGTCTAATGAAGAATGCCGATTAGTACATATAGCTAAACAAAAAGCGTACAAAGCTTTGTTGCAACGAAGGATGAGAGCCGCTCGTGAACTCTACGAAGAAAAAGATGGGAAAAATACCGGCTGCTCCAGAAGAAGAAAAAGCACGGAAAGCAGATGAGCAACAGAAACTTTCAAAGATGAATAAAGAAACTAACTAGTAGAGGCACAGTCGATGCTGAGAATATTTACAAAATCCACTGTCGGACGGAACGAATGGACGCCTACTTGACAAGCTTTTGGAAGGTTTTGTATAGCTAATGCATATTACGGTCTAGGCGATGAGTCTTCAATTACTTATCGTCAACACAAATCAACTCAAAAATGGGTAAGACATCTGTCAGCAGAGAATAATGTCACAAGGTGCTTCATTTGATGGACAACTAAGTACTGTCATACATGTTAGTGGAGAGGTACAAGCCATTCCAAATGACGTTGCCATTGCTATTGCAGAAAATCACTTTAATACCTTAGAGAACATCGTGCAATACACTGTTAACAAGTCAACAATGTAACAAATATGTAAATGTGGATTGGGTGCAGGATCCCACAAGTCATATAAAATTCCATAAATTACAGGTAAAAGCTTAACTTTTCTGATACCACAGTGTGATGTCGTGGAGCAGTGGGTAAGTTAGCTTACAATCCTGCATAATTTACTGGCTATATGTCTCAGTCATAAGACCGATACTAACATACATACGTGTTGGTTATCTGGAAGAATGCTTTGAACAAGGCGATAAATTGCGTTAGGTTACCAATGTGCAATGATATGAATTTTTGTGTATGAGCGAATCACTCCGGAATACAGAAAGTATAGGACATTCTGTTTCACCTGACAAAATCGACAATTGGCAAACGGCGTTGGGTGCAATTGTTCGCTTTAATACAATATCGCAGTGGACCAGCAAGACAAGTGGTCACGCTACGATTTTGAATATACATACACATGTAGTATCCTTCTCAGAAACATAGACTATAGCATGCCCCAGTCCCCGTTCAACAAAAACTTCCCACGTCACTATCCCCTCGAGATCATTGTGGAAGGAAGATGCATTCTTGGAGGAAAATTGGATCTGCTTCTACACGCACATATCAAAGATCAATAATGTGGTAGGCCCTGGTGTTTTCTCTGACAGGCTAAATCATAGTATCTGTTTTTGTCTTCCTGATCAATGTAGCGTGTTCCAAAAGCAAATGATGGCAAGAGTGGCCTATCTTGGCTTAGCCACTCAGGATATCTCCATATTTTCAAACAGGCAACCTGCAATCATTACCTTCAAATCAGTCTTTATAAACTACAAAGTAACCATAGACTGGCATAAATCTCTAAGAGAGATGAGAGAGCAGTTCAACATGAACTTTTGTTGGGTGTTGGCGTAAAAAGACATTCCAGGCCGATGAACTCGCTAAATTTGGGACTGCGATGTTTATTTTATCAGAAAAGAGTTTCTTGGGTACACATCCCTTCAGGGTTAAAATAAATGCCATCGAAAGAGCTATCATTAGGTGGACAAGCGGCTCAACATGTCTAGTGACCAAACAACGTATTTGATATCTCTCAGGAGACGTCATATTAGCGACACAATATTTGAAATCACGGGTTACTGCCTCACAGGTAAGTACAATTTTATTCAAAAAATTTCTGCAGAAGCTGAGTAGACAAAAAGACTTTACTGCTCATGCCATCTTAAAGACCGGTGCAGTCCTGGACCTCAACCAAGTTGTTTGAGGTCCCATCCAACTGCGTGTGCCACCTTAGGTAGGGTCTTTATCTATTGACCTGGGTCACGATGGGGTGGAATCAAAGATCCTTTATATAACCTAGCCATATTAATCGCTTTAAGCAAAGGCTTCTGACTAGATCCACTTTGCCATACAGCCTAGTTCTTCGTAATACCATTTCCTCCACATACCCTCAAGGCAGGCAGGACCAAATATCACACAGAGCATTTATCGCCCAAAGCAACTAAGAGAGCTTTCATCCGCTATTGAGAGTGTCTATGTCTCGGCGCCGTACAAAAAAAGGGTGATGATGGTCTTGTATAGTGTTAATTTAATTTAATTTAGATTAATTCTGGTGGAGGCTGGGGCCTCTAACTTAAGAATTAGAACTGAGAAACTAATGCCTAAAACACAATAGCAAACAAAACAAAATGGCATTACTGAAATCGTCTAGAATTTTTTTTTGCGAGTTTAAAATTTGTTTGCGTTTAATTTGTTTCAGCTGATAGCATGTCTTCATCCAAAATTATTCAGCTTAGGTATTCAAAACTGCTCCGCCAACTATTGCACGAAGCGTTTTTTTTTTGTTTACATTTTATTCTTTTGCTTGCACAGCTGTTGACTCTCAAAAGTAAGCAAAAGTTCAGCCTGTCCCAACATTGTGATAGAAAGCATTGAATTCCTATAGTTGAACTTGGAACGTTAGAGCGAAGCGCTATAGTGTTTTAGGCATAGGAACCAAGGGAATGGTGAAGGAGATCTAGTGTGAGACGAGGAGTGCTTAGGTTGAAATCAAAAACGGAGAAATTTGAGTTTATCTTTCCGAGCAGACGGGAGATTAGATCGTTAAAACCATAGGAGGTGTGATGGGTTGTAATATAGAAGAGACAAGGACATGGTAATTGCGAAGATTTGTGTTGAGATCAGTCGACTTGTGAATGAAGGGAATGTCAGCTACGTCTCTGCGCTTTTCCAGGATATTCAATTTAAGGAATTTGAGGCCGTCTCGATAGGAAGGTAAAATAAAAAGGTCATACCAGGGTACTCCTCGAAGAGCAAATCAAAGGAAACGCCGTTGAATGTTCTCCATTCGGGATATATGAACTCGATGAAAGGGGGACCACTTTTGGCTTTGTATATTCGAGAAGGAGCCGGATAAAGGAAATGTAAAGTGACCTGGTCCAGTAGCGGTTGGACCATCGTATGATAAAATCTCACAAATATGCGAGCGGAAGTTTAACTCCCTAGGGTACATTATCCCAAGGTCGCGAATGGACTGAACCTGTGGTGTAGGTTGGCCAAGCAGAAAATTAAGTAGACGAGGAGGTTGATTGTACTTACGTGACAAAACCATAGATTGACATCTGGAGGCGTTAAACTCTAAGCAATTTTTTAGAGACCAAGTAGGAAACCTATCAAAGTCTTCTTAAAGCCGAATAGTCTTGGGGTGAAGAAACAGTTTTGAAGAAATTGGTGTAGTCGGCGCAAATACATAGAGGGAGCGTTTAAAAATCCTCTCAAGATCGTTTATAGTTAAAATGAAAAGAAGGGGGCCTACAAGGCTGCCTTGTGGGACACCAGAATTGGCTAAAAACGGAGTTGAGAAGGCTGACCTAAAACGAACGTTATAATAGCAGTTTTCCAGATAAGAAGATTTCAATTTTAAGCCAAGGGAAGGCAATTTGAAAAGGATCAACTGATGAGATATTTTATCAAAGGCGTTAACAAAATCTGTAACAATACCCTCAACTTGGTTGCACTTTTCTAGGGCTAAATGCTTAAAGGATACGAATTCAACTAAGTTAGTAGTGGTTGATCTACTTTTTAGAAATCCATGCTGACTGCGTTATATAAGTGACTTCCACTGAGAGCTTAGCACTTCCTATAGAATACTTTCCAACATTTTGGGTATGTGAGAAGGCGGTAGTTAGATACTTAATTTGTAAGAGGAGAGAGTAGTAAAAGAAGTGGACTGGAGTGGCGAGCTATGGAAAAATGAGAGAAGAGGAATCAAGTTATCGATAGTTGATAGAGTTAGGCGACAGAACGTGAATGCAGGCGATAGAACGTGAATGCAGGCGACAGACTGAATAGCATTCCTTGGTTGAACAGGTTGCAGAGGCAAATTAAAGCTTTGTACATTGAGGCTGTTCCAGACTGTTCCAAACAGAAAAGTACAAGCTTTCTTGTTCAGTGAGAAAAATTTCTGTCCGAATCTGTTCTGCTCTGTTTTCAGTGAGGCTGTTTCAATCTGTTTGAAACAGAAAATCTTGCACCTACTTTCGAAGTACAACACAATTCTGAAAAATGTCAAAATCAGCTGTACTTTTCTGTTCTCATTTTATTTGACGTTTTTCACAAATCTGTGCTGTTCTGTTCTAGTTTTTCCTCACTGAACTAAGCTTAAAGTTATCAAAGATAAGGATATTGTCGATGGAATCACTTAGGTCTACTGATTGGTCAACCGCTTTAATAGCACGATAGGTTGAGCCGAGAGAATGTATCAACACCTAACGTACAGAGACCTATTGGGGGAGTGTTATTTTAGTTGAAACAAAGTCAATTTTAGCACAAGAAATGATAGAGATGAGATAAGAGTTAAGGCTATTGTGAATGGCCAAAACTACATCTCGGCATGGAGAATGAACTTTAGAAAATGCAGGATCGTCAACCTTAGGGGGAAAATGATGTTTTCTTTGTTGGTCAAAATATTGCTAGAGGAGACTATCCCTCATCTTCTCTGTACATGCCGTGCTCTCTCCGGGAAACGATAACTCCATTTGAGAGCTTTCTCCCATGAAGATCTAAATAACTCCAAAAAGTTCATTATATTGGCATGTTCAAAAAGGTCATTGCGTTTTTTGCAATAGATGGCTTTGCCTGCGTTTATTTGTATCTGACATATATGTCAAATGGAGTACTTATTTTGAAGAGCATATCCGCCATATTTTGCTTTATTTCTTTAAAAAGCGAGATGAAGCATCGGAAAGGTAAACAAAGGTGGATAAAAGAATGTGATACTGTCAATCTGGTGGGATTGGAAGGGAGCAGTCTTCTATGAGCTGCTTCCAAAGAACAAAACGAATAAATTCTGATGTCTATTGCGAGCAGCTATAGAAATTAAGTGATGCCATGGCACGGAAACTGATCAATCATTAGGATGTGGCATTTCACCACGACAATGCGAGCCCACAGACAAATTCGGCCACTCGGCAAAAATTGTTGCAGCTTGGTTGGGAAGTGTTGCCACATCCACCGTATAGCCCCAAATCTTGCGCCATAAAATTTCCCATTATTTCGTTCCTTGCAAAACTCCTTGAATGGTAGAACGTTTGCTTCTGAAGACCTCATTAAACACCACATTGGCAAGTTTCTTGCAAAGAAAGATAGGAAGTCTTATGAACATTTTTGTGCTACCACAATAGACCCACTTAATCTAACCTTCCTGGAGAGGCGAAGCAGTATAAGTTAGGCGCGCAAGTAGAAGAGGATTACAACCATATTAAAGTGGCAGATTGAGGCCAAAAATTACGGTCAAGGCAACGCACTAAGTATTGGTCGATATTCATTTATGAAAGAAAGCCGACCAAAGGTTTTGGGCGTTCAATGTCTAATCACCAATTTACTTTATTAGGTCCCAAGACTTTCTTTCTTCAAATTTTTACTTCTAAAATCTGGACAACAATTACAACACCTCATCGAATAGTCATTAGGAACAAATTACCAGCACAGAGTGACGTTTAATCCCACAAATTCAATCAGCAATCACTTTCGGAGCTATTTCGTCGCCATTCGTAATTTTAATTTCGACTTTCTGACGCGCGTCGCGAATGATTAATTATCCACGTTACGGACACAAAGTCGACACAAAAATTCACATCCAATTAGTGGTGCATACACACTGAGGAACAGAAAAAACAATTTTATTGATCAGCCGCAAAATTAAGACCGAAACCGTACCTACTTACTCGTATTCACTCCCGAAAAAATTCGAAAATACTAAACTAAACTCGGGTGGGAGACAAGTGCTCCCACATTGCCACCGCCAAGTAAAGCAGCAAAATTAAAAAAACCAATTCACAGAGCAAACAGCAGCGGATTTATCGAACTCAGAACAAATAATTGCTCTACTTAGGCTTCGATAATGAGAAACAACAATGGAGCGACTCGAGATGATAATTAATATCCCGCACAACTTGGTGTGTGCGACTTGGGGTAACTCGGTGTAGCTTTTCCACGACCTTTTGGGGTGTTGTAAGCACCGAGATGTTTGCATTAAAAAATAAAACTCTTCTCCACAACTCACATACTTATGGCGGGTTGCCTTTGCTGTGGTCGCCAATGCATAGGGCGAACCGCAAGTATTAGCGCTGCATGAATAAATAATAAAGTCTCTCGAGTGAAAATCGCTCCAAAATCAAGGAAAACGAGGTCGCACCAAAGTATTGTACCAAGAAACCGAGAACGATTCAGCCTACATGCGACTAAACATATACGATGCGGCAGTCACCAGAAGTCGAATTAAATTTAGACTACGACGACAAGGAGTAATACGACTATGGGTTTGGTTCGGGTTCGAATAGATGATGGGCAGTTGTCAGTTCATTGACACAGGTGCTATACATCAGCCACCCACATGTGGACGGACCAGTCCTAGGGGATGGAAAACAACTCAAATATATAATAGAATACCATCATTTCAACAGAATTGCACGCACAAAGAACTGCACACTGGTACACTAGAACACTTGAACACTGGTACACAGACGACAGATTAATCAATTATCGGCATCGAACACTATCTTCGTCTTCGGCACGGGAACAAAGTCTAGAAAAGCATGGCGCAACCACGCCGGCTGTTCACTTCAATGGAATTCACTCCTTCGTTTTCCGATTTCTTTGGTTTTTCATCGAAAATTTCTGCACATGAGGTCAAAAAAAAAAGAGGAAAAATAAGAAAAGAACTTCAATCACTCACCGACGACTGATTCATGTTAATGATTTTTTTTTTCTTTCTTTCTTGCGATGGGGAGCGCATTCGGGATGATTTTTTTTATTATCTCTTCGAATTAAAATGGAAAATTCACTGTTGGGACACGAGTTTGTGGGAGTTTCTCGGATTTAATCGAATCGGTTGTGATGGAAGGTATTCGCGTGTACTTGTTTGACGATGCGAATCAGTGAAAAATTGTGTGAAAAGTTGAAAAGTTTTGCGAAAAATTCACACCGAAGCTGCATGCACAACAAAGCAGATGACAGCCATTTTAGTGGGAATTCGGTTTGTAGTGTATTTCAAAGAGGGTTGTGGTGAACTGGTTTGTGTATAAGATGAAATCGTGTGCAACCATCAATTGTTGAGAAGGAAACGCAAGGAAATTCAACAGAATAATTTATATGTTGACCAGTATTTACTCGTATTTATATTCACGAGTGGCGAACATTAAACCCAAATTGCGAAATAAAAGATTCTTAGCTTATCTTAAGTAATCCACTTGCATGTCAGTAGAGACTTTTCATAGATTTATTCATGAAGAAGAAAGAGAAAGATGCAACGGGACCCATATCAATCAAGAAGATGGGCGGGCAAAATTTATAAAAGTGGAAGCTGCAAATACCATAAACCAAGTGCAAGAACTAACTCCATTCGGCCCTTCGATAGGCCTTACTTACCTGATTAGACAACGCTCCAGTCTTTGGTAGACCTGGGTCGTAACCAATAGGCCTCTTCAGTTAGCGCGTGTTCTGGCTAATTGCCTTTCGTTGTGCACTCCAAATCGGTTGGTTTCCCCTTCCATTTGCACGCTCCACATACCCCGAGGTCTTCTTCTACTGCGTTGTCCTTCCGGGTTGGAAACGCAGTCTCCTCAGGCTGGAGAGTTGGTCTTCATTCATTTTACATATCGTAGCCATGGTTACATTTTCTCCAAGTCCCATCAACGCAAATGGAATCAAAAATCACTCCAAGAAAATTGCATTTCAAACGGTCAATGATGTGTGCACTTTCGCTAAAGTCCATGCCTCATAAAACAAGACTGAAATAATGAAGGTCTTATACATATAGAGTGTAATTATTATTTCTTGACTAGGCCCTATTGCTATCTGCCTTCTTAGGCCGAAGAAACAGCGATTGGCAAGAGTAGCTCTTCGTTTCATTTCTGATGAGATGTCGTTATCAGATTTAATAGCGGAGTTTAGGTATTAGGTTTGATTCGTTAATGTTGTGTATCCCTTCTTGTTGACAGCAGAGATCGTCATTCTGCACAATCTGACGAGTAACGCTAAACGTGGGACTGTATTGCTCGACTCTATAGATGTTGCCTTAAGCTCGATAAGGACGGGGTGCGTGTCGATTTTGACTTCCTGGGTTTTTCGCATGATTTGTAGTGGTGTGTCCGCATTGGGGGCTTGCCGGGCCGTAAATTTAAACTATACAGATTGTTGATAAATGACTTTAAACGTTTACACAAGACGGCAAATAAACTCTGATATGCGATGTAAAGGAGATTGATGCCTCTATAACTGTCGCATTTAAAAAGAGTCTCCATTCTTGGGCTGCGTTAAAGCACCAGACATGAAATTGGTTAAATAAGCAGTAACAGTAACTCCACGTTCTTCTCGCTCCATTGCTTGTTTTCAACTAATTCTCCATCTGTCTAAAATTAAAATGTCAAAGCACAATGGCACATTCACATTATGACATTACTTTTACCACACCTTGTACAACCCTGCACCACGTCAACGTTTAATCACTTAAAACTTACACGTCAGCCTTTCAGGAGTTGCCAGTGCTACATCCGTTTTGGAAGTAACAAGGAATAAATAGATGGAAATATTTAGTATCAAAACGCGATGTTTGATTATATTGGCCATCCACCTGCACACCACTGTTGCTTCTTCGTTGCCCTGTAACTACAAACGATCGTCGTCCCCTCCACCATCGAACCTGCTCTCTGCTACCTTTCTGGCTAGCTGCATCTACTCGTAGATCAATTTTGGGATGTGATACTCATGTTTTGTACCCACATCGGTTGCGGGATGTGATGCTCCTCAGTCTAAGTGTCACTTGGCTTGGGCCCTCGACCAATTTCAAGACTACGCCCGTAGTCGGTAATAGTAATAAACAGTAGTCTAGTAATAAACAGTAGTAGAGCAATGCGGGTCTTATTGTAAACGCCTTCAGATTGACGCCACCGTCAGTTACAATTACCCGGTCATACTAGCTGTTATCTAGCAGGACATCCGGTGATGTCATGTCAGTCGGTTCGTATCTGACCTGAAAGCGGTAGTCCACTTAGTCGGAGCGTCATGGTGGCAATGGTTTAAACTTAAAGCCGCAGGGAGGGTCTCCCGTGTTTAATTGAACCGTTGAGGAGTTGCAAATAAGTGCTGAGTGCCGTGACCCTGAGATCGGTAAGAGGCAACCCCTATCGGGGTTGTTTTCGGACGTCTGGGGCTGGTTGATGGAATCATGGTCAGAACTCGGTATTGTTGCGGGAAAGTTTACCCCACTCCACAATTATTTCCCGAGGCTAAAGGTTCACTGCAACCCAAAACAAAATGTTGACCCAACCCATCTTTTAAACTACCCTACTCTAATCTGACTTAAGACTCTTCTGGATCCGCGCTATAGGGCTGAAGGTCCTTAGCATTCCAGGCACCTTTGTTAAGACAGTTCGCATCCACCAAACTGTATGTCCACGCTGAAACACTTTCCTGGCCGTCGTGCAACATTTTCTATTGAAGCCCGGAAGAACTTCTCTTCTTTTTGCCGACGATAGCGCTATTATTAGCAACTGCATGATAACCCTTCAGGTAACTCCTAATTATTGGAAAAAGGCGGTAGAAGATAACGCGTTCTAAATCGTTAGTACTAAGGCCGGATATCTGTATTGTCGTTCTTCGGAGCCAGCAAGCTCAGCTCCTAATATTCACTAGAAGGAGTTATCGTGACGAAATGCGATTAGTTTAAACACTTAGGCTAAGTCGTTAAATTTAGTGACAACGATGTCCATAATAGAGAGAGAGCGTGAGGTGTTTTAAATTCTTGAAAAACTACGCACAAAAATGCTAGTTAAAATAAAAGCCCGTTTTTCGAACGGCTTTGAGATTGCAGTGTCGCATGAGGTAGGGGAGTTATAAGAGAAACATGAAAGTTATGGAAATGAAAAGTTTACAAATATTTAGCGACTGTTTCGAACTTACTTTTAAAAAGAAGTATGCGCATTCGCGGAGGACTCTATGTTTAAAAACCGATGGTGGAAGAGCATTTGCGTAAGCTAAATGTTTTTGTCGTTGAAAAATCCGGTACAAAAAGCAACAGAGGCCTAAGTTCCGTCCGAGTTTCGAAGTAGAGGTCGAAAAAACAAAAATAGATGGATTACTCTTTGAAAATATCAGCAAAATGATGGTGTTAGTGCGATCAAGATCCAAAATAAAGCGACCTGTAGAGTTGTTCTGAAGTCCGCAAATTTAGCCAGTCCCGCAAGCAGCAGAGTCGTAATGCAGATACGGGAGAGGAAGACGTAGTATTATATGCGTAACATATCTCAACGGCTAATAACACAGGGTGGAATTGTACTACATTTCTTGTCTCGCTCAGGTCCTGGCCGAAGTCGATACTGACAGTCAACTCCGAAGCCACAGCGAGAATTATATCAAACACCACTTCTCTCAGGATAGCCTTGACAATATCAAGGGGAAGGCGATTTGTCAGTGCTTTTAAAGCAAACCCAGGCGTTCTATTGAAAGCTATCATGCAGCCGAGAAAAACAGTTATTTGAAGTCCGGTAAGGCAGTGGAAGTATTTACTAGATCTAGAGCACCTCCGTCGCACCATGTTTAGTCCAAAGAAGTTTGGTATCTAGGACGACATCTAAATATGATATTTAACTTCGTTAGAGAACGGGTTGGTGATGAGTTCTAGTATTATTGTAAATAGGTAAGGTCAGTTACCTCTTTCCTTCGTATTAAGAGAATAAATGTGGGCTTGTTCATAAATCATAAAAATAAAATTTTTATTCAAATAAAAATCCAATTTAAATATACCAAAACAGTTTACGGATATACTCGTATTGTAATTACGGATATCACGGATTTTTATCTTTATTTTTTTTGTCATTGACTTGGTCTCGGTGACTAAATCTGTCACCGTCGCAATATGAATTTTTAAAGATCACACAACGGCTCACAAGAAAATGGCATAGCTCAAATACATTTGGTATACGGGGCCATCCAATTAGTTTTATTATGGGCCAAGCAGGACTCCCATAACTTCCTATAACATTGTCGGTCATTGCTGTCCTCCTTCGCATTACCATTTCCATTGGAACTCAGTACAAAATCTATCATATCCGCACATGTTGACATTGTTGGAGTCACAATGAAGTCTATAAAATTGATCTGGGATTCGGGAATCTTTGTATTCCTTCGATCGCACAGCGGACTAATTGGCAGTCCTAGTTCTTGCTCCCTATCACCTTGCGCAAAGAACTCTTCCAGTAATAGCGATACCCAACGATGACTTAAGCTCCAAGTCTTGGCCGGATGTGAAATATCACAACAGTGTAGGAGCAGCGACAAAACCTTCGGTTTATCCATTGCCTCGTAAGTCCGTGAATCATTGCTAAGTCGATTTTTCATTTCCTTCAGATGATTAAAGTGGTATGCCATGTCTGTTGCAAGCACCATGTCAATCATTAGACTTCTCAGCTTTCGAAATTCGTCTTGAGATAAATTGACTACAATATTGAAATTGGTTTCTTTTAGTACGAAGAATGCTGAGCTTATGTGATGGTTCTCTTGCACCGAAATGTCATTGTAAATGAGAGCCTTGTCGGACCCCGTCATGACGAGAAAATTATTAGTGTAGCCGGTATGTTCAAAGTCGTGTACAATAGCAGCCAGAAGACTGGCGAAAATTTCCAGATCTGTCATCGAATTTTTAACGCCCATCTTGGAGATCATGAAGTGCATAGTTTGAGTAACATCAGCTGCGTGAGTACTGTTGTGATAGGGATTTGGGGTTTCCTTAAGACAGTATCCTTCTTCAATCCGAGAAAGAAATGCATCCAGAGTTAGTAGGTTGATTTTAAAGTTTGCAATGATGTCATAGCGCTGGAAAAGGTGCTGAACCAGGTGTTTGAGTGGTGCATTTTCCGTAGCAGTTGCCAGAGCAAAGATGTCGTAGGACCAGATGTCAATATTCTAATAGGAGGTTCAAAGGTTGGTCTGAAAATTGTGCAAAATATTTGGCAAATTTTACCTCAAGGGCTTTGGCAATCGAAGATTCTCTTGTATCCATGAATAATTTATTATCTGGGTAGATATTATCCGACGCCTTGTAAAAAAAAAATAAGACAGTAATCGCAAGGCTTTGAGTTCAAAGAATTATGGAGAAACTTTACATAGTTACAATAACATTGTTCGTTAACGTATCTAGTTCATCTCTCTATTCTATGTCGTCGATTCCTCACACCCTTTTGCGTTACCTTGATTAAACAATTCTTTAGGTGGAACGGGCTCTTGGAGCGGTGTGCCTTGTTGCGGTATGGAGGCTAAAATGATTGCTATTATGTATATTATATAAAATAAAACTAAGAGCTATGCAATTGTAGATCCTTATCATGTGTGGAGAGACACAGACTCCAAAGAGCGTGTGTCTTCGCCTAGAGTCTATATGCTTTAGTTAAAGTCAGGCTAAGCAATCCTTTTGGTTGTAATTCGAGAATTGGTCCATAGGAATCGGTATATTCTTTCCCAATTAGTAAAAGAGGAAAATCGATTTTTCAGAGAGATCCTGAAGGATTCGTTTAGTCTGCTGATCTACCGGAGAGTCATAAAATCTGCAGTTATACTGGAAAAAACGCAATCATCAGTAAAAACTCTAACCGTGGACGCCGGCAGTCCTGAACCAGGTTTCGGGTATTTAAAATCTGCCTTTGAAGTCTTGCCTAACAAAAGCATTGGTGACCACATTTCCCACGTAATTATATAGAACAGGCTAACACTAGAAGAACGTTTCCGTATCATTCGAGCTTATTTTGAAAATCGGTTTTCAATTCGGAAAATTTAAATACGGCTGCGTCATCTTTCTAATCCTCATATTCTCTCAACTGAGCCTGGAATTCATAGTGTAGTGTATAGGCGCTGTAACTGAATGTGTGGCGGAAGATCCAGAATTGTCAATCCGACGTCTATCGAAATAATTTGTCCTTGTACGACAACTATGTGGACGATTATAGTGAAACGAAAACATTGGGCCTACACCATGCTCGTATAAGATCCAGCTGATGAAAAAATCGAAGCCGGATCGCGGATTGGTCTGTTGAGCAATTGTAGTTGACCCTTATTTTTATAAAAAAAAATTGTGTTTTGCGACGCAGGTTACTATTTCTTCAATAGGTTAATGAGCAACAAAATTGGCCTTTTCTGAAACTCGTAGGACTCAATTACTTTCATAAAAGTGCACTTTCTGTTGTTGTTTTCACGCTGCTGGAATCATCGGTCCTAGTTTTGTTTTTTCCCAAAAAAAGGCTGCAGCTCGCATCACAGTTAATGGGCAAAGTTATCGAAATTTCTTTCAAAACATAGATGACATGGATGCGGGTGATATGTGATTCCAGCATGATGGCGCTATTTACTATGCTTCTTCAAACCAATCAACCATTGAGGACTCGAACTATACCGCCAAATGAACCAGTAAATCAGCAATCGAGGTCGATTACTTCTTGTGAGGCAATGCAAACGCGGACTATAGTGCTCACACCTCAACGCGGTATTGGTGAGAAACATCCTCAAGGGCTTGATAAATTTGCCCAAAATTAGACCAATAAGGTGAAGAAAAGCATCCGGGAAGCCATGTGCCTGAAGTCGTTCCTTAAAAACATCCTTTATATATCATAGGTTCTGATCTTTGTCTTCATTCCACCGCACTTCCTGAGTGGCGGTGGTGTTTGCTGTACAGCAGTGAAGGCTCTCCGCTGGTTGTTCAGAAATTTGCTGTGTTTTTTTAGTTTAACAGGGTAACAAACAAGAAATCTGTTTCGATGTTCCCAGCAGAATGCCAGGTAAGATACCCCATGGGGACCTGCATGGCGATTGATTGCGAAACTGCTGACCGTCCTATAAGTTGAATTGGGATAGCCACGCTAGAATTAAGTTCGTTGTGAAATGGTTGTCTTAGCTCCCTGTGGTGGTCTCCGAGAATTGCATGAGCAAAGCATTACTCATGCAGACTAACATGGCAAGGGCGTGCTCGGCCAGTAGCATTATACAGGCCAACACCATCATAGGGCTCTCAAGCCTATGTACGAGTATATGGCTGAGATTAAAACGATGTGACGAACCAACTAATGGCCTCGGATAGAAAGAGATTCACTGCTGACGACCCTCGTAGACATTTAAATGATACTGATGCACCATCAAAAAATCCCTGGTTTGATGAAGAATGCCGGCAAGCACATGCAGCTAAACAAGAATAGTACAAAGCGGCGCTGCAACGAAGGACGTGAGCCGCTCGTAAGTTCTATGGGCAGAAGAGACGGGAAGAACTTCGCCTTCTACAAAAGAAGAAAAAAAGAGAACGAGATCTATGCGATCGAAGATATTGAGAGTTTGTACTCCGGGAATAATATCGGAAGTTTTACCAACAAAAAGAACGTGTGAAGACAATAAGACGCATACAGAAATCTGTACAAGGAAACCTTGTAGTAGAGTCGCAGTCGGTGCTGAGAATATAGAGAAACTTATTCTGCAAACTGTATAACGGCGAAGAAGCCCAAGAAGACCATTCAACTTTAACGACGAAAGTAAAAACTTCTGTCCACCTGTTCAAGATGAAGTAAGGATAGTAATATCTAAGCTTCGATCCAGTAAAGCTGCTGAGCTGACGGCTTACCGGCCGAGATATTCAAGGCTGCTGGAAGTGACTTTGTGGAGAGCATAAACCAACTCACTTTCAGACTTGGTCAGATGAGTGTATACCTGATGAATGGAATCTCAGCATCGCTTGACCCGATCCAAAAAAAGGAGACCCTCTCAACTACGGCAACCTTAACATTGCGTATAAGATCTTATCTGTCATATTGTGTGAACGTCTGAAATCCTTCGCCGACAAGTTGATTGGCCCCTATCAGTGTAGTTTCAGACCAGGAGAGTCCACAATCGATCTAATTTTCACATTCCACATGAAGTTCAAATCTCTAGCGGCTTCACTTCCATCCTGATTTTTCCGCAACAAAAACAATAAAATATGCTGAACATGCTCTTCAGATACATCCGTTTAAAAATTCAGTTAAAAATGTCAACACAACAAAACTTGCAAACTGAATGGGATATAAATACTAATTATAACAAAGGTTTCAGCATTAAATTTGTTTTGTGCATTTTATGGCAATTGAAAAATAGCCCCTGAAAAAAGAGCAATACTCACATACATGTCTTACAACCTGATATATGTGTGCTGTCAACAAGGAGGCACGCACAAAATTGGCGAATTGGACAGAACGTCACAGTCAACAGTTATAATTTCGAGGTAGTCAGCATAAATAAAACTAAGAATCACTCTTGCCAATCGCTGTTTCTTTGGGCTAAGAAGCCGAGCGAGTAGTAGGGCCCTAACTAAGGAGACTCTATATAAAACCTTGATCATCTGAGCCCTACTTTATTGTGCAAAAGCATGGACCCTATCGAAAGCGGATGAAGACAACCTCAACCATTTCCTTCGAAAAACATTCTGTCACCTTTTGCGATGACAGGCTTTGAAGGAGAAGATTCAACGACGAGCTATACGTGGTGTATGGCGGCATCGACCTAGTCAGTCGCCTAAGATGGTCCGCAGAGTCTTCGAATCTTACCCGGTGGGACATTGCATTAAAGGAAGACCTCACCTTAGGTAGCACGCACAACTAGATGGGGACTTCAACCGGCTTGGAGTGCGCAATTGGAGGCAGTTACCTAAAGACCGGGCTAACTGTTTGTTGAACTGTAGCACCACCTAAGTAAGTAAGTTAGATACTCGATGCTTAACCTTCAGAATGGGGGCCCAGGGCCTTTCTGGGATTTCTTTGACAAAAGAGGCCGGATATTCCGCAGCCAATAATACGCTTTGGTGACATGACACCTGCACCTGAATCTTTCGGCTCAAAATGCGTTAAAGTAACTTGTATTGGGATTTTGACGTATGTACAATTGATATGTAGTTATAGTTATAACACTGGATATCACGAGGTTCATGCAATTTGGAGTCATGTGTAGGCACGACTTCCTGTTTGGTGAAGGGTGAGGCCTACATAAAACCTCCGTCAATCTAAAGATCATAGCGCCGTGCATCATTTGCTACATATTTCGGGCAATCTATAAGTCAGCTAGAAAAGTCCCAGGAGCTCATGACTCCCATGATACCAAAATTAAGCCTCTGGTCAGGCTACCAGTAAAACGCCTACAGATTTCTTTTTCAACTGCCCACTGAAAAGCTTTTAAAATGTGGCTTGTCAAATGCGTCAGTCACAGGTCTAATGTCCTTTTGCATGTGACCAGCTATGGTTCTACCCCCGTTTATTATTAGACTACAACATTGAAAAGACCTAGAATGAAATTTTGTTATTTCACTGCATATAGCAGAATAGGCAAGAAGACCGCGCCACTCGGTTATCCTAGGTAAAAGTTGCGGAAACATCAACATCAGGAAAGCTGTGGTCAAATTTCAGTTGCAGAATCGACAGATTTACACAAGTATATGAAAGGGTGCCATCGTTACAAGTTCCTGAATAAATTTGGCCATCATTGGACAGCATGGACTATCAATGGGAGTGAGAAACGCTCTGGCTCGATGATTGTTTATATTTCGACAAACACATACCATAAGTTCTTGTCTTGATGGGGTTTAGAAGCTTTAGCTTCGAGAAAATGACTGTTCCCCAGCAGTTTCTACTTGACTTGATGAGTTGTGCTGCCGATACATATGTATAAGTGATTCGCGTATTTTAGTGGTAGAAACCCTTTCGGTGGAGCTCGAATAAATAATATCGACAATTTATAAAATTTCCTTATTAAGGCGATTTAAAGGCAGGTCAGACTGCCGACAATAGTTCGATATTTTCGGCGTATTACCGATAATCCGCCAGAGGCATTGCTATGTAAAGACTATTAAGAGTATGTGTAAAATAGGGATACAACTATACCGCTCCCACAGCGACGCGAGGGAAAAATGTCTCATCTATGACGGGTACGTGGTCAATCCTTAGATGCTCTTCCATTTTAATCTTGCGATTGCGGACAGGGATAGGACCAATCCCAAAAAGCAGCTCACCGAGTACTGGTGGCGTAACTCCTTCTAGTTTTGAATTAGATCAGGGTAAGGTAAGTTGAGTGTTTCTATGGAGAAGCCAGGCTCGTTTACATGAAGAGGTTCCGCCGTCAAAGTCCTAGCGTCTGCGATGTAAAGCAGAACTGTGATGATCAGGGTTTTGTATGAAGTCATTTTGATTGTGGAATAGAAGGCCTTGTAACTCGATTGCCTTCTACACCTAAATATTATAAGTAGCGATTAGCAAGATTCTTCGCATGATTTCCGAATGTTGGTAGTTTAGGCATTTTATCGCTGAAGCGCTGACTCATCTTTCTTTAAAATACTGATAAATTCCATTAAAAGGAACAAACAAGGCGAACAGTGGATTAGGTCTTTGTCTGAGTGCTTGTTCCAACAGAAAAAAAAAATCATATAGAGCTAATTGATATAAGTACTCCACCCCGAAGGATTTTTCAATCCAGTCTATTGGAACAACGCAGTAGCGGAGGCCTTACCTAAGATGGGGGGCATGCAGTTGGAAAGAAGCCTTAAGCAGCATGACGGAAGGCAGTATGCTAACGATCTAGGAATAAAAACAAAAAGACAATTTCTTTTTTTTATGTTTATTAATTTTTACTTAAATTTCCAAATCGTATTCCCATTTGCTTTCTTTTCTATTAGACATAATACTTTGTGAAAAGAGCAAGATTTTTTCATCTTTGCATTTTTTTGTTTCAGATTTTCCTTGTTTGCTTAAAAGTAGTCGAATATTTTGTTTCTGCTTGTTTTTCTGTATTTTAATTTAATTTTTTATTTATCAGTATTGTTCAATAGCAATATAAACACTCTAACAAGATATAATAAAATATTTTTTTTGTTGGTTTTTTGTTTTGTTTTTATTCTGCAAGTTTTATTTAAATTTTATTTTTGTTTTAGTAAATATTTACAGATTTAATCGAGAACGAAAGAATTGTTATACGTGTATATTTTGCCTGTTTGTTTACTTGTTTCATTGCAATTAGGTTAAGAAAAAAATTGTTTCAAATATCGTAGGCTATAATAAAGATTTTCTATGTTATGTACTATGTTTATGTTATTTCGGTTTTTGTTTTCCTTTTATTTATTATTTCCCTCGCTAATCTAATATATTTACTAATATTCCTTGTCAATTTTACTATTTTACCCTTTTTTCGAATAAATTGTCTCTTTTCTAAAGATTTTTTTTTTCTTCTATTTTTTGTCATCCTTTTTTATTTTACAATATATCCCTTTTGTTTTTTATTAGAACTAGTTTTAAATGATTGCTTTTTCTTTTTGTCATAAGTTTATAATAATAATAATAATAATAATATTTCTCTTTAATAAAGTTTATTTTCTTCTCTAAAACCGAAAATTAATAACATATTTGTAGCTACGTATTTCCTTTTACTTTTTTTGATTAAGGGGATATGATTTTTTTTAAGCTTAAAATTTAACTATACATGTTTTTTTTTCGTTCGGGAATTATAAGAAATTGTTTTATTTATTAAATATTTAAAATGGGTGGCAATTTTTAAAAAAAAAATGAAGAATCTGTTTTAACAACAAAATTAGGGTTTTTTCTTTTTTATCATAAATTTTACAAACAATTGATTTTAATATTTATTTTTTTGTTGGTAAGAGAATAATATTGTTTTGTTTTGTACTTTTAAGATTGTTAAAATGGGGTAGAGAAAAATGCAAATAGATATAGAGACAGAGACGAGAGACAAAGGTTATTTAGAAGAAAGGAGATTAGAATTAGAGATTTACATTTAGATTTATTAGATGTAGATTTAAAGACGTTCTATTTTAGAGTAAATTTAAGTCTTTTATATAAAAAAGTTTCTGTTTTTTTTCGGTTTTATTATACTTTATTCATACAAAAATTCTCCTTGTTTACTGCCAACTTAAAAAAATATTTTTGAAATATGCTGCAGTTTCTGGTTTCTGTTGGTTGCTGGTTTGAAAGCTGGTGCGTTCATTGTGTTGCATTCTCTTATTATTTAAAATTTTATTTTTATTTTTTTTTTGTTTTGTTAAATATATAATTTTAGTAGTTTTTTTTGTTTTTTTTTTATTATTTTTTCTTTAAATATATGTACGTTTTTGCGTTATAATCTACCTTAATAAAGCTATGATCCCAATTTCAGCTGATATAATGGTACCTTACTGCTAAGCGAATTTACCATTGCTCTTCTAGTTTGAATGGCAAATTTTCTTAAATGTGATTTTGGATGACTTAAAAATGACCAGATGGTGTTCAACATAACTTATTGTGTGTCTAAGGGTTTGTGGACAGTGATAATGGGAAGCAGTATAAGTTTGATTGCTCCTTTTAGTAAATTTTCGATTTTACTGAAATTAGATAGCACTATAAACAAAAGATTTTAATCAAATCGCATCATTCAACAAATGAAAACAAATCTTCAGTGGGGACAAAATTACAGATGGTGCAAGAGATGGAATCGAGGTTCCTACGTGTACCTCATACAGTACCACATAAACTAAATTAAAAAAAAACTAAGTAACCGCAGCTCGCAGCTGAGAACGGATTTTCTATTATTTTCTGCAACTTAAAATAATATAAAATACCTCTCTTCGGCCAATATGAAATAAAGAGGTTATTTCGGATTATAGTTTTCTTAGCTTTACAAATGTCAAAGATTAGTCTCCCCGATATTGTACGGATTAACAAAACCCGAATTTTATCTGAAGCTAGTTGAGTCGTCGCAGAAGCGCTCCATATGGACACATTGGTACCGCTTGATTTACAGGTTATACAATTAGCTAACAAAAGTTTGGCACGCTCACCAATTTATGAATTTTTAGAAAGCACAAACGGATGATGGATCTAAAACAGGGTTCTTTCGTCTTATGCACAGCCCGTGACCTCAAAAAGTCCAAATAACTTTCGGGCAGAAGCAGAGTTTTTCAATAAGAAGTTCTAGCTGCTCTAGAGCGGTAGAGCTAACGCAAGTGAGTTTGATATCTAATAGAGATTTCACCATCTATATTGATAATTATAATCATTCACTAACATCAATTCTGATATTGTCAGGACAAGCCCGCTGTGTATATGAGCCATAATGTAGGCAGAGTCAAATGGGAGCATTCTGGGTACCAGGACACTGCGGTATAAGGGAAATGAACTAGTGGAAGAGGAAGGAATCTAGAAGTGTAATTATGATCTGTTTTGATCGAAAGGTACTTAGAGAATTTTTAAACTTATCAGTGAGCAACTCAAGACATTATGGATCCTATAAGAACAATGTTTTCTAAGATAAAATACCAGAAGAGGAAAACTATCTAAAACGGGCAGTTGCAGATTCCATGGTGACCTTCGATCTGACAAAGACTGCTAAAATTCTGAAGGAAATTTGGAAGTTTCGAAAGGCACTCCTTTGGTGTGTAGTGTTGTGTAAGGAGTCGAGCTTCACACCTGTTTTGGCCTAACTTCTAAGAACTACGGCATGGTCGTTCCCAGGGTTGAGAAAGGGGGAGGGGAGCCAACAATGTCAACGTCGACCTCTGAGACATATCTAGTGTTAATCATATTTGAGCTATTTCATATAGAGAGCTCAGGTCATATTAGGATTGCCAACAAATGGCCTCGCTCAAACCTCACTAGTGGATTACTAGTACTATCTCAAGAAGAATTTGGTTCCTCAGGCTTAGTCGGAATAACCAACAAACGACAAACGGACAAAGACTTTCGACTTAAACGCAGGCACCAAATCTTTACAAAGCCGATATTTAAGATGTTCCTCGATCCTCCTTCTCCACACAGATCAGCAATGTTTTTAATAAAGATGAAAGGCTACAACCGAAAACCTTTAAGGAAGTTCTATGCTTTTTCATCATCTGGAACAGAAGACGAGTAGGGACTTTGTCAGCAAGTCAATCATCACAACGAAGCACTAACCGTACAAAACGCTTCTGAAAAAAAAATGAAAGTTCCTCACGAACTTTATGAGCAAAGGCTACAGAAGGAACATCGGCTTCTCAAAAAGAAAAAAGAAAAATGCAGAGAAGAACTCTTCCTGTCCAACAATTTGCTTTTAGTATGTCTATATATCATTTGCATTAACATAAGACGAGCAACGAGAATACGATTAGAATCGTCACTAAGAATAAATTACACATGAAAAGGATGAGTTTAAATGACAACGTTTTTGACAATCATAAACCCAACAAATAGATGCCGCGGACAAAATTAACCACTATACCACGTCGGGTACTAAAGGCAGCAAAAAAGATAGTAGAAACTCGAACCGGAGGGTACCAGGAGTCTTTGAAACAAGTCCAAAGGAACTATCTAGCAAAAAAATAGTTGACTAATAAATAAGATCTAGCTCACAATGAATGTCGAAGGATTTGAGGACGTGGTCCAGCTTTTTCCTGAACAGTGATCCATTGCAGAAAGAAAAAGATATAAACAGTTGTCATATGTATTTTACAGAGTACTGCGTTTGCCACTGCCAAAATACTTTTCACTATTAAATGTGGAACCACAGTATTGTATTGTGATTCCATTCATTATGCTACCGGTAGGAATATGGAAATCCCTTTGCGGGAATATTGAGCTTTAATTTAAAAGCTGACAACTTTTGAGATGAAGTATTCAAAATTGACTACAGATAAGTGCAGCGAAGAGAGGAGTTTTTTTTTAATTCGGTTACTTCACATTATATTGCTATATCAGGGATCGAGAGCTTAAACAGTTTTCGAGTTTCGAGGTTCACTTCTTTCACAGGAAAGAAAGATCCACGAAAGGAGCCCGACTTAACCTTGTAACACAGATTAAAAAGGCCTTCCGACAAAAGGAGATTGCTGTATGTGCGTTCCTAGATATTGAAGGTGCCTTCGATAATACCGACATAAATCCATTTCGGAGGCTATTTTAAAAAGGTTATTGACCATCCCATTAACCATTGAGTTAGACCGATAAAATCTCTGTCTCAGCCGTCAAAGGTTGTAAACAAAGAGGTGAAATCTCACAGCTCTTGCGGTCGCATGCCACGAGTTGAAAAATCTGCTATACAAAAGCTGCAATGACTACACAGACTTGCATGCCTCAGCATCACCGACAAAATGCACACATAATCCACAGTTACTATAGAAGCCTTTATTGGTTTAACGCCACTCCAATTTTCCACTTTTCAGATGGCGATTCGCAGCACGGCCAGACTATTGCAAACAGGAGTAATCAATCACTTATATTAGATCGCATGGATTAAATGAATCTTCTCTCTTAAATCCCCGAACCCGATATGATTTTCGCGGTAAATGACTGCCTACGTAAGACTCTAAGCTTCAGCAGAAGCTTTAATATTGTGATCCCCAGTCGAGAAGCATGAAACTAGAAAAAGCCACCTTTAATAATGAGATCAAAGATGGACACTGGGATCAATCTTGCTATTATTCAATACACTACAAGACCTCCCCTATAAGAACAAAGTGAAACTTTTTTGGCTGCCTGATCATAAAAGTATTGTCGGAAATGTATTAGCCGACGAACCGCCTAGAAACGGTTCAGCTGATTCTTTCATCGGTCATGAGCAGTTCTGTAATATCCCGAATACAGCATATAAATCAACAATAAAGAATTGGGAGAACAAAAGTATGTATCGCATTGGGAAAACATCCTAGGTCTTCGCCTGGCTAAAACAGTCATTAAACCACCCAGAACAAATCTGAAGAATCCCTACAATTCAAAAGAGATGATATCTAAAGACTGGTTGGATTTCTAATCGGGCACTGCTACCTCCGATATCACCTACATAAAATAGTTATTTATTCACGAAACTCAATGTCGTCTTTGCATGGAAGACGGCGAGACTACGTGAATGTATGTTTCTAAGTGCCCTAAGGAGACGATATTTCCTTAGAGAAATATTAATCTTTGGGAAAATTCTCAAAATCTCCACTAGGAGATTCCCAATTTCATCAAAAGAATTTAGCCTCTCTTGGCTTGTTAGTACTGATTTTGTGGTACAAAAGATCATTTAGGTCGCAGTGCCTACGCAATCGAGAGAATAGATCCTTAAAAAAAAATACGTTTAGGAAGCAAGCATCAAATTGAAAATGCTAAGACTTCTTTCGGAATGCAACATTGGTTTTGGAATAGCTCTATTTGGAGAGGGTCAGCATTTAGAGAGGTTCAGCAGCTGAAATCCAGAATGGAAGAGCAGTTACGAGTATGTTTTACGACCACATTTAACGAAACAAATATGTCTTCATTACAAAATGCCACACTTGATGAATCTGAATAAGAAATTGGGTGCCCTAAGGAATTTGAAGGAATTTATCTTGTTTGAGCACTACATTAACTCAATGGCGGTAACTCGACTTAAAAAAATAAGATGACAGTAAAGATTTGTAGAGCTGTTAAGCCACTACAAGAGTGACAGGATTATATATATCTTTTATTATATAAAAATAATAAAAATACCAAACAAAATTTTAAAAATGATAATCCAGAGACAAATGTGTACTCGTAATTTTTGAAAATCCTACATTTTCTGAATTTTATTTGAATGAATTGAATGAATGAATGAATTTGATGAGAAGAAAATAATAAAATCTATTAAAGAGCAATGGTAAAATCTTAAAAGACTGGTCCCTTAATCAGACATTTTGAAAAAATTTTCATCGAAACAAAACATAAGTTTACAATATATAAAAATAAATTTTCTTGGAAAATTAGGAGACATCGATATAGTTGTATACTTTATTTTTTTGTTAAATATTTTGTTTTTTTTTCAATTTTATTAGTTTATGTATATATAAATATTATTTTTTGTTTATTAATTCTGTATGCGAAATTTAAAAATTTGTGTTTTATTTTATTTCATTAAACCATTTTGTTTTTATATAGTTTTGAACTGTTTTTACTTTTATGGAAAAATAAATTTGGAAGCTATTTATGGTTTAAGTACAAAAAAAAAAATAAAAAAATATTTGATATATACCTGACAGCATATTTTTATAATTTTGTCTTGCATTTTTGTATTCATTTCATATACATATACATATGTATATTTATTTTTTTTAAATTTAAGGGAAGATAATAGTTAAAGAATGGATTTAAAATTTATTAAGTAACTTTTTTGTGTGCGATTTCTTTTATGGAAATATTGAAATTTCAAGATGTTCTTGTATTTGTGTTGTAATTTATCTAGAAGTTTTTGGTTTTTCTTTTAAAAAAGATTTGACTAAAAGTATTGCGCCTATTCAATGCCCGGACATTTTTTTTCTTTTGTTATTTATTCTTTTTGAATAAACAAAAATTTGGTTGACGATTTTTGAGAAAGATAGACACTGCTCAAGATTTTTTTAATAGACACGAGTACTCTAATCGAGTCCTCTCCTGAGAGCAGAATATTATCAAACCAAAAAAACAAAATCATTCTGAATATGTAAGTCAATAAATTTTTTTTTTAAATTTTATCTCATATTTTTGAAAGGCACATAACTGATATGAAACGAAAGGATCTTCGCAAATGATTCAAAATCGAAGGATACGAAATGAGAACGGCAGTGATATTTTATAATAGAAAGTTGTTAAAAAATTCAAATGAAAAAAAAAAAATTAATTGAATAAAAATAAAACTCAAAAATACGTTACAAAAAGAGAAAAAACAAAAAAAAACATTTATTTTCTATTAAATCAAAACGAACTTATTACAGTCATTACTTTAAGACGGATAAATTCGGAAAACGTAGGTAATACAAAGAAAATTAGAAAATTAATTATTTGTTCTAGGTCGTAATATGTTTATATTTAAGTTTTTGCGTTTTGCGTTTTTTTATTATAATTTGTTGAAACAGAAAACAAACACAATTACATGTGATTAATATTTTTTTACAACATTTAAATTAAGATTATTATTGCCAATATTTTAGTCAATATAGTGTATTCCATTTTTTTTTCTCAAATATTATTTATTTATTTACAAAAAGAATTTGTGTTAATTAAAAAAAAATAGTTATGGTGTTTTCTTTAGTTGATTTGTTTATATGTTTTTTGTTTTTTTTTTTCAAAATTTTTTAACAAATTTAAGAGAGATTTCTTATGGTTTTGTTTTTTCTTAATTTTAAAACTACTTTGTTGCATGTGTACTCGTATGTAGCGTCCTTAATAAATAAACAAAACATAATAATAATATAAAAATTAATGACATAATGACGTTACATAGTTACTGTAATGAATATGCGTATATGTTTACAATTAATTTTAGTGTAAATTGTTGTTTGTTTTTGTTTGTTCCAAAGTATTTTTCTATTAGTCTATACATAATACAAGCTAATTCGAAAAGCACTAATCATTATTTGTGTCTGTTGGTTTGCTACTCTCATCATTTGTTGTAGCCGGTGTGGTATCATCCTCTGCGGCATCTTCAATAGCAGCGGAACCTTCAATAGCAGCGGCACCTTCAATAGCAGCGGCAGCAGCACGCGCTTCAGCATCTATATATATATAAAAATTAATAATGAAATTAATGTAACTTGTGGTATAATGAAGAAATAAAGAAAAAAAAGCGCCTCCAATAAACCCCTCATTTTAATAATATAAGAATAGCAATATTTGACTCAAAATATAGTCGTACTAATTATTAGGTTGCAAAACACTAAATGTCCGGTTTTGATACTCTAAGAGTTCGCTGCAGTTTGATATTTTTTTGTGAGGAATTGTTTAACATGCCATAGGTAGTTCAAATTCTGAGTCCTTTCCGTTATGAATTTAAACTGCGAAAAGTTTTATTCCGGAGATTTTAGCGTCAAAAACAAACAACGCACGCAAGCGGAAACGACAATGTCTTAAAAGTAACAGAGTGTGCAGACCCAAAGAAATCGGTGCGGGACATTGTACAGAACGTGGGAGTATCCCCCATGATAATAAGTCGCGCACCTCTCTAAAAAAAACAACAACTACGGCGCCTAGGAATCTGTGCATCGCTTAGCTCACTGACTTACTTACTTAGGTGACGCTAAAGTTGGGAGTGAACCTAGTCCTCAACTAACAAGGCTCTCCATCTACTTGTGGGCGACACCTAAGGCGAGTCCTTCCTCTGCTGCGTTGTCTCTCCGGATTAGACTTTGCGGGCCGGACTATTGGTGTTCATTTGCTCTGCAGTTTCCAGCCATCTTAATGATGCGTAGTTTTCTGACTAGGTCGTGCTGTCGTACAGCTTGTGTACGTCTTGTTCGTCTTGTCCTTTAAAGTCCGTCAACGCAAACATCTTATGCAGAAGTTTTCTCTCGAAACGATTGATAGAGTCCATGCTTCCGCACCATATAGTAGGACTGGAATAATCAAGGTCTTACATAGACTTTACGATTCAATTGCCTTCTTAGGGCAAAGAAACAGCGATTGACAAGAGTGATTTTTTGTTTTATTTCTACTAGGGTGTTGTTGCTTGAATTGAATTGAATTTCTTTCAAGTATGATGTTAAAGAGGTCACATTACAACCTCGTCTAAAACCTTAACGGAGCAGCGAGCGTTCTCCATCGTCATTCTACACAGATGAACGGGCTTGGCAGAGATGCCAAACATAGACATGGCTCTATATAGCTTGTCTCTATACACACTGTCATATGCGGCGTTCAAATTGATGACAAGATGGTACGTATTGATTTGGACTTTTCGAGAATTTTCTAGGATCTGCCGGAGAGTGAAAATTTGGTCGATTATGGACTTTTCTGACCGGAAAATATACAGATAAGGGGCCAACCAGGTTGTTGACGAAGAGTTTCATGGAATTTGGGAGATAAGATCTTGTACACAATGTTGAGGAGTTTTATGCCTCTATAGTTCGCGCAGTTGAGGGGTCTTCTTTTTTGTGAGCCGGGCAAATGATGCTGGGATTCCATTCATCAGGCATACACACTTCTGATCAGATCTGAAAAATGAGTTCATATACTATATACTCTCCACAAAGTCACTTCCAGCGGATTCGTACAAGATTTGCTTCTTCACCTTTGTAGATTTCTGTACGGGTCTTGTTACCTTAACACGATATTTTATTGAACATTAATTTCTGTTCATTGTTCGCTTAGCTTAGGACACCAAAGTAAGACGTATTTGCAAAAGATTGTGGATTCTGTAGGAGAACCGTAAAAAACATCGGTAGAAGAAAAACCAACACATACGCCCAAGTTGGGATATTACCCAGAAAAGGTTATGGTATCAGTACTGTGCTACCCTCATTAGGGACGGAATTCAACCCGAGGATTCGAAACGGCTGGAACGAGCCAGAGATATACATAGGTTAGTTCACGCGCAGAGGAAAAAAAAGAACAAAGTGAGTGCAGCTTCAGAAAACGTGGCAGGAACGAATAAAAAAAACGTAGACAACCCGCATAACCACTTAGAGACGCTTAGAAACAAGAGTCTGGTTCTAAACCGCACTCAGAAGTGGTCAAAAGCTCAAGAGGAATAAAAGGAAGCTTGTCTAAAAGGTCCGGCGGGACGGAGACTATACAGGAGTCACCTAGGTTTCGCTATCCCACAGGGATACCATGGCCCAATGCAAGGTCGCTATCATGTATTTTATGCATTCAGAGCAGATCCCTACGGACCAGGAAATCCAGCTAGTGAAGAAGAGGCTACTAGAACAGATGGACAAATCTGATAAAAACTGTCCCTTCCTAAGATTTGTAGCCAGCTAGAGACGGAAGGTTATCGATCATCTGCACATGGTATCCAAAAACTGGCTCATGCCTACGGTATGCATAATGAAACCACGAAAAATGCAAATTTATCTATAACTCTGGGACACGAGGTTCCCAGTTATTCACCTGTGTTGTCTTCGCTGAACAAAGCCTCGGCATATCCACTAACTAAGAGCGGAGGCTAAACCATCACAATCGCAATAGCTGAGGTTTCCAAAGATTACATCCTAAACCAAGGATCTAAAATTTTCCTCAACTTCTCTCGATTCCTGATAAGAATAAAAGGATCATGGAGACAGGTCCAGAACAAAGAATGTGAAGCGGAGACTACACTTGGAGCTGATAAGGCACAAGAGAACCAACAGACAGCTGAACCCATCACATCTGGTAGTAGCAGCTCAATGGAAATGCCGAAGGCTGAGCCTCAAAGGTCAAAGACTTCGCAAGACCTCAGAAGTCAGCCAGTCCACTGGAGAAGATAAAAATGTTGTCACTTCTGACAAGATATCTCTACAATAGATTTTATTATATGACTAACGTGTATCCAAGTCATCCAAGAGCCATACACATTCACGGACCGGGGCCAGGTGAGTTACACTAGGATTCGCTTGTATTATGTTAAATCAGAATATAACAGCTATTCCAATTCCAGAATACACATACAAATACATACTCTTAGCAGCGATAGGAGTTGAGCTATCCACTGAAGGCATTAAGACAGACGCAGTTATATGCTCAACCAACCTGGCTGGTGACCCCTCCGATCTGGACTTTCTGCTATGACAGAAAGACGCTGTTCTACCGTTTCTGGCCAACTTTAAACAACAACAAATGAAAGAAACTCGCCAATGCTTACCGTGGTAAAGTCAACATTTATTTTTTTATTTTTTAATGTGTCGCCTGGGAATTGAACTCAGGCCGCCTCGTCAGATCTGTTTACTGAAAAAATGGATTCTGATAAACCATAGCCACCATGACGCTCCCACAACTGGGCCTACCTCTACAAGTCAGGCCCGGACCGAGATCCGGGGGCTCCTGACTCCCAAGGTACCGTGATTTAAGTCCTGATAGGGACTGCCCGTGCTCCAGCCGCCAACAAGACCTATGACCGGCAACTTGTAACTGATCAAATAGTAGCATCCTTTGTCATCTGAAGATATTTACGATAAGACCAGTACTTTGCTCTGCCCGCTTTTTTTTAGACAACGTCATTGATGGGCGATGATAATTGAACGGGGGCCCAGTAGTAGGAACAGACAAAAACTCTGGGCTTCATTAGGATTTATATGGAAGCTGAATAGGGTAGGAGCCGCTGAATGTAGAAGCTTTATAGGGGTTTATGTTACATCGCCTGTATATTTGGATAAGCATTCATCAATTCATAAAGTCTGATTGGTAGCATTCATTAATTCATTGGATCTCTTGAAAGAGATTCCTGTAATGGTGCTTAGAGTAAATTGAATTCGGGCCTCGGTTGCTGTAGGGATCCAATTTGGTAGGCAATATTTGATTTAGAAAGAGGAACGATGAAGAACTTTGTCGAGAAACGAGCCAGTCAAAGCTAACTGTCGTGGAAAACTTCGTAAAAACTTGTTTTTTATAGCATTCAAAGCTATAGAACCTTTATAAAAAAAATTTTTTTCTCATTTCTGTGATTTTTAACATAAATCCGCCGTCAAAGCAAATAATGTGAAATGTTTTTTTTTAAGCTGATTTTTAAACTTTTTACACACTAGGTGACAGCAAAAGTAAATAATTTCGAAACATTTTTTCCGTACGCTTCGTGCGGCATTGACATGTTCAAAATCAATTTACTTTTACCGAAGAACGTGCATCGTTTAGGAGGATGTTGCCAAAAACAAATATCCTTCCTCAGAGTCAGTGAATCCGAAAAATTTCTCTTTGGCAAACAAAAAAGATTTAAATACAATTTCCCAGGATAATTAGAAACTGTCAGTGAGGCCAATGCAAATGACACTCTTAACATTAATTGGATGTTTCAAGGGAATTCTCCTACGTTAGCGTACAAATAGATTTAACCTTTTCAAAACATCAAAGTAAAACGATTCCACGTGCCTCTAATTAGGAGAAGATACCATTTTGCAGAATTAATTGCCCATTCCCAATTTTAACTTACCTTTAACAGCCTGCTCCTTCCAGATTTTCTTGTTCTCAGTTAAACAAGTATGCCATGGCTTTCGTATACGGAACTTTTGCTTCCCACCAGATCCACCACTAGATGGTACGTCATCTGAACCATTCTTCGATATTTCAACACCTTCACTGATTGCTTCGCATGCTGACTTATTCAACACTGAATTGGTGTTTTCTTCATCAATATTCGCATTGGCATTCTTGCACATGGGAGCAATTGGCGTCAGCACAACCTCCAACATATCCGCACAAACTGACATACTGGGATCCACAATGAAATCAATAAAACCGATTTGAGACTCAGCCACCAGGGTATTATTTCTATCACACAACGGGCTAAATGGCAGACCCAATTCTCGCTCTAGATCGCCCTGCCTGAAGAATTCCTCCAGCAGCAACATCGTCCAGCGATGATGCAATGACCATCTCTTGGCAGGATGCGATATATCACAACAGTGCAAAACTAGCGCCAGCGCTTTTGACTTATCCACCATTGGCTCGGCCAGGGTGAGTAGATTCCTCATGTTTTTCAATTGCTGGAAATGGAACGACATGTCTGTGGACAGTACCATGTCGATGATGAGAGTTCTTAGTTCGCGAAATTCTTCACGTGATAAATTCGAAAGGATATTGCAATCGTCATCCTTGAGCACACGAAATGCCGCACTAATGTGATGATTCTCTAGTACCGCGCGGTCATTGTAGATAAGGGCTGTTTCAGATCCTGACATTACATGGAAATTATTAGTAGTACCCGTGTGTTCGTAGTCATGTACTAAGGCAGCCAAGAGAGTAGCAAATATCTCTAGATCTGTCATCCAATTCATGAGGCCAGTCTGACAGAGCATATGGTGAATTGTTTGAGTAACATCGGCCGCATGTAAATTATTGTGATATGGATTACGGAAGCGACAGTATCCTTCTTCGATGCGATTCAGGAACGTTTCCAAGGTAGCTGGCGCTATTTTGAATTTATGAATTATTCCGTATCGATTGAGCAAATCATAGCCGAGGTATTTAACCGGTTGGCCATTGGCTGCTTCCGCTAAGGCGAACACATCAAAGGACCAATCATCAAGAGTCTGGAAATATATAAAAGTAAAAGAAAAAGTGTAAGTTTGATGCATAAATATTAGAAAGGTGTAATTGTAAGTGGAGAAGGACCTTATGATGCAAAACAAAGTCGAACAACATTTTATGCTATATATGACCTTATTTCACATGATTATATACACAGCTGCCTCTTGACAAAAGAAATCGAATAGCTGAAATTGATTCCTTGAGAACGGAAGGACATTCTACCTTTTGGCAGGATACGAGAGCCAGACGCACACAATCTGGAAAAGCAACATAACTGTTACAGCTACGACTCGGACAAAAACAACATGAAGGCCGTGACATCTAACAAGTTAGGGCTTCAAAGAGTAGTAAAGCGGTTTGTTTGCTGGACACAGAGAGAAAGAACGATTTTTGGGCTCAGTGATTATTTCGCTCCATGGGTGGCATCCAACATTTAATGGAGAGACTAAATTATTAATATAATTAGACTTGTTGTTGTATTCTAGGCAGCCACTCATCTTACACGATTTTAGTTGCCTGAAAAATAGAATGTCTTTCGGTATTGAACCCCGAACCGTCCGATTTGGAAGCCAAGACACTACCACTTGAGCCACGGCCACCCACTTGCATCGTCGAAACCCAAAAACTTTTTGGGCTTAACAACTCAGATTAGAATGACCACACATTTGATGTTGTAAAAATGCTGCAAAATGCGTAGGTTTTCACAAGCGATGTAAGAGATATTTCACATCCTCTGATCTGGCCTCAATATATAAAGCATTCATCTGACCAAAATTGGAGCACAATTCCCACATCTAGTCAGGTACTCCTATAATATCTCTGCACCTGCTACATAGGATTCAAAACCGTGCTATAAAACTCATAAGGGTTGCTAATATCGCTCAGTCAATTAACACACTCGAACACCGGCCTGCCTCACCTTGTCCTATCGCTATTTTCACTAGCAGTGCTCCATCGAAATTGCCAGCATCATTCCATTTTTTTCAAGAATCAGAGGCAACAGCTCTTATATTGTAGCTGGGGTCAATAGAGAAGTAGTAAAGAGGCTTGAAATAATACTTAATGTTTTGAATTGTAGGGAAAAGGTTAATACTGTCAAGTGTGGGGAGTTTACTTTAATCCACCAAAGTTTTGCTCGAATAAGCTCTTAGACACTCTGTTATTACTTCAATCATGGACTTTTGAATATTTTTAAAGTAAAATATTATGTTTATCTATTGTGCTGAGAAAGTCTTATTTCAGCAGAAGATTCTGAAACCCCATTTTTCTCAAAAATTCACTAATTTCATAGTCTTGGGAATATTCCTTAAGCAGAAAAATAAAACTGTCATGATACTATATTCGTTTAAGAGTTATGATTTTTGCAAGCAAAAAAGTTAAAATGAGCCACTGTGCGTCGCATAGTGGTGTGAGGGACGAAAAAAAAAAAATATTTTCAAATTGTTTGAAACATTAAGCGGCTTTGTATTCTGAAAATATATGAGTTGGATAATACATTTCGATGGAACTGAGAAATATTTACACTTATGACAAGAGTTGCAATATCTGTAAAGTCGCTACATTATGTAACAGCGAAGTGCCTTGTATTCTGGTACATATCTGTTCTGCGTCAAAATTATTAAAATAACTTAAAATTTTTTAACACGTTTTACAGCATTTCTGAAGGAAACGTTAACGTTAACATAATTTTTATTTTCTACTTCTTCAAGCAGTTATGGATTTTCGAAATAAACGGTGGAAAAACGATCGCCGAAGCTATATGATTTTTCCTCATTCGGTCGTTATATTGTAGTTTCTTCGAACTAGTACGTAACTACCTACATATTTATATATATGTACTTATATACAGGGTGCCCTCTAATTTGCCAAGAATAATTTGAGAGATGATTCCTGGGTATATTCTAAGTAAAAAATCGTTCTACACTAAGGGTCTATTTCCAATGTCGACATCATTTATGGCTTACTTTGGTGTACCCTGACCTAATTTAACTGAAATTGCTCTGTTAATACTAATAGTAGAAACTTCATTTAGGATTTTATTCTATATTTAGAAGAAATACTAGGCTTTATAACTGCCTTTAAACAAAGCTGATATCTTGTGTGAGTCTTGAGATATCCAATTTCTAAGCCAATTAAATTTTTCTTGTTCTTCCTAATTTTTGAGGTCATTTCTCTCCCGAAAATGCATAATAAACATAACGTTTTTTTTATTTTTGTCTTATGAACGTAACAATAATACAAAAAATCATCAACAAGTTTGCAGAAAAAACCATAGATTTTATGATACTTACGAAAATTCACAGCCGTTACAAAAGGAATTTATGATTTGTTATCTACGTTTCTAACAACTGTTGACAATAAGAGTGGTTTCCCAAGAATTAATGATTTTGCAATATTTTTTTTTAAATTTCACAGCTATTAAAAAGTTTTAAGGCGCTCGTTTATTTGACTACCTGTTAAAATCATCATACCCTGTTCTTCAAAAAGCTCTCAGAAAGAGTTAGGTTTCTGAAGGTCTATTTCGAAAATTTACCAAACACAAATTGTATAAAAGAGTAGAAAAGGAGATTAGTTCATTTGCCAAGGGTACAGTTGCTTAGAAAAGCTATTTGAAATGTCTACATTTAACGGGTTTTCCAATAGGGACTTGACAACTTTGAATTTAATTTGTGAACGCACTCTTTCACTAATCATCAAACTGTCACTGTCAATTTATTCAGTAAACTCAACATTTTCATCATGGTAAAGTACAAGAACGAGCAACGTTTGCAAATTATAAAAATTTTCTACCGCAATTCGGAGTCGGTGACTGCAACTTTAAGAGCGTTAAATCCAATTTTCGGTCGTAATTCTCGCCCTAGTAGACAGGCAATAACAAGTTTAGTGCAAACATTTGAGTCTACATATTCGTTGTGTGATGTTGCCGTGTCAGTGAGACAGCGGGTTGGTCGAAGTGTCGAAAATATCGCTGCCGTTCAGGCGTCCGTAGCAAACGATTTAAATCAGTCAATTCCACGGCGTTCTCAAGAATTGGGCATCGCTCAGACCACATTATGGCGTATTTTTCGTAAGGATCTTGGTTTACACCTTGTATGGATCAAGATCAAGCTGACTCAAGAATTGAAGCCGATGGACCATATGAACGTTCTCCGATTGGGTTCTGGAGAAGATGCGCCAAGATGATGAATTTCATCGCAAAATCATCTTCAGTGACGAAGCTGATTTTTGGCTCAATGGGTTCGTCAATAAGCAAAATATGCGTAATTGGTCGGGTAAAATTCCACATGTGCTTCATGAATCACCACTTCATCCACAAAACATAACTGTTTGGTGCGGTTTACATGCCGGCGGCCTTATTGGGCCACATTTTTTCGTCGACGATAACGATCGTCACGTTATTGGGAATGGTCAGCGTTATCGCGCCATGATCACCGATTATTTTTGGCCCGAATTGGAAGATATGGACTTGGACGACATGTGGTTTCAATAGGATGGTGCCACAGGCCACAGGCCACACAGCATACGCTACCATCGATTTATTGAAGAGTAAGTATGGTGAGCGTGTTATCTCAAGACATAGGCCAATCGATTGGCCGCCTCGATCGTGCGATTTAACGCCGCTTGACTATTTTCTGTGGGGCTACGTTAAGTTATTGGCTTATGCCAACATGCCGACGAAATTGGAGAGCTAAGAGCCAACATTGAACGCGAAATAGCGAGTGTGTGGCCGAGTCGTTGAAAATTGGGTCCAACGAATCGACCGCTGCAAACGTGCCCGGTGGCCATATGAACGAAGTCGAGTTCCATTCATAAATGTTTTGATTGTACTTCAAGCCGATAATAAAGTTTTTGAAATATCTCAAATGGTTTGCGTTTTATTTGAAAAAAAAAGTTGTGAAGTCCTTATTGGAAAACCCTATACAAAACAAGGATACGCAGACATTATTTCCGTTTATGGGCTATGCAATGGAAGTTCAACTGGAGCATCAACAGATGCTATGAAATATGCTAATCACGACTTCGGAGTGAATGGGTATTTGGAAATATGTATCGAAGGCTTCAAGAGAGGACATCAGTGTTGCACAAGTTTCTTCTTACTTCGGCTGATGAAAGAATACTGAAAGCAACTGATCCATCAATCAGCATCGGACACTTTGATTTGCAATTCGATGTTTCCAGGCATACAATTTCTAATGTACTGCATGGAGAAACTCTTTATCCATAACACCATACACTTGTGCAAGAACTGCTCCCGATGATTTGGAAAAGAGGCTTGAGTTTTCTAACTGTTTGCTGAGCGTAGCTTGGATGACAACGAGCTTATTAGCAATTTACAAGAGAAGGGATCACAAATTTTCATAATCTTCATACATGGGCTGCGGACAATCCACATACAAGCACCAAGCATGGTGCTCCAGTCCACTAAACTCGTGAAGTTAATAATTGGCTAGATGAAGAGTAAGTTAATCGTCGGATAGGAAGAAATGACGCAGTTCACTGGCCTGTAAGATCTCCTGACCTTAGAGTATTGAATTTTTTGTATGAGAAAAAATGAAAGGACTTATTTATTCAACCGAAATACAATAGCAACTGTAAGTGAATAACATTTGTAGTCAAATCTAAAAACGGGCTCTAGCATGCATACAAAACCAAGGTGGACACTTTGAGCACAGTCAGTACACACATAAAATACAAATTATCTAAAACCACACAAAATCTTTTTTTATCCTTTAGAGCTTAAAACAAAAAAAAAAAAAAAAAAAACCTTTTTTAAATTTTACCTACTGCAGGTCTCCCAAGTATCATAAAATCTGTGGGTTTTTCTGCAAACTTGTTGATGATTTTTGTGCATTATTGTTACGTTCATAAGACAAAAATAGGAAAACATTAGTTTATTACGCATTTTTTGGAGAGAACTGACCTCAAAGTCAAAAATTAGCACGAGCAAGAAAAATGAAACAAGCTTAGGAATTGGATATCTGAAGACTCAAACAAAATATTAATTTTATTTAAGCGGAGTTAAAAAGCGAAGTATTTCTTCTAAAAATAACATCCTAAATGAAATTCATCCTATTAGTATTAACAGAGTAATTTCCGTTAACATGGGTCGGGGTACACCAAATTAAGCCCTTTCTTAAATCCTCTTTAAATTATGTCTACATTGGAGATAGACCATTACTGTAGAACGATATTTTTCTTAGAGAATACACAAGAATCATTTCCCAAAATATCCGTTACAGGGGACACCCTGTATATCGCACGATGGAAAATTTCCAGTTAACCTATCGCGAAATAGTAGAAATAATTTTGAGGCAGTTACCGTGATATTGCGAACTGCGTGGAAAAAGCGCAAACTGATTTCCCTTGTCTAACACCAGATAACCTGGAGGAAATACAAAGTTATTTACACAAGGTATTTATACCTTGAAATAAGGACCGTTTCATTAGAAAAAAATGATGCTTGGCTGACAAATACAGGCTCTATAAATAATATTGATACGATAATGGAAAGGGGTCGCGCCCGTCAAAGCCTTTTGAAGAGTGTGGTTCAAGAAGCCAACAAATGAAAATTAAAAATCTAAAAGAAAACTTTTCTGAACAAATAATAAAGTCAGCTGCCAAGTCAATTCAACTCATCGCGGACAGGTCTTCAGGATTCAGTGCTGAAAAAGCGTTGGCACTAATAGCGGATGCCTCTCTCTCAAAACACCAGTAGGAAATTTTGAGTAAGTCAGCAAAAGAAGAAGGGTTTGACATTTCACCCTTTGTATCAAAGAGTACTGGAAGCTAAAGTCTCTAAAAGTTTGGTCAAAATCATTGCTTCACCATACCACGAAGAGAATTTTGATGACTAAAACTGAAACTCAATTGGATTCTATCAGACACGATCTTCTAAATGGTGCTGCGTTGGCTATTCAGGACACAGTAAGTACAAGCAAACAGTAACAGATCAAGATATAACAGACTCAAATATGTTCCTCACAAGTGTTGCACCTTTGGTGCACTGACTGGAACAAGAACCAGCGCCAACAAGATTATGCAGAGCTTTGAAATTAATGAAGGAAATGCCTGTCACCATCCGGGAAGAGGTTGAATGAGTTAACTGAATCAATTGTTTTCCTTCATGATACAACTTTCAGAATTCATCATGAATTGATGCTATCAATGATTGACTGAAAAATTTCTCAGGCAGTATCTGAGACACCATCAATGGCAGTTTGCCCCATATGTAAGGCGAAACCTTCACAAATGGACGATTTTGAAGTTTTACAAAACCTCCCCGAATCTGACGAAGCACTTCAACTTGATTTATTTATCAAATTTATAGAGTTTGTCTTGAGTTGCCTTTTAAGCAAGGGAAAGCCACAAAGGACACAAAGAAAGAAATTCAGAACAATAAAGGGTTTGAAAATTGATGTGGTAAAACAAGGAATGTGCACCACAATTGATCGCAAGACATCGCATCGATTTTTTCAGGATCCACAAACCACAGCTAATAGTACAGGTGTGAATGAAGAATCGATTCGCGCCTTGGAATTCTCCTCGTACCAGTACCAACAGTGGTACTGCTGTAGATTTAGCCACATTTGGAAAATATTGCCAAGAAACTTGGACAATATGCCTTATACATTATACATTAGGATCCTGTGGCACGGAGCCACCATTATTTCAGCTGCGATACTACCGATAATGATGTTAACGTCCGGGCATAGGAAGCCCGGAATAAAGATTACAGATTAAATCGACACAGTAATTCGAGGAAATGTAGCCGAATTGCGACAAATGAAGATGTCAGACACATGTTACTCTTTCGCACATAACCTAGGACCAAAAACAAATTAGATTTTCACCAAGATGTTAAAAAACTCTTACTATTGTAAAGAAGTTCTACCTACGAACAGACATTTTGTACCTATACATGTATGTGTGGATACAAAGATAACAAACGTATAAAACGGGACCAAATTTGTTCATGAATTTGTAAAAAAGTTTCAAACTACTATAAGTTTTAATCAAGGTTACAGGGTTACATTCTACCCTAATAAAATTTACGTTTAACCTGAATTTTAGTTTTTTTTTAAACAATTGAGCACATGACCAGGAAGTTTATTTTTGTACAAAATGTTATACAGGTAAACTATGCTTTACATCTTTTCTTAGGCATCTTTTACATCTTTTCTTGTAAAGATATGTTGTATATTTGTTAGAAAACATGTTCGAATTCCGTATCTTGAAAGGGATTCGCAGTTAAAATGATTATTTTCGCGAAAATGATATTTTCACACCACTATGCGTCATAAGAAAGTTACAATGTGGATGAGCACATGAAGTAAATCGCTGCAGATTTCTAAAAGTTTGCGATGCGTTAATTTCAGTCCTGTCCATCAAAAGTAATCTCGGATGTACTTTTTGTCTGCAAGGAATATAAATCATTCGAAAGACCACGAACATAGCTTTGTTTGCTTGCAATAAGCTCATTAAATCTGTCCGGGATTGACCCGGGCCGCAAAATAAATATAAATAAACAAAATAAGCTTGACTCTGTCTGTATCGACGGTATAACGAAAACCAATGCAATGGTATCCATTCTGCAAGAAGGCCTCCCCACTAATCATAATGATCTGCGGCTTCTTTTTATACGTTTTCATGAGCAATTAGATATTGATCTCTCTTCTTTTGCGTCTCATGTTAGCTCCAAACGCATACTACACCTCCAGAGAACACGGTCTAGTTTCAAAAACTACCATCGCTCCTAACCCACCACTCAATTCTTTGCCGAAGCCAAATATCTGTCGCTGTATTATCAAAACGTAAGAGGATTACGAACTAAGATTTCTGCTATATATCTTAATTCGCAGATTCTGCTCTATGACATCTTTGCCCTCACAGAAACCAATCTCACCCCTGATTAAGAATAATGAATTATTTTCCCAAGACTTCGATTTACACCTTGACGATGGTCTAGATAAAGAGGAGAATTTATATGGACGTGGTATACTTCTAGCTATACACTCTCGTCTCGAGCCTAGACCCTTTAAAAAATAGTCCACTGCATTCTTTGAATTCGTTTGCGCTAGAATTCCTATTTGCAAACGTAACCTATATATTTGTTGCTGCTATATGCGCCCCTCTCAACCAATTCAAGGTTACCAGCTAGCTGTTGATGCAATCGACTGCATTTTTAATGCTGCTGATCCCAATGACGTTGTTATTTTTGTAGGTGATTTTAATCTACCTAAGCTTCTAAGGACTGACTAGTCCTACTATACTGCAACAAATCCTACCTCCGATAAAGAAAACCTTTTCATCGACTGTCTAACTGACTCTGGTCTATATCAATTAAGTGGTGTCACCAAAAACATCGGCAGACAACTCGACCTAGTCTTCGCCACACGTTTTAGAAAGTAAACATCTGCTTTCTAAGTTGGATAGTTACCACCCTCCCCTTTCTCTTACGATGACATTTGACAATGGTTTTAATCCCGTTTCCTATGAATATTCTTACAGTTTTAATTTTCATAGGGCTAACTACGCCAAACTGAACAACCTCCTCAGTATGGTCAATTTTAACTTTCTCTACGATAACGCTAACCGAAATTTTAATAAGTCTCTCCCAATCTGTGCCTTTTTTACCCGAAATGAATCCCTCATCGTTACCACCCTGGTATAATGAAGAGCTGTGATCTCTTCGTAACAAGAGAAATAAGCTCTGGTATACTTACTTACGAGTACAATCGCGTTCCGACACCGATTTCTTCTACTACCAGTCTGCCCAAATAAATTTCTCTGTACTATGCCAAACTTCTATGACAAATAATAAAACCGAATGGACCGCACACTCATTTCCGACCCCAAAAGATTCTTTCAGTTCATTGAAACTAAAAGCAAATCGGATAACTATCCATCATCTCTAAATTTTCTTGATAGGTCCTCGGGCGATCCCCAAATTATTGCAAATCTCTTCGCAATCTTTTTTGGCCAAGCGTTCGTCATCCATTCTCAAGAGCCAGACCACTTTTCGTACTTAAACAGCTGCCCACAAACAACCTCGGAATCGGTGTCTTGGCTTCCAAATAAACTTTATAACTTGGGTTCAATCCTATTTAAATGAACGACTTTACTATGTTCCATTTAGGTCCATGGTTTCTGACCCAATCAAAGACTCCTCTGGTGTCCCTCAAGGCAGCCATCTTGGTCCCTTATTATTTATTCTGACCATTAATGATGTTGCTTGTATCATTAAAAATTCATACATATCTGTTTACGCAGATGGTATGAAAATATTTAGATATATATCATCTTACTCAGACAGCCTACTACTGCAGCAAGTTCTAGACAGATTTTGTACTTGGTGTCAGAAGAATTTTCTTGAGCTTAACGTCAATAAGTGTCAGGCTATAACTTATACCCGAAAACGCCCCCTACTTCACCTCGTTGCTATCTAATCTTTAATCTGCCTGTTCCCTTAGTGAATGAGTTGCGTGAATTAGGTGTTATCTGCGATAAGGAACTCAATTTCCGTTCTCACATTGATAGTATAATAAAAAAAGCCAACCTTGCCCTTGGCTTCATTAAGCGCTGGTCTAAGGAGTTTTCCAATCCTTATGTTACCAAATCTCTTTACATAACCTTAGTTATTTATTTATCTCTTCAATATGCCAGGCAAGTTTGGTTACCCTACTACAGAACTCACATCCTCCGGATATAAGCTGTTCAACGCAGGTTTTTACGGTTTGCTCTCCGTGGTCTTCCCTGGGATGGTAACCAAAACTTACCACTTATAAATTTACAACCCCTTTCTATACGCCGAAAAGTTGCCGACATTCTCTTTATTCATCAAATTTTAGAAGGTAATATCGATTGTCCTTCCTTACTTCAACTTATTTCTTTTAACACCAATCAGCGCAATTTTAGGTCTGTGCCTCTTTTCTGGCTCAATCTTCACAGAACGAATTACGGACACCTGGAGTCAATGTCTAGGATGCTTCGAGAAGCTAACGATATTCTGGCTCTCTTCGAGTATCATCTCCGCAAACTCTCCCTCAAGAATATTCTTCACTCCTAAATTTCTTTAACCGCTCCTACCCTTTAGTTTTTAAGTGAAAATGTTAGGCTTAATAAATCTGTCCGGGGTTGACCCGGACCGCAAAACAAGAACAATAAATAACAATCGATTAGTATTTAGTTTATTAATAAGAATAAAATTAAAAAAAAAACAAAAACCGAAAACAAAATGCTTACCTTTAAAACTTTAACAACATCAGGAGGAAACTGCATTAACGCCGTACTCGAGACTCTTCTGTATATTCGATCCACAAATATACCGGCACGGATGGCATGTGCCACCGATCGGAATTTCGGTTTCTCATCATTCCTCTTCCGGGTTGTAGCCAATTGTCGTGTAAAAGTGGAAGCCAGCCACTCACGAACCTCTGGTGGTACAGCATCCGGTTGCACCTCCGATAATTCATCGTCTTCATCGGCAAGCCTCCTATTATTTTCGATTCGGGTAGAGGATTTTTATCAAAACAGGATATGAGGATAGTTTCGAATTTCGAAATATCCCCACAGGAAGGGTTATGGGAAAGAAAGAAAAAAGTTGCCATTAGAATTTGATTCTTAAAAATATTCTTTTAGTTTTCTCGAAAAAAAAAACAAAAAAAACATATAAAGTTACAAAAACAAAAAATCAAAAAACAAAAACGGAAAACTATTTTAAGAAAAACTCAAGCGGATTGAAAGGAAAGAATTTGTATTATAATTGTTTTATTTTTTTTAAAGAAAAAAATAATAAAAACTCAATTTATTTTGTTATAATGAAAATTTGTTTTTAGAGTTGTTAGTGTGTCTTAAATTTACAAAATTAGATTCACAAACAATTATCATGCTTAGACTGAAAACATTCACAGGGTAAGTTTTGTTGGCTCTTTTCTTAATTTTTCTTAAATTTAATTCAATTTTTTAGTATACAAAATTAATAAACATTCCAAAACAAATTTTGCAAAAATGTTCGAACAATTTTGAGGTGTCATTCAATGGTGTGCTGTTTTGTTAATTTTTGTGAATTAAAATTGCATTCAAAGGCATTAAAAATTTTTCAACAATTTGCATGCTTGTGACGAGTTGTAATCTATTAGTACAAACTATAAAAAAAATTCAACAAGTGTTCCATCAACTCCTGAAAAAATTGGAGCTGATGAAAATTATGCAGATGAACTTGTGACAAATGATTGTGATGACAGATCTTAAAACGAAGAAAAGGTTCTGGACACTATTTACAGGGCAGTTTCTATAGTCTTGAAAATGTAGATGTAGGATTAACATTTGTTTTTTTTAGAAAACGACTATATGTCCAATCTTGGGTCAAAGTAGAAGCGCTAAATAAAAGTCTGAAAGCTATAGTATCATACATAGTATACACAAATCAGTGTAGATTTATTTTTGAAATTCAAGTATAATACAATTACAATAAAGTAAGTTTTTAATAATTAGAGTCAAATAGCTGAAGAAGTTTCTTTACTAATGAGAAAGATAATTATATAAGGAAGCAAAGTGGATCAATAGGTTCCAGTATTGGGAATGAAAACGCCAGTTTTTCACAAAATCTTCAATCTTCTTCTAGGACGATACACTTTTGCCAACGTTCCTGGCATTTTTGAAAGCCACCAAAAAGTATGATTTGTAAAGCTCTTTAAAATAGGCTTCTATCTCCTCGATAACCTCCCTTTTCGAGCTGAATTTTTTTCCTGAGAGCCAGCGTTTTTATATTGTGAGTCAGATCACGTAAGTGCGTTGAGTGCGGCGGCAGTTCGATTCGTAATTCATGCAATTTGACCCCTGCGATTCCGGATTGGTATGCATGTTCCCTTATGGTCTAGAAATAAGTACGCACGGCTGAGTGTTCAAGTAGTTTATTCACGACTGACATAATGAGAACTTAATTAGTAGTATAGTATATCAAATCAGTCCAATTACGCACTGCAGTACTGATCTATGACCATGCTTCCTTTCTTCAAAAATTCGACTCTCAAAAAATGTTAGCCATGAACTTTCCATCCGATGGGTCCATTTTCGCCTTCTTCGGAGCAGATACGCCAGCTCGCTTGGTCTTTACCATGTAGGGATGGATCCAGGTTTCATCAACGGTTACGACTTGACGCCTCAACTCCCGCGGGCTTCTCACTAATCACGTCTGCCGGATGGCTTGGACCCTTTTTATCAAAACTAGATGTACGGCCACATTCAAATTCGTTGAACCAATATCTGATGGTTGTCATTGAAGGAAAAGGTCACCATAGATAGATACCATCCTAATTAACGCAATTTTTATTTTCCTTTCAAAATTAAATATCGAATTACGGATCGGTATTGGTAAACCAAAAAACAATACTTTTACTTTTAAAACAATTGGCTGTCAAATCAAAGTTAACGAATGAATTAATCTGAAATATTGTATGACGTAGTTTCGAAGATGGTAGTACTCGGTGGCAATGCCAACTTTTTTCAGCAACGTCACCTGTCTTCAAAAATGGATACTTATTGATCCAGTCTCGTATAAAACAATGTATCATATTTTCATCAATACCTAGAAAGCTAAAAACAAGATGTTTACATATTATACCATTTTTATAGAATTTTTGTGAGATATCTTAACCACGATTTTTTTTTAATATCAGATTGTATTATAAAATAAGTATTGCGCGATTTTTAAATGCAAAAATTTAAGAGACAATGTAATTTCCTTCATTGGACAACACTTCTGCCCACCTCTCTGCCAACTTGTTAATGCCGTCACTAACGTTACTCTTGGACATCATCTCGAGATCTAAAATTTTTTCCATCAAGAAAGTTTTGCAGACTTTGGAACAAGTGGAAATCTGAATAAATTTTACTAAATCTGGAGAATAGGATGGATGCACCATTTTCTCCTAACCGAACTCCTGTAACTGTATGCAGGTGGCCCTAGCTGTATCAGAGTGAGAGTTATCCTGATGTAATATAACACCCCTTTGTTTAACCAGACCTGACCGTTTTTACTCTAGTGCCGATTGTTGACAGTAGACTTCTATGGTGATAGTTTGGTTACGAGGCTCAGAATGGATTATTCCCTACAGACAGTAATAACTTCAGTGCGTAAAATCTTGTGCTGGTCTGTGTTCTGGACAAAGCCATAGGTGGCTTAATGTTATTGTAAAGAACCCAAAGCAAGCTTCAATTCTTTGCTGAAGGTTATTTTGCGATAGATGATGTGGTACCCAATTTCTCAACTTTATGACTTTTGCAATATTTGTTAGGTGTCGATGGATGGTCATATGGCTTAAGTTGAATTCCCTTGCGTGTCCCCTCACCATAACAGTGGGATTTCTTTCGATGGTGGACTTCAGGAGTTCATCATTCATAGCTTCTGAAGTTCATCCTTCAGGTAAGAATTGCCATTTCTAAACTTTGCAAACCAACTCCGACACTTGAACTCGCTGAAAACACCATCTACTCCCATTCTGGTTTTTCCGGAACAAAAACAATAAAATATGCAGAATATGCTGTTCCAATACATCCATTTATAAATTCGGTTAAAAATGCTTACAATAATGTTAACACAACGAAATTTGCAGACTGAGTGAGCAATATATAACAAATACTAATTATAATAACGGTTTCAGCATTAAATTGGTTTTGTGCATTTTATGGCAATTGACAATTAATACCTGATATAACAACCAGATGCCAAGATTAAGATCACATCCAACAAATCCAACACAGACGTCGCTGTTATTGTGTGACAATGTCTATGAATGGTGAGATGAGAGTAGTATTATAGGTTTTAGGCGACTTTCATAAGGCTCACGAATGTAGATTCGGAGATGATACCGATGCTAAAGTTTCAGCAAAACTAAGGGAAATATCGAAGTATACGAAGCATACGGCAGAATTGGGTTTCAACCATCACCACATTTAGTCGCATTATCTCCTTTTTTTTGTCAACAATACAATACAATTAATAACTGCCAATTAATGAAAACAATTCTGATAGGATTATTAGTAAGGGCATCGGTGCCAAAAGATTCCATGCGCCTGAGTCGGTTTAAATAAAAGAAGCACGATATGCATAAGGAAATATCTCCCTCTCACAAAGTTTTGAAAATAGACGTAGACACGAGTATGTTGAAGATTTTAGCAATTCAATTCAAATTCCATGTAACTTGATAAAATCTAAACAAATCAAGGGATCCAGGAATCTCCTTTATCCGCCCTAGCCCCTAGAATCCATACACTCCCAACGACATTCATTCCAATTTTCCACTAATAAGCAACCATCTTCCAGGTAGTCTGACCCTATATTAATGAGCTAGGTGCAATACGACCAATCATTTGCAGTATTGGGATCTCATATTGAAGTTGTATGTACTCGTAGCTAAGCTGATGACTTACTATTCCAATCTCAGCCTCATCGGAATGTCCATTACAATACAAAATTTTTGGCTGAATTATTGGAAACCCAAGTTGACTCACTTTCATCTCAGTACAGGGTGTGCAGCCGATTCAATCTTTGAATTCTTGCGCTGTCCCTTCCAGAGTCTGAGTCCATATCCACGTCAACTCCGCTCATCGCCGACTTTGAAATTCTTCGAAAACAGATATGTTATTACCATCAGCCAATGCAATATGATTCTGCCATTTCGTCACAGAAGCAAGCGGTTTTTTAAATTTGATATAGGAATGGTTATTCTGAAATCCAACCAGTCTCCCATCTAACCTTGGTAAACACCATACATAAGTACACTGATAAATTAGCAAGTAAGAAAATTAAAATATTATTAAGATCCGGTCCCAAATCGTATTTTAAATTTAACCTTAAATGGAGCCTTAAACCCAAAGTATTTCCTAATTCTTTTGCTCCCACGCACCCTCTGTAACAGCCATCGAATGCAGGAATTACCTTATTACCGCCAAGGCGTTTCACACCAACCTCTCATACTCTCATACTGTCATCCCTCAATCATCTTCACACACCAGCATTAACGATTCACTCCCTAATTTCGAGCTCAAAGCTAAAGGATGTCGCAAAATTCACGCAAAATTTTAATTTTCCGCCATTTGTGAGTTAAAGTGTTGCCAACGAAAAAAAAGACAACGTGATAGCTGACAGTTTACGGTTTTAAAAATGTGACGCTACACGAAAGAATAACGCGTAGCAATTTTCGTACAAAATATGGTTGGGATACAAATTCAAATTCATCAACTGTGAAGAGATTAATTCAAAAGTTCAGGGGGACTACATCAATTAGTGGTATTTTTTCACTCTTGCCGTTTTCAACAAATTATTCAGTACAAAACATCGAAGTAGTTAGTGAGAAAGTTGCTGAGAGTCCAGGAACATCTCTCTACAGCGTTTTCTCACGAAAAATTTGCAATCTTCATAGATAGTGCAACTGACTCAAACTGATCACGCATATCGAAGAGATTTCGTTGAATGGAGTATGGAACAACAACTAGTGGATGCTGATTTTTGGCTTTGTTAATTGTTTAGAATTGTCTAATTTGGGGTTTAGAAAATCGACGAGAGATTGTGTTGCATCCGCAACGTGTCACATGGAAATGCGACTAGTCAGGCAATAACAGTTAATGTTTTTTGTGCCTACATTGCAAGATATGATATGGTTCTAACAAGACGGTGTCACAACCCAAGAAACAATTCAATTACTGCATGAGTCATTTCCTGGTGATGTAATTTCTAATTTGGTAATTAGAATCGGCCGCCCAGGTCATGCGATTTTACGCCGTTGGACTTTTTTCTTTGAGGTTTTTTGAAGTCTCACGCCTTGTAGGAGCAAATTTAGCTCTTTATCAACAAATTTTTCTTCATCACAAGAGATCAAACTCCTTCAAGATGACTTCTATAGGTTTTCTAGTTGGTGCCTTAACAATTGCCTAGAGTTTAATGTCGCTTTATGCAAAACAATTTCCGTATAACATAAATGTAACCAGTGTTCACCACGACTTAATGTTACTTTCTTTTCAATGTCTTCGCATTCTGTAAGACAGGGAGCTAAATTTCCATTTGAATATTGGTAAAATACACCTTAAAGCCAACTTATCTCTTGGCTTTACCAAACGATACTCGCATTATCTTTGTTTGACCCCTACTTGAGTACGCTAGACAAGTTCGTGTATCAAGGATTGAGAATATTCAATGTCGGTTTCTACAATTTGATCTACGTGATCTTCCCTAGAACGACCTTTTATCTTACCTCACTACCTAAGCCCCCACAATTCTAGTAAATTCGGTATCCTCCGATATCATCGACTTCTCTCAGGTTCTGTCCATTGCTCATCTGTTAACTAACCGTTTACCCTAATATTACTTAAAGCCTGGTATTACTTTCGAGAGTAAGAGTCGTATGACTTTTCATATCTCATTGGAAGTTAACATTTTTACCCTTGCCTTTCATGGACTTAACGATTATACATGGCCCAGTCTTCGCCTGAATGATAGAAGTTTTAAATTTTCAGTCGTGTTAACAATGCTTCGGGGAACTTTCAGGGGTGTGTTATCACTACAACTGCTAATTCCGCATTCCTAGCGCTGATGTATATGAGAGACTCTTGCATGTTTTTGAATACTACTCACCGTGGGGACTTATTAAATTTAATTTCTATTGCGTGAACAACACAACGTTAAATAGCATTGCATAGTAGGATATTGTGTAGTATAGAATTTCACCATGACCACAAATCTGAGAAAAGTATCCAAAAATGGTCCCGCAAGAGTCCTTATAACTACGATGTTATCCTTATAGCAAACTTTTCTCCAATTGCATAAAATAAAAAATAATATGCTTTTAAAATCCTCCATAGGCAGTTTTTTTTTTGGTTCTTAGGCATCTCCTAACTTTCAGGAGAGAGTTGGAGACATAACTCGTATGAACAATGAACATACCCTTTTGTGATGACTTCATTCTCATGTGCTCATTGTGGCTGATTTCTCCTCTGAAGACTTAGAATTATGCGGACTGTATTCTGGATTACAGAAAAGTGTTCCCAGTAGAGAAAGAGGACTATGATTATAGTGCTTCCATGAATTTCTCTGTCACAACTGCGTCAACTATAGAAATATCAGCCTCTTCAACGTTGACTCTAAGTTATTTCCTACAGTATTATGTTATCCTATTTCAATTAAATTATTGATCCCGATTTCGGCGCTGACCCACTGCTGGATCACTTGATTTCGACAACTCTTGCGGCTCTTTCTACGCCATGTTCGGTAGATTGAGCTGGAACGATGGAGCCTTGGCCGTCGTCAGAGTGCTGTTTTTGACTTCTTGTCTCGGCAAGTCGGAAAGGTGGAATGGGCTCCAGAAGAGGCACGCTATGAAGGGCTACCGTCTAAGGGGTAATCGAAAAGGAAACGGAGATGTGGGCGAGTTCTAAAAGTCTCATTCGTACAGCAACGACGGAAAAGAGAAACTGGTCGATGGAGGTAGGTGACACTCACTGAAACCGCCTGATCTCTCAGATCTAAAACTCCGCCCTCCTCTTCTGTCACAAATAGGGCCAAGTGGAAGAAAGCTTCCGGTACTCCCTTTGTCGATGGATTTCTCCGCACACGATGCCTGGATGAAACCGGTGCTGCAATCTACAAAGGTGGACGGAAATCGCATGAAGCACTGGTTACAAATAGCAAAGGTCGGAGTTCTTGTCGATAGAAGTGCGGTAAAATTCCCACTGATAAATAGCTCCTTTGAGAGCTTTCCCAGTGTACAACATCCGGCTGAAACCGGTGCTGCAAGTTCAAGACGGAACTTGGACTTCGCTTTATAAGCAACCTCCAAGAAAACTCCGAAACGCCAAAGGAGACGAGACCGGCGCAGATATAAGAATGCTACTGTCTCCTCTTTTGCGCTTCAAATTGAGAAGGCTGGCAATGAAAATGACAACTGTGGGAGCTAGCCAAAGCAGAGAATGTTTGCATTCAATCAGTGGGATATGATATGGAAAATGGAACTCTTAGAGTGAAGTGCTTCACGTAGCAAACTTTTGAATAGTTAAACAAGTCAATGCCGAAAATTCTACCCCTGGAAACTAAGACTTTCGAGGTTTTCAGACAACCCAAATTGACGCGCGCCATCTTCTGGGTGCTGGGGCAACTCAAGCAAACGTGAGATGTTCTGATGCGTCCTCATGCCCACTACATTGGGCTCGACACTGAAAGGTGAAAAATCTACTCTCACAGAGAGAGAAAGAATCGGGAAAACAAGGCCGGCTCTTCCCTTGTTGTGGGCTTAGACGAAGCTTCCGTCGAGACCAGTGAGTATAGATATGACTCACGTCCCTACCTGCACTTTGGAAGGGTTAATTTCCATTTTGTTTTCAAACGAGTTCAGATAAGAGACAAGGCCCCCGCACTCATCTATTTTATGTGCTCAGATCAACCGGAAACATTCCATATCTGCGACTGCATCCATATGTAGAAGGCTTCTCGTATTGAATACTAAACCTCACATAATATCCATACAGGGTTTGGAATAAACGCATCTGTGGTCTCGAATTTTTAAGGGATTTCTCACCATATATGACGAGCGATCGGAAAGACTGAGAACTTGTTTTTATGTGTCGAACTTAATCTCTCCAATTTTGCAACCAAGATTTAGTTGCTGTAGATTAGTTGCTGTAAATTCGTAGCATCTGTATATTTTCCCTATGATTCGCTATTACCACCACCAGCTGAAATTATTGAATACTATAATTTCAGGAAGATGGGATTTATCACATACTGCGATGCTAACGCAGAGAATACTTTTTGGGGCAGTAGTAATTGCAACCTGAGAGCTAACTTTTGTTACAACAATTAATCGACTTAATATTATCCAACAGATATGATAAGTAGATTACTAGCTGGAAAGTACTATCTGAGATCTCCATATCAGATCATAGGTAGATCAAATTCAGAATTAGATGCGAGGTCTAGACCTTATTGAAGAGGAGCAATCCGCGGAATACCAACTGGACACGATTTAAGGAGGGGCTCGACAAGCCCAATAGTGCTCCCCCTAAACTCAGGACAAAACAAAAGCTAGAAGAGGCTGTCAACGGTACCCTCACCAAGTGTTTTGAAATGACATGTCCAACTAGTAACCAATGTTGCAGAAAGCCCGTTCTCTGGTGGAGAGACGGCTCCAAAACCAATATAGGATACGGCGCTGGTGTCTGTCTGAAGAACAACATCCTTCAATTTCACCTCTTGTTAGCAAAATTTGCATCAGTCTTTCATGTGAAAATATACGCAATCCTGATGTCAAAGAACTACATATATTGAGAAGACCTGGAGGCATTTGGCATGCATCTGTAGCATGCTGGTTCAAGAATGGAAGACTTCGCTGAACCCAGTCGGAAGGCTAAATTCACTGAGTCTTGTCTCTGTCCCAGGTCACAATTTGATCACAGATTCAGAGGAGAGTTTTTCAGGACCCCAAACTACGTTGGGTCTGACTGCGTCCTCGATTAACGCTTCCATTGACAGTTGGTAATTGTAGATAGCATAATTCCCCAGGTTGCAGGCAGACCAAACGAATGCTTGCCGACGTCTCTAGAAAGTCAGGGGTCTTCTTGCTGACCCGTACCATGAAAGACTGCAGGTTGCTTACTTGCTTCGTGACGGGACACTACACTTTTGCTAAGCACTAAAAAGGTCTGGGCATAAGTGATACAATATCATGTGATGCTTGCTGTGAAAGTGATGACAATACCGCAGAGCACTACCTCTATGGAAGTCCACGTTACGCCCGCATCGGGCTGCAGGTACTCGGCGTTGATGTGGTAGCTTCTGGTACTATAGGCACTTTATCACTAAAGCGCTTACTCATCTTTCGTCGAAAGACTGAAAGAAGGCAGAAAAAAAAATTGTCGTAATGGCAAATCGTGTAAAAGATAAGACGCACACGCCCACGACTACTCTTCACTTTTAAGGCTACCTACGCCAGAAAATATCGGCGTAAATTATAGGAAGCTATGTCCGGCTTTGGCATTTCTGTTTAACTTACTCAGCTCTGCACGATAACCATGGAAAATCTTGCTGCCTCGTGATGGTCGGCAATGATTGTACCGAGTCGTATGAAGTCAAAAAAGTCTTCCGGAAAGGCAATACACAGTCATCTGATTTCCTTGAGAATTTTGTCCTCACACGTCTACAACATCACAGGAAGCTATTTGTTAGACATTCACGAGGATAGGAATAGAAGTGACGAAGATGGGTCGAGGTACATGCTATCATCGAGAAACGACACACAATATCACTTCACTGACTCGGACGAACAATCACAGTAGATAGGCATAACGAGGAAGTAAAGGACTTTGTCTACCTGGGTTCCACTGTTAATATAAACAACGAAATCACCTTAGGGATCAGACGAAGAGAACGTTTGCTATCTGCTTTTAGGGCTCAGATAGTCTTCTCTCGGGTAGTCACAATAACGCTCTAAAAAGCATTCATCATCCCAGTCCTCTTCTATGGTGCAGTGGCATAGAATTTAACAAAAAAGAATGATGATGCGACCAGTCGTTTCGAGGCAAAAGTGATCCATATAATCTACACGGCTCTGACTGTGTCAACAAAGAGTGTAGATGGAGAAATCAAGAAATAAACGAGCTGTACAGAGATAAAGAGTCAAAATTCATGACAACATAGACAGCAGCACTCCTGCTTAGAAAGTCTTCGAATCCATCATTGAGGAAAAACACATTGGAAGAAAACTCTACCACAGTTGGTGAGCGCAAGTTAAGAGGGATCTCAACCAACTTATTGTGCGAAATGCAAAGCAGCTAGCAAACAACAGGACTGGCTGTAGAAGCATGTTGATTGAGGTCCAGATCCACCCCTGACTTTAGTGCCACAATAGATGGTATGTACGAGTAAGTCAAAAATCGAAAATCCTGGCATAACATAGCGATATCAAATTACCAAGGATTTAACCAGAAATGCTGGGATTTCTAAAAGCCTCTAAATCAAGCAGTTCATAGAGGGCCTGTGGCTCAATTCATGCCCGTAGATCTGGTAAAACAAAAACGGAGTTATAACATTCAGAGCAAAAGAAACAAGACCTCCACTAGACTGTTGCTTTTAGATTTCACCTTTGCCCTTTTCCGAAAAGTTGTAAAAGCTACTACAATGTTTCACGGAGAACATTACACTCGTACAAGGACCATTTATCTGTGTTTCGGCACAAACCTTTAACATTTCGCTCCATTCGGAAAATAGAGCACAACAATAAATCCTCAGCTTTGTTCACGGTGGTTTACCATGACCGTAATCAATTTGCTCATCCTGGGCACATTTACCTCTCGCGATACCCGAAAACCACAAAAAACCCAAAAAGGCATGTCATCCACGGTCTGCACGTAGTGCACAGTAGATTCCTTTTGATGTTATGCAGGATCAATTTATTTAACGTGTTATCCACTAAAACAAATGCCCACAGACCGGTCCAATTGTTCTTTTTCACAATTGAATCCAAGTGCATAGCGATATTTTGATCAAAATGAGATTTTTATAGTACTCCGGGGCTATGCTGTTGAATATGTGCTATGTGCCCACTAACCGAAACGAATACCTCGCCAGGACAATGCTACGCCACAAATTATAGAAAAATTGATTGGATTTGGCTTTGACGTTGAGGAACGAATACGAGTACCTTTTGACTTTTTTTTTTTAGTTTCAACAACATTTCGTGTAATGAAACGCTCTCGTAATATTTTACGATAGACAACCATTGAGAGGGTATCTCTAAATGTCAATAGCAGTCAACCCTAAAAGGACCTCCCATTATAAAGGAATGTACCATAAAAAAAATAAAATTGAATTAGAGCATTGTCTGCGAAGAAAGTAAATGTCCTTTTTATTTTCGAGGCATCTGACTGACTTCGATTGCCCTGTAATTAAAGATAGACCGCACTTGGTTAACCAGGACATTTTGCAAACGACATTTGTGAACGGAAATTTTTATGTAAATAACCCAATTTGAGTTCAAAATGTGAGCATAAGAAAGGATAATGTAATATTGTAATAAAAAAAATCGCTTGTAGATAAGCTTAGTTAGATACAAAGGAAAATGAGGATACATACTTAGAAGAAGGACGATGAGTATGAGAATGAAGGGCAGTTGAAATGAAAACCAAGAAAAAGGGCATTGTGTTTAACTGTGTGTGACACAGGCTAAAATAACATGAAAAACCAACACCACAAAAAGTTTTTCGCTTTAAGAAATTAGAAACTTTTTCCATTCGGATGCATTGATACAAAAAGGACAATAGTCGTGTTGTTCAAAGGATTCCGTTTTTGGTTTTCCAACATTTATTTTGTGTTTTGTGTTTTCTGTTTTTTTTTTTCCTTTTTGTTTCTCTGTTTGAGGTCTGCAAGATAACTAGACCTAAAGGGTAGCAGACTATGTGCGAGGTGGCGCAATAATAATGGAAATTGTGACAGGATAATCCTTTAGTGGAAAAGCTTGCTGGCGGGCAGGAGTTATGAATTTCTTTCTTAGTCTTTCGGTTGATTCCCTTTTTCTTGATACCAATCAATGGCCTTTGAGGATTTTGTTCAAAACAAAGACGTTCGGTGACACAATTTTCTTTTGTGGTTACACAAAGCCGAAGGGACATTTAAAGGTGTTGGGTAGAGGCTTTTTCAAGACGTAAATTTATTTATATGATAATACGTTCTACGGCGGTTGATTGTACGGACGGGTGAGTGATGCAGGCGATACTTTGTTACAAACTGCTGATGAAAATCACATAGGTTCACATGGCCGCCATTTACTGTGCTCACCTATCAAGAAGAAGAAACGAAGTTATATGTACGTCATTGTCAAGAATGAAATGCAAACTGTTCTTTTTCTTCTTAAAAATATAATGTGTAGGATTCTTTTGTCTAAAAGAACTGCTGTTCCAAATCTTTTCAGTTCATTGTCTCTATGAAGTGACCGAAATGATCTAAACACACATTGCTGCAAAGTCCAATTATATCTCAATGAAGAAGGTTTCCAAGCCGTTTTCATTGTCTGTGCATTACATTAAGAATTGGTTCATCAGATCAGATTAGGTAATGATTCCAAAGATGCATGACATGAATTAGTAAACGTAAATATGTAAGGGCTGACTACGTGATACTCGTATCCCACGTTTTAGAGCGATTGAAGCAGCTTCTGCACTTCGATTAAGTGGTGCACCATAAGAAGTAAAGCGGATTTGAAACGCCAAGCAGGCATCACTACTCGTTCAATTATATTTTTACACAGACTTGTCATGAACAAAATGTGCGAGACCAAGACCAAGACTAAGATCATCGTTTCCAAGAGTTTTGCCCGGAAGATGGAATAGAACAAATTGTGAACCTCCTATTCCTGTTCCCGTTCCAGAAAACCGGACAGGAAATAGTAGTCGGAAAACAAAATAACTCTGAATAGTGTAGATGAGCCCTAGCGTTTGAAAACAGATATCGAATGTTTTTCTTAAAATCTGAAGAGTCTGATGGGGAAATGCAAAGAAAGTTCTATATTATGGGAGAGAAGGTGTTTGAACCCGAATGGATTCCCCTTGCAATTAGAAACACGGCTAAGAGGAACGCATGATTGCCCTGAAAGGGACTAAAAGTCTGCTGCCCTTTAAACGATTTCTTGATATGATATCGATCGCCGTCTTTCGTAACGGAGTGAGAAACGTCGTAAACTTACAGGACTTTTCCCTAAACTGAGAGCAAAAAGACGATCGCTACATGTAAAGAGATTTTAAAGCTAGGTGTCATCGATAGAGCAAAACTTAAGTAGACAGATGGTTCAACAAGCCTTTGGATGACATATTAGGGCCAAAATGGATATCATCAATAGACATTTCCTTATAGGGAGGGGACCTGTAGCCAAAGGTATATAATTCACTTACGCCGCATAAGAAGCTCAAGGTGGTTCAATAAGACGAAGGATATTTCTCCCCAGATAGTATCGTGCAATAAATCTTATATTCATCTAAGTGGATCGGATTTTCTTGTCGACAGCCATATTAAGCTAATCTAACTAACATCAATGATCACTTTTAAAGAAGCTTGGGTTCCATCTATTACTTAACATCAGGAGGCAAAATCATCATAGGAATGGGGAATTCAACGCCAGAGTATTTGAAATAACAACATCACATAGTTTAAACTAAGGATCGGATCTGGATCTCCTATATTGAGGAATCATGGAATGAGTTTGTGTATGCTCTTTACAATCTCATCTTCTGCTGTCTTAAGTAGCACAGCAGGGAATCCATCTGATCCAATAAACTAGATGCATATGGTGCGTTCTGTCTGGCAGCGAAATTTGTATCTTGCGAGTAGGTTATTGGTCTGGCGAATTGGCTTTTACTATTCTTGTTTCAGTTTGGCAAAACTTCCAAACATTGTTTTTGGAGTATCATCTTTCCATACCCTTGATCTAACGCCTTTCATGGTTCTTCGTTTTCCTCCAGAAAGCCATAAGTGGGTGTGGAGCGATCTTATAATCATTCTACAGACCACTCTATTTTTGATGAAGTTAAATGTTTGTTGGTGTTTTCGCATTTGAGTGATCCAGATAATTTTCTTTTGGCCTTTTCTTTGAAACTCAGTTAGAACTTGAGACTCTATTGTTTTTTGTACCGGATTTTACAACGTCCTTCGTATATCATGGCGATACCATCTGATTTGATCAGCCTGAATTTTCACTATTTTCGGTTTCTAAATGTAGAGACTTCGTGCTTGATATCACGACATAGGAAAACAGATGGACCCGAGTTCGCAATATGGCTGAGAGAAACTTAAGGCAACATACAAATTGTTTATGGTATGTACTTCGGTGCCCCATATTGCTATAAAACACAGGTTTTTAATTGAAAATTCTTGATTTTATATTAACTCATAAAGTATACAGTATAAGGTTATACATGGAATAGCATATCGCGTAAATGGCCACCATAGGCTTGCTGCCACATATGCACTATTTTGTCGAAATTTTACGCAACAGTTTTGCATAAATATTTATACAGCTCTCAATTTGCTTCTTCCAGGCATAGTGGTCGTGGGCTGGAAGCTTAGGCCTCAAAGAAAAAAGTCTAACTGCAGCCAATTGTCTTCACCAAAACGGGAAATTACACGACCAGCAAATGACTGATGCAGTAATTTAATTGTTTCTTGGCTTCAATGGCATATAGCATTATCTTGTTGAAACCACATGCCACATGCATATCGCGCAATTTAGGCAAAACATTTGCAGTTATTTCCTAACCAGCAGCATCTTCAGAAAAGAAGAGTCCGATGATGCCTGTAGCCCAAAATCCGCACCAAACAGTGACACCTTGTGGAAGCATTTGTTTATCAACACTCACTCGTGGATTTTTTGAACCCCAAATTCGACAATTTTGACCATTTTGTTAATCGTTATCGCTATCAAGATGAAAATGACCGTCATCGTTGAAGATTTGAATTGCAAACTGTAGCTACAAAACCTTCATTATCGTTGAAATATTGCTGAACAATAAAAACGCGTTGTTCTTTCATGTAACGATCCATTTTAAATATCCCCGAATTGTCAACTGTCAAGCTGTTCAAACCTTGCGTGAATTTGGAATACCCTTTACATACTTCTAGACAATTTCAAATCAGTTGAAGCGGCATATTGGTGGACACCGAATGGCCTTACTGGAAATATAATGGATCGAATAATCTTTTTTGTACCTTTAATATTCCCTTCATTGATATCAAAAATGCAAAGAAGAAAAAGACTATGTAGACAGATATTTCTTGAGGATAGAGATCCAAAACCAGTTAACCCACATTTTAGATAGGATAGCATTTGACAACAGAGAATTCTCTCAGATATATAGAGGCATTCAAAATATGGGAATTGACGACAAATCATGTAAATGGATAAAATGTATGCTAGAGGATAAAACAATAAAAACCTCATTAGGCAGCAATAAACTCAGTGTGATAGCTACGAAGGGATGTGTTCAGGGAGGAGTACTATCAACCCTACTATGATCCATTGTAGTTAATAAATTACTGATTAAGCTCAGCATCACTTCTATGTCCAAGGATATGCAGACGACATTGCTATCCTAATCAGAGGTAAATTCGAGGACACAATCTCGGATTGCCTTCAGAGGGATTTAAATCTAGTTGCCGAATGGTGCAAAAAAGTCGGCCTCAAGGCCAAACCCAAGAAAAGCACCATTGTTCAATTCACCAAAAGAATAAGGCTAGAAAGACTCAGAAATGCCACTCTCTTCGAAAAAACAGTAGAGTTCTCAAAGGAAGTCAAATATCTAGGAATCACACTGGATGAAAAACTTACGTGGTACACTTATCTTTCCGGCAAAAGTCTACCTGGAAAAAATTGGGGGCTTCATCCCAAAATGATAATAGTGTCTGATTTAAATGTGAACCACCTGCCATGTAGACTTATGTTTACGGGATGCCCATACATCCATGGGGGCAAGGATACGCCTTGCTATCGCTCTGCCGCCTTCCTGAGATACCAAATCGGAACTGTGTGGCCGGCACAAGTTCCACCCTTGGTATGAGTCGAGGCCGACCTAAAATCTCTTACTGCTCTTAGGGTTGCAGCATCCAGTACTTATTGCAACTCTACATTGGGTCAACCAAAGGAAGACCTTTCCCGCGACTTTGAGTCTAAACCACAGCCACCATGACGCTCCCATAAGGGGGCCTACTTCAATTCAGGCCCGGACCGAGATCCGGGCGGCTCCTGAATCCCATGGTACCGTAATTTAAGTCCTGGTAGGGACTACCGGTGGTCCAGCCGCCAACAAGTCTCATGACCGGCAACTTGTGACTGATCAAATCGTAGCAACCTTCGGTAGCGTTATTTGAAGATGTTTACGATAAGACCAGTACTTTGCTCTGCCCCCGTGTATTATTAGACAACGTCATTGATGGGCGAAGCCTTGACAATTGGGCGCAGTGTAAGAAAATCGTAAATATTTTGTTGGCCAATGTGCACTTTTTATGGAACTTTAAGTGAAATTGAAATAAACTCCAAATATTCAAAGGCAAGCAATAAGCTTGATACAAAGTTCCGTAGAACATTTTTAAAGGAATTGAGATTTGGACTAATCAGCGAACATTTGGAAGAATGCCTGCAAAAGCCAAGTTTGAGGAGGGATATAGAATAAAACTGTGTCAGTTTAGGGTTTGGTTCCTGGGCCATTGCTGCTCCTATCCAAAAAATAAAGACCGACAGAATAGGACCAAATGCAATAAGTGAAAAATTCCAATTTGTTTGGAGAATCAAGTAAAAGTATGCCAAAGAGGTGGCCGTGGTGTAGTGGTAGTAGCAAACGCTTCTCACTCGGAGGGTCCAGGTTCGAATCCTGCCCATGGCAAGTCAGTTTTTCATTGTGTAATTGGAACTCAGACAGAAAAATTCTGCGTGTGAAGGCATAACACTGACACGTAGATTTGGCTGTTGTAGAGTTTCAAGCACAGAAAAGAAAAATACTGTGATATACCTCGAATCACTCTGAGTGAAGAAAAACTCTCCGTCCTATTCGGACTCCCACCCCTGGAGAGCAAACATAGAAACCAAACACACCTGAGTTTCAAAACACTAAAAAAAAAAAAAAAACAATTTTCCTTTCTCCTCCTTCTAACTTTCCGCCCGCGCCCTGGCAACAGTAAAAGGTAAACAGTAAAAAAAAAGGTGCTCAAATAATAAAAACAATATAATTTTCGAGTCAAAAATGATCTCCGTTTCTAATTAATACTAATAACAAAAATATTTATTATAAATAAAGAAGATGTGGTTTTATTTAAAAAAGAATTTACCAAACCCTCGAACTCGGTTAAAAAGAAACGTATTCGAACCAGAAGAGATAGGGCAAATTTCAAAACTAAATTGAATGAAATATTGAGATAAATCTGTTTACGATGATAGGTGCCATCTTTTCCCCAACAACCCCATACAGAAGCTTAAATGATTTCAACAGAATAACAACATAATCGGATTAGTGGAAATTTCCATCGGAAGTATCCGAAAAGGTTCACTATTTGCCGTCTAACTTCCCATCATTCCCAAAAACAGTTGCCAAGCACATTTTCGAATAATTAAATGTAAAGTAGAAAACTTTTTAATCTCTATTCATGAGCCCTATTTAGAAAATTACAATTTAATCGATTTGTATTGCTCTGAAATAAGTGTTGAAAATGTGTATAGAGGAGAGAGAAGCTTAACAGACCGTCCATTTCAAAATTCTAGCTCTCTAAATTACTATAACTAACTTACCCTGAATATTCAATGGTCAATTTACACCCAAAGTTGTCACATATGGTTCGTTATGTGCACTCCAGTGCACCAAAATTGCTGCACAACTCTATATACTTTGTAAGATTGCTGTAAAATTGAATGAAACTTTCCCAAATTGAGATGACTTTGTGCATCAACAATCGAGTACTTGGGAGAAGGATTCACAACAGACGACCAAAACTAGCAGTTAGGAAACAAAATCAGGGATAACCAGTAGTAATTGGAAATTTGAATTTGTTTTCTTGCATTCCAATTTCTAAGAAAACACTTGGGATGACTGCCATGGTCAATCACCATCAACACAAGCAGCAGACATCAGGCGAACAACAAGATTGTCAAGAGCCATTAAAACTTTTACCATCGTCCTCTACCAATCAGTGAGAAAACTTTTGACAACTTGAAAGAGTTTTCGAATAAAGGAAGTTCTCGAATCTGTTGGTTGGTGTTTATGATTGTGACCAACCTCAAGGATGATGATGTGCACCCATAATGGTTTATGAACACTTCTACTATGCAGTGCATAGCTGTGAGATACTTTTCTGTTTTTACACTTTTCTTTATACACTTTCCTTTCACCAAACATTAAAAATTTTAGATTACTAAATCCTTTCGTACGGATACTAACGCACACCTTTTCCTTCTTTCCTTTTCCTCCTTGGCACGGTATTGAATTATAAACTGTATCAGTTCGAAAGTGATAACACTTTGCTGACGACTATCTCGTCTACTGCGACTCATGCTTCTGCTGACACCTTAAAGTCCGAACACTGATTAAAGGTCCGTATTAAATGCCAACACGCACCGTTTTCCCACAGATACTCGTATGTACGAGTATGTTTTCGAATAAACCGTTTCACTAGGAAAACTTCAAAAATACCGGACAAATGATTAGCAACAAAACAATTGGAAAACAGTGCGAGAATTCCTGGTGTCTTGGAAAATTGAGAAAAAAAAGAAACTTCTGTCGAAGGGATATTTTTAGAACTTAGTCCTTCGCACGTTTGGTCTAAACTAAGAGACACGAAACGACAATTGTGTAGTGTTGTTATGCTCCCTGGTTATATAGTTTTTTCTTTACTTTATGTTTTATTTTTCTTCTTTTTCTGCTTTCAATTCTCCCAAGGAAACCTGACGTATTGGTATATAAGTCTAAGGAATTAAGAGCAAGAAAATAGCGATTAAAGCCACGAAACGGCAAGGAAATTGCACACAGAGAATACAAAAAACTTGGAGAAAAAGGGAAGTAGGAAGAAATAGTGGGAATATGGCCACGACTTGACTGTTGTTTGATGGCGCGCACGAATGTTGGCAAACACGAAATGAGAAGAAAAATGAGAAAGTTAACGTTTACATGTAACCCTCTTTGCCACCTTGTGTCATGAGGTAAAATTTATACTTAATAAGCTTTATCCACTTTAAATGGAGTAAAGTCAGGCATCGTTTGGAAGGAAAGGAAATCTAACGGTAATGCTGAGCTGGCAATGGTAGGTCTGAGGAAAATTCTCGAAAGCCGGAACTAGACTATGGTATTTTTATTAAATTAGAAATCGTCGAGACTAGAATTCCTTATCCTAGGAAATGATTTAGGGATCGTATCAGCTGGGTAACTATTGCAGGATATTTCAATTTCGTTGTGAAATTGAAAGCAGTTGCATTAACTTCCTTGTTGGAATGCTATTAACCACGAAATGGGAACGGGATATACACATGACAGTAGATGTACAATATATTTAGGATGATCCTACAGGATTTGTCAATTGATTTGGGCAATGTACGAGTACGAGTATCAGCTGATTTCAATCAGCCTGGCACTAAATACAATTTTTCTATTGAATCGTTTAGTTCTACTCATACAAGGAACTTCAAGCAACAAGAATCAGGACAAATGGAATGAGTATTGCCAAACATGGGTGGCCGGGGCTCAAGTGGTAGTGTACTGGCTTCCCAATCGAACGGTTCAGAGTTCAATACCAGCCGTGCTCGAAAGACATTCTTTTTTTCAGACAACTAAAATCTTGTCAAATTTTGTGCCCAAATATAAGTTCAACTCAATTTACACTAATAATTTAGTGTTCCCATTAAATGTTGGATGCAACCCATGGAGCGAAATAACCACTGAGCCCAAACATCTTTTTCCCTCCCTTTGTTAAAAAAATGCCGCCTAAAACTCAATTGTTGTTTAGAAAAAAACGTTTTAGGTAATTTCAACAAAGAACTGCAGCTCTCGTAGTCTGATTGAGTCCGATCATCAAATATTCCATAGTTTGCAGAAACCTAGTTTTCTTTAATGATTGTAACCCACGATGGTCTTGAATGTTTGCAGGTTATAATGACCAGGAAATAAAGAGCTCGGAAAAGCGAGTTATATTGCTTGGCAAAAAATGACGATATTTCAGTGTACGTCTGAAAGTGTTTTTGAGCGTAAACTGATGATCACAACCAGACAGGTGTTTTGACAGATGATTTGAAGAGAAGGAAATAGTAATAGAGAAATGTAAAACAAGATACATACATAACGTCGGCATTGAAGGGTGTCAATATTGGCTGGTAATATTCGCTTTATTTACCTCGGCTTTCAGTTCCATCCAGCAAAAGCAGAGGGCTTTAGGGACCACCCACAATATCAGATCGTCTCCAGAGAGCTCATAACCTCTTAGTAAACTGATGCAAAAACGTTGAATTCAATGTCAAGCCCAAAATAATTATTTTTCAAGTGAAGTGAAATTCCTACGGGTTACGATGGATCGAAAACCCACATGAAATACACATATCAAAGAAAAACCCAGGAACTCTCTATGGACCAGCAAAAGTCTACTGGATAAGACATGGGACCTTAAGCCAAAACTGACACTGAAGAGTTACACAGCAACACCTATCCACCTATCCAATTTAGTGACATAAAACTAAACAAACTTCTACACAGTCTGGACTAAGCAAACTTCACAGACTAGCGTATGTGTGTACTAATGGGGCAATGAGAACAGCACTCACCACAGGATTAGAGGTTCTGCTGAACCTCGCACCTCTTCATCTCCTCATACAGAAAGAAGGTTTGGCAAACTCCTTAGTCTAGAGAACAACTCCAAAACATGTTAGTTCACACAGAGTTTTCGCTGAAATAACTGTCTGAATAAGTACAACTTCAACCATACCCGTAACTTCAAGGTTACATTCCCTGATCGCCATAACTAGCAACAAAATAAACCCCGTTCAGAAGAGGTTCCCTGGTGTGGTACGCCGACTGATTTAAAACATACTATATACAGAGAAACTACCAATACCTCACTGTACGCAAGTATGGATAGTGCATCTCTGTATTTTAAGCTGAGATATACGCAATAGAGCTCTGCATTAAGAAGAACTTAAACAGATCAGCCACCAACAAGAACATTTATATTCTCTCTGACAGCAAAGCGGCCCTACGTTGCCCCGACCACTCTGCGGAGTACAAATTAGCTCCACAAATTGCCACATAAACAACTAGCGAAAGGCACTTCATTACTGGTCGGAAACTGGAACAGGTAACAGGCATGCCAATCTTGAGCCCTTTCCACTTCCAGCATGAGCTGGAGTATTTCAGTACGAGTATACTGTGATGAAATATGAAAATACAATACATATAGGGATCGCAATATTGTTTTCCGGGTGAGAATCCGTAAGCCTATTACAAGGTTTCAAATGGCAGGAAACTGTCAATAATGCTACGACAGAACTCTAAATTTAATGAAGAATATTTCCAGGAAGTACTACGTAGAAAAGTAATAACCAATAAAGAAGTCTATGAGCAAAATATAAGGAAGGAATACCAGTCTCACAAAACTATGAAGAAAAATCGTTACAAAGTCTAAAAGTTGAAGCTCGCAAGGATAGTCAGTGAAATTTAATAGTTGGTGTCGAGGGCCAAATAGACCATTCAATTACATAAGCAAGTGTTGATAATCTCTCGGCCAACTTGATCTTGATGAAGTTAGGATGGCAATATGCAAACTGAAGCAGTTAAAGATAAAGTATATTAAAATCGATAAATGGAACTTTAGAATTGTGTAGCCGACTGTGTAGAAGAAGAAGTGAAACGCTCTTCATTGGGTTACAGAACAACAGTCTCATTAATGATATTAATGAGATATTTTTCGCTGCTAAACCACAACAACCGTCAACAAGACAGATCCAGGCTCAACACTGACAGTTTTGACAGGGACAAGAGCAACGCCATCGAACTAAAAACATAAGTAAGGATCGTTCTGGTCATTGTCTTTAAACCAGTTTAGTCGAAAGGTTAAATATATATATACTAAAGGTCAGACTTACATCTCTAAAATCAGTGTCGACGAAAGTACGCCCGTATGCCTGACGAATGAAACTTTAACATTGTTTGTCCAATCCTTAAGAAGCGAGATTATTTAAACTCTGCTAATTACAAGAAAATAACTCTCTTCAACATCACTAACCTGTCTGCCATTTTATGTGATCTAAGATCTAAAATGTGCCTAAGATCCTTTTTCAACAGCCTAACCGGCATCGATACACACATCTCTTCTTTGATTTCAAAGCCGCATGTGGCAGCGTCTATATTGAAGAACTATAATGCCATGAGCAGTTCTGGCATCTCCGCCAAGCTCATTTGACTGTGCAAGATGACGATGGAGAATGCCTTCTGCTCCGTCAAAGTTGTTATAAAGGAAAAGAAAGTATATGTTGTCAACAAAGACGGACACACAATGACATCTATTAAAGACTATGTCTACACTAGACAGAATGGAAGCCACATCTTAAATGGCATGCTCAAGTGGAAAGTGCAACCAAGGGCTAAGTAGATAAGTCGGGGATAAGTAGACGTCAGTGCAGCTTCTTCAAATTACATGACCTAGGCGTCCAATTGGCAGATTCATTTCTTGAAATGATTCGCTCACCAAATGGTTGTCCTAATAAAGTGATGGTTTGACGTGCTGTATGACATGTTGCACCAACCTGCTGAAACCATTTGTCTCTTAGACAATTGTTATTGCCCCAGGGAATTAACAAATCGCAAATCATTTGCCTGTAGCGTTCGTCTTTGACGGTAATGTTGGATCCATCTTCATATTTAGAAAATAAAGTGGGTCAATTATGCCTCCGGCATGCAACCCCCACCAAAAAGTGACTTTTTCGGGATATAATAGGATACTCAAGAGTCTCATGAAGATTGTGCTTACCCCAAAAATGACTTGTTAACATATCCATTAAGCCAGAAATGGGTCTCATCATTGAAGATGATTTAAGGGTAAAAATTTGCTTCAGCTTCCAGTTGATTTTCAGCCCATCCACCGAACGTATGACACAAATGTTGGTGCATTGGCTTCAATTGCTTCACCAGTTGGATTTTTTACGGGTGCAGGTCAAGTCTTTCCTTAAAATCTTCCAGTGGACGGGCAGAGGTCGACTTGCTGAGAACGGCAACGAACGAGTCGATAAATTTGGATCCTCGGTCACATTCATCTCTACAGACGCGACCGGTTCTTCGGTACGCACACTCCTGGCTAAGATAATTGCAGGCCTAAAATTTGCCCGTTCATTGGATGACCATGTGAGACTCTGATCACTTGGTATTGGGGCTAACTTCAATCATTAAGACATAAAAGACTCTTACTTTTTTCTTCCGTCATTTTTGACACGTACTGTCACCGACTGTGTAACTTTTGGTTTTTCTTGTCGTCGAATCGAAACCCCTGGGCCTTCCGAATATCGAGTAACATAATTGAAATCTACTTTAAAAAGATTCGCATCCAGCCTTCGGATTGTGTTCGTAAGACTTATTTTTGCTGACACATCTTTTCAGAGCCATTGTGACTACAATTGGATATTTTGGAATCAGTTTCCCTTTCTTTTAAAGCAGCACTTTAACAACTTAGTGGTCCCATATCTTTTATAACGTCAAAAGGGAGTGAATTGTTTCAGAGAGTCAAAGACATTACATACAGTTTTTCCCCAATGGAATTTACATGCAAAATAGCTGCCACAGTTCCCTACCTTTTGTCATATTTTTAGGATTGCAATAACAACAAAAGCAACTCGTTTTACGTTGAAGAGCTAAAAATAGATTCCCCTACACGAAAACATGACCTGTCATTAGTATGAGCTGTGCCACGTATTACTTCTGATGATTCACAATAAATTCCCTAACCCTTTCACTTTCTTTTTTATTGAGTTTCTGGCTCCAATTTCGCCTAAAAATTTAGCTCTTCATACCGGGCAAATGCCGCGAAAACAATTAAATTGCCTTCGATTATGTGATCTTAAGGATAACTACCATCATTCGACTCCATAACGTTGCTATTAAAAGCGTTTAAAATATCAACCCACAAACTATTACGAGTTATTGCACATTAACGGTATTGTCCCATTCCTTCAAATGTTCAAATGTCATCCATTTTTCTTACCAAAAAAGAAGAAAACTCTCTGCTGGACACATTCAGCAACTCAATAAAATGTAATGACTCTCCCATTTCCAAATAAACTATTGTAATAAAATACTAGTCACGATACGAATAGTAAGTACCTCACGCCATCCCTGAATTTTATAGGGTGTGATGTGTTTAAAGGCACGAGCCCACTTACAATGCGATTCCAACTCGACATTTGATAATTAAAGGGCTTCCCCCTGAGGAGTAACAAACATTTAACAACAACCCACCCAGTTGCAGCCAATGACTCCGGAAGGAAAAGGAAATGGGTAAGGCAAAGTTCTTCTATACGACCATTAGGACCAACCTTTTTCGGATAACTTTTCCGATCGTAAATTTAAGTTTTTGCGTGCATTCTAGATACAAGCTGAACTGAAACACAAATACGAGTTCTTGTGCATGAATTAAGTTGGAAAGGTAAAATATAGTGCTTGCCAGCTGCATGAGAAGTCTTCTGGTTAAGGTATTTCTTTTGAATTCAAAACCGTAGTTGGATACAAGTACGGTGCCTTTGGATTTGGAATAGGAAAAAAACACTTTTTCTGGTTGTGATAAATAGTTTGGTTTACTTTTCAAAGCATGCAATTAAGATTTATAGAAATGCATTCGGATACAACTGCAGTTGACTTGTAAATAATTTAAAACTGTCACGAGACGCTTTAACAGGAAGAGATTTTGAGGTTACAAAGGATTTATTGGCTTTAGAAATTTGGGGAAACTTTGGTTTTCTAATTATTGTAGAATAGTGCAGACTGATTACATGGCTTACATAAACGATCAATTAACCTCATCACTTACGCAATTAAAGGAAAGTCATTAAAATCATAGTTTTAAGCGATCAACTATCATTTAGGACATATGGTATTTAATCTCTGGTAACATTGTGACATAATCATGGTGAATATGCGAAAATGTCACGTTCCCCTCTATACAAAAAACAAAGGTAAGTTCAGAACTTGTATATTAATGAATCGTAGTCTTAATGTACTGTCACTTCCTAACCTCAGCGACCCCGAAATAACGGTTGCTAGGCTGGAGACCGTCATAGTTTCCTACTGGCTGCCATCGGTATATCTTGACACGACTCAAGTGATGAATCACTCAACCTGCTAATAGACACCCACTTTCCAGGTACCTACTATTCACGGCCAATACCAACCTTGCTACAGACGTGACTAAAATTCATGGTAAGAACAAACTGCTCTGGGCGCTGCATAGCTTCAACCCATACGAGCATGAGTCAATAAGTCCCTGAAAATTAAAACAGATGGCGCTGGCACTTCAAATCCAACATTTTGCTTGTCAATAAGCGTCTTCCAAAAGAACGCACCCACATTTTCAAACATATCTGTCAAATAGTTTTATTGTGACAGCCATTGACGTCTGTATCGAGAATATTCGAAGCGAACTTCGTGTGTTCATTAAACACTATTTTTTGCGCAAAAAAACCATCACCCATACCAAACAAAAGCTTGAAAAATGTTATGGCGACTCTTCATCATCGATTGGACCTATCCACCACCGGTTTACTCAATTTCGGTGAGGTCGTACCACCACAAGAGACGCCGAATTTTTTTGTTGCCCAATTGAGGTCACCACACCAGAAATGGTCGATAAAATCCACGGTATGATATTGGACCATCGGCGAGTGAAAGTGTGCGAACTTTGAGAGGCCACAGGCTTATCACATGGATCAGTGATTTCAGTTTTCCAAAAATATTTGAAAACGAAAAAGCTATCCAGGTGCCGCGTTTGGTCACAATTGACGACAAACGCAATCGTTTGACAACTTCAGACAAGTGTTTGGCGATGTTCAATCACAATCCGAATCCGAATTTTGCGGCGTATAGTAACCGTGGACGAAACATGGATTCATCACAACACACAACGCAAAGGACATCAGATCTGTAAATCAGATTTTTCGTTCTGAAAACCCTAGAACTAGAAGGAAGCGGCTCTATATTTACTGATTAGCCGCATCGAATGATCCCTACATTGTAGAGGATACACAATGGTCACGTTCCTGAACATATAAGGTGCCTATAACAACGTGAACATATGCGCAATCAGAGGGGACTCACTTTGGAAGTTGATCAGTTGATCGATTTAAACAATATAGATGTTAACAATCTCATAAGCTTCGTCAGAAAGTCAAATTGATTCCAAAAGAAAAGTAGGAGGATCACAGATCCAGGTCACAATAGGTCCATCCAAGTGGGTTGGTTTTGTTTTTTTTCAACAGCCACTCTAACCTAACCTAACCGAATGACGAATTAAGAATCACATCTACCAGATATCACAAATATGTAGCATAGCCATAGAAAATCACTATCAGAAATTACGACTTCGGGCTTATCTTGTAATCTTCCGACAAGTCCAATGCTGCTAGCCGATTGTAAAGAAATTGATGCCAAAAGTTAATAATGTATTTATGAGTAGTTTCACTTCACCATATAATTCTGAAGTCTTTAACAATCATGAGTCAACCATCGGCCGCTTCATGGGGAGAAAAACACTCAAACAGGATATACCAACTACCGAGCCGTTGCTAAGTTATCCTGCATGACCATATTTGTAAGCATCATTTATGATGTAATGGTTATGATCTATCCTTGCAACGAACCAACATTAGTCCATTTCTAGTGCATTGTGTACCCTAGAGCAAGATGAAGAAGTGAATGTAATTACCACTCACTTTATCAAGGTCTTTCATAGAATCACACATACGCAAGTGAATTCTTTTCAAATTCAATGTACCAGGTTTTCAACCTGCACTGCACTGGTTCAAATCTTACTTGGAAGAACGCTTTTACGTAGTCCGTCTTCTTCCTCGTTTGTCTGAACCAACTGAAACCACTTCAGGAGTTCCACAAGGCAGTCACCTTGGTCCATTAATTTTCATTTTGACTATTGATGATATTGTAATGATATTATAAAGAGCTCACACATATCTGTCTAAGCCGGTGATATGAAAATCTGTAGGCAAATTTCTAGATTTTCTGATTCTCAAACTCTACAACACGATCTCAATTTGGTACTACAAAAACTTCCTTGAGCTCAACAGAACGTCTCTTGTGTTTAACGTGGACTCCTGCCAATATGGCCTTATCCCACGGGATGCCCATACATCCATGGGAGCAAGGATACGCCTTGCAATCGCTCTCCGTCAATCCATTGATACCAATTCGGAACAGTGTTGCCGGCACAAGTTCCACCCTTGGTATGAGTCGAGGCCGACCTAAAACCTCTTACTGCTCTTAGGGTAGTACCCAGTACTTATTGCAACTCTACAGTGGGTCAACCAAATGACGCTCCCACAAGGGGGCCTACCTCTTCAAGTCAGGCCCGGACCGAGGTCCTAGGGGCTCCTGACTCCCATGGTACCGTGATTTAAGTCCTGGTAGGGACTACCGGTGATCCAGCCGCCAACAAGACCTATGACCAGCAACTTGTGACTGATCGAATCGTAGCAACCTTCGGTAGCGTCATCTGAAGATGATTACGATAAGACCAGTACTTTGTTCTGCCCCCGTTTATTATTAGACAACGTCATTAAAGGTCGAAGCCTCAATAATTGGGCGGAGGCCCCCTTGAGCTCAACATAAAGAAATGTCAAACCACTGTATACCAACCCAAGCTGTAACTTCGGCCACTTCAATACAGGTCTTGCGCGTTGTCAGTGATACTAAACTCAATTTCCGCATCCACATTGATTCCATAATTAGCAGAGTTATTTCGCGCTTGGTTTTGTTAAACGATGGTCCAAAGAGTTTCCTGACCCTTATGTCACAAAATCCCCGTACATCACTTTTGTTAGGCCACTTCTCAAATATGACTGCTAGGTATGGTCCCCTTACTATGAAAACCATATTCCATAGTACACAGCGAAGCTGTTCAACGCAGATTCTTACGATTCGTTCTGCGCAGGCTCCTACGGGCTAACCACTGAAACCTTCCGCCCTTTGATGACCGACTCAAATTGCTGGGTCTTTTATCTGGAAAAACATCACGAATTCGCGGATATTTTCTCGTCACTGTTGGATGAGATTCTTTTTTAAATCCAACCCCCGCATTGTAAGGTCTGTTCCTCTTTTTCTTCCAAATAACCAACGAACCAATGTCGCTTATGCTACATAACTTCCCATGTTTTCGATTTATATTGCAGCAGAAGTACCCTCAATAACACGCTCAATTGTCACCCTGATCTTCCTTTAGTTTTAGTTTAATTTAAGAGCAGTTGTGCTAAACTCTTGATTAAGTTTAGCACAACTGCTAAAATTCGGGGTTGACCCGGGCCTGTTAAATAAATAGGGTGAGTAGTCCTACAACCTCTTTCCGTTGATGAGTGTACAGTCTGTGTTAGCCTGAAAGAAGAATTATTGCAATCTGCCGAAAATCATGTAGTTTGAAGTTAGTTCATCTTTCCAATGCAGGACTCCAAATGGCTATGCCATTAGTGAGAATTGCTTTTTCCTCATCGTGTAACCAATTGGCATGCCTTTGGGCTGTGGAATCACCAAAAGCCAATATCTCTCTTGCATCTGTAGAGGGAAATCAGAGCTAGCTTGGGATGGTGTGATGTTCTTGCAGGCAGAACAATACCTTAGGTGAAATGACGTCCTAAGCTGCAGGCAAAACAGATTTCCAGAATACTGGATGCTCGTAAAATGTTAGTGGCCTGAACGACTATTGACTACCTACTGGCATTTCGACGGAACATTATGCTTTCACTAAGTATCCAATTACGCTAATAATCGTGAGCGACCGGCTGGTGACTACATTAGGCTGCAGGTTCTAGGTTCTGATGTGGTGGGTGCTAGTACTGTGGTCACTTAATCGCTGAAAGAATTATTAATCTTTCTTCAAAAGACTGAGAAATTTTCCCACAGTTAAGGAGAAAACTCTTTATCATGTCCTGCCTGATAGGACTTACTACTACAGCACCTAAAAAAACTATTCAAATCGTTTGAACAGTTCCAAAAGCTTGTATAATAGTTACACAAAAATTAGCGCAATCAAGGTGATTTAACATCAATTTGCGTATAGTGTCATTTTAACGAGGCATAATAGCCTTTTTTATTTGACACCGCTTTATTTCCGAATGGTTTCGGATTAAAAATAATTTTTCGTAAGAGCTTTTGCGCGCTACTATTCATGATTTCGGTCCGAAATTTGCGTGATCGAATCGAATTTGGAAGCAGCTTTACTAAAAGGTTAAAAGTTACTATCAAAAACTCCGTCAAAGTAGGTGTTCTGAACACAACATTTAATTCAATAAAAAGATTTAAAAATTAAACGGCATCAGAGCACGAACCGCTTGAAAAGAGGTTTTTGTGAGAAGGAAAAAAAAAACAACGAGAATAGATATTTTATACGTCGTAGCTAAATACACTCACTCGAATTTAGGCTTATTCCCTGTCATTGATATCCACTTTGTAGTTCGTATTAAAACAAAACAAAATTACTCACTACACCGAATCGCAAAATGGTCACAATTTACCAACAAATGTCGGTTTTTTTTATAGTGAAATCTTAATACTTTTTAATGCTTTCATTTATATATTTTTATTAATTAATTTACAATCGACCTCCCACAACGACGTACTTTGAACTGAAAAGCCGAAACCTCAGTAAAACTACTCGTGTTTCCTTTAACCAATTTTCGATATACCAGAAAATAATCCCTCTATCAAAATGCGGACAGCAGTGACTTGTAGAGAGTGTTTTGCTTTTTCTATTTATTTAAAATAAAGTATATAAGGAAAATAAATATAAGAGATAAAAAGTTCAATGGAAGTGATGGCTGAAATTAATTAGTATTTTTTTGTATTTATTTTGATTCGAATCTAATTGCTGATTGAAATTTCGAAAATTCAAAATCAACGACAATTTATAAAGTTGCGACATATCGCCGACAGCTTTGGGATGAGTAAGTATTAGAATATGCCGTCTACATGAAGATAAAAAATTTAACTGAATTTTGACAATCACATTCGTATGTCTCTGTCATCAATTAAAATGTTTGAACTTGGTCTAGTTTCCATTAAGTTATGTGCGGCAAATTGGAATAGACCCCAAAGGACTGTTTATATAGGTTGTATCTACGTAGGCTTGTGTGAGATAATCTTTGGGTTATGATATCAAAAACGATTACAAATTCGGTGTATCTGCGAATGGACAAAATTCGTTTGGGAAGTTCCAGCAATCTCTTTAATATCCACTTTAAATCTTTCGATTTGTATCTAATTATACGAATATGCCGAAGGTCAATGCTTAATCAATTTTTAGCTTTTACTTGCTTCACGACGGACGATATGGAAGAACAAAACAGAAACTAGTATGGAGCTCTATACTCGGATGCGTGTCTTAGACGGATGGCGAAAAAATCATATGCTACTTTCCTAGCAACGAAACGAACCTGCGGAAGAAGATATCCTGTAGAAATTTGTAAGTCCTTGCTATTTTGTTAAGAGCAGCTGATCTTTCCATTGGCACTCATCAGTAGAAATGAGCCGTGGCACAAGTGGTAGTGCATTGGCTTCCCAATCTGACTGTTCGGGGTTCAATACCAGCCGTGACCGAAAGACATTCTTTTTTTCAGGCAACTAAAACCTCGCAAGATGAATGGTTGACTAAAATACAACAACAAGTCAATTTACACTAATAAATTTAGTCTCCTCATCAAATGCTGGAGCGAACTAAACACATTCTCTCTCTCTCTCTCTCCAATTTTCCAAAAAACTTGACACGTACTCCGGCATTTTAAGAGTTGTAATACCATCTTGAGTGTTAAGTTCTTTACAAAAAAAGACATAGTAGGGTCACAGTGGATGCTGATGACATGGGAAAACCGCTTAAGAAGACAGTTATATGGTAAGAATGATCCAAACTACGTTGTAAAGCACACAAACATTTGGACGACAACAGCCAAGATTTCCGTTCACCCGTCAAGAATGAAATAGAGATAGTAGTATCTAAACTTAAATTCCACTGCTAGACTGGATGGGTCGGACTACTTACTGAGGTTTCTAAGCCAGCAGGCGATGATTTTGTAGAGAGTATACACCAATGAAAGCAACTATGTTGAATATGGGGACATCAGGTACCTTAACAACGCATACAAGGTCTTGTCTGCCGTGATGTGTGATACTCGTAGTATTTCCCAAAGATCGGATTGGTCCTTATCAGCGTGACTTTAACTCAGCTAAGACCACGGTTGAGCAAATATTTATCATATAGCAGACTTATCATACAGTCAGATCGATGCTTACCACCTTTTTCTCAATTTCAAGGTCGCATATTACAGCGTCTATAGAGCTATGTCTAGTTTCCACATTCCTGTCGAGCTCGTCAGATTATGCAGAATAATCATGGAGAAGGATGGCTGCTTCGAAAAGATCAGAAGCAATCTCTCCAGACATTTGATGTCCATAAAAAGTTTAGACAAGGTGATGCGTTGGCATATGACTTCTTTAGCATCATTCTTGCTAAAATTGTGCGAAACTCGCAAGCCAAAACTGAAGAGACAATTTTTTCATTGTTAGGACCCAGTGAGCTAAAATTAAAGAAGAGCTACTCGGTGATGAGACATTGTCGAGAAACACTAAAGGGACTCTACACAAGACTCTAACCAGTCAAGGCCGGTTCTATGGCGCAGATGCACAGACGTTACTATAGTCGAATTTAGACATCGTTAACCGTTTTGGATATTCTTCAAATGATTTTCAGTACTGTTAACGGGCTTCAAAGAAGAAGATATAACAGCGAGCTCTATGGCCAGAAAAGTTCGCATCGGTCGCCTAAGATTGCTAGAAGATGTGGAGTGAATGAATGAATGGACGAACAAAGTTGTAGACCTTGCGCCGTATATGGCGCTCTAAGTGCATTGATAACTTAACAATATTGGAGTGCATATCTAGAGGTGGTTGGTCAAAGACCGTGGTAACTGGAGTTTATACCTTATGCCCCAGGTACACCCAAAACTGGAGCGCGATCTTAGGGAGTAAATGATACCCAGTAATTAGAAGTAAATAAAAGTACGCAACCGTACTTCTTTTTTTTCCTGGTGAAAGAGAGCACTCAAAGAACTAGCTTATTGTACTAGCTATTTGTACGTATGTTGCTTCGACTGAAATTTTGCAGTCTGTCCTAAAGAGTAACCGCTTTTTTGATAAAGTGGCCAAAATGCAGACACAGACACGAATGGATATCGCTAGTGCACTAGCAATTAGCATAGGATGCTGGTCGATAGGAAATCAAACAGTAAAACTAGGCTTTCAACACAACATATGCCGTAGCAGCTGCAATGTCCCTACTGATATGAGTGAGAAATGTTTATTAACATTATTTGCGTATTTTCAAAACTCGATAGAATCGGACAAGGAGCATGAGACAAATCTATCTACAATTTGCTTGGCAATACCCCTCAACATGTAGGTTATGTGAGTGTTAAGCTTAATTAGAAGCCCAGTGTGGGCCTTGAACCATTTGGTCAATCAGATAGAAGAAATCTAAAACAAAGGTTCGTTTACACTTGCAGAGATTAGGAACTTAAAACCAAACAGAGGCTATGATCTTCCAGTTCAGTGATCATGGGTAATACCAAGGCATTAGAATTTGACTCCTGAGGACATTAAAACCTCGGATAGTGATGTGATCGATTTTTGGAGAAAATTTAAGAATTCTTAGTCTAATTGGCTTCCAACACAAAAGATTCTAGAAGTTGCTGTATATTTGTTTCCGATATTCAGTAGCAAAAAAAGAACACAATTTTGCCTCTGTTGCTATAAAAAACATTTTAATAGTACGCAGCGACCAATGATTTTAACACCAAATGAGGAAAGTAGAGCGGCACAATTGGAAACATAGCCTTCACGAAACCAGCTCTGAAAATAGACATAGGGTATTCGACTGCACGGTGCAGCGGAATGTCATCACACAAACGACTCTGCAGTCATCTGTCTAAAAAACCGTCAACCAAACTGATTACATTGCGGTAACAGCTGTAGTATTCTGGATATCAGAACGTTTCGAGGAGCAAAGAACACCGAAGAAGTACCATGAATAAACCTAACGCCGAACAGCTATAACGACAATAGACCGCTAGAGTCTATACGAATCTTCGAAAAGCTTTCGTGTAGTCCTATGTTGTCAGCATAAGACACAGAAGACCAGTGGCGATATTGTTAGCAGGCCATTAGAGACGCTGAATCTGATGTGATAAATTTCTCTCGATCTTCTGGTTTGACGAGGACAACAAGTAAGTGCATGCATCACAAAAACTGCTGATTATTTCTATAACTAGACCAGATGGGAGAAACACCGTCTCGGTCGGGCCCATGGAGAGGTTCTTCTGCAGAAATAATATACAGAAGTTCTGCCAAAATGTGAAAAGCGCTTGTTATGGACAGAATTATCAAACAGGTGGATACGAACGGATAGTAGAGTCTCAATCGTTTCGGAAAATTTGAAAGAATTACTTCTACAGATGTTTTAATGGCAGTTGTCCAAGATTTCGCTGCCAGGCCTGATAGGTCCACCATTAACGAAATATTCACCTTATGGCAGAGCCAGGAGCTAGAAGTCGATACGCATCACCTTTTTAATGATTTTAAGGATGCATACGCAGCTTTCCTTGGATCGGCCTATATGTATAGAGCTTAGTCAAGTTCGTTATATGTAAATTCTTTCAAAGAAATCAGCGAGCTATCACTGGGGCGTTTGCGGCCATAGAGGATTTAGTGGGTTGAGGTTTTAAAAGACTTTGTCCAACTGGCCTCTGCTGTTAAACAAAACTGCGACTCAATCATAGAGATAAAGCGAATAATGACTCTAGCCAATAGCTCGTTGTTTAGACTAACAAGTCTAAGAACAACGAACAAAGCGCCCTTATCATCCCGTGTCGTACCGTGTCCTCACGTGCCGTGGTATCGTGAGGAGGCATGAACTTTATTTAAACCGAATGAAAATGCCATTGGGTGCTTCGATTGCATGATTTTCGGTCCCACCTGTACACTCGTAAACGGAATTTGAAAACGAAGAACTCTATGAGCTATACAATGACATTGACCTTGTCCGAAGGGCTAGAACTTATCGGCTCAGGGGTTAGAACTGGTTGAGCAAGTAACAACAACCGCTGCGGAATGAATGTCTGCAAATCCATACCAAGGCATGTACCATACCATACGAAAGGCAACTTAGTGGGTACAACTGGAGTCAATTTACACAAGAGTGGAGTAAATTTAGAGAGCTGCTGCTTGAGATACATGTTCACTCCGGATTGTAGGGGCACCTTCATTAAAGTGAGTAAGATATGGCCTATTTCTGAGATCGAAAGCCACCGGACTATGTACAATTTACCGGCGCTATGTACCACCAATAAAAGATCAGTAGAATTAAAAGGCCAACTCATATTCGTTAGTTGAATATGCCAGAGAGTAAAGCAAGGCAAAGAAAATCCTCACCACGACGGACGACTTACTAAAACAATGGACTAAGAATTCTAGACTCACAATCGGAAGACTGCATATTTTTTAAGTCCAAATAAGAAATATAAATGACAACAAAATGAAAACTTCCTCTTTAGATTGGTCATAAGGTGCAACCTTTTTAGTAGTCCACAATTGTTATTTAAGATGAGTGCTTATTAAATTTTCTTACACCTTTTTGGCTATTAGATGTTTAAAAAGGGTTTATGCCATTAAAATTCTTACACAGACGGTGAATCCTTAAATCAATTTTTTGAGTTCTTCTCATTTATATTCAGTAAGTTGGTGAATAGCACTCAAAGGCTGGTGAGTCCTTGATGCGAGTTATTTAAGGCATTAAACAGTCACGTCCTGGTTTATTAATAGCCTCGTAGCTCGCTGTAAGTTCCCAAAAATATGGAAAAGAAGAAACGGAGAAGGACCCGTTCAGTGTGTATATAAAAGATCATTCATAACAAAAGTTCCTGTCGGAAAGCCCATTTTATTCTATTTATTCGTCGTAAATGAAATCACTTAATCCTTTCAACAATCAAGGACAAAAAACTCGAATAAAAATTCACAAAAGACTCCGGGTATCCATCCACAAAGCCATCCGAATCCTCTCATTTTTTATCCAACACAAAACTCTGTTTGCCTCGTACTCGCACCTTTTGTCCGAAAGAAATGTAAATAAATAAAAGTCCAAGCTCCCACTTAAGAAATGTTTCTCCTTCCTTCCATTGGGATATGTTTTTATTTGCACGTATCCTTAAAGTGACACAGTGTACTGTTAAGACGGAAGTTCTTTTACGCTTTAAACTTCAGAGGAGTGATATTAGGTCAAACGGTCACTTTGAGGTGAGTCTTCTTATAGTCGGACTGATGTCGTTTATGAGTACCATCCCTGTTCGCGTAAATTGTTTCACGTCAGTGTCAAGGACTTTTGTACCCCACTCTCTGCAATCACCCACCATCGTCTATTTAAAGTAACTATTGACTCAACCCTCTGTGTCAACTTTGAGGTGCAAACAAGTGGTCACGCATAGCGTAAGTGTTACTGCCAGGACTACCCACACCATTGGGTCCATTTCAGGAAGCCATCCATTCACCCATCCCGTTGGTTATGTAGAAAACATACAATTCATATTTTTGTCACGACATCATAATTAAGACTTCTTGTCAAGAGAGGGTACAGGAAATTGAGTGGGACTGGGACCTCTTCAATTGGTATTGGTCGTGTGTCCTTCAACTTTTCGTCCTGACAGGCTTATTTATTGTTTGTCGTTTATCAATCCTATTGATATCAATCTCCTTCTCTATCTTTTACCTTCAACTCATGCCAGTCGTCGTAATTGTATTTCCATTTTCGTAAGAATGGACGAGGTAAGCACAGGTTAGGGCTTCACTAGCATGGAACATAGGCCACGTCTGAGTACGAGTAACTCAATAAAATCTAGTTTCTTCTTGAATCTCTTGTTTCTGAAAGTACGTCACCATTACCTCCAACATCATGTTTAAACGATTCTTGATTAGGAAATAAAGTGGTTTCAGGGCGGTTAAACAGGGACTGGTAATAGTGAAACGGTGATAGGTTAAGACAATCCAATTGGAAATATTATTTCGTTGTCCTCCAAATGGTTGGATGCTTTTGAATAATTCGGAAGGGGAAGCGGGACAGAGGATGTTCAAGAAGATTACATCTCTACCCGGGGGATTGGTTTCTTAATTAAATCGTAGATCAAAAGCATGGACACGTAGCGGTTGAAGAAAGTCTCTTCTCTATTTCTCTAAGGACACACTTGTCAAAGCGGATTTATGGTGTCTAGAAACATTCTTAAGATTATTCACCTACGAACTGAATAGTTCGGGCAGAGGGTACAACTCGTAATTGGAAATTTTCAACATAACACAGAGCTTGTTAATATCGTTTGTAATTTTGTTCTTCTCTTTTACACAAGTAATTGGCAATAACGTTGGTAATGTTGCCACACACAATGTTTTGGGAGCTCACTAATGTTTTTCATTTGAAGTGTTGGTTTGAGGGTATGCGCACGTTTGTATGCCTTTAAGGTCTTTGTGTTGCTCTTTGAAAAGGATTCTGAAGAATGGTTTCGATGACACCTGGGTTGGTTTCAACATTTTGGAAGTTCCTTTGACCTTTGAAGATGAACAATTTTTTATTAGACGTTTTTGGGCGATGTCGTTTTTGTTCGATTGGGAGACATTGACCGGCGTCAACCTGGATAGTCAGTGCTCTGGCAGGTAAAACGCGCCTATCTTAACATTGACGACACCGTCGGGTACTGGATTCATCTAACTAAGTCATGCTCTGTAGGGGATGACTGACCCTCAAGTGAAGAGATGTAATGCAGATGAATTCACATAATTGAATCAACAGTGGCGCTAATAGTCACCATGGGAGATAGCTTGTATAAGATTCTTCAACATATTGGTTAGAGGACTAGTTCAAGGAGTGATCAGGGCTTTGCAATTGATAAGTTGATAGATAAGTCCATAATGGATCGATGGTTACTGATTCCGAAAGAAGATTACTGCCTCTGAAATATCCGGTTCATTTGCTCCATAAATCCCAGAAATGGCCTGGCTCTCCAGATTTGGGGTTGAGCGTTGGGTTACCAAACACAACTGTTCCGTAATAGCCAAAACTTCGTATAATGACATATTCGCTGTGGGATGGACTGGACGAAGTACGAGTAGAATAGAAAACTGTTTCGACTTATCGACATCTTTCGCAGCACAGCCGAAATCGTAGTCCACACGATGCCACATATGCAAATGAACTTATGCTAATATGAAAATTGATTATACTTAGCTACTTGACCTCAATGGAACGGCGTTGACTTGATAATCAAAAAAGTTGATCATGCTACGATTGACGCAAGACCCCTTATAGAGTATAACATGTACATATTGTTGCTACTTAATGTCACATCTGGCATCAGCATCGTAAAGTTTGACGTTTTTAGTGGTCTCACTGACTTGCCGAATTCAATCGTCTTCGTCGTTTGCTCGTCCAAAATCGGTTGTTGCACCAGAAAACATCGATTCTGTGCGAGAACTGATATTTCAAGGCCGTCATGTGACTTGTCGTGGAATTGAGGCATGCTAGAGTATTAGTTCCACTCGCATACATTAAATATTGCATAAACATTAGGCCATCAAAAACATTTCTTCGCGTTGGATACCAACAAAATTCTCGTGTTGATTAGCCCAAAGAACTGTTGAAAAAATTCAATCGCGGTGCTTCAAAAGACATGTATAAGATCGTAACAGGCGGGGTATTATGGATCCATGCACATGAGCCCGAATCTAAATAGCAGTCGATTGTATGGGTATTTCAAGACGAGCCAAACCGTGTTTCTTCTGAAAAACCGGAGATGTTGCCATCGTGCCATTAGAGCAATGTAGAATAGTAAGTTGGGAATGGTACGCTACCATTTCTTTGCCAGAAGTTCTTGGAGAAACAACAGCTAAACACGGAACATTCTCCGCCACGACAAGGCGAGCTCTCACAAAATGGCTGCAACAAGTGACTTTTTCAGCACTCCACATATCGACTTGATGGGTCATATGCCGCACAGCCCTGGTTTGAATTCTTTTTATTCGCGCACGAAGAAGCGGTTCATACGTTTAAAATGCACTAATGCCCAGCTGGTCGATATATCTGGGATTGTCTCAGATATTAATCAAAGTAGATTTAGAGTGAGCGGATCTTACTGTAAATGGCTGCAATCACTACAAGCCGCCAGAACTTTTTCCATCTTATGGCATCAAATGCTAAAATAAAGTGTTCCTAATGCCAGAAACATTGCAACTTATATGCAGGGCTTCACTTGACTATCTCTACAAAACTGGTATGATGAAAAATACAGGTAGGCACATATACCCAAACAATTATACTAAGAAGCTATACTGTGTATGAAGAAGAGAAGAAAACTTGTGTTTTTCGAGCAAAATATGAGGGGAAAATATTTTCTAGTCACCTAGTAAAGAGCAAACACCAACTCATTTTCAAGATTTGTTCACAAGAGAGTCTTATGAAGCATTGTTTGTTCAATCCAAAAGGAAGGTCCGCATTATGTACTCGTATTCTATAGAGAAATACATACGTAGGTATAGATGTTCCTGCCATACTAATCACTAATCAAATTGCACACAATACCAGTGAAAAACGCTCGCGGTTCCTTAAACGTCCCGACTACTTCCACACGCTGCTTACATTTACATTTTTAGCAGAATGCAGAGAGCAGTCACTGGGTTTAGTTGTGAATAAACCAGAAACCAAGTATCTGTTGACAACGCACGACATCGATTAATCGGACAGAACGTCACAATAGGCAGCTTTGATTTTGAGATAGTTAGAGATTTCGTCTGAGCTGCGATATTATCTTTGATAATGAGGACACCCCATTAGAAATCAAGTAAAAAGTTACACTTGGCATTAAAAGTTAATTGAGTAGAAAGCATTTGTCAAAAAACACAAAGGAGACACAGTATACCATATGACCCTCAATACTCCATGCCTTTTTTCAGACACAGAAGCATCGACGCTGACGTAAGCGAATGCGAATGAAGATAACCGTAGTCAATAACGATTCCTCACAAGATTTTTGTTTTTGTTGGCATTAATGGCCTAGTAGCGAACTCTACAATCTCATCTCAGTCTCCTGATACGGCTAGTGCATGCACGGGAAATGAATGTTAACGTTTCGTCCCAAAGAAAGAGAACCATCATAGAGCAGATGGAACGTCGAACACTAAAGAAGCTGTTAGGTTGCGGCTTAGGCCAATCCCGGACTTGTAGTGCAATCTCATTAAGAAAGCAATCTTTTCCTTCACAATTGCTGGAGAGACACTAAATGTGTTTCGTTTCTCAAGTGCCCGCGGGCAAACGACCAATGGAATTATGAATTTTCTTCGTAAACCATATCTTTGGGTAGCAAGCAAATTTTAAAGTAAAATATTCATCCTGGCTTATGGAAAAAAATAAACGGATCAGTGTGGTCAAGTTAACTTTTAGCCGACCATCTGTGACACATCTGATTTGTTGCAGTTTTATGATCTGTTAAGGGGATTTGTATTTTGTTCCTGTCTCCTGCAGTCAAAACCAATGTCAAATTCCATTTTCAATTTCATTCATCCCTGCATCTCTCTTGTGTGTCCAAAATTTTGTAACAGTCCCAAAACTCTTGGTTGATCATCAACCCCACAACTAAATTTAAGGATTATGTTTCTTAAGACTAATGTTGACAGACACAACATACAAATCATTCAATAAGGCCAAATCCGTTCAATAAAAGCAAAAATAAACCCCTTAACGGCATAAACCGTATGTTAAATATTTATATAAAACAAAATTAATTTTACTTACCAAGGGCGTACACAGGATAATCCATCCGAGGGTAAAATATATAAAAGATTTCCACCCCAAAAAAGGAATGATAAACCCCAAGACGAGGTCACATAAAAAGAAGCATACTGCCCATCAATAACAGGCGCACGCAAAATGTATTATCCTGTGACTTTTATTCGACCGTCAATGCGATGGATGGACAAAATGACACAATAAATCGTTATCTTTGAAGAACAGGACAGAGACCAGTTACGAGATACCAGAGAGACTAAAGACCAGACTGACTAAGGAAAGCCCTCTTAGATTCTATCCGCCATTCACTGAAGCAAGCTAAAGAAAAAGCCAGACCTTTCCAGTTCCTTGCTTTTCAGAGGTGAAAACGGATAAACGGATATGAGTACATAATAGGATTAGGAAGTTGTATGGAAGCGCTTTCATTTAGTTTATTTTCACCAGGCTGCTTTTCCATCTTAGTTTCCATATTTTAGTTTAGATTAACTTCTTACCAGCAGCGTCAGGATGAGTACCGTATTCACTCTGCACTACCAAATAAGGTTTGTTTTGATTTAAGGATTTTCATCGGTCCTCTGGGACGGTCCGTTGTAAGAAAAGCGAACGAACAGGAAGGAAATTCTCGAAGTTTATAAAGAATTTATCAAAGAAAACTTTCCACCGACAAATAAATAGTGTACGAGTACTTATATAGTTGGAGTTCGAGTTCGATGTTGACTTTGAGTAGGAGATAACAGGTGGTTCGAAAAGTCCCGAAACTGATACATAGATGGCGACTCTAACAACACATCCATACCGTTAACTAGTGCCAACCTTTAAACGATATGTGTCAAAATTTGATGTCATTTTGACCATCATCACACATCGAGATATTGAAGTTTTAGTGATGCACCTTTGATATTTTCAAAACTATGGGAAAAACTAATTTTGTTCGTCGATAAAACACAGTTATTTGATGAAAAAAAAATACCGTTAAAACTCAATAATGGCTTGAAAAATGTTATAAGGAATCTGCCCGTGGAAAGCAACCGTTTGTCGCTGTTTTGCTGAATTCAAACTCGGTCGTGTAGAAACAAATGCTCCTAAACGTTCTGGGCGCCCAAATGTTATGCCGAAAAACATCAACAAGAATCCCAAAAATACGAGTATCGTAGTTTTGAACAACCCTAAAGTGAAAATGCGTTAGATACGAGTAGCTGCCATCGTAAAGATATCAATAGAACGTGCACCGCAGATTTTGGAGGAGTATTTGGATATGCGAAAGCTCGGTTCGAAGTGGGTAACGCGTTTACTCACAGTAAATAGCATAGTGTTGATGTTTTGAGCTATTTTAGCAAATAGGGAGAATTTGTTCATGAAAAATGGATCTTATTACCTGCTGGCGAATCTCAAAAAAATGTTCGCCGGAAAGGAAAGGTGATCACCGAAACTGAAGCGTATTTTGAATGGTTGGACCAATCGTTCTATAAGAAAGGGATAGAAATACGAGTATTAGAGCGGCGAGGAGCTGAAATGGTTGTATCGATTTAGAGGGAGACTCTGTTGATGAATAAAGTCGAAATTTGGCAAAAATTTGTATTTTTATATGTTAGTCACGGGACTAACTAATCATTAAGAGAATGTTTACTTTGGAAAACTTTGCCGACCATGGGATTTTCCAATAAATTGAGTGTAGTGCATGGAGACGACATCGGAAAGGAGATGGCTGTTACTTGAGATAAGGGCTATTTGACAATTTATAGTGATGCAAGAGTAAAACGTCTTAATTAATTTAGAAATACTCCGAAAATATGTGAATGGAAACAGAACTGACTCCTTCTTCCAGGGTTGTATATGTAGGAGTCGTTTTCATATGAATTCAAGTGACAGTTGGCAGAGCATCTTCCTAAGGACATTTACAGGAAACATTGGGCTTGCACAAAACATTTAGATAGAGGAGAACTAAGCAATCATCAAGGTACAACAAATTCAGAAAAATTTTACTTTGCTTCAGTCAATAATATTCGAGATGGTCCTCCAATTTCGAAAATTTTGATGTAATCGATGTAACTACTGCTTACTGTGTATCCAATAACAACGAAGGTATGGCTAACTGACATTTATAGGAAAATAATAGGAATAGATAGGAAAATATCAGGACTCCATTGTTAAAGAAACGAAAGTTTCAGATGTTGTACGGTTAAGGTAGGTGTCAAACTGGCTATGTTCAGTAGTCTAACTATCAGTTGTGCTCCTGGGAACTAATCTCATCCACACGAGGTATACCTGCCAAATGTATTGTACTCGTACTTATAAACGCGGTATTAACGTGGACAAAATAGGGACCCTACTTAGTACTACCAAATGTTTTGGTACACGGTTTTTGGCTATTAAAAACAAAATGTATGAATTTTTTCCAAAAAATATTTTTCTTTTTATTGGGTCAGTCAATGGTTATAAATTGTAGAACAATTTATTCAAAATTGTTCCTATTTGCCTTCAAGTAATGCCGAAGTCGATATGGCCACTCATCGATTGCACTACGCACCTCACGCACTGGAAAACTTACCACTGCTCGCACGAGGGCTCGCTTCAAAGGCTCAATAATTTGATGTCGAGTAGTTTATAGTATAATAAATTGAAGTCTGGGATAGCAGATGCCCAATCATCCGTGGAAATGAAGTTCGAAACTTATTTTTTGAGGTATTTTTGAGTCATATTTGCCGTATGAGCAGGAGCGGAGACTTGTTGAAAGGTCCACGGTTTATTTGCGAATGGCGTTTTGTTGTGGGACCCATGTTCTCTAACACGTCTGTTGGATACAGTTGTCGCAGAAATGGACCCCATCGTTGGCGATTCCTCACCAAGCCATCGCAGAAGTCGAATGGTGGCGACGTTGAACACTAGGAACGAGTTCAGGCGCATGTTGTGATGACAGAACATACTCTCTATCGTTCTGTTCCTTGAACGATATTTCGAATGTGAAAATTTTCTCGTCAGCAAAAGGATCTCGTCTGTAACGGTTTTTTGCGTACTGGCGAAGCAAGGCTTTCGATTTTGACTTACGTTTCTGTTTCAATTGTGAGTCAGTGGCCAATGTGCGGCATGCTGTGCTTGTTTATATCCATCTCCCGAGAAATAATTATCAGCTTGAGCAGCGGATTTCGACGAATTCGATTCTCAACGGCTTTGATGACTTCTGGCGTTCGCACAGTGCGCGGACGGCCGGATTTTGCATATTCAACCAGTATCCTCAGATACTCGTAACTTCACGGTGCGATATATAAAGTTCCGTGTGATTTTCAGTGGCAGCGACATCTGCAAGTGTTCGCCTTTCTGTACTTTTGCAGGCCAAGTACGAAAACACGATTTTCGAGCGAGCCCCATTCCAGGATTACAAATAACTGACGTCAAACACTTTTGAGGGAGCCTTGCATAAATGTCACTCGTCAAATAGCCGTCAAGTTGGAGTGGATGCATTCATTTGTTCTTGAGAATGAATGTGGTCATTTCGTGTGGTACAAAAAATGCTGATACTAGATATACTCGTAATGTCCTGCCAGAAGTAACTAAACCTCAGAAGGAGGACGTACGGTGGATGAATTCGATTGCCTGAACCAAAGAGGGTGTTGACAGTGAACAGAGCAAACTTTGTATATGAACTATTTCGACGACCCTTGAGTTAATGGCTCCGAAATATCCGAAATATAAAATGTGTAGCAAAACAATTAGCCGCGGAGACTGAAATGCATAGAAGGGCGAGAACTGCTCGTGAGCTCTACGATCAAATCGGATTCTTCGGAGTAAGATGCTACCCCAGAAAAATGTTCGGAAGTCGTGGTAACGAAGCCCGAACAGATACCTATTAGGATGAGCAAGGATATAGAATATCTACCTCTGCAGAATGTTAAACGGCGGAGACGATCTAAACCCCGCTTTCAATCAAAACGAACCATTTAACTTGGGCGATGAAAGCCAAGATTTCCGCTCACCCGACCAAGAAGAGATCTAAATATCAATATCGAAGCAAGAGACCAATAAGGTTGCATGAGCATACGAACTATCTGTCGAGAATTGAATCGGCAACTATTCCGTAAAATACGAGCATGATTGGATGAAAGTATTCATGGTGAATAGAATCTCAGCATCATTTGTCTGATCCTCAAGAATGGAGCCTACATAGCGCCAACTACAGAACCATCTGGTGGGCCTCCATAAATGCATATCGATTATGGTAGACCTTCATCGCATAACAGCACCTATAGAGACGAGCTATACATCGACATATCCCGTTTGGCATCCCTGGCAAACTCATCAGATTGTAGAGAATCACAATGGAGACCGCTCGATTATCCAGAAAGTTAGAAAACAATTTCACCAGGATCTTTGATATCAAAAAATGACTTCGAAAAAGTGAGGCGATATCATGGCAACATCCGGGAAACAATTTTCCAAAGGATAGTAGAGCCCAGCGAGCTCACAATAGACTTAGCTGTGAACAAGGGCTAAATCGAGAGCATGCTGTCAAGATAAAATACATAGGTGGTGCCAATATTGCACAATCAATTGACGTGTTTGAATACCAACGTAACGTCGCTTGCCTCGAACTACCAGTAGTACTTCGCCCGTTCAAACTTTTAACCGTCTCGCTATGAATGCTCATCAGTATACCATCAAGCACACTTTCGGACGTACTCTAAAATATCATGATTCATTCCTAAGCCGTACAACTCGCTTATGGAATGCCTTGCCGAGCTCTCTATTTCCTAGCCATTATAACTTGTAAACATTTAAGACCAGTGAACATAGGTACCTCTCTTTTCTTCCTCCTTAAGTTTCCTTCGCCCGCGCCTCTTGAGTGCGTCAGACGGCTGTTAGTGATTTTGTTTACTTCATCTAAAATCGAAAGAATATCGATTGGAACATCGGCACAATGACGAATAAAAGTTTTCAGCTAGAAAATATATTACGGCCAAGTTACTTCCCACGTTCTTCAGAGCTTAACCTTTAGAATTGACAAATCACTTGCTAATAAGGTATAAAGATGGGTTGCTTTCTTGACCAGATTTACAAAAGCATTCCAAAACACAGGAGCAAACAGCAAATGGATGGAAAAAATGCCTGCAAATAGGAAAATAAGAACTTCATTGCTAAGAAAGGATGCGAAAAAGGAGGAGGAGCAATTAAAGTAAACCTCCTAAGTAACGACGGTTTCTGTGCTCAAACAGATCGCCTCAACCTCGTAGCTAACTGGTGCAAAAAGGTTTACCTCAACGTTAACCCTAAAAAGGTACCATAGCCATACAACCGTATACCTATTTCTTCTTTTGCATTGTAGCCTTGGTTAACGCCTACACAATCATCTCAGTGTTCGGGTATAGTAGGTAAAGGATGAATGTCAGAAGTCCTTGTAATATTTTCCTATTAGGCAGTGCACGGTACCTTCAGCCTATTATGCATTTAATTAGTGATGATTTGAGCATGGCCAATTGGGCATTATTTCGTAATACTATATTACGTGTGAGGCCATTCTTCTGCTTGTGGTTGGCCTTTTGTATTCAAGCACAGTTAGGGTAGCCATTTCGACAGAACCCTTAAAGTAGTACAGGATTACAGAATGTCCCTGTGAACTTGCTTCGTGGATTGTTGACTGTTAAAATATTGGTGACAAGTGGAGAAGGACCAAAATTCTAAGGACAGGATGGATGCAGACTTTCCTGTGAAGGTGAAGGTTGTGGGTCGAGAAATGAATAAGGATGCGAGGCCATATAAGAAGGCTCAGGGTGAAGAGAAATTAATCCTACAAAAGCGAAAATAATCACACATACCTGTAGATCTAGTAAGCATATTACTATCAAAGGAAAATTGTCATCGTCGTTCAATTAGCCGGTTTTCGAAATTTATCTCCGAATTTTTATTCTGCCTGATAAATGACTGATATTTACTCTTCAGTTTGGTGAAGTTCTTTTATATGATTATGTATTTGTTTTACATCAATTACCTGTACGAAATTTCATTTGGCGGAATTCCTCTAACAGATCCTGTCCTTCTTCATTGCTGCGAAAAAGATTTTATTTTAATAGTTTTATTAAAATTTCTCCCAAAAAATCACATGGAAACACAGATTTCTTAGTTGCTGTCAGCACAATTGAATTCAGATTAATTATTTTAAAATTAAGAGATAATTTTAAAATCTGTTGTAAGTCACTTAATTGTGTTATTATTTATTTAATTTCAATTACAAGAATATTTTATTTGAGTTATCGGAAATAAATTAAATAGTTATAGGTTATAAGTAAAAAAGGGAAAATAAAACTCTTTGTTTCCTGTCTGTTTGTTACTTCCAAACTGCTGAACAAATTTTGAACGATTTTCACTATTGTCCTTCTTGGAGGTCGAGGAATTATCTTCATGTCTGATAGTTTTTCAATTTATATAACACTTCATGGAGAAATGTATTATTTTTAATCTTAGGTTGTTGCACACGAAATGGCCGTATTTTCAGATCGGAAGCATTAATGACGCTTTTTTTTTATAGTAAAAACGAAGTGTTGCCATAGGTAAAATCAAGTGAGAACGCTTATCACTTTTAAACCTGTGTACGTTTTTATGACCAGGCAGCTTAAAGTAATGGATAAGAGCTAAATACAGCTTTCTTCTATGGCACTTGGAGGACGCACAACAAGAGAACGAACAGTTAAGCGTCATGTACTCGTATATGAGCATTTTGTCAAAAATAGTAAATATCTCTCGCTGGGCTCCTTTCTGTCCCCGAAACTTTTTTTTTAATTTTCAGCACTGATCTCTTGTCTGCTACTTCTTTTTCAGTATATTCCTTTTCATCCGTTCCTGGACTTACATTTCTGCCCTTCGGCTGTAAAACAGAAACCGCAGCGTACATTAATGCTCTCAAAACACAATGCTATCTGCTGCCATTAAAACGAAGCTAAAACACCCACTATCCATGAATGCCACTTGCATAGTCATAACCAAAAACTTTCCATTCTTGTATGTGTGTCACCGACAGCCTATGTTGGAATAACGTCATATTGGGTGTAGCCACAATGCGCTGCGAAATATCTAGATTCCCGAAGCGATGTGAGAAACATTTCAATCCCTGTGAAAATGCCCACATCTGAGCACGTGCTCCTAAGTCCTCTTTGCGCCTGCTAAATAAAATCAAAAATTATGCAATAAGGCTCATGCCTACATTGCACACTCAATTGGCATCCTTTCAACGCTAATGTAATACCTCGTACTTTACCTTGTTATATCGCTATTTCACAACCAGTGCTCCAAAGAAATTTGCAGGAGCTTTGGTAGCACTATCGGATGGTTAGCCTCCACGATACCATCTTCGATGACAGATTCTGACAAACCAACTTTGAGGCGGTTCTCACATCACGATATTTGCAAGGGGACTAGAAGAACTCTTGATCTATCTACCACAACCAAATTGATCACATTGCGATCTGGCATTCCTCCAGTATTATGGTTGTCCGATCGTTCCGAGGGGCCAACATCGACCCCGACTTTGTTGTAGCCAAGGTACAGTTGCGGATATCCCGCTTGCTTGATGTAGACCAACAACTCCGTCCACCAGACCTGATTGAAATGAAGATAGCCATATCTAAGTTTAAGTCCAACAATGCTGCTGGAGTGGACGGCCTGACTGGCGAGCTTTTCAAAGCGGCAGGCGATGACTTGGAAAGGAGCATACACCATCTAATCTGTAAAATATGGTCGGATGAAAGTATGCCCGATGAATGGAACCTCAGAATTGTTTGTCTGATACTTAAGAAAGGAAACCCTCACAACAGCGCCAACTACAGAGGCATTAATTAGCCTTCTTAACATCGCTTCCGAGATCCTATCTGCCGGATTGTTACTCCATACACTACGTCCGGTGAAACTACGGCTTATCTTGAAAAAAAAACCCATAAATCCAAGGCAACGTGCTGTCAAGCGATCCCTTTAACATCATTTTTGACAGAATAGTGCAAAACTCACGCGTCAACATAAGAGGCACAATCTTTCAAAAGTCCGTGCAATTACTCGCATACGCCGGTAATATTGACATAATCGGAAGAAAGCAGCGTGATGTCACTGGCGCTTTCGCGAGTATTGAAGCGGAAGCGGCGAAAATGGGTTTAACGGTCAATGAGGGCACAACCAAGTCCTCGTATATGCTGTCAATAATAAAGGACAACAAACACCGACGTCTCGGACAGAACGTTACCCTCGACAGATATAACTTTAAGGTATTTGTCTACCTAATCTCCGCTATTGATTAAGACAACGATACCAGCACTGAGATCAAACGAAAAATAACTCTTGTCAATCGCTGTTTCATTGGACTAAGAAGGCAATTGACTAGCAAAGCCTTCTCTCGAACAACAAAAGTGACCCTATATAAGACCTTAATAATCCCAGTCCTGTTCTATGGCGCAGAGGCATGGACTTTATCCAAAATGAATGAGATTCTTGATTGCTTTGAGAAAAAAATTCTTCGTGTGATTTTCGGTCCCGTCTGCATAGACAGTGAGTGGAGCAGAAGATACAACGACGAACTGTGCGGGCTACACAGCAACATCGACTTAGCAAAAAGAGTGTGGGTCCAACGACTGAGGTGTCTGGGTTATGTAGAGTGGATGAACACCAATGCTCCGGTATGAAAAATCTTCGAATCCACCCCCGAAGGACAGCACAGTAGAGGAAGACCGCGATTCAGGGGGCGCAAGCAAGTGGAAGCGGACCTCAACCAACTTAGCGTACGAAACTGGAGGCAGATGGCTAAAGATTGAGCTGGCTGGAGACGCTTGTTGGTTGAGGCCCAAGTCGGACATTTGCGCCAACTTAAGTAAGTAATATGTAACAAATATGTAATATGCAAACTATTTCAGAGAACTTTCCGATATATTAGACAGTAGGCGATCCTAAAATAATATTAGAAACATTTAGGACGGAGGAGCAGCTAAACTACTCCGATTTCTTCGTTGAAATCTCTAACCACTGTGGCTTTTCAAATGAAGGATTTAGTTTCCTCTGTAGAAATGGATATAATAAATGTGACTTACCCCACCTGTTTCACAGTCGTTTATCGTTTACCTAGCCTCTTGGATCTAATGGCCATTTCTAGTCCCTCTCTAGTTCTGCTATTTGATCAACTCATATCATGACATATTACTCTGCGCCTATGACGTATACTCGTATTTATCCAAAACCGGTTTTGATGGCACATTCTCATATAAAGATTTTGACCCGATAGACCTAAATGCACTCCAAATCGCAACTACCTTAGCACCTTGGGAGCAATGACGGTCATGCTCCAATCCAATCGAAGGATGTGTTCCAACGAAAATGATTAAAATCCTTAACAGAACATGTCTTTGGTATATGGCTGAGGTGGCCAATTCTATAAAAATTAGGAACAAATTATATAGAAGATAGAAGCGCAGACCTTCCATGTTACTTGGTCTGAGTACAAAGTGGCACGTAACCACTCAATCTATATTGTATGTACTGATATGAAGAGGCATTACGCCTCCAAATTAAATACCGCCCTTTCCCCAAAGAAGCAGAATCAGTCACTAGGCTTGGCTACACAATAAATCATAGTTTGTCTGGCTACAACCACACTAATTCTGTCGTTGGTAGCATTTACGGTTGTCTGTGCAACCTGTAGCTAAGTGCGTATTTCACTCCACCAGAAACATGGCGAAAGCTTGCAATAACGCTGATCTCACCTCTAATAACTTATGCTGAGTTTGTTTACAGTAACCTTGATGCGTTATCTCGGCGTAAATTGCAAGTTGCGTTCTATGATGCAGTGCGCTACATTTACGGAATTTGAAGACATGAACATATTTCTGAATACGTTAGGAGGCTACTTAGTGTAGCGGAAGAACTAAAAAGGCATATAATGCTCTTTTTATCTGCAAACAGTTTTAAAATTTTGGGGCTTAAAACCTGCTATGATGTAATGGCTGTATACGGTGGTGGTAAGACTCATACTTACATACGGCGCACTAGTATGGTGGAAAGCAACAAACAAGAAAATGATTTACGGGAAATTAGCAGCCGTTCTAAGAACGGCTTCGATACCACCCCTACGGCAGCGTTGGACACTTTTTTGCACCTAACACCGCTTGATTTACATATTAAAAAACTTGCTGGCAACAGTGTGATAAGACTCACTAATCTGAGTTACTTCAAGAGCAGTAGTTTCGGACATGGCATTGTCCTAATGGAGCTACTGCCAGGCAATCTAATTCTAACGGATGAAATTCCTTCCCTGGTCGACATTCCCGTAAGATATACTTTATCCGGAGAACGAGGCCTGGGAAAAAAATGCAATAACCAGGTCGAATGAAATTGCAATTTTCACAGATGGCTCAAAAACAGATGAAGGAACAGGTTCTTGTATCTTCTCGGAAGACCTAGAATTAAGAGTGTCTATAAGACTACCGGACGCAAGCAGTGTCTTCCAATCCAAGGGTGGCTGAGCTAATGTAGATGAGATCCGTATCTGAAAGAGATATCGCTATCTACATCGATAGCCAGGCCGTACTCAAGGCAATGGAATCAAACAAAGGCCAACTCTGATACAGTCAGGGGCTGTCGCACAGTATTTATGGCACTATGCAGTCAGAACCCTGTAAGACTGTGCTGGATGCCAGGACACTGCGGTATTAAAAGAAATGAACAAGCGGACGAGCTTGCAAGAACAGGAGGGCAACAGTGAGGTTGCCAACATCAAATCACTTTGCATAGTGAGGGGCACTATCGAGTAAAAAATCACAAGGACTGCCAATCTAAGGTGGTCAAATCTTGAAGGACACAGGGTATCCAAGGCTCTAGGAACTGTCTCCTACGGCAATACGCAAAGAGACTAAAATTATCAGATACGGGTATCTGCAGATTCTGTGTTGATCTGGACATAACACACATACTGTGTGAATGCGAGGCAATATCGCGTAGTCGAAGAAAATTTTTAGGGAAATACCTTTCAGATCCACAGGGATCGCGATGGGCCCGTTCTGGTGACTGGTGTCTGTGTGATGGCATATCCATCACGCTCCTGTTTAACCTAGCCTAACCTAGGAGGCTACTTGGATGTACCCTGGAAGAATACGATTATATCAACGTCTACGCCGTCTTACCTTTATAACTGGCTTATTTTTTGTCGATCGTCAAGAACTCTTAACTTATTCACTCCCGTTGCCTTGGAATACCTTGGAACTCCCTACCATCATATATCAAGTCTATTACAAATCCATCCAGATTCAAAACTGCAATCTTACAACATTTACAACCAGCTTTTACAATGTATCGTATGAATTATTAGTTCTAAGTACTAAAAAAGATTTAGAATCTTTATGTACAAACCTCTTTGATGTAATAAATGAAAATACAAATGCAAATGAAATGATGTTATTGTTTCTACTAGTAATGCCGTAGAGTTGGAGTACGAGTACGTCAGTTCCAAGTAACAAAGAAGCAATTTTTTATTCACTTATTAAGCTTTCCGCTTTTTTATTGAAGATGAAAAGGATACAGAAAGTCCTCGAGTGTTTTCAACCAGAGGAAGACAAAGTTTGCAGCGTGAAGTCGTTCACGAATTACGAGTACAGTTGTTGCGGGAAGAACGGCAAAATCAACATCGGAAAATTGTAAGCCTCTTAAAAGAAAGTGCTTCCAGAAATGAAAAACTAATGGAGCAAAGAAATGCGATTCTTCGTCTTTTAGCTGAAGGCCTTAGCAAACAAATTAAATTAAAAAAAAGATACTAGATATGTGTTGGACAGTTTCTATTTGTTTCGTAAACCCCATAGTTCTCTAAAAACACGGTTGCGGATGAATTTAGCAAGCTTTGAACTCTGGCTACTCTACACGTTTAAATTGAACGTAGATAATCGTTCTTCAGGGAATTCTTTAATTTCTTGCAACTTTAAAAAAATTAAGTCTGTGGCATCAGCAAGATTGTGTAGTACGAACCAGCTCTGACAGAGTGGCATAGTTCTATATAGTGGCATAGTTATATATATATGGGTTCTGTATATGCATGCGCAACTAAGTTATCGCCTGTTCTTTGATGAAAATGCAACTTTATTCTGAAAAAATTGATACAAATGAATCATTCAAAGTATTGCGCATCGCTAGCTATAACTTTTTCCCGTCTTTCTGGCAGAGCTCGAATACCGTTACGGTAAAAGTGTTCATCTTTTGAGGCTATCAACGAATCAAGCCATTTTTTGATGTCTTCATATGAGCGGAACTGATGATCAGGCAGACCATGAGCCATCGAACGGAACAAGTAATAATCGGACGGCTCAATATCTGGGGAATATGGCGGATGGGATAGGACTTTCCATTTGAGCGTTTCCAGGTAGGTTTTAACGGGTTTCGCAACGTGAGGCCGAGCATTGTCATGTTGTAGAATCACTTTTTCGTGCCTCTGCTCATATTGTGGCCGTTTTTCGCACATTGTTCGCCTCAATTGCATCAATTGAAGTCTATACCGCTCCCCAGTGATGGTTTCATTGAGTTTAAACAGTAACACCGACCTGGTACCACCAAATATACAGCATAACCTTTGCAGCGTGAATATTCGGCCGAGCCGATGACGTAGAAGCATGACCGGGTCTAAGTTGCTGCAATGAATTCATTTTTCATCATCCGTCGCGATGCGATGAAGAAAACCCTTCCGCTGGAGCACAGCCGAAAAAACGACGCTCAACGTCCCGTGGCTGCAAATCATAAAGAACCCAAGTTCTTTGTTTTCGGATCATTCCAACACATATAATAGCTTGAAAATGGCTTGGCGGGTAACTCCTAATGCTGAAGTGAGTTCTTCTTGCGTTTGGCAATTGAACGTCTTCGAAGGATTTTGACTTTCCTTCACGCGGACGGTCGTCAACATCGAAATCGCCGTCTTTGAAACGCCGGAACCAATCACGCCACGTTGTTTCAATTAGAGCAGCATCTCCGTAAACTTTTTGGGGTTCTCGATGCGTTTCAGCCGCCGTTTTCTTCGAATGAGAGAAGAATCAACGCTTCCCGCAAATGATGATTATTTGGCATAAAATCAGACATTTTGACACAACGTCATATACATGACGCCAAAACAAAATCACTAATGTGTCAAAACGGTTTGTTTACCAAATGTCTAAGCTTGGTTCATAACGTTTTGGATATGTCAAAATCGACCAGCATTTACTGCTGGAGCCATCTATTGACATTGTTACCTTTGCATAGTAACTCGAATTTTTGGAATATAGACCAGTTGCTGAAAACTCTACCTACTATCATGTCCAGATCTGGGATACCCAGCAATTTTTTATTGTGATCAAAAATGACATGCTAACGTAGAAATTTTTTTTATTTTTGCGGTCGAGGTAATCATCTTTTCCATCTTTCGATGAAAAATTTCTATATGGGTATCATCTATTGCTCCTATGCAGTTCCGAAAATTGGTTTTGGTAGTATGTAATTGGTCAAGTTATTAGTTCTTTGGCCATTGCACTTACGAACATTGTTACCATGTTTATAGGTCGATTAGCAGTTGCAATGCAGACATCGAAGCGATCAGCAACATCTCTGAAGCTACATACTTTTATGCTTATATACAGAAGGATTAGAATGTATTTTGCAGAAGGTAACCTTTTTCCGGACCGCATTTCATCAAAATAATACGAATTTTCAAATTGGTTGGTTATTCTTAACTCTAAAATGCACTTTAAACTATTTTTCTGTACATGTGAGCAAAACTTCTTCCGCGCATCCCATTATACAATTTCTTTTTTTCCCGCAGGGACAAGACAAGACTTGTGATGAACTCTTCTTGATTTTCTGTTTTGTTCTGTTTAGTCGCTCAACTGATTCTAATTCACATTCACATGAAATAGAATTTAGAATAAACAAACTCAATTTCCTCTTTTTCGCACAATTTAAACTTTCCATTTTCCACACAAATTACAAACAGTCTATTTACAAATCAATTTCCTGTCATTTGTTTCCTGTTCGAACCAACCCAATTCTCGTTTCTTGATTTTAAGCTCCTGGTTCAAAGTTGTCCTCCGCCACATAGTAAGATCTAGCCTAAACTTTTTCAACAGAGAAAATAAAGAGACAAACCTAATTTGACAGTAGTCTGTTGACAGATGGCAGTTGACGGGATCAGGGTTGTTTTTCAAGTTTCAACACAGGAAATTCAAAAAGTCATAGACTAATTGATCCACGCTCGTAATATCATACAAATTCGTTTTGATTTGTTAATGTTTGATTTTTCCAACAAAAATGAGTTTTTAGGCAACACAGACCCTGTGTTGAAGTAATTTCCCGGTAATAACTACTTGGTTAACTGTGGATGGTTGCGTTAACGCATCGGCACTGCTTTTAGGAAGGTCTTAAATTTCTCAATAAACATAACTAAATTTAATTCTTGGATCAGACGTTTAGCTTCTATTCGGTGAATTAAAAAGGAGTCGTGAATACATGTACAAAATTGACAAAAACTGCTCAGACTACTGGCGACTTACTCTAAACAAAAAGGATATTCTGAAATATGGGTAGGTACACAAATAATTCTTTTAATATATACAAAGTCATTTCACCAATTTCCAGACATCCCTGGTTATTTTTTCGATCGGTTTGCTTAAATTAATTTCGGTATCTTGAATTTTGGTGTACATATAACAAGTGAAATAAAACAATCTTCTAGTGGCACAACCACTTATCTTCAACAAAAAAACAAAACAGGTAAATGGTACCTACCTTAACACACATGTGTCCTTACCAGACAATCGGGTATTTACGAATAACCGGCAGTGAATGTGTTAAATACTAGCACCCACTGCGTATACCTATTAATTTTCGCAATTTGATTGTTTCTACTAGAACCTTGGTACTTTATATGTAGATGTGGTGCTGTACATATACACGAGTATTTGTGCTTTGTTGTTTATTTTGATTTATACTTATACATAATGTGCGTCACTGTTAACAGCTAACGGACCAGGTGTGCAAAATTAATTTATTTTTGTTTTTTTTCGTGACTTCAGAACACATAGTGAAAGTGCGAATATGATAAATGCATACGTGAGACGGAGAGAATTTTATTGGTTTGGGCTACAAACCAAAAACGTTTACAGACATAACGCCGTCATATGAAAAATTACAAACACACAAACTGACAACAATTCACAATATCACAATACAAAGGCTCACACACCTATTATATTTGGTCTTTTTGGAGGGTTCCGGTTCATATTTAGCGAGTTCGTACCATCTATAAATATGAATAAAGTTCACCGTAAGATATGGTATTTTCACCTTTGCTGAGTGTTTATGTCGTTCAATAAATTCAGCTTTCCTTCAAAAATAAACGAACATTTTTTTCGGATTGTCTTGTGTTTACAAAAATAGTAGATCCAATATTATATTTAATAAAAGTGATTTCTTAATATTGTTAGAGTGTGCAATTTAAACATAGTTTGACACTGATGATGTTTAAGGAAACAGACCTGGAATAATGCACGTTAGAGGTGACATACACAAACATTGACAGCGATGTAATGCAGTGAAAGTCGCTTATAACGCCCGCTTTCCTTCTATTTGGTTGGGGTTTTTTATATATACGTATAGCTATATATAATGACCAATTTTCGAAAATAGATAATCGTTGTCGCTTATAACAACCCTTACCCCTATTCGGTAAGTGACAGAAACCAACAGTTAAATACACATTTATGTAGGTACGAGGGTCGTCCGAGAAGTACCCAATCTGACGTATAGATGGCGGTTGTTGTTTTGTAGAAACTACCAACCTTATTAAGCTTAAACTTGAAGTTTGACGACGCTACCTTGTAAAGTATTTTTTCGGCAGCCATCAATAGTGAACGCTCTCCATAAATATGGAAAAAATTGGTCATCGTTATGTGATACAATACTTTCATTTGTAAGGCCTCAATCCAACCAACATCAAAACGGAACTGAATTCTACTCTTGGGGCGCCTGCTCCTTCGTTAGGTTGTAGAGTTTAAGTTGCCAAGACGAACATCGCACTGGCCGACCAGTGAATTCACCAGAAATGTTGCAAAAAAAATCCACAAACTGATATCGGATGGCCTTCGATTGAAAGTGCGTGAACTAGCAGATATGGTAGGCAATCCAGTAAGCGGTATACATCGCATGTTGACTGAAAAATTGGACATGAGAAAGCTGACGCGATTACTCACAATGGAACAAAAACAGCGTCGTGAGGATGATTCAATTGAGTGTTTGGCGAACAATCACAGCAATAAAACCGAGTTTTTGTGTCGATTCATAACCATGATGGACGCATACATCACTTCCCACCCGAGATGAAAGAACACTCAAAACAATGGACTCAAAGGGGAGAATCGGCTCCAAAGAAGGCGAAGGCAGGCAAGGACATGGCGTCAGTTTTTTGGGATGCGCGTGGAATAATTTTCATTGATTATCTTCAGAAAGGAAAAACAATCAACGGCGTATATTATGCGAACTTATTGTAGCATTTGAAAGATGAAATCAAGAAAAAACGGTCGCATTTGGCGAAGAAAAAGTTTTGTGCCACTTCACACATTTGTCATTGCGATGGCCAAAATCAATGAGTTAAAGTTCGAATTGCAAGCTCGTGTACCCTATTCGCTGCTCGTACCCCCTTGGATTATTTTCTATTTCCGAACTTGAAAACATGCCTCGGTGGTAAAAGATTTGCCAATAATAAAGAGGTGGAGTCTGTGGTAGACGATTCTCACTATAAACAGGGTATCGAAGCTATTGAACATCGCTGGGAAAAGTATATTAAACTATGGAGAGGGGACCACGTAGAGAAATAAAGATGTTTTTTCCCAAATTTTTTGTGTTTTCTTTGTTAGGTCGGGTACTTCTGGGACTACCCTCGTACACACGTGTATTTGAACATTTATTGTTAATTTTTGTGATTTTGCGTTAGATAGCACTGAAGTTGTACCTATACCTCTTGAATATTACTCAAAATTCACATCCAACGGTATGGACAAATCGTGAAAAAATATAGAAGAACTTTGAAGAATGCTGCATAAAAAATAAAAACTACGACAGTCAACCAATTCTGAAATCGATGAATCGTTGCGGTTTAAGAATAAGCGAAAATAGAACGTCCCAATAAATTGACCAATACTTATCAGTCAAAAGGATTCGAAAAGTTTGACCAAATATACGACAGGGTAATACAGATGAAAACATCTTTAACACCGATAAAACTGCACTGTTCTATAAGCTTGCTACCGATAAGTCCTTCCGCTTTAGAGGTGAACAATTTAATTGTCCAAAGATAGAGTTGCAGTTATAGTCGCTGTTAACATGACGAGTTCCATAAAAATAAAACTTTTTGTGATAGGTAAATCGATCAAATCAATCCCCCTGTGGTTTTAAAAACATCAAGTCCTTTACGATCTTTTATGAAGCAAATAAAACTGCATGGATGACGAAAGATATTTTCGTAGATTATTTATGAAAAATGGGATAAGGAGTTAGAGCGACAAAACAAGAAAATTAATCTGACTGTGAACAATTGTCCTAGTCATCCGAACGTAGAAAACTTTGTCTCAATTAGATAGATATTCCAACTTACAAACACAACATCCGTTTTGCAAACTTTGAACCAAGGAATAATAAAGAATTTTGTCTTAAAAATGATTGAATCTGACATTCCTTTCAATTCTTTTATATTGGGCGTAGTGCTCATGATATCGAAGTCTTGGGACGAAATCACGCAGAAGACAATTGTGGGTGGATCAGGCCGAGCTGTAAGAACAGTTTTCTTACTGTTCCTGACTAATGAAGTCAACATCCTATACAACTAAAATTGTGGGAGATATACGAAATATGCACAGCGATTAATCGGAAAACTGCTGACTGTTCGATAAGGTGGATTTGGTCGGAATCACAACAATCAAATTCGTAGCATAGTGGTTGCCTTAGCTCCCAGTGGTGCTTGCTGGTAACAGGATGGGTACAGCCTTACGTATGAGGCTAAACTTGCGAGTGACCGAACAACCAGCGAAGACCTTCGCCTACTACAAAGCATACATAACCTCCATCGCAAACGTGCAATGGGGTGGACCTGACGAAAAGGGGATGGAAATCTGTGATATCTTCTATGGACACCGCAATTGACACCCGGTGCGACAAGGACAGTAGATACAGCCCTTCGGTTAGATGCGCATTTTTCGTCACAGGACAACTATTTTTTTTTAATTTTCTGACTCGCCAATTTCGAAGTACGGCACTTTGACCTAAAAAATCTTTTGTACCATTTAGTCATAACAATAGTTACACTAGTACGTTTTCTACCTTTCGAATGAAGTTGATAACACTACTAGGAGAGGAATTCATTAGTTCGTTGGAGCCGAAGTGTTCCCTGAAGAAAATCTTTTGTCTAATTCCGTTGAGGGCTGGACATTCACATAAGATGTGGTCAGCAGTTTCATCTTCTTTAAGACAAAGTCGGAACTCCGGAGAGCCGACTATATTCATTTTGTAGAGGTGATATCTTAAACTGTGATGTCCTGTGAGGCAACCTACTAAGTTTTCGATATGGTGCCGACTTAGATTTAGACATCTATTGGCATTTTTATTGAAGAGAAGCGTGGGTCCTGTGGCCAGTGTTAGACCAGACTTATTCTCGCAATATGAGATGCATATCGAATGCTCCCAGCTATTAATACCTAAATTGACTGCTGATTTAGGGTTACTGCAGAAGGGTTCAGGTCCATTAAAGGGAGTTTCCGAGCCGTTTCTGACCAGTTCGTCGGTCTTTTCATTCCCATCAATGCCCTCATGACCAGGAATCCACCACAGTTTGGTTTTATTCATAGAGCTTAGTTTTTGGAGGGTTTTGAAGCGGGACATGTCTGATTTGGAGTCAGTTGTGTGCGAGGTGAGCGCATTTATAGCTGCTTGGCTGCCCGTAAATATATGTATGTTTGCGCATTTGATACCAGAGTTGTAAATATGGTTGGCACATACTCGAATGGCAAAGAGTTCTGCCTGAAATACAATGGGGTCCTTAGGTCAGGGTGTTCGCTAAGTCTTAACTCTTTAATTTGTACCAGGCTTGCTATGCTGCGTAATGCCACATTGCTTATATATTGTATAAGTGTAGGATGGTTAGTCCTACTATTGCTTCTACCGCAGCTGTGGGACAGGTCTGGAAGGCTCTGGAAATGCCCAGATATGCAAGACGCTGTACTTTATTGAGCCTAAAAACGGCGGTCTTTGCGTGACTTTAGACCACCATGCTATAGAAGCATATGCTATGATGGGCCTGTCCATGATTGTATAGATTCAATGAGTGGAAGACTTAGGAACAAGTCTTGAGCTTCAAGCAGAAGAATTACTATACCAAATATTGCTTCTACCGGCTCCTTGGCAAAACCTGTGAGTAGTGCCCTAAATTGGCAATTTTAATAAGATTCCCTCTCCTAACCAAGGAGGGAATCCTTTTTTAATACGGTCGGAAAGTACACCCTCCACGACATCACCTCTGGAAACTCCTGTAACTAGCCAACGCACGGTTTACATGCCTTTTTGCCCCATAGAACTGGCTGACTCCTGATCAACCAAATTGATGAGTGCAAATCACTAGTCCCGTGATTTCGTTGGCTTAACGTTCGAAGTAGTTAACATCGACTCATGCCATTATCTTGTTGTAGATACGGATGCGGATATACGTTATAGCTCAAACCGAGCAAAGTATTGTAAGGAAATTCAACGTTCACTGGCTACAATTAAAATACTGCCAGGGCCTTTTCCGACCGAGTCTATTTTAACCTCTCGAGAAGTCTGTTACTACCAGCATAAAGTGTAAAAAACCAGTAACATCATTGCCAAAGAGCGATCAGGCAGGTCGTCTTTGATGCGTTTCAACCCACCCATTGGTCAATTATGAAAGCAGAGAGGTTAACTAGACGCACAGCCAAGAACGACGGTCTCGCGGGGTCTACGAATCGAAAGGAAGGGCCCAAGATAGGCCATTCAGATGAAAACAAGAAAGAGCACGAGAAATGCTCGATCGAAGTCTTAGAGAGGTGCTGTCAGAAGAATGAGGTTCGGAAGTTTTACCAAAAAAATAAACCGAACATGTCAAAGCTGCAAAGGCCGAACAGAAATCTGGATGGATGAAAGAGGAAACCGCATAGTACGATAGTATTTAATGATGACGAACAATATCACATTTTCAAGAAGAATGACCCATTCTACCTGGACCAAGACGAACAACATTTTCGTCCACCTGAACAAGATGAAGACAGGAAAGCAGTTCCCTAGCTTAAGTCTAATAAAGCTGCTGGAACCAATTGGTTAAATGTCGATCTGTTTAAAACAGCACGTGATGATTGCATACGGAGAATACATCAACTCATCTCCGAAATCTGTGTCGTCGAAAGAATGCTGTCTGCCGTATTACGTGAACGCTTATGACATTTTTTCAAAACTCTCACCGGATACTTTTGGTGTGGTTTCAGGGAGGACCACCATTGATCAAATTTTCACATTATGGAGAAAACGCAACAGCTCCAAACCGATACGCACAACCTTTTCATCGATTTCAAAGCCACAGATGACAGCATCTATAGAGGCGAACTATACAGAGCCCTGTCCAGTTTTGGTATGCCTGCCAAGTTATTCGACTGCGCAGAATGCCGACAGGGAATGCAGGCTGCTCCTTGAGATCTTTTACGTCAGAAAAAGGCTTAAACAAGATGTGGTGTTTGTAAAAGTCAACTCCAGAGGCACAATTTTTCAAAAGTTTGTTCAGTTACACGGATATGCAGACAACATTGTCAAATGGAAAGAAGAAAGTGAGCTGTCTGTGGAAGGCAACTATTGAATCTGAAGCAGAAAAGATGGGCTTAGCGCTCAATGAAGAAAAACAAAGTACATATATACGGCCACCAATGGTTAACACGCAACATTGACAACTCTTTTTGACTAGTCTAGTCAAGTCGTTCATGAGGCCGTTCTTGAAAAGGTATGTCTCCTTGAACAGTTTTCTTAGGCTTCTTTCTCTTGAATCGATAAATTCGTCAGCCGACTTCTAGTCTTTGGCTGTTAAGTTCTGATTCTGGATGCCCATCAGGGTTAAGCTTGGATCCTCCGAGGTAATGAAATCAGACGAAGTTTGGTACCCGCAAATTATAACCTTGACACATCTTGCATCCTAGATAGTAAGATGAGAGGAAGGTTTAAAGAAAAAGCCCTCATAACGCTAATTCAATTCTCGCATAAGCCTCGAAAATTAGATGTTACCATTGCGGATACGATTGACGTTTGCAAATCCTGACCTACGTCTCATCACGCTTCTTCTGCTTAGATTTTAATATAATAATCTGCGAGTAACACCTCCATTTAACACGTACTTAGCTAACGACACAAATTCCTGCTCCTATTCCATTTTAAAGAGAGAATATACATCTGTATCTACATCGCACAGCCAAGTCACGTAGAACGTACTTTCTTCTCCCCACATATACCTTTTGTTAAACAGTTTCTATGGCAAAACAGATTTGTTTTGTGAAAATCTAAAACTTCCATTACCTTCCTTAAGGATATTGCCAATTTCGTAGGTTCTCCCTCGAGTTTCAACCTGCATTTGGCATCAATTGTCCTCAGACAAAACAGCGAACTGCAACGTGAACTCCATAAAGAAAATGCCTTAAAAAATAAAGAAAACAGAAAAGAAAAACTTTTCTCCCAAATTGCCACTTTTCAAAGAACCTGTGTGAAAGGAAATCATCCTGTGTATTTACTAAAGATCTCTCCAAAAACCAATAACAACCAATTTGTACAAATTGCATGTAGAAACTTCCTCCAGAGGTTTGTACGAGTATGTATCCGCGTAGGAAGTAAGTTCACCTCCTTCGTGTACAGGTAAATCCTTTGCAGAAAAATCTTTTGGTGTGAAAAAGTTAGATCCCCCGTCAGAGTGATTTAGCTCATCCCACAGCCAAACATCGCATATCCCCATCTTCAATGGGAACGCAAAGTTCGTTTAATTTCATTGCAAAAAAGGAGAGCAAGGATTTTTTTGTTGTTGTCGTTTTTTTCCTGCGCGATTCATCCTTTAAGTGAGATCCTTGTGGGATTGTGTCCTAAGTTCGCTCCACGAAGATGAAGAGAAAGTGGTTGCTCTCTCACTAGTCCTTTGGATAAATATTCATTGGGCCAGACAAATGATTGTGTGTGTGAGTGTGTTGTCCTCTGAGAAGGATGAACTGGTATTATTGTATTATTATATTTGCAAAGACTACAGAAACTCGAAGGACATTATAAGGACATCACAGTTCTGTGTTCATATTTGCCAAGGTGCGGTGAGGTGTATCTAATGGTATGAGTATGTCGACGTCGCGTGTCCATCTCAGTGTCGAATGAAAACGGTGACCTTCTGTTTGGATCCGAAGGAATCGCACGCAACTAGTAGTTGCTTGCCAATTGGCACGTACAATATTGAGAATCGATGGGAGAACCAATTTCGGTTGGAATTAGGTCAACGTAATCCACATGAATGTTATTTTTGTCTCTGCTGGAGGCCGCGTGTATAACAGGAAAAAAACCACAAGAAAAACAAATCGAGGTTTGTCAAATGGAGACGGTGGGCGGTCTTTTGTGTTTACCATTTTTTTTTTGATCGTCCTCAAACACGAATAATACGTACGTGAGCAGAGTCTTTAGCCAGAAGATTAAGTGGGATAATGTATCATTGTTCAGGTTTGGACGCTTAATTCGTTGTAGCTTTGCTTCGTTTTTATTTGATTTGGGACAAAAGAAATGATCCTTGGACTATTTGTAAGTTGAGAGTTTCGGTGTCAGGACTTTGGATGAAGCTGTGTGTTATTATATTGAGATCTAGTCCTTATATTTGGTAATTAAAGAAGAGTTTTTCGTAGAGCCGTTGAGATTGATCCAATAGTGTAAGGGTGTTTGTGATGAATTGCTCGCCTTACCTTTCTATGGTGGTCCTTGAGGACAATAGATCCTTGTGGTCGTCGGGTAAAATGGCATAATGGCATAATAAAAAAAATAATGAACGCCTACAACAACCGAAATGGATGGTTAAGAAATAGTTCTCTGGAACAGCAATGCTCCTCTCGACCCAGATAGTGCAAAACATTACAATTTCAGGTGCCGCTCACTAGATTTTAACCTGTATAAACTTGAAATATTTGAAGTAGTTGAGATTAGATGGTTGAAGGCTAAGGAATTCTCGCTACCAGGTAGTAGCACTGTCTTACTCCATCTAGGAAAGCCCCATGTCAATAGCTAGCATAATGGAGTGGCCTTAATGTTGACACAAAAGGTACACAGTAATTAACTATCTTGGCAGCATCACGGCGAAAGAATCTTAACAGACTTAACGAGAAGTGCATCTCTTAATACCAACGGAGTGCCGTTGACGACGCCGTAACAAGCGAAGATATCGTCGTTGTGATACATCCTGACGGAACATAACAATTGTGCCAAGGTACAATATCCACGAGCTACGGAAGCACTCAGTGCCCCAATTACTAAGGAAACATCCCTCGCAAGGAGCAGCAAGAACGTGCCAACCATTAAGGAATATTGAATTACTGGGAAAACTATTTTGACTTCCCGAGAGGAAGTTGGTATGGTTGTCTCTGCATACCTGTACACGGTTTGAAGAACGCAGAATTCTAAGGACTCGTCTTGCAGTTGAGGTTGGACGAGCTTATGTCTTTATACTGGTTAAATTTGAGAAAAATTCAGCTTAGTTTTAGTATATACTGTGTCAAACGCAACTATATCAAATGAATTTCTACGGAAGCAGAAGCAGCTGTAAATATGTGTGACAGCAGAACAATATTCTGGATTACTAGGGAGCTGACAGACAGTCACAGTTGAAGACTACTCCCAGTGAAAGCCTTGGATGGTTCTTTGCTCCTCATGAATGAGGATCAATTCAGGAGATGGAAACAATATTTTACTACTTTCATGATAAACTACCCGAAGCCTGTAAAGACGGCACTAAGAAGATATATACAAGTATAAGTCGGCAGGAGTTTTTAAAAGCAGGGCCAACCACAGAACTCCCTCAGTTACTTGTAAAAATGGCCGGAGAGACCGAAAAATGAAACAGGGAAGTCTTAGAAAGTACGGAAACTGGACGAGAATTCGCGTGTTGTCCGTAGTTGCCACAATAATACTTGTAAATAATGCACCACCTTGAGGCTCACTCGATGGTGAGCAAGCCGGTTTTCTATGAAGATCCTCCTTAGTCGACCACATTAATAACCTTCAGATCATCATCGACCTGTTCGTGGATAATCTATTGCATCGGCTGTTTATGGATTTTGGAAGGACGTTCAACGTTAAAAACAGGTAAATCAAGGCTTGCCTTGCGCTATGGTGTACGTGAAGTTGGTATCCTTTCTATAGTATTGTTTTTATTGGCAATAAGCGATGTTGCAGGCGCTGTTGTAGCAACGGGAAATGTAGAAATTTAATAGACCCTGACATCAAGACTGGAATACTTTAGCTACGTTAATGACATTAGCTTACTGTTCGATAAGACTACAGACCTCTACCAAATTACAACTGCCTTGGAGAGAGAAGCTTCTACATATAATCATCAGTCTTCCCATCTGAACCTCACCAGTTACCGTAGTAGGACATTCGGTAGAGAGGTTAATACTGAGATCCAATAAATTTTAATAATTTGTAAATTTGCTCGTTCGTGTACTGAACCATGACTAAAGGGCTGGCCAGAATGTGAATCTGGAGTTTGAATCTTGAATCGTTGTCAAACGTCAATCTCGAATCTGTATCTCAAAGTTGGTTGTTTTTCAACTTCGAGATACAGATTCACACAGATATGCATTGTGTTGGCGCTTACGGCTATACATGTATTCAACTTTTGACAGTTCGATATCAGATACAGATTCAAGCTTCAGATTCACATTCTGGTCAGCCCTTAAATGGTCGATATTGACAAGCAACATAGTAATGACAGTTAAAAACAAAACATTAAGGGTGCGTTTACATTTAAAAAAAATATATAGTTCGTAATGCAAAACCCTGTACTACGCTTTGTGTAGTAAAAAAGAAAATCAGCGCCTATATCGATACTTATTTGTATTCAGAAAAAGACTTGGTGGACGTCTGATTCTGATCTGCATTAAAGGCACAGCAATGTGGAAAGAAAAGCTTTTTCGGTGGCACGTGTGCAGAGTATAATCTGCATGATACTATTATCAAAAAGAAACCAAGGGCAATCAACTTTGGGGCAAGGCAAAATGTCATCATTTCTAGCATATGTAGCTGACAGAAAGACGGCAATCAGACACATTATTACACAGTGATTGACGCGAAGAACAGTTCAAGTATTCTGGATCAGCAATTACTTGCACCACTATCGTTCCATAGCCGTTTCAAAAACGGGTACCCTGGTCTTCAAAAGACCATTGAAATGGAAATGCAACAACACCAAGAGACTGACCAAAGCCTGTGCAACAAACCATCGGAGGCGCAACACCTGGCGTTCTGGCTTGCACCCGACCACCGGAGCGAAACCATTATGATTTGCTAAAGAGTGCAGAGTGCGACAAAAGAATGCGGTAGAAATTTCAACTTCTGTGAAACAAAAAGGAAAAGGTTTAGGGGTACGAGTACTTGATCGGGATAACAAACAAGTGCTACTTACAAGTTTATGTTCGTATGACAAGGATCAGTGATGAGGCTTACTTCTGTCCTTTTGTTAATAAGAAAAATTTTCGAATTTGGGGAGCGAAGAAAATCTAAAGGCGATCCACCGGAAATGGTCGCACCCCAAAAAATGCACTGTTGGAGGGTTTATGTGCTATTTGCATCATCGGGATGTACTTCTTCAAACATGAAGAAAACCCAAATGTCGTCCTCAATGGCTCCGGTACAGAGCCATGATCAGTGATTTCTTGTTTCCAAAAGTGCGTGAACATGGCCTGCAGGGCATTTACTTTAGACAGGATGGTGCCAAATGTCATACAGCCTGCGAAACCATCCAGTTGTCGAAGGTAGTGTTCGACGACAACATTGTCTCCACAAACCGACCTGTGGCCTGGCCTCCAAAATCGGTTTGCCGCCGTTGGACCATTTTCTGTGCGGATATTGGCAGTCGTTGGTATATGCGAAGAAGCCAACAACGATTAAAGACTTGGAAGCGAACATCGAGTGCACCATTCGTGAGGAACGGCCGAAAGTTTAAGCTCCAGTACGCAGTTCCTGTGGCGCTCCCGCGCTGGGAGCACATATGCTCGAAATCCTTTTTCATCACTTCGTCTTTGACCGTACATCCGTAGTACTAATGAAGTCCCTCGCAGTTCGAATCTCTGCATAAAGTCAGCATATGCGTTGAACCATCATGTTTTACATGATTTCATCGAAATCAAAATAGAAGACAACACTCGCATTGCCGTGTGCATCCAGGTATAATTCCAGCATGCAGCGTTTAATCAAATGCTACTTCCTCCAGTTTATCAATTACTCCAATTAAGATATATATATTTATCTATTTTCTTTTAAAATAAACATTAAAAGTTATTATTTCAAAAATTAAAATATTTAAATTCAAATTTAAATTTATATGCGTTATGAAATTCAAAAATTCCACCAACAACCCTGTTACTAAGAGCAAAATCCATACTCACCACACTTATTTTTCCATACCTCCTTACCATTTGTCGGTAATATAGTGTCGTTTTGACACTTCTCCACTGACAAAGAAATGCCGCCAAAAACGAAAAAATCTTTCACAAACATTTCGCCTTCCATGTGATTGTTTATAATTACCTGTTCGCATTTTTCGTGAAATTTTCAATAAAAATTATGTCCAAAGTTAAGACTGATAAAGTGGCTGGTACCCAAAGTGAAAATGCAAGCGATGAATCTGGTGGCGTGAGTAAAATCGATCATCTAACGTCCACACCAAGTGACTGAACAAAGAACAATTTAATTTTCTTTTTTTTTAGGATGAAACAGCCAGCGTCAGTACAAGTACTTCAAGAAGCAAATCACCTTCAGCTCGTCGGACGACACGCGGGCGCAGGAGGAAGTCATCCAAAGTACAGAAGCCACCGTACAAGTACAAGTAAGTTGGAGTGGACAAACTTGTTTCGCTGGCAAGCATTTGACTGTGGAATCATCTTGTTAGTTGTAGTTTGAAAGAAGACCATGGACAGGCGATTTTCGGAGTGCGATTTAATCACTGCCTCGGCAAGGATCAGCCAATGGTGTTTGCGACAGTGGGTACTACTCGCGTGACAGTGTACGAATGCCCTCGTGATGGTGGAATCAAATTGGTGCAGTGCTACTCAGATCCAGATGTAGGTAGAGCAAATATATTCATCAAAATCAAAAGTGAAAGTGTTTTTTTTTTTCGATTTCAGGGAGATGAGAACTTTTATACATGCGCCTGGTCATTTGATACACGTACGGGGGAGCCACTTTTAGCTGCAGCTGGCTACCGTGGTGTCATACGAATTCTGAATACAAAAACCCACGAATGTGTGAAGCATTACATCGGCCATGGTCATGCCATTAATGAACTGAAATTCCATCCTAAGACTCCGTATTTGCTGTTGTCCGGCAGCAAAGATCATTCACTTCGCTTATGGAACATCCAATCGGACGTGTGCATTGCAATTTTCGGCGGTGTCGAGGGACACCGTGACGAAGTTCTTAGTGTAGATTTTGATCTCCGGGGAAATCGCATTATGTCGAGCGGAATGGATCATTCGCTCAAACTCTGGCGCATTGACAAGCCAGAATTCAAAGATGCAATCGAGAAGAGTCGCACATTCAATCCAAATAAATCAGTGTTGCCTTTTCCAACAATCAAGGAGCATTTTCCCGACTTTAGCACGCGAGATATCCATCGCAATTACGTAGACTGTGTCCAATGGTTTGGCGATTTTGTGCTCTCCAAGTCCTGTGAGAATTCGATTGTGTGCTGGAAGCCAGGACGAATTGATCAACGGGAAACACAACTGAAGATGTCCGACTCGACCAGCACCATAATTCATAACTTTGACTATGCCGAATGCGAAATCTGGTTCGTGAGGTTCGATTTCAATTTTTGGCATAAAGTGATCGCTTTGGGAAATCAACATGGGAAGACGTTTGTCTGGGAGTTGGATGCTTCCGATCCAGCACAGACTAAAGGCACAATACTGAACAACATCAAGTGCAATACGGCGATCAGGCAGACTTCGTTCTCCAGAGATGCCAGTGTTTTGGTATGCGTGTGTGACGACGGCACCGTGTGGCGATGGGATCGAAGATCTTAGAATGATCCTAGCAATGGTTGTAATATTTTAATTTTATTATTATTTTTTTTAAATAAATAAGTTAGTGTTAGACAATTGATTATTGTTGTTGGCGTTTATGTGTAACGGGGAGATCTGATCCTGCATTGTTTGGTAGTTTTTAGAGCTATTCTACAGGCAGCGTTACCATTTGTGTAAACTGCTAATTCTAGGGAGACGGAGTGACTAGTAACAGTTCTCGTATTAGCAGCATGGCCAATGAATGCTGGATTACTAAATGAGAAGCTGATACCTATGCAGACGAAGAAGTCAGCACCAGTATAAGAGCATAAGTATTGGTTGACCTGTATCTCTCGAGCCGCAATCACAAAACACAATAAGCTCCGATGCGGACAGGGACGCATCGGATATGATTGGACTCTTCGTCCACGGTAATGGGAAAGAAGGTCTCCACATTTCTCTAGCTTGAATATTCATGGAGTTTGCGAGATATAATGGTCCCACCTAGAAAATCTATTCCTCCGTAACAGAATACCACACGCGACAATGGAGCAGGGGTACTACTAACTTCTTACCCTTATGTGATATTTGCCACTCAGTGATAGGATATTGACGGCTAGATTCAAGAGTATGTTGAGGAACGTCACTATCATCTAATACTACGCTACACCAAACTTTTCGGATGATTTCTATAGTCAACTAGGCGTCACCACTTATTCAATGCCTACCAGAATCGTCCTGAACCTTATGGGTGATGTCAATGTGAAGGTAGGAAACGACAATACAGGAAATCAACATGTGAAGGGACCTCACGGCCTCGAAAACATCAGAAATGACAATGGCGAAAGGTTTGTCGACTCTTGCAACCTCATCCCCCTGTCAATGGATGAAAACTGTTTAGCCACGACGACTGCCACAAGATCAGTTGGAACTCGACTGATAAACAGCGAATATCGAACCAGATAGTGTCCGGCCGGCTGCGCTTTAAAATTTGCATCGAAGACGTTCGAAATATGCGTGAAGCAGACATCAGTTTTAAGAGGGACCACCTTCATATGACAGTTTCAATACGCCTTCGAAATGCATCCGTCAACAACCATCGATCCAATTTGATAAGAATACCCAAGTATAAAACCGACAGGCTGCGCAGACAAATACGGGAACACCTTGCCTTAGAGTTTCAAAAGTTTCAAAGAGCCACACCTACAAGCATCAACGAGCTGTTTATGCTCTTTTTTTTTAGACACTATCGTCGGTAGAAAGGAGTACATGGCTCTCAGCAGATACCTGGACACGGATCGAAGAATAGTTCTGAAAGCTCGGATTGCAGCGACTTTAGCAGCTGAGCAACCCTAGTTGGAAGCGCAGCGTAGTGTAAGACGTGATAAGCGTAATCCCATCAACGGACTGCCCACCAGAGCAAAAGAAGCAGCCAGTAGGTGTGATAGTAGTACCGTACAAATATCACAAAGGAACTTACAAGTGGCCAACGTTCCAAATCTAGTCTTATAAAAGACTGAGACGGAAACTTATTCACTTCGGATGAGGGACAGCTAACCACATATCAATTTGCTGCTGTATTAAATCATTAATTCTAAATCGTAAATTCCCGAATACGCAGAACGCTTCCAGAACACTGAATTTACAGGTCTGTCAGGGCCTTAAAGAAAAAGAAAATGGAAGGCAATACCATAGAGTGGAAGAGAGAAATGAATGTCAAACTGCCTAAGAAAGGAAACTTGACAGATGTGGAAACTGTAGAGGAATATGCATGCTCCCAACAGTAGCCAAATAAGCAGACAGAGCTGTTCTGGAACGAGTCAGAGCGCATTTCGATTTAACACTCCACAGCGAAATGACAGGCTTATCTGACGGATCCTCCTGCATCGACTACATCAACGCACTGCGGATCATTATTAAATAATGCGTGGAGTAAAGATCTCCGTTGTTCATGGTATATGGCGTGTTCCGTGCAGAACAGGTATACCAGAAAAACTCGCCGTGTGGAGATGGACAATCTCCGTGGGGCGGAGATGGACAATGATATCACAAGCTAATGGACCTACACTTAATGATGCTTAGCTTAGAAGTAGAGGCAAAAACAAAGTTGCGCCCAAAGTGAAAACGGCTGCAATTAAGACTGTAAGCATTTCCGTTTCTAGTGCTCCAAATAACATTAACGCTCAAATCAACATTGTCTGGCAACTAGTCGAGAGAGTAAGGGCTAAAATCTTGCAAATCAAAGTTATCAGCACAAAACCAAGCTGAGACTATTTCGATTAAACGTCGAATTCGTGCTGCTATATGTAAAAGATGGCTTACACTGTCACAAGGAAGCTAAAAGCCTTCATTAAATGATCTTAAGGGTCTTCTGACCGAATCGTATATTACGGGACAGGAACCTATAGACGTCCAAATGCCAATGAAAAAATGGCGAAGGATTGGTCGCACTTTACGGCACGAAGACAGCTTAATCGCGTAATGTACCATGCAATGGAATCCACTTACCCAATAAGATAGATGATTCGGCCGCCCCTGGAAAATGTGGATAAAAACAGCTGATGAGACATCACGAACGCGAATCTTCGAATCTCGGATGGAACTTGAATGTCTATTGCTTCTTAGATTGACTTCCGTTAACACGCGCACTTCCTATCAGATCACATTTTGTCACAAGCGCCAATATTCGTAACATTTTTAATTTCCATAACTGCCATCATTTGTTAAATTTAGACGTATAACTTTCAGGCATAACAAACCAACTTTCTTGATGATGGCTTACGACAGAGCCCAACTATTTCGGTGTGCATTTCGCCACCAAGATTACTTCTAAAGAGATACAGGGTTTTCCCATAAGAACTATACATTTTTTATGTGAACGCATCCTTAATGTTTTTTTTGAGAACTGTCATTACTATTTTGCTTGTCAATGTCTACCATTTAGTCATGATTCAGTACTCGAACGAACCATACAAAATTATGTCCCTAATGTAAAAGTTTTCATTCCGTCTCATTTATGTAAGCCCGAAAATGTCTGCAAGTGCATACAATACAAGAGGTCGTTCTATATGTAGTTTGTTAGTCCCCTATGACCGGATATTTTACACGCCATAAAAAACTGAGGGTCTCATATGACAACAGGTGCTCGGCGTGGTGCAGGGGTCGATGCTTTCAAATGATTTGGGTTCAATTTAATTCTTAGAGACCTGAGATACTTACATAGTGTCATCCAAAAAACGGTGTCATTTTAAATCAATAGAAAAACGCATTGTTATGAAAGGTGGTGATATTTGTATTTTAATCTAAAGTACAAACTCTGAGATTAGTAATGGAATAAAATATAAATAAAAATATAAAATATGGGGTGGCCGTGGTGTAGTGGTAGTAGCAAACGCTTCTCACTCGGAGGGTCCAGGTTCGAATCCTGCCCATGGCAAAATCAGTTTTTCATTGTATAATTGGAACTCAGACAAAAAAAATTCTGCGTGTGAAGGCATAACACTGACACGTAGATTTGGCTGTTATAAGAGTTTCAAGCAATGAAAAAAATACTGGGAATTATATCTCGAATCACTCTGAGTGAAGAAAAACTCTCCGTCCTATTCGGACTCCCACCCCTGGAGAGCAAACATAGAAACCAAACACACCTGAGTTTCAAACCACTACAAAAAAAAACAATTTTCCTTTCTCCTCCTTCTATCTTTCCGCCCGCGCCCTGGCAACAGTAAAAGGGTATCAACCCCTTAGGCGCGCGTAAATTATATAAAAAAAAAAAAAAAAAAAATCTGATAAATCTCCGCTTCGGCTCCGCCTACAAAAATGTTCAAATTTTTCATTACGTTTTTGCCTTGTTACGGCTATATTTCGCGAATAACAATTGTGACATTTTCTTTTAGTGCATGAATCGTTGGTGGAGCATTGGCGTAGACTTTATCTTTAACATAGCCCCAAAGAGGCAAAAGAAGAAGTCTATTGGTGTTCAATCGCACTCGCAATTGAAGTCTTCATTTCGAGAAATCAGACGTTCAGGAAATTTGTCATGCAATGGAGGCATTGCTTCATCAGCTCTATGGCATGTGACGCCATACTGTTGAAAATAAACGTCATCTACGTCCATAGCATCAATTTCAGGCAAAAAAAAGGTCTGTCAACATCGTTCGGTAACCCAATCCCTTCACTCAACCGTCGCACCAGTATCATTTTCGAAAATAACGTGGCCCAATGACGTCTCCAGCTCAAAAACCATGGATGGAGAGGTTGCTTCATAATTTCTCTTTGGTTTTCTGAGCCCCAGATGTGGCAGTTATTTTTGTTTACGTACGCACACAAATGGAAATGAGCCACTTGTATAAACCTCTTGACATATAAACCCAGTCAGCGAAATTACGGCCTTGGCCTGGTCTGCTGACTTCAATACAGGTGTCAACTGGATCTCTCAGTTACAGTGGCGATATTTTCAGCTGACATGGCTGGAAGAACACGAATTGGAGTCTTCACATCACTAATCTGTCCGAGACGTTCAAATTTATCGACTAAATTCACTACAGCTGTGCGAGAAGGCGCTTGATGATCACCAAAAGCAGTACGAACTTTACGAAACGTTTTCGCGATATTTTCACCGTTTTGGTAGTCCGAGTTTTTATTAGTTCAATACGTAGTGCGAGAGTGTATCGATACATATCTAATAACCTCCTAACTTTTACTTATCAAAAGTCAACGCAAGAAATGTAAAATGGCACATCTTATTGGGTGACCTTCTATATACATAGAAGGTCTTGACATCACTGTCAAATTCGTCAGTCTATACAGGGTGAAAATGTAGAACGTAAAGCTGATGACACCGCTCCCATATCAACAGGTCGATGCGTGAGCGTAACTGGAGGAAATTTACGAAATATCGAGCTAATTGAAGAGTTCTGTATGTTGAGACTCAAGTGCACCCCGGAAAAAAGTGCTACGTTAAGTTAAGTAAGTATGAGTTGAATTCCGCCTTATGCCTGAAACACATGTGCAGTCGAGCTGCAAGCAGTTCGTCGTGCATCAGCGCACTTAAAACTCATATGCAGTTAGTTTATGACAGTGAGAGTCATTTTGTTAGAATTTCACATTGTGGTTATTTTTCCCTTGCAATAGAAATAGACAAATACTTTGTCCCTTAAAAATATAAATATATTTTTGTAATTTTTCTGTTTCTTATCAAACAAGAAACTGTGTTCTCTCACAAATTCTACTAATTTTTCTTCCATTGTTTCACCAATTTAAAATATATATATTTTCAAAATTGACACTCCAACTGTGAAATTACAAAAAATGTACCAAATGTTCTAGAGCATAAATCTACTACCCGAACTGGATGCATCCAATTTAGAATTAGAGACATCTTGCATCGACGCAAGGTGTGCATCTGGAACATGTGTTCGCTCGTATAAGAAACAGAGTTCTCTAAATTTGACGCACAGTGCAGAAAACATGTGCTTCAGGCATTACTCACTCTAAAAAGAACTACAAGATTCTTAAATATAATTTTAAGAGAAACGAGACTAAATTCCATTTAGAAAAAATATATCTCTAAGAAATGGGAAGCAGCTGCTACAGGTTACGAGGTATGGAAACCTTGCTTCCAATGGACGACTGAATTGTGAAATCTGAAACATACTTTAACGGCAGAGCCTATATGACACTATAGAACATTATTGCTTCACTGCTTCTGATCAATCACTTTATAAAAATCCAATTTTCCCTTACATTTGTACCTAATCATTTATTGTAATTGGCAGCCATGAGTGTTGGATAAAAATATAACGGCTTTTCCATTAAGGAGTATACATTTTTATTTTGGTAATACATTTTAATGATTTGTAAACGTTGCTCGTTCGGGTATTGTACCATGACTAAATGGTAGACATTGAGAAGCAAAATGGTATTAGTTCACAAAAAAAACACTGAGGGAGCTCTTACTATAAAGCCCTGTACATAATAGTTAGGGACAATATACGATCAAAGTAGGAACCTCAAATGACTAGATACCGTCACAGTGATACCTTCCTTAAGTCGTAAAATTTTCACTATTTCTTAAGAAATAGTTATCAACAAAGAAATGAACCATCAAATTTATCTTTCCGTTAGAATATTTTTAAACTTTATCTGTCAGTTCAACAAGCTGTCATTGTTTGATTGATATGAAACAACTTCTAAAGAGCTGATATGTCTAAAACAGATAAATGAACAATCAACCAACTCCCTTCAAGTCGTCTTTCTTCAAGTAATCTAAAGTTCTCATCATTTCGACGTTGTGAAGAATCACCCTCCATGCTCCTATCATTTGTTCATGTCACGTCAAAATTCAATTCAAAACGTCAGACATTTAAGTCATAAAAATATTACGATTTAACCCGCTGAAAACAAACCAAAAAACAATGAACTAATATTAGCAGTTAAGAGACTACATAAAACGTTGAATCCCTGAATTACGAGTAAGTCATAAAGATTTCTTGGAATCAATCCAAGGAGATAGTATAGTTATTGACATATCATAAAAATACAAAAAAAAAAAAAAAAAAACAAATTACCATCTGACATTCCTTCTTTGTAAAGGCAGATGGCCATAAAATAACATCAGGATACATTTTAACGATGAACTTGTTTCAAGTTTTGAGGAGATCGAAACGGCAACAGAATCTCCTAACAATGACATAGACCTCTTAAACAATGTTTACATTTGACAGTTGACATTCGTTTACACTTTCAATTTAAGTATTTTTATACACTCAAAATAACAAAATATACGAATATTCCACACAATATATTATGTATCTAAGAAGAATAAGAAAAAATAAAAAAAAAATAAACTGAACACATGCACATTCAAGTTGGCAGATAAAATATGTATTGCACAGGCTTCAAAAAGATTTTGACAGATTGACAGTATGTACATACAAGAAGTAGTAAGAGTGGAGAGACATAAGAAATGTTTCTATTTACACATGACATGACAGAGTATAGACAGGTCACAGAGAGAACATAGATAGATAGGCACAGAATGAAGAGACAGCTAAACAAAAAAAAAATTTATGTAAATCTAGTTCTCTAAGAACAGACCGTTATTTACAATTTATAATTTACAATAAAGAATAGAAGAGGAAAAACGTGTTTCTTAGTAAGTAAACTCCACTCATAGTGTGGACATTGTTTTTTATTGTTTCAATGGACTCAAAAACAGCTGATTTTTTGTTTTGTAGGTTAGGGCTAGTATTTACATAAAAACGAGCATACAGAATACGAGTAAGTGTTCTGGGTTGTGTTTTCTTTTCTCAGTGTCAACACAATGCTTTGGGTTAATTCAAATGAAGCTAAAAACAAAATCAAAACGATTTTCAAAAAAAAAAAAAAAATAATAATAAAAAAGATAGGAAAAAAAAAGAAACTGAAAACGAAAATTCAAAAATTGTATTTTCAAAATTAAAAGTTTCAGTACGTTTTTTCGCTCGTCATTGATCTTGCCCAGACCGGAGTTCGCAGGCGTCTCTGTCTCTGGATTGTTGCTTTATTACTATTACTACTACTGCCACTTGTTGCTGCTGAGGTGACAGTTGTTGACGGAGGTGGTGTTGCTGATGGTGCTGATGTTGATATTGATGGTGGAGTTGAAGTTCCTGTGGCACTGTCATTTAAGGTTGATTCTTCGGCTATTGCAGGTGGCGGACCAGTTGGGCCACTATGTGTTTGCGGCGCCAGCGACACACCTTTTGTACGGCCCTCTATACTTGTCTGATTGCAATTTGTCGCATTTTGTTGTTGTTGAAGTTGAGTTTCATCACTTATACTACTACTTAGATTAACATTGCTATTGTTATCATTACCAACATTACTACAGTTGAGATTTGTCGGAGTTGTAGACGTCGTTAGACGTTGTTGCCTTCGCGCTGGCGAACCACCTGGACTGCAGCAGTAATAGTAAGTTTTCAAGATTGTTTGGCAACCACACCCAGAGAGAGACGTACCAAAATTTGAAATTTGATAAATCATTTTTTTTTTGATAAATTGTCAACAATTGTTTTAACAAGTATTTGTGTATATATAAATTTTTTATCATTTTTTGCGAAAGCAGGGGGAAAAAAGAGAAAATAAAATCATTGAAAATATAAAATAGTAGATAATCGTTCATAATATATCTATATCTACATATCTAAACCTGCTAAACCTAAACCTACACTCTAATGAGTATATAAAAAGTAACATCCCTGTTGAAAACACGTTAAACTACAGTCGATTCTATGCATGTGCCAGTGTAGCCAATTTTGTGTTGTGGGATAAGTTTTCGAAACACATTTTAGGTTGGATAAAAAGGAAAACTTTTCCCAACACACACAATAGTAATGGCTGCTGGTGTTTTTTTTTATTAAATTATGGCATGGGAAAGCTGCTAGTACTTAGGACGGGGGAAGGGAAAATCTACAGTTAACTGAAACTTATTTCAATAGAGAGCTATACTCGAGTGTAGTGAAAAGAAGCATTGTTCTTTTGTTCTGGAGTTTTTTTTGTTCCTTTTTTTCCACCACTTTTCCAAAGAAACTCAATTCTGGAGTGAGTTTGGAAAACTGATGGTGAGTAAGTGAGTTCAATGATGTGTTTTATGATATAAGTGATGCAGAAAAATGTTAAAAGTCTATTTTAGAGGGAGAGAGAAAGACAAATAAATGAGGAAAAATCGTCTGGAGAAATGAAGCACTAAAGAATCATAAGGAAAGGAAAGATATACGAGTATGAGTATTGAATTCATTTTCACAAGACTTCGCAGATGGAATTTTAAACGTTGTTAAAGTTTTCGTATATAGAAGAGTTTAAAGTGAGAAGCTGTTGTTTGTTTGGTTTAGAAAATCGAATTGATAGAGTTATTGTGTGATCTGAAGAGGATAGCATTTAAGGAGAGCTCTAAGAAAGAATTCGAGTAAATCTCAAAATGTTCGGGCAAGAAGATACACACTTAAATCAAGTCAAGGACATGCGATGCGAAATAGTATTTGAATGCACTTAGCTTACACATAAATAGATGAAAATGTTTCTAAGTGCTTACGATTTGGAAATAGATTTAGAAAGAGTGTTTGAAAATAATTTTTTTTTAAAGAAGTATTCTGTCCAACTAAAAAAAACTACGCCATCTGTAAGTAAATGCTTGCAATTTGTAATACAATATCTGAATTACAAACTTATCAATAAAAATTTAACCATATTTTTATCATTAGTTTTTGTGCCTTTAAGTCAAACCAGATGTAGAGACAACTTAGAGAGTTGATGACGGCAACTATACACAGTCCTTGCAGACGCATCATCTCCAATTGACGGGAAAAAATACTTTGAAGAACAGACTCTATGGATTCAACCCATTTGTAAAATAAGGTTTTATTTGACGAACAGCGTGCCACAGGCAGACCCAGATGCAAAGGATATCAGTTTGACTGACTGTTTCTAAATCAACTGGTACTATTTTCCATAGGTGTAATATAAGTATTACAATAAGTTTGGCACCTTTCATGCTACGCTTTCAACATAGATATGTATGACCGTTGAATGATGTCTTTCCATCTAGAACAAACCAGTTCGTTGATATGAAGAAGAAATAATTGGGTACGATGGATTTAAGAGCAAATTCCACTAGAGACTCCAATTGAAATAATTTAGAGCACTAAAATTATTAAAACGAAAATTAAAGAGTTAGCAAATAACGGGTTTTCTTTTATGCGTTCTTCTTCAGTATGGCAACACTGAGACAGCTGATAGTAAATCTGACAGCTGTCACCATTTCTTTATTCAGCATGCAAAGACTTACACCCAAGCAACGTTTACAGAATGTGGAAATTTTCTTCCAAAATCAGTGCAGTAAAAATTTACAAAATTTAAGTCCAACGTGATTGACCAAGTGAGTCATATATTCGCAACACCATTGAAAAATGTTGCCCTATATTCACTTCAAGCTACTTACAAGAATGCGCAGAGTGCGCACAGATAAAAATATCGACCAGTATTGAGGAAGATCCTAATTGATCGATTCATCATCATGCGCAAGAATTCGGCCTCTGTCCATCGACTTTGTGGAAAATTTTGCCAAGGATCTTGATTTACGCGCTTACAAGATCCAATTGTTGTAAGAATTGAAGTCAGGGTAGTGGCTTCCCTGATTGGGTGCTTGGAGCATTGGAAGTCGACCCACTTTTTTACCATCAAATTTTGTTCAATGTTGAGGCTCACTTCTGTCTCAATGGCTTTGTGAATAAGCAAAATTGTAGAATTTGGTGTTTGGGTACTGATAGGTGTCAACCTGGCGATACCCAGTGTTGTAACTGTTTCTACACATCAACTGTGATAATTTTACCTCCAAGTGGTAACAATTGCGTACTGGTCGATGTCCATCCGGACTCGACTTTCCAAACTTATCAGCGCGAGTGCCGACCAGCAGCAAAAAATTGCAGCACTATAAACGAGACAGCGGATGAATTACCCAGATGGAATCAACGGCGAAGTAAAATTCCGGAATAAAGTAAATAAAACCCTTTCTGGGATACTCCGACATATTTGCAGCTCTGGCCGGTAAGCATTTCCGTGACTAAGTTAGGGTCTTGAAAAAGAGATGGTAGTGGGTGTGCTCTTAATGAAGCCCGAATGGGTTAATGGCCGCGGTCTAACCGACCCCTTAACACAAAAAAAAAAAACTAAGTTACGAAGCAGCAACAAGCCTCAGATACGGACGGATCTACTGTTGATAACCCCTGTAAATGAAACAAAGACAACGAACTTCGGATCTGCACATGGAATGTTAGGTCCCTTAATAGGCCAAGTGAAGCCGAACAACTTGCGGATGCCGTAGACTGTTTCAAAGTAGACGTTGTCGCCATCCAATAAATGCGATGGAATGAGCCAGACAAAAAGAGGATAGAAAATTGCCACATCTACTACAACGATTGGATTCGTCGTTAGGCAAGAAGCCTTCAGTTTCCGGCATGTTAGCGAGCGCCTCGTAAGAATACGTATTAAGGAGAAAGATGATGACACGAGGGATAGCTTCTACGAGCTCTTGGACAAAACTTACGAGCAGTGCCGTGCGCCAGCTATGGCATTAAAATGGAAATCTAGGAAGAGCGGGCGTCTGTTGGAAAGCATAGTCTGCACGGCACCACCTCCAATATCCTCCTCCAAGCCTAATCGACTTTGCGGCGGGGTGAAACATTGTCATAGCTAGCCTGTGGTTCCCATAACTCGATATAGCTAAGTAAGAGGCATACAAAGCGACGCTGCATACAAGGACTAGAGCTGTTCACGAGCTCTACGAACAGAAGAGGAGAGTCGAACAAGGGCTTCTCAGGAAAAGGATTAGATTAGAAACTATCAAAAATATTGCAGTTAAGGTTGTCGCAATATTATTCTGCTCAAAAATATGCTAGCTATTGCAACACATATTCTCCAAGAGTTACTTAAAAACAAGGAAAACTCCCTTTTCACTACATGATTTAGGAGGAACAGTGCAGCCACGTCGTGTGAAATCGGCTTAAAAGGCCGTAAATTTCAATCAGACAAGCGATTTATTGCAATGCGCATACCTGTCAATCCCTTAGTCAAAGTCTACTATTATACAACATGAGTACGCTGCCGCCCATGATGATAAAGACCACACAGATGAGGGTTTTTAGTATCTGTTAGACGAAGCTATCGTTCTTAGCGATTTGGGCGTTATCCAATTCTAGCAGAATAGTTGCTGAGTATCACTATAAAACACATACGGTGAATTCCTTGTTAAAGATCAGACAACAATCATATGCCAAGATGTACCTCAAATCTAAGATACGAAGTCTACAACGGCCCGACTTAATTAAGAGAAATCTCTTCGACTTGTACACTGGCCCGCGCCCGTTTAACATTTAAGAGCTCAGGACAACTTGACTTGTTGTTCAGCACATCCAATTGCACACATTTGGAATTTATTTGGTAAAAAGGGGTACACATGATCTTATGTCCCAAAGATATGTGCACTCGACATATGTGGTCTTAAGTCGTTTTGCGAGAGTGACATAATGTCATGGCAGCCTTTTAATACTACGACAAAATAGGCTAATCTACCAGCGAACTTTAGTTGTCCTAGGCAACGATGGTTCGGGGGGTGCCTCCGCGTGAATGTCGCGAGTGCAGTAGTACGCGCGAGTCTGGTACTTCGCTGTCTCGGTATGTGGGTTTACTAACGACTCATGTATCTTTGGGGAGCACATTGGAAGCGCGGCTGATAAAGCCACCAAGGTAGCAGCCACACTGTCTAGGCTAATGTTCAATGTAGGCGGACCGAGAGAGGCCAAAATAAGGGTATTAAAATCGATCGCCAATTCTATATTGCTGTACGACACCTAGGTGTAGGCCGATGCGCTGTGGAGACTGGGTCTACGAAACCAATTTACCTCGGCACAACGCGTTGGGTATCGTGCGCTTATCGCACAGTTTCCGCAGCAGCCGTTATAGTGATCGCGAAAACCGTGCTTGTCGTATTATTGGGTCGGCAGCGCATACATAAATTTCTGTCCCCGGAATTACTTTCTTACTCAGATTTTCTCTGGAAAATGACAGTGAAAGCATCATACAGATTCGACTATTGCCCTGCGGTAGAGGATACCGCCGAGAACACATTCTTCGTTTGCGCAATGTGGCATTAGCAACGACAGCTGTTACTCAATTGGCTGGGCATGATAATCACGCCCGAAAATATCGTTTCCGCCATGTCGGCAATAACGGAAAAATAGTGGCAGAGCGGCCCCTATCAGTGTGGTTTGAGGCCAGGAAGGTTCACCATTGATCAAGCTCATTCGACTATGCAGAATGACGTTGGAGAATGCACGATGCTCCGCCAAGGTCAGTAATGATAAAACCGAGGAGTTAAATTTCAGAAAAGATTCCAGAGGTACCATCTTTTGAAAGTCTGTTCAGTTACTCGCATACGCAGATGATATTGACATAATGGGAAAAAGACAGCGAGCTGGCAGCGGAGCGTTTCCGACTATTAAAACTTAAACGAAAAGGATGGGTTTAGCTGTGAACAAAGGAAAAACAAAGTACATACTTGTACGAGTATATGCTATCAACAAAGAGGGTCCCACAACATCGACACCTAGGACAAAATGTCACGATTAGTAGCTACAAGTTTGAGGTAATAAGGGACTTTATCTACAATTCAACTCCGCTATCAGCTCCGACAACAACATTAGCGCGGAAATCATGCGAAGAAACAGTCTTGCTAATTGGTGTTTCTTTGGGCAAGTAGTAGAGCCCTTGAGTAGTAGAGCCTTCTATCAAGCAACCAAGAAGACCTTATACAAGACACTGTTCTTCCGAGTCTTGTTTTACTTCGCAGACTCTTGGACACTGAAGAAAGCGCATGAAAAGGCTCTCGGAAGCATTGAAAGAAAAGTTACCGGTCTCGTCTGCATCAATGAAAAATGAAGGACACGTTTTAATAGCGAAGTGTACTGTTTGTACAGCGATGCCGATTTCGCCATAAAACCTGGAATAAATTTGAGCGCAAAAGCGTCGCGGCCCAAATTAATTTGGTTTCAACCCAAAGGAACAATGCAGTAGAGGATGACATCATCTTAGGTGGTACACAGAAGTGAAAGGGGACACCTGCGGGCAGCTGGCGAAAGACCGCGCTACCTGGAGAGGCATGTTAGATGTATGTATCCTCAAAAGGGACAAGTCGACAGATCGAGATCCTTTTTGGATCTAAAAAATGTAGATATGTATGTATGTATATGGTATAATGACATCGTGGTCAAATTTTCTGTTTTACAAGAATCAAAATTTTGTCATAATTTCTCGGGTGATGCCAAAATTGAAACCTTTTAACGAGGAACTAGTAATCGAGTCTAGAACGACTATGTTCATACATACGAGTATACAGCTTTTTCAATGACATTGAATGACTTTCATTGCCACTGCAAAAAGAAAGATCTGATTAGATTTTCGGTGTAGCTTTGAGATTCGAGGAAAAGACTCAACCTGATGACTCTCAGACTCCCCACATTTGCTCAGTTGTATTACTCTATAAACAATTCTGAGGAAAGTCATATACTGTCAACAACAAAGATACTCAAGTGTGATCATTGTGATATTCGTAATCAACAAAGCTCTCTTTAATGGCACTTATCAAGAATTTTGTATTTTTTTTTTTAATTTTCAAAATGCCATTTTGTTTGCTCTTTTTCATAAATGACTCATGGGAGAATACGCCAACTATTTATCACTTTATTTTAGAAAAAAAAATTATAGTAGATATCCACAACAAAATCTCAGCTTAAACTCTTCAAAAGATAAGATTTGAATATTTCCCAATAGCCGTAATCCAATATTCAGACGTCAAACTGAATTCTTTCTAAAACAAATGCGCGTGTATCCGTCCAGCAATGATTTCAATGATTTCATGAATTCCCGTATCTACGTACATTCAGACGGGGATATAATAAACGATTCTATTTTTTGCAACAGAAAAATTATGAATAAAAGTAATGATGAGAAGAAAAATAAAAAATTCTACTTCAACTACGAGTACGACAACTTATTCTCAAAAGATATATATTTTCTCTCTCCAATTCGCTCCAAGCATTAATAATTATTATGATACTTTTTGAATTCGAAAATTACAAGAAAAACGAAAACCGAAAAGTCAGAAGTAAAACCACCATGAGATGAATAAAACATCAACTTTTTCGAACACAAAAAAGAACAGAAAAAGATTAATGAAACAAATGGCTGCCAACATTTTGTTCGCTGCAATATCAAGGCAAGCCTCTTCATCTTCCATGAGGATGGCGAAATGGAGCTCAAGAATGAAGATGGCCTTCAAAAAAAAAAAACCAAAAAAAAAATCAGAAAATGAACGCACTCATGACAACAGAAGAACGAAATTTTTTCTATATGAAAAAAAATTAAATCAAATCGCTAAATCAATTACGGATATTCTACGAATTTTTGATTATCATAATTTTTGTGTGTTTTTTTTTTGGCCAACAAAAACTACACTTACTCTTGATTTTCGATGGAATTTTGACCCGATTTTGGTTTTTCACGGGTTATTAAAATGGAGGGGCTTCTGTAAACATAGTTTTGAATAATTTTGAAAAAAAAGAAAAGAAAAGTACATCAATTTCGTTTGATACCAAAAGCAGTGGCGGAGAAACGATTTTAAAGAATTCGGAAACAAAAAAAGATAATTTGGGAAGGAATTTTTTTTAGAAATGTACGAAAGTTAGGATAGAACACATTTAATGGCATAGAAAAGGAGGATACAGATTTGACAAAGAAAAATGTGAAATGTGAAATTAAAAAAAAAGAAATTTTAGAAATTATGCCTAATCTCACCATTCTTTATCCAATTAGACTTACACTCTGTACATTCGTTTAGATACAAGAAATTTCATTTAGTTACATGTGATACCTTCAATTCCTTATAAACAAATACGTATACGTATATGAAACAAATTGAACATACAAAAAAAAAATAAATAAAAAAAATAATACCCTCAACCTTCTGAAATATAGTTTTGTATAATCTCTGACTAAACATGGAACATTTATAAAAATTACGAATACATAAAGCACGTGCGTACAGCGAGCGATACTTACTTTGTTTCATCTATAAAAACTGCTTCGAGAACACGCGCAGCATAATGTAGATTCTTTTGTAGAACTTCAGCTGAGATTTCCCCAGACTGAAGCATGCGCAGTAGACAGCGGAGTCTGAAAATATAGAAAAAACAAGTAATAATTAATATAAGTAATTTTTATAAAAAAAAAAGTTAAAAGTCTTTAGATTATGGTACGTAAGCGAACACATTGTGAGGAACCAAATCAAGGCTTCATTCGTCAACACCAGCCTAGTGAATAGGCGCACTCTCTCCCTAAGAGAACAAATATACGATACTACTGCAGAATGTTTCTACCACAACGCCTACGAACAATGGCCTAAGTTGAAATCACTCAAACGGGCAAATGTTCGGTTGAACTAATTGACGGAATAACACTTTAACGCATGGTTTCTGAACACTAGTATTCAAGGACCATAGTGATCAAGTGATCATGAAACCTTTAAAGGAATTGATCATGTTGCGATCGACGCGAGGCACTACTTCTTACCTTGCTGCAAATATGGTACGTTTATGGATGTCTAGGACGCCAAAATAACAAACAAATGCTGTGAATAGATTTAACGTTTAGTGTCGTCACTCGTAACAAATCGCTTGAACCTTGCCTATTCCATATCCCCCAACCACTCAACGATACCTTTTCGCAGATCAGTGGCATCAATTCCAAGAAATCCTCAGAAATGTCGAACTGATGTAATGAGTTATTTATTTTTTATTTTTATTTATTTATTTATATATTTCAAAGAATCTTTTACATTGGGCTTAAAAGCCTATAATTAACAGTAAAAGTTGTAAAAAGTATAGTTATAATCAATTTTAATTATTATTGTGTGGTGCCGCGAAGTCTTCTAATGAAAGAGGGTAAGCTATTCCACTGCTTTATGGCATAAACGAAAAACTGACGCTCCTGCGTCTACTGGTTGCAGTATCATAAAAGAACGAGATGAGTTAGTAAACTGTATTTTTTGAATTAGAAATGAAGGTTCCTTGTTTAAAATGATTTTGTTCAATGTTTTAAGGGAAAAATACTTGAAATACATGTAAAGATTACAGCCTAGTATGTTACTTGTGTAGTTTGAAATATGATCATATCGTCGGAGATTGTAAACATATCGAGTTATATTATTGAACGCCACAGTTAGATTTCTTTTCGTTTCTGAGTTATGGCTAGTAAACAATTGGCACCCATATGTTATCATAGGAAGGATCAAAGTTTTTGCCAACCTACTCGTAAGTCGAACGTGTTGAGGAGTAAATTGCTTCGAAAGTGAAAGACTCCGTAAGGATCCATATATTTTTCCAACAACAGTTTGAATATGGTCATCCCAGGTAAGGGTAGAATTAAATAGAATGCCTTAGTTCATAGCTTTATCGACATATTCAATTTGTTCGTTTCAGAGATAAACTGCAAGAAAGTAGCTGTTATCAAGTTTATTTTTATAAATTATTAAGCATTTGGACTTTTGTGGATTGAGGTGAAGACTATTTGTATTGGACCAGCAAAGTATTCTTTTTAAATCAGAGTTCAATTTCACAACACCATCTTCAATCATGCATAACTTGCAGCTTATACGAACTTGAGCATCGTCAGCATACAAATCGATTGAAGAGTATTCAGATTGGAGTGGAAGATCATTAATAAAGATCGTAAATAAGAGTGGACCAAGTATGAATCCCTGAGGAACCCCACAGAAAAGATTTAAAGGATGGGACGTTTTATTACCAATAACAACAGCTTGGCTTCTTCCACTAATGTATGATAAAATCAGTTTTGCAGCTGTGTATGAAAACCGAAACTGTTGTATTAGTTTTTTAATAAGTCTTTTATGATTGATTTTGTCGAATGCCTTCGAGAAATCTAAGAGAACTAAAAATGAAACCAAGTCATTATCCATAGCATTATTAATATCATCTGAAATCTTAAGAGTAGCGGATATACAACTGTGGTTTGGTCTAAAACCGGATTGGTTTTCACTTAAGAGTTTGAATGTCTTTAAAAAGGTTGAAATTTGATTGTGTAAAATTTTTTCCAGAATCTTTGACAGAAATGACAAAATTGAGATTGGTCTAAACTCTTCTTGAGATAAGCGAGTGGCTGGTTTTTTTAAGACTGGTATAACTTTACCCACTTTCCAAAGAGATGGAAAAGAAAATGTTGTTACTCGTATTACAGTATTAAAAACATGTGTTAGCACAGGAAGAATGTGAGGTAGGATCATTTTGAAGAAACGTGGATGTATTTCATCAAAGCCAGTAGCTGATGATTTTATTTTAAGTACAGCACTTAACACATCCGCATCATCCACCCTTTGAAACTGAAAGGAATGTCCAATACCGGGGTCCACAACCCGGTAGGTTTCATTTGCTTCATAAGTGCTTTGTACAGGGTCAACAACCGGCAAAATCTCATTCAACGCTCCACTAAAAGTTTGAGAATCATCATTTTCAGGGTTAGTTTTATCTACAAGTGAAGTATTTTGATTACTGCTGCTTTGAACTTTGGAGAAATGTTCATTTAAATTAATGAGACATACATCCAGGGAACAATGTTCTCTTTGTTGACCAACACCAAGCTCACGAATATTTTTCCATAAGGTTTTTGATGGTATGTTTTTGTTTAAGCGTTTTGAATACAGTCTACATTTTGCTTCTTCTACTTTTTTGCACACATGATTTTGAAAAAATCATTTGCCTGTTTATTTCGTGAATACTATTTTCTAGGGCATTTACATTAATAGCCTTAAAGTCCCTATATTTATAGACTGTTGATTTAACCTGTGGAGTAACTTTAAAAGTCGCAAACATTAAATCATGCCTTGAGAATGCAGGTGCCTCAAGTTGCGAATAAAGCAGAACGTTGCCGATATTATTGACACAAAATAAATCTAAAAGTGAGCAGTATTTGATGAAAAATGTGTAGGATTTGCAGTGTTGACTATTGATAAGCCAAAACTTTTTATTTTAGTGAGAAAACTAAGTGAAGTATCTTTCTGAAGTAAATCACAATTGAAATCTCCACAAAGGATCACTTCTAGGTAAAGAGACGAGAAGCGCTCAAGTTCAAAATATAACCTGGAAAAGTCAATATGTTTATTGGGACGATAAATAACTCCAAGCAAAGAACTGCTGGATCCGTTTGGAATATCAATGAAACAATATTCAAACAAAGATGACGCGTCTGATTTTACAACTAATTTAAAATGTATGCTTTCTCGAATATAAATTGCTGTACCACCACCTACACGATTACATCTATCTGCACGCATTAATTTGTAACCAGATAAACTGTATACAACATCTTTTATCTCAGTTTGAAACCAGGTTTCAGAAACACATATAACATCTATATTAGACCCCACAAACACATCCCTAAATTCATCAATTTTTGCATGCAAGCTTTGAGCATTTATATGACAAACCTTTAGGCCATTTTACCCATTGTACTGCCACACATAACCTATTTGTTCAATACAATTTTGACGACAGCCGAGTATCCCGATATATGGAAGCTGGCTAAGATCATACCCCTTCCAAAAAACACTAAAGTGGATGAATTTAGGCCCATTTCAATTTTGCCCTTCTTGTCGAAAGTGCTCACCCCAAAACAATCTGGATTTCGTGAAAAGTTGTATCAGGGCCTTGTTAAGTATCACAGACGACATTAGGCAGGCGTTGGACAGGGATGAAGTAACTTTTCTGGTATTGCTTGATTTCTCGAAGGCTTTTGACACAGTTAATCATGATATTTTATATAAAAAGCTTATTCAGCAATATAACTTCTCAGCTAGTGCCACAAAATTACTTTATTCCTACCTAACTAATAGAAAGCAAGCAGTGCAGGTTGGTGATAACTTATCCGACCTTCTCCCAAACGTTACCGGCGTCCCACAAGGTTCCATACTAAGACCACTATTTTGCTTAGTGAGCTTCCATCTATGAGTATAATCGAGAACTGCTCATCTTACATGTATGCAGATGACGTGCAAGTGTACCTAAGCTGCTCCCTCGGCCTTATTGAGAATGGCGTTTCTTGTGTAAATGAAGACTTAGAGAAGATATCACATTGGTCCCAGTTATTATTTTAAATCCAAAAAAGTCGAAATGTCTGGTAATATCAAGAAAAAGTATGGATCTCTGTCATTTTCCTTCGATCGTGTTGAGCGACGCTCCGATCGAATATGTTGAAACTGCAAGAAATCTTGAGGTGATTTTCAATCAGTGTCTAACTTGGAATAACCACATTAATTCACTCGTCGGTATATGGCGTACTGCATACCTTGTAGGTAACTCAGTCATTTACACCAGTTAACACACGAATGTTACTTGCTAAGACATTGGTATTATCGATTTTAATTTGCGGGTGTGAACTTTTTTGTAGGTGCAACCATGTAAGTAAAAGATAGCTCAATGTGGCGTTTAACAGCACTGTACGCTATGTCTTTGGGATACGAAGATATGATAGATCGTCTGCTTGGTATGCCTTTGGAAAATCATCTTCAACTTCGAAGTGTAACATTGCTTTCCGATATTTTGCTAACACGACAGCTACAATACTGTTTTGAAAGAATTAGTATATCATCCTCGAGCAGGCCCCGTCAATCCTTGTTTTTCCTGTTTAACATCCGAGCGTCAATTTTTTGTCAATGCACAGAAGGACAGAACGCAACAAGCATTAAAAAGAAAAGCATTTTCTAGTAAACTGCCTGGCTATGGAAAAAATCTATAGTTACGAAGCAATAAATAGCCTCGAATGGGCCGGACGAAAACCTGCTGATGGAAGAAAAACTGCGACACCTACTACGGCGATTGTTATTGACGCCAAAAGCAGCGCCTATTTGAATGCGGATTCGTTATTTGAGGCAGACTTAGGTAAGAAGTCTTGAGTTTCCGACATGTTAACGAGCGCTTCGTAACAATCCGTATTAAGGTTAAAGTTGCCAATAATTGACTTATATGCGAGCACGCTCCCACAGAGGAGAAGGATGACGACCTCAGAGGTAGCTTCTACGAGCTCTTGGACAAAACTTACGAGCACCTAGCCATGAATGCAAACCTAGGAAGAGACAGAATCTTTGGTAGTGCTGTCGAAAAGTATAGGATGCACGCCCCCACCTCCGATAATGGATTCAGGCTAATCGACTTTGTTGCGGGGCGAAACATTGTCATAGCTATCACGCTGTTTACATATCTCGATATTCACAAGGGGACTTGTGGAACTCCTGATCAATTAAACGTCAATTAGATTGATAACATTGCGATCGACGCAAGACGCTCCTCCAGTATAATGGATGTCCGAAATTCCGAGGGGCCAACACCGACCCTTATTGTATCCAAGGTACAGTCGAGGATATCCCGAACGTCGTGAAGGTAAATTAATACTGTTCGAAGTCAGATGACTGCAATCGCAAGAGAACGCCAAATCCTTTTCCGATCGAGTCTTCCTTAATCTCTTAAGCGGTCCTCTGCCACCAGTATTAAAGGCCAGTGGCAACATTGCCAGAAAGTCATCAAAGATGCTGTCTCTGATGGCCACTACAACGAAACTCCTTCTGAAAAGGGAAGACGAACCCTGCCTTCTCAGTAGTAAAAAGGAGCATGAGAAGCTCGCGGACGAGGAAATTGAGAGATGCTGCTCCAGGAATGAGATTTGGAAGTTTTACCAAAATGTAAAATAGAGTCGCAGTCTATGCTGAGGATTTGGAAAAAACATTTTTGTAAACTGTATAACGGCCAGTACGAACCGAATACCTCTGTCAGGCAGAATGAAGCTTTCAACCCAGACTATGTAGACCAACAATCCCGCCTATATGACTCGGATGAAGTGAAGATGTCCATACGAGTATCTAAGCATACGTCCAACAAAGCTGCTGGAGCGGACGGCCTGACTACCGAGCTCTTCCAAGCCGCAGGCGATGAGTTGGTAAGGAGCATACATCATCTTATCTGTAAAATATGGTCGGGCGAAAGTATGCTCGATGAATGGAACCTCAGCATTGTTTATCCGATCCTCAAGAAAGGAGACCGTCCGAACTTAATTAATTCTTAATATCGTCTACAATATCCTCTCTGCCGTATTGTGTGCACGCTTGAAACCGTTCGTCAACAAACTGATTGGTCAATACACTACGTCTGGTCACACTACGGCAGATCTTGGAAAAAACCCATGAACTCCAAATCGGTACACACCATCCATCCATCTATCCATCGATTTTAAAGCAGCGTATGGCAACATCTATAGCGACGAGCTATACAGAGCAATGTCTAGTTTTGGCATCTCTGCCATATTCGTCCGTTTGTGCAGGATGACGATGGAGAACGCACGCGGCTTCATCAAGATCGGTAAAGAACTCACCGAGATCTCTGATGTCAAAAAAGTATTTAGACAAGACAATGCGATGTCGTGCGATTCCTTTAACATCAGTTTTGAAAGAATAGTACAAAACTTATGCGCCAACACAAGAGGACACGAACGTTAAAAAGTCCATCCAATTACTTCCATACGCCGATGATGTTGACATAAGAACCCGGCGTGATGTCAGTGCGCTTTCGCGAGTATTGAGACGGAAGCGCAGAAGATGTGTTTAAGGATCAATGAGGGCAAGACGAAGTATATGCTGTTAACAAGAAAGGACACCCAACACAGAGGTTTCGTCTCCATCGACAGGTATAACTTTGAGGTAGTTAAGGTCTTTGTTTACCTAATCTACGCTATCAATTCAGACAAGGACACCAGCGCTGAGATCAAACGAAGAATAACTTTTGCCAATCACTGCTCCTTTGGGCTAAGAAGGCAATTGACTAGGAAAGCCCTCTCTCGAACAACAAAAGTAACCCTATATAATAACCTTAAAGTCCTGTTGGTGCAGAGGTATGGACTTTATTAAAAATGAATGAGGGTGCTCTTGGCTGCTTTGAAAGGGTGATTTTCAGTCTCGTCTGCTCAGATGGTGGATGAAGGAGGAGATATAAAGACGAACTGTACAGGCTGCACAGCGACATCGAATTAGCCAAAATAGTAAAGGTCCAACGACTGAGGTGGCTGGGTCGGTCCACCACCCGAATCCACCCCCGAGGGACAGCGCAGTAGAGGAAGAGGCACTCAGGTGGCGCATGCAAGTAGAAGGGGACCACAACCAAGTTAGCGTGCGAAACTGGAGGCAGCTAGATAAAGATAGAACTGGTTGGAGATGGTTGTTGGTTAAGTCGCAGGTCCACCCCGGACTGTAGCGCTGCTTTAAGTAAGATCATTTCCATTTGTTTTGGGTACGTAAAAAAACAAAACTGTTGTATCTGGGGATCTGAAAACCCAAGAGCAATAGTGGAACAACCCCTCCATCCACAAGGAGTGACAGTTTGGTGTGGGTTTTGGGCTGGCGGTGTCATTTTGCCATATTTTTTCGCTGGTGCGACCATGAGTGGAGTGGATTGCGTAGTGAGACATCGAAACGCCGGAAGTGGAGTGGATATTGCGGCTGCATGGGAGTCATTAAGTCAAGAACGCAATTCTGTGCCGTTTTCATAACCGCGCATCTCCCGAAGGTCCTTCTGGCATATTTTGCAAAAAGACTAGGTTATATACACGTCCGTATAAGATTGTATTGGCTAAGAGCTAAACCGAAATGATCATAGTGCCCGCCGGTCACTTTCGCTGGTTGGGCTCGATTGAAGGTGCAAGATGATCCAGAAGAATTATATTTCAACTTACTTGACTCGCATCTTATGAAAAGTGCCCTGTATTTCGCGACTAAGGGATAATAATCGGGTTAAATATAGACCCTACGTCCAGATATTTTACCTAAAGTTTTGAAAATGGTCCAAAAAGAGCTGGTCTCAGTGAGACTGTGATTCATGTTTATTTGAGGGATACAATCTCTTGAAACTTCAGTGACTTTTGCACCATCCTGTATATCAAGAGAGTCATCAAGAAAAAGATCTCCCTCTTAAAGTACGAGTACGTTGAAAGCCACAGCTCATACATTTTTGATTATTTTCAAGGAATATCCTTCTTCGAGTATCTCCTTCATTTGATATGTTGATTCAACGGTCAACACAAACTCAATCCCGCAGAACAAACTGAATTATAGAGCAGTCAAAAATATATAAAAAAAAATGAGAGCCAAGAGAAATCATTTGTCTTCGTTTATTGCCGGTCTTAAGAAGTTTGCCTCCACAAACTCCTTCACCACTCATCAATCTACATTAAAAAGAATAAGGAAAGGTCAGCTGTGTGATAAATAATGTACAGAGTCCATATCGAATATCTGATTCATTTGCGAGGAGTAACTCGTAATACCTATGTACGAGTAGAAACATCGAATTATCATAATTAAAGTTCCATCCAACTTTAAGTAACACGAGTTACGAGTACATACTTAACCACCACAGCCTGATGAAAGTTTAGGACATTGACAGGATAGCTAAGAGACAGACAGATGTTGGTTACATTTCAGCCAAGACTTAAGTATTCAACTTGCGTTGATGGCGACTTTTATGTGCCAACTTTCCAAATTGTACTTTAACAACTTTTTGCTCTTGTAAAATGTAGTCACCAAAATAACGCGAAGTTCACTTTTGAAGTCAAAAAATTAAAAAGAAAACAAACACACAGTAACCCTCCTGAATAAATTGCTCTTTCAATGACTCTACAACTACGACCTGTCGTAGAGCACTTCTATAACAAAGTCAGCAAACAAAAACAGGTGTACGAATAGATGGCAAAAAAGAATTCTTTTAAATGGACTTACCTTACTGCTGCCTTGTCGCAGGCATCCGGAGTATCGACGGCAGGTAAATTTTCCGTCGCTAAATCGACCGTTTCGACGCCATTGTCGCTACCGCCCGTCGGTGATAGAATACCGCCGCTGCCACCGCCGGCGCTGGCTCGAATTGTCGGTGACATATTTTCGCTGGTCGTTACGGTGGACTGTTGTTGCAATGTTTGCATTCTCGAGTATTGCTGTAGGTGGAGTAGGGATTGTTGCTGGAGTTCTTGTTGTTGCAGAGCAGTCTGTTGTTCGGATGCTTTCAACTGGTCAGTTGTGCCAATACTTGAATTGAAATTACCACTTCCAAGAGATTGTGCTGCAATGCTAGTTGGATCACAATCCCGATTTGGAGTAGTTGGATAATCACAAGGAGTCACACAAACCGAGGAGCTATCTGTTGGCGCTTGGCCTGGTGATGGTAATTGATATTGTTGTGAGTCAACTGGGAAACCCAAGTTGCCTTTGCGACTATTTGAACGGCGAACTATTGTAAGAGATCCTTGTTCTGAAATGAGACAGAAATCAAATGTTTTTATTGAAAAAAAGTCAATCAAAAAGGTCGACCATTAAATTTATTCAAATAAGACAAGAGGGTGATAATATTGTAGTTGTGGATGGTAGATAGCATTTCATCATCGCTTAAGAGAAAGCACCGACAAAGAAAGGACAAATTTAGAACTAAAGACCGAAAGGCAGACTACTATAAACTGTTGTCTTTCTTTCGAAGAAAGGGAATGAATATTGCACGTGCATAAGCAGGAAGATCCTAGATGCAGCACTATGCCTTTTCAATTTAAGGGCTTCCAACATATGTGACTCCGACGTGCTTGCCTCTCTGATTAAGTAGCAAATTTTTGATGGAACACCATTACACAGAAGCATTTACCAGGGCTAAAGTCCACAAAAACCGGAAAACTACTCGAAAATAGTGCCAGATGACCATTGGTCAAATATTGCAATTACAATAGTTATCTTATTAATCAAAAGAAAGTATAACATGGTGATGTACGAGTATTCGAGTACGAGTATCGTGAGCTTGAGGGTATACTGATGAGCATTCATAGCGAGATAGTTGAAGGTTTGAAGCGGCGGAATGCTACTGGTGGTTACAAAAGAGCACTGGTGGTGAAAATAGCTATAAAGCGGCAAAACAAATTTCTAATCCATGCATTTTCGACAAAAGAGTATGATGCCAAACTCTGTCAAATGTCTTAGAAATATCAAGCGCAACAGCCTCGCTTTCGTCAGATTGATGTAGAATTTGGTTCCACTTTTCCCTGAGATATGTCATAAAATCACCAGTGGACCTGTTGTCATTGAGAAGTTTTCGTGTTTTGAGATATTTCATGAGCTGACGATTTATCAGCGCTTCCATGATCTTGGAAAGAAGAAACGTACGAGGGGCGTTCAACATATTTTCGGTATCGGGGTGAAGCTGTGGTTGTATATATAAATTGACTTATTTATCAAGTAATACTATTATTTTAGTGCATTCATGTAAAATTTCATATAAATGTGATTATTAATTCGCGTTTTATCTCTAGTTAAACAGAATCATAATGGCAACTGAGACGATGATGGTGAAAATTGAGCATCGCGCTGTAATTAAATTTCTCACTAAGCAAGGAAAAAGTCAAAAAACTATTCATGAAGAGATGGTGGCTGTATACCAGGGTTCCGCACCTTCATTATCAACTGTGCAAAAGTGGTCAAGTGAGTTCAAGAGAGGCAGAGAGAGCATTGAAGACGACCCCCGCTCCGGCGCCCCGGCTACTGCTTGTACGGGAGAAAGCATCAAAGAAGTCGAAAAACTTGTTCTTGAGGATGCCCGAATAAAGGTGAAAATGATGGCAGATATCACCAAGCTTTCAATTGGTACCATTCACACCATTCTTCATGACCATCTTAACCTTTCAAAGGTCAGGTGCAAGGTGGGTGCCACGAATGCTCACAGCGCCTCAGAAAAAAGTGAGAATCGCATGCTGTAGAGAGCTTTTGGAGATGTGTAGTGAGAACGCGGACGGTGTTATGGATCGAATTGTTACTGGGGACGAAACATGGGTCCACCACTATGACCCTGAAAGCAAACAAGAGTCCATGCAGTGGCATAAAAAAGGAACAGACCCCTAGAAGAAGTTCAAAGTCACTCCGTCTGCCGGGAAGCTCATGGCCACAGTTTTTTGGGACTCAAAGGGAATCTTGCTCATTGAGTACAAAAAAAATGTGAAACCATCAACGCCACATCCTACGCTTCCACTTTGCATAATTTGCGGGAGGAAATTAAAAAGAAAAGACGGGGTAAACTCGCAGCGGGTGTGTTGCTTCTTCATGACAACGCTCCTGTTCACACGGCGCGAGTTTCCAAGGCTGCTGCGCGAGATTGTGGTTTCGAAGAAATCCAACACCCACCCTATAGTCCAGACCTTGCCCCTAGTGATTATTTTCTGTTTCCGGATTTGAAAAGATGTCTTCGTGGAAAAAGATTTTCGGATGATGAAGAACTCAAGTTGGCAATAAATGGGTATTTTGCAGAGAAAGAGGAAATTTATTTTTTTGAGGGTTTAAAAAAGCTTATCTCAAGATGTAACAAATGCATTGATGTTAGGGGAGATTATATTGAAAAATAAAAACAATTTAAATTGAATTCGCATTTTCCTTCATATCGATACCGAGAATATATTGAACGCCCGTCGTATGTATATATTCGGTGCAACATAATAACAGAGATAGAGCGCAAGAAATACTTAACTATAGGGCGTCTATCCCACAACTGGTCAGGTGTTTCGAAATCGTATATATCTTCGGTATTTGTGTTTTTTGTGTTTGACTTTTTTATACAATGACACGGGAATTTAGAGTGGACATTGCAAATATTCACGGGCTTAAAAGTAAACAGCTTTTCTGCGTACGTCCACGTCTGTAAATACAGACCAGCTATTTTGGCATTTTGTGAGACACAGGTAGATCCCATTATCCATTATCACATTATCCACTACTGCTGTATTTACAGAAGACCCAAACTGGGCTTCAATTTGACCTTTAACGAGTTTAATGCGCTGTCTGACTCCATACAAATAATTGTATTCCTCTATCCTCATACTGAAATCGTTATTACGGTCGATCTCAATATACACAATTCTGGGTGGCTTCTACATTCTGGACAGGCCACACCTGAATGACGTTTAAATCAGCCCACACGAATACCAGACGTTGATAGTCTCACCTCCAACACCCTGGACTTGTTTTTAACTTCTCACCCTGACAAATACAACATCAATGTGCTGCCCCCCTAGGATCGTCGGTCCATTGTGTCATATCAACCACATAAGGAAAAGATTCCTAAAGGAACCGTATGGGAATACGAGTAAGCCGATTGGAGCGGACTTAACTGCTTCTTTAGGAATTTTAACTGGTCGTTATGTTTCCAGTTAAAATTCCAACTAAAAGAAAATGCATTTTACGACTCGAGCTGTAAAGAAGCTGCCGGGGTTAGAGAAATGTTTTTTCGGTCCTGCAAGACAAAGGCGACGGAGGAAAACCGAAAAAAGTTTAAACCAGCCAGGAAAAACTGCAACGTCTTTCTTAAGCGTTTGAAATTTCAGTACGACCAAAAGTTGAGGCAAAAAATACTACAGTATCCGAAATGTAATAAAAGCTTTTGGTCGTTTGTCAAAAACATCAAAAATTCTGCCTCTTCCTCCATTCCAGCGCTCATTTACAATGAAATTCCAGCTGTGAGCTCTTTAGACAAGGCCAATCTGCTTCCTGCACACTTTGCGGCCAGCTTAACAATTCCAGATTATGCCTTGTCTCCGCCCACACCTGAGTGCGTCGAATCTTCAATGGGACGAATCTACTTTCGCACTGGTGTGGTAGCAAACGTACTTAAAGATCTCAAAATACATAAATCCGCTCGTCCAGATGGTATATCTCTTTCTGAAGGTATATCTTGTTCTGAAGAAGTGTTCTTCCACGTTAGCAAAACAATCGCGTAAGCTGTTCCATCAATCTTACTCTTTAGGACTCTTTCCGAGCAGATGGAAAACAGAATTTGTAAAGCCCACCCCTAAAAAAGGCAAATCTTTTTCTCTCTTTTCTTACAGGCCCACAGATGTTCACAAAATAAATATTGGTGTGCCCCAGGGTTCCCTTCTGTCTCCGACACTCTTTTTAATTTTCATCAATGATCTCTTGTCTGCTACTTCTAATCCAATATATTCCTTTGCTGACGACAGTGCTCTCTGCTTTTCATATTCGTTTCCGAACTCACGTCCATGCTCAGCTACAGCTTAGGCTGTAGAACGGGAACGGCAGCGTGTGTTAGGCTCATTAAATTTCGATATTAGCAGCATAATCAATTGGGGAATTATCAACAGAGTGGAATTTAATGTTTCCAAAACACAATGCTGCGAAATTCAAATTTAAATTTAAACACTCAGCCATTATCCATGAATGGCGCTTGCATCGTCGAAACCGAAAAACTTTCCATTCTTGGTATGTGTGTCAATGACAACTTACGTTGGAATGAATACATATTCGATGTAGCCAAAAATGCTGCGAAATGTTTAGGTTGCCTCAAACGATGTAAGAAATACTTTTCCGCTTCTGCGCTGGCCTTAATATAAAAGGCATTCATCCGCCCAAAATTGGAGTACATCTGGTCATGTGCGCCTAAAGCATCTCTGCACCTGCTAGGTAGGATTCAAAACCGTGCAATAAAACTCATAGGTGAGTAATATTACTCAGTCAGTTGAAAAGCTCGAAAACCGACGAAAAGTCTCGTGTCTCACTTTGTTTTATCGCTATTTCCACCATCAGTGCTCCATGGGAATCGTCAGTGGCATTCCGCTCCTTCAAACCTTCAACCTTAACACCCGTATCGATATGACGGTATTTCGAAATACGATTAATACAAAGTCTTTCAAATTTAATAGAAAAAATTGTTCAATGACCATATGAGACAGATTGGAGGCACCATTGTGTCAGCACTCTACCTCAATACCAACAGGCACTTCGTTTCCGCGACGCCGTGGAATAACTCTTAGTGAACATCTCTCTAAATGTACTCATACATCTGCCGCATCTCTCACAGATTAAATTATAATTATTTTTTCACTGCAAAGGACTTGCACTAAACACAATATTTAATTGAGTGTTATTCAGAATAAAACAGTTTCGCATGAAGCAACAGAATCCTATCGTTAGGAAGGAGGAAAGAATGCATCTTGCGAGCTTTCTCTACAATATACTTTCATCTAACCTCTTCCACTGATGGTTTTGCATAAAAATTTACTGAAGGTCGGGGCTTATCAACTCTAAATTCCATTTCAGTCTAAATACTCCGAAGTCATAGTTCATTTTCTGTGCATATTTGTTCCATTGTTATGAAAAACGATATTTCTTTCTAAATGGAAAAAAAAAACAATTTGTAGTAATCCAACTGTAGAATTACAAACATCCTTAAGCCTTGCAAAAGTTAACATCCATTCCGTTTACGTCACAAGATGCAGTCCAGGCCATCTAGGAAACAATTATTATTTCCCTTCCAGAATCATCAGGATCAGAGGAATGCTCAGCATGACGAATACCCGCAGGATTGGATGGGAATCCATCCGACTAAATGTTGATCGTTTTTACCTGGAAAAAGGTAAATTAATTTCTCTTTACTTTTGTACTCCTTCGAATTTGCTCGTTCAGAAAATATTCTTACAGCTTAGTTCTCATCCTTCAGATTCATTCTTTATTTTTATTATTCCCCCTGCATTTCATATTTAAATTAATTCACCTTTACCTTGAACTTTGACTTCATCTTCATCTTCGTTCTGGCTGAAGTCTTTAGATAGCAGACTGTTCTGAAGGGTAAATATTTCTTCTTTCGATCTCTGATGGTTGTCTTGGCGAAGGAGTCAAAGATAGGGGGGGGCAATCTCATTAATAAGGTTCTTGTTGCCTGAGGCGCAATTTTAGGGATGGAAAATATTTACAGTGACACAGTGACACTGTGAGCCAGGAGTGGGGTTATTTTATTTATTCAGTGTCGATTGGTGGTATAGGAGACGTTTCTTTGGAAATTTTTGGACAGCTCTACATTGATAATTGGATTAAAGTATTAATCTACTTACTTGACACTTGACCATTTACTGGTGCCGAACTAGGTTGTAATCCGGTTGGACTGTTTGATTTTGATCTTTCCACCCCGGTACTGCTCCGTCTATCCGAGGGTGTGGTGATAGTATCCTCACGACCGGTTCGATTCTCTGGTGTACTAGCAACTGTAAATAAGAACAAGAAGACTGTTTTGTTGAAAATGTTGAAAGGAGTGCATTTGTAGGTATGTATCTAGTGGAAAATAGGAAAAAACACGAACGATTTATTGCTATTTTTATTCATGAGATAGAATCTTCCGACAGGGAAATGCTTCCAGAGTAATGTTTTCCCTGCGAGATGCTTACTGTGGGACCAAGGCAATCGACAGAAGTGTGGAAATTCATTTTAAATAGCAATCTGCTGTTGCAGCTCATTAACATTTAATTGGTTAAACGAAATTGAAGCTCTGAATTACAATAAAATTTCAAGAAGAATTAAGCAGCAACTTTAGAAGTCCTGATAAGCATAACCCTTTATTGCCTATGAGCTGAGTATAAGGTTCTAGGTTAGTAGGCGAGTAGCGCCGTATGCTGTTTGAATATTGAAAGCGAACCGATAACCAGTATGTTTGTACTACTTATAATCGTACATACCTATCTTCCTTGTCACCCTAGCTCAAGCGACCCAATACTTGTAGCACAGGACATATTTCTCATAACCAGATGCAAGGTGTACGGCGCGACAGTTGCTGCCACATGGGATTCTATTATTTTTCCGTAAATTTTTAATCAATCGAAATAGGATCCGTTGACATCTATGACATTCTTCCAACGTGATACAAGGCCAAATATTAATTTTTCGTAGAAGTGCTGACTTTTTGAGGCAATGAAATCTTCAAAGGCTTTTATGGCCTCTGCTCGGTTTCGGAAGACTCTCTGCCGGCAAAATGAATGCAGATTGCGGAAAAGATGGTAATCCGTTGGGGAAATATCAGGAGAGTACGGCGGATGCGGAATAATTTCATATCCCAACTGCAACAGTTTTTGCACCGTTACTTGTGAGGTATGGGTCTGGCATTGCCATGCAAAAGGATCGGACCGTGCCTATTGCTTTTCAGCTAATTTGGCATGCAATATGCCGATTTCGTCACAATTTTTGATAGCGCTTATCGTTTCTCCTGGTTGAAGAAATGAAAAGTGGATTGGTACTTTCGATGTCCAACAAAGTGTCAGCATAACCTTTTTTGTGTGAAGATCGGGCTTGGGGATGTGTTTTGGTTTTTCATCTGTATCCAACCAGTGACCAGATCATTTACGATTATCATCCAGTCTTCATCACAGATGACTATCCGGTGCAAAATCGGTTCAGTTTCGTTTCTTAATGTAAGCGATGCGCAGATTTCCAGGTGCCGTAGTTTTTGGGATTCGTTCAGTTTATGGGGTACCCACTTATCGAGTTTCGTTACCTTTCCTATGAGAGAAAGGTGTCGACTTATTGTCATTGGGGATACTCTCATGCTTTGTGAAATCTCCCGCGCCGATTTTGTTGGGTCCGCATCCACCGTTGCCCTTAAAACATCGTCATCAACCGGCTTCCGTTCCGGCTTCCCACATGGTTCATTTTCGAGGCTGAAATCTCCCGAACGGAACTTACTAAACCAACGTCGCATACGACGTTTACCGCTGCATCCTTAAATGCGTCACTAATGCTTGTCATGACGCATCATGTCCCATTTTAAATTTGTAAAGGAAGATTCGAATTTGAACTACCAACAGCTTCGTAAATAATTCTTAGAAAAAAAATAGTGATACTTGTAACGAACCCTAAAATTCTCACACGTCAAGCACACGTGTGTTCTTGCACAGATGTGCACTAGAGAACTTCTTATTTCCGACTGAGCGAAAATCGGTCATTTCATGTGGTACAATTGTAATTGTCACCTTGTTTCGGAGCCTTACTTTGGGCGCCAGAATCATCAGCCTGCTTGTGATCCAAGTCCACATTTTATCATGTAAGCGATTTCCCATTCAGAAGAATTTGGCACATAGAAGATCTATATAAATACAAGGCCTGGTCAGAATGATATTCATTTTGATATTCATTGTGAAGTTCACTGTCAACATGATGCATTCGGTGGTCATCATATAGGCCCTAGTATACATCTTATCTTTGCTCTTCGCATTGTTTTGTGCTTTTCGGTGACGGAAATCTTTTTGTGAAACCCCACATCACTGTCCTCTCCGGAGGAAAAGAAAATACTTTCGTCACTCAAGACCATCACGTTTAAGTGGCCTACAATAGTATCTGTTACCACTTGCTGTTATCTCAGTTATCCAAATAAACAGAAATGGTCCGACGCTGTGCCCTACCTGAAAACTCGATTGTTGATCTTGCAGGGCCCCCACCCAATTATCAAGGCTTCGCCCTTTAATGACTTTAACGGGGGCAGAGCAAAGTACTGGTCTTATCGTAAACATCTTCAGATGACGCTATCGAAGGTTGCTACAATTCGATCAGTCACAAGTTGCCGGTCATAGGTCTTGTTGGCGGCTGTACCACCGGTAGTCCCTACCAGGACTTAATCACGGTACTATGGGAGTCAGGAGCCCCCCGGATCTCGTTCCGGGCCTGACTTGAAGAGGTAGGCCTCTTGTGGGAGCGTCATGGTGGCTGTGGTTTAAACCCAAAGTCGCGGGAAGGGTCTTCCTATGGTTGACCCAATGTAGAGTTGCAATAAGTACTAGGTGCTGCGACCCTAAGAGCAGTAAGAGGTTTTAGGTTGGCCTCGACTCATACCAAGGGTGGAACTTGTACCGGCAACACAGTTCCGATTTGGTATCTCAGGAAGGCGGCAGAGCGATGGCAAGGCGTATCCTTGCCTCATGGATGTATGGGCATCCCGTAAACATAATTCTCCATGACAGGTGGTTTACGTTAAAAATCAGACACTATGTAGTTCTTGCACTGATCTGTCACTGAAACTTATACAACAAGTTCATCAGAGATTTTGCGAAGCCATGGTTGCTTCCATAATAACAACTAGTTTTGGAAATCCAAGTCCAGCTTGACCATCGCTAAGACTGCATATTCAAAATTGTTTCCACTTTTGTTTGGATTTATCCATGGCCGTTACTATGTATACTTACTTCGGTGCTACGGATCGGGGTGAACCTGAATTGTAACCAACAATCCACATCAGCTAACAAGTTGGTGGAGGTCTCCTTTTACTTGCGTGAGGGAATTTGGAAGCGGCTGTCCTTTGCTATGCCGTCCTCGAGGTTAGAATCGAAGACATTTTGAGCGGACGCTGTGTTGTCCATTATCTCAACAGCGCCCAGTTATCTGAGACGTTGGACTCATAGTCGCTGTACATCTTGTACAGCTTGTGGTTGAACGATTTCCTCCATTTTTCGTTAATGCAAAGGGAATCGAAAATCACAAGCGGTATTTTTCTCTCGAAACGTCCAAGTTTATAAAGACAGTTTAGTCTTACGGGAGAGGGCTCTGTTACCCAATTGCCTCCTGATACCAAAAAAACAGAGATTGGCAAGGATCTGATTTCTGCACTAATATTGCAGCTGCTGATCCAAGGTAGACGAAGTCCTTAACTACCTCGAAGTTAAAACTGTCAATAGTTACGTTCTGGTTAAGCCATCTAAGGTGTCATTTTCTAATGACAGCATGTACGAGTATCATACTTTGTTTTGCCCTAGCTTACCGTTAGATCCATTTTGGCCATTGCCGGCGCGATAATCTCGAAAGCTTCCTGACTGGTCGCTGCGTTCGTTAAACCATATCCGCATACGCAAGTAATTGTGGGGATCGGCCAGTGAGTTTTGCCGCAATAGTGTGGCGACACGAACAAAAGAGTAAAGTATAATAAAGAGAGGCTGCCGGTGAAACAAAAGAAAACAAAAGAAAAGAGATAAGCCTAATAAGGGCTGAAATTACAAAAACACTTTTTGTACGAACTTCAGAGTGATCGGTTGTGTGACGGATCAAAGAAAAAAAATAAATGGTGAAATAATAAACTGAAAACTGAAAATTGATTAGCTGTCTTTTATTTGAATTGAATAATTGCATAAAGGAGCTCTTTTCTTGCCTTCCTCTGACCATATGTTATGGATTATCTGCCATAAGTACGCAGTCAGGTCATCTTCAGCTGGTTTTAATAGCTCAGCAGACACTCCGTCCACGCCAGCACCATTTGCCTGACATCGGCACTTTAAACATCATCGCCATTATACCTATACACCCTGCAGGAATAGTCTTTCCATATTCTCAGCATCGACTGTGACTCTACTACTAGTGGCCTGTGCTCATCTTTGCAGGATTCCATTCTGCCTTTGACCCACTCCTCCTTTCGTTTTTATAATTTCCGAAAATCATTCATGAAGTTAACTTTGTTTTTATTTTTGAGGAGACAGTGCTATTCCGCTTTTAACTCGAAGAGCTAATGAGCAGCTGTCGTCCGTCGATGCAGTGTAGCTTCTTGTTTAGCTGCATGCACTTGCAAGCATTCATTTGTTTCTTTGACGTGAAACAATCTCAGAATCTCTGATGGCTAGTAGACAACATTCTCGTTGGTATTCTATGGTTTCTGGACGAGAGCTAGAACTTTAGGAGAGCTTGAGGGAAACGCCATCGGCAAAGATTCTAATCGACGTTGAACTTTGGCGGTCTTGGTGCTATCTGACAGCGTTGTGTCTGCAACATGCTAACTACGTAACAACGAATCAATGTTGGATCTTTGGAAAGTTTAGACATCCACAACGCTGGAGGCGTGTCTGGCGTCGATAGCAATAAGATCAATCTGATTAACGCTTGATCAGGGGCTAGCCAAGTCCTTTTATGTATATTGAGATGTGGGAACCGCATATTGACTCCATCGTCGGACGTGGTGTCATGCGTATCCTCTTTTTCTTCTGTTTTATACTGAAGCCGTATCTTCAGATAAAGTATACTTTTGGTAAGTTTATGCCTTCGGTCGACTGCTTGTGGTTTTCCTGAGGGCTTCCTAGCAATTTGATTCAACATTTGACATATATGGTTTTTGGCAAGTCGCCTGAAGTACTGTAAACATTACAGAAATTAGAGCTGGTAAAAAGGTCTTAATGAACCTTTCGACTTAAAACTCTGAACTCAGAGCATCACGAAGCGACCTCAACAGGATTCGCAAAGATGTTTTAGAAATATATTTAATAAAATCAACCGCCTTTCTCTTTCATACAAAATATTGTATCTCCACAGTAAGATTTTGAGCAATCAGGGTTATAAAAGAGCAAAAATGAGAGTGACAAATGATGGAATGTTCGGTTCTTCTACCGAGTTTCTGCAGTCGGATAATAGGTGGACGCTGTAAACTTCTTTAAAGCCAATATCACTGTTCTTCAAAAAGAATGATTGGACGCACCAGGCAAAAATAGATACAAACTATGACATCTAATATGGTCGTTGGTATAGAGATTACTCTCTATCAAGAGGATCAACCTTAACTAGATATGAGTTCATCCAGCCATAGAGGAAAGGATGTCTTTCTCAAATATTGCTTCCGCGAGCTTCTTCGACATTTGTAAGTAAAACTTCATAATTCTCCTTAGTAGCTTTAGTGCCAAGATAGGAAGGAAGGAAATATTGGTTCTAAATTTTTTGGTTTTGCAAATTAATATCCCGCCCCTCAAGACTTTTAGAATAGCCCTGAATTGTTTGGACGTAAATTCAAAACATAACTTGCTACCATACTTTGTATGTTATCTAATTGGGAGGAGGAAAACATCTTCTTTTCCTACGGAAATACGACAGAGGCTAATCAGCCTCAGAAGGACATGGTTTCATCAACTGATAGAAAGCTGAAATATCATCATAGCTACCACGTATTTGCCAACATCAGATACTTTAACAATTACAAAGTGACATGGTGAGTCCTCTGATCTAAAAACGGTCAATCAAAACGATCACATTGTGGTCGAGTAAGGGCACAGATTTGGTCTAGGTTCACGATTCAATTTCAGATGCCAAAACAAATTGCAATTACGAGAGACTACTAGAGGCTTTACTAATCTTGTCTTCTCTCGGGAAGTCGTGTTTCGCAAACGTCAAGTGCAGATATAACCCGAGGCGACATCATATTTCATGTGCTGAGTTTCAACCGGAAATCACATCTAGGGCTCATATTAGATAGTGTTGAAATGAAATAGGCAGCGTAAATGCCTGCTGAAGGACACTAGTGTCTGATTTTTAACGTAAACCACCTGTCATGGGGACTTATATTTACGGGATGCCCATACATCCATGGGGGCAAGGATACGCCTTGCCATCGTTCTGCCGCCTTCCTGAGATACCAAATCGGAACTGTGTTGCCGGCACAATTTATACCCTTGGTATGAGTCGAGACCCATCTGAAACCTCTTACTGCTCTCAGGGTCGCAGCACCCAGTACTTATTGCAACTCTACATTGGGTCAACCAAAGGAAGACCCTTCCCGCGACTTTGGGTTTAAACCACAGCTACCATGACGCTCCCACAAGGGGACCTACTTCTTCAAGTCAGGCCCGGACCAAGATCCGGGGGCTCCTGACTCCCAATGGTACCGTGATTTAAATCCTGGTGGGGTCTACCGGTGGTCCAGCCGCCAACAAGACCTATGACCGGCAACTTGTGACTGATCAAATCGTGGCAATCTTCGGTAGCGTCATCTGAAGATGTTTACGATAAGACCAGTACTTTGCTCTGCCTCCGTTTATTATTAGACAACGTCATTGATGGGCGAAGCCTTGTTAATTGGGCGGGGGAGCCCAGCTGAAGGACAATACCTGATCGCAAGCACTACGAGCAATGCGGCAGAATTAACACAAGTTTCTCCGATATAAAAGAAAATAAAAGCCGCCGAAGAAGGCCATTAAGAGGCCTTTCCTTAAAAAAATTATATCCAAAAGTTTTAGAGAAAAGAGCACAATATCCGAGCAAAATGATGCAAGGATTAGAATAGGCAGGTAGTAGTAGAGTTACAGCTGATTTTAGTCTAGATAGCATTATTCTGTTTGAGGTTGATGGCGAGAAGCATTCCGCTGTCAGATAGAATGAACCTTTTAACGAGTACGACAATTGGGATCAGTTGCAGTTTCCCGACCAGAAAGATGTTTAGTAAACGATGTCCAGACAATACATAATTAAGGCCGTTGGAGCAGATGGGGGTGAAACATTAAAACAGCTGGAACTGATTTCAAAACAAACACCTAGCGGGTTCCCGACTTGCGCAAAGCCTCTGTCTGAGAAAGAGTTTTATCCTCTTTGATCCTAGGAACGTTGCTTTTAGTCGTTTACACTATTAAATATCCCTCATCTCCCCGTTCTTAAAACAGAAGATCTTCTTGGCTGAAGCATTGCTATCCATTGGATTGGTGTTTTGAGCCTTCGAATTACATCTTAATAGAGCCGATATGTCTTGATGACGATGTCTCCTACATATTTCAGAAGCCAGACAGTGTTGTTGTATATAGTGTTAGTAAATGTCCTGTGCACTATCGGTTATAGCTGCACAAACAGTACACTGCGTCGCGTGTTTTCCAGAAATAAAAAGTTGGTCTCTAGATGATCTGCTGGGGCGGAAGACACACTGGTACTTGCCCTATTACATTATATCGGATCTTATACGAAACATTTAGCAGACTTAAGACTCCGTAGTTCTTACAAAGCAGTCATTGTCCTTCCACAGTCTGTTAATGATTTGGTTTCTAGTGCCTCAGGAGCAACCCTCAAGCTGCTGAGTCTCTCAAATGATTTCATTCAAAATTCTGCTTATTTCCTCAAATCCATCAATACAACGCCCTGCTCATATACCCACTACCCAGTAAATTGTCTTAATCACGTGAGAGATATTCCAAATTGATGATCTCCACTAGTATTCGCACGTAAGGTCAAGAACAAAAGTCTTTCGTTGATAAGCACCGCACGTTTCCTCAGTCGATGGAAAGAATTTCGAAAATAGTTATTCCACACTGCTCACTGATACGGTTTGGTGTGTATTCCCAAAGTTCAATGTCACGTTCAAATCCTTGTCATAACTGAACAACAAATGTCTCATATTTATTTTTTCATCATCTCACAGCCATTATAATCACAATGTCATAGATATGCCAAAGCAGAAAAATGGATGCTTAAGTGAAACGAAGGCAAGCTCCATGCATACAGATCGTCTGCTTCATGCCGCTCAAGTCTTGTTGAATAGCAAAATTAAGATGTCACATCCAAACGCTTACAAACGATGTCTCATTTCTTTCTTGCTCTATTTCCGGCCACCTTTACAGATAGAACTTACGTTTTTCAGCATTCTGCCGGAGATGGATAGAGGGTGATGTACGATGTACGATGTTCATTGTACGACTACAACGTACGGGTAGTTTATTTCCATTTCTTAAATTAATTTTTCCCTCTTCCAAATACGGTAGTCTGAACGTAGGTGGCAGCTGCAGCAGTTAGAGGTTATACCATCCCTAGATATGCAGATACCTCGGCATACAACAATCTGAATTTGAGAAGTTTCAACGAGTTGCAAATGTTGGTCCTGATGCTGATGCCGGTTGAAGGGATGGATTTTCATGGGCATTACCCTGGCATCCACAGTTGAAATTGTTTTCAAAGTACTGGTGGGAAAACTATCTGAGTTTTTAATAGCTTTCAACAGGTTGTTTGGCATGGATGTGGTCAAACCCGGATAGGAATAAAGGATTGGCGGTGAGTCAACAGCTTTAAATTATTTGCAAAAACTGGAGCAGGTATTGTTAACGAAGTGCTGTGGTATTATTAGAAGGAGTAGTCTTATTCTAGGGCCTTAATTGCGAGTCGGAGTGGTTCGAGTAAATTTAGGAAAACCTAAAAGTTATAGTAAGTTATCCTGAGAGTACACTCCGTGCCCTATGAGTTACTTGGAACTGTGATATATAGTTAAAAAAAGGAAGCCTTGATATGGCTGCATCTGAGTTGTACCTTTGGTGGTATGCAATATTTAGTCTCATATGGTCTCATATGGGACGTGGTTCCCTTTAATTTTGAGTTTGCTTAGAAGGAAAAATTCATGTGAAGATCTACACTTGCAAGCACGTCAGGTATAAGGTTTCACCCTACATTACTCCAAAAAGGCGCCAAAGAAAATCGATTTTCCATTTTCCACTTCGAATCTATGTCAATTGTGCTTATTTTACCCCTTCTTTATAGTCACCGGGTAATGGTCTCTTAAAATCTCGGGCTTGACGTGTCAAACTAGAGTTGAGCAGAAGCAAAAGCATGTATAATCTCCTGCAGCAATGAGCGCTACAGATCTCTAGCGCCTACAACATTTACCCGAAAACGTGTAAACAGGTCATTTAAGAGTAACTTAAGCTTAGATGGGATCTATACCTCCAAGTTTGGAGTTTTGCCTGAAAACGATAAGATAAAGGAAGTATCATAGTTGAGGACCATGCAAAACGAAGAAAAAGGACAACGACGTTCGTCTGAATAACGAGCGGTGGTCCTAGATAACCATCCAGGAGCGTGGTTACTCGTATATGGGGCGGACAAAAGGAGGATGAATGCCTTTTTGGATGCGGTTTTGTTGCCGATGGGAAAGAAATGTAAAGCTTTAGACTTGCGAGTGACCGCAATGTAACGATTCACATCATGGCTTTTGCCAACATCAATCTTATATGTACTCACGGAAAAAATAGAAGTTGCTGCCATAAATATTTCTATGAGCTTCTAGACAAAACCTTCTTGTCAGCGCCTTTGCAGGTGTTCCAGAACAATGCGCAGAAGTTTTACCAAAGGGTAATAAAAACGTGCCAAACCAACAAGATTCGATCGGAGACTTGTAGAATTTTTGAAGTATAATTAGAATCAGAGTCACAGTCGGTATTCAGGATATGAACAGCGATGTCGACTCAAAATTCTCTATCAAGAAGAACGAACGAATAAAATTTCCGTCCTCCTGTCCTAAAAATCGACTACCGGACTCGATGGTCTAAATGCTAAGTCAGTTAGGGGAACATGAGTTCTTTAGAAGAGAGCATGCAGCAAGACATTTCAAATATTTGGTTGTGGTAAGGTATCTTCGATGAATGTAACCTCAGTATTGTTTGTAAGATTCACAAATAAAGAGGGATCAGACTCCTTAACATCGCGTACAAGATTCTGTTTGTTGTATTATGTGAAAGGCTGATTGGGCACTATCAGTGCGGCTGGGTAAGCCTACAATTGACAACATATTTACACTACGGCAGATCCTAAACAAGACCCAGGAAGTCCAGGTCTATGCTCGTCAACTATTTATGGCTTTAAAGACCGCATACGAAGGCAGCTGTAGAGCTGCAGAGATACAATCTTAGCGAAACCTTTGATCTCAAAAACGGTGAGGTGTCATGTAATGTGAATTATTTAACATGAAAGTCATCGCACATCACAGTAGATCGGTATAACTTTATGGTAGTTAGGAACATTGCCTACTTTGCGATTTACTACATTTAATGACTGCTAATCAGAAAACAAACGAAGACCATTATAAATCGCTGTTTTATACTGTCTCAAAGGGATAATGGATTATAATTCTTCCTCGTCTATGCGCACAAATAAAAGGGAACCTCAACCATCCACGAGTGCGCAATGCGGGGCTGTTGCCCCAAGACCGCGCTAACTGCAGATGTTTATTGGTTGAAGCCTGGGTCCAACCTGGTCTTAAGCGCTATTAAATTTTTTGTTCAATTTTATAATCCAAGGTAACAACTGGTTTGAAGCCTGGATTTCTGCACACGTGCAACAGTTCATATACGAGTAGTCCCCACGCTGAACAGCAACAAAGTATATATACAAACACTCGGTGGATCAAGAAGAGGCATTTGTAAATAGTTATGTAGCATTTATTCATCCAAAATGGGATATTCTAATACCGTTGGTTATATCGTACAAGACAGGCAAGGAATATTCTAGAAAAAGGAAGTCTGAATGTCGACAATTTTAGATCTCAAAAATCACCCAGTAAAAAGGCAAACGTATCTAATGCAGCAACGTTACACCTAGAATAATGTTTGAAGTATATTCATATACATTTACACAGAACGGTAACTTTTCGATTGCATGGTGCAACGCGGGTCTTCACATTAAAAGAGAAGGATCAAGCAAATTATGTTAACGGCAGAATTGTATTTCCCACATGGACGCTTGTCGGCAGACGTGATATACGTATAAGAAAGTCAGATTTGCTTTTACTAATCTTTGCCCACACCTGGTTATGTTTTGTGACATTCGCAAACCTCTCGCTCCATGTTGCCTTTCTGAGTCAGTTGTGTTTTGTTGACGGGTTCAGTCGTGGTGTTTTGTGTAGTAAAAAAAAAATAAATAAAATAATAAAAAAAAAAAAAAAATAGTAAGAAAGCAGACAGGATTTTAGTGAGAGGTGAGTTTGTCTCACTGAATAATCATATAAATAATTAACTGTAAAAAAAACAACAATAGTTAAATTTGAAGTAGTGTAGTAGTTTTCTTTGGTGCAGTGAGTAGATCCTTTTTGTATATAGAACACTGGTATAATACCCAACATACAACGATCGAGTAAGGCATAACATCCACCAGTTCTCCTGCGAGAGCGATACTCAATGGTGTATATGATGGTCGCCTGGCTTTCGTATCTATATCTGTTATTGGTATAACATCCATCGACTGTCCTACGAGTGTGACACTCAATGGTGTATGTGATGGTCGCCTGGCTTTCGTATCTATATCTGGCATTGGTATAAGATCCATCGACTGTCCTACGAGTGTGACACTCAATGGTGTATGAGATGGTCGCCTGGCTTTTGCATCTATATCCTGCATTAGTTTAACATCCAGCAGTTCCCCTGCGAGCGAGTTGTTCAACGGTGTGTGAGGTGGTCGTCTGGCGAAGGTATAGATTCTTATAAATGGTGTAAGTCCGTTGTGTGACGGCCGCCTGTTGTAGTGGTACATTGAATTTAAGGATCATGTAATTTAAGAGAGATAAAAATAAATCGTTGCCTGTGTTGGTGATTATATTCATGGGCTCTTATTTTTATCTTTTCAGGAGAGTTGCCACTTCATGGAATACGTGCCGAAATAATAAGAATTTTTGAACTAGTTTTTATTAAAATAAAAAAAAAAGTTACCGCATGTTAGTTTTTTTTTTTTTTTTTTTTTTTTTTTTTTTTTTTTTTTTTTTTTTTTTTTTTGAAATTTTAGTATATTATCTTGTCTTATATACGTAGAAAATGACTTCCGATACGTTTTTTTTTTGTTGGAACGGAGTACTCAGAAAAAGATCAATGGTACTTCTTGGCTATTCCTTTTACTGAAATTTCCCAGCTCATCGAAGAAAAATGAGTAAGTTTCAGTGATAAAGTGTCTACAATACCAGCTCCTACAACACCAGCGGCGAGTACCTGCAGCTTGATGCAAGTATAGCACGAACACTCAAGGAGATAGTGCTCCGCGGTGTCGTCAGTACTTTCACAGCAAGGATCGTAAAATGCTGTGTCACTAATCCCAGCATACTTAAGTTCTTAGCAAAAGCGTATTGGCCCGTCATGATGCTAGTACGCTGCCTGCAGCCTTTCTTACTGGGGGACAGCAGGTAATTCGCTCACCTCTTAAAGACATTGGGAAGCATTTGTTTGATCTTATAGCAACCTAGGAAGACATGCCATCTAAAGGTATGCTCAAATGAGACTCAGACAGCTGCAGATCCTCTGCCACCTCCACAAATTTTCACAATATAGCTCATCGCCATCAAGATTGGGTACATCTCCGCTTGAATGAAACCATTCCTGGGCACAGAAAAAGGTGATTTCGTATTTGTTCAACTAAAAACTTCTGGTGTTATTGGATTAAATAGTCAAAAGATAGTTGAAGTGCAAAATCATCAGAAATTCAGTGCGTGTTGTACCAAGAACCACTTCACGTCAAACTGAATATGGATTGAGGTGGCAGCAGTGACGTGCGAGTATTTTCGTAAAAGCTCATTCTACCAGACAACCGACGTATTAGGTTTCGATTTTAGTGCCAACTATTGTTGTTAAGGATTGCAACAAGATTAATAAAATGATGAATTTTATTTTGTTATTATTCTGTTACTTAAATACAATACTTATCAAACTAATTGTAAATTCGAATGTAAGAATCTATATTGAATTCATTCTAAACTAAATGTGTAAAATTTTAAATTTCTATTTACTAAATTTTTCTAAACTTTATGTAACTTAGACAACTAAATCCTAATTTACCCAATGATATAACTAATTGCTCTCTTTAATCGAATTCGACTTATCAAATATAAATCCGTGGTAGTTGTTGTTTCCATCTATCGAAACCAGTTCCCATCGTATGATGCGCTACTTTATTACTCCTGAGAACATCCTATTGTTTAGTTTTTTCTATTGTGCAAACTTTCAGTTGTTAAAAGAAATGTTGATTCTCGATCTTTCTTTTTCGTAGCAACCACCAACCTGATCAGACCCTTTTCTTAGAACTTTGGGTAAATTAGCGATTCTTTGCACTCGATTGATCTGATTGAAACATACAGTCCAATAAAGTTTATAACGTTTTGTGAGTTGTTGTTTGTTTTTTTTAAACACATATTCATTGCAATCAAGATCAATTGTAGTAATTTAAATCATTGTGGAGAGAAATGAGTGGAAGAACATTTTCAATCTTGAAACATGCCATCCTCATACATGTTAACGCTCTTCGATTTATCAAAAATGTTTAATGCCTACTTACACACGAGACACTACAGTTCATGGTGGATTCTGAGCTCAACAAATGATCCATTCCAGTAAGCCCATTCTTTAGCCCTGGGAAGAGGTCTTCCCATATACCACTTAGATTCAGGGTTCAAATACGATACGCCTCTTGTGAAAGCATTACTATCCAACTACCGCGTTCGCGTTCCAGCCATGGCATATGCTGCACTAAGCGGTACTAAATTTATTTACTTCAAGATTTAATTTCAGATAACTACGAGTAAACCTACCGTCGATGTCCAGAAAAACACTATACATACGGTTCAAACCAGGTTTAAGCCTCACGTTGAATAGGGCAGATATCACTGAGATTCGGGAAATACTACTGGACAGGAATATAGTGTGCACATATTATGGTCATCCAATAAGAGGTGTCATTTTAAATTAATAGAAAAATTCAACACTTTTATGAAAAGTGGGATGTTTTTATTTTAATCTAAAGTACAAACTCTGAGGTCTGTATTGAAATACAAAAGCTGCCAAATTTCTACCGCATCTCTGCCTACAAATAGTCATTCTTTTAATGAAATGTTTTATCATATTTTCTGTCTGATATTTTCTTTTAGTGCATGAATCGTTGGTGGAGCATTAGCTTAGACGTTATCTCTAATATAGTCCAAAAGGAAGAAGTCTAATGGTGTTAAATCGCATGATCTAGGCGGCCAATTGAAGTCTCCATTTGTAGAAATCACACGTTCAGGAAATTTTCCGTGCAATAGAGTCATTGTTTTACCAGCTGTGTGGCATGTGGGTCCGACCTGCTGAAAGCAAACATCAATTTTAGGCCGAAAAGAGTTGGTTAACTGAAACGGTTGTGGATGGAGAGGTTGTTCCAATATTTCTTTTGGATTTTCGGAGCCCCAGGTGCAGTTTTGTTTGTTTACGCTCTAAAACAAATGGAAATGAGCCTCATCACGCAGAACAATTTTGTGTAAACTCATGACTGTTTTGTTCATTCATTTCCGGCACCCAATCAACGAAAGCACGACGTTGTGCGTGGTCAGCTGGCTTCAATTCTTGCGTCAACTGGACCTTGTAAGCATATAGGCCAAGATTTTTATGGAAAGTAGGTCCAAAGTGGTTGCGGATAGGCCCAATTCCTGTGATTGTCTCGAAATGGATAAACCTGGATTTTCAGTCACACTCTCAGCTACGGCGGCGATATTTTCATCTGACCTTGCTGGACGAACATGAGTTGGAATCTTCGCATCACTAACTTGTTCGAGACGTACAAATTTATTGATTAAAATCACAATAGCTGTGCGAGAAGGCGCTTGATGATGACCAAAAGCTGTATGAACTTTACGAAACGTTTCCGCCATATTTTCACAGTTTCTGTAGTGAGTTTTGAGGTTGACTATTTCAACACGTGGTGCGAGTGTGTACCAAAACTCATCAAAGCGCATCGCAATGATAGTTGAGAGTTCAACAATGGCTCGAAGTTTAAAATGACACCTTTTGTTGGATAATCCTTTATAAGAATGAAGTTTTGTTACGGAAGTTGCATAGCCAGGCATCATCACCGAGGATGTCTCAATAATATGGCATGCCAATGCCAGCTTAGTTTGTCACATTTTAAAAAAAGGCTATTGGCATTCAACAAATACAGAGTATAACCTTTCTGAAAGTCGTCTACGAATTCTTTTCCACTGTGTTAAGGCCCTTGCTACTGTGGGCTGCCCAAACAGTTTCTGTCAAAATTCCTGACTAGAAGGATAAGGACCTTGCCCTACAACATATAAAACTTATACGCCTTACCGTATGGAGCCGAATGCGGGACGATAAGTATTTGATATGCAATCCATACCCATGATAAGGAAAAGCAATCACGAATTCTAGTACTAATTTATGTACTCGTATAAGTCAGGAAATCGTAGACTACAGTGACTCAGTCACATTGAGTAAGTGGGTAATAGTGCTCCAGCAAAGAGGGCTTCCGACTGGCAAGCAACTGTTCCAGAAGGTGCGTGGTCATAACAGACAACTCGATTTAATAAGCTGGAAATAGTGCGTCCAGCGATATGAAGGATGGGAGCATTAAACCTCATTAAACCCTTAAGTCAGGAGAAGAAAATAAAAACCTCGCACACTTAGTTGTTCCTTCTCCGATTATCTTGAGCTATCGGGATCTGAAAGACGTTTAGTTTGTTATCGCAATTGCCAGCGACAAGTTGTCATTTTGAAATGAATTCACGCTTTTCAGCTTTCTAGTTTTCCACTTATACTTTCTCAGAACATATCTCTTCCAAGAGTCTTGACACGCTGAATGCATAGGTTCCACAACGATTACTGGAACAAGAAACTTTCTGAGTTTGAGCTAATACGAATCTTTGAGATTCATATCTTATTTGATTGGGTCTGCGGAGGTTTATTTATAACTTCCGGAGTAGAACTCAATTGAGAGCAATAGATCAAATTGGCAATCTCAGTGAAGTGTGGCTGTGTGATGAATCACAGCACAACCATGAATCTTTATCAGGACAATCAAGCAATGAACTCAACCTAGTTGTATCTGTTAATCACTTTCCTCATTGTCTCACTTAAGAAATCTTTCTATCACAAGCATTTCATACTTTTCATGATTTGGCTTGGTAAGAGAAAGTGAAAACCGTGAGTCATGTGGTGGGTACACTAACGCTACACCGGAAGAGATCTAGCCCAATATCCTCCGAGATCCAAGAGATACGTACTTACGTCCAAAATTTGATTTCAATACCGAAGTTGATTGCATTAATTCTGACAATTTTCAGCTAAACGAAGTAACTTTTTTTCACGTGGAGAGACCTTTCGTAAAGTTTTAGAGGATTGTTTAGAAAAAAAGGAGGATACTGCCCATCGAACATCGAAAAGTCAACTTCTAGTCATGGGTTGGTTGGCGCTGGCATAATCACAGAAGTCATACGAATATAGAATAAATTATGTTCACGAGTTGGATATTTATGGCGGTACTAGTGCATCCAGATATGGAGTTTCTCTAGCTTGGATGGATTGCGACTGGTCTTACTCAACTCTAAGGTAGTGCTAAGCGAAACTGGTCTTGTTTTTGGGCTTTTCACGTGACTAAGACGGGTTTTAAGACATTGTTTTTGAAATTCTAAAAGATACGGATACAACGTCTGGGAAATTAGTTGACTGTTTATTTTTTAGCTACTGACTTAATACAACTGATTATCAGCTACTAGACTTTGGTCAAGATAACAGCTTTTTTATTATCTAAACAATTCTGTATTAAAAGTTTATTGCATAATTTATGTAGCACATTTCAAATGTTACTTGATCAATTTATTAAAACCAAAAAAAATTAAATCTAAGTATAGGTAAACAAAGCAAGTAGACTGATAACGATTGAAGAGCACGATTATACGAGTATATGTATATAAAGTGAGATTAATATACTCTCATTGTGATAAGATTATCTACGTATTTTTCTATCTACGTTCTTAAATAAGAGTTAAAGCAAAAAAAAAAAAGAAAAGAAAAGCAAAACAATACATTACAATATCGGCGTACGTAAATGGGAAAAAGGAATACTCGAATACTTTGTAATAATTTATCACAATTGATTTGAACAGGAAATGTTTAAAGGGCATCAGTATGAGTTAGAAATTACCTTCTCAACATCACCATGTCCAGGTTGATTATTCCAATTACACTCGGTGCAAGATGTTATCTCAGAATTACTACATTGTAGCCAAAGATCAGATGCGGTTTATCCACGATTTCAATTGAATTTTATTAGAAAAATTGCTGTCGACCAGCTCTAATTGCTAGCAAGCCGGATAAGTCTATTAAATAAATACGAAACTAAGGAAATCAGTTGATCAGTATTGTTGATCACCAAACAAATCCCTGAATTGACTAGCAATGCATGAGAGCACATACACTAAATAAGGTCATATAGCGTAAGAAAATATGACAAAAGAATAAGTAAGCAAAATAAATGTTTTTATTAGTTCAGGGTCGAGCTATTTGAAAAGACTTACGACTAAGAGTGCTAACCAATTTTAGGCTCTGAGAGCTACTTAGTGCACATCCTCTTTTAGAGCTACTTTGACATATTTCGGAGCCCTTAGCGGGGCAATTAGCATCGGAATGTTTAGCTGGTCCCTTTGCCAAAGGTTATAAAAGAAATCCCAGAAAGATTAAGCATGGGGTATCATCTTACCTACTTAGATTTTGCTACACTTCAACAAACAGTTAGCCCGGTCTTTAGGTAACTGCCTCCAATTGCACAGTCCAAGCCGGTTGAAGTCCCCTTCTAAATATTAAGCACCTGACCGGACAGATTGGGGGCTGTGATGGCGTTTACTTCTCCACCGTGCAAAAAAGTCAAAGTTCTGAGACAACCACGGATATGGATGGATAAATATTTTAAAAACAACGAATTTCGACCATAGATTTCTAAAATTACAAGGTGCGCCATCTAGAGCTTCGGTATAGAATTGTTTGCTTCAAAAGGTTCATTGTTTGACACTCAGTGTGGCATTGTGTGCCATCTTGTAGATCATTTTCATGCATTTGCGGACATACTCGTATAAAGTGTACCAACATCCAACGATACCGATTGCCATCGAAATATGAGCAATTTGGATTTTTGGCAACACTCTCTCTAATAGCTTCAATAGCTTCATTGGAACGACATGAACGCTGTTTAAAGTGTTCTTGGCGATTTGCTACAGACCCGTACTCAATAAAATTTTAAATTTTAAGACCAAACAACGGATTGTGTTGTCAAAAGGCGCATAACAACCACGATATTATTTTCAATATATCGGCGCATTATTTCAGTGTAAAGTTATTCATGGTTGAAATTGCACTAAATTGACGTTTCCAAATCGTGCTTACTGACGCCGATCGGTTGAAGATTGTCAAAGCTATTAAATATTTCTACAATAAGCTTTAAACTTTCGGCATATGAGCAAACTTCTCAAAATAATCCACATTAAGGCACATTCGAAAATATAAGCCTGATTTGTGATCGTGCCACTGCAGAGGTTAAGGATGACAGTACCAATGATGAATTCTGTGACCTCCTAGACCGAACATATGCTTAGTGCCTCAATTATGATCCTTAATAAAATATGTGCTAGGAGGCCTTAACGCAAGGCCGTATTTCGGCGGCTCGTCGGAAATAGAGCTTGCGAAACATTTTAGTTACCTTACATCCAACTACTCGTAGATTGATCATATTGCGATCGACACCAAACACTCTTCCAGCATTCTACAATAAATAGCTCAACTTTCCGAAGAGCCATTATCGGATCATAATCTTCTTGCAACCAGGGTACGACTGCGGATGCTAGATGCACAACGGTGTCAAGGAAGACCACTAAAGTTCGATGTTGAAGGCTCCAATTGCAAGAGACCGTTAAAATTTTTGCCGATCGCGTTTCCTTCTCAAAATCGTAACCCCCGTGTAGAAACCCATTGGAAATGTTGTCAATGAGTCATCAGAGAAGGCACTCCTGATGTGATTGGTTTCAAAGCGCTGTCACAATGAAACCTCTGGTTTGATGTTGAATGTAAGCAGGCATATGCAGCCAAATAAAGCTGCGCTGGGTCGAAGAATAGAACTTCTCGTGAGCTCTACGAATTTAGAAGAAGAGAAGAGCCGAGGCTTCTTAGAAATAAAGAGAACGGGCACGAGAAGCGCTCTATCGGGGAAATGAACAGATTGTACCACAGCAATGACGTTCGAAGGACTTATCAGAGAATGAAACGAACAAAGCCAGAATGAAAGACTGCAAAGATGAACAGGAGAAAGTAGAAGTAGCGTTACAGTCGGTGCTAAGAATATGAAAAGACTATTTCTGGAGACTGTATTACGGCGAAGAGGGTCAAAATATCGCTGTCAAGCAGAAGAAACCATCCATCTTGACATAGACGAAAGTAAAGTAGCAATACCGAAGCTGACGTCCAAATCATCTGCTAGTGCAGACGGACTGCTATCTCTGCTATTTAAAGTCTCTGGAAAAGTCCTGCTTGGGAACATGCATTAGTTTGTCTTTTAGCTATGGTCGGAGGAAAATGCATCGGTGGTCTTATGTTCTGCAATTCCATTGTGACTAGTGATACATGCAAATTTGGATTTTGTTCTCTGTTTGTGAGGGACTTTTGTATCCTTGCGGCTTGCACTAGTTTAGAAGTACAATAGTTATGCTATTTTTCTGTCGAAACAGAGCAAACAAATAGTTAATTGCACTTCATGCTTATTTATTTTTCATCAGTGGCAGCATCCTCAGTATCAAGTTAAAGCAGCCTGATGCGACATTTACAGAGGTAGTACTCGGCGATTTTGTCATCACTCTCGCAAAAAGCACACTTAGGTGCCAACAGCCTCTTCCTCTTACTATGGAATAACAGTAAAGTCACTGACCTTTTACAAAGGTCTGAGGGCATTCGTTCAGTATACAATTATGTGATCTGCATTTATGCTTACAGAATTCCATCTGTTAATGGAAGCTCTAATCGAGGACGGGACAGTTCCAACGTAAGTTCAGACCTTGAGAAACTATTTTTTGAGTCTTGTCAAGCAAGCGAACTAGTTTGAAGTTCTGAGAGAGTTCAGCAAAGCCTTAAGCGCGACTATATACAGTTTATTGTCATCATGCTTGCGTATATCTCCGGTTGAAATACAGACACGAGCAAGGATATCTAACGTCGTCGTCCTCTCAGAAGACATCAGAGCTGCATTCTAGATTGGTTTTTGAATTATCCGTAAACACCCGACTCCATTCTAGTTGGCATAGATTATTGGCGAAACCATTACTGAATACATGGAAAGTAGGCCTCGTACTTTAGCAAAACAGGATTTCTGGAGTCATTACATTAGGCATAGTTGGGAGTGCAGTTAATTTATACACATTATGATTGCCTTTCAAGCAGTTCTTGAAAAACGGATAAACTCCTGAACTACCTCAAATTTTGACCGAAGCCAACCATCATGTTCATTCGGCAAGATTCCACAGACAGTCGGCGTGAAATGTCATCAAAATAGTAATCGGCGCTTACTCAATTCCACTTATTTTAATAAGAAAATAGCATCGAAGCTCCGGCCTATAAAATCTGTGAAGGAAAATTTACGTATTTTCCCACCATATCCTCTTAGTCATTTTCTCATATCCTTATAGCTTTAAGCTTCGCATAGGCTACCTCAGATGTGATCTTCTTTGTGGTGTCATCACTCTGGCTTGAGTTTTGGAAAAAAAAAAAACTTCAGGCAACAGCATAGGTGTTAATGCGCTTCAATGTTCCAGCGGTCCCAGGAAGTGCAAACTTTTATATAGGGTCCGCCAAAATTTTTTTTTTTTTAAAATGCTATAAAAAAAAACTACTGAATATTTTCTCAAATTTCTTTTTTTATTTGAAAGTACAATCCTTCCGGTTAATAATGGAAAATAATTTCATTCAAATGGCTGCCTCGGCTGGCCGAGTAGTAGCCTACACGATCGGTCCAATTTTTAAGCACATTATCGATTGTGTGCAGCTGTATTTCACCAATGGCTTCACTTTAAAGCGTCAATTGCATCTTGCTTGTCGGCGTAACACTTATCTTTTACGGCACCCCACAAATAATAGTCCAACAGTGTCAAATCGCAGCTCCGAGTTGGCCAAACGACATCAGCTCTGCGGCTGATAATGCGATCTTCAAAAACAGGGGGCAAAACATCGAGTGTAGTTTCGGCTGTGTGGCACGTAGCGCCGTCCTATTGAAAACAAATGTTGCCAATATCATCCTCTTCAATTTTTGTGAACAAAAATTCGTTCAACATGGCCCGATAACGATTGCCATTGACTGTAACGGCCACTCCTTGCTCATTTTCGAAGAAAAATGGCCCAATTATGCCTCAGGACCAAAATACGCACCAAACAGTGACTCGTTTTGGGTGTATCGGCTTTTCAATGTATGCGTGCGGGTTTTCTGTGCCCCAAATGCGACAATTTTGCTTGTTTACATACCCGCCAAGATCAAAATGAGCTTCATCTGAAAAGATGATTTTTTTGGCAAAATCGGCATCTTCTCTAAGTCGATCGCAGGCCCACATTCTCAGCGTTGTTCAAGCGTATACACAACCATATTCGTTCAGCGGAAGGATAAAACTAATTATCTGTCAAATCAGACATGAGCTAAGTGTTACCATTCACGAAATAAGCACTAGTTGAAAACCAGTGGCCAAAATCCAGCTACCAAACAGCTCACTAAGTTCAGAAGTTTGCTATTTAGGAAAACGAAGACATAGCTTTGTCGGCATTAGCAGCACTTTGGTCTGATCAGTCTCTGATTTCAGAGAGTGGTTGGAAAGAATAGCACCAGTCGATTAGACAAGCATTTATTTTGAAAGCAAATACTGTGAAAGATACGAGTAGATGCGGCAGGTTTTGTCACGATATTGAGTATGTTGATTGAAAAGTTGTAGGACCTCCTTTATTCGACTTTAAGTTTTGGTCACAGAATTTGTGAAGAAGATAAAAACCGTGGATTATACTCGCACAAGAGTTACTTCGAGCAGTTCGTGGAGGTTGAATTATGTTTCCAATAAACTCATACCATTTCCGTAATGATTTAACCTTCCCTAACCGGGTTAAAGATGACAGACTTGCTAAATTGCTCCCGTCTATCCAAACAAAACTGCAGCTCTGTTTCACCACCTGTCTCTACAAATGTGACGAAATAACTGCTTTCGATTCTCTTAGCTAAAATATATTCGCAGCTGTTTTCTTCCGGCACAAAAAACAAAAATTCAAACTGATTTCGATATGATGTGTGTAGTTCGCTGCTTAGGTAGGAACCCAACTGAATTCAAAGTCATAACAATAACACACTTCGCAAATAAAATAATTCTAGGTTTTTCCGAAATTTCCCATACCGTTATCGTGTAATAAAATAAACATCTATTTAGATCTCCTACTTCAACTTCGATAAGTGCCCCCATTATCGAACCAATAAGCGATTAAAAACCAAATGCGACTAGATAACTGTATCGACTTTTATACTCTACATTCCAAAAGTGTATAAAAGCAATTCGCAATCGGAAAGGCCACGTATTACCGAAAAGATATTCTCGTGTATTTTCAAAAAGCGAAAAGTATAAAAAAATTATTGAAGATGAAGTTGTTTGCCATTTTGTTTGCAATTTTCCTTACTCTGGCGCTTGCTGTTAACGGTGAAGAAGAGGAAGCATACTGCTTGTGCACAAGGATATACGATCCAGTTTGTGGATCCGATTTAGTGACTTACCCCAATCGATGTGAATTCAGGTGCACTGCTAATAAGGCTAAGAAACAGGGCAGGAGTCTAACCATGCGCAGTGGATCGTGCTAATTTAATTTTCAAGGATATTTTCAAAAAACTAAATAAAAACAAAAAAATTATAAGGATGTGGATATGGGCAAAATTTAAATAAAAACAAAAGTCTAAAAATTATTGTGGATTTGTTACGAGTATCTTTCCTATGTAAATTGCCAGTGGATACTTGAAACGATTTTGGTCGTTTCTTTTCTTCGAACAACTTTTTGAAAGAATGTTTATTTTTATCGAACAGTCTTCAGGTATGGACGTGTTAAATTGGTGCCGTGACAAGGCATTCATTACAAATATGTTTGCTCCCCTATCTTATCAGTGCAAGTAGGGTTGAAGTTATCAGTATAAATTTCCAGACTTGCAACGCAGTACAATGGATTACAATGTAATTTACTAGAATTCACTTCCGACAGAAGCAGTTGTTCTCGCATTCTGCTGTTTATTAGTAGACTCTTTATTCTAGGCAGGGTATGGTAATACTCAGTGATTAAGTTCGTCAACTATTACGCAAGAGGGTCTGGGTTCAAATTTCGGGTGACAGCGAAAAATATAAAACTACTGTATTTTCTTTCCGACATCACCACCATTTCTGCGGGCAATGGCAACTCTCCGAAATTACAAGACGACCATCCTCATGAGTAAAGACTCTTGTAGTTACATGAAAGAAATTGTACATCATTGCTTTGTCTATTATGAGTACATAAGGCTGTCTTTCGGTTTTTGTTCGGCTTTCATGCCTTTTTTGGCATGAAAGACACCTCTTATCCATATGGCAAATGACGCACAAGAGTCTCATATCGCTAAGAATGAGTAATGAACAAAATTGATGTCGATATCAGCTGAAATTGAGGAGAAGTACGAGTATGTTTGTTAGAAAATTAGCCAATGTCGGGTGAAGGTGGAAAAGATCTCAATCAAAAACGATCTTTCGAAAAAATTAGGGCAATTTTTCTTTACTTAGCTTCACATGGTGGTACATATTTGGGTGGAACTATGACTCAGCCAACAAGCCCCTCAATTCAGCTGGATAATGACTAAGCCATTTTCATGCTTGAGAAGTCGGTTGAAGTTACTTTAGGTATATTATGAGATTCTCCGAGCCACCTTTCTAGTACTAATATGCTCTATTAGTCGCAGCAATCGTATTCGGTTGTACGCAGATTTTTCTGAAACTGCTTAACAGGTCAGAGATCGTCCATACTTCTGCGTCAAAGGACAGGATCTAATATTTAGCCCCTTTATTGGAAATAAATTTGCTACTCAACTAGAAGGTCTAAAGCAACAGCGATTAGCCCAAGTTGTTCGTCGTTTGATCTCAATTCAGGCGCCGTTGTCAAAATTAAAAGCGAAGGTACACAGTCCGGATACCTACGTGGCGATTGATCGGGAAACTGTCCCTACCTACGCCGTCATAGGGCTCACAACCCTATACGGAAGAGATTAAAAAGATTCCAACTAATGAAAAATGGATTCACGGTTGACGACACATGTAAACGTTTAAAGGACCACTTCTTTCGGATCTGCACGTGGAATTTTCGGATCTTTAACAGGCCGAGCCATTAGCAGAGGCCACTGACTAATATCATGCAGATATCACAACCATCCAGGATGGGATGAGGCGAACATAAGGAGGCGAAAAAACTGTGATATGTGCTATGGTGATTGCTAGAGGGAACAGAAACAGCTTTTATTCAGAAGCGGATATATCAATTGTAGCGGACTTAGGCAAGAAGTCTCGAGTTTTCGACACGTGACCGAGCGCATTATGACTATACGCATCATGACATGCTCCTACGAAAAACAAGGACGATGCCACCAAAGAATGTTTCTACGAGCTCTTCGACAAGATATCTAAGGAATATACGTTATACACGTTAAAACCGTACTAGGCGATTTTAATAACACCAGGACAGGGAAGGAGGAGAGTTGTATTGTAGAAGAGTTGGTAAACATAGCCTACACGGCACTATGTCTGGTATATGACGGCTGCGGGACGAAATATCATTATAGCAAGTACACGGTTTCATCATATCAATGTACACATGGCGGCCTCCGGATCATGAAACAGTAACTCAAATTGATTACATTGCGATAAACATAAGGTATGCCTGGAGCATTCTGGACGTTCGAACGTTCCGGGCAGTCAATATTGCTTGAATCACCACCTTGTTACCGTGAAGGTACGAATGCGGATTTCTCAAGTGCTACAACAAAGAAGAACTACTGTGAGAAAATATAACGTGAAAAAACTACAATCGCAAGAGACCGCCAGAACCTTCGGTTGAACGCAAGAAGACCCGTACACATGCCTGTAGAGATGAAGGCAACCTTGTACTAGAGTCGGTGCTGAGAATATGGAAAAACATTTTTTGCAGTCTATATAATGGCGAATGATAGATGATAGCCAAAACTTCCGTCCACAAAGCAGCTGGACTTGACGGATTACGGGGCGAGATATTCAAAGTTGCCGGAAATGACTTGCGGAGAGCATACACTAACGCATGTCGCAGATCAGAATAGTGTATGTCTGATGAACGGAATCTCAGCATCGTTTGCTAGATCCAAAAAAAAGGAGACCCCCTCAAGTACGCGAACTATAGAGGTATAAGTCTCCTCAACATTGCATGAAGCATCTTATCTACCATATTGTTTGAACGTCTAAAACCGTTCGTGGATAACCTGCTTGGCCCAGTGTAGTTTTAGACCAGGAACGTCCAGATTTGACCAAATCCTCACACTCCGGTAGATCCTGGAAAAACCTTAAAAAGTCGAAAGCGATAGGCACAGTCTTTTCATCGATTTTAAGGCCGCATATAACAGCATTTATAGAGACGAGATATAGAGCAATGTGTGGAATGAGGATGGAGAATGCTCGCTGCTCCGTCAAGGTCGGTAATGACTTAACCGTGGCCTTTGATGTCAAAAAAGGTTTTAGACAAGCCGACGGGCTGTCACGTGACTTCTTTGACATCCTACTTGAAAGATTTGTGGCAAAAGTTTGTGCAACTAAAGGGTTTTCCAATATGGACTTGACAGCTTTGAATTTAATTTGTGAACGCACTCTTTTGCTAATCATCAAACTGTCATTGCCAATTTATTCAGTAAACTCAACATTTTCATCATGGTAAAGTACACGAACGCGCAACGTCTGCAAATTATAAAATATTTTTACCGAAATTCGGAGTCGGTAATTGCAACTTTAAGAGCGTTAACTCCAATTTTCGGTCGTAATTCTCGCCCTAGTAGACAGGCAATAACAAGTTTAGTGCAAACATTTGAGTCTACATATGCGTTGTGTGATTTTGCCGTGTCAGTGAGACAACGAGTTGGTCGAAGTGTCGAAAATATCGCTGCCGTTCAGGCGTCCGTTACAAACGATCCAAATCAGTGAATTCCACGGCGTTCTCAAGAATTGGGCATCGCTCAGACCACATTATGGCGTATTTTGCGTAAGGATCTTGGTTTACATCAATACAAGATCAAGCTGACTCAAGAATTGAAGCCGATGGACCATTTGAAGCGACGTACGTTCTTCGATTGAGTTCTGGAGAAGATGCGCCAAGATGATGAATTTCATCGCAAAATCATCTTCAGTGACGAAGGTCTTTTTTGGCTCAATGGGTTCGTCAATAAGCAAAATATGCGTTATTGGTCGGGTGAAAATCCACATGTGCTTCATGAATCACCACTTCATCCACAAAAAATAACTGTTTGGTGCGGTTTGCATGCCGGCGGCGTTATTGGGCAATGTTATTTCGTCAGCGATAACGATCGTCACGTTACTGTGAATGATCAGCGTTATCGCGCCATGATCACCGATTATTTTTGGCCCGAATTGGAAGATATGGACTTGGGCGACATGTTGTTTCAACAGGATGATGCCACAAGCCACACAGCACACGCTACAATCGATTTATTGAAGAGTAAGTATGGTGAGCGTGTTATCTCAAGACATGGGCCAGTCGATTGGCCGCCTCGTTCTTGCGATTTAACGCCGCTTGACTATTTTCTGTGGGGCTACGTTAAGTCATTGGTTTATGCCAACACGCCGACGACGTTGGAATAGCTCAGAACCAACATTGAACGCGAAATAGCGGCCGTTTCGGCCGAAATGTGTAGTCGAGTCGTTGAAAATTGGGTCCAACGACTCGACCGCTGCAAACGTGCCCGCGGTGGCCATATGAACGAATACGAGTTCCATTCATAAATGTTTTGACTGCACTTCAAGCCGATAATAAAGTTTTTGAAATATCTCAAATGGTTTGCGTTTCACTTAAAAAAAAAGTTGTCAAGTCCTTATTGGAAAGCCCTATACTAGGGTACGTCTTGGATATTGACACAATTGGCACAACTCAGTGTGCTATCATCGTCGGTGCGTTCGCTAGAAGTTACCAAATTGGGTGACGCGGTAAGTGAGAGCAAAACCGAGTATATGCTGCCAATAAGAAGTGACACACAACTTCGACGAATTGAACAGAACTTCACAGCCGACAGCTATAACTTTGGGGTAGTATCTTGGATCTGCTATCAATATTGCTCAGTAGCAATAAAACGAAGAATCACTCTTGTCAATCGCTGCTTCTTTGGACTAAGAAGGCAATGGAGTAGCAGGGACCTATCTCGAAAAACTAAAAACACTGTCTATAAGACCCTAATAATGCCATCCCTACTTTATGGCACTGAAGCATGCACTCTATCGAAAGTGGATGAAGATATCGTCAGTATTTTTGAGAGAAAAATCCTTCGAAAAATATTCGGTCCCGTTTGTATTGAGGGGCTTTAAAGAAAAAGTCTCAACGACTAACTCTACGGGATATACAGCGACATCGACCTAGTCAGAAAACTGCGCATGAATCGCTTAAGGTGGGACCTTAGTCAACTTGAATTGCGCAACAGGAGGCAGTTAGCTAAAGACCGGTATAATTGGAGAGGCTTGATATTAAGAGGTCCAGGTTCACACCAAATTGTATCTACACTTATGTTAGTAAGGCAAAAGCTGTAGAAACGTGTTTATTTACTCTGAGGGGGAAACAAAGTAGCTATTAAAACAAACGGAGACATCATCTTCAACTTCAGTTTGACTATGGAAGACATAATCAACTTTATATGGGTGAAAGAAACTATACTCTGTGACTGAGCTGTGTTGTGTAAGAACTATCGAGGACTGAGAATGGCACTCTAAATTAGCTCCCGGAATATATTGATTGTATTGTACCTTAAACGGTTTAAGACTACATAGAAAACGAATAGAAAGCTATTAGTGACTCTTTTGTTGTCTTACAGGATTCGTTTTGTAGACGGCCAAGTTGGTTAATGGGAAATATTCAGGTTACCACATTTAGAGGCTTCGTCTCGATGTTATTTTAGCTCTCACTAAATGTTCCTGCGGCTAGTTTTTCGTAGGCCATGAATTTTTCTATGATAAATCGCTGTAGTTATTTAAAAAACACGTTTTTTTGGTCTTTGGATATTAAAGTCCCAAAGTTTTCGGCAAAAATGAAAGATGATATGTCTTAGGTGCACGGAAAGCGACAATAACCTCACCCCTCTCAAATTGTTGTTGTTAGACAGCTGTTTACATGTTGGTTATTTGAAAAAGATTGTCGTAATCCATCACAGATACTTGGAAAACACTTACTCGTATTTGATTATATGCACAAAAGGGACGCGAGTTTAATTAAAATAAAACACTGATCCAATCAATCACCAGTTAAACAATTTGCATGGTACAATAGGACTTTCTTCATGTGGGGCATATATCTCTGTAGGTTTTGAGCATAATAAAAATCGTGGAATATTTTAAAAGTTATATGCCACTCGAAGAAAATTTGTCGTCGCACTGAGAGGCCACAACATAAGGAAATAACTATGAATCTACGTATATGTATGTTGTGGTGAATCCCAAGACTTCAATGTGATTTAAGACAGTAAGCAGGGGAGTTTTAGGTTTAAGAAAAATTACATTTCCTGTTTACCCTTTGAAATTCGTATCCACGAGTATGATACTCGTATCAAACACTGTTGTACGGTACTTTACAAAGGAGTGCCATAAGAAAAAAAAAAGCATTCCAGGTACTTGTATGATACTTTGATTTTTGTTGACACTGTGCAACTCATTAGCGCAAGCGGAGTAATTGCAAGTTACACCATAAAAAAAAAAAACGAAAATTAAAAAAAAAGAAGATAAATCCGACAATGTACAATAAGAACTGAAGATATTACAGGTAATTTGCGTTGCTAATTATACGTAAATGATTTTTTGGTTTTACCCAGTTTAATTTTGTTTATTTGTTCACTGTTACAGTGTTACAGTGTTTCTTGAGACTAATTTGAAAGGCTTTAATGATTTTTGTTTACAGGCCAACTATGAGAAGACGGGCTGGTTTGATTAGCAGATCTAGGCTACCAAACATTATCTAACAAAAAGTGCATAGTTCTTTCCAAATCGAAATTAGTTTGTAGAATTTAATACCCGAGAGCGGACCTTTCCTTGTATTTTTAGTCAATATGCTCAGAGAAGGCCCAGGTTTTACATCACACAAGAAACCTCGTACACAACCGAAGCAGCTTCAGTAATAATTAATTAAAATCTCGACCCGTGTGGTACAATGAACAGAGTCCAGAATGATGAAAATATCTATTGCACAGGCAACAGAATGTTTACCATGGCCGGCTGTGGGTTTCCCATGGAAAATAAGTTGAGCTTTAGAGTAATGGACTTTAGCCGATCAGTGATCGCCCGCATATGGTACAGGAGTTTGAGTGGTATACGATTGTGGAAGGAACTGATCAGCGTCAAGCTTGGCAATATTCAGTCCTGTAACTATGAATACATATTAATTGTGATCATATGCTTTCTACGATACTGAAGGTGCTTTCGACAATACCGGATACGATTCTATCTCAAATGTCATGGAACTGCGAGGTATTACTACCCTACATGCAGATGGTTGAGATCGATGTTCGAAAGGCGTAGAGTAACCGTTACTTCCGGCGAGACATCAATTACTTTCTCAGGAGGCAAAGGTTATCCGCATGGAGGTGTTCTTCACCCCGACGACTTACTATTCAAACTAGAAAGTTTAGGTCAAGCTAATTTAGTCAACATCTCACAGGCGCATTAGACAAAACCTCTCAAATATAGAAGAAGAAAGCTGAATCTTGTCCATGATTCTCCAAATGATGCAACTGTGAAGCTTTCCAATGAAACTAAGTATCTGGGAGTAGTTGTATGAAAAAAACTAAATTGGAATTCACTATATGTGAATGATAAAGTTGCCAAAGCTATCAAACCCATATGTTTGATAAGACACGGGGGATATGCCCAAAAGTCACGCGTTCGATCTATACAATGATGATCTGACCGAACATCGCCTAGTCGTCAGTAATATGGTGGAATAAGACAACATAACAGTATAGTCGAGCTATTACAAACAGGAGATATGAAGTTCACAATACAACCGCACCTCCCAAGCTTTATCTTAGAGATTCCCGAACTTGATATGATCTTTTTGAAGATCATGGTAAATGACCGCATACCAACAACTATATACTTTGACAGAAGATTCAATATAGTGATCTCAAATCGACAAGCATGGGACTTCCAAAACCGACAACAAATCTTTAAATAATGGACAGTCAATCTGTTTCACTCCAAATCGGTGCTATACTATTTCAATACTGTCCGGGACTTACATAAAAGAAACAAGACCAAGCTCTAGTGGGTACAAGGCCACAAGCAGATTGAATGAAATGGAAAGTTGATCCACTTTGGGAGGACAAAGTGCGTCTTTCCTATTGGGAGAATATATCTGGTCTTTGACTTTGAGAACTATAAAACCCTTCTAAAATAAATCTAGATTATTGGACATTCATACCCACTTGGGAGTACTTTAATTTCGCCATTCAGGTTGGAGTTGACCAGTAAGAATGGAACTCTATTTAAATGACCTCAATAAAACGAGTTTGATGAGCTGTCTGAATCCATTCAAAGAATTGTATCCCTGTATCCTCATACTGAAATCGTTGTTACGGATGATTTCAATATACACTATTCTGGGTGGCTTCGGCATTCTGGACAGACAACACCCGAAGCACGGTATGTTGGGATCTTCACTGCGGAAAAAAACTTAACGCTGCTTGCAAATGAGCCCACGCGAATACCAGACGTTGATAGACATACCGCCAACACCCTGGACTTATTTTTAACTTCTCACCCTGATAAGTACACCGTTGATGTGCTCTCCCCTCTAGGCTCGTCGGATCATTGTGTGTCACATTCAGCTAATTTCTCGTACACCGACCACACAGTTAGAGAAAAAATTCGTAAAAGAACCATACGGCAATACGAGAAAGCCAACTGCAGCGGTCTTAACAGCCTTTTTAGGAATTTTAGCTGGTCGTTATATTTCCCCATAACGACGTGGAAGCCGCTGCTGATATGATCACAGACACCCTTCTATTTGGAATCAGATCCTTAATCTCTCATTGGATGAAGAGTATCAGACCAAAAGAGTAGGCATGGTACGGCTCGAGCTGTAAAGAGACTGTCAGGGTTAGGGAAATATATTTTCGGTCCTTCAAGACCAACCCCAAAGAGGAAAACCGAAAAACGTTTAAACGAGCCAGGAATGACTGCAACATCTTTCTTAAACGTGTAAGATTCCAATACGGCCAAAAACTAAGGCAAAAAATATTACAATGTCCCAAAGGTAGTAAAAGTTTTTGGTCGGTCGTCAAAAATATTATAAATTCCGCCTCATCCTCCATCCCAACACTCATTTACAATGACATTCCAGCTGTCAGCTCTTTGGATAAGGAAAATCTGCTTGCTGCACACTTTGCGGCCAGCTCAACACTCCCAGATTGTGCTTTGTCTCCACCTACACTTGAGTGCGTCGCATCTTCAATGGGACGAATCCATTTTCGCACTCGTGTAGCAAGATACTTAGAGATCTCAAAATACATAATTCCGCTGTTCCAGATGGTATATCTCCCCTTCTCTGAAGAGGTGTCCTTCCACGCTGGAAAAACCTATGCTTACGTTTTTTCATCAATGCTACTCTTTAGGACTCTTCCCGAGCAGATGGAAAACAGCACGGTCATGAAAACGCTGATAAATCGTTAGCTCAGGTCAACAGGTTCACTGATAATTTTTTTTTTTATAATTTACGTGCGCCTAAGGGGTTAGATACCCTTTTACTGTTGCCAGGGCGTGGGCGGAAAGGTAGAAAGGAGGAGAAAGGAAAATTGTTTTGTAGTGGTTTGAAACTCAGGTGTGTTTGGTTTCGGTATTTGCTCTCCAGGGGGATGGGAGTCCGAATAGGACGGCGAGTTGGAGAGTGGAAGGTTATAATTCGCAGTAATTATTTGTGCTTGAAACTCTACAACAGCCAAATCTACGTGTCAGTGTTATGCCTTGAAAGACATGTTCATGGGCAGGATTCGAACCTAGACCCCTCCGAGTGAGAAGCGATTGCTAGTACCACTACACCACGGCCACCCCTAAATGATTTGATGGCATGTCTCATCGAAAAGTGGAACCAAAGCGTACATCGATATGGCGAAAGCAATGTAGTTGCGCTTGATATTTGACAGAGTTTGGCATCAAGCTCGTTTGTCGAAAATGCGTGCATTTGGGATCGACGACTCTCTTCTTCAATGGATTAGAAACAACCTTTCGGAACGTTCAATTCAAGTTGTCTGGGATGGTTTCAAGTCTGATATTCACAAAATAAATGCTGGTGTGCCCCAGGGCTCCGTGTTGTCTCCAACGCTCTTTTCTATTTTCATCAACGATCTCTTGTCTGTTACTTCTAATCCAATATATTCCTTTGCTGACGACAGTAATCTCTGCTTTTCATATTCGTTCCCGGACTCACGTCCATGCTCTTCGGCTGTAGAATGGGAACAGCAGCGTATGTTAAGCTCATTAAATTGAATGGACATGGCTGGACAAATATTAACAGAATAACCAGTTCTAGTTCCCCAACTATCAACAAAGTGGAATTTAATGTTCTAAAACACAATGCTGTCTGCTGTCGTTCAAGCGAAATTTAAACACCCCGAGCCATAATCCATGAATGGCACTTGCATCGTAGAAACTGAAAACTTTTTATTCTGGTATGTGTGTCAGTGACAGCTTACGTTGGAATGACCACATATTCGATGTCGTCAAAAATGCTGCGAAATGTTTAGGTTTCCTCAAGCGATGTAAGAAATACTTCACCCCCTCTGATCAGGCCTCAATATATAAGGCTTTTATCCCCCCGAAATTGGTGTACAATGCCCACATCTGGTCGGGTGCATCCGAACTATCTCTGCACCTGCTAAATAGGATTAAAAACCGTGCCTTAAAACTCATAGGTGATACTAATATCACTCAAACAATGGACACCCTCGAACACCGACGTAATTTTATTTCCACCACCAGTGCTCGATTGAAATCGCCAGTAGCATTTCGCTCATTCAAACTTTCAACCGTAACACGCGGCTGAATGTTCATCAGTATTCCCTCAAGCCCACTTTCGGACGTACTCTGAAATATCGAAATATTCGTTCCTAAGCCGTACAACTCGCTTATGGAATGCCCTGCCTGGCTCTTTATTCCCTAGTCATTATAAACCTCAAACATTTAAAACCAGTGTTCACCGGTACCTATCTTTCCATCCTCCCTGATTTTCCTTCGCCCGCGCTGTGTGCAAACATTTTAAGGGTACTTAAGTCCCTTGAGCGAGCGCAAATTATAAAAAAAAATATGGTGTCAGGAGCTAAGTATATTATAAAGAAAACTGTAGCTTTTCAGATGTAGACGTTTCACGACATTTAAGTAAGTATGTGGGTACATTGTAATATTTCATTACTTTCAGATGATTCCGCCCCGCAGCATTCTTTGAGATCTGGAGTCCCGGGTTCAAATAGTAATAGGCCTGCCTCTAATATGCCTGCTGATCATTCTGATTTTAAGATAAGCTTACGAGTATTACATTCCTCATCAACAGCTCTACTCAAAGGTTTTTGTTGGTACTTCCATATAGTCCAACTGCGTCCATTCTAAGTACAAAATATGTTTAGTTGTCTGAATGATGAGACCAAGATTTGGTTGCTAATGCCAGGACTCAGACCAAGGCAAATCAACAAAACGCCGGGTCATCACCAGACCTGGCTGATTCCGTGGGATGTTCTGTGCACAAGCCACCCCACAATTCAGTATTCTATTCATAGGTAGCCATACCTAGGTTGGCATTTTTAACTTCTCGTCTTCACTTGCTTGCTGATATCGGTCAACTAAGGTTGGTTACCCCTGATTGCTCGCAAGTGTACTCATCCATGAGCATTTAACTCAGATAAGATAATGAATAGCTTACACGTAGGTTCAGTAATAAAACAAATTATTAATCGGATCAGTATATCTGATTACGAATTTGTAACCAAAAAGAAAAGAAAAATACTTTTTCAATCACCAGTCGTGTATTAACCACATGGCTCTTTTATTGGTAAAAAAAATGATTTTCTTATTCACAAAACAAAATTACAAAAATTAAAAAAAAAAACGCTTCAATTATCCTTCCTCAGCCGGTGTACTGTGCACTACTAGATCTTTTTTTTAGCAAGGTCCAGCCCTCAAACTTCTGAGATTACGACCTTGGCGACTCAATTCCCGGCTGGCACAATCGAACAAACACTTGTTAGCGTATGTGACTTCGTCGGATCCACAAATGGGTTCATAGTTCCTCGGACATGGACAGGCAGCCTGGGATCCGCTGACGGATAACGCCAAAGCAACGAATAGTGCGGCAATGATTCCAAAAAATTTCATTTTACTGAATTGATCTCTTGGTAAGACTGTTACTGTTACTGTTTACTGACGAATGACAAACGACACTGACAAAACTATTTCCGACAAATGTTGTCGACACTTAAATAACCTTTTTTGGGTTATCTTATCAAAATTGTCTCTCTCTTTCTCTGATTAGATTCGAGAATTCCACTTGATCGGGAAGCACTACTACGAACGAGTATATTTTATGTATTGGGAGGTCTCGGGCGGTCTGTTGATTCACGAGTAATTGAGAAGTTCTGACAACGACGGTGTTTTATAGTGAGAGAACTCTGAACTGAGTCAGGTGTATAGTACCGTGAAAGTAAGCGATACGTAGAATGGGCATACATTTGAGATACTCGTATCTACGCAATGAGGAAGCAATGGGACTTACCTATCTCGAAAAGGACAAAGGCGACTTGGTTATGCAAATTGATTTGTTAATCAACTTGGCTTTCATTATTCAATGGAAGTGAGTTGCGCTTCGATTTGGTAAGATTGAAGAGTAGTACTCGTACTCATACTCGTATGAACAAAAAGAATTTTGTCGAATTTGCTGATTGTAGTTGTGAAGATATTTTTAGAACGAATTGGGGTTTACCCAATTTGCATCCAACAAAGGCAAACGACTATTATTCAAATTCAAATGGCAATTCAACAACACCAAACCGAACGAGAGAGTAGAATAGAATTGAAAGTCCCAAACAATAAGCTGATGTTGGTGACAATATAAAGAACCGAATCATATATTTACCATGTTGCAAGGATACATAATCTCCCCAAGAGCCAGTGCCCCTGAAAAAAAACTCCTCATGTATGTAGCAACATACTCGTAACATTAAGGACTTGACAACTTTTTTTTAAAATAAAACGCAAACCATTTGAGATATTTCAAAAACTTTATTATCGGCTTGAAGTACAATCAAAACATTTATGAATGGAACTCGACTTCGTTCTTATGGCCACCGCGGGCAGGTTTGCAGCGGTCGAGTCGTTGGACCCAATTTTCAACGACTCGGTCACACATTTCGGCCGAAACGGCCGCTATTTTGCGTTCAATGTTGGCTCTGAGCTCTTCCAACGTCGTCGGCGTGTTGGCATAAACCAATGACTTAACGTAGCCCCACAGAAAACAGGCAAGCGGCGTTAAATCGCACGAACGAGGCGGCCAATCGACTGGCCCATTTATTGAGATAACACGCTCACCATACTTACTTCGACCAACCCGTTGTCTCACTGACACGGCAACATCACACAACGAATATGTAGACTCAAATTTTTGCACTAAACTTGTTATTGCCTGTCTACTAGGGCGAGAATTACGACCGAAAATTGGAGTTAACGCTCTTAAAGTTGCAGTCACCGACTCCGAATTTCGGTAGAAAATTTTTATAATTTGCAGACGTTGCTCGTTCTTGTACTTTACAATGATGAAAATGTTGAGTTTACTGAATAAATTGACAGTGACACTTTGATGATTAGAGAAAGAGTGCGTTTACAAATTAAATTCAAAGTTATCAGGTCCTTATTGGAAAACCCTTTACTATCGATGTAAGGCAATGATGTAATTCTAGAACATAAAGGCCTTCTTAGGTTCGAGAGACGAAGGTTTGAATCCAGATTCTACGAGCTTGTGGAGAATGATGCAGAAGGCACATTTTGGGGCTAAGACAGGTAAATAAATTTAAATATGTATGCTTCACCCAATAAAATCAATAAAAACATCGATCGATAGAAGCGACAACAGATTGTAGCGACTTTATTACTTTTATGCGATCGAAAATTGATGACCAATAGGACGGGGGAAGGATCGCTATTCGAAGTTATACCTTAAGGACAACTGCTGTGAATACAGCGAACGTGATGGGCATTTTCAGATGGGACACCAACGAGACTTTGACAAAAATCGCGTCTATAGTTCACGTCACTTAGCAGTAAAACTGCCAATGTTATGTCGACTAATGTATTTGTATAGCTTAGTGTCCGAAGGCACTTTGTTGGAGTACAAGACCTGTCATTATATCCGATTTTATGAACCTCACTACAGGCATTGGCTCATTTCCTCTTGGATAATGGAGACATTAAGGTGTACACGAAAGACATTGTAATCGACAATCAAATGGATGTAGTCGTATGTACGTAGTCCATGTGGTAATAGCAACAATTCAACCGACTTCAGCCGATTCCGGATGCCACTGGATGCGTAGGAATTTTACTGAAATCTTCGATAGCCCATGGCTTGTTGTACAATAGAAATGTAGACACACAGCTAGTCAGAGTGCTGCTTGAGGGCTTAATGAAAATATTGCACGGACTTCAGAGTAAACTAAACGAGTGTGCCAGAACTCACATGTGACAGACGTACAGCGTGAAGATACTGCAGATGCGGTCGAAGATGCGCTACTGAATGCCATACTGTCTCTGCTGCCCCGGTAAAAAACAGAGATGGACACATGTCATTCCAACTGAAACCAATCCCTCGTCACTGAGGTTGTCGCTTTTTCTATTTTCTTGAACAGCGGGGGCCTTCGACCACTTATCAAGGCTTCTTCCATTAATGAAATTCTCGAATAAAAAGCGAGGGTAGAGCAAATACTGGTCTTATCGCAAAGGTTTTCAGATTGACGCCACCGAAGGTTACAAAGTTACAAGCGGCCGGTCGAATAGATCGTGTTGACCCGCAGGACCATCGGTAATCATCACTAGGACTTCAAACACGGTACCGTGTCAGTCAGGGCGCCCCAAACTTCGCTCCGGGCCTGACTAATACCCTAACACGCCCTAACACGCCCTAGTGGGAGCGTTACAGTGGCTGTGGTTTATACCTAAAGTCGCAGGAAGGGTCATCCAGTTGGTTTTGACTCGATGTAGAGTTGCAATAAATATTAGGTGACGTGACGCCAAAGGTTTTAGGTTATGACAGGCAATCACGTCAAAACACAAGGAACATCTGTCTCGAATAGCTCCAAGAGCAACAAAGTTTCTGGCACTTCTTTTTTCTACTGATTTTACCAAGCATGATGTCTGGATAAAATCGACGCAAATAGCAAAGATGCTGTAGAGCTGGAAGCAGCAAATTCCATAGTTTCGGTGGGTATAGATTCTAATAACATCCACCTCCAAGAAAACCACGGAGACAAAAGAATGATCGGAGCTAGCCAAAAAGGAGAATGTTCAGGATGTACCATACGCAGTAAATCTTTAAGTGGCACAACTTTCTGTGCTTTCTTCTGAGACTTCATGTTTCTGAATTTTCAGGGCACCCAGGCTCCCTGGATTTTGCGGTGCTGACGGATCTTCTTGTCAAGATCCCTGGACTCTACACGACGATTAAAACCAAGATTCTGTTGAGATGACATCATTAAGGCAAATTCTATGATCTCGTAGCCTGAAGAAATGCTCAGAGTCCTAGCTTTGACATCGAAATTCTGTTAGGAGATCTGAACACAACGAAAGTTTCATCAGAGAGGGAGCCTTTAAAGGTGCTGATGATATAGAAAGACTACTTCTGCAGACTTTATAACAGCGGTGATGAATGAACTATCCATCCTAAACGAAGACGATATAGAATTCCGTCCCCTTAAGGTAGTAATATCGAAGCCTGCTGAACTACTTAAAGCAGCTGGAGATGTCCTAGTAGGGAAAATGTTCAAGCATTTAATCTCATCATATACCGACCCACTAAAAAGGAGACCCTTCTGACTGGCCATCTATAGAGCAATAAGTCTGTTAGACATCGCCTTTAAATTGTTTTCTGCCGTATTATGTGAGCGCCTGAACCCGTTCATGAATGAACAATCTGGTTGGTCCATATCAGTGGGGTTTTAGGCCAGGAGAGTTCACCATCGATCAAATACTCACACTACGGTAGATCTTAGAAAAGAGCCGGGAATTTCAAACCGACACTAACCATTTGTTTGTCGGTTTTAAAGCTGTATAGACACCCCTGCTAAACTAATAGGGTTGTGAATGATAAATGTGGAGAATTCTTTCAACTCCATTGAAGTCGTGCAAAACTCGTTGCCCAGCTAAAGAGGGAAGATCTTTTCTAAGTCAGCACAATTACTTGCTTACCCAGTTGTCACTGATGTGAATGAACAGTGAGTCCTCAATGAAGCTTTGGTGAATATTGAGGCGCAAGCGGCCAAATTGGGTCTGCCGATAAACGCGGGCAATAACAATTATATACTATCATCAGAAGAGGAAATAGACCATCGATGCCTTGGCCGAATTGGTACTGTTGGGACTTATAACATCGAGGTAGTTAAGGACTCTTTCTACTTTGGCTTCGCAGTTACAAGCGAAAACGACATCAACGTAGAAATCGGTCGCAGAATTTTTCTAGCTAGTCGCTGCAGCTTTGGGCTCAGGTGACAAATGAACATCGATATCGTGGCTAAGTACATACAATAGTAAGTAATTTTTGTTGAGAACAGCAAGTCAAAGTATGACTCATGTCAGTATCCGCATTCAGGAAAGATTAATTTCCGCTCCATTTTCGACTGAGAGCAAATAAAGGTGATTTTTCCAGTACGCATTTGATCCCTTTGGCATGAAAGTGGTGACGTTTTTCAGCTTTGAACAGTGTCCACTTCCGTAACTGAGCTAAGTCAACGAGGTAACTACAGTCCTAGAATGTCAAACGCCTCCAATTATGTTTCGCCTTCTTCCCAGTTATCAAGATTTTGGTGCTCCTCATGACTTGAACACAATTTTGACTTACGGGCGTTCCATAAATTCTGATACAATCTACCAAGTAGCCCTGGAAGATAAAGCCGCACCTTATCTGAACTTTTCCAAATTTAGAATGAATGCGCCATGCACATGCAAATCAAAGAAATGCGCTTTCAATGTTTCTGAAATGTTTCTCAACTTCGAGACTTCTTATCAAAGAAAGCACTGACAACAGAGCCCAGTGAAAAGTATTTAAGTTCCAGCAGCATTCTTGGAAGCTACTTTAGTTAGTATCTCTAACTTAGACAACAGTATCTCTAATCAAAATACGAAAAATGAAAGTTGTCGGAATCCTAATTGTGATAATTGTCGCCCTAGCACTGTTTGTGAATGGCTATCGGCATTGCTACTGCGGAAGTGATTTCGGACCTGTATGTGGAACAGATCACGTTACTTATAGCAACCGATGTAGGTTGGAATGCATCAGTCCAGATAAAAGCCTAAAGGTCCTAAAGCCTGGGCCTTGTTAAATGGAAATTTGACTTATGCCTTTGGTGTGGACACTGTGTGTTACAAGTGCTTATATTCGTTTGACTTAGTTGCAAATAAAGAAGATTTGATGCCAATTAAATTGGACATTTTGTGTTTTTAATTGTTTACTCAGGAATTTTGTGAGTTCTTTTATTTATCTATAACCGTAATCTCTGGGTATTAGCCGTTGAAATACTATAGCGCCGTTTAATATACAATATGATGTAAAAAATGTCCGCAATAGGAAGAAATATATCTGTGGACTTTCGATGGCTTTCACATCAATCCACAGCCGTGCATTATGTATTTTCAGCACATTAACTTTGCAAATTCTGCAGGTCGAAGTTGCTTTCGTTTCCTGAACTCAATGAATTTTGCGATACTACCATTTGACATATGTCTTGTGGCAGTAACAAATGAAATTAAGAAAAATTATTAAGCAAATGCTAAATCTGTTGACTTTAGTATTGACTCAGATCATCTGTTTCATAGTCGACGTAGAACAGCGGCAACATCTTAAAGAAACTAGAAAACTTATAAGAAGATCACTCACACTAAGCGGCTAAGTGGTTTAGAAAAATCTAACCACTCTGTGAAACCAGCAAACTGGTCAAACTACTCATAAGGGATACAATGTAGACGCTCAGAAATCACATGATAATACCTTCGCTAAGTCAAGAGCAGAGACTCCCAGTCTCATGCTCGAAGCTCATTTTCCGGAAAATCCGATCAGAACCGGCCCAACCGGTGGAACCGCAAATAAGCTAACTAATGCAATCCGTCGCAGCTGGCATCGGCTGAGTTTACAGCTGCGGCCTGTATACAACACCATTGCGGCCCACGATGACTGCAAGTCATCTAGCGTCGATGGTATAGTTCCAGTAATTCATGTACATATCAATTGTTGCAGGGAGAAGAGATTTCGCCTGACACTGGCCTACATACTGAACTACTAGTGCACGATGAGAATAGCTTTACCAAAAATAAATCGGTAAAGATAACTACTCACTGGCCAAGAGATCAATCAGTTGAACTGCCATACGACTGAAGGGTATGGAGAGTTTGGTAGAGCTTCTTTTGCGAAAATTTTATTTGTAAATCTCTGTTGCAATATGTATACCAACGTAGAAGATCTGGTGGTACTGGATTTAAATACCTGGTGAGCCGGCGTTCGGCATTTTCATCGACAATAATTCAGACAAAATCTATAACTCAGCCAGAAAAACAGCGTGCCTCAATAAACCAAAAGTTTGTGAATGTTGGTGGCCAGAAACTTGATTGAGAATGTTGCATGTAGTCAATATTTTATGCCAGGGTTGAACCAGGGATTTCCGTAGTGCGATTTTAATACGTTCTAGTTTAGATGAAATCTGACTGGTTGAGCCCATCTAATGCTAAGGGAGTCACCATTCGTCTACCCGAAGAATCTAGCAATTGGTCAACATCCTGAACAGTAAACTTCTTTGGGCTAAATAACGAGTTTTTCAACAAGAGGTGTAGGATTTAAGAGAGTTGACTCACGAAGGGCTTGATAACAGAGGTCACCTATAAATTTGGGAAACTTATCATGGAACGCTACACAGTGAAAGAAAATCGTTAAATTTTGTTACGAAAATTCAGGTTCAATTCAGGTAACGATGCGAAAAATTAAATTCGTACTAATTTTGCTTTCCAAAACATGTGTGCGCAACATAATCAATTCCAAGAAACGGGCTCAGTGCAAGATGTGTGAAACGTGTTCGCTCCGGACATTCAATGAAAAATATCGCCGCAGTAAAGGAAAGTGACGAAAAGGACCCAAGCACATCCATTCGTCACCGTTTTTACTAGCTCCCACACTGCACCAAATCTTGACGAAAGGTCCAATTAACGCAAGTACTGAAGCCGGGCGAACACCAGCAAGCGCCGCACGTTCTCGGGTTGGGTCGTGGAAAACATGAGTACTGACATGCAAGAAAAGCGTGTTTTCGGATGAGGCCCATTTCCACATTGGCGGCTACGTGAATAAGCAAAATTGCCGAAAATACACGAGTGACTCAGAAGATGCGAATGCACCCAGAACTAGTAACTGTTTGTTGTGGTTTATGGGTCGGTGGAGTCACAGGGCAATCAATTTTCGAAAATGAGGAGACAAGATAAACAATGTTTTGTGGCCAGAGGCTCGATGATATAGATACAGATAAAATTCAACAGAACGATGCTACACGCAATATAAGTCAGTCGCGAAATTTTGCATTTGGCTGCCAAGATCGTGCGACTTAAGGCCGAACGCCTTCTTTCTATGTTAAAAGTAAGGTCTACGCTAACCATCCCCAAACAATTCCAACTCTAAAAGTGAGCACTGAAGCCATCATCGTCGATATAGAGTCTCAATTTTGTGAAAGAGTGATTGAAAATTTCGAAAAGACTATGAGGCTCTGCAAGCAGAGTCGAGGCGGTCATTTGGAAAATATTGTGTTCCATAAATAATCTCCTTGTGCCTGCTTTATAAAACGATAAAGGTTTCATAGATATCTCAACAAATGTCCGTTTTATTTAAAAAACAAATCCTACATCCTTTATGTAGCCTATAAGACAACTCAAACCCTGTCAGACTCCTTGTAGTTTGAAGCAGTGCTGAAACATGGCGCTTGCCATCTCTATATCGATTTCATCTTTTGCGTCAGTTGCTTGATGGAATAAGACATTTCGTTAGTACCTGCCTGCGCTGTAAACGTTATGACTAATCTTCCATCGATACTCACACCATTGGCTGTATTATAAAAGAAAAGAAGAGAGTCTTGGAACGATTGACATCGGAGTTTGGATGACGGTTGCAACCTCCAAAATGGTTGAGAATTTCTACTGCGTTAACCCTCCGGGTGGGATTCAAAGACCCTTCAAGCCAGTGCTCTGATATTCCAGGCCGGAGCTTTGATATTCACTCACTGTATATGTCCTTGCCACCTCAGGCGACTGATACTGACTTTCTTAAATAACGGGAGATCACTGCTGCTGATATCTGATATCATCGGCCGCTTGATGCTAGGAATTTCTTAGTACTCCTCCATTCACGATTCAATTCAATTCAATTTGCTAGGTGAGCAGCAGCAAATCCATCCAAGGATATTGGTTGCTTCTTAATAGTCAGGTTCTTATGCCGCGGAGTAGTAAGCTTGGGATCTGGGCAGCGATTGATCGGCAAACTGCTGACTGACCTATAATCTGGACTGGTCTAGCAGTGCAACATTCAAATTTGTAGCGTAGTGCTCTCCTTACCTCCCATGGTAATTCCCGGTAAATCCTTACAGATTGCTTTTCCGAACTCCTCGACCGAACAGAGGAACAATCTTCTAAAAATGACGTGAAAATCGTCTTTGGAAAACTAGGCAAGGAGGGCATCTTTCATAATACGATCGGAAAGTACAGCCTACACGCCATAACCTCCCAAAGCGGAGACAGTCTTATTGATTTTGCGGTGGAACGCAATGTAGCCATAGTCAGCACAAGGTTTCCACACCTTGATGTAGAAAAGGGGACCTGGCTGATGATAGATCGACAAACCGGTAAACAGGTAAATCTTGAAAAATAGCGAACGTACAGAGCGACCTTACAGAAAAGAATGAGAGGGGCTCGCTAGCTCTACGAAGAAGAGAAGAACACCAGAAGAGAAAAGAGAGAACACGAGAAACGCTATTTCGAGTCCTTAGAGTGGTGATGCCTGACGAATGAAGTTTGGAAGTTTAACAAACAAATGAAATGAACAAGCTAAAGCATATAGACTAAACAGAAATCTGTGAGGATGTAGAACGAAATTTCATATTATAACGACAGTTGGTCTGCGTCAACTACAGCATCTATGGAGATAAACCATATAGAGCCCTGTCTAGTTTTGAGATCTCTGCCAAGCTCATTCATCTATACAGGATTATAATGCACGCATCGTCAATGTGCGTAATGATGAAGACCAGGTCTTCAATGTCATGAAGAGTTTGGAAAGTGCGCAACTGAAGGAAACTGGCAAATGACCACGCTAGCTGTAAGGTATGTTAGCGGAAGCCCTGGTCCAGCCCGAAGTAAGTAAGGTTATAAGCTGGCATTTTGAAAATTCGCCTTTCTAGCTGCTTCATTCCAGGAACCATAGTTAAGCTATCTAGGCCTTAACCGAATGTTTTTGCAATCTTATCGAGTTGTGATTATCTCCTTGTCGCAGTTACCTGGAGCTCCTTCAAATTATCTAAATCATGACCCAGTCATCTCCATCGTATTGAGGGCGGACTCGTAGGCAACTTTTTCCTGGTCTCCGATTCGTCTATAAAAATAGTATTTTGGCAAATGATATTCTCAAATTTCTACAACTTCTGGCAACCTTGTTCGAACAAGCGTCATCATCACATCGTTTGTTATTACCCGTGGAAAAAATCAACGCAAAACGAACACAATTTTAAGGTTGAGTGGATTTTTACAAATGCCCCCTTCGATTCCACTCAAAAAAAGCTCCATTGTCAGTTCACTCTCCCTCTCATTCGAAAACAAAACACGGTCGTGGGCGGCTTACTGTATGAACACCATTTAAACCAATTCCGGCAATAACAAAAAAGTAACTTTTCAATTCATACGAACCATTAATTACGATCACTGCTTGTCGAGTCGCAAAAGCACTACAATTACAATTACAATTACAATTATTCGTTTAATTGAGCACTGCCTGTTGCTGAACCCCCATTTCAGCTTAATTGCCTAAGTGCGACGAAGAAGAGTCATTTTGGAAACAACACTTCCTCCGATTTCGACTGAAAAAGCGATTATACTCTCAAGTGTGTGACGTAAGCGCGGTCGTATTTCTAATTAAGTATGCAAATATTGACACTCTAGATGGTGTTCACCTAGAAAAAAAAAACACTGCTGGCACTGATATAGTCGCAACCGATATGCATACACACCTCAAAGTTTTAGTCGAGCTTATAAGATACTGGAAGAATCTCAACTGGTGTTTTTAGTTTCATACCAGCTATCGCTATCTGAAGTCAAGTTGCTCGCAGACTGCTCGTTTTCGTTGTCGTTATCAGAAGTTGAAAGTCAGAAATGAAGTTTTTCGGAATTTTGTCGATTTTGTTGGTGCTGATTGTTGCTTTGGTGATTCCGTCAGAGGGGACATTTTGCCCATGCAGTGGAGCCAAGGGACAGGTTTGTGGTACTAATAAGGTCACTTACAATAGTCGCTGTGAATTTGAATGCACCCAGCGGCAGTACAGACAAATCGGCAAGACACTGAACATTCTTAAAATGGGACCATGTGACAGTGCATGAGGGTGATTGCCATGGAAGTGATTTTGTTTTGAATTTAGTTTTGATCGACCAGCGCTGTGTATTAGATTTATAGTGATATTCGTATATGAATTTGAATAAAAAGCTATTTCCTAAGTAAAGCGCAAAACGTGTTGTTTGTTTTGATTTTGAATTACGTATACAAAGTTGGGCTGATTCAAGGGAAATCTCATTGAATTCGACCTTAAGTTCAATTGCATTCGATAAGTGAACTGATTCTGAGAAGCAACTGGAAGTGTGAATACACTCGTATAGGCCACCGAGGTTATATGAATTGCTGCTTCTGAATGTATCAGTGTGCACTTGGAACTCCTAGTTTCTGTCCGGGCTGATAAAATTATTCGCATATTTGGCGCTTGTCTGATATCAATGGATACATGTTGCAGTAGAGTGATGTCATATGAAGTGGATCATTTTAGAGCCCCCTCAATGTCATAAAAACTGCTTGTGAGCTATTTCTACGAAGAATGTGGCTTTAGCAGTAAATTAGTTTTACAATGCGAAAGTTGAGAATCTTATTTTCTATGGAAGGAACACACATTTGTTCATCCTGATGAAGCATAGGGAGGTCATGTGGTGCATTGAAAGGGATGTGCTATTTAGATGATGCCGTAGAAGCTTATGGATGACTTTTGTCTGACTGATTCATGAGAGAATTTGGTTCACTATGTTAATTGAATATTCCGCGTCATTTTTGGGTTAGTAACGGTCTCCATATAAGGCTGCATAAGAGGCTCTGCAGCTCAAGCAAACTCAAAAAGTATTTATTTGCTGCTTATACGACACTCGAAACATCTTCGTAAGCACAAAAGCTGAGGAAGGGCTTCTGTCAATGTGAAATGTTTGGATAGAACTCAAGTTACTTCAAATTGTGGTTTTGGTCATCTACTGAGTCGACTGATTTCAAAGAAGATCCCTCAAAGGTTTGCGTTCCTGAAGAAGGCAGATAATATGTTGTACCCGATGTTCAGGAGAAAAACATCGTTCAGGATTGGGAAAACGATACTGAGATCGTTTGAAGCACTAACTTACACGTAACAATAGAGGGTGAACCTGGGCCTCAACTAACAAGCCTCTCCAGTTAGCCCGATCCTTAGCTAACTGCTTCCAGTTGCGAACTCCAAGTCTTCCTTTTACTACTTGTGCGCGCCAGCTGTTGTGAGCTCTTTCTCTACTGCTTTGTCCCTCCGGGTTAGATTCAAAGACTTTGCAGGCCGATGTATTGTTGCCCATTCGCTCTACGTGTCCGATCCATCTGACACGACTGATGCGCAGTTTTTTTGACTAGATCGATATTGCCATACAGCTCGTAAAGCTCATCGTTGAATCTTCTCTTCCAACCTCGTGAGCGCAAACGGGGCCGAATATTTTACAATGAATTTTTCTCTCGAAACGGCCGAGGATATCGATAGAGTCCATGCTTTCAGCACCATAAAGTACGACTGGGATAATCAAGTCCTTATATAGAGTCTCCTTAGTTGTTCGGGATAGGGCCTTACTACTGAATTGCCCTCTTAACTCGAAGAAACAGTGATTAGCCAAAGTGGTTGTTCGTTTTATTTCTACTGAGGTTTTATTGGCAGAATTGATAGCAAGGTAGACAATGTCCCTTACAACCTCGAAGTTACAGCTGACTACTCTGAAGTTCTGCCCAGTTCGTCGACGTTGTATGTCCAGCAAATACTTGGTTTTAACCTCATTTAAAGGTAAATCAATTTTGACAGCTTCCGTTTCAATACTGGTGACTACCTGCTGAGTATTGCCAATTATGTCTATATCATCGGCGTACACTAGCAGTTGCATAGACTTTTAAAAAGTTGTGCCTCCGTTATTCGATTCCGAGTTTTGATTGTGGTCTTTCTTGGCTTGAAACAACACAAATGTTTACAAAATATGGCAGAAAAGATCTTGTACGCAATGTTGAGTAGACTTATATCTGTATAGTTGGCGCAGTTAAGATGGACTCCTTTTTGTGGATCGTGCAAGAGACGCTTAAATTCCATTCATCAGGCAAACCTTCTGACTAGAAAGTATGATAACTTCATGCAGCTTTGAATACCTCGACTCGTAAGCCCACAGGAACGTTGGATTTGAACTAAGATATTGCGATTCATTTTGGTTAGGTAGACGGATATATTGGATTTACATGTAGCCTTTACGCTACGCAGACAAACCTTATCAATTCCCCCTCTCTCTGGTTCGATACGAACATACATTCATACATAATGCGGTCAGCTTTTACCCTAAGGTGCCGAGGTGGCATCAGTTGTTCCCTAGTTTTTAATTCCTGGTGAAATACCTTCACTGGATCTGGTCTCTTGCTATTTGTTTAGACGAGTCCCATCTTTTTCCATGCGGTTTTGGGCCTTCCTCTTTTGTTTATTCCTTCTGGTCTTGTTTTCCAAATTTTCCAAATAAGTGACCAAACCATCCTAGTTTCTTTTCCTCGAGTATTAGTTTAGCCAAATTGACTTGTAGTTGCTTTTTAATATCTTCGTTCCTTTTCTTGTCTATTCTTCTGGCACCTATAACGCTCTTGAAGTATTTCATCTCCACAGCTTGTATTTGTTTTTCTTGTCTTCCTGTGAGTATCCAGTTCCATCGATTTAAAAACTGATTTCTTTTTCCTTGTCTAGGAACTTGCTTCTTAATTCTGCGTACAGTCTGTGTACTTGCCACTTTTATCCTCGCCATCAATTAGTCTTTCGAATTATCTCTGCTGCTTATATCTTCACACCTGCTCAAAGAATTCTCCATCCACCATTACTAATGCTACTCCAGTTTCATTTCCAATCACTACCACTTTTGTCTTATCAACATAGAGCTCTAGTTTCTGTTATGCTAATGTATCTTTCCAAACCTTTACACTCTTTTGCATATTTGTTTCACTATCAGCATACAGCACTATGTCATCACATATATCATTTCCCGACCGACATGCTATTGCCAACTACTTTGCAACCTTTTTTAAACAATCATTTGCTGACAACTTCTTCGTACTGGGCCCCTTATATTTTAATTACCTTCCCAATTTCTCCTTTGACCCTATCGCTCTCAATCTTTTGATCTTACTCTTATCGAAAAGTTATAAAAACTCAATGGATTCCTCCCTATTGGGAACTTTCCCAAGTTTGGAAGACCACTTTTATAATCCCGATCTATAAACTACAGTCCATTGCTAAGCTTTCTCAATTATCTAAAATGATCGAAAGCATTTTATATAAGGTGTTAAGCTTTCAGTGCAAGGCCATTATATCATCCAGTCAGCATTGATTTCTGATCCTTTATATTCGCAGGCCTAGAAAATGGCAACGAAATCGATGTTATTGCTACAGATTTTGCTATGGCTTTTGATAAACTAAACTTTTCAATGGATATCTTCTGATCTGCAGAAATATTATTATAGCGTCAGCCCTCTCAGTTCCGTTTTTAGCCATTTCAGGTATCCCACAAGGTAGCCATCTAGGTCCACTTCTTTACATTTTGACTATAAAGGATTTTGAGAGGATTATTGTTTAATACCCCCTATCCATTTAGGCCGATGACACCAAGATCTCAAAAAACTATTTCTTCATCTTAAGACCCTATAGTGTCAAAAAAATTGGTTAGAGCTTAACATATCCAAATGCCAATCTGTCATGTAAGTGCAATCAATCTCTTCCCCGACTTTATTTTCTGCATAGTAAACCTACACCCGAGGTTCAGTCCCTTCGCGACTTTGCAATTTTATACGATAAAGAGTTGAACTTCCGCTCGCATATTGATGAGATAATCCTCAAGGTTAACTCATCACTTAGTTTAACAAACGATGGTCCACAGAATTTTCCAACCACTATGGGACCAGGTTTCTTTACATCACTTTTCTCCCGTCTCTTCTCGAATATGCCCGCCAAGTGTGGCTCAGCGAGTTTCCGTTGACTTGCTCTGCTCTGGACTACACTGGGATGACTCTTCAAACTTCTTAACTTGAATACCCTCGAAATACCTAGAGACGTAGTTGACATTCTCTTAATTCATCGGTTGCTCTCTGGTACAATAGGTTGCACCTCCCTTTACAACTCTATTTGCAGGTTCCTAGAGGAATCAAGTTGGTTGGACTGTTTTGAATAATCATAGAAAGAAAGAAGATGAATTAGTTAAATGAGGCTAATCCCACTGAAAGGCACCACAATGAATTCACAAGAAACTAAGCGAGGTCGAATAGAGACTGCTATATCTGAAACTTTTGAATTTTCTTGTTAATTTGAGTTTGCTAATCCTAGATGACATTCGTACCACATCCTGGTGACTGTCAATACTGTGTATCTAAACGAACAGAATCTTCCTGAGCCCATTGTTTATCAAAATATCTACAAAATCCCCACTAATCAACGAGCGTATTGACAACTTGTTTTGAACAACCCTTTCACAGCCTTAAATCACATAATCGCTGATTGCGTACGAGCACATTATTTATTTTGTTATAATGACGCATAGATACGAGCGCAAACACTACCGAATATGTACACTCAAGCAACACACAATATACTCATTGTTGTGATTTTGATTGTCATGTGTTGTGACTCATGTCAACCGTTGACACCTCGTGTCATTATTTTGTTACTCTTTCGGATTAATGTTCATTTGTCATCACTGTGGATTGACTTTCAATCAGCTTCACCAAAGCTGGCTTTCGCCTCTAATTTGCAGCTGATAAAATTAATTAATATACCACCACATGACAGTTGGCACACATTTTAGAATATTTACCGTTGGATATGCTGAAGTTCATTTCTGAGAGTGGGAAATTTATTATGCACTTGTTTGACATCCACTTGAGTCATGAACCCGAAAAGCATTTAGATTGCATGTTTCCCTTACCTTTGTTCAAAACAAAAAGTGTTTCCAATGACAAGTTGACGGATATCGTTGTGTGTTGTAGGCCATTTTTACGGACACGAGTATGGTTGTGTGTTAATAAAAGTCACTATGCAACATAGTCACATACGAATTATCATTTCTGTGGCAGGAAGTTTTCCTATCATGGTGGCAAACCATAAATTATAAAGAGAAGTGCCAAAAATGTTCGCTAAAAAGATATATATTACCTAATGCCTTAAATGTCGTTTGAACAAACAGTCCTATCTGGTACAAGTATGTTTGTTTCTTTATTTGGTTTGGCATCACGCACTGAATAAAACCGAAATCCCAGCCGTTGACAGGTAACAAGCGAACTGTCAGTTGCTTAACAAAACACAGGACTCCATCTACGTATAGAAGTGTGTACGATGTTTACGGAGATTTGTAGGTACATAAAATATAATAGGTGACTGTTCGTGGAAGCCGCACTAATTAAGCATTTAGATACGAGTAGCAACATTGAGTCGCTTTTACTTTTTATTGATCGGGTACCCTGCTAAAACCAGCAGTGCATGTATGAAGCTTGTGCTGTTTGACGTTTGTGTCTGTCTCTATTGAAACTGTTTGTTATTACATCAATTAAACCACTCGTTGAATTGTAATACTATGTAGCATGGGGTATTTTCGATATTGCTTGTAAAAATGTTAAAAAATTCGTGTCAGCAAGGGGAGCCCCAATCCTTATCAACTGGTAATGAGATTGCTCTTGCCTGAATCTTTTATATAAAAACTTCTAGCTGATCTTTTTTTTCTAAATTCGATGTCTTTGAACCCTGAGAACATAGAACTTTGTTCTATGTTAGTTCTATACTCACTATTGCAAAGTCGCTTTGTCTAAAGTCGCTGTCATTTGACGATTTGCGAATAATAATGAATCCACTGTTGACGACCCTGGAAAACGGATAAAAGACAACAACCTAGGGATCAGTGCACGGAATGAACTACTGTGAGAAGATATAGCGTAAAAAAGCTGCAATCGCATGAGACCGTCAGATTCTTTGCCAGATGCTCATCCTGAAATCTCTCAACAATTCTTATGCCGTCGGCATCTATAGCCGCAGACAAGTGGAAACGCTGCTAACACGTCATCAGTGACACCGCCACCCAAAAATCTCTAGTTTGATGAAGAATGTCAAAGTTTACGTAAAAGAATTTGTCAGGCCAAGAAGATCGTATAGATGAAGAAGTTATCCTTGCAGTGGAGCCAGAGTCTGTATTGAGAATATGGGAAAACTTTGTCTGCATACTGTATAACGGCGAAGAAACACAACACCACACCGTCACGTAGAATAGATCACTGAATTTAGACGATGGTAAACAAAACTTTGGGCCACCTGACCAGACTGAAGGAAGGATAACAATATCCAAGCTTAGATCCAACAAAGCTGCTTGACCTAATGGCTTACTGGTCGAGGTGTTCAAATCTGCTGGAAGTGACTTTGTGGAAAGCATACTCCAACAAATTTTTTAGATCTGGTCAGAAGAGTGTGCCTTAACCACAAAAAACGGAGACCCTCTCAACTGCGCTAGCTATAGAGGTATAAGTCTATTCAAAATTGCGTACACGTTATTATCTGCCATATTATGTAAACTTCTGAAATTCTTCGTTAACAACATGATTGGGCTTATCACTTCGGCTTCAGGTCAGGAAAATCTACAATCGACCGAATTTTTACAGCTGGCAGATACTGCAAAAACTTAAGAACATCAAATCGATTATCTTTTCATCGATTTTAAGGGCGCATATGAGAGCATTTATAGAGACGAGTTATACCACCTTGACCGTGTGGCGCTCCCATTGTTCCGATTTGAGTTCTGTTTTATTTTTGTTAAGTTGGTAAATCTGTTGTTGACATTCCCTCTAAATCTTAGCGTCATAGCTTGACAGTTGCAAAAGTTACGTAGCCAAGAGTACATCTATCATGGATTTAAATTTGCAACAACGAACTTGTATTAAATTTTGCGTAAAACACGAATTTAATGGTTCGCGAATGTTGGAAATGTTGGAAAAGTGTTTCGGCAACGATTCTCTAAAGAAAGCCGTCGTTTACCAATGGCACGAGCGGTTCAAAAGTGGTCGTGAGTCAATCGAAGATGATGAACGCAGTGGCAGACCATCGACATCGAAAACCGACGAAAACATTGATGGAGTAAAAGAATTGTATTGACCAACAATAACCGCAAATTAACCATCAGAGAGATAGCGAAGAACTTGAACATTGCCTATGAATCCGTCAAAGACATTTTGGTTAATCATTTGGGTTTTCGTCGTCTAGCAGCAAAGTTGGTGCCAAAAGACCTCAATTTCATGCAAAAAAGAGACCGTGTTGACGTAGCAGAAGAGATGATTTGCGAGGCTGAATCCGATCCCACATTCATCAAAAGGATCATTACTGGAGACGAGACGTGTGTTTATGAGTACGACACGTAATCCAGACATCAGACAAATGAATGGCGTTCACCAAATGAGCCGAGACCAAAACAAAACACGTCGTTTTCAGTCAAAAAAGAAGGTAATGCTCAGAAGGCATCCATGAAAAGGATTACTATACAACGGTGTAGTGCATCATGAATTTTTGCCAGAAGGCCAGACAGTAAACTAAGAGTATTATTTGGGCGTTATGAGATGTTTGCGTGAAGTAATTAGCCGAAAGAGACCAGAATTGTGGGCAGAAGACTCGTGGATTTTGCACCATGATAACGAACCACAGTGCCATCATTATTCGTTATTTTTTGCCGCAAAATGCAGCAAATACCATCCAACAGCCACCGAATTCACCTGATTTGACTCCCTGTGACCCTTTTTGTTCCATCGAGTTAAAAAACCACTACCTACGGGGAACGCGTTTCAGCAGCCGAGATGAAGTAATGGAAGAATCGCAGGAAGCTCTGATGGACATACCGAAAACCGAATATAAAATGTTTCGAGAATTGGATCAAGCGCTGGCATAAGTGTGTTGCATTCCAGTCGATGGGGATTACTTTGAAAGGGACAATATAGATTTAGATGAATAAACTTGTATTTTTAATTTTTTGAATAAATTCTTTTTGATCAAGGTGGTATAGAGCTATGTCTAGTTTTGGCATCCCTGTCAAACTCGTTCGTCTGTGTAGAATAACGAAGGAGAACGCTCGAATCCAAAAAAGGTTTTAGACAGGATGACGAGCTGTCATGTGACTCCTTTCATATCATACTTGAAAGAATTGTGTGGAACGTATCAGCGTATATCGGAGCTACAATCTTGCAAAAATCTGTGCAACTATGATACTAGAGTACGCCAATATTGACATGATTAGCATAACTGGTGCGTTCGCTGGTATTAAACCGGAGCGTCGACGAATTGGATGGAATATCACAGTCGATAGCTATAACTTCGTGGTAAATAAAACCAATAATCGCTCTTCCCAATCGCGATTTTTTGGAGCTATGACGGTAATTAATTTGTAAAGCCCTATCCAGAACAACTAAGGAAACTCTACATAAGACCTTGATCATCCCAGTCACACTTTATAGTGCTGAAAGCATGAACTATATTGAAAGCGGATGAAAATTTTCTTCGAAAAATATTCGATCCCGTTTGCATTGACCAGTTTTGGAAGAGGGGATTCAACGACGAACTATACGAGCTGTACAGCGACATTGATCTAGTCAGAAAACTACACATCAGTCATCTGAGATGGATAGGACACGTACAGCGAATGGACAGCAATACTTCGGCCCGCAGAGTCTTTGAATCTAATCCAGAATAGTGGAAGAGCTTACCTTTTGTGGCACAAGTAGAAGAGGGCCTCAACCGATTTTTAGTGGGCAACTAGAGGCGGATAGCTAAGGATCCCGCTAAATGCAGAGTCTTGTTATTTGAGGCCCAGGTTCAATGCGAACTGTAGCGCTACCTAAGTAAGTCAGTAAGATTAATTGTTCATCTTGAAACAACGCAGAAGAGTTAGGAGTCTGCGAAAAAAGACAGGCTGTGGAGGGAACGATCTTCTGACGAGAGAAAATAGCATTTATAATGGAAGCAGAGAAAACCTTGTGAATTCTATGCAGCACTTGGCATAGCCAATGTCGCTGCACATACTCGTCAGCAGTACAAATACATGTATATTTCTACGGTAATTTAATACTGTATCTTTTGCTTAATTTTTTCTAAGAGCATGTCCAATGATGTAAACTGTTCGCTTTGAGTGCCACGTGACCCATCATATGGGTCATATGTTTATTTTTATATTTTCTATTTCAGTTTATTTTGTTTTATACAATTTTTTTTTATGATTTTGATGGCAATACCTTTTTCTAAATACTTACTGTCAATGAATAGTGCTAATAAGTTCACCATAAACGCAGGTCGAAACCAGGAATCTGGATTCAAAAGAATATGTTCCATCAGATGTTGATTCAAACGATTCCCATGTAAATATTCTGCTAGAGGGCGTTGACTCAGGATCTGATGATGAACCTGTTCTTCCTTCTATTTCTGTAACAATATCTTCAAATGAGTAGGCACCTATTACTAAAAGGTCACTGAAAGAATTTATTTTTGAGTCACCTGAACTCGACACATCACAGAGTGTAAATATTTCTCAAATGAAGCTTATTTTTTTTGCACTAATGGTACGAGTAACCGAAGATGTGTATGAATTTATTGTTACCAGGACGAATTTCAATGCGAAAAAGTTCTTAGAAAATAAAAGACAATTTTTCTAAAAATACATTTGTCCCATAAATAATGTCCCGCAAAAGATTCCAATTGATTTTCAAATTCATACATCGTTTAGACAAAATAAGCGGCTGACTAGAAATCCTGGAGCTAAATTTTGTCCGTGTTAAAACTCCAGGGAAAATATTAGCTGTGGACGAGTCAATGTTTCCCTTTCGCCAATACAATGCAATCCATATACACCAGTTTTATTTACGAAGGTAGAAATTACTCTTATAAATTACTCTTAGAAAGACTTAAACTTCCCACAGGCCACAACACGCAAATTGTTATAGATGTGGCTGGAAAGTATTTGGGTAGGTGCAGAATAGTTGCTACCGACAATTAGTACTCATCCGTTTCCCTTGCAAAATTGTTGTTCAACCGTCAAAACCATCTAATTGGAATGCTTCGTAAAAATAGACCCGGCAATCCAGTATACGTTGTTCAAGCTAAGCTAAGAAAACATAAGGTTATTGGACACGAGTCTTCTGCTGTTTTTATGTTCAGTACAAAACACGGACAGGAAGAAATTTCGACAGAGAAAAGAACTCAAGATAGCGAGGATATATAAAAGCCTGAAGTGATCATGGAGTATAACCACGCTAAACAGGATTTTGATGTTTCTGACCAAATGGCTAACTATTTCACGTCATCAAGTAAGACAATCAGTTGTTTGCGACTGTCTGTTTGCGAAAGTCTTAGCGGAAAAAAGCCAATAAAAACCAGAGTTTTTCCAATAAGTAAATTTAAGTTTTTGTAAAAGCAAGAATGGAGTTTCTACTTGCTATCAAAGAAGAAAAAAATTCATTCCACCAGCAAGCCCCGTAAAAAAATATTCATACCAAAATATATAGAGTGTGACCCACCGGTGGGTCACGCGGCAGTCAAAGTGTTAAGGACGGCTCTAAAATACGACCATTTTGATGTGAATAGTTTCCTTTTTATCTAGGGCACCGACCATGGCCTACACTCCATGGGATTCTGACTTCGTCGGACAAAAATGTTTCGCAAAGTTTGGGAGGCTACCAGAAGCAAGACTGCTTACTGAGCTTACTTCTCTTCGCGGTTTTCATTGATAATAATTCAGGGTGCCTTTGAGGAGGCATAAATGTAACAGATGCTGCAGTTCCGTCGTTAATGGTTTGACAGCCTTCTGTTTTCCTATTTTCCCAGTTTGTGTAGGAATTACGGGCCCTCGCCCCACCAAATAGAAATTTCGTTTTCATTGTGATCTCAGCTAAGGTGGAAACTCTTTTAATACTACATATTGCAGCTTACGAAGAGAACCCATTTTTTAGGATATTGTTTAAAAATCCTACAGACCTATCGTTTTGATCTCTTCTAGAGTGATAGTTAGGATAGTTAGGACAAAGACTTTCGTTGTCACTCACTTAGTGCATAAGGGTGAGAGTACTAACAGCTTTCTGAAAGATGCTTTACATCCAATAACTAGTTTGGAAGTGAGTATCGGGTTCAACGAAACTTGATTGTCGCTACAGATTCAGATGCTTTGTCAGTTCCATCTATTCTTCACTCTATGGTTACATAGTGCTTTAAAAAACGTGTACTGGTATCTCCGTTTGAAGAATGGACGCCCGTTTACTTAACGAGAAGTGAAGGGCAAATTGACACCAGTTTCGGAGCAATCTGTGAACAATCTTCTTTATTCCATTCCAGAGAATGAATCCAAGTCCTGACTGCAAGGAACGTTGACTAGTATTTCTTCAGCAGCAGAGCCTCCTGTGACATTGCGTTAAAAAATAATGGCCTTAAGGAAGCGGCATGAATATCAACAGAAGGTAGATTCATCATTGGGTGGGCAAAGGACATAAAAAGCTCATATAGCCGAATCTAGTGAAAGAGTGCATCACTTTGCGTATAAGTTTTCACCACTTCCAAATACAGGCATGCTGTATTCCATGTATCATACTCTTCTCCGTGACAATCGCCACTTCTCGCTGAAACTATCCTTACAATGCCCTAAAACCGATGGAACCTTGGGATACGAGTATTTCGATCCTAGAGAAGTTCTATATTCAATTAAGTTAAGCTAATTACTTGCTGTTGTTTGCCGTTCATGTGGCACTGCTCTGGAAAGTGTTCTGAGTTTTAGATAAGAAGAGTTCCATCTTTCTACAATCGGAGCAGTTGTATTCAATTATTCCGCTTACCATCTTTAGTAGTAAGGGTAGTGAATCATATCGGGAAATAAGCTGATAAACTTATGTCACTGTAGCAGCAGATTTCAGTCACCGAATTAAAACAACTCGAAAGGCTTCCACACAGACGGCAAAATTCATCGTTCATACATGCGTTGGCAAATACATTTGCCCATGGCTCCATGCTTTAATTAAATATTCCAGATTCCCCCTACGACAGATACGCCTCACATAAATACGAATAGTCTCACATAGATAAATTTCGAAATATTAAAGGGATAAATCACCCTCATCGCCAGATCGAATTGTTGGCATGATGCCCACTTTTATAACAAAAAAAAAAAGAAAAGAGAAGTATACCAGACCTTCACCAGAACAGTTGGCATTGCTTTCTCATTTCACTGCAACCCTCAACAAGACATTTGGCATACCCTGCCGTCATTTCCATCACTTACATCGAAATCAACGTTCAATCATTTGTTGTCTGTCAGTCCTTTGAAGATCAAATTAAAATACCTTAATTGACAGACATTGCAGGCGCGTTTTAACTCATCTATCAATGGCATATTCGAAAGTAATTGATAATCTGACAGACACATAAAATGTGATATGTCAAAGTCATGTTCGCATTGAGATAAATTACAGTGTGACAGTAAAACAGTTGTTACAAATTTGAGTGCAAGCAAATTTATTGTGGTTACTGTATTAAATTTGCAGAAACGACTTAAAGCATGAATCTGGTGGGAGTACTTTAAATTGGTATCTCAGAACACAGACACGACTATCCACAACATTTTGAAGGTAAAAACTCAATTATTACCATGACAGTGCTTTCCCCCCTCCCGAAGATTTTCACTGCCACTTTAATTCAGCGCTGTCTGGCGCATTTGGAGCCACTCTAAAGCGTCATTTGATTAGTGTAATCGAATTTTCGTGAGTACGTCGTCAACGATTTCATCACCATCATCATCGTCGTCGTTGGCACATTTGCATTATGATCGAAATGCATCCAGTCCGGGGAACTGCTTAAGACTGATGACAAGAAATACAGAAAACCATCCTTGGCACATCTTAGCGCTTCAAAAAACCACCAAACAGCAACCATCTACCAGCTATCAGATACCAGAAAGTTACCAGCTCTTAGCTCACAGAGTGAATGGAATCGAATTTGGTGCTTGTGTTATCCTTACAGATAACGGGAAATTATATTCCCCCTTCTAAAGGAAAACGATTTCTCATCCATCCCACCCCCTATCTTATCAATTCGCAGAAAATTGCTTCCACTGATGTGGTGGTGATGCTGATGTGAATGGTGTTGTTACGTACGAGTATATGTAGTACACTGCCATACCCTGTTCAGCATGTCTTGACGAAAATTTAATGAAAAGCTCTTTTGTGGTCGGAAGGATATACTCGTACTTTCATCATCGCGCTTCGGGAATTCTTTAGAAAATTTTCGAAGTAACCCAAAAATGTCTGCCAACACTGCTAACACACGCTTGTCATTGTAAGGATTATTGTTCTGTCTAAGATCCAGGATACAAATCAACCCAGTAGTAGGTGCGTGGTTGGTTGGCAGTTAGACGGAAGGACGTTTATTATTTGGATAATTTTGCTCCCGGTTCTGTTAAGACTTATTCTTCTCCAACTCCCTGTTGTCCTAAGGATGCCACAGATACATGACCACCAGGATGAGCATGGTACTTGTAATTATGATTGTGGCTGCGGGAATGCGCATTTAAATATTTGAAAATACGACAAAAGAGGTTTTTCGTGTCATAATCTATGGGATCCGACGATCCGGTGGGGATTATTTTCACTCTCGTTGTATTGTGTTGGAATATTGTGTGGTAATTTGCATGCAGAATAGGAAAACACAAGTCCAAAGACTCGTGAACTCATTTAAGTTTTATAATTGAATATTTTTTAGTTGACTGCGTTTTACGGCTGGCTCATTTGTATTCTATGTGCGCTCCAATGGTTCATCCTTGCCATGTAATATTTAAAGTATTAAATAATTTAATAGTGAACCGCGTTGAGCTTTGTTGATTGATTAAATGTTGGATATGCGTGTGCGATTACCAATGGGATGGAGGATTATGTGGGATACCTTATACGAATCAGAATGATGGATTAATAATGCAATTTATTGTTGAAAAGTATTAATATACGTATGTGTCTTTGTCCTATTTTACAAAAAAAAAAAAGCTTGGGGGTGCAGCTTCAAATGAAAATCCAACAAATTACTGACGAGAAAAATCTCAATACTCGAACCGCACTTAAATAAAAAGATGACGCCATCTAAGTGCGATGGATATCAGGTTCCTCTTCCGGAAAACGAAGGATTTGCCTCTTCTTACTTGACTCTGAACTCGATACTAAAAAAAAAGGGGAAAACTTAATTTCATAGAAAGTACAAAATTTAAGAAAATAATGAAGGCTCTTCTTTCATTGTGGACTAAGACTACCGTGGACGTATGACTCAAGTGCTTGGAAGGATTTATTTCAAGTTCCTCATTTGAAAATGAGCTGTCTCTGCATTACTAATCTATTGACTACATGATGAGCGGTGACGATAAATTGTCCTTTTGTACCGAATCTAATTATCGAAACTTTGGCAATTCCGCTAAAAACATTTTGTTGATGCAGACATAAGCTACAAAACAAATGACAACAATTCAAAGTTGCATCAGCCACCAAGTACAGTAGTCGAACTCATTGAACACACTGATTCCAGGAAGATGGGACTGGTGCGATGCTACAGTTACTCCTATAACACGAATACCATTTTGCGAAGAAGCAAATCTAACATGAGAGGCATTCATCTCCTGGACTTCAGACATCTGACTTATTTGTCAACTGTATAGCCACAGCCAACTTTTGTTACGAGAGTAAGACAGCAAGTAGACGCCTTAATGCTATTCAACAGGTATACAAAGGAGATTACCAGCTGGAATGTACTATTAGACGTCTACATGTCCGACCAGAGGTACATCGAGTTCAGATGCATAGTCCCGAGATTCTGACTTAAACGGCTGTGGATCGCCTATCCCACGGTGGAATGCAGATTGCAGATCTGTCGCCTTTTCCTATTGAAACCAGAAAACCGCAAAAGAAATCTCTAAACTCTAGCTGGAAGGAAAAAGAATATTTGGCTTGGGTAAGTTATATCAGGGTTACAAAGTCAGAATGGAAATCAGTAAAGATGAACATGCAAAAATAGCAGTAGAGTTACAGTCGGTGCTGATAATATGGAAAAATTACTTCGGCAGGCTGTATAACGCCAATAAGGGCCAAAATGAACCATCCGGACTGTACGAGGATGACAGAGAATGCAGTCCATCTGACTTAGACGAAGTTAAGGTAGCAATATCAAAGCTAAAGTATAATAAGGCCACTGAGGTAGACGATCTGCATCCTGAGCTATTTAAAACAGTTGGAAATGACTTGGTTGGAGACATGCACCAGAACATCTGTTATAGATTTGGTCAGAGGAAGTATGTCTGAAGTATTAGGTCCCGACATCGTTTGTCCGATCCACAAGAAAGGAGACTCTTCTAACTTCGCCGAATTTATTGAAATAAGTCTCTTAAACACTGCCTTTAAGACCTTTTCTGCCGTATTATATGAGCGTCTGGGCCAAATATTTACAACAGATCTTGGCAGATCTTGGAAAATGCCTGTGAATATTAGATCGACACTCACCATCTATTTATCGGCTTCAAAGCAGTATGACAGCGTGCATAGGGACAAGCTATACAATGAAATGTCTATTTTTGACACTCCTGCAAAAAACTTGTGCAGGATAAATTCAAAGAATTCTCGCTGCTTCATCAAGGTCGGTAATGGATTAACCGAGACCTTCAATAAAAAGAAAGGTTTTGGAGAAGGCGATGCGATGTCATATGACTTTTCAGCATCATTTTAGGAAAAATCGTGCAAAATCACTGGTCAACAAAAGAGGCATGATTTCTTCTGAGTCCGCACAAGGATTACATCGATGTAATTGGACAAACTTAGCGAGTCGTCAATGAAGCTTTTGTGAGTACCGAGGCGGAAGCCACCAAAATAGGTCTGACGGTAATCGAAAGCAGACATACTGCTATCAGGAAAGGACGCACATCCCAAGCCAGAACGTCACTATTGCCAATTTGAACTTCGAGGTAGTTAGGGTCTCCGTCTACTTTCGGCCCGCAGATACAAGCAGCAATGACATCAGCACGGAAATCAGAAGCACAACTGTTGTACATACTTTTGCCAGTCTCTGTTTTTTTTTTTGGGCTTAGGAGGCAATTGAGCACCTATACATAAGGCAAAACAAGACCCTTACCACCATGGTCCTGCTCTATGGCGCAGAGGTATAGACCTTGTCGAAAGCTGAAGAAGAAGTACTTGGTTGTTTCGAGAGAAAGATACTGCGTGGGATTTGCGGTCCCGTTCGTATTGACGTAAAATGGAAAAGGAGATTCAACTACTATCAGTACAGTGACATTGGCTTAGGTTGTCATCTGTGGGTTGGTGTGGGCTGGACCATGTTGATGGAATGGACACCACAGATGCGGCCCAAGTCTAACCACGAGGAACGGAGCAGCTGAGGACGATGGCATTTAAGATAGAACACACAAGTGGAAGGGGAACTCAGCCAAGAACAAAGAGGACCACAGGAATGTTGTAGTTAAATCATAGTCCTTGGTAGAAATTTTAAAGAAGCACTTCTGTGGACTATTTAACGGCGAAAATAAGAGGATACACCGTTCCATCCCGAAGAAGACCGTGAAAACGTCCCTCTTCATTACCAAAACGAAGGGAAGATTGTTATATCCAAAGTTAAATCGAACAAATCCTCTGGATCCTCTTTAAAGCTCTTCAAAACTGAAGGAAATGATCTGGTAAGGGGCGTGCATCAGTTTATATGTACAATTTGATCTGAGGAATACATACAACCTGAAAAGCACCAGACCATTGACTGTCCGATTCTCAAGAAAGAAAACCCTATGAAATGCGCCAACTATTAGCGTATAAATTTATTAAATTTTGGATGCAAGATCCTCGTTACTTGAATGTCTTATACAACACCCTATTGTATCCATATCAGTGCGGTTTTAGGCCTGGTAAATCTGCCATCGACCAAATGTTCACTTTGGGGTAGATATTGGACAATACCCGAGAATACTAAATCGATAAGCATCATTTCTTCATCGATTGTACGGTTGCATAAGATAGTGTCTATGGAGACGATATGCAAAGCCATGTCTGATCTTGCGATCTCCGTAAAACTCGTTCGAATATGCGGGATGTCGGTGGAAAACGGCCGCTGCTCTGTCAAAGTCTGAGCAAAAATCGCTTTATCTTTTAAGTGATGTTGAAAAGAGTCTCAGGCAGAGCCTTGCCCTATCGTGTGACTTCTTTAACCTTGTACGTGATAGGAAATGTGCATAACTCATAAACCAACACCAGAGGCACGATCTTTCAAAAGCCTGTGCAACTACTGGTGGTATTGACATAACTGGCAGAACTTAGCGATCTGGAATACGTGCATCAGAGTCGACATATATAACTTTAAGGTAGAACTACGTCTATCTTATCTCTGCTTTCAATTTTACCAACATCACATCAGTAGAAGAATACAATACCCTTCTTTATGCTGTTATACAGCACTGAGACATGGACACTCTCAAGAGTGCATGAAAGTTATATTAGTTGTTTTGGGGAACCGTGTGATATTTAGACGTTTCTGCGTTTACGGAATGTGGGGGAGAAACCAAAACTAACAATTATAACGGCTGTTCAGAGACGTGAATCTGGTCAGAAGGCCTCGTTTACAGTGATTATAATGGTTAGGCCACCAATCCTCTAGCCGAAATGATTTTAGATTCCACCTCAACGGGAAAACTCAGTATATGTACACCTCACATAAGGTTGCGCAAGCAGTTGGAATGGGAGCTCAACTAATTTGGTGTGCATAACTGTAGGCAGCTAGCATATTGGTAGATGCCAATGACCGCGCCATCAAAAGTGAAGTGAAGTAGAGTAGAGTAGAGCTGTTAAATCGCTACTTTAGACATTGATGTTGAATTCAAGAAAACTATGATATTTCCTGGCTGGCATAGAATTTCTTCTAGTTAGCCAAGTGCAATATTGAAAACAAATTCAACTGGCTTAAATAGCGATTCATTGTACCAGGTCCATTCCCTGTCTCAAGTTCTGAATTTCTGAAAAGTTTGTTAAGGAAGTACTCTACTGTATGGCCAAGAAAATGACTGTGCATATTTAGGAAGGATGATGTATGTAAACGTATGAAGTATCGACCAGAAATAGGCTCAGACTTCAATTTAATCCAGTTCGAGCGAAAACTCTACTTAGAGTTAGGAATACCCTCGTTCTAGCCACTGCTACTGCATTTTAAGCATCTCCTTGAATCAGAGAATGAAAGAGTTTGTCACAAGTTTCAAAATTACTCGTATGAACATATATACATACATACATTTCACATGACCAATTACCATGGTAAGGAATACCATATTCTCATTAGAGAGTCACGCCTTTTAATCAATCACCACCCTACACGTGTTGTTCATGAGTTTGCTTTGGAAATTTCGATGCAAAAACGAGATCTGACATCTCATTACCTCATGAGAAGGTTTTTCTTTATTTTTAAGACAAAAAACTCAAGCTTCACCTGGGTGCTAATTAATCACTTAAGAAAGAAAAAATCAACTGCTCCAAGGAAAACATCAATCGTAAGCGTCATCAAGCTGATTAAGGTTCATGTAGGAGTATAATCTTTCTTCAAGAGAACGCTTTCAAATAATTCTGCGTGAGTCTAGAGATGTTTTTTTGTCAATTGGAATTCTAGTTCGTAAATTACCTCTTTTTATAAAGCTCTTCAAAAGGCTTACGCTTGGGTTTCTCCGTAAATTCTGTTCTACGCTCCCACTCCCGATAGTCACATCACGCTGTATCAACTCAAAAATGAAACCAATTACCAACAAAATGAAATGAAAATTATTCCAGCCACGTCTTCACTTCTGAATTCTACCTCGAAAATACGAATAGTGGTCGGGACAAGTAGGGTAGCGGTTGAGTTGAAGCTGCAACGTCTTTCCTTTTCTGCCTTATTTGATATTTTTGCTTGTAGTCGCATCTGACACATACATATGTATGTACAAGGGTGTTCTTGTTTGCCCCATGGCGGCTCATCCTTCGCAATTGATCTGAATAAGTATTTAATTGAATTCTTCCTTAGCACAGCAGAATTTGAGTTCGTTTCAATGTCGTTCGTCGTTAAGAAAATACTGTCATTCAGGCAGACGGCAAGGGTAGGGAATAAGAAAATTCAAGTTATCCTCTTTGCATTTGTTAGTCTTTTAATGATTGGCGGTTGCCTTGGTTTCGTTACGAACACAAGTACATAGACACCTTCGTGTGACTTTCTCCATTAATTCTACAATAAATCCTCTCCTCGTGATAAGTGTTTGAGATTTCAGACGATCAAGAGTTTAAAGTTTTCCCTGAGAAGCGGAAAAGTTTTCGGAATTACGTATTTTCTTTAGAAATCAGTCCTCTACCATAAGTCTTTCAAAATTTCCTTCCCCGAAGTTATTTAGAAAGTACCTTGTGGATCTTAGAAACATTACTGCCATCGCAAAGGTGGTTAAGTTGTCGAGAATTTTGTAAAATGAATCTGGATGAAGTACGAATGGTATCAAGTTCACAAATACAAACGAGGTTTTATTTTGTACAGGTGATAGACAAAATAAAAGAGAAAGAGGAAACTAATTCTTAAGATATCTATTCGCTACGTGCAAGCAGGTGCTCTTGGCATTAAAAGACTGACCCTGGGAATCATTTGCGTTGCCAATTCTCGGAATAAGTATCTTCATGTGAACATGTTTAAGGTCGATCGAATGAAAATAAAGCCATGACCTTAAAACTTATTCTCACTTAAATTTAAATAAAAAAAAAAAACAGAAGGACTACAAGAGTTCGGGTTTATATTGTGGGACCAATGGGCTAAGAGTGCCAGAAGGTTTAAAATCAAATATTCAAATAACACACTTGCAGCATGATTTTCCTATTTTTGAAACAATCCTCGTTCAAACAATACAAGTATATCGGCTTCTTAAAAATCGTTAAAAATCTGGTTACGGATAAGTAGTTTCGTCCTGTAATGGTCGGACACCTCTAGGTCTTCAGATGTTTTTCTTAGAAAATCTATTAAAATTGTACACTACGTAAAGAGCTAGTGGTTGACACCCATGTTAATTTGTAATTAGGAATGAGCATTATTAAGATCGTTTTTAAGTGGATCATCATTCTTTCCAGTCTCCATGAGCAACTTGTCCCAGAACTCCCAACAAGTAAGCATATTCAGTAAGCCTTGTTCAGCCATCAACCCGAATTACAAGTATCCTGTAAACTTACATAGGTTTTGAAAGGTCAAGGCACCATGTTATCAGAGGAAAAGAAGGGCACGGATGAATTAGTCCCAATAACCATAAGCAGACACTTGGAACGCCTTGTCACTAAAAGGTATGAATACCGAATATACATACGACAAGTTGACGTTTCCTGTACAAAAATAGGATAGAGTAGATGGGGTTGATATCGTGAAGCAGGATCGAATCTCAAATTTTCATGCTCGTGAGGAGCTCAAGGTATGTATCAATGCGACTGCAAGGAATGGGACTACTCGAGTTTTCAAGTGAGGCGTAATTAGTTTAATATCTCTCTAAAAGTGGGTAAAAAAGGGACTCTAGGCATATGGAAAGGGTTTGCTTAGGTATCGTAGACGTGTTACATTTCTGTCGTTAAACAAGGTTGTGCTAGGCAAGCCATTCTTTTATTGGAGGGAAGGCTTAAGAGACAAATATCCTAATGTTCAGAAAAATTAACCCATGAGAGACATTCAACTAAGCAGCAAAATAATCTGTTATTAATCTGTTATGAAGGTAACCCTCAAGGACTATATTTCAGGTAGTACTCGCAATACCGAAGAACAGCCGAGAAAAAGGAAAAAAAGTAACAGATTGCCGGAAATGACATCCGCTGAAACCGATAGAGCTCTTGGAACTGCATCCTTTTCTTTCACCTCAAGCAGAAGACGAAGAGAAAGAGGGATTCTTGCAGCCGTTTTAGCGATGGATTTTGCCATGCAAAATGTCCCGATGAAACCATTGCTGCACCCAGCAAAGACTGCAGTTAGTTAGTACAATCCGGGGTGAACCGGGACATCAACAAATAGGTATCCCCAGTTTGTGCGCTATCTGGTTTACTGCGCACTCAGAGTTGGCTGAGATCAGCTTCGACCTGTGCGCGCAACCTACGTCAGGGGTTTGCTCTGCTGCATTGTCCCCTCGGGTAGAAATTGAGGACTCTTCATGCTGCAGCGTTCACGACCTGTCCTAGTCAATGTCCCTGAACTGCACGTAATGTTCGTCTCAGGCACATTACCCTGTCCTTACTATTCGGGCTACGATTCACCAGGCTGGCTCATTTTCGACCCGATCATGTAGTCTGTATTGGTTTGACTCGGTTATTTGATCAACCCTTCTGATCTACTTCTTTTGCAAAGATTATTCTTTTCTGGCTCTGAACGCCTTTACTCGGAATGTGAGGAGGGCCGTTCTAACTTTAACTAAAATTGAAAAATATTTTTCTTTTCGCTTCAGGACTTTGAAAAGCCCATCGCAGGGCTACTGCAGTGATGGTCGAATGGCATCATTGCGTACAAACACGTACTCGCAGGTCAAAATGAGGAACAAGGCGTACTTCATGAAAGTGCTGTCATAAGCGGCTCAAGAATTTGGAATGAGATTCCTCGGCAAGTATTTGGACCATTGCTGGTTTTGATAGCACACAATTGCGGATCTAAGAGTGTTATGCCATCTTTCGATCATCCCATTGGCTTTTTGATGATTTAAATCCTAAAGCCTTCTCAAACTTCCTCAAACAACTTTCATTCAAATTGCATTCCCTGATCCGTGATGATAGCAGAGGGATCTCAAAAACGAAATACTCATTCCCAGCAAATCGCTTTGGTGACCGCTTCTGCTCTTATGTCGGACAGAGGAATGGCTTCGGGTCAATGGGTGCAGCGATCCATTAGAGTAAAACACTAGAGGCCAATTCTCTGAAGGACTGACCACATATCTGCTCACCTTCGAGCGTTGGCATAGAATACATTTCTGTGCCCAATAATAGATGGCCAAATAAATCTGTGTTGCATCTCGTTTACGGTGGCTCGGATGCCGGGGTGACTCAAGTTCTGTACCTTTGGAATGAATTGACGCACTTTGTCACAGAATAGAGATCTCGTTGACGTTAGGGGAAAATCCTTCTCTTGCATGCATTTGAGTATTTCGTCAACCTCCTGCTCCTTTGCAATTTCATTATAATCTTGATTTCCTGGGATTGATAACTCACGTATCATAAAAATGCATCGGCTCTTCCAGTAAGTGTCGTATATCGGTAGTGTATGGAGCTATAAAGTCTAGATAACTTTGTTGCCTAGGAGTCGCCTTTTCCGGATCTTGATTCCAGAGCATACGAGCTATGGGTTAGCCTAAAAGAACCTAAGGACTGCCAGTCGGAATTAGATTTCCCTGGATAATTGGTCCAATGGCGGAGTCTGACGCATCGACAAGTGTCAGCTCAGCATTGAGAATGGAAAATGCAAGTATCGTTGCTATGCTCAACTGATCCTTGCATTCTTGAAAAGCCTTCAGAGTCTGCGGAGTATCCTCGATCACCAGACTATCATTTTTTCTTTTGCAGCCTCCTGCCAACGCAAGCCACTAAGTCTACTGCACCCATGAGAAAGGTGAAAGCAGAGATAGAATTGTGCTTGGACTTGAATATATAGTTGGGATCCGCTTAGAGGCAGGGATTAATCCAACGCTACTCTGATCATCGATTACTTGATATTGACACAGAGTCCCGTAATAGACAGACAGGCCTAAGCATTTTATTATATCAGTCGATCAGGCACATAGAATGCAAGAGTCAATCGCTTTGGAAGTCGCTGACAGCACTGCTGAGATCCCTAACTCAAACAGGTATATGGACGCAGTAATCGTCCATGTCAACCTTTTCAGTCTTCACAGTCATTGTGGTGACTTCCTTGCCGATATCTTTTCTTATCAGGCCGCAGCTTGGCCATGGACAAACACGATATTGCAGACCAATGTCGTTGTTCACATTTGCGGTACGATGGCTTTAAAATATTCAGTAATCAAAACCAGAGAAGCTAATATAGTGAAAGGCTAAACGAGATAGCTGGACAGGATAACATCAGCCCATGTTTGATTCCTTGTGGATGGAGCAATCACTGGGATCTATGTGGTAAGAATAGTGTTCTTCTGACCAACTTAGCATCCTTCTCGTGTAGTTTTATCTCAAATATCTCACACTGGTCAACAAAATGAGCAAACCTAATATTAGTTGGGCTACTGCACGACTGCTAGGCTTCAATGGCTCATTCCTTATGAGCAAAAGAGCTTATGAAAAAACGGAGGCTCTACATCTCTAATCCCACCAATGTCATCACCGGATACTTGATTGTCCGCAGATACACTCATAAACTTAGCTTCCATAGTAAAGGCCTCCGTCACAGTAGCTGAGAAGATAAGAAAAGGACATGGTGTTCCTCATTTAATATGAATTTCCAAATTTCCGGGGTAAGTACCGAAATGAAAAGGATTATCACGCAAATGCAAAGATAAGCATTAACTAGGCTACCTAGTTGAAATCCCTCAATAAAACTCGGGATTGGACTCGTCCAGCTTCCCATTGTAATCGTCGTTTAAGAGCGCCCTGTGCAATAAAGAGAACAAAGAATTATTCTAGTTGTCAAAATACTGACAAATAGGTGGCGGGCTGCCACAAAACCGTTTTTGTTTGGGGCATGCTGTAAGGCTCTACTATATAGCCAGTGATTTATGTCAACGTTCGCGGTTGCAGGCAGATTGCCAGACATGCTGACAACTAAAATATTCAAATCCTTGGGGGTTTGCTACAAAGTTATTTACAGACGTAAATAAAAATCTCTACGATATTACGGTGATTAGTTTATTCCTTCCACGTACAGTTCAATTCAATTGAACAAGTTGATGATAGCCACCATCACTAGCCCCTTAAAACCGTCTCAAATTTGTTATCCTCAACCAATTTGAATGAAAAACTTTTGATTGAATTCTGCTTTCGATTTGTTTACGACAATAGAGTTTAAGGGTTCTTTCCTTAAAAGAAAAATCACCGAAATGTATGTTCTTATTTTATGCAGGCTACCTCAAATTTAAATATGTATGAAGACGAGAAAAAGGAAAACCAGTATCCTTTCAGTTTCACTTCAATTGTTTTCTAAACTTTACCCTTCTGCGCTATCGCATATAATAAATCCATTAACTGTCGTTGAGACACTTATGAGTAAGTATGTTATAGCAATAAGGACGACAACAAGGGCTCGCCGTCTGACATGTTATCCAGCCAGTGTCCCCTATACAAAATCTTGACATATGTGTTTATGTCATCCTCCAAGTTGTCCCATCCAGTCTAAGGGTTTATTGCTCAAGCCATCATACACTGGATTGCACGCTCTTGGCAGTGACATAAATTATTCCTGCTTACCTCCCCTTCGGCGCAAGTTAAAAAATACGAGTGCACAAAAGAAAATATAAAAAACAGGAAAAAGGAAACACATACCCAGGATATGTGGATGATGGCATGGTTATGTCTACCCTAATGTTGATAACTTGCTGATGTGATGACGTTCAATTTTCTGTGATAAGAACTGCCGCCGTCGCCGCTGACACAGTAGTGGCAGAAGAAGCAGCAGGATTCTAGTGTCGTAAGGATGCGGGCTGGAATTACTCCTACGAATTTGTGGCCTTAGAAAGAATGTTTTGTTTGTATAATAGTTGGGCTATAAAGAAATAGATTCACGACAACTTCCTAATGAGGATGACAGTAAGTTGAGAATGCTGTCCCAGAATTGGTCAAGAGTATGAGGGAAAGGATGAAACATACAGATACAGACTAGTCAGCAGAAGGGAATTTTCGAGCTAAAATAAGATTGGGTTTTTGAAACGTGAGGCTCCAAATTTATTCGAAGCTCTTAGTGAAAGTTCTTTGACGACAGTATAATTTTGACATGTTTTACTATTAGCACCATTTTCTTGAGATGCAGGAAAACCACCAGCAAAACATGAAAACAAGTCCTAGATGGGTAATTACATACTTACAAGCAATGCGAACAAATATTACTAACACACAAAAGAGAGGGCATGACAAATAATGAGTACAGAGGATAATCCAACAGCTCCCGTTTCCTAAAACGGATGCCGATCCTTTCTGAGGTGACAGCCTCAGGAAGGCAAAGCGACAATCCTAGAGGCCATTCTGTGGCAAAATAACAGAAAAGTCTGAGGTACTGCGGTTAAGAAAACTCCTCTCCAACAATTCTACGATGCCTAGCTGCTTAGAAAAAAAAACCAATGACTCTTGAACGACCTCATGCGCTGGATCACTCAACCTGCTACTGAACACCTACTTTCTATGTAGCCAGTAACAACTTTAGTGGGACTTTCGCTGCTGCGACTAGAATTCATTGTCTGAATACAAGAGACAAGCTTCTCTGGGCGCTGCATAGCTTCAAACCTTACAAGTCTTCTGGGCCGGATGGTTTAATACCAGACGAGCTACAAAGGTCCTCCGATATCATTTTACCAACGCTAGAGAATATTCGTATCATAAGGAGCTACGTAGAAATAACTTACATGACTCTGCCATGGATAAAAGTTAATGTCGTTTTCATCCCCAAAACCGGAGAATGATCTCATGTTGTCCAAAGGTCATCCGACCTATAAGTCTATCATCTTTCCTTCTGAAAACTCTAAAACGACTGATTGAAATCCATATCCGATCTAGAATTGATCTACGAATTTGTTTTGCGGCTCAACATGCCTACTGTAACGGAAAGTTGGTGAAATCGAAGGCTTCTGCTAAAAGATGTGTCAGCACAGGTATACCCCAAGGCGTTGTCCTTCCATCCTTTCTCAGAAACTTAGTGGTCAATGAACTGCTCATATACCTGGATTCTGGTTGGTTTCCTATGCTGATGACGTTCCTATAGCCGTCTCAGAAAAGTATTTCGATACCATTAAAGAACTCTTACAGCTGAATTTTGACAGATTAACCCTTTTGGCGGATCGTTGTGGATTGGGATCTTTTCCTCTTTACATGAAATATAAAATTCCAAATCAACGGTACCAGCTTGGTCTTCTCCGATACACCGAAATATGCCTTATACTAGGCAGGAAACTAAACTGGAAACCTAATATTCAAGAAAGACTAAAGAAAGCTTTGTTCTCTTACAAAAAAGCCATTCGGAACAAGCGGGCCCTTCAACATCGCATTACCCACAGATACTCACGTACGTCTGGTAGACAACCTTCAACAATGAAGTAGAAAGGACAGTATGTCTGTGTATAAGCGGAGCCTTATGTACTACTCTCTCTGCGGCACTGGATATTTTGTTTCACTTGACACTCTTCGATGACAATACGGCCGCCAAGAATTTCAAAAATATTATTGTGGCTTCCTTAACGTTGAAGACCATGGAGAGAATGGTCGAGCGGAAGATCCTGGGAGACTGGTCAGAAATATTCAAGGCGCCTCCAACATGAAAAATGACTTACTGGGTAAGTTCAATGACATTGAATGTGCCTTCGACAACGTAACCCTTGACCCTTTGCGTAACTCGGTCTGATAGCATGGTGATGGTGATGAATCACTAGATTAATGGATACGAAAAATACTGGCGATTGGGATCTTGATTGCGCCCAATATCTGATGGCAGGGGTAAACAGGGCTTAGCCGTAAGTTGACCTCATTTCTCTACTGCCATAGTGCATGTTGGTCGCTTCACTGCTTAACCCTGTTTTTGTTTTAAGGTCTACGCTCTGGCATTTTCAGATGTAACCATCATCATGCCTAGAGACAAGGTGCTCTAAAGCGCAGGCAGCATGATGAACGATTGTTGTTTCAATTAACATTTATTCAATTCAGTTCCTTTCAAAATTGGGGTTGTTCTCTTACGAGTAGGAGAATGCTGACTAGTCTGATGCATCGTGCTTAAAGTCATCACCATCCGTTATTCCAACGAAATTAGGTATTTAGGTTGTCTTGGCTAACACACTTCTTTGTACTAAACATATAACGTCGGAAACCTCTAAGGTGCTGCCGTCAGAGTAAAGGAGCTTGTCATGAAGGATATCTAATGATTCAGTGGAACAATCTTTCATAGTCTACCAGACTCTAGAGACCGGCCTGTCCCGGCTGCAGAGAGGCTTCCCCTAGCTGGTCTGCTCTAGACAGTGCGTGATCTCGAATCCTTTGATACTCATATCGTAGGCCGCACCCTCAAAGCAATCATTCTTGAAAAACTTATCTTTTCTGGTCTTGAGACATGCAATGACATCAGAACTAATATTTCTGCAAAAATAGTAAATTGACATTCCCTATGTCCAGGAATTCTTTCAGCAAGAATCTGAGCCAGGGAAGAAATGTAGTTGGCTTCAAAGCTCGATGACAACGTTAGATTTCGCTCCTCGATCTGAAAACTATCTGCCTTTCAAGCCGAAATATACGAAATCCTGATAGCAGTGAACTATTTTGTGAATAACTGGTGGAGGGGGCAAAGTCTACGCATTTAGAGGCACAGCTTAATACCTCGATGAACTTTCTTACGACTGCCAAGCCGGTTCGAAAATGAAAGGCTTAGGTGAAAACAGTCGGAAGTCTGAATTCTCTGAGTCTTGCTTAGATCCTCTTCATAATGGAATGGAAATGAAATTGCTGATAGACTTGCTGGGCAAGGCTTAAATGAGAGGTTTTCACTAACAGAACCTACATAATGACAGCCTGCGTCCTTGGTAGGGGCTTCTGTTGACAATTTGGTTTCATGTGAGCTTAACAGCTAAAGGTGGTGGTTATACAGGATGCCGTCAGATTAAATGAATGCTTCTCGACGTTACTAAGCGGCCAGCGACTTTTCTGTTGTCACTCTGTTAAACAGACTGGAGGTCGCTAACTAGCGGTAGTGCAACACTACGCTTTACTAAGCATGTAAGTGTACTAGGTTCGATTTCCTGCGATGTTGTAAGAACCCAATTTTCTTGCAAAAGCCAAGAAGGCCTTTGAAATTCGTGCCATCTATTTCCTATAAGTTTCCAAAAAAGCATTTCTCTTAAAATTTTCTTCGACTCTTCGATATTGCCTCGCATTCACACATTCACACAGTATGTGTGTTATATCGTCAACAGCTTGCAGATCACCGCATAATCTGCTAATATCCGAATCTGACAATTTGAGGAGACAGTATATTGTCAGAATTCCTACGCTTATCCCTGTTTAATTTTATTAACTTCCTAGATCTTTTGCCGTCAAAGAGTGGCCAAAGAGCATTGGATACCCTGTGTCCTTCAAAACTTGACCACCTTAGGTTGGCAGTCTTTGTAATTTTTTCCTCGATAGTGCCCCTCACTATGCAAAGCAATGGTTTTATGTCAGCAACTTCACTATTTTCGAGTAGCCCTCCCCTTCTTGCAAGCTCATCCGCTTGTTCATTTCCCTCTATACCGCAGCGTCCTGGCACCAAGCACAGTCTTACCCGGTTCTGACTGCATAGTGCCTTGAGCACTGTGCGACAGCCGCTGACTGTATCAGAGTTGACGTTGCGTTGGCTGATTCCATTGCCTTCAGTGCGACCTGGCTATCGATTTAGATAGCGATATCTCTTTCGGATAAGTTCAAGTTCATCTTTCAAAAAGACTCTATTGACTCCGACCCTACCTGGGCTTTACTACATCTGTTATTGCAAATACTATACTTGTAGTTTTCGGAAGCAAATTCTTACGTCCCGCCTGTCTGAAATATACTTGAAGGACGATATACTCAAGAATCTTTGAATTCAGAGAACATTCAAAATGACGAAGATTAGCTCAAGTTCAACTTCGATTGAGTGGGATAAGATTACAAAAAGTTCGGCAAATGTAAGTCGAGGCAACTGGTTAAGAACTGTGACAGCAAAGTGGCACGTGGGCTGAGGTTCCGGCTATCCCTAAACTGTAGCACCTCATTAAAGGCAATTAATGAATTAAAGAGGTTCTGCTAAATTTGAGGTACTAGGTGACATGTAATAAAGAACAAATTTACTTCCATTCGCTTACGTGCAGTCTCTAGAACGTAGTACATTGAAATTAATATGCCGTTTTCGGAGTCCTTAGTTTTGTGCCAGGTTGGAAGTGTACACAAACTTTTTTTTATCGTTCTCATCTACTGCTCAGCAGGAGCAGACACCTCCAGAGCTGACCTAGTCAGCTTTTCCCGGCCATTCGACTTAAGATTTGAAATGATGGTATGATATCTGCCCAATGAAGGGTTCACGTTAGTCCTATAGTATTTCCTGGGATTTGGACCACTTTTCCCGGCCATATGTTAGTTTCTGGCATAGTAGAGCGAACATGAATGGCAAACTCTACTAATATTTTTGCAATCCCTTAAACCCATCACAAATCCACCGTAAGTGAGTTAAAAACATTTGTTTAAGCCTGTCAACTGCTAGAATTTCTTAGAATGAGAGGAATTTCCACGTAAAATTCACTATGGGTGTATTGGAATTGACATTGTCGACCATTCACATGCATTTACAGACAGGATCACACATATAGAGGCAATCAGTCGAAAGCGGTTTTTGGAACGGCCAAAATCTGAAAAGTTTCCCATCTATTGCTTCTGGTGCTGAGCTTTGCTGAGTTGCTACAATTAGTAATTAGAGTCCTTTTTGGGCACTACGTATAATGTCAAGTGCATCAAATCCCTTGCCACTTTAAGCTGCCATCCTGTGCTAAGATTACTTATTTCGGGACTAATTAGCGGTCTTAAAACATCAGAGCTTGTGGATTTATTTATAGAATATCATTGGTAATCAAGCGACTTTCATCCCAAGCTTCCCGAAATGTACGTCGAAAAACTTTGGCGACATCCCTTTAATTATAATAATTTCGAGTCCTTCAAAGTGTAAGTCCTTCTTACCTGTTCTCCAAAAAGGATCAAAAGCAAACAACAAAGTACCAGCAATCATGAATGACTTAACAATTAATTACTATAAACAAATAAACCCAGCAGCCTACATCTGCTCCCATGAAAATGTTGAAAAATTCAATTTGTCGTCCCGCTTAAGCAAATAAAATTCCTAATTTCCAAAAACGAAAAACTTTGCGACTCCTTTTTGAAAACTAATTCATATCTCATCCACTGTACCATATGTATACATATGTAAATCAATTTTACATAAAATATAAGGTTCACTCAGTCGACGCCGACGTCATCGCCACACACCAGTACCCGTGATCCCTTTTCCGGTCTCCTACACAAAAGGATAGATTGCCCTTGTGAAATCATAAAACATTATGATAATGTTAAACGCCCTTATCTCGCATAATCAACAATCGAAAGGACCAAGTCACCAGACTACGCAATAAAGCACCATCGTTCAAGGTGAGTTCAGTTCATCTAGTACTAACCCCAACAACCGGAACGAGAGGGAAACTGAACACACATCCTCAAGGATATTTTGGAGTGTCCCAACATTTTTACATACTCGTATTTTCTTTCTTGCCGATATAATAAAATTCCAATATTTCCATGCGACCGGCATAAGTATGAGAGGTTGACAAGGCTTCGAAAATTATGAGAAATAATCCCTGGCATTTTGTAAATGAGAATTCGTATTCGTACTGCTACCTGCCGGCAACATAACCCAAGTGCTCAATGAGCAGTGAGACCCATGGGGGGTGTTAAACCAGGTTCGATTCGCAAAAAAATTCATTTCTCACAGGAATTTGTATTGTCATCGTATGAGAGGAAGTCCTTTTGTGTCATTCTGGGAGGGCGATGAGACCAAGTTTATGGAAGGATGTGTGTCTGAGCGACTTGCTGATGAATTTTTAAAAAGCAATTTAACTGGAATATATTCACAAGATTATGTTAGGCATTTTGGTCCTTGAAAGGAACCCTTAAGTACCTGGTTTCTTTAATTTTCTTAAAATGGTGATAAATAGGAGTAAAGTGCGGAGAAACCTAGAAAATGTCAGCTCCTCTTTGTTCACTTGTCAAAGATCATGGTTGAGGAGGTAGTACCATAGATGCTTGAACAAGTGCCTACTTGAAGCGGAAATAATGATAACCCAGGTGAAAAATGTTCAATTACCTTAATAAATCGCTTCAATAGGCACCCTTTCAAGTTAACAGATTTTGTGGATGGGGTATCCTGGTGACAATAGAATTGATATTCTCGAAGTGTTTTGATTTCCATAAAAGTGATTGCCCTGTGTAGGTCGGAAATATTCATTAATCTCGAAAGAGGGGTGTGTTTTTTTTTGTAATGGGACCGAAGCTCACGTCCTTCAGGGAGTAGATATATAGCTCGTAGGCTTAATATTTCATCGAGACCACAAAAAGAGGATTACAGAATATTTCATCGCCGGCTAATATCATAAAATAAAATAAATAAAACCGGCATCAACCATCATAAGAAGAAGCTGTACACCCGATGAGGTTCCTGACGAAGTTATGTGGATTCCTGAGCAATCTGTTTTATAAAGCACTGCCCAAAGGGATGTTCAAAGCCATGCGTTAATAACATTTCGTGCCTTCTCGAATACGCCAGTCAAGTCTGTTTGGCCTACATCACCCATATTCTGAGTGTAAAAGTTGTACAGCGAACGTTTATCAATTTTGCGTTATGAAGGCTCACTGGTAGCACATGGCCCCCCAATCTGAAACTGACGGCCTTATATCCGTACTAAGGTGGCGTTCGGGTTGAACCTGGACCTCACTAAAAAGATGCTTCCAATTCTATTTAATTTTGCATTCCAAATTAGTTGAGGTTTATCTTCACTTACTCGCGTCACTTGAAGTGGAGTCTTCCTCTGATACCGAATCAGCGATGGATTCGAAGACTTTCCGAAGTGCACGGCTGGCTGTCCATCTGCTCTACATGCCCCGGTCATATAAGGGATGACTCTTTTATCTAAGTCCATGACACTGTGCTGTACAGGTTTAGCCGTTGGCTTAATTTCCTCTTCCACTCTCCATCGATGCAGACACGGCTGTGGAGGACGAAGTATTTTTGTTGCGAAAGATGAAGTGCCTCCTCATTATATTCTGCCAACATGCATGCATCTACACAGGAGCACTGGGACGATCAATGTTTTATAGACGTCTTTTTGGGTGTCTGAGAGAGAGCTCTCTATTTTAACTGCCTTTAGAGCCCAAAATAAAACATCGATTGGAAAGAGCTACTCTTCGAATGGTCTCTAAGGTTGTTTCGTTATTAAATTGGAAGCCTGCCTAGGTAGACAAAGTCCTTGACTAACTTGAAGCAGCACCTGTCCATTGTAAAATTCTGTCCGTCGTCAGTTATTTTCTGTCCCTTTTTGATGACCCAGCTACTTTGATTTTGATTCAGTGCAGCTTACATGCTGTGTTCTGCGGATAATGATTATTCTATCTTTTTATTTTTATTTTTTTTTTTTAGAACGTAACACTCAAGTGGGTATTATTACACTTAAAATGCCTGATCACGTGCTAAGTTTTTAGGAAAATGGGACAGAGGGAGAAAGAAAGATTTTTGGGCTCACTGTTTATTTCGCTCCATGGGTGGCATCCAATATTTAATGGGGAGACTAAATTAGTGTAATTGGACTTGTTTTTGTACTATAGGCAACCATTCGTCTTACGCTGCCTGAAAAAAAAGAATGTCTTTCGGGCGAGGCTCGGATTCGAACACCGAACCTTCCGATTTTGAAGCCAATACACTATCACTTGAGCCACGGCCATCCAGGCAAGCTGTTGAAAAGAGTCTTGGAAGTTTGTGCCTCTGTTTTGGAGTTGGCAGTTTTCCACAATTTTCACAATAATGATGTTGAAAAAGTTACATGACAGCGTATCACCTTGCCTAAACCCTTTTTTGATATCAAAGTTTTCGAAAAGATTATTTCCGACCTTTAGGGAGTAGGAGCGTACTTCATCGTCATTCTGCGTAATCACACGAGTTTGACAGAGATATCAAGGCTAGTCTCTATAGATTCTGCCATAAGCGGCCTGAAAATCGAAAAAGAGCTTGTGCGTATCGATTTGGACTCCGCGGGTTTTTTTCCAGGATCTATAGTGTGAATATTTGGTCGATTGTGGACTCACTAGGCCCAAAACCACACTGATATGGGGCTAATCAGATTGCTGATAAATAGCGTCAAGCGTTCACACAAGACGGCCGATTATGTACATATTATATCCGAGGGTTAAGTTCACTAGACTCTATAATTATCAACCTTCAGTCAAGTTTACTGCCGACCAAATATTGGAAATGAGTTAGAGTATGTTCTGTGCCAAGTTATCTCGCAGGCCTTTTGATCCAACAGCTTTGTTGCACCTAATCATAGATATTGCTATCCTTACTTCACTTTGGTCGGGTGAATGTATCTCTTGCCTTCCAACGTCATTCTGGTTGTGCTCGCCGCTTTAAAGTTTGCAGAAATAGTTTTTCCATATCCAGTGATGGCTAAGTTTCCCTGTTCTTCTACAGACTGTTCGGGTCTTGTTCGGTTGACACGTTTTTTTTAGTTTTTGGTAAAACTTTCAAACATTGTTCCTGGACTAGCACCTTTTTATTTCCCATTTCGTAGGCTACTCTTGCTTTCTCTCCCCAGGACAAGCTGATGTTCTCCCCTCATCCAATGATCGTAGAACTCACATGGGCCGCTCTCGTTCTTCTTTGCAGTGCATTCACAAACCATGGATGAAACCTCACATATCAGTTGCGCTGTATCTGATAGTTTCTTGGCATCTGTAATACTGCTCTTCAGCACTTGATGTTAATTGCATAGGACATGTCGAGAGGTTGAGGGATACACAAAGACTCTGGTGCTTTGTTGCGATTTATTATTTTTTTTTTTTATAATGAGCGCGCGCTCAAGGGGTTTGTGTACCTTTAAAGTGAATGTACACAGCGCGGGCAAAGGAAATTTAGGGAGGAAGAAAAGAGAGGTACCGATGTACATTGTTGTTAAATTGTTGTTATAACAACCAGGAAATACAGAGATCGGCAGGGCATTCCATAAGCGAGTTGTACGGCTTAGGAACGAATCAGGATATTTTAGAGTACGTCGGAAAAGTGGCTTGAGGGTATATTGATGAGCATTCATAGCGAGGCGGCTGTTTGAATGGGCGGAATGCTGCTGGCGATTTCAGTGGAGCACTGGTGGTGGATATAGCGATAGAACAAAGTGAGACAGGAGACATTATGTCGGTGTTCGAGGGTGTCAATTGATTGACTGATATTAGTATCATCAATAAGTTTTATCGCACGTTTTGAATCCTATCTAGCAGGTGCAGAGATGTTTTAGGAGCACCTGACCAGATGTGCATCTAGAGCAGAGCCAGGCATTCAGGTCACTCAGAATCAGTCAGCTTGCTGAGAAGAACCTCAGTTTTGAGGGATTAACTGAAAGCAGAGTCAAGTCGATAGGCATGATTCTGCAGATAGCACATCTACATCAACTGCATATGAATGAATATAGACGTCAACATACACCAGAGCAGTGGAGACAGGACATCGTCTAGCGGGCAACCCTTGCTTACCCTCGCAATCAAAGATTGACCGCAGTCAACATCCGGAAGCAGGAGCCTTTTCATCAGCATTTTTTTTATCCGTAAAACTAGAGAGTCATCTAGACCTTGTTGTGTGTTCCCCTCAGTTCCCTTTATGCCAATGAAAATGCCCAACGCGTAGTCGTTCTTGTCGAGTATGCCTTCAATTGTTCAGCGCACCTTGCATCTTGGACAGAAGATGCATTCGCAAAGCACTTCATATTCCTTACTATAAACGAAGTCAGACCAAGGTGACTGTGTCGTTATTTTGTCCGACTTTCGTAATAATAGCTCCTCCCACTGTTCACCAGGCTTCGGTACGTACGCTAATGAAGATTCTCTTCAGAACTGCAGGCATTTGGACTATACTTGTTTGAAGCATAACTGGATATATGCTATCGGTTCCAGGCGACTTGAAACAAATAAAAGAAGCAATAGTGTATTTAAAAGCCTCAACTGATGGCAGCTTCGGCAGCAATTTTGTTGATAAGATGTGGATGGTTCTGGATATGTTACTTGGGAAGTGAGGCTAAGCCATGAGTCCATGCTTTCGATCTCAGTCTGGGTGATTCCCCTCTTTTGATGACTTTGACTAACTCGGTTTTACGGATTACGGATTCACAAACAATTTTTATAATCGAAATCCGAATCAGCCTTCCTCCAAAATAGACTTAAGTGACTTGTTAAAAGTTTTCTAATTTCCTTAAGCGTCCACAACGATAACAGTAGCAGTATTAATAAAGCCAACATCTGTCGGCGAACCCATGTATTGCAAAGTCTTTTACAAAGATATTCCTTGAACATGTGTCCAAATTTTACCTCAGCTTATAAGTCTGGATACATAAACGATTAATCATATCATCATTGGAACCCCCATAGTTACCAGATTGTCAATGTCACTCCTGTTTAATCCCTTAAGCCCTCTTCAATAAATTCTTGAAAAAGGAATAAACGGTTACTGAACACTGTTATGTAAATTGGACTACATCCATTAACGTGCAACACCAGTGGCATAGTCGTATGTCTATCTAACAATTTAAAATTCCTATTCTTCTTCTTCTTTAGAGATTATGGATGGCTGCAGGTGTGCTTTGCGTTTGATTACCTCCTAATTCTCTAGACGTTTGAATATATGCTTAAAAATACTTTTACCATACAAAACCAGTAACTGAACCATTTGCCATTGTGGCCTTAGAATCGAGGCAACATACGACCATCCCTTTAGTTCAATTCGATCCCCTAATCCATTCCATCCGTACACAATTCCAATTGAATCGATCACGAAGATTCAAGATTCCCAATTCAGATTCGAGGATTTCATAATCGAAAATTGCCCAAAGGCAAAATGTGTGTGCGTAAATAGATACGAGTACGAGTTCTGTATAACATCCTTGGTTTTGGTGCTGAGGGGTAAATTAAATTTAGCTTTCCCAAAAGGAAATAGAAAATTCCAACTGAGCTGAAGATAACTCACTCCATTATCTTCGCAGATGATATGAGCACCATTATAGCATACACAGATACGCATAACTCTACACATATGAGCGCCAGAATCTGGAGAATCCTCAAAGACTTGGGAGTTATAATAAAAAATCGAAGAAAAAGTGCAATAAAAGGATTCCTGACAGGTTTGAATTGAACTTGGGCTGTATACTGTATACGTACTCGTATATATTGTATTTATTCTTAACACATGTTGGATCTGTAGATAATCGAAGAGGAAACACTTTAATCGAAATAAAAGATAATACAATTGTTTCTCACCCTAAATCGAAAGTTGAGTTAGCAATAGAAGAAGTTCCTTTTGTCGTCTTATTTCTGTTTCACGGCCAATTGATTTAGAGGGTTAGGTCAAGCTTCAGTTGCGATTTCACGTCCAAATTGATAATCAATCAAGCAATTCGTTTCGTATGGTGCTAAGTAGGGGATTTCTTAGTTCTATGTGTGAAATGAAGGTCCGAAGCCCTGGTCGGGAAAGGAGGAGGGTAGTCGCTGAAATAACATCACTTTGCAGTAATCTAAGTCTTGCCGCGCAAATAAAACTGAGCCAAGAGGGTCTCCCAAGTTGAAGTCAACGGCGATGTCAGACGCAGAGCCAGCGGTAGCCTCATTCAAGCTACACGACATCTTCGGAGTTAAGTGAATTTGAGGATATATATTCGTTTAGCCAGGATGTCGATGGTGACGGGAGAGTTTCCAGACAACCAACGCAGCACCCATACCCCCGTAGAAGGATACTTTCACGAAACTTCGAAGGGACCTGACCCTCCAGGTTGAGTGTTGTGCCATCGAGTTCGCTGCCCGATTACACCGGCTCATATACCGATGATATTATTGTTGGTGACTCCAGCAAACGAAAACCGAAAACAGCGAAACTCTGTTCTAATATTAGTTGCATATTACTGCCATCTAGAATGGTGATTGCTATGGAGGTATTTGTCATCGGTGGAGGAATTAGGCAGAATGTCTTGAAGGTTAAGCCTGTAGGCCAACAACTAATAATAACCCGAATTAAAGCGAAAATTGCAAACATACGGGTATGACCGATATGCCAGACAAAATTACAGAGGAAAAGGACGACATTGACAAAGATTGTTTTACTAGCTCCTTCACCAATCTTATGAGGAGTGTCCTAAGCATCACATCAAGATTGCCCTTGGCGATTTTAATGTCAAGCTAGGATAAGAGAGCATCTTTAGTCATGCGATTGAAAATCATGGTCTGCATGACACCACCTCAGAGAATGGACTTACTATCATAGCCATCACACACCTCAACATCCACCAAGGGATTAGCTATCTCCTGATCCAAAAGCACTCAACGAAATTCATCAAATTGCTCTCGTGGCAAGACACAGTATCATATTCCGGATGTCTGAAAGTTCAGAGGAGTTATCATCCACTCGGACCACTACAGTACGATAGTGCGAATGCGAATGAACCGGAGGACAAAATACCGAAGCAATACTGTGGGGAAACCTAACGTAGAACGATGACAATCACAAGGGACTGCTAAAGCCTTTTCCGATCGAGTCTGCCAAAAGTTGTATGCTACCAACATCAAGCGTAGAAGATCAGTGGCACCATTGTAAACGAGCACATGCAGCGAAACAAGATGCATACAAAGCGCGCTGAAAAGAAGAACGATAGCTACTCGCGAACACTATGAGCAAAAAGGAGGGAAGGAACGCTGACGTCTCAAAGCATTGGAGAACGATGTTCGCCTGTTCTTTTAAAAAGTTAAAAAAAATGAGTCAATGATACAAATCTTGAACAAAGGCATCCCTACTAAGGCATCCCTACTAAGGATGGAAACGTAGTAGTAGAGTCGAAGTTAGTGCCGAAAGTCTGAAAGTATTGCTTATGCAGACTCCGAGGTCAGGCAGAATGAACCGTTCAACTTAGACGATGACCGAGACGAACTCCCTCTGCTCCACCAAGAAAGGGTTTAGATAACGATATCGAAAGCAAAAATTTATAAATCTGGTGCTGAATGATTTAGGGCTGCGGGAGTTAACCTGGCAAGGAGCATGCACTAGGTCATTTGCAAAATCTAATCGGGTGATCCTTTGCTTGATTCTTAAGATGTAGACCCTCTAAACTGCGCCAGCTACAGTCGAATCTCTATCTTTAACGTCGCGTACGAGATTCTATCCACCGTAATATGTGAACGCTTAAAACCTATACAAACCATCTACTAGGTCCTCATCATGTCCACCATTGACCAATATTCACCTTTCAGCAGATCTTGGAAAGTCGCAATACAGAGACGTGTCTGTTTTTGGCATGCTTCACAAATCTTATTCGGGACCTTCAATGTTAGTAAAGGACTTAGACATTTCAAAAGTCTATTCAGTTACTCGCATATACCAGCGACATTGACATAATAGGAAGAACACAACGAGCTGAAGAAGAAGCACCGAAGATAGGCTCAGCGATCAGATATAAAAAGGGATACAAACCTTCGACAGCTAAAACAAAACGCCACTATAAGCAGCTTTGAGGAAGGGGTTTTATCAACCCCGACTCCGCTATAAGCTCCGACAACGACACCAACAAAGAATAACTCTTGCAAATCGCTGTTTCTTTGAGTCGAAACCGAGCATTTAGGACAAAGAGCTAGTCTATTGTACTTCATGTAAGTTCCTTTTAAGGGAATCTTTCAGTCCTTTGAAGAAAGATGAGGTTTCAATGATAAAATGCCTACAGTACCTACCAGCATATAGCGAACTAATGGTCCTCTAATTCCAGCCTAAGAAATCGACAAAATGTCTCGAGCTCTCATATAAATAAAATGGACCGAGTTGCATTAGGTGCATAGACGAGATAAGAACATAAAACATTCGCAATAAAAAGCTGTACTACACTCTCTTAACTCACAGGCACATCAGGGATATCATAGTGTCGCTTAGAGAAGCCCATCAGGGACTTTGAGCATTTTACACAGTGTGGAACATCGTTCAATCCTTACCTCACCTCTTCGCCTTCTCTCCCGCCTAACTAACTTTCATCACGAGTAACCTACTCACGAATATGATGGTGTACTCGTCACTGACATCTGCTCCCGAACTTGTAAATATCTTTTTCATACCTACATACATACGTCGAATAACAATAATAGCTCACAAAATTATGCAATGCCTTTTTAGAATGATCAACTCTAACCTAGTAGCCTAAAACTATAATAGATCTTAAAGCTACGCGAGGAAAAATGATTCGTAAATCTAAAAAGGCATACATATTTTTTTTTTTTTTTTATAATTTACGCGCGCCTAAGGGGTTGATACCCTTTTACTGTTGCCAGGGCGCGGGCGGAAAGGTAGAAGGAGGAGAAAGGAAAATTGTTTTTGTAGTGGTTTGAAACTCAGGTGTGTTTGGTTTCTATGTTTGCTCTCCAGGGGTGGGAGTCCGAATAGGACGGAGAGTTTTTCTTCACTCAGAGTGATTCGAGATATAATTCCCAGTATTTTTTTTCATTGCTTGAAACTCTTATAACAGCCAAATCTACGTGTCAGTGTTATGCCTTCACACGCAGAATTTTTTGTCTGAGTTTCAATTATACAATGAAAAACTGATTTTTGCCATGGGCAGGATTCGAACCTGGACCCTCCGAGTGAGAAGCGTTTGCTACTACCACTACACCACGGCCACCACCACATATATGCATACATGAAGATGTGTTCATCAGCCATGGCAAAACCACTTACTTACTTATATATCTGCGGTAGACCAGGGCCTCAGCTAACATGCCTCAGTTGCGCGTCCGAATTTAGCTGAGGACCCCTTCCACTTATGTGCGCCATCTAAAATGAGGTCGTTCTTTACAGCATCGCCATTCTGGCTTGGATTCGAAATCTTTTCGGGCCGAGACGATGGTGTCCATGCGCTCAAGATGATCTAGCCATGTAAGCCGGTTCTTCTGATGAAGTCGGCATCACATCTAGAATAGCTTTTCTTTCGAAGTTTTCGTTTTCGTCCACTTTCGTCAGTGTCCATACTTCTGCGCAGTAAAGCAGGACTGGGATGATCAGGGTCTTCTATAGAGTCCTTGTGGCTTCTCGAATGAAGGCTTTACTACTACTCAATTACCATCTAAGCCCAAAGAACCTCCCGCATTTATCAGACTTCAAAGAACGGTCTGTCTCGGCTGTATGGAGGCTTCCCCTAACAGGCCTGGCTCCGCTATAGACGCATTAATGAATCTCCCTCCCCTTAATATTCATATGATGGGTTGCATTCCCAAAACCATCGTCCGTTTAAAAAGAAGTGCACTTTGGTACCACACGCACTGAATCTTTTATGACCTTGCGCGCCAACTGTCTTTTAACTCTGCTCTTATGGGCATGCCATCTGATGTAAATACATCAGAACTCTAGCTGCAGAAAAAAATACAAAATCGATTTTCCCTGTGCCCAAGACTGGGCTCGGTCTGAATCTGAGCCAGGAAAGGAATGCACGGATATGAGATGCGGTGCTGGTGTCTTTCTGGAGGACGAAAACTTTAGATTTCACTTCTCGTTAACAAAACTTGCGTCTACCTTCCAAGCAGAAACATACGCAACCCTGATGGCAACCCTATTGTGAAGAACCGGTGAAGCTGCGTTTAGAGCCTTGCTGATCCCTCTTACGACTTCCAAGCTAGTTCAAGAACGCAAGATATCACTGAACGCAATTGGAGTCCTGTCTGGGTCTCAGAGCACAATGGGATCATGGGAAATGAAATCGCCTATGAACTTGCCAGGCAAGGTGCAGAACAGAGTTTTTCTGGACCCGGAGGACCAATGTAGAGGGTCCGCCTGACTCCTCTGTTAAGGCCTCCATTGACAGTTGGGTTTCATATAAGCACATCTGCAGACTGCATAACTCTCCAGGTTGCAGGCAAACCAAACGAGCACTTCCCGACAGCGTCCTTCTTACTATCTCTCAGTAGGAAATATTACAGGCTGTTTGCTGGCGTGCGTCGAGACGACGCATTACACTCTTACTAAGCACTTAAATGTTCTAAGCATAAGTGATACAACATACTGCGACACTTCCTGTGAAAGTGATGACAACGCCGCTGAGCACTACCGTTGTGAATATCCGGTAGAGCTTATATTAGAAATTTCGTAAGAAGAGTACAGAACAAATTACGTCACTGCCTTATATCACAACCTGGAATTCAGTTGTCACTGAGTTCAAGGACGAAAATGTGTCAATGCCGACATTGTGAACCACCTCCAACTAGCAGAAGTGGACATTTACCAGTACACCATTCTGTTGAAGAATTCAATAAATAATGTCCACTATTTGTGCATCCAATGACAAAAAGGGATAAAAGCACATCCAATACGGTCAATTTTCGGTGATAAAGTGTCCTTCCTAATATCAAGGTATTTGCATCTAAAATGGTTCAGTCACGACGAAGAAAGAGCTCTGAATGCGATAGAGAGTCCATACGAAACACCGTTGCTGGAGTCCATAGGGTAGACGAGAGACACGCAAACCGCACCCACAAATACGGGTTCTGAAAATTTTCGACGAGTGGGGACAAACGGTCTTTTAAAGCCAAAAACCACAGAAACGGTGTTGACGGGAAGGAGGGGACGATATCTGGAACCTCCATCCCAACAAACACCAGACATAAAGTTCGGGTACAGAGATGCTAAATTTTCTAGAGTCGTAGCTTAAGTAAAGTGTGTCCACTATGGTCGAATGAATGCGTATGGGAGTCTGGCGGGAATTTGTGGAGAAAAAGATGTCTGGAAGGGCCCTTATGAGACAATCTTTTATTAGAGGGTCTGATGTGGTTCATTTTGAAGCCAGGTTTACCATTCTTCTTTAAGGATGATGCCGATTAAAAGTGTTATGGCCTTAAAAAAACATCGGATTATGATTAAACATTTTTTGATTTAAGCGACTGCTAAGAGTATTGAAATGTGTTTTCAACGGGTAGGGCTTCTGTGCCCCCCGCTCACGCCACAATGACGATACTAAATGATAACTTTGTTGACCGAATAATTTCCTAAAACTGAAGACTTAATTGCTCTCCGCATTCTCCAGATTTGACAACATTACACTTTTTTTCTGTGGAGGTATTTGACGAAAAAATTGAATATAAAATACCTAAGGTTGGCTGAAGGAGAATATTTGTTTTAAAATGCAGGTACTGCGTCTAGATTTTGAAAAATCAAGTTGACCTAGATGACTACAAGTCTGATATCTACAAAAAAAGTGGTGGTGTGCCTCAGGGATTTCCTGTCTTGTTTTAGATGACTTAAAGTCTGATATTCACAAAAAAGTGGTGGTGTGCCCCAGGGCTCCCTTCTGCCATCCACACTCTTTTTAATTTCAATTTATGATCTCTTGTCTACTTTTTCTAATACAGTATATTCCTTTCTTGACGAAAGTAGGTACCCTTCACTTCAATATTCGTTCCTAGACTCACATACCTGCTCTCCCCTTATTGAACGGGAGCCACATTTTATGATAAGCTTATTAAATTTCGATGTGAATAGGATAACTAATATAATATGTATTGCCATTTCACACTTAGTGCGGAAAACCACCTTGCCACTGTCTCTGTGTGTCGATGAAAACCTACGTTAAGATGACCAACTATTTGATTTCGTAAGAATAGCAATAGCTTCATCCAGTTTAACAAAAATTCACAACAATAAAAGGAAAAGAACTTGTCTGCAAAGTAAGAAAGTCAGTTTGGTAAGAATTTTTATTCTACCAAAACTATAAAAACTTTACAATCCCATCGATCCCAACACCTCGAATGGGTGTAAAGAAAAATTGACTCTTTCTACCTCCGATTTCCAAAGGGTCCTTCGAAATGAATCGCACAAAATCAAGCCCAACTTTTTCCAGAGTTGACATTTACAATCGACGAGAAAGTTTCATCCGAAAACTTTTTACCATTAATGTCAACCGCTGATAAATTGTCAACCGTTTCCACTGCGATTTTGACTGGGGTTGGGGGTGTGCTTTAAAAGGATTTTCAACGATTTAAGAATCAAATGAATTTCAGGACAACGCACTCACACATCAGTGACTAGGAGTAGGAATATTACACAAGGATTCCTTCCCTTTGAATAACATACGTTTCACACAGCCGCTAATCTTACAATACATTGTCAGTGAAGCAATGAATGCGTATAATTCTGTCGAGCGTATCTACGTGCTTTCCCCAAGCACATGGATTCGTCCCATTGAGTTGGGGACGTAAAAGTTTCTGTAATTTTTCCTTCCACTCTACATCGATTACTGCGTTGGAATTGGGACAATTTTTCAGTCAGGATGAGTGTTTTGGGCTTACTCTAGAAACGAATACCAGTAAATGGTATCACACAAGTATGTTATATTCACGATGAATGATGGTTGATGATGCTAACACATGAACTGAAAAGAGACCCACATAAATCCATACAGTAGTTGCTACCCATCTAATGACTGCAACGATTGCATTATACTTAACAGAGTTACCAGATATACTTCAATTGGAGTTGGTCTTAGATCAACAATTGGGACTGAACACGAAAAGATTCGATTTAGTTCCAACCCGTCTCCATTGCCTTAGCAAGTATCTATCTAAGAAGCTATTCTTAAAAAGTTACTTCTTCTCCTGAAAGTCCCATCGACGTGGCAACCCTGACACACAGTAAAGGCATCCATTCAGAAGAAACTAGCAGGCCCCACGGAGACTAATTGAAATTGATACCTTACTCGATGAAATGCACATCCTGACTACAAACAAATAGACAAAACATTGGTTATCCTTACATAGGTAAAGGACTATATGTGCATTATATGAAGCCTAGAAGTAATTGCTTGATGGCATGCTAATGTGCCATAAAAAGACGACAAAGGCTGTCGCGCCACTATCCAATCGATTTGCCATACGCTACTTGATACTGCACATGATAATAATGATGGTTTTCCTAGATACTCATTGAAACCATGGCAAGCTGTAGGCAATTAGATACGAAAGGTTTGCAGTAGACCGTCAACATGGAACTTCCTTCAACGGAAAGGGCTTCCTCCCAACACTAATATGGCAATGGCGCACAGACAAAATGGATTTTGTATGTCAGTTCGTCGTTTGACATGCAATTTTAATGACAGCAATTTTAATTGAGCAATTGTTTGCAGCAAACTATTGGCAGGAAAAAAAGGGCAGCAATAAAAAAAGCCCTTTTGCTGAATTTAATTGCAAACGATGATGCAGATAGGCGACTTCATGTTGATAGACGATTTTGTAGATAGACGCTTCTTTGGGGGTACTTAAGTTCTTTTGGGGCAGTCATTAGTCATAGGGAGTCATTACGGGTTCACTCGAGACTGGAATATGTCGAATTAGTCAGTCAAGTTGGCGAGGCTCCTGCGAGGATTCCATCTGTTTTTTTAAATGAGGACTTAACCATTGCAGAAATGCATGGGAAATTTTCAATTAGCTAATTGAAGAGGTATGATTACAACATTTCTGGGTGGGCAAAGACTCAATCCTGCAATGTGCATCAATGCATTGACGTCACGAGAGCTAATTGTGCTGTAAAAAGAAATTATTGCATATTTATAGGATGGAGAATTCTTCTGAAATGAATGGATACAGATATATTTCCGAACGAAACACATTTGATCAAGAAAAAGTGGAATCAAATTACGAAAATAGAAACTGCGAATGAACGAAGGACAGTATCGAGGGAGCACGAGTATTTATCGATTAAGTTTATTCACTGGTTTCTATTTAATGTACAAAAGAGTTAACTCAGCAATAACTCATTCTATGCCTTGCTGGTCTGTAAGTTTGTTCTTTGAAGTAATCTTTCGTTGAATCTGAAATCAACCTGATGTGTGAAACTGAAGGCAGCTCTTGCCCATCTGGGACTTTACCGCCATTGCAAGTAAGTGTACCCGTAAAATCAGAGCTAAGACAACCATGAATCACGTTTAAGAGGCTAAAGCATCCTTTGGTACTTTCAGTTCGACCAATGGTAATGGTACAAGCAAAAAATGTCGACACTTTGATATTGTGAAGAATTTCTGAAAATCGCTGAAACCCGGCACACACGCATCAATTAGATGTGTCCACGGTAATCATACCCACAAACACTGAGACTCAACTTCTGTTTGCGTCTAAACAAGCTTGTTGCAAAGGTTAATCGATGGGAATGGATCTGCACACGCTGGTACGTACGTGCTGATAGGTATCACTTTTACCAATGGCGGCTTTCTAGTTATTAGAGCTGCCTTTGACAATGTCAGCACATCTGCCATGTCATATACAAAGTCAACTCAGAAGGTAGGTGGCTCATTCGAAATTTGAGCTTACTTGTCGCATAATCAACTGAAAAATTATATGTGGGACGTCTGCAAGAAGGTCTGCGAGTAGAGGAATGCCGTAAGGTTGTGTTCTATTTACTCCCTCTGAAACCTGGTGTTTAACATATGCCTAAAAGCGAACGATTGCAAGATTAACGACTACGCATTTGCGTTGCATTGTCGGTAAACACTCGCACATTCAGCTCTAAGTCAATTAAGAAGGCTTGCAAATCGATTTAGAATTGGGTTTAAGCCACCACAGAACCGAACTAGTCCCCTTCTTCGAAATGTTATGCATTCCAGTTTAACACATCAAATATGAGACTGAGCGCAGCCCTAAACTAAAATACAAGAAAGTTACATAAGATACAGACGCACACTTCTCTTGCAACAACGCCTACAACCCAGCATAGCTCACTACATATTTCGACCATAACACTGCGAATTTCACCTTATGGAAACCTTACAGTTGAGTGACAAGACAATTGGCCAGGTTGCTACCCTGAATACGCACAGGAATCTTTAAAATTTAAATTTCTTTGAAGACATTCTGGGAGAAAAATGTTTTCTTGAAGAATGAACAGATCCACCTCTACACTCACGGGTCAACGACCAAAAGCGAGAAGGGTGAAGGTGTTTCCTCTGACACGTTAAATCTTAAGGCAATCTTCACTAAAGTCAGCACTTAAAGAAGCTCTAAAGAGTAGGTAGTGTAGCTATCATCGGTGAAATGAGATCTTACAAAACGAATGATTTGTCTGTTAGCGAGAACTTGCTTCACACTGATCTGGTTCTCAAAAATACAGTGCAGTCCCGCTCAACGAATGGCTAACAGCCAATCGCTCAGTGGTAGAAAGCAATTTTTCTTCTTCTTCTTCTAAAACATCAGTCTCGGGCTGAACTGGAAAGAATAGGAGCAAGAGCGCTGTCAATGTTGCTCCAAGCCAAATTACCTTTTCATGATCACAGTGAAGCCTCTGTGCATACTAACGGGTGAGCGTATGTATTTCATACCCCATCTGGAGTACTTGAGGGAGCGATTATTGAGTGCTATTTTGGCTTGTCAAAGAGGATTTTTACTTGGCGGAGGCAATGCAAGTATTGTTGGAGTGTCACCTCTTGATTTGGAAGCGATATGTGGCGCGGTATTGCTTTCAAGATTATCTATTGAAAGATTGAATAAGTGATTGGGTTTTCCCAAATGAAAGTAGTTGTAGATGACAATGTAGATGACATCCAAGCGAAAATGGAAGGGTTTCATAAACGATGTGCTAATCATGCGTGAGTTCCCTGGGTTGAATTTTACCCTCAGCTTGGGTAAAATATGGCTCTCTGATTGTCTTTTTGTATAACAGAGGTCTAAGTGAGGTGGCGAGCTGCTCATGGGGAGCTCCCTTGATGATTGGATGCATGTTTTGTATTAGTGTCTCATCTATTCGGATATAGGGATCTCCGGGGTATGGACATTACACTTGATGATGAAGGATACGATGTCAATTAAATAGAAGGCGAAATAGGTAGAAAACTGGTGGACTAGGATGTGACAGTTCTTGGCATCGATGTATGTAAGCCAGTTCTAAGTTGTGAAGTGGCCTATTGGATGTGACCGCAAGCCGCGAAGGTGGTTGGAATTAAATCGCGGAGAGGCTCACTAATGCTTAGTCGTCACATGATTCAATATAGGTTGCAACGACTTCTGTTAAACCGTGTGATATCTATGGAACTAACCGGTCTTCTCAATGTGAAGTTGTACTGAAACCGAGTGCCATGACCCATGTTGAAATATTAGATAGCGACACTTCACCAAGTGGGAAATTCATGCCTTAGACACGATTTCAAATCTGGTACTGTATGTGGTGCTTGTACCACATATCTTCGCGTGTGCGTGGCTTGAGTCTTCTCGGCAGGTACCTACGTTAAGTCCTAAAGACGTCTGATCATATCATCCCATGTAAAATGCTCAAAAAGGAAGAAGTGGAAAAATGGAAAAGGAATCATCAGTAGTCTGTACGGGTGATTTAATAGGGCTGAGCCGGGGGTTAAATAGCAACTAAATCTTCTAAGCGAGTAAAACGCTGACAGCCGGTAACTTGCCGTCTCTGGAGCTAATCAGGAGTTACTACTCGTATCTGGATTACAGGAGAATTTTTTTTTTAGAGAACGAAACAGTGAAAAACTTGGCCTGGCCCTTATAAGCTCTCCAGCAGGAGCTAGCTAATGTTAGAAGTTTTAGGCTAACCAACAGCACATATATGTCTCAGACATAATTCAGGCTTAGGTATCCAAAACGAAAAACAATCTCGAATCTATTTTTCAACAGATATTCGGGCAAGCCATTTATTTTGATGTAAACCACTCTTCGATGACCTGGAAGAGTAAATAATCAACAGGCGAGGAAAACTTATTATTTTTGTCTAGTTTTTCCACACAGTCAATGACAACCAATCAGTGATATCCTGTTTTACTGGGATCGAAGCTATATATATATATTTGTATTTGTTCTACTGTTGTACAGGAGAGGAAAATATCAGTTTAGTTGCAAAGTAGACACGTGGCAATAATGTATCTGCTCGTACAACTGCGTTCTTTTGAAGTTTTCAGTCATGTTTTGATATCAATATGACTTGCATTCTCCTCTGTCTAATCAATCCTCAAGACTCTTCAAGACTTGAGTGGTCGTTATGTTGTTGACATAAGCATTAAACTTCGAAAAAATAGGAAAAGCAGTTCAAAATAGGAAATCCCTTGATCTAGGTGGCCACTTCTTCTTACCCAAATAAGATATTACTCGACTATGGAATGTCTCGTTTGATAAGGCCGATTGTTTCATGTGTTCCATATAGACCCACATCTCTACGAGGTCCATATCATCCATTTGCTGCACAAAAACTGGATTACAAATCCCAAATACGAGTACCATTTGTCTGTTTTTGTACATTTCCGGCAGCGTCTTGTAAAGAAAAAGGGTCTAGTGATGTCCATAGGCTAAAATCTGCACTAAATGGTGACACGTTTGGTATAAACTTTCTCTTTATGAAACAAATGTGCGTTTCCATAACACCAAATGTGGCAATTGTGCGCGTTTACCTAGCCAGCAACATGAAAATGTGCCTCATCGTTGAGATGATTGTGTTAGAAGACTCACCATTCAATGAACCAATTGACGAACTCTATTCGCTGTACGTAGCCTGTAAGCTTGAGTTGTTAAATTAGTTGAATTTTGTAGGCATGAACACGCAAATCTTTCGTTAGCTTGTGGAAATGTTCAATTCTTGGATATGGTGTCGAATACATGTTCCCAAACTCTAGGCATCATTCTGGCGAACAACTGTACTGTTTTCTGCTGATCGATGATCTGACGCCAGTAACCGACCTAATCGCCACAAACTTTTTTTTAATATTTTTTCCCAGTTGGACGCAATTCGGGAGTCACGGTAGCCCAACTTTCACTATTTTTGGGCACGAATATCGATCAAATGTTAAAAGTGGCAGACTGAGTACCATCCAAGCTTTATAATGATTTGACCTCGAAAGAACACAGTAAAAGTGTCCCATCTGCTCTTGTTGGAACATCCTTTATGTTAAAATAGCGAAGAAATTGAGAAACATTTTGTGGGCTGAAACCGGTGCTGGAATTAAAGGGTGGCCTTACATATTGTCGGCACATTTTGACGACTTAACGTATGTGTGTACTGAGGTGTTATAAGACTGATGTAAAACTGATACAAACGTAATTTGGAGTAACCAGATGAGATCTTATCAGAGTCAGTTTCAAAAGGCCGATTGTGAAAGAGTCTAAGCTGATATCCCAGTCTATATTTTTGAAGGAAAGCTATCCTAAAACACTGTAAAACTCACCCTATTTAGCAAAGGTAATTAATGTTTTCGCAGAACTTCAAATTAGTTGTTCAATCACCAGTTTTTTTCACCAATATTCTATTCAAAAATACGTCATCTTTAGTCAATTTCAATATTGCGTTCAAAGTAAAGACTCTCCTGGTATTTTTCAAAGCAGTGACAAATTTGAGCCACTAAAAGTACTCGTGAATAGGGACAGTTCTTTTTGGAGTTGATGGATTTCCTTCAATTCCCAATCGTCGTTGAAACTTGTCTGCAGATTACTTATTTATTTAGGTAAATTGCAGTAATAAATTAGCACATTCCCAGTTCCTTGATTATGGCCTGAGTGTGCCCTTAAGTCCAAACCCTTTCGTCTTTATGAAAAGACTAATTCACATGCAAACTTGTAGTTAACTTTAAAATTTATAGTTTTCGGGTTCTGAACTGAAGCCAGGAATGTTACGCAGTTGCATGGAACTGGTTATGGAATTCATTAAACATGCATGCATGCATGCGTGCACATACATATTTTAGCAGAAATTTATTAAGTTCAGTCCGAATGCATAAATTTGTATACATCTTGTTCAAGATTACCCTTTCCATAAATTATTGTGAGTACACCATCAAGTCGACTTACCTGAAAATAAAGTAAAAAAATATTTAAAAAATATGTTTCTTGTTTAAAATGGAGTAAATGTAGCTAACCAAATTTATATATAATATATTCTGGTAGATATAATGGCAGATAAATTTATATGAGCATTTCAATACATTTGAAGCTGGTGCTAATGACATTTTTTAGGAATTGTCGGCTTGGTAAAATACAGATGACGAAAGATGAACCCTAACCATGGCAGCAGATCTTTTCTCTTGAAATGAGTTACTGACATCAGAATTTAGTATCCCAGGTTATCCGACCACGCAAAACTTAAAAAAACGGTCAGCTAGGCGATAGAAGTGAAACTTCCTGAAGCTCGATAAATAGTTCAAATTAGGATGCTCATTGCTCATCTTTTCTTTGAGAAGAATGGCTTTTTTCACTACTGAAGAATTTTTGGGTAGGTATTATTCACTCCTATATAACCGCAATAGTTTCGACACCCTATATAAGGTAAACTCGAAAAATAACAGATGCTGCACGACATGACTCTACATGCATGTACTCGGGTCTGTAGTAAGGACATGAGACAAGACTGTCAGTATACCGCGCGTGAGTTATGTATGTGTCCAGCCCTGACAAATAAAACACAACTTATTTGAATAATGTCTTTTTACTTCAAGGTCCTTCACACAACTGACTTGCTATCCTAAAATAAATTAGCATAATAAATAGTAAAGGAAGCTACAGTAGTTCTATTCTCTGGCAAAAAAGCCATTGGGAACAAATCAGGCCTCCAACCTCGCATTAAAAACTGGCTATACGTCTCGCTTTAGGACCGATGCTCACCTATGGGGTGGTTATCTGATGGATGGCCTTAGACAATACAAATTGAAGCAAACTAAGCAAGACCAAAGAACAACATGTCTGTGCATAAGCGGAGCCTTACGTACTACTGGATAGGGTTTTCCAATAAGGAATTGAAAACTTTTTTTTAAATAAAACGCAAACCATTTGAGATATTTCCAAAACTTTATTATCGGCTTGAAGTACAATCAAAACATTTATGAATGGAACTCGACTTCATTCTTATGGCCACCGCGGGTACGTTTGCAGTGGTTGATTCGTTGGATCCAATTTTCAACGACTCGGCCGGAAAGGCCGCTATTTTGCGTTCAATGTTGGCTCTGAGCTCTTCCAACATCGTCGGCGTGTTGGAATAAACCAATGACTTAACGTAGCCCCACAGAAAACAGTCAAGCGGCGTTAAATCGCACGAACGAGGCGGCCAATCGACTGCCCCATGTCTTGAGATAACACGCTCACCATACTTACTCTTCAATAAATCGATTGTAGCGTGTGCTGTGTGGCTTCGATAATCGATGATCATGGCGCGATAACGCTGACCATTCACAGTAACGTGACGATCGTTATCGTCGACGAAAAAATATGGCCCGATAACGCCGCCGGCATGCAAACCGCACCAAACAATTATTTTTTGTGGATGAAGTGGTGATTCATTAAGCACATGTGGATTTTCACCCGACCAATAACGCATATTTTGCTTATTGACGAACCCATTGAGCCAAAAAAGATCTTCGTCACTGAAGATGGTTTTGCGATGAAATTCATCATCTTGGCGCATCTTCTCCAGAACTCAATCGAAGAACGTTCGTCGCTTCAAATGGTCCATCGGCTTCAATTCTTGAGTCAGCTTGATCTTGTATGGGTGTAAACCAAGATCCTTACGCAAAATACGCCATAATGTGGCCTTAGCGATGTCCAATTCTTGAGAACGCCGTGGAATTGACTGATTTGGATCGTTTGTTACGGACGCCTGAACAGCAGCGATATTTTCGACACTTCGACCAACTCGTTGTCTCACTGACACGGCAAAATCACACAACGCATATGTAGACTCAAATGTTTGCACTAAACTTGTTATTGCCTGTCTACTAGGGCGAGAATTACAATCGCAAATTGGAGTTAACGCTCTTAAAGTTGCAGTCACCGACTCCGAATTTCGGTAGAAAATTTTCATAATTTGCAGACGTTGCTCGTTCGTGTACTTCACCATGATGAAAATGTTGAGTTTACTGAATAAATTGACAGTGACAGTTTGATGATTAGTGAAAGAGTGCGTTCACAAATTAAATTCAAAGTTGTCAAGTCGCTATTGGAAAACCCTTTATTTGGCCATGCTAATACTGGATTGCTAGTGTATCCCTGCAGAGAACATCGACTACATATGCCTGAACATTGGTTTGATAAAGACTGTCATGTAAACGTCCCCTCTAAATATTTCTGGGAGAAAGATGCTTTCATGAATAATAAGTCAATCTATTTCTACACAGATGGATCCAAGACTGCTAGCTGGCGTTGGCTGCAAAGGATAATCGTCCCTGGACTCAGTCTCACAAAATTCTAAAACCGCCCTTGACTGCTGATCATCTCTTAGGAAGTTGGCAGACTAGTTCAACTTTAATCTATGTTGGGTGCCGAGGCACAGTGGAATTCCAGGGCCGATAAACTCGCCAAAATTGGAACCACCCACCGGAAAAAGCACTCATCGGTATACCAACTACATGCAAACTAATACTAAAGCTGGATGTTAGTAAAAGAAGAAACCTTAGGTGGACTTTGGGCCAAAATGTCTAGGGACTATATAAATCCAGCTTTTGGCTAAGAGTTTGATCTTTCAAAATAAAAAAAACATCTCAGCGCCATCATAGGTTCATCATAACTGGACTTTATCTTATAGGCAATCATGCGAGAAGGCTTGGAGTTTTTACAAATGATTTCTGTTGCAACTGTATGGATGAGGAGGAAGAGGAGACAATCCTCAAACTACTCTGTACATGCCCAGCTCTCCCCCAAAAAAGGAAACACCACTGTGGAGTTTTCTTCCAGAATGACTTCTGCGATCTCTTAATATGTTTGAAGAGAACTGGCAACAAAATTTTAATAAATTTCGGATGAATACCATCCAAACCTCAGCATTAGACCGTCTCATGAACAAATTGAAAGGAAAAAGAACGGAGTGTTCCATATTCTGCTTGGATGCTATCAAAAAATTAAAAGTTAACGTTTGACAATGTCCTGTTTGAGTCATTGTGTATATACGAGTAGGTGACCAATTAAGGTTGTCACAGTCATTAAACAATGTAAGGACACCAGTGGATGAAAACTGACGAAATAGTAGAAATACATCGTTTGAACTAGTACGAGCAATATCAAAAAAAAAATATGATCATGTCATGGTATGAGAACCCTGGTGAAGAAATTCGATAATAGCGTGCTACCAAATCAGTTTTAGAAACAAGTAAACCATCTATCTGTGAAGGCGCCTTGTTAGGTTGAAAATGAGTGGCCCATCTTCCTGGATCCCAGTGATATTTGCTGTTAAGCAACCTCCGCTATATATTTGACTGCACGGCTTATCCAAGACTATTGCCTGCTTCGCTATTGTAGGGTTTTCATGCAAACACCATAAAATATAGGGCCAGACTGAATATTCCGGACACAATAGCCCACTTTGGGGATGTGAGGACTTCTTTTGTCCATTTAGGGGATTATCCGCCATAATTTGATGCATTTTTACTTCTTAATCTTAGCGATCTCGACTTAACCATTGCCAGACTACAGACTGCCAAAGGCTCCTATTGGCTGGCATCGGCTTACCTTGGCCACGATCATGTGGATAACCTAGAAAGGGTGGTACTGGAAGATTGAAGACAAAAACTGGCCTCATCATCGGATGCGACGCTAACGCTCATCACACGGCATGGGGAAGTACCGACATCAATGATAGAGGTGAGTCACTTTTTGACTATATTTTAAGTACTAACCTCTTTATTTGCAACTTTGGCAATGAGCCCACTTTTATAACTAGAAACCGACAGTATGTGCTAGGTATCAAATGCTAATGAACTGGACTGTATCGTCTGAACACTCTTTTTCAGACGACAGATACATCCAATTCAGTCTGAGTGATGCTCCCGCAGCCAACCAGCATTCCGGAACTACCGAAAAACTGATTGGCCAAGGAATACAGTCAGAAACGCTATCCTCTGAACTATCAAGTCCCCCGCGTGACACCAATGAGCTTGACATGAAAGTCAAGGAATTTACTCTAGCTCTCAATCAGGCTATGGCCGCTTCCTGCCCTCTTATTCAACCAAGAGGCAAGAAAAAGCCACATTGGTGGACATCGGCACTGAGACTGCTCAGAAACTCTTGTAAAAAACCTTTCAACGTAGCAAAAAGCACAAGAAAAGTGATTGACTGGGACTCATACAAAGAATCCCTCAAATTATGCAAAACAGAACTGAGGAAAGCAAAGCTGCAATCCTGGAGATCATTCGTAACAAAATCACGGAAGGCATCGCGGCTAAGAATAATCCTCTCTACAAATCCTATAATGCCTAGCTGTTTGAAAAAAAAACGATGGCTCCTGGACAACCTCAAGTGATGAATCACTCAACCTGCTACTGGACACCCACTTTCCAGGTAGCTCTTAATTCTTGGCCAATAGCAGCCCAAAGCGGCTTACTGCAACCGGGACCAAAATTCATGGTCTGATTACAAGAGACAAATTGCTTTGGGCGCTGCATAGCTTCAAACAATACAAGTCTGCTGGTTCGGACGGTATAATACCTGCCGAGCTACAGAGGTCCTCAGATATTATTCTGCCTGTACACAATGTGTAGAACTTATCCGCATTCCACTGTCATGGAGAGAAGTCAATGTAGTATTCATTCTCAAAGCCGGAAAATATTCTCATGTTGTCCCAAAGGCCCTCAGACCTATAAGTCTATCATTCTTCCTTCTGAAAACTCTAGAACGACTGATTGATATCCATATACGAGCTAAAATCGATCCAAGACTTCTGTCAACGGCTCAACATGCCTACTTTAAAGGAAAGTCGGTGGAAACGACTCTGCACTCTTTGACTAGCCACATCGATCGATCCTTACAATACAAAGAGTACAGAATGGTTGCTTTCCTGGCAACACATCCGCAATCACGACTACGCTCTCAACTCTACAGGTAGACGACTCACTTGGGGAGTTGATCGGTCTAATGCTAAAAAGCAGGATAATCAACTCCAAACTGGGTGAGACTTCTGCTAAAAGATGTGCCATCAAAGGTACGCCGCAAGGCGGTGTCCTCTCTCCGCTTCTCTGGAACTTAATACTTAACGAACTACTGATATACGTGGAAACGGATGGTAGCAGGGTGATTGCCGATGCGGATGAAGTTGCCATCTCCGTCTCTGTTCTGGCTGAAGAAATCTGCAAAGGATATCCGCATCTTTTCGGATAGTAAGGCCGCTATCAAGTCCCTGGACTCGGTCTCATTAAATTCTAAAAAAGGCCTTGAATGTCAATCATCTTTCATGGAGATGGCAGATCAAGTCAATATTCACCTATGTTGGGAGCCGGGGAACAGAGACATTCCAAGGAACTGTGGAGCCGATGAACTCGCCAAAATTGAAACCAATTTACCTATTCTTCCGGAAAAGGGTAGCATAGGTATACCAATCGCTACGAGCAAACTAACATTAAGGCTCGATATAAATAATATAACAGACCTTAGGTGGACTGTTGGACCAACATGCCTAGCGACCAAATAGATCTGGCCAAAGCTGGATCTGAATAGTTCTCAGAGTCTGATCCTTCTAAATAGGAAACAACTCAGCGCCATCATAGGTGTCATCACTGGACACTGCCTCATAGGCAAGCACGCAAGAAAGCTTGGCGCTTTTACAAACGATTTCTGTAGAAGCTGAATGGACGAGGCAGAGAACGAGACAATCCTCCACCTACTCTGCACATGTCCAGCTCTCTCCCAGAGAAGAAAGCTTCATCTAGGAGCTTTCTTCTACAACGACCTGAACGATCTAAAAAATATAGACGTAAACAGTCTCCTACGCTTCATCATAAGCTTAAGAGGATCATACCTGCCTGAGTCCGCCAAAAACTAGTGCCTTTGTTTTATCGTTCAGTGATCCTGTAGAGTTTTGTGCCTGAAAAATAACTTTTGCGCACGCATTTCTTTTCTTATTTAATCAAAAGAAAAAGGCTGTTGAAAGTCATGGTTTGCTGGTAGAAACACATGAAAACATGTGAGACATGGTTTTGATAATTTAAAAGTGGTGATTTCAATGTGAAAGACAGTGAGCGCTCTGGTAGACCACAATAATGCGAAGACGAGCAATTGCAGGAGTTATTGGATGATGACTCAACTCAATCTCAACGGCAATTAGCAGAAGCATTACATGTGTCAATCAGCAGACTCGGCAAATGGGTCCCACACGATTTGAATGAACGTCAAACGGAAAATCGCAGCAACTTGTGAAAGGCTGCTTCAACGACACGAAAGGAAATGGATTTATTTTTTATTTATTTTTTTGCACCCGCCATACTCCCTAAACTTGACGCCATCTGACTATCACCTCTTCGCATCAATGGGGCACGTGCTCGCAGAGCAGCACTTCAGCGATTTCGAGGAAGTTGGAAAATGGCTCGAAGAATGGTTTTCCGCAAAAGAGAAACAGTTTTTCCGGCGTGATATTCACAAATTACCTGAAAGATGTAGAAGCTGATGGCCAATATTTTGAATAAAAACAAAATTAATTTCTCTGGAAAATTACGTACTTTTTTACCAAAAAAACCGGAAAAAACTTGTGCATACACCTGGTAATTTCAAAAGAATCCAGCAAATGGTCCACCCCATATAGTATTTATGTTTTGCTACAGAAAGTACCCTCGAAGAATGTGCTCAGACAGATAAGGCACTATTAATTATAATGGTCATGTACCTAAGATAAATTACACATGATGACGTACTAGTAATGGTAGTAGTAGTAGTCCCAACAATCAAGTATCCTACTTCTTCACAATTAAGAAAGGCAATGCTTTAACAAACTTAAACAAGGAGTCTTCCAATTAAATAATAAGAACTCGTCCAACTTCAGTTTACTCCGAAAGGTAATCCGATAACTCCGACATATCATGAGCAATGACAACTAAAAAAAAAACCACAGTGACTTCCAAAATGTATGTCACGCACAACAAGCAATTCCCATGTGGGTAAACCCCATCTGTCCATCAATCGTCGGTCCAGCCACAGACACTTATCCCCAAAATGTTATTCCCATAAAACCCTATTCTGCACCGTACATCTTCACATAAAGCAGCCTTGAATCTGCACTCCAAATGTCAGTGAACGTTGCCCAGAATATGCGACTGTGAGTCCATTTGCCAGTGATTATTCTATTCAAATAATTCGTACAGTGCGTCCCCCTTTACTTAATTAACTCTCCACCGCATCGTCTGATGAATCTAAAGAGTTATCAACATTATCCCCATCTTCATCTCCACTCTAGTTCCATCCATCATCACAATCGTTGCTCTCATTTGTGTATCACACAAAAGAGCTCCTTCACTTTAAGAGTTCGAGTCGAGTGAATTCTCAAAGAACACACTTCGGGGCACTCATCAAGTGCACACTACACACCAGCCCAGCACCAGGCAGCTAACTAAACGAACATTAGCCTTCAGTGTTGTCAATTGTCAAGTCCCAGTACTTGTCGTTTTGTCGAATGCGCCGATACAGCACATTTTCGAATCTTGAAAGATGCGCGTAGCCTCCATCACACCCATCATCTGCACCAACTTTCCACTCGAGTGAAACTGAAAGAACAGCAAAAATTCGTTTTGCCATTGAGTTGATTAAAAATAGAATGCCTCCCCGATTTTTGAGTGAGTCGCAAACACTACGTTCGCCTCAGAGGATACTCGTACGTGCTGCCTCTGATTAACAACAAATCTGCCAAATTATTGTAGTTTGACGGAGAAATTCAATTTAGTGATTGTGCAACCGATTGTAAGAGGTGAGAAAAGTTTTGAATAGTTTCGGTTTATTTTTGTACCCTTCAACTCACTCAGTTTGTGTGCAGGGGTGTGTGTAATTGGTTAGGCGTTTTAACTAATCTCCTCCGATTAGACTGTCAGTGGTTATTTAATTGGACCAACAAAATTGTTATCAGGAAAAATCACCTTCCCGCTGATTATCTGTCCAAGTTCATCACTTCACAATTCACAACACACTGTCGCCCAGTGAGTTTGACAACAAAAAAAGAAGCAAAAACATAAAAATCTGGAGCTGTTTGTCCCGTGGTTGCTGCGCCCCTTAGTCCAGTTGCGAAGTAGAGACAGATGAAACTTGATTGCTGGCAATGAACAATTACAACGAAATTATAATTTATTTGTTTTTTGTTGATGAGTTGTTGTGATTGTTTTTTGTTGTCGTTTATGTGGTTAGCGCTTGATGACAATGTTGCTGTGTCCAAATGAGGTACTAATTTGTACGTAATTAGGGCTCAAGTGGTGTTGACGCTTATTACTCTTAATACTCCCAACCTCCCAACCTTCCAACCTCTGACAGAAAAACAGACGACAAATATTCATAAGAGCGTATGACACCATCACCGCCACCGTCATTGTCTGCCTCCACCTCTATGTTACAAGTGGACTTGCACTCGGAGAGATTTCTTTTCGTGTTATTTTCCAAACACAACAGTGTGGACGGAAAAGTGACAGACTGATGCTATTTTTTGCGCCGAATGAGGACGCATTTATTTTAAAGTGTTGATTTAGTATCCCATGATGCATAAATGGGTCGATGCCCATTGGAGGTTAGGTTAGGTCATAAGAGATGTGCTAGTCCCACGGAGCCCTATTTGTTTATTTGTTGTGCTGGTCGAAAACCTGCCAGACCTTATAACACATCTAATGAGATCTATTAGGTGTGCTTTGCTTACGTCCTAAAGTTGTCCAAAAAGTCTGTACTTTGACTTGTATTTGGGGTGTTGGTCAGTCTTCTTTATTGAGTCTAGAGAAGTCACTCACTGTCTGGATTTGGCCGACGGAAGCGTGAGATGACACAGTCAGTCCTTGAGACCCATATTTTGTTGGATGGTTCTATGGCTATAAGTTCCATTTCGCGCCGCAGGATTTCAATTGGTATATTTATGCCGTGTTGCTCTTGTGCAGAAAAGCACCCTCTCTTGCTAGCTCATCCGCTTTCATGGTCCCTTTCACTTTTATGGTATCCATTAGATATCCACTCGGTGAGAGTCGCAGACTGTACTTAGAGTTTGACAAGATTTTTCTATCTCTATAGATTTGTTGATTTTACATGGCTGCTTGACTGTCCATAAAGGGATCTCTGAGGGATTAAGTGCCATGAGTAGTACAACCTGTGCATCTTTGCCAATGGCCAATATTTTCGCATAAAAAGTACTACATTCGTTCGGAATCTTGAAGGAGCATTGGATCTGTAGCATGTAGGCTCCAGCTCCAGTACCTTTCTCCATTTAGAAGCCGTCCGTGTAAAAGTGAAGTTTTCTATTGTTGGGGTAGTGTTAGGTAACCAGTCATGTCTGCTAGGAAATGATGTTCAGAAACTCCTATCAAAGTCCACGCTTGGCACGATGTTGTCACTGCATTTCATCAATATGGTGTCCTAAATTGATGTGCAATCATTGGCCCGATTCCTTTAACATGATCGAGCTTTTGGAAGCCGTGCATTTGAGGAATACGCCTAAAGAAAGGATGTGTAGCATTACCTCTAGTGCATCTTGAGTAGTAGACAGTACACTGCAACACACGATAGTCTATGAACTTATCTGAGTGTTCTGAGATAACTAATATCTTCCTCGGCTTTCCACCATACCAGGCCTCCGTGGGTATGAATGAGTCTAACCTTAGCCATGTACTCGTATATCCTGTTATTACATTATACATGGTCCTAAGCCACAACGTTTCCATGATACGAGTATATGCAGAATGATCCTAACACTTTTTTGGTTCTTTCTTCGATGTTACGCTTGTAATTGAGGTTACAGTCTATGGTGACTCTTAGATATTTTTTGTTGATTTTTTTGTATTGATTTTGATAAAATTAAATTTTCCTAACCTTCGTTTTCTTGCGAACACAACTAGTTCAGTTTTTGATAGATTTATCCTTAAACCGTTTTGTGTTGTCCATCTTGCAAGTTCTTCCATTAGTTTGATGATCGTTGGAAGATATTTTCTTCCTACCAGAATGACTATGTCTCAGACAACGGACAGATACTCGTAGATAATTTTAAGCCACAGATTGGTGTTTGGGAGAGCGTGTTGTAACCTGGCTAGGATTATCTCGTCCGTTCCCGCCGATTTGTAGGGATTGAACGATTTGATCGCCCATGTAGTTCTATTCACTATGATCAGGGTAGTGATTATGGGTTTGTTGAGAGTTAATGTTGTGGTGCCAGTTAGTACCTGTCCACCTTACCGGGGAAGTGAGTTTCCATAAGAAGCAGTAGTAATCCCCGACCATTCTATGTCGGGACTCCGTTTAGTCTCTTAGATATCACGGAACTATTGGATCTTTGGATAGCACTTCCATAAGCTGGCTGATTCATGTCCACCAAGAGGGTTTGACGGGCTTGCGATGACTAGATATGTGACAGTTATTAATGAAAACTTTCGTTAGGTTTGATTCAAGTTACATGAATTATGGCTGAGTCAATGGAAAAGGTGCACCCTTGTAGGTGGTTCCAAGCTTTCACTTATCCAATTGGAGTATGTCATCCAGTTAGTTTTCTTAGGACTTAAGAATTTGACAAAACGGTCAAATCGGCTAAAACCACATCCACCTGAACAGACCAATTTACGCCCTCAGTAGCATTTATTCGGGGGGTCAGCTGGATAACTTTGTTTACTCTATACGACGCGATTAAATTGCCTGTTCATAGCAATAGTCCTGGCCATAAGGCCATCCTTTCGGCTTCGTATCGTGGACAATACAAAATTACGTGTTTGGGATGTTTCAGTGTTTGGGTTAAAGCAGATATTCTCTGAAACAGTCATGCCCCGTCAAAAATTCAAGAAATTTCTTTCTCTGTGATTCTGTTTAATCCATACATTGATTCTTTGTATAAGACAATGCGTCAATCCTCCTTTTGGGACTCCGATACATATTACTCATCAGCTTTGTAAGCGCACTTTTCGATGATTCCTCATATATGTGATCTAGGTGATGTTTAAAAAAACTTCGAGATACCTACTTGAGAAATGGTTGAGAAATACTTTCATGTCCTCCAACTCTAACCGTTACCGTTCCTCGAATTTACTTACTCGCAGTAAGCACCGCTTCAGTTTTACGATCGGCGAGTTGCAAATCTGAGCTAGCTAACCAGCGACGTAGGATTCAGCTTCTTCTAGCGTTTTTCTTACAACCACTATGGCAATGTTAACAAGATATTCATAGGAGTAACATTTTATCATACATAAGGCTCTACAGTAGGGTCCTAAGTTAGTATCCTGCGGCACACCGACGGCAACTTAGTCATAGAGGAGGTCTTTTTTTATCGAAAAATAGCTCGTTACCATTATTCGAAGATAGTCCAGTATTTCAACACCACTAAAGACAGTTGACGCACTACGTAGTGCTGGACAGATTCAAAGTCTCTGCAAACCGCAACATTGGTGTACATTCGCTCTACAATTCCTAGCCATCTAAGGCGACTGATTGGCAGTTTTCTGACTAGCTCGATGAGGCTGTAGAGTTCGTATACTTCGCTGTTGAATTTTCTCCTGGAAAACCCGTCATTGCAAACGGGGCCGAATATTGTTCGAATAATTTATCCCTAGAAATGACTGCGAGTATCTTCATCCGTTGTCGGCAGAGTCCATAAAGTAGGACTACGATGATCATGGTCTTATATGGAGTCTCCTTAGTTTTTTTTGGATAGGGCCTTACCACACAATCGCCTTCTTACCCCAAAAAATAGCAATTGGTAAGAGTGATTCTTCGCTCTATTTCTGCTATAACGTGTTGTTGGCAGAATTTATAGCAGAGCCAAGGTAGATGCTGACGATGGTGACGTTCTGTTCAATTGGTCGATGTCGTGCGTCCCTTCTTGTTGACATCATACACTTGGTTTTACTAACATTTACCGCTAAATCCATTTTAGTAACGCGTACCGGTGATAGCCTACTGAGTTCTGCCAATTATGTCGATATCATCGCTTGAGATGCACAAATTTTTGAAAGATTTTGCTTATGCTTTTGATTTTCGCTTATGTGTTCCGCTCAATTCTTTCAAGTATTATGTCAAAGAAGTCACATGACAGCGTGTGACCTCGTCTAAAACCTTTTATTGCCATCAAAGGTCATGGTTAAGTCGTTAACGACTTTGACAGAGTAGAGAGAATTCTCAAGTTTTGGCACGGCTGCCAAAACTAAACATGGCTCTATACAGCTTTTCTTTATAAATGCTGGCATATGCGCCCCTAAAATCGATGAAAAGATGGTGGGTATCGATTTGAACATCTTGAGCTCTTTCCAGGATCTGTCGGGGTGTGAAAATTTTGTCTAATGTGGACTGTCCTGGTCTGATATCGCACTGATAGGGACCAATCAGGTTGTCGATGAAGGGTTTCAGATGTTCACACTATATGGCAGATACGATCTTGTATGCGAAGTTGAGGAGACTTATACGAAGGTTGTCTGAAAAGTTTCCGACCGAACAATGATACAAGACATTTTTTCTCAAATTCTTTTTTATTTTTCTACATAGTCTCCTTGTAACTCTACACACTTCTACCTCCCGTCGAAATAGTATTTGGCGTTTTTCTCTGCAAAATAATTGTTCACGAAGGTGATTGCCTCCTCATTTGACGAAAATCACTGGAGCCGGCTCGTCCTTTGAAGTCCACTGTTTTGACAAAATTTTTGTTTCGGGCGTATAATTGTGTATCCAAGTTTCATCTACAGTAATTAATCGGCGCCAAAACTCGGATTTATTGCGCCTAAACTGCGCCGACATAGTGTTGGAAATGTTCATTCGAACACGTCTTGGGTCTAGCATAAGCAAACGCGGCACTCAAAGCGCGAACAGCTTTCTCATGCCTAAAACTTGATTTAATATGTAACAAACACGTTCTTTGGACATTTTCATAACCTCTACTATCTCTCTCAATTTAATTCGGCGGTCGTCTAACACCATTTGGTGAACTTTAGCAATGTTAACGTCAGTGGTTGCAGTTTTTGGATGTCCCACGGACGTCCCATGGACGGCCATTTTTAAATTCAGCTGCCCAAAATTTCACTGTGGTAAATGATGGTGCAGAGTCCCCATACACAGAGTCCAACTCATTTTTGATTAGCGTAGGCGTATTGCCTTTCAAAAACAAGAATTTAATAATAGCTCGATGCTCAATTTTTTCCATTTTCACAAAAAAACACTCACATCGACTCACTCAAACGACTGTCAACTAAAAAATTCGCGTCCAAAGTGACTGTCAAAAGATGCACAACTACCATTCACTAGATTTTATTGACGAGTGCCGCTATCTTTACGTGTCGGTCGGAAACTTTTCAGACAACCCTCGTACCTCTATAGTTGGAGCAGTTAAGGGTAATCGGGCATACGGTTCTAAGACTCCATTCATTAGGCATACATTCTTTTGAACAGATCTGATAAATGAGCTTGTCTATTCTCTCCACAAAATCATTTCCAGCAGCTCAAACCTGCTACCTCGGCTGGTAAGCCGTCCTGGTCTGCTGGTTTTCATTTTTTTCACTAAAAACTATTAAGTTCTGGGCATTCAATAGTCACATTTGCAAATGGCGGAATTTTTATTTTCAAAATTCATTCCGAAGATGTTGATTTACTTTTCCACATCACTGCTAGCTTATTAGAACGAATGATTTGCGCAAAGTGATTCCCATAAATGCACCACTTCCGTGTAAAATCACCGAACCATATGTGAACACGTATCGCGATGTATAATACATTTTCCGCATCTGTGGAAACAGCGGAAATTATAAAAGCGCCACTGCAACATTCATTCGAACAAAACAGTTCAGCAGTCGTGGAGATACATATCTGTAGTGTTGCAAGGAAGCGACCACAGCGACTTTACGTATGAATTAATCAATTTTGCGGCTGGTACTACCAGTGATTGTGTGTGTTTATTTTCAGTTGAAGTGTAATTGAAAGGATGCTGCTCCTGCTGTTGCTATTAACCACAATGGGCATAAGTGGTCACAAGAGCCCTTCATCATTAGAACAGCCCGACTGGTGGGAGAGTACGGTCCTCTATCAGATTTATCCGCGCTCCTTCATGGACAGCAATGGCGATGGCGTCGGTGACTTACGTGGTGAGTATGGATATTTATTCCTAGGGCCACCCCCATCTCAGGAATGGCGAAATCATTTCAGGAATTATTTCCAAGCTATCACATCTCGCCTCGTCGGGTGTGAGGGCAACATGGTTAAGTCCTATATTTCAATCACCCATGGTGGACTTTGGTTACGACATCTCCAACTTCACTTCAATCCAAGCGGAATATGGAACGATGAGGGATTTCGAGGACTTGGTCGCCGAAGCCAATAGATTAGGTATCCTCTCGTGTCACAATTGACATTACGAGTACTCGTATCTTAAATGTTGAATCCTTTGAACCTTATTTTATGGTAACGTTTTTCTGTCACAGACATTAAGCTGATTTTGGACTTTGTACCGAATCACTCATCAGATCAATGCGAATGGTTTATCAAGTCGATAAACAAGGAACCCGGCTATGAGGATTTCTATGTGTGGGCCAATGGGGTGCTGGACGAGGATGGCAAGATGAAACCACCAAATAACTGGGTAAATTTGACTTTGCTTCGATTTGGTGGACCCTCACAAATTTCTTGTTTGTATTTAGCAATCGGTGTTTTATGGCTCTGCCTGGACATGGAATTCCGAGCGTCAACAGTACTACCTTCATCAATTCACTGCGGAACAACCCGACTTGAACTACAGAAATCCGAATGTAATTAAAGCTATGCAGGATGTACTTTTGTTTTGGTTGGATAAGGGTGTTAGTGGCTTCCGTGTGGATGCTGTGAATCATTTATTCGAGGTTGAGGATTTAAGGGATGAACCCGAGACAGGCGTAGAAAAGGATCCCAACTCATATGGGTTTACCCATCATTACTACACAAAGGATTTGGTAAGTTCCCGTTGGGTTGAATTAGAGAAATGTGGCCTGCACAGGCATTTGATAGCATTTAATGGCAATTGATGGGGTTTTCTGTTTTTGGTATGGTCCTTAGCCAGAGGTATACGAAATAATTTACAATTGGCGGGAACTACTGGACAGATACAAGGCTGAGCATGGTGGTCCAACTAGAATAATGATGACGGAGGCCTATGCGAATTTAACTAGCCTCATGGATTATTATGAGAGTGCGGATGGTCACAAGGGATCGCACATTCCATTTAACTTTATGATGATTACGGACCTGAACAAAAATTCGGATGCCCGAGATTTTGTGTTCACATTTCAAAAGTGGATGACGTACATGCCAGTGGGTGGAGCTGCTAATTGGGTGCTAGGTAATCATGACCAACCGAGAGTTGCTTCCAGATTTGGCAAGGAGCGAGTGGATGCCATGAACATGTTGTTAATGACTTTGCCTGGCATTGCTGTTACCTATAATGTGAGTACGATTACGTTTAAGTTGACGTTGACATTGACATTTACGTTTACGATTTCATTTAAGAATTTAATTGGGATTTTGTGTCAGTTGGCAATTTTCGAAGAGACCTCTGTATTCTATGATAGCTTGAACTCATTTGCGTTAATAGGTACTTGGGCTAGGTTTGTGGTTTTGTGGGATATTTGATCTGGAGCCAAATGTATTAGTCAAGGAGACCGTTTGTCAACGCAACAGCTGAGAAAGGGTCAGTTTTTGTAGCTTAATGGAATAATTGCTTTCCAAAACAATTTCGAAAAATTCTCTGTTATCCCTCATTTAGGCCGGACATTTGTTATAGTTTTCCTAGTGGCTTTCTAGAGTTCGTAATTGTATAAGGTAGCTCAAAAAGGTAATCGAATTAGGAGTTGACTTATGCACAAAACATGTTGAAGTACATGATAGACAGGTGGTATAGGTTAGAGGCTTTGGTAGGAAATCAAGGAATCTATTCAGGAAAGTATTCATCCTTTAAGCACGATATGCATTTGCATGAGTAAATTCTCCTGATACATGGAATAGGATGGATGCTTCAAATGAAATTTTTTGAATGCTGTGATAGTTGAGAAGGAGCATAACTTCCTAAGGAAGAATAATAGATGGGGAAATATTGATACTGAAAAGCATGGCTCTACTTTCATCTAAGGTATAATCTATGACATTTCTTGCTTAGCAAGGTCTAGGACGGCATTTTGGATGGATTGATTTGAACCCTGTGGTTAAGCCAATTCTGACCTGCAAAGTCGGATTTTTAAGCATTTGCCGAGGTAGTCTACTCGGACTAGTCACAAAATGGCTATAACCCTACATACAACAATAGGTCGATCATTTTGCGATAAGACGACGGATCGGAGATCTTATGACCTACTCATATTCTAATCTTCGACGAGTACAGCTTCCTTCAAGATCTATACTGGCTTTAAGAAACCTATAACGAAAGCTTATCAATAAATTGATAAGAATCAAACAAGGATCACAATGGTTATTTATCGGAGAGTTTTGAGGTATGGTGATTGATATTTGTAATCATCACTTCATGCAGGATTAAGTGGAGCTGCTTAGGACGAAAATGGACAACGGCATTATACCTGAAATAGATTAGCAGTGTCTTCGAACTTCCAAAAACCTTTATGCTAAAGACAAATGCGATAGAAGCAAATGTGAGGCCCTTCTTCAAGTTTAAAGCTTTCTCAATCTAAGCAGGATGTTCTTGGGTGGTTGAAACATCGACGATAGCATACTCGGGGGTCTCCAAAAGCAGAACGCAGTATTAGATTCGAAAAAGGAAAGAGTGCCCGAGAGAGTGCCAGTGTAAATGCAATGATTATAAAATAAACAGAGAATAGCAATGCACTGGCGTGCTGGCATGTGCTGGCGATCATTAGTGAAGGGAGTAAACAAAAAAAAAAAAATCAAATTGATCTGAGGAGAGCTGGAATGCGTTGCAGGAATTAGAATACGATGAAGCGCAGGTGGTATTGAAGCTTTACACATTTCAAGGAATTACTGTGATTGAATTACATCCTGTAATTCTGGTACATTTCTACCATAGGATACTTGTAGAAGTAGAACGTCAGATTAAGGAGTACATTGTGCTTTTAGACTTCCTGATACAACCCGGACAGACATATCAACGATTAGATAATATAATTGCTTTCAACCTGCGCGGGAAACTGCTAACTGTCCTATAACTTGGTCTAAGCCAACAGAGCAACAATCAAGTTCGTAGCACAGTGTCAGCGTTACCTCCCGGTGAGGGTACTCGATAACTGTATGAGTAAAGCTAGGGCTAAAGCAAGGCTAAATTCGCTAACATAAGTCTAATAAGGGCACATGTCATTACGGAAGACAAGGGCGACGCCACCGTAGAATTAAAAAAATAAAAGAAATAGAATCGTGCTAAGCGACACTAACGCCAGCATAGAAAAGGAGGACATTGTTGGAAGGACAGTTGGTAAGACTACACGAGACCACGTTTGGCAACGGACTTAGACTCATTCAGTTTGCGGCGAGACGAAATATCACCATAGCGAGCATACGGTTTCGTGATTTTAAGATTCACAGGGTCACCGAAAATTAATCAATCAACGCTAAATCAAATTGATGACATAGCGATAGACCTAAGACATGCGTCCAGTATTCCGGACATCCGAACATTTCGGGCAGACAAAATTGACTCGGATCACCACCTAGTTGGAGCCAAGGTATGAATGCGGATTTTAAAAGTGCCACAACAAAGACGAACAGCAGTGGGAAGATATAACGTATCCAGAAATCTCTCAACAATCCCTATGTCGCCACCATTAAGCACCGAAGATCAGTGGCAACGCTCCAAACGTGTGATCAAAGACGCCACTACAAATGTGCTGGATTTTACACAATCACCACGAAGAAATGCCCCGTTTGATGAAAAATGCCGGCGAGCACATACAGCTAAACAAGAATCCCACAAAGCAGCGCTGCAACGAGGCATGAGAGCCGCTTGTGAGCTCTACGTGCAGAAAAGACGGGAAGAAGATCGGATTCTCCAGAAGAACAAGAAAGATTACAAGAAGTGCGCGATCGATGATTTGAGAGTTTGTACAGAAGGAATAACGTACGGAAGTTTTACCAACAGGTAAAAAGAAAATCTCAAGGCGAGAAGACTTGTACAGAAACCTATAGAGACGAAAAGCGAAACCTATAGTTTCCATACATATAGCCCAACATATTGCCGTCAGGTGGAATATATCATTTAACTTATACGATGAGAGCCAAAACTTCCAACCACTTGACCACAAGGAAGTAAGAATAACAATATCTAAACTGAAATTCAACAAAGCATCCGGACCTGACGACTTTCCATTCGAGGTATTCAAAGCTGTTCGAAATCACCGGCTTGAAGTGCGTATCTGGAGGCAGTTTGGTAAAGATCGGACTAACTGGAAAGGATTGCTAGTTCAGGCCCAGTTCACCCCGATCTGTAGCGCCACAAAGTAAGTAAGTAATAGTGTAGTGGACTATTAACAATATTAGCTCAGCATTCAGAAGTTGATGCACAGTACTTAAATGTTACCATCTAGAGGATAAATTTATCGTGTTGACAGGCAATCAGCTCTGGGAATCCAGTTAATTTAATGAAAAGGCTCTCAACCCCTAAAGCTATGTTGGACATTGCAACCTTCCACTTTTTCGGCTTCTTGCATATTAGTTTCTATTCGCCAGGCCAAGCGTCTTATAATTGCCATAACATAATCTTGAAATGTCTTCATATTAGCCAGAGTGTTAATCTCTATCGAGGAAGGCCAACAATTCGCGCAATGTATTTTTCGTATCCTAGCTTCCCACTTTGTATATACGTCTTGATACACCCAAGAAGCTTGCGATTTCATCTTTTCACTCTAGCAAATGTGACCAAAGAAGCGATTAGGTATATTTTCCATGAAGCTGACTCTTGGTGTTGCTTTGCTTTCCCTTTTCTTTTCCAGTAGTCAGCACAATGTAATAGAATAGGAAGATCAAGTTTTCAAAGAGTATACTCGTAACCCTTCTTGGATTTGGCAAACCAAAAGCAGATATTGACGTATATACACTCAGGGGAGTGGATGTTTGTTACAAGGTAGCTAAACTCGTTGATTAATTTAAAGTTGTAGCTGTCAGCATTCTATCCTACGCTATGAAAGGATAAGCATTTTTTGCTAACTGTTTACACTTTTTCGACTCTAGAATATCAAAACCTTATATGTAGCCCAGCAACCGGATAGGATCTTTTAAAGCAGTTCTTAGGTTTCGCGTTGACATTATCACTTTCTTAAGAATCCGTATATGTCGTTGTATTCAAATATATCTAGCAGATGAAAAAATTCGGTTGATTTGATGTGCATTATTTAACTCTTAACGTTCATAAGATTTGTGGTACATGAAAATGAATCACTTCTCCTATCTTGTTGGTTATGTTATGTACTCGCGTTGAGCAACCTCCTGATTTCATCTTCGATGTTTTTTTTTTTAAACAAAATCCAATTTTGAAAAATATGTGTGAAGAAAATTTGCATTGAAACAAGTTTATAAGGTGTGGCTATGAGTTTATTGAAATTCAAACCAAAAGTTCCTTCTTTGTGATTCTCACGTTTTAGTGTACCATAGTTGTATGTAAGGAAATGACATCTACGCTCAATGGAGTTCGGTTTTGATCTGATTTTCTCCTACAATATTAACAAAAAAAATTTAGTAATAATATGTTAAATTATATATTTAGGGAGAAGAGATTGGAATGATCGACCACAGGGACATATCATGGCATGAGACAGTGGATCCACCCGCATTGAATATCGGACCAGAAAAGTACAATGAATTGTCACGCGATCCGGTGCGGACTCCATTCCAGTGGGATGCAACGACAAATGCAGGTGTGTATATCTCACCATTCAATTCACAACAACAAACTAGGTTAAGTCATTTTTGAAATTGTAAGGCTTCTCAACTGCCAGTAGGACATGGCTGCCTGTGAATCCGAACTATAAAACACTCAACTTACTCGCCCAAAAGCAAGCCAAACGCAGCCATTACAAGTTGTACCAGAAACTAACAACACTCAGAGAACTGCCAACACTGCAACGAGGTAGTTTCTTTCCTATGGCTCTGTGTCGAAATACGTTTGCCTTTAAGAGGTATGAAAATTAAGTCCTAGACCACCCTGGTAACCAAAAATTTGATGTTTCAGAGAACTAAAAGGACATCCAACGATTATCACAGTGCTGAATGTAAGTCCTCAAGATCAGCTCATAGATCTGACAGTGTTGGGTGATTTTCCGAAGGAGTTATCAATAGTCGCCGCCGGATCGAGATCTTCTTATTCAGATGGGTTAGTAGTGTTAGCCTGAACTTGGTAGTTCAAAGGGCTGCGAGTACATGTCATTTTCACTAATCTTGCTTTTTTTGTTTTTATTTTTCAATTCTGCTGTTTTTAGTGGTAAAGTCTTTACTAACAATTTCACCTTGGCCGGCTATGAAGGCATTGTCCTAAGCATGATGTAGAATTTAAGATGGCTTGTTATTTTACTTTTTTTTCCCGTTGACAAATACAGTTGAATTGAGAGTGTCCTTTGTTTGAATTTTTGTTTTTATTTGTAAAGCATGTTGGTGGGTAATTTGTTTGTTTTGTTTTTCTGTTGTAACACCCCGCAGACTGAACTGAGAAGGAAGTTGAAAACTTTCACCCATCTGACCAACAGAGTAATCCACCATTTATTTTTTTTTTTCGATCCGGAAACTATTTGATTGGAAAAGTTAAACTCTTTTTGTTTGTACACATCTTTACAAAAGGATGTGAAAAATTGCTTGTTTTTCTGGTCATAACGATTCGTTGACTATTCCGGATGATAGCTTATGGATTTGGGTAGATTTAATGTTCTCTGCATGGGTACATGACTCGTAGTTGTTGGAATAATAAATTAACTTCGGGTGGACTACTTTTTTGCCATAAATGATTTACGAGTATTTCGGTGCAATGGTTTCTGATTCAGTTAACCGGATTTTAATTTGTAAAATAAATTGATGAGGAAGTAACTCGTACCTGAAAGTCTCGATTTGGTGATTTTAAGTAGTTTAAAGGCGGTAAATTGGGTTTTCGGCTTTCCTACTTGGTTGTGGTAAGTAAAGTAGACTTGATCATTAAGTATATACGAAAAAACAGAAATGGTTTCCGGTCAGCAGAAATCCAATTAAAGAGAACTGCTTTCTCATTCTCATTACGTTCGGGATTGGTAGTGCTGCATTAAAGTGTTCTATCCTGGTTGTCGTCGTAGGTGAGCAGAATTGCCAGCTATTGTACTTTTTGATCAACGAGATAAAAGAGATTTATTTTAGTGCATGCCTTCTCTCTGAGTAACTCTGATTAAGAGACGAAATAATTTGTGCATCAATGGCGAGTACTTAAACGACAACTCGACGTAAATTCAATTGAAAATTCATCCCATCCCTTTTATTAGGAAATAAGCTTATAGATTTGAATATTCAAAAAAAATTTAAGATGATTACATGAACCAACAAAAAGTTAACTACTTCAGATTAATAAGAACTTTTTTATTATTTTTTTCTAGTTTTGAAATTTTATACTATTTCTCGAGTCCCCAAGCACGTATACCACATCGTAACTTCGCCTCAACTAATGAATAAAGCTTTTTTTCAGATCATTACGCAGCTTGTCAATAAGCTCGTTCCATAGAAAATGACAGTCAATGACAAATCCAAGATATTTGTAGCTTTCAACAAAGCTATGGATTGTTTGCAGTTTCTAAAATATATTTTTACTCTGCGTTGGTTTGAATTGTGGACACCGGATGTGCATCATCTTGGTTTTTGAAGCATTGATAATCAAGCTGTTGTCGTTTTTCAGTTCAGTTTTTTATGCATTTTTATTTTTTTTTAACGTGGCACCACTTTACTGCCCCATCGAACTCCTCGTGCATTATCTTCGTCGCCGTATCCAACGACCTGTGACTGACCACAATCGCCATATCGACAGCAAAGACAAATGAGATGTTTTGCTCGAAGACGAGCAGTAGCTTATTCGTGTATACGATGAAGAGAATCGGCTCTAGTTTTCATCCCTGAGGGACTCCAAACTGGAGCTTCTTTTTAGAATTCATCACGTTCTATAACTTCCGATGGTTAAGAGTGTCGAAAGCTTTATTGAAGTCCATGAACTTTCATTGACAGGAGCTTTCCAGCGATTTTCTTTTTTTTTTAAATCTGTATTGACTTTTGTGTTTAAAACTCTACAACCTTTGCGAAATTACACCTTCTAAACACTTTTTTACTATATACTATCGGTCTATAGTTGTTCAGTTAATTTTCAATACCACTCTTGTGGATGGGCGTTAGTGGGATTTGTGATTGAAATGAAATCTAATATCTAATCAAGGTTTTAGTCTGAAATCTTAAAATCAGGGTTGTTAGGATTCAGGATCTCCTTATGTGCGGATTAAAGAAAATCACCATGAATCTAGCTGACAAAGATTTCCCTTTGCAATATACCAATCCACACTTGGTTTTGCTACCCAGAAACAAATAAATTTTTCCTTTGCTTAGTTTCCTTTGTTTTTATTTTTAAACAGTGACAGAGGTATTCGTGTGGGGCCTATATGAAGAACTGCTATAACATTTTGTTGGGAAGGCGAAAACATTGCCAAAATAATGAGACACTTGTCGATCGTATTATCGAATTATTCCACCTTGAATCACCAACTTAAAGCAGTCTCTTAAGATAGGTAATAGTCAGATTTGACTCTACATATTGATGACTTCCTTTCAACCACGATTGACCATTCCAAATAGATACAATGTATATAAAGTTTGTCTGAAACTTCTGGCACCGGATACATGATAAAACTATTTATGAAGGTTATGAAATACTTTTCCATCTAAGACGTCATTAATAGGAACAATTTGTCGTCTACGTGATCTGACTCATTAATGGCTTCGACAGAGTGTTTGATTGATGGTGATTTAACTAACTACACAGTGCTTGATTAAAAAATAAAGATTGCCTTTGGTTTTATTGCTTTTCTTATAATTTTTAGGAAGTATAGTCAGGAGAAAGGCATCATAAGGACGCAGTGCATATCTTAAATTGGCACACACGTTCACGAATCAAACGAAACGTACTAAATTTTCATAGGGTTATAGCTGCTTAAAATGCAGATTGAAGTTAACAAGATACAACATCTGACTGCATCAAGAGCGCAAAATGAACTACATACGTATGTACGAGTGTGCATGTATATAACGAAGGTTTTGCTTCCTTCAGTCTTTAGGCAAACCGAATTCTTGAAGTCAGGCATTGAGCATTTCGAAGAATGCATCGGGTCTTGCCTCGTTGGATAAGCCGTAAAATGTTGTGACATTTCGGTCTTACCTAAGTACGGTATCACGTACTCGTACATATGAAGTGTATATGTAGGTCTTGGCGTACTTTGAGGAGTATGAAGTACAATTAATTGCATTATTTACTGACTTATGCAGCTCTGGTGAAACATATCTTGACGCATAGCTCGGTACAGGAAACTCAATAAGAAACGCCATCTCTCAAACCTCTTCAAATGACGGCGAACAGTCAATATCGAGATCTTACGAACAAAACCCAGAGTGGCATTGGTGACTATACTAGGTTAGGTAAGGTTAGCGCGTTGATGAGGTATCTCAACCGAGTTCATTCTATACACGCTTAGGTCTGCGTAGATAAATTGTGATGGCTGGGTGGGAAAATTGGGAGGTGATGCGAATTTGAATGAGGTTCCTAGTTTTAGTTTCCGCTTTCCGTCTCGCATTTGTTGTCTTTTGGTCTTTAAGGGGGTCTAAGCCATCTGTTTGTATCCTCGAATCTGAAAAGAGATGTAAGTGAAGCAGCAGATAGCTCTGAGAGGTCGTGGAAGTACAAGAGTAACTTCCTAAAGTTCTCTCTCTCAATTGAGGCTGGAACAGTGACACAAAAAGTGCAGGGTATCCTCCAAAGAGCGTAAATAGTTCAGCTCTATTTTTCAAGAGAATCTTACTTGTTCTGGATTTGCTGAGTTCCGGCCATAGTTGTCTTGAGGTCTCGCAGGTTGGAAGGTTTTTCACATTCCAAAGGCTTTTATTTGTATCATTCGCTCCACTTGTATTCTCAGGTATTCTCAGGGTATGCTTATCGTGCTAGCTCGTAGGCATGCCCATTGCCTGTCACTCCTTTGTGTCCAAGAGCCAGCATATCGTAAACTTATGTTGAACGCATAGAGCCTTAAGCTCCTCATGGTAGCGCTTCACAAGCTTCGATGTAATCTCGACTGCTGTGACGACCTTAACGGCAGCCAGGCTATAAATAAATATAATAAAATCCTCGTGGGATATTGTCTTCATTGCCGCAAGTTTGGCTCTTTCTGCTATAGCCAATATCTCAGCCTGGACGGCACTGCTATTGTCCGGTAGACTAGATGACAGGGGCCGGTTCCAATCTCCAGATTTGATCCATCCTTGGATATCGAGTGTTCTACCATTTGGTTCCTGCCCATTCCTCTCAACTTGAGAAAATACAGGCGAATGGTGTTTCAAAGTCGTGATGAGATATTATATACTCCATATTGGAGCAAAAACCTAGTTCAGTTGTATGAATGACCTTTCGAATTTAGTTGACTCAATCTTAGAGCGGTTTTCGCTGCAGATTCTTGCATGTATAGATCTAGGGCCAAGAGAGCAAGTATATTTTCTAGTCCTCTATAGCCGTATAGATCCATAGGATAGTCTTGGGTTTAGGTCTCCATTTTCTCCCAAATATACGACAACTTTAAGCGTGGAAAGCGATCGTTACGTTCTTCAACATTGACCTTCTAACTAGGTTTACTATTTTTTGTAGTACGATACCTAGCACTGTTGGATAGTCGGAGGGTTGTCTCACCTATGGAAGGAATGTCAAATTGTGGCATTATCCGTTTATGTGTGAATATAACAAACTCTTGCTTTTGCGGGTTGGTTCCCGGTCCACATAGATTGGCCCATTCTCCAAGGATTCTAATGACACTGTTTAGAGTTTCACTTAGAATGGGGAGGAACTTGCCGTTAGTCAAGAAAACCACATCATCCACGTATGCAGTGGTTTTTATTCCCTCCGTTTTTAGATTCACAAGCATCTCGTTGGAAACTAGGGTCCACAGAAGAGGTAATGTCATACCTGCTTGAGGGGTACCACTTCAGATGTGACTCTCAATACCGGCTTATGCAGTTTTGCTTTTAGGTTTCTGTTACGGAGCATATAGGCTATCAGGTTCATTAATGCAGGATGAACTCCGTCGTTTCTTAAGTTTCTACTTATAGCGGGAATGTTGACATTATTGAAGGCTCTTTCAATGGCGAGGAAGGCTGCTTATATATTCTCTTTGTCGTTCGAGGTTTCATAACGCAGAAATGCAGATGCATAAATGCCCTTACAGTGGAGCTCAGGTAGCGGGATCGTGGTCACCCGAGCTATAGTGTCTCCTGTCATGGAGACTTATGTTTACGGGATGCTCATACATCCATGGGGGCAAGGATACGCCTTGCCATCGCTCTGCCGCCTTCCTGAGATACCAATCGGAACTGTGTTGCCGGTACAAGTTCCACCCTTGGTATGAGTCGAGGCCGACCTAAAACCTCTTACTGCTCTTCGGGTCGCAGCACCCAGTACTTATTGCAACTCTACATTGGGTCAACCAAAGGAAGACCCTTCCCGCGATTTTGGGTTTAAACCACAGCCACCATGACGCTCCCACAAGGGGGCCTACCTCTTCAAGTCAGGCCCGGACCGACATCCGGGGGATCCTGACTCCCATGATACCGTGATTAAAGTCCTGGTAGGGACTACCGGTGGTCCAGCCGCCAACAAGACCTATGACCGGCAACTTGTGACTGATCGAATCTTAGCAATATTTGGTAGCGTCATCTGAAGATGTTTACGATAAGACCAGTACTTTGCTCCGCCCCCGTTCATTATTAGACAACGTCATTAATGGGCGAAGTCTTGATAATTGGGCGGGGACCTGCCAGAGCTATACGTGTACCCGTTTTAAACAAATGGGATGTGGATGAAATTGTGAAAGAATTTTCGACGGAGCCAGACGGTCACTGATTAAGAACCAACCGACAAATTCAAGTTAGACGTCTTTACGGGAGGAATTGTCCCCTTAGAATTAGTAATGTTATTCACAACACCCAGTTAATCTGCAGAAAATAGTGCAGGGAGCAGTATTCTCGGTAAGATTATTCCTGAGAAATCAGTACCAGGCAGGCAGGAGTTCAAACTTGAAGATGAACAACGAAATGAGATATACAAATACAATCCAGTGATCGTATATTGGGTGTCATTTATAAATCTTAGTCGGAAAGCCAAATGTTCCGTTCCTGGCTTATCACTGGATACTAAATAATGCGTGATAGCTGGATAAATTTTAAGTTCTGTATTCAGAGATTTCGAAATTTGTTTCAACTTACAGCGATAAAGTCGATAGCACGTGGATTTAAAATTAGTTACGTCATCGTTTGTTTGCAAGGATATTAATATTTTTGAGTTTGAGTTATGAATAATGAATCAATTCTGACATTCTATGATTCAACGATGGATTTGTTTATTCATCGATCAAGTGATGTAGTCTGCTTGGATCTTGGATTTGGTACCGACGTAAAGCCAAATGGGAAACAGTTCTCCAAGGAAATTGTTCTACATACGTAAATGCTCGGACATTTATAATATGGAGGAGTGCTTTGCATCCATCAATTTGAACAACATGATTCACTGTCTTACAACCAGATGAGCACCTCGTTCTTTCATGGGGAAAAGCTGTGTTTGGCATGATTCTGATTGCAGACATAGTGCCGTGTAAGCTATGTCTCCCACTGTACTAACAAACCTAACATTGTTTCCAGTTAGTGCAATAGATAATAGTTCCTTTTTTTAAGGTATATAAGGGATGTTAGGAGAGATGCCTTGTGAAAGGTGCACTTCGACCTCAAAGGATGTTTTTTTTTACCTTCCTTTTAGGTGTATCTTAGAATGTGTTGCCTTCTAACTGAAATCTAGTTCATCCATGTAAAACCTTTATAGAAGCACTTTCGCACATCACAGCCACTGAGTCTTCAAAACAGAATCGACATGTGTCCAACTGGGCATTGCCGATTAACTTAAGAACGACGTTGATGAGCAATGACCGGTAAGAATTTCAGTTATAATATTGGTGTAATGTGTTTGTGTTATTTTTTGGCCGATTGATATAGTTGCTGGCATATTCTAGCCTAATCTTGGGTTGGCGTGCAGATCACAGGCTTCGGGGCAAATCAAAGCCAACTAAATACTCAATTTTCAACATTTGATAGCAGGTCCATTGCTAGCGATGCTTCTGTTTGCTGAAACTCATATAAGTGTGACTTTATTGTGTGATATATATCTGCTATCTATCTATGACGGCTGCTGTTTGTCCTGCATGCATGCCCTTATGATGTAGAAATTTTGTAGTTGGGATCAAAAAATCTGGCCTTTACCCCATTTATCATTTTCAGGAACTATTTGAGAATGATCCCAGTAACTATTATTCGAGAAGATAAGGTTAAAGGGTTGATTGAGATGCATTTTCATCGAATCAACGTCGAGATAGGATTTATGGTGGAGAAAGATCTCATCATATTATGAAGCTTTGGTGCAATATCAGCTGCAGTCTTCATAATATTTATAAGCAAAATTTTGGATGTGAAAATGTACTTTCAGCTACAGACGGTCAGGTTCATAATGCCGCTGTAATACTTACGCAGGCATACCTTTCCATTCTTTAAGGAGTACTCGTATATGAAGACTTGATAAGACTTTTTCCGCCATACAAGTGATTCACAGGTTCTATTGTAAATGGATCATCATTCTTTGCTTTTACCTCCATTTCATTCCTAGCTACTGGAGCGAAACCATAAGGCTTTTGTCTCCTTTTCAATAGATCTCCTCAGGTGTGGTCTTCAGGTTGGTATATAATGTGGAAAGATATTTTGTTTCTTTTTTCAAAGTCGCCAGTGATATCTAGAAAAGGGCAGAGAGCTGATAATATCATGCCAATTCAGTGTTGAATGAGATCATACAAAATTTGACCACCTTAAGGAGTTTTGTACGGTTTCGACATCGAAATAACTGATAGAGTCGGCAGATAACATCCTTTTTCATGTTCTCTTGTATGCATATGAGAAAAGTGTCATGTCAGTTCATGGATCCGTAACCAGGGCATCAAGAAAATCACTCTGCAGAAACAATGGTAGCAATCCTCTGAAAATCAGTGTAGAACTCTTTTCAGATAGTTGTTGGAGACCAATACATTTTTAATAGAGGCTTTGAGGTCATACATCTGATGGAGAGCGTGTGAGCATATTTGATCTTCTAATAGAAAAAACAGCAGGTCATATGAGCTATTAAATAGTTTTCTAAACTTTTCCTTAAAGGTATCCCTGTATTCTCAAACGGAAATCCTGACTACGGACGATTTCAATATAGACACAACCCAAAGGTCGGTGTGTTGAGAACTTCGCTGCAGAAAATAACTTGACACAGCTTGTAAATGAGCCTACGTGAATACCAGGCTTTGATAGTTATATAGCCAACACCCTGGACTTTTTAATTATTTCACCCTGACAAGTATAAGGTCGATATGCTATCCCCTCTAGGGTGGTTGGACCACTTGTCATATCAGCTATTTTCTCGTACACCCACCACACAATTAGAGAAAAGATTCCTAAAAGAACCGCATAGCAACATGATAAAGCCAATTGGAGCGAATTTAACACCTTCTTCAGGAATTTTAACTGGTCGTTATGTTTCCTAGACACTATTCTCTTTGGAATGAGATGCTTTATTCCTCATCGGATGAAGAATATCAAACCAAAAGAAAAGGCTTGGTATGTCTCGAACTGTAAAGGCGCTGTCAGGTTTTTTCGGTCCTATAAGACCAACCCGTCAGAGGAAAACCGAACAAAATTCAAACGAGCCAGAAATGAATACGACCAAAGCTTGTGACAAAAAATACTACAATGTCTCAAAGATAGTAAACATTTTTGGTCATTCGTCAAAAACATTAGAAATGTTGCCTCATTCTCCATCCCAACGGTCATTTATAATAACATTCCAGCTGTCAGCTCTTTGGACAAGGCCAATATGCACACTTAATACACGCTGCACGCTTAATACTTCCAGATTGTGCTTTGTCTCCGCCTACAGTTGAGCGCATCGAATCTTCAATGGGACGAATCCACTTTCCAAAGAGGTAGCAAGGCTACATAGAGATGTTAATATTCACAAACCCGTTGGTCCAGATGGTATATCTCCCCTTCTCTGAAGAGGTGTTCTTCTACGCTAGCAAAACTACTGCGTAAGCTTTTTCATCATTCCTATTTCATCAATCCTCCAGCCCGTCCCTAAAAAAGGCGAATCTTCTTCTTTTTCCCCCTACAGACCCATTGCACTTACGTTTCTTCTTTCCAAGGTCATGGAAGCGCTGATAAATCGTCAGCTCATAAAATATCTCAAAACACGAAAACTTCTCAATGACAACAGGTCCACTGGTGATTTTATGACATATCTCAGCGAAGAGTGGAAACAAATTCTACATCAATCTGACGAAAGCGAGGCTGTTGCGCTTGATATTTCTAAGGCATTTGACAGAGTTTGGCATCATGCTCTTTTGTCGAAAATGCATGGATTAGAAATTTGTTTTGCCGCTTTATAGCTATTTTCACCACCAGTGCTCTTTTGTAACCACCAGTAGCATTCCGCCCCTTCAAACCTTCAACTATCTCGCTATGAATGCTCGTCAGTATACCCTCAAGCTCACGATACTCGTACTCGAATACTCGTACATCATCATGATATACTTTCTTTTGATTAATAAGATAACTATTGTAATTGCAATATTTGACCAGTGGTCATCTGGCACTATTTTCGAGTAGTTTTCCGGTTTTTGTGGACTTTAGCCAGAATAAGGTTAACCAAATTCACAATAAAGCTAACATTTTACTACTCTGATCTACCGCCAAAGGAGACATTCATCTGTTACCATTCTCTGTCTGAGACGTTTTCTCGCTCCGAAATCATTTCAGAATTGACATATTTTTGGTTACCCCAAAAGCTAATGAAAGGCATTTTTTAAAAATTTCCACTTCTACGACTTCATATACCCACATCACTTTTGAGCAGTGTCAAGAGAATTTACATTTAGATAGACAGTATTTTCCACGGATGTGAGGGCTTAATCTTAATCATTGTCATGTTGACTGGCTTATTAACTAAAGATGAAACCATTCACCACAATGAGAACTCATTTTCGTCATTTTCATTAAAAGTTCTTTCACTGTCATTGTTTAAATTTGTATTTTGTTCTTTCTCAGTGATATTGTTCCATCTGACAGACTTCCCGTGGGTCCTTATGAATCTTTAGTACTTAAAGTACCGCCGGCTTTGTCACAGTAAGTCAACAAAAGTGCTATTTTCCGACACAAAATTATGCAATCCAAATTAATAGTCATCTCATAAATATGTAACAAAAAAAAAAACAATTATATAAACCAACGGTAATTTTCTAATTACTCCTTACACTCTGTTTTGTTTTATAGGGAACGTCGGGAACTTATCAAGACAATAATTAAGTCGGGGAATATCATTTTGGTCGGTCTGTTGATGTACAAACTGTGGAACAATAAATGGACGAAATTGACTTTTAATAAGTCGGGCACTGGATACTGAGTTAATAAGGATGATTCATCACCCCGCCACTAGAAGAGTTTCCACCGCTTTTTAAGTTTTTTTTTTTTTTAATTTATTTTCTATTTACTTGTGATTGTTAAGTTGGTTTTGTTTATAAACAGGGTTACGTTGTACGACTCACTGTCGGAAATGGGTTATATTCGAAGCATTCCATGGGGATAAGGGTACGAGAAAACGTTCTGTTGGAGGGAGGATGTTGAATGCTAAAATTTGAATTCAGATTTTCAATAGGAAGCACTTTTCAATAACTGCTATTGAACGAGCAAACACAAGAGTTGTGGGGAAGAATCAAAGTTATTTGTGGTTTTACAAAAGCGGGATGATTTTATGATTTAGCTCTATGAAGTTTTGTTTTGTGTTATTGATGTTTTTTTGGGTAAACTTTTTGGGCTAATTGAATGGCAATGAATGGATTGAAATGAACATTTTTGAAATTTTGTAATAAAGTCTCTCTTAAATTCAAAATGATGGCTTTTATTTTCGACCAGCACTTTTCGGATTCTGAAGGATTTGAGATGATTGAAAATAGGAAGCTTCAGTGCTCATGCTGAGTAGAAACGTGAGTTTTCAATACATGGAAAATAGAATGCAATATGTAACCCATTGATTTACTCATAATCCAGTTTGGATGTACTCGTATGCGAGTATCAGGCATGTACCTCTACAGTTGTATACGACACAAGCGAAATTGTTGCCTTTTGTTCACTTTACGAGTACAGCCAATTAACAACAAAAGGGATACGAGTAAGTAGCTTCGTCTGATTCGCTTGCAAAATCAACTGAATCTCTAAGTGGAGTGTATGAGCACAATTGAAAACAAAAGAATTGTGCGTAGTTCGTCAAAGTGGCATAAGGGACGCAGCGTGACATCTCCAAAAAGATCTAGACAAAAGCAAGAACAAGAATTCAACAAAAGAGTTTTGTCCTTTTGTCGCACGTTAGAATGGCATATATTCGTTATGGAACGGGTCGAAACTTATGAAATCGATTTATTGATCATTCAGAAATTTACCTTTGTGGAATACACTCGCCAACCCAGAGAGATTTTCCTTTATCAGTAAAAGAAAAAGAAAAAGTTCTCACCCTTCAGACATCAGAAAGATAAAAACGAGATGGAAACATGGCTATCCTATCTCTTAACACCAATACCGGGGTCAAATTATAGAGAAGTTAACACAATGCATAACAAATTATGTCAAACACAGTCTTCACTCTCATCCGACTTGCCTCTACTTTCAAAATATTTTGTTTATGGGCCCAGATACAACAAAAACGTCTTTGAAGATTTTTTGGCCGAAACTAAATAAGAGCTTCCTTCAAAGATGCATATGAACAAGACGAGAGACGTAGATTGAGATTATTATATGGAATAAACTTTCCAAAATTTCTATATGCCGTTAACAACAAGAAAATCAGAACCAAATAGATAAAATAATTGCTAATAGGGACCCAGCGCCTATTACGAGCATTTTGGATTCAAATGGAACGAATAAGACTTCAGCTTCAGTTTTTTCAACAAATTGGCCTCGGATAAAAATGGATTCACTGTTGACGACCGTTTAAAAGACAACCAGTTTTGGATCTACACGTGGAAAGTTCGGACAATCAACAGGCCACGAAAAAGTCGCAATAGCAAGATACCGCCAGAATTTTCACCGAAAGCGTTCCCGAAATTTCTTGAAAATTCATCAAGTGCCGAAGACAAGTGACAATGCTGATAACGTGCCATAACAGAAGATGCAATTGACTCGCTGGGTTTCACATGAGCACCACCAAGAAATACCTGGTTTAATGAAGAATGCAATGAAGAACGAGAGCCGCTCGTGAGCTCTACCAATAGAAAAGATGCGAAGAATATCGGCTTCACTAGAAAAGTAAAAAAGATCACGAGCAGCGCGTGAACGCAGATATTAAGACGTTGCACTCCATGAATAACGTACGGAAGTTTTACCAAAAGGTAAAAAAACCTGGCAAGACAAGAAGGCCTGTATAGAAAACCTTTAGAGGTAAAGAAGGGAACCTTGTAGTAGAGACACAGTCTGTGCTGAGAATATGGAAAAACTTCGTCTGCAGACTCTATAACAGGGACGAAGCTTAATGCAGACGATGATAGCCAAAACTTCCGTCCATCTGACCAAAACAAAGTAAGGATATCAATATCTAAGATGAAATCCAACAAAGCAGCTGGACCTGACGAATTACCGGGCGAGATATTCAAAGTTGCTGGAAATTACTGTGTGTAAAATATGCACCAACTCATTTCTCAGATCTGGTCAGAAGAAGGTATGCCTGATGATTGGAGTCTCGGTACAGTTTGTCCCATCCACAAAAAAGGAGACCTCATCAACTTACAAATCTTCACACTCCTTCAGATCTTGGAAAAAACTCAAGAAGTCCAAGTCACCATCGTTTTATCGATTTTAAGTCCACATATGACCGAATTTATTGAGAGTTTTAGCATCCCTGCCAAGCTCGTTCGTTTATGCAGATTGACGATTCAGAATGCTCGCTGCTCAGAACTCACAAGCGAGCAGTGGAGGCACAAGTCTATGCAGCTACTTGTGTACGCCGATGACCGATAACCCGGAAGGACAACGCAGTAGAAAAGGATCTCACCTTAGGTGGGCCCACAAGTAGAAGGGGATCTCAACCGTAACTGGAGGCGGTTAGCTTAAAACCGACCTAACAGGAGAGACTAACTAGTTGAGGCCTAAGAGTGGCTGTTGGAAAGACCAACCCACTTAGGCCTATGGCCCATTGTGAAGCGCCACCTAAGCAAACATATAAGTGTCATGCCAATGGGGACTCGCATTCTGTTACCAGGAAAGCGAAACTCTTGACTAAGATGATTTTAGCTAAAGGTTATCGCAAGCTTATCAAAACCAAGTGAGGACGGGCCAAGCTCAATTAGATTATACACTCCGATAATTTGGTGTTATATTTTAAATACACGTGTGTGTTATAGAATCTCAGCATCGTTTAAGCGATGACTGGAAAAGGAGATCCACGCACCTATGTCAACTACAGAGACACGGCAAACAAGTTCATATCTCGCTGAACAAAGTTAATAGTACCTACATAGACCAGTAAAGTTCATTATCGATCAAATTTTAAAATGTTCGTATATCCTGGTAGAAACCATATAATTGATACTCAACACCTCTCCATCGACCTGCATCTACAATATATAGAAAAGCTGTAGAGAGTCATGTTCAAGGTTGGCCCCCTTCCTCAAGTTTTGGAAATGGTATCTGTACTTCTTGGCGGATGCTTTCCTAAAGGGCTGCCAGAGTTTCTGGTTTATTCACATAAACTCGTGACTTTAAATGGCTCTGTAGCTCTCGCTATGCACAGTGACCGTTTGGCCCGTTTTTAAAAAAAATGAACCAACGACTCCTCCATCGTGATTTTGTGTGGATGTTATGGCCCTTCGTGGCATTAATAGCGGATTTTCAGTGCTCTAGTAGGGAAAATTCTGTTTATTCACGTATACACATACCTAGGTTGAAAAGGGTCTCGTCACTAATGATAATTTTTACCCCAAATCATCTACTTCGTTGTTGATATTCAGGAAGGTGTAAGCGTTGGTTAGACGAGATTCACGGTTAACACCCACCGGTTGATGGGCTGTCTGCATTTTGTAAGGAAAGATCTTTAAGTCTTTCATCAAAATGCGCCGCAGAGATGTGTGTGGAAAGGCCAATTGCGTGGCATGTCGTCTGGTCGTATAGTCGATGTCGATGGAGCCTCTGCGATATCGTCAGCCACGATATTCCCGGCGAAAGGAGAGGGCCTTATAGAGCTTGCTCGGTCCGGTGTTGTTCCAGTTTCGCCTTGAATGACCAGCGAGAGCCGGGCGGCCAGGAAAACGGGCATGAAATGCACGTTACACCTAAATTACTGACGAATTATTCATCAAAAACATCGTGACGATTATTCCGCGTTCTTCAGGAGTATAGTGTTCCATTGCTTATTCTTACAAATTCTAATTCTGTTTGCTTCCCAATCGTCAAAACCGAATTGCCATTCTACGCCATTTGTAGGATCTATGACACTTATCGATGGGGTCATACATGATGGCCTACCTAGTATAAGTTGGTATCCCTGCCAAACTCAGCAGACTGCTGTATTTATCCAATCACGTCAATATCATCCGCCTACGCAAGATATCGTGTGGATCGTGTATCTATTGTTGCACACTGAGTTTTACATTATTCTTTCCAGGGCGATGCTAAAACGTTCGAAGTGCTACACATGTAACATAGAGCTGTTAGTATTTCCTCAAAAATAAGCAGACCAAGTATATGCCACCAAGGATGGTCCTCTGGATTACGGGCTACACTCTCCTAGTCTGTCAGTTGTCTTCGGTCTTAAGGGCCCAATAAAATAGCATTTTTTCTGCATTTAGGATTGTCTTCGATCAGCCTCTGAGTTAGGAGCGAAATCGCTGACTTCGAAACCAATATACGAACACGATGTGGAACTGGGATCTTTTCCAAGTACAACAGCCTTAGTCAATGAACTAATACGAGTAAATATTGTTAGGAACAGGTCGCCAATAGTATCTGCGTCTGTGATGAGACCTAAGCCTTACTTAAGGCCTTACAAGACGTCCTCATCAAGCTTAAGTTAATTCGAGCACGTCAGGCTTGTTTAAATGCAACTAGAAAGCGAAATGCAACATTGAGTTTGACTTGTGGATAGCAATGGGATTGCGAGAAATTAGATCATCTATAAACTTGCTGGCCAAGAGTACTTCTTACACCCCGCGTTGTTACTGCGTGCGTCAGTCGTTAGGGCTTCCATTGTTAGTTGAGTATCGCAACATGATACTCCAGGTTGCAGGCCAAACAGGTCAAACAATTACTTTAAGACTTCTCTGCCTGTAGGAGTCTCTCGACAGCAAAAACTGCAGACTTCATTTTGGCAATCACTACGCATTTTCTAAGCGCCTGAATGGGTTAAACAAAAGTGACAAAACCAACGTGATTGCCCCACTAACGTTCATTGGAAAATATGAACGAAAATAAAACTATTACAGTTGTATCAAGAATCATTCCCCTTCTAGACAAAAGATAGCTTTCAGTGCACAACACCTGATATGAAGACCCAAACGGGGGAGTTTCAGGGCATCTAGAGCAGAACCGTTCTAGTTAAATGCTCTACTTGATGCAAAGTTTGAATTGTAGTTATGACGCTTATTGCACCAAACACTGATCCAAAAAAAGGACATATCTTACCTTACTTACTTACTTAGGTGTCGCTACAGCTCGGGTGGATCTGGGCCTCAAACAACAAGCGTCTCCAGCCATCTCGCTAGCTGCCTTCAGTTTCACCTTACAGTAGCGTGCGTTACCTGAGTCGCAGTTTTGCTGTACTGCGCTGGGCAGATTCGAAAACTTTTCGGTCCGGAGCATTGGTGTCCATCGGCTACTTGACATCACCCACTTCAGTAGTTGAACCTTCACTCTTCTCGCTAAATCAATGTCGCTGTACAGCCCATACAGTTCGTTGTTGTACTCGTATCTCCTCGTTTATGCGGGCGAGACCGAAAATCACCCGAAGAATTTTTTGCTGATAGCAGCCAAGAGCACCCTCATCCATTTTTGATAAAGTTAATGCATCTGCGACATAGAGCAGGACCTGGAACTTAGGGTCACTTTTGTTGTTCGAGAGAGGGCTTTGCTAGCCGGTTTCCTTCGTAGCCCTAAGAAGCAGTGACTGGCTTCTAGATAAAAGATAGCTTTCAGTATACAATGTGTAGTGATTCGTTTCTAAGTTATACAACTCGCTTATGGAATGCCCTGCCGAGCTCTTTATTTCCCAGTCATTATATCTTGCAAACATTTAAAACAAACGTGCATCGGTGTTTCGCTTTATTTCCTCCCTAATTTTCCTTCCTTCGCGCTGTGTGCAAACATTTTAAGGGCAGGCAATCACTTGAGCGCGTCAATTATAAAGGGTTTTCCAATAGGGACTTGACAAATTTGAATTTAATTTGTGAACGCACTCTTTCACTAATCATCAAACTGTCACTGTCAATTTATTCAGTAAACTCAACATTTTCATCATGGTAAAGTACACGAACGAGCAACGTCTGCAAATTATAAAAATTTTCTACCGAAATTCGGAGTCGGTGACTGCAACTTTAAGAGCGTTAACTCCAATTTTCGGTCGTAATTCTCGTCCTAGTAGACAGGTAATAACAAGTTTAGTGCAAACATTTGAGTCTACATATTCGTTGTGTGATGTTGCCGTGTCAGTGAGACAACGGGTGGGTCGAAGTGTCGAAAATATCACTGCCGTTCAGGCGTCCGTAGCTAACGATCCAAATCAGTCAATTCCACGGCGTTCTCAAGAATTGGGCATCGCTCAGACCACATTATGGCGTATTTTGCGTAAGGATCTTGGTTTACACCCATACAAGATCAAGAATTGAAGCCGATGGACCATTTGAAGCGACGTACGTTCTAGGATTGGGTTCTGGAGAAGATGCGCCAAGATGATGAATTTCATCGCAAAATCATCTTCAGTGACGAAGCTCATTTTTGGCTCAATGGGTTCGTCAATAAGCAAAATATGCGTTATTGGTCGGGTGAAAATCCACATGTGCTTAATGAATCATCACTTCATCCACAAAAAATAACTGTTTGGTGCGAATTGGAAAATATGGACTTGGACGACATGTGGTTTCAACAGGATGATGCCACATGATTTATTGAAGAGTAAGTAAGGGGCTACGTTAAGTTATTGGTTTATGCCAACACGCCGACGACGTTGGAAGAGCTCGGAGCCAAAATTGAACCCGAAATAGCGGCCGTTTCGGCCGAAATGTGTGGCCGAGTCGTTGAAAATTGGGTCCAACGAATCGACCGCTGCAAACGTGACCGCGGTGGCCATATGAACGAAGTCGAGTTCCATTCATAAATGTTTTGATTGTACTTCAAGCCTCAATATCTCAAATGGTTTGCGTTTTATTTTAAAAAAAAGTTGTCAAGTCTTTATTGGAAAACCCTGTATATATATAAAAAAAAATATTCAAGAGTCCTTCAGACGTTTCTGTAAATGGCTTAGGCTCCTCGACCTTGGAGAATATAAATTCTTAAAAAGGGCCTGCTCTCATCATATTTGGCGCTGCTGTTTTTGGAGTGATAGATTAATTTTACTGGGAAATCTTTTGGTCCTTTAAATCTGGCTAGAGTGGTAATATTCAACTCTCTCTCAACTATTGACTCGGGTACTTTATCTTACATTGTGCTTTGTGTTCCCATATGTTGGCTGAACTCTTGGGCGATTGCAGCACAAAATTGAGGATCCACATCGCTTTACTAGCTGCATTACTGGATTTTTCAGTGAGCTCGATTTATCGCCCTTCGAGAATTATTAGATCAGTTTGTAAAAGATCACCAAAACTACCGTCATACAACACCCTTAACCCTGAAATTGTGGTTCAATGACATAAGGTGCCTTGGTCAGATTCATGTATCAGTTTTCAGTCTTAGAGGTTCGATTTAATGTAGTCTGTTTTATTTAAAGCAGCATTGTCCGAACATCAGCGAACAAATTTAAGGAGATTCGATCACTGACACAAAAATAAAAAGAACAATTAATGAGTTCCCATAGGTCGAAAGATTACTAAAATTACCCAAAATTCTTAGGCTGCAGTGAGATGTTTGTATTCGCTTGAAAGGAGACTGTTTCGAGCAATGGTAACTTGATTTAAAAATTCGTTGAACATAAACAAAGATTCGCCTGTTCCACATTCACTTCTCTATATCGGTCCTTGAAATCAACTACGCGAAAATATTTTACAGCACATAAGTCCATGTATCTATGTACCCAGCCGATTCACCTATCTAAACAACTTTCTCAAAATTACGTCTTGGAAATGCGCTTTCATTATCAGGAGCATGGTGAAACCGATGTTTATTTGACAAATACCTCCTATTCGTCATCTATCAGTGTCATTCAAGCCGACCTACATCACATTTTCTGTAACGTACAAGAGTCCAAGCACGACGACGTGACGGTAGGCGAAATATCCCGAAATGGTACACTGAAAAACGCCAACTTACGTATCTGGTCCCACCACCTTTGACGTCATCAGCAAACATTATTACCCTTTATCGATTGCCCAGCACAAAAGCAAACAAGCACAAAACAGGCAATTGAATGAGCAAACGAGCAGCTTAAAAGAACGAAAATTATCACAACAAAATGAAATATTTTGTCCATTTAAAAGTGACATAATTCGCCCAGGGGACGGGAGAAAACATATAGTACATAGAAAGATCCAGCCGAAACGGAGGAATGTCAACAAAAAGAAACTTCCGGTTGTCGTCTGCTGTTTTGTTAGCACAGCAAAAGGGGTTTGCCACCATTTTTCGCCCCACAAATTTCACAAAAAACACTCAACTGTTCGCATTTGAGAAGGCAAAGGGTGAACCGAACGGAAAAAGAGTGGGCATTCCAAGTTGGTAGGGGCCTGCCTCTATTCATAGAATTTTAAGTGTGTTTACAAGGACACTTTGGTGCACGAGTGTACAAGTTCGTGTAAATACAAAGTTGTCCTCATGCTCTTGTTACTTGCGGTTCGCTGAGCAACAACAGGCATACGTGTACAGGAAACATATTTTCCACTCAAACCCACTTTAGTCACATCCGTAGTGTCACATCGTGGGTGTGTTTGGTGAGTTGAGCAACATGATGATAAATGTATGCAAAAGGATTGTGCAGGCTTTTTTGTCATCTCAACATACGAGTAGGTCAAACATGCACACATATGTCACGAGGAAGATAAGAATTTTCGTAACATCTTTCGATAGTGGCAGTACCCAATACCTTTATGGTTGTATCCTTTCACTGAAGTGGAAACACATAGTGCCTGTTTACATCGGAGACAGGATGAAAGTCCTCACCATGAACGTCGTGTTCACAATGGGGTTGAAAGACTTTTTGACAAGTGGAACACTTGAATCGGAGCATTTTTGATTTTTAAACTTGAGCAGTTGGCCTCAAACATACCTTCTTTCCTATTCTTCACACTTCCTTCCTCATCAACGATCAAAACTAAAATGAAAAAAATATGTCAGAAATGGAACGATATGGAAAAAAACGATGTATTGCACCCGAGAATCCACTTTAGAAATGGATTCTCGGTGGAAGTAACCCACTTCAATAAAAAACGCTCCCTCTCTTTCGGACAATCTTCCTGCCCGCACCAATGTGAACAGGCATATACGAATAGACCAGACCGTATATCAGTCCACATAATAGTGAAAACAAAAAAACATAACAGAAATGGAACGGAAACACACACTGATATCGTTTAAGAGGCCTAGTCTAGACATTTTGTATTCAGCCAGCAGACTCGAAAAAGGTGATTGTTCGTGCTCCTGCTAAGTAAGACAGAGAACAACGAATGAAATTAATTGCAGGACATGGCTAATCTCTCGTCCATTAATCACCAATGATACACTGCAGCTAAAATGTATGATAACACGGCTTTTGGACATAAATAATACTCGCACAACATAATACATTAAGCCCGACACAGAAGGTATGTAAACGGCGCCTTTACTTATCGGACCGTGATACATTTTCTTTGTGAGAGGTTATGGACAGTCGTTGGTTTCTTTTACAGGATCTCATTCCAAAGTGGCCGTGCGTCGTGTAAAGGAGTAACTCTAACACTGCTGAAGTAATGCGATATAGTCGTTAACTTGCCGGAATCACATTACAATGGCCCGATGAGAATTTTATGGATGATTTTCATGTGAGACGTGTGTCCAGGACGAGATGATGAGATGGTACTTGGTAATGTCGTTAATGACGAAGAGAATGAGCGGTTTTTGGTTCATCTGATGACGGTGCATGTGATAAAGCTGCGGATGCTTCTAACAGCCATACGTATGAATTTCTGCCTTTTGATTGAGATGGATAAAGTTTTAATTAAATGTCACAGGACATTGCTAGCCAATATAGCGCTGGTGGTGATGGTTTATACTCGTACTCGTATCCTGGATTATGTTCAGCTAAATGGGAAATATTGTTCGCCGAATGATATAAAAATAACTGAGCCGGACTAAGCCAAAATTATTGCAGATACATTAAGTGTGGCTTTAACTTATTTATTTTCACGGTCGCGCAGTTATCTGTTGGAAATGAAAATAAAACGTAAGGAAAGAATGGCCGAGGATAATGGTTGTTTCGAAGTTATGCGATTGTTTCGGCTTCAGTTGGCCTAGTCACTGGAAAGCCTATACCAAACGGGGATTTACTTATAACCTAATTTTAATAACAAAGCAAATAATAATATCTTTTGAATCACTAAGTGTTTTTTTTTTGTTTTTGTTTTCTGGAAGTTAAGGGATTGAAGAAGAAGAATCTGTATCCAGATGTCGTTTTTATGTGACCTTGAAAGGAATTGACTTTCTTTCATGGGAACTATTTAATGGAGAAGGACCAGTAAGCCAATATATTCGTAAAGAGCTCTCTAAAGAAAGCCATGGAAATAAGCCTTTGGAAGTGTTCCGATATTGATGATTCGTTACTTTTATCTGGACACATCCCATTCATTTCCGATGAATGTATGAAGATGTTTGCACGTAGCGCGGGCCGAAGGGAAGTTACTTAGGGAGATAAGAGAGATACCGATGTGCTTTGGTTTTTAAATTTATTGGTTTTCGCGGTATAACTATTAATATCTGGTAATCGCGGGGGCTCATTTACAGGCTGGGTCAAGTTGTTTTCCGCAGCGAAGATCTCAACCCAACGTCCTTTGGGTTCTGTTCAGAATGTCGAAGCCACCCAGAATTGTGTGTATTGGAACCGCCCGTAATGACGATTTCAATTTGAGGATACAGGGATACAATTCTTTGTATCGAGTCAGACAGCTCATCAAACTCGTTAAAGGTCGAATTGCTGTCCGGTTTGGGACATCTGTAAATAGTGGATAATTTTCTCACGGAGATGGACTTTCAGCCATATGAAATTGAATTCCGGATTGGAACAGGGACTGCATTTTGGTGGAGTTTTGTAAGCTGCATCACTACTCAGGTAAATGGCGAGACCGCGGTGAGAGAAGAATAGTGGCATTAGTTCGTAGTCAGATAGCGAGTACTAGGCTAAGTGTCAAAAGAGCTGGCCTATGGTGATCAAGTGCAAGACCAAGAAGTTTTGCACTATTAAGACATGGTGTGGGGTTAAATAATCAGATATGAATCTGTCGGTTATAGAGTTTTAGTTACTACGAATTGGATTTGGATCTGTTCCGTATTCTTTGATCTCTCATAGAGTCACGTTGAAGTGACGACTACTAATGGATCTCATAGAAACAGCATTGGACAGTAAATGCTGCTTTGCTTAGAAACGAGATGATGCACTACAACTAAGTCACTAACGTCTTCTGAGAGTTTCATCGGAAATAGCAGAGGTTAAGTAGGTTGAATGGCGATTGTACAGCGCCATGTACAACGATTGGATTCTGGAACAAAACGCTTTTTGACAAGGAAAATTTTAGATTCCTACCCATAGAGATTCATGCGGTCCAAATTCGACAGCGAACTTAGATATTAGCAACACAACATCTAACCCGTAGAATCTTCCAAAATCTTCCTGGTATATTCTGAATATGAAGTACGACTGTTACTCACATCTAAAGCAAGAGACAGCTCTATGTCCTATTCAGCTTATGGGTAAGGGGTTTTGACGGCGAGGTTCAATGGTAAGAAATGTCGAACATTTGATGTATCCCGCTAACAACGGACATATTCCGCTAACAACATTTACTCAAAATAAATTAAATTTGTTCTCTTCCAACAGATGAACTGCCATAAACATCATAGATACTCGTATACCTGTGCCACCAAGTTTTTATGATGAAATCCCAAGCGGAGTTGCTTCGTTGTCTGTGGCAATCGCTAACATGCGTTCAGGAAAACACAGCTATTAACTGTCTAGGTACTGGAAACATACGCTTTAGAAATTGCATCCAAGACGTTTAAAACACACGTCAGCTGATATTGGAATAGAGAGGAGCCGTTCTGTTATGCTAGCTACGAAACCCTTTCGTTCTGCATCAGTTAACAGTAATAGCCAGCATATCCAGGGTGACATACAGAAGGGAGAATGCTAGTGCGCCAACAGTAAACCACTTTGCCGTAAATGCATCTCTCCTGGGAGCGTCCACCACTAGAATGCTATGTTTTGAAAATGTTTTTATGTCTGCGGCGGATACCATTGTCAGAAGAAGGTAAGGTAGCTAAAGCTAAAGCGCATGGCTGACTTAGGACACCTGGGGACGGACTAATCAACGCATTGAACTCAAAGGAAGGTTTTCAGATCAATCTCCGAACTAAACGACCGGTGCAGTATGAGGCGAAACACAGTGCAGAGTTATTTAAGTCATAAGCGTGTAAGCACAACTCTGATACATCATTTTTTTTATGCAATTTTGATCAAAGTTTAACTCAGCTCTAAATAAAATCAAGGCAGTTGATACAGTCCTGAGAGGGAACTCAAGCGCATTGCAGATCTTAGGACAGAAATCTTCATACATGTACTGGCCAAAGAACAAAAATTTACAGAAGGTAGGCTTTCTACTTTAGCTAGGAAAGTTAAGTGAAAAGTGTAATGACCTTCAAAGAGCAATACACAGACAACTTGCTATTATCTGTTCAACCTATTTAAAACTAGTGGCAAAGTTTTCGTTAGAAACATGCACCAAATTTTCTGCAAAGGTGTATGTTCATCGAACTAGAACTGGTACAGAGAGAGAACTGAAACTTGAACGTTTCTATGACAGACAGTTCTGTCTATCTGGTATCTGTCTGAACAATGTGAATCAAAGGATAGTTTCCAAGCAAATTCTGAGACTAAGAAGATCAACAGCGGCCAAGTAGTATCCATCTGACAAGGTCTGCTATAGAAGTATGGCTAGCAGAGTACGATTACGTGTAAAATCCTCTCATTATGGATTTGCGACATCTTAAACAAGTGGTCATCAATTGAGAACTGAAGAACGCGGAATTATTGTTACTATTGTACTTATTTGACAAATTTTATCGTTGTCCTGCACCATGTACGAACAACTAAGCGTTTGGCAGAACGTGTTGTGCAAACTGGGTCCACTAGAGATGTCGCGAGAAGTAGTCAGCCCAGTATTGCTCGTTCGACTGAGAATATCACTGATATTGCCGAGGTCGTGCGAGAGTCCACAAACATCGACGAGACAACGATGCACACAATTTGACATCAGAAGACGTTCATTGCGTCTAATTTTGGTAAAAAACCTAAAGATGTTCCCTCATAACGTGCAAACCGTTCACCGCTGACCGTCAAGTGAGATTAACTTACTCCCATGCTCAGTTAAACCTGGTGCAAGGGGATGATTTCGTATCCGAAATCATAATAAGTGACGAAGCCCATTTCCACTTAAGTGGTTATGTGAATAAACAAAATTTGCATTTCTGGGGCACGGAAAATCCACATGAAATTCACGAAGAGTCATTGCATCTCCTCAAAGTGATTGTTTGGTGCGGCATTTGCAGTGAAAAAGTGATTAGTCCTTATTTTTTTGAGGACGCCGACGGCATCACTGTAATAGCAACTGGTGAGTGCTACAGACAGATGTTCAGCGAGTTTTTTTTTGCGCAAGTTGCGGAATCGCAACTCATTGTTGGTTCTAACAGGACAGAGAAACCGCACGCACAGATATTTTGAATCACCAATTTCGAGGCCGTGTGATCTCCCATTCTGGGGATTTAAACTGGCCGGCTAGATCGCCAGATCTGACGGTGACAGACTTTTTCCTTTGAGGCTCTTTTTAATCTGGCGTTTATCACAATAAACTACATACCTTGCAAGTCTGGAAATCCAACATTAGAGAAGAAATTACCAATTTGAAGCCAAATGTTTTGCGAGCGCACAATTCAAAATGCCGTAAAACGAGGACAGATGTGCATCAACTCAGGAGGTGGTCATTTGACCGATATCATTTTTAAGTTTAACGCCATCACTTCTATACCTTCAGGTAAATTTTTCGTGAAAACAGTGTCGAACTTTCTTCATTTCTAAAAAATGGCACCTAATTCACCTTATGACATTACTTTTGCCCCACCTCGTACGAATAATATACCTTGGGCTGGTGTCTTGGGAAAACTCTACCAGTGGGCACAAATTGGCTACAATAGTTGACCCGAGGCTCAGTAAATCCCAATGGCACAACTATAGTCTTAGTGTGGATGGAATCAATATCTGAAATACAATACACAGATGGGAGTCTATTTTGAGTCGAAATTAACTAGTAATAACTCTTTTATCAACTCGACGAATGAGTAAGTGACTTGCTTTTGGCGAAACGTTCTCATTCAGGGCTACCTAGTGATATCTTAGGATTGCTTTATACTGGCTTAGATAAGCGATATTTATTGCCAAATTACCAGCTGTAATATTAAAACTAGCGCCTACTGTCGCAATGATATTGGAAAGACTTGTTTTGTGCAAAATGCATGTTACGTGCAAATCACGCCCCAAAAATCCTCCATTCCCTTTGGTCCTGTTGTTGTCTGTTTCACCCCTCTGCCCTCCTGCCAGTGACATGAATTTGTAAAACCCCCCAAGATTCCAAATTCAAACAAAACAATAATTGTGAAAGAAAGCTCACGATTCCCCACGATCCGTCCCCCTCATTCGTGTCTGCAAGGAGACTTACGGTAGAATCCATTTTATAAAAGTTTTCTTCCTACTTGGCGGTCACCAATTGAACTCCAAATGGTGATCCAAAGACCAAAAAAAAGTAGAACGGAAAACGAAATTAAACAAAACTAACCAACGAACAAACAGAAGAAACCAACAAAGAATATAAGAGAAACGTACAACGAACGAACAAGAAAAGAAACCCATCACCAAGGACGATCACGAAAAAAAAAACCACAAAACCCCAGCGAGGAAAATAGGAAGAACTGACGGACGAAGCGACGACGAGAGTGACAGCGGCGGGAAGTACCCACTCCCCTCACCAACCCCGACAACCAGATAGGAGCGACCCCAAGTAGGCAAGAAAATAAGATAAGTATTAAGTACCCCTCGTAAATTTTTTTATATTCCCATTTGTGTGATCTACCCCCAGTTGGAGTCATTTTCGAGGTATAGAATCCCGTAAGGCTCTTTACCGCTTACCTGCCAAACCCCGTAACCCATTAACGGGTGGTTTTTTTTTTTTAAAACGTTCGCGACCCCGTTGCCACCTAGTGAGTCACCCCGGTGTGTGATCGTACGGAATCGTGGGCCTTCCGTCGGCCGTCCAAATCTAGTGTAATACTTTGTTGGCTAAATTTTGAGGTGGGCAACTCCTTTGGTGCCCCACGATTGTTATTTATTCTGTACTATATACGGCCTTTGTACTCGTAATCTCCCCCCATTTTTTTTTTACAAGAAAATACATACACTTAAATTCCCCATCAGGGAAAAATTCATTTGTTTTCTTTTATCTTGTTTTCCTGATTTTCCATAAAAATCGGGTGGCATCCAATTCATCATTGTTTACGTTCAGTTCCCTCTTTCCCTGTGTGCGCAGCTTGGAACCAGCTGCTGGTTGCAATTCCGGTTCTCTTTCGTTTCCCTTTTGGGCTTGTTTCGGTTTTGCGTATTTTCTTTCACTCGGCTACCAACCACCATCCGTGTGGTTGCGGTTCCTTTTTTTTGCTCGTGTCATAATTTTGTTCCTTTGTTTTTTTTTGGTTGCCGGTAGCCCGGCACCATTCTTCTTTTAAATTATTTAAATTTTTTTTAAACGCGGAATAATTTTCCTCCCCCGGGAGTTGCAACATGCAAGAGTACAGAAATCTCAGAGGGCTCTTTCAACTTGAAGCATTTTCTTGTTTGGGTATTCTTTGAGCTAACATCGAAGCTGCAAACACAATAAGTACAGTTAGATCATATTCTATCATCTACGAGGGGCGTTCAACATATACTCGGTATCGGGGTGAAGCTGTGGTTGTATATATAAATTGACTTATTTATCAAGTAATACTATTATTTTAGTGCATTCATGTAAAATTTCATATAAATGTGATTATTAATTCGCGTTTTATCTCTAGTTAAACGTTAAACAGAATCATAATGGCAACTGAGACGATGATGGTGAAAATTGAGCATCGCGCTGTAATTAAATTTCTCACTAAGCAAGGAAAAAGTCAAAAAACTATTCATGAAGAGATGGTGGCTGTTTACCAGGGTTCCGCACCTACATTATCAACTGTGCAAAAGTGGTCAAGTGAGTTCAAGAAAGGTAGAGAGAGCATTGAAGACGACCCCCGCTCCGACGCCCCGGCTACTGCTTGTACGGGAGAAAGCATCAAAGAAGTCGAAAAACTTGTTCTTGAGGATGCCCGAATAAAGGTGAAAATGATGGCAGAGATCACCAAGCTTTCAATTGGTAACATTCACACCATTCTTCATGACTATCTTAACCTTTCAAAGGTCAGTGCAAGGTGGGTGCCACGAATGCTCACAGCGCCTCAGAAAAAAGTGAGAATCGCATGCTGTAGAGAGCTTTTGGAGATGTGTAGTGAGAACTCGGACGGTGTTATGGATCGAATTGTTACTGGGGACGAAACATGGGTCCACCACTATGACCCTGAAAGCAAACAAGAGTCCATGCAGTGGCATAAAAAAGGAACGACCCCCCGAAGAAATTCAAAGTCACTCCGTCTGCCGGGAAGCTCATGGCCACAGTTTTTTTGGACTCAAAGGGAATCTTGCTCACTTATTCAAGCAGCGATCTACTAAAGAAACTACCTCTCACATGAATGGCCATTACACATATTACGACCATAATGTCATGCCGTTCAGCAATCCACATTACCTGGACAATACTTAAGCGGTTTAAGTTACAAGTATATACCTCAGGGGAAGGTCTTCTCAGTTTCGTTCGATGTATTGTATCAATTTCGGGGCTGAGCGAAGAAAAACACTGACCTCATGTACATATACTGGTGGATGACCAAAATTACCAAACTACCGACGTTCCCGGTCTCGAGATGCCAATAATCAATGCCAATAGCAACGTACACTATCGAACATAAGTCTACATACACCCCTCAAATTCTTTGTAATTAATGAAATATTTATAAAACGAAATGAAAAGCATTATGCAAACTTTTATTGAGGCAAGACCTTGCAATATATGATTATTACTATTTTATCCAAGAAAAATAAACGAAATATTTCAAATTTAGTGAAACAAAAATAACATACAGCTTAATACTACTATGCAAAACTCATCTTTCTTGTCTTTTGAGTTAAGTTTTTTATGCCTGTTTTTGTAAATCGCGTGTTAGTCGAGGTCTTTCATTTGTTCTCGTCTCGTGTAAATCGTTTTTTTAGCGAAAAAAATGGAGAGTCGTAAAAAAATTTCAATTTCGGTTGGGCATTTAGTAATCCAGCATCGAAGAGATAAGAAATCATACAGTGAGATAGCAAAAATATTTAAATTAAGCCGAAGTACTGTCCAGATAATAATTAGAAATTATAATGAAAGTGGAACTATTCAAAGTAAGTGTCGGTCTGGGCGTCCAAAAAAGCTATCAAACACAGACATTCGAGCAGTTTTGAAGGAAGTTGATAAAAATCCTTAAATATGTTCTCCAATATTGGCCGATCAACTCGCGGATTCATTTAAAAAAGTTGTTCACCCAATTACCATTCGCAGAGTCTTACATCGGGCAGGCTTTCAAAGCCGGGTACCAAGGAAAAAGCCTCTAATTTCTCCTAAAAACCAACAACTGCGACTAGATTTCGCTAGAATGTATTTAAATGAGGGTACTGAGTTCTGGACTAGAGTCATATTTACAGATGAAAGCAAATACAATGTTTTCGGATCAGATGGCCGGCAAAAGATATGGCTAAAAGAAAATACAGTGCTAGACAACAAAAATATTACTCCAACAGTTAAGAATGGCGGGGGAAGCGTCATGGTTTGGGGGTCTATGGCAACGTCCGGAGTGGGAAATTTGACATTTATTGATGGGATCATGGATAGATTTAAATTTATCGATATATTGGAAGATAATTTATCAACAACTGTGGAGCATTTGGATCTGTCAACAAGACAACGATCCAAAACATACTGCTCTAATAGTTAAGGAATGGTTGCAACAACATGTTCCACCGCAGCTGAATGTTCCACCAGAATCCCTGGACTTAAACCCCATTGAGCATATATTGGATGAAGTTGAGCGAGAACTTCGAAAATATGCCATAACTGGACGTGAAACTCTAAAAGAGGCACTAAGAAAAGCTTAGTCAGAAATAAACGCAAAGAAATTACTCAAAACTTAGTAATTTCAATGCCTCGACGTCTTCAAGCAGTCATCGATGCCAATGGCGGTCCAACCAGATACTAAAAACTATTTTCTTAATGATAGTATCTTATTTTTTTAAATTGTATGCCCTGTATGTAGACTTTTGTTTCATCACATTTGAATTAATTTATTTTTTTTTTTATTTTAAGCATAAAAATTAAGTTAATGAAAGTGAATAATGTGTATTTTGTGAAGTTTTGTACAAATAAAAACTTTAAAAAAAAAATTACTAGTTTTTCGTCATAATTTTTTTCAATTACCAGATATTTGGGGGTGTATGTAGACTTTTGTTCCTAAGTGTATGTCTGTCGACTAAAAAGGCGACTATGTCTAGCAAACACTTTTACCTTAGAGATATCTGCCTAAGCTATGATGATGATGCAATCTTATTTCCTCGCCCAGAAAGTTTGGTGTGTTGGGCCAAATTTATCTAGAGACTGTGTCCTGTCCATATCTTTGGTTACACCCGAAAAATTAATCGAAACACGTGACTTCACTAGAGGGTTTCTCCTGAGCCTTAGGAATGACGGCGGCTAGTGGTATTAGCAATAGGAAAGGGGAATCATATCGCTCTATTTGTTTATTTGACGTGATTGGAAAAATCCTTGCGTGAATCATTTGAAATGAATTTCTGTCAACAACTGATGCCATAGTCAGGTATTGATTGCATTGAGAACATATTATGAGCCTCTAGTGAATAGAAATACCGTCAAATGAAAACTAGTTATAATTACATTTCAGTCCATCGAACAAGCAATTGCTATCATCTATCGCAATCGTTATAAGACGAACAACAAAATAAGATCGCTCATTCTTGACGAACATAACACCAAATTTATTTCTCCTTTACATTGCGCCATCATCCTGTCCTATAGTAAGAAGGTAAGCCCTCGCAGTGATGGATCAAAGATTTCCAAGAACAGCTCCGCAAGGGTTAGGGGAAGTTTCACTTTCTTCAACAAACTGTTTTAGTCAGGACGTGAATGAAAAACCTTTGAGGTAGCTGAAATATACACAAACCAAAAGTAAACAGGACACAACGTACATATGTCCATGCGTAGTTCCCGCGAGAGGATTATAGACTCAAGCGAGTCCTCAAGATTATGAACTTCGAGCTTTTCTAAACACGCGGATGGTATCTGGGTTGATTCCGAAGAGAAACCCGTGGATCTGCTATGAACAGACACTTCCTTGACCTTCTTTGAGAGGATCTACACAGATCTGCGAAGACAAACACCACATAGACGGGTAGTTTGCAGTTTAGAACCTCACAAATCACCAGGTATCGTCCGTGTAGACCTACGAATTTTTTTTATATGTATATAAAAGAGCTGTTTAGCACTTGGTGTAATACTCACTGTCTGGCCAGGGTGACCATAGCTTTCGTACCCAAAGCGGGCAAAACATACCACAGTCATCATGCATCAAAGCAGCGGCGAACTCCTTCCAGTCATCGAGAAGGCTCAGAGAATGTCAATCGTGGTACAATGCAAATGTGTTCGCCTATTTGCGGGTGTAAGAACCTCAGATTCGCCCACCTCCAGAGCTAGGTACAAACACGCAATTGCCGATCATTTTGGAGGCTTTCGAGAATGCTGAATGGTGCATTATTTGCTGGCGTATTAGCTGCAAACGTCGAGCAATTTCTGTACCCCCATCCAGCTTAGATCAAATCATGTATGTACTCCCCTAGCCAGAAAAAACACATATCTTGATAGGTCGATCTAGGTCCAGGAGATTGAAACCATAATAAACCGTTGTAGTTCAAATAAGCCTGGTGGGGAAGACTGTGCACCATATGAATTCATCGAGCACGCCATGGAGGAATTCATACAAAAAGTCGCACATACGTTCGAATTTATTTCCAATATTGGAGTTGTGCTTCAGAAGAAACATAATCTTTCCCTTATTTAACAATGCAGACATAAGACACTCAATAAGCTATAGCAGTATTTCATTTTTGCATGCAGTTATGAAGATATTCACAGGCGTCATTCTTCAGCGTCTGATGGATTGGATACACACGAATGATTTGCGAAGTGAATTCCAAGCTGCCTGCTCAAAAGTATACCAAACTATCGACAACATATTTTCTTTAACAAGTATTACGGAATGGTAAGTAGATAATGTAAAAAGCTGCATTCGATTCAGTTGACAAGAATGCCCTCTTCTACAAAGACAGCAATCTAGGATTTTCCACCAAAATGCTCACTGTGATCCAAAGTATGTACGAGGACAACTGGATAGTAGTGTGGTATGGTAAACATATGCTAAACTGGTTCAGATCTGAAATGGAAGCTAAGCAGGGTGTTTATTAAGCCCACTTCTCTTCTCAATCTTTTTGGATGACTTGTCATCATACTTTCCTGGAGACATTGTATTTAACGGCTTGAACGTAAAAGTCCTTATGTACGCGGACGACATTGTCTTGCTTGCTGAAACCCGAGACATGATGCAAATAATGGTCAAAAAACTATATCTTTACTGCACCAAATTGAATCTAAAAGTTATCACCAGCAAGTTCAAAATCTCCCCGTCCGGATGGTATTCTACCGATCATGATACAGAAAGCACCGGAGGTACCAATCGAAAAAATTATGGAAATTCTTAGACACGGCTTGGAGAGAAGTTAAGGTGATTTTTATACTTAAAGCTGGTAAACAAGGACATATAACAGCAAAACAGGTTTCAGAGCAGTAAGCCTGTCATCATTTATGCTTAAAACCCTGGAGCGATTATTGGAGATTCACATTAGTAATAGAGTCGCAGCATGCATATATGAAAGGCAAATCTGTAGAAACCGCATTGCACGAGGTGGTGGGGAAAATAGAGAGGAGACTACACTTCGGTTAAATGGCGATGGCAGCCTTCCTTAATATATTGTAGAAGGTGAATTCAATAACCTGGAGTGCAGCGCCATTAAACGCGCTCTAGTAGACGCTAATATTAAACAGTTTACTATAAATTGGGTTTGCAATATGCTTGCAAGTAGGAAAATAAACTGTTCTATTGGACAAAGCTGGGTTAGAATATTTGTACCCATTGGAACTCTCAAGGGGGAGACATATCATCACTCCTGTTGGTGCTGATTATCAATGACATCCTTAAAAAGCTTAGTAAAATAAGTGCCACGGTATACTCAGATGACATGGCCATAATAGTGCAGGGAAAATACTTAAATGCTATAAGCGAGATTATGGAGGCTACACTGAAGATGATCAGCACTTGGGCAAAATGCTGTGGTCTCAATGCTAACCCTTCCAAAACGGAACTGGTTATTTTTACCAGAAAGTACAAGATACCACAATTCAAACTCCAAAAACTCAACGAAGTGGAAGTGTCCCACTCGGACAGAAGGAAGTATCTGGGTGTAATTCTGGACAAAAAACTGAATTGGAAGCTTAACGTAACGGAAAGAATCTATAGGAAAAATTTGGGGCTTAAAACCTGCTATGGTGCACTGGCTATATACGGTGGTGTTAAAATCGATACTTACATATGGTGGAAATCATCAAACAAGAAAATGGTTCACGGAATATTAGCGGCGGTTCAAAAATGGCTTCCATAGCCATTACAGGTGCGCTCCCAACTACCCCTACGGCAGCATTGGACATCTTCCTGCACCCAACACCGTTTGATTTGCAGATTAAAAAACTTGCGGGCAACAGGGTGATACAACTCACTAATTTGCGTTACTTCAAGTAGTTTCGAAAACGGCACAGTCCTAGCGGAGCTACTGCAACACAATCCTATTATAACGGATGGAATTCCTTCCATGCTCGACTTCGGAATTCCGTATGATATAATGTATCCGGAGAGGGAGGATTGGAAAAAAAAAATGCAACAATGAGGTCAAATGAAATTGCAATTTTCACGGAGGGCTCAAAAACAGAGGACGGAACGAGTTCTGGTATCTTCTCAGAAGACCCAGAACTAAGAGTATCTATAAGACTACCGGACGCAAGCAGTGTCTTCCAATCAGAGGTTCTGGCTGTCCTCAGGGCGGATGAGCTAATGCAGATGACATCGGTATCCGAAAGGGATAACGCTATCTACATTGAGAGCCAGGCCACACTCAAGGCAATGGAATCAACCAACGTCAAATCTGATACAGTCAAGGGCTGTCGCACAGTGCTCAAGGCACTATGCAGCCAGAACCGGGTAAGACTGTGCTGGGTGCCAGGACGCTGCGGTATAGAGGGAAATTAACAAGCGGATGAGTTTTCAAGAAGGGGAGGGTTAGCCGACAATGTTGAGGTTGCCACATTAAACCACCCCTTTGCATAGTAAGGGGCACTGTGTTAATGCGACTCAATATCGCGTAGTTGAAACAAATTTTTAGGGAAATACTTTTTCGAAAACCTAGAGGAAATAGACGGCACGAGGGCGATTATTTAGGTTTTTGCCATTTGAAGACAAATTCAACTGGTTCCACAGGGATCGCGATGTGCCCGTTTTGGTGAGTGGTATCTGGCATATCCAGCACACCACTGTTCAACCTAACCTAACTTAACTTAAGTCCAAAATATTGATCTTCCGGAATGCAACAGGGCCTTATGCAAGAAGAAAAAAATTGGAAATACTGAAATGGAAACAGTACAGAAGTATAAGTATCTGGGCATAATTATGACTCCCCAGGGAAAAAGGACATCACCTCATCTACAAAGTACAAACTTTTCCAAGCAGTGGTAAGATCTATCAGGGAATGGTTGAAACTATGTAAAGTACACGATGCTCACTTCGTGAGGGAAGATTCGTCATTCTGGAGAAACATCTTTCAGTTAATATGGGATAAGCTGAAGGAGAGCACGTTCAATACGTTTGCAGAACAACTACTTTCATGATGACCAGTGGAGAGATACCATTTCTACTATTTTTAAGGTGAGAGGTGAACTTCTTCACTTGAATTATATGCCACACCGAAGCCGTCAGAAAGAGGAATGTACGCTCTGCAATCAGAATTTCCTAGGATTATGTCCAACTCTTAAAACTATTTGATGTGCTCCTTGGGAAAAAGACTGTTTATCGCTTTACGAAAAGCAAGGTATACTGAATGGTCAGAATTAGTCCAAGCTCCTTATAAATATCATATGAAAACCATTTTTAAATGTTTTAAAATTAACTTTGACTCTTAAGCCTGAACAAGCAAATTTATTTATTGTAATATGTTCTTTCGCTTTTCTGGCTAACAGCGAAGGCGAAGGCGATAGCCAAGGCAAAATGTTAAATTGTAAACGAATAACGTTTTCTGAAAATAAAATGAATTCCGAATACTGAATACAGTTATCAGCGTACAGTCCTTCCTGCTAAGGAATCTTCACATCTCCAAGTACTTATGCGATCTGGGATACACATATTTCCAACTTCAAAACCCTCCACCTTTCACCACAAAGTAAAAAAGAAGATACAAGTTTAGAAGATACAAGAAAAAGATTTAGAAACTTCAACAAAAACTGTAAGTTTAAAAGGACTTTAAATTTAGTCAGACAAAACTCAATGAAATACAATTCGTAAGTTTCTTTGAAAGGATACACAAAAGATTCGCATAATTTTATTCTTTATAAAGTCAAAGGAATAAACTCTTTCCTTTCAATGTCATAAACACGTTTCCTTTGAAGAGGGCATTATCTTTCAAATTCACACTCTATTTCCATAGGAATTCGAAAATGCCAATTTTTATAGAAAATACGTACATTTCCCCTGGCCTTCGGAATATTTGAACCATCTACCTCCATTCAGGCATTTGTTCAGTCGCTTTGTTATTTAGTAAAACACAAATTCGATAAAGTGCCAGGGGATTCCTTCAAACAAACACTTTTCTCTGATTTATTCAGCACCGACAAATAAAATAAAAAGAATGAAACCCTTTTTCTATTTACAAGTACTCCCTGAAGCAAATCACAAGAATACCCAAATTATCCCCATCATCCCTCAATTGATCGAAACCCCTTCTGATACGTGTTCGCATAAAAATCTAAATATATTATAAAACATATCCCTCTCCAATACAATACAGATACCGAAGCTACAGTTTACGACGTTAGTCTTGAAAAATAAGACTTTCAAATCATCTGAGCGCAATAAGTCAACATTAGAGGGAATGAGGATTCATAGTCGTACGAGTACTAGTGCTGGCACAAAATAAAAGAAAGAAAATATTTACATTGGATGCAATTTCAAGGATAACGATCTTCCAGCAAAGAGTCCATGTCCATTTATATGGACATGGGGATGTCCACGTTCATGTCGGATAGAGAGAGTGGAGTGACAGTTTGTATCATCTAAATCCTAAACACTACATCTCTACTATTGCTCTCGTCCAATGCTTAACAACTCTTATGGCTCGGAATAGTCCCTATTGATCATTCACTTGCGTTGTCTCTCAATTTATTCCCTCTGTCGTGATGATGGCGTAAGGATAAATATTTTCGACCACAAAAAGCTTCGTATCCCTCAAACGGGAGTAAGTCCTCTCGGATGGCCAAACTTGACTGTCGTTTGTATGTGGAGTTATATCGATTCCCTCTTCACTGTACCAGGATACAAAGATACTCGTATTCATTTTTGTCATGTTGTCTCTGTGATATTTTGTATTTATTGGCAGTTTGTCCTGAGGTTTTGGGGTTGTGCTGAAAAGTGGGTCACTACTTCCCTACGCATATACTGACAGGAGGGATGTTGACTTGGCAGAAGTTTCACTCCAAGTTTCTAGGTCATAGTCTATGTGTGAGGAATGTATCCGTCTCTCTCCCTCTATCAGCCTGTTTTATATGAAAGGTGATGGGAAAATAGGGTCGAAAATCTGTTTTAAAGTTTTATAAGCTCTTCCCCTTAGTGTGAGAGGTTTGGAAAAGGCAAAAATCATTTTAATTGCTGGTTGAAATATAAAGGATATTCTAGATAGAGGGCAAAGGCACAGCGAGAAAGGTTAATCCTTTTGTGGCGTCAACTGTGCCTTGTTAAGTCATTATACATTTTTCCTTTTGCCTTTCTCATTTTATTATTTGAGATATGAGGACGATTCCTTTTTTTATGTTTTATTTTCTTTTCAGCTCATCATATAAAGGTCCTCAGGGCACAAGCCGCATTTTTGTGTGACAAGGAGGCAGAATCAGAAATTTCCTAATGTCCGTGGGACTTATTTTTGTTTTGTGTTCCATCACCGAAATGTTCCAGGAAAGGAAAGGGAGTGAGGAAAAAAAAAACAAAAAACTTTCTCGTGACATTAATGCGAAGAGCAAATTTGTTAACTTAAAAATGTCCTTTGATGTCTTTCTCCTTTGAATTAAAGTTTTTCCTCCTCATTTTGGTTTGGAGGGATTTTCTTTCTTTCTTTTTCGCCTCAATGAAGAGGGTTTTCTTTTCACCTTTAACGTTGCGGGGAAGTGTTACAAAATTTCTTCATTTAAATGCAAGGAAAGGTCCTTGGGAGTAGCTACTTTGATTTTGGCTATAAGCACGACATTAAAAATTTGACTTATCCCAGGGTGGATTCAAAGGTTCATACCTTACCCAGCCGGTGATGATTTTGAATTTCATTACGTTATTGCGGTATTATTTCGGAAAGGTGACCTGTTACAAGGAAAAAGATTACAAAGATGAAAGAGATCTGTTCACAGAATATCTAATGTGATTAAATACAGCGAAGTACATGATTCCTTTATGATTGACTTAATTTGGATACTTTTGTACAGGATAGTAGACAATACGGGGCTAGTCCTTGCAGATTTGCCTGGACCTTGGATGGGATCAGTAAAAATTGAGTCGGGATGTTGGTTGTTGCACTGCAGACACATTCAGGAATATACAACTGATGGTACCGTACCACTTTAACTGCGCTGACCCCAAGCTCTGTGCGAGAAGACCTCGAAATCACAAAATAACTTTAAACAACTTCACATTAAGACATTTTAGAACCCCAAATACATATAATAGTGAGAAAAGGAAGACAAGCATCGAGTTTTGTTAACTCTGGTAAAATCGGATATACTTGTAAATGACATGTGAAAGCAGCTACATGCTTCAGAATTCATGTGCGAGCATTGAATCTACCAAACAACATTTGGGATATCCATTATCCGTGCCCATCGAACATTTGCCAATCGTGTGTAGCATCCCGCTGCCGGCTTTACTGCCTGTCAACCCCTGGAAATGAAACAAGGACAACGAGCTTCAGATCTCAACGTGAAATATTTGGTCTCTTGACAGGTCATGTGCAGCCGAAGAACTAGCGGATGCCATGGATTGCTGCAAAGCGGATATAACCGTCATCCAAAAAATGCGATGGGATGGGCCTGACAAAAACAGGATGAAAAACTGCGATATCTACTATGGCGATTGTTATCGGTAGCAAAAGCAGGGCCTATGGATATACAGATCTGTTGTTAGAGGCGGACTTAGGCAAGAAGTCTTGAGAGTTTCCGGCATGTTAACGACCGCCTCGTAACAATCCGTATTAAAGCTAAATTTGCCAATATTAGCCTAATATGCGTGCACGCCCCGATACCAACGATGGCTTCTATGAGTTATTGGACCAGACCTACGAGCAGTGCCCTAGCCATAACATTAAAATTGTCCTCGGCGACGACAACGCAGCATCTTGTCTAATCAAAGGTCTGGGTTAAGTCGTGACCTCAGGTATGCCAAAACTAGATGTGGTTCTCGCTCTACATAGCCAGTCTTTATAAATCTGTCATACGAGCCTTTAAAATCTAAGAAAAGATTGTGCCTATCGATTTCGACTTGACTTCATGAGTTTTTTCCAGGATCAGTGTGAAGATTTGGTCGATTGTGGACTTTCCTGATCTGAAATCACATTGATAGGGGCCAATCACGTTGTTGACGAACGGTTTCAGAGCTGTACACAGTATGGTAGATAAGACCTTTTATGCAATGTTCAGGAGACTTATAATCGTACTTGTATAGTTGGCGCAGTTGATCTGCCAAGAGTTCAGGGAATACTACACATTTCGCAGAATTTTTGGCGACATCGAATATGTGGTTATTCCAACGTAAGTTGTCATTGAAACATACGAGTATACCGAGAATGGAAAGTTTTTCAGTTTCGACGATGCAAGTGTTATTCATGGATGCTTAAATTTCGCTTTAATGACAGCAGACAGTATTGAGTTTTGAAAGCTTTAAATTCCACTCTGTTGATAGTTCCGCAATTGGTTATGTTAATATCAGAATTTAATGTACTTAACATACGCTGCCGTTCCCGTTCTACAGCCGAAGAGCAGAGACGTTAGACCGGGAACGAATAAGAAAAGGAATATATTGGATTAGAAGTAGCAGACAAGAGATCGCTGATGAAAATTAAAAAGAGTATCGGAGACAGAACGGAGCCCTGTGGCACACCAGCATTTATTTTGTGAATATAAGACTTGAAACTATCCCAGACAACTTGAAAGGTAGTTTCTAATCCATTGAGGAAGAGAGTCGTCGATCCCAAATGCAAGCATTTCGACAAAAGAGACTGATGCCAAAAACTGGCAAATTACTTAGAAACATCAAGTGCAGATATTTTGCTTTCGCCAGATTAATGTATGCTTTGGTTCCACTTTTCGGTGAGACATGCAATCAAATCATCAGTGGACCTGTTGCTACGAAAACCGTATTGCCGGTCGTTGAGCAGTTTTCGTGTTTGGAGACATTTCATGAGCTGACGATTTATCAGCGTTTGCATGACCTTGGAAAGAAGGGACGTACGTAAGTGCAATGGGTCTGTAGGAAGAGATGATTCGCCTTTTTTAGCGACGGGCTGGACAAATGCGGTTTTCCATCTACTCGGAAAGACTCCTTAGAGTAGGATTGATGGAAAAGCTTACGCAGTGGTTTTGCTAGCGTGGAAAAACACCTCTTCAGAAGAAGGGGAGATATACCATCTGGACCAGCGGATTTATGTATGTTGAGATCTTTAAGTACTCTTGCTACTACAAGAAAGTAGTAGATTCGTGCGAAAGTAGATTCGTGCCATTGAAGATTCGACGCACGGAGACAAAGCACAATCTGGGAGTGTTGAATTGGCCGCAAAGTGTGCAACAAGCAGATTGACCTTGTCCAAATTGCTGACAGCTGGATTGTTATTATAAATGGCCGTTGGGATTGAGAATGAGGCAGAATTTCTAATGTTTTTGACGAATGACCAAAGGCTTTTACTACCTTTGGGACATTGTAGTATTTTTTGCCTCAGTTTTTGGTCGTATTGGAATTTCAGACGCTTGAGAAAGACGTTGCAGTCATTCGTGCCTCGTTTAAACTTTTTTCGGTTTTCCTCGGTCGGATTGGTCTCGAAGGACCGAAAAAACAGTTCTCTAACTCTGACAGCCTCTTTACAGCTTGAGTCGTATGCATTTTCTTTTGGTTTGATACTCTTCATCCGATGATCTATAAAGGATCTCATTCCAAAGAGAATAGTGTTTGTGATCATATCAGCAGTGGGAAATAGATAAGTTGGTGAATGAAAAGTTTCATTCAATGAGTCAACGCCAACTCCCACATATCCAAAACAGGTTACTGGCTCCGGGATATTCGGGTCTTTTTGGACCCCACAGGTCAGGGGTAGTGCTTGGGCCTAACTATTCACTCTCATTAAAACCTTACTGTTGCGAATATATAATACCATTAGCCAGGGATAAGGATGGATTTATTTTTGACGACCCTATATGGAACAAGGGTAACGTCGTTCGGATCTGCATATAGAACATTCGAACCTTGAATAAGCCACGTGCAGTCGAAAAACTAGATCAAGATACTTTTGACGGTAAGAAAGATAAAGAGGGCATCCCTGGAAACACAATCGGAAAAATTGCCTACAAATTGACTTAGGCTTAGCGGCTTTGCCATGGGACAGATTATCTCAATATCTAGCTTCACAAGAGCCGAAAAGAAAGCTGTAGGAATGGGAACAGCAATCAAAAACTAGAGCCATAGTCAGTGCTGAGAATATAAAAAAAACGTCTGTGCAACTGCTAAGTGACGGGAACATCTCATACTCCACGGTCAGGCAGATCGAAGCATTTTAAAGTAACAAGTATTAAGTAAAAGTAGCAGTATCTTAACTTAAACATAACAAGACTGTCGGACTGGGCCGCCTACCTGAAGAACTACAATAGTTCGCCAAAGATTTCTTCAATCCGAAAATGTTGACATATTCTCTTAACAGACTTTGAAGATTTGTCCAGATGGGCGTAAGACTCTTCTGAGATCATATTTAACTGCGAATGTTATATTGACGATGCTATTAACCCTTTGACGACTACGGGGACACATTGGTCCCAAACCAAAAATTTAAAAGAAGTGAATAACTAAAAAACGGGTGCGTGTTATTTTACTTTGATTAATATCTGAACGTGTCTTTCCACTATTTAGTTGTGGGAATACAGCACCCGAACCATTGGAAATTGGCAATTTGTTGCGCACGGAATTCCAATATTTTGTAAAAGAGTTTTGAGATGTAAATTAGATTTACCATGTATTATACCATAAAGTATTTATTGCCTAGTAAGTATTTTTTTATTGTGTACAGTTATAAAACCGATATTCATGTTATGTACTTTGATAAGTCGTTGTAAAGACTAAGGGACACTGGTATCCCTATGGCCTATGAGGGTGTTGAGTTTCTATATACATATTGTATTTATGATTATTTACCATTACCCTCATTATGTTTCCTATGGGGCGTGGAGTTTTTGAACTGAAAGAAAATGAAATCCAAAAGATTTTGATGGATGACAATTTACTGCTCGACGAGGAAGATCACAGGCTTCTGACACAGGATGACGATCAAGGCGTATTTGATATCGATACGCAGATCATCAGCAGAGCCTTCAGCTTTTGCACTAAAACCTGTCACTGCGCCACTTAGCAACCATCAAACTGTTTTTCGAGTGGATGGCAGAGAACATAAGTTTCAAATGTTTTTTCTATTGTGGAATATGAATTCGGAAATCTGTCAAGATGCTGAAGGGGATAAGTTGGTTCCTTTTGAAATATTCCTTTCAACAACGAAAATTTGGCATTTTACTTCAAATGGTAGTATCAGAATCAGTGCGATGTGTTCATCAAAACGGACGAGAATTCTCTGTTCAAACTGATGAAATGAAAGCATCCCTTAGTATGAACTTAGTTATGGGTTATCTATGGAACCAGACAAATGTTATACCTAGGGCTCGATTTGAAGAAATTCGCAGGAACCTACATTTTTGCAACAATGAAAAGTACGAGACCCTACTAGCCCAAATCTTGACTGAGCATACAAAAGTGAATTTAGGAGCAGCGGGTCATCCAGCTGCAGCAAAATTAGTAGAGAAGTTCACATCAGCGCGCATTTAATTTTAAAAATGCCTACGGTAAAGAACAACAACTAACTCGGTAGATGTCAGGGGAAGAAGCACTGTCAACCGTAGTCGAGGCCAAGCTTACTAGACACCAATATATGTTATTAGAGCCAAAGACCCTGAAAAGTTTCCTTCCTACGAAGTTGTTCAAACTGCAAAAAAAAAAACGTGCTATCCAAAAAGAGAAGACATGCATGTAACAGATACTTCAGCTGAAGTGACGGTCCAAGCTTTGATTAACCATACTGTGGAACGTTTGATAGTAGCTCAAAAAGAAGTAATATTTACTTTGAAAGATGAGGAATTGCGCAATTTGTGTTCTTACGAGCAGAAATCTGTCGGAATGGATGCTGATGATTCAAGCGTGTTCACAAGTTCTGTGGTATCCTTCCAATATACTTGAATATACCAAAGAATCAGCACAAGTTTCGGTATCTGAGAAGCTAAGAATAGATGCGAAAATTCTGAGCCTTTGCCATTCAATAGTTAACGTTGAAGAAAAAGTTGTTAAAGTGACACATAAACTCGTCTTTGCAAGTTCTACAGACTTCAATAATATCGAACAGCTGCTACTACAATCCCAGTGTATTGCAGTTTGGTTTGCCAGTGCTGCACTGTTAGATTCAAGTTTTTGAGTGCCTTTCGCATGTGGCTATAAGCTTCCAGTAAAAAGATGGCAAGTTCGTAAAGAGTATAAAGATGTTGTAGCGTCAAATAAGGCTGGAATATAAAAGAAGTTCCGAGATCGAATGGGTCTAATTGTTGATCAACCAAAGCCTGGTTTTGGGAACTCAAATGATTTCAACACTGCTAGACGATTTTTCAGCAACGCAGATGCGGTTTCAGTAGTACTTCAGCTCACGCAAACACTGGAAGGTTTGGGATGTGAAATTTATATTGACAACTTCTTCAAATCACCATTGTTACAATATAAATTGATTAATCAGAATACGAAAACATATAGGACTGTTCGAACTAACCGAAAGAACCTTTAAAAAACTGTACCTGTTGAAAAAATAATGAAGCGCGGTGATATTCATTTCACTAGCTTCCAAGATGTAAGATACATCAAATGGATGGACGATAAAGCAGTACATCTGCTGACCAACTTTCTGTCTCCTGTAGTAATAGACACTGAAAACGCCGTCAAGCTGGTTCAGTGGAGAAAATTGATGTGAAATGTCCTGGGATTGTATTACATTACAATAAAAATATGGGTCGAATTGACTTTATGGATCAAGGTCTGCTGCGAACTAGATCGGAGATCGAAAATCAAGTATTACGAGTATCTTCGACTGTTCTTCGCTTTGTTTGATATATCCGTCAATAACGCTTATACTGTCTACACGAAACTCTATAATGAAAAAGAAATGGAAAGATGTCTGTGGATCAGCTTATAATTCAGACAAGTCGTAGCTCGGAGTTTGATCAATGGTTTCACCAGCAGCGAACTCCCACTTCAAATGATTACTTTAAGTATCTCCTACAATCTCATGATCCTGAGAGGCTTCAGGGCCATCGGGTTATTTTCTTTTGATAGAGGCTAAAAATATTTTGTATTAATATTATCTTTGCAGAGCCCACGTCCCCTTTTTCCTTAAAGAATGCATGCGTTATAAAGATTGCATGGGAATCTGATACTATTGCTGTGTTTGAAAAATGAACTACAATCTGCTGTCACGGATAATATGTATATAAATGTAGATTCCCAAATCTCCGAAGAAGGAAGATATTTTTACAAAGAGACTGGAAATAAATTTCTGCGTCATCAGTCAGCAACAATTTTTTCTTTTAAATAAGCCTCTCTGTAAACCTTTGCGGCAAATAATATCCGACGGTATTTAAAGATGATTATTTTTTTAATTCCGCAGAAGACCGCATATTTCTAGGAAAATCCCTTCACCTTTATGAATGGAATTCGTTCACAATTCCATCTCCTCTATTCGTACTTCCGTACTTTGCTTCAAAGACCAGTTCATTCCTTTTTAATTTCACAAACATACAACTACAATCGATATGCTTTTACCTGATCAAACAGTACTCAGTATCCGACACCAGCAGCATCCGTTAAAAAATATTTCATTTTATTTTCTAGAGAATTACTTTTCAGAGAATCTATTCGAATAACATTTCACTCCTTACTTTCATATAAATGACGGTCATGAGGTCCCCCTTGAAAATATCCGTACCATCTTCCTGATAAATGTTTCCCTCTCCATCAAATAATTGCGACAACCGAACACAATTTCAAATGTATCTTCCAAATATAGTCATTTCTATCCTTCTAAAGAAGAACGCTTACCACCAAATCAAAGAAAATCCTTCTGCCAATGACATCCGAACTATGTTAGTTTATGCAACCAAACGGAAGTGATTCTTTGACAAGAAAATCTTTTTCATTTACCAAATAAATAATACTCGTACATCATCCCCCGAATCGGAGGCCCACAGGGAGTAAGTTTCTTGGAAAACTATTTTCCTTATTCAACCACGCGTAGTTCATGTTTCTTGAAAAGAAAGAGGACAAGAACAATTCCCTCTCAACTTAAGGACATGTGTGGGTAATTCAAAGCAAACGCCAAAGATTTGCCACATCCGGTGGCGTTAGAGGTTAGTAAACGTTTGTCACGTCACACTTTGCGAGCGAGAATACATGGCATCAAAAGAATTGCTGGGATTACAAGGATTTGGCTTGAGGGAGATACTTTTAAAGAGAAGATCCTAAGGTATTATACTGTATTGACAGTAATAGAGTTGCCATTGATAGATTTCAATGGTTTTTTGTTTCTTGATTATCGACTTTGATATTCTGACTTTCTATTCTCAACGACTTATTATATGGTTGAGAGAAACGTGGGCCGAAGAAGGTAAAGAGGATTCAATTGGGCTGATTAGTGGTGTGTCTACTGATTCATTTCAGCATTGGTTCATTTTGAAATTAAAACCTGTGTATAAGTAATGTCTGCACCTTAGGAAAAGTTGCTCTGTAGGTTGAAGGTTTTTAGCCTTTATTCTCTAATTTAAAAGACGCTATCAGGGTAACACTGATGGACTTATAATATCATACTTCGATATCCAAGGTAATTGTACAATCTCAACAGTATGATATTGTATTTAAGCGTAGGGGATCGAATTTACTAAATTCTGATAAAAAATCTTTCAAAGCTTGCTTTTGACATAGAAGTCGGAGATTTGATTTTGCTTGTAGTACCTTAGATTGTGCTCGACTGACTAAGAGAGACCACTGCAGAGAGCAAGTATATAAAAAGAAAACTGTGAAACTATAATCAAAATTAAAGCCGTACTTCTTCCAAGCATTGTGTATGTATAATGGCTCAACTTTAGAATGTTCTTCTTCACGGGGTGACCCTTGTGTGCTGAGGAAGTTTATGCGATTCAACATGAAACAATGAAACGTAGAGTTAAGCGATTGTAGAAATAGTTTTTGCAGACGGTTGTTTAACGTTAGAGAAGTCAAGTTGGCGTACTAAGGTGCAGCTAGTAGGCATTAATCCAAGAAACTTTTCCAACAATGTAGACTAATGATATTCAGGTAGCAGCGAAAGGAAAGAATCCACCATGTATGTTACAATCAATGTAAGCACGGTTTATATGTGCGAGTATAATCCATTTGGACCTAGTCAAAGTATAATTGATGCATACCAGTAAGTGTAAAGATTTAATAAAACATTCGGTTGACTTTCTTTCATAACTTTATTGTTAGGATGCTCAATCACGACTGACTGACTTAGTAAAAGAGTTATATATATATAATCTTACGTACATATATGAAAATGCATATATGTATATGTTACAGTATACAACACCTCCCTTTAAAAATATAAACTACTTAAATGTTATGTAATAGGAAATTATTTAGTATGCTTCAAATAAGTATGATATATGCATAGATACTCGTATATTGTTATATGTATTATACGAGTATATATATACAAACTACGGCTTAAACTACATTCTAATTCTATTATTAGGATATAAATAAACTAAATTGAGAATGGAATTCAGTGTGGCTAAATTTAATAGGACGTACAACTTGTCTACCATATCGAGTTGTAATTATCTTGTACTTGTTGTAGGCCTATCTATAAAAGTATCCTCTTGAATACCCATTGTCTCTTCAGTTGATTGATTGCTGTTATCTGAGTGATCGTTTTGAGGAATTTCAAGAATGTGTTGACGACTTCATCTATAATAAGTTCCATTATTGTCGCTTATATGAGCGAGGTTCACGGCATTTATTAACCAAATAATCCGATTCAGGGGTTTTCTTGTAATATATGCGTTTACCTGTTTTTAATGGTTTGAGTGCTTCTGTGCCTCGATCATAATATGATTTCATCTTGTTTTGTTTCTCTTTTATATGTTTTGCATGTTTTTGTTGGACTACAATCCTAGGTTTGAAGTTTTCACTACTGGTTGGAAGTTTAGTTCGAAGCTTACGAGACATTAATAGTTCAGCTGGTGAGCTTAATATTCCTTTTGGTGTTGTCCTGTAATGTAACAAGGCAATATAAGGCCCTAAAGCCAGTTTCATCGCATTTTAATAGCAATTGCTTTATTGTTTGGATAGACCTCTCTGCCAGACCATTCGAACGTGCGAGATATGGACTAGAGGTGACATGGTCTATATTCCATTCTTGAGCAAAGCTTCGAAAACGTTGGAATTGAATGATGGGCCATTGTCACTGATCATGGTTTGCGGAATACCATAGATTTAAGTTGTGTAACAACTAAACGATTCGTATATCTACTACTAAAAGGTACATTTTCGCTTTTATTTCAAACAAGTCGATGACGACTTTGAACCACGGAATTGGAATAACATCATGTGGCTGCAAAGGTTCTTTTGGGATGGCATTTCTGTGACGTATGCATGACTCACAATTACTAACTATGTTATAGATGTTGTGGTTAATATTTGGCCAAAATATGCAATCCTTTGCAAGATTTTTACATCGCTCTATGCCCATGTGTCCTTCGTGTAAAAGATTAAGCATTTGATGGCAAAGTGATTGTGGTATAACAAGTCGATTGCATTTAAGAATTAAGTCATCAACGATCTGTATATCCGCTCTTATGTTAAAATACGGCATAGCTAATGAGTCAATAGACTTTTTATGATTCGGCCAACCATTATTGTGATAATATATCACTTTTGCAAGGGCGTCGTCATTTACTGTTGCACGACGAATTTCATCTAATTTAGATTCAGCGTAAATCGTTGTCGAATTCGGTTAAAGCGGTTTCTGGCAGAGCAGCCCTTGACAAAGTGTCAGCGACAAATAAATCTTTTCCTGGTTTATAACTAACAGACAAATCGTAGCCTTGGAGACGAAGCATGAATCGCTGCAACCGCATTGGTATCTTATGCAGTGGACGCTTAAACAATGGTACTAGTGTTTTGTGGTCTGTTTCCACCATAATGGGCCTACCTTTTATGTACTGGTGAAATTTTGTGCAACCAAAGAGAATAGCAAAAAGCTCTTTCTCGATTTGGGCGTAGTTTTGCTGACACGCTGTTAAGGTTGCAGAAGAATATGGCATCGGGGATGTTCCGTATAGGATGAGTGCTCCTACTGCATTTTTAGATGCATCAACAGATAGTGTAAGAGGTTTCTGTGGATCATAATAAGTCAAAATTGGAGAATTAGACATCAAAGGCTTTAAATTATCAAATTCCTTTTGATGTCCTGAAGACCAATGCCATCAGACATCCTTTTTTAGAAGTTTACGTAAATTTGTATTTTCTGTTTTGTGTATTTGTGTATGACCTTAAATAGTTTATCATGCCAAGAAAGCGTTGAAGATCAGAAACATTTCCTGGACGTGGCATCTTGCAAATAGCTTTCACTTTCTCTTCATCTGGACGTACACCTTTTTGGTTAAACACATGTCCGATAAATTTAACTTCCTTCTGAAGGAATTTTGATTTGGACAAATTGAATTTTAGAGCGACAAACCTAGCTCTTTCGAGCACAAGTTTAAGAACATGGTCATGCTCTTATTTGTTTGCTCCGGAAATTAAAAAAATCGTCAATGTAAATGATTAAATTTAGAATATTGCCAAAATTTTCTATCATTTCTGCCTGAAATAATTCGGAAGCAGCGGTAATTCCGAAAGATAATCGTAAAAAACGATATCTCCCGAAAGGAGTTTAAATGTGCACAGTTTTGATGATTCCTCATCAAGAGATTTCTAACTGTCCAATTATTGGTAGTGGTAGGCGGAATAATAGAATTATTTAATCCAAATTGCGAAAATGTTGTGTATGACACGACATTGCCTTGTGCACCAGTGTCTAATTGACACTTCACGTTTTTCCCGTACATTTTTATGCATATGTCCCATGATAATGATGATGCTGTAGACTCCAGGGATCCCAGGAATAGCGTTTTGGATTCTGAATCAGATGATGTAATAGGCTCAGTTTCGATATTACGTATACACATTCACGATCGGCACATTCTGCGTAGTGGTTTTTTCCGCCACATTTTATGCATGTAACGCCTAACGCCCATGGCATCTGTAGTTGGGAATTTCACCGCACCTGTTACATTGGCCAGATTTGTTTGTTTGACTGTTTGATTGTTGAGATTTTTTTTTGTCACTGTATTGCATGTGATGTTGGTAACGTAAATTTTGATGATTTTTTTTCTATTTGCTTCTATGTATTGGCCTGTTGCTTGCTGTCTTTGCTGTAATTTTGACTCCCTTTATATTTGTTTCTCTTCGTCAGAGCTCCTACGATAGTATTAGTTTCATTTTCATGCTTCAATTTTTGCGAATGTTCTCTTGTGATTTCAATGGCTCTTGAAATCGCTATTGCTTTCTCCAATTTGATATCACCTTCGTGATGTAGACGGTCTTTTATGCATGTGTACTTATCGTTTAATCCACAGACAAAAATGTCCCGCACCAACATTTCGCTTAAGTTGCCAAATTCGCATGTTACGCTCAAGTTCTTGAGCGCGGTAAAATACGCGTCTATTGATTCGTCCAATGTTGTGAGCGGGAAAAGAAATTATGACGCTCCATAGCAACGTTCGCTTTAGGTAGAAAATAAACTTCAAAATTTTTTACCGAGGTTTCAAAGGCGACACTATCTAGATCAATATTGAAAGAATTAAAAATATCGAAAGAATCTGGTCCCATGTGATGCAGAAGTAAGGCAACTTTCCGTTGATCTGCTGGAGTTTCTAGATTTGATGCTCTCATATAGACTTTAAACTGGTTAAACAAATTTTTCCATGTGGTCGCGAGATTAATGGTGGAATTCTTGACGAGAATCCAGGAGTCGATACTTCACGCATTACAACTGTACCATTGTTTTTACTGTTTTCACTCGTTTCTGGTTTTGGAGGCATTTTGAATTATATATAAGTATAGATATAATCTTATGTACATATATGAAAATGCATGTATGTATATGTTAAAGTATACAACAGTAAGTACCGGTATAATCGGCCATATACTATGATTTTGCACCTGGAGACCTAGGCTTTTGAGAAGGCTTGGAGATGCGAAAGTTCACTGTTGAAAATGCAGAAAATCGAAGATAGAACAACGACTTTGAATGTTTAAAACACCTAGAGGCTTTAGAGTGGTACACAAAGATTGATTTCGAGATAAGTAAACTGGTATGGTTGTACTACATCATAAGTACTACTAGATAAGATATGACAAGTAAATGTGACATTAACAAACGACACTGTCACACAAAGGCAGTCTATAGAATAAAGTCATGCGGTTATTACCGGATCATCTAACGGTATGTCCCAGCTAAATTTTAAGTTGAGAATCTGAGAGCAGCGTGTTCAAATTGCATTTGCCATCTCAAATTTTTTATAAAATCTTCTGGCTTCTGGAAACTGATGCAAATGTACGCCGAGTAGCGCTACGGCTCCACTACCTAGGATCCGGTATCCAGAATTTAATGGGGAGACTTAATTATTAGTGTAATTGGACTTGTTGTTGTATTATAGGCAACCATTCATCATACGTGAATTAACTTGTCTGAAAAGAAGAATGTCTTTCGGGCGAGGCTGGGATTCGAACACCGAACCTTCCGATTTGGAAGCCAATACACTACCACTTGAGCCACGGCCACCCACGGATATGAGACACGGGGTGAAAAACATCATTATTTCTGATTATGGCCCCTCCCTTAATATTGAACATTTACAAAAATTTGTAAACAGTTTCGCATCGATCACTACACTTCAAGCCCTTCTTTACCAAAATCCAACGTCTTAGGGTAAAGATCAGTCCAAACAATCAAAAAATTCCTCACAAAATGTGATGAAAGCGGGTCAGATTCGTATAAAGCTTTACTGCAATGAAAAATTTCATATCTTAAAGGAAACACTGAAGCCATGCTTAGTTAATGACCGCGAATATAAAAAAGCTTCAGCAAACCTGCAAAATCACAAGAAAAGATCTTAAAGAACGGGACAAAATCTACTTCAAAAAAGACCCTCATTCCACATGGCAAAAAGGTACGGTGATTTCAAAATGTAGAGAGACGCGTTCTTATTTTGTTGACGGCCATACTGGGGGACACGTGCGGCGTAGTATGCAACATAATTTAAAACCACATTTTCCCATTCTGCATAACTATTGAGATAATAAAATAATAGCCGGGTCAAAATTATTTCTGAATCCTTAGAGGCACCAAAGGTTTGCAACCAGGAACCGGTAATCAAAACTAGATCCAGTTATTTGGTTAAGGCTACAGAGAGAGTTCAGTACAAAAATATCTGATCTAATAGAATAGAGCAAGAAGAAAATAATCTTTTTAGCTCAACAATATTGCAGAGTCAAGAAGGAAGCATAAATTGCTAAGTTTTACAATAGGGCTAAAAGCACAGTCACAAGCTTCGGACCAGCAATTCTCTCCGAAAAAGTAAGGTTGGTTTTGTCAATGACAATCATTGTATTTATTGAGCATTTTCAGCAGCTGCCTTGGGGCATGACCTCGAGAAAAGACCAATGGCAAACTTTCGTGGATGAAGAGGCTCACCTATATAATCTGTTGGAGGTCGCTCAGCTTTAAATGCTGAATCAACATTGCCGCTCGGCTCGGATATATTTCCAGTAGAGCTTTTCAAAGAGTATGCCCATGATCATGTAAAAAGTTTGAGAGGATGAACGCATGATTGATTACTGCAATATCAGTTATATTTGCCCAATCTAGAAGAAAAGGAATCCGATGTCTTGCAAGAATTACCGGTGCATATCCCTGATTAATGTTGCCCAAAATACCTGATCAGTTTACTGTGTGGATCATGTTTCGCACCACATTCATTGACACCTACCAGAATGATATCTGTCCCAGAAAGTCGACGATAGGTTAAAATTTTAAGCTGTGGCAAGTCCTGAAAAAGACCAATGAGTCCAAAGACGATATTTACCATAAGTTTTTTTGACTTGAAAGGCGCATGCGATATCATTTATCGAACCGAATCGAATCGAATTCGGCATATGGACATGGCGCAATGTTCGGATATCTTCCAAACATGCGCCATATCTCTACAAGGATAAACATATGTTAACTTGTAATTCCTTTATTATTGAAACTTCTACGTCGACTGTAAAATAAGCTAAACGATTTGGTCTTTTGCTGAATGAGTAGAAGGCAAAATACATGTTTTCTACTAAAATCAAATAGACGAAGATTATGCTTCAGATTTTATCAATCTTGCTTGATGGAGCTGAATGCTGGGGATTAGTAAGGCAGCAGAGTAGACCTACGCTGTTTTTAATACAAAAATTCTATATCAAATATTTGGTCCAATCAATGAGGATCGCGAATGGAGCAGAAGATACATACGTTCGCGATGAGGACGTTGTCCGAAAAAGCAAGAATACATATGTCGACTACACTGGCTATCCTACTATTGAACGAGTGGATAAACAACCTCTAGGTTTGAGGGTCTTCGAATTCCAGTCATTTGGTTCTTGAATATAAGGAGGCCAAACTCTCTGTTTGCAGATGAAGTTATCGCGTCAGCTAGGAACCTTACGCGGGTTTAAGGAATAGATTCGACCCCGATCAATCTTCCATGATTCTTCATGGTGAATCAACTGCGTAGATTCGAAGCATTTTTATTGAACAAAGTAATTTATCCTGCCTACCTACATCGCGGAATTTGTCGATCTTATGTTATATTTTCGAAAGCAACGTGAATTTGAAGAAGAGCACCGAGTTATGGGGCCAGTAGTTGCACAGACTTTTGAAAGATTGTGCCTACTTGTCTGCTTGTGAACTCCACACAATTCTTTCAATGGTGAAGTTAAAGAAGTCATATGACAGCGCGTCACCTTGTCTAAAACCTTTGTGGACATTGAAGGTCTTGTTTAAGGCGTTACCGACCATGATATATACAGCTCGTCTCCATAAATGCTGTCACATGCTGTCTTCAAATCGATGAAAATATTGTACTCGTACATATCAATTTCGACTTCTTGTGTTTTTTCCAGGGTCTGACGGAATGTGAAGGTTTGGTCGATTGTGGACTTTCCTGGTCTGAAATTGCACTGATAGGGGTCTATCAAGCTGTTGACGAAGGGTTTCAGATGTTTACACAGTATGGCAGATAAGATCTTTTATGCGATGTTGAGGAGACTTATTCCTCTATATACTCTCCTTTTTTGTGAGTTGGGCAAACGGTGCTAAGATTCCATTCATCAGGCATACACTGTTCTTACCAGGTCTTTGGTCTTTTTGCCTTGACACGTTTTTATTACCTGTTGCTAAAACTTCCGTACGTTATTCCTGCAGTACAAAATATTCGATCACGCGTTTCTCGTTCTCTTTTTTCATCTTTTGGAGAAGCCAATTTTCTTGCCTGTCTTAGGGATTTCTTTGTGGTGGTTGCATGAAACCCGGCATATCAGTTGCGGAGTCTGATAGCACATTGGTAGCGCTGTCACTTGTATTCGGTACTTGATGCGAGATTTTGGAATATGCGCTTGGCGAAGATGCTGCCCGTCTGTTGTACATGTTAAATCTGCATTCGCAGGTTGGCTACAACAAGATGATGATCCGAGTCACTGTTAACTGCCCGGAAGATTTGGACGTCTAGAATACTGGAGGCATGCCCTACGTCTATCGCAATGTGATCAATTGGGTTTAGCGTTTCACTATCCGGAGACCGACATGCCCCTTTGTGTATATTGATATGATAAAACCGTGTGCTTACTATAGTCAAATTTCGTTCCACCGCAAAATCAATAAACCTAAGTCCGTTGTAAGACTTGGTCGACACCAGGCTGGTAGGCTATGCTTACCAAAGATGTCCCCCGGTCCTATATAGATATTAAAATCGCCTAGTACCAATTTAACGCGATGTTTCGGACATTGCTCATATGTATTGTCGAGGAGCAATGTTTGGGGCGTCGTCCTTCTCCTCCGTAGATTCATGGGCGCATACTAGGCTTATGTGGGGATTGTCATAAGACGTTCGAAAGCTCAAAAATTCCTGTATAAAACTGCCGCATATGGCAAATCCGCATCCGAATAAGAGTTATTTTTTTCCCTATAGCAATCACCATAGCAGATATCACAGTTGTTCATCCTTCTCATGTCCGGCCCATCCCATCGTACTTCCTGGATGGCGGTGATGTCTACGTTGCAGCAGTCAATGGTCTCTGCTAATTGCTCGGCTGCACGTGGTCTGTTAAGGATTCGAACATTCCACTTGCAGATTCGAAGGTCGGGGAACGACGTTTGCAAGGGTCATCAACAGTGAATCCATTTCTATCCGAAGCTATTAGTTGGTTCACCACATCTTTTTAATCTCTTCCGTATAAGGAGAAGAAAGTATTTGCTGCAGTTGGGAAAATAGTAAGGAAAACAGGGCCCCTAATAAACTTATGTATCTCTGTAAATATGCGAGTGGATAAGCCCCTCTGAACGTTGTGTTAAGTGTTTGTAGAACGTATCTGAAGCACATGAAGATAAAAAGTGGCAAAGTGTGTTGGAGTGAATGCCATATTTTGAAAAACGTATTCCTAAGTCCACTTCATAGTCTTGCCACAGAAATTCTATGTGCAGCAACATAGTGAGTGTTAGCTAGAAGACTTTTGGAATTTTCAGAATACTTCATTCATGCATGGCCCTAATTTCCACTGAGTGAGATACTCGTACACACACATACCATACAAATAATGCCGAGCTATACATTTCCTTTTGCCTAAAACCCGGTGTGGCAAAATACCACATATTTTGTGGCTTCTTTCACTTGAACCCTGAGTGGAGGTAGTAAATAATTGCGCGGTTAGGACATGGTGTTTGTGTCTGGAATGGCTATCATACGATGCGGTTTGGGACGCAGTCAAAGCCAGAAGATGAGAATGAGTAAGTGGTTTAATTAAAAGTCCTTGAATGGCAGAGTTTATTTATTTTGATCTAAACTTCCAGTTAAAGTGAAGTACCGCATAAAGACTTGGGATATGTGGATAGATTCGCATAGATACATGACCGCAATGGATCGATTATGTCGACTATGTGATTGCATGCGAAGTGCTGAAATTTATGCTGGATCGAGATACTTTCTTTATGTGGTTTTTCGAGGGAATGGTTTTTTTTTATCGTCTTCTGGGGCAAAGTGGAATTTCATAATTATGGAGGAAATACGAGCAATCGTGTACCATATACTTGACGACTGTGTAGGGAGAGTCGATTGAAGGATTTGTATGCTCGGACGTAGATTATAGCCATGGTTAATGTTACGAGATGAGGGTTATTAGGTATCTTTAAGGAGATGGGAAGTAGTAAAGTGAATGCATTATTTGGGTCACGTTAGTTACAAATTTTAAGTGCGAGATACTATTTTATAGGAGACTTGTGCTGTACAGCCAGATGTTTTATGATATTTAACAAACAACATGTAGTTCTGCTGCCGTTTGATTTAAGTTTATCCGATGTAGACATAAAGTGATCTCTCTTCCACCTAAACGGTTCTTTGTCACGAGTGTCCAGGAATCAGGAATACCATAGACCCATGACGATATGTAAGAGCGGGCATACTCAAATGTAAACTATTTGCTCATAGGTTTTTCGGTTTTCTGTATGCTATACAGTTATGGACTTATCTTAAGGAAAACAGGATCATTCGTTTAATCCATATGCTTGCTCTTCGACATAAGATTTTTAACCTAGCACTCGAAAGTATGTTACTGTATACATTTGCCGACACAAATTGAATACGACTAGGCCTCCGTGGATGTTTTTAATGAATTTTATCCTGTCGGCTTAATTGAGGGTCAGCTTTCTGGAGTCTTTGAGGTTTTTTGACCAATAAACCGCTGAATATTGGCTTCTAGTTACACTAAATAACTTACATAGCTCCACAAAAATAATCGAGTTGCGTCAAATCGCAGGATCAATAGACAATCACTGGTTCACTTTGCGTTATGATTTCATCACTAAATCTATTCCTCACCAAGACAATGGTTTCACGGGCTGTATGTCGCATAGAGCCATGTAGCTGGAACCACATTCGTCCGGATCAATATTGATTCTATTTACTATGAAATAATCGTTAATCATTGGCCGGTAACGTTGGCTATTGGCAGTTACGCGTACTCTGGAATCGATTTTGAAAAAGTAAGGACTGATTAAGCCACTAATGTCAAAACTAAACCAAACAGTGAACTTTTAGTTTAGAGTTTCTCCTAGCTGTGCATCACTCTAGAATTGGCAATTTTGCTTATTAACAAACGCTACTTACCTACTTATACGATGATACAGTACGGGCTGGACCAGAGTCTCAGACAATATGCCTTTCCAGTCAGAAAGATCTTTTGGCTGAGGTCCCCTTCACTTGTGTGCGGCACCGAAGTTGAGGCAGTCCTCTACGGCGTTAGCCTCTGGGTTGGAGTCGAAAACTTTCTGGGCCGCGGCGCTGCTGTACATACGCTCAAAGTGATTTAGCCATATAGGTTGTGTTGTCCGAGATTTTCTGGAGAGGTCGACATAGCTGCACAGCTGTACAATTCGCTGTTGAAACCCCTCCTCCATTCTTCATTGTAAACGGGACAGAAAATTTTGCGAAGAAATATTCTCTCGAAGCGCACGTTTTCATCATCATGTCCAAGCCTCTGCGCTATAAAGCCCGACTGGAATGATCAGTGTCTTGTATAAGGTATTTTTGGTTGCTGGAGAGAGAGCTTGATTTCTCTAGTAAACTGGGATTAGCAAGAGTGATTCCTCCCATGATTTCTGCGCTGGTGTCGTTGTCGATTTTGACGACGGAGCCACCCTTAGGTCCCTTACTACTTCAAAATTCCAGTTGCCAATCGTGACGTTTTATCCTAGGCGTCGATGTTGTGTGTCCCGCTTTCTTGACAGCATATACGAGTAGTTTGTCCTTCCTTCCTTCATCGCTAAACCCAGCTCTGTATGTTCTTCCCATTATGTTAATTTCGTCTGTATAAGCCAGTGGCTGGCTTTTGAAAGATGTTGCCTCTGAAGTTGACTTGTGAGTTACGCAAAATTCTTACAAGTGCGATGCTGAAAAAAATCACATGACAACCCATCGCCTTGTTTAAGTCCTTTACTGATATTGAAGGTCTCGGTTTTGTTATTACCGACCTTGACGGAGCACCGTACATTCTCCATCGTCATAAGCTTGACAGGAATGCTAAAACAGGACATGGATCTGTATATTTCGTCTCTATAGATGCTGTCATATTCGTCTTTGAAATCGATGAAGAAGTGGCGTGTATCGATTGTATCGTACTCCTGGATTTTTTTCAAGATCTGCCGTGATGTGAAAATTTGATCTATTGCCTAAAACCACACTGATAGAGGCCGATCAGGCTGTTTAGGAAAGGTCTTAAGTGTTCACATAATACGGCGGACAGAATTTCATATGCAATGTTGATGACTTGGCGCATTTCAAGGCAGGTCCCTTCTTTAGGATCGGACAAATAATGATGAGGTTTTATTCTTCGGGTATATGGTCGTTGGCCTAGATTTTGGAGATGTGTTGACGTTTGGTCTGCATACGGTCATCATCTGGTACTTCAAACAGTTCAGCAGTTAAGCCATCGGGTCCAGTAGTTTTGTTAGATTTATGTAAGTTAGGAAAGTGTTGTCCTGTCCTGTCCACCATCGGTTGGATGGAAATGTTGTTTGTCTTCGACCAGGTTAAGTAGTTCATTCTTCCAGACGGTGGGATATTGTTCGTCATCATCGTTTAACGGTCTCCAAAAATAATCTTTCCAGAATCTTTCCGACTGTGGTTCGACTATTAGATTTAACTCTGAATCTTTGCAGATTTCTATTCGGGCAGTAAAGCTTTGTAAGTTAATTTTATCGAGCGCTTCTCGTGCTCTCTCTTTTTTTCATTTGAGCCTAAGTTCCTTCATTATCTTCTATTCGTAGAGCTAGTGAGCTCACCTCGTTCTCTTGTGCAGAGCCGCTCCATACATCCGCTGTTTTTCCAGGTTTGCCTATCCGCATTCGTTATTGAATCTGACCGGAAGATACTTTGAAGGGCCGGGTTGAACCAGATTCTTTGATTTTTCCTTAGCAGTGATGCTACTAGTCTTCTACGTACGGCCCTGGCTACGTCTGACTCCGTGAGAGGTTAAAGGAATCTCGATGGAGAAAAAAGCCCTGGTAATCTCTTATGATTGTAGCCGTTCGACAATGATTGTAGCCCTGACAATGATTCGTAGACCTTGGGCTGTTATGCATATATATCCTGGATACAGTCCGAGACGATGGTAGGCCTTCGGACATCCAAAACACTGGAGCAGTGCGATTAGGTCGTCGATTGCAATTTGGTTGACAGTTTGTTGATTAGGAGTCAGCCAGGTTCTTTAACAAAATCGAGGGAGGTGTCGAAACTTTATGCTGGCTATAGTTACATTATATCCCGCAGTAAAATCAGTAAGTCTTTGTCCGTTTCGGAAGGTGATGACGAGGATGTTGTACATCCCCACTGTATTATGAAAGATGCTCTCTTTACCTAGTTTGTCAAGGATGATTTTCATTTCAAACTGTTGTGGACATCGTGTAGTAGCGGTGGTGTAGTGGTACTAGTAATCGCTTCTCACTCGGAGGGTCAAGGCTCGAATCCTACTCATGACAAGTTTTTCATTTGTGTAATTGGAACTCAGTCAGAAAAATCTGGAGATCTAATACCAAAATCAAATATACCTGAGTTTAAAACCACTACATCACAACAATGTTTTTCTTTCTCCTCCTTTTATCTTTCCGACCGCGCCCTACAAAAGTTAAAGGGTATCAAAACCCCATAAGCACGCGTAAATTATATACAAAAAAAAAACTTAAGGAATTGTTCGCAGGTTTGGTCGAGGAACACATATAATAGAAGCAAGCTTTGATAAAGTCGTCCTTCTACTTTGTTCGGAGGCTGGGCGTTTAAGTGGCTTACGTTGCCGCATTTACCTCTTATCCAAATTGTCGACATCCGTTCGTTTACATGCCTGAAGTTCAAGACTAGTTCTCTAAGTCTTCCTTGTACGGCAAATGCGTATCCGAATAAACGCTGTCCTTGTTACACCGGTTGCCTGTAACATTTACATAGATTCACTGTTCATCCCCTTTTTGTCCAGTACATTCTATGGCATATCTTGGATGGCGTTTATGTCTGTTTTGTAGCAGTCGAGGATTCCCGCTGCACGATATATATTCCCTGTTCGAATATTGATTCACTCATTCTCATCATAACCCAGAGACTAGTGCATCGACGCCGCCGATTGTCCAGTGCAGAGATGACTCGTGCATCCAAGTGGCTTAGTCTAATTAGAGATGGCGATCTGGTTTGTTGTAAAGGAGTCAAAGTGTCGAGTTGGACCATGCGCAAGTATGGATACCTCTTTTGATAGAGCTTAGTGCTGGATACCAGATAATAATAAGCCTCAAGGATCTAAAAAAAAACCCGCAAACTAACAGAGATAAATTAAAAGTCTGTATTCCAGCAATAAAGCACCTTAACATTTTCTTTCTTTCCAATTTCAGCAATGAAGACATTTTCGCACCAAGCTAGAGCTATCTATCTACCTACGAGTCAACTGTTGGGTTGTTCGGAAAGTAATTTGGTTTTTTTTTATGAAAATGAGAGATGATTCTCTTATAGTGAATAAATATTTTATTGAATTATATATTGTCTATTATGGTGCAATATCTATTGCCATGATTAACGCTCAAAAAACTGATCCAGGTGACGTTTGACCGCCTCATTTGAAGTAAATGCTTTACCGTCTAAAAATGTTAGGAACAAATAAAAATCGGAAAGAGCCAGATCTGGAGAGAATGGTAGGTGTGGCAGTAGATCTCATCCAAGCTGTAAACACTTTTGGCGAGTTACCAAACTTGTATGAGGCTTAGCATTATCTTGATGGAACACTACACCTTTTCTATTGATCAATTGTGGCCTTTTCTGTTTAAGTGAATCAATTAATTTGTCCAGCTAATAACAGTACATTTCAGAATTGATCGTTGTATTGTCCGGTAGAAGCTAAAAGAGAAGGAATTCTTTGAAATTACACTAGACAGATATCATCACCTTTTTTTGATGAATATCGGCTTTCAAAGTGCTTTGAGCCGGTTTGTCTTTTTTACTCCATAATCTCTTGCGTTTAATATTGTTGTAGACAGCCCATTTCTCGTCCCCAATGATGATGCGCTTCCAAAATGGATCATTTTCTTGACGTTTGAGAAGGAAACCACAGAAATCAACGCGACGGCACAAATTTCCTTATGTCGAGCTTTGAAATTAAACCTCTCAGAGATCTCACGAGTTGTTATTCACCGGTCTGCATCAATTAAAGCCTTTATTGTATCTTCATCAGCTTAAACTGGTTTTCCAGAACGTGGTGCATATTCAAAATTGCCGGAGTGGAGGACATCGTTGTTGTACACATTGTTTGTCCCGTGGACCTTGTATAAGGGTAAAACGCAGTGTTCCACGAATATCTATAAAAGGGATGAGCAACTTTAAGATTTTATTATTAGAGGGAAAATAAGCTTTCCCGATGGAGATCAAGAGCCCACCTTTGTTATTTAAAGGCGGCTAGAAGTCATTAACATCATACTTGTCTAAAACAATTTAAGACATTTGAATAATGATTGGCAAGTATCTATGAAAAACTCCTTTAGGGATACTTTTGAGAGCTACATTGCCTGCAAAAAACTGACTTCTCCTTCTGGTCAAATCTTTGACTTCAAAAGTGAGAGAAAGGCCTGTGAATTATGCAGCAATGACCTCGTCTTCGTCAACTTGTGAGCTTTCTTGTAGCTAGAAATGCCAATTTACGATGGTATCCAGTATAGGGTCAGCATATTCGATTGTCCGTTAAGGAAAAGCAGGTTTCTATATTCCTTGATCTTATTGTCGCGAAATTCGGACCTTCAACAAGTCTCTGGCTACTGTCTAGTCAGAACTCTTGAACGAGAAAGGAATAACATATGAAGTCACAGTTTTCCAATATCATACATACAAAACCTGCGCAAAATGAGGAGTTATTTTGATCTAGTATTTGTCAAATCCGTCATATTACGAGTACTTGTATGGAAATCTTAAGAAAATCTTCCTCATAAGTTTCTTCAACGAATTTTGCTCAAACCAATCCACATCATCTAGTTTTTTTTATCTGTCAATCTCTATCGTTGCTCAAAAACCAATTACTTCAAAGCGACTGCCTAAACACTTCAGCTCTCGAAAAAGCCCTCCCTTTCGATGACCTCATTTGATGTTTTGACATCTCGTTTAACAATCCCTATTCAACTTCATCCCTTGATGTGCGCCATCAACACAAATCAAAATGCGTCCCAAAACTTTGACAACATGCAAACAATAGCTTATGAATAAATCAGACAGCCCATAAATAAATTAAAATAAATTGCTGCCTCCCGACATTACAATCACTAATCAAAACTCAGCTTCCAGGCGATTATCACTAAACATAATCCTCCAGTCTCAACCCCTAATGGACACGGATGAACAATATGTACTCGTATATATTTATGCTCCAATTTAGTTTCGATTAGGATTCTACGACTTAATTAATGCAGATGCCTACGTTTTCAATTTATGGCCAAGTTTCAGTTAGGGCTCAGGAGTCCCGCATTAAACATATTTTGCCATCGTCAACGTCGTACATTGTAAGTAGTACCTAGTAGTACCTACCACGATGAATGAATGCCTCAAGCAAATTTACCTGTCGTAAGAAAAACCCATTAGTAATAATAGTATATGTAATCAGGAAAGGAAAATAGCTCCATATTATCGATTCTAAATCGAAATTACACTGATTTCAGTGTACCGATTCTTCCCCTTTTTTGTATTCGTATACCACCTCATCGGCAGGTGGATTTAACTTAATTTCGCTTCCCTTTCCCTGGGTAAACTGTCCTACTTTATGTTTTGGGCTAGAGCTCCATCCACTCCTCAATTCGGAGAAGATTAAAATTAATTTACCAACCTTACATCATTCAGAAGTCTATACCCACCAGCTCTTCCTCCCATTTTGGTGGAAAAAGAGCCACAGGGACGGGAAGGATGTATTGTATGGTATGTGGCATGTCTCAAAAGCACTCGGAATAACTTGGCAAAATTGAGAGCACTGATGCCTGTCGCTGATATCCAAAATGTAGCTACGCACACTGACGATATCCGAATATACACATATGCACTGTACATACATACATACTCGTATATCCCAGGGCATTATCAAATATTTATGAGACCTTACAAGAATTTTCAAGCGATGTTTGGAGCAAATCAAAAATATTTAAATCCATATACGGATAGGCCACAGAATATTCATGGAATGGAATTGAAGGAAGTGAGAGTGTGAGTGAGAAGGTGAATGATAGGTGAGGCGTAGCTTTCTGCCAGCATTTATCAGATGAATTCTTGTCATAATTGCAACTAAGGACATTATGAGTAGATATAGACCCACACCGACACTCTTAGTTATAGTAAACTTCTACACGATAGGGTGCCATGATGAATTTGAATTATTTCATCCAGAGATCAGGATAATGGAGAATTTGTCATACGAGTACGGGTGTGTGCCAAATATGGCATGTGTGGATTTTGCGTCAATCCAAGTGCGATATCTTGTGCTTAATTGAGTTATTGAGGCGGCATTGTTTGGTGGAGATTACTTGAAATATTTTGAGTGGGACTAAGCTTGACAAAGTCCTTGAGAGCAAATTCCGTCGCACTAATGAATACCTCCAAACTGACTTGCTAAGACTTTGTTGGCATTGTTCATGGTTTCAGGGACTTAACTCAACTTAGATAGTGTTTTGGTAGTTTTGTGGAACGTAATCTTCTTGGAATACAATGGCATTACTCATTTCCTTGGGGATACGGCTGGGATGAGATTCTGGAGGATGATGATTATGAATTAAGAAATGTTGGGTGACAGTTGTTAATGAAAGTTAGTCTTTTATTGTTGGCAGGCAAAGCCCACAAGTTGAATTATAGGAAAATGAGTGTGTAGCTTATGACTTTATCACTGGTCAAGTCAAGGTTGTTGTAACTGAGGAGGAGTATTTTGGTTTGGATGGAGATTCTTCCACTTATTGGCCTCTCTAAGGAACCTTTTATAACGATCGGAATGTCCCAGTTTCCCGGCAAAGGCATGTGTTTATTTTGAATGTGTATGGGAAACTATGTGCTTTAGGTATTTAATTTGTAGGTTGTGGCATAATAGTCGTATTGGGCAGAATATAGGTACAAAATCTTCACGTTATCTCATAGAAGAGGAAGTTATTTATTTATTTATTTATTTATTACAAATCCATTCGCTTACACATTCAAATATGATAATCTTTTAGATAAAAATCCAATTATTTACAAATAAGGCATATAAAGTACTTAAGATACTTAGGGGTGCTAATTCTTCTAATGGTAGTTGGTTGGAAGGATCGTTTGAACAAAAAATAAAGTATTTGATTTCGGAATCACTGGCTACTGTATGCTAAACCTCAAATTAGATCAGCCTGAAGGAGGCCGTGGTGTAGTGGTACTAGCAATCGCTTCTCACTCGGACGGTCGAATTCAAATCGAGGTTCGAATCCTACCCATAGACAAGTTTTTCAAGTTTCTCATTTGTGTAATTGGAACTCAGACAGAAAAATTCTGCGTGTGAAGGCATAACACTGACACGTAGATTTGGCTATTGTAGAGTTTCAAGCTCAAAAAAAATAGTGTGAATTATAACATTCGAATCACTCTGAGTGAAGAAAAAACTCTCCGTCCTATTCGGACTCCCACCCCTGGATATTTAAACATCTGAGTTTTAAACAACTACAAAAAACCAACTTTCCTATCTCCTCCTTCTACCTTTCCGCCCGCGCCCTAGCAACAGCAAAAGGGTATCTAACCCCTTAGGCGCGCGTAAATTATATAAAAAAAAAAAGCTATCGGCTAGTAATTTTTAATAAATACTTCCCCTTTCCAGTTAAGCGTAAATTAGATTATTTAGAGTTTGCTGCCCTTAAGTATGAGTTTTGGGGGCAGGTATTTTGTTCTGCTTTTGGATTATGTTTACTTGATGTCTTTAATTTTTTTCCACTAAATCGAGAAAATAATATCAGCTAAGTGGCCGCCGCCAGAATCAATGATAATTTGGGCCTGATTTGTGGCATTTTCCATCACTCTTGCCAGAAGTCTGGAATGATTAAATCAGGCGATCTTGCCAGCCAGTGCAAATCGCCAAAACAAAAGATTAGGCGGCCCGGAAATGCAGCCCTCAGATTTCGGTGTGCCGTCTGTCAATTCTGTTGGACCCACATGTTCTCCAGTCCCAATTCATCCAATTGAGTTAGAAGAAAGTAGTTGAACATGGCTCTGTAGAGCTCGCCGTTCACAGTAGTCGTTTGGCCCGCGCCGTTTTCGAAAAAAATAAGGCCCGATGACGCCTCCAGCGTAAACAGCACGCAATGCAGTAACGTTGAGCAGGTAATGGCTCATCGTGGGTTATACGCGGATTTTCCGTGCACAGAAGCGTGCTTATTCAAAGGAGAAAAGTTGTCTCCCTCGTGGTCGAGATTCAGAATGGGTTGAGCGTAGGTTACACGCTCTTGACGGTCTACAGCTAACAGCTGATGCACTATCTGCACATTTTTAAAGATTATTTAATGTAAATGTTGACCACGACTACCTTTTAAGTGGTCCATACGGAGAGTCCAATTTTGAATCACTTTTTCGAGCATATTGGCTGGCATCTCGCTAATAAGATGTGTAATGGTGTCTTCTAAGCCTGCAATTGATGCTGGTTTGTTGGCATAGACGAGTGATTTGACGTATACCCTTAAAAAAAAGTCTAAAGCCGTCAAATCGAACGACCTAACCGGTCAATTCACCGGTCTAAAAAGAACCCACCTAACACTTTTCTCAGTTGGTCCATCAATTTGCGTGCTGTGTGGCATGTAGCGCCGTCTTGCTGGAACCACATGTCGAGCAGGTTTAGCTTGTGCACTTAAGGTAAAAAAAAAGTTTGAAATACTATAGCGGACGCTATTGACCGTAACGTTGTTCTCACGGTGGTGTTTGAAAAAATTCGGGCCAATGATTCCCCTGGACCATAAACCGCACCAAACAGTTCATTTTTCCGGGTACATTTGCAGCTCTTGTACTGCCTGAGGTAGCGCATTATCATCGTACCAAATACGGCAGTTTTGTTTATTAACATGTCCATTCAACCAAAAATAAACTTCGTCGCTAAATACAATTTTTCGATAAAAAAGCGGATTTTCTAAGGTCTACTCACCGAAAATTCGACGCTATAGCAGGTCGTTCGGTTTCAGATCTTGCACGAGCGGTTTTGGAAAAGTTTTAGACCAAGATCCTTGCGTAAAATCTTCCACGTAGTCGAGTAACACAATCCCAATTGCAGCGAATGGCGACGAATGGACAAATTACGGGTGGTCGTGGCTCAAGCTTGAGCTTGAGTTTGTTAAAATAAGGGTATTATTGAAAATGAATCAAAATAATCCATTAATGAGGATCCGATTTTATTTGGGAAAAGAGCAAAGAGCTAAGAGTGGTCTTGTAGATTGCAATCGCTTTCGATTTGGTTGCGTTCAAACAGAGAAACTGCTTAATAGACCACTTACTTATACGGTCTAAATCATCGTTCATTTTTGACGTACTCTTGGCAGGGCAGCTGAGATACACCGGTGGATCATCAGCAAACATGTGCATTCTGGAGTGCTTGACGACATTTCGAAGTTCGTTGACATACATTAAAAGCAACAGCGGTCTACATATTGAGCCTTGCAGAACTCTTTTTACTAATGTTGAACAAAGTGTCGAAAGCCTTCGGAGAATCCAAAAGTAATAGGAAGGTGGCATCCTTTCTATCCAAAGTCATGCGAATGGCATCAGTCACTAGTAGGAGCAACCTAACTGGTTGCTGTAAATCAAGCCTTTACGTTTTAAGTATGCTTGCATTTATTGTAGAGTTGCCTTTTTGAAAAGCTTTGACAAGAATGGAAGTATTGCTATCGGCTTATACTCCGAAAGGGTGCAGATTATCTTTTTTGGGTACGAACGACCTTTCCATATGCTGGGGAGCTCGCTGTACCATTAAAGAGATGAGTTGTGAAGAGAAGAGTATAGGACAAGATAAGCTTTATGAATTTTGGAACTGTACCATCTAATATTGTAGACTTTCATTACCTCCTCGTAGCATAATCTTGTAAAGCTAAAGCCATTGTTGTCGCTAGGTTATTCAGATTCAGTTGGTCGATTATGGGAAACTGTCGGACTAGTTAGCAACAATACGCCAATATTAGATGATGTGACAAAATTGGCCTTTTACTGGTCACAGTCAATATCGTCAGGAACAGCTGTTCCGCAATACCAAGTTGCTGTAGGTTCTTCCATAGTTCAGCTCCTGGTTATTCTTACTTTGCTAACAAACAGCCTCCGCAGGTTTTGGAATGTATTTCTAAACTTCTGCAGCTTATACCGTTTCCATCGAGTATAAGCAACATCGCGTTCACAAATATGTACATATGTTGCTTGATGTCATCTCACCACAGTACCATTAAAAGAAAGTGACTGCATTGTATTTTGGAAGCATTCAGTTCACGCTATTAATGATTACCTAGACAACATACGTTGTCATTCCCGTTCTATAGATGAAGTTCAGGGACATGAGCCCGGGAATGTATACGAAAAGCAGAGAGTCCTATGTCATCAGCAAAGCAATATATTGGATTAGAAGTGGTAGACAAGAGAATATTAATGAAAAAGTGTTGGAGACAAAGTGGAGCTTTAGGGCACACCAACATTTATTCTGTGCATATCAGACTCGAAGCCGTCCAAGACAACTTGACGGAGAACAATGACAGGCACGTACCGGTTAAAATACCCTAAGATGCTGCTAAGTGCTCTCCAATTGGCTTTCTCGTATTTCCGTACTGGTTCTTAAGGAATATTTTGCCTACCTAACATATGTGTTCGATATACAAGGGATTACCTGACATGACACAGCAATCTAACTAGCCTAGAGGGGAGAACACATCGCCCGCGGTGTACTTATCAGGGCGGAAAATTAAAAATAGATCAAGGGTGTTGGCGCAATGTATATCAACGTCAAGTATTCACGTGTATTCATAAGTCTCACAAGTCGGGTTATGTTGTTTTCCACAGCGATATATTAGATGTCAACATAACGTCCTTCCGGTGTTGCCTGTCTATAGTATCGAAGCCACCCAAAATTGTGTATATTGAATCGTTCGTAATACGACTTCAGTATGAGGATACAGGGATATAATTCTTCGTATGGCGGAACGAAGGAAGTTTTGAAGCTTCAGGTGTATAATGTTTTCCACAATTGTTAACTCTTGAAGTTGTTTGCATCTAAAATTTAGGCATACTATACAAAAATATAATATATATTTTAGTAAGCTTATTGTGTATAAAAGGAAAGTCTAACATAAAGTAGGTCCGTCATGAGATTAAGGTCAATGCTCCTAAAACAAATCACCACCTGTAACCCTCTGCGACTGACTTGGTAGTATGACAGACACCACAAAATCGAAAAACTTGAGCTGCGTAGTTATTTTTCAAATGATGATTTTCTCGTTCTCAGTAATTTCCGTCGAATGATCAGGCGTGTGTTAGTGTAACGCGAGGGGTCGTGGCGTGCGCATGCTTTGTTGTGCGAACTTGGGTGTCTACGAGACAACCATGTCCGTGTTAAGGTACGTATCTGATAGATAACCAGCTCAGTGTAATAGTTACAAGTTAATGGCGTCTAATAAGCAACATGTCAGTAAAATTGTTTTGCTAATTTCAATTTGTTGTTTGTTTCTTAGATGGCTTACTCAAATAGAAACTAAGGGTCCCCTAGATCTACAAAAAACGTCGACTGAAACCTTTGAAGTCACGATCACCTAATAGAACAGTGGTTGGACGAAGAAAGTGAGCACGAGTTTAGAAACCGAGTTATTGGAAGGCGATGGAGTGTCAGGTGAAGAAGAGTATCAAGAACCACGTGAAGAAATGCCACATCTACCCACCACTGAAAATGTGCATCAAGAAACGTCAAGAAAGCCATTTGGAATAGACAAGAGTGCCCCAGGAGATCACGAACTGCACCCTACAATATATATGTAGATAATAAGATTACCCGGCCGTTTCCATACTCCTAATTTTGAAGGCTATTTTGAACTTGGTACAAACTTTTTGATTACTCAATGTTGGAATGTTTGGTGACATTTACGAATCAAAAACTCAATAATTTCAGAGCCCAGTTCAAACATAGCACTTACGTAGAACTTATGGATACAAATGTCACCGAAATGAAAGCATTTATAGGTCTAATGTACTACTCGGAAGTATTTCAGTGTAATGAGGCTAATATCCGCAATGGAACTGCCCACGAAATATTCCGCTGTCTAATGTCCAAATGGCGATTTTCTATTTTGGTCGACTGCCTCCGATCTGATGATTTATACTACCAGAGAGGAACGTCTGGAAAGAGATCCACTTGCCAAATGGTAAACAAGTTTATCTCAAACAGCCAGTCCCAATATACCCCTGAACCATACCTTTGCATCGATGAAATGGTACTGGCATTGCTAATTTATTATTTACATGCCCCAAAAACCAGCAAGGTATGGCATTAAAATACTGTTATTGGTAGATGCTCGAACATACTACATTTACAATGCCTACATCTACCGGATGTTATAGGCCTGACTGAACAAGAAAGAAGAATGGCAGTATCAACTCAATCTGTTCTGAGACTTTCGAAAGTTGTCAAAAACTCAAATCGCATCATTACAGCTGACAATTGGTTCAGTTCGATTCCACTTATGGAAATATTGTTGAAAAGGGGACTGACGTACTTTAGGTACGCTGAAAAAGAATAAAACTGAGATACCACCATGCTTTCTGCCGAACAAGAATTGAGAATTGGAGTGTTTTTTGTATGGTTTCACGAAAGACTGTACATTGTTGTCACATGTACCGTTGATCTTTTCTTCCCACCACAATCAAGATATAGATACTGATACAAGAAAACTGATTTACGACGTCGACAAGAAGTGCTCAATATATTCTTGCAGCCCAAAGAATAGGTACATACTAGGTACATGGCAGGCATAAATAGCTTTGTATTGTATCAAATGTGTGCAGATAGAAATAATTTTTATTATTTGAAAGATTGCCAACAGAACTGCGGATGACTGTCAGTAGAGTTTTGGGTAAGCATCTTCCTCCTGCACCACCAAGAACTCAATCGATTCCGCCAAATGGAAGAAACCTATGCTCCATTTGTCTAACAAAAATAAAAGGAGTAATGTCCTAAGCCACTTTTTGAAGACTGCCAAAAAAAAATTAGATTTTGAGGTTAGACATCCTTTAATTGAACCAATGGATCGATCTCTTTGTTTTTAGTCTGATTAATATAAGTGTTAACTTTAATAAATGTATAATTAAATAAAGAAAGTATTTATGTTAATTTTTTTATTTTCCTTTTTCTATATGTGTAAGTTTTTCATTTTATATATTAGTAGTTTAAAATAATAATGCACATTCTTAACTTTAAAGTATAATGGTTAAAGGTAGGAATATAAAACGAATTTTGAAAATATAAGTTGTCTGGTGGTGATACACCAATAGATTTGTGAAAATTGAGGGTTAAAGTCTTAAGTCCTTAAAATTATATATCTCACCAGAACAATCAAAAATGCATTCAAATTTTAAAGTAGTCCTTAAATACGCTTACCTGAAACGAGAAAATTAGATAAAGATAATTTTACGACTATGGAATGTCTAATAAATGCTAAGAAATATGATTTTATTTGCACTTGAAGTAATCGCATTTATTCCCGGGCCGCCAGGAATAAAATGCCAACAATGAATATTTCAATATTTCGCTTCTACCCGTTTAAGCTCAAATACGAGTATTTACCCGAGTTACGATCCAGAACGTGCGTAGATTATTCGTACATTCGTGCACCATATGGCGAAATAAAATTTCACCAAATGTGTACATCAATTATGAGCCCCTAAACGATTTCTATCTTCTGAATGTGTGAGTACATGTTACACCCTCAGTTTAGGAGAACGTCTGAATGTTTGTTCTTTCCGAATGTGGTCGTTTCTATTTTTACGAGAATTACATATACTTTTTTTTTGTTTTTGAAAAAATTATTCGAGACCCATTTGTCGTTATAATGTCAGCCGTAGGTCTACTCGAAATAAGTGGCATAGGTTACATGCCCCAGATTAGAAATGGGGACGCTCTTTGTTTTATTGAAATTCCATCCAGCTGACAGAAATAGTGAGAAGGGTGAAATTTGTCAGATATCTAGTCGCAATAACTTGTGGCATACCCCTGACAGTTCATAGATACTACTCTACCACTACCATCATCATTACTTCTTAATAACGAGGAATTTCAATATACTGCGTCGTTTTAATAAAATGAAAGTTTAAGCTTTTGAGTCAAGAGGGTGTCGTATACGTGTCATTTTTAATTATCACTTCGTAGCGCGTACAACGGTTATGCTGCTTTACATTTTTGACTTTTTTAAGTAGCATTTGTATTTGACATATATTCGACATAAGTACTGAATTTGTTAAAGAAGTCCTGCCTAGTAATAGTTTGATGATTTGAGATTACATTTGTAATTTTTGTTTTTTTACATTTCAACTCAGATTGGAACTTTCAAATGTGATTATGAACGGGACCACATACGTACAAGTATAGCAAGTTAAGAGCTTAAACAATTATGTCATATATAGAGACGTAGAGCACGAAAATTATTCTTATATGCATGCATTGCTTTGTGTGTATTATTTTTAAATAATTCTATGTAAAGCCAAACATGTTACTAACTACCCCTCTCTGGAATTACCGAATAAAACCGTGTCAAGTTAAAAGGGCCTACGTTTTCCTTGTTCAGTTGCCAAATTGCAACATAACATCAATTATAAGGTGGCAAATGTTGGTGAAGAGTTCATGGGATGACTTGGGATCTCTGTCTTGTGCTTGGCACTCACTTCACAGGTAACCTAATTACATCCGACTCACAACCAGTTCCCATCATCAAAATGGCAAGTGAGCTGAGTAACAGAACATGTCGTAGCTGCTAACTGCCATCGTTATGGTTATGGTGACAGATGAGACCATCAAATACGCAGTTGCTTCCTTCCGTATATCCAGCTGCTTGCAAATCCGAAGGGAATCATCACCTGACAAATATACCGAATACCTGGCTGTATACCGAAAATGGGAAAAGAAGAATACACTACCACTATTGGCGCACCTTGTAAAAGGGCTATTTGATGTAACGACTTCCTTTGGATGAACCTGACAATCACTAACCAATGTTATTGGAAACGTCACTACTTTGCACGCCAACATCTGGGTTTTTCCCGCCTTGTAACTTAGTCATTCTTGAATAAACTGTTGAATTCTGAAGTCGACTTTTACTGTTCTTATATACAGCAGATGGAGACGGGGAATTGGAACTGGATATAGCTGCACTGCAAGAAATTTGGAAGCACCAGAGAGAGTGGATGAAAAATATAATACAGAACAATGCAGAAAGTATGGAGTGTGCATTTAAAAGCTGTAAGTCCACAGTTTCCCCAACAATCCCTCAATTTCGACCGTTCGGCATAGAGAGGGAATCATAGGATACTTAGCTTTTCCAATTTCAGCAACACTTTTCCACCTTGGAGGATGACAACTTATGTAAGACACATTTTTATCAACGATCCGCTAAGGAAGTTATTAGGAGCTGAAGATGTAATGACGCATCATTCTGCGGAATTGACAAGATATTAGTAATCCAAACTCCATGTGCTGGCGGGCGTCGAGGTTCAAATTTTTGAAGCAAAAGATGCAGCCAAATCAGGGGTTTGCTTCTTGTTTATGCTTTCGTGGAACATCATATGCCGACACGATGATCAGGGACATGATCGCCTTTTATATGCGCTACGGCACAGTTCGCATGGCCGCGACACAGAAAAAAGAAACCCACTCTGGATGAAGTCGAGTAAACGCGATGGCCTACGAGGCGACGCAATTGCGGTCGAGTATTTTAAAAGGAAACAGCACTTCCACACCAAGTGGCAGCTGGACTGCACAAATCACAAGATATCTACAGAATAGTCGAAACAATTGCAGGCATCTTGAGTCGGTTTGTAATACCTGTAGAGGACGACGTAGCCATATTTGGGTGTTTGTTTATCTTCAAAGCATGCCGAGCATTCAGTCACATCTCAAACACACTCCCAATTGAGAAAACGAGGAATGAGGCCACCAAATAATATCGAGGCAGTTCATTGGTACCAAAACCGTTCAAATTGTACTTCCCGTCGCAGGAAGATGGAATCGGCTCAGGCTCATTCTATTAACCAGGTGATAGACCAATCGGTCATGTCAATGTCCTTTAACTTTCTAGTTGGACACGGGTGATAGGCTTAGAAGGATACCAAATTCTTGATAGTCCACAATGTGAATTAACAGAGAGAATACTCAAAGCTTTTAGAGGTCAAAGCGTACCGGTTAGAGGAACTATAAAAGTCAAAGTCCAATGGAGAGCTAAAAGTTATAGTCACCGGCTTGTCCCAAGAGTTTTCGGTTTTCAAATGCAATTCGTGAAAGAGGACACCACCATTGAAACCATTGTGGTGGTCAAGAAAGGACATTTGCGCATATGTGGCGATTTTAAAATCACCATTAGTCCCCACTTGGAATTAGTCCACCACCCAGTGCCTGGCATCCAGGAACTATTTCAGAAGTTACAAACTGGCCGCTTTTTCACAAACACCGACCTGTCGAATTCCTATCTACAAAATCTACAAATACCATCAAGAAAATGTGGGTCATGAACACGGAGTTTGGGCTTTTCGAATACTAGCGACTACCGTTTGGTACCTCAAGTTCCACTGGTATTTTCCAACGATACATGGATCAGTTAACCACTAATATGGAATTTCACGTCTCCTGCCTGGATCAACGAAGAGTATTTGAGAGACCTGGAATTTTTTCTTGAGCGGCTTGAACGTCATGGATTATGATGTTGACTGAAAAAATGTAAGTTCGCTAAAACCGAAAACTTAGGTCATATATGGTAATTGATAATCAGAGAATCACGAATGTCTCGAAATTGGTCCCTTTTCATATTGATCTTATGGTCACACTAAGCACTGATGCATCATCACATGGCATAGGTGCAGTTATATAGCATGTATATCCAAATGGGGTGGGAAAACTCTTGACGAAACAGAAAACAAGTATAGCCAGATCGAGAAGGAAGCTATTTCTATAAAATTTGGTATCAAGAAGTTCCAACCGTAACTGTACGGGCGTCAATTTGAGCTGATCACCGATCATCAACCGCTGGTAGCCATTTTTAGCGAGTAAGAATATGACTATGTAGCGACTTAAAACGATGAACCATTGGGAACGCAGATTGCATCTCTCGGCTCTCTATGTGTCCGGATATCGATTTCGACAACACCGGGGAATTGTGCCGCCAGATATATGAGGGTATTAAGTCAACCATTGATGATTTCCCTATCAACGCCGAAGTCATAGCCAAATTCTCCAAGCATGACCTGACCATCCAAAGGGCCATAGATTATGTTCAGAAGGGTTGCCCTAATTTCCCACCACCAGAATTCATATGACACGTTATTGCCATCATTTCGCGGAAGGTTTTCTTTCCACAGCGAGAGTGGTCGTACCGGTGCAACTACAATAAAAGTCCTAGCTATTCTACATCAAGGCTATTGGGGTATATGGTAAGAAGAACGAATGGTCCGACCGCATAACAAAAATGGTGGCGCAGTGTACCGCATACCAATTAAATGCTAGCCATCTCCATAAAGAATTTACTAATTGGCCAGAATCCGAGAGAGCTTGGGAACACATTCACATTTGATTGATTGTTGTAGATGCGAAATCAAAGTTGCCATTTATTATAAGGATGAACCGTCCGATTGGGAAGAAAAAGTACTACCACTTTAGCTACGGCCATCCATTTGCCTTGGAGGGACAGCCCAAGACAATAACGTAACCACTCAATCCGACACTTGACTTCAGCGCCTTTTACTATTGAGTAAAACGGAATAGTTTAAAGGATGGGGAAGACCCTTAAGACTGCTTTTTTTTAATAATGGGGGACAGCAAGTAAGGCTTTAAAGTGTTGATTACCTTTCAATCAACATATCGTTCATTATCGGATGAAAGCGAAATTTTGCCAGATGAAAAGTTGCACGGTCTGCTACACCATACACTGTTGTCTGCTATCTTAACCGAACCTGGTGACTACAGAAACATGGAAAACCAGAACGACACCAAATTTAATGTCAACCAGCCTGTAATATGTCGCTATTGTAAAATTAACTTAGTCATTCTTTAATAAACTATTGAATTGTGAAGTCGCCTTTTTTGTTCTTCAGTACAGCACCTGCCAGTTTGACTTTCTTTCTGACGAAAGCTATGGAAAGAATGTTGCAACTTTAGGCATATAAAACGGCTTTGAAAGTCCTATGTTCAAGACGCAACATGTCTGGAAAGGCGGAAGATCCTGCCAGACAACGATTCAAAATCTATTCGGCAGAATTCACGCGCTTGGCATTTTCATCAAGATTGATTGATGATTCAACGACGCAACTTTTGATGGCGTGCGTAATACGGCCAGACAACAGGACGTAAACGAATCACAAGTTTTATTGCTGTAGTGAATGTTGGGCCTTCCCTAGCCTAACGGTCTGAATAGTTATAACATCTACGCATAGGCATACGGGTATGCAGATGATTTAGCTGCCCTATCTGTTGAACCACTCTCAACGACTGTTTACTTAAAGCTTAGGCAGTCCTAGGTGTGATCAATGGTTGGTACATAGTGTCTGATTTTTTAACATAAACCACCTGTCCTGGAAACTTATGTTTACGGGATGCCCATACATCCATGAGGGCAAGGATACGCCTTGCCATCGCTCTGTCGCCTTCTTGAGATACCGAATCGGAACAATGTTGCCGGCACAAGTTCCACCCTTAGTATGTGTCGAGACCGACCTAAAATGTCTTACTGCCCTTAGAGTCGTGGAGCCCAATACTTATTGCAACTCTACAATGGGTCAACCAAATGAAGACCCTTCCCGCGACTCTGGATTGAAACCACAGCCACCACGCTCCCATAAGGGGCTTACCTCTTCAAGTCAGGCCCGGACCGAGATCCGGGGGGCTGCTGACTCCCATGGTACCGTGATTTAAGTACTGGTAGGCACTACCGGTGGTTCAGCCACCAACAAGACCTATGACCGGCAACTTGTGACTGATCAAATCGTAGCAACCTTCGGTAGCGTCATCTGAAGACGTTTATTATAAGACAACCTCATTGATGGGCAAAGCCTTGATAATTGGGCGGGGACCCAATGATTGGTGCACTAGAAATGGGCTTTCAGTCATTTGCTACAAAATTTATGGTGAGGTAATAACGTCCCTTTTTCGAACAAATGTAAGTACTTGGGCGTCATCCTGCCCAACTTCTTTCGAGTAAACCTGTCGCGGTGAAACTCCTAAGGTGCTGTCAGCATTGTAAAGGAGCTTTTGGCAAAAATAAGGACTGGTTCCCGTCTGTCTGGTGGAGTAGATTTGAAAGAAAATATTTCACAGCTCTTTTCATCCGTCTTCAAATAACGGTCCGTTTTGGGTGAATGAGGGCTTGCTGAATCACCGACTATTTGAACTTCATATCGTGGGCTGCACTCTCTAACTCATCTTCCGTTGAAAAGGAATAGTCTTATGTACAACACGCATTGAAGTTATGATGACATTGCGTGCCGAATGACTTTTGACTCTATGTACTCCTATGGACGTGCGAAAACACGAGAACGGCATTTACCCAGGAATGATTTTGACCAGAATCTGAACCAGGAAAAAAATTTAATCCGGTTTTCGCGGATGTTCCAAAAGAACATTTCGTTTCCTTCTTAGGAAAACTTGCGTCTGTCTTCTAAGTGGAGATATACGCAATCCTGATGCAAAGGAATTATATTGTGATGAATCGGTAGAAGAGGCGAATTATATGCATCTATAGGGACAGGAAGGAACGAATGAATCCTGAATTCATTAGGTCTTGCTCGTGTCCCAGTTAACAATTAATCCCAGGAAATGAAATCGCCTATGAAATCATATAATTTTTTAGACCAAATTAATGTTTCCCAACGCCTTAAGAGCTCAACGGATTTCTGCTATACCTCCGTAGGATACGAGTAAACTTCTTACTATCTAGCGTGTTAGGCATGTGTGACATAACATACTACGATGGTTACGAGAGTGATGACGACACCGCAGTGAACTATTTCTGTGAGTTTCTTGTCCACGCTGGCATCTGGCTGCAGGTACTCGGAGTTAATGTGGAGGGTACTGGCACTTTATGCACTTTTTCAGTGAAGCGCTAACTCATCTTTTTACAAAGGAGTGAACATTTTGAATAATAAAAACATACAAGGAGTATAACGGACCAGTTATTTGCCTTAATATTGTGTTCTGACAGAGAGAAAAAGATCCAATCTCAGTGCTTGTATTTCACACCATTACACTGGCCCATGATTTCAGTAAGAACCTGCTAATGTGTCTTTGTTGGGCTGATTTAAGGGTAACTTGCCTGTAGTCCAGGTTTCGCTTAGAATAGTGATATTTTGCAGAAAAAGCTTTGAATCCTTTTGTACATTTCAATTATTGAACTGAAAAATGCCTGTATCATGGCTTCTGCAATTTGAAAATTGAAGTTTTTATTTCAGAAAATCAGAATTGGATTGGCATTAATACAAAGTTGCATCAACACCACTATGTTCTACCATCTGAATGGCTGAATAAGCACGTTCATTTTGACAGAAGGCAAATTTGTACCAGCAACCCGGCTGGGCTCTGAAATGAACCTGAGGGAGCATGCACAAATCTGGAAATGATTACATTCAAAAAGTGCTGACCGGTTACTCATATTTAATTTTGCAAATTCATCGTTACAACGAAGTTTAATGTGTTATATACAGCCGTGGTCGTACTCATGCCACCAACCGTTATAGATGGGAAAGAAATTTATACACACGTTAGGTCATCACATCATTAGGTCAAACCAGATAAGGACAAGCAAGGGTTCGGGCAGCTGAATTACAATACCGAACATCTTCTCCGATATTAAGTTTAGCAGTGTATTATTTAAAAGGCTCTCGAAATCTATACGAGTGCTAATGGGCAACAAGGGTCCTCTTAAAAGTTTTCCAATACCGTAGATAGCAATGAAATGGTTATTTGAAGATTTCTTGAGTGGTGATCAGCGTGACGATACGGAAAAAGGATAGTCGTTACTTTTTCAAAACAAATGATCCAGGAATGTAGCAGATAACTGACAGGTGGTTAGAGTTTACATAAAATTCATTAGGGCGATGAGCAGTAATCATTTTGGATGATTTGTAACTAAGGAGACGACGGAAGTAACTAGATTAACTGTGATTTACCAAACCAAAATGAGTTGCCCGAGATAACAATTGACGGTTTTTTCACTTCAGCCAGAGATGAGACGACTTACTTATTTACTTACATGCCGCTGCACTTCGGTGTGAACAAAGAGCTCAATGAATACATTTGCAGCTATCGTAGTCTTTTGCAGGCTACCTACAGACGGTATTTCAAGATGGTTGATATGCCAGTCCACGTGTGATATGCGTGTGTCTTAAAGAAGGGTCAACCTCTACTGATTTCTTCCCTTGGTCACAATTCAAAGAGTTTAGCAGCCGGGGCATTAACATAAATCCACTCTAAAAGTCTTGGGAACTCAAGAGACTGATGCGTACTTCTTTAACCAGATGAATATCGCTCATCGACCTTGCTTGCATATCTCCTCCTTTAAAGCCTGGCAACATAAACAGGACCGACAATAACTTCAACAATCTCGCGTTCAAAACATTAAAGGATATATCTATCCTAGCTGATGCTTCTACGCAATAAAGAACGAGATAAATTTTGATAATTTTGACATGGATTCTGCTTAGTCCACAGTTGCAGCTGTCTTTCCCGCTTGTGTTTTATTACCTGCAAACGTAAGAGTGACAGGTGGTTGCAGTCTTCCACTGATTTCAATGCTATCAACGTATGCAAGCAGTTGCACATACTTTTGGAAGTCGTTGAACGAGTTTCCCACGTAGAATGTGTCTTGCTAAAGAAGATACATGATAGGACATTAGCTTTTCCAAACGCTCTTTTGAGGCTCTCTGTGACTTATTTTGACTTCTAAGGAGTACCGATCGTTTAGCAGGGATGCCAAAACTAGTCATGTTGTGTCTGTATGGCCATATAGATGCAATTTCGAAATCGATAAACGGATGCGGAGCATCGATCTGAAATCCCTGAGTTTTCTTTAGCATCTGACGTTGTGGAAATGTTTGGTCAATAGTGGCCTTAAAAGGCCTAAAACCTCCCTGGTAAGTAGTACAGTGATAAATTATTTCAGGTGTTCATACAATAAGTCTGGCAAGATCTTTTGCGAGAAGTTATGGGAATTGCTGACTCTGAATTAGGCGTACTATTGAGGGTCTCTTTTCGTCTGGATCGCCATCCAGTGCTAAGTTTCCAATCGTCAGGTATAACTTTCTCCAACCAAATTCTGGAAAGAAGTTGACACTCTATAGTACGAGTATGCGCTATAGTAAGTTAGCCTTCGCAGCCTTAAATAGCTCAACTGATGGGTTGTCTGAATCAGCAGCCTTGTTATACTTTAGTTTAGATGTTGTTATCTTTACGGTTGATCTTGAAGTTGGAAATGTTGGTATCATAGAACAGACTGAAGTGTTCTTTTCGGAGGTCGGCCAAATTTGTTATTTAAAAGTCTGCAAAAGTGATTTTTGAAAGTCCGTCCAATTACTCGCATACGCCGATGATATTGACATTATCGGTGCTCTATGGAGTATTAAGGCAGAAATATGTTAGTGAAGATGGATTTAACTGTCAGTGAGAGGAAGACCAAATACTCATACATATATGCTGTCACATCACCATCGACTTTCGGTAGTTCATCGACTTTTGAGGTAGTTAAGGACTTTTTCTCTCTAGGCTCCGTGATCTATTCAGAGAAATGCACCAGCGCTGAGATCAGACGAGGTTTTGGGCTAAGAAGGCAATTAAATAGCAAAGCCCTCCTTCGAAAATTTAATCCCAGTAGAGGCATAAACTCTATCAAAAATGAGTGAGGGTGATCTTGGCTGGTTTGAGATGAAAATTCTTCAGGTGATTTTCAGTCCCGTCTGCATAGACGGTGTGCCAGAAGAGTAAAGGTTAAACGACTGAGGAAGCTGGGTCATGTAGAGTGGATGGACATCAATGCTTTGGTGTAGAGTCATTGAATTCGGCTCAAAGCGACATCGCAGTAGAGGGAGACCACGACTCATGTGACGAACGTAAGTTTAAGGGGAGCTCAAACAACTCAGTGTGTAAAACTGGGGGCTAGCTAAAGATAGATATGGCTGGAGACGTTTGTTGGTTGAGACCCAGGTCCACCACGGATTGTAGCGCCACCTTAAGTAAGTAAGTACATAGTCACAGTAGAAATACCGGAATTTTTCCATTCTACTTTGGTTTAGCCTATCTTACTGCACGTGCTATCTATTTCTATCTATCTATATCTATTTTACAGTAGTACTGTAAAATACAGACTCTCCTTTGGCTGTCGTTATCAAGAATGGTAGAAAATCTGGTAAGTCAAATACGTAAAATAAGAAAAGGGTGCCGGAAATTGGACAAAAGCCGGCGTAACTTGAACTATATTGACAGACACAGTACCATGTTCTATAGAAGACAAAGTAGAAAGTCAAGTTAAAGGTTGTAGCTGTGCCTACGCTGACGGTAGTTAGCTCCAACCTTAGTTAACTGGCTTTCAGCTGCATTTTGAGACGAAGTTGACAGCAAGGGTTGAGCTTGAAACCATTCTGACCCGGAACGTTACTATCTATCTCAAAATGTTTACAAGCTACCTCAACCGTTCTGTGTTCAGCTGTTTAGCTAGGCTATGGGCATAGTACAGGTCATATGGTTTGGTGTTGGATGTCCTACCTCTGGGTATGTTAATGTAAGTTGACCAAATATCTTCACAAAGATCTCTCTCTGAAAACGACTGAAAATACCTGCATCCACTTTGATAGATTTCGTTCTTCCCCATGGGTCTAACACAAAGTCTCCGTAGTTCCTCGTAATAAGGCTTTATCACACAATTGCCATCTCAGGCCTCTACACTAGCTTTTCGATGAGAGTAAAGGAAAACCAAAGTCGAAGTAGAAGTAAAAATGGTATTTTACTACATCAAATTTGCAGCTGGATATTGTGATCTTCTGTCCAAATTGTTGAAGTTGAATATCCTTTTTTGGCCAAGTTTTGAATTTCTAACACTTGTGTTCGTATACCTGAGGTCACTGAATTCGAACAACGGTGGTGACAACCTAGATGCATGACGGTAGTTGTACAGATGTTACCTGTTACCGATGTTTGTCTGTTACCGTCATTAATGGAGAAGCACGAATTCACTAATGTAATCCTGCAGATGTTCCAAAACTAGCCATGGACAAAATTTGAGTGACACTTTGCAGCTTCAAGCCTAAGAATACACCAAGTCTATGATATATCATCCTTGCACGAGTTTAAAGTAATTTCAAAAATGTAAGCCTCGGTATGGTAGAAATACTATTTAAGGATGTCTGGTTTAGGTGAAAAGGTCAATCAGTCAATTCGTAATGATTTTAGGTTTCTTGGAGGGAATAGTGGACATTTAAACTCAGAGAACGTTGTTGAAAACCAAGAAATGAGCTCTATTGACTGAGGAAATTTTAATACTTTTCTTCTTTCCAAGTCATCGTCTTCTACTGACGATTAATATCTGTAAATGGCAACAATTTTCAAAGTTAAAAGACATTCGAAGGCAGAAATTTCCAAACCGCAGATCAGTTTACAGAATTTATCCTTTTACTTTGGAGTTCACATAAGTTTAAGAGCAGCATCCTTTCCGGCTGGTCCACATCAGGAATGTTGAAAATCTATGTCATTTGCTGAACGAGGTTCGGTGGTCTGTACTATACTAGGTGGGGTGAAAAGTAACCTATTTGACCGCCAGAATGTGCTGCTACTGCAAAAAAGGTTATGGTGCCTTGAAGTCCGTTCATATTTAGGCAGAAATTCCAAATTTTAGTGCGTTACTGTTTTTAGTTTTGTTTTGACAGCTGATTGTTGTTGACGTGTTTTGCATCATGTTGAATATGAACAAAAACTATTTTCGCTCTCTCATAAAACATTAATTTTTGAGAGGCAAAACGGCGAAGGAAACAAAAGAAAAGTTGGATAAATATTATTGGGCTAATGCTCCGTCAGATTACACCGTCAAATATTGGTTTCGAGTTGTTTCGTGGTGGCCGCAACTCCACTACCGATCGAGTCCGCAGCGGCAGGCCCTCCGATGCGGTTACAGAGGACAATGTCAAAAAAATACATGAAATGGTGTTGGCTGACCGGAAAGTGACGGTGCGGGAGCTAGCAGATACGACAAAGATTAGTACTGAGTGCACACGCCATATTTTGGGCAATATTCTGCATATGAAAAAGTTATCTTGCCGATGGGTGCCGCGCAAGCTCACTCCTGGCCAAAAACATGAATGCGAGAGCACTTCGAAAGAGTGTTTGATGAATCGGGCGGACTTTTGGCGTCGATTGGTAACTGTTGATGAAACTTGGATCCACTATTACACACTAGAGAACAGAATGAGTGCCCGGCAATGGAATGAAGCCGGTACGAGTTCTCCGAAGCGGCCGAGGGAGGCTCGATGGGTCGGAAAGTGTATTGCGTCGGTTTTCTAGGATTGTCATGACATACACTTCGTGGACTACCTCGAAAAAGGAAAAACCATCAACAGCGAGTATTACTGTGCAAAACGGCCTCACATGGAGCAAAAAAAAATTTGTTTTTCCAAGACAATGCGCCGGCGCACAAGAGCATAGCAACCAATTGCTGTCGCATCCACCGTATTCGCCCGATTTGGCTCCCTCGGACTATAATCTCTTCCCAAACCTCAAAAGATGGCTCATCAATAAAAAATTCAGCTCGCGCGAGGAAATCATCGACGCCATGGAGGAGTATTTTGCAGACCTTCCGGAAAATTACTTTTCGGACGGGATCAAGAAGTTGGAAAATCGCTAGAATAAGTGTATCAAGCTAAAAGTGGACTACGAGTATATTGAATAAAATAAAAAAAAAACATTTAAAAAAAAAATTTTTCATTCCCAAGGAGGTTACTTTTCACCATACCTCGTACAATGTCTTGATACTCCTTTGATCAAAGCTCTGACCAAATAATGTAAAACACATTTTTTTACAATGAATAACACAATGTTCCTGAATAAACAAAAGTCACCGTAAAGTAGAACATTCAATTTTGGCATATGAGAAGAAAAGATCAAACACTGATACTCCTGAACCTACTAACTCGCATACCAATTACCCTTTATCATTCCTTCCCACTCCGGCTTTCATTCCCGAATTAAAAATCCGAAAATGCTTAACGACCAGCAATTTTTACACTCTCACCGTTTCGCTCTTTTAATTTCGAAAAGAGTTGGTGGATTACCAATTTCCATATCTGACGCAAGGCAATTAAAAAGCACAAAGGACCTCCATCTTAAGTGCCTTACAATCCAATACTATCAAATGAAAAGGCTGGCGCCAGAATTCTACTTTGCATCTACCTGAATGGGACTGTCATATCGGTTTCCATTTGTCGATTTCCCAAACTTCAAGGCTTCCAGTTGGTATTCTAACTTTTCGATGCGCGTCACGTACCCTTAGAAATCTTCAATAAAATAAACAACCAACACTCCATCCAGGCATATGCATGCGAAAGAGCAACCTCTTCCTCTTTCCATACCATCGATCGATGGGGCTATCCTTGTCAAAGTTTCTAATTAATTTAGACGTAAGGAGCAAACAGTTGGATACGTATCCTACGGATAACCTTGCAGAGGCAAACTGGGTAATCTAGATATATGTATGTTAGCATAAATGTTTTTTGTTGTTGTGCGGATAACTACAACTGCAATATCAAATGTTTCCACATATGAGTGCTCACACCCCTAGTAATATCGCGACTGCAGGTAGCTATCACGTAACACCACTTTGGTTAGCTTGAAGGAGCTCTGCAGAAAGCTTCATGTTCATATCCACGCGGAATTTGTACAAGTCCTTCACTTTTGAACTCAAAAGGGATGAAAAAGAGTTCACTGCAGTACGGGGTTTAGGAGGGTTAAACCTATACCATGGTAGTTTCACTGGTGTCAGTTGAGTGTATCTTTACTCAGAAAAGCGAAACGAGTATCTATGTGTGTACAAGTGTACCCAGGATCCTTTTTGCTAAAATGAAAATAATTATAATTAACGTGGAGTAGCTTTCACAAAAAAACGAGGACAACACAATAAACAAACAGACTTAAATAAGGAAACGCAAAAAAACAAAAACAAAAAATAAAAACAAATCCTTTCAAGCAGACCGCGTGTCTGTCTGTACCCTTATGTACATATCTGTTCGTTAGATCCCTGCTGGAGGGTAAATTGCATTGTACAAGTCGATCCCTATGTCTTAGATGGAGGGAATGATGTTATTTTTTGCCGTAAGGGTTTTTGTTTTTAGACAGCAACGTTGATGTTGATATCCTGAGGCTATGATTTGGACTACCGCCAACAATGAAGATAAATATTTGTACTGATGCCGCTGATGTTGTTGTATCTATCTTGGTGTTATTTTTAAAAAGTTATTCTTTTCGGGGCTCTTTTAAAGAACAACAGAGTTTCACTTAGCAAATCTGAGTGCTTGTCGCTGTCGATTAGTTCTGGATGAAGTGACAATGGCAGATGTCATGTAGGAGAATTTACAAAAGTAACAGAAGGTTGCTTCCTTAAAGAATGGTCGTACACCATCCACGCATTGGAGTACATGCTCGCTGACGATAACACGAATAGTTACCCTGTTATCCAGTTTAGCAGGGATTTTGGAATGCTTGACACGAGATACGGAGCGCTTTTGGGGTTAGCGTTGAGGGTTTTGAGCACGTACGTGTACGTGAAATGACTCAGCTGCAAGTGCAAGTCAAGTAGGTACTGGGATTACGTTTGATTTAAAGGGTGCGATTCAGGATTACTAGAGAACAAGATAGTCGCAAGGTTGGCACATATATTCCATGTAGGTGGCCTTGGCAATTTGGCAAACGTTTCTATTATTCTGGCGATGAAATAGCAAAATGTTGCTAAAGATAAATTTAACTTAAATGAGAGGTGAATATTCCTATTAAGTGAGAATGGCTTTCGACAGAAGGTAAGCATCCTTTTTCGATGAGATACTTTAATGCTAATCGATGCGGATGATACCTATTACGAGTAGTTTAAATTCTTAAGATTCTCTGGCAGAGGTTCAATTAATGCGGCTTATATTGAATATGATATTGTCCGGCTTTTGTTGGGTCGGATTGCCTTCAAATGAGGAAATTAGAAGCTCCTTTCTTACCATCATTTTAGAGATTTTAGTTTGATGCCAAATAATATAAGTACAAGGTGGGCCAAAATTAATCATCCAATTTTGTTTTTGAATTACTTTTTTACTGAATAAAAAAATAATTTTGAGTGGTGGAAATCTTTATTTGGACCTTTACAATTGTTTCTGTTAAGTCCATGACTTTCCGCAAGATTTCCGGTGATAACTGTTCGCATTCCTGTCGAATATTCCTCTTAAGGGCTGCGATTGTCTGAGGTGTGTTGGCATAAACCCGCGACTTCAAGCAGCCCTAAAGAAAGAAGTCTGGTATGGTTAAATTGGGCGATCTTGCTGGCCATGCCAAATCGGGAGATTACGCGACCAGGAAACGCTTACTTCACAATATCAATGGTGGCTCGTGCTATGTGTGCGGTTGCACTGTATTGTTGAAACCACATGTTCACCAAGTCCCGCTCATCCAATTTCGGCAGTAAGAAGTCGTTTATTATGGCGCTGTCGCGTTCGCCAGTAACAGTGACCGTATTGCCGATGGCGTCCTCAAAAATATACGGCCCAATCACTCCTCTCGCGTGAACGCCGCACCACGCAGTGGCTTTGAGTTGAAGTAATGCCTCTTCGTGCATCACACGCAGATTTTCAGTGCCCCGGAAATGAAGATTTTGCTTATTGACGCTTAAGTGGAAATACGCCTCGTCGCTCATGATGATTTTCGACACAAAATCGTCCTCTTCGTTGTTGAGATTGAGGATAGCTTTACAGTATTTCAGACGAGACTGACGGTCAGGAGGCATTATCTGCTGCACTATTTGCACTTTGTACGGGAACATGTGTAAGTCATTCACTAAAATTCGCTGTAGGATCTGTCCGTCTGGTGATGCCCAATTGCGTGGCCCGTCGTCTGATTGATGTTTCTTCGTTCTCAGCGACATTGGCAGCCACAACCCCTGTGGTTCCACTCTGTTTGCCCAGTTGAGGCGACGCGATTAGGAAATTGACGTCGAAATTCACGCTGGGCTAACACCACCGACCGATTATTGGTCACAAACATCGACTCAATTATTGCACGCTCTTGCGGAATATAGCGCTCCATTGCTTGTCTGTTTGTATACTATACTACAGCTGTCTAGTTCACAAATGTCAAATATGATTGACGTACGACGTCATTTGCAAAAATTATACCATCTTCCGATAAGGTGATTAATTTTGCGCCACCTGTAGATGACAGGGAATATGAGACGATTTTAGAAGGCACCTGAGTTGATATTATTGCAACTTTAACTGTGAGTAGGAGGAGGTGAGGATGATGACAGACGTAAGAATGATAATCAGCTGGTTATAAATGCAGGTATTTTCAGTTTATGATATGCTCTCGATTCCTTTCAGATATAATTGGTTGATATCCAATGTGAGCCCTACCTACTGCTTGTAGCCCCACCTGGGATTTTATTACTTGCTACAGATTGAATTTGAGGAATCGTATACTTGACCCTAGTGAATTGCCACATTATGGTAAAAGAAGTTCAGGTGGTTACTCGATCTCTCCTAAGACTATTCAATCGCCACATGCAAGTCAACATCTAAAGCTGATAGTGCCAAAAGTGACACTGTTTTTGTTTTTATAGCAATGGCCAATACAATAGTGAGTGGCATATTGATGTTTAAAATCACAACTTCTTAATCATTGGATGGACTGTAAGGAATATAAGATCAGGTCTAATATATTAGGCAAACAAAGAATCAGATTGCTATCACCCGACGACTTAAGAGTTGTCTTCCCGACTTCCAAATCTGCTGACAACATACTTAAATGTAATCATTATAGTATGGCAGCTCAAGTCCGTTTTCCTACTAAATCTATTAACAGTACCCGTACCAACGCTTGACGAAACACCCCCAAAGAAACATACTGTGAGAAGTCGCGATTTCTAGATTTGATGAGAACCAGCTCAGAGGGTGGATAACAATTTGAACGGCAGCTCGATTAACCACCAGCCCCCTAGTATTACAGAGATTCCAACCGCACCTAAGGCCCTCAAGAAAAACAAGGCAGTGGATATAGGCCTCATCCTTTAAAATTACGCCAGGATTAACGGGCAGAACCAATGAAATTCATTACACAAATCGAATAAAAAAATGAGCGTTTCTCCGAAGATTCAAATGAAGGAATCACTGTTTATTTGCTAAAGGAGGGCAATTTGGTTAATGTTGACTGACTTTTTTGTCGCGTCGATTCCATTTTTGTCTTCTGTGGGAGGGTATGGGGTATGAAAAAGCAGCTCTCATCCCTTATTAGTGATTGATACGACGACACAAAGCACAACATGGGGACGTGCATTATCGTGGTGGGAGACAACTTGTTCTCTTTTTCGCATTGAGCCAGGTAAACGTCGCTGTTGATGTTGAATTGCCGTTTGTCACTTTTGTACGGAATCCGCCACTTTTGACGTTCATCATCTTCGTTCCACTAATTATAAATTCCGTTGAAAATAATTTCCCAATAGATGATTCCATTTCTGTCCCATCAAACACACCACATTGCCTTCTAACAGTGGACATCTTTCGGTGTTTCACCCGGGGAAATGGAAACCTTCTTTCTTTTGAGGTTTTTAAACAGAAGCCCCGATTCATCCCAAGTGACGAGATTCTCTAGCATCAGACTTTGATCGTTTCTCTGAAGCAAATCGATGAAAATTCGGACACGTCTAGCTTTGTTTTGTCAGTCAAAAAATACTAATCACTGCAGCTCAGAGAACTACGAAAAGTGTATGACGCCAAATTTCTATAGGAAGAGATATAAGAGAATCTGAGGCAGTCAGTTGTATGAAAGTAGATCTCGATCTCAAAATCGTTTTGCGCTGAAAAATTAAAAAATAAAATGTGGGTTCTTAAGGTCCCCCAAATTACGAGTATATATGATATTAGGTTCAAAACACTGCATGAGCCATAAACAAACCCACAAAAAACAAGCAGTGTGGGCGCGGTAAGTACTCGTACCTAGATGGAGGACCACATGGGAACTCGGTAAACCGCGTGCTGTTGACAAACGCCACATGGGCAGAGTACACCGGCGTAAAATCCCGGACTTTACAAATTCATTTGTATCGTTCCCTTGAAAATAAATAAATAAATAAAAAAAACCCACATCATCCGGAAATGCTGTCTGTAATCGAAGACAGGGAAACCTAAAATAGGAATTTATGTAAAAGGTGTTTGTAGTGTCATACTTTTCAGTGGGAATTAAGTCAGTTTTCAATATGAGCTGCCAACCTTTAGTTTTAATATATTTTGCCATTTCATCATGGAAAGATTGACACCACAACAACGATTTCAAATCAGTGAAAATTATTTCCAAAATCGAGAGTCTGTCCACGAAACTTGAAGAGCATTTGGTGAAATTTACGACAGATATCGTTGTCTATCTGAACGTGGTATTTAAATTATTGAAAAATTTCGCACCCAATTCAAGGTATTGGATACTCAGAGACAAACAAGAACGAGAATACTATGTTCGGAAGAAACTATCATGTCTGAGTAAGCGAGTGTTGAAGAGAACCCTAATTTATAGATTCGTCGTAGTTGGCAGTAACTTGGCTTTTGTCCATCCAATATCTGGGAAATTATGCGTAAAATTTTACTCTCACAAGACTTATAAGAACCAGCGTGACCATTTATTGCGACGGATGTATAGTGATTGGGCTTTAAATTAACTGGAAGTTAACCCAATTGTTCAGTGAGGAGGCACATTTCTGAACAACCGGCTACCTATACGAGCACAATTGCCGTACTTTGAGTGAGCACTATTCTGAAGAAATTCACCAGATCCTATTGCACCCAGAAAAATGTAACGCATTTCGGTCCTTATTTCTTTAAAAATGAGACCCGAGCACAAGCCACTGTCAATAGACATCGGCACAAAGCGATGACCAATGATTATTTGTTCCCAAATTTGCATGACAACAATGTGGAAGTGGTTCCAACAGGATAGTGATTCACCCCACACTACCAACATCGCTTTACTGAAAACACGATTTGGCAAAAGACTACTTGAAGAAATGGACCAATTGGCCTCGAAGATCGTGCGATTTAATGCGATTGGATTACTTTCTGTAGGCTTTGGAGCAAAACACTCTTCAGGTAATGCGCTACATGGTATACCTCCTTTAATTGCTCGAAAAAGTGGCCGAGAATTGGACCTCTAGAATGCGCTTTGGTGGACATATCCCAGAAACTATTTTCACATACCAACCGGCATAGAATAGTCTTTCGTATGAATTTAGCAAATCGTCATCAATTTAATTTCTTTTTATTTTCTTTGAACAGCATTGGACCTACAACAGAACCCCGACTACAAGTCTGGGCAAAACCCAGCAAATCATAATGCAAAGACCTAAGCCCGCTGACAAGAATGCGCACAGTGCGCACGGATGAAATATCGGCGTCGTTTAGGCCAGTATTGAGGAAGATCCTAATTCATCGATTCGTCATCGTGCGAAAGAACTTGGCCTGACTTTGTACAAGGAGCTCAGCTTACATGCTTACAAAATTCATCGCTTACGTTGTGACTTTGCTGATTGACCGCTTGGACAGTTGGAAGTCGATCCACATTTTTATAGTAAATTTTTTTCAGCAATGGGCTTGCACTCAGTGGCTTTGTTAATAAACAAAATTGTCATATTTGGAGCGAATAAAATCTAAAAGTGATCCATCAACAAACGGTGCAGCCCGGAAAATACATGGTCCGGCTTATGTGTTGACGGCATCATCGGGCCGTACAGAACCATGATCAACAACTTTTATTTCCAAAAGTGTATGAACATGGTCTGCAGGACATTTTGTTTCAACAGAGTGGTGTCAACATACTGCAAGGAAACCATCGAGTAACCGAAGGAATGCTCGATGACAACATTATCTCCAGAAATGCACCTGCGGTCTGACCTCCAAAATCGTGTGAAATTACGTTCGACTGTTTTCTGGGAGGTCTATGCAGAGAAGCGAACAACGACCCTGGTCTCGGAAGCTAAAATCAAATGCACCATTCGTAAGATACGACTTCAGATGCTCGAAAAATTAGTCGAAAATTGGAGCTCCAGTATGCAGTTCCTGTGGTCACCATAACCTATCTATCGAATAAAAAGAATTCTTGCCTCGTTTGCTCAAATTTTGTGGGTCTTTTAAATCTTACAGCTTAATCTTAGTTGAAGGCTCTATGAAAGTGTCGTGGGGTAAGAGGTATCAACTTCAGCAAGCGCTTTTTCTTAAAACTCAAGAACTAAAAATTCTCGTGGTCAATCTCCCGTCCACTGCCATGTTTCTGCCAAGTTTTCTTGGTTGGTTCAGTTGGATTCCGTTCGAACTTTATTGCCGTGCCATATTCCGTCTACTATTTGGCAGAGCTCTTAAACTCTGGTTGTTTTTTTCCTCAGGGAAGCTGGTATTTTTCACCTTTCATTTGCTCATATACATGTCGCGCAGTCAACAGTTTTCAATGCAGCGCTGTAGGCATAATTCTTTTGTGGCTGCATGTAATCGGCGATGTTCATTGTCATATGAGATCCAGAAAATCCCTACCGACGTTCTGAATGGCTCAATCGAGGGTAAGTTGCCAAATACCATCATGATCGCCCTCTCGTTATCATACCATTCGTACCTTGGCTTCTATGAGGTATTCATCTGAATCAATAATTATTCCCCGAAATGTTTAGAAATACTAAATTCTATAAGAGTGCCTTTCGCTAATCGCTTGAGTCCCGAGAGCTTCGTATTCATTTCTGAATATTAAGGGACAGAAGATATGTCCAGTTCACTCTAACATTTCGGCCACTCGCCGATAAGAATGAATGGAAAGCTTAACTTTCCGATTCTGGTATGAGAGATGAATTTCACCAAAAACGTTGGCGTATATGGACCTGTGGAAATTTCATCTAACTGCTGATAGTTCACCTCGGATTCTATAAATGCTTCGCCAACAAGAGGACAACTTTTTCCTTCCCACACAAGGGCTTCCTCCAATCTAAAAACCAAATACCTGGGTGAACCATTTACTCTTTACAAATCACAAAACCTAGGATACGTCTCAAGTTCAATTCGATTCCTTTCGATTGGAAAACATTCATTGCACGTAGTAGTCAACCTAAGGAAACCTATTATTACCGCCGAGTTTACAATGTCCATTTTATCTTAGGTTTGTCAGAAGTCGAAGTTTATAGCGGAATTCGAATTATTTTTACTTCCTCCTTAAGTTAACTCTCATTTCCTTTAACTGCACTCGCTAGTCAATTTTAAGCTGATTCCAGCATTCTCAAGGACATCGTCGTAAAGTGAAGCAAAAATGAGGAAAAAACTGCAGTATCCGGATGGAAAAACGGAAGAAGCCAACGTCAATATTTTATAGCCAACTCTTCGTCGAGTACATCAGAAAGTCGTTTTAGAAATCCGTCACGCTCACGTCTTCATCAAAATAAACTACAAGACACTAAACCTCCTTCCTTTTTCTTATGTAGTTTGTGAAGGTCCTTCTTGAAAGCAGTGCCAACTCACCGTTTCCTTCTGGGTTGTTTTTTTTATTCATATAAACCGTGGGTGCCACAAAGGAAGATTCAAACTCATTAACCGACGACATAAATCCTTCGTTTAAAGTAATTGTGCACTTAATTTTACTCAACGAGCTACGTGTTAATGAAAGCGACCCCCATTTGAATTTTTTCCCTTCATTTTCATTAATATGTCTCAAAGGATATGCACCTTATGACCGCCTTCATCAAGTTTGCTATAACCGAAGTTTGTTATGAGGATTGAGAGTTGAGAGGATATTATCGCCCCCCACTCTGCGCTAGGATAATAACACTCAGCTTGAACATGTCCTGAAGACGCTTCATTATTTATAACTGCCGACTGAAGTGGAAACGCAATTTGAAGGAATTTGAAGGCTCAAAGAGAATGAAATGGTGGTCGTTCAGAAACGAATTAAGGTCTTCAGTACACCGTGAAATTAATTAGATGGAAAAGAAAGCGACCTCAACTTTCTTTTAAGAATTTTGACAGTGATCGATTGAGGAAACACCAAAATAGAGTCCTCCAACAAGGATTCCATTATTTATTCGATAAAGAAAAAGGGTCATCATCATGCCGTCTCTCTGGTGATAATGAATTTTCCTTTCCCACAGACTTAAAAATGAAGTTTCTGATTGAAGTAAAACAGTGAATTTCCATTACAGCCGACCTGGGACCTCACAAAATTGGATACAAAGACTATGATACGGTCCCTCCTTTAAGTAGCAAATCAGGAAAGTGTATTCGTTGTATTTGTAAAAGTCCTGTGGCTCGCATTATTTTTGCAAATGGAAAAATAAGGAACTCTTGCGAGCATCTTCAATGATACGAGTAGATACTGGATAGACAGGAGCTAACATAATGTAATACGAAGCAGCCATGACCTAGATAAATGGACGACTTTCGAGCAATATCAGGACTTGGAGGTGGACATGGGGTATGACTGAAGCTGGGTAGAATTCATTATTCATGGTGCGAACTTTTCACTGCTGAATGCCGTGTATTATGTATGTATACGAGTATTCGGACGGTTGTCTGATGCCAAATTGGGCACAGCAGGGTGAATTGTTTTCAGGATTTGTGTTTCCCATATGTATATTTCCCATACGTATATCTAATATCTACCACAAGGTGATGGTGTCGGAAAATCAAACTTGCGGATCATCTTAACAATTCGAATGAACTAAGGCCTGTCGTGAGTGCGAGATTCTCACATGCGGTGCTGGCGTAGAGAAGTCAATGATGAAGCCATTTTCTGTGGTTACTGTGGCAAAGAAATTATTGTGGAAAATTTGTTTGGATACCACCTGTCGTTGCTGTAATATTTCGACCATCCTCTTGTAAGAATTTGCATAAACTATACTGCACATAGGACCATCTATGCATCTGTACGAAAGGATTTCAATAAGACTATTGCATTTGGAAAAGCATGGGAGAAAATGGAAAACGACCATACTTTTGTACAATATTTGGAAGTTTATTGCAATTGAATGTACCCCTATTCCTTTCCTAGCTGCAGGTGAATGGAGAGAGAACGTTAATATTCAGAAGGATTGCAACCAACCCATTGCAGTTTCATATTCAAATTTTATTTCAAATTCTTTTGACGATTCAGGTATTGATGTCTGCATGTGTGGATGGAAGAACACTTTTTTTTTGTTTGTATTCCATTTGAACTGAAAGGGTTGAGGACATATCATGATTATATTTTCTGTAACTATTCAGAAGTCACATGGGAGAAATAAAATATTCAAGTGTAGAATAACGCTCTGTACAAATCAACGAATTCAAGGACTTTTATCCTTTTAAAACCTTTGTCAGTGTACAAGGGATAAGTAGTTGGTGATGGGAAAAAGTAGGAAAATATGTCTGCTCTATTTGTGTGAATGTTTATATCATTTTGGAAATGGTTCTTTAAGGCAAGTGAGCTCTGACAGCTCCTCAAAATAACTAATTTGTAATCAAGGGTCAAAAAAGATACTCTAAGGAGTATTAGTTGACCCACTGTCAACATTTGAAAAGGGTCAAATGTAAAGAGAACATTTTTTATGATGCGTACTCGTTCAAAAGACAGTGGTTTGGATCTAGATACTGTCGCATTATCATTGGCATTAGCATTTTCGAAAGTAGAAACGTCAGCCTACGGAAATGTCTCTCATTCATTCGCCGTTGGTTTTTGGGTGTCGGTGAAAAACTGTGAGTCCCTCTCTCTGTCCACACAACGGAAGGACGGAGAATACATCGGCTGAAAAGGGTTGCCTTTGGGCCAGACCAGATTGCCCGCTATTGTTTGCTATCGGAAGCTTAGATGTAATTCGAGCATCTAGAAGAAAGCAGGCGATTGGGTCTGACAGCACACCTGCTGAATGGACTCCTACTGAAATGGACATGACATCTAATCAAACTACTGTGATTGCTGTAGGAAGATGGTCTGTACTTTCTTCAATTAGATCCAAAGATTGCTTGTAAACTATTTCACCATATCTGCTGAGTAGGGCACATGGTGACTTAGAAGCCAGGTTATAAGAAACAGAGTATGTTTGGTGCCCGACCGACTTCATCTTCGAAAATGAAGGTGTTACATCCCCACCTCCACGAAATTGGACTATTATCCAAGTTAAGAACAGCCAACTTGGATACAGGTCGTTTAGTTGGTACGTCTGCTCGCCTTATTTCACCATCGGCTCCATGATATATACGCGCCACTCTTCCATGATAACACTGCATTTTGGTAACAAATGGAAACAAGGTCTCAGTCCTTCAAAACTGTTGTCCTTCAACACCACTTAACACAAGTCGTAAAGGTAGGTAGATACTCAGTAACCCGATGCTTCCGCAAGAAATATAACATTGTATTGGCAGCGCCACCGAGAAGAAGGTGGTTTGCAGTCCGTGGCAGATGTGTCAGAGGGCATGGCTTTACAACATTCTCGGCTTCGAGGATGAGACACTGTAGCATATGCTCATGGTGCAATATGAAGAATGGTGCAATAGATTTCTCATACATTGCACCATTCTTTTCTGCACGCCGCCTTAAGAAGTGTTATTTTCTTCAACTACATTCCTCGCGCAGAAAGGTCGGCCTGGATACGTTTGCAATCGAACACACTTGGAAAACGTTTTGCCTCTCTATATGTACCGACAAAGTTCTTGCCGTTGTCACTACGAATTCTTACCATCACTGCACGAGGGTTGATAGAATTCCACATTAGCACAATACAGGCGTTCACTGAGGGATCGCAAGCAATTTCAAGGTGAATGGCTCGCACCACCGGGCATGTAAACAGTGCTATCCACATCTTCTACATTCTACAGCCTACTAAGACTGCGACAGGACCAAAGTAATTTATCCGTGTGAATGTAAAAGGTCACATATAAGGTGCCACTCGATCATCTGGCAGCAGTCCGATTATTGAAGCGACGAGTGAGACATGAACTGTTTTACATAGGTTGTAGCTTGCCTTTACTTTACGCATCACTCCCCGCGACTTTGGTATGTAATAATTGTTCTGTACCTCTCATATCACTGCTTCGACATTTTGTTACTTCATCCGCTGATGGTGTTGTCGGACGACCAAGACAGAGAACCCAATATGCGCAGAACCCCATCGTTGTCCATGTATGGCTTCTTCTTTTATGCGGATGTGTGCCTTCTTCAGTTTGTAGCAACCCGGCGGTATAAGCTTCAGACTGCAGCTGACGACATAGCATGACCTCAGCTGCCTTCAGTCCATCTATGAACTGCTAGCCTCGAAGCCCGAGGCTCGGGCTCGAATCCGCTGTATAAAGCGAATGACCCATGCAGCCGTCCGTTCCAGTCTGGTCAAGGAGTAAAAGCGATTGAATTCTATAAAGCTTCTCATTGTCTTCGTGATAGTTGGTATTAGTGCTATCAGATAGCCATTTCCCTTCATTTTCCCAAAGAAATATGGACCTCTTGACCACCGAGACGAATGGCTAAAATCTATCTGACTGTTTGACCGAGTGGCTTCATCGGCGACATTATATTAAGTTGGCACCCTCCTCCAATAACCTACATCAATACCAGCAAGAACTTTAGCGATTCTGTATACTAAGAATGGTATGAAGCGACGAGTTCCTGGCCTAATCTATTTGAGAACGGTTCCAAAGAGTTTTGTTCTATGGTTGTCTTCATGAGCCAACAGACTCTAACAGAACAGCTAACATTTGCGAATAAATGGCCCTCCAGTACGCTACGACGATAAAGACGCCTTCGCTGGCGTCCAAAAATAAACATGTAGCTAACGCCGTTCTGGAATATTGCGAGAGAAATTATTTCTTCCAAGCTGCTTCTATATCACCAGGCAATTGCTCATCTCATCATTGGATTTCACGCTTCCAAACTTTTCACATTAACAAATTCGCAGTAATTAAAAAGTTACAGAAGAATCCCAGCGGATCATACAATTCCAAGCCCCTTTTCTGTGCCGAGGCTCTCTTCCATAGATCGCGGAACGTGTGACATATCGGGATCTGCACCAACTGATAAAGCTTGCAGAACTTCAAGTGAGTTGGAGGTGAAGCTATGTCACAAGCTAGTATGCTTGTGAATTGCACCCACCTGTCTAGTTGGTCCCGAAGCTATCCACGTAGTCATCGACGTAATGGTGATGGAGAATAACTTATACAGCCCGTGGGACATAATTACGGTGCTCCTGGGCATTTATGGTTTTGACACATTCAGCAGGGCACGGTGAACAAGCTACCAAAAATGCCATCACAAGCATCTCGTATACTTCTGATGGTCAAATATCACAAATCACTATGAACCTCTGTCTTCAGGTCGGATGAGTACCTGGTAGAACATTTCGCTTATGTTCCCACATACAGTAATAGTGCCTTTACAGAAGTTGTACAACACAGAAGGCACTGGTTGGCATAGTTTTGGTCCTTTTAGTGGCAAGAATTTAATGAAAACTCTATCACACACAAAACGCAATTCACCTGGCTTGTTGGAATTTGTGACCGCAAAATGCGGAAAGTACCATGTTCTTGGCCCTAAGTTTGCGGTTTTTTAAGGTTGCAATTTCTGTGCATACCCTTTCTTAATCTTGTGTTCGATACCCGACAACCTTCTCATAGCCATGCACTATCATTCTTCCAAACAGAGTAAAAGGCAAAACCCGGAACAACAATGAGTTCGCTGATGGGGTGGTAGAACAGCTAAGAACTACTTCTTTTTCACCTGTGGCCACTTATGGTTGCTTAGCAACCGATTATTGATTACAAATATCAACACCGTATGGTTTTCGGATATGGCAATTACGTGTTGAATGTTCCAGCTCAAGTGAAGTGCAATCGAGTGAGGCAACTCCATCTGCCCTGCACAGAACGTTCGATGAACTTTCTGCAAACTGGTGCTTTATACCGGCTCTGGCATATATGACATCTGATTGTGTTAGTTCGTCGCTCTTCAGTTGCTTGAAGTACTACTCGCCGTCTTAATTCTGAAATTGAGCAACCTCCACCGTGACTTTGTTCTTTTTGACATTTGATGTTGACATTCTGTTACACTCATCAACTTTGTGAAATGACCACTCGTGGTCATAGCTACCACTTACTTTCTAGACGTAAACGTTTTCGACAGAACCTCGCATTCCCATGGTCAAAAGGCCGTCAACCAGATTGATCACACTTTAATCGGCGCAAGGTTTTATTCCAACGCTCAAATTACCAAGTTGTGGCTAAATCCCAAAAGCTAACATAACAGACGGCAGAAATTCTATGTCAAACAGCTGTAGTCGCAGAAGACTGCCACAAATTTTTCTGCTCGATTTACCCGAAGCCTTTGTAAAAGAGTTGTGCTGCCAGTATCAAGATTAATAAATCAGTGGCGTCATACCCAACGAAGCGTCAAAGACACTGCATATGATTTTTTTTTTTATATAATGAGCGCGCGCTCAAGGGGTTTGAGTACCCTTAAGGTGATTGTACACAGCGCGGGCAAAGGAAATTTAGGGAGGAAGAAAAGAGAGGTAGCGATGTACATTGTTTTTGAATGTTTGCAAGTTATAACGACCAGGAAATACAGAGATCAGCAGGGATAAGCGAGTTGTGTGGCTTAAGAACGACTCACGATATTTTAGAGTACGTCCGAAAATGGGCTTGAGGGTATACTGATGAGCATTCATAGCGAGACGGGTGTTACGGTTGAAGGTTTGAATGGGCGGAATGCTACTGGCGATTTCAGTGGAGCACTGGTGGTGGAAATAGCGATAAAACAAAGTGAGACAGGAGACATTACGTCGGTGTTCGAGGGTATCAATTGACTGACTGATATTAGTATCATCAATGAGCTTTATCGCACGATTTTAAATCCTATCTAGCAGGTGCAGAGATGTTTTAGGAGCACCTGACCAGATGTGGGAGTTGTACTCCAATTTTGGGCGGATGAATGCCTTATATATTTCTTACACGCTTGAGGAAACCTAGACATTTCGCAGCATTTTTGGCGACATCAAATATGTGGTCATTCCAACGTAAGTTGTCATTGACACACATACCGGAAATGGAAAATTTTTCGGTTTCGACAATGCAAGTGCCATTCATGGATAATGGCTGGGTGTTTAAATTTCGCTTTAACGGTTTAATTTCGCGAGACGGTGTTACTCCTGCAGACTATTTAATGACGATGACATCCAACATTTTGCTTTCAGGCAGAATAACCTGTACCACGTTGACGACGATCCACAGTACATTCACCTACCTGGCCTGGAAGATGCTGGTATATTGGTATCTAAATTAAAGACTCATAAGGATACTGGAGCACACAGACTCACTACAGGGCTATCTTGAGTTAATAGAGCCCAGATAAAAATCATTTGTAAAAGATAATCGGGTGCAAGGATCTAATTCATCGTATAATCCTCAATAAAGCAAATCCTTTGATCCCCAAATATAAAGGGATCTCTATAATTCAGCGTAGAAGATCCTATCAACAATAATTGATCAGTAATTTAAGATGACTCCTTTAGTACAGTTTTTATGATGATATACCCATATTTGACAAAACAGACACCTTCTGGTAAATCTAGAAGTAAAGAAGGCCCTTTTAAGGGGACATCTTAATAACAAAGGACTTTAATCATCTGGTCTCAATAATCAACTCGAAGAAACTGCTCTACTTGACTTTTGTCAATTGCTATTTTCTCTAACTAAGGAGGCAACTGGAAAATCAAAAAAACATGAATCAATACAAGGACTTGATGAGAACCAAATTTCAGAAGAGTGGACTGACTTAGGCAACTGCGATATCTTAAGCGTGTGGGGAACTACGTGTCAAACATTCTTTTGTATCCAACAGATCAAACCGCATTTCAAAATTTTACTAGGACGGAATTCCGTGGCGACATCTCTGAGCGAATAGTAGTAGTCGGTGATAAGGTAGTTTATCTGCACATCGGTGTTACCTTATCGATAATACAAAACTAGCATTGTGTAACAGCGGTAGGTGACAAGAGAGGGGTGTATGCAAATTATTTTCCCGCGCAAATCCAAAGCAAAACCACTTAAGAAATAATTTGCGAAAAACAGAAAAAAAAACCCCTCTCATCGTAAGACTTTGGAAGAGAGTCATGTGATTTCATTTTGTGCGGGATCTGATTTGTTTTTTTGAAGTGGCAGTCGAGTGTTGGTAAAAGGATGTACCCACAGCTTCAGTTTTTTTTTGTCAGTCGTTGTGTCACAAGGTGTTTGCGATGATTGGTTGACTGTAGTATTCCCCAAGTTTCGGGAAGGATTTGAAGACGACGATATTTTTGACGCCGATGAAACTGGATTTTTTTTATAAAATGACCCCCGACAAAACTTTTAAACTCAGAGGAGAAAAATGTGTGGGAGGAAAAATGTCTAAGGAACGTTTGACAGTCTTAGTATCTGCTAATATGATGGGAACAGAAAAAAAAGCTTTTGGTTATTGGCAAATCTAAAACTCCACGCTGTTTCAAAAATGTTACAACCCTACCAGTTTTATATGAAAATAATAAAAGGGCATGGATGACGTCCATTATTTTCGAAAAGGTATTACGAGAATGGGACAAAGAGCTTTTAACAAAAAAAAAGCAGAGAATTTTACTTTTGGTTGATAATTGTGCGGCACATCCACACATCCAAGCCTTAAAAGCTATTAAACTCGCATTTCTGCCCCCTAATACCACGTCTGTTCTGCAACCCATGGATCGAGGTATCATTAAATCACTTAAGACTCAGTTCAGGAAATCGCACATTTTAGAAATTATGAAACATATTGATTCCAAACAAGATTACAAAATTACGGGTCTTGAAGCCATCTTAATGATAGCTAAGGCATGAGATGAAGTGTCAATGTGTACTATAAATAACTGCTTTCGACACGAAGGTGAAGATGAAATTCCACTAGCAGGGTGAGCTCGACAAATACAAATGTTCTCAAAATTTTAAATAGATTGGGATAAGTTGATAGAAAACGAAAAATTTTCAAATCTAAAGCAAATTTGTACTGTTTCTTACAGATGAGAATATTGTGTCAGATATTCAAATGAATAATTCTGATGGAGACGACAAAAATGCAACTGAAGATGAGGGAACCGAAGAAGTACACGTCCCATGTGTTAGCGAAGCACTTGCTGCTGTGGCAACACTAAATCGTTTCATGGTCTTGAATCTTGTATGGGCCGATTCGAATTCAAATCCGAACGTTGGAATCCAAGCATTGGACCATTCTCTTAGAAAAATAATTTACTCAGCCAAATGTACAAAACAATCACAAATTAGTGACTTCTTTCCTCGTCAATTTCCTTAAGCATTTTTTAAATAAAGTTTTTTTTTTTATTTTTATTTTCATTGTATCGGGAATATCGACGAATTGATTATAACGATGAAATTCTTCGGTCCCTTCGACATCGTTATAACCGATTTTTACTATATATCTATCTTTGCGTAACATCTACAATACTTTTCCAATTTTTGAATTAACTTAGCTTATTACAAGTGTAAACTAGAAATAAAATACAAAATATTGTTGTTGTTCTTCACTGTAACCATTCACTGTTGTACTTGATTGGCAGGCCGACAAGTATCCTTTTTTTATGATTTTATGGTTCATACATTGTTTTATATTTTGTCGGACCTATGTAAACCTACATAGGATTCGGTTGTTATTTGGTTTTCTTTTCGGTGTATTATTTTATGATATCACCACTGACCCTTTACGGCGACCCATTGTCTTCATCCTTTTGCATTTTTGCTGTACACACTGCACTCTTTGTTTCCCGTTATCACTACGCATTTAATTGCATTTGATAAACTTTAGTACCTTTTCTTGAGTTATCTGAGTGGTAGATTTGTTGGCATTGTCCCTTTTCGTCAAAAGAAAAATGGAGTGCGGGACGGTATGCTAGCGCCTAACGCGTCTCCCATTCTAATGAAGATTTCATTAAGTAGTGAGACTTCACAGAAGAAAGTTGTTAGATAGTGTTTTAGTGAAAAAAAAGGAAAATATATAAAATCTGAGAGGACATAGAGGACAGTTGGTGAGTTAATCACTGACTATTTCTTAGCTTGGTATTTACAGTTACCATTAACTCTTGTTTTTATTTGTTAAGGTATTAATTTATACTTGGTGAGTTAGTCACAGAGGATCTCTCAGATAAATCTTTGTGTTCGTTATTCACTTAAATTTATTTTATTTATTAATGTATTCCATTTATAATGTACATCATATATTTAATTGTAAACTGCAATTAAATATTAAGTCTTATACTGTTATAATAATTTACGGACTACTTTTCGTATCTATAATATATTAATATATTGCGATCGTTATGTTATTTGTTATACATTATTTACAAATTATTTTGTATGACGAAGCTGTAGGATGATGGAAGACGGAAGTGCGTGCATTTAAATTCCTTTTTAATTATGTGTAATGGAATGAGAAGATCCAGTCTTGTAGCGCGAATGGGGGAACGGGGGTTTACCTCTCCACTCGATGTTAGTGGATCCACTCTTATGTCGCGGATGGAGGTACGGGGATATACCTCTCCATTCGTGGTCTATGAAGCCCCCTCTTGTAGTGTGAATGGGGGAATGGGGATTTACCTCTCCATTCGATGTTCGAGGATCCACTCTTGTAGCGCGGATAGAGGAACGTGGATATACCGCTCTATTCGTTGCTCATGAAGTGGGCTGTGCTCCACATTCGCATATTTCGTTAGATGGACTTGTCGTGTTTTCCGCTTGTCCGTCCGTTGGTTCAGCACTCGGAGATGTGAGTTCTCCTGCTTCGAGTGTACGCGATCGCCAGTCGTACGACATCCGTGATCACCTCGTCTTATAGGCTCCCGAAGTAAGGTTGGATTTGGTTGTAGACATGTGCCATCTTGTATTGAAAAAAAGTATTGATTATTAATTGACCCTTTTGGTGAAAATCGCAAAATGGTTAAGATAGATCAGGAATAAGTGAATATCTCTGTATTGGTGCCAAAATGGAGTGAGAGGATCCACTCTTGTAGCGCGGATAGGGGAACGGGGATTTACCTCTCTATTCGTTGCTCAAGACGTGGCTAGTACCCTTCCATGCACTCTCTTATTTAGATGAACTTACATGCTAGCTGTTTGGTCATCCATCTTTTTCAAATACTCGGAGTGTGTGGTTTTAACTGCTCGGAGTATCGCGATCGCCATTCGCACGGCTCTTGAACCTATCTGGCCTCGTAGCATTTCGATGTGAAAATTGGTAGCGGAGCACATGTGTATAACCATTAACCAATCCAATTATTTATTATCAATAGACGTACTACGCATATATGTACGTGTTCTCTTAAGTATGAGGATAAGGTATTCTCATTTGATATTTGGTACTCGTAGATGAGCTAGGAGTACTCATGGGTGTGTTTTTATTTTATTCCAGAAACCAAGAAAGTGACGGAACCCTAACGACCAGAGCAGCCCCATCCTCCCCTACTTTCATCTTGTACATTATTAAATAAATAAATAAATAATTAAAAAAAAAAATCTATCTAATTATTTTTAGGTCTTATACAAGAGTTTGCAAAATATAAGAAAATAATAATTTTATGTATATAATATATTATAGTGCATAGCATTTATTGATTTTCTAAAAGACTTGTAATGTATGAAATTAAACAAAAAAAAAACCGAGTGGATAATTAAGTTTTAAACTGGATTAAGAAAGGTGTGATTAAAATATCTACTGACCCAGTTGTTATGGTAACTTATTGGAGTCAAATTTGTTTTGGTATTGCTCTTGCCATTAAGTTAAAGTTTGGAAAAACAAATATCTGGTTAATCCCTGTAATTAGTCTGTCTCAGACGGTAACTTGAGCTATCATCCAAATTATTAGCTCTAATTAGGGGCATTATACTCGTCTCATACTTATGCTTTTATCAATTACATCCACCCTTTACTCGCATTTGAGAATAAAATTCGAGTAAACTCTACTAATTTATATTTGTTTTGTACAAACGCCTACGCTCCTAATTAATAGCTGCTATTCGATACTAATTACTTTAATTGCTGAGTTCCAGTAGAGTGTCAGTGTCCCAATTAAAATTCAAGAACTTCATTAAAATAAAAAATAAAAAAAAACAAAATTCCCGAAAAGACGACTCACATGCTGAAATTATACACCATAACCGTATGACAAGCTATACGTCAACCGTCACAACAACCAAGTGGCCGCCATCGTCGGGATAATAATTACCATATTCCGGATCCGGTATTTCAACCGCGCAAACCACCACATCACGCAAGGCTAAGACACACAATTAGATTCCACACTTGGTGCATAAATTAAGGAGGTCGGTCTGGTGCAGCTGCGGTAGTTGCAGGATTGCATTTCTTTACAAAAACAAAAAAAAAAAACAAACAAAGGGTAGCTCCATTCACCGGACTAGTTTACTCGTACCTCCTATACGGGCACCTTCATGTCTGCATTTAAAGCCATGTGACGGAATTTCATGGATACATGAACGTGCATTTACATTTTTTTTTTTTTTTTCTTCCTATAAACCATTTTGATGGCTGCTGTCGAATGCAAAACTACAAGAACAACAATTGAGAGAGGAAATGGAAAATTTGTTTTGTGGTCCTTTCGCTTTTGTGACTTCAACTTCAGCTGGAGGCCATGGGCAAAGTCCTTTGTGCGGTTTTTATGTTTGAAGATTTTATTAACCGTCCTTGCACTGATGGAGTAGATGGTGGTACTTTGGGTTGCGTGTGTATGAGTATTTGTTGTTTGCAGTCAGACCAGTGTTTGCTATGGAGCCCCACAGCCGACTTCCGTTTGAATCTGCAATTAAGCAGAATCGAAAGGGAAGGCTTCGTTTTGTGATTTTGTGATTGCTTACTGGGGCGGTGGTAAGGTCACTTCGCATGGTGACTTTGTTAACTTTTAACTGAACTGCTCGAAACACAGATGAACAAAGAAGCGAATGACTGGATGAGGACTATTAGTTGTATCGCAATATCATAGCGATTTGTGGAATTTATTGTAGTTGCTTGAAGGTATTCTTTGATCACAGGAATTGAAGCAATCGAAGGGTAAATGGAATTTCCTTGATTGCTTGCGGCAATATATCTTTACTTTGGTGGGCTCTGGAATTTTAATTAATTTGTTGGAGCTTTGTTTTTTTTTGTTTTTAATTAAGTGGAAAGGCAACTAGATAAAAATTCGTAAATTTGTGGAAAAGGTCAGTTTGCAACATTTTAATACTTTCGCAGTATCAGTAATTTTTATAAGCCATTGGCTGATAAGCAAATGTCTGCTAAGTTGGTGTAGAGGTCTCATAGAGCAGTTAAACGTTCCAGGAAAACCACATTCCAGAACGATAAATTAATCGAAGCAATTCAGACTCATTAAACCTGCCGCAAAGAAGGAGGGAAATAGTTGAGTGGAGATCTGGAACTGGTTTGTTTATTCCTCCTCCAGAGTGTACACTTAACATTACCAGGAACGCAGATCCACTTATTTTTTGTGGATAGCCGTTTAGGCGTGAAATATTATGACATTCTGACATCGAGTTGTTTTATTTTTATGCAGTTCTGCCTTTCAAACCTTTTGAACATGTCCCAATTTCAATCCCGCTCTCATCCGGGTTTTAGGCCGGCAAATTTATTTTTTATATTTTCCGTTTTCATTACACTGTGGTTCAAGTGCAACTGACCTACGCTCTACACCGAATATATTTAAATACTGCGGTAACCCCGATTGTGCAAGTACCAGAGAAACGAATGCTGACCTGGTTATTTGCAGCGATCTTGTGTAGTAATATATGCTCTTTGTGTCGATTTGAGCAAAGGATCGATAATTCATCTCAAAGACTATAGAAACAATTTCCGCTTGTTCTGCGACGAATGCAAAAAGATGTCTCCGCCACACATAACGCCCGCGATAAAATACCCTAGTGACTCCTTAAGTAACATTCAACATTGAGGCGAAAAGTGTCACTAACGCTACTGGAAAGTCAGTTATTAACTCTTACGTCTTTTCCTTCACTAACTCTTTGAGTTCTCTTAGGTCGGATATCGATATTTATTTTCAAGGTTCACCAAACCATAGTGCTCCTGCCCCTGACCCAATTTTAACTAACATTATGTGCAAAGTGAATGATGTGAGCAATGACGTCGCGGCCTCTCATTGCTGATATAACATATTGCTGACGATAACATCGACACTCAACAAAATTGTTGATCTCTCTGTACAACTATGTTACGGCCTTAATCTAGCGCAATGTACAATACATCTTCACTCGTTTACCGTCACTACGCCCTCTATTACCAACACGATCAGCCGAAGTTGTTACACCACCTCTTGATCCGAAAATCTCTTGACTTGGTACTTCCTGAACTTCTCCGGAAAAACCTGCAACAAACCTGACTGTGTCACCTTTACCATCGAAGGTGCATCAAATCACATCGAAACAAACTGGCTTGAAGACTTTTCTAAGAGTAAATTTAAAATCGCTTTTTTCAACTGTCAAAAAATCACCTCGGCTAAAACATCAAAGTCATGTCGCGTCAAATTTAAAATTCCAACGAAATACGTTTTTTGCAACCCCTCATCAGAAGTCATTTAACTTGGCGAATTGAAGCTAACAAGAGCAAGCCAGAAGAGAACTACGGAACACCATAAGCTAAGCTAGTAACTCTAAGTCTAGTATTAAACCTGCTGGAGTTTTAAGATGAAGTTGAGCGAACAAAGAGTCTAACCTACTGGGAGAATATACCAGGTCTTCGACACGCTAAAAAGGCTATGTAACAAAAGATTGGAGTGTTTTCTTACGGAACTCGCATAGAAACGGTTGCGGAGAGTTTTTTAACCGAGCAAAAAGCACAAAAAATGTGACAGACTCGTATGTGGCACCCTCAAAATATATAAAAAAGAACTGAAGAAGTCAAATCGGCAATTCTGGAGGGTATTCAGTGGCAAAATAACAGAAACCTCTAAGTCAGTGCGGCTAAGAAAAATCTTCTCTACAAATCTTATGATGCCTAGCCCTTGGAAGACCTCAGGTGCTGAATGACTCAATCCGCTACTGGACGCCTACTTTCGAAGCAGCTCCCTATTCACGGCCAATAGGATTATTGCTGGCGCGACCAAAAATACGGTCTGATTAGAAGGCAAGCTGATCTGTTGGGCCGGACGGTATAATATCTGCCGGTCCTCAGATATCATCCTGCCAATGATAGTGAATATCATGACGGGTTATGTAGAACTCATAATTCTTGTTATGGAGAAAAGTTAATGCAGTTTGCATTTCTAAGGCCTGAAAATGTTCTCATATTGTCCCAAAGGACCAAGATCTGAGGTCTATCATTTTTCCTGCCGAAAACTTTAAGACTACTGATTGATATCCATATACGATCTAGAATTTAACTAGGGGTTTTGTCTATGGCTCAACATGCCTACTTAAAAGAAGGTCGGTGGATGCAGCTCTACATTCAGTGTCTAGCCACATCGAACTATCCCTACATTATGGGGAGTATAAAATGGTCGCATTCTTGGACAAAGAAGATGCCTTTAACAACGTCAACACACCCGGAACTAGAACTGCGCTGCCAAGTCTGAAGGTAGATGATTCACTTGGGGAAGTGATCAGTCTTTTGCTAAATAGCAGGATAATCAACTCCAAACTGGGACGGGCTTCTACAAAAAGATGTATCAGCAGAGGTACGCCGCAAAGGCGGTCTTCCTTCACACCTTTTCTGGAACTTAGTGGTCAATGAAACACTGATATAGCTGAAGCGGGTGGTAGCAGAATGGTTAACTATGCGGATGACGTTGCTTTAGTCATCTCAGGAAAATATCTTAATACCCTTAAAGAACTCTTGCAGCAAAATCTCAATAGATTAAGCAGCTGGGCGGAAGGCTGTGAATTGGGAGTAAACCCCCATAAAACTGATCTTGTCCCCTTTCCCAGGAAAGCCTCTCCTTCCGCCACCCAAATCACTGTAGCGTGTTCCAGGCAGATGTCCTATCCTAGGTGAAGAAAAACTTGATATCTACAAATGATATCCGCCTCTTTTCCGATAGACAGGCCGCTATCAAATCCCTGGATTCAGCCTCACGAAATACTTGACTGCCGATCATCCATCAGGGCGAAGACAGAACAGTTCAGTATATACTTATGTTGGTTGCCGGAGCACATAGATATTCCAGGGAATTGTAGGGCCGACGAACTCATTGAAATTGGAACCACTCTACCTATCCTACCTGAAAAGGTAGCATCGGCATACCAATCGTTACGTGCAAACAAATACTAAAGCTGGATGCTAATAGATGAACAAACCTTAGATGAACTGTTGGGTCAACATGTCTAGCGACCAAACAGGTCTGGCCCAAACTGGATCTGAATCACTTTAAGAATTTGATCTTTCAATATAGGAAACCTGTCAGCGCTATCATAGGTGCCATCACTGGGCACTGTCTTATAGGCTTGGCGTTTTTATAAACAACTTCTGCAGAAGCTGCATGGACAAGGAGTAGGAGGATCACATATCCACGTGGCTTCACAATAGATGGCCCATTGTGAGTAAATAAGGACAAAACATATGTACAAAGTACATATTGTCAACTAAAAAGGAAGGAGGGATCCACAGCCTATGATGAAACGTCTGACAACAGTAACTTTGAAGTATTTAATGAATCTATTTACCACTGAGCGGATTCGAAAAAAACTTACCCAACCAAATTGTTATTGCTTTGTTTTTTTCGAAACAAATGGCCAGTTTTGCTAATGAAGGCGAATGCTGGGCAAAGATACAGCTGAAATGGAATGAAGATAAGATACAGCCGCCAACCTTATGAACTGTATCAAGATGTGAATGCCAAGATACGTGAACAACATTGACTCAGGCACATCGAATGAATGGATAATAATGCTAAAGGGGAAGGTCTTTGTATCTTAAGCAGAGGCTCTTCACCGCTTCCATTGTCCATTTGGTATGGAAGTAAATACGTAATAGAAGTAATTTTTTTTTTTAAAAACAATGCACCACCTAGTTTTGACTCCTGGTTGGTCGTAAATTTCCATAGCTTGCCGATCGAACCACTTTCCACATATTCTTATTCAGCTACACTTTCTGATCAAATTAATCATCTTTAGCACTGGAAAATTTGAACTTGGAAATTATCCCTAAAGGAGGAATTGAAGAGAATGCAAGGTAATACTACAGTAGATGGTTGATATTAAATTTGTTAGTGAAGACTGGCAGCAGAAAAAAAGTATTCTAAATTTTGATGTCTTAAAAACACTCCTTTAGAGCGTTTTATGCATTTACTGTATGCGTATGCATCTATACATTGGAAAAGGCCTTCATTTAACATAAATACCTACATCACCGCCGCTTCCACTAAACCTTGAAAAACAGTGTGTCTTGGTTCGAAGTGGACTTCTAAAGCACAACGAGCTCCGCTCTACACCCACAGATGAGTGATATTTATATTTAGGGCTGCATTCTTAAGGCCATTTTAAATTTATTTAAGTGATATTTTTAGTGGTATTTGGTATACCTTGTACTGGAGTTCCTGTGATCTTGCCGCTCGATTGCAATTTGATAACAGTCATATGGTAACTGAAGCAATGAAACCAGAAAATAAGTCTAGTTAGCTCGAAAATGGGAAGAACTTCATAGACGACTCCAGAAGCTATCAAGGTATATCCAACCGTAAACAAGCGTTTGTCCTCTAATCGAAGACATTATGAATTATTTTCGTTGTGAAGATTTGCGAAATATGGAGTTTTCCAATACGGACTTGACAACTTTTTTTTTAAATAAAACGCAAAACATTGAAGTATAATCAAAACCTTTATGAATGGAACTCGACTTCGTTCATATGGGTAGAGCGGGCACGTTTGCAGCGGTCGATTCGTTGGACCCAATTTTCAATGACTTGGCCACACATTTCGGCCGAAACGGCAGCTATTTCGGGTTCAATGTTGGCTCTGTGCTCTTCCAACGTCGTCGGCGTGTTGGCATAAACCAATGACTTAACGTAGCCCCACAGAAAATATTCAAGCTGCATTAAATCGCACGAACGAGGCGGCCAATCGACTGGCCCATTTCTTGAGATAACACGCTCACCATACTTACTCTTCAATCTCTGGCTTGTGGCATCATCCTGTTGAAACCACATGTCGTCCAAGTCCATATCTTCCAATTCGGGCCAAAAATAATCGGTGATCATGGCGCGATAACGCTGACCATTCAAAGTAACGTGACGATCTTTATCGTCGATGAAAAAATATGGCCCAATAACGCCGCCGGCATGCAAACCGCACCAAACAGTTATTTTTTGTGGATGAAGTGGTGATTCATGAAGCACATGTAGATTTTCACCCGACCAATAACGCATATTTTGCTTATTGACGAACCCATTGAGCCAAAAACGAGCTTCGTCACTGAAGATGATTTTGCGATGAAATTCATCATCTTGGCGAATCTTCTCCAGAACCCAATCGGAGTACGTACGTCGCTTCAAATGGTCCATCGGCTTCAATTCTTGAGTCAGCTTGATCCTCTATGTGTGTAAACCAAGATCCTTACGCAAAATACGCCATAATGTGGGCTGAGTGATGCCAAATTCTTGATAACGCCGTGGAATTGACTGATTTGGATCATTTTCTATGGACGCCTGAACGGCAGCGATGTTTTCGACACTTCCACCAACCCGTTGTCTCACTGACACGGCAACATCACACAACGAATATGTAGACTCAAATGTTTGCACTAAACTTGTTATTGCCTGTCTACTAGGGCGAGAATTACTACCGAAAATTGGAGTTAACGCTCTTAAAGTTGCAGTCACCGACTCCGAATTTCGGTAGAAAATTTTTATAATTTGCAGACGTTGCTCGTTCGTGTTCGTGTTCATGATGAAAATGTTGAGTTTACGGAATAAATTGACAGTGACAGTTTGATGATTAGTGAAAGAGTGCGTTCACAAATTAAATTCAAAGTTGTCAAGTCCGTATTGGAAAACCCTTTATATGAATATGTGGCACCAGTACGTATACAGACCCTTGTTGAATCACAATTCTAAGTTAGTATGCAAATACAAGGTTTCTCTGAGGGTCCAAGTTTCTAATTGGATCACAGGAAATGGTATCGGCGATCAACTTTTTAGGCAAAATTCAGAGGACAGTCTCTACAGTCGAACCTGGATTAGATTGAGAGTTGGGATTCATTTGATCACGACTATCCTGGATGCCGGAAGATCAAACGAATGATTTCGATGTCTCTAAGAGGGCAGCGACGTTTTTACTGTCTTTTAGCAGGAAAGACTGCAGACTGCTTATTGAAGTGAATGTGCTAGGAATAAATGACACAATATCCTACGAGTGCTATCTCTGTGAGTGTCCTGCCTACGCTTGCATAATGTACTTGGTACGCTTGCATATAATTGTCCTTGATGTGATGGGTGCTGACACTGTTGTCACTTTGTCCCTTACGGGATCGCTTTTCAAAGTCGGCTGCTTCCCTTTAAGGCTTAGACATATATTTAGCTTAAAACTTGATCTAGTATAGTTATTTGAATTTCATGTAGTGTATGGCTCTGATTAGGACTCTCATAAGTTTTGATATCTCTACGCTATGTCTTCATGGCCATTCTTATTTTCCTCATTTAAAGGGTATTCGCATTATTTGGTGAATTCAAAACATATTCTTCTTTAAAAGATTAGATGAACATAATATCCTGTAATTAAGTTATAATTTTCTTCAATCGCTCGATACTTCCAATCAGTGTGTTGTATGAACATCGTCCCTTCTGAAGCGTATCTCCGAAAAGTCAAATCGAATTATTGCAGAACTAAGGCAATTATGATACTCGAAATGAACTATCCAATCGATTTTTCCTTTATCCTTTTGACTGCTCACCCACTATGGTTGTTATAATGGTTAGTAATAATTTTTTATTGTGGAAACTTCTTCTTTATTCCGTAATCAGAAAGGACATTTTAATGTCAACATCTGTTGGCGAAATTCCACCAAACTGTGGTGTAATCGTATTAAGGGCTCAACTTTAGTTATTTTCCTGAACCAAATCGTGTCCTTGGTTGTGCAATTCATTCGAAAATGCGTCAAACTTTTACTTAGACTCTATTGATTTTTGTAGTCCCAATCGGGAAAGATACATTTTCTGTCGACCAATTTCATTTGTTTCGCAATTTCCTGTCATTGACTGCTGTAATTCTTCTCTTTCTTACCGTCTTCTGCTTTTCCGGGCACATCAACGATATCCGGGGCAATAATTGATATATTTTTCATAGGGGTGGAGGGGTGGTGGAAAAAAAAAATTTACCAGAGCATTAAAATCGATCGGGTAATTGGTATCATTTTGGCAAATAATTTATTCAATTCCTTCCAGTTGGTGACGATGATGAAGGATATTCAAGGATGCTGATAGACGACCGTGGTTGGTCCATTGGATGTCACCTAAAGCACTAAGCAGCCAATTTGTGAAGTATTCATTAAATTGTAATTTCCATTAAAATTGAATACATTTCCAGGAAAAACAGATTGCAAATGTTCCACTGAATGGAGTATTTCTATTGTAGGTTTGGATAAATCATTTTTCAATTAATGAACTTGTGAACAGGGTGCTTAACGGAGTATTACTTTAAGTGATGAATAAGGACTAATGGTCTTAAGGGATACAAGGATGGTGCTAAGTCCTTGTACATAGTCAAAGGAACGGAATTTGTAGTGAAACTTTTTTGAGGCTGTATGTGTATGGACTCAAGCAGGCTCCTATGATTATATCACTCGTTTCCAAATCTGGGGTTTCATTGAGACTAAAGATGCCTCAAGGATTTTAGACCTTTCTAGGAACTATAATGCAGCCACAAAATAGTGAAAATCTCTCAGGACAATGCATTTGTCACAGACTTCAGGGTTCAAACTCAATGAAGCGAGTTGGCAGTGACTTTGCTTAATGGCAAAGTTCGCCTGATAGTCTGAACATAATGACGCAGAAGTATTTTTTTTTCTTTTCGGCATGCCTCCCGAATTTGATTATCCTTCGACTAAAATGTGGGGATCTGCATCGCTTGCGGTTGTGTGTCTAATTAACTTACTATATATGAATTGCACTAGTATTAGAAGTATCATGTTCGCAATCAGGTAAAGATAATTTAAAGACACTGAAAACCTCAAGTGCAAAACATAAAAATCGTAGGCTTAAGATGCTAGTAAAAACGAAGTCAGACCCTGTTCTCTTATAAACGGTATGTGGCTTAATATTCAGAGTTACCCATATTTAACTGCTGACAAAAGCAAAACTATATCTCAACTATGGGACAATAACGTCGCACACTTTTGGGCCCGAAGAGCGTTATACTTGCAACATTATCGTGACAATTTCAATTTCAATTTTTTTTTTTTTTTTTTTTATAATGAACGCGCGCTCAAGGGGTTTGTGTACCCTTAATGTGATTGTTCACAGCGCGGGCAAGGGAAATTTAGGGAGGAAGAAAAGAGAGGTACCGATGTACATTGCTTTTAAATGTTTGCAAGTTATAACGACCAGGAAATACAGACATCGGCAGGGCATTCCATAAGCGAGTTGTGCGGCTTAAGAACGAATCACGATATTTTAGAGTACGTCCGAAAATGGGCTTGAGGGTATACTGATGAGCATTCATAGCGAGACGGGTGTTACGGTTGAAGGTTTGAAGTGGCGGAATGCTACTGGCGATTTCAGTGGAGCACTGGTGGTGGAAATAGCGATAAAACAAAGTGAGACACGAGACATTTCGTCGGTGTTCGAGGGTGTCCATTGATTGACTGATATTAGTATCATCAATAAGTTTTATCGAATCCTATCTAGCAGGTGCAGAGATGTTTTAGGAGCACCTGACCAGATGTGGGAGTTGTACTCCAATTTTGGGCGGATGAATGCCTTATATATTGAGGCCAGATCAGAGGGGGTAAAATATTTCTTACATCGCTTGAGGAAACCTAGACATTTCGCAGCATTTTTGGCGACATCAAATATGTGATCATTCCAACGTAAGTTGTCATTGACACACATACCGAGAATGGAAAATTTTTCGGTTTCGATGATGCAAGTGCCATTCTTGGATAATGGCTGGGTGTTTAAATTTCGCTTTAACGACAGCAGACAGCATTGCGTTTTGGAAGCATTAAATTCCACTCTGTTGATAGTTCCCCAATTGGCTGTTGATGCTGTTGATATCGGAATTTAATGAGCTTAGCATACGCTGCCGTTCTCGTTCTACAGCCGAAGAGCAGGGCCGTGAGTCCGGGAACGAATATGAAAAGCAGAGAGTACTGTCATCAGCAAAGGAATATATTGGATTAGAAGTAGCAGACAAGAGATCGTTAATAAAGATTAAAAAGAGTGTCGGTGACAGAACAGAGCCCTGGGGCACACCAGCATTTATTTTGTGAATATCAGACTTGAAACCGTCCACGACAACTTGAATTGAACGTTCCGAAAGGTAATTTCTAATCCATTGAAGAAGAGAGTCGTTGATCCCAAATGCACGCATTTTCGACAAAAGAGCCTGATGCCAAACTCTGTTGGACGATTTATCAGCGTTTCCATGACCTTGGAAAGAAGGGACGTAAGTGCAATGGGTCTGTAGGAGGAGAGAGAAGATGATTCGCCTTTTTTAGGGACGGGCTGGACAAATGCTGTTGTCCATCTGCTCGGGAAGACTCCTAAAAGGTAGGATTGATGAAAGAGCTTACGCAGTGATTTTGCCAGCGAGGAAGAACACCTCTTCAGAAGAAGGGGAGATATACCATCTGGACCAGCGGATTTATGTATGTTGAGATCTTTAAATACTCTTGCTACTACACGAGTGCGAACGTAGATTCGTCCCATTGAAGATTCGACGCACTCAAGTGTAGGCGGAGACAAAGCACAATCTAGGAGTGTTGAGCTGGCCGCAAAGTGTGCAGCAAGCAGATTGGCCTTATCCAAAGAGCTGACAGCTGGAATGTCATTGTAAATGAGCGTTGGGATGGAGTATGAGGCGGAATTTCTAATGTTTTTGACGAACGACCAACAATTTTTACTGCCTTTGGGACATTGCAGTATTTTTTGCCTCAGTTTTTGGTCGTATAGGAATTTCACACGCTTAAGAAAGGCGTTGCAGTAATTTCTGGCTCCTTTGAACTTTTTTCGGTTTTCCTCTGTCGGGTTGGTCTTGTAGGACCGAAAAAAACATTTCTCTAACCCTGACGGCCTCTTTACATCTCGAGTCGTACCATGCCTTTTCTTTTGGCTTGATACTCTTCATCCGATGATAAAGGATCTCATTCCAAAGAGAATGGTGTCTGTAATCATATCAGTTGGCTGATGCAGTTGGCTTTCTCGTATTGCCATACGGTTCTCTTAGGAATTTTTTCTCTAGCTGTGTGGTCGGTGTACGAGAAATTAGCTGATATGACACAATGGTTCGACGAGCCTAGAGGGGAGAGCACATCAATGGTGTATTTATCAGGGTGAGAAGTTAAAAACAAGTCTAGGGTGTTGGCGGTATGACTATCAACGTCTGGTATTCGCGTGGGCTCATTTACAAGCTGCGTTAGGTTGTTTTCCACAGCGAAGATCTCAACACACCGTCCTTCCGGTGTTGTCTGTCCAGAATGTCGAAGCCACCCATAATTGTGTATATTGAAGTCGCCCGTAATAACGATTTCAGTATGAGGATACAAGGATACGATTCTTTGAATGGAGTCAGACAGCGCATCAAACTCGTTAAAGGTTGAATTGCTGTCCAGTTTGGGGCTTCTATAAATAAAGCAGTAGTGTATAATTTGCTTACGGAGATGGAATTTTAACCACGTGAAGTTGAATTCCGGATTGGAACATGGATCACATTGTGGTGGAGTTTGGTAAGCTACATCACTACGCACATAAATGGCGAGACCGCGGTGAGAGAAGAATAATGGCACAGACGTGAACGTACGCAGAAAAGTGATTACTTTTTAGCCCGTGTATATTGGCAACGTCTACCCTGAATTCCCTAGTCATAATCACAAACAAACACAGAAGACACAAACACCAACGATACTAAGCAAGGCTGCGAAGTGAAAATTCTGACATTGATTTACCGGATGAAATTGTTGTAGGTGTTATGCCCTTACAACAATATGAAACAGTGCACCAACCAAATTTTCACTCACAACCCGCTATCCATCAGTTGTTACATACAGTCAGCCACTGCCCGTACTGTATGGTAAATACAGTAACGGCAGTGATTGAGTGCAAGTAACAGTACTTCAACTAGGAGCGGGCGAGGTGGGATACCCGCACTGTGTGATATTTTTTTTTTGTCACTGCACTGCACTTTTTTTTGTTTTTTTTTTTTGCACAGCACACAATAATATTGCGAGTGCACTGGTTGAGTTGTGCACTCGACGGTGGTCGACTCGGTACCAATGCAGTTTTAGCTCATTCTATATCAGTTTGAATTTACTGGAGTACTTTAGATAAGGAATTCAGCTCTAGAACTGCATTCAGGGAAGCTTTGATTTCTCAATCTACCTTAGAAGTACTTAGATGGCTTAGGTAGGTTTGTTTTCGCAACAAATATACATACGTTGCCGCCGTTATCGTCTCTTCACAACATAATTCGTTGTCATCAGTGAGGTCGCATCCTAGATTCATCTTCAAGCCGTCCCTGAAGACGTGACTCGTGACGTGCATTCCTTTCCTGGCTCAGTTTCTGTGCAAAAGTTGATTTTTCATATTCATATCAACAGGGGTTCTAGTGTCAGATGACATGTATTTAAGACATAAGAACTTAAGTCCGAGTGTGGCAAATACCACTTTTGCAGCCCATAATATGAATACTAATCCATCAGTTCGACAAGACCAGAGCCATTCGTGTAAGGGGAAATTATCTAAGCAGCCAGGAAAGACTGTCTTTTTGAGTTTGGCAAAAGCAACTGTGACGTATTTTCGTGGGCGCTTGTTTGTCCAGACGCATATAATATTCGCATTATTGTTGTTGGTATAGCCTTGTAGATCCAGGTGACCCATGAGAGGAAAGCCTATTTCTGGTACACCAATCATCGACCATGTTTAGGCATAATCCAACAAACAGTATAGCTGCAACATCTGCATCTTTCTGAGCGTAGAACTACTGAGAGCGTTAAGCCGTAGAAAATGGACGACACTCCCGATATATACTCCGGCCACATCACATATTGGTCACTGTCAGCATCCGCAATCAGGATCCTAGTCACCATCGTTGTTTTTATCCATAAGACTTTTGATTCGTCTACGTCGTCGTATGGCCCTCAAGGTCAATGAAAATGCTCACCATGTATTTCTTCTTGCCAATTACGCCATTATGCCATTAATTCTTCTTCCTTGGTATTTTGCGAAGTGAGGATGAGTTCTGAACCGAAAACAATTTTGCACACATGAAGCCGCATGAATCAATCAATGACCATGTCATGACCAATCGATTTAGCAAACAGAAATACTAACCCTGAACTCTAGGTCAAGCAAACTCCGCAACCCGGTGGGCCAACGTAAGGACTTCAGACCAAATTACCCCAAAACGAATATAAGATTACAAACATTAACAACGAAAAGGCAACAAGAAGCGATATACTCGTTCCCGAAGAAAGTGAGAAATTTTACTTGAACTTGGACACTGCATACAAGGACATCAAAGCTGAAACAATATTCGTCATAGGAGACAACAATTTGTTTGCCTATGGAAGGTACACAATTTATCATTGGCCAACTCGGATACGGATGTATCATAGAAATATAGAAATGCGAGAGGTGAAAGGTTAATCCAGTGGCTGTGACAACATTGACATTATGTCGGAAACACATTCTTCAAGAAACCAAGAAACAAAAAATGGAACATGGACCTGACTGGCGCCAAATGGAATTGACAAAAACGGAATCGATCGACTTCATCCCGTCAAACAAAATAAAATCAATTAAAGATGTATCTGTCCTAAATGAGTGTTCCTTCATAGAATGGTTAGAGTTCAAATTAGACTGGATCATACCGCACTAGGCAAAAATATTCCACACAGTAAATTAATCCCGAAAGTATACCATGGAGAATCTGTGAACCTATAAGATATTCGAAACAGAAAAACTGTAATCGAAACAGAAAAACTATAATCGAAACAGCAATGAACTTTGTGCTGAGTTTCACTCGGCCACTACAACAAAGCCCCTGGTTTGACGACGAGTACCGGCAAGCACATTCAACTAAGCAAGATACATACTCGTACAAAGTGGCACTGCATAGGAGGACTAGAGCTGCTCACAAACTTTTGCGAGCATAAGAGGAGAGACTAACACTGGATTCTCAGGAGAAAAAAGAAAGAGCATGAGAAGCGTGCGGTCGAGAAAATTGAGAGATGCTACTCCAGGAATGAGATTTGGAAGATTTGCCAAAATGAAATAAAAAACAAGCCACGGATAGAAACCCCGAAACGAAGCCTTTAGAGATGAAAAAGGGAACTTTGTAGTAGAGTCGCAGTCGATGCTGAGGATTCGGAAAAAGCATTTATGTAGACTGCATAACGGCGATCACGAATCAAATATCCCTGTCAGGCAGAAAGAACATTTCAACCTGGACAATGTAGACCAACAATTCCGTCCACCCGACCTGGATGAACCATATCTAAGAGATTAAATGCAACAAATCTGGTCGAGCGGACGGTCTGACCGCCAAGCTTTTCAAAGCCACATGCAATGACTTGGTAAGGAGAATACACTAACTCGTTTGTCGGACGAAAGTATGCCCGATTATGCCTCTAAACTGCGCCAGCTACAGAGGCATTAGTCTTCTTAACATCGCCTACAAGATCCTATCTGCCGTACTGTATGAAAGTTAATAACCTGGTGACAACCATGAGTTGCACATCGATACACACCACTTGTTCATCGATTTTAAGGACGCGTATGACAACATCTATAGACACGATATATACAGAGAAATGTTTAGTTTTAGCATCCCTACCAAACTTATCCGCTTGTGCAATAGTGCAAAACTCAGGCGCCAATACAAGAGGTATTCTTTGGGCTAAGAAGGCAATTGACTAGCAAAGTACTCTCTAAAATAACAAAGGTGTCCCTATATAAGAACTAAATAGTCTCAGTCTTGCTCTATAGCGCATAGGCACCGACTTTATCAAAAAATGGATGAGGGTGCTCTTGGTTGCTTTGAGAGGAAAATTATACGGGTGATTATCGGTCCCTTCCGAGTGGAGGAGGAGATGCAACGATAAACTGTACGGGTTGCACAGCGACATCGACTTAGCCAGAAGTGTGAAGGTCTAACGACGATGGACACCACTGCTCAGGTCCGAAAAATCGTCGAATCCGCCAGCGAGACAGCTCAAGAGAGGAGGACTAGGACTGCGACTTAGGTGGCAAATGTAAGTGGAAGGGAACCTCAACCAACTCAAACAGCTCGAGCTGCCTTTAAAGGCATTTTGGATAAAGACGCTTAAAAAAGTGCCATTATCAATATAGAGTTTTTTAAAATCGGAAAAGAATGACGTCATTCAAATCTTGGGATAAACGAGGGCATGACAAAATACCTTTTGTCAATAAATAAAGTCCCATGCGCCGTAGTGAACACCATGGTCAAATATTTTGTATATCTTGGGTCCAGCTTTGAGATGCAGCCGGCATCCATAAGGTTAAGCAGTGACTGAGCTAAACAAGTTATGTCGTTATGAATGGACGGCAAAGAAGGTACACTATTCGGAATATTATGTTGGAACTCGCAGAAAAGGGCGTCATAATCTTCTTTATAAGGACCAAGTTGACGTTAACCCCAAGCGCTTGGTATTTCTAACGTGACATCAGAGCAAAGGTTAACCACGCAGCATTTTAAAGGCAGACAAGACTTATCATCAGTTTAAGTGCAAGCCAAAAAGAATAATTGACGCTGAACTCTGTCCTTTGTCTGTTCATATTATTCTTCGTTAAATTCCCTGTGACATTGTAGCTTAGTTTGCTACCACATAAAAAGCTGTACAAATAGTGTTTTGCATTATCGATTTATTCGAAGTATATACGTTATACTCGTACGTACCATTCGACTCAATTTACTATTATAGTTATTAGCAGTCGTTCTTGGGATATGAGAATTATGGTATTAACCAGTCATTTTGATCTTGTAATAACAATAACTCTTGGAAAACAGGATTCACGATTCTGTCATACATACTCCGACTATAGTTCATTCACACGACAAGTTAGCGATAGTCCATGGAGAAGTTTTGCCTCCAAGATGATGATAAACAATACGTAGGGGTTCTTGGTGGATATCCCTTTTAAAAAAGTGTGCATTAAATTTCGAATCTTCATGATTTAAAGACCGTTAAATTCGTTTTCCACGCATGTTTTTGGAACGGATTTTTTTTTGTTATAAATTGTAGAATGTCTATGGGTTCTTCTGCTAGAAAAAAAAGGAAACAACCGGAGCTCTAGATTGACTTCTTTTTTCTTTGTGGGTAAAGTGAAGAGTGAGGGGAATAATTCTTTTTTTTTTATAAGAATCCCCCAAGGCTTTCAACTTGACGTGGGTGTAAGGAAAATAAAAAGTGATATGCGGATTGAAGGTAAAAGAATATAAATTGCGTTTTGTTGGAGAGAAAGCGGAATGATTGGCGGCCCGAGGTCGTCTTCTGACAAGATATAGGCAAAATCTTTTTAAAAAAAAGTTACGCATACGTCTGAGTGATCTGGCTAGGTGCTTTTTGATAAAAAAATAAAATAAAATAATAATTTGTAAATATTTCTTTTTTTATTACAAAAAGGAGCTGTAAGAAGAGTGTTATATGTATCTGATGCTGGAGTTGGGTCCTTAATTTTGCTTTCCATTGGCAAGCGTGGGGTAAACGGAAATCAAGCAATTGTAGCACACTAATGATTCGTACCCCAAGCGAAAATAGATTCTTATTTTCGAATGACTCTTCCCTTGTTGTGCTTTACATAGCTATATGGGATGTGCATAGGAGGGTTAGAGGCAAAACTCCTGATAACTCCCTCCAAACTTGAATCGAATTATTCATACAAATCTCAATAACCTCTAACCTATAACGTAGAGAGCACAAATGGGCTAAGTAGCCAGTAAAAATTAAATAAATATTGGATCGCTTTTGACGAAGGCGATCTGAATCTTCTCTGGCGAAGCTAAACCACAGGGGCACTTCACTCTTTATTGTATGACTCATTACTTTCATTGGAAGTACAGAGGTTTATCAAGTTTTATTCACGTAAAAAGGAATATGAATTTGCGTAGGACCATTGATGATTGTCTGCACAGCTGGGTTTAAGGAAGATTTATACAAAAAGGAAAGACCAAAGTTAGCGATTTCCAAAAAAGAAAAAAATTATCAGTCGTTGCTTACTGTTAGTACAAGGCTTACAAAATACCTATTTCGGAGCACAAACTTCGAGAAGACTCACCGTTCTGAGATTGTATAGATTCAGCCTTCAGCTGAACGTTATAAGCTCTATCGAGTTAAGTATTTGTACGCAATACGTAAGCCCTTAGTCATGTAGGTTAATATGGCAAAGGTGTTCAAGCATAATACTATCCTACACCGTCATAAGGCTCACAACCCTACCCGGAAGAGATTAAAAAAATGTGGCGAACCAACTAATGGACTTGCATAAAAATGGATTCACTATTAAAGGATAACGACCTTCGAATCTGCACAGGGATATTCAGACGATTAGCAAACCACGTGCAGTCGAGCAATTAGCTGGCGTCCATGACTATTACAATGCAGATATCACCGCCATCCAGGAAGTGTGATTCGCTAACATAAGCTTAATATGCGTCCATGCCCCTATAGAAGACAAGAACCACCCCAGCAAAAAATGTTTCTACGAGCTCTTCGACAAGAACTATGAACAATGCTCAAATATGACATCCTTCGTAGAGCAGCTAGTAAGCATAACATGAACGACATCACGTCTGGTAGCGGACTTAGGCTTATTGACTTTGCGGCGGGAAGAAATATCTCTATAGCATGCACCCGGCTTCGTTATCTCAATATACACTAGGGACATGTTCGCCTTCGGATCATGAGACACTAAATCAAATTGATCGCATTGCTATTGACGTAAGGCATGTCTCCAGTATTCATTGCATCCGAACGTTCCGGTCATAGAAAAACTGCAATCGCATGAGACCCAGTAAAATATTTGTCAAAAGCGTATCCCAAAATCTCTCAACACCTCCTATGAGGAGAAGAAAAAAGAGCAACAGAAACGCGCAAACGAAGTTATTGAGAGGTTGTACTCCAGGAGGAACCTACCGAAGTTTTACTGACAGGCAAAAAAAAAACGTGTCAAAGCAAGAAGACCCGAGCAGAAACCTGTACAGATGAAGAAGGAAACCTAGTACTAGGGTCACAGTCGGTGTTGAGAATATGGAAATACTTTTTCTGCAGGCTGTATAGCCCAACATCCCGCCATCAGGTAGAATAAACCATTCAACTAAGACGATGATAGCCAAAACTTCCGTCTACCTGACCAAAATGAAGGGAGGAAAGGAAGATTTAAACTGAAATCAAACAAAGCAGCTGCACCTGACCGGTTCCCGCCGGATGTATTCAAAGCTGCTGGAAATGATTTGGTGGAGGGCATGCATCAAATCGTTTCTCAGATCTGGACAGAAAAGCATGGAATCTCTTCATCACTTGCCTGATCTACAAAAAAGAAGATCCCCTCAATCGCATACAAGATCCTTTCTCTCATAGTATGTGAACGGCTGAAGCCCTTCGTCAAGAACCTGATTGACCCTTATCAGAGTGGTTTCAGACCAGGAAGGTCCACAATCGCCAACAAATTTTCGCACTCCGGCAGATCCTGGAGAAAACTCAAGAAGTAAAAATTGATACCCACCATCTTTTCATCGATTTTAAGACCGCATATGACAACATTTATAGAGACGAGCTATGTTTAGGTTTAGCATTGTTGCCAAGCTTGTGTGTTGCATTTGTACAGAATGACGATTGAGACCGGTCGCTGCTGCGATATTAGTCCGTAACGACTTAACCGAGACATTTGATGTCAAAGTTTCGTGTGTCTTCTTTAACATCATAAAAGAACTGAATTGAATATCAAGGCGGTGGAGACACTTCGGTCCATTTAGAGTAGAACCAGGCTTACTGCGGAAAGCCCCATGCAGCCGGAACTGCAAATAACGATAAAACCAGCAGACACGTATCACATTTTCCACCAGAAAACCAACGAGAGCTTTAGACAAAGAACATTACTATCCAAGATGACACCAAAATACTTAGCACTGCTGGAAAAACGGATGGTAGTGCCTTTAGGCACTAGATGAGTCAGGCGAATCACTTTTCTTCTTCCAGTAAAGAAAGCAACCTCAGTTTTTGAGAGGATTAACTGAAAACACTTTTCTAGTGCAGTAATACTCGATCATGTCTAGGGCTGTATACGCTTTAGAGCAAAAGTTTGTAAAGAGTGATCCGATAGAAAGTCATGAGTCAAGTCAAACAGGTAATAGTTAAATCAAGATAAATGCAACTTCGCAGTGAAGACAGAATAATAAAGGTTCTCTTTGTCAGAATTGTTCGGATATAAAAACCTAGTGTCTGGCTGACTTACGCATAGTGTCCAAATTATCGTTGTCGAAAGCACCCTCAATATCAATTAAATGCCTTTTGCCGAGTGCGCCTTAAATTCTGCTTACTATCTTAGACAGAGGATGCATTCGCAAAGCAGTTTTGGTCACATTAAGCTTTAACATTCTGCTTTTCAACAAGACGAAGGCAGTGCTAATAGATCATCTTTTCCGATTTTTGATACAAACGCTACTTTCACTGTCCACCACTACCAATAACAGATTCAAGCTACGGCGGTTGTATTACTAAAATTATTGGAACCTTCAGTAATAGGAGCTGATTATGAGGCGATTTTGATCAAGTTATATAGCATGTAAGTCTCAAGCATGTGACAGAGGGTTTTTTCCTTGCAATGTTTGAGGATCGTTGCTTTGACTGTTTCTTGTCTGGCTAATTTGTCTCTTTTGTGTATTTTAGCCAACCTGCTAATTTCACTGAGTACTTCGATTTTTCGAAAATATGGAGACTTTCCATAAGAAGAACGCTTCCAAATCCGAGCTAGCTGTTTTTTCTGCTCCGATCTGTAAGGATTTCAGCATTCTTCCAAGTAATTCGTAAGTGACCTGTTTAGATGTTTTCGGGTGTTTAACTTCTTAGTCGCTGAAAGGGGAACATGCGATCTGCACTACTTTTTTCTGGCTGGATACGTTAGCATGCAACATCTGAAAACGAGGGTACTGTTTAGGTTTTGAACACCTTCCACATCCTTTTGTTTTGTTCTAAGTTTTGCAGATCATTGACGGACTTACCGAAGCCATACGAGAGCCGCCTCCTATCCAATTCTGAATTCGATGTACCTATAGTCTGACACGGAAGCCTCCGATATTACTTTCTAGCCGATAATCTCCTTACCGTGCCTTTTCGATTAAATAAAATCGGTTACCAATTGCCTTATTTTAATAGCAATTATTGGCTGTTAACAAACACTGCTGCATTCAGGTTCGACAATCCAGAAAATGATTGCTCCTTGAGCATTATTTACTATAGTAAATTGTTGCAAACAAGCCCTTAATTAAATGCGGCAAGTGACATATTAAAAAATAATCAAAAATGTCATCATAATTAATTATTATGAATCATGGAATTCGTAGAAACATACACGCTTGTTGGCTTAATTAAAATAAATAAGAAATTCCGTCCAAACAAGTCGCATCAACATACGGCTTGTATCGTAATATTGTCTATAATCCGAAACAATAATATTGACAGAAAACCAGTTTGTTATAAAGTCATTAATTATTGTTCGAAATAACCCTATTTCGTTCTGTACGAGTGGTTGGGATAATATTAATAATTTATTTGTTCAACGAACCATCATACATGAGGCCGAACTAATTGAATAAAATATATTTTGCGAGAAAAATCCGATACATTTGTTGAAAATGGTATTTAAAATGCCAGGGAAGTAATTAAAAATGTTGGCTCAATAAGTGGGTAAAAGTTAATTTTAATTTATTTACTATTGAATCCAAAAGAAGAATAAATTGAATACATGTAATAAATTCCTTTTAAATTGGCGGAATGATTACTGTCTCTCGTTAAGAATCTTTTTTATGTTTTTAAAACCAATGTCGATGGCGCTTTCTGTAATTAAGACTGATAGGAGTCAGGACTCTATTTAATATTTTGGGGGCACATGTGAATAATAATTGTACAGCAGCTCCTTGGTATAAGCGGCAAAACTCTTAAAATGTCGCAGAAATTACAGAAAGTCGGATATAAGGCTATCGACACACTAAGCATGATTATGACCAAACACCGTGCCGTAGAGGCAACAATATTAAGATGGTGTGCAGGATTCAGAAATATCAGGAGAAAGAGTTCAGATGAAGCGGTTTGTCAAATGATTCACGTGTTGTGGAGATATCGAAACATTAAACGCAGCCCATATTACAGCGCGGTGAGAGCATACAACATACTTGAACCACTTATGCAACAAATTGAAAGAAGCAATACGAGATTACAAAAATCGGAATATCTCTACATATCTCCGAGGTCAGACTGCCGAAAGAAGTACAAATTACTCCCTCTGGAAAGCCATGAAAGGAATCAAAAAGCCTCAAATGCAATTTCCTCTCATAAGAAAAAAGAATGACGAATGGGCAAAAGGAGTTAAAGAGAAGGCGGATTTATTTTCCGAGCACCTAGAAGAAACGTTTAAAGCTTTTGATGGACAGGCGTTAACAGGAGGTTCTAGTTTTATAGTTACGGCACCGGACAACTTTAGAATAAAAACAATGTCGCTGGGAGAACTTAGCCAAGCAATTAAAAAATTGAAAAATAACAAGGCCCCTGGGTGTGATTTAATAACTTGTCAAATTCTCAAGGAGTTGCCAAAGAAATCCCTGATCAAAATGCTCCAACTTATAAATGTCACACTAAGATTATTAAACTTTCCAAGCCAATGGAAAGTTGCCGAAGTTATAATGGTTCCTAAACCAGCCAAATCTCTAAACGAAAAAAAGTCCTACATACCTATATCGCTGTTGCCGATCATATCTAAAATATTTGCAAAACTCATATTGAAGCGCCTACAACCGATCATTCTAATTCCTGAGCATCAATTCGGTTTTAGAGCTAAGCACTCCACAAATGACCAGGTTTATAGAATTACGAATGAAATTGAGAAGGGCTTAGAGGGGAAAAAGTATGTTCTAGTGTTTTTCTCGATGTATCTCTCGAAGGTTTAAATTTTAAGCTAAGGTTATTTCGAGAGAGTTGCATAAGCTTCTGGAATCGTACCTGGAAAACAGAATTTTTCGTGTTAAACATGGCACCGAATACTCGGAATTTAAAGAGATCGCTGCTGGAGTTCCGCAAGGAAGTGTACTTGGCCTGGGATTGTTTGTACTCTATACTCGAGATATACCGGAAGAATCAGGTACCATAGAAACCACGTTCGCGGACGATACGGCTATACTAGCTACAGATACTTCAGTCGAGTTAGCTGCTGTAAAGTTAAAAACGACTTTGGACAACATCTATGAGTGGACAAAGATTTGGCGAATTGTTCTCAACGAGACCAAACCTACTCATGTTAGTTTTACTTACCGGAAAATAAATAACTTTCCCATTTTCATTAACTCGGTACAAATACCATATGCAAATGAAAATAAGTATCCAGGAATGACATTAGATGTAAAACTGAAATGGAAGCCGCATGTTAAAAAGAAACGTGATGAACTTGAAAATAAATTCAGAAAAATGTATTGGCTACTAGGATATGCTTAAACCTGTATGGACGTACTTATGCACAACTATGGGGTTGTACTAAACCAAGCAACTGAAATATTCTCCAAACCTATCAAAACAAAGTTTTAAGAGAGAGACTCAGGAATAGTTTCCGTCGAGGACGAAATAATGGACTTGGATCGCAAACTCCGAATTCATCTCCATGATCATTGTAATAATAAAATACTCCAAATTCTGGACGAGAAAAACTTAGTGCGTCGATTACAAAGAACGAGACCATTCGATCTGGCGGGATAAGCACTATCCGCCTATAATAGCGGTGCTAGCAGGTGCTTTGCTGGAAAGCTTCCTCCCCCACACGAATATTATATGAAATGGAAATCACTTGATGAGGTAACTTAGTTGTAGTTGACAAGAAGGGAAGCGATTTTTAGTGAGTAAAAATCTCACACTACTATGAGCAGCGGGTTCATAGTGTCTATGAAGATTTTCACACCCACCCACTAAAAAAAAAAAAATATTATATACCTCAAGAACGCTTTGTCTGATTTGAGCGGAGGCGGAGGATTCATTGGTTTGTTTTATATAACTATCCCCTAAACACATCGTATAAAGAACCCCAGACTTTAAAATCCAAGAAGCTGGGCTGCCTTTGAGGTTTTAATGTCAAGGCGTTCGACAAATATTGGTGTACATTAGTGGATGAAACTATGAAGTTTATAATAGTTGTCATTGAAGTACATACGTTAAGAACAGTGTAAGCTTCCTGGGAAAGCGTCGATGGGCGATGCATTATCCACTTCCGAAACTATGGATATTTATTGACAAATATGTCAAGGTCAGGACAGATATTACTAACATCTCGGAAGTGATCAATCTCTACAGATGCATTCGAATGCATCCCAAAGCAGGACAGATACACAATGCGCCACACATTCCTCTGACTGACCTTAAACAGCTCTTGAAAGTGTGTCAATTACTACATCCCGATGAGAGAGAGCCATTTTTGAAAGTAAAAATAGATTTACTGGGAAAGACTTCGAGTTGTATCTGTCTATTACTTTCTTAGATCGAGTGATTGAAGTTAACGTTGAAGTAAATTTCAGTTAATTCTTTTAACAGTTTGGTGCAGCTGTGACATAAAGTAGAATTGGATTTTAGATCCCATCTTCACCCTTTTACTTGAGTAGGGGGCCACTAGAGAAAGTGAAGTGCGATCTCAACCGATTTAGGTTTTTGTAATGCTCGCGGAAAATTCGAAGGTCTTCTGTGATTGAAACGGCAGTTTATATGAGGATCGAAATCATGCATATGTAACGACCTTTAGGAATGCATAATAGGATGTCAATAATATCCTAAAGTGCAGCCAGAGAGTTGGTGTTTACAAGAACCATCCCTCCGCGTCAACCTAAGCGTCATCGGGGTGGTTAAGTATCCTCTGAAATTAGAGGAAGTTTGGACAATTCGTGTGTCTACATACGCTATGCTTTCCTTACTTCTGGGTTACAGACTTTTGGGTATGCCTTGGAGGTTTCTAAATCGCATTATATCCTGCATAGTTTAGTAACGGAGTGATAAGTCCACAACTGCAGAACAGATGGCAGCTCCTGCTTTCTCTAGTAAGAGGTAATAGCAATATTTAGAGGAATTTTGAGGAAGCAATTGGTTAAAGGAGTATAGAAAAGTTCATTCAATATTTTCCAGTGGTTAATCAAATTTAAGCGATTACTTGCGATTTCAGAAACTTAGTTAGAGATTAAAGTAGGATTGAGGATGGCTTTACAGTAATTCACAAGCGACTGGTGGTCAGAAGTAATTAACTGCTGCACTGTTTGCACTTTGTACGGGAACATGTGTAAGACATTTACTAAATTTCGCTATAGGGTCCGTCTGGAGATGCCCAATTGCGTGGCCCGTCGTCTGGTTGATGTTTCTTCATTCTCAGCGACAGCGAGTCCGGTGGCGGATACACCCTGTATGGTCTATTGTGGTTCCACTCTGTTCGAGTCGAGTAGCTGAGTCGAGTAGTTGGCGCGACACGATTAGGAAATCGACGTCGACATTCACGCTGCGGTAACACAACTGACCGATTATTGGTCAAAAACATCGACACAATTATTCCACGCTCTTGCGGAGTATAGCGCTTCATTGTTTGTCTGTTTGTACACTGCAGCTGTCTAGTTCACACATGTCAAATATGATTGACGTACGACGCCATTTGCAAAAATTATAACACCTTCCGATTGAGTGATTAATTTTAGGCCACCTTGTATTTAAGTCTTCACGGATGGCCCCAAAACCAATCTAAGATGTCACGCTGATGCTTCTCTGGAGGACGACAAATTTAGTTTTCATTTCTCTTTAGGAAAATTTAATCTGTAGCAATGCAAAGCCAATCTGATTTCAGTCGGGAGCTGAACCCATCGAGTTTTGTTTGAGTCCACCTCGCGGTAGTAAAAGAGAAAATGAGATTGCCAATAAACTTGCTAGCGACTGATCACAGGAGAGTTTCTCAGAACCGGTACAGCATTACCACCGCCTGAGGCCCCGCTTACAACTTACATTGACAATTTGGTTTCGTGTGAAAATACATAACTTCTAACCGCTACCTCTTCAGAATGCCAAGAGACCAGGAGAATGCATTTTAACGTCGACAGCTGACCTCTTCGCTGTCCCTCAGTAGAAAAAACTGCAGACTGCTTACTAGCGCCATAACTAGATACCACAATTTTGCCAACCATCTTATTGTAGTGGGCAGAAGTGACATAACATCCTACGGCTTGTGCTTGGATAATGTTAAGGTCACCGCGGAGCACTTCCTTTGTAAATGTCCGGCGAATGCTGTTGCCGTTGATGTAGTCGTAATAGAGCTAGCATTGCAGGCACCTTGGCACTGAAGCGTTGCCTCATCTGTATTTTACGAACAACTGAAAATTTCCTGTGAAAGGTACAAACAAGGAGTATGCAACATATGTATAATGTACCTACTAGTTCTTTGCACGTGTTCTATGTTCCGGCAAAAAAATAACGTATGCTCAAAAACATTTCTTTGGAATTGCGATACATATTGGCATTTCTCCTAATTTGAAAAAAAGGAAATCCCTATGAAAACATTCAGATATGCATAGAACTCACTTTGAAAACAAATCCAATCAAACTTTGTTTAGCAAAAAGAGGCAATTAAACTCGTTCTGTTTGTTTTCTATAGAAGTACCCAAATCCAATTCAATTCCATTGAATATATACAACTTTTCAAAAGGTCTCTTTCAGCAGAGACTTCTCGGAAAATAAAACCGGAATTTGTAGGCCCACTGTCAAGACACCAACCCCTTTCCATCGAATGTACCGAAAATTCAATTTTGATTTAGTTTACAACCAGCCGCCATCCAAAACCTTTACAACCCAATGTTGGCCAATTAAAATTGCGATTAAATTCCATTTTATCAAGAATAATAAATCATGGAACGCCTCGCGTGAAGACCAATTAACGCACGCTAATATCCGTGGTCATAACCCAAGACAAGACCAAGTGCAATGATCCAAACACGTCCTCCAGATTCAGACACAAAACCAGAGACACCAAGTTGGTATTGTGCAATCGAGTCTCGTCATTAGCTCGACGCTGTCCAAAAACATACATTTACAATTTGGACAATCCGAACACAAAAATTGTCGTTACGTTACCAACTTTGGGACGATAATCGATTAGGCTAGTGCTTCGTTACCTTGCTCACGCATCGTTGGAAATTTAATTATGAATTATTGATACCAAAATCGTCAAGAGACACTCAGAGACTCGGAGACGATGTCTCGTGTCAGTGTTACAATGCGAATGGTGGTACGAGTACTCGTGCTGTACGCACACGGTTACCGATCCAAAAGCGTATGATCGAGTTATGTACAGCTGTCAATTCTGTCAGTCATGTCGAGTGTGCGTTGTGCATGACAGAACGTCGTGCTAAATGAATGGATGAGGGATTGGATTACATCTTACAAATGTGTGCCTATACAGATACCATGCGGCGTTTTGTTGATTTCGATAACCCCAACTCTCAAAAGACGACGGCAAGAAAACAAATTTAAACTGAAGACGAAGATATTTCTACCGCAGATGGCGTGTCTGGCTCTTGGAGCCGGTTACTGAAGCTGGATGATGGAATCCGGTCTGGTCTGGTGCATCGACACCATTTAGCACGAATAATGCGTCTACGATGGCGTGCAATGCGCAATCGAATTTTAAGGTGTGATCGATGTGAATGATGGCTTCGAGGCATCAAAACTGCTTGAGGACATTTCGCGTTAGTGTTTTTTTTTTTATTTGATCTTGTTTCTAAAGAGCATAAGTAGAGCCTCAAGACAGAATTGAATGAGCATGATATCTGTGGGATTGTTCAGATCAAATGACATGCACAGCCCACGCATTATGAGATCACGTACAGTACAATTCCAATAGAAATGTGCTCAAACGGGAATGACTTCAGAGGCATGAGTTTGCATTTGAATTTGTTTAAAAATAAATTTGAATCAACGAGATCTACTTGATCTGGTTTTATGGATGTGAGGTGAGAAGTTCTTGAGATTTAGACTGGATACCAGTGACACCCAGATGCTAAATGACTCAATTGTGGCATTTAAAACGGAATAGTTCAATCGATGCAGTTAGGAGAATACCATTTTTCACCTCTTCATTTTATTTAAGAAATGCAGAATAGTGGACGTGCGTATTGGGTCCTAATCAGAAAGGGGATCCCGGCGACGTCCAATGAGCAGCTAATATGCTTATCGTTCCAATTACGTCAAACTGTTGAGCCCACTTCTCATATCAGCTGTTTCAATGTATTTTGAAAATTAGATAACGGAGATCAAACTAATTGGTCCCTTTAGATCAAGGCTTCCAGCTATAACCTTTATCTTTAACAAGAATTTTTAGCCTCATTTTATAATGAGCTACTTTACGTTTAGGCGTCCATTAGTCCGGAATTGGGATGGACAAACTGCTGTCAAGTAAAACAACTGAACAAATTATATTCATATAGGAACACCCGGTAAGCGATTGACGTCTGTCAATGGAAAGCAGAAAGAAGCAGAGAAGAAGGAAAAAAATCTGATCGCGTGGTTTGAATGCCTAATTTTTTTTATTGAAATACTTAATTTGCTTTTTATTCAATCCTTACTTATAGAAAATATTTTGAAGTTCATTAGGAATAAAAGTTTTTCTCTATTTATTCATTCCTATGCAGTGTAGATATACCGAAGAAGACTTTTATAAGCTTGTTGCTTAGATCTGTTAGAATGGTCTACATGATATCATGTCTGTAATTGACCTAAATTATGACGTATTATAGAGGGTCGCTACCTCCAAACTAGCAGAATGAAGCTTTCACAAGAAATTCCTCATTGTTTGATAAGACCCTGTATACTGCATGCAGTGAAAAGAAATTCGTATAGGACGCTATAGAGAAAGCCGCTCATGAAATCTTCTAGGAATGGGGATAGCCTTGCACTTCTTTGAAAGAAAAAGCAACAGCAAGAGCAGTGTCGATCGCTCGGAGCTTTCGGAGCCAAGGCCAACACTTATCAAGACATATGTACAAAAATCAGATATTTCCAAATCTATGGTCAGGCTTGAGCCACCGTCTTTATTTTTTTCTGCGCACTCAATACAACAAGTATTAAAAAAAAAATATTTTCTTTGATAAATATGGCTTTTTCATCATTGAAGAATGTTTTGGGAAGTATTTCTCACGCCTTTATAAACTCAATAAGTTCGACACACTATATAAACTCGAAAAATAACAAGTGCTGCACAACTGATGACGCGTGCTAGAGATAGTCTACAACATAGTTAATTCCGATGAATATTCTTTTGAGAACCCGCCATACCCATACGAAGCCAGCTATGACTCGGTAGCGTCGGTATCCCGGTATTTTGTCCGGTCCGTCACCACCGCTCTGCTTGTTCCCTACTCCGGATCTGTCGCCTTTTTGTTCCTCTCCATGTCTCACTCCGCCCGAGCTGAATCACCACGAGCGCTAACCCTATTCGTTTCTATTTCCGCGCATTACCACCTATCTTTTCGTTCCCTATTCCAAGTCTGTCGCCTTTTCATTTAGTCTGTCCTTCCTCACTCCGCACGGTAACCGTTTCCTTTTTCATTTCAACGGAGTTTTAGCATTCATTACGATATGGGGGTTAAGCAGCGTTTGAAGTGGAAGAACTTTATTGGCTACACAGGACCACAACTGGTGGGAAAGCGAGAAAACATCGTGAATCAAGGAGCACATAATCCTTGTTTCATATTATTACTGTCATTTACAAGTATTATCACACAGTTTTGAATGATATCTAGTAGACGCAAAAGAGTTTAAATCCGTTTCATCGGAGTTCGGAATCACTTCATGTCGCGTTTTCGTTTCATCGGAGTTCGGAATTAACGCCCAACATTAGGAACAGTACTATCCTTAACAGAGAATTTTAGAAAATCTTTCCTTAATGTATGCAAAAAATATGCAAAAGTAGAGCAAGAATTCGGCTGAATGTTTCAGAGGAACCAAGCTTAAGGAACCAAGTTGTTGGTCTAGTGGTACAACGAAACAAAAAGGGCGGATTGCAGGCAAACCTCCCGAACTCCATTAGTGAATATAAAAAAGCGAAAACCATCACTGGATATATGGATCATATAACTAGCTGGAAATATTATGCTACGGCACATCAAATTGAGTTACTTTAAAGGATGATTGGACACCTCACATTCTTAACAGATTTACTGGCCGGCGATAAAATAATCAGCGATGTATTGTAATTATTCCCTCGGTCGGCATCGACATTCCATACGATCAAATACCTGACTACTTTATAAAGGCAAGAGCGACACGAAAAACTGCAACAATATTCGATCTATGAAGCACATTTAAAAATCTAAGAGCATTGTAGCCAGTTAAAGACTGCCTGCTGAGCTATTTAAAGCAGTTGGGATGCTGAATGCTCACGGGTAGAAATGATCAGAGGAAAGGGTGTCCAAACCTTATGAAAACTCATCATTGTCTGTCCGATTCACAAGAATGGAGACCGTTTTGACTACGCTAACAATAAGGATTTATTAAGATATTTTCTGCCGTATAATGTGAGCGTCTGAAAGCATTCATGTACAATTAGGTTGGTCCATAGCAGTGCGGTTTCAGGCCAGGAAAGTCCACCATCAACCAAACATTTACACTGCAGCAGGTCTTGGAAAAGACCTGGGAATCGCAGACACAAGTCACATATGTCATGACAGCGCGCATCACTGCCAAACTCGTCAGCTTGTGCAAGATGACTATGGATCATTCTCAGTGCTCCATCGAGTTGCGTCATTAATTAAACGAAACCATCAATGTCAAGAAAGGTTTTAGAAAAGACGAAGAGTTGTCAAGTGACTTTGTTAAGATTGCCATAGAAAGAATCGTGTAAAACTCATTGACCAACAAAAGAAGCACGCGGATGACATTGATGTGATTGAATGAACTCTGTTTCTTCTGATTTAGGAGACAATCGACGAACAGAACCCTTTCTCCTAAGACCAAACTGTCTGACACTACAAGAAAATGTTTTGCTCTATGACGAAAGCGGATGAACAAGCACTTGACCGATCCAAGCGAAGGATACTTCACGTGATTTTTGGTCCCGTTCATATTGACAGGCAATGGAGGAAGAAGTACAACGACGAACTGTAGCGCTATATGGCGGCTCCAGTGAAAGGCGTCTGGCGATCTAATGTCTGAGATGGAAGCGACAGGTACGGCCCAAAGATAATTCGAGACGACCGTATCTAAAGTGGGCCATCCAAGCGGAAGGAGACTTCAACCAATTTGGAGTGCGAGACTGGAGGCATCTCGCATGATACCGTGTTAGCTACAGATGCTTATTGATTGAGGCCTAGGTTCACCATGAACTGTAGCTAAGTAATTTGTAGCCAGCTGAAAGCGCAGCGTGATCAAACTTCATTCGCCTTACGACATAAAATTTGCGAATAATGATTGGTAAATTTCGAGTTCTACATGTCCAGTTCATGACGTTTTCAAAGACAATTGTACATAACATCCATTGGTATACAAACATGTTACGCGATGTTACGATGACTAGGCAACCAGAAAATTACAAGTAAACCTTATATCGGCATTTCTGTTGTTAGAACTTCTAACATCTATTTTTGAGGACTTATTGTTCCAATGTCTCCTACGATGATGCTGTCGCCTATGGGTTAAGGAAATTATGGCTAAAATGGAACAAGAATTACCCTTAGAATGGAAAGATGCCTCTTAAATGTCAGGCTTCACTTTAGCCCATACTAGTGTTTCCGGCTTTTTGGGCCTTTCGTATGTAGATCTACAAACATCACTGTAAGACTCAATCCGCCCTCGATGTTCTTTTGCCAGTGAAACGAATACATAAAGTATACGCAGATGGTTTTCTAAAAGCCTGAACAAGGTCGCCTTCGCTTAAACGTTCACTTAAAATTGTTCATTGTCATATTTTATGGCAATCGTAGACACATTTCGGTACTATTTTATAAAGAAATCGGGCAATAAAACCTCACATATGCATATCTAAGGTTATTTATGCTTCAATGCATCGAAAGGCTTCCGAATTTTGTCATTGACTTTAAAATTGTTTTCCACAAAACAATTCAAATACCCAAAGCTCACTGGGGTTTCCAGTTCATTCATAGATTGAACAATCGAGCACAAAAGACTAAATCTACACAACACCACCTATGTGCAACATGCTATTGTACAATATGATAGATACGAGTACTTTCGCCACGACGCCCACATACTGTACTTGTGCCAGCAACTGCAACTGAAATTAGATTGTAAGGTTAGGAGAGAAGAGACTTTTTTCCAGTTATTTCGCTTTATCGAATGCACTCAACTATCTATAAAGTTGTGTGGGATTTCCACATACTCGTACGAACGTACAACCCTTTACTTAAATTTTGAAAATGTTCAATTTTCCAAAACGATTTAATGTTCCTGCTAGAAAAATACGAGTTCTCCCACCCAACCGATTGAATTGCGAATGAGTGTCCCAAAAGACGGTTACAAATTGAATTTGAAAAAATATCTCATGAGATTTTTGTTCCTTTATTTTTGAACAAAATTGCCAGAGTCACATTCGCATGTCAGAATTAGTTTTGAATTTTGAACTTTCGAAGGTGAACCATCGGGGATATGGCAACTTCTTTTTATTGTACTCGTGTTGACATTTGGAAATTCAAAACTTTACGGACACAAACCATTGAATGGTGGGATAGCTGAATCGATATTGGAATTGTAGAGGTTTCTGTGTCCTTGCATATCACAGTTGGAATAAGTCATAGAGGAGCAGGGCATACGTATTGAGTGCGACTATGTGACTTTATACGAGTATCTATCTCTTAATGGCAATTAATACCGTTTTGCAAAAAAACCAGTTCGATTGGTGGTTACTTTCGGATTGAGGTGCTGATTTGAATAACCGAATCGAACTGGTCGTTGTATTTAATTAGTTCAGTAGAACGATACATGTTGTTGGTGTGGGGATTTTTGGACACAAAATCGCTGCTTCGGTTCTTAATGAGACTTATTAACATATGTGGCTCAAAGGTAAATTGCCATAAAATTTATTTTGTGATCACCGATCGGCATAGCAGACATTGGCTTTAGATTCGAATTTCGATTTAGATTGATGAAGAAAGATTGTTTTATTTGAAAACTGGGTTGGAAGTTGTTTATCACAAATCTAGATATTTGCCAACGTCCACTATTTGTATTTGTATCTATCAGTAACCAAATAAGTGGTATGGCGAGAAAAAACACTTTGGCTGGGGCACAAGCAGCTCAAATCTTCTGTTGTTCAATCAGTTGAAGAGTTCATGGAATCGATGCCCGAAAGTTAGGCGTCGTTAAAACAGTACTACGACCGGGAACTTTTAAAGTTGTTAAACTTTTGGCTTTTATAGACATACTCGTATATAGTCACATAGTTTGGACGATTATTTGGATGGTTGCTGAGAGACATCATCTTCGAGTCAGGAGCGCTATATACACAGATGTCAGAGAAATACTGAGTTATGATTTTGACAAACTAAGATGAAAAGATTATACACAGAGTTCCAGAAGCCAAACAGCTTTCGATATTTAAAATATGAATTCAAAGGGCCGGTGAAAAATTTAATAGAGTGTATTAAAAAGTACCTGTTTTCGTAGGGAAGAAATATTTAACGCGCATTCAACTTGAATTCAACAGAGGTTGGGAGTGCATCTTGGTTCTGGCACGTTGCGATTCACCTCAATATGAAACGATTAAGTGATGACCGCAGAACGCACCTGATTTGGGCGTGGATGCAGAAGAAGGGGCAACAATCAACAGAACTCTTTCGGGCCTATCAACGTCTGCAGCGATTCTAGACCATGTGGCTCATTTGAAGAAGAACTTAAAGTGCCACCCATACAAAACGCAGATAGCGCAGGGTCGTAACGGAAGTGACTAACTTTTGCGAGAAACCTACGCAATGCTGGAAAGTTTTCGTATAGCAAGAACGAGTGAGAAATATATTATTCAGTGAGAAAATGGCAAGGACTCTTATTTATTTAACCAGGGAGAAACAATGACTGCTAAAGGGTATTGTCGAGTGACTGGGAAGTTCCTATTGCTGTAACTTGTTATTATTACTTAGTTTTACCCTTCAACAGAATATGAAATACATTAGTATTATGAGTTATGTAATATTATTAATTGTCATCTATTTGTTAATAGATTGTACTATACCACAGTACATAAACTGATCTTGTTTTTATCAAGAAATAAAAAGAAATCTCTTGTGGTCGAGGTATACAGTGATATACAGTGATATACCATAACACCATTTGGGCAAAAACTAAGAATCTGATAGATTGTAATAAATTGCGGTTCTGCTTGGATTCATTGAAATTAAACAGTGATCTAAAAAATCACAAAAACGAAAAATGAGTTCCGAGTCAAAAAGAATCCAAGGCTCGGAACTACCTGCGAGGATATCGGATAAACTTTATGGGATATTCCTCTTTCTTGCAAATTTACAAGTAATAGAAAGACTTAGAAAGAATTCAACGCATTGTATCGAATATACCACCTTGATCAAAATGTTTTCCGAATTTATTCAGAAAATTAAAAATCCAAGTTTATTCATCTAAATCTGTATTATCCCCTTCAAAGTAATCCCCATCAACTGCAACACACTTATGCCAGCGATTGATCCAATCCTCGAAACATTTTTTATATTCGGTTTTCGGTATGTCCATCAGCGCTTCCTGCGATTTTTCCATTACTTCCTCTCGGCTACTGAAACGCGTTCCCCGTTTTGCTTTTTTAACTCGATTGAACAGAAAGAAGTCACAAGGAGCCAAACAGGTGAATTCGGTGGCTCTTGGATGGTATTTGTTGCATTTTTCGTCCAAAAATTACGAATAATGATGGCACTGTGCGACGGTGCGTTATCATGGTGCAAAATCCAAGAGTCTTCTGTCCACAATTCTGGTCTCTTTCGGCGAATTGCTTCACGCAAACGTCTCATAACGTCCATATAATGCTCATTGTTTAGTGTCTGGCCTTCTGGAAAAAATTCATGAAGTACTACACCGATGTAATGCATGAAAAGAGTGAGCATTGCCTTTTTTTGACTGAAAACGACGTAGTTTTTTAGTCTCCGCTGATTTGGTGAACGCCATTCACTTGCCATATGTCTGGATTGCGTGTCGTACTCATAAACCCACGTCTCGTCTCCAGTAATGATCCTTTTGATGAATGTGGGATCGGATTCAGCTCGCAAACCATCTCTTTTGCGACGTCAACACGGTCTCTTTTTTGCATGAAATTGAGGTCTTTTGGCACCAACTTTGCTGCTACACGACGGAAACCCAAATGATTAACCAAAATGTCTTTGACGGATTCATACGCAATGTTGAAGTCCTCCGCTATCTCTCTGATGGTTAATTTGCGGTTATTGTTGGTCAGTACAATTCTTTTACTCCATCAATGTTTTCGTCGGTTTTCGCTGTCGATCTCTGCCACTTCGTTCTTCATCTTCGATTGACTCAAGACCACTTTTGAACCGCTCGTGCCACTGGGTACTGGTAAACGACCGTTTTCTTTAGAGAATCGTTGCCGAAACACATTTCCAACATTTCCAACGTTCGCACACCATTAAATCCGTTTTTTACGCAAAATTTAATACAAGTTCGTTGTTGCAAATTTAAATCCATTTCTAAAATTGTAAAAAATCGCCAACACACTCAGAGATAGATGTACTCTTGGCTACGTAACTTTTGCAAATGTCAAGCTATGACGCTAAGATTTAGAGAGAATGTCAAAGACAGATTTACCAACTTAACAAAAGAAACAGACTTCAAATCGGAACAATGGGAGCGCCACACGGTCGTTTTTAATCAAGGTGGTATGTAAATTTAAGTACATTCATTTATCAGCCACAATAACAATAGACTGTGTACAAGGACATAACTGAGGAAAAAGAAAAATCAAAAAAAAAATTTCTCCTTCCAGTATGATCTTGTAACCATTCCATTACCGTATAAAACAGGAAACTTCAATTTGAATTCGGATTGCCATAATGCAAACATGATTCGGCAATACCGAACCTTACCATCAGGAAATGGTAGTTTCTGCAAATGAACTTCTAGGGAGCATCTAAGTATTGTTATGCCAAATTAGTAAATCTTACGAGATATTTTTCACATTTTCGATAAAAATAAAACAGGAACATGTTATGTACATATCTAACAGCCTCATGAGATGTGGATGAATCTAGGACTAAGCAGTCTCTTATATTCTTCGTTTCCAAACAAGTTTGGTTTTCTTTTTCCTTCTCTGTTTCAATTTCCTTCTATCTATATGTTGGATCAAAGGAGGAAAGTAGAGGGAGTGTAGTTAACGAAGCTCATTTTTTTACATATAAGTCAGATTTTCTCCATATCTATATATGAAAAACATTCACTTCTAAAACACTTCACGTCCAAATTTGTTATCCAATTTAGGCTGTTAAAATTGTCCCGATATACATAGGAATAATTAGAGAAAAGATTCAACTTATTCACTTCAAAATGTTGTCGTGTCAGTGAGACAGTGAAATGCCATAAGTGAAGAGGATATTACAGTTGTACGCGAGTCTGTAATCAATCCTCTGTCTAAAATCGTATTGGCGGAAGATGCGGATTTTCACAAACAAATCATCCCCAGTGACGAGGCACAGTTTTTGTTTTGGTTTAATGGCTTTGTGAAGAAGCATTTGTTCAAGGGAAAAGCCAACTACTGTTCCAATAGCAGCCATTGTATACGAAAGAGCTGACTGTTTGGTGTGGTATTTTTTGCCGGGGCTGTCATTGGGCCGTACCTCTTCCTAGCTGATGGCGGCGAGTCGTTTAGGGATAATACAATTTGATCAAGTTCGGTGATCGTCTTACCGCCAGAAATGGCCCTGCCATTTGACCCTGTCAGTCGCACTTTTCATGAATCGGGATACCTATTCTGAGATTCCATATATTCTGACATAATTTCATCCGACCACGTTGTACAGATGGAGTATGCTAACATGGTTTTGCAGTACACTTTGGAGGTACTTAAGACATGCGACAAGGCCGATTTCATATCTCCAATGGAAACATCATTCATTACGAATTAGGTTTTGATTGACTCCTGAAGTTGCTGCATCCCACCAGATAGACGCATTTATTTAAAGGAATGATTTGGTCTGTCCAGCATAGGGATGCAAATATTATAAGTACGAGAACAGCATTCCGAACTGTCCAATTCATGGTTTGTTTTCCAACGACGATGACAAAGTTGGATAAGTTTTATTACAGAATGGTTAGATTTGACTAATGCTAACATAGATGGCTTTGAGACTGATGAAAATATTGGGCACCGTTGCCTTAACTTTCTCAGAATATGCTCGAATGTCAACACTAAGTGTGCGCCTGAGTTGCGTTTTTGTCAAAATCGGTCATGTACATATATTTTGTATGGAAGGCGTTGAAACAAGCAATGCAGTAGCGTGCACCAAATTCTATTTTCAATTTTCAAGTGCGCTACGAAGTGAAGGGTACAATCAAGAAAAAAGGGAGTGTTTCCATTTCTTGGGTCAAAGAAGCATAAAGTTTTATAAATTCTTTTTCAAGCAACTTTATTATTTAGAGGAATATTTTTTTTTATTAAATATATGTAGTTATATGTGCTTCAAGTAACTTTTCTTTTGTGATCCCTGTTGCCGGAGGAGTGCTCTTGAGTCGACTTCCAAATAATGAAATGCCATTAGACAACTCGGAAGGCGTTTTGTTCAAAATATCATAATCTAGCTAGAGAACTAGGATATTTTGAAAATAATTAAGATTTTAAAAACGGCAAACAAAATAGCGGCAAGAAAAAAAAGCACAAGTGACGGAAGTATGTATTATGCATGAGCTAAGGTCCTAGGTCGTTAATTAGCCAATAAGTCTACGAATATAAAGTACAACACTTTGGGTCAATCAGCAATTAGTCTCTGAGAAGTCTTGTTTATCGATTCGGAAAATGTAATTTTGAGAGAAAGGTTTTGAAGAAAACCCATAATTTTCTTTAGTAAGTTCATTCTTTAAACTTATTTTTGGTTAGTCATCAATACCAGGACGAAACATTTCATCGAATGCCTCTTCCTGCTCTTGACGAGTTTATTTTTTTGGCAATTCGCAAAGGGTTCCTCCATCAGCACCTGTTTGTAGGGGATTTTCAGATTTAAATTTAGATTCAGATCCGGCAGCAGTGGAAGGATGCACGATTTGGGGATTGGAATTTTAATTAAGTCCACGGGTTGATTCATTAACCTCTAATTAATATTCAAAGCTGACTGACTGCCCGATTCAGTTCAGCACGTAGATGATCAACGTCGTAATTAATCACTGCATTTGTCTTTGCTTCTATCACTGACTAAATGGCATAGCCATGTCCGCTTGAGGACCGCACATTATATCTGGGTAATTTAAACAAACCACCTACAGAAGTTGTATCACCCGCCGAAGTGACCAGCCAGAAATCTGTCAACTTGGGTAAGAAGGTCGATAATTCATTCCATATGAGCGTACCAACAACAGAACCATTAATTGAATTCCTATGGAGGGTGGCCTATCGGTCAAAGGAGAACTTCTCCCATTCAATGAGATTTTTGCCACCGGCTACAGTTCCGAGCTAATGATGGTCATAGCTTGGGTAACTCTCCAAAAGTTGTCTCTGGTCAAAATCCGCCTTAGCCGCTCAAGATTTTCACACCTCTCAAGTCGAGAGTCGAGTTGAAAAATCGCCACGCTAATGTGCTGATCATTTGTACGTAAGATTCTCAAAGCCAAGTGGCAAAGTGGTCAAGTCCTTATCCTTCAGTCACACTACGAGTAGACGGTGTATAGTTCAGTGGAGACCTTTCGCTAGTATTGTGGTCATTTGACCGCGGCTCAAGACAACAGCGTTGATTTGCAACGATGAAACCTGGTATCAAGTGAAAGTCAGAGACACAGGCACATTGAGGCAAAATGATTTCAACGATATTTCATCGTTTCGTCGTCGACGTCATAGTCACTGGAATCGATGTGGTCCAATAGAGAGTATCACCCACAGCTTCAGATACAAATTGCAACAACCAATGCAGAGGTTAAGCGTTTAGGTGAAGTTTATTGATTTTGAGGTTTAAGTCAATTTCCTGAATGTTTAGGTTGCTCTGTTTTCAAGATGATCCTGGCTGGAAATGGATCAGTACAATTGCTATTGCTGGGTCATGTATGGTAAAGGGCTATGCTGTAGATTTATGTGGTGCTATTTATTTCTGGTGGAAATCTTTTAAATTATTTCCTTGTCGGTACTTGAGAGTGTCAAATAGAATAATAGAAAGGAGAACGCCACAAATTGTACAGTATACTCTTACCAGCAACAGTGGCAGCGGCTTTTGTCTGAAAATTTATTACGCTTGCAGTGAGTGAAACACATTTAGAATCGTCTGTTGCTATGCATTCGTCACACTACGTTAGAATTCTATTGCTCTGCATTGAATGAAGAATAGATTTGTATAACCCAGATGACATTTGGTTAAGTTATGTGACTGTGCCTGAGCTGTATTTTAAGAAGCTTATTGAATCTCGAGAAATGGATTCGAAGGTTATATTGACACGCACATTATTATCTCGTTGGTCACTATAGTCTAGTCACTGTGGTCGACGTGTTCTTATTTATTTGGTAAAATCTCCATAATAACCAGATGCTTTGAAGGCTTTGGATTGAACTTAATTCTGTGACTCGGTATTGAATCCTGTAAGTGGATCGAAATTAAATAGATCTATAGCCGTTGTCAGTAGTCGAATTTCAGAAGGCTGTTATTGTCTAAAGAAATTTTTTCACTCCTTCGTGCTGGATTTGTTGGATTATTGATTGAATTCTCTTTCGTTTATGATGATTTGTCGCCCGATGTTGATAGAGATATTTGTGATAGAGACACAAACTTCACACTTCCAGCCAAACTGTCTGCCTTTGCTTTAGTACTCACAAATGCATTACTGATATCTTGTTGATGGCAATCCTTCCCAGCTGGATGAATTAATGTGGGATACCAATGCTTCATATGACTTTGCATAGGTCGTCCTTATAGAAGGTACTACGTCGGGAGCTTCTTTGGTTCTTTTTAATTTTTTTCCTCTGCAAAAAGTACCCGTTTCTGGTCACGTCTCATAGTGGTGACGTATGCGTAAATTGTTTACTAAATACTTTCATAATTTTGAATATGGTGTGGGAACCTTCATTAAAAGCAGCAATCTAGGATGCAATTTCAATAATAATACTTTCGGAACAGAAAGACCGAGAGACGTTGTTGTTTTGGATCGTTATGATCGTCCAACCGATGACTATTCGCAGCGTGGTGGATAAATTTGACTCCACTGGTTCAGTAAACAATAAAACCATACCGGTACGTCCACGAAACGCAAGGTCTGCCGAAAACATAGCCGCTGTCCGTGAAAGTGTGCAGGAGAATCCGAGGCAATCGATTTCGCGTCGCTCACAAGAACTCGGCTTTTCGCAGACCACAACTTGGCGAATTTTGCATTGTGACTTGGGCCTGCACCGGTTCAAAATTCAACTGAGCCAGGAGCTGAAGATAAACGACCATGGACAACGACGAGTGTTCGCTGAATGGGCTCTGGAGCAGTTGGAAACTGACCCTAATTTTCATCGAAAAATCATCTTCAGAGATGAGGTCCATTTATGGATGAATGGGTACGTAAACAAACGAAATTGCCAAAGTTGGGATGATACCAATCCACATAAGATCCAAGAGCGTCCAATGCATCCCGAAAAACACGATGAGAACCACGTTGGCCAGACCATCACTGTCAACGTCGAGCGCTATAGGTCGATGATTACCAACTTCTTTTGGACTGACATGTGGTTTCATCAAGACGGCGCTACGTGCCACACAGCTCACGCCACATTGGAAATTCTGCACGAGCGATTCGAGGCCATGGTCATCTCACGTGGAGGTGATGTGAACTGGCCACCGAGATCGTGTGATTTGACTCCGTTAGACTTTTTCTTGTGGGGTTTTCTGAAGTCGCAGGTCTTTGCGAATAAGCCACAAACTACAGCCATTGGTCAAATTCAGCCTGATTTATGCGCCAGAGTCATGGAAAATAGGACATTCCGGATGCGCGCCACCCAGAGAATCCGCGGCGGACATTTGAACGATGATATATTCCATATGTTGCATATATATCTATAACGTATTGCAATTTAAGGATCAGGAATTTTGGCATGCAATTTTCGGGGAATTTCTAAGATATAATAAGCATACGAGTATACAAAACACGAAAACAAAAAAAATCGGAAAACGAAAAGAGTAAAAAAATGGAATGAATTCGACAGACGTGAAAAACGAACGTCTACTTCGGTAGAGAATTTGATCCCAATGGGATTCCCAGACGCATTTATTTAGTGAGCACACTCACAATTAAATCAACTTACTGGGTGATGGCCGAAAAATGTGCTGCACAAAGGCCTGAAATTGTTTGTACAACACAATGTACAAGAAGTTTTATGTAGCTTTCATGAACAGCTGAGTATATCTCAAGCGATTTTGAGGATCGTCTTTTTCATTCAATATAATTAGCCGAAACTTTACCCTTTTGCATGGTATCCTACCCATACGATGAACAGCAGAAAGCATATTAAATTTAGATGGCCATAAACTGCTTTCCAACTTATTTCGAAAGTCTAACATTTGTGTCTACAATACTTAAAGCTACACGTAGAAACTTCTCCTCTCATACTCATAATAGAATATTCCGTTTCGGTGTTATATTTTTCTGGCAAAATTCCATTTTAGAAAATTAATTATGAGCTAGGAAAAGTTGTGCGGAGAAATTTAACAAAACTTTAAGACCAAGAAGTTGCACTTCATAATCATACCGCCCATGTCACTGTGGTAGTTGCTCAAACATGCTCACATTGTTCTTAAAGTATCTACCATCACGTCATGGCATCGTCTTAAATCATAATTCTGGAAAATCTTTGTTCTTCTGTTCATTGTATCTAGGAGGGAGGAAACTCCATTACAAATTCCAAGCATGTGCTTTGTGCATTTTTAGTTATTTTTTCACCACATCCTTTCATTTTTTTTTCTCATTTTCCCTCCTCAATCCACCCACATTTATCCTAGAAAAAAGGAAAAACGAAAACCAACGACAGATAACTTGACCTCGTCGCACTATAAAATGAAAATTTCTTCAACACAGAAGAGAGAAATCTTTTCCAGGTTTTCCAATTTGAAAAAATCGAATTTCCATCGGGAAGTACCAATAAACCATTTTGTAGTGTTCCTGTATCTTTCGGATGCAAAACTCAAAAACTCACTCAGATTGAAAAATCGCATGGCGTTCGAAAATTGCATCTTGTCGGCTGTCGACTGAAGGTAGATGCACTCGTATTTGTGTGCTCAATCAGGCCTGTCAAAGATATAACGCTTCACTAAGCTGAACATGATATCATGCCTTTACTAACATAAAATGCATGGTATGCGTGCCAATGGGAACTACAACAAATACCATGGAACGCAGGCAGTGGAAAAGATTGGTTAAAGTGGTGGAAAAACAATTTTCTTTTCCCCAAGATAAGCGATAAAGATAAAGGACGAAACGCCAACGATAGAGATAGACGCTCAGCTTTTTGTTTGGTTTTATTTTTTGTTGCACAAAACTTTTGTCGCTTTTCAGGGATGCATTCTTTTCAAATGCTGCCAACACCAATGAAATGAAAATAGAAAAGAACTGAAGTGTGGGAGAAAAATGCTGGAAAAAGATATCTATGTGATACAAAAGACGATAGGAAGCATACCGAATGAAGCGTAGAGTAGCACATCCACTTTGCTAATAGAGACGTCAAGTCGTGAAGGTTTCGTCGTTGCTATTGGCAATTGACTGACTGATAGTTGACTTTCACTGACAATCCAATTGGTGTCATTCAAGAGAGCAATTGAAGTAGTATTGTGATTGACTATGGATGGTTTTTGTTCCTCAAATGTCAATTTTTGTATGACAACTAGTATTTCGCTCTTTTCACTTTTGTTTTGCGTTACTAGTTGGATAGTGAAGAATAGCAGTAATAGCCTAAATCACACACACTCAATCACTAAGTGCAACGTTCTAGTGTAAACTTTGGTCTGTCAGTTAAACTAAAATACTTTTCACATTTTGGCAAATTCTTGAATAAAGTTAAAATTTAAGACTGCACAGGGCTGGGTATGATTGCACCGGAATCCACAAAAACTATCGACATTTTGGAATTGGCGTACAAATAAGTCTGACATCACAAGATATATTGTATATCACTGAATCGGTTAACCCGGACGGTTGTCAACATGTGGAGGTTCTGAAGAAACAGTTTGCCACTTATACACTGAATACGAGTGTGGACCACGAAACTTACTATTCGCGCGCCCTATGAGATCCGCAGAAAACAAAAGACACTCTAGAAGAACGTCATGAGAAACGCAAGGTTTTGAAAAACGTAAGGCTTTCGTGAAAATACTTCTATGGCACATGCTTTAGACCTATATATATACGTGAGCGACTAGTTTATGGCCTAAATTTGCTTACACCATCCCTGTAGACGTGCATACTCCAACAGTGGAAAATACGATCCTACTGAGATAATCTTTTCCGAGAGAGAATATATGAGAATTATACTCGGCGACCTTAATGTCAATGCCACATGAGAAGAAGAACACACATTTGAAAGTGGTGTTAGCACTCACAGCTATAGAGAGTTCACAATGGTAGCTTTCCTGGACATAGAGGGTGCCTTTAACAACGTCAACACATCCGCAATCACGACTGCACTGTCAACTCTGCAGGTAGACGACTCACTTGGGTAGTGGATCAGTCCTATACTAAATAGCAGGATAATTAACTCCTAACTTAGTGGGGCTTCTTTTAAATGATGTGTCAGCAGAGGTACGTCGCAAGGCGGTGTCATTTCTCCCCTTCTTTGGAACTTAGTGCTTAATGAACTACTGAGTTACCTGGCATCGGGGGGTAGCAGGGTGATTGCCTATGAGGATGACGTTGCTATAATCGTCTCAGGTAAGTATCTCAATACCATTAAAGAACTTCTTCAAGTAAATCTTAATAGACTAACCCGCTGGGCTGTGGACTGGAAATAAACCCCCTTAAAACTGATCTTGCCCTCTTTTGCAGGAAATACAAAATTCGAACTATATACCCTCCTTCAATAAACGGTACCAGTTTAGTATTTTCCGATACAGCAAAATATCTGGGTCTCATTTTTGACAGGAAACCTAATATTCAAGAAAGAGTCAATAAATCTACAATAGCTTTATTCTCTTGCAAAAAAGCCATTGGGAATAAATGGGGCCTTCAACCTCGCATAACCCACAGACTGTACATCTCGGTCATAAGAACGATACTTACTTATGGTGTGGTCGTCTGGTGGATGGCTTTAGAATATGCAGCCAACTGCATTAAACTAAGCAGAGTCCAAAGAACAGCATGTTTATGCATAAGCGGAACCTTGCGGTCTACCCCCTCTGCGGCATTAGACATTCTGCTTCATTTGACACCTCTAGATACCTTCAGCAGGCAAGTAGCTGCCACTACAGCTATTCGCCTTAAAGCGACAAATAATTCAGTTGGCCACGCTAACATTCTTAATACATTATGAATCCTCGCAGAGAACATCGATTACACCATACCTGAACTTAGGTTTGACAAAAACTTCCATGTAGGCTTCCCCTCTAGATCATTCTGGGATTAAGATGCTTTCATGGAGGATAACACAATCCATCTCTACACAGATGGATGTAAAACCGATAGCGGAGTTGGTGGCGGTGTTTTCTCAGATAAGGTAAATCTAAGCCTCTCTTTCCGTCTTCCAAATCACTGTGGCGTGTTCCAGGCGGAAATTTTGGCGATTAAAGAAGCCCTGTCCTGGCTGAAGAAAAACTATCAAGTACCTGCACTCAGTCTCATTAAATTCTAAAACAGCCCTTGAATACCGATCATTCCAGGGAATTGTACGGCCGACAAACTCGCCAAAACTGGAACCACTCTACCTATTCTACCGGAAAAGGGTAGCATAGGTATACCTATCCTTAATTGCAAATCAATATTAAAGCTAGATGCTAATAAAGGAACACCCGTTATGTGAACTCTTGCACCAACATGTCTATCGATCAAACAGATCTGGCCAAAGTTGGATCTGAATCGCACTAAGAGTCTGATTCTTCTAAATAGGAAACATCTCAATGGACACTGCCTTATAGGCAAATATGCAAGATGGCTTGGCGCTTTTACCACCGATTTCTGAAGAACCTGCATGAAAGAGGAGGAAGAGGAGACAATCCTCCACCTGTACATGTCCAGCTCTCTTCCAGAGAAGAAAACTTCCCTCTTAGGAGCTTTGTTCTACAATGACTTAAACGATCTAAAGAATATAGACCTTAACAGTCTCCTACGCTTCATCATAAGTTCAAACTGGATCCATGAGTAAGAAGATCATAGATCCACGTGACTTCATAATGGGCCAATGGACCTAAGTGGGTTGGTATTTCTAACAGCCACTTTTACCTACCTTCCTACCTAGCACTCACAGCATTCATGTCATTACATCTGGATGTACATGTTCCTCGTATCTAAGCATCCGCAAGGGCACATAGCCGTTTCTTGGTCAAAACCCAGCAAGCCAGGATAGTTAGATTGCTATGAATAGATTCCCAATAGAACCAATATTCTATTCATCCGCACATTCTAAGCTGTTACCATAAATCCGCATCACTACCTCGCAATATACGAATACGAACATCAAAAATAGTACAGGGACGTAAAATTCTATCAACCCTTGTCATAATTTCGCATCTCCGGCTTAAAATGCAAAGGACCTGTGGCAATGCTGAAAGGAAGCCGTGGGAAACGCATCCTTTAATGCGCTAGATTTCACAAGCGACCATAAAATAGAAACACACGACTATTCGGCTCTCAGCCAAACAGAAGACGGACACTGGAATACTGCAAGCGAGGCTGGGCTAAAAACTGATGCGGAATAGAAGAAAAACTGAATACAAATTTCTCTAAATGAGGAGGAGGTAGTTCGAAAGAAGCACGATCGAAGAGATCAAAAGTTGCTACTGCAGCAATAAATTTCGACATCGTCATTTGTATATAAAAATGACGTGTCAGGGCAATAATCCCGGAACCGATGACGGCAAACACGAAAAAGCGAACTAGTGAATTCACAGTGGATGCTACAAATTTGAAACTGTTGCAATAACAACACTTACCATACATATGTAGAGTTACGGCATATCACATCCGTGGTATAAGTCACCACTCATCCATTCCCATCATCCCCGATTTAAAGTATCATAGAACAGTGAGTCATAAACCGCTGTCTATCCATTAGATGCAAGATGTTTTCATTAAAAGATCAAGCACGCCAATCAAGGGCAGTGCAAAGCAAGCTCAGCATATAACTTATATAAAAGCCTAGGATCCTCCAGGTGTTAGTTAGTTGGTATCGTAGTGCCGTACTCAACTCAACTCTGTTCATCTGACTACCCCCCCACCCGAAGTGGTAGGGGTCGGCAACATAAAAATATAATGTAAAACACAAAAGTGTTTTATTACAGCCCAAGTTGTGGCGCTAATATAATAATTCTTTTGTTACACACCCCTCTCGGTACGTAACTGTATATTGTAACCTGTCAAAATCTTAAATAATATATTTTATTACCGGAATAAGGGATGAAGGCTTAAGTGATAAATTTCAGGTCACCTCGAATCTTTCTCTTGAAAAAGCATCACATCATTGCGCCAGGTTGATGAACTGCACCGTCAAAACAATATCTTGCCTTACCCTCAAATGTCGATAAAATATCACATTTCGGTGAAAGGAAGTGTCAAAGTAATTTGCAATAGACTAATCAGAGCGGAGGTGGGAAAGAGAGAAACTCTGCACAGTTTGAAAAGCAGAAACGTAGACGTAGCGGAAAGTGTGTTCAATGTGGATTCGAAGGTTATGGTTTCAACAAGTGTCAAGTTCATTTTGCAAAACGATGCAAAACAAACGAAATGGAAGAAGTAAGACACGATTTTTTCTTGGGTTTGTATCCGAAAATTGGCCTATAAATTTATGATTGTATTAAAAAGTATTGAAATTTAAGCTGGGGCTTTTGCGAAATATATGTACTAACCAGATTTACATAAAAGAAATATTACAGTTTTACAGTGTAAATAAAGCAACTGAAATTATTTGCAATATCAAAACAAAAGTGTTTCAGAAACAGAAACAGATAAAATAACCCATCTACTTGGTAAACCAGGAATATAAAGTCTAGGCCTTGTAAAGAGGGTGGTGTTTGAGGTTTCTCAAGAGAAGTGGATTAGAAAATACAAGGATTAGAAAATATATATGAAGTGGAGTAAACGCTACGGTGGAAAAAGCAACGGTGTGGTGTGCGCCTATTATTCATTTTCTAGATGAAAACAGCGTGTTTTGGAAGATCCCACTTTCGGATGAGCCTCAAGATTTTACGAAGTGTCTAACTCCTTTTGGCCGATATAGGTTTTTCCGACTGCCTTTTGGGATCATACCACCAAAAGTGGTCGTGAGTCAATCGAAGACGAAGACCATCGACATCGAAAACCGACGAAAATATTGATGGAGTAAAAGAAATGTCGGTCAACAACCGCAAATTAACCATCAGAGAGATAGCGGAGGACTTGAACATTGCCAATGGATCCGTCCAAGACATTTTGGTTTCCGTCGTGTAGCAGCAAAGTTGGTGTGAAAATACCTCAATTTCATGCAAAAAAGAGACCGGGTTGACGTCGCAAAAGAGATGATTTGCGAGGCTGAATCTGATCCCACATTCATCAAAAGGATCATTATTGGAGACGAGACATGGGTTTATGAGTACGACACGCAATCCAGGCGTCAGGCAAGTGAATGGCGTTCACCAAATGAGCCGAGACCAAAAAAAATCACGTCGTTTTGATTCAAAAAAGAAGGCAATGCTCACGGTTTTCATGGATTACAACGATGTAGTACATCATGGATTTTTGCCAGATGGCCAGACAGTAAACAAAGAGTATTATTTGGGCGTTATGAGACGTTTTCGTGAAGCAATTCGCCGAAAGAGACCAGAATTGTGGGCAGAAGACTCTTGGATTTTGCACCATGATAACGCACCGTCGCACAGTGCCATCATTATTCGTAATTTTTTGCCGAAAAATGCAGCAAATACCATCCAACAGCCACCGAATTCACCTGATTTGACTCCCTGTGACTTCTTTCTGTTCAATCGAACGACTACGGGGAACGCGTTTCAGCAGCCGAGAGGAAGTAATGGAAAAATCGCAGGAAGCACTGATGAATAAACCGAACACCGAATATAAAAAACGTTTCGAGGATTGGATCAAGTGCTGACATAAGTGTGTTGCAGTCGATGGGGATTACTTTGAAGGGGACAATATAGATTGCGATGAATAAACTTGTATTTTTAATTTTCTGAATAAATTCCGGGAGTGGTATCCGCTCCGCAGTTGCTAGTGGATTCAAGGGATTGTACAGTCCATATGGACGACAGCTTGGTATAGGGGGAGAGTATAGAGGAACACAATAAATGCCTAGAAGAAGTGCCAGACCAAATTAGAGAAAGCAGAATGACACTAAACAAACAGAAACTGGTGTTTGAAAGGAAATAATATTTCTGAGGGGGAGATAAAAGCCGATAGAGAGAAGGCAAAAGCGCTGAGAGAAATTATAGTGCGGTGCAAAGATTGCAGTGATTTTTGGAAAATATATTCCTAATAAAGCTACGATAATTGAGCCTATCACGAAGCTACTATGTAAAAAAATAAATAAATTCGTTTGGGGGCCGGAACAGCAGGATGAATTTTATAATAAAAAAATTATGTTGTCATCTCCTCCAAGTTTAACAATTCTTAACCCAGGCAAAGACACTATTGTGTCATGTGATGCTTCAATGGTTGAATTGGGGGCCGTTCTCATGGTAGCTTCATAGAAAAGAAAATATCGCAATTCTTTATATTATGCGAAGTATATTAGCATCTTAAAAAAATTACGCGAACATAGCAAAAGAAGCGCTAGCAATATCATTGGCATATGAAAAAATAAAGTATTGCCTGATAGGGAAACATTTCCGAATCCAAACAAATCACAAGCCTTTGCTACAAGTTTTAAAATCGATGCATTTAGATGATATAACTTCCACGTCTTCGACGTTTGTGAGTAAGAATGATAAAACTTAATTACTCCATTCTATACAGACCAGTGAAATACTTTATTATACCAGACCACCTCTCACGGTAAAAACAATAATAAATAAAATCCTAGCCCTGGCGGTGCGAAGAAGATTTTGACAAACGAGATCGCGTCGTAGGATTTTCCGAGGGATTACGTATGGATAAGGGATTTAAAAAGATGTGTGGGAAATAGTAAAGAAGGTTTAACACAGATCGCACTTTATCGAAATAGAAGAGAGAATAACGTAGAGATAAACTTCACTTAATTATTATGATATTCAAAAGGGTCGTAGACAGAGCGACCTGCTTTTATGCAACTTCAATAACATCGTGCGTAAAATAATTGTCCCCAACTATCAGCACCACACGCACAATATTTAAAAAATCTGTCTATCTTTCCGCATAATTAGATGAAATTGACATTATTGGCGTAATGCAGTGAATAACGTGGCAGTTACTGGAAGCGCCCCAAATGCGATAAACTCTGCTTGAAGGTAAAACTAAGTAAAACATTTGCTATCAACAAGAATGAATGCACAACGTACTTGAATCGGACAATACCCTTGTGTACTTGTACCCACCAGAGCTTGACTTTGTTCTTATTTCATAAGTCCTGAAGAGTATTGAAGGAGTCTAGCATTTGGAGTCAGACAAGTTTGAGTTTAAAGATTTCAGTGTTGTTTGCCTGCCCATGACGTAGGAGCCTTTCTCTCCTGTCCTAAGAATTATACTGGCCCAGAAGTAAAAGCTCTTCTCCATTGACCTTAAAAAATTTATTTTTGGGCAATGGTTAGCTGCACATACTCTAGTGTCCACTTGGAATCCATCGGTATACCGCTTGATACTTTTGAACTTTCATATTGGATTTTGAAAGTCCAATGCTTGTCGATTTGTGACCATTATATCGAACCCCTTGTCGAGGCAAAGAGTTTCTTACTCAAAGGTCACTTACTGCGCAGAGCATGTGGAGTTCAGGAATCTCCGATGTGATCTAGATGTGCAGATGAGTGAGGCCAAGCTTAAATGGCAGCTGTGATGCAAGTTCACATACCACCTGGGATAGCTATGTATAGTAGTATAACAATCGGATTGGCCCTTATGAGTGCATTTTTAGAGCAGAAAAGTCCACAAATACCAAATCTTCACACTCCGTCAGAGTTCAAATCGATACTCAGTGATTAAAGCCGCATTTATAGAGACGAGCTGTAGTATGGGATCATGTCTAGTTTTGGCATCTTTGCCAAACTCGTCCGTTTGTGCAGATGAAAAACGTTCGCTACTTTGTCAAAATCGGTAACGACTTAACCTTTGTTGACAGAAAAGGTTTTAGACAGGATGACGTGCTGTCACGTGACTTCTTCAACATCATACTTGAAAGAATTGTACAGAACTCACAAGCGAACACTAGAGGCATAATCTTTCAAAAGTATGCGCAACTATTTGCTTACACCGAGAGTCACTCTTCCGAACAGCTGTTTCTTTGGCCTAAGAAGGCGTTTGAGCAGTAAGGCCCTATCCCGAAAAACTAAGGAGACTCTATATATGAGCTGTACAGCGACATGGACCTAGTCATAAAACAGGGCATCAGTAGCCTGAGATGGCTAGGACATGTAGAGAGACCTCACCTTAGGTGGCGCACACAAGTAGAAGGGGACTTCAACCGACTTATAGTGCGCGCAACTGGAGGTAGCTAGAAAAGATCGGTCTAACTGGAGAGACTTGTTGATTGAGGTCCAGGATCAACCTGAACCGTAGCGATACCTAAATAAGGAAGTATACGATTCAAAAGGGTGCGTTCCATAGATCGTTCTTTTCTGAAGGCTTGCTGATCTGGGACAGAAGTTTACTCCGAAACGTTAAGGATACTTTATGTGATACCCATATTTTCATACCTACTCTATGGATGCAAAGAATGGACACTGTGAAGGCGGGAGAATATATTCTTGGTAATATCGAATGCATTGATTCTTCGAGTGATTTCTGGTCTCATTTGCGTGGACGGTCTTTGGAATAGGAAATTTTGTTGGCTTACGGGTTTCGTACTTTTTACTCAAATATGATGTTGAAAAGTTACTTCGCAGCGAAGGTTTGGTAACAGTGGCCGTTACGTCTACCTATTCTTGGAAACAATTTGAGCTTCCGACGAAGCGTAGGAGACTGCTAACGTTATATTATTCAGATCGTTTAAGTGATCGTAGAAGATAGCTGCCAAGTGGAGTTTTATTCTTTGGGAGAGAGCTGGGCATGTGCAGAGTAGGTGGAGGATTGTCTTTTTTCCATCCTCCTCGTAAATTCAGCTTCTACAAAACTCGTTTGTAAATACGCTAAGCCTTTTACCATTCTTACCTATATGTACCTATGATAGCACTGAGACCCTTCCTATTTAGAAAGATTAATCTCTTAGAGCGATTCAGAACAAGTTTTCGCCAGATTTGTTTGGTCATTAGACATGTTGACCCAAGAGTCCACCTATGATTTGTTCTTCTACTATCATCCAGCTTTAGTAATAGTTTGCACGTAGCCATTGGTATACCGATGATACCACTTTCAGGTAGGATAAGTATAGTGGATCCAATGTGGGGCGAGTTTGTCGGCTATACAATTCCCTGGAATATCTCTGTCGACCGGCAGCCAACATAAATGGGTGCTGAACTGCTCTGCTAAAATTTTTATGAGACTGAGTCCTTGCAAAAATCAAACTTCGAAGTCGAAATCGATACCGTTGGGTTGATTCTGCTTTTGGATGAATTCTTATAGAATAGAACACACTGTCTCACTGTTATTCCTTCCCAACCCTAAAAATCACCAGACCTAGTGGAATCGATGAAATCTTTCCTGTGGTGCGATGAGGAATACCGGAGATCTCTTAACTAATTCAGACATGATGTCGATTTTAATCTCTTAACATACGAGTACACGCGTGAAACTGATAGAAAGTCAAACTTTGAAGACGGATATCGTCATTCATTCGATGCTAGAGGGCAAGTAAACTGGTGAAGGTTACTTACTACGCATTAGCCTATCGAATACAAGTTTTTGAAGCAGCCTTGACAAATAGTCCCTATGGTTTACATTAATTTATCCAAAAGGAAGGTAACTTAATTTATTCAAATCTAAAAGCAAAGTACCTGCATCTTTTACATACCACAACTTGTCTTCTTATCTATTTCTACTCATTTACGGCAATTATGTTGTAAAAAAACATATGAAGCACCAGCTAGTGTCAAAGTCATTACGTTAATGTAACCATGTTCCAATTTATCTATCGATTGCATACCATCTCCATTTGTAGAGTTCACTCAACTACTCCATGACGTGAACGTATACATTTCCATTAAATGTAATTTATTGACGTTTATTGACAGTTAACATAGCAAAGTATCTAATTTGTGTACTGGATATGCCAAAATACGACAATTTTCCATCCAGCCCGTCATAATAACAATCTCCGATCGATAATTACAATTAAAAATCACTTTTATGATAAACACAGGCGATTATCTTCTCATTACCAACCCTTCTTATCGGCGACATTATCAAGGATTCCATACCACAAAAAAAAAAGTAATCAGAATGATAAATGTCCAGTCTAGTACAGATATTCTTCTACTACTAAGATATCGTGTGAACATGGCCACATGAATTTTATCTCAGTCCTTGCTTTGTATACAGATACGAAAGGGAATTGTGGCAACCGGAAAATTGGTGTCAGAATGACTAATGTCTGTTAGTCCGACGACAGACATAAACAACAAAAAGATAAAGGCGAAATTCCACTACTTACTCTTAATACCTTTGCATGTGCTAAATAACGCTAGACATTCACTTGAACTTAGGGTATGCCAGGCAGGTGTTTTGGGGTCACTCCTGGGGGGATAGTGAATCCGTGAGGTACCATCACTTGTACTTGATTTTTTTTCTAGTAATTCTTCTTTACTTTTCTTTGGAAGGATAGTATCCTTAATTGTGGAGAAACTTTTACTTAGTCTGAGTGTAGTTCTCTGCATCGTCGGTTTAGCTCCGGACTTTGTCGGCATTTTCAGGAAGCGAGAAGGGGTTGAGTCCTGAGTTCAGTTTTATTTTCACCCCATTTTCTCAATGGTATAACCATACTCGTAAATGGTGTCCTAGTTGGAGTGGAACTTTAATCGCAAAAAAAAAAGAACGAAAAACAAAGGACAACAAAGGTAGACGGGTTGCAGTTTGTTTGGAGTTTGTAGTGGGGGCATTATAAAGCCTGCGGCTACGGATATCTGTGGAAAATTTTTCTATAAAATTCGTTCTTCTGTTTTTTCTCCTTCGTCCTTGCATTTAAATGCTGTTGAGGGAAGTTTTAAGTCGTATTTACATTTTCATTGGGAAATGAGAACTGTTGGTATATTCCTTTTGCCCTGTTCGTCCGCAAACGAGTTAACGAATCACCCACTGGAACACTATTTTAAACTAGAAATTTTGCAGCAGTCAACGTTTTCGAACAAAGTACAGGGGCAGGGCTTGGAAGCTTTAATGATTTGAATTTGCAATTACAAATGTGGAACTCGTAACATATTTCAAACAACTGAACAGAAAAACGTTTAGGGCAGGGAGTAAGTATCACAGAGGACATCTGACTTTCGAAGGAAGTGATTGATGGATGTCAACTAGAGTTTTCGACTTAATATCATATATTGAGAGACTAGCTGATTGACAGCAAGCCAAATGTCACGGTACCCTTGTATATCTTTAGTCCCACATGGCACTTCTTATGATCATTTTCCATCCATTGAGCTTAGATCTTATCTTGAACGGCACGTTGGAACAGACGGTCACACAACGTTTCGTAAAGTAAGAGTACACCCCATTTGATTATTTTTCATCAATTTGGAGTCATCTTACAGTGGCTTTAAGGCCACGACTGGTAAAATGCAAAAATATCAAACATGAACTAATAAGATCGAGATTGTTGGGTGGTAGGCGTGTGGGTTTCATCATTGTCACCAAATTTCCTTCAAGTTAAAATCTACAGAGGTACGTAATACAATCCCCTATGTAATGGGAATGTAATATAGGATGTAAAGCCACCCATAAAGTTAATCTTTCATTTCCTTTATCATCCCTCGATGTCAATACCGACGATAATGATGGAGATGATGGCATCGGTTTCACTTCAGTTGCTGAGTTGAAAAATAAATTTCACAATTTGAATTTAAGGACGATAGGTAAGAAACCAGACTACGAATTACGCTTTTAAAGAAAACTGATGAACTAGACGACGCTGAAGAAGATGACGACAATGACGAAGACAACCATTAAAATTATTTAAAGTATTCGAATTTCTAAAGGTCTCAGCTGAGCAATAATTCCCCAATTCTCCGACCAGAAATGGTATTGCATCAATCAACATTCACGTTCAAGGATGTGGAAGCGGCGTTGGGAGTGCTTAGTGACGGCAGTTCACATAGTGTACACCCTTCGGTTATTAACTTTGAAGAGCCAGCTGGATGTGGCTGGACTGATCCGCAAAAAGTTGTTTATTCCAAAAGATTTTTACGTAAAACCCTTTTTAGGGATTACATCCTCTAGAAAGAAGCAGATGAACACCACGGGCCAGGCTACTCTCATTAGACATCTAGATCCATGTGCTGGGTGAGGTTTTAATAATATTGAAGGATAATGATTCTAACTTGGCATTCGAATCCTGTGTATCGGACGAATTCCCCTCAGTTCTAAGTCAAAGGCTCAGACACTATTTCTGGTGAGAAATTGGTGAATTGCAGAAGCGGCTGACCTTTTAAAAATTTAGGGTTTTCTCTTGACTAACAAGGGATATATTCTGGTCTCAGAAACAGTCCCCAGATATTGGATTGTTTAACACGATCTCGTTTACATTCCAGATTAAACTGGAAAAAGTATATCAAAAAATTTACAAAACAAAACTACCCGGCCAAGAAAGTTGGCAACAACAAACTATGGATGCAGACGGATCTACTGTTACCAACCCCTGCAAATGCAATAAGGACAACCAACTTCGGATCTGTACGTGGAATGTAAGGCCACTTAAAAGGCCATATGCATCCGAACAACAAGCGGAGGACCTGGACTACTGCAAGACAGATGTTAAAGCGATGGAATGGGCCGGACACAAAAGGGATGAAAAATTAGGACATTTACGAGTACTACGGGTATTATTATCCACGGCAAAATCAGCGCCTATATCGATGCAGATTTGTTGTTAGAGGCAGACTTAAGGTAAGAATTCTAGACTTTCCGGCGTAACACTCAGTATTAAGGTCAAATCTGCCAAAATTTGCGTTATATTCGCGCACGCCCCTACTGAGGAGAAAGACGACGTCATCAAAAGTAGCTTCTACGAGCTCTAGGATAAGTTACGGGCAGTGCCCCAGCTCTGACATTAAATTTGTCATCGGCGATTTTAATGCTAAGTTGGGAAGAGATGGCGTCCTGGTAGTACTGTCGGAAAGTGTAGCCTGAACGACACCACCTACGATAATGGATTCATATTAATCGACTTTGCGGCGACCCGCATCACAATATTCATAAGGGGACTTGGAGAACTCCTAATCAATCATTGAGATTGAAATTGAGATATGATCCTCAAGGAAAGAGTTTTGGAAGTTTTACCAACAGGTGAAAAAAAAAAACAAACAAGGCAAAGATATAAATCTCGAACCTTCCAAGACGAAGAAGGAAGCCCAGTACTACAGTTGCTGTCGATGCTGAGGATTTGGAAAGATCACTTTTGCAGACCGTATAACTGTCGAAGATGAACCAAATACCGCTGACAGGCAGAATTAACCTTCCAACCTGGTCAACCGATGTAGACCAACAATTCCGTCCACCCGACTTGGATAAAGTGAAGATAGCCATATCTAAGCTTATGTCCAACAAAGCTGATAGAGCGGACAGCCTGATAGCTGAGCTCTTCAAACCGGCAGGCTATGACTTGGTAAGGACCATATACCAACTCACCTGTAAAAAATGGTCGGGCGAAAGCATGACCGATGAATGGAACCTCAGTATTGCATGTCCGATCCTCAAGAAGGGAGACCATCTGAACTGTGACAATTACAGAGGCATCAGTCTTCTCAACATCGCCTATTAGATCCGATCAATATGGCAATATTGTTTGAACGCCTGCAATATTGTGTGAAAAACCTAATTGGTCCATATCAGTAAGGCTTTAGGCCAGGAAAGTCGAGTTCCAACTCGATATACACCATCTATTCATAGATTTCAAGGCCGAGTAGGACAGCACCTATGAAGATGAAATATACAGAGCAATGGCTGGCTTTGGCATCCATGCCAAACTCGTCCACTTGTGCAGGAAAGAACTCACAGAGAACTTTGATGTCAAAAAAGGATTTAGACAAGGCGATGCGCTGTCATGATATTTCTTTAGCATAATGTATTGTACGACTTACGCGTCAATACAAGAAGTAAGTACAAGGACACCAAGACGAGACAAAGTGCCTCTAATTACTCGCATACGTCGATAAAACTTACATAATCAGAAGAAAGCAGTGAGATTTGAGACTTGTGAATTCTTGATTTATTTTTACTTTATTTTTTCTAATAATATTATCTACTAAATGTTGTACTTATACTATTTCCTCTTTCCTCCTTCCTCTCTCTATTTCCCTGTACGTTTCGCACTTTTCTTTCCAATAGATTACAATGATACCTTATTAGTTATTCCAGTTGTGCTACTATTTCTTGTTTGTGGTGTTTTTCATACTTAAGGCTCATAGTGACTTTGTGTCTGAGACGCTGAATGAGGTTGGGGTTCAGACGCTAGTAAAAATTTTATCAAATGCCTATGAAGGATTTAAAGTCTGCCACTTCAATGCTCGTAGCCTTAGCCTATCAAAACTTGACTACGTCCGGCATATTTTTAATGATTCGGGGATGGACATTATTTGTGTAAGCGAAACATGGTTCAAAAGTCTAGATGATGAAAATGGTTATAACCATATTTATGGCATTCCTGGGTACTTCTTAGTTCCGCATAACAGAGTTACTGAAACTACTGGTGGGGGGATAGCTATTTACCATAAAGCAGGTTTGACTTGTAAAATGTTGGAAAAGTCTTTGGGAAATGATACTGAATACATCCTGGTCGAAATTTCCAATGGAAATGTGAAGTGTATTATTGGTTTAGTCTATAGTCCCAACCGTAATTGCTCTTTCGATTCATTGTTTTCTACTTTAGAACTATTTTCCGCATCATACGAGCATATTATACTATGCGGGGATTTTAATGCGGATTTGCTGAAGAATGACAGTAGATCTCGTTCACTCCTGGATGCTATTGCATCGTGTGGCCTTGTGGCCGTTAATTCTTATGCTACTCGCTTTGGCCCTGATACCCCTCCAAGTCTTCTTGACTTGATGGTTGTCTCAGACCATACAAACGTGCTACTCCAAGACCAATTGTCACTGGAAGGAGTCTCAGACCATGATCTTTTGTTTTGTACATATGACATTGATTTCTCATTGAATCCCCTGCAGAACACCTTTCAATTTCGTGATTTCGCAGCAATAAACCATAACATCCTTCACCATCATGCGAGCCTTCAACCATGGCATTTGTGTTACTTTCTATCGAACATTAATGATAAAGTAGAAATCGTTTAGACCCTAATTAAAGATCTTTTTAATATACATGTTCCTGTTAAGACTGTCACAGTGCCCAATAGTAAATGCCCTTGGTTTACCACTGAGATGCATAATGCTATCAAAACTCGTCGAAAATTATATGCTAAATTCAAAAAATTTTCAACTTGTCACAATTGGGAAATGTTTTGCAGAGCAAGAAATTACTCTTCACTTGTCACCAGAAGAGCAAAAAAAGCATATTTTTTGTCGAAGCTCAACATTGACCAACCGTCGAAGAAACTTTGGGCAAATGTACGTTCTATTGGGATAGGAAAGAGTCATATACAAACTAAAATGCCAGATGCAGATGAGTTAATTGATGCCTTTTCCTCTAAACCTAGTTGCAATTCTTCGTTTTCACCGGAAAATCAGCTTTTCTTTGGTGGATCACAGTTGTTGGAATTTGAAGTAATATCTGAATCGGATGTGATCCTACAGGTTTGTGCTCTCAAATCTAACGCGATTGGTGAGGACGGAGTAGACTTGCGTTTTATCAAAATAATACTTCCCCATCTAATAAGCTCATTAACTCATTTATGTAATTTCTGCATTACCTCGTCAACCTTCCCGGATTGTTGGAAAAAAGCAAAGGTCATCCCAGTGCCCAAGAAGAACAACCCCTTATTAGCAACCGATTTCCGTCCAATAAGTATCTTACCTTGTTTGTCCAAAATCTTCGAAAAAATTCTTGCGAAACAGATTTACAACCACCTCAATCGTTTCAATCTTTTATCGTCAGTGCAGTCAGGTTTCCGATCTGGCCACAGCTGTTCTACAGCTATGATCAAAGTGCTTGATGATATTAGAATTCAATATGACAAGGAATATCTTTCACTGCTCTGCTTACTTGATTTCTCGAAAGCCTTCGACACAATCAGTCATGAGGTTCTTTGCACTAAACTGAAACTTTACTTTGGTGTGAGTGATTCCTCAGTGTGTCTAATTAGGAATTATCTTACAAATCGTGTTCAAAGAGTTATTGCTAACTCAAAATACTCTCAACCAAAAAATATAGTTTCTGGAATTCCCCAGGGTTCAGTTCTTGGCCCAATTATTTTCTGTCTTTTCATTAATGATTTACCGCAAGTATGTCGAAATACATATGTACATATGTATGCCGATGACGTGCAGATATACCTTTCTCGACCACTTGGCCAGCTGGAAGATCTTGTTGATAGATTTAATTCGGACTTGTCTTCCATTGCAAAATGGTCTCAAGACAATGGTCTGATTCTAAATCCAAAAAAGAGTCAGATAATTTTAATCTCAAAAAAATTTTACAACGTCGAAGAGTTACCGCCTATTTTTCTCAACTCCACAAGGCTAATCTTCTCTGACACCGTGATGAGTCTTGGATATAAAGTAAATCGGTCTCTTTCTGCCACTGATCATGTAAACTTAATTATAGCGCGTGTATATGCAGGATTGCGAAAGCTCTGGCTGTTTTCTAATTTTACACCTGTTAGCACCAAACTGAGGTTGATTAAGTCCATTCTTTTGCGGATTTTTGAATATGCTATAGTTATCTACTGTAAACTAGATTCTCTCTGCCAGCACAAATTACTTGTTGCTTTTAACGATATGGTTCGATATGCCTTTGGAGTAAGAAGATACGAACATATAACCCATTACCATAAGCGTGTCCTTGGGTGTTCATTTTCTGATTCTTGGACAATAAGATGCTGTGTGTTCTTACATTAATTAATACATAAAAAATCACCACCGTATTTATTTGAAAAATTTAAATTTGTTCAGTCACCTAGAACTTTCAATCTTATCTCGCCCTCTTATAAGTATCTGAACTCGTCTCGCCTCTTCCTTGTTCATGTTTCCAGACTGTGGAATTCACTGCCTACCACCATTAAACAGGAAATAGGAGCTAAGCAATTTAAATGTGCTATATTTGCACACTTTTCATCTTTGTAATCTATTCTTCTCTTCTTTTCCTTATTACACCTGTCTTCTCAGCTTTCTGCTTTGCCCTCTTTTTTTCTTTTTCCCCCTATGCTTCCTCAATTTTCCCTTTTGTTTCCTCAGTATTAGTAACGAATATTCTTTAAATTAGTTTAAGATCTGATTTAAAACCTGTAAATTTAGTTTTTTCTTTTACTTAATGTTTTAATTGTGCTCTTTTTTTTTTTGCATAAACTAATCTAATGTTGTGAACTACTTTAAATGAGCTTTCATGTACTATAAAAGACTTCTGTTCTTATTTGTACCTTGCCAAATAAAAATTGAAATTGAATTGAATTGAATTGATGTCAGTGGAGTTTTTACGAGTATTGAAGCGGAAGTGCCGAAGATGAGGTTAACCATAATGAGGGCAAGACCAAGTATATGCTGTCAACAAGAAAGGTCACCCAACACCGACGTCTCAGAGAGAGTATCACCCTCGACAGATATAACTTCGATGTAGTTAAGGATTTTGTCTGCCTAGGCTCCGCTTTAAATTTAGACAACGGCCCCAGCGCTGAGATTAAGCGAATAATACCTATAGCCAGTCGCTTTTTCTTTGAGCTAAGAAGGGTATTGACTAGCAAAGCACTCTCTCAAACAACAAAGGTGACCCTATATAAGACCTTAATAGTCTCAGTCTTGCTCTATGACATATAGGCACGGACTTTATCAAAAATGGATGAACGTGCTCTTGGCTGCTTTGAGACGGACATTTTTCGGGTGATATTCGGTCTAGTCTGCATAGACGATGAGTAGATGAGGAAATACAACGACAACCTGTATGGGCTGTACAGCGACATCGACTTAGTCAGAAGAATGAAGGTCCAACGACTGAGGTGGCTGGTTCATGTGGAGCGAACACCAATCCCACTGTCCGAAAAATCTTCGAATGCACCCTGGAGGGATAGCGCAGTAGAGGAAAACCGCGACACAGGTGGTGCACGTAAGTGGAAGGGGGACTCAACCAACTTAGCATGCTAAAGATCGATCAGGCTAGAGACTGTTTTTGGATTGGGTGTAGATCCACACCGCACTGTATCACCATCTTATGTAAGTATGCAAGGGTTTCAAACTGATTGAAATACATTACCTTTATATACTTGTCGTGAGACCCAACCTTACATATGGCCCCCTCTTCTGTTGACAGACCTTAGAGATAAATTTCCAGCTCTTAAGTATCGCTAAAATACAGACTACAGACTGTGTCTGAGTTTTTGAGATCAATCTGAACAAGTCTGAACGTATTTAGGCAGATCAGCGCCATCGCTTTCATCAGTATCACCTATCGTGCGTTTCAAAGGCCTTTACTGCGATTGCCGAGCAGCCGTTAAGTAGGTACCATAGTGACGTAACAATAAAAGCACAACGTAGGGTCACACATTTGTCTTAACAAAGTCGACAAGGACTCTTCTGTCTTAAGGGAAAGTGGCATTCTGTAATCTTGAATTTTAGCACAGCAAGCAATTCAAGTATTTGCATCTAGTTCAACGCAGCACTGTTGATCAAAGACCCACAAAATCGCTATAACGACACAATTGCATACTTGGGCCAATACGATTACTTCGCTGAGGTCAAATTGGTGTCAATAAATGTCAAATTTGAGCCACATGAACACAGCAAGATGGATAGCTTGAATCCAACCTTGCGGGATTCCAATTACAAAAATGTAGCCGTCTTACATAATTATCCTACTTGCATCAACTAAGAAAGTATCTGAGTGTTCCAAGAAAAACCAATCAAAGAAAGCTGTCTTAATTATTTATGCAAGTAATCGTATCAGAAATCATTACGTACAGAGCAGATAATTGTCGTCGGGTTGAGAAAAAAGAAACAGAGACAGACTTCGATAAAACTCACTCTTACTGACGTCAGTCATAATATTTATATGCCACGCACGTCGTAAGCACACGTCGGTGGTTTGCTCTCGTTTTTGTCAAAACAATTTATAAAACTAGACTATCCGATTATCTCAACATCTTTCGAGAGTTCACTCCCTCGAATATCAACTGTCACAGACCTATTATGATAAAAATTTCAAAGTAAACTTTACACCACCCCAACTAGACTAATAAATCAGGCGAAATTCGTGTTGACTTTTACTATCTCGTCCTTGAACATGGCATATACGAGTACATAAATCTCCTTGTATGTGATAAATTGTTCCATCTAGCAAAAAAATCTCTAGTGTGTGTCGTTTTATTGCTTCGATCAGCAAACAAAGGATACTTCAATCAAAATTCCAAAAATACGAGTACGAGCATTCATTTCATTAATCTGATTGTGCACAATTACGTATAAAATATCCGTGTATGGCATTCATGTATCCACTTCCTCCACATGTACCGCATCGATAAAAAGTGCTTAATTAGAATAATTCCTCGAGTAAACCGCATTTCCAGATACCAGATAGAAGAACCTATACCGCAGCACATACTTCAAGCCGCATTGCGTCAAACACTAGAATTCGAGTATGCTTTCAATTGATTGATATACTGTTTACCTTTCTACATATGTGTACATATAAGCACCGCCAGCAAGGACTCCTCCCCATTTTCTAAGACTACATGATTCTACCCGGAAACAAACAGGAAACGAAACCAAATGAATACTGTTTCCTATTTCTATTCCCAGTTACGACGGTAATCATTGTTTGCTCATTTTCATTCATCAGAATCAAAGAACCGAAGCTACATGAACAATGGAACCTAAGGTTCCATTCTTTTCTTCCTATCTTCTCGTGCTCCTTGCTTTCGTCTGTTTTGGCTGAGAAACCAAAAACCGAAGAATAGCGGATACAAGCATAAAACAACTTTTATTAGGAAGTCCATTTGCATAATTGATTTCCCTATGAGCTCCCTGATAACTACTTTACATAAGCGGGTCTATCTAGGCTCTAGAATGTGTACATACGAGAATCTATGTACCTGAAGACTTTTCGTACCTCAACTCCTATGATCGATGGCATAACAAAGGAATAACGCAATGTAAAGCAATTTTACGCGTTCGCTACAAACATGTTAGAAACAGGCACACACGGGCGTCAAATCCCGAAGGCGTAAAGAACAAACATAAGTGAAATTGAAGCATAAAATTCCGCACCTTACGGACTATTCGAGATACTTAAGTTTTTCACTCACCCTAAAATTTAATGGACTTTCCCACCAAACTGAACCCTGTCTCGAGGGGTGAATTGCTGAACAACTGGCTGGAAGGTTATATTTGGAGTTTGTCTACGGAAATAACGTGTCGGCGAATTGGGGGTTGAAAGATGAAACAACCTTGGGGTAGTTTCTCTACTAAAACGGTTGCGAATGACTAGATTTACATGAGTGAACAGCTATGTATGCCTCCAGGATGAACGAGTAAACTTCTCCTGGGACATGACTGGTGATGTAGTCATTAAATTAGCTTCCGAAACGCCATGCTTCGACCATGCTAAAATTGAAAAAAATCATGGAACAGGAACTATCTGGTGTTGGTGTATCTAAGTATGCTCATACAGACAACCCGCTTTAGCTGCTTTTTCTGCATAAAATTTTCGGACATGGAGGCGCACTGTTTGACGGAGATGTTTTAGTGAACATTTATTCTAAACAAGATTGCGGATGAGTGTTAGCCCTGGAAGCCTGAGAGTGATTATAGCTGAAGTTACTACAAGCTATTTTAAAGTTGAAGAGAATTGGGCTTATCCGTGTCTGTGGTGCATTTCCCTGGGCTTCCTGAACTAAGGAAAGTGGATTAATTAATGATTTTAAGACCACCTACAGCTAGAATGTTATTTTGAAGGACTGGCTATGACATTCGACACCAATTATTGGGGCCTTGACCCTAAGTGTAAGTTGTCAAGAAACAGTTAGGGGAATATCTAGAAAGAATTATGGGAGACATAATAGAAAACCCTCGGCTTCATAGCCGAAAACACCTTTGAAAGCCTTCTTGAGGTTCATATTTACTCATATCATAATGTTACTCTCAATTTGGCTACCTTACGTTGGGGGAAAGCTAATGATTCAATAGATTGCAACTACATCAAGGATGGCGTTTCAAACAAATTTACTTATTTAGGTGATGCTATGGTCTAGGGTGTACCTGGGCCTTAACCAACAAGCATCTGCTGCTTAAACAATCCCTCACCCATTGCCTCCAGTCCCTACACATCAGTTGGATTGAGGTTCTCCTCACTCAGAGGTAGTCCTCTGCTGTGTTGGATTCGTAGACGTCAGACTAGACGATATCCTTATACAGTTCTAAAACCGCACTCAGTATCTCTCTTTCTCTAAACAGCCAAGGGCGTCTTCATCCGCTTTCGACAAGGTCCAAAAATCTGCGCTAGGACTAGGATATTAAGGATCTTGTATAAATTTGGCTCGGTTTTATGAAAGAGGGCTGTGTTACCCAATTGCTTCCTGAGCTTAAGGAAACAGCGATTGACAAGAGTAATTCTGATGACGTTGGTTAACAAAGTCCTTAACTACGTCGAAGATATAACTACCAATGGTGTTGGCAAGACAATCAACATTTACGAAAGCTTCATTAGCGGCTTGCTGTGTTCAAAGTGTTCCCTTTCTATTGGATCGGACTAATGATGTCGGGATTCCATGCATTGGGCTCATTATTTTATTCCGCCTAACAGAGATATGTTAACCATCATCGCCGTTAAACAATCTGCAGACATTCTCGGCACCAATTACGAATCTACGCCTTATTGTCCGTGTAAATATTTGCAGGCTTTCATTCTGGTTTTATGTCTTTGGCGTGTTCATTTTAATCCCTGATAAAACTTACAAACGTGAATCCTGCAATAACATCTCTCGTAGTGCTAATGAGTAACTGGTTCTTCGATGCATAGCATGCATCATTTATCATCAGACCAGGGGTTGTGGTATTGAAGCCAATCACATTGGAAGCAGCTAATCTGATGGCTCATTGACAATATTCACAATGGTGTCCTGCGGTTTGTGTATGGCGGATACGATTGATTGAGTTAAATTGTGGGATCGACAAAGATTCTGGCGACCTCTTGCGATCGCAGCTTTTCGACGTCGAATTTTGGCGGTTTTACTTAGCTCTGTTGCGTCAGTAATATACGCATTCGTACTCTGCCTGCAAGAACGTAATGATGCGAGTCCTAAAACATCTTGACCTGACAAGTACAGTGAAAAACCAATGGCCACTACCAATCTACCCAGGGTTCTTCTGATATTTGCCGATACAACAATTCTCACGCAGAATATATTTCCTAAATATGCGTCGACCAAGAACTGGTTGACCTGGAACGATGAGGTAAAGCTTGCTTATATTGAGACAGATAGACAGCTAGACAAAGTGCCTCTACCGACATGTGCAGCAGAAAAGTAATACGCATACTCTAGAGGAGCACGGTCTGAAGGCTATAATTGCAGGGTCGGGACACAAAAAACTGGATATGCAGTCAAACGCGGACATCTTTAATGCCAATTGCAAAAACTAAAGATCAGCAGTAGCTGAACCTTCTCTTCAACTCAACATTCCTTCTTTTTCTACTAACTTGGACAGGATCAGTGAGAAAAAGGCTCCCGATATTGGAGTTGCAATGCGAGTGATACTGGTGGTTATAAGGAGCAAGATTAGTAGATTGAAGGGATAGGTGGGACTATATGCCCTTATCACTGCCGCCAGGTTAGTCCTATTGTGACAAAGCCTACCAATGATGCGAATTTTTAATAAATAGGGCTACATCTTTGAACAACAAAATGTCACTGCCAGATTTTCTGCCTCAAGACAAAGTTTATCTAGAAAGGGTAGCATAAGCTAGTTACAGTGGCAAAGGATATGCTGTGCTGTATCTTCGTACCATTGCATAGGTGTTGTCCTATGCTTTTTTCATAGTCATGAGGTTTTTTTTTTGACTCTACTGTGACCAGTTACTGTGTATATGTGACCCCTAGAAAGCTGTAGTACTTGTTTTGTTATTTTGAGGAAAGGTGTTGGTAAAAAGTCGTTGGCCTGCCTGTTACCTTCGGTTTCCGTAAAGTAATTCAGTGGCTTAGTTTTCAGCCAGTTGTATATGTAGCTTTTTATGGAGCTAGTTGATAATGAATATTGAGGCCCAACCTTTTCTGTCTAATTTGTCTCCTCTTTTATTACCTTCATAACCACTGTGACCTGGCACCCAGATTACATGGACCGTGTAAGTGCTGGCTAGTTTCATGAGAAGTTTCGTCCCAGAAAATTTTTGAGGTTATCTCTTGTTCTGTCAAAGAGAATATAAATATTCTTATTGGTGGCAGATCTGTTTAAGTACTCCATAATGCAGAGCTTTATTGTGTGCATCTCACATTGAAAAACAGAGATGCTACTCTCTGTACTTGCATACAGAGAGGTAATTTCTCCGTGTGTGCGTACTTCAACTCTTTCGTATTTTTTGGATCCGTCGGTGTACCATACCAGTGGATCTTTTTTAAAGAGGGATTTATTCTGTTCCTGGTTCTGTCGATGGGGGATTGTAACCTTAAAGTTATGGTTGAACTTGTACTTCATCCTGAGGTCCAGTAAAGGCTTTGGGTGAACTATTTTGGAGCTGTTCTCATCCACTGAGATAAGTATGTAGGCCCTTGCCAAAGTTTCTTTCTGTATGTCTAGATGAAGAGGCGGGAGGTTTACTAGAACCTCTAATGCTGTGGCGGGTCCTGTTCTCATTGCATCTGTAGTACACATACAGGCAAGATTCTGAAGTTTGCTTAGTCCAGCCTATGTAAATTGTTGTTTAGTTTTAATTCACTAAATTGGAGATGCATGCATGACTATATGCAAGTACAAGTACACCCACAGTGGTAATTTTTGGTAACTTTTACCCAGTAGAGTCTTGCTGGCTGATGGTGAGATCCTGGTTTTTTCTAAGTTTTTTTTTTTATGTCAATTCCAAGTGAGTTCTCGATCCAGAGTAGCCCCTAAGAATTTGGAATGTGGTTTAACCACAAAGTATTGGATCTTTTGTGACAGTTTGTCCAAGTTTCTTCTCTTGATGAAGGCAACTATGGTACCATGATACACTTGTTTTAAGATTGACATTGCTACCACATTAAAGGTTGTCTGGAGGTGATCTGAGATTGTTTCTTAAAATTTACCTTTGATTAGGTTTGCAATGTCATAAGCATATCCCTGAACATAAAGACTTTCGTTGCTAAGCATAATCAGGAGTTTATTGGCAAAGATGGATCATAATTGCGGGAAAAGAATCCCTCCTTGAGACCTTCACAGCAATGACTCGGAGTTGTCTGCTGCCTAATGTGGTTCTTTATCTATCATGCCTTTTGATCCTTTGTTTTGGATGCTTCTTGATATATGCGCGTTATTTGTATGTTTGTATTGCCTAACGCGCCTTCGATATCTAGAAAGCAACAAACTGTGGTTGGTTTGTCTTTGATATCTCAATCCTGGAGGGTAGCTGATCTTCTTGGCTGGTAGGCAAATTGATTGATATGAAAAGGGTTTTGCCTAAGAGCCCCGTTTCTTATGTGTCTGTCTACGACTTTTCCATTGTATTGCGGAAAAATAAAGATTGACTTATCGGTCGATAGGATTTTGATAGTTCAGAAGGTCTACACCCAATTTCGGGTATTTATCACATGATAATCTCACTCCTCAAGACTCCCAATACCAACAGTCTGCGTGAACTACTGTTTGCCTCCAAGTGAAGTACAGCGATTTGAAAAACCTCACCAGCGCTGAGGTTCACAAGCACTAACTGCTTTATATCATCACCACTGAGCAGAACAGCGAAACGATATAACGAGGGGGTAGCTCTGCTCTCATTGCACTGAAATACTGAAAATGCCCGGGAGGGCCTTTAGCATATTTTGGACATATTTACGCCTTATTTTAATTGAATATTTCACCGCTACATATGAACTCATTTATTGCGAATAAGGTTTGGGAGATCAATCTGGAACTTTCTTCCAAAGTTGTCTACTGTTTCTATATACAGCACGCCTTCCTCGTGCAATACACGATCTCATCGAGAATCCAGAATATGTTGTCTCTATTCACATCGCTCTATGACTGAAAATTTATCTTATTTTCCTAAAAATAAGAATAGTATCTAAACTTGCATACCCAAGATCTGATCCTTGCAGTCAGAAGCTACCAAACGAAGGGAGATTGGCATAAGTTCTGGTTGATTAGATTATGGACCCCGAAAAATGATGTCACCCGAAAAACTTCCCAACGTTTGTTTTAAGCCGCCGCCTAACTCAGAAGCCGACCGTGGAAAGTGGTAATTGTTCAAAACACAAAACTGGTTTTCAGCTTATATGGCCTGCTAGATCGTAATTTCCATTGTCGAATACGGGCCTAAGTTGACTTTGTAGCGAACATGAAAAGCTCATTTCCAAAGTAACCGGATCAAATTTGGCATGCAAACAGCTCATATTACCGCATCTACTACTAAACTGACTATCTTAGCCATCTGCAGTTGATACTTGTTATTGGTCTGTTACCACAACCACAAAACCTGGTATCGATACAACATAATTAGCTGTGGTAAAAACAAGTAAAGACCATTGTCAACTCTGAAAATAATTTTCGCCGCCTGCCTCATACTAAATTTCAGACTTATAAGATGCAATTCTTTCTTGAAGAAGACCAGGGAAAGCGTGAGTAAGCTCTCCATTCGCAAAACTACTCGTACTTTATAAATTCAACATGTGCTCGTATCATATCTTGAAAATATTTATCAATACAGAAGGATCCGGAAAACTGACCGGTCGACGGTCTGTTCTAAGTAAAAAAGCAACTTTAGACACATCTATGATTGACGTGCATTGGATTTCGGACAGCAGAGGATTATTTTTAAGAGGATGAGGAAGCCGACAAGTCTGCCTTAGTGTAATGATCTGTCGCATCATCCATTTTCTGAAGAAGCTGAGTTTCTGAGAGCACAACTTTGTTAAAGAGGACCTGCCGAGTTGGGGATTATCAGAATGCTGTTGGTTTTCTAATAGCATTAGAAAGTCTTTGATAAGCTTGACATAAAGCTATCCATTGCATCATTTGGTTGATGGAACGAGTTCAAAGGTTGACAAATTGCTTCGGTTAGGCCCAAAGCAAATAAAATTTTCCTTGGTATGACTTGCTCTAATTTAAATTAATTTATGAAACGCACTCTACTTGAAATTCATATCATGCGATTGAGTTTCAAAAGGCCATGTCCTTACAATTTTCAATAGATTTCTGAGTGACCTTGTGAATGGAGGCTTTTTTGACATCAGAACTCTGACTGTTACTGATTTTCAGATTCAAAATAGGTAAATAGAATTCGGTGCAATCTTCACTGGTGGTTTTAAGAGCAATCAATTGGATTCTTTAGTTTAAGATTCCATTCTGGATGGAGATAAATAACATCCATTATAAACGAGAGAATGGTGGTGTCTCTACGTGTTTTGTTATAGCAAAGTACACCATTAAGCCTTTCTCAATCCATCAACCAGTTTCAAACTAAAAAGATTAAAACAAAAAAAAAAGTCTGGAATCGAACGATTATAAAAATGAGTACAGTTCAACTTGTATGTGAAGATTTGTAATTTCAGGGCAAAAATAAACTTGACACACATAAACTTGAAACCAATTAAAAAATAGGAAGTGTTTACGATGAAATACTCCTTTTCTTGGTGAATTTGACCGGGTTAGGAAGATCCTTGTCTCAGCTGTCTAAAGCAATTTCGAGGGTCGCGTCAATATCTTGTTTCAAGTGAAGACCCTTCTATTTACTTTGGATATAAACCCTGCAATATCCGCTGTTGGAAAGTACCACCAATAAAGTGTTAGTTTGAATAACATCAGAAACCGAAAAATCCCTATTCCAAGTACCTAAAGAGTTCTAAAAGTTCCTCTCTCAAGGGAGCAAGTAATTACCTCATTGCGTCCTAATTTGGTAATTTATCAATTTGGTAAGCCAAAACACAACACTCTTGTTCACGTTCCTGCTTTAGCCATTGTTTCGAGTTGTTTTTGAGGGGAGAAAAAAAGTTTCCATCTTGTGGCTAATTAGACGAGAAAGCAAATATTTGAGTAATCTTCAACTTAATTTGTTTTATTAATTCCTTCCCAAGGATAATTAGTATTTACTCCTCTTCTCCATTCGAATTTAGTATCGTACCTACTTAACCGGTTTTGGGATCTTGTAGGAAGACTTGTAGTGTTAATGATGAGTGTTTTGGGATTCAATTAAGCACTTGAACACCTCCTCAGTTGTGTTTATTTTTTAAATACAAGGCCCAAGAGTCAAGGTAAATTTGTGGACACAATTAATGGGTTGCTATATTCCCCGCTGCGGCCTTAGTTTAATGTTTCAGATGAGGCAAATACTCAATATAAGGAAAATGATTTCAACAAAGTTGTATTTTCTGTTTTTCATTAATTTTTATTTGGGTAGGTTCACACCGTTGTGTTGTTAACTTGGTTTAGATAGAGAGCCTCCTAATTGTGCGGAATAAGAATGAGACCCACGGGACATGAAAAAAGTGTGTGGGAATGTTGGAACGAAGTTCAAACCAGGAGCTGCTTACCCTACAGTTTTATTCTCATTAAGACAGTGAAGTCATACTAAACTTAGACGGGAACCTTAACGTGCCTTCAGTGCTCAGATTAAAGAATGTCTTCCTGACATGTGGAAGGATATGATTTTTGAACAGCGGCGGCCTTATATTATTAGTTGCTAATGGGAGATATTGATAATATATATGTTGAACTCATTCAATGAAAAATCTGCCTAATCGGTCCCAACAGTGATTAGGAGCAGCAGAGCAGATAAACCGAGGCCTCTAGGAAATTAACTCAAACTAATCCGTTCTCTAATTCCATTCGAAAACTTTTTGACAGTCTTATAACTTTGGAAGAAGCTAGTCATGACCATGTAAGCTGTAGTTACCGAATGAGTTATGGCTTAAAGAATTGTCAAAGTTAAGATCCGCAAAATCCAAAACTCAAGTCAAAGAAGAATGCTGATTGAAAGCTGCGATCCCGACTAGTGGACACCAACAGCTCAGAAGCAGAAACACTGTGCTCTGATAAGCTACTTAGCTGTTCCACTTACCGTGAGGAGCAAAGAAAGATGCCTTCGTCCTACATTTGACCAAGAATAAACCAAACTGCGGATCATAACAGATATTGCTCTTTATGGATTTTGAAAAATTTTTCAATTGTATGAACAATACTCAAAACAACGTAGTTTTGCCTGTCGCAAGATAATTTGAAGGGAACGAAAAAACATTGTAGGACATTGTGACGCAGGAGTGCATGATACTTTCGCCTCTTGGATAGCATCCTAACCTTTCATTTCTGTACATGTAAATGCACGCTTTAAGCACTCCAGAAATTATTTCTTTAGCTTAAATTCACAACCCAGCAAATACTCGATTTTTCCAATTTAACAGACCCTGAAAGCGCTACCCAATACGAGGATACACATGAAACGTGTATTCGCAGAAGTACGGGGTGCGCTATCTGGACATTTGGCATAGAAATGTTTAATAACCTTGACAATCCTCAAGCGATCGCCTTGAGTAAGCACGATTTGGACACGTCAATTTAGTACAATTTCAATCCCGAATAACTTTAGACCGACAGAGCGCGCCGAAATAGTGACCCTCTACATTGAAAATAATCGACAACGCAATTCGCAGTTTGGCCTTAAATTTTGTTGGACACGGATCTTTAGCGAATCGCCCGGAATACGCTAGACAGCGTCAACGTCGTTAAAATGATGCTGTTGAAGCTGTTAGAGAGACTGTTGCCGAAAATCCAGATGTCTCGAATTGCCGCCAATATCAGAATTAAACATCAGTGGGACCTTCATATGTTTCCATACAAAGTGCATTCAAAAGGTTTTTGAAAACAGGCCAGCCACGTCGCTTGGCTTATGCGAATAGCGCCGGTAGAATGATTGACACTGAGCCGGATTTTTAGGAACGAATTCTGATAACCGACGTGGCTCATTTCACCCTCTATAGCGGAGTAAATAAACAAAATTGCCGCTTTTAGGAAACCGACAATCCTCACATAATTCATGGAACACTATTGCATGATGAGAAAGTGATAGTTTGGGCCGGTATTTGCTCGAAAACCATCTTTGGGCCATTTTCTTCAAAGTTGGAGAGGCGGTCGATAGCAATCGGTATCTGTAAATTTTGGCGTACTTTGTGTGAAAAAGATCTACAAGACGGCACACCATGCCATACTGCGTGTCAAACAGTGAATTTTTTGAAGCGGAAAATGTCATGTCGAAAACCGGAGCATTTCTATACCGAAGCTCCGGGTGGTTCACTCTATATATGACTCCTGCGTACCAAGAAATTCGCCTCAATAACGAAATCAAATCCAATAAAAGTATTCCAATGATTGCTTAGGTCTGAGCAAACCGAAATCAGTTCAAAAGGTCTGCGGACCTAAGAAACCGTAAGAACTTAGTCCATGAGTCCCTGGGCTGTTAGAATAAGATTAGAGTTCCATTCTCGCATAGAGAAGTCATGGAGTCACTTTTACAAGATCAAAGATAGCCAAACTTAGAGGAGAATATTATTATGGAGAGGTAATTCTAAGGAAGCTTACTTCGATTAGTCCACTTTTTTTTTTTTTTTAAACATTTCCTTTATGCATACATACACATAGTCAAGGAGAACTTCAGATATTATGTTCCTACTATTTTATATGGTACTAGGTTAGACCTATGATGGTTGAGGTTCCTTTTCACTCGTGGCTGCCATCAAATGTAAGGCCGTCCTCTTACATACTTAGATTGGGGTGAACCTGCACCTGAAGTAATAAACCACTCCAGTTAGCCAGGTCTTTAGGTAACTAGCGTTGATAATTTTTTAGTATGTCCAAGCCATCTCAGGCAACTGATGCTGTAAAGCAAATAAAGTTGGCTGTTATCTACTATCTACTCCTTTTCGACCAAAAATCTTTCCAAATGGCAAAGGATACCCTTTAACCCCTTCATTAATGTCAATGTTTCTGCGACATTATGAAGGACCGGGATGATAAAGATCTGTATATCTGTGTCTGAACTTCTTGGGTTTTCTGTGTGATCTGCCGTAGTATGATTATTTGATCGGCTGTGTACTTACAACAGACAAGATTATGTATATGATATTACTGTATAGTAGCCACAGTTTAGACTAGTCTAATGTCGTTCATTGTGGATCTGACAAACGCATACTTCCCTCTAACAAAATTGTCTAAATGAGTTGATGAAGGCTCTCTGCATAGTTCTTTCCCGCCTTAAGTAGTTCGACAGATAATCCGTCTATTCGGTGTTTGGTCAGGTGAGCGAAAGTTGTGGGTTTCGTCTAAAAAGTTGAATGGCTCATTCTCCTAGAAAGCGGAAGAATTTAGCACTCTTAAAAACCGACTGTGACTATAACACAATGTTTCTTTTCTCATCGTTTCAAATGTCTATTCTGTTCAGATCTTGTTGAGTTGACACACTCTTTTTACCTTTTAAAGTTTTTACCTTAAACTTCTCAACTTTGTTTCTGCAGTAGCACCTACCCATCTCTTTCATCGCGCGCTTTTTATGATCTTATTTTCCTCTGGCTAGACATCGATCTTAGAATCGATGCACATAATGCACTGAACAGTGGTCCGAGTGTACATTGGACGATCGGAATGTTCGAACTGACGTAGTGCCTTACATCGCAACATGATCGATTTGGCTCACTGCCTTAGGATATGGTGAATATCTTTTTGTGAATATCAAATCTGACAACAAAAAGTAGCTGCGTTGACTCTTTGTAATACTCACCGTAGTATACGTCACAGTTGACATTCTCCTTTTGTCCGTGTCATTTTTTTTAAAAAACAGCGCGCGCTTAATGTATTCTTAAAATGAAAATAGGGAGGAAGAAAAGAGAAATACCATTGCACATTGTTCTAAAATGTTTGAAAATTATAACGACTAGGAAATAGAGAGCTCTGCAAGGCATTCCATAAGCGTGTTGTACGGCTTAGGAACGAATCACAATATTTTAGAGTATTCACAGTGAAACGGGTGTTACGGTTGAAAATTTCCAGGGGGGGAAATCTACGGGTGATTTAGGGAGTCTTTTTAGTTTCAAGTTTCTTGCTTAAAGTTCTAACATTCCAAACATAGATATGTTAGAATGTCGTCGCCTATTTTCCGTTTTGCACAATTAATTCAACTTTATCCGAACTATAAGATAGCCCCACGACAAACTCATAAACAGGCTAGGCCCTCCAGGATGTTGAAGGTGTTTTCAAATTAAGTGTCCATCTGTCCGCACATCATTCTTTGTCTCAAGAAATGAGAAACGGAAAGGAAAATTAGGTGAAAGACTCAGGTGGGCAAGTAAATTGCTTTTGAATGTTTGTAACTTTTAACCGTTAGGAAACAAAGGGCACCATCATACTGGTGGGGCTTTCGATGTTTTTTAAACGGTCAGCGGTATCATTAGCTTTTATGCTCTTTGCTGTGCCTCAGTCACTAAGATCTATCTGAAAAAGTAATGCGTTCTTATGGTACATAGAGACACCTTTTCATACAGCATGGGTTCTTTGGTTTCGTCCACTTTCGTACAAAGTCAATGTACTGCTTGCTGACCTTGTCTAAGTGAAATCGAAGCTGATCAGTCTTTTGAACTCATCTCTTATGAAATTAAGGGATAATTTGGATTTATGTTGGAAGAGCTTCACATTTTTTTAGCCTGACGAATAAACGGTATAATTCTCCTAGGAAGTAGGATAGATAAACTTTGTTCTCCCATCTTCCGATCATTGAATTTATTAATGAAAATGCGATTCCACTGAAAGTCTATGGCTCGTTGAACGGATCAGCTAAACCTTTTCTAACTTCAATGTCCTGGTACCCGCCAGAACTCGACTTTGTTTCTTTTTGATAAGTCCTGAAGAGTATTGGGGCAGTGTCGCACCAGTTTGCAGTCAAAGAAGCCTCCTTTAGTCTAAAGCATCCATTGCTGCTTGACTGTCCGTAAGTATGTGGATAGGGGTGTCTTTTAATCCTGTTCGAAAAATGATACTGGCACAGCTTGAAAGACTTTGGGACTTTTTACCATTGCACCTACTCCTGTGTCGATTCTGAATCCATCCATATACCATTTTTTGCCTTTAAGGTTTGATGTTGGGTTTCGCAAATCGCAGGCTGGTCGATTTGGGATCCCTATGTTGAACCTCCCGTCGAAGCATGAAGTTTCTAGTATTTGGTCATTTACCGCTTGAAGTTCAATTGTTTCATCTTTCCTCTTTGTAGGAACCTGACTGTACTGCGGATTGCAATCTTTTAGAACACACATGTGAAGTGAAGTGATAGTTGCAATGGCAGGTGTAGGGCACAAGTTTCTAAAGACGTTGCAGCTGTGATCTGGCGGTTTTTTCTTTTATTTTGCTCCACCATATTATGCAGATCATATAGGTGACATTTAGAGATATCCACCATGTCTTAACAAGGATGCGTATACTATCCTAATTGGTAAATTTGACCTGGATTCATAAGCTCACAATTGTTGGGTACCTTTATGAAACACATGGCAGTGAATAGTTGTTTACGCATCTTAAAATATTGTTTTGCCTCAATGAATAATCCATGTCATAGCCCCCCCTTGATTCTTCATTTTGCGTGTATAGTAGTATATGAAAATATAATCGCAAGATTGAATGCGCATTCTTAAATGTTTTTATTAAGCAAAGGAAGAGTACCAGGACATAAAGACAGAGTAAAACATATAACAAACATACTTTGTTATGAACTCATCTGCGGAGCTCTCAAAACCACTACATAACAATAATAAACAGATAAAAAGGAGTTCAAAACAAAACCAAAATGTCAAGCAAACAAGCAATACTGTAGGCAAATCGGGAAGATTCTTTTCTACTCACTGCCATTAGGATACTCTCATCAGTTCTCCGAAATACATAAAAACCCTTGTAAGTCGGCTTCATATAGAGAAAGACGAATCCTTAATTGAACATGCATTGGAAGAATGTACGGCCCCGTGATACTTCTTGGTATATCCTTCCGCTTCATACCTACAAAAGAGTGAAGGAAAACACTTCCAAGCATCCTATCAACGGATCAGTTCAAAATTGATTTTCGTGTGAACCTAAAAATAATTTTCCTTAAAATTACTTTTTTCAATACTGAAGAACATGTTTCAATAATTCAGTTGCCGTAAATGGTTTCGATATCGAAGTCCTACCTCAAATGTTGACTTTGTGTAGCACAAGCGATAAAAGCCTTACGTCAAACCGAAATGTATGCAGACCCTCATGTGTAGCTTTTGCATCACTTAATATGACATTTACAAAATGGTAAACACTCTCCTTCTCTACATAGTGTATATTCTCTTTTAGCACTCAAAACACGATGAAAAAAGCAACAACAAAACAAACTACTAGTACAAGATAAAGTCGGAACGACTTTTGTATCTGGAAATAGAAATCCATTAGACGAGTATCAATTAGTACACCAAGCACATATCATCTGACCAGGATAATAGCGGAAATTGTAACAAATCGATGTAGGAAGAGTTTTTTCCATGTTCCGAAGTAGGAATCATATGACAAATTTTCGCTTTCGACGTTTTTCAGAGAGAAAATGAGAACAAATTCATTTGTAAACATTAATAAGGTAACGTAAATACTCAACGCATAGCATGTCCTTTTGTTATACATTGTATAAGATACAGCACATTTATCCTGCGGTCATACATTACACGAGTTAATTAATCCGCAGCACAAATACCACACATGTACATAACAAATTGTTCATTAGCTGCGTGCTGTGCTACGAGTTGTAGGGTGGTACAACATTATTATTGTTTATTCTCTTTTCGTGCGCGGATATCTGAAAAAGGACCAGGATACATGTAGGAGTACGTACAATAGCCTGAGTACTGACATTACTCGTAAGTCCATCAACTAAACTAGAAATGTTTTGGGACTTCCACTAGAACCGCCCTTGAAGAGATATCCGCAAAAGCATACTTCCAAAGGTAAGGAAGGAAACCTTAACCCATAATGTACCATTAAGAGGCCGCGTAGTGCCTCAAAAGGAATAACCGACACCTTACGTTCAAAATACTTAAACCTCTCCAATGTAAGAGAGGCGAAAGTTCACCATTTCCACTTGTCGTTCTGCGGAGATCTTTAAAAGCCGAAGGTGGCATTAATAAGGCAGCCTTTAATTTAAATCCAACGACCCAGGATTTTAATTGTAATTACGAGGGGCCCAGAGTAGACCTCCAAAGGGTTTTTTAATTATGAATTTGAAGAAGCTTTTTTTATTTTCTTCAAGTTTAAGTGGTACCTTCTGTACTTTCATTTAATTTTCGTTCCTTTTAGTGGCACTTTTGCTCGTTCCATGGGGATAGCAAAATTTCAACCCATTGTGATAGCCGTACTTTTTTTTATTTTTGACGTTTTTACCCCATAGGGTGAAGAGTTGTTGGTATGCGCTGCGGAACGACGAGCATTCTTCTTTTATAACTTACCTACTCCGATTTCTTAGAGAGACGGTTGTGTGAAAGTCTATTTTCATCCAGTTGGCCCTGTTGTGAAAGGAAAGTGAGGCTTATATGAAGGACACAAATGAATTTAGAGCTTCCCGATTACAAAACCAGTTTCTTTGTTATGGCCTCTTGGATAGGTCGGAATGGAGTAGTAATCCTTCAATGAGGGACATTTTCTATAAATTTTCGAAGGTATTCGGAGAAGAGGATCGATATTCTCGGTTTTATCTGTACCAAATACGTTGGTTTTTAGTTTATGGGCTGTACGAGTATGTTATCTATAATAGAAAAACCACACACGGGACCATTCTTAGCAACTATGGAAAAATAAACAAGTTTGAGGCTCTTAGTTGTGCCACCAAACAAGTAAAAGAGGTCTAAGACCAATACAAGCGAGTGTGTTGGCCATCCAGTATGCAAAATTTTTACATATGTGTCCATTTACTACACAGCGGTAACATTAATCCAGTAAGCATACTTCCCTCGGCTTGCGGCTCATGTGCTAGACTGAATATTGCCAAGCGATGAAGAAGACCCGCTTCCTTCTATGACTTCATTTCGATTCAGCTGGCGACATGCCAATATGGCACCGATGTGGCCAAATGCATCGGCTGTTCGCAACAGAATTGCACTACATTTACTCTTTTGGACTCCAAGCCACTGTTAAGAGTACGCAGAGTGCGCACAAATGAAAATATTCGCACCGTTGAGAAAAATACGAATTCATCGGCTCGTCATCATGCGCAAACACTTGGCCTGTATCCAAGCCCGTAGTCAGGATTGTGTTTCGAGGGGGGCTTGTTCAATTTTGAAGAAGAACTCCTGTATATATAAATAATTATTATTTTAATATTGTTTTTTTTTTACAGCCATAAACGCCTTGTCTTTTTTTTAGACATAATATCGATCACTTCATCTGGATCCACATGAATACCTGAGTGAACAGACAGCATTGCAAGTGCGCTAAGTCTTGGATGGCCCATGACTCTTCGGGATACTGTTTTGATTCTTTTCATCGGTGAAAAGGTTCTTTCAACGCTAGCTGTTGTAACAGTTAGTATGCCCAAAATTGTAAGCAAGTAGCTTATACTCCTGAATTAGGTCTTATCAAATATATCTAGCAGTTCCAGAACATCGGTAGAGGGATTAATCGATGAAATTTTTTCGCACAAGGGTATGTACTTTGCTTTAAAAGCTGACAAGGATATTGTGAGTTAGCTTTTCCATTTCATTTTCTCGATTAACGGCAGCAAAACCTGGAAGTAGAGCTTGAAATGATGGTAGAACATCTTCGTTGCTATAAATCTATCAGTAAGATTTTGTATTAGAGAATCTAGACGGGGAATAAGTATAGTAACTCTAAAACAATCTTCAGGACATGATGTTTCTGGATTGGAGCGTGTTGTTTGTTTCAAATAAATCGTCGGCAAGTTGTGATGTGGATTGAAGAGCGTCTCCGAAAAAATCTCCGGCATTTTTTCTTCTGTTTTTAAGAGATTTTAAGACTTGTTTTGTGTGATTTATTGCAGACACGAAATTCAAAGATTAATTTTGTAGGAAAGTCGATAAGAGTAGCATTAAACTAAAGAGTTTTTCGCATACAATGAGGCTTATCAGGAAATCACTTCTTTAAATTGCTGTCAAGAGAGTTGATGCTCTTGAAGACATCGCCCACATTTTGGTGGATATTCCTTCAAGACTAATGTGTTGACATGGCATTAGACAGAGCCAGGTTCAAGCGGTGACAGTGAACATATTTGGCGTTTGGATACTTTCTCCGTAAAAATAAATGAAATGTATTCAATGATATAATTAATAACTTGAACTTAATTCAAATCTTTGGCCACGTGCCTGTCTGTGTAAATCGACTTTGCGCAAGGATCTTTGTTTGAACACATACAAGTAAGAGCTGGAGCCAGGCGATCATCGCTTGCGTCGAGACTTCGCTTATTGGACGCTTCAGTAGTTGGAAGTTAACACACTTTTTTACCGTCAACTATTATTCAATGTTGAGGCTCACTTCTGTCTTAATGAGCAAAGTTGCCGAATTTTGTGCTCTGTTTTGTACAGTTTATGGACTGGCGGCATCATCGGGCAGTACTTCTTTAAAAATTAAGTAAATTATGGGGTGGCCGTGGTGTAGTGGTACTAGCAATCGCTTCTCACTCGGAGGGTCCAGGTTCGAGTCCTGCCCATGGCAAGTCAATTTTTCATTTGTGTAATTGGAACTCAGACAGAAAAATTCTGCGTGTGAAGGCATAACACTGACACGTAGATTTGGCTGTTGTAGAGTTTCAAGCACAGAAAAAAATACTGTGAATTATACCTCGAATCACTCTGAGTGAAGCAAAAAAAAAAAAAACTCTCCGTCCTATTCGGACTCCCACCCCTGGAGAGCGAATATTGAAACCAAACACACCTGAGTTTCAACCACTACAAAAAAAAAAACAATTTTCCTTTCTCTTCCTTCTACCTTTCCGCCCGCGCCCTGGCAACAGTAAAAGGGTATCTAACCCCTTAGGCGCGCGTAAATTATAAAAAAAAAAAAAAAAAAAATCAAAATGATCAATGATTTTTTTGTTTGCAATAGTGCGTAAATATGATCTACAAGACATTTGGTTCAAACAGGATAGTCTACATACTGTACTGAATTTGTATTTATTTGTATTTGTACATCTAGGCAGACAATAATTTCTGCTCCATCAAGACCAGTTACAAGCGACCGATATCGGTCAAACCAAGCTCAAAATAAAAAATTACACGCTGTTACCAATAGGGGACACCCAACATTTGGAAATTAAACAGAACATCATTCTCAATACCTGAAGCTTCAAAATATCAAATTACTCCTCTCAAGTTGAAACGGCAACGAGCTATCTGAACTATCGCTATGCGAAACGCCGCTATGCATTCTTGATGCAATGAAGACAGTGCTTGAAATAGTACGCACAAGACCTGAGCTATACACAGGAAAATCTTGGAGCTTCATTACCAGTAGCCCTATAGTTTGGTTTAATGAGCAAGCAAAACACATATGAGTGTACTGTACTGGAGCTGTATACCGAAACCGATAACGACCTACACATTCTCACTACGTACTGAGAATAATATGCAACTAATTCAGTGAAAGAGCCATACACTTCCACACGGAAAGTGGTCTAGGAAATATAAGCTGTTCTCAAAGGCTTAGTGCTAGCTCCGGTTCTTTAGAATGATTTGTGCTATGGCATACTGAACAGACATCCCGGTGCACGTTGAAAATATTGCAATCATCGCTGGAGAAATCACACGAAAAGTTACTAAAATCATCTAAGATATAAGAATGTAACACAAGGACTCACACCGGCAAACCATCAAATGGAAACATTGTTAATAAGCAGCAAAGGGAAGCTACACATCAAATGGTTGGGACTGATTTTGAATCAAAGACCCCACTGACAAGATAATCTAAAGTACTCATGCGAAAGAGCCTCTCGAACAGTGTTGAAATTGTCAACAATATTGCCAAACGTTGTAGAACCTAAGCAACCAATTACGAATGTGCTGGAAATGATGATCAAATCGGTCCTTATGTACGTAATCATATAAGGCCCAAGACATTCAATTAATTCAGACAAACAGCATACGTAGTCCCACAATAGTATATAGACGTAACTCATATTGATGTATCCTGCAAATACATTCAAAAAGAGTCAGTTACGGTAGGTTTACACATTTTCGATATGTAGATACTAGCCTAACAAGCCAACAACGTGGCAAGCAGCAACACTCGACAAGCTGGTCATAAATTTTTAGCTAAAGCTGCACACTAGCCCCATAAATTGATGCGAAAATTATTCAAGTTGGGAGCCTTATTTAGTTCGAATCTAGAAGGTCTATTAAAGTTCCCCTCTGCAAATAAAACAGAATGTACTTCAGAACAGTAGCATATGAGTAGAGCCTATATTGGAGATTGAAAATATACTCTAGTTGCCCCTACTCCTGCAAGATGGCTTTGAGCTCACAGTGGAGTTTAAGGCCCAAAGTCTTGCATCGCGTCCATACTACTGTCGTGAGACGATCCCTCACTGCATAGCCGTTCGGTGGCCTGGATTAGGGACACGGGCTAACATTAATCTATTAAAAAACCATAGTGAGCTAGCTATATTAGCGTCACTGCCGCGTTAAGGACTTCGCAATAGGCGGGTCTCCAAACCTATTTTGCTTTCTATAGGCTTTTCCGGTATACAGATTGAGATTTATTTACAATTCCATGCTAAAAGGGGGCTTCTAAACGGCCGAACGAATTGCTATAGAGGTCTTCCCTGAGGACCTTTGAATACATAAATCGTTCAGTCTATCCACATACTACATAGTAGAAGAGTTGAACACTCAACTATTCATTATGCCGCTGCATGGCTCAACCTGAATCCAATATCTGCGTGGGATACACAGTCAAGCAGCGATCTTACGCCTGACTTCAAACACAATAAATGCGCGGTTAGTGTGCGACTGCCGTTCATCTCTTAACGAGACATATTAGCAGTAAAAGATATTACCTTGTTGGGTTTCCTGACACCCGGATGATAATCTAACCAGGCTTGAGCCCATTAAATTAAATCTTATGTTTCCTAACTTTATTTTTAAATATCTCAGCTTTCCTTTTGTATTTTGTTATTTACCACAGAATAGCTTAAGATATGTTATAATTATTGCATGGTGAAGAAACAAGTATAAAATGAAAGTTAAGACATTTTAAACATCATGACCGACGTAAAGTATCCGTAACGTGTGACAGATATTTTAAATATATATAGGCAGTGGAAACAGTCGGTGAACAGATCGACGGAGAACTGCATTCCTCGTCTTGAGGTCCACGAAACGAATTCTGCATTTTTTGCTGATGTTACCGTTCTGATAATTTTGCTAGCAATAATTGTTGAGGAGATTTGTTGTCTTTAGAAATGAGGACGATAATGCCAATTTTCACGTTTTTGCAACACGACTTCTATTTTGCTCTTAGCTTCAACCCTAAAAGATACTCTTCCATCGGTCCCGCCCTAGGTGAATTATGATGTTTTAAGAGCTTAGTACAGCGGTGACAGGCATCGAAGCTACTCGTAGGAATAAAGACAACGCCAAACTGTCAATATAATAGAACCGAAAAATGGTACACTTTTAAATGCTCCAAAGCCATCTATAGGTGGACCTATCGAGACAACTGTAAAACATCGCTAATATGGCCCATACGCGGTCTTACGTAATCTTAAGTGACCAAAAGAGCTAATCAACCCCAGGAGCGATGTTTTTAAACTCGCAAATACAACACGGGACACTATGCCATTGGAGGATATATATTGTATCCCATTGCCCTACCTTGGCACGCCTCAGCATGCAATTCTTCGGCAGCTACCATCTCCGAGATTTACAAATATATGCTCTCCACTCTATGAAAACCACCGACATCTAGGTTGCATCACAATGGAGCTGTTCCATTGCGGTTTTAGCACCGAAATTACGGTTCCCAACGAAATTGCGGAATTGGAGGAGTTTGTCCAAAGATATACTTACAACTACAGTAAGACTCGATGGACACGCTTCTCCGCAACCTTGACTAGAGCGCTCTCCTCGAACACGCTTCACCCACCGTCCAATAGGAATTTGTCAAACGAGGAGATCGACAATTACCTAAAACAAATGGACGAGACAATTAAACAAACTATGGACACTACAATACCGCGGTATCGACGTACGACTAACGAAGACCTGTTCCGCAATCCTACTATTGACGCACTGCACCGACAGAAGAGTAGACTTCTGACAAGACTCAAAAACTTGTACAGACAGTTAACTGACCGACAAGACCCGGAGATTAGGACACTGAAGTCGTCGATTAAAAATATCCAAACGCTAATAAAAGAAAATTACAGAATTTCTGTAAGTTTGTACTGGAACAACAAGGTTCGGGCTGTAAACACCAGCAACCCGAATATGTTCCCGCAAATAAATAAACTATTTCGAAGAAAAAATCAAAACGACTTTCAGTGTCTTAAAATAGGCCGGACAACAGACAATGAACGGTTACTGACAATAGCAGGTATTGATCCAAATGAGGCCGCTGATGATGACGACTTTTTTGTGATCGAGGATCCACAGGAGAAGGTTGAGGCCATAGGGGCGACTTTCCAGGAAGTATACAAGGTCACTGATACCATTGGCCCTAATTACGACCTAGACAATCGCGTCTTGGTGCACGACTTCCGCATTCGAAATGAAATAGGGAACTGGCGATCCGAGGGCTCTGGTTTCACCCGGTTCAGCGACGAAAATATGGCAAATAATGTCATTGCCAGAGAGGGTGACCTACCCCCGTTCATTTCGAAGGAAGAACTCCGTGAGATCTTCGACACAATCAGGGCTAAGAAATCAGTGGGGACCGATGGTATTCCGAACATCGTGCTTCGACATCTTCCTCTAGAAGCGGTGGACATTTACACCACCCTGTTTAATAATGCAATGAATAATGCACATTATCCAGCGCATTGGAAAACGGCGGTGGTTCAACCTATCCCGAAAAAGGGAAAGGATATATCCAATCCGGCGAATCTCCGGTCGATAAGTCTCCTTCCGAATATCAGTAAGGTTTTTGAAAAGGTAATCAATAGAGCTCTGTCTAGGTGGGTTGAGGACAAACATATAGTTCCGGATAATCAATTCGGTTTTAAGGCGGGACATGATATCTCACATGCCGCGTCTAAACTGGTGTCCGATATCCAATGGAACAAAGGCAAAAAGCAATGTACTGGTGCCTGCCTTGTTGACTTGGAGAAGGCCTTCGATACAGTATGGTTAGAGGGTCTTTTCTATAAGCTGACTCGGTTGGGGATCAGTAAACCACTCTTGTACATTCTTTATAATATGCTAACTAACAGACAGTTCATCGTGAAGAATGGTGATGTGACTTCTGTTGGAATATTTCAAATTAAAAATGGTCTTCAGCAAGGCGCGGTCAATTCGCCGATCCTATTCAACATTTTTACAAGCGACTTGATAGGTTCACTTCCCCATACTATTGCGTACGCAGACGATTTGATAGCGTACAGAACAGGTCCAAAAATCGAGGTCATTAACACCCTCTTGCAGCGTGACTTCGATAAGATAAGACGATTTTGCGATGACTGGAAGTTGAAAATCAACTTTCAGAAGTCGGAAACCATTCTCTTTAGGACGCCGTTGTCTAGAGCCTCTAGGGATACCAGAAAAAATTGGCGAAAGTTCTCAATCATTGGACAACGCGGACAGCCTCTTGCCTGTCGGAATGTAGTCAGATACCTTGGAATCTGGCTAGATCAGTTTCTGTATTTTGGCAAAAATGTAGATGCTGCTCTGGCTAGAGCCAAAGGTGCGTTTGCCCTTACAAAGAGACTGTTTTATAGCAGCCAACTCGATGCGAGGGTAAAGGTAATCTGCTACATGGCCCTTATCAGGCCCATGCTGGTATTTGGTTGTCCCGTGTGGTTCAATGTACGAGCAAGCTTAATGGAAAAGATTCGGGTGTTTGAGAGGGCTTGCCTTAGGGCTTGTCTTCGCTTGTACAGAACACCAGAATCGGAGTACAAGAAATTTTATCCTAATGAGGTCCTTTACAACAGGGCGAACCTAATACGAGTGGACAACTTCGTAATTAAGCTGACTCGAAGGCACATTGCAAGAGCAATGACCTCGACGAATAACCTGATATCTGGGGCTTACTACCCCAATTACCTTTACCACGAGAGTGTGCGCTCTGACGGCTTCGTTCCACCGGAAGCATTCCTCTACCTTGATCAGATAGGGTTGATCCAGGATAGATCAGCGGTCCCGTTAATCTTCCATGTCGCTCGGACAGCTGGGGACAGGCGACTCAACTACAACAGAGACGTCGCACACGGCAGTGTGGATCGCCTCAGGTTCAGTAGGGCGGTGGGGAATCGCGATAAGAGGGATGTCGTTCGGCAGCACCAGCATTTCTGGTGGTTGAATGATGGAGAAGATGTTTCGTCGTCGTTTCCGTCAATTACAGACCAGCCTCACTAATGAGGCAGAGCTGACCAATTTATTTGCTCAGTAAATAGCGATGGCCAGCTTACATAGGTTTAGGTTAGCATTTAAGAAATATATACATATATCAGTGTATATACACCTTTGTATACACTGTTATATGTATATGATTGTGTATAATGTCAATGTGTGTTTATGTGTGTATTGTACATTTAGGTTAGGTAGGCTAAGGTTTATTTTAAGTTAGATATTAAGTTTTTATAAAAAATTAAAAAATGTCCATATGCTAAGTTTTTGTAAATAAATTTTTTTTCTTAGCCTTAAGTATAGAAAATAAGTATATTTTAAATAAAATGTAAATGAAGTCGAAAGACATAGTTATAAGAATTTAGAGTAGCTTAGAGCGCCTGTGTGGGGCCAGTAAGTTAGTATAAGATTGTTAAGTAATTGTAAGCTAGCATTTAAGCATTTTTTGTTAGTATATAATAGTTAGTGATTAAGAAAATAAAAATGCATTTAAAACTAAAACTAAAACTAACAATGGAGCTGTTCCGTATGCCACCAGAAGGGTCTATGTTGAACATGTTTGGCACTGCAAAGCTGGGTGTATTTCGTTTTAATGACAGCATTGTTCAAGCCATTAAATAACACTCGGTTTGCAGTTCCCCAGTTAGTTATCCTCTAAATATTTGAATTTAACGATTTCAAACTATCGTCAGCAAAGAAATGCACTGGATTAGGAGGAGCAGAAGAATGGAGCTTTGGAGCACATCAGTATTTATTTTGTTTGTATTAGACTAGACACCGTTCGAATAAACAAAAAATGAACATTGCTAAAGGTAATTGATTTATCCTTAATTCACGGATTTGCAATAAAGATCCTCACGCCAGAATCTATCAAATGCCTTTGAAATAGAAAGCGCAATTATTTTGCTCTCCACAGATTGGTATAGCCTTTGATTGAATGTTTTCTTGTCATTGAAATCGCAGTATTGTCTGCTGTATACAACATTTTACGCTTATGGACTAAAGACGCAGGTGCATCTACTGAGTATACGAGTATGTTGAAGTATATGTAGCTCGACTATTATGACTTACAAATCGAATTTTAAATTTTAACTGCTATACGAGTACTCGTGTCTTTCTTAAACTACCCTGCATGCTTCTGTCTTTCAAATCTAAGTCAAATGATATCCAAAATTCCCAATCCATCCAGACAAATAATCTTCTTTTCTTTATGCGAATATGCAATGAATTCCGAGAAATTCTCCCCGAAAAACTCCTCACTAAATCGCTCAGACATCCCACCAAGCCCAGACATCACATCTAGCTCCAATTGTTCTTCCATTGTGAGCCTTGAACAGCAATTCCGCCACCCTTTTGTGGGAAAGTGCAAATATTTATGACAGTAAGCAAAATTTCGAAATAAAATTTTTTTTTCAAAAATTTACAAAATTATTCAAACTTTCGAGAATACGAGTACGTTTAAGCGTTCCATGGCGCAAAGTTTAACCGTCATTGCTGAACTTCAAACATGTATTCGTACTCCCAAATGCGTCCCACATATGAAACAAATTATTGCAACAATTTATGACAACGGGGTGGTGGAAATAATTACAAGTCCCGATACATGCACGTGTGTGTGTGTCTGTGTGTTTATGTAAATTTTATCAAAACAAAGGCAGCAATTTATGACAACCAAGGGTAACCAAACGACCATTAAACAACGACGAACTAACGTATTCAAAAACGATGTTTGACTAAATATTTCCAGCTACCCTGCGTTTAGTGAAGGGGGCTTCGACGTCAAAGGGGTTGGCAATTTTCGATTCATTTACAGATACCCACCTCTTTGAAAATCATTTGCGAAAATAACAAACAGGAGCAATAAGTACTTGCTGAGTTTACCAAGGACTAATTCGCTACATTCGCCCGAAAGGCTATACTACCTTACTGGCATCACCTACATACCTCTGCCACCAAGGGACAAATATTGAAAAATTACGTATACGCCCCGACGTACCGCATTCAACCCTTCTTTCAATATGACGGCTGTAGATTTACTCTACCGATTTGAACGAATAAATTTGCAGTTATCGTCGAAATTCGCTGTAGAACTGTGGAACAGTGGGGGGGGTAGGACTGTGAAACTGTAAAATCTGAGAATTGGAATGTATTTCACCCAAGTACTGCTATTCGGGTGTGAAATTAATTATGAGTGGGGTGCTATTCCAAACCTCCAACTGTCTAGCGTAACCTTTTCTCGTGTTGGCGAGCAAAAAACGAAATACTCACACAAAGCATTAAATCCTTTAATTTTAACATTTTACCATTTTACCATTTCAAGGGTGAGGGGGTTGAAGTGGGTTGAGTTGGTCTTCCTAACCAAGATGACAGGAAATAAAAATGCCACAGTGGCGTTAAGGAATCCATTTAAGCATTACACAGACTTTACATTTCGTTCCGAGAATGATGATGGTGGGATTGGCGGTAGTAGGGAGACAGAGGGTGACCTAACATGGGATAATTGAAAAGGATACTACGTGCTAGATTGTTGTCTATGAATTTACATCTGTGTGAGTGTACGAGTATTTGATGGTGTTGGAATCGGGTGTTTTCGTGTTTGGTGGCACAAGTTGATTAAACAATAATCAAAAGGAACTTGGCGTCAGGAAGGGTGACGGCAGCATACAAAAACACAAATGTTATTCAGAATTAAAATGCCAGAAGGACTATATTCACCCTGATCTCACTCTCTGGGATGGTTATTTAAATGCCAAGGTTCTAGAGGCTGAGTTTTGATGACTGAGACAGGGCTTTTTAACGGCCCTGTGGTTTTAATGTGCGTTGTGGCGTTTAGATTTAAGTTGATCTTAGAAAATGATTTCACGGCATTTGATTAGATGATTTTCGTCCTTAATAGTGCGCAATAATGCTGAGATGGCACATGGATTGGTAACAGATGTTGCTATTTAAGTGAGTGCAGCCTGGTGGAAAATTTTAAATTCCAGTAACTGTAGCCCCGGCATGAGAAGTTGAGGGTCCTAATCCTTCCGGAAGGTGAAACAGGGTAGAATTTATCTATGAGTATAAAATCAGACCGAATCTGAAGAATTTTCTACAAGAGGAAACACAAATCTTCAATAGTACAACGAGCCGGTTACATCTTAAAACATGGATGGGCCTGAATCTAGAAGGAATGAGCTGGAAACGGCTAAGAGATTAGGTCGTGAAAATAACTCGTATGAAATCAAGTCAGCCTCAAATCAGACTTGTTACCTCAAAGAAAACATGGAACAAGCAGAACCAGCAAACTAAATTCTAAGAGAAAAGATACGGAAAAGTCTTAGAAGTTTTCAAATTTTTGACACATTTCCACACAAACTTAGGGTACCTACTGATTTTATTGAAATTCCTCAGTCTTTCGAAGAAAGATGAGTAATCGTTCCAGTAACAAAGAGCCTATAGTACCACTCAGCACCCACCACGTAAGCCCCGTCTACCTGTAGCCAGATGAGTGCGTAATCCTGACATTCACAGAAGTAGCGCCCTGCAATTTTGTCATCGTTTTTACAGCAAGCATTATGTCCAGCAGACTGAAGTGCTTAGAAAATGCATAGTTATTCCTCACGACTCCAGTAAGCAGATTGAAGGTTTTCCTATTGAGGGACAGGGGAGAGTCGCTGACCTCTTAGAGATCACTGATTCTTCATAATAGAGTTCCACCAGATTGCGTATACCTCCATTGGCCATTGTGAAGACAGAGGCAAGTTTATCTAAGGAAGAGTGAAATCTTAAATTGTCATCCTCCAGAGTGACACGAGCGCCACATCTTCCGTTTGGAGCCAAATGTGCACACTACATTCCTTTCCTGACTCCCATTCTTTCCGAAACCGCTCGCAGGCATTTACTGGGAAAGTCGATTTCATATTTTTCGTAAACAGGAGTTCTGGAGTCCAAAAACACTCGACGCGCACGATTTGTCAGCCCGCTAATTGTAAAAAATGTGGACAACCACACAACTCACTTCTTCATTCTGAGAAAAATTTACTTTCAGCCACCCCATCATCTTCACACCAACATCAGGCATCGGGGGAGCAGAAACCAACTCCTTAATAAAGATTGAGCTTGCTATCAAATCAAGGCTAAATGAATACAATGCAAAATCGAAACCTTTATTTTACCTTAAACTGGGGATCCTCAATAATACAATAATATATTACAATAAATAGACTTATCGAGGTACTATGTTACGTCAATTTGGCTGACGCCAACTTCTTTCAACCGACGATATATTGATAGGGGTCGAATTATTTGGACAACCTTATTGGACAGTCTCATATGCTTCATCATAAGCTTATAAAATCACAATGACCCAATAGCCCATTCTTACCTAACCTAACCTATATCGATTCAACTCTTGTGCTAGCCTGGTTAGCAGGACGTTCATATTCTAGGCACACTCTTTCATCGAAAATTGGGTAGGTATAATACATGACACCACAAAAATTGAGTAGTGGTGTCATATTAAGGGAAATTGAAATCCCGCAGATCTTGTGTTCCACGGTATTAATATCAAAACAACATCGTTTCTATGGTTTGACGGACTGCCATGTTTGTTGCCGAAACGAGGAATTTCAGGGTAATGTACCAGAGCTCAAGAAACTAAATAGAGTCTTAGTCTCGACGTTTAAATGTAACTCGATTGCTTAGTGCGTGTAAGTAAGGATAAAATATTTCCAACAACTCTCACCACAGAAGAACTTGACGGAGGATTCAGTTTACTTATCACAATTAAATCGATGAGCACAACAGCATTCATGTAGGTGGACGCATTCGAAAGTCTAACATAGGATTTGGAGATAAGCATCAAATACAAGGTGCGGCAAGATAATTTCCTTATTTCAAAATGCAATGAAACAAAAAGTAGTAAAGATATCGCGTAAGTGTCGCGATAGATAGATTGGTTGATAGATGGTTCGATAGATTGGTTGAATTGATTTTTGCTGTTTCTTATCATTCTCTCCAGCATATTGGTGGGTATGTTGGCCGTTTTTCCTGAAGGTTTCTTTTCCCCATGTGAACCCCCAAAACCAAGTTACAAATGGTCAAATCGGATGAATGCGCCGGCCATTTCAAATCACCCCCCAGTGAGATGAGTTGCTCTGGGAAGTGTTCTCGCAACACAGTCATCGATGGCTTGAAGAAAGGTCCGTTGCTCCGTTCTGTTGAAATCGTATGTCCCCTAAGTCCATTTCATCAAGAGCAGACGCATGTTTGCGCGCCGAATGCCACGGGGATTGCATAACTACAACCCTTTTTGCTTCGATGGTCTCATGTGTTCCGATGGGACGAGCGTCTAAAGTTCTTTTTTGAGCATAGAACACAGAAGAATTGATTTCCGGTTCGGGACAGGATATATATTTTCCTTTTAAACATTTGCATGCTGCCCCTCAAATGCTGTTATCAAATGTACGACAAACTTATGGGCCGATAGATGGACTTAGAGCAATTCGTAAATTTGTACACACTTGTGACCGATGCTTCAGGGTAAGCCCTATTATTTATCAACACGTTAAGGGCAATTTGGCCAAAGAGAGAAAATCCACCTGCACGAACATTTCACACCACTTATCATATCATCATAAAATTCATTGCAAGGATCCCACAACTACTAATATTTGTATCATCGTTTATCTCGCTTCCAAGGCAGTGCAACTGGAATTGGACTGCGACTTCACTAATGAAGCTGTCATTAATGCTCTGAAACATGTTATATCTCGGCGTGGGATTTATGCTACAATATTTTGTGATAACGCTACCATATTTGTTGGAGCCAGGTCCGAACTTCAGGATAATTATTTAAGCGGCAAGCTGAGGCACTACAAAAGCTGTGCGAGAAGTATCAAATTCCCCACGATCAAAGTTTTTTTTTAGCCTTGGGGAGGCAGCGGTAAAATCGTCCCAGCACCATTTTAGTCGTGCTGCGACCAATTTAAAGTTACAATAACATATGAAGAACTCCATACAATTATGGTTAAAAAATAGGTGGTGTTCAATACGCATCTAATCACTCCAATTTCGTCTGATCCAAATGATCTAGGGCCACTAATTTCTCCGCATCTTTTAGTAAAGCTACCTCTTACATCTTTCTGTCAATCGGATTTAAGACAATTACAACAATCGTATCAACACTTATAGAAGAGTTTACGAAATGGCAAATCGCAAAAATTGGACTTTGTCTACATCTGCAATTACACTACATCCGAGTACTTTAGTACTGGCTCAAGAAGAAAATCTACCCCCACTAAAGTGGATGATTGGCGGAGTAGTCAAATTATGGCCTGGTACCGATGAGGTAATACGAGTCGCTGATGTTTGCACGAAAAATGGAACCTACAAACGAACTGCATCAAGACTTTGGCCTTTGCCAATGGAGGATAAAGAAGGATGTTGAAGACGGATGGTCTTCAAGGCGACCGTTTCATGTATCGAAATAAGTTCTCCACGCTAAAATAATAATTCTACTAATTGTATTATAATTTTGCACATGTCAATGCATCCATATTTATTGTTACTCCCCATATTATGAAATACATGCAATGTAATCATTTAACTGTTTTTGCCAAAATACCAAAGTTCCATTAACTTTGTGCTATCCTTGCGCCGATAATCGCGTAGTGCAGCGGTCGAAACAAATTTATAAAAACTCAGAGTGACTTTGCTTTGTTTCCTACTTTAGAATCTTCGAATACATACCCTGAAGAAACCAATACACATGGAAATGTGATTTATTAGTGTGCACTGTCGTAGTATATCCTATCATCAATGATGATTGGGACTTTTCCTACGTACAATACACAACTGTTTGAGATCAAGTTCAGTAAAAACCTACAACCGGCATACAAATATGTTCAATGGAAAAACATAGCAAGCTTTAACGTTTTCTGTCTCTGTGCCCACGCGATAAAATTTAATGAATCTGCGTTTGAGTTAAGACCCACAAATGTAGTAAGACAATGTACCTACTGACGCGCGCCATATTCTGGATTTCGTGGCAATTCAGGAAACGGGGGATGTGCCGACGCGTCTTCATTCTTAGAACCCTGCACTCGACACTGAAAAGTGGAAAATCTACTCTCACAGGGAGAGAACGGTAAAACAAGGACTGCTCTTCTCTTATTGTGGGCTTAAACAAATCTTCTGCAGAGACCACCAAGTCTTGGTATGACTCACCTCCTTATGTGGACGTTGTAAGGGTTAAATTCTACTTTGTTTCCAAATGAGTACGGATAGGAGACGACCACCCCAGTCCCCATCTATTTCGTGTACTCAAATCGATCTTCAACATTGCAAGCCTGCTACTGCATCTCTAGGTAGGATGTTTCCGTGTTGAATAAGCGCATCTGTGGTTTCGGATATTTAAGGGGTTTTATACCCATGGCTTTAAGTATCGAACTCACTCTCTCCAAGCAAAATTTTGCAATTTTCTAACCAAGATTTATTTGCCGAAAACATAAGCCACGAGACGAATGCAGAATGACAAAAATTCTTCGTTGCTATGCTTATTTACCCTATGATTCGTTATTGCCGTCACTACCGTAGGAGACGACAGCAGAACTCACCGAATATTGTGATTCCAGGAAGATGGGATTTCTCATATGCTAATGCTCAGAACACTTTTTGGGGCAGTAACAAATGAAACGTGAGAGGTAATAATCTCCTGGATTTCATACAATCATCTGACCTGGCTGTCAAAAATGTTGGTTCTCAGACAACTTTTGTTACAAGAGTAAGATAGAAAGAGTACTGACTGGAAAGTACTATCGGTGATATCCATATTAGAGCATAGACACATCGAATTCAGAATGGAATGCGAGGTCTCGACCTTGTTGAAGAGGAGGAATCTGCATAAAACCAACTAACTACATTTTAATGAGGAGCTCGACAAGTACAATACTGCTCCCCCTAAGCTCAGGTCAAAACACAAAGGAAGCTATTCAGAACCTGAACGGTGCTCTCAGCAAGTGTTTCGTAATAGCATGTCCAGCAAGTAAGCAATATTGCAGATCGCCCGACCTGCAGCATCTTTGTAAATAATGCAGAAAACTTTTAAACAGGTCACTTAAGACTAATTTGGAGGAAGATTGGAATCTTTACAGATCGAAGCAAAACGAATTTAAGAGGCTTGTTTGGATTTCGAAGAGAGCCTCTTATAAAGTTTTTGGCAAACCACTCAGAAAATCTGATGATACCTATACTGAGTGGAAAGCAGAAACACTCCGTCTCCTGCTTGAGTATCACTTTACAGTGAAACCAGCAGAGATTCTGCGTCTCATGCTTGAGTCACACATTGCAGTAAAACCAGCTAACAAGATGCTAGTGAACTGAACAACACATCATGCTGAAGATGGTATACTCGTATCTCATCAGTTGTGTTGATGGATGAGGCCATTAAACATGGTGTTGCTTCCTTTGTTGGCTTCAAGTCGATTGGCACCGATGGCATATATTAAGTTACGTTACAAAAAGGTTGGCACAGGCATAAATACCGGAACCCTTGCGAACAGTGAGGGTGGCTTTTATACCGAAAATCGGAAATGAGCACTACTCGCTTCGGTTTAAAAAGAAGTGGTCAACATCCACTGGAGCTTTGATGACCTTGTCCGCCGGCTATATTATGATTCTGGTCGTATGAACATACCGTCCGATGCAATGACACCAGAACTCCTGCTGCGGAAAAAAAACATGAAATTGACTTTCCCTAAGCCCAGGACTGTTTTCGGTCAGAAACTGAGCCACGAAAGGAATTCAGTCGGGTCTTCACGGACGGCTCCAAAGCATTATAGGATGTGGTTCTGGTGTTTTTCTGGAGGACGACAACGTTTGATATCACTTCACGTTGGGAAAGCTTGCATCTTTCTTCCAAGCGGAGATTTAAGTAATCCTGATGGCAGCGAACTATCATATATTGCGGAGCGCAGGTGAAGGGGGCGAAGCATTTGTATTTGTAGCGAAAGCTAAGCTGCGCTTAAACCCTTAATAAACCCTCTTACAACTTACAAGCTAGTTCAAGAATGCAAGAGATCACTGAACGCAGTCGGAAGGCTAAATTCAGTGACCGTTGTCTGGGTTCCCATTCACAATGGGATCACGGGAAATTAAAGCGCCGATGAATTTGCCAGGCAAGGTTCACAACAGAGTTTTTAAGGACCCTAACCTACATTGGGTCTGTGTGCGTCCTCGGTTAAGGCTTCTATTGATAGTTGGGTCTCAGAAGAGCACAATTGCAGATGGAATAACTGCAGGTTGCAGGCGGACCAAATGAATACTTCCCGACGTCTCTAGGAAGTCAGCGAGAAAGACTGCAAGTTGCTTGCTGGCGTTGTGACATTGCATTACACTTCTGCTAAGCACTTACATGTGCTAGGCATAAGTGACACAACATCCTGCGATGCTTGCTGTGAAAATGATGACGACACCGCTTAGTACTATATCTGGGAATGTCCGGCTTACGCTCGCATAAGGCTGCAGGAACTCGGCGCTGATACTGTAGGCACCATGTCTCTGAAGCGCTTACTTATCCTTCTTCGTAAGACTGATAGATTTCATTAAAAGGAACTTACAATTGACTAGTTCTTTGTCTGAGTGCTCTACTCCGTCAGAAAAAAAAATTATGCTACTGCCTGGAACTGTTGCTTGAACCATAATACCAAAACGCTGACTCAACAAAAAATGTGAACTATTCCAATATAAAAATAAAAAGAAGCGGCGAAGAAGAACTGATTCCCTTGCTCCAAGGAAGACTTCTATGAAGAGTATGTGGTACTCGTATATGTAATTTCATAAGGTATAGCTGGATACAATTATGATAAATACCTCAAAGTGACGCTCTCCTTTTGAATGAGTTCAACCATGAAATCAAATCTAGATGGGCGTTGTATTCTTTGTGAAGCACTTTAGTATCGATGTGATCAAACCCAAGGAAATATGGTAAAATGATCAATAAATTTCATGTCCATCGACACCGAAGGAGACAAACAACACTCTTGTTGATATTGACGACTGCATTTGATAAATCCGCAGATAAACGCCCATCTACTCTCAGCCTCAAAAAGGTGCAAACCAAACCCCAAACCCAAATTAGAGTTAGTTTAAATAAAATAAATTCGCCTTCCTCCCTGAGAGTTATTGGCTCACTAAATCACGTCTACCGTGAGCACACCCAGTCACTGTCTGCTTACGTCCAAAAACCATCCACTGAAATAACACCATTAATTAAATACCAACTAAATTGATGGCTTCGAAGCACAGTGCAAACTTTTTTATTACCCTGACATTAGCAACGACCCTAAAACGCATAACCGTCCGAAATGTGAGTACGCGTCTGATGTTGTAGTTGCAAGGATATCGCCACCAAACTGTAATAAATCACTTCACTTACTTTGAATTGTATGCTTTGAGTATTTTTCAGCCTCAATAAAGCAATAAGCAATCTATGCTCACAAAAGCCCATAAAGATAATCCACCATCAGTCGAATGGGTTGTTACTACTCGTAGCTGCAGACCGATACACCACATAGATACAAACCACCTACTTCAAAGTGAAAGCGATTTGTAACCCAAAATCACTTTGAAGGATACCGAGTACTCGAACACAATGATGAAGATGTCGGTCCATGGTAGAGTGTTTGTGTACTTACTTTATACGAGTAGTATGTCAGGTGAGAATGTTACCCCCTATAGATATGTATATCCATTCTCACAGATGTGCAAGTCTGAACATGGAAGAAAAGAAGAAAAGTTCAATTTAATCCGTTTGTAGTAGTCGTACATATGTATCTTGCATTGTACAGCAGTTTGTATCAATTCCCTTTGGTCAAATCGCTTCGATCAAAATGTATTCACATTCTGATGATTCTCCTCGACCAACATACCCATCGGATACCAGAACTGGAAGAGAGAAAGGGAAAAATATCGATTGTAACCTTCATTGACTTTGTATCTAATCTATCCCCTGCCAATAGACAGGATGACAAAACGGAAGGAAAATAAATATGAAAGTAAACTACTTTTACCAGTGTGACCAGGTGATTTAATATTTATTTGGAAAGGACCAAAGTACTCGTATTCATGGAAATAACTTCCACTGACTACAGAAATCTAGAATAAGTTCCTCGGCAGAATACAAGGACGATGATATTTTCAAAACACGGCGCCTTATAGACTTATACTACCCGAGTAGTTTAAATAAGAACGGACCCTCTGTTGTGGCGGATTTATGTCTTAAAATATGAATATTGTATCTTAAACGCTGCGGGGGGTCATTCGAAAGTGCTTATTTATCAGTCACAATGTCGAAGTGGCCGGGAGATCATCGTGTTTTTGGTATGGAGTCGTTTTCTTTAAAGGTACGATTGTTAGGTCCACAAGTTTGTTAAAGTTACAGTATTCTGACACTGAGTGATAGGCCAAGTGTAAACTTTGGGTACAAAGGTTCCGCGCAACTGCTTTAGCAGAAAAGAAATGCTTCGTAACTTCAAAAACTAACCGTCATAAACGATTGATAATTACATCCTGCTGCAAGAAGTTAAGGAAAATGACTTCAATTTACGCCAAAGCTTCTGTTAAACAATGCTGGAAAGATTTCGCATTGTGAATTGCATCTTCTGGAGTGGCGGGACCGACTTTTACCTGAATGGGCAACTATTTTACTTATGCCATGAGTCTTTTTCGAAAACGTTGAGTTATAAAATTTAAGACGACATGCAACAACACCAATATTGTACTCCAGCAGGCCCAACGAAGTCAAGGTTGCTTACAATATGAACAGCGGCACTTATAAATCGTAGTGTGCTAAACAGCACGAGAAACGCCCGATCGGAGTTTTACGGAGGTGTTACCAGAAGAATGAAGTTCGGAAGTAAATTAAAAGCCCGAGCTAAAGTCTGCAAGGTTGGAATAAAGAAACCTCACAGAAGAATGCTGAGAATCTGTTAAGATTATTTCTACAGACTGTTGAACGGTGATGACAAGCAACATCCAGCCAAACTGGAGCACCCGATGGCTCAACTGCAGAGCTGTTAAAGGGAGCACGCGATGATTGGATATGGAGCATACATCAAAATCTTGGTCGATTCCAAAGAAGGGAAATCAACCTAACCGCGCCAACTACTTTAGCCCAGAAAATGCCACCATAGATCAAATAGATCATTACCGCAGATATTTGAAAAACTCCAAGTGTTCCAAATCGAAACACACTACATCATCATCGATTTCGAAATCGCATATGACAGCATCTAAAGAGACAGAATATACGGAGCCAAGCCCATCCGACTATGCAGGAGAATGCACGCTGCTCCGTCAAGGTCAGCAATGACAAAACCGAGACTTTTAACGTCAGAAAAGGACTTAGACAACGATATGCATTGTCATGTGATTTTTTTGACATCATTCTTTAAGGAATTGTACGAAACTCAAAAGCCGCAACACCATCTTTCAAAAATTTGTCCAGATACTCGCATATGCAGGCGACATTGATAATGGGAAGAACACATCAAGTTGTCAACGGAGCGTTCGCGACTGTTAAAGCAAAACTGGCAAATATGGGTCTGGCGGGCAACGAAGGAAAAACAAATTATGATACATATATGCTGTCAGTAAGTTAAGCATTGATGCTAGGACAAAACGTCACTCCAACAACGATACCAGTGCGGAAGTCATGTCATATAAAACTCTGATTATCCTAGCCCTGTTTTACGACGCAGAAATCTGGACACTAACGAAAGCTGATAAAACTACTCTCAGGTGCTTCGACATAAAAGTTCTTCGATTAATTTTCGGTTGCGTTTGTATCAAGGGCTGCATGGGCTGCTTAACTACTTAGCTTGAGTGCATGAACACCAGCACCCCGGTTCAGAAAGACTACGCATACAAGTGGAAGAGGACCTCATCCAACTTAGTATGCCCAACTGGAGACTTGAAAAATTCATCTCAGCCAAAAAATGGAATTAAATCGTGGATAAACTCAACAGCAGTGTGCCGACGAAATCCCTTCGACTTTTTCCGATGAAGCACTATCCCGGACCACCGTGTTTTGCTGGTTTTCCGAATTCAATGGTGGTCAAGCGTTTGTTCGAGGACGAATTTTGTGAAGGTCGTCCAAAATCGGTTGTTGTGCCAGAAAACATCGATCCTGTGCGGGAACTGATACTGCAAGACCGTCATGATCGATTTAACGTGATACTGAAGTATACGTACTTGCGCATTAGTTCCACGTTCATACGTTTAATATTCTTTGACGGCCGTCAAAAAGATTTCTTCGCGTTGGATACACATTTCAATAATCGCTCAAAAAAGAGGCCCAAAGAAATGTTGAAAAAATTCGATCGCGGTACTGCAAAATACGTCTATAAGATCATGACAAGCGATGAATCATTGATCTATACATACGAGTATGTGTCCAAAACTACACAGCAATCAACTGAATGGGTCCTTCAAGACGAGCCAAATTCAACAAAAGTTGTTCGCGCACGAAACACTTTAAAATAAATCGTCGCCTGTTTCTTTAGAAAAACCCGACCTGTTGCCACCGTGCCATTAAAGTAACGTAGAATGGTGAATTCGGAATGTCACACCACCATTTGTTTCCTAGAAGTCTTTGGAGAAATAAAGAAAAGACACCGCCGAACTTGGATCATTCTCCACCATGACAATACAGGTCGGCTTAAACAAGTGAATTCTTGAGCACTCAAAACATCGGGTCTTCCGCCATACACCCCTGATTTAGCACCCAATGAGGCTCTTGAAGAAGCGGTAGATGCATTTAGGACGTACGTTTTGGAGTTAACTCGTTCGGAGTGGAAAAAGTGCTTAGAAAATTGGTTCAAACTTATGCACAAGTGTATTGATCTCCATGGAGAGTATTTTAAAAACGAATAAAGCCATTTTCGATGGTAAATATTTATTTTCACTCGTTTTTCTCAAAACTTAAGTATTACACCTGTTATACCGGTCTAAATAGAGAATCGAACCGACCTATATTTATGGAACTTAAATCTAAGCCTGATTCTCTCAAATGAAAATGAGATCTTAGTCTTAGATCTTAGATCTCTACGAACTTTTCGACAAAGCATAATATACCTACGAGTATGATAGGAGCGGCGTCCCAAGCTTGACAGTATTATTCTTGATGATTTGAATGTCGTTTTAGAAAAAGCAGTTGGAAAATATGTATAGACTGCATGACATCACCTTCGAAGGTGGATACAGCCTAGTGACTGTTCAAACGGCTAGCTCCAGTATTTTCGATGTTTGATTATTTCGAGTGCAAAACCACTGAAGTCACGTCGAACGGCTAGAGAATGCTAGTCTGCCAAAACATTTTCAAACGTCCTTTGCTGTCACCGTTATGTTATGAAGACGTCCACAACCTCATTACTTGCTCTGTTTGGTGCTTTGACTTAAAGTGCCGAAAAGTGCATGCAGCGACAAAGAAAACTTGTGAAGAATGAGAATTACTTTCAAATTCTATGAGAAGACGGGATGAACTTTGGCGTCTATGACTGCTAGAGACGCGTTCAGTCGAAGTCAAGGAAAGGTGCTACTACAGAAATGACGTTGGAAAATTTCACGGGAAAGTAAACTACTAAACAACTGCACAAGCAACATGTTTAGTAATTTCGTTATAGTAATCGAGTCATAGCAGCAGCTGAAAATCTGAGAGCATTACTGAAGCAAACTATCATTTGCATCACCATGATGACGACTTATATTTTGATGTCAGACAAAACTAACTATTCGACTTGGATGATGATTCTGTCCGAAATGAGGTCTGCCTAGTGGTACTAAATTACAGACCAATGAGACTGCCGAAGTAAGTGTATTCGTAATTTGAACAATTGAAATCAAAATCCTTTTTTAAAAATTGATGTTTTAATGGAAAATCGAAACTGTTATTGAAATCAGCAAACAGCTTAGATCTTGGCAATGAGACACCGAAATTCAAAAAGGTCTTTGTCGAAAATGAATTGGAGCACGGGAATCAGCGGTTTTTTCAACTCGGTTAATTTATCATTGCAGTTTATTTCAGATAGAGGTTATGGCTGGAATCTCAAAATCACATTCAACTACCTAAGAAGAACACTCATCAGGACTCATAGAAAATGAGACCCACAGGTATAGCGGTCCAAGGTAGGTATAATAAATTTTCTTTTCTATTAAGTTCAGCGACTCGTAACAAATCGCGTATTAAAGCTGAATTTGCTAACATTAGTCTTATATGCGCACACCCGCCACAGAAGAGGAAGATGACGACACCTAAGATAGCTTCTACGAGCTCTTGGACAAGACCTACGAACAGATATGACATTGAAATTGTCCTCACCGATTTTGATTCAAAGCTAGGAAGAGAGGGCATCTTTTCGTAACACTGTCAGATGGTACGAGTATATATGATATAGCTTCATCGATACCATTTCCGACAACAGATTCAGGCTAATCGATTTTGTGGCGGGTCGAAACATTATCGTAGCTGGCACGCGGTTCCCACATCTCGATATTCGCAAGGAAACTAGGAGAACTACAGATTGATCATATTGCTATTTGGCACTCCCCCAGTATTATGGATGTCCGATCTTTCGGAGGGGCCAACATCGACACGGACCACTACATTGTTATAGGCAAGGTACGGTTGCGGATATCCTAAACATCGCAACGGGTAATCTATTAATTTAGACAACGACACCAGCGATGAAATCAAACGAAGAATAAGTATTCGCTGCTTCGTCGGCCTAAGAAGGCAATTGACTAGCAAAGCACTCCCTCAAACAACAAAAATGACCCTATATAAGACCTTAATAATCCCAGTCCTATTCAATGGCGCAGAGGCATGGACTTTATCAAAAATGAATGGGACTCTTGGTTGCTTTGAGAAGAAAATTCTTCGAGTGATTGTCGGTCCCGTCTGCATAGACAGTGAATGGAGCAGAAGATACGACGACGAACAGTATGGGCAGTGCAGCTACATCGATTTCGCCAAAAGAGTGAAGGCACAACGACTCAGTTGGCTAGGCTATGCAGAGTGGATGAACACCAATGCTTCGGTCTGAAAAATCTTCAGATCCATCTCCCAAGGATAGCGCAGTAGAGGAAGACCGCAACTCCGTCCGCGCACGAAAGTGGAAGGGGTCCTCAAGCAACTTGGTGTGCGAAACTGGAGGTAGCTGGCTAAAGATCGAGCTGACTGGAGACGTTTGCTGGTTGAGGCACAGTTTCACTTCGGACTATAGCGTCACCTTAAGTAAGTAAGTTTAGTTCAGCGACCTATTGTAAATTCAGGTCACCTTAAATTTTTTATATATCTGGCATGGAGGGATCTCTGATAATAACTCATCACAAAACCATTAGCAACTGTGTTCAATGCACGGCCCATATGCCTTTACCAAGATGCTACCATTACTTATAACACATTCATTATAGGCTATTCCATTGGCAGTCTGTTCGTTACCAGAAGGCTTCTTAACAAACTATCATTTATGAAGTGGCGCAAAGTGATGTTTGTGAATATGTTGCTGCAATAGTATGTCAGTTAAGTAGAGGAAGTGTATTTTTTTCTGGGCTTATTTCCGAAATCTACAAGCTTTCTGTTCTTATAGTTGCCTTCCCGGACTTGGTCATATTAGCTACCATGAATGGGCGACGATGAAGGAACACTTTCACTGTACATGAACGAATTTCTCAAGCTGATTTTTTTTAAGGAACTTAACACTCAAATGGGTATAATTACAGTTAAAGTGCCTAGGCACGTGTTAAGATTTTAGGAGAATGGGACAGAGAAAGAAAGAAAGATTTTTGGGCTCAGTGGCTTTTTCGCGTCCATGTGAAAAATGAGCACCACTTATCTTTCGAAAAGGTTATAGGCAAGATGACCTGTTCCACGAATCAGTACAAGAGTATATGCCAGCTCGAATATTTTTAGCAAACAACCAATGTGAAACTTTTCCAATATCGTTGTCGCATTCATAGTCACATTTCAGGAGTATCTCAGTGCGGTTATCTCAAGCTCATTGCATGCTTCGTTGAAGTGTAATTAAAAGGCCAGCAAGTATAACAGTTTGCTAGAAAAACCTCAAGGATTCCATTGATATATTTCATTGGTTTAGTCAGTCTGCATATTGGTATATCAATGCTATCCGCGAATGTATTCATATTCCTCAATATAGATGAAAGCTACATTTTGGAATATGGAACATGAGACACCAAAGCAATACTATACCATATCGCAGCATATCTACAATATGTACACACAACAATCTATGGATTATTCTCGCTTAAGCTCACTTTGACTTGAAATTAATTTTCCTAAAGTTGGATGATGGTTTGAAGACTGCAGGTCAAGATGTAAGTATCAAAAGGAAACTTGACAGGGTAAAGAAAGTCAGTGATGCTATGAAAAGTCTTCGTCAGCCACTTTTTAGATTGTGCAAAAGTAACAAGAAAGCAGCACTTTCTTCTACGAAATCCTTGCTTTCATTTCTATATCGAAAAAAAGCCAACAAAAATCAAGTACCAACATTTGGGCGAATGCCAAAATTATATAAAAGGACAGGTTTCACTATGGTCACACTGACTTCCAACTTCGCACGACGTCTTGCTCCCCCTTTTGAGGATATGAACGTCCGACTGTTGTGTCATTTGATTTGCCTCTATGCGTGACATTTTCATCTGGAAACATTCTAATATCCCATTTCGTTGAGTATTGCCTTGATCCCTTTAAAAAGAAAAAAAAAAAATTGAGGAAAACAAAACGAAAAAGAGAGGTTCTACTTTCGTCCCTCCCAAGGGAAATCCTTGAAGCATCACATAACGGGTATCACATTCCAATAGTCTCTGTCCATTAGTGCATTGTGCACAGGATATGAATTACTTTCGTGAACATTTACAGGTTGAGTAATACCGAACGTTTATATTATAGTACCGACATTCTCCAGAATGAACTCTATACTCCTGCTCAAGGATGTGTGATTAAAGTTATAATACTATACAGTGAATGAGAGCTCATTTAAAATATCCCTGTACTCTATTGAAAGGAACAGCATCTGATTCTTAAAGCGTAGGTAGAAGCAATTTACAATCTTTCAATTGGTCGACCAAAAGGTTTCCAAGGAAAACTTATTTTTATTGAAGTCTGTTGAACGTACATATAACCGATGAGATATGTTTACCTCAAGGATTCCAAACAGAAAAGGTTTCACCAGAATGGATATACCATACTTACGAATGACAAAGCGAAAATGAAAGTTGTTTGCTCTCAATGTAGGTGAGAAGAATTCTTAGAATTAATTCTAAAACGGTTGCCTGATTACTTCATTCGCGAGAGTTAAGGATACGTAAAAGTTTTCCAAACAAGATAAATAAAAACGAAAAGTTCTTGACACTTTTAATTAACTTTCACGAGAGTTGGACGACTCAATCAAGGCTCTGATTACAGTTTACTTTGGAAAAAGAAAGCCAGGAAAGTGGAAAAACGAAAGTTTGACGGTGACCCATTTGGTGATAATTTTTGGAAAATTAAATTTTGTGACTCGTTAATACGTACTTGAGCTTTGAAGTACTCTCAGACACGCTTCTGTTCTTAATCCTCCACATAGCCCTCTTTGGTTTGGACGATGTCAATTATGGCCTTTTGTTCATAAAAGTTTGAACATTTTCCGGATAAAGGACTTAGAGGGGAATTGGAATTGAAATTGAATTTTGCGGTTAGCACGGTCGATGTGGCAGACTGGAATTGGTTGTAATCAATGAAACGGATAAAATGTTTTTGTGTTTGTTTTTTTTTTTACAGAGAAGCAGATGTTTTAAAATGACAAGGACAACATATATGATTTTAAAAAGTCACCCCGCAATGAACTTTCAATTAAATATGTATCAAACGGGTGAATGTATCAAGGTTTCTCGCTTTTTTATTCACCGAATTACACGAGTATAGAACAGAATCTGAATGAACAATCATCAAACAATACAACAATCATACAGAATTCTGTATCACAAATACGTGCGAAATAGTTGGCTGGAGCAGACCACTACTAATGATGTGGTTTGGTTTTGACTGTTCACCTATTAGGTAAAGTATATTTCATTTTCTATAAATAACTTACCGCAATAACACTGTCCAAACACTGAGCAAAGGGAGTTGTAGTATCACAAGGATATCAATCTCTAAAATAGACTTTAAGAGTAGTTTTGGTTTACCTCGTTTTAAGTGGCATTTATGTATATCAGCAGGGCGTTTTGAATGTTATTCACTTCAGTTTTATTGTCAGTAGGATGAAACATAATGAGTGCTGGGATGAAGGTGGTGAAAATTGCGTGCCGGTAAAGGACAGTAAAGCAAATACGAAATGTAGATCTCTACACAGATGCCTTTTTTGTGCAAAAACGAGATATCTTTAAATGCGAGCTGTTAAAGCGCTTAATTCCTACGATTGTATAGAGATACATTTGAGATTGGCGAATTTCTTCCACCTTTTTAGGGAAAATGTCCCTGTGCGCTGGAAATGACATGCTGCTCCTCACTTTGAGCAAACTACTGAGAAAATAGATCGAATTTCGAAGGATTACGCATCTCCTCTACCACTGAGGCCTTGGCATCCGAAATTCCTTGGATTTCCTACATTTAAATAAAAATGGCCACAGCTAGGTTTACCGATATAGGATTTAAATGAGGCTTATTGGAAATGAATACTTTCTCTTCAAATTGCTGCAGTGAGTGGTGCGCACGAGCTCCCATAACCATTTAATATACTCGTAATGCTCATACGAAAGCCGCCAGTGCAAGTAACTGATATGCTTGGTTCAAGAATTTTGAGAGCTTAGTTAAAAAGACGGTTTATAAGTTTTTAAGTTCCCGTGGTTATTCGGGAGAATGCCTTACTAGACAGCTACCTTCTCATCCCGAAGAACCATCTTGCGAATCGCGTTATTCTGCGTTTGATTTCTGAAGAGATGTCGTTTTCAGATGTGATAGCAGAGCCGAGGTATACAAAGTCCCTCACTATCTCAAAGTTAAAGCTGACGATTATCGGGTGTTCCCGACATTTTTGCCGCTTTTTTTCTTATACTCGCAAACGCACCAGTGACCCCTCGCTGTATTCTACCAATAATATCAATATCGTCGGCTTATGCAAGCAATTGAACAGACTTTTGAAAGATCGTACCTCGTGTGTACGCTTGTGAGTTTTGCACAATTCTTTCAAGTATGTTGTTAAGGAAGTCACATGACAGCTCGTCGCCTTGCCTAAATCCTTTTTTTGACATCAAAGGTCTCAGTTAAGTCGTTATCGACCTTGATGTAGAAGCGATCTTTCTATATTGTCATCATACACAAGCGGACGGGTTTGGCAGGGATGCCAAAACTAGACATGGCTCTGTATAGCTTGTTTCTGTAGATGCTGTCATATGCGACTTTAAAATCGATAAAAAGGTGGTGAGTATCAATCTGAACTTCTTGAGTTTTCTCTAGGATTTACCGTAGTGTGAATGTTTGGTCATTTGTCGACTTACCGGGCTTAAAACCCCACTGATAGGGTTCAATCAGATCGTTGAAAAATGTTTTCAGGCGCTTGCACAATAAAGCAGACAAGATCTTACGCGATATGCGATATTTAGGAGGCTAATACCTTTTAGTTGGCGCAGTTTAGAGGGTCTTCTTTCTTGTGAATCGGACAAACGGTGCTGAGGTTCCATTCATCAGGCATACATACATCCGACCAAATCTGGGAAATAAGTTGCTGTATCCTCTCTACCAAGTCATCTCCTGCTGCCTTAAATAGTTCGGGGGTAGGTGGTCTGGTCCGGCAGTATTGTTCGATTTCAGTTTAGATATTGCTATCCTCACTTCATTTTGGACGGGTGGACGGAATTCTTGACTTTCATCGTCAATATTTAATGACTCGCTCTGCCTGACAACGGAATTTGTGTCGTCTTGGCGGTTTAGTAATCTGCAGAAATGGTTTTTCCATATCCTCAGCACCGACTGTGACTCTACTACAAGGTTTAATTATTCATCCTACAGGTTTCGGTTTGGGTCTTATTACCCTGACACGTTCTTTTTATCTTTTGGTAAAACTTCAGAATATTATTAATGGAGTGGCACGTCTCTATTTGCTCTTTCTTTTTTCTCCGGAAAAGGCGACGTTCTTCCCTCCTATTTTGCTCCTAGAGCTCTCGAGCCGCTCTCGTCCTTTTATGCAGCGCCGCTTTGTTGGCATGTTGTTTTGATGCATATGCTTGCCGGCACTCTTCATCAAACCAAGGTTTTCATGGTGGTGGGTGGATGAAAACCAGCACGTCAGTTGCGGCATTTCAGATGGCTTCTCGGCATCTAGACCACTAGTCTTCAGCACTGGTTTGCAGCCGCTCAATGTTAAATCTCCTCATAACATTTCCCCGTTTTTGTGGCATCTAAGATATCCGTAGACGTACCTTGGCCGGCCCGAGTCTATGTATGCCGCTCGGAATGTTCGGATATCTAAAATACTTCAGGAGTGCCTTAAGTCGATCGCAACATTATCAATCTGATTAACAGTTTGCTGATATGGTATCTGCCATGTTCCCTTGTGAATATTGGCAACCGTGTTCTTTCTATAGCAACGTTACGTCCCGCAGCGAAATTAATTAGCCCAAATCCGTTACCAGATGTGGTTTCGTGTAGGCTATGTCTTCCGATTGTGCTACCAAAAATGCATTTCTTTCCAATTTTTTCATTAAAGTCGCCTAGGACGATTTTAATGTCATACACGGGACATTGCTTGTAGGCTTTTGTCGAGGAGCTCGTAAAAACTTTCTTTGGTAGCATTGTCCTTTTTCTCTGTTGGGGCGTGAGCGCATATAAGGCTGATGTTAGCGGATTTACCTTTGATACGAATTGTTATAAGGCGTCACTCACGTGTGGAAAGCTCAAGACTTCTTGCCTAGGTCTGCCGCTAACAGCCAATCCGCATGGAAATAGACGCGGCTTACGATCCCTATAGCAATCACAGTAGTAAACATCGCAATTTTTCATCTTTCTTTTGCCCGGCCCATCCCACCGCACTTCCTGGATGTCTAGTAGTCTAGTGCCTCCGCTAATGGTTCGGTTGCACGCAGCCTGTTCAAGGTCCGAACATTCCACGTGCAGATCCGAAAGTCATTGTCCTTTATTCATTTTGCAGGGTCATGAACCATGAAACCGTCCTTATCAAAGGCCATTGGTCATTTCGTAAAGAGATTAGCATCAGCTATAATAGCAAGTGCTTTACCTGTGAACTCCTGGCAAAAAGACCCGTGAGCTCTTTCTAGACTTGTACCTCTTTTAGGAGAAGCTACAGATAATTCTCTCGCAATTGAAGCCGTCTCTTTTTCACCCTCGCTTCTTAGTTTCTTTCGGTGGACAACGACAATTCTTGTCGACTTCTGTTTTGGGGAGGTCAAAGCATTTTCGCCTCCTAGACCTATAACAACTTGTAATAAAATCTTTTTTTGCGGTATTCTTGGTTTATTGCTTGGACTATTTTGAGAAGAACTAGGGATTGCATCAGCCACAATTTCCTAAAATTAAATGTTGCCATGTTGCTCTCGTTGCTTGCCAATTTGGCACATTTTGATTAAATTTTTTGGCACAAGCCTCTTATTTTTACTTTAATCTCTTGAAATGCTTCATCGGGTAGAGCTATATATCAAGCACTCCTAAAACAATGACCAATGACAGCATCGTCATCGATTGAGATTGAGTTTGTGCTCCAAACATCAAAATTTGATTGATAAGAAACTTCAGTAGCCATCACATACAAAACTTGTTGTTTCGCAAACTTTCGCAGAATATTTTTTGCTTTTACTTTGAATGGTTAGCTACATAACGATAATAAGCTTATAACGATATTCTGCGATATAATAAAATAAAATCCGATTTTAAATTCTGAACTTTTTTCTTTATAAATCACTCACCTATTTAACAAGATAATGAAGATTAACAAATTATTGTTTTTAAGGAATTTATACTGTTACGTTAGTAACAGTTGGTTAAGTAAGTGATAAGCATTCTACTAACCTGTAGAATGTACATGTTTTGTTTTGCTTGGTACATTGGGATATTAAAAAAGGAATATTTTTTTCACAGAATTTCAACTATTTTCAAACATAGAAGCCATCTCGAAAATTGCGCACTGTGTGCCGCAAAGAAAGTGATAGATTTGATGTATTGTATCCATTCTTTAATACAAGGCGCTGTCTTATTTTTCCGTGCTCAGAATCAGAACGACCAAGTCCAAAAATGTTTATTGTACTACAAACAAACATGGGAATACGTCCTAAAATTTGCTATATAGGCACTGGTCTTTCATCTAAGCTCTGTGCGTAATCGACGCACTCCATTATTTCCTGCACTATTGCACAGATCTCTTCATACCGAAGAATAACGCGAATGGTTTAAATGAGTAAAGATCTGAAAAATCTAGTTTTCCAAAATGGGTTTTAAAATCCCAAACCATTTAAATCTAACAGGTTTTCCCTTTTAAGTTTTAAATACCATTTTCCTAGATATGCTTTATTGGCGTGAAAATTATCGCTTGACGACGAATGCTTGACACATTCGATGGACTCGAGTCTCATGGGATAGCTACTTGTCCAATTCAAGAGTGTTTGGCTCCTTGGGACTAGCAAAGTTTTATAACAGCTACTGATCTAATGACTACCCTGTTTGGCAATACGAAATAAATTAATTTCGATATAGCAGAAATGAAAAGCAAGGATAGGAGTCTCTAAGATCTATGAATGTGATCAAGTGATACGATGTTCACCCAGGTATTAGATTATAGGTTCTAGAATTTTTTTTAAATTAAAATCCGCTTTAGTGTTTGGTATTTAAAAGAAAGAATGCGATTCACCTTAAAGATTTAAATTTTAAGTGAACATCTAAGCACATACTTAACCTCGAGAGTAGACAGCAAGACGTGCCCTAGCATAGAACATTCGTATATTTAGTCATCAAATTTGAAAGCTCTTTGAAAACGTATGAAAATCGAATGCCGGTAGATTAGACCAACGTTCAACCTAACGCCAATCAAAGTCTCCTTAAAGATTTTGTGATCGGAGCTATATTCGATAAATATCGAGGGAGTTGACTGATTTTAAGACAGTTTTCCCGCAGATCAGTACAAAGAAAAGAGTCTTCAACGTCATCTGATTTATACAAAAAGTAAGATTGCGGTCTTTAAAAAAGGCTTTACCCCGACGACGGTAGCTCTGTTTTTATTTTTATATATGTTCAAGTAATATCTGTTAATTACACATTAAGAATTACAGACAATATACAGGGTGACCAGATAGTAATGATAGTTTTTCCAATTGTTCTGTTTTAGCAGCTAACAAAGATAACAATGGTACCCGGCTGTCAAAATATTCAGTAAGGTTTGCCATTTCATCATGGGTCGTGTTACGCTTGCCGAACGTGTGGAAATTATTAAAAAATTTTATCGAAATTCCGGCTCAGTCGTAAATACGTAATGTGAATTTCGTCATGAGGTCGGTCGTCATCATGGCTTCAGTGTGCAGGCAATTCGTAGCACCGTGGAAAAGTTTGAGCAAGAGTACACTCTTTTTGCTATTAAGCCACCAACCAGACAGAGATTGGTGCGAAATGAAGAAAACATAGCCGCCGTAGCTATGTTGATTCAGCGCCAATCAGCTGAATTGGGCATTGCTAGAGAGTCAACCCGGCTTATTTTGCGGTTGGATTTGGGCATACACTCATATGAGATTGTGCTGACACAAGAATTGGAGAAGAACGACCATAGACAACGCCGTGAATTCGCTAATTGGGCGCTGGAAATGTTATCCGGAATACGGGATTTTGGATAAAAATCATCCTCTCAGACGAGGCCCCATTTTTGGATCAGCGGTTATGTCAACAAGCAAAATTACCATTATTGGAGCGAACACAATCCACAAGTGTTTGGCCAAGCATCGATGCATCCACAAAGATTGACTTTTTGGTGCGGTATATGTCATGGCGGCATCGGCGGACCTTATTTCTTTCGAATTGAGGACAATGGTCTCAGATATAGAGCGATGTTAACCGACTTTCTGTAGTCAGAGCTCTACAACATCGATATATCTGAGCTGTGATTCCAACAAGACGGCGCTACATGTCATACAAGAGACGCAACGCCCGAAGTTGTGAAGGAGAAATTGGCGACTGGGTCATCTCACGGCGAGCGTTCATCAATTGGCCGGGCGATCATGCGACTTGACACCACTCGATTATTTTCTCTGGGGCAGTAGTCAGTAGTCTACGCTAACAAGCCAACCACTTTGGAAGAGCTCGAGGCCAATATTCGACACGCTATTGCCGGAATAACGCTGCGCATATTGGACCGAGTCATCAAATTTGGACCGACCGCTTGAAGCACTGCCCGCGAAGCTATTCCACATAATGGCATGAATAAAGTACTCAAAATATAGGGGTCGTTTTCATCCATCTCTAGGACTATGCTCAAGTCATATTTAAGAAACCAGCCGAGGTATAATAATAATAGGAAAACTATAAACGAATCCTTTTACCAACCGAGAATTTGTGCTTGAAATGATGCAATATGCATTTATTGTTGTAAGGCCTGAGAAAATACGAGCGCGTTATCGTAGAACTTGGATTGATTCTTTGGATGAGGTCGGCAGTTGAAATGATAATGCAGTTTTTCCCACCGGTCTTCTCTTATCATTCCTGGATTTTGTTTATGTCTAAATCACTAACGACGTTAGGAGATATTCGTTTATTAAAGTTTCATACAGAAATATATCGGGTGAACAAAAAAGATGCCAGCAATCAGCTTATGTCAGGTAACAATTTTAATTTTTTATTGCGGATCATTCATTCCAGGGACAATTCTAATTTGTAAGAAAATCGCCAAATTACGACCACATTTAAGCCATTTGGGCGGAAAGTTCATTGGGTATCAAAGTGTAGATGATTCGATTATTTTATGTATCACAACTTCACAAACTAATTTTTACATTAAAAAGCAAATGGATGAGGTATAATATATGAACAGTATTAATCGTCTTGAATCAAACTTCTAAGCTTGTAAGTCTGTAGCTCAAAAATGGAAGAATTTGAGCTTAGGGCTGGGATGTTAAGAGAAAACAGGATTAAAAAGCTACCTATCGCGTATTGCCACTTACTCATAATTTTCTTGTAAGATTTTTTAAGAATTACCATCTGTCGCCTTGTCTTCAGATATTCTTGGCATCAGAGGTCTCAACAACCAGCAAAACTAGCTAAGTTTAGCAATGTTCTTTCTATCAGTACTGTTCAAGTAGGAATTAATATAAAACGGATTCTTCACCCAGATAATAGTCTTTAGCCAACATTTGTTACATTCAAGTTAAGGAGGTTACCACCTTAGTTGTACTTTCGAAGGTTTCAATGTCAGAGCATATATCTAGTTATGGTAGTCTATAATATATAGCGAACTTTTGGCGAACGGTAACAGTATCCGTTATACCAAAAATCGGAAGAGATGTCTTCCGTCCGGCAAGTCTGACTTTCTTCATTTTAAACATGGAGACGCATCACTAGTTTTCTGGATAAGACCAATGCTTGTGAATAGGGCCCTTGAGAGGGTTTATTTGCAAGGCGGTATAAGGTATTACCATCAGAAAAGTTCTTGGGTATCGTCCTATATAACAGTCGGTTCGAAAAGTTCTGAGATCAACAATTTTTTGGAAAAAGTCTTCCGCACTGATCAATATAGTCTCTTCCCAGAGTGATACAATCATCCCAGCACCACTCTAACATTTCTATGCCTTTCATATAGAACAATTTGTTCAACCCTTCAAAATACGCTTTAGTTTCAGCGATCACCATTCTCGCATACAGTATGAACAAATTATTTTTACTTCGCTTCAATAGCTCCAAACAGCGCTCTGAATCATCAGCACGTATCGTTATGGTCCAAACGCTTTACCCGCTTGGAACAGAGCTTTCGCATACCCAAATACTCATGCAAAATATGATGTAGGTACCCACCCGCGTTCGTGTTAAAGCTATTCAAAGCGATTTTGTGGATTTATTTGATATTTGATCATTTGAGCGCTCAGCGCGTTTGATGCAGCAAACCAGCGACAAATGGTTGCTTTCGACAGAGCAGATTCCTTATAACACTTTTCAAGACATTCTTGAGTTTTAACGGAATTTTTTCCCATCAACTCACAATCTTTTATCAACGTACGAAACTCATTTTTTCCATGGTTTTGAAAATACCAAAAAGTGCGTCACCTAAACTTCATAATCTCGTTGACTAAGGGTCGAAATATCATCAAATTCGTTTGAAGGTTCGTACTAACTAAAATTCGTATGGATACGTTATTAGAGTCGCCATCTCTATGTCAGTCACCGAACTTTTCGAACCACTACGTACTAAATATTATATGCCGAAAATCCATAAGGCACAGTGGTCTTTACGGGAGTTTAAAGGAGCTTCTAGCAAGACATTGGGCTGGCTTTGCTTTCACAAAAGTTCAAAGAAAGTTCTGTTTACATAAATCAATGAGCGATTGAAAGAACGATGAAACACGAGTAGTTATGTCTTTAATCACTGAAAGAGTTTAATGGTATGTTGTTTTATATCAACGACTATATGGATTGTATATTCAAAAAAAGGCTTTAAAATATTTGATCCAAAAAGTGTTATCACTTGCTCACTATTCATAATGAGCTTATTCACATGAATGTATGAACATGTATATATATTTTAGTAGACATTCATTCAGTGTAAGTGCAATATTATTTTGTGTCAAGTTTACCCTGCAGTCCATAGTTTATTATGAGTACATCATCAAAGGGACTTACCTGTAAAGAAAATAAAAATCATTATTAAAAATTGTTCTTGTAAAAGCCATTAACATGTACAATATATTAAACTTTAAGAAGATACCAACATTTTTTTATGACTTTGTTTATTTTATAATACCTATCGAATGATATGCAAAAGCATGAAAATATGCAAACTATTTTATATATTACTTATTTATGAGCAACGTATGATGCAAAAGCCAGGAACCAATCAAATAAACAATGAGTTGGAAACATGAAGTTGGTAAACATTTTTTTATGGAGAATTTCACTGAATAATATTTAATCAATAAAGAATTTCATTATTGAAAATTTATAATTCATAAAATGTAATCGGTTATTTAAAAAAAGAAGAAAAAAACTACTATAATCTTTAATTCATTTTAAAACAATTCGATTTTCAAAAATTCGTGCCAAATTTACATTTGGTAATGAATGACAGAAAAAGTTGTATTATAACACCCACGCTGTGCCTATATCGGATCAATTGAAAGCAAGCATTTGGGTAAATGCCGCTCTTCGGATTCGTTAGCATTATCTATATATAAGATGCCATTGAAGACAGGTAAAAAGAAAATGCCTCTAGACATATGTAGGGCCACATTCACAAAATATTACGTATACTGGAGGAGCTGATAAGAACAAAACAAAAGAGGAAAACTTTACGCTTTTACCATGACCCATAACTTCAATCAGCTGAAATGGTTTTTGAGAGAAGTAATCAAATCAAACTTATAAACCCGATGAGAACCAATACCGCCGTTAGATATGAATTTTCATCAATTAATATTTAAATTAACAAGCGCGATACAGATGAGATAGGCTGTCGTTGGTAGCTACCCAATTTTGGCTTCGAATGCTAAATTCACAACGAGATAAAGACTGCATCGCTGTAACCCAAATCGACAGCTGCTTTATCTTAATGTTAAGAATCACACACTGAGGATGCTAATCTCATATATTATTATTATTATTATTTAAAGCTGGACACAAACAAAATTGATATTGATGATGTCGCACAAACAGGTGACTTTATTTTTCATTATAAGAAAACATTACATCTAATGCGAGAAGCTAGCGTGTGACCAAAATTATGAAAATATTAATTTGAGCCGTGGGACCAGGTAAAATGTACAAACCACACGGGCTTGTATATTACAAATTGTGAGTACACACAAAATTTGGTTCACACAGTTTTAATGTTGCCTATCACACGGTAGCTCTCGTTACAACAAACTTAATCTAGATATTTACATTCATGTATTCGTATTTATAAAATATGATCTAAGTTTGAACAAAAGCTTTATTCACTCCTTCTTAACATGCAATGTACATAAAAATAATTACTTATTACTAAATATTGTCAGATTACAGTGACTCAACTTTTTGATCAAATGATCAGCAGAAAATACAACTTTTTGCTGTAACTTCTCCAATTTTACTGTTAATATAAGTACATTTTCACTCAAAACAAATGGAGTGATTAAGAATCAGCATAGCAAAAGCGAACGGAAATGCACAGTTATTTCGTGAGTACTTTTAAAAGTTCTTAGACATGTGATCAATTTGTTGAGACTGGCGCAGTACATTGCGAAGCGTCGTATTTTGAGCAGAAAGGGTTGCAAAGCTTGGTTTTTTTAAATATTTTCTCTCGAAATTAAACAAATTTGATTATTAAAAAAAATTTAATATTGGAATCCAACATAAGGCATGTTTAAATTTCAGTTTAAGAAAGCATTTTTAACTTTGATAGAAGATGAAAAAACTTGGTAAAGCTAAAGAAAAGGAAGTGGAAAGGTTAATAGTTTCCAAAATGAACCATAGAAAAACTTTGCACAAGAACGGCTGTCACGAGATCGCAAAAACAAAGAACGAGCCCCTTCTAACTGACCACCATAAAAAATTAAGGCTGCAATTCGCCGGAAAGTATAAAAACTATAGTTAGTGAGCCAATAAGCGATCGCTACATCAAGCCAATATTAAAGTTTTGAGGTGGAAATCTTATGATTTGGGGATGCACGTGCAGGGATGGGGTTGGCCAATGTGTCAGGGTAATGGGTCGCATGAATGCCGCTCAATACATCAACATTTTGGAAGGCGGGTTTTTAACAAGTCTTGGAATCTGGAACAAAAATATGTCGGACATTATCTTTCAGCAAGATAATAATCCGAAACACACAGCCAGAATTACCAAACCGTGGTTTGAAAGTAATTATTTCTCGCCAGACCTTAATCCGATTGAGCATCTTTGGGTTGAAGTCAAACGTGCAATTACAGATTTTCCAGGAGATTTTGCAAATTTACTAACTTTATGGCACCGCACTCAAACTGCTTGGCCAAATATTAATCCAAATCGATGCAAAGCATTAATAGAATCCATGCCAAGAAGAATATAAGCGGTTCTCAAAGCAAAAGGAGGCCATACGAAATACTGAACAAGATTAGTTTAGTAAAGTCAACTAATTGATCAAGTGTCAAGTGTCAATTGATGGCTGATGCAGCAGCCATTGGCAAAATTCAATCCTTATATTTAAGTCCCCTGGCAAATCTTCCTGTACGGGCGTATAATGAAAGGTGTAAACGCGGTTGGTTTGGGAAGTCTATGGATTGTAGAGAACTCTGTGGATTGCTGAGCCGACGGTTGTAAGGCGGTGAAAAGCATTGATAAAAGCTGGCTTAGAATATCTCCTCCGTCTAGGATATCGCCGTTGGTACTCTAATCTAGCTAACCCCGCATCCCCACTAGAGAAACCGTAAATAAAAATTATATCGACGTATTCGCGAATCGAAAATATTTTTTCTTAAACATTTGCTAAACACTTTAATCTTTCACTCTTAATCAGTAAATAAAGTAACATCGGTACATTTCAAAATTTGTCACCGAAATAAACAAAAACATTCCACAAAATAGCGGAAAATTTACCGTTGGTTTAATTCTTCAACTTTGTTTTACTTGTTAACTGACAGCTTTTAGACATTTTTTTTATTTGAACACACTATTTATTTGTGACCCATTTGTCTGTATAAAATAGTGGTTTGCAATAACTTCCGTTGTTCGTAGGTGGAAAAGTCATACATAAAAGTCGTAGATAATTAAGAGAAGACTAAAGCTTTGATAAAAAAAGTTAACCTAAAAGTTGAAAATTTCGAGATAAACGCATTTTTCTGATGAAATAGGTCCAACGATTTTTCAGAATGTGAGCTTTAGAATACCATAATTTTAGCTGGTGTTCATCGAAATCGACGAAATTTTAGTATTTTATACACGCTGAAATTCTCTTTCAAAAATTTTCAATTTCAATTTATTTCAAGTTATTCGGGAGTACAAGTAAGAACTGAGTCTTTTTTAGTACATACATATTTATAATACTCGTATACTCGTATTTATGTAGCTCAATTTAGAAATTATTAGCTAACATTATTAACATCGCATTATGAGCACAAAAAGGAGAAATTAATTTAGTTATAATAATATTAACAAAACAATAATAAGGCGTTAAGAAAGAAAAAAAAAGTATATAAAGTAATGATTAAATAATGACTAAATAATATTTAGTATTTAATTAAGTAAAAGTATTTGAAAGAAAATGTATATGGTATTTTGAAGGGAGCGGAAAGCTGAGGGGAAGAAGTAGGAAAAGGGAAGAAAAAAAAAACGAAAAGAGAAAAATGAAGAATGGAGATATAATGAAAACAGAGAGAAAAATGCATTGATTACCGAAAGTGTGCAAGTAGTGCACTTTTAAATTGCTTTGCATCTATTATTTGCTTAATAGTGGCAGGAAGATTGTTCCAGAGTCTGGTGGTGTAAACGAGAAAGAGACGCGATGTATTAAGGTAGTTAGATGTTGGTGTTACCAAGTTTAAAGTTCTCTGTGACTGAGCAAACTGGACTTTTTGATATAAGTACGCTGGTGATTTGGTTCGGATTATTTTGTGCAAGAAGATACAGCACCGTAATTCCCAATAATTTTGAAATGTACAACCTAGCACAAACTTATGAAGGTGGGATATGTGTTCGTATCTTCTTATTCCATATATATACCTTGCCATATCGTTGAAGGCAACGAGTAGTTTGTGCTGAGAAATCGAATCAAGCTTACAAAAGATAGGAATGGCGTAGTTAAAAATCGGAATAAATAGAGTTGATCAATCTTAATTTGGTGCTTCTTGGTGTATAGCAAGAAAAAATACAGAGTTTTCGTAATCCTGAGTAAATGCGTGAGACAATGAAGTTAACGTGGTCTGAAACAGAAAGTGTACTATTTACTTTGTAGCTAAGATTAGTCACAGTATCGGAGAAAGTAAGTCTTGTTGAATGGAGATAAATAGGTTCAAGCCATTCAGTACAAAAATGTTTTTTTTGATATAAGTACCAGTCGACTTTTGCCAGGATTTAATAATAAACCATTATTCTGTGACCAAGTAACAATTGAGGCTAGATCTAAGTTAAATCTAGCCACAAGATCTTCCACAAGTCCAATGGGCCGGGATAGTTAAATTTGTGCGTTATCAGCATAAAGATGGACCGTAGCATTTTGGCAGACTTGTGGTAGGTCATTTATAAATATGCAAAATAAAATAGGACCGAGGATCGAGCCCTGAGGTACACCAGCGGTTATATTGATCGGCGTTGAATATTTTCCATTGGCTAATACCCTTTGTGAACGGTTAATAAGATAATCCCTTACTAATTTAACTGAACGCTCATGAAATCCAAAGTAAAATCTTAATTTAGTGCATAAAATTTCATGATTGACACAATCAAAAGCTTTTGCAAAATCGAGTAAGCAAAGCAGCGTTAGATAGTCTTTATCAAAGTTTAATCTGATATCATCAAGTACTTTAATCATAGCTGTTGAACAGCTGTGGTTAGGGCGAAAGCCTGATTGCACTGACGTCAGCAAATTAAAACCACTTAGATGACATGTTATTTGTTTTGCAAGGATTTTTTCGAGAATCTTAGACAAACAAGGTAAGATGCTTATAGGACGGAAATCTGATGGCAATTTTGGGTTTTCTTTTTTAGGAACAGGAATAACCTTGGCTTTTTTCCACAAATTAGGGAAAGTTGAAGAAGCTATGCAAAAATTTAGAATATGGGTGAGACAACTAATTATGTAGGGCAGTAACATTTTCACAAAACGCAAGTGTACTCCATCCTCACCAACTGCATTGGATTTAATGCTTTGAAATACAAGAATCACCTCGCTTTCAGTGACCACTTTAAACTCAAAATTATGCAGGGATCTAAACATAAGGTTTAAAGAGATATTATTGAAGGGGTGAGATAGGAATGCTTTATTCAAGTCATTGATGTTTGGAATATTCGTTGAATTTTGGTTTTTGGTTATGACAATTGAGCGCAAGTTTCTCCAAAGTTTTTTTGGTGGTTGGTCGGCACTAATTTTGCAGAAGAAATATCTTTTTTTTGCTCTTTTTGTCATCATGGAAGCAAAATTCCTGGCTCTACAGAAAACCTCTCTGTTATGTCTTGTAGGTTCAATTTTCCATTTGCATAAACCTTTCTTCTATTCCGTATTGCGTCAAGTAAACCAGGGGCATTTTTTGTTGCGAATGGTTAATTTTCTGAGAGGAACAAGCGTATTAAAGAGCTCATTTATCAATGTTTGGGCAAAGTCAACTTTCTCATTAATGTCCGCCAGGAGATAACAAGAACTCCAGGGGAGTATGCCAGCATAGTAATAGAGGCTGTTGAGGTTAATGGAGGCAAAGTCTCGAAATTCAAAAGAATCTCTCAGGAATTCCGAAGAAAAATCGATATCATATGTACAAAAGAGCATATCATGATCTGAAATTCCCTCAAAAGACAATTAGTCTTGCAGCAAAACATTAGAGCGGTCGGATACAACAAAAAATCAAGAAAACTCAGTGGAAAATCCGATCCGAAGCGGGTAGCAAGGGAGTTAATGACCATTAGCCCTAATGTAACAATATTTTCTAGCAGCCCACGAGATCTGCTATCATTTTTAAGCAAGTCGGCGTTAAAGTCACCACAGAGTATTATATTTTCATAGCATGCGGTGAGAGGTTGAAGACGAGAGAAAAATGCGTCAAAAGAACAATTACGATTTGGACTATAAACTACACTTATCAAACATTTAACATTATTTTTTGAGAATTTGATTAAAACAAATTCAGTATCATTTCCCACTGTCTTTCTCAAAATATTACAACTCAGATCAGGCTTGTGATATATTGCGATTCCACCACCAGTAGTTGCAGTGATTCTATTGTGCGGGACTAACTTGTAACCAGGGATGCCATATAACCTCTCATAATCACTATCATTCTCTAATGTCTTAAACCAAGTTTCGCTCACACATATAACATCAACTCCAGAATCTACAAAAATATGTCTAGCATAATCTAGTTTAGATGTACTAAGGCTACGAGCATTGAAGTGGACAATTTTGAAACGCTTCCGTGCATTAGATATAATCTTAACTAATATCCTAACATCAGTCTCATTCGTTACACCAGGTGTAGAAACATCACCCACCACTACCAGCAATAGATGCAGAACAAACAATAGAAGCATGTTTAAGTGATTTCTTGTTAATATGTAATCTATGCAGAAAAGGAATCGAAGAAGAGATAGATAGAGAGCAAGGAGGGGAAAGAGAAGGATGGGTGAAAAGATAAGAAGGGGCGAGTGGATAATTAAAATATATTAAAGGTAGTACAAAATCATTATTAAATCAATCATAGATTGAAACAGATAATAAAATAAAAAAATAACTAATAATTATAATATTGTTAGCAATTATATATACATGGCAATTATGTATATATATAACAAATTACATTTTTACGATGCTCCAACGGTGTTAAAGGAAACAATTAATGTAGGTCAGGAACAAAATAGGTGAAAATCAAGTTAAGAGAGTTTCGTATCTGAAGAGATTTTAAGCTCAGAGTCAGTTTTACTTTTTTTAACAAATACGAAGCCATTGCGAGTTTTGACTGAGAACAATATACCCTCATGCCGTAGCTGTAGTACGTGACGCAGTAGTAAGCTGTTTTCTCTTATTAGACTCTCATTGATGTACACACGGCCAGTATGTTTAGGTGTTCTGCTCACAAAAGTGAATGTATCATTTTCCAGCTCCGCGAGTGTGAGGCCATTATTCCCACGGAAAGTCCCCAGTAATGCACTTTCCTCAGCTGGCGAAGAGAGTCTGATCAGCAACGGACAGCTGTGCATAACGGTTTCTTAATCTGAATCGGTTAGAAAGCTACGGCCTTTTAAGAAGTTTTACATCGAAATCAGAGGTTCGTCACTTTAACGGCCTATAACTTGGAGGGGGGTGAAAATAGACCCCCCTGCATTACAATTTTTTCTTTGCCATAGCTTCAGGAATCTTCAGCTATCGGAACGAAAACCTAAACTGGGACACACTGTATATATGGGCGACTGAAAATTTGCGTACAACAAGAAAAACATCGATTCAGCGTAAACGTGTGGGCAGGTGTAATTGGTAATAAGTTATTTGGGCCTTTCATATTTCCACAAACACTAAGCAGTGAAACTTATTTGCAATTCACTATTGCAGAATAGTTAAGGACTACTAAAATGAAAAATTCCAAAATCGATGGATCGGAAGGAATGGTCCACAACATTGGTCTGCAATATCACCAGATTTGACAGCTTTGGATTTCTACGTATGGATATATTCACCTGAAATAAGAACATTGGCTGAACTGCAAAAACCGATAGCAGCATTGGCACAACATATCAAAGAGAGTTTACCAACCCTTAGTATTACAAGAACCATTCAAACACGAGCATTAATTAGCTTGCATTTAGTCTGACGGATTACACTTTGACAGTTGTAGATTTAAGATTATGTAAATTGCGATTAACAATAAAAGTTTTTATTTATTTATAATAATTTATTATAACGGTAAACGAAAGTGCCCTTATTTTAGAGTAATTTTATGGCCATAATAAAAAATAGTCATATTGGTAATGAATTTATTTAACCTTATACCTGGAAAACTTTAAATCTGAAGTAAAAATTTTGTATAGTGAATTTGCCGGTAACACTATAGCGCACTAAAATAATAAAAAAGAATAAAAATTGAAGATAAACCCCTCAAACGATTTTTTTCATAATATGAACCAATGAATCAGATCCCAAGATGTCTGTATCCCAAACCGGATAACCCTGTACAGTCTATCTATAGTTTTAGCGTTTTTGTAGCCAGAACCGAAAGTTCAGTCTCAAGCATTATGACATATGTATTTAGGGGTGCTGGGTGGCAAACGGAATATCCTTTTGGTGTAATAAATCAATACTTTTTCTTTACTTCCTCAAACTGACTACTGCCCCATACTGGGCTGCGTACAAGAAAGTTGACTCAGCGAGAGCTTCAAAAACACACAACTTACTGTTGTCTGCTATGTATTTGCTATCCACGTTATATTTATCGCGGTCATGGCATTTTGTAGTATGCATTTCAAATGCCATTCAAAGTTTTCATTTTGTGTGAGAAGTATGCCATAGTAGTTGTACCCTTTTACCATTCCGATCTGCTCTCCGTTTAGAAAGCATGTCTCGTTGCTACACATCCTTCCACCAACCTGTTTAAAAATGAATACATTCGATTTTTCTAGGTTTATTATAAGGCTCCGCATTTCAAAAAAACAAGCGGTTTATCCATTTGCGTAAATGTCTCCGGGGTATTCGCCATCATAACAATATCGTCTGCAAAAAGCGTTACTTTATCGCTAACCCTGCAAACTGATGGAGTGATAGACTGCAACAAAATTTCAATTTCACAGTGATTAATATTCAAAAGCCACAGTTTTACTTTACATAAAACAATTTTCAAATTTCTAATTATTCGGATATCTTCGGGAAGTTTAATAGAGATTTCGCAAAATATAATCGAGTAGAAGTTGTCAAAGCACGTCGTGCGAAAATTAGGTATACTTGCGAGGGAACTAGTATTGCTTCTAAGATTGTGAGTATCATTGATGCGACTCTGCATTTAATCACTTACAGAACACCAGAACACGAGAGTCTGAGTACATAAAATTCTATCCTAATGAGGTCGAACCTAATAAGAGTGGACAATTTCGTCATTAAGTTGACTCGAAGGCACATTGCAAGAGCAATGACCTCATCGAACAACCTGATCTCCGGGGCTTTCTACCCCAATTATATGTATCACGAGAGAGTTCGCTTTGACGGCTTTATTCCTCCAGAAGCGTTCCTCTATCTAGATAGTAAAGGTCTGATCCAGGACAGATTGGCGGTGCCGCTAATCTTACACGTCGCTCGAATAGCTGCGGACAGGCGACTCAACTACGACAGAGACGTCGCACATGGCAGTGCGGAGCGTCTCCGGTTCAGTAGGGCGGTAGGAAGTCGCGACATGAGGGATGTTGCTCGGCAGCACCAGCAATTTTGGTGGCTTATTGAAGGGGAGGATGCTTCGTCGTCGAACTCCTCCAGTGATAGGTCCAGCCTAATTTTTTTTTTCTTTTCTTTAGCCATGGCCGGCTTACATAGTTTTAGGTAGGATTAAGTTAGATTTTAAGAAAAAAAAATATATAAAAACACAAACAAAAAATTAAAAAAAAAATATATATGCATATATTTATATAGTATGTATATATATATTTCTGTATGTCTCTATTTGTGTTAGATGTAAGTAGGTTAAGTAGATTAAGATTTATTTTTAAGCAGTTTGTAAGCTTTTAGTTTTAAGTTTTATATAAAATTAAAAAATGTCCATTTACTAAGTTTTTACTTAAAATTTATTTTCTTAGTTTTAGGATTAATGAATGTTTAAATTACAAATAAAATTAGACTGTAAGATACGTCGAAAGACATAGATTTAAGTATTATGTTTAATTTAGAGTGCCCACATGGGGCCAGTAAGTTGCAATAAGATTATTTTTTAAGTTATTTAAGCGTTTTTTGTTTAGCATAGAGTAATTTAAGTTCTAAAAATAAAAACGCATAAAAACTGAAGAACTGACTGCATTTAATCACCTCTGACAAAAAATATTTTTAGGACTTTGTAGTCTTACAGGCAGAACTGAAAAGTATTTACTAGGTGAGAAGAAAGACATGATTTTCTAATCACGTATTTCTAATCACATTTGGTGAGCTTATACCATATTATTCCAATAAACTATTAGTGTAGCACTTTTGGAGCCGTTAAAAGTAGTGTGGATATGAGACATTTTCAATTCAAATTGTGATCGATTACTATGCCTAAGTAGTTCTAGTTTTCAACTCCTTCAGTTTCGAAGCAGGCAATATCTTCTTTGTAGGATGTATCGCAGCTGTAGTTGAGCAGGCTGAATTTACGGTAAGAAATTGTATGAAATAGGACCCCAGTTTCCGGATACTCCTTAGCGCTTGGCTAAAGTACATAAGCTTTCTTTGTTGTACAAACCACAGTTGTAGCAGATGTTCACCATGATTATTTTCAGAAACTAGATTAAAAGATTTGCTGAATCATAAACAAATGCAAAGTCATCAGCAAAACATTTAATCTTACCGATAAATGAAATATTGAAAATTGAATTAACATGAATTAAAAACAATCTTGGACCAAGGACAAAGCCTTTAACCCTAAGGTTAAAAATCTAGAATCACCCATTAGATTAATTTTAACTTTTTAGACCTGTTATTAAGATAAGACCTAAACCAATCTATCATAAAGTTCGATCTACTAGAATTCTGTGATCCACCATATCAAAGGCCTTAGTTATGTTTACAAAAAGTCCGGCGCATCATTTCCTGTGATCGAGTCCCTTGTAGATAAAATTTGTGAAAGTTCAAGGGGGCATCTTCAGTGTAATGATTGTCCTTGAACCCCAATTGGTTTTTGCTAAAGAAGTTTATCTTTCCGAGAAATTTCACAACTCAAAAATATTTGATATAGACAATGTCGTCCATAAGGAGTGCAAATAAAAATGGACTTAACTTCTTTATTCGCATTAAACCTTTCCGAAGAATTTTCTCCATACGAGACACACCGCTGAAATGGCTGTACGAGTATTACTCTCCCAAACTTTCGAAACATTCCCTTGGAAAGTAGTTTATACATCAATCTCTATCTATAGAGTCAAAAGCTAACAGGAAGTCAACAGAAAATACATTTTAACTTTTCACGTTGCGCTCCATACACGTATGCTTCCGCAACGCTTTTGAAAATGAATATTTGATCGGCCGTTGAATATCCTGCTTTAAAACCAGCTTGGAATTCATTAAGTAGCCCAGTTAATGAATCTTTTTTGTAGGATGGTTGTAAATAGTTTATAAGACGCATACGAAAATGATTTGCCTCTGTAGTTGGATGGCTGGGATCTGCAGACTTTCTTGAATACCGGAAAAATCAACGATTCTTTGAGCTGTTACGGCACCACCCCAAGTTAAGGATATATTTCAAATATCGCTTTGAAACGCTCTATCTCTGTATGCAAGGCAATACTAGATTGTTGATAAAGCGTGTTTTTTTAAAGAGCTTTAAGATTTAAAACTGAAATAAAAGACACATAAGTGCACAAAACGCGCCAAAGTTTTTATTATTCGAAGGATTATTTACCCTCCACCATGTTAGCGTCTCAGAAACTGTACCCTGCAGCTCAAATTTTCGCCCATTTTTTCGAGCATTTGAGCCCGTATCTCACGAATGGTCGGCTTGATGTTGGTTTCCAAGGGTGGAATAATTGTTGGCTTATCCGCATAGCCCAATGATAACAAAAACTCTCACAAGAAATAGGGTAGAAGTGTCAAATCATACGATCTGGGAGGCGATGCCAAACATCCATTTCTGGAGATAATGTTGTCATCGGACAAATCCTCCAATAATTGAAAAGTTTCACGGGCAGTATGGCATCTGACACCATCTTTTCGCACCCAAATCTCCTGCAGACCATCTTCACTAATAAAAAATCGTTGATCATGGTTCTGTTCGGGGCGCCACTGACGATGATTTTCTGGGCTTCTGAGACAGAAGTGGGCCTGATCACTGAACATAACGGGCTGAAAAGTCCTGAGCCTAACACACAGTGGACGTCCAAATGAGGCGGTGACACCAGAAAACATTAAAAAATCCACAAAATCGTTTTGAATGATCGAAAAGTGCAGTTGCATGAGTTAGCTGACATCGTAAAGATATCAAAAGTACGTGTTCGCTTTATATTGCATGAGCATTTGTCCATGAGAAATCTCTGTTCAAAGTGGGTGCCGCGTTTGCTTACTGTTGACCAAAAACAACAAGGTGTTGATGATTCTGAGCAGTGTTTGGCTATTCGCAGATCACAAAAAAATGCTCGCGGGTAAGAAATTTCCATCGATTGAAGAGGTTATTAGTGAAACTGAGGCCTATTTTGAGGCAAAAGGTAAATGGTTCTATAAGAATGGTATTGAAATGTTAGAACGGCGCTGAAATGATTGTGTTGCTCTTGATGGAGATTATATTGATGAATAAAGTAATTTTTGTATGAAAAAAACCGCGCTTTCTTTGTTAGGCCCGAAACTTTTCAGCCCATGGTTACTATAACATAACTGTAAAAAAATTAAAGCGCCGAAGCAATAAAGTATCGACGCAAATGATTATCGCCAGCAGTAATTAAATCATATAAACGTATTCAAAAAAATCGTTGCACATGATGACGAACTGATGAATTAGGATCTTTCTCAACATTGGCATCAACGGCATCGATAGCGTCATCTGAGCGCAATCTTGCCAGTAGCTTGGAGTCCAAAAGGGCAACAGTAATGCGAAATTTTTCAAATTTTGCGAAGAGTCGACTCACCTAGTGATTTAATGCGTTTAATGATATAAACAGTTTTAGAGGGCACCGGATTTGAAAATAAATTTCAGCAACTTGTAAACGTAGACTGGGCTCATGATGACTTGTCAAATAATAATGAATAAGAGGATGGTTTCTGAGTGTTGTCAGATTTAAAAAAAAAGCTAAAAAAAACACACTTTAAATGAGAGAAAAGCGACTAAAAAGACCTTACCTGGTTTTTAGCGGCAGTATGTACTTGGGTTTACCTTTCATTTGGATATTTTACGTGACTTACATTCAAATTGTTAGTATTTTTTGAAATATTGGGGGAGCATTTTGTTTTTGACAATTGTTCACAATTTTTTTCATTTTTGCGAAACGAACATATAACTCCACCAAGGGCCATGAAGTACAACTTAACAGCTCCTGTGGTATTTTTAAGACTATTTTAGGTCACTGACATTTTTTTAAGATACCGAAAGGATTCAAAAACTTTCTGTATTTACGAGAGCATATGGATGCTACTTATTCACTTATTTTTTCTTTCCTAGAGTGGTAATAATGGTCGATGGAAGCAAATTCCCTCTGAATGAGCAATACATACCCATCTTAATAATATGGCTCGTCCCACTACAAATATTCAAGATAGGGTACATCTCCCTCAGCGGTAATTTATCTCTCGAGAACAGGGTAAACATTGGTATTCGCATTCGTGTAAGCAATATTTCACAACTCCAACGTAAATTTTTAATTAAATTTCATTCACCCCTACGGGCAATTAAACTTGGATGAAATATTGCAAATTAAGCTAATTACCACCAACCGGTGACTAGCGATGAGGGATTCCCTGAGGATTTCAAAAGTGGCGACCAATTGTCGCGTAAATGGCTTCCCTCCACCTCACGGTGTGTTATTAGTTTCGAATTTAGAGCTCACTTCAACCCAACTAATATTGACATTCTAGACTTGTGTCCTTGTCAAGGCGCAAGCTTTCGATGCTTCATCTTCAATTGAATTAAGTTATATGAAATCAAAATGATTGAAAAGTTGCCGTCCAGCGTGGAGTTTATTCAAATCAATTTGAAAGTGAATTTTCGAAAAACTTTTGTTTTATCGTCTTGGAGCTTGCAAGCATATGTGTATGACACATGACACTTAGTAATTTGGTTCACATTGTCGTCCTCGGAAACGAAGGAAGACTCAACTTATCTCGTTCTACCACCCCAGTTTGTGAAAAAACAACATTTTATCACCTCCATCCTGACAGGATAAACAAAAAAAAAATTCCAATTGCGTCGAATTAGAAATGGTGTTCCGAAATCCCTCTAGAGTTCCGGAAAAAACCGCATCCCCCGCTGTCAGTCACACTGATGAACCTGAGAAGGCAAACAAAATGGAAATAAGAAAACAGAAAGTTTTTTTTTTTTAATATTTCATTCTCGAAATCCGATCTAAGCAATAAGTAAATATGTCAAAGTATCAATCAGCCAGGTGGGTGGGCAGGATATGTTTTTGGGACGATATGCTCTTTGAACGGCAAAGTCAGTAACGACCGACGCTGCCGGCGCCGCCACTGACAATGGTTTCGTGCCAATCTGTCGTCTCTTGCATGAATTAATTTCAAATTGGTGTTTCGTTGTTTTCGAAATTTTTTGTCTTTTCTTAAACAAACATTTCCAAATGTATGGGCGGAGAACAAAAAAAATTGAGACAATAAATAAGGAGGGTGGCCTGAGAAATGCCAAAGTTCTCTAAAGGTCTAATAAATCTACTTGGAAACGATGGAATACCTTCGTGGAAAGTGGGTGGGATTTTTGAAGACTTTTATCAATTGAACAATGCTTTTGGGTTTTTGTGTTTTTATTTGAAAATGACTTTGAATCAGATTTTGAGAGGGAGTTCTTAAGTGAATTCGAAGACTGACCTCATTTGGAAGGAGATTTTTAACTTATCCTACAATGGAATTGGAATATTTTGTGATTCGCAAGAGAAACCCTGTATATCTTGAACTTAGAAGGACCTACTTCAAATTCTTTATAGGAAAAGTTTGCTTTTAATCCTTTTATTATCTAATCCTTATAGAAGCAGTATATTGGGATTTTTTGAAAGTTCAACACGGCAATACATTGAGCTCTCTGTAATATAAAAACAAGAAAGCAAAAAAGGGTAAGACCCTTTTGTGGCGTTTTTATAAAGAAACCACCCCCATACCTAACTTACTTACTCATTTACTTAGATGGCTGCACAGAACGTCTCTTGTGTCTTACGTGGACACCGATACGCCTTGCCATAGGTCTCCGTCAATCCATTGATACCAATTCGGAACTGTGTTGCCAGCACAAGTTCCACCCTTGGTATGAGTCGAGGCCGACCTAAAACCTCTTACTGCTCTTAGGGTCGCAGCACCCAGTACTTATTGCAACTCTACATTGGGTTAAACCAAAGGAAGACCCTTCCCGCGATTTTGGGTTTAAAAAACAGCCACCATGACGCTCCCACAAGGGGGCCTACCTCTAACAAGTCAGGCCTGGACCGAGATCCAGGGGGCTCCTGACTCCCATGGTACCGTGATTTATGTCCTGGTAGGGACTACCGGTGGTCCAGCCGCCAACAAGACCTATGACCGGCAACTTGTGACTGATCAAATCGTAGCAACCTTCGGTAGCGTTATCTAAAGATGTTTACGATAAGACTAGTACTTTGCTCTGCTCCCGTTCATTATTAGACAACGTCATTAAAGGGCGAAGCCTTGATAATTTGGCGGGGGCCCGGATGGCTGCACAGTCCGAGGTGGGCCTGGAGCTTAACCAGTATGCTTCTCAAGCTAATGTGGAATCTGGCTACCTACCTCTAAGTTGACTGAGTGCGCCACCTCAGGCAAGGGGTTCCACTTAATACTACGCTGCTTCTCCGTGCTGAAATGAAATACTTTTCGGACTGGAGCGTTGATGTTTATTTGCTTTACACGTCCTAGCTATCTTAGGGGACTAGTGTCCGGTCTATCTCACTGTACAGCTCAGAGAGAGCAGTATTGTGATGATTGTGAGGGTCTCATTATAGAGTCTCTTTTCTATTTGTTATCACTCATTTGCCCTCTTAGGCCGACTTAAAATCCCATATATCTTTTGGCTGATCGAATTGACTGGTTTTGGAAAGAATGCCAAACCAGTATATGCGGCAGTAGTATCTGTTTCGCTTCCAGTTCTACATTCTAGTGAATTTCCTCGTCTTAAGTGCCCCGATTCATCTGCTAAATCTTCTGGATCATCACAAGAGGCAGGCACAAACACTGAAAATGAACCGCAGACGCAATCGACAGATCTTGAATTGTCAAAGCAAAATCCGAAGTTACTGGCATCCCGCCTGAAGTAACGGAAACTTTTGGTTCCGGGCATGAATGGAACGTTTTACAGAATCCGTCATAAGTCTTACACAACATTTTAAAAAGGAAATCGACATAGGCTGCTGCATCGATATTTCAGCAACTCGGCGAGTAGTAAAGATGGGTACATATTGCTAACCCTCAACACTAAAGAATCAATGGCCACTTTGATAAAATACATTCAATATGAGCATCACAATTGGAAAATGTGTTCTAATCTCAAAGACATTGGCATATTGTGTGGAATTCAGGGAGGGTATACAAAATATTGCTGCTTTCTATGCCTTTGCGCTCGTGATCATCATTATAGACGAAAAAACTGGCCAGAAGGGAGAACGTCACAGTGGGCAAAGACAACATTCAATGCGTGCCTCTTGTCAAGAAAGAAAATATAATTTTTCCAGCATGGTATTTTGTTAAGGCCTTAGACAAAGAAGGCCAGGTATTCTCCTATTTGAGAACCGTCTTCCCGCAGCAAAAATCAAGAAAGGCATCTTCGATGGTCAACACAAAAAAATTGCTGAAAAGCAAAGAGTTGCCAACATATGTAACACGTTTATGAAAATGAGGACTAGAAATCATTTCAGCTGGTTTTTACCAATTTCCTTGGGAACAATAAAAGTCCTAAACTACGTGACAATTACTATCGATTTGCTGGATTACGGAGTTCATTGGCTATTGTAAACTTATTACCATTTTAATTTCTAACATGCGTAAGTACTGTATGTCTCTGAAAATTCATTTTTTGCATTGCGTATTTGAATTTCTTTCCGGACGATCTTAGTAGGACGTCACTTAATTTTTTCCGATAAATTAACCTGTTTACCGGACAAGACGTATAAATGCGTCAGGCGTAACAATATCGGGTACGGGTAGGACATATGAATACGTCCTCAAAAATTAATGTGCGCCCTGGAACGGACGGGACGTATATTTCCGATCCACTATGATATTACGTCATCCATGCGTGTCTCGACATGAATTGACATGCGTATAGAATCAGAACAATTTCTCTATCGTGAGTGATAGACGTGTTTTGTGTGACCAGTGGCAGGTACGTATTTACACCTATTTTATTTTATTTATCTATTTTAATTAAATGCTTACAAATACATGCAAGGGCTATAAAATATTTCCATTATATATTATTTTTATTTCCAATCTTTTTATAAAATTATTTTTAGTGCTCATCAAAATGAATGAGAGCGATATCAGTGATGATGATGTATGTTTCAATGCACCGGCAAGTAAAAGAAGGAGACGCATTATGAGTTCGTCATCGGAGTCATCTAACAATGATTTTGACTACGACACACAATTGAGCGATACAGAGAGTGAGGATAATGAAGAAGTTGATGAAGCTGGTCCTAGCAACAACGTCTCTGATGTCTCTGAAGAATGGGTGCCTCAAAATGCAGAAAGACCACCATTTCCCTTCACTGCACATCCGGGAAAAACATTTAATACTCCTTCAAAAAAAGTTCCTTTATTTTATCTAGAGAAGTTTTTAGATTACGACCTTATAAAATTACTAACAGAACAAACAAATTTGTATGCCGCTCAATTTTTTGCCAATAATCCGGAGTTGAAACCACGTTCGAGACTTCCAAAATGGAAGGATACAAATGAAGCTGAGATGAAGATATTTTTGGGGCTCCTAGTTTTACAAGGGATAATTGGAAAACCAACTTTAGAGTGTTATTTTTTTAGAAGAAGAATTATTGAAACACCCTTTTTTCATGAAGCTATGAGCGAAAACAGAGTACCGAAAGTAGCGTAGCGAAAATAAGTAGCGAAAATAAGTACCGAGTCGACCACCGTCGAGTGCACAGCCCCAGTGCACTCGCAATATTGTTGTGTGCTGTCCAAAAAAAAAAAAACAAAAAAAAAACAAAAAAAAAAAAAAAAACACCGCGCGCGTGTGCAAAAAAAACAACAAAAAGTGCAGTGCAGTGAGAAAAAAAATATACAGTGCGGGTATCCCACCTCACCCGCTCCTCGACGAAGTACTGTTGCTTGCACTCAGTCACTGCCGTTACTGTATTTACCATACGGTACGGGCAGTGGCTGAGTGTATGTAACATCTGATGGATAGCGGGGTTGTGAGTGAAAATTTTGTTGGTGCACTGTTTCATATTGTTGTAAGGGCATAACACCTACAACAATTTGATTCGGTAAGCCAACGTCAGAATTTCCACTTCGCAGCCTTGCTTAGTATCGTCGGTGTTTGTGTTTTCTGTGTTTGTCTGTGATTATGACTAGGGAATTCAGGGTAGACGTAGCCAATATACGCGGGCTAAAAAGCAATCACTTTTCTGCGTACGTCCACGTCTGTAAGTACAGACCAGCTGTTTTGGCACTTAGTGAAACACAGGTAGATCCCCGCCCACACCTCTCAGATCATTCTGATCTGAAGCTACCTGGCTACGAACTAGTGCCATTATTCTTCTCTCACCGCGGTCTCGCCATTTATGTGCGTAGTGATGTAGCTTACCAAACTCCACCACAATGTGACCCATGTTCCAATCCGGAATTCAACTTCATGTGGTTAAAATTCCATCTCCGTAAGCAAATTATACACTACTGCTTTATTTATAGAAGCCCCAAACTGGACAGCAATTCAACCTTTAACGAGTTTGATGCGCTGTCTGACTCCATTCAAAGAATTGTATCCCTGTATCCTCATACTGAAATCGTTATTACGGGCGACTTCAATATACACAATTCTGGGTGGCTTCGACATTCTGGACAGACAACACCCGAAGGACGGTGTGTTGAGATCTTCGCTGCGGAAAACAACCTAACGCAGCTTGTAAATGAGCCCACGCGAATACCAGACGTTGATAGTCATACCGCCAACACCCTGGACTTGTTTTTAACTTCTCACCCTGATAAGTACACCATTGATGTGCTCTCCCCTCTAGGCTCGTCGGACCATTGTGTCATATCAGCTAATTTCTCGTACACCGACCACACAGTTAGAGAAAAAATTCCTAAAAGAACCGTATGGCAATACGAGAAAGCCAACTGGAGCGGTCTTAACAGCTTCTTTAGGAATTTTAACTGGTCGTTATGCTTCCTCGATAACGACGTGGATGCCGCTGCTGATATGATTACAGACACCATTCTCTTTGGAATGAGATCCTTTATTCCTCATCGGATGAAGAGTATCAAACCAAAAGAAAAGGCATGGTACGACTCGAGCTGTAAAGAGGCCGTCAGGGTTAGAGAAATGTTTTTTCGGTCCTCCAAGACCAACCCGACAGAGGAAAACCGAAAAAAGTTCAAACGAGCCAGAAATGACTGCAACGCCTTTCTTAAGCGTGTGAAATTCCTATACGACCAAAAACTGAGGCAAAAAATACTGCAATGTCCCAAAGGCAGTAAAAATTTTTGGTCGTTCGTCAAAAACATTAGAAATTCCGCCTCATCCTCCATCCCAACGCTCATTTACAATGACATTCCAGCTGTCAGCTCTTTGGATAAGGCCAATCTGCTTGCTGCACATTTTGCGGCCAGCTCAACACTCCCAGATTGTGCTTTATCTCCGCCTACACTTGAGTGCGTCGAATCTTCAATGGGACGAATCTACTTTCGCACTCGTGTAGTAGCAAGAGTACTTAAAGATCTCAACATACATAAATCCGCTGGTCCAGATGGTATATCTCCCCTTCTTCTGAAGAGGTGTTCTTCCTCGCTGGCAAAACCACTGCGTAAGCTTTTTCATCAATCCTACACTTTAGGACTCTTCCCGAGCAGATGGAAAACAGCATTTGTCCAGCCCGTCCCTAAAAAAGGCGAATCATCTTCTCTCTCCTCCTACAGACCCATTGCACTTACGTCCCTTCTTTCCAAGGTCATGGAAACACTGATAAATCGTCAGCTCATGAAATATCTCGAAACACGAAAACTTCTCAATGACCGGCAGTACGGTTTTCGTAGCAACAGGTCCACTGGTGATTTGATGGCATGTCTCACCGAAAAGTGGAACCAAAGCGTACATCAATCTGGCGAAAGCAAGATAGTTGCACTTGATATTTCTAAGGCATTTGACAGAGTTTGGCATCAAGCTCTTTTGTCGAAAATGCGTGCATTTGGGATCGACGACTCTCTTCTTCAATGGATTAGAAATTACCTTTCGGAACGTTCAATTCAAGTTGTCTTGGACGGTTTCAAGTCTGATATTCACAAAATAAATGCTGGTGTGCCCCAGGGCTCTGTTCTGTCACCGACACTCTTTTTAATTTTCATTAACGATCTCTTGTCTGCTACTTCTAATCCAATATATTCCTTTGCTGATGACAGTACTCTCTGCTTTTCATATTCGTTCCCGGACTCACGGCCCTGCTCTTCGGCTGTAGTACGAGAACGGCAGCGTATGCTAAGCTCATTAAATTCCGATATCAACAGCATAACCAATTGGGGAACTATCAACAGAGTGGAATTTAATGCTTCCAAAACACAATGCTGTCTGCTGTCTTTAAAGCGAAATTTAAACACCCAGCCATTATCCATGAATGGCACTTGCATCGTCGAAACCGAAAAACTTTCCATTCTCGGTATGTGTGTTAATGACAACTTACGTTGGAATGACCACATATTCGATGTCGTCAAAAATGCTGCGAAATGTCTAGGTTTCCTCAAGCGATGTAAGAAATATTTTACCCCCTCTGATCTGGCCTCAATATATAAGGCATTCATCCGCCCAAAATTGGAGTACAACTCCCACATCTGGTCAGGTGCTCCTAAAACATCTCTGCACCTGCTAGATAGGATTCAAAACCGTGCGATAAAACTTATTGACGATACTAATATAAGTCAATCAATGGACACCCTCGAACACCGACGAAATGTCTCGTGTCTCACTTTGTTTTATCGCTACTTCCACCACCAGTGCTCCACTGAAATCGCCAGTAGCATTCCGCCCATTCAAACTTTCAACCGTAACACCCGTCTCGCTATGAATGCTCATCAGTATACCCTCAAGCCCATTTTCGGACGTACTCTAAAATATCGTGATTCGTTCCTAAGCCGTACAACTCGCTTATGGAATGCCCTGCCGATCTCTGTATTTCCTGGTCGTTATAACTTGCAAACATTTAAAAACAATGTACATCGGTACCTCTCTTTTCTTCCTCCCTAAATTTCCTTTGCCCGCGCTGTGTACAATCACTTTAAGGGTACTCAAACCCCTTGAGCGCGCGCTCATTATAAAAAAAAAAAAAAAAAAAAAAGATTTGGATTATTGTGTAAGTTTTTACATTTTGCAGACATTCTAAGTTGTGATCCTAAAACGTCTCATAGAAAAACATACAAAATCGATCCAATTATAAATAATTTGACAGAAAAGTTCAAAACATTTTATGTTTGTGAACGAGACATATGTGTCGACGAGTCTCTTTTATTGTGGAAGCAATACATAGCAACGAAACGAGCTAGATTTGGCATAAAGCTATTCATTTTGTGTGAAAGCCAATCTGGATATGTTCAAAACATCATTTTATATACAGGAAAGGACACAAATTATGGTTCAAATTACCCACAAGACAAACAATCATCAAGAATTGTGTTGGAGTTAGTACATGATTTACTGAATAAAGGGTATAGAATTTACCTAGATAATTTCTATACTTCAATTCATTTGGCTGAACTTTTGTGTCAAAACAACACCGACATTGTTGGGACAATGAGAATAAATAGAATCGGTAACCTCAGTGAAATAAAAACAAAACGATTGAAAAAAAATGAACATATTGTAAGATACAAAGGCAAACTTATGGTTTTAAAGTGGAAGGACAAAACGGACGTATTGCTGCTCAGTTCAATTCATAATGACGAAAAGACAATGATTGAAAAGAGAGGAAGAAGTCAAGAAAAACTTAATGTTGTCCTTGATTACAATAAGAATATGGGCGGCGTAGATTTGGGAGATGGAGTTATGGCGGCTTACACGGCTGCTCGTAATAGAGTAAACAAATTTTATAAAAAAATTTGTCTACGGTTGATTGATATGTGCTGCCTAAATGCATATATTTTGCACAAAAAGGATAAAGGTCATTTCGACCGACTTCATTTTTTGTTAGAGTGTATAGAGAAATTAGTTGATAACAATATCGTGAACACCCACCCACAGCCATCAACAAGCAGCTCTACAACTAAACCATCACGCATAGTGGAAAGGCATTTTCCAGAGCAAATGAAAAGTGATACAGGAAAATCTAAATCCCGGAAATGTCGAGTGTGTTTCCAAAAAGTTGCTAGAAAAGAATCTACTTACTGGTGTCCGAATTGTAGTGTAGCATTATGTATTAATAATTGTTTTAAAATATATCACACAGAAAATGAGTTTTGAATTTTTATATGTACCTATTGTGTAATTCTATTTTGTTTACTCGCTTTTACTTGTTTTGTGATTCCTTTTGTACTTCAAAAATATTAATAAACGATATATATTTTATAGTTTTTCATTTATTGTATGAATAAATAAAAATATAGAAATATGAAATGACGGTCTACGGCCGTGACGTATTGACATGCCCTAGCGAAACAATACGCGCCCGGTACATGCTGCATAATTTGAACGGGAACTCCCCGGTTAACAGGTTAAGATCATTGAACGGCGTTATAAAGGGTTTTGATATGAACCAATGCTGGGAGACTATTTACGGTTCCTCGCGAGAGAAACGGATTCCAAAACCAACCGAAGACGAAGCAAGATCCAAAAGTGTTTCTAAAATATTCTGTAACGCTTTGGTCACAATAAAAATTTTGTTTAAAAAGGGGGCGCCATCTTTTATGTCGGTATGAAAACATTGAATAACTTTGACATTTATCAACCGACTTGAGTAGACATGTTTTTGAAATGTCAATTTAGTAAAATTTGGGTAGGATTCGAACCGTGACACTCCGAGTGAAAAGCGATTGCTAGTACCACTACACCACGGCCACCCCATAACTTGTGTTAACTCAACAAACAAGCACCGTCTGACAACACTATTAGTCATTTGGTGTCAAATTTTGTTGAGTACGGGACAGTGGGAGAGCGTAGACATGCCGTTCATGAACGCCCAAAACATTTCAATGAACTGGTTGAAGCGATAAGAGAGAGTGTTACCGAGAACCCACATGCGTCGTATCGTCACCGCGCTCAGCATTTTGGCGTCAGTGGAACCACCTTGCGGCGCATTTTGAAGGACGATTTGCATTTGTTTTCGTATAAACTGCAATTGACTAAAGAATATTGCCGACAGAATGGTTGTCATTGAAACCAATTTCTGGAAGAAAATTTTGATGGCCGACGAGGCCCATTTCACACTCTCTGGCGCCGTTAACAAAGAAAATTGCCGCATTTGGCGAACGGAGAATCCACACGAGACCCATGAAACACCATTGCATGACCAAAAAGTGACTGCTTGTGACATCGGGACATTTTTTTTTCATATAAGGCGAAACAGTCGATGGGAATTGATATCGGTGAATGTTGGCTCATTATTTCTGCCCACAAATATGTGAAGAAGGTCTGGACGGTTACTAATTTCAACAAGACGGTGCACCATGTCACACTGCAAATCAAACAATGCAGTTTCCGCAATGATGACATTGACTGGCCACCCAGATTTCCAGATCTGACCATTCCGGACTTCTTTTTGTGGGGTTATTTGAAAAGCAAAATGTACGCCAGCAAGCTTCAGAACATTTCCGAGCTCAAGGTAAATATTCGTACCGAAATCATTGCTACACCGCCCGAGATAGTCGAGAAAGTGATGGAAAACGCAGCGAGAAAGGCACATTTTGCTGTGGTGAATAAAGGCGGCCACTTGATTGATGTTGTATTCAAAAACTAGTCCAAATAAGTTATAATATTTATTATAAGATATTCAATATTCACATACAGACATAAAAGATGGCGTACCCTGTACATTAGGGTGTCCCAGGCTACAAGGGTTAAATTTTTTTTTTTAGATAGAGATACGCATACCTTTTTTTTTTTTTCTATTTGACCCAGATAAGTGAAATATCAAATATTATTGCGATCGGATGACGATAACCCGTGCCGACTTAACGCCAAAATCTAAACATAAAAATTAGTATGGAGCAATGGAGGGAAAAGCAAAACTCATTTATTTTTGAAATAAGGCATCCGGTATTGGACTTTATTATTATATTAATTGTTGAAAGTAGGTTAATTATTTATTAATTTTCTTTTTAATGTTTGTTTTTTACAGTCAGGATACTTTTGTCGATGTTCTTGTACGCAACGAAATAAAAATTGCTTTTGCTCCTCTTGAACAGTTAGCAGGCCGTGAAAATCTTGCATCAACTTGACTGCTCTTTCAGCAGAGTCATTAACTGCTTTCAGTTTTAATAGCTTGCTTTTAGCATGTTGGTACGAAGCATTTTTAAGCCACAAAGAGCACTCGTGGAGAAAAGCACCATCAATTTTCAATCGACTAAATAAGGACTTGCTTTTGACTGAAACAAAGTCATCGATGTTTTTTTCTGAAAACAAAAAAAGGAGGATTATTGATATAATTTTTTAGTTATGTAAATAAAAAAGTTAAAAAAACAAACTTAATTTTCAAACTTACCATAAAGTCTGCCACAAAGTTCTTCTTTCGATGGAATGTAGCATTTACCATAGGCAGATGGATATTCTTTGGCTAAGTTAGCAACCATTTTGACTTTCGTTTCTTGGCTTACATCATCATCAAATAGAGACAAGATAGACACTTCGTCTGTCAAATACCACAAATGCAAGCAAAACTTCTGTAATGCTGCTTTCGAGATGCTTTCATCTATTGTTTCATAAGATTTTATAGCTTTCAGAAAACACAAATCCTGGTAAGGTGCTTTTACTGCTAAAATGCATTGCAACCAAGGCCTAACGTATATTGTCACGATGAACAGGCAGACGTCTAACAGAGCTTCTTTATCTTTGTTAGAAATTCTTAATTGATCACCAAGTAACGATATTTTTAATGAGTAAATCGCTCTCGCCATCCATCGAGCTTGGTGCATGGCACCTGGAGGCCGGATCTTAAATTTTTTTTCTGCATCGCCGCCAAGAAATATTATTGAAAGTTCGATTAACTCTCTGTAATCATCCCTAGTAATTTCTTTAGTTAATTCAATTTAGTAAAAATCGATAAGTCTGTTGATCTCAGAAACATTCAAACATGATAGCTTTTCTGTACAGCTCTGTATTTTCTCGGGATCGACATTCTTCCAGTTCTCTCGAAATTTCTTGAACATTGGAATGTCTGGGCTTGTGGTAACTTGGCAGATTTTTGCTTCAAACACGCTTTTTAGTACTAATTCGTAGACGTGATGGCGGCAAGCAAAAATAATCATTTCCCTGCCTAGTTTCTGTTCGAGAAGTACACAAGTACCATTGATTCGACCAGTATTTGAAGCAGTCGTATCACAACACAAAATCTGCACTTTATCCTCAAGATTCCAATCAATTATAACATTCCAAAGTACCTGGGCCTGTTCCTTTCCTGTAGAGTTATCCAACTTTGGTACAGCGATAAGTTGTTCTTTATCGTCAAACGTCATAACTATCGGCAGACGTTCTTCCTTAGATTTGCGTGAATCTAAAGCCGGCAAAAGTTTACCATCCCAGTGGAGTGTTACAATATCCGGAACCTGGTTTTGAAAATTAACCTTTATGGCTTCCGCTCGCTCTTTTCGCTTTTCCGTACGAACCCTTTGAATAGTGGACTTGCTTATAGGAAATTCGTCTGTGTTATGTCCAAGAGCTTCAATAGTTGCTTCAATAATAAACACAGCATCTCTCACACTCAATTGACACCGATCTAATGCTGGTCATAAGATGATGTTGAAGGAGCTAAGGATGAAAAATATTTAGCACGTCGTTTTTGCTCCTCGACGTTTCTAAGGTGCGCTCTTTCTTCTTTGTGTGTTTGTTTTTGGTCAACCCCGCAAAATGACCAGGTCGGCCTGGTTCTCTTTGGCGCTGCAAAAAAATCCTATCTTCATCTATCTTTATTAATTGAAGTGCATCCGCATGTGCAATGTCAAACAAATTGTTTAAGTTTGTAACAAACTCATGTCGACGCTGCTCAAACACGTTTTTTGTTTTGTTTGCATTTTTTTGCAAATTTCTCCAAACTTGATACAATGTAATTAATTTTTTAACACAATTAGGTAGAGATCTTGTCGGGATACGGGCCTTTTCCCAATAAATAATGCACTCACGAATAGTAAGATTTGCGCTCTCATTGACACTTAAATTCACTTCACGAATATTATAGAACAAAACTGCCAGTACTTGCCCATTAGAGGGAAGTTTTGAACCAGTAATTTGATGTTTAACGTTCCCTATTAAAAATATCTCCTTTCTACAACTGCGTAACTCCACCGACATGTTAACAGAACGAGAACAATGTGTTTACTAATAAAATAAACATGCAATAACAAGTTATCGATATGTTATTACTCGCGTGCCATGCCTTGCAAGTACTGACATGTTTAGATGCAAGTCGGCACGGGTTCCTCTGGTTGAAAGTACATGAAACTTTATTTACTATTGTTTTGACAGTATTCGAATAAAATAAGAGGGTATGCGTTACAAAAATTTAAACTTGATTTTTTTGGGACACCCTACTGTACATGTTGCAGAAAATGTGGAATTTGGACTTATTCACTCAATCGCTAATAACTTTGCAATTTTTCGGTCCATTTTCTACTGGTTGGTGTTATTTTTTACACAAAAGTATAAGCTTTATGTACATTAACAGAAACCGCGCGTTTTTCACCGATTTCTATTTTTCCGTGGCCACAGAATCAATTTTAAAATTTTATTTTTAAAAAATCAAGTCTATTGTAAATACTCCAAAATATGTATTTGTTCACCACATCGTACATTCCACCACATCAGATCGGTCCCACCCCAACCTATGCAGAATGCGTTGCACGTTTGTGCTTCATCAGTTCATCCCTAAAAAATCAGTAAGTGCTGGGAAATACCCACGTTTTCAGCGATATCGATAAGTACAACTGAAATAATTTATTCATAGCATCTACCTAGGTTGGACATAGAAGTTATGACAACTCTGTCCTCTGAATTTATTAGATACTGTTCACTACCGAAAAGATAAGAAAAATAACTTCTGTTGTAGCTTAGACTTTAAGCACATAGAAGCCATTATCTTGGGTTCGATTCCAACTCAAAGACGCAACACAATTGCCTTATCAAAAACGACGACGCAAAAGGAGTGCACGACTTAAAGCGCCTCATGGTTAGAAACGGGGCTAAGTATAACAGTTAGGCTTGCAAGTTGAAGATCTAAAGTAAATTAAGGCACTACTAAAGATGAATTGAAATACTAATAGACTACTGTGTCGGTGTTTAAAACCACTCGGACTTAACCCAGCCCGATCTCACCTATGCACAGGCACCATTTGATTAGACAGTTTCTATTCCCCAATGCTATTACTCTTGAAGTGATGTTTCTTCTTTAATTTTAGAAAATGAGTAAATGTATCTCAAGATGATTAGATTCCATTTCATTTCAAATACTCACTACTCGACTGCTGTCGTCAACAGTCCTCTGTTGCCTTGTTGAATCTAATCAAATTCGGAAACATTTTTTCTCAGAATCGTACATTGAAAACGTTACTTTTTCAATTTCCGAAATAGTTGACTTTCAAGTTGCAGAAGTTCCGAAAATTCCGTCACAACGAATTCCACACAAAATGTAAATCAAATCATTATCCAGTTGGTGTGATAGCGTAGGTGAAGGTCACCTCCCACACTTTTGACAAACTTGGAGGAATTCACTTTCAGATTCCGAGCAAAGACAGAGTTTGCAGTGTGAGGGAGTTTAAATAAATGAAATTTACTTAAACCTTTTTGAAAGATTCTGTTTACTTACGCAAACTGCGTTCAGACTTAACCAAAGACTTATTCAAGCAAAGAGTTTTCCTATCGGAATGATGCATACTCGTACATTTGCTGTGATTGTTACCCATCCAACATCTCACATCTCACAAGCATCGTTTTCATACCTAAATCGATATTTCCTCCTAAGTATTCCAAACTACGTTCTATTGTTGCCGGACATAATCGTTGCATAACGAAAATCGTACTCAAAGGAGAAAAAAATCTCATTCGCAGGCACATCACAATGTCACTTGATTGGTGAGCAAACAGCAATTAACGATTACAGGTTATGAGCACAAATTCAGGTTCAGGTATCCGTATGTTCTTCCAACATTTGCATTTCGAATGGAAAACTCATATAATCCGCTGATGAAAGTACGAGCATTCGGTATTTATTGAAGAGTCGTAAGTCTTCAAATCAATATCAGATATCTGTATCTGGGATGCGGTTCAATGTCAAGTGATCGTGCTTTAAAATTAATGACGACTTAACAAACTTTAAACTTGTCATGATTTTTAAGTATGGGCTTAGGGACATACATTTTGTACGTTCTCGAGAGTTGAGATACCACTGACTTGGCTCTAGAATATTTTGTAACTGATTAAGTTTGGAGAATTTCACTTTGGTAATTACAAGTTAAGCCGACGACTGTCTGGCGCCAAGTGGGCATCATTTGTCAGTATTTAGTTACAATGTGTCCGCATAAATGTAGCTACATACGTCATGCATCGATTAAATTGTGGTCAAGTGTAAACAATTTAAGTGCCCATGATATGGAATGGAGTACAGATACTACAGATTTTTGGGTGCTGGTTTTACTATAATTGCTCCTCCATACTTGGAATTGGTGGGTGTTGTGAAGTGTAGTCGCCCCTCCATGTATGTGAGTGGGCGAAGAACGCTTTGTGGTTCTGCAATTACTTCCGCCTGTGGTATCAATATTATTTCTTTAAGTAAGAGATGTGTGTGTGGTTACAAAAGCATAGAAATACGTAGAATATATTTGTAGATGCTTGAAAAAATTGAGCAGAGCAATGAGGGTAGTTAGGAGGATTGTATGATTATCTTGCTATTAAAAGTAAAAACGAGTTTTCGTATTAAGCATTTGAAATACGCCTTCTCTAACTACAATACTAGGGATCATCTTGGGTAAACTTAGGATTACAATGCGTTAAAGAATTTGGCAAGGACTTACAAATAACTTATTATTGTGTAGTCAAAGTAGCAAGTCACTGTTTTTTTACTTGGTGGGATACATTCTTTGCCCTAAATAAATCCACAATCCTCATTTTAATCAGAGTTGTAAATCTGATTTTTAATTACGTACATTAAATGCTGTCAAGTACAATACATACACCCTCGGTAATGGAATTATTGCATAAATATATTCGCCGGAAATATGCTAAGAATGCTACTCGTGAAACATCACAGTATTATATCGCTTTGAGCTTTTTTTCCATCAGGTTTCACTAGACACAATAGGGAAGGTTCAATCTACTAAAGTCACAGCTTCACGTAGAGCCTCGCTGATAGTTAGATCGAATTGTAGACCACTGTGGAAACGATATATTTCATGCTAAATTTGACCATAGCAACTCCAATGACATTTAGCCTCAGCTAATAAATATACCCCTTCAATCAGCGCAGTCTTTGATAAATTGCTTCTCGTTGCGCACAGTAGGGCGAGGTCAAATGTACCAATTGACGCAATTGATGCGTCCTTTCTTGGCTATGTTGATGGTGCTGTGGAGCTCAAAGTATTCTGCTTCCTCCTTCAAAATACATTAATGGAATGGGACCAAAAATCACTCGATATCCGCTTTCGCTAGCATCCATGCTTCTGTCCCATAGAGCAAGATCGGGATGCTTAGAATCTTATATAGAGTCACCGTAGTATTACTTGCCAATGAGTTATTACTCAATTATTTTTTGAGCCTACAGAAACAGTGATTGGCGAGTGTAAGTCTTATTATCAACCAAGGAAGAGAAAATCCATAACTTTCTCAAAGTTAGAGCTGTGTATTGTGCATACCATAAGCTGGATTTTGCCCTCATTCACAGCTAAATCCATTTTCCAAGGTTCTGCTTCAGTACTTGCAAATGATATAGTGGCACCTCGCTGCGTTCATAAAGAGACCAACTGAGCTCGCTATTTGTCATATTGTGGGCAAATTTTGTACCTACACTCTACCTGATGCAAGAATAAGGACACTTTCTACTTAATATTCGTAAGGGAGAAACTGAAACAGGTGTGAGTAAAAGCGTGACGGAAGATTCGCGAACGAATATAGATATCAGGTTCACTTGCTTCAGGAACTAACGCAAAGAGACCATGGATTGATTTCTTCAACTGCGTCGTGTAGTCGACTCTTATTTATATCGTAAAATCGTTTTAATGACGAGGCTCAACGGGTTTATGAACAAGCAAAATTGACGTTCCTAGAGACAGGGAAATCGAAAAGAGACCTAATTACAGCCACAAAGGAGCACTGTTTGGTTTGGTATTCAGGCTGATCGCATTATCGGTTTTAATTTTTCAAAAATGGGCCCGGAGCTTGCATTACAGTCAATAGTCAACATTTTCAGATAATCATCAGTGATTACTTCTTCAAGCAGCATGGCATTATGCTCTATTCTGGCCCAGAAACTAATGACTAATCGAAATTAAGTGGATAAGTGAATTAGCCATACATCGTGCGATTTAACGCCACTCCATTATTTCTTGTGATACTATGTAAAGTCGATATGATAAACTGCAAATTCTTTAGGCTTTGAACAATGAAGTCGCGAGCGTAACGCGGGAAGATGCCGGCAACTTGGGACTGATTATAACGTCAATCATCGCCCTGCTCTAAGATGATGATTATTTAGATCATGCTGGGGAAACCTCATTCAGATCAGTATCAAATTTGAAGTAATGTGAAGGGTGAGGCTGAGGCATAGTCCAACGAAAGGCTTAGGCTAAAACCACAGCCACCATGATGCTCTAATAGTGAGATCTACCTCTACTAAGACAGGCTGGAACCGAAGTCCCAGGGGCTCCTAACTCAAATGTTGTCAGAATTAATCCTCTGGTCTGGCTATCAATAAGATCCCTACAGATCGCAGGACTGGCCACTGTTGTATATCAGTCGCAGGTCTTTCCTTCTATATAGTTCCACCTTTTGCTCTGCCGCTGTTTATTATCGGACTATGTTATGCAAAAAACGTAATCTGAGTAATTATGAGATGAGATAGAGCTCCAAATGCTCGAAGGAGCCCAAAACTGGACTGGTGCTTCCTCAAAATCAGCCAAAGAAATCATATGTCGGAAACCGTATATATGATACATAAAACAACATGTCACGAACCATTCTTCATATTGATCCCAGGATACCGTGAATACTCATCTGAGCTTGTTGGGTTTTCAACAAAAGACTTACCAGACCTTAAGCTATACTGATAGGAGTCAATCAGATTATTGAAAAGCGTTTCCAATATAATAAGGCATATAAGATCTTGTACAAGACGTTTAGAGGACTGATGCCACTACAGTTCCAGCAGGGAATCTCTTTTCTTGTAGACTGGGTTCGGATACCAAAACTTTCGTTGATCCAAATTTAGTGTGTTGGTGTATGTTCTTTACCAAGTCGTCTTCGGCACCCTTTATTAAACAGGCCGTCCAGCAGGCTTGTTGTTATTACTATCCTTGCCCCACTTGGGTTGGGTTGAAGGAAGTTTTGGCTCCTTTTTTTCTTTTTTTTTCAGCAAAAAAGAATTTTGACATATGATTGACAAGATATTTCCAACTAGAGCTAATTTTGCAAAAAGGTTTTTTACCTTATGATAAATGTTGGGTCGGGAGGGGGGGGGGGGGGGGGGGGGGGATAGATATTGTATAACTCTTCCATTAATATGAATGGCAATATTTAGAATAAGTTGGTTGAAGATACGGAGACGTGTGAAGGGACCCTCACTCAGTTAGTAACAAGCTAGAACGTAGAACGAGGTAGTCATAGAATGCATGTGCTTTAATAAAAATAATTTAAAAATCCTCCTTCGGAATAAGTTTAAGATTAATTTTCGGTGAGAATAGCTTTGTGCTGACGTAAAGTTCAAGTTGTTATTGCTCACAGATCTTGTACATCTTACAAAATTATTAAACTTATAAATAAGAAATCAGAGCCTTTATCGTCCTTTTAATTCTGCACGTAAAAGTCATACCAAATGTACATAACATCGTTTTAGTTTATGTTTATTAATAAAATTCCTAAAGCAATTCACAAAAAGAGAAGCAAATAGCTTGATGAAAACATCAATAGAGGCATCGTAGCCGTAAGTCTATACATGAAAGCCAGAGGCAAACCTAAGCTCTGCTGTGTTCAGTCTTTGAATAAGCCGATAATTACTAGTGATCCAAGCATAGGTTAGGTCAGGTTATAGGGGATGTGATAGTCCCTGAGACATAAGCACTATTCCCTGTTGATTTATTTTTGTATTATATTATTATTATGGTGGGTTCTACCTAGCTTGTTTTGGTTGAAAACCAGACAGAGCTTTTAACAAATCTAATGAGATCTATCAGTTTTCCTTTGCTGACGACCGGAAATTCTCCAAAAAGTCTGTCTGTATGTCTGGGCAGACATACAGTGAGTGCGTGATAGTCTCTATTGCCTCTTCGTTCCTACAGATTCTACAATAATCATGGGAAGAGGCTCCTACTGTTGACAATGAGGCAGTTGCCAGTTAGGACACCTGTAGCTATACTGATGTCTTCCTTGTTGAGTTCGAGGAGGAGTGAATCCTGGAGATCCGTGTTTTGTTGGATCGTTCTATAGCTATAAGTTCCATTTTGTATTTTAGGGTTTCAGATGGTATATTTATGTCGTTGTGTATGTTGCGCCTATGCAGAGAGGTACCCTTATTTGCTATAGTTATGCAGAGAGGTATCCTCTTTCGCTAGAAGGTATCTGCCTTCAGATCCCTCTTCACTTTTTTGTGTCCACGTGCCCAGCAGATATACACGCGGTGAGATTCGCAGGCTCTCTCTGTAGAGTTTGCCGACATCTTTGTACCTCTATTGATTTGGTGGTTTTACTTGCCAAGGCTGTACACAAAGGTAGAGATATGAGTATGAGTATCGTGTGTAGCTTTACGAATGGCAATATTCTTCGTCAATTTTGACAGTTTGTATTCCTCTATTATAGACGCCTAAATTGCGGAGCGTCTATAGGCCTGATTCTTTAATCCGATTGAACTTTTGAAAACCGAGCATTTAGGGAATTCGACCATACACAAACCAGCAGAAACCTTACCTCGCATATAATCTGCACTAAGCGTTGACGATCAGTATTATCGATGCCAAGAAGCCTTCAGAAATTCGAAAACACAATTTGGTCTTTGGTATATCCAACGAAATCGACTTTGTTTGACCGATCTTAGCTGTAGTTATAGATGCATAAGTCTCATTTGCTTTGGGCATGAGATTTTTTTGACATACTATGTAAACACCGAGTGGTCCGTATGAGTTCAGTTTTAGGCCGAATGAGTCCAAAATTGACCACATGTTAACATTATGCCATGCACAAATTGATGTCCACCACCTTTTAATCAAGGCGACATATGAACAGGTCCAAAAATCGAGGTCATTAACATGCTTTTGCAACGTGACTTCAAGCAAATTAGGCGATTTTGCGATGACAGAAGTCTGAAACCATTCTATTTAGAACGTCGTTGTCGAGTGCCTCCAGGGACACCAGAAAGAATTGGCGAAAATTCTCGGTCATTGGACAACACGACCAGCCACTTGCTTGTCGAAATGTAGTCAGATACCTTGGGATCTGGCTAGACCAATATCTCTATTTTTACAAGAATGTATATGCTGCTCTGGCCAGGGCTTTTTCCCTTACAAAGAGCCAACACAATGCGAGGGTGAAAGTTATCTGCTACATGGGTGTCCCATGTCGTTCAAGGTGAGAGCAAGCTTAATGGAAAAGATTCGGGTGTTTGAGAGGCTTGCCTTAGGGTTTGTCTTCACCTTTATAGAACACCAGAATCGGAGTACATCCGAATGAAGTCCTATACAACAGGGCGAATCTAATTAGAGTGGACAACTTCGCTATTAAGTTGACTCGAGGGCATATTGCAAGAGCAATGACCTGGTCCACTAACCTGATATCTGGGGGCTACTACCCCAACTACTTATATCATGAGAGTGTGCGCTTGAATGGCTTCGTCATCCCTGAAGCGTTCCTCTATTTGGACTTGAAAGGGCTGATCCAGGATAGGTTTGCGGTGCCGTTAGTCTTCCACGTACCTCGTGCACTTGGTGAGGGGCGACTCAACTACAACAGAGACGTCCCACACAGCATTACTGAACGTCTCAGGTTTTGCAGGCCGGTTTCAAAACGCGAGAAAAAATATGTTGTTTTGCAGCACCAAATTATTTGGTGGTTGAGTGAAGAAGACCCAATTCCTGGGCCATATTTTCCTTGCTATGTTTAGTAAATGGCCGACTTATATAAGTTAGGGTAGTATTAGGATATGAAGGTTGGCAACCTTGGGCTTGCCAACAATTAGGTTAAGTTGGATTGTATAGTTAGGCTAAGTAGTTTAAGGTTTAGTATAAGTTAGCATATGTAGTTAATTTAACTAATTTAAGTTGGATGGTTAAGTTTTATATAAATACAAAAAAAATTTCATTTACTAAGTTTTTTTTAAACACTTAATATTTTCTTAGTTTAACTAGATTTTTAATGAATAATAATTATTTTTTTAAATGTTAATTTAGAAGACATGTCTTCTGTCTTTTTTAGTTCAGCTTAGAGCGCCCGCTTGGAGCTAGCTTTGAAGCATTTTTTCTGTTAGCATGTAAGTATAGTAAATTTAGGAAGAGTGAAATAAAATGCATTAAGAATGAAAATGAATGAAGGCGACATATGATAGGATTTCTGGAGGCAAACTACCCAAAGTCATGTCTAGTTTGGGCACCCTGCCAAGCGTTCACAGCTCCGGAAAAAATGTTAATGAGAGTTTTGATATTAAAAGAGAGGCTAGACAAGTTGATGCAGTTTTTACAAAAGTCTGTTCGACCTATGTAAGTGGCGAATAACCTTGACATGATAGAAAGCACTATTAAAACAGAAGCGACGAATGAGTTTCGCTTTGAATGTGAGTAAACCAAAATATAAGCTATGAACCCGAAGGGACGCAACGTTGACAATAGGAACGAAACGTCATTCTAAAGAACTATAACCGCTATCAACTTTGTAAATGACACCTCATCAAAAGCCAAACGTAGAGTTACACTTGCCAATCTCTGTACTCTATATAAGTAATGGGATGAATCCTGCTCTGTGGCACAGAAGCATAGACATTGCATTGAAGAACTTTGTTTCTCATTAGCTTAAGTGGTTCATGCTGCAACTAATCGAATTATAACAAAGGTTGAAAAGTAGAAGCCCCGATGCCTCATTCTTTTGTGGCTGTTTGTTTTTCAATATTGCTAATAGCTCTCATAACATAAATCACACAGTGGTTCAACAAAGTGAAAATAATATTTTCTTTTTCTAAAATAAAAACTCAACCAACAAAATAATCTATGTTCTCTATATGTATTTCATATTTTTGGATTATGTTTTTTTTTTCTGACTATGTTTACGTTCGAACAGCGTGAAGTCAGCCAGAAAACCAGACGCTTTCATTAATCACTGAAAGAGACACCTGTTCAATGTCATTCGTCTCTTGATGTGACAATACGTCATAGTTTTTCTTTTTTTTTATTCCTTGGACAACAGTCTACCCCACACTTTTACCAAAATAAATAAGAAAAATCGAATTTGTTTAAGAGGCGGGACAAAACTTTTTGAAAATCTTATCTAAAGTTATTACAGAAGTTAACAAGAAAACTATTCAGTATCTCTCTGGAAATTTGAAACAAAGCGACTAGGAAAAGTTATGCATCGTTCGTACCTTCCGCTAACAGAACTAAATTTAAGAATTTTAATTTCCTAGAAAATGGAGTAGCATTTTGTCCCCAATTCAGAGAATTGTTTTGTTCCTCAGCAGTTGAGATATTTGCATTTCATGGCTGATTAGAAATTTTGCAAACTAATTTGGACTTTTCTGTTTTCTGTTTCCGCATTTTTCACATTATACAAAAGAAACTGCGAATTTTGTGAAAACATCTAAAATTAGACGATTTGTTTGAAAAAAAAAAAAAAACATTCTTCCTGTCAATGACGATTACGAAACTTGGTTTCCGGTCTTATACTTATCTACTTAAATACCGGGTTTCCCAATATGAGGTTCCATTTAGACTTATAAAGAAAATAGGTATTTTTTACGTAGTAAAATCTCGTTTTTATTGCAATCGATAGAAAAAAGGTTGCCATTAATAAAAAACAAAAAAAAATTACTTTTATAGTTTCTTTTGTATTCATCATATATTTGAACATTTGCGGCCCTATTTCATCAATAAAAGCACGCATGGCTTTAAGTGATTCAATTGACTGAAGAGCATTGTCATGAATAATATCATTTACATGAATTTACAGAAAGAAGTAGCATAGTGTTACACCACAGAATCTCGGCGTCCAATATTGGTCACCATTTCGAGAAATTACTTGGCAAATAAACTTTTCCCGCAAAAGACATGTTCGCCACTTGTATGGCCCTTGACGCTGTTTTATAGTTTCAAATCTAGCAATAAAAATTTATTGATCATGGTTCGATAGTACACTCCATTCACGGTAACAGCTGCCATCGTTTCAAGTTCAAAGAAATAAGGTCAAGTGATAGGTTCTGCTTAGAAACCGCACTTGAAAAAATAGAATAAGAAGACTTAAGTTTGGCAACGGACTTAGGCTTATTGAGAATTAATAGTCAGCGGGACGAAATATCACTATAACAAACACACGGATTCGTCTACTCAATATACACAGTATGACATGATGGTCTGCGGATCAGGAAACATAATTATCATTTTGCGATCGACGCAAAATTGACATCTGAACCTTTCGTAGATCTACGAGCAGAGGAGACGGAAAGAACATTCGCTTCTCCAGAAGAAGAACACAGAGCAAGAGAAGCGGGTCACCAAATATATTAAGATGTAGTGCACTAGGAAGTCTTGCCAGCAGGGAAAAGAACGCGTCAAGGCAACAAAGCCCGTACATAAGCTTTTAGACTAAGAAATAAACCTTGTAGTAGAGTTACAGTCGATGCTAATAATATGGAAAAACTCTGCCGACTGTATAAAGGCGACGAAGCCAAACTTAAACGATGATAGCCAAAACGACCCTCCATCTGACTAAAATGAAGTAAGCGAAGCCTGATGACTTTCCGGCCAAGGCATTGAACTGCTGAAAATTACTTTGTGAAGAGCATACACCAAATCATTTCTCGGACCTGTTCAGAAGTGTGTATGCCTAATGAATGGAATCTTAGCATTGCTTGTCCGATTCACAAAAAAGGAGACAATCTTTAAAAATTTATAGATCTTACCTGGTATATGGTTTGTACATCTGAAACCCTTCTTCAACAACCTGATTGGTCCCAATCAGTGTGGTTTCAGACCAGGAAAGTCCACAACCGACCAAATCTTCACACCATAGCAGATCCTGGAAACCACTCAAGAAATAAATCGATATCCACCGTATTTTCATCTATTCAAAGGCCGTATATGAGAGCATTTACAGAGACAAGCCATATATGTACATATGCAGGTGGAGCCACGTCTAGTTTCTGTCCGTCTGTGTAGAATGACGAGCTCGCTGCTCCGTCAAGTTCGGTAACGATTTAACAGGGACCTTTGACGTCAAAAGAGGTTTTAGTAAAAGTTACGCGAAGCCATGTGACTTTTTTAACAGCATCATTGAAAGAATTGTGTGCCATTCACAAGTAAACACTGGAGGCAAAATCTTTCAAAAGTCTGTGCAGCTATAAGCGTACGGCGATGTTATCGACATGATAGGGAGAACTCAGCGGGCTGTAACCGTTGCAATTGCTAGTATTGACACGAATCCTGTGCCAAAATGGGCTTAGCGGTAAATGATGGCAAAACCAAGTATGAATATATGCTGTCAACTGGAAGGGGCACACAACATCGACGAATTCGGCAGCACGTCACAGTCGGCAGCTTTAATTTCGACGTCTAAGGGAATTTGTCTATCACTGCTCTCCAGTAAAACGAAGAATCATTCATGCAAACCGCTGTTTCTTTGGGCTAAGAACGCAAGTGATTATCTTTATTGTAGAAACATTATATGGGAAGTCACAAGCAAGCATCTCAGTTCCATATGCCCCATTACGTGTCAGTATCTATCCAGTACTAGAGAATTTAACTGATTCAGTTGACGATTTAAATTGCTCCGTGAACTCTGCAATTTGGGCAATCCCTGCCATTTGATTACTACAGAAGATCGCTCTAATCTTCTATTTGGCTGCTTTACCACACCGAAAACCCTCAAGAGTAACAGATCCTACAGCCTGATTCGACTTTAACGAGAATGGATGATATAAAAATGTTTTTTGTTCATTACACCACGTCTCCACGAGACACAAATATTTCAGACTAAATTTCAGACATTTCGTCTGACATTTTTTCTTTTAACTTAGGTGGGCAAATTATTGCATTGCATTTCATTCCTTTCATTATAGTAGAAAAATGGCGGCACAAATGTAGATTTCTTGTTCTTTTTACCAAAAAATGGCATTTTAGTGTATGAAGTTTGTCACATTATGTTTTTTTTTTTCACATTCCGAAGTCGAACTGACAAGCGCTGTCAAAAAAATTTCAGGGTTGATGTCTACAGAAATGTCTTGAATAAAACCCAGACATTTATTTCTTGAAATATTTCTTGTCTGCAAACTACCCGTCTCCACTGGACATTTTGATTTCATGAAAATTTTCTTATCACCAGCGATGTCTCGTGGAGATGCGGTGTTACAGCGACAATCCACCCAATGCTTTCTGAACTGGATTTTCTGAGTTTTAGCCAACACATTATACTTACAGAACGGCTGCAACTCCTTTACTATACGTTTGATAGATTGAGCTGAAACAATGGAAGGAAAGACGAATGGAGTGTCACCCTGCTTTGCTTAAACGATAGCTTGACTTTTGAAACTAAAGAACGACCTTTATAAGAGACACACTCTCAACGGCTACCTGACCTAGAGTCCAAGGGAAATCGGTCAGTACTCAGAAGAGCATTCAGTTCAACTTTAAAGAAATTGAAATTCAAGAATCTTAGCAATGTTAAAAGTAAAGAAATTGACAAACCCTCTTTATTCTTCTGGACGCTTCAAATCTGGAAAAGATGCCAATGATAAGAGTTTTGAGAACGTAGATCGCAAATAGTACGCCTCTTCGCAAAAATCCCAATAATTAATTTCACCCTCAAAGGCATCCTTGAAAATAAATGGTCTTTGGTACAATTTACCTCTTTCGATGAAGAGTCTGGTCTCATGAATATGCTATCAGACATAATACCACAAAATCCCGGTTTACACGAAACCACAAAAATTATATCCTGTAGAGGGAATCTGTCTGACCCAAACTCCACTCTGTCTTCCTATCTAAGAACACCGATAGTATCAAATTTGAGGTATAGTCCCTGCTCAATTCTGTAACCACATCCAGACTAATGGAGTGCAAGACAAAAGGTGGAGGTTAAATGCACTAAATGATTCTTTGTCCCAGCAGGATCACTAATTAACTCACTAGGTAAAGGAGAAAAACAGGCTTCTCAATACGATTACTTTCGCTAGGACAATGGGTGACTTTAGCAAAGACTTCTTATGATTGTTGGGGTTTTCATGAGAAGAATTGTAGGTGACATGATTCTTTAATACGGAGGTAAGTCAAAAGAATGCTTTCCACCTTCTCTGAAAGGTCAGCGGTATTCTCCTGTTCATAAGCTGAAAACTGAAAATATATTAAGCACTTTTATGTGCTGGGCTACCTCATTCGATGTCTTCAGTGGATGTGGTTGACAGACGACAGTTCTTACAAACTTTTGTGTTGGGTGCTGATACTGTAAGCACTTCATCCCTAAAGGAATTACTTATTCTTCTGCGAAGATAGTATTGTGATCGACTAGGACCCTAAGGAAAGAGAAAAGAAAAACTATAAGTGGCAATGTTAAAATTCAAGAATATACTCGTACACATTATATAACTCTCTTGTTCATCTCTGGAAATAGTACGAATTCAACTTATATTGACTCAAACAAAACAACACCTTTGACAAGCATTGATACATAAGTTGATTTTGTAAACACTTACCTATGACATAGGAATACCCGTCCAGGGTCAGTACGCACTTCCTTGTTGTCCCGCCACTGGACGGATATCTCAGCGATCTGGCAAATAATCCTTTTGTATACTGTGAACTTTGCCCAGGACTGTTCATAGTACTGCCAGTACAACTGACTGTGCCATCGTAGGCGATATTATCACTACCTAAGGAACTATCACCACCGGTGCCGCCACCATCTATGTCACTGTCCGTTTGTATTGAAGCGTCTTCGTTCCACGAATCCGTTGTTGTCGTACCGTCCACCTCCCAATCTCGACCACTGCGATTGCTATCCTCCCGACATTTTATATTCACTGGCTGTGAACAGGCATTACCCGGATCCGAGACACTCTTTTGGACTAAGTCTTTTGGTCTGGCAACAAAGTTACACTGCAATGTTTGAGGTTTCTCCCTTTTCGGGAGGCAGTTTTCTAATCGATTATTTGTTGCCTTTGTTGTTGATGTTTGTTGCTTTTGCTGATATTGTGTTTTTTCAGCAGAGCCTTCCATTATACAATTCTATATCCTGAATTCAGTTCACTTATACATACACACGTTTAAATAACATTAAGGAGTAGTCTGAGGTGGGATGTTGACAAGTACAATATTACATTTTCGTTTCTTGGAAGATGATTTGATGTGAATTCTTCTTTAAAAGCCCACACAGACTAGGAATCCTCTTATCTCCACTAATCAGTGCCAATTTTAGAAAAAAAAAACCTTTTTAGAACGGTTGTCGCTCTTAAACGGGTCCAGTACGTGGTGTCATTTCTACGAGATTTGGGAGTGCGGATTGAGTGCTGCGTCACGTAAGCGATTTTTCACCGATTTACCTGCCGTCAAATCCCTGAAGAAGGCGATTTTGTTCCTTTTTTTTTATTATTTTTTTATCTCCACTTTGAAACGTTTGCAGATTAATCTTCGAATCAAAACAGAAGAAAGAAAAAAAAAATAGAAATCAAAAAGAAGTTGGGAAACCATGGGAGCTCTCGATTAGTTTCTATCTTTTCGATGCTAAAATTGGTAGAGACAAGGATCCATATCTTCCCTTGGCCATTCGTCAGTTGAATGCCTACAATTTAAATTGACTGGTGTGTTGAGAGTGCCATTATGAAGAACGAGAATTATTTTGAGCGCTGACACCTAATATCCATTAAATCGGAACCCACACGTTTTGAGTTTTATTTCTCCCGTAAAAATTGCAATAAAAATCTATTCTTCTATTTTATATTTCAAGTTTCAAATAATTTTTCATTTAATTGGACACTTAAGTATGGGAAAGACTAGCGAGGCGCAACTTGGTGCAGTTTTGAAACAAGTGAGACGAGACGCAATATAAAATAGATACTTTAGGTTAACTAAAAATATGTTTCTACGATTTGCAATTGCATTGGTCATTTTTAATTCTATCTGACACATGTGAGATAGAAACGATGATATATGGCGACTTTATGACTTAACAGACGGATGTGATAAATGATGGAATCTAACGTTTTAATAGCCTTAACGTGGCATGTAATATCATCCATCACATATCGATTTTTTTGAAAACTTTTTTGTATTGTAAAACGCAGTTCTTATTCAAATCTCGAAATACGTAATTGAAGGGTACATTAAGGGGCTGGAAATGAAAATTCAAAGATACGAATGAGTTACATAGAGAATTATTTTACTTCGTTAGAAATGTCCTTTAACATATTAAGGACGGAGGAAATGCCAGTGAATACGAATCACGAATTTTCGTCCTTTTCCTATTGTGGGGTTACATTTCTCATGCAGACTCATATTCGACTAGTATTTAGAAATATTTCAAAAAAACTAAAAATCATTTCCAGCAGTAAAGAGTATTTGCACGAGTCGTTCAGCTGATTAAGATTACAGGTAGATTTTAATTCACAGACAGCGACTGTTAGCTGTGACTTTTAAGTTTTAGAAATCTTAGAATAGGAAATGTAGCTGTCGTTGTAAACAATAAGTTTTCAAGAGGACTTTTGGCCTGAACGATATGGTGTGGATCTAAATTCCAAGCCAAAGGCTTAAAAAACGACTTATCCGTTGTAAGAGATGAGTAATTGGGAAAAATCATATTCAGGCACTTGACAATAAAAGTCGCTACACACATGCCAATTTATACACACAATTTCTAGGACTCTTGTGTGCACAAATTGTATCGAACTCTACACACATCACAATTTGCGAGTATAATCTAGGATTTCGTTCGAGTGGGTTATCATGTTACTGTCAACATCGACGAAACAAAAAGTTGGAGATGTATGTTACTACAATAACATCATTGGCTTTGAGCGTTAAAACGAAAACAATTTTATTTTTCAAAAGAAAGCACTTGTGCCACACAAATGTGATGTGAAACAATGGATTTCAAGAACTTCTTGAGAATGTTTCAGGGATCTTCTCCATTGGGTTGTACCAATAATAAGCAAACAAAATACTTACGTAACATTACAATTCGAAAAAAAAATTGAATGGTTCAATACTCTGGTATTTCAAAAACCCAGCTCCACATACGAGTAAATAGTGAAACGATTTTGAACGGTCAAAAATAAAAGGCAAGGCTTTGAAGTGATGATTATCTACAGCGAAACCAATCAAGTGAGTCTTGGCGAAAAAACGGTATCTAGAACATAGAATATGAGAAATTAGAAGAGATAACTAACAATCCGAAAAAAAAAACAGTAGAAAAAGTGTAACTTCGAAGCACGAATAACCGAGCAAACATTTTTAAAAGTGCACTACGAAGAAAAATTCACAAGAGATTCAATCGCCGAAATATATTGACGATGGGCATGGATACTTGGTAGCGGGGACCAGCAAAATTCGTAAGAGAGTACTTTAACGAGTGACTAAATGAAGAATTTCTTCGCAGCGCCATTTCCTCGACTTCCCCGCGGAAAGAAGAGCAGGTAGATGCAGTCGGATCACATGTCCTCCAAAATGTGGGCACAATAGGGAATCGTAAGTTTAAATGACTCTTCAATTAAAATGATGGGAGGAGATCGAATATCCTATATCACAAAGGCGATACGAGGAATTACATTGTCGCCTACTATAAAAAAAAAAAAAACAGAGAGAGTTTTAGACTTTCAACAACGCAGAATTATTAAGCTCTATGTCAGTCAATACAGCTTTGTGGAAGATAAGAATAAGTAGTCACTCCTCTGCATACGTCCACGCCTGTAAACACAGACCAGCTGTTTTGGCATTAAGTGCAACACAGGTAGATCCCCTCCCACACCTCTCAAATCCCTCTGATCTGAATATGATTGGCTACGAACTAGTGCTATTATTGTTCTCTCACAGCGGTCTCGCCATTTATGTGTGTAGTGATGTAGCTTACCAAACTCCACCGCAATGTTGTTCCTGTTCCAAACCAGAATTCAATTTCATGTGGCTAAAATTCCATCTCCGTGCTTTATTTACAGAAGCCGCAAACTGGACAGCAATTCGATTTGAACGAGTTCGATGCGCTGTCTGACTCTATTCAAAGAATTGAATACCTGTACTCTCATAATGAAATCGTTATTAACGGGCGATTTCAATATACACAATTGTGGGTGGTTTAATGATTCTGGACAGACAACACAAGGACGGTGTGTTGTTTGGTCAAAAGAAAAGGCATTGTACGACTCCGGCTATAAAGAGGCTGTAAAGGTTAGAGAAATGGTTTTTCGTCCAAGACCGAACCTACAAAGGAAAAAAGTTTAAACTTTCCAGGAATGAATGAAACGTATTTTTCACAATGTTCTAAAGGCAGTAAACATTTAGAAATTTTGTCTCATCCTCCATACCAACGCTCATTTATAATGACATTCCAGCTGTCAGCTCTTTAGATAAGGTTAAACTGCATGTTCCACACTTTGCGGCAAGCGCAACACTTCCGCATTGTGCTTGGTGTCCACCTACACTTCAGTGCATCGAATCTTCAATGGGACCAATCCACTTTCGCATTCGTGTAGTAGCAAAAAATAATAAGGCCTCGGGCTCGGACGGATTGCCATCAGAGCTCTTTAAAGATGGTAGCGATGTTTTGATGATGCACCAGATCATCTGCAAGGTATGGGACGACGAAAGCATACTGTACTATCTGTACTATCTTCAATGAAGGCGATCCTATATCTTGTAAGAACTACCGAGGGTTATCACTGCTTAACGTAGCCTACAAGATCATTTCCAGCGTATTGTGTGAACGACTAAAGCCGTTTTGCACCACACTCCTCGGCACCTAGTAATGTGACTTTCGGTCCGTCAAATCGACGATAGACCACTGCGTCAAATCCGTAGACCAACGAGTTCCAAGTCGATACTCACCATCTCTTCATCGACTTCAAAGCCCCATACGACAGCACTCACACTGAATTAACGCGAATTCTCGGGATCCCGAGAAAACTGATCCGGTTGTATCGCGCCACGCTATAGAATTCACAATACACAGCGCAGCTTGGAAACGAGGCCTCCGAATTATTCAAAACATGCACCGGATCTCGGCGAGGAGACGCACTGTCGTGTGATTTCTTTAATCTTGTGCTGGAGCAGATAGTGCGAAATGCCGGCGTAAACACAATAGGCACTCTACTCAACAAATCCATCCAGCTATGCAGACGATAACAACAACATCGCCCGTCCTCAGGGTGCCATTATTGACGCTTTTACTGCCATAGAAGAACAAGCCAAACGATGATGAATGAGGATAAAACAAAGTACATGCTGTCAACAAAAAACCGATCCGTCGAACACCATCTAGGACAGAACCTAACAATCGACAGCTATAATTTTGAGGTAGTGAAGGAGTTTATCTACCTAGTGGCAAACATAAACTTCACAAATGACACCCTAGTGGAGATTCGACGAAGAATAACCTTAGGCAACAGCTGCTACTTCGGTTTGTCCAAACAACTGTGGTCCAAACTCCTAACTGGGAGGTCCAAAATCACGCTCTACAAAAGCCTGATCTTGAGAGACTTGCTTTATGGAGCTGAATGCTGGGGGATAAGCAAGACAGCGTACCAGATCTTGGGATCCTTCAAAAATAAAATTCGAATATTTGGTCATGTCTACGAGGAAAGCGAATGGAGGAGAAGATATAACCGTGAACTCTGCAATCTGAGTCGACTGCACTGGCTCTGCCACATCGAGTCAATGGGCGAGAATGCTCCATCTAAGAGAACCTTCGAATCCCAGCCACCTGCTTTACAAAGAAAAGAAGAATCGAACCTCCGGTTTAAAGATTAAGTAATCGCGGACGCCGGAAGCCTTGGTCTAGTAAACTAGAAGCAACGTGCCGGCGACCGTGAAGGATGGAAAGCGGCATTGGGTGGCCGGATAAGTAAGATAAGATAAGTCTTGGAGGGCATATAGATTCTGCCATACAGTACTCTCCATTTTCGACTTGTTGAACACTAAGTTCGGTACTCGTCTTATTGCTAAAAGTAGCTCTGTGAATTCACCGCATCGCTCGTGCGATTTTATACCTTTGGACTCTTTTCTATGGGACAACTCTGGTCTAATTAAACAAGTCAGCAACATTAGACAGCTTGGAAGCAAACATTCGACGTGTAATTGCTGAAATATCAGGGCAATTATGCGAAAAAGTCATGAAAAATTTGTCTAATGCATTCAATCATGCAAGCGGTTTCGAAGAGGATATTCAATTATATTTCAATCCAAATAAAAATTTCATTGCAACAATAATTCAAATATTAAGGAAAACTAATCTGGACGCACCTTATGAAAAACCCTGCAGTATTAGACGTAGACTGTTAGTAAACAGATTCAAAGTACGTTGTAAAAATTAGTACAAATTACGTACTTCAAAAATTCAATGAACATGCATTTCCGCTATTCCCCAAAATGAATATTGAATTACTTTTTTCGAAGAATTTCTCAGAGCAAACAAATGTTCGACGTGGTATCCGTAAACTTTCCACGAATACGAATAATAAAACGAACCAATAAGTTATGAGGCCATTGTGTTTCAAAGGTAATTAAAATTCACCATTGTGGAACCAAACATCGCAAAATTGTGTTTATCATCCGAATATAGTACACGAGATTTGTAAGCAGCTTTATTGCTGAAAAATAAAGTTTTTTTCTGTTCTTTTCTTCCGTTTTCTGCGAAAGTTTCGAATCACTTCTGATGAAATCCAAAAATATCGTGAGTAAATAACTAGAATATATCTTTTGCAAATCGATTGTAAAATACACAAGTGTCCGTGTGTTGTTGTAATTCCGACATGCAACTGAGAAAAGAAAATAGTGTAAATTCAGTGTGCAATGTCTTCGTAACCCCGAATTGAAAAGTATGTTGAACCAAAGAGAGTTTGTAGAACACATTCTGGAGGGGATGTGTGCGATTTCTAAATTTCTGTGGCACATCGGACAGAAATGGATTTTTGTACTCTTCAGGAGAACAGTCCAAAGATTATCATTTAAAATAGAAACTGCTTAGGTCTTCCAAATAGTCAAGCAAGATTTTTAAACAAAATTGATCTGTCGAAAACAGCACCATGGAGTACCATGTTAGAGTATTCCAGAAGGCGGTTTCAGCAGTATCTATTGTTTTGCTTACTGCGTAAATGATATAAATTCGACTCTATTGAAATCATCCATCAAATGATTAATACAACACCTATGCCACAGGACTCCTTACGAAAACATATTTATCTAGAGAATGAATAGCATTTTCATCCCCATTCCTTAAACCAATACAATGCTTGTTAACTCCAAACACCGATAGGGCTGTTAATGTGTCAAAAATAACTAATGGCCTACCCTTAGGCATGGAACATAAACACACAATATTTGTTCATTAGGGTGGCTGTCCGCAACCCTCCAAAAGAGGGCGGCCTTTCCCGCAGTATTAAGTTCCAATAAATCTTTGAGAAATTGAGTGTGTAGTTTCGGTTTATTGGAAAACTTTTTCAGTTGTATCTACAGCCCGATTGGGTGCTTTAAAACTTTTTAAACAAGACCTAAAAATAAATGACTATATTGAACTAATGTATTGACTTGGAAAACCAATATTTTGAGGTCACAAACTGATGTTTACCAGTTAAACTAGGCAAATCATGTGTTTCAAAATGTTGATTTGATTAATGTTTACAATATACCTCATCGACCTGGTAGTTTTGGGTTCAATCTCATGTGTAGTGGACAGATTATGTGTAGATGAATTTAGAATTTCATTCACGTTTTAATTGATGTGATTGTATTTGTCATTCAATTTGATTAATTTAAATCAATAAATTATGGTCTGCAACATAAATCAGAAATGGGAATGAATTGACACGCGGTTGAGGGGTGGTAGCAGGTGGTTGTCTCAATATAATATTGTAGAATCAATATTTTGGAGCTGGGGGTAATGGCTGATTTAGTGGACTTGACAATTGTGATGTGTACCAATTAATATATGTTAATCCAAAAATAGATGCAAAACAACTTGGAAGTGTCATGACGGGAAGGAAGTTTAAGGAGTTTTGATTAGGGATTCTGGAAACAATTTGTGACATTTGATGCTTCCTACTGAAATATACGAGCGTAAATACCTGGCATTTTCTGCTTCGATTGCAAGAAATCATTGAAAAAAAGAAATCCAATAAATTATCTGTCTGGGCGAAATGGTTATTAGTATCAATGAGGTCATCCTCATTAAATATAAAAGATTTGCAATATCTGCGTATCGGGATTTACAGACAGGTTCGAAACACAATCACCGAAGTCAAACAAATAGGCAAGTTTTGTGATATTGAAAGGCATGTGCGTATTCATGCAACGGAAACGTTTGCGCTAAGAATGCTTTAGTGATCAAAGTCCTGGAATTATGAGTTGCAAGCCACACCCAGAAACTGGGCTCATTTCGTGCTTGGGTTTGTATATTCTTTTCTACAAAGTCCAGTGCACACAACAGCAAAGAAAATTCACAAATTCAGAGGACTGCACTACAAAATCTTCTCAGTGATGAGGTCCATTACTCGCTCGGCGGCTACGTATGCTACACAAACGATATTTCAAAATTTCAGACTCGGAAAATTTAAATGTGATGATTGAGAAGTCCTTCGAGTTATGAAATTCTGGAGTGTATGTGAACCGGCAGCCTAACCATTATAGTAGATTCCATGCGCTATGGGAAAATGTTTATGAATTTTGTTGGCCTTTAGTTAAAGGAACAGAATAGATGTCAGTAACGAGGATGGTGCTACGAGGTAAACAACCCAGGTAAATTAAGTTTTCTGCGAGAAATTTTTCTTGTGACATTGATTGACCTTGCCAATACTACTTAAGATCGCGTCAATTTAGATAATACCTAAACGAAGCATTTACAAATCAAAACAGGCAAAGTTGTGCTCGTAATACAGACAGATATTAGCCGAAAATGATCGAAAAATAACTCCGAAAGAGTGAAAGGTTACCACTGAAACCATATTTTTCAAGGTTTAACCCACCCCGCAATACCAAAATCGGAAGGCAAATCCAGCAAAACCAGCACAAAATATGCCCTATGCTTGACAACGGTAGCAGCCAAAATCTTTGAAAAACAGAACACAACATAGACCTAGTTGCTCCGAGCACAGACAAGATATTATATTGCTTGGATCGGTGCCAAGAACTTATGGATGAATGAGACATTTTGAACCAAGGATTGTTAATCAAAATTCCGAAAAAGGCAAAAATTTAGGACATGGCGGTCTCCGGATTATGAAAAGCTAAACCAAATAAACATTGCGCGATGGATGTGAGGCATGGCTCCAGTATTTTCGATGTCCAAACATTCCGTGAATGCATTATTCACTCGGATCACCACCATGTTGCAGACAAGGTATGAGTGCGGATTTCCGAAGCGTCACAAGAAAGAGGATACGCCGAACGCATACCCTGAAATCTCTCAACAACTCCTACATATGTCGCCGGCATCAAGTACCCAAGACCAGTGAAAATGCTGCCAACGTCCCATTAGAGACGCCGCACTGCAATGAACGACGAGAGCCGCTCGTGAGCTCTACGAGATAGAACATAGGCTTCTCAAGAACAAGAAAACAGAGTACAAGTACAAAAAGCGGGCGAACGAGAGGTTGTACTCGAGGAATAACATACGAAAGTTTTGCTAACAGGTAAAAACAACGTGTCAAGACAAGAGGAACTATACGGAAACCTGTAGAGATGAAGAAGGAAACCGTGGAGTAGAGCTACAGTCAATGCTGAGAACATTGAAAAATGTTTTCTAAAGGCTGTATGACGACGAAGAAGCCCAAAGTACCGCTGTCAGGCAGAATATACTATTCAACTTAGACGATGAAAGCCAAAACTTCCGGTCACCTGACTAAGACGAAATAAGGACAGCAATGTCTTACCTGAAATCCAATAAAGCAGCTGGACCTGACGGCTTACTGGGAGAGGTATTTAGAGCTTCTGGAAATGGAGAGCATACACCAACTCATTTATCAGATCTGTACAGAAGACTGATGAATGAAATCTCAGCACCATTTGCCGAATTCACAAAAGTGGAGACCTCCTCAACTGCGCCAACTATAGAGGTATAAGTCTCCTCAACATCGCATATTCTGTCATTTTGTCTGAACATCCTAAACCCTTCATCAAGAGCCTGATCAACCCCTATTAGTGCGGATTCAGACCAGGCAAGTTCAAAATCGACCAAATCTTCACACTCCGGCAGATCCTGGATAAAACCCATGAAATCCAAATCGATACCCGCCATCTTTTCATCGATTTTAAGGCTGTATACGACAACATTTATAGAGACAAGCTATGTAGAGCCATGTCTAGTTTCGGCATCACAACTAAGCACTAAGCAGAATAATGATTGAGAACTTTCGCTGCTCCGTCAATGTCGCTACCAAGAGTTAACCGAGACGTTCGAAATCAAAAAAGGTTTTAGAGAAGGTGGCGCGCTGCAATATGACTTATTTAACATCATCCTTTAAAGAATTGTGCGCTACTCACAAGTGGAAGCACAATCTTTCAAAAGTCTCTGCAACTAATACGATTATATCGACATAATTGGGAGAACCCAGCGAGGTGTCACCGGTGCGTACACTAGTATTGAAACGGAAGCTGCCAATATGGGTTTACCGACAAATGAGTGCAAAAACAAGTATACGCTGTCGACAAGAAGGGAGTCACAACACTGAGGAATTGGACAGAACTTTACAGTCGACAGCTACAAGTTCGAGGTAGTAAGGGACTTTTTCGACTTTGGTTTTGCTATCAATTCCGCTAACAACACCTCAGTAGTAATAAAATGAATTATCAATCTTACCAAACGCTATTTTTTGGGCTAAGAAGGTAACTGAAGCTTTTCCAACCATGAAATGCTGCCTCCTCAAGTATTTGCCATCCATACTGTGTTGAATAGTTTGAGTCTGCTGACCATTTTGATACTCGAAAACCAAATTCTAAAATAGACTGTCAAGTACAATAAAACCACCAAGAATCCAAAAGGAGGGGCAGATTAGTCATACGTAGGTTCATCAGGACGTGTCAGAACCGTTTTTCTGGAGATAGAATAAAGCACATCGAGTATCTGATAAACTCAATCTTCTTCATATTTCTCCAATTTATGCGATTTTCAATGGCTTATGACATGGTCACTGTGACAAATCGTAGGTTACACAGTAATAGCCTCTATGCGACCTGTCTACGTATCACTTTTTATTGACATTAAATAGGAGGGAAAGAATCAATAACAATGGTGAACCTTATGAGAAGCCTAACCCAATGACTATTATAATCTGTGTCTTTGAAGATCGTTATAAGGAATATTTAGAGTACTCCTATGTCATACTATTGATTAACTAAAGTGTTTCCGACTTGAGAATCGGTGGAATGAATTGCCGTTTTAAGTCCCACTACAAATTCAAAAAATTCGGAATGTGGACTATTTTAAATTGTGAACAACCTGACCAAATAGACACAGAACGGCTAGAATATTCAGTTACTGGTAGCCTTGTGGTAACTACATACATACTTGATATAGTTTTTAAATTGTGACCGATACAGTATTCAAATACTGCCGAGATGCTTCAAGCCGATGGTTTATCCAAAGCCAGCGAGATAGTGGAATCTCTTCAGGCGTAGTCGAAAAACAGTGGTTTCCCGCATTTAATTCAATTATATTTACATATTTTTGACTTGGCCTGGCAAGGTATCGAAGACAATTCTCTATAGTACGGCCCTCAACAAAATGGTAATGAGAGAAATTTCAAGGCTTATTTAAATTAAGTCTACCTACTATAAAGTGACCAGATAGCAATGATAGTTTCTCCAATTGTTATGCTTCAGCAGCTGTCAAAGTCACCAATGTTATCTAGCTGTCAAAATATTCGTTTTATACTTGCCGAATGGGCAGAAATTATTAAAAAATGTAATTTCGTCGTGAGGGTGGTCGTTACCATGGCTTTAGTGTGAAGACAATTCGTCGCACGATCCTAAGCCACTAACCAGACAGAGATTAGTGCGAAATGAAGAAAACATAGACGCCCTAGCGGTCAGTATCAAAGAAGACCGAGAAATGTCATCACCAGAGGATCAACCCGGCTTATTTTGCGGTTGGATTTGGGCCTAAATCCGCATAGGACTATGCTGACGCAAGAATTGAAGCCAGACGGCTATAGAAAACGTCGTGAGTTAGCTAATTGGCCGCTGAAAATATTGGCCGGCGATCCGGATTTTGGCCAAAAAAATCATCTTCTCGGACGAGGCCCTCCTCTAGTATATAGTTATTATTATTATTTTATTTTATGTAACGTATTTATTATTATTATTTTTTTTTCTGATCATTAATTAAAGTCTTTTAATAAAGTGTGGCTCTATATGCATCCATCAGTCATACAACTTAATCATTTAATATAATATTCTCCGTTAAAAAATGATTAAGTAATTCAATCATTATTAGTCTAAGTACCAAAGGTAGTTTTAAAAAAATATTTTTCCCATGCACTTCATCAATCATATTTGGAAAGTTACTCTCTGAAAATACATCATACCTCGATGAAATGATGAGAGAAAATAGAATTGCGAAGTTGAAAGAAATTCCAGACGTCTAGCGAAAATAAAAATGAAAGTAAGGATAAGTTTGAAGGGAAAGGGAAAACTTTAGAAACTCAATTTTTTTTCGATGAAAAGAGAAAATATTTTAGTTCTAAGTGGACTCAACTACGTAAATGGCCTCTTTAGAAATTCCGCTTACTGGTAGAGAGTACAAAAGAAAGAAAATGATACTTTACGACCCAATTATCTGAGATTATGACATTTTCAACTTTTTAGCGGCGGCATCTTTTGTCAGCTCATTAAGCAATTAGGATCATAAATGCTCTTAATTGTCGATTTTGAGAAAAAGACCTTGTAAAAGGAATTTACACTGAAAAGCGGCTTATAAGAATTTTTATAGTTCAGTGAATACTTTCAAAAGAATGGGGGTATTCTCTGTGATAGCGTTCATTCAGCCAAAAGGCTGATATTGATTCCAAAATATTCTCAATTCTCAATTCGTTTTGATATCTGCTCGCAGATTTTTTAAAACAAATAAATAGTTGATGAGTACTTTATTTTTACATTTTGTATTAGTAGTTAAAAATAAAAAAAAGTCTGTTACGCGTTTTTCTGTTCATTATCTGTATCTGGATACAGATGCAACCACTATTCTACCAGCGAGCTATTTAAAACTTACAAGACTCACTTTATTTAACTAATAAATCATTTGCCGTTGACGCATATTAAACGGTTTCCAAGTGAACCATTTCGGTCCATAGCGTAATAGAGAAAAACAGGAAACTGACGACACTGTCCTGACAAATCTTTTAGGCGGTATCCTACCAATAACATTAAAAAACAGAGAATGAGAACATTTTTGATTCCAAAAATAGCAGATTTAACCTTTACGTCAATTTGTTTCAAGATAAATACATGGATTACATGGATTATGAGCGTTTCTGGGACAACAAACGGTTACCTAACTGAATCGCATTGCTTTGATGTATAAATGCTAAGACATACAAAACATACAGTGTAAGGAGCTTATCCGAGGGCGTTTACAAAAGTATTTCAAAAATTTTATATTGCAAGATATACTGGCGATAAGAAAGTAGGAGCATCAGAAAACCAGTGACTTATGTGCTGGCGTTCAGCTTCCTACAACCATGACATCTCTGATTTGAAAAGGGTGCAAGAAAATGACGCTGCAAAAAAGGAAGACTCTCATGCAGAAACTTTACGGAAAACAACCACGCGAAACAAGAACGAGTAAATCAAACGAAAGCAAAGCGTTTTTGAAATATTTAATACAAACAATTACTCGTAAACAGCAAATTTAGAAAAGTTTTACTAAAATTAAGGAATCTGTAAACGCTAACCGCTTCAGAAGAGTGAAAATCGCTGCAGTCTTCCGACATCAGTCTACACATCACCGCATATTGTGAGGTTTCTTCTTATTTAAAATGATCGTACGTCTATAACATGTATCTACAATGTGACTGGCCGATATCAGTAGAATTGAAGGCCAAGAAGGTTAAGCACGAGTCAAATACTCCTGCCTTAGCAGATCCTATGAGAAACTCTAGCAGAACAAAACCAAGCTAGATCTCTTCTGACCGATTAAAGGTTACCTTAACAGCAAATCTTTAGTCAAGCCTACAGAATTATGTCTCCTTTTGGTACGATTTCTTAATTAGATGGGTAAGATGATAATAAATAATAATCGTTGTCGTTTCATGTTGGATACAAATTTCTTTTGACAATACGGGCATATGGGACTGTTTGCGCGAACGGATTATAAGGAAGGGGACTAAACGCTCAATTATTCAAGTTGTAAAGCGATCCTTAATCATATAACTGTGCACCGAATTTAAGACATGACATGAATATGAAGATGGTCATCAGCGCTTCGGTCTCAATGCTTTTAGATTCTATCAAAAGGTGTCAATGTAGTAGGAGAGACCATTTCATAAGGTCGCACATGCATACCACTTGAAAGACACTTTAAACAATTTGGTGTACTACTCGTAAATTCTAGGAAATGAGGCTTACTGGAAAGCTGTTCATGGGCACTCCCTACAGTGTTTTTCTCACACCGAACGGCAAGCGAATGAATGACTTTTACATAGAAAGAACTTTTCGAAGGTTTTCGAATGGCGAACCTATATACCATATTCTATGTGGCTAGGCTTAAGGATCTACCGGGATAAAAAAATCAAGAACATCTATAGGTCTCAAAGAATATAATATGGGATGAAGTACTGAGCTAAACGCCCACTTTATACATCTGCAGTCAAATATTGAGTTCACATCCTTTCGATTGCTTATTACAGCCTTTTGACTAATTTAAAGCTAAATTTCAAACAACGCCAAAGAAATTATAACGCAACTTGAAGACCCAGGATTCTCTCCATAAGACAATACTTATCAATAGCATAAAGGCTTACTTAGTGCACAAGAAGGCTTATTTAATAGTGCCCTGGAACATGGTGTGGTGTCGCAACAGTCGAAAGAAGCGTTGATTTTCCCGGAATGCAAGAATGTCTGCAGGTCCCAATCATCCATCTCCAGAGGCAAATCATTTATGAATGCATCCTATAAACCATTTACAACCACGCTACAAAAAAGATCAACTTCGTGGATAGACACTAATTGTCTACTTAATGAATTCCAAGCTGGTTTTAGGGCAGGATATTCAATGGCCGATCAAACATTCTTTCTCAGAAGCATTGCGGAAGCATATCTTGCGCAACGTAAAAGGCTATATGTGAACGCCGGCGGCGTTATTGGGCCATATTTTTTCGTCGACGATAAAGATCGTCATGTTACTGTGAATGGTCAGCGTTATCGCGCATTGATCATCGATTATTTTTGGCCCAAATTGGAAGATATGGACTTATAAGACATATAGTTTCAACAGGATGTAGCACACGCTACAACCGAGTAAGTATGGTGAGCGTGTTATCTCAAGACAGGGGCCAGTCGATTGGCCGCATCGTTCGTGCGATTTAACGCCGCTTGACTATTTTCTGTGGGGCTACGTTACGTCATTGGTTTATGCCAACACGCCGACGACGTTGGAAGAGCTCAGGGCCAACATTGAACGCGGCTGTTTCGGCCGAAATGTGTGGCCGGGTCGTTGAAAATTGGGTCCAACGAATCGACCGCTGCAAACGTGCCCGCGGTGGCCATACGAACGAAGTCGAGTTCCATTTATAAATGTTTTGATTGTATTTCAAGCCGTTAATAAAGTTTTTGTTTAAAAAAAAAGTTGTCAAGTCCTTATTGGAAACCCTATATAAACCTAGAAAAAATGAAGGTATTCAATTTTAAAAAGGTAGGTGAAAGGATGTTTAGCTACGGAAATGGTTTCTGAGTGGAGAACATATCGCAATGGTAAAGGAGTACAACTGCTTTGGTATGCTAGTCACACAAAATGTAACGGCATTTGAGGTGCAAGCCACAAAATGCCGAGACCGCGATAAATATAACGTAGATAAAGTGTTTCATTAACAAAGACACAGCACATAACAGTCAGTTGTTTCGTGTCTTTGAAGCGGTCGCTGGGCTAACTTTGTTGTGCACAGCCCAAGTATGGGGCGATAGTCAGTTTGAGGAAGTAGAAAAACTATTGAAGATTTAGATCAAAAGGTATCGGACTGAACTGGTGAAAAGTTGGGCCACTATAACTGCAACTAGACTATATAATAAAAGTACCCGATATAACCTCGGAGAGATTACCTAGAAAACCGGCACTCGAACAGCTACGATGCAATACTAGTTGGTACAACAAACGGGGAGACTTAGCGCACAAATATGGACTAAGACTGCATTTAGATGAAGCAAACATAGAAGCATGGAGGCAACAGCTTTACGAGTTAATTGCAGCAGTAGATTTCAACTTCAGACAGCAATTTGAAAGATAAGCGTCGCAGTCTCTACATAGGTCAATTTATAGTGAGCTGAATTATGATATGGTACTACTGTAGTAATAACCCGAGGAAATATCTTTGATGATAAAATTGCGAGCGGAACTACTCCCACTAAATTATCAAGTGATATTGTGTAATCTATGTAAAAGATATATAGGGGAGAGGGAAGATATATTTCATTACGTAGGAAGTTGTCCCATGCTCCGAGAAACAAGACGGCACCTCTTTGGCGTAGATCATATCAACGATGTAAAAATCATATGCAAGCTCAACGAACTAAACATAACTATCCTATTCGAGTATTGTAAAACAGTGCTGGCCTATCGGTCAGATACAAAAAACTTATTTTATTTTACAAATTAACACAATTGCCAATCTGCAGACAGCTTATTGCCATGGATTTATCGATTTGTAAAAATTAAAAATAAAATGAAGTAAGAAACAAACCTAATCTAGTCAATGTACCATGTGAGCAGAATTTAAGCCAAAAACAACTTAAGGAACTCTGAGCTGAGTGTTATACACCAGAAGTAACTTTTATGAGAGAAAGGATTTTTCTCGCTGCTCAATAACACAGCGTGACAAGGTTTTGTTAACATGAGTGATGATATGCGTAATTGTTTCTTTAAAGTTACTTAAAATAATAATGGAAAGCAAAACTGTCCATTGTTATTGGCGCATTTATGAAAGCTACCTTCATGTGTTAAGTGCACCAATAATTCATTCTATTGTGGTTGTCGTGCTCGGTCAGTTGGCAATCGGTATAATTTAAAAAAGTGATTTAAGTTGTGTTGAGAGTTTTAGTTTTAAGTGAAAGTACAATACAATCTATAAAATATTATAAATATGGAAAAAATCGGTCGTCGCACTTGTGAAAATTGCCCCAATAAATTTTGTTATGTAAAGGTCCAAGTGAGGGCTGTAACTGAAAAAGTAAAGCAGGTTTATCAACTTTATTTTAATCGTTCTATAAAACAAGACAAAGAATGGATTCCGAAATTGTTTTGTTACACTTATCGAATAGCTAAATGGGGAAAAGAAGTCGATGCTGTTTGCTATTCCAATGAATCATTGTGATGACTGTTTTTTTTTTTTAACTAAAGTCAACAATAGAACATCCTAAAGTAGCTTCTGTGTCCATGTCAACACCTCATAGTGCAGAATTTCCTGTGCCCACGCCAAGAACACAAGAACCATGTGCAAAGTCTAGTGATGAGGATGACCGCGAAGAAAATTATGCGCTAGATAAGGAAATATCTGAATATGTACTTCCTAGAAGTTCATTGAAAAAACCACACATGATTCAGCAGTAAAAGTTGAATGATTTTTTCCGTAACTTAAATTTATCCATCAGACAGCCTGAAATTCTCGGTTCTAGACTACAAGAATGGAATCTGTTTTCACCAGATTTTCCAAGGAAAAGGAACAAACATTTAGATACCTTCTTAACACGGAACGAATCCATATGATACTGTAACGACATTAATGAATTATGGATCACTTACAGAACAATCTATTGATGGATCTAAAACGAGTTTAAAAGCAGTTCTTCTAAATAATAGTAGCGAATATCCCTCCACACCTATAGCATATTAAATCACTTTAAAAGATACACACGATACTATGCAATTTATATTAAACTTAATAAAGTATAGAGACTCAAGTAGGAAAGTTTGTGCTGACTTAAAAGTGATAGCCTTGTTACTAGGATTGCAGGGTGGCTTTACAAAGTATTGCTGCTTTTTGTGTAGGTACAGAGAAACACTAACGTCAAATATTCACCTCTCATTGAGACACAAAATGTAAGAAATGAAGAATTTTGTAAAACCTATGGACAAATCTGGTGAAGGCTTTTTACATTTAAAGTCTGTAAAATTAAGTGATGCCAAACTTTAAGAAGGCGTAGTTATTGGACTGCAAATACGAAAACTTATGAACGATGTCCATTTTGACCTTAAACTAAATCCAAAGCAGCTTGGACATCATTGAAAGCTGTAATAAACGGGTTTTTAGGAAATCAACCAGTCGACAATTCTGAAATGTTTGTCGCAATTTTGTTTTAAATTTTATAAGGATTTAGGTTGCAGAATGTCATTGCAAATACATTTCTGACATTCACATTTTGATTTTTTTTGAAAAACCTTAAAGCGGTGAGTGACGAACAGAGCGGTGAGAACGCTTTCACCATGACATAAAGAAGATCGAAGAACGTTATCGAGGTCGCTGGGATGCAGCGGCCATGTTAGCGCATTACGGTTGGTCTTTAATGTGATAAGATTCAACAACTCTCGTATCCATAACACGGAAACGGTACGTGCTACAAGATAATCATTGCTAAATAGAATTCCTTAAATAGAATTCCCAATTGATAAAAAAAAATTTAAACTTGCCACGCAGTTTAATCAGAATGGTTTAAATCTCGAAGTAATTACTTCTCTTACCGAGAAGTCCAATATGTCCAATAGGGACATTCGAACTTTGACCGCTGATAGCGGCCATATTGTTGAAGCTACATCTGTCAAATTGGCTGTCATTTACAATATTCAGTCAAATCACCATAGACGGACATAGCGTTCAACGTGCAAATGACAATATTGTTTTGTCAAAATGGGTGTTCTCTTCGGGAAACGTTCCACGCGCTTCGCCCGTTTTACGGTCGCCATAATCGTCCTACCGAGAGAACTATTCGCAGTGTGGTGGATAAATTTGAGTACGGATATACGTCGACGAAACGCAAGATCTGCCGAAAACATCGCCGCTGTCCGTGAGAGTGTGCAGGAGAATCCGAGGCAGTTGATTTCGCGTCTCTCACAAGAACTCGGCTTTTCGCCGACCACAACTTGGCGAATTTTGCGTCGTGATTTGGGCCTGAACCCGTACAAAATTCAACTGACCCAGGAGCTGAAGGTAAATGACCATAGACAACGAGGTGTGTTCGCTGAATGGGCTCTGGAGCAATTGGATACTGACCCTAGTTTTCATCGAAAAATCATCTTCAGCGATGAAGCGCATTTCTGGATGAATGGACACGTCAACAAACAAAATTGTCGAATTTGGGATGAGACACAAGAGCGTCCAACTCATCCCGAAAAACGCGATGGCCAGGCCATTACCATCAACGCCGAGCGCTATAGGTCGATGATTACCAACTTTTGGCCTCAATTGGATGATATGGACACCAACGAGATGTGGTTTCGACACGTGCCACACAGCCCATGCCACATTGGAAATTCTGCACGAGCGATTCGAGGGCATGGTCATCTTACGTGGAGGTGATGTGATTTGGCCACCGATATCATGCGATTTGACCCCATTAGACTTTTTCTTGTGGGGTTTTCTGAAGTCGCAGGTCTATGCGAATAAGCCACAAATTACAGCGGCCCTCAAAGCCCTCAAAGCCAACATAACCCATGCCATCGGTGAAATTCAGCCTGATTTATGCGCTAGAGTCATGGAAATGTGGATATTTCGGATGCGCGCCACCCAGAGAATCCGCGGCGGGCATTTGAACGATGCTTTATTCCATACATAATGCCATCGATAGGCCTAAAATTTCGAATAAAAAATATGATACTTCACACACACTTTGTTTTATTTAAATTTAAAAATAGGAAGCGCTTAATGAAAGACACTTTACAGACCCTTAACGCATGTTCTTATGTGTATACCTCCTTAACAACTCTGTGTAGCTAAAATTCTAGCGCTTGGTTTTCCTATCTCACTATGCTTAAAGGTCCTGATCTTCTTAATGTACATATTGCAAACAGGGTCAACAAACATAGACCTAAACTAAAAGGAGCTAACAGAAAGGGAATACGTATACTTTTGCAACTTCAGTAACATCGATACTATTGGCAAATTTCAGGATAGAATAAAGAAAATGTCAACATTTGATCCAGAAACTGTAGATAGAACAGGACAGGACAGACTGGACTTTTGAAGATATGACATAGCTTGTGATGGCTATTCAGTTAAGTTTCTATGTTAAAAAAAGTTAGGTGTTAGTTTTATTATGTGGAAATTGCATCAGAAATCGCTAGACGATTAGGCGAGGGGTGGCTGTGGTGTAATAGTCTTTCAAGTTTTTCATTTGTGTAATTGGAACTCAGACAGAAAAATTCTGCGTGTGAAGGAATAACACTGACACGTAGATTTGGCTGTTGTAGAGTTTCAACCACAAAAAACAGTGTGAGTTATAACTTTCGAATCACTCTGAGTGAAGAAAAACGCTCCGTCCTATTCGGACTCCCACCCCTGGAGACCTAATATCGAAACCAAATACACCTGACTATCAAACCACTACAAAACAATTTTCCTTTCTCCTCTTTCTACCTTTCCGCCCGCGCCCAGGCAACAGTAAAAGGGTATCTAATCCCTGAGGCGCGCGTAAATTATAAATAAAAAAAGGCGCTTCTAAGCATCCATACCTTGTAAAGGGTGTTTTTATTTTCGAGCAAAAGAACTTTCGATGGGCATTTTGGCATATCATTATGGAGATTAAAGTAAACTTCAAAATTTGTTTTCTATTCGCCAATTTTATAGAGCGCTTCGCCATAGATACGTCCGTCTGGACACGCTGTTCATCGATGTACCAGTAAGACTTTGTACTTTGCGCACTGCATTTTATCCAGCTTGGCAGACAGTTTTTGAGTTTTGTTTTTTTTTGAAAATGAACCTGCGTTATAATCAATAGAGATTATTATTCCACATGCTCAGTCTATCACTTTATCGATGGTATTCACCTAGAGGAGATGTGGTTTCAAGACGATTACGCTGCGTGCCATACAGCTACTCAATTTATGGAAATAATATTTCATTTTATTGAATAGACCTGGAAATTATGTGATTCGAATTTCTTTGTGACCACCTGAATGAATTATTTTATGCGGATAAACAACTATTAATTCGACAGGCCATATAATCATACTAGTGGGTGGTCGTGGCTCAAGTGATATTGCACTGGGTTCCCAATTGGACGATTGGGGGTTCGATTCCCAATTGGGCCCGAAAGACATTTATTTTTTCTGTCAACTTAAATCGCTGAGAATACAACAACAAGTCAAATAACATTAATAATTTAGTATCCATATTGAATGTTGAATGTCACACATTTCTGTCACTCAATTTTCCAAAAAAAACTTAACAGGTATTCAGGCATTCAGGCATTCATTCAGCGCTAGAAAAAAAAATAAAAAATGTATATTCGCAACTTATAGATTGATTTACACGAAGAATTTTGTGGAACCACCTGGGCGGACAGAATGACCATTGTCAAACGTAGTCCTGTTGGTTATATGCCCGAAATTGTATTTAAACTTGAAATGCCAAAATATAAAATAAATAAGAAAATGTCTTAGCTATTTCTTCAATATTTGTAAGGTAGTAAGTTCACGGTAGGTACAAAAGACAACTTAGTAAGCTGAGGTTATTGTTTCAGAAGAATGCGTTTAGAGACATCAACACATAAAACTGAGACTAGGCATGGGATATATCGTACTTATAACCTAGTTTGTAGTACAACAACTTATCGTATAAATTTGATTGATTTTTGCTTGATTTTATGCTTCGTTTGATACTGTCTACTCAATCATTTGTCTACAGAGCAGGATTTTAGTTAACTTTTTCGAATTCTAGAAATCAAATTTATCATTGGACGTGATTTCAATGCAAAACACACCTACTGGAGGTCAGGATTAATAACGGCAAAAGGCAGGAAGCTTTACAAAGAAGGACGAAAATTTCACTGTGATTTTATTTCGACTGAGTCGCCTACTAATTGACCATCTGATCCAGCGTAAATGTCAGAATTTATTGACTTTTTTATAACAAAAGGAATCAATAGAAAAGATGATCTGTCGATGGATCATATCAACCCGTAATTCTATCTGTCGACGACATGTCAATAGAACATATAAAAACGTAAGACTTAGTGACAAAAGAATGAACTGGTGGAAATTTAAAGAATTACTCGAAGTTTATTAGATCTTCCACAACAAGCTGTATTTACATAGAAGTGGAACAATTCATTGACGATATACAACAAGCAACAGAAAATAGCACGCCATTGGTAAAATATCCCACAGAAATAACGAAACTTATGGTATACTAGAAAAAGAAAGATCTCGCAGAAAATGGCAAATGACAAGATATCCTGGCGATAAAACCAGATTTATTAGACTAAATAACAAACTTAAAAAATGTGTCGGTCATTCAAAAATAGACCTCTAACTAAATATCTTTGTAACTTAACTGCTGACAAAGTCACATAATACTCCTTTTGGAAGGCTGCCAAACATCTAAAAAGACCTCAAACGTAAGATCCCCCAATGAAAACATCTGATGGAAAATGGATCAGCGACCCAAAAGAAAAATTCAAACCTTCTTCGGATTACCTGATAAATGTTTCTAAACTTTCGCCATCTAGCGTGGCAAACGAACGTCTTAAATTCTCTGATAGAGTAGATGAAGACGTAATCCGTTTTTAGGGAAGATCAGCACATGTATTCATGAATTATCTCATAGAAAATCACGAGGTTATGATCTACAATAATAACTGCCCATGTCCTGAAAGAAGTAACATACATAGCATTGTTAAAACTCAAGCTTATAATTAATGCTTGTTTTAGACAAAGATATGTTCCACATCACTGGAAGATAGAAGCAATTACTGTTATATTTAAACAAGGTAAGCCTCTATCAGAAGTTACCTCATGCAGACCAATCTTACTCTTACTGGTACTATAAAAACTTTTTTGAGAAACTGCTTCTTAAAAGATTAGATAGAATCATAGAGCAAAAAAGGTTGCTCTCCCCCAACAGTGCGGGCTTAGCTTTGAAATCACACTCGACAATAGACCGAGTGCATCGTAAATATAACTAATGCAATAGAAAAAGTAGAAGAAGAAAAACTAGTTTGTTCTACATTATTTTTGGATGTTGTTCAGGCTTTTGATAAAGTTTGGCAGTTTAAAGTATAAACTTAATGGGGATCTACCTAGGTAGAACTTTAAATTCCGTCTCTTATCCGAATTTCGTCCGTTCCCGTATCTTCAAACCTTCCTCGTCCACGTTAGTTGACGACCTCAACACATCTATTGCAATTAAAACGTATACATCTCCAAACTTAGATCTTATGCTTCCCCCACTCTAAAGCTTACTAAGCAACTAGCCGATACCTCTCTTATTTGCATGATAAGCTCGACTGTATCTGCATCGACGGCACAACTTGAACTAATATTGTGGTTTCAATCCAACAAGAAGGACTACCCACCAACCCTAAAGAGCTTCGACAAAATTTTCGTGAATTTTCATAAAAACTTCAACATCTCCCCCACCAATGTTGCTTCATATTCTTCGCATATCTCTTTTACCACAAATGCACCTGCAAAAGGCCCGTTTTAGCTTTGAAAACTATGAAAACTATTCCTAACCCATCAATCAATAACACACCCGAACGCTTATGACTTTATTACCAAAATGTAACTTCTGTCTGTCTCAACTCCCAAAAGCTTCTACTCGTATATGATAGTTTTGCAGTGACGCAAACAAATCTAAAATCTGATATCGTTTTGTTTTGTGACGACGTGAGCAAGAGGCGGAGGTGTCCTCCTTGCAATTCACGATCATTTTAACCCTCAACTCGTTAGAAAGTCAGTAACAGCTAAATTCTAATTTATTGGTGTTAAACTTACTGTCTCCAAGAGCAGATTGTATATATATACTCTGTTCCTATATTCGCCCCTCCCAACCAACATGAGGCTACCAGCTTGCGACTAATGTGGTTGAGTCCCTTTTTGATATCGTTCTTGGCGGTCTTAATCTCCCTCGTCTCTTATGGATTCAGTCGGACGAAGAATCTTATGTCGTTGCCTCAAACGCTGCTGCAGATAAGGAGAGCCTCTTTTCCAATAAGAACTTGACAACTTTTTTTTTAACATAAAACGCAAACCATTTGAGATATTTCAAAAACTTTATTATCGGCTTGAAGTACAATCAAAACATTTATGAATGGAACTCGACTTCGTTCATATGGTTTGCAGCGGTCGATTCGTTGGACCTAATTTTCAACGACTCGGCCACACATTTCGGCCGAAACGGCCGCTATTTCGCTTTCAATGTTGGCTCTGATCTCTTCCAGCGTCGTCGGCGTGTTGGCATAAACCAATGACTTAACGTAGCCCCACAGAAAAAAGTCAAGCGGCGTTAAATCGCACGAAAGAGGCGGCCAATCGACTAGCCCATTTCTTGAGATAACACGCTCAGAATACTTACTCTTCAAAAAATCGATTGTAGCGTTTGCTGTGTGGCTTGTGGCATCATCCTGTTGAAACCACATGTCGTCTAAGTCCATATCTTCCAATTTGGGCCAAAAATAATCGACGATCATAGCGCGATAACGCTGACCATTCACAGTAACATGACGATCTTTATCGTCGACGAAAAAATATGGCCCAATAACGCCGCCGGCATGCAAACCGCACCAAACAGTTATTTTTTGTGGATGAAGTGGTGATTCATGAAGCACATGTGGATTTTCACCCGACAAATAACGCATATTTTGCTTACTGACGAACCCATTGAGCCAAAAATGAGCTGCGTCACTGAAGATGATTTTGCGATGAAATTCATCATCTTGCCGCATCTTCTCCAGAACCCAATCGGAGAACGTACGTCGCCATATGTGGTCTGAGCGATGCCCAATTCTTGAGAACGCCGTGGAATTGACTGATTTGGATCCTTTACTACGGACGCCTGAACGGCAGCGATATTCTCGACACTTCGACCAACCCGTTGTCTCACTGACACGGCAACATCACACAACGAATATGTAGACTCAAATTTTTGCACTAAACTTGTTATTGCCTGTCTATAAGGGCGAGAATTACGACCGAAAATTGGAGTTAACGCTCTTAAAGTTGCAGTCACCGACTCCGAATTTCGGTAGAAAATTTTTATAATTTGCAGACGTTACTCGTTCGTGTACTTTACCATGATGAAAATGTTGAGTTTACTGAATAAATTGACAGCGACAATTTGATGATTAGTGAAAGAGTGCGTTCACAAATTAAATTCAAAGTTGTCAAGTCCGTATTGGAAAACCCGTTAAAAGGTATTTCTAACAACATGCGCAGAAATCTAGAACTGATCTTTACATCTGATACTATAACTTGTGTTCCTGCGGGTGTGCACTTTTTCTTTCCAAATTAGACCGTCTGGATCCCTGCTTGTTATTTTTTCGTATGAAATCAACAAAAAATTGCACTAAGCTCAACAATCTTCTTAATAGTGGTGGTCATAGTTACATACTTGAGAAAAACTCTGTTGATTCCGTCGGAGAAACCTTCTACGAAAAGATCTTCCACTGTATTACCCAAACGGTCTCTTACCAACGAAAGCGAAATCATTCATCATCTCCTCCGCGGTATAAGAAAGAACTACATGCACTTCGCAACAAGAGAAATAAGTTATGGCACGTCAACACTAAATCTGGTTCTGAATTTGACTATCGACATTACATACAAACTCCCTCATTCACCATCACTTCTACGAACTTTGTGGATATCTCAGCCGAATGCAGTCTATCCTCATCTCAATGTAAGGTCTAATCCTCTTTTTCTTCCAAATATTGTAACCCCCGAACGGCATATGGTTTTAGCGAACCACTGCCTAGTGTGCTACGTGAATCTAATAGAATTTCCCATGTTTTCGACTTCCAATGCAACAGAAGCATCCTCAAAATTACTTTCAATTATCACCTTTCCCGACCCTTATCCGCACTGTCATTTAGTTTTAGTTTAGGAGCAGGGCACCCAGGCCTGTTAAATCAAATAAAGTCTTTGTATTGCAAATAGATTCTTTAGATTTCGCTATGGTTCAGCGTATTCTGAACTTGAAGAAATACCAGCTGGTGTTCCACAGTGAAGTGTTCTAGGACCTACTTTATATTTATTGTATACTAGTAATACGATGATCGATGAATTGATGGATGCGTGGCTAAAGCAAAAGAAAACCTACAAAATTCAGTTAACGAGATATGTGATTGGACACAACGATGTTGAATTGAACTTATTGAGTCAAAGTCCATCCATATCAATTTTACAAATAAAAAAATAACAAATATACCTGTAGATGTTGTTAACCAAGTAGTTCCTTATTCTAACACAGCTAAGTATCTGGGTATGAATCCAGATGCTAAACTGAAATGGAAGGGACATGTGAAAACTAATTCAGAAATGCCCACTGAGAATAAAATCTTATTATACAATCAGATACGAGTACTAAAACCAGTTTGGACATATGGTATCCAATTATGGGCTTGTAAAAAGAAAACGAATGCACAAGTAATATAAACATTTCAAAACAAAGTCCTTCGGAGAATAGTAAATGCCCATGGGATATTAGAAATAATGATTTGCATGGTGATTTGCAGATTACTCTCGTAACAGAAGTAATTAAAAAGTACGCAATTCGTCACAAGGAGCATCTGCAGATGCACATTAATCATAAATGTTCACGAGCTTATAATCCTAAAATTATGAGAGCCCGGATTTATATCATAATACTCGTACCTACTCAAACTCAACTGAGCGTTGAAACTAAAGTCATTTGTCGATCTTTCTTTTTATTGGTCATGTTTAAAGACGTGTTTTTAGTGCTATCAGAGTCCCCCAATACTCCGAGCCTCTAACCCCTCAGATTCTTCCGAGATTTCCACCTTCTATTGAAAACAAAAAGTAAAAGTTTGATTTCTGATCTGACCTAGAATCCCACGTCTCACCAGTATGAACCCAATTCTGCTACCACACATTCCTATGTATATACAAAGGGCGTCTTTCACAGGTTGTGGATTCAGACGCTGCAAGCTGCACACTAGATGAATTTTCCTCAGCTATTTGACCCACGTAGATCAATCCCATATTGAAGCCTCTAGTATAAGTCTACCGCAAGAGGAAGTATTGTCACCGTAATTTTTTATAAACTCCGAAGCTTTAAGACTGATGACAACAAATTTATCACGAGAAGGTGCAAAATACTAATTTCAAAAATTATGAAGGAATTATGAATTCACTGATCATGACAAATTCTTCTGTGTAGGGAACTAAAATTGGAAGCATTATATACAACTTACACTCCGGTCTTGAATGTGCAATAGAGTTTTAGAGAGATGAGCTAAAAACATTGTAGATTACGGCGTGGGTTAGGGGATTTTTATTTTAAGTTCAACCGATTGGAAGTTAAACCAAATTTTAACTGCGATTTACATTTAACTCAGTCGGCTGTTAGAGTCTTGTTAAAGGAATAATTCAATAATTGGCAAATGTAAAATGTCTCTGTTTTGGACTTCAAGTCACAATGAGACTCTAGGCAATTGAAAAGTAGACGAATTGGCATTGTAAGGTACATGTTGCACTATGTCATTGATCAAATCTTACATGGATTGAGGAAGGATGGATACATTTCCATCTTCTAAAGCACAGTTATATTGTGTCCTATTGCTTAATAGGACAGCTTGCCCAAAGAGTGGAGGCCCCTTCAATGAAATCTGAAGGTACTAAAGAAAAAGGAAGAAACCATTGCTCACCTAATATCAAATTTAAGAAGGAAAACTATAATTGACTTTGATTCAACATTCCTCATCTTAATTTCTTGCTTTCTTGTAATTTTCGATGAGTTATTCCTGGCTGTGATTTGGCTACAATTCGACATTATTGTAGTCTTTCAGTATTCTAGAATCAAATTTTCGGCCTGCGTAGATACAACCTTTTACGCAGCTCCATAAGCGGCGGTAATTTGCATGATTTTGACAGCCGATTGATTTCGTCAAAATGTAAAAGGATTTAGGCATTAAACCTTTCACGCACAATTTTTATTGCGTAACATTAGACACTATCCTGTGGCCACCAAGCAATTTATTAATTTTCATAAAATAAGTAAGGACCAATAGTTGATGACGCCGCCTGATTACAGCGACCACAATGACAATGCTTTTAGAATATTGCCGCAATTCGTTTCTCTGCTTATCATGCAAAGTGACTGGGTGGAGAAAAATTATATTCAGGCAAATTAGCACTTAAGATGAGATTGGGGTGTATTAACATCTAATAAGACTACCCGAAATCTGCATGCCTCGGGTTCCAACGTCTGGATAATATCGGTGGAGATAGCCGCATATGTATAACTACAAGGTGGGGCAAAAGTGATGTTATAATGTGAAAGTGTCATAATTTTTGCAAATGGCGTCAAATGCCACTGTGCTTTGACATTTCTGTTGTATATAGACAGGGAATTAGTTGACAACAAGCAATGCAGCGATACACACCTGAAGAACGCTTCTTCAATTACCAATTTCCGGTCTGTTGTTTTAATGCAGCGTGAATTTTGTCGTCGTCGTCATTCACCATTTGAATCCACTAGAGGTGTCGCAAGAAATGGCTGCCCACTTTAGTGGGCAAGAACATCCGAGAGAGTCCACAAACATCGACGAGACAACGATGTACACAATTTGGTATCAGCAAACGTTCGTTGCGTCGAATTTTGGTGAAAGACTTGAAGATAATCCCTCATAAAGTGCAAATCGGTAACCAATTCCTGCCTTCTGACCGCCAAGTGACGTTAATTTACTCCAATTCTCTGTTAAACCTGCTGCAAGAAGAGGATGATTTCGAATCAAAAATGATAATGAGCTACGAAGCCCATTTCCACCTAAGCGGTTATGTGAATAAACAAAATTTGAGTTTCTGGGGCACGGAGAATGCACATGAAATGAATTCCATCCTCTCAATGTCACTGTTTGATGCGGCACTTGCAGCAAAAAAGTGAATGACCCTTATTTATTTTTTGAAGACGCCGACGGCAAAACCGTAACTGGTAAATGCTATAGACAAATGTTAAACGATTTTGGTTTTGCGCAAGTTGCTAAATTGGGTCTCGCGCCATTCGTATGAGAGGAGGGTAGTACGTAAATATGGCTTCGTAGAAGGGACTGATAACCATCTTTTCTAAAATAACATAAAACGGCGAATAAAAGATTCTAAAAAGACCTTGGGCGAACCACCAGCAAGTCAGCACCGTTTTCTTGCTGACAGAATTGTTCATAGAGTAACCAGAGAAACTCCAACGAAAATCAGTATCAGTCGAGGAAATATGCGGGAAGAACTACAACAAGGAAATATGCCAGCTCTGGGTGCCAAATTTGAGAGAATGCCATAAGACAAAAAAAAAGCTAAATGCGCAAGGTATACGAAACAATATCGATGAAAAATGTAGGAGTGGTGATAAACGAAGCATCTAGAGCAAGAGATGAGGCGTATAGAGCACGTGTGATAGTAGTAGTTTCATTGTATCGGATAAATGAAGTGGTGCACTCGTAACCTATAACTGGGCGACAAGCAGTAGAAGAAGTTCAACAAAACGCGGGTTAGCAAAATAATATTTTTAAGATTTCGGCAAAATGTAGAAAACCCTCACAAGGAATGAGACGGGGGCGTGCAGTCAGGCCAAATCCCAGGCCCTCCGAAGTATGGCCTATAATCGAAAACCCTCAGAACTTCGTTCAATAAAATTTTACAAGAGGCAATCGGAACCTTATCAAGTGGAAGGCTCTCTTATTCCACTGTATAAAGGCAAAGGCGGCACGAGAAATTACAACAACTACCCACGATGAAACTAATGCCGCACAAGGCAGAGATAATATATGAGTGAATTCTAGATAGTCAACAATGCAACAATATTATGGCAGTCATATAAAGCGCTTCACAGTTTACGTAAAACAAAGAAGAAATATTGCGGATGTTCAAAAGACCTGCATATCTAATTCATCGATTTAAATAAAGCGCGTTCAATAGAGTTTCTGGGTATCTCAAATGGATGGTGTTAAGTTCTCAAAATGTACCCGAGACCTATAAGAAAGTGATCCGTGACATGTTTGATGATTCAAAATTAAAGTACAAGTACAGCAGCACAATACATCAACCAGCCAATTATAAGCAGCAACGTGACAATCCATCAAGGTAATTTTAATAATTAGAGAAAGGTCCGTATATCTGCATTGCCGTCTTTCTGAAACAGCAAACCCAACTCCTGACATCTATTTAGAAGAAGTCATCGTGTCGAAGTGTGAGGCTCTTTCGCGCATAGAGTTAATATGGGATGGCTTAAGTAACTGAAAACTGCCTCTCAAACTTAAGTGTTCGTTATAATTATATGACCGTTGTTGGTCCAGCTTTAACACACAGATCGAAATGATAGGCGATGGATGAGAAGTATAAAGGGACAATTACAGCGACAGCAATGAAAATGTTATGAATGTCAGCGGGTGTGACACCAAGTGGTCGACTTAATACGATAAATGCACATTCCTAGAAGTATCTAAGAAAGAAACCTATTGTGAACAACCTAGAGGCTCAGAAAATCTGTCGATTTTGCCATGTTCACCGAAGTTCGTCGGAAAATCTGATCAGTTTCAGTCAGGCTTTCTAAAACAGGCTGAAAGAGAAATTACCGAGACACTCAAGTGCAGAAATATTTGCAACTTTTGGTCTCACTGGTGGTGTCACGGGAGTAGTCTGTACTATTAAGGTCGGCAAAATGAGTCAACCCTAAAAGCAGCGAAATTACTACGTAGATATTTGTACGTTGGGAAAATATTAAGCGTAAGATATAATGTAAGAGAAAGGAAAGAAGTGATATCAACTGCCCCTTACTACAGCATCCAATCTGAGTGTATTCATAGTTAATGTCAAATGGAATGCGAGTTTCCTCACAGCGCTAATATTCTAGGCCAAATGAACGCTACGACGATGCACAGATTTAGCTCTGTCAGCCAAAGGAATCGCTTGCTATATTGGTCGGCTATTTCGACTACAATCAGCATGTTGTAGAGCACATTTAATGTGGAATTATTCGTAAATTTCTAAACATTCCGTAATTGGCAAATGGTTTATCGCAAACTATCATATGATCTAATACGTGCAAAATCGCTATAAATTCTATCCCTCCACACATTTTAGGCACAATAATCGGTATAAACAGCCAATCTTGGTCTGATTTAGTTTCTGTTCTCAGACTGAAGATAGTTACCATTATTAAAAGATCCAAGTCTACTAATAAGCGATGTTCATACAGATGAGTGGTTACATGAATCAATCCCTTTTGAATGTCTGATTGTTTTCTTATTGAAAATAGACGGTCCTTGCCAATTTTTTCGAAGTATCATATCACCAGAATCGTCCACTCACAGTTGTTATATGTCAAAGTGGGTGGATAGATAAAGCTACCAGTGTCACTAATTTCAATTTCAAGCCAAGCTAAATCTTCTCAAAGGACTTCAGCATAATTACAAGAACTTCAAACCTGCAACTCATTAACCTTCGGCTAAGCACCATAGAAATTACACGCGCATAATGAGGCATTCCTGGCATTTTATTATTTAAGTTTTAAACGATTCAGTGGCACGAAGTCTACCGTCATACTGCCGTCGTTTGGTAATTAACACGATACGCCTACAAATGACACAATTCCAGTAAATTAAATTTATCTCATTCTTGAATTAGCTTGAAAGCAAGCATCCCAATCTCGGCCTCTAATTGGGCGATTTTGAAGTCCGACTTCAAAAAGAGAAAATAAAATACAATTTTCCATTACTTAATTTTTCCATTGACACCCTCTTGCTAATAAAATACTAAAGCAAAAAAGAAATATAGAAAATCACTTCACAGTTAGGTTTATTGTACATTAAATAGCCTTTCGTTATTAAAAAAAAAAATCCCCAGAAACGTAAGAATCCAACCCATCGACTAATGTTTACTATTCTGGATATCGATAAAAAGAATCTCCTTCCAAATAAAAGAACAAAAAATCCATCATCACTAAGTACCTAAAACGAATGAGATAATCTCATCCCAATCAATCAAAAAGCGTCAAATTGCCAGTGTCAATATTATTCCTTGGTCCCAAGGGAAAAAGGGAGGAAAAAAAATAAATTGATGATCAATCGAATTGGATTGAATGGATGACACTGAGCACACATGTAAAAACATAAAAACCAAATCAAATCGAATAGAAATTTAATCGAGCTCTCCCACAGAGTTGAAACAAAAGTTTTCCAAACAAAAGATACAAATGAATTAAAAATGATTAAAGAACGGAATTATTACCATAGATACACGTACAACGTCTCAATGTTTATCGAATAAAATTCTGCGTTTTACTATCCGTGTAAAATAAATATAAAAAAAAAAAAAATTAAATAAAACAAATCTACGAAATACTTTCGTCACAGAGAGCACACATTTATACAAGTAGAACAAATACGGTAGAAGTGTGCAAACTTCACACTCTATGCATCCGTAATAGCAAATTTAACTGATCGACTGCCGTGCACATTTGCAGATCCATGTGCCACAACACTATTAATTGTTTTTTCACTTAGATACGAGCACTTACTCTCTTGCTAAACACAGAAACAACTCTGTTTCACACTTGAACGAAGATGCGATGACATTGGATTATGAATTTTCCATTAATTATACATGACCAAGAGATAAAAAGATACGTGCAAGCTCGTACATCAATTTTTCAATAACACCACAAAAAAAAAAAATTACAAGAATTGTGCAGTCAGTAAAGAAGTCACTGCAATTTGCAAAACGTAAAAACCGCGCAAATTAACGATCCAAGATACGAGTACAAGCAATCGCGCGTTTTGGGTGATTTGTAGAGAGTATTCGTATTCGTATTCGTATCTTCGTCCCGATGGACTGACCCACCTCACCCCGCAAAAGAGTGGTTTTCGAGTTCGGGTAATTTCTTTCTTCTCTGTGTTGAGTGAACTTGTTATCTTTGACAAAACCGGTCCCTTTCCGATGATTGAGCGCCGATCGAAGCCAAAGGAATTTTAAAATCGCACCAAAAAAAAAAAAACAACCAAAAAAGAAAACCAAATTAATAAAAATCAACACAAAAGGAGGTCACTTTTAGGATGGCCAATTTGGATCACTACGTGGAACAATTGGAAATTCACGATTTTCACGCGTACTTGTACTCGTACGAATATCTGCTGAAAATAGATTCCAACCAATCGACTGGGAATAGTGACAAATCACATTGTTGTCACGATAAACGACACGATCAACAAAACCGACAACAACGACATCGACGATCACACCGGCCGACAGCGAAACTGACAAACTGACAGAATTTATTTTTAAAATCCAGCTTTCCCGAATGTTTACCAACAACACTCTCTGTCAGTTATACGTATGAATACGAATTCTTGTATCTATGAGTTTTTATTTTGAAATGTTTGATCTTTTTGACGTGAAATTTCAAAAATACGAGTAACCAACCACAACCGATCGATTGATCTTGAGAATTTCAAAAATCCATATGTCTACACGAAAATGAGTATCTGTTTGTAAATAAATCTTGAGGTAGTGTTTTGTTTTGATTCCATATGAGTCCAATTCCATAGAACCGGATGCGTGGAATAGGCAAAAAGTTGTTCAAATCAAGAAATCACATCATCGGCAAAAACGAAAATCGATCGCACCGATCATGTTCATTTTATGAGAGCGCCGCGTTTAAATGATCAAAGGAACCGACACCGGATTGTTTGTGTTTGTACGAGCATTTTGTCTGGACCGGTTTAGATTAATGTTAGATGCCAATTGCGATGTCAGAATTGTGTTAACATTCGCCCCGACTGGTGTCCAATTGATAACAGTCACTTGAATCCGAAATTTATCCCGCTGTTAAATGATTGTCTGTCACAAAGATCGCACTTAACAAGAAAACCGCAAACTTAACCCGTTTGGTCTTTCGAAACAAATGAAATCGGAATCGGCCAACCGACAAATAATTTTCAAATCAGCTAACAACTTCTGACGTCTGTCATCAGTTGTCTCTTCAATTGTGTTTTGGCTTTGATATGAATCTGAGTTTGGCTCTGAATTTGAGTCGAAATGGTTTGTCGCGCGCGCGAATATGGACTTCCTTAATATGAAAGTATCTCTAAGTTCAACCACTATACTCGTAATGACGGTATCAACCAACCATCATGCCAACTTTGGATAAACTGGATTTTTTCGGAGTTTTTCGCTCTGCTTGGTTTACTCATTGTACTCGTACTCGTCTTTGTCGTCGTGTATGTTATATCTGTTTGTGATGTTGTTGGGTCTTTTTACTAATTTTTTCTTTTTGGGGAGAATCTGATGTGTACGGCAACATCATATCTGTGGCTTGTTGTTGTTGTTTGCCATGTAAATAGGGGAGATAGCTACTCAGACTTTCTCTTACGTTACTGCTGAAAAGCTACCATCCTACCACCCACCCTACTACAATTTGCAGACATTTTCATCCCTAAAACAATAGTGCGCTCTCACTGGTTATGTGTACGAGTATGTCTCTCTGCAGACTGTATCTGTAGGGAAATTTGCTCAGATTTTTTTAACGGAGACCATTCAGCTATTCAGCGGGAAATTGGTAAAGCGTGTACCATATCAGTCATGTGGTGTTTGTTGTTACACATTTGAAAGCGCATCTAAGGAATATTAGAGGCACATATTCCCGCCTTCGTGGCCAGATCTGTGTGGGAAATTTAATTGAGCGGCGAGCTTTTTTCCCCGGCTGAGATTCATAAAAGCTTTGCTGTATTTTGGGAAATTTTTCTTGTATCGTACTCGTATACACTTCCGTATCTAGTTTGCTGCTATTCGGAGTAAGAGGGAGACAAGCGCCCGACAAACAACGACAGTAAAGTAGTAATCGTATCTAGAGGTAGTATATACATACTTGAGCTGATTTCGGAAATCAACAGGTTGGACAGTATGTAGTCTATGATAGATAATCATTGGCAAACGCCCGTGCGAGGTGTGTTTGTTTACTTTGTTTTTATACGAAAAATATGCCGCTGCCACATATGGATGAATAGTAATTTTGTTTATAAATAAATCTGATAAAAGCGTCGAAAACTATTAGCCAATATGGTATGGGTGTTAAAGTGTCCGAAAATTCACACAGCTGATGAATAGCAAGTATCTTTAATTGCTGGAGTTTTGGTAAGCAATTGGAAGGGGGTATAGGCAAATTGCGATGATATAAGTGTCATTGAAGTGAATGACGGGACCTTATTTCGACACATTTGTTCTTATTCGTTATGAGGTTAAGAGCCCGTAAAAAGTACAATATATTTGTTCGAATGCGAGAGTGCAGAACGAAGGTACATACATATGTATCTACCTGATATGTAAAGGAGCTTTTCTTTCCTGACAAGGTTTATTGATTTTAAGTCTCATCCGAAATTCAAAAGGACGAGGACTAGCAGATGATGTTTGACTTTAACTTTGTTTAGCTTTGATTTGAAGAGCGAACTTGAAAAAGACGTGATTAAAAAGACAAGTATTTAAAGATACACAACTTTGAATTGTCGGCAACAAAGTAGAAGTGAATACCATGAATTATATTTCGTTTATAGAACCTTTATACATTAAGAGGAGTATTAAATGTTATATAAGAAACCGAATCACTTAATACTCTTAAATTGAATTTTGTCTGAACAATCTTTCTCAGACTTTACTGAATTTTTTTTTTTTAATTTTAAAACTTTTTCCTTGGAACAAAGTTGTCAAAATTATGTGAGAGGCCACAGATTAGTTTCAATCAAATCTTTAATCTGGAAAGCGCTTTTGCAGCCACTTGGTTCTTAAAATGAAAATATTACTTATAACGATAGATACAACATTTTGGCGCTAAAATTTATTTAAGTTTTTAAGCAACAGTACTTGCACAAATTACACATTTGAAGTAAATATACGGACATTCATGTTGTTGCTGAAAATGGATCCTTTAGGTATGAGTGTAAAATGCTAAATCCTTTACTAATAGGGTTTATAGCAGACTTTGGCAAAATTTATCCGATTGACGATTGATGACTAAAATGACTTTTATATTAGGCGTGCATCAACGAATTTATGGGTACCCTTTGAAGGTATATTGGTAACAAATGTTTGCGGATGGTAATGCAAGAGAATTATGAAGCTGAGAAGAGCAAGAGAAACTCCTCATCAGTGTGTTTCAACTGATTCTGATTCTGATATGCAATAGCAATATTCATTTCTAGCGAGACGTAAGTTGTGGGTAAATTTTTGAAAAGGAGAAAGGGGGAATACAGCATGCGAAATGTATTTCTAATTATTACGCATTATTTTTCTTATGACCGAAGATAACAAGGAAGGAAGCAACGACAACACTTCATTCCCTCTCGTGGAATTATTCAACGGAGCACTACAAAGGTAAATAACAATTTATCAGATTGTTATATGGTTTTGTCGAATTAACATAGCTTTTTGTACAGGCTACTCAAGAGTACTTTTAAAATTAATCAATTTAACAGTGAATCGTGAAGTTGAAACTATCAAATCTTCCAGTTGTGTTGGTTTATCCGAGTTTTCAGTAGAGAGGCTTACTTCAATAAATAGCACAAGCTCTGCAACTGAAGCAGACGGGAACCCACCGGTCAAGAAATGATTTCTTACAATTCTAGACGGTAAATATTTCGAAGGCACCAAATTGTAGAGTGCCCAAATAATGTGTAAGGACTTTGAGTGTTATGCAAAGCCTATAGGAATAAATAGCAGTAGTAATTTTTTTTATCGCATCTAAGACGGCGACCAGGGAGCAAATGTGCAGAAGAACATTTACAATATCTAAAAGGAAGAACAGAGAAAAATCGATTAAAGTCGGCAAATAGCACCTACCTTACGAAGAAGTTTTTCGCAAGAAAAATTTGACGATGTTGTGAAGAAGTTTATAATTCATTCAATGGTTCCATTAAAAGTTGTAGATTACCCATTTTTTGAATCTATGTATTAATCTTCACTAGTCCTACTTTGGAATCTATGTATTTAATCTTCACTAATCTAGAGGTGAAAATACATATGTATTTCAACAAACATTTGGTCCGTTAAAAGGCGCAACTCTCTTGGAGTCACATGCCACTGGATCACGATGGTATTGTTGCTCTCTTGAACGAAATCCATTTAGAATATTGAATTACCTGCGAACAAATTATTGCTACGATTCCAGATAACGCGAGCAATTTTCTGAAGCCTTTTAAAACTTTCGGCATCACCATTCGAATAGACAGCAGCGCAGATGATTTCAGCGACTTAACGTAGACTTGGAAAATAAAGGTTATTTGTGATGATTTAGAAACGAATATGCGCTGCTTCGCTCATACCCTACACGTGTGTGTCACTACACATGCATAGAAGATTATAAAGAAGCTCAATGCGATGTCACATAGTCAGCAAAATATTATTGAAAAATATAACGTTAAATGGCAGCTTACATCCAGACGGAAAACTGCTGAAATTGTGGAACGAGTGTTGGGATGAATACTGCCAAAACCGGGAGGGACAAGGTGGAACTCCTTGTTTGATGCGTTAAAACTCATTGAGAAAGAAAAAAATAAATATTAGAGGCTATCAGAAGAATTAAATTCCAGTGCACGTTCTATCATGACAACGAGTGACTTCCTTTACCTCCAGGGATATCTGTTATGTTCTCAACCGATTACCGATGCTCTGGACATTCTACAAGGAAAATGTCCAGTCGCGATATCGACTCTAGTCTCACTTTGTAGAAAACTGGAGAATTTGGCGTTACATCAGTGGTGTCATTGCTAATTCTGGCTGAGGGTTGCTTGGAGTCCACCAAAAATAAACACATGGATTATGTTCTTCACCAGTAAAATACGCAGCCATCGCTGAACTAGATGGTTCGTAGATAAAAGCGAGGGAGACAAAATTGTTTGCTTGTACCACATATGGCACATCATGCATTCATTACTTCTAAATATGAAGTACTACAAAGGCTCATTGCGGCAGAAAAAATTCTAATAAAGAGGTCTCTCATCTACTTGTACTATCTATTGTAACATTCCTAGCGACAGTGAAGATGAGCTGGAGACCAATGAAGATGACTTGGGTGATGAAATGGTAGGTACTAATACAATATTAATGATGAATTGTTGGAGAATCTACTGGGAGATGAAAATGTTTTGGAAATTGAGTACCCTGTGATGAAACAGCTTTCTTATACTGCTGCTGCAAATGACTTGGACTTCAATGAATGTGGAGACTACGAGGCTATAAAAAAATCTCTTAGCTGGAAAAATAATCCGATTAATGTTTCTACAGATCAAACACAATTTAGTGTTCTTACAGATTTTCCAAGAAGTGTAGAACAGCTCAAATCATCATACGATTTTCTTACGAGTTCGTTTTTGATGATGAAATTGTAACAAATATTTTAGAATAGACGAATTTAACGCGCAAACTAAATCTATTAAGGACACGCTTTCTGTTACGAAATACGATATATTAAAATATCTTGGAGTTTTAATAAATTCATCAGCTGCAAAGTACCGCAATATCCGACTTTATTGGGAGATTCGATGACACTTAATTATTTTGAAAAAAATTCGTTCTGTGCTGCACTTCAATGATAATTCCAAAATAGTGACTGGCAAAACTTCATCCGAATTTGACAAACTTTTCAAAATTCGTCCAATCATTGACGGTTTGAAAAGGAAGTCGATGAACAAATTTATGCAACAAAAGCCAAACATCATTTGAAGCAATGCCTTCCATCGCAGTCTTATAAATGGAGACATAAAGTTCTTGTTTTATATGGAGTACCTGGTTTTGCATACAATTTTGAAGTTTACATTGGACTTGAAAATAATCCTGCTGAACGGATAGATAACAAAGAGCCAGCAATATAGTCGTGCGCTTATGTCGAAAAGTTCCCCAGCATGCAATTTTAAGAATTACTTTAACAATTTTTATACGTCCCTTTAACTTCAATACTATCTGGCAAAACTATTTCACTAGGTGAGTGAGGCGGAATAGGATTCCGAATTGCAAGCTACCAAACGGTGATGAAATGAAGAAGAAACCAAGGGCAATTTGTTGCTGCCTTTAAAGGAGTATCTATTTCCAATTTGATATGGAAGGATAATAAATGCGTCAACATGCTATCAACCTTTGTAGGAACTGAGCCTGAATTAGTTTTAAAGAGGTCCGAATAAAAAACAAAATTCAAGCCAATAATAAAATGTGTGGCCATAATAAAAGAATATAATCGACTTATGGGAGGTGTAGAATTACTGGATAGTTTTATTGGACGCTCTAAAATTTCACTTCGTCGATGTAAATTCATGGCTCCTCTATAAGCGAACTTCGGTTAGCAATAATAAAGATTTGGTTCCTTTTCGAATGGAATTTTCAAAGAAGCTATGCAATATTAATATGAGCTCATAATCTTCGGTAAAATGTGGAAAACCCTCAGGAAGTCCAGCAGTGTTTTCATTTCACGCAGCAAAAAAAAGAAGGGGGTCAGCATCCGTCAACAAATGAGAGGCAGGAGGGAGTCAACCTTATTCATTTTATGGGAACTAGCCCCCACAGGTGCAAGTTTCCGTCACATAAATTGAGATCTTTTACAACTTGCCGAAGATGAGGAGTTGCACTATGTTTGGACAAGGATAATAATTGTTTTCAAAAATTTCATGAAAATTAAATTTTAATATGTAATATAAATAAAGAAATATAAAAATGAAATAAGGTATGAATTAGAATTAATTCAGCGTATTACTTTACATTTTATAAAGGTTTAATGCATGATGCCACTTATGGCACAAACTATATTTTAGCCAATTGTTAATACACAATTTGACAAATTTAGGAATTATAGATGAGCTGAGCAGGTGTTTTATGGGCCAATACTAAGTCAGTATAATTTTTATTTCAAGTTTTAAAAAATCTTGCATTTCGGGTTAAGGCTAATAAATTTATCCGATAACGTTAATCGTTTTTTTTTATGTCGTAATAGAGACCTCAAAGATGTAGTGCATTTTTATTCAAATCTGCACTTTGAGCTGATTTACTTTACTCTAAGTGCCGCTACAGTCCGAGGATGACCAGAACCCCAAGCAAGCGCTATTTACTTAGGAGCGCCACCTAAGATTAGATTCTGCTCTACCATTTATTCCCTCGAAATCAATTCGAAGACACTCTGGTGTTCATTCGCTAAATATATATGTGCTAGCCACAGTAGCTAATGAGTTCAATCCCCTTTGATCCTCTTCAATTTCTGTTTATGCAAACAAGACCAAAAATCACTCGACGAACATTTCCCCTAAACATTCAAAAGCATTTTCATCCGCGTCAGATAAAGTTCATACTTCCGCGGTATACAGTAAAACTGAGACGCTACGTCTTACATAGTGCTTTCTTTATTATTTGCGAGAAGCACGAGCAGTACTTAGTAGTTGCCCTTTTAATCCAAAGATATAGTGATCCACAAAAGCGATTTATCGCTTGATCACTATCGTTTAATTGTATAAATTTACAGCAGAGCTCACGATACAATGTCTTTTACCCCCGATAAGTTTCACTTGTACATACGTAGTTTGCCGATGTGTCGTGCTCTCCGAGCCGTTGCTGATGAAACGTGTTACAAAACAAAAGAGTATTAACTTTTTTTCTGCGTGATTAATTGGTAGTACTTTTTTTTTCACTTCATAAACTGTTAAAGTTAAACGTAAAAAAAATTAACAATTAGGATGATGAAACCAGAATCAGGATTGTGCGCCATTGTCACGCACCGAAATCATTAATTTCCGTCCGAAGAGAGTTACCCTGTGATTGAGGGCGCTTTTTCAAGCAGATATCCTTGTTGAGTTGGAACATGGCCTTGTCATCGAGATTCTTGAGTTCGTTTGCAGGAATGTAAGATAAAGCAGACAGTCGCCGTAAATAACTCTGCAAAAAGATTGATTAATATCACGAAAATCTGCGCCCGAAATTTAAAATATCACGAAATTTAATATATTACAAAAGGTAAAATAGGATGGACTAGACAAAAACAAAAGCTATAAAAAATGTTTCATATTTGTAGTGAGTTGACTGCTATGTGAAAAATTATTTAAGATGTCTTGGGCTTCAGGCATACATTCTGTCAAAATATAACCGAGACTGGGTCAATCAAACGGCCCGCATTAGTGGTTTCTTAAAAAAAAATTTGTGGCTATGTTGGTACAACTGTCATCCATTTTGACACTAAGCTTGGGCGCTATCTGTCAGTAGGCAAAGGGATTAGTTAACCCCAAGTGCTAACGGCGATTTTTACTATGGAACAAAATATTGAGCAAAGATTTTGTATGAAATTTTGTGTTGCGAACGGAATTTCTTACTCGGACGCGTTGAAAATGTTGAAGATAGCCAACGGGGATACTGTAATACGAGTATCGAGAACAAGAGCATTTGAGTGGTGCGGAGCGTTTAAAGAGGGCTTCAAGAGCACTAGAGTAATTGAAAACTTGCCCCATCCAAGGCGGACTGCAACGGCAGATACTGAAGAAAACATCGACTTAGTCAAGAAAATGATCCCCGAAAATCATGAGTATAGTTTGAGAGAGCGTTTACAAGAACTATCCATCTCTTACGAATCAGGTAGCCACATTTTAGTTAATGTTGATGGTGATGATGCAGAACAACTCTTGGATTTTGCACTCGAATTACCACTTCATGGGTTCCCTTTGGAGTGAATCCAAAACATAACAGAAAATTCGCTGAGATAACTGAAGGCGATCCCGGAATATACCTATAAAAAATATACGGATGACTAGATTGCTCATTGGGATAAATCTACCCCACTTCAAATGGAGCGTATTCAGGGGGAGACAAAATGACTTTTTGATGACTACTTGTCTTGTGTTGTTTAATAACTCAGTCCTGGTTATATTTTGACAGAATGTACTTATATGTGTAAGCTTCGATGACAGTTCTGAATCAGGGCCTAGTATGCCTTCATTCGGGGTCCATCATAGGTGCCTCAACAATTAGGAGTCATTATCAATCAGGTAGGCAAGTCTGTAGTTCTGAGAAACAAACATTGGGTTTTCGAAAAATATTGAAAAAATTATTTTACTGCGGGCACCGAAAATCTGTGCAGGCAAGACATAGACCTCTCACCTATGCGCTGGGTTTCGCCTGACTATCACAACAAAATTTCGCATTTGATGAGGAAAGCATGTAGACAAATAGGAAGCATACATGGCGGTGTTGCAGATAAATAAGGGAGCTGCTCGATGAAGGTAGAATCAAAGTATTCTTCTACAATCAAGTAATCGGCAAGAGCAGCACTCTATCAAGATCAGGTACTGCTAATAAATGATGTTCAGGAGGCTTATTAGACGGCTAAATAAGCACGCAAATACAGGAATGTCAGATAGAACCAAGGAGACATAGTCGTAGAAGTGCATCAATTTTATACTTTGCATCAATCATATATCTACGAGTACATATTTATTGCATTCGTTGCTATCGTGAAAGTCTGCTTAGATGATTGTCTTTCATGATGTTTTCCAGAATTTCCGTCAGTGATACAACTTTTTATAATGACGTTGTATGCATAGCTCATTTTTACCCTTAGCATTAATTTTTAAATAAACCTTGGATCCCAAAAACGATCTCTTCCACAAGACTAATAGGATTGCTGAGGAAGATGGACTATCTGCCAAAGTAATGAAAACTGCTCGAGTTGATTTTAATAGAAGTATACCTAGTATACCAACTAATTTGCAAAATACGATCGGATGAAAATACGCCAGATGAATGAGCTTCATTGAGATTATCTTTTTTAGTTTTACGTATTCGTTGGGGATTGATATTTCAAATCGAAAAAATACAGAGAGAAAAAGAAAAGAAAAGAAGGAGCAGGGATTACAAGCGGAAAAAAGAAAAACATTCTGTGCGCGAATAATGACGCACTTGCTTCTAATTTTTGCTTTTTTTATTCGCTCAAATAAAATGTGAATTTCATAAAAAAAATAAGGACTATAAGAAAATTGATTTATTAATAAATATTTTATTATTTTCTGTATTAAGATTTTTTTTTAAGAATAATAGATTTGACATCAATAAGGATGATACCAATTGGCTCTTACATACTTGTAATAATTTAGAAGAATTTTAATATTAATAAATTGTTTAATTGATCGATAAACTAGCCAAATAAAATTTTCTATAAAAAATGCGCACAACTTTTCCTGTTTAAATGTGTTACCCGGTCAAAGTTGATCTTCTTCATTTCACAAAAAAGGAACAATTCTTTTAAATAGAAAGATGGCATTGAGGTGAAGTATATGAAGTCCATCCAAAGATTTATGAGCCCATCCAAAACAGAACTAGTGAAAGCCCCAGGATAGCCTTATGCAGTCGACTTGAACCTTTTTTTGAGTTATATTTTCATGAAAGTTCGTTACATTTAACAGCGATGATCGTTCAGATCTTAAGTACATGCCTTCCATGTCTAGTCAAATAAAGTTTGCTTTCCATAAAACACCTGAACACTTAACTCTCGACGCGCCGGCCTTCGGGTGGTTAGATATTCAGATTCCGATGATTGCTGTGGCTTTTTATGATAAATTTGCTAGATTGTGTTAGGAAGAGTGGCGTATTATGCGGATGATCAGGGTCCGGCTTTTAACGGCACAGGTGGAGAAGTGGAGGAGATAATTGAGGGTCCTTCTGCTGCAATGGAAATCGAACACATGTAGTTCGTTAAACCCATATACCGTTCGATTGATATTTGGACGATAAAGAGGAACAGACCTTAACTTGCGGGGATTGGTATTAAAAAAGTCTGATCCAGTAGTGAGGGAATTTCGATGGTGCCAGTTGATGTATAAAGAGAATATCAGCCAGATAGTAGACTGGTCAATTTGAGTTGGCCATCGTAGGGTGAAAGAATGTAGCGTAGTCAGCTCGTAGGAGCCTACACAGTGCAAATCGTAGGAATCTGCATCGGACAGCTTCGATACGTAGAATATGGTTTCCATCGTAAGCGGAACATACCTGGCTAGCATATTCCAGAAGTGGCCTAACACAGGTGATGTACAGGGATTTTCTGACACAAGAATCAGAAAACTCTTTGGACCATCGTTTAACAAAGCCAAGCGAGTGTTAGATCTGCTAATTATGGAATAAATACGGAAATTGAGTTCGGTATTACAGATAACACACAAGTCCTGAATTGAGTGATCGAAGCTACCGAAGCTTGTTAATGTAACGTAAGTGCGGTCAGAAAGTGTTGTTGGCTTGGCATTTCTTTACATTGAGCCCAAGGCAATTTTCCGGCACCATATTGAGAACCTACTGAGATCGTGTCGAAGAGGTTGAAAATCCGAAATTTTGGAAATTTGTCTAGAGGTTTTCATATCATAGGCATAGACAAATATGTGTGAGTTCTTTATAAAGTTTACAACATTGGTAGTGATCAAAATTAAAATTAACGGACCAAGGTGACAGCCTTGTGGAACACCCGAAGTGACCTTAATTAGTACAGATAAATGAGAATGGAAAAGGACTACACAAAGCATTCTTCCAAGCAGGTTTTGAACCAAGAAATCAGCCCTGGTTGAAAACCAAGTTTGAAAATAATTGGAGAAAAATTATCTTTTTTTTTTTTTTTTTTTTTTTTTTATCTAGTAGTTGTGCTGGTGTTATTTCAATAAACACTAGAGATGTCTGAGTGCCGGTACTCAAGTAACCTTCTTAGCTTTCTTCAGTCTTTGTGGGAAAGGATCCACTACAGAAATTAGAGATTTTGTAGGATTTGACCATGACATATTGGAGAATTTGAAACAGGCCGGATAGTGATCGGTTTTTATCATATTAATAAAGCGTACAAATTGTTAGGGGTCAGAGATGAGGATAGATTGCATTTGGCTGAGGTATCTGTTGTAGCAAATATCACAAAATAGAGAAAAGTGGTAGTGAGTTTGCAGATAATTTTAGTAGTCAAATTCAGAACCAGATTTAATGAAGACGTGCCATAACTTATTTCACTTTTTGCGAAGTGCACATAGTTCTTTCTTATGTCACGGAGGAGGTGATGAATGATTTCTCTTTCGTTGGTAAGGAACCGCTTGCGTAATATAGTGGATGATCTTTTCATAAAAGATTTCCACGACGGAATCAACAGAGGTGGTTTTATCGAGTATACAACCAAGGTCAACACTATTGAGAAGATTGAAGTTGAAGTGGAAGGAAGTTCCTGAACCGGTAATAGAATTGTTGATGTCATAGGAGAAAATAACAAGAAGGGAGGGTGTAGGTAGACGGTCTGATTTGGAGAGAAGAAGTTTACTCTCACGAGCATCAGATGTAAAGATCAGTTCTAGATGTCTACCCATGTTGTTAGATATACCATTTATTTGAAGAAAGCCTGATTTAGAAAGGCAGTAAGTAAAGAGGATTTAATTTTATGAAATAGTATTTGAAGCAACGAGATAAGATTGATCGTCCGATTGAGTCCACAGGAGATCAGCGAGATTAAAATCGCCCAAGGACTATGATATCATCACAGGGGTCAACATTATCAAAAAGGGAGTCAACCACATTAGTCGCAATATGGTAGCCACGTGTTGGTTTGAGTATATATTATCTGGACTTGAAGACAGTAACTTTAGCACCAATAAATTCGAGTTCAGTTGTTACGGATTTTTTTAAAGAGCTGAGGATCAAAACGATCGTGAATTTCCAGGAGGACCTCTCCACCTCTTTCTCTCGGCCGTCATCATGATACGCTCTGATATTAGATAGATTCGTTTTGGTCAATGCAAAAATATTATATGAAAGATTTCGGGAGTTAAGATAGACAGAAGTTACATTTTGGTTATAAAGTGATAAGCGTTTGGGTGCGTTATGGATGAGTGGGCTTGGAACGGTGGTAGCTTTTAAAACTAGAACGGGTTTTGTGCAGTGGTAAGATAAGTTTGGAAGAGACATGGATCACAGCATGATCTGGCACACTTAGATTCTTATCGAAAGCGGGGGCATTTATATTGCGAAAACTAAACAGACAACAGAAAGTTCGTTAGCCATTTAAAGACATGGGGAAGCACTCGTTTAGTTTGCTGGTATCCTTCTCTTATATCATCTGAGTTATATTTACAAGAAACCTTACTTTTAATGGTCCAACTTCCCGATGACATACGCAGTCCTAATGTAAGGGCCCGAGTACAATATTTCCAAGACACATCTGGTCGGAAGAACTCGTAAGCATACGGTAAGTCGTACTTTCCTAAGAATAGGAGTTCTGGTGTCATTTCATCAGATGGAATAAATAAGACGGGAGAAAAAATACAGTTGGCACGCATGATCACCAAAACTCCAGTGCGTGTTGTATCTAATACCGCTTCGTTTGAACTGGGAAATCACTTGAAAGTACAGCCCATAATATGATTATCATGGTTTTGACACGTACTAGAGAAAACCCCTAGGCAGGGGTAAATGTAACTGTAACTGATTTTACACGCATTTAACCAATGCGGATTGCTTGAACGCACATTGAGCTGTCGAATAAACTGGGTATGTAACTTACTTGACGCTTCCAAATCTGCTGAACTATCTGATTTCATGTTGTCTTCTTCACCAGCGACTTAGACAAAACACTCCTCTATAACCAACTTCCTGCCTCAGGTTTTTCAAAGCATGAACTACTGTATTTAACTCTAGATGCTCTAAATGCTCTCATACTGATACCTTTCAGTATAAGGACTTTACAAATATTGATTGCGTTCGTCTCTTGTAAGATCTGCGGAGTTCTAATTTGTACGAAATCTTCTACACGTCTTCTGTGAACAACCAAGTAGTTTTTTTTTTAAGGAGTTTTAAATAGGCTCTTTGACATACATTTCAAACCAGAAAGATACAATTTAATTTCCCATCTTGGATGAGTAACACTATTTCAAAGCTAATGCAGGAGATAGATTTCGCCTATTATCCGAATATTTACATCGTGCCCCTCGTCCAACTCTTCTGATGTAAGTTTGGCATTTGAGGAATCCATTGGTGGAAACAGAAACTCAGAAAGTTTTCTTTTCTCAGTGTCTCAGATCCTGATGTCGTGGAGGCGGTATTGTCAGTGAAGTCAAATGCAACTGGGTTAGATGGGATACACCTTAAATTTATTAAACTGTAGTTGCCAGTCATTCTTCCATATATAGTACACATTCTCAATACCATTTTAACTACCTCTGTGGGGCCCAACGAATGCAGAAATGCCAAGATCGTGCCTATACCGAAAAAGGCCAATAGTAACTTATCTGAATACAGACCAATCGCAAGGGAGAACCCTTACCTTTCTAATATATTTGAGAAAGCTCTACTTGCACAATGAATCCAACACTTCGCAGAAAATCAGATAAGCTCGTGCCAATCGGGTTTTCGTAGAAAGCGAACCAGCAAAACCGCTCTCTTATTTACCACCGATGAGATTCGCAATGGTCTCGATCAAAATGAACTTACCATTTTAACCCTTCTCGATTTCTGGATACGGTAAACCACGCACTCTTGTGCTCTAAACTTATAAGCCATTTTAATTTTTCTACAAATTAAACAATCCGTAGTCGTTGGAGATCGAGCATCTGAAACTGGTGTACCGCAGGGGTCTTTACTCGGGCCAATTCTTTTTTCAATATAATTGAACGAGCTCCCAAATGTTGTACAACACTGCAGCGTCCATATGTACGCCGACAATGGGCAACTATTTATACAAAGTCCTACTACTTTGATTCTACGGGATTAAAAATGAATGAAGATCTCCATAATATCGTGATGTTACGCAGGCTAATACTCTTTGCCTAAACCCGAGAAAATCAAAAACCATCGTCATTTATCGGAATAACATTGTTCTGACCTCTTTTCCATTGCTGCACCTAGGGTATTCAAACATCGAATATGTTGAGTCTGATCGAAATCTAGGTATTACTTTTAATCGTACATTAGTGTGACACGTTCATATCACTGCAACAATCGGAAAAGTTTATGGCTGTTTCCGTCTTCTCTGGGCTTCACGTGCCTATACACCAATATTGTACGATACATATATAACCTGCCAAAATAAAATTTGGATGTTCCTTCGAAAATGTACTGCAATTCTTCTCATTGACTTGTATTTGCGACATTATTCAAACACAACAACCAGACTATCCCTGTATCGCAGCGAACCTTTGAACAAATCCAACCAACGTACTGCTGATTAACATCAGAACGCCAGTTCTTAGTTCATGCCACTCGCTTATGGAACTGCCTTCCGATGGAATTGAGAAGAATAAGAAATGCAAAGCACTTCAAAGAACAAATCCTTACAGATTTGGCCATTGATTACAACTAATTTACCTTTTTATATATTTGTATCTATTATATTTAAATTTTAAAATACTCAACCTTTCCTAAACATTGTACAAATTTATAAGATTTTTGTAATCTTAATGCGCAACTACATTATTTCTTTAATGAAATACTAACAAATACTACTATATTTAATATGCCCAAAACCAGGTACATCCAAATGACTATTTTCGTCACCAAGATCATGACTTGCTGGGATCTTCTTTACACTGTGAAACCTAACTACGAGTATCATTCCTACATTACTTCGTTGAAGGAAAGGTGATGCTTTTCGGTACTACATAGATGAGTCAGACTACTCAACTTACCCCTCCTCGTAAAAAGAACCTGTATGAATGTAGGTTAAATACTCGTAATAAGTCTGTAACTGACATTTGTGAAATTTCTTAATTTCTTTTAATGATATCACAAAATTCTTCATAAAATCTGCATGTACGAGTATGTATGAGATTATGAGAATATTTTTACCAGTATAACGTGGTTCAATACATCTGATGTACAAAAGCATTAAAAAAGCTGCTTCAATAGAATCCAGAAAGTTGTATTGTACTTTACAATACCCTCGAGGTCTCTCTCAGGATTACATTCAATTTAAAAGAAGGAAAAAGGATATAACACACGAGACAAGAAGAAAAATTGCAAAACACAATTAAAAGAGTAGTGGAACATACCATATGATTTCTTTTGAATTAAAATATGCTTTGGAAATGACAAGACTTTTCTTACGTTGTCTTCTCTTGAAAGGGTCGATAAGGAGATTATTTTATGGGAATAGATATTGTGGGAGTTGTATCTATTGTGCAATATGAGTATAATGTGCCTTACAACATTTTTTTAAGGGTGGACAGAAGACGACAGGTACTACTCTTTACTAATTTCAAACATTCTTTTCTATTACTATTACAAAGATGCCACTTTAAATTGCTTAAGACACAGACAACAGTAGTATCTCAAGTGCATACCTTAATCAAGTTTGTATTCCATCGGTTTTCCTCATTAAATCTAAATGTCAACAAACCAATTTGACATCGAATTGCAATTTTAATTCTGAAAAGTCATACTTCTACCATCTTGACGCCTTTTATAGTGTCAATGTGGCAATTTACTGCAAGACGATGAATGTGGAGAGTACTCGTATTTGCTGTAGGTATTTCATCAAAGCTGAGGTACGGCAATGGTTTTGTGCTGGTCAAAGAAATCCTAAGCAAGTTAATTGGAAATGCCAATGGGACGTCAAAATTGATCAAGATAAATTATATGCGCATAATTTTTATATTTAATGCTTTATGGAAACATTCGACGATTCAACAAAAACAAACAAATGCGACACCATCAATTTAAAGTAGCAGTCAGCATAATAAATACTAGATACAGGAATTTTCTAGACAGGTTAGAATGTCAAAGTGTTATCGAGATGTTATTTTGCTAGAAAATTGGAAATATTTCTATTAGAGAGAGAGAAAATTGTGTTTATCGCCATTTGAAATGAAAGAGTTAATCAAAGAGCAGAAATATTTCGTTTAAGATACTCGTACACCATGGCTTTTTTTTATTGACGTAAACAGAAATGAATTTTAATATTTTTATTTTATTTTGTAGATGAATATATAAATAGATACTTTGATTGAGAAAATAATTCAATGTACGTAATCTGAATTATCACACATCATCTCACACTGAATAGAACCCCAGTATTGTTTGTCCCATCCTAATGAAGGAAGATCGCCTGATCTGCGTCAACTACAGAGGACTCAGTCTCCTCAATCCTCAATCAGGTCTGCCATATTATGTGAACGCCTAAAACCAGTCGTCAACAGTCTAACCAACCCATATAAGTCTAGTTTTAGGACAGACAAGTCAATCATAGATCACATTTTCATAGAAAAAATCTAAGAGTTCCAAAGCAATACACACTACCTTTTCATCAATTTCAAAGCCGATTATGACAAAGTCTATAGAGACGAACTGTACAGGACCACATCTATTGTGACATCTCTCACAATCTTCACATCACATGTGAAGGATGGCGATGGAGAATGCATGCTGCAGCACCTTTCAAAAGCCTGTTCAGTTAGGCGCATGCGCAGATGACATTGACATAATGTGAAGGACAAAGCTATCTACCAATGGAGCGTTTGCGGCTATGGGAACAGAAGAGGAAAAGTTGCGTTTAGGTCACCCAAAAAATAAAATATGTTTGCTGCCAACAAAGAAGGAGACACAACACCGACGCCCAGGATAAAACGATAGGCAGCTACAACCTTGAAGTAATAAGAAACTTTATTTGTGTAACTAAGCTCCGCTATGGTGACGTCTCAACGAAATGCGAAGAATCTCTCCTGCTAATCGCTGCTTCTTTGGACTTAGAACACAGTAGATTAGTTTAGCCTTCTTTAGAGCAGCAAAGAAAACTTTGTACAAGTGTGTCGTAAGGACACTAGCAATATTCTTTGTCACGAAAAAATAAAACTAAAATTGAAAGAAGAACACAACTGAATTTGATTTAAAGGTTTTTTATTAATACAATTATTATTGGCGCCGCCGGTGGTTACATGCAAAGTGTCAGTTTCCTCTTCATGTTTCGTAAAATGTAACCTCGGGTGTGTCTTCTTTTGATGAGTTCATGACCGTTGCGGTCATTGCTCCTTGCGGACGTTTGGATTTGGCGATCGTCTATGCACGGGTTAGAAGTGTGTATTCCGGTATCGGCCACCTCACCGTATGCACTTGATACGTGTGCAGTTTTATGTCGATGTATGTGTGGGGGCGGAGTATTTCCCAAAAAACATAGAATTGTTAGGTGTCTCTCTCTCTTTAACAAAAAAAAAAAGATATTGGAGACTAGCGAAGCTGAGTCTATGTTTTTTTGTTGTTCTTTACTCTCCAATTTGACAATGTTTTGCCGACGGCGATTTGTATTTGATAAGCCTGATGAGCGTTGATTAAGCAGAACTGCATCGGAATAAATACATTTTTTTTTCATGTTGGCTTGCGCAACATCCTGCCGGGCTTCCGGAAGAAGTGTCAATTAAAGTGGTCATCAGGAATACTCTGCAAGCATAACATAGGTTTCGTCTTCGGCCAAGATGTATGTTGCGTGATGATAGTTTTTGCATGTTACGCTCGACATGTGTACATGAAAAGAAGAGTAAAATTTGATGAATTGGTGTGTGGCAATAATGTTTATATAGTGAATGATTTAAGTTACTAATTCATTATAGGTTAATTATTATTTTGGCTATGTACGAGTATGTATTTATAATTCGTTATAATAAATGCGCATGGGTATGAGTATTGAAAGTATTTTTTTTTATTCATTTGCCATTGGAAGCAGACAGAGTTTTGCTATTGGGCGCTTTAATGTTGACGTTGCAGTCTTGATGGTAACGACACGCACCTTTCCATCAGTTCCCGGGTGCATTGCTTCAATTCTGCCCAGTCGCCACAATGTCGGAGGCGTTTGTTCGTCAGGCAAAATGACAAGATCTCCTACAGTTATTTGCAGATTTGAATTTATCCATTTGGGACGCTGCTGAAGCCGAACGAGGTACTCAGATTTCCATTTCTGCCAGAAATCTTGTAGGATTTTCTGCATCAGTTGCCATCTCTGTAAATAATTTGACTTGATGTCTGATAGATCTCTTTCCGGTGCAGTGTTTAACGGTGCGCCTATTAAAAAATGTCCTGGTGTTAGGATAGACAGATCATCTGGGTCTTCGTTGACCGGACACAGTGGTCGCGAGTTAAGGCAAGCTTCGACCTGCGTTAATACTGTTGCATATTCCTCAAATGTTAGGGTGTAGTGACCAATGATTCGTTTCAAGTGATGCTTCATGGACTTCACACCTGCTTCCCAGAGCCCACCGAAGTGAGGGGCAGCCGGAGGATTGAAGTGCCAGGTAGTGCCATTGTCTTGTAATTTAGTCGCGATTTCTTCCGTCTGTTTCTTCGACAGTTGTGGCTTTTCTAGTTCGATGATTCTTGCTGCTCCTTGAAAATTGGTTCCACAATCACTATATATGTTTCTGCAGATCCCACGGAGCGCAGTGAAGCGTTTGAACGCTGCGAGAAATGCTGTGGTGGTGTTATCACTCACAAGCTCAAGGTGAACTGCCTTCGTAACGAAGCAAACAAAAATTGCGATGTATGCCTTGGTGATTTTATTGCACCGGCCTTTCCATGCTTTGAGGAGAACAGGGCCGGCATAGTCTACTCCACTCGTTTCAAACGGGCGGGCCTGATTAAGTCTTGCTGGAGGCAGATTGCCCATTTTTTGATGCATAAATGTGGCCTTGTGCCTGAAACATTTGAGACATTTATGAATGCAATATTTGACGTTTGATTTCAACTGCAATATCCAGTACTGTGTTCGGAGAGTTGCCATTAAAAGCTGTTGGCCACCATGCAACGATTTGATGTGGGCGTCTTGAACTATGAGTTTGGTTAACCTACAGCGCGATGGCAAAATTATTGGATGACGTTGTGCGTAAGGTAGGTCAGCATTTTCTAACCGTCCTCCAACTCGCAATGTCCCCAACTCGTCGAGGATTGGTGAGAGTCTTGCCAATTTGCTTCCCTTGGCCACCGTCTCGCCTTTGGATAATTTTGACATCTCTCCGGCAAAGGATGCTTGCTGCGCCATATTGATTAGTCGCATTCGAGCTGATGAGATTTCCTCGACTGTCAGTGGTCCAAACAACTGTGCTGATTTTTTTCTTGTGTTGTTGATAAAGCGAAGCCCATATGCTGTAACTCGCAGTAAACGTTGTAACGTCGAGTACCTGGTAAACAGTTCATTGGTTTCAAATGCAGCAACATGAGTACAGAGCCTTGCCGCTTCTGACGGTCTCATTTCCAAGTCAGTGTTCTGTACATAATTCCAGCAGTTTGAATCTGTTAGTTCCTGAACCTCTGCTACTCGATTGGTGACGAATGTTGTTCGGATGTATGGGGGTGTTTTGATCCAAGCTAGTGTGATTTCTGAATCACACCAAGCAAATATTTTTACAGTGTGGAATTCCATAATTTTTTGGGTATGCACCAGTAATTGCGCTAGCAATAGAGCTCCACATAATTCTAACCGAGCCAGAGATATGCATTTAAGTGGGGCGACTCTAGTTTTAGCCAAAAGAAGCGTTGTCTGTACTTTAAGGCCGTTTATGGTTCGTACATATACAGCTGCGGCGAATGCCTTTTCGGAGGCATCGCAGAACCCGTGAATTTCGATGCGCGAATCGTTGGTGACATTAATCCAGCGCGGAATCGCGATGTCATTAATGGACTCAAGTTCCATTTTCAATTTATACCATTTGGATATAATAGAACGTGGAAGTTCACTATCCCATGACTGCTGCTCTTTCCAAATGTCTTGCATAAGGATTTTACCAATGACCACACAAGGAGAAATCCATCCCATGGGATCGTACAAACGAGCGATGTCCGATAGTATAGTTCGTTTCGTCGTCGTCTTTGAATGTGATAAATTAATTTTGAATGAGAAAGTATCCTTACCGGGATGCCATTGTATCCCTAAAGTTTTGATTACGTTGCCCTCATCGAATGACAAGGGTAGTTGAATTTCTCTGTCTTTGTCTGGAACGGCGGCTAATACCTTCTCGCTGTTGCTTGCCCATTTACGTATTGGGAAACCTCCTCGGTTCAACATGATGATGAGTTGGCGTTGCATTTCAAGCGCTGCGGTTTCTGAGTCAGCGCCATGTATCACATCATCTACATAAAAATTTTCTTTCGCAATTTTCGATGCCAGTGGACAGTCTTCTCTTTCATCTGTAGCTAATTGCTGCAGGGTCCGAATAGCTAAATACGGTGCTGCGGCGGTGCCAAATGTGACGGTATTGAGTCAATAAATCTTGATTTCTTCGCCTTCTGCATCTCGCCACAGGATCAGTTGATAGATTGCATCTTCCGGAGGAACCCTAATCTGCCTATACATTTTTGTTATGTCTGCCACAAACCCAACTTTGTGTTTCCTAAATCGCGCAATGTGGTCGAAAATGTCATCCTGTAATCGTGAACCAATGAATAGATGATCATTAAGAGACGTCCCATCCGACGTTTTGCAAGACGCGTCAAAGACAATACGGAGCTTTGTAGTGGTGCTTGATGCCTTTGTCACAGCGTGGTGTGGAACGAAGTAGTGGGGTTTCTTGAGTACCATTGGGTCTTCTTCCGTCAAGTGTCCAAGCTCTTTATATTCATCTAAGACCTTAGTATACTCCGCATGGAACAAGGGATTTGACTGGAACTTTCTTTCCAGTTGCAAATATCTCACAAGAGCGCATTTATAAGAAGACCCCAGTTTAGGACGAGATCCTTCTTTGAATGGAATTTGAACTATATACCTTCCGTCTGCTTGGCGCTGCTGTGTTCTACAAAAATGTGTTTCACATTGCTGCTCTTCTTCCGATAGCATGCTCTTTCGTGGTACTTCCTCTAATTCCCAGAACTTACGTAGCGTCTCTTGCAGATCTGGTTCAGAGCCTTCTATTGTTGTGTGAAGTGACCTGATTGGGGTTCGATTGGTAGGAGAAATATTACCCGAAAGTACCCATCCGAGCTCAGTTCTTTGAGCCATGGGAGAACCTGGTTGGGCTTTAACAACCCCGTCGAGAAGAATTAATGGGTATACGTCGCTGCCGAGCAAAATATCAGCCTTGTTTGGTTTGTTAAACGTCGGGTCAGCAAGCTGCAAGTTGTGGAGGTGACTCCAATTTGCACAGCCAATACTATGCATTGGGAGAACAGCAGTTAATTTGGGTAAGACCAAAGCATTGAGTTGTAAGCTGAAGTTCTCGTTGAATGTAGAAAATATGTTAATAGATACCTTATGTTTGGAGAAGCCAGTTTGCGTTTCTCCAACGCCTAAGATGCTAACGTGACTCCTTTCCTTTTTCAAATTTAAACGTTGCACAGCAGATTCTGAAATGAAGGAGGCCTCCGATCCAGGATCGAGTAGTGCTCGCAGCAACACGGGTTGGCCAACGGATGTGGCAACCTTAATAAGCGCAGTAGCCAGAAGAACAGTTTGAATTTGACTGTTTTTGACTATGTAAGTGTTGTGTGCTGAAGCCAGTCTATTGGAGGAGGTGGAGTTCACGGATTGTTGTGGTTGTGAAGTGTGAGCGGAAGCGGATGTTGGTTGAACCGATGACTGAATAGCCATTGTCGAACCCGATTTATTGTGATCTATTGCGTTTGATGGCTCATTGACGTGTAATAGAGAATGATGCCTTTGTTTGCATACGCAGCACGAGAAATTGCTCGTGCAGTTTTGTGTAGAATGTATATTTGAAAGACAGTTTTTGCATAATTGTTTTGTTTTCACAATTTCCTGTCGTTTCATCGGACTTAACGCTTTAAATTTAAAACAATTCCTGACTGAATGTGAACCTTGACATATTTTAACCGTGCTTCTATCATATGCACAGATTTACACTCTAATTTTGAATACGCTTCATATTCCACGTTTATTTCATGGAAAACATTTTGAATGGATTCAATTAAATTGGATATTTTACCCTTACTCATGATAGGAAATGGAGATTATATTACCCAAGACACAATACGCAATATATTTTAAATCTTATTTATTAAATGGATTAAAATGTTATAAATTATAAAATATGCCACACACCTGTTGTACTCGTAGATGATGTTCCCTCGCTGTACCAGATACTCCAGATTTCGACTCAGATTCTTCACCAACCACAAACTGTAACGCGCCCGTACCGACACGATATTCGGATGATTAAAATTATCTGCACTGTATCACTATTTAGATAATGTTATGTGTATCTTTTAAAGTCAATTGTCTTAATTGTTGGTTTTCTTTTAATAATCTAGGCTAGAAGGACCAGTATGTGTCGTAAGGACACTAGCAATATTCTTTGTCACGAAAAAATAAAACTAAAATTGAAAGAAGAACACAACTGAATTTGATTTAAAGGTTCTTTATTAATACAATTATTATTGGCGCCGCCGGTGGTTACATGCAAAGTGTCAGTTTCCTCTTCATGTTTCGTAAAATGTAACCTCGGGTGTGTCTTCTTTTGATGAGTTCATGACCGTTGCGGACGTTTGGATTTGGGGATCGTCTATGCACGGGTTAGAAGTGTGTATTCCGGTATCGGCCACCTCACCGTATGCACTTGATACGTGTGCAGTTTTATGTCGATGTATGTGTGGGGGCGGAGTATTTCCCAAAAAACATAGAATTGTTAGGTCTCTCTCTCTCTTTAACAAAAAAAAACAGATATTGGAGACTAGCGAAGCTGAGTCTATGTTTTTTTGTTGTTCTTTACTCTCCAATTTGACAATGTTTTGCGGACGGCGATTTGTATTTGATAAGCCTGATGAGCGTTGATTAAGCAGAACTGCATCGGAATAAATAAATTTTTTTTTTCATGTTGGCTTGCGCAACAACAAGACATTGATTATATTAGTCTTGCTCTATGGCGAAAATCCGGCTTAGATGGCTGGGTCACTTAGAGCATATGGACATCAGCCTCCCAACACGGACAGTTTTCAACTTCAACCCAGAGGGACAAGGCAGTAGATAACGACCTCATCGTACGTGGGACGTAGAAGGGGACTTTATTCAAATTCGTGTGCACAATTGAAGCCAGATGGAGAGGCATAGCTATGCCCCTTGTCCACCTCGGATTGTTGCACCATCTAAGTTAGTAAATAATCTGTACGCTGGAAAAAGCAAGGAAGTGATCTCAAATTGTATACCAACATTGTAAACCAACATTTTGAAACAAGTTAACCATGTCGTGTAAAGTCAATAAGCCTCAGTCTGTTAACAAGATCCACTTTGACAGGCTGCCGTTTTATCTATTAAAGCGTGAGGGCGTATAAGACTGATGAAAGCTCATTTACTCTTAAGTGTAAGATCCACAAGTAAAGGGAGCCATCAGTCTCTTTAACGTGCATGCATGATCTTGTGTACCTTGTTATACAAACTCCTGAAACCACTTATAAATAGGCGTTTCCGTGATGCATTATAGACACTTAATGTCTGTGTAAAAATAATTGAGCTCATTATGATAGAAAGCTCACAGATAAAATGGGATTTATGTTAACGAGCGTAGGACAAAAAAGGTGGAGAGCAGTTTCCTATTCTTCATCTTCATTTACAGGCATTTCGAATACACGCTGTATATTGCATATTGCTGTATGCTTTCCTAAGAGAAAGCTCCTGCTTCTGACACCTTTTGTAACACTAATAAGAGGTCTATTAAGAGAGACCAAACTTTTAGAGCTTTTTAGATCAAGTTATGTCCAAATTCATTTTGCCGCTGGATATGTTCAACCACTCGTCCACCTAGGATTTTTCATGTTGGGCGAGCTCATTGGCTGACAATTCCCTGCAATGTCCCTATGTATCAGGTTTTATTTTGAGAATACGAGTATAATAGGTGTTTTATTTTGCGGTGTCGGACTTTTCGATAGGGATGAAATGTCAAACCCGCTGTCACTTTGAACTTACAAGCTTCATTTACTTTCAGTACATCATGGAAAGATTGACGCCATTGACTTCAAAATGTTGGAATTTATTTCTAAAACCGAAGCCCTGTTCGTCATAGAAATCATAGGCCATCTGAGAGTGCTACTTATCGAATTATTTATAAATTTCGCACCGAATACACTCTATTGGATACTCGTTCAACATGAACGAGAACAGTGCACTCTGAAGAAAATATCGCTTCTGCTGAAGCTGTAAGATCAATGTGTGAGAGCTAAAGCCGCCTGACCATTTATTCCCTCGAATGTTCACTGATTAGGCTTTAAATCAAGTGGAAGTTGATCCAGTTTTTCACAGCGAAATATTGTACAGTGCTGAGGCTCACTTCTGGTTAACTGGCTAGGTAAAAAGCAGAATTTCCGTATTTAGAGCGAGGACAATTCTCACACTACCAACAAAAACATCGAGTTATTGAAAACAGGATTTAGCAATAGAGTCATTTCAAGGAATCAAGAACCCCGACGGGTGGCCAGCAAGATCGTGCGATTTGACGTCAGTGGATTATTTGCTGTAGTCAGTAGTTTTTGCCAATAACCGATAAAGATAGCCCCTTTGGAGCAATACATTGTTCGAGTAACATGCGAAATACGCTCCCAATTGCTCGAAAAAGTGATCCAAGTGATCCAAATTTGGACCTCCGTGGTAGATCTATGCCGAAAACTATTTTCAAATATTAAATAGCATGTAATAGTCTTTGGAATGAGTTTCACAAATCGTATTTCTTTGGGTTTTATTTAAACAAAAAAGTCTAAACTTCCTAACAAAACGCTTCTTAACAAGACTCCTCTTATCTCTATCGTTAGAACATGGGACTCATCTAATTCATAACAATCCTATTGCCCAACATACTAAGGCGATAGGCAAAAGCGTTGTGTACCATCACGACACCGGTAATTGGTCCGCAGTCTTTCTTGAAAGTCTTTAAGCTCTTAGAGTGATTCATCTACGCCGTGTTGACTTGACAAAAATAAAGAGTTCAAAACCTCAGGAATCCCGAACGTTATATTGTTTTGCTACAAGATCATTTTACCAAAATTAGACGTGGCAACCAATATACAAATATTCACTTCACTGTCATGTAGATGACTCACTTGGAGAGATGAAATAGCAGGATTTATATTAGCCTCTGCTAAAAGATGTGTCAGCAGAGGTACGCCGCAAGGCAGTGTCCTTTGACTCCTCCTCTTGAGCTTAGTGGTCAATGAACTGCTGATATTCTTGGAAGCGAGTGGTAGCATGTGGCTGCCTATGAGTATGACGTTGCTATAACCGGAAACTATACTGGAAACCTAGTAAAGAGTCAAGAAAGTGAGAGTAGCTTTATTCCCTTGCAAAAAGGGTATTGGGAACTAATGGGACCCACTAGCTCTACATCTCAGTTATTGGTTGTCTGGTGGATGGCCCTAGGCAATGCATAAACGGAGCCTTACGAACTACTACCTCCGCTGCACTGTATGTTCTATTTCATTTGACATTTTTGCGATATTTTCAGCCGGCAAGTGGCTGCTAACGCATCTATTCGCCTTATACGGACTTCACAGTGGACAATTAAACGGAATACATTAGGAATACTTCCAGAGAACATTATGACCCAACATTGGTTTAACAACGACTTTTATGTAGATCGTTCTGGGTGAAAGATGCTTTCACGGACGACAAGTCAATCCATTTCTACAAAGATGAATCCAAGACCGATAGCCTGGAATGGTGGCGGTGCTTTCACGTATCCTAAGCCACTACTACCGACTTAGAAATCACTGTAGCATGTTGGCGATTAAACAAGTTCTGTGCTGGCTGAAGAAAAACGTTATATCTGAAAAGGATATCCGCATCTTTTCGGATATTCAGGCCCCTATCAAATCCCTGGAATCAGCCTCACAAAATTCTAAAACCACTCTTGACTGCCGATCATATCTCAATGAGATTGCAGAGCATTTCAACATCCACTTATGTTGGGTGCCGGGCCACAGAGATACTCCGCAGAATTGTAGGACTGACGAATTGGCCAAAATTGGAACCACTCTACCTATCGTACCTGAAAAAGGTATCATCGGTATGCGAATCGCTACGTGCAAACTAATACTAAAGCCGGATTCTAATAGAAGAACAAACTTCAGGTGGACTGCTGTGTTAACATGTCTAGCGACCAAACAAATGAGACAAAAACTGGATTTGAATCCCTCTAAGAGGCTGATATTTCATAGTACTATAGGTAGCATCTCCAGGAAGTTCAACTAGCCAAGAACGAGTGCAGCGTTTTTCCTAAATGTTTGAAATTTTAATACGATCAAAACTTGACGCTAAAATACTACAATGTCCCAAACGTACTAGTAGTAAAAATTGTTGGCCACTGGTCAAAAATATTAGAAATTCTGCCTCATCATCCATCCCAATGCTCATTTATAATGACATACTTTGTGGCCAGTTCAACACTTTCAGATTGTGCCTTGTTTCCCTGTACACTTGACTGCGTCGAATCTGTATTCAATGGGACGAATCCACTTTCGCACTTGTGTAGTAGCAAGAGTTCTTAAAGATCTTAACATTCACAAACCGGTTGGTCCAGATGGTATATTTGTCCTTCTTCTGAATAGGTATTCTTCCACGCTGGCAAAACCACTGCGTAAGCCCTTTCATCAATCCTATTCTTTATGACTTTTTTCGAGCAGATGGAAAACAGCATTTTTCCAGCCCTTCCCTAAAAAAGGCGAATCTTCTTCTCTTTCCTCCTATAGACCCATTGCACTTACGTCCCTTCTTTCCAAGGTCATGGAAACCTGATAAATCGTCAGCTCATGAAATATCTCGAAACAGGAAAACTTTTTAATGACAACAGGTCCACTGGGGATTTGATGGCATGACTCTCCGAAAAGTGGAAGCAATGTGTACATCAATCTGGCGAAAGCAAGATAGTTGCACACGATATTTCTAAGGCATTTGACAGAGTTTGGCATTAAGCTCTATTGTCGAAAATGCGTGCTTTTTGGATCGATGACTCTCTTCTTCAATTTGTTCAATTCAAGATCTTTTGAATGGTTTCAAGTCTGATGCTTACAAAATAAATGCTGGTCTGTCCCAGGGCTCCGTTCTGTCTCCGGCACTCTTTTTAATTTTCTCCAATGATCTCTTGTCTGGCGCTCCTAATCCAATATATTCCTTGTTTGGCGACAGTACTCTCTGCTTTTCATATTCGTTTCTGGACTCACATCCCTACTCACCGGCTCAGAAGGGGGACGGCTGCGTATGTAAAGCTCATTAAATTCCGATACGAAGAGCACTACTAAATGGGGAATCAACAACAGAGTGGAATTTAATTCTTCTAGACCACAGTGCTGGCTATTGTCGTTAAAGCGAAATTTAATCACCCAGCCATTATGAAAGAGTTGCACTTGAACCGGCGAAACCGAAAAACTTTGCATTCTCGGTATGTGTCTCTATGACAATTCACGTTGAAATGACAACATATTCGATGTCACCAAAAATGCTGCGAAATGTCTAAGTTCTCTCAAACGGTGTAAGAAATACTTTTCTCCCTTTGATCTGAGCTAAAATTAGAGTTCAACGCCCAGATCTGGTCGGGTGCACCTAAAACATGTTTGCACCTGCTCGATACGATTCAAAATCGTGGGATAAAGCTCATAGGTGATGCTAATATCACTCAGACAATGGACACCCTCGGACACCGACGTAATGTGTCATGTCTCACTGTGTTCTATTGCTATTTCCACCACCAATGCTAAATTGAAATCGGCAGAAGCATTGGACCCCTTTAAAACTTCAGCCGTAACAACCGGGTGATTATGAATGCTCATAAGTGTACCCTCAATCCCACTTTCGGACGTAATCTGAAATATCGTAATTCGTTCATAGCCTGTCGAGTTCTCTATTTGATATTCAATGTAGCATTCAAACTTTTAAAACCAACGTACATCGGCACCTCCCTATCTTTCCGCCGTAATTTTCCATTACCCGCGCTGAGTGCAAACAATTTAAAGGTACCGTAACCCCTTGACCGCGCGCTAGTTAGAAAAAAATAAAAACGTGGCATCACAATGGGCCAATGGGCTTCAGTGAGTTGGCTTTTTTTCCAACAGCCACTGTAACCTAATCTAACCTAATATACAAATATTTAACCCAGGGTTCTTGAATGGTTGCAAGTCGTTTGATCTCATCTGCAACTCTTGCTTTCAAAATATCTGTCGAATAAGGACTTTAAGTGTTCGAGCACATAAAATCCAAGACTACGTGCAGTTTCATTGGAAAATAAATACGAGTACAATGAAGTAGTTTGCCTACTTAATAGTTCTGCACCTTGAGATGGACGAGGTTAAACACATGGAATTAAATGGAATTAAAAAATGTTTCCAGTCCAGTTTAGTTGAATGAGTTATTTCGATAAAAGTATCCGATTCTTACTGGATGTTGTCTATCTTCCTAAAGATGGTGCCAAAATCTAAGGGCAAATGACAACCATTCCGAAACATAAAACATTATCTCAAATTCAAAACTCAATTCTAATCTTACTGATAGTCAGATACACATGTATTTAATTATATACATATCATCCATCGAATACTTCCATATCGACCGCACAATATCTGGTAAGTTGGACAGCGGTTTTAATATTAAATTGAGCATCTTTCAGTGCATGTGCATTATTTCGAATTATTTTGACAGCGATTATCATGAGAGTAATAAGATTCGTGGCGTTTCAACTACCGAAATTGAAAATGCAGGTTTGCTGAAATTAAATTCCAAACTGTCCACCCTATGCCGATCCGTTACATCCTGGATTCTCACAATTTTACACCATCTCACATCGAATAATTCATTTTCCTGCATATTTATTATCAAATGAAGTGTGAAGGACCATTTTTGTCATGGGATCGCTCCGAATAAAATCCTCCTAAATCGTAAAATGACCAACGCATCGCCCAGATAAGACTTCGGTTTAATGAATTTTATTCAAAATTTGGCTGACAGGTATGCCACTAAGTGACTGATTGGTAGGATAATGCATTTCAACTTAGTGGTTGTAACATGTACTTCGTACGTTACATTAATATGTACGAGTATTTTTGGTGGCACTAAAGCTAGCAGCAGCACGTCACATCGGCGCTTTTTGTCCGTGCGGTACGTGTGTGGCATGATGACGCGACCACAATGTTTTCGCGTCATGGATACAGATACGGATACGGATATCTGCACCCAATATCTAACACGCAGTAGGGGGATATGTGAGAGTGTAACAAATGTCGTTTTACATAACGCAATTACGCACGTTGAGTATATTAATTTATTCTTGTCTATTAATTCCACCCACTCATAGAGATGGTGTTGTGTAACAAGCCTTCGTGATGCTTCCCTTGTATTTTTCTTGTCCTCGATTCCCGTTTCGATGGTAAAATTGGTAGGCAGTATCAATTATCGGATGCAGCATTGCGTGTTATCAGAAATTCGATATTGGGCATTATCGAAAATTATGTGAAGTTATCATGAATTGTCAGGGGTCTTGGTATTGATGTTGGATTTTGTTGTGGCGTAACATTAATGTTACACGACAAGGAATGGCGTTTAACAGAATTAGCATTTATGGTGGCATCATAAATTTCGTTTCATTCGAACGTGGTAAATGATAATGCTAATGAATATTGTACGAGTATTGAGCCGCCAAGAGGGTTAGGTTAGTCTCGATTACTAACAGTTATTTGATGAAAAAGTATTAGCGGTATCTAGTTTTCTGTATATTTTCTTGAAAATAACAATTCATTTTATAATAATAAATAAATTGCAAACGAGATTATGGTTAGGTCTGCGGAAAGGACACCCTTCAAGGGCAAGGTGTTCCTACTTACCTAAATTGAACAATGTATAGGAGATCTCGGTTATAAGAGAAAAGGCTTGAGGGTAGTAAAGTCCTCTTTCAAATAAGAGTTACATTTTGCTAAAGGCAACACATGAGTGGGAATAGATTTCACTAAGCCCAGCTTGGTTAGCATTACTAGAATAAAGCAAAAATTTCTGTGAAATTAATTGTTAAATCGGTAGGTTAGAATCTTCTTGCTTTTTTGTGTACTGACGCGCTATTTTCTTCAGTCTGCCGTTTATATTTAGATGTGTTTGAAAATTAATCATCCGATTTTGTTTTTGAATTCGCTTTTTACTAAATAAAAAACAATGATTTTGAGTCATGGAAATCTTTGGACCTTTACAACTGTTTCTGTTAAGTGGAAAAGATGATATCCGCATTGATACACATTTGTGCCCGTTTTGTCACATTTTTTATGACTTTTCGGAAGATTTCCGGTGATAACTGCTCGCATTTTTGTCGAATATTCTCCTTAAGGGCTGCGATTGTCTGTGGCTTGTTGGCATAAACCCGCGACTTCAAATAGCCCCAAAGAAAGAAGTCTGGGATGGTTAAATCGGGCGATCTTGCTGGCATGCCATATGTAAAAGTGGCAGATTACGCGACCAGGAAACGCTTCCTTCACAATACCCATTGTGGCTCGTGATGCATGTGCGGTTGCACCGTCTTGTTGAAATCACATGTTCACCAAACCCCGCTCATCCAATTCCGGCAGTAAAAAATCGTTTATCATGGCCCTGTAGCGTTCTCCAGTAACAGTGATCGTATTGCCGATGGCGTCCTCAAAAAAATACGGCCCAATCACTCCTCCCGCGTGAACGCCGCACCACACAGTGGCTTTGAGATTTTTAGTGCCCCAGAAACTAAGATTTTACTTATTGACGTAACCGCTTAAGTGGAAATACGCCTCGTCGCTCATGATGATTTTCGACACAAAAATGTCCTCTTCGTTGTTGAGATTGAGGATGGCTTTACAGTAATTCACACTCGACTGATGCTCAGGAGGCATTAACTGATGCACTGTTTGCACTTTGTATGGCAACATGTGTAAGTCCTTCACTAAAATTCGCTGTATGGTCCGTCTGGTGATGCCCAATTGCGTCGCCTGTCGTCTGGTTAATGTTTCTTCGTTCTCAGCGACATCGGCAGCCACAGCGGCAATATTCTCGGCCGAACGACCAGTCCAGTGGGGGCCACGCCCTACATGGTCTCCTGTGCTTCCACTCTGTTCGATTCGAGTAGCTAGGTGCCGGAATGCTTGCCCAGGGGCGCGACACGATTAGGAAATCGACGTCGAAATTCACGCTGCGCTAGCACCACCGAACGATAATTATTCAAAAACATCGACACAATTATTTCACGCTCTTTTGGAGTATAGCGCTCCATTGCTTGTCTGTCATGCCACCCATGGAGCGAAATAAACACTGAGCGCAAACATCTTTCTTCTCTTTCTATTCCGTTTTCCAAAAAACATGCTGATGCATTATGAGTATATTCATACCCACTTGAGTGTTAAGTTCTTAAAAAAAAAATTCTCCAATGTTTACTTTGCACAGCCTGACGAGTTTGGCAAGGATATCAAAACACTATCGTATACGGCTCTGAAGTCAACAAATAAGTTGCGAAATTCTCTGGTTTTTTCCTGAAAATTTGATAGACATACCAATCGAGATACTTATACTCTTTGTAAGTTACTTTTAATGAAATCTTTCAGCATTACGAAGAAAGGTGAGTAAGCGCATCATTGATAAGGTGCCTACAGTTGCAGACTGATGCGAGTGTAAGACGGACATCCACAAAGGTAGTGCTCCACGATGTCGGCATCACTTTCACGTATGCTTAGCAAATGTTTATTACCCCAGCACGACTCCAGTAAGAAGCCTGCAGTCTACCTAACATCTTAGAGACTTCAGGAAGCATTCATTTCGTTTTCAGAGTCAGCCGTCTGTTGTTGTGTTCATATGAAACCCAACTATTAGTGGAAGCCCTAGCCGAGGATGCACGCAGGTCCTGAAAAACTCTAGCTTCTTTGAAGAATTGGGTAGCGATGCCCTTAAGCACTCGATAAGTCAGACCAGTTAGTTTCTTCTTCCTCGTAAAGAGAACCACCACGGTCTTGAGAGGATTGACTGATAGCCCATTTCTGGTATACCAATTGTTGGTCACGCCTAGGGCTGCCTGCACTTTAGAGCAGACAGTTGCTAGGCACGATCCAACAGATAGTATAGCTACATCATCCACGTGTGCTTGGCATGAAGTTCAGAACTATTGAGCGCATTGAGCGGACCAACATACACCATAGCAGTGGCGCCTTGGGGGTGATACATGTTTACCCACGCCACCACATATAGGGCACATTCAGTATCTGTGCCCTATTCACCAGCATTGCTCTGATCCACAAAACTTGTGGTTGTCTGGCCGATTTACACACGCCGTCAAAAGTTACGTTGTCAAAAGCACCCTCAACGTCGATGGAAATGCCCAGGGCATATTCCTTGTTGTTGAGTGTGTCTTTAGTTTTCCCTGCCCGATTTTAAAGCACACTCTCGTAAGGCCTTTAGTGTTGTTAAACATATCGCATTTCAGACAGAGGATGCATTCGCAAAGCAGTTTGACACAGATGAATCTCCACCATTCTCTCCATGCTCTTCAACATGAAGGAAGTCAGACTTATAGGTCTGATGCTATTGGCGAGCGTATAGTCCTCTTTTCTGATTTTCGGTATAAATGCTACTCTCACTGTTCGCCAGGGCTTCCGCGTATGTTATATGCCAGTGCCAGATTAACAGTGAGGTTACCAGCAGCTGGTCTATATCTGATTTGTAAATACCATCAGTGCCTGGCAACTTGAAGCCATTAAAGGAAGCAACAGCATGTTTAGTGGCCTCATCCGCCATCACAATCAATGAGATATACCAGCTGCGGCGTGTTGTGTTACTCAGTTCACTGACAGCTTCGTTAATAGGAGTTGGTTTCGAACTGTTTCTGATTAGGTTATCTGGGAATTGAGCCACAAGCACGGGATGAAGAGTCCCTGCTTTCGACCCAGTGTAGGTTACTTCGACACTCTTCGAAATTCAAATTAGCTCCTCATATAAGGAACGGGCGATCTGCAGATTTGCTTTTTACCTGGACATGCCAGTCCAAATCCTAAACAGCTTCCTCTAGCTTTTGTTTTTTCCTGAGTTTAGGGGAAACACTATCGTACTTGCCCAGCTCCTCCTTAAATCGTATCCAGTGGGTCCAGTCTGACGTGGAGTGATCACAGCCCCAAAAATTTGGTTACTTAACAAAGATATTTAGCATATTTCGAGCGAATTGAACACGACGCGGTTTATGAAGCGGCAATCAATTTTGAGTTTTTTGCATCTTTTATGGGAAACTGTGCAAGTCAAGCTTTTAAATCTTTCACATAGTCGTTTCTGTTGGCTTTTCCAACATCAATAGTCTCATTAGTTTGACATGGACGGCGCTTAATCTTTGGCTTTTTTTTAATTTAATGATTAGAAGTTTAATTGTTTTAACTATAAGCACTGTTCGGATCGCAATATTTTCTTCTATAGGTACGAAGGTTGCGGTAACATAATAGAGAGCTTATTTACAAATTAAAATTTCTTTCCTTTGGCGTGTAAAATTTGGTAAAATTTGTTTCTAACACGAGTAATCATGTGTAGATTTGACAGTTCCTGTCATTTTTAACGTCAGCTACCACACAAAAATCACACTGTATATATCCATCTGATCCATATCTTATTGGAAATAACCTAAGGTTACTCTTCATTGATGCAACTGAATTTTTTATCAATATTTAACACAAAAATGGAAATAAATGGACACTGTGTACCTATTGCGTAGTCTCTCACCTCACGGTGTTATTTATTAGTCTTATGTTTTCGTGCACAAGGGGCAGTAATAAGCGTTATCTGAGAATTCCAAATTTTCTGCTTTCTGGATTTGAACCCAGCCATCAACAAACAAACCAACTCGTCAGGCCAACAAATAAGGTATTTCATAAACAACTATCTCAATATATCACAATTTTACAATTTAATATCGCATGCAGATGGTGAAGCACGAAGAGAACCCTTTTTCCAAAGACCCTTTTGTATTATAATAAGTATTAGTGATAGCCCCATCAAAGTGAACCTTTAAAAAAAAAGACTTAAAAGATACGCAGATATGGGAAACTTAATATCTAATACAAACCCTCTCAAACACCTTATCATCTAAAAAATATATAAACAGACTACCTCAAAAAGGGCTACTTCACCCTGTGGCTGAATTAATTACTACCAAAAATCGAAGGTCACCGGAGAAGGGTTGTTGGCGGTGGCAAATAATTCCAGGGATAATGGTAATGCCGTTTAGAGACCGTACAATTAAATTTACACTTTCTGATAAGCAGAAATTATCTTAAATTAATTTTCCTTAAAAAAACAAACAGGTGGTTGTATTTTAGTAGTAATCAACCCCTGGGCATGTTATTACTTTCCAAGATGTAATTCGTCAGGAAGTTCTCTATTATTCGCGTACCTGAACACGGATGGTGTGTACGCCCAGCATGGATATCATGCTGAATCTATTTCCTTTCAAAATGCAATTGGAAGTTGCCTTTGCTAAAATTACTTGTTTCACTAGAACAATTGTTAACGAAAATGTATATTTAATCAAATTGTATAGTACAATATATTGCAAGCTTTCGCTAGGTATATTGATCGGGAGAGGGGTGGCGAATCGAATATGCATGCATTGTGTGTACACAACTAATTGAATGTTGATATTTATTCGAGGAATAAATTGATTTTCTCAGCGAATATGACTGCTGAAATAGTATTTTTGTGTAATTTTTTTCTTTATTGTTATTGTGGCTGTCATGCGATTTAGCGGTGTCAGAAAAATCAGCTCCCTGTGGATTATGACAGATGTATAAAATAAGCGCAGTTTGTTTGTATCTGAATATTTTTCGCATTTTAATGGCAGTAGAGGGTTGTTGACATATCTTAATTCCAAAACAAACAAGAAATTGGTGCAATTGTATCGGGTTTTCCAATAAGGACTTGACAACTTTTTTTTTTAAATACAACGCAAACCATTTGAGCTATTTTAAAAACTTTATTATCGGCTTGAAGTGTGATCAAAACATTTATGAATGGAACTCGACTCGACTTCGTTCATATGGCCACCGCGGACACGTTTGCAGCGGTCGATTCGTTGGACCCAATTTTCAACGACTCGGCCACACATTTCGGCCGAAACGACCGCTATTTCGCGTTCAATGTTGGCTCTGAGCTCTTCCAACGTCGTCGGCGTGTTGGCATAAAAGAATGACTTAACGTAGCCCCACAGAAAATATACAAGCGGCGTTAAATCGCACGAACGATGCGGCCAATCAACTGGCCCATGTCTTGAGATAACACGCTCACCATACTTACTCTTCAATAAATCGATTGTAGCGTATGCTGTGTGGTTTGCGGCACCATCCTGTTGAAACCACATGTCGTCCAAGTCCATATCTTCCAATTCGGGCCAAAAATAATCGGTGATTATGGCGCAATAACGCTAACCATTCACAGTAACGTGACGATCGTTATCGTCGACGGAAAAATATGGCCCAATAACGCCGCCGGCATGCAAACCGCACCAAACAGTTATTTTTTGTGGATGAAGTGGTGATTCATGAAGCACATATGGATTTTCACCCGACCAATAACGCATATTTAGCTTATTGATGAACCCATTGAGCCAAAAATGAGCTTCGTCACTGAAGATGATTTTGCCATGAAATTCATCATCTTGGCGCATCTTCTCCAGAACTCAATCGGAGAACGTACGTCGCTTCAAATGGTCCATCGGCTTCAATTCTTGAGTCAGCTTGATCTTGTATGGGTGTAAACCAAGATCCTTACGCAAAATACGCCATAATGTAGTCTGAGCGATGCCCAATTCATGAGAACGCCCTGGAATTGACTGATTTGGATCGTTTGCTACGGACGTCTGAACGGCAGCGATATTTTCGGCACTTCGACCAATCCGTTGTCTCACTGACACGGCAACATCACACAACGAATATGTAGACCCACATTTTTGCACTAAACTTGTTATTGCCTGTCTACTAGGGCGAGAATTACGACCGAAAATTGGAGTTAATGCTCTTAAAGTTGCAGTCACCGACTCCGAATTTCGGTAGAAAATTTTTATAATTTGCAGACGTTGCTCGTTCGTGTACTTTACCATGATGAAAATGTTGAGTTTACTGAATAAATTGACAGTGACAGTTTGATGATTATTGAAAGACTGCGTTCACAAATTAAATTCAAAATTGTCAAGTCCCTATTGGAAAACTCTTTATTAGAACCATACGCGATATATACGATGCCTATAAACCTAAAGTCAAGTGAACAGCGGGAATAACCGAATAATTAGGGTACACCCATGCAGTGCTCAATGCCCTTTGCTTTAAATAATCTGAAAAAATTTCCATTAATGAAGCTCACGAGTCCAGAATGACTTCAATCCATTTTGACTGTGATAGGGGTATCACAAGCAATGACGTGATAGTCGTTCAGGAAACGCTGAGCAATTAGATAAAGACGCTAGTGTACTAAGACCGAAGACGTGTATGCATTGCCTTTTTTTTTTTAACTAGCTAATCGAACTCCTGACATCTGTTAAGAAGGAGTCACCAAACCGAACTGCAGAATATATATAAGTCCTTAGGGTCTTACGTTAATGACCAAGAAAATTGCAATGACGATGTCGCTCATAGAGTTAGCGAGTGGTGAGTTAAATGGCGCGCAAACGGTGCAGAAGCAATACAGATACAAAGGAGCAATATGTAAGAGTCGAATGAATTAATAATATTCACATTCCAACGAGTTATAAAAGAAAGGAAGGAGTTTCTGGCTACCGCACAAGAGGTATGGGTTCTACTAATATACTGAAAAGCGGATACAGTCGAAAGTATCATGCGTGTCTAGTTACTAGTAACAGCAGTAGAAAACATCCACTTTGGTGGAGCGCTAAAATTGTGTATCTTATGTTTGAGTTGGAATCTGAATAAGAAGCCGTGGTGTAGTGGCAAACGCTTCTCACTCGGAGGGTCCAGGTTCGAATCCTGCCCATGGCAAGTCAGTTTTTCATTGTGTAATTGGAACTCAGATAGAAAAATTCTGCGTGTGAAGGCATAACACTGACACGTAGATTTGGCTGTTATAGAGTTTTAAGCACAGAAAAGAAAAATACTGTGATATACCTCGAATCACTCTGAGTGAAGCAAAACTCTCCGTCCTATTCGGACTCCCACCCCTGGAGAGCAAACATAGAAACCAAACACACCTGAGTTTTTCAAACCACTACAAAAACAATTTTCTTTTCTCCTCCTTCTATCTTTCCGCCCGCGCCCTGGCAACAGTAAAAGGGTATCTAACCCCTTAGGCGCGGGTAAATTATAAAAAAAAACAAAAAAAAAAAAAACTCATGGACTGTCTAAGCAAATACCAATGCTTGGTATCCTAACAATGGCACACGTTTCTGTTTATCAGGTAGAGAACTCTCTGGTAGGACAAAAGGGGAACCCGCTTCCATGCAATAAATAAGCCATCCCCTCTCCCAGTATGGAAGAGACTGGGTTGGCTACCACAAAATTGAACAACGTCTTCGACGGTAAACCAAGTTTTAAAATATGGAGTTGATGATTTGATACGGTGGATATGCTAAATCATCAACCAGGTATGGCTTGATATTGGTTTCCAACAATCATCTGTATAATATGTTCACCAATTTGGCAATGAAAAATATTACTAAATTCAATCTCCAAAAATATTAAACCGCGAAAAAAGCTTCATTAGCCAATGTGTCAAAATATGTCAGACAACAACCGCACTGATCTCATTCTCTCTCTCTTTATGAACAAACCTTGAAAAGGCAATTAATGGTGATGGTCATATAATGATGGCCCAAGTGAAGGAGTGAGATCGCACTGTGTCAACAAGCCCTTTATATAGGACATTGATTCGAAAAGCGCTTGCTAATGTAATCGAACTAAATAAGTACATATATAAAATGGTCAACGATCTAAAAAATACAGAAATCAGCTATCCCGCCAGAACCCACCAATCGATCGACAATAAGCCAGAATAAATCTTATAACGTTCTATAAGAAGGGTTTTTTTTATGTTTCTGTGCTCCACAACAACAATTCATCTAATTGCCCATTGGGATTCTTAAATTTATATTTCAAATTAATTGTAGCTTCGAATTTTTCAACGTTTCGAAACAGTGGATGAAAGCGTTCCCAACAATTAGGCGATCAACCCTCCTGAAACACACTAATCGGCACATACCAGTGTGATTGTCTGATAGACGACCAACCAAATTCTAATACCAAGGCAAATCCTGGAAAAGACAAACGAATTTCTAGTCAAGATTCACCATCTCTTCATCGAATTCAAAGCCGCATATGATATCATTTATCATCTCGAGTTGTACAATGTGATGGTCAGATTCAAAATCCCGACGAAACCGATCCAGCTCTGGCACGTGATGCTAGGAACCACGCGATGTAATGACCAATTCGAAAACTGTTTTTCTGAACTGATCTGTCCTTCGGCAACGTAATGCACTTTCATGTGATTTTTTCAATGTATTGCTGCAACAGATAATATTACACAGAACTCACTACCTTCAACAAATCCGTCCATCTGCTGGGATACGTAGGCGACATTGACATCATCAGTCGCTTCCAAAGCGCCGTCATATATGCTTCTACGATGAATATGCTAAACGAGTTGGCCTTGAATCAAATGAAAGCAAAACCAAGTACGTGTTGTCAGCAAACAAAGAAGTTTCTGTCCACCGTCTAGGCTAAAACATCACTGTTGACAATAGTGTATTCGAAGTGGTTGAGGAACTTACTTATCTTGGGAGCTATTGCCATTTTGGTCTGGCGAAACAATTCGGCTCACAATCTCAACTCAGAACACGAAATGCATGCTGTACAAAACATTAATCCTGCTAGTTATGTTTTATGGGCCCGAACGCTGGACGCATAGCCGAAAAGCAGAGCAGATACTGAGCACCGTACAAAATTAAAACGTGAAGCAAATTCCTAGTGCACAACAAAAATTACATTCAATAGTAGTATTTCTCTGTTTATGTTCAAAGTTAAAACCAAAAACGTCAAACTTTTCCATTTCTATGTCTCTAGAACCATACCTGAGAATTACAATCAACCACAGTGTCTGCAAAAAAACCTAAATGTCAGCTACTTAAACAGGATGCATTCACTTAAGCGCAACCAGAGTTAAGGGTTTTTCTCCATTTAGAAGAACATCTTTAGTCCCCTTGCGTCAATTTATTTATCTCAAACAATAAAACTAAAACTCTTATAATAAAAGATTACACCAATTGTAATACAAGTATTAGCCCTTACACTTCTTTTCACTAAAGCTACGAGCATATTCCCTCTGTGCACAAAGGAAACTCGATTTATCCCCAACAGCTGAACAAAAAAGTTTCACTTGTGCACTTTCTCTGAATGGTTTCGATTGTTCTCGTCCCTCACACAAAGAACCCTTCTTCGTTCGTTGGACTCGATAATTCTTCTGAAAATTGGCTTTAGCTATTACGAGTAAAAATGAACGTGCAATCTGCAGTACTGAACAAGAAGTGGGCTGTTGGCACCAGAAACCAACATCGTACTCCTCTGAACAGATTATCTTGGTTGTTCTCTGAACAATTGAGCATTTTACTTGGATCCTGAATCCGCTAGAGTCCCTATTCAACTTATCATCCTCCTCCTTCTCAGATTTGATGGAGCAGAAAAATATAAATAAAAGTGGATTAGGGTTGCATGGAAAGGACAATAGCTTTGTTCTTAATAATAGTAGATACACCGTTGAAGATGAAAACGCAAAAGGACTAGTACCCATAGATACTGCGGGCTATAATCGAACCCCAGCACGACTTTACGAGTCAATTATTTTTCCAATATTCGATGGTAATAGGTGAAAATATATCCATTCCCACAGTCATACTGATAAACGCCAAAAGTGAAAGGAGACCCACATCTACTAAAAGAAAAAAAACAAAAAAAAAACAGAAAGACTGAAAATAAAACTGGATCTAATGGATGCAGACCCTTTTTACTTCGATTTTGCCATGTCAGGACTGCCAAACCAAAAAATAAAGACGTCAATGACCTTTGATATCCATCTGCAGACTAGATGATTAGAGCAACATTTTTTTATCTCTACCCTCAGGGTTATGGGTACATATATGATAATTTGCGATGATTCCTTTGATGTAGAAATTTATGGCAAAAAAAAAAACTGAAAATAACTCACCTCACATTGACGGGGATATTCCAGATATCTTTCACAAAAACAAACACTCAGTTGTGGTAGTCTACCACAAAAGATACAAAACGAAAAAACGAGTACTACGAGAATACTCGTACACTACTAACGAGTATCTCAAACAGAAGTACAAAATGTGGCGAATTTAAAAGGACAACATACTTGTAGATAACATCAACATCCATTTATCCAAGGGGTAACTTAAATTTTGAGACCGACAACGGCAATTTTTCAACACACAACACAGCACAGCACCGCAACAACAACAAAAAACTGTCAAACAATTATTTGCATCTGACTGCATCGATCGATGGTCTGGGCTACTTTGTGCCACCATCCCGACCAAGAGCAATAAATTTTGCCGCAAGGAAAAACTCTGTAGATTTTCTATCCCCACACATATACTCAGCTACCTTTCATATAGAAGAAGTGGGGGTACCTGGTTAGAAAAAAACAAAAAAAAACAACAACAACAAACGAAATACTCGTAAATAAACCAAAAATCAAAAAAAAATTGAAGAAGAAAAAAACAACCGAAACCTGAATTAGCCGCAAGCCATTAAATCTCAGGGCAACAGCTTTTTGAATAATTTTGTCGTACCCCCATTTATAACCTACACAGCAGTACTATTGCCACTTTGTTACACTCTTATACCGTTACACACATTGCATCTATTATTAGCTAGTTTACTAGAACACCAGCAGTTAAAGGTACAGTTACAGTTAAAGCTAAAGGTAAAACGATAGCAATGGCCAAACTGGCAGTAGCAATCTGTTGGATAATTCAAAGGTGTTGGAAGTGAAGGTCTACTAAAGGAGGTAGCAGACCCTCTAAAAGTGCCCAAAGGATTGTATTGCAGAGGCAAGAGTACCTACATTGTTAATGTGTGTGCTGTTGTGTGTTTGTTCTCCTTTCTATAGTAACGAAATTTATTGCCATCAGTGTGAAGTTTTGTATCTTTAATGTGCCAAAGTCAAGTGTGTGGAAACAGTAAACGACATAATTTATAGATACACGTTAAAATTTCTTATTAATAAAAGGGGAAACAGTTTGATCGCAAGATTGATGTAGGTAGCTTTTGTGTTATTTCCTTGATACTTAAGGGGGTTTTTAGTTAGACCGTCTATACAGTGGATTGTAAGTTTAAAACTCGTGGGGAATAGATTGGTGGCTTTTTGCAATGTCAACCATCAGAATCTATGTCAATGGTCTATGCTGATAGACCACGAACGTCCAACCAGATTCACTGCATGATGATAGTTCCTTTAAAAATGGAGTGCTGCTCGAAAGAACAACGTGTTTTCATTGTTGAGCAACATTTTAAAAGTAATGCAGGTTTGGTAGTTACATTTCGTCATTTTCCTACAAAATGTGATCGGAATACTGATTTGACTTCATCAATTGTCAAAAGATTAATTCAATAATTCAGAGAGACAGGATCAATTAGTGATTTTAGACACTCTGGCCGTCCTTCAACAAGTCGTTCAACACAAAACATCGAAGCGGTTCGTGAGAGTATTACTGAGAGTCCAGACACTTCAATTCGGCTCTCTACATCGTATTCTCACGAGAGATTTGCATCTTCATGTATACAAAAAGCAATTGACTTAAGCACTGATGCCTACTGAGTGAAGAGAGTTCGTTGAATAGATTATGGAACAAGAAAAAGTGGATGCAGATTTCTCAAAAAAAATCATTTTCGGCGATGAGCCTCATTTTCGAGGGCCACCATGGCTCTGTTAATCGTCAAAATTATGGAATTTGGAGTTCAGAAAATACACGAGTGATTGTTGAGAAACAAATGCATCCACAACGTATTCTGTTTGGTACGAATTGTGCGCTGGAGGCATCATCGGACCATTCTTCTTTAAAAATGCGGCTGATCAGGCAATAAAAGTTGACTGTGCTCGCTTTCGCGACGTCATAATCCGGCTTACTGTGCGTAAATTACAAGATATGAAAGTGGACGACATGTGGTGTCAACAAGACAGTGGCACATGCCACACAGCCCAAGAAACAATTCAATTAATTCAGAATTGGCCGCCCAGATCATGTGATTAAACGCCGTTTGAGTTTTTTTATTGGGGTTTTTTTAAGTCTAAGGTTTGTGCCAATAAGCGATAACCCACGCCCTAAATGAGCAAATCGATGACAAATGTATCTTTCGTGAATTTTGGGACACCCGTTACAAAGGTTTCCTTATAAATTTTCCAAGGACAGTGATGTTCGTAAAACAGATTTAGATATCAAGGAATTGCATTTTGATGCGCGCCAAAACTCTACCTCTTCTTCCTTGCAGCTCCAGTGGAACAGTGTACCATTTTGATTGTTTCAGATCGAGTTTGGGCCACATCCAGATGAGTCCGTCTATGACTCTTAAAGAGAAAAAATGTGGGTGTTGCTACTGCAACAAATTATAAAAATTTTCTACCGAAAGTCGGAGTCGGTGACTGTAACTTTAAGAACATTAACTCCAATTTTCGGTCGTAATTCTCGCCCTAGTAGACAGGTAATAACAAGTTTAGTGCAAAAATTTGGGTCTACATATTCGTTGTTTGATGTTGCCGTGTCAGTGAGACAACGGATTGGTCGAAGTGTCGAAAATATCGCTGCCGTTCAGGCGTCCATAGCAAACGATCCAAATCAGTCAATTCCAGGGCGTTCTCAAGAATTGGGCATCGCTCAGACTACATTATGGCGTATTTTGCGTAAGGATCTTGGTTTACACCCATACAAGATCAAGCTGACTCAAGAATTGAAGCCGATGGACCATTTGAAGCGACGTACGTTCTCCGATTGGGTTTTGGAGAAGATGCGCCAAGATGATGAATTTCATGGCAAAATCATCTTCAGTGACGAAGCTCATTTTTGGCTCAATGGATTCGTCAATAAGCTAAATATGCGTTATTGGTCGGGTGAAAATCCATATGTGCTTTATGAATCACCACTTCATCCACAAAAAATAACTGTTTGGTGCGGTTTGCATGCCGGCGGCGTTATTGGGTCATATTTTTTCGTCGATGATAACGATCGTCACGTTACTGTGAATGGTCAGCGTTATCGCGCCATGATCACCGATTATTTTTGACCCGAATTGGAAGATATGGACTTGGATGACATGTGGTTTCAACAGGATGATGTCCCAAGCCACACAGCACACGCTGCAATCGATTTATTGAAGAGTAAGTATGGTGAGCGTGTTATCTCAAGATATGGGCCAGTCGATTGGCCCCCTCGTTCGTGCGATTTAACGCCGCTTTACTATTTTCTGTGGGGTACGTTAAGTCATTGGTTTATGCCAACACGCCGACGACGTTGGAAGAGATCAGAGCCAACATTGAACGCGAAATAGCGGCCATTTCAGCCGAAATGTGTTGCCGAGTCGTTGAAAATTGGGTCCAACGAATCGACCGCTGCAAACGTGCCCCCGGTGGCCATATGAACGAAGGCGAGTTCCATTCATAAATGTTTTGATTGTACTTCAAGCCAATAATAAAGTTTTTAAAATATCTCAAATGGTTTGCGTTTTATTTAAAAAAAAATTTGTCAAGTCCTTATTGGAAAACCCTTTACTTATCTCTTATGGACCATCTGCATCTTAGCCAGACGTACGTGTCTAGAAGAAGAGAATGCTTGTGACATATGTTTTAGAAGATGTTAAAGAGCGTCTATGGATGTTTGTCCAACTCATAAAGAGCGATGTTTTCTGCTAGCATCATTTCTGCCGCAGAATCAATAGCCTATGTCTCAAGATCATTAACACATAGTTCAATGAGCGAGCAACTGGCCTCCTTAAACCATTCAAAACTCTAATCTAAAATGGTCGTAACTTAATAAACTTTCCCCCCGTAGGCCTTTTTAGGGCAGGTTTTAGTAGAGAATACATAACGCCAGCCTGGAGGGTGGTGAGTGCGGTTGATGTTTCAAGCTGGATAACAAATTAAATCTGCACTTCTTAATCCAATCAACTGATTAGATTTTAATAGTTAATTTAAAATAATTGAAGAACAGCAAGACCTTCCTTCAAGAGGCGTTTGTGAAGGAAACATATAGTTCCAGTCTAATCAATATCCACACCGACAAGGATGATCCACCGAACATGATCTGAGCTCTTTGGTTAGTGAAAGAGAAGAGATTTTTCAGTTCGACAGGCCAAATGATCGATCTTTAAGATAAAGAAACACAGCCACTTCTGGATAGGTATCCATGGCACAATATGCCGCAAATGGATGTCCACAATCAATTGTCCCCTTACCTATTTTATGGTCTGTTGTGATATCATTAGATATGCTGAAGACCAGGCAGACCAGGAAAACAAAAATTGCACGAAGGTATCCAAAAAGTAGATCGTCTCTTACATATGTCAGGGAGAGCCTTTCAATAAACAAATATAAAATAAATAACAGATAGAAAAAGAATAAACATTATAGAGCACCTGATGGGCTGTATTCTCTAGAAATTGTAGCAAACTGCTTCCGTATACTCCAAAGGGAACCAGCACGAGAAAAATTCTAGTATATACCAGCTCAGAAGGAGCTAAAAGCATAGAGCTACACCGAAAAATCATAGACGCCGAATTTTTCAGCGATATACTCCGCTTTAAACTCAGGCGTCTACTAATCAACTGGTGAAAGGAGCAAAATCTAACATCTGTTAGAACAAAAAACCAAAACTACGTACCACAGGAATGATGTCAAAAGGCTTTGAAATTATGTCTTTGGACTCTGTGGCCTTGAGTGCTTCAAATTGATCAGGTGATAAGAACACAGAAGCCATGAGGTGTGCGCATCTCTAAACTAAACTTCATATAGTGTATTCTTCAAACAAAAGAAAAGTTTTGATCACAGTCTAATCGGCCTCCGGCGGATATCGCTATACCCATTGTCTTTTCCCGAGGAAAGTCAATTACAAAAAAATGTAGCCTCACTCTGGGTTTGAGAATAAGGAACTTGTTTGAAGAATATAGTGTGATAGACTTGGTCGAAAGAGCACTACGATTTGAGATTGCTTCATCTCTAGGTAGGATATTGTCTGGTTCCACCCGATAGACATCCAGTACTCAATACCAACTAAATACATATGGTCATATTTCGCACACGATTAACTCCTCCTAATTGCATCGCATCGCATTAAAGCGTTCCGTTAAATTCACTGTCAACTGTTTCCATCCAAGTATCCGTACCTGCATTTATCCGAATCACCGCATTGTATTCGAACACTCAACAGATTCAGTACACGATCGGCCATCGTTGCCAGATCCATATCTCGAGTTCACCGAGTTTCAGGGGATCAATCCGTCGAGTGCGAATGTTGCCGTTTGCTCAATGCGTTTGACGTAGATGCCTTTTTCTCCGTCACCGGCCTAAAACCCGCTCGATTTGGTTCGAAAACACCACAAATGCCCATGTTTTGAAGATCATTTGTAAAAAACATCGTTCCGTAGAGTTTCAACTGGCTTCAGCTGCTTCCGGAGAACTTTCAAAGTTTGTCCAAGACGAAGTATAGAAGCTGCTGCTGAGAGATCTATATCGTAGCCCGGCAGAAGGTTGTAGTCGGTGGAGTCGAGTTCAAGCTCGAGAATGGACATTTTCAAGTGTTCGAAATATCTGTAGTACAAGCCTGAATCGTAAACTTTGAAGGTGGTATGGACGATTTCCTGGTTATTAAGATAGATGATGTGATCTCCTATTTTACTGTTTAGACCTTGCTTGTAGGAGAGCAAGAAACCTCGCTCCACATCGAGTGTAAAGGTGCTTTTGATTGGCAGCAGAGGAATGGTGCCATCAATGGGAGAAATTGGACCTAGAGATTCCATCTCGTCGATCGGAGAAATCCTGGCAAAATGAACTGGTGGTGGTGCATGTAGAAACTGTGTTTTCGGCTGAACAGAAGTGGGAACAAGCTGACAACGGATTCTCTGACGTTGTCATTTGTGTGAACTTAGGTGGAAGATATTTTCGTGATAGCATGGTAGAAAGAAGTTTACCACTGACTTTGGGCTTCCTGAAATTAGCTCGTTTTTCCTCCTGAGTGTCTTCGGTTCTTACACTACTTCGCCGGAAATTTCCGGCATTGAAGTGGTGATAATTTGATCGTTGTCCGATTCGAGTGTTGAAGGGTGGGATTGCGGAAGTTCAGTAAACCCGGTTATTTCAATTCGGATCTTGGCGGTTTCTTCTAAGAAGGCTTTTACTGAATCCATATGGAAGAGTGCCGAGTTTTTCTTCCTCTTTCGCTTTGGTCATGGTTGGATAAGTAGTACTTGCAGTGGTACTCGTAGTTGGAATTTGCGTGGTTGTTATCTTATCAGCAGAAATAGTTGTTATTGGGGTGGTAGTATTATAGATGGGATTATATCCATATCAAGATGGTTTCGTGCTCAGAGATGATGGTTACGCCTTCTTTGTTGAGGCAATAACAGTCATCCAGTGAGAAACAACATTTTTAGAAGATTATACTGCTTACCTCATTACTCTTGGGATTATAGCCACAATTGGCGTTACAATGAAAATCAGCAGCCTTCAGATCCAAAGTAGGCTTCAGATAATGAAACCCACATAAATCACACCTTGACCGCTACCAAAACACTCGAACCACTATCTGGTTGTTATCAAGGTACACATAAATGAAGACTTATACGAGGAGAAAGTTTGCCGATAGGTGACTGTCAAAACATGGATACAGACAAACCTGGATTTATTTTGTTATAGTGGGTTCACATTATTTTCTGCCTATCTACATCACCGGAACGTTCATAAAATAAGAAGCGTTAAAGACATCTATCGCCTTCAATTCGCTAAGGTCTTTGGAAAGAAGAGTTGCAAAATGAGCGCTTTTTAAGTTGACACGGGAAACCTCTGCAGTAGGCATTCAAAAAGACAGCTATCTCGTTATTATGCTCGACTATCGAATTGTAGTTCGACGTAGAAAGACTACAGCTGAAATACACTGCCAAAAATACTTCTAACCGTGTTTTCTTCTGCTTTTAGTTCTCTTTTATTTTCTGTTAAGTTTTCTTACGGACAGCGTCTAAATAAGTAGGTTAAGCCGAATAATCTTTGTTTTGTTAGGTGGGACTAAGGTGTGAGTGACTGTATGGTAAAAGCAGGATGGTCAATCGTAAGACACTGAGAAATCGCAATGTCTACGGAACATAATTATTATCAAAAAACGATCCAAAGCCTCTCCCTAAGATAGACTTCTTCTTTACAGAAATTGCCGTTTATTTCGAGTTGCGTATGTCCTGTAGTAAAAAGTTGCTGGTCAAGATAGTCGTTTAAAGAAATTTGACGTAGGCCTAAGAAAAACATCCGAGCATTCAAAAAGTGTAAAGGTAGCTCTGTAATGATTATTAGATATTTTTGGATGGGTTTCCTAAAGATAGCAAAGTTTCCTAAAGATAGTTTCCTAAAGTTTTGATGTGGCGTAGTGGTTAAATTTTTCGACATCTATGATAGAGGTCCTGGGTATGAGGCCATGCTCGGAAAGAAAATGTATCTCGCCCTTCGGCAATAATAGTTTCTAGGCACAAAAAACTTGTTTGGGCTGCCATTGTTCACGAATACGAATGTTGGAAGATTTTAGGTATTTTACAAAAAAGAAAGATCCAGTCGTAACAAACTGTATAAGACATTATATTGTGTGCTTTGGTTCAGGGCAGTAAAGCTGCAACATTTACTAATAATCGTTATCGTGACGTTGGAATTTTTTCTACTGCTTGAATTTGTTAAATAGAACCTCAAGCCATGGCTCGGATGATGCCACAGACTATGCTACGATCCAGCCATTCGATCCGGCTGGCCTTCTGATTTGACCATTTTACGTTCCTACTGTTGCTCCAAAATGGTACAGTTCTATCAATGGCAATGGACACGACAGTGTTTTGTTATTTGCTTCGACTAAAATGCACAAAAGGATCTTCATAGTTGTCTTGCGAATTCGGACGAATTTAGCAGCGATTACAGTTCGATGTGATTTTAATGGATGTCGTGTTTCTATCAGGAATTGCTGGGTGTACTCTAAAACCTGTTAACGTTGAATGTCTCGTCGAAAATAGACGTATCTTCGTTTCAAGGCAGTGATAATAGTTATCGGAATTTGACACGCTGATCGTGGGCTACATAATCGAAATATCGGACCCAGAATCGAATTTTTTTCAATGAACAAAATAAAAGTGCACATTTTTCTTTGTCACTCACTGTGCAACCAGTTACAAGTTGCCATCCAAAAATTAACGTTGAACAAATCACCAGGTGATAAATTGAGGTACTTTCGGATAACAAATACCAAAAATATCAACCCGAAGACCGAATGAAACGACCCATGAGTGGCGTTCTTTGAAATTAATTCTTCCAGCCATTGAAGTGGACATAAATCGAACATGACCAACATGAGAAAGAGAAATACAACTTTGCTTTGGTTTGGTTGGCCTGCCAATCAATGATACCATAATCAGCACCATCTACGTCAAAGGCAACAGTTCTAGCCATTCCAATGGATCAATGCGCGAAATCTTTAAAAGCTACTCTACAGATTGAGGTTTAATCGATTAACGTTGGAGACTTGATGTGCGCGAAACTGTGACACTATGACATTGTGAAAATATGACAGTGCGACAGTCATTGCACACCTTCTTTTCAACTTTAAAGAGTGCGAATGTTGCGCGTGCCTACACGTACTTGTTGTCTTTTTGTTGTTAATTAGCTGCACGCATTCTTCGTTTGGTTCGTGGTTTCTTGATTTCCAGATTTGCCGAACCTCATGCTCATTAAATTAATAATTTTGTAGTTTTTCGTTTCGCTACCAATTGCTACCACGGATAAGATACAATTTTTAGTGAGCATTGCTACAGTTACAACTTACCAATTACACGTAAACATACTCGTATCTGCGTTAGCTTACCTGCAACGAGATAGAAAAAAAGACCAAAAGTTAAAGACAGTTAAGTGAAGCTATATTTTTAGAGTATTAATTGAGGCATTGAGTAGTTTGAGAATTTTTTCATTGGGTCTTTTGAGATAATTTGTTCCGATACAGATAATTTGGTTTAATTTAGGTTGCAGTTGTTGACAGCTACTGCGTTTGTGGACTAGAAATCGATACGATGTTTGGTCGCGGCTATTCACGAATAATTCGAAATGGAAAGGCCAAGTCCGGTGCTATTCAGATAATCAAAATCATGAATCGGTAGTGAAGTCATTAAGGTTAAAGTGCTGATTTTGAGTCTCACTTGTATGTCTAACAGTCGCATATTTTACATTTTTTTATAAAACGTTTTATAGACATCGTATACTTAGAGATACTTTAAGTCTAATTAGGAACTCCTGGTGGCAATATTTGGCATGTTTTCTTCGAGGCATATAGGGAATGGAGACGGTAAATAACACCTCAATATGGAACCTCTAACACTAAAACGGTTACTCATACCTATCTATCTTTCTTTGGCTCAATATTTCAGGAACACAAAATTGGAGTTTTGCTGGGGCCATAACCCTAAGGATCGAATTGTAGATTTCTGTAAAGCGACTGTAGTGCCGAATAACCTCTAGGAAAATATCTTACACACATGTAGGCTATTACGCTGCCTCACACTGAATAGAGGGTGCAAAGTAAACACTTGTTTTACTTGGCTGTACAGTCTGGGGTGCATATGGGTCGCAACCTGATCTCAGGTTGAGCCTGGTTTTTGGACAACTGCCTCCAGTTCGCAACTTCAATGTAGTTGGATGCTCCTTCCATTTGAGCGGGTTAAATCGTTCTACCTTTTCTAGCTATCTCATGTGATTGATGCGCACTTTCTGACCAAGTTTATGTGTCTTTAGAAATCATGGAGTTCCCTGTTATATCTCCTTCTCTTAAATCAGTTGACGTTAAGGTCAATATGAAAGCGATTGAACAGACTTTTGGAAATATGTGCTTCTGGTATTGGCTTGTATTTTATCCGTAGATATTACGGAAATCATACGACAGCGCATCATCTTGTCTAAGCTCTTTTTTGGCATTAAATGTTTCGGCGAGATTGCTTCGGACATTTACCGAGCAGTGCACTACCAAGCCTATATTAAAACTCGTTTCTACAGATGCTGTCATTTGCGACCTTAAAATTGATAAGGATGAATCAGAGAAGCCGATGTTCCCTCCTCCTCTTTAGCTTGTATTAGAATATACAAAGCGCTCTTATTCTTCTATTCAACGCTACTTCGCGGGCGAGTTGCTTTGCTATAAGTGCTTGCCAGCGCCTTTCATTAAACCAAGGATGTCGTGAGCGTGGTCACGTGAGGCCCAGCATACCAGTTGCTCAAAGAAGCCACTCGTTCTCTGGTTGAGGGGTACGGTATCAGCAATGGTTCAAGCAGTTTGTTACAAAGTAAAATCCCCTTTCGATATTTCTGCATTGTTGTGGCGTCTAAAATATCAATAAAAATAAAACGGTCCGCGTCTACATTAATCGCTCACAACGTTGAGGCACCTTTAGTTCGGTTGACTGCTTTATGCTCAGATGACAACCTTCTTCCTTTCTGAAAACCGAGTTGAAGAAACCATGTGCTCATTATAGTGATATCCCGACATGCAGAAAAGGCAATCGGCATAAGTCCGTTTTCAGACGTTGTGCCGTCTAGCGAGTGGCTTCCGATTGTATCGTCAAAATTGTATTTTCTCCGATTTTTCTGGCAAAATGCTCCATCAAGCTCGTTGTGACCGAGCTAGTGTAGTCAACGTGTGTTGGTTTTTTACTACATCTACATCTCAATGTAGACATGCTCTATGAGCTATGTTTGCTGTTGCATTTTCTGCTGCAGTTGCCCATTTTGCATATGGGACCAAATATACGACAAAGAATTTTTTCCTTGAAAGTGTTGTACAAGTGCTCCGCTTTCCTACTTATTGTCCTACACTCAGCACTGCACAATGGGAGTGATATGAGCAGACTTCTGCGGAGCATGGATTTCGTCGTCCCAGTCGGAAGCTAGAGCACATTTGTTTCGCAAAACCGAATTAGCCTGGAAAAGTTTTCGCCGCATCTCCAAACCGGTGGCATTCGTGGAACCTACTTACCCCTCAAATATCTCAAAGTTACTGCTATGAGCAGTTAAGTTCTCCATAGGCAATGAACAGACGAATTTTTATATGTTGAAAGCATTTACTCTAATACGAAGTTGTTTAGTCAGATAAAAATGCCTGTGTTGAAGATCCAAATTCATTGATTCGAGGATGTTGGTTAACAGCCAATCATCGTGACTTCGCTGACTGTGCCCTTGAGCAGTTTGAAGTCCATGCACTTTTTTACCGTCAAATTTTGTTCAGTGATGAGACTTACTTCCGTCCCTGTGGCTTTGTTAATAAGCACAATTCTCGAATTTGAATCAAATATAACCTAAACGTGATCCATCAGCTTCCGATGCACCCAAAAAATGCACTGTTTGGTGCGCCTTATGGGCTAGCGGCATCATCGAGCCGTACTTCTTCAAATATGAAGAAAATCAATATTTCACCATCAGTGGTGAAGTTACTGAAGGAATTGTTCTATTACGAGTATCTCCAGAAATGGACCCGGCCTCCAAAATCTTGTGACTTGATGTCGTTGGATTTGCATGGGTGTAAGGAATTGTTCGTGCCCTGAAAATGTTTGCACAGATCACGTGTAAAAGAAAATTAGAGAGGAAAGAATCTCTCGATGTTCTTTGGTTTTGAATGTTTGCAATTTATATTGCATACGCAAAAAAGGTTTCAGCAGGGCGTTCCATAGCGAGTTGTATGGCACAGGAAATAGTCATGACATTTCAGATTACGTCAGCTTGATTAATTCTCGCAGTAAAACATATGTTACGTTAAAGGTTTGAAGGGTTTGGGCAGAATGCTTTTGATAATTCTGTTGAAGCATTAGTAGTAATAACTTAGATAGACAACGTAAGACGAGAGATATTTCGTCGAGTCAGTGGCGGCAATTGACTATGCTATATTAGTGTATCAAAGTTTATATGGCATTGGATAGAAGAGACTTGGGTGCATTGGGTTTGTAGAACAAGAAAGAAGAATATTCGCCTTTTTATGGAGGAACTTTTGAAGAAGGGGAAATATATTATACGGACCATTGTACTTGTGTGTATTGAGATATTTGGATGCTCTTGCTACTACGCTAACGCCACGCTGGATTCGTCGCGCTGAATGTTCGACACGCTCTAGTTTAGGTGAAAACATGACACATTCAGGAAGCATTGAATTGACTTCAATGCCTATTGCGAGCAAAGTGGCTTTATGAAATTATATGTCAATATAAATCAGCGTTATGATCAAGAATAAGCCTGAATATCTAATGTCTAAAATTATCAACTGCCTTCATAAGACTGTCGTATATCTTTCCTCAGTTGTTGATCGTGTTGAAATTTCAACCATTTTAGGAAGGTGTTGCACTCACTTCTAGCTCTTTTGAACATTTTTCGGCTTTCCTCTGTTGGGTTGATCTCGTCATACCGAATAACAATCGTTTTCTAACCCTGACAGCCACCTTACAGCTCATGTTATGCCACGACATTTCTTTTGGTTCGATACTCATCATCCGGTGGGGAATGAAGGATCCGAAAAGAAAATTGTTAGTTGTAATATCAGCATAATATCACGTCGTTATCAGGAAAACATAACGGATAGGTAGTTTAAAATTCCTAAGGAAGCTGTTAAGCCCGCTGCAATTATCTTTCTTGTATTCCCATATGGTTCTTTTAGGATTTCGTTCGTTAACTGTATGGTCAGTGTAGGAGAAATTAGATATGAAACAGTGGTCCGACGAGCCTAGAGAGGACACCACATCAAAGGTGAACTTATCTGGGTAAGTTAGGCGTGGGTAACCAGTCCTTCGAGTGCCGTAAAAACGTCTAAGGTGGCAAGTTGGGAGAAGCGGATGATATCGACGTTGTTTGTTTATTTTAGCAGTAGGACAGATTTGCTAAAAGGCACTTGATGCAGTCTGCACTGCATCTATCTGACCAGTCTATCTGACCAAGCACCACAAGAAGTCACACGACACCTCATCTCCTTGCCGAAATCTGGAACACCTTTTATCAACAAGAATAACACCACTTAGAGCATTTTTGGGAGTTTAAGGTTGAAAAACGGTAGTGTGGACAGTTTGCAATAGCATGCTGCATGCTGATGAAGTCATTAGCTCTGTACTCCGAATCGGATTGTTGCTAGATTATATTCAGTGTCGCTGCTGAATGGCATACGAGTACATGTAACATGTATCGAAGTCGTGCCTAACTTTATCTATTCGAAGCTCTGCGTACCGAGTAATTTCGTATATTTTCGTTCACTTTTTAAAATCTAACAGTATTTAAATTTCAAAAATTAGCTTTTAACGAAGAAAGCTCTGACGACTCGACTGCCATCTATGAGAATCGCCTTTAAACATGCGAATGTACCGAAGCTTTAAGCAAAAAAGTTCGCCTTCACTAAACAACACTAAGCTTTCCTCTCTTGAAAAGATGGTAAAGCCAAAGTCCGAAGCTTTCCTCGAACTTAATAAAATTACCTTCACCTCACCCAACAGAAAAAAACTGTTAACATTTCAAAAAAATTCAATTCAATGTTTTTCATTCGATTTGGTGCACGTTCTATATTAATTTGCAAAATGAATCGAATAATTAAAGAGAGAATTTTCCCCACAAATTTTTCTCTGCCAATTAATTTTCATTTATGTGGGAGTATGCTCCCAACGACCCGATGAACCATGCAACAGCCCGGCCTGGCATGAAAATCTTGTTTGGCCGCAAAATTTATCCAAAATGACGGCCTCTATTAAAATTCTGAAATTGAAATTTGAAATGCTATGGCGTACTTCGCAGCGGTTAACTTAATGTTTGCACACAACCATTGAAACAATTGAAGATAGGCCCAGTCAGAGCTATGACCAGCTATACCGAATGGGAGCCTTTGCCATTGTTCAAATCCTTTTCCCAAGAACCGTCGCACCATCAGAAACAAGTGCACGAGTGTGTTTTATTGATGGGCGCCTTTTTGTTGATGATTTCCAACCACCCACAAGTATGATGAAAGGTGGTTCTGGTAGTTTGGGTATCTCACTGTTCCGGTTGACTTAAGAGTAAGAGAGATTGAATCTATTCAAAACACCAAACTAGTTATCCAAGGCGAAAACTAGAAGGATGGGGAAGTTGTAAAGCATAGATACGTATGCGAGCACAATGGGTTACTGGAAAATGGGTTTTCGAATTGAGCGCTCTAGTGTCTTGTCGTTGCGGGCGGAACTATAAGAGTGAAACATCTCCGAATGATGCGGGAGGGTTTTTGGTTTTCGAGGTCAAGTGGTTGGTTAACATAGTTTTGGACGATGTAATTATGAAACAATTTCGTACGGATGCACAGATGTCTGTAAGGATACGAGGAATTGAGTGGATGTGGGATTTTGCTTTTGTTTTAATTGAATGAAAATATTGCAGAAAATTGCTCATTAAAATGTGGCAACATCAGATTTGTGGCTTTAGACCTCGAGGACTTGAGTGGGATGATTTTTGCGTCAATCAATTTGTTCGCCTATTTTTTAAAGAAGTTTTTTTTTTAAATATTGTAGTTTGGGAAAATCAATGGATGAACATGTTTGTCTGCTATTGACATGGACGTTCATAGTCGGAAATAAAAATAAAGCCTCAAGCGTTTGTGCACAGAGGAATCATACCATCACATGAGTGTTTACTTTAAAGCGAAACGAAAACGTATGCCGTACTAACACACAAGTCCTTCTACATATTTTTTCAGTTCATATTCGACCCCATCTGAGCTAACGAAGAATTCGTGCTATAATGCGAAGTTAGGTGGAAAGATTTAGCTCCACTACTCTTATATGTTTTTTATTTACGTGACTTTCAATTGAGTTGAAACAATTTCCGGTTTAAACAAATTCGACTTTGAATTGAGGACCAGGATACCATACCACAGTGCGTCGTGAGGTAAAGATTTTACAGATGTTCTTTTATCTGTTATCGGCGAAGAAGAAAGAGGTCATTCTGATCTCGCCTATAGTCTGCCATAATAATGAATCTAGCACAATATAAAAAACAAGCAATGATAAGTTACCAAGGGAGAGAGTCTTCAGTCAAAAAGCACAGCCTGCACGATACCAGCTCTGACTACTTTAATTTGCTGCACACATTTCCTATGCCTTAACATTCACAGAGAGACCTGCCAGTCACTTGATCGAAATATCGTTGGACGTCACAGTGCAATCGACGCAAGGCATAGCTCCAGTAAACTGGATGTTTTTCGATGAGCCAACTCTGAGTCGAACTACTAACCTGTTTTATACAAGATACGACCGGACGTTAAAATACAAAGGAATATGACATCGGATGACTGCTTTTCTAAAGGTTTGAATATTAAGTACCTGATTAGGTAACCAAAAAATGTTCGAGCTAACATAAAGCGCAGAACAAGAACAATGGTGTGATTGTCAGCACGCCATCACAGACATCGCATCCAGTTAGTCAGGTCTCAAATCCAGCGAACAAAAAAGAAAAACAAGAGTTTCTCACTAACTAAAATGTAGAGAAGCCCTAGATTGATTCAATGGAGAGGTGCTGCTGCTGAAATGACGTTAGGAAGTTCCTCAAAAAGAGAACTTGCAAAGGACAAAAATGCCGAACAAAAGCATTCGCATGTAAGGGTGAGAGAAGAGAAAGTTGAGACGCAATCGGTGCAGGGAATTCAAAAGTTTTACCACCGGGTACTAGTTAATAGCGAAGAAGACCAACATTCCGCTGTCGGGTGGATTGACCTATTCAATGTAGACCAGACAACAAGGACAGATCTGAATAACCATATGTAAGTTAAAGGCCAATAAGGTTACAGGAGCAGATGCACTCTATGCCGAGCCGAAGTATTGAATGCATTCAATAAGGAGCACAAGATGAAAATTTACCTGGTAAACGGAATGTCATTATCGTTTTCCCGATAATCACAAAGGAAGACTTTCCAAAGAAAGTAGGCTCCTTAACATCAGGTACTAGATACCGGTTGTATCAGTGCCTTATCCCAGCTCATGTGGGATTAACGACCTATTACCGGCATAAAATACAAAAAAAAAAACCCAACCAGCAATGGCAACACAGAAAGTACAAGTGGTATAGAGTTAGCTGCATCGAGCATAGCAGCGGGGGACGTTATCCGAAAGTTATTCGAAAGTCCAATATACCAGGACAGCAATTCTGCTACCAGCGATAAGATGGACAAGATCGCAAGCCATCAAAAAAGGATAAGTCCTCTGGCACCATCTTAAAGAGCAAGTATAGTAAGGCACTCCTCAGCAAGATTGCTATGAATGAAGCGGCGGGTACTGTGAGAAAGAGAAAGAGTCTGAGGGCAAGTTCAAATACCAAGCCGTGGTTGATGAATATGCTCGTACCTGGCAAATATTGAACACCAAACCACAACCTTAGCGGTAGGTAAGAAAAACCGTCCTGTTCAGACTCAGTAATCAGGCACTCCGTCACCCCAAAGCCCAAAAATGAACCATATGAACAAAAGTGAACCATATCCTGAACCACCAGACTGGACTTATGCCCGGCTATGAATCTGAGGAGACTGTGAGAGGTTACCGGGTAATCAAGTGCGTGGATCAGTTTTATAAGAATTTCCTTCTCTTAAACTTAAAGCCATCTTTACTAAGAAACCCCTAGGAAATCTAGAGCCCGGATTTGGTTGCCCAGGACGAAGATAGACAGCGAAAGATGTCTAAAGCTTCAGAACCCCTGCATCCCTATGGGCGATTGGGCAGTCATTAAAGTTGAGGAGTGCCTCACGTAGCTGGAGAAAACCGATTTCACGCTCAGGTTCGGCGTACGGTTCGCCAAGCTAAAGATCTTCAGACCAACGAGCCCTGGGGATGACACGCTAGTTGATCCCATTCGTGACTATTCACGATCGTTGGGTCAGTTGATCGCCCATTCGAGGACTCCGCGACGACGAATACCACCTTTTCTACAAAACGGATACCGGTATACCTAGAATCCGTATACTAATCAAAAATCATATAAAACCTTTTCGTGTCTCCATCTCAGTACAAGTGACTTAACAGTCGTTCAAGTGGTGGGTATAGAGCTCAGCACACGGTGTCGCACCTTCAAACCAAAAAGGAGTTCCTACCTTTGGGATGTGATGCAAACGGCAGACACTCATTATGGGGGAGCACTAAAATCAACGAACAGAATGAGTCTTAATTTTATTTCCTTATGTCTGAAATTTTATTTCCTGACAGATACCACTGAAGAATTATTGTAACTTCTAATGAACACCTATTTACCGGAATTTGAGGTTAGCGGTGCTAGTGTGCAGGCAACGCAGATCACACAACCCGCACCTTGGAATGAGGTTAACTCAGTAATAAACGATGAAAAGATTTCCTAGTCCATCAATACCTCCTCACCCTATACATAAGTCTGGACATGACGGGATTATACCGACTATGCTCCAAAAGCACTTGGAAAAGGTACTGCTCTGGTTAATGACATTCATCGTGACTCTCTTGGCTCCTCGTCATCAACAATGTCTTAACGGAGTTCAATAACATTTGAATCAAGGCAGTCGCATACGCGGACGACGTGCTTATTTCAGTAGCAGGGATATTCCCCTCAGTGATTATTAATGAACCCACAGAGAGGGCATTGAATAAGCTAAACGCTCAGGCCACAAGTTGTATACTTGGTGTTAATCAGAATAAAACTGAACTAATGCTATTTACTCGTACCACCAAGTATAAAATACCAACCATCAAGCATCTTAGTAACCAAACACTTAGTCTAGGCTCCAGTACAAGGTACCTTGGCGTCATGCTTGTCTCCAACTCAACTGGAAACTGATCATAGAACACAGGGGCCTGCAGCAAGATATTTGGCAAAAGGTGGGGACTTCAGCTTAAGATGGTCCTCTGGATGGGCTCCGAATCGCTCGTGTGGTGGTCAGCCTTAAGCAAAGCCGACAACCACACAAAACTTAGCAGAGTTCAATGACCAGCTGGTATTGGGACTACAGGAGGCTACGATCTCGACCGACAGAAGCTCTCAACATCCTACTCCATATATTGCCCCTGGATTTGCACACCAAATACATCGTTTCGTGTGGTGCTATCAGACAACATACGAATCTCAATTAACAACCAAGATGCCATCAAAGCACTCCTCTCATAAACTTCGACCTCTAAACTAGTGTGACGCAGATAAGCGCTCAATAATATCACTCGCCTCTAGGTTCCCAGCCACAGAAACATAGAGAGGAATGCGGAAGGTGATGTGCTAGCCAGATGTGGCTCAACCTTCGATTTTTCTATTGCATCGCCACCTTCTCTCTATCGCCAACTTTAGGTGGCACAGTCTAGAAACCTGTACCATATCCAGACAGATATGGCCCGCGTACAATAAAAACAGGACAAACGGCTTAATCAACAGAACTCGAGCGGAGACTGAAAGAATTACAACAATTAGCAAGGGTCACTCGACAAGTTAGGCATTCCTTTTAACTTCCACTGCCATAGCTATAAAAACTTACACGAAATGGAAACCCTATTCCACTTTCTCTCTGACCGCCCGGCACTAGCTACAACCATCGCACACTTGGCATAAAATTCTGAACTTCACAGGTTGGATCGGAAAACTAAACTCTTACCAACACCCTTCAACACCCAGGTCACTTGAGTTGTGATATCAAAACGACGCATCCGCGCTACTTGTGTTTCTGGTAGGCCCTGGTCTGAGGTGGAGGACCCTAGGTATAATTAAACTCTAGATTTATAGTACACTTATGAGCAGAACCGGATTTAAATTCTAAGTTTAATATAATTATTTGATTTTCTGCTGTCACGCTAATGGACTAAGTGATTATTATTTTCCTTTGACCTGAAATGGTAACGAAACCCGTGACTTCAGAGAAGTCTACTCCAAACTTTACTGATACGACCAAGTACTCCAATTTTCAGAACAAGTCACACGATGATATGTAAGCATGCAATAATCCCTCAAAAGTTATATGCCCCTACCCAATGCCATAATGAGCTTGAAATTCCACATATCATGACCAACAGCTGAATACATTTTCCCATTTCTATTGGAAGCTTAATTGATCTTCCATGGCATGGTTAATCAACTTAAAGTCCAGGCAAACCCTAACGAACTCACGTGCTGATAATAATTGATTGTGATTAATTACAACACAACCCTCTAATGGAATAGGGCTAATGCAATTCATCGAAGTTTGATTATAGGATCCCATGCAGTTCACACACACAATCGTCACGTCTGATAATCCTGCATAACTCTGCCATGGCCTGATTGACACCCCCAGCTTTGTCAACATCAATATTTACACAAAGCTTTTAATTACCATAGAGGGGATGGAATAGATGATCCATCAAATATATTCGTAGAAGAAATCAAATATCTCAGTCTTGGTATAAAAAATTCAGGATCCTATTCAACGCCAGCCATACATACACACTGTTGCGGGAGCTGTCACCATTCGAACTGAAACAAAAAATAAATGGTTTCCTCCACACATGACACCCTTCCAAGTGCCATGGTTAAAGTGAAAAGTAAAAAGGACGCACGGAGTAAATAAAATAAATTGAAAAGTCAGACCCAATGTCTTCGAGTCCTGGAAAATCCTTTTTTGTTTAAAAAAAAAAAAAAAAACAGAACAACAAAATGTAGGGTTGTTGTGCCAACTGTCAGGAACTGTGAGTGGATAGTGGGGTGCTTGGGGTAGTGTCTTTGTTACATGGCATGTTACACGCACGCATCAATGTAATGCTAACAAATTGCACGAAATGTTTTATCGATTTTTTTCACTTAACGATTCATCCATGAAAAATTAATTTTCATTTCGAATCTACTCCCAGATTGATGAATCAATACCACTTGCAGTACCCACTTGCGCCACGTGATTGGTGAGGCAGGAATTATGTATTGAGTGAGCGAAATTCATATCCGTTTGGTGGTTGCAAATTGCATTTTTAGTCCGGAATTTGGCGGTTAATGCCTATTTTAAGTTGATTTAAAATCGATTATGGTTTAAAGTTAATACAGAAACAAACAAACACCTGTTTGGCAGATTAAATTTTGAAGTCACGTTGATATTGCGATTCAACGATAACCAAAGGTTATCCTATGCTACCTTCCGCATTTTAGCCAGTTTCTTACAAAAATGGCGGAATACGTATAAGACATGAAATTAAATTTGAATTCAGGGTTGTTCTATTGTCAATCCTCTTTCGATTGCTCTTCCTATTGAAAACAAGCGGGTGGTGATCAACAAAATCGGATTCAATGGATACATTAAAATGGATACATAAACACCACGTGTGCCATTTCAAATACTTTATGGAGGGTGTTAATTGGCACAGCGGTGGATTCAACAATGTTCTATCTCATATCAGATCCGCCAATAGATTTAGATTAGATTGCTTAGCATCGTCGGTGTTTGTGTTTCTTGTGTTTGTTTTTTTCTTTTTATAATGACTCGGGAGATATATAGACAACAAATTTAGTAGTTCTTGGCGAAGGGGGAGATATACACCTAGCTTGGTCGAAAAAATCGATTTTTTGCATTTTCTTGAAGCTTGAGGTCTCAAGAATATCTGGTGAAAACGCCAAGTTAATATTTTGATAAATAAGCCAGTTGCAGCCGAGAGAGTGAAACGAGTTTTGCGGCGTCGAGCCGCGAGGCAGGTAGCGGCAAGCGACCCTTTGAACAGAGCGTTCCTAGACCTGTTTTATGATTCTATTGTGCTTTTAACGGAAATATCATACGACTGTTATTATTTGCCAGAAATAGACACGATTTGTCAGTATCGATGATTCAATGTAAGTTGACAAATTTCATGATTTATTCATTCCCAAATTTTCAAACACGTTTTTCTCAAAACCACGTTTATCAAGTCGGTACCCAAGATTTCTCTAAAACCAATGAACCGATTGCCCTGAATTTTTTTTGTGGTTATTCTATACACCGTTATCCAGTACTTATCATAGGATTTTTCGTTACATAGTTTTTGTTTTATAGGCAAAATAATAACTAATCTTTGGTCCAAAAATCACTATTTATGTTCAAACTTCCGCCATTTGGTCATAAATCAATATTTCCAAAATCGGCTTTGACAAGTACTAGATTATCCCATTTACTACCACTGTACCCATTTGGGTACAAAATAGTCATATGCTTTATCACTTTACCATCGACCTATCTGTCATTTTTTTAATGAGGTTGGAATATATTTCTTTTCTTTGACATTTCACAAGTATGTGAAACCAATGCTCATTTGAAAATAAACAACAACCGTACTTTTGTTTTTGAATCAGCTGGGATTGTGTTGTTCAATTTTCCGATATTGCTAGGTTGATTTTTTTGTTTTTCGTGAAATTTTCTTATTTTACTTTTAATAATTTCACTTTCTTATCAAATAGTTCTAAAACATTGTACAAAAAACATTTAAAAGTGGAAAAATAAGTTAAAATTTGTAATTACCCACGATAAGTAGCTTAGATGTTAGGTGTACCTGCTTCGGTACAATTGAAATATATGAAGTCATTTTTACATTATTCTTAGTGTTGGAAAGTTAAACTCACAAGTGAAGTACAACGCAAATGAAGCGTATATTCTTTCGTCTCATTCTATATACAGTTTGTCAAGAAAGTGTTTTCACAAGTACAATGTATGACAATGTATCTTTTAGCGTTGTAATTACAGATACTTCCGGAATATTTTTTCAATTTTTTCTTTTGGAATTGCAATTAACACATACTTAAGCATAAAATACCATAACAAAGTACTTCTTATAGCACAAAAACAACCACAAAAAAAACAAAACAGCAAAAAACAACAAAAAACCACTGTCAAGAAAGTGTTTGCAATTTCATTTCAATTCCATTTTCGCAGCATATGCACAGTATCATGAAAGTACCGTTAAAGCGGTTTTTTTATTTTTTGTCCTGTGACAGTCATAGGATATCGAATCCAACAATTTTAGTGATTCCTTTTCTGTTTCGAGTGCTTGACTGATCGTTTTAGTTTTGTTTAAATATGCCTGGCCAAAGAATTTCGCTGGACGTAAAACAATTAATTTACTATAACCACTACAAGGGCAAAAGTGTGCGAGAAATTACGGAGATGTTTGGTATATCCGGAAGAACTATATACAACATCATTAATCGGGCAGAACGTGAGAATCGTTTGGATCCTCCAATAACAACTGGTAGGCCAAGGAAGCTAACGGACAGAAATGAGCGTTTTCTGCTAAAAAAGGTGAACGATAACCCTCGAATATCAATAAGGGCCTTGTCATGGGAGATCAGCCAAGAATGTGGTGTACAAGTATCGCATGAAACTATACGGCAAGTACTAAAAAAGCACAAATACACATCAAGAGTTGCACGGAAAAAGCCACTGCTTTCATTGCAAAATATAGAAAAGCGCTTTTTGTTCGCATCGACGTATAGCACCGAACCAAATGAATACTGGGATGATGTTATATTTTGCGACGAAACGAAAATAATGCTTTACTATAACGAAGGACCGAAAAGAGTATGGCGTCAGCCCTTGAAAGCTCTATGTAATAAAAACATAATTCCTACTGTGAAATTCGGCAAATTATCTGTGATGGTATGGGGGTGCATATCCATCAGAGGCGTCGGAGACATTGTCTTCATTGAAAACACCATGGACGCGAAACAGTATCTAGGCATTTTGCGAAATCATTTGCTCAGTAGCGCCATAAGCTTTGGTTTTAATTGCAACAATGAGAACAGAAAACCTAAATTCAAATTCTATCAAGATAATGACCCAAAGCATAAAGAGCTAACGGTTAAGACGTGGCTGCTCTTGCTGCTATTGTAGTAAAGTGCTAGATACACCAGCTCAGAGCCCCGACCTTAACCCAATCGAGAATATATGGGTACACCTGAAAAATAAAGTGGCAAAAAGGAGTCCGAAAAACAGAAACCAATTAATACAGTATATTAAGGAAGAATGGGCTAATATACCAACTAATTATGACGTAAGAAATTTAATTGGATCAATGCCAAGAAGACTAAAGGCAGTAAATGATGCTAAAAGTGGTCACACCAAGTACTGAAGTGTAATTTTTGTATAGTTTACCAGTTCTTGAGGTTATTTTGTTCTATAAGATGAAAATGTGCAAACACTTTCTTGACAGTGTATTTATTGTTGTTTTTGATTGTTTTGTTTTTTTGTTGTTGTTTTTGTACGAAAAGAAATACTTTTTTTTTGTTATTTAATATTTAAGAATGTGTATATCATAATACCAAAAGCAAAAACTGAATAAAACTACTGGAAGTGCCTATATTTATAACAAAATAGGATACATTGTTGTTTTTATTACTTGTGAAAACACTTTCTTGATAAACTGTATCATCTGTCCGATCTTATTCTTCTTACATATGTACATTGTTAACTTGACCCTATATTATATCTAATGGTTATTACAATATTTTAGTTCTGAATAAATTATCAACTACAATAGATCGAACTCGTCGTTTTTACTCTTCTTAGTTTCTTTCTTCAAACACTTAAAATGGATTTCAAGCCTTTTCCAACAGGCTCCTTTTACGGGAGGAGATTCGATAATCTTACAAATGCAGTTGAGGCAATAAAAGAAGACGAGAGAGGTGCCAGCTATGATATAACCATTATACCACCTGATGCTGATGTTATCACAGACGAAGAAGAGATAAATATAAAAAACTTGGAAAATGAACATTTCCCAAATGATGTTCCAGGTTTTGTGGAGAGTTTTGTTCGCGATGAAGAATACGACAATGAGGATGATGTCCCATAATCAGTTCTGCGAGACTCAGTTCGTGAATATAATCCACACTGTCCACGATGGTCTAAAAACCACATTGACTTGACTATGAGTTCCACCAATAACTTTAATAACTGCGTGTTGGATATGAAAATGAGTGTAAAAAAAAAAGCCCAGTTGAGATTTTCGAAACACTATTTGATAACGATGTCGTCCAATTAATTTTAGATCAAACTCGGTTGTATGTCTCCCAACAAAACCATAACAATTTTGAAATATCGAAACGAAACCTCCAAGTTTTTATCGGCATATTTTATAGTGGCTACCATTCAATGTCAAGGTACGAGTAGTTAATGTACTGGCAATTGGACGAGGATACACGAACTCCAATAATTGCAAACAATACTCGTATGTCCCGGAAGAGATTTTTTGAAATAAAAAAGTTTATTCACTTGGTGGATAATTAAGATAAAATGGCTAAAATAAGACCCCCTATGAATTTGTTTTGTCAGAAATTTCAAAAATGGGGCTTTATGCACAAAAATTTATCTATTGATGAAGCCATGATAAAATATTTTATAATAGGTAAACCAGTTAGATTCGGATTTAAAAATTGGATGACACATACTGCGGTGCAAAAAATTCCTCCAGAAAGATCTCATATGCCATTAGGAACTCGAGTTGTCCTTGAACTATTAGAAACTGTAACAGTCCCTACCGAACATGTAATTTACTTTGACAACTATTTCTCTTCCCACGAGTTATTGCGTTTGTTGAAAATGAAAGGTCTTAAAGCAACTGCAACTACTAGAGAAGAATTATTTCGATACCAACAACAAACTTCTCTTTATAAAATGGAACGACAATAGTGGTGTCACTATGGGCACAAACTTCGATAGCGTGGAACCGTTACATTTTGTGAAACGTTAGACGTCTGTCGAAAAAAAAGTACCCCAGCCAAAAGTAATCAATGCTTAGTTCTACATTGGTAAATGCTTGAAAACTTTTCAAATTTGCAAATAATTCTAAGGATGATTTACTGTCTTTCCAAAGAAGCATTGCACGACATTATCTAAGAAACTATACACTAAAGAATCTAACAACAAAACGCATATTGCACCAAGTGTCGCGTATGCAAAGGGAACCCATTTTCCTCAAAGGATCGAGAAACCCCTAAGATGCAAACAATGTCATATGAGGATAAGGTGGAACAGTTGGCTTTGTGCTATTGCCCTATGTGTGGGAGAAAATTGTTTCAAAAAATGCCATACCAAGAATAATTAGAACCCACACCTGACCAGTGTACTCGCATGGGTACAGCTCCAAAAACATTTAAATTGATTTATAAAAAAAAACACTTTAACTTATTTTTATTATAATGATAGTATTTAATAAAAATATGTCGAAAAAAACTTAATTTCAAACTTTAAACGGCTTTTGTTTTAAATGGGTTGTAGTATCTAATTTCATAATATTTTTCGTTTTTTTCAGGTGATTTTTGAAGAAACGCCTGTGGGTACCGCCTTTTTACGACGCTCCAACCTTGTATATTTTTGATATTTTTAAATAAAAAAAATTAAACATATTTCTGAATGTGTATACTTTTAGATAGTTAAACCTCCAATCCGAGATTTCAAATAGCTTTGCTTAAAGAAATACACAAAAAATTACCCTTTTTTTCGGGCTCCTAGGTGTATATCTCCCCTTAACATGTTTAGAGTAACTTCGGGTATTGTAGAATATGCGGGTAATGTGGAATAGTGCTTTATTTTCTAAAGTACGAGTACTGATGGTCTAGCCACTCTGTTCTTGCATTCAGAATGTAAGAAGAATAAATAGCTTTACGCTCTTCTCTTTATTGATATTCGCAACCGCTTTGTCTCAGTCAGTCAAAGTTCTTGGTTGAGTGTGCTTGACTTTTTTTGTGCATGCATATTCCTGTTGTTTTTCAGTGGAAAAAATCACATTTTCTTCAATTGTGCTAAAGTTTATTTAAAAAGGTTTTCAATTTAATTGTTTAATTATAAATCGGTGAGTTTTTAGCTATATTTTTTGTTATAAGTCCTAGTTTCCAGCAGTTGCAAATCGGCTAATGTGGAATAGCATGAGGAGGGTATAGTGGAATACTATTCCACATTACCTGCTAATTAATTCGTTTCGGTTTTCTGATTCCAGACCGCTATAAAAGATGCCTAAGAAAGGTGAAATGAGGCGATGGGATGGAGATATGATGCTGTAGAAGCTGAAAGAAATGGAGAAATGGGCATTCAAATGGCTGCTTGAATTCAGTGTCCCACATACAACTCATCACAGAATGGCTCGAAGTGAAGAAGATGTCGATAAGCTAATGGCTTTTCCTCTAGGATGCAAACCCGTTTTCAGTAACATCATCGAATGTGAGTTGGTGCGCTATGCTCTTGAGATGGAATCTCGATTTTGGGGTCTGACTAGAAGCGACATTCGCTCCCTTGCATTTCAAGTGGCTAAGAAAAATGGCATTCCGAATCGTTTCTCCGTCTTACAAGAATGTGCTGGGAAAAATTGGTTATACAGTTTTCTTAAGCGGCATAAGGACAAATTAAGAATTCGTGCTCCAACTGGAACATCTTTCGACAGAGCCAGAGGCTGTACAAAGGAAAATGTAGATACCTTTTTCAACCTCCTGGATGGAGAATATGAGAAGCATAACTTTTCCGCAACAGCTATTTGGAACGTTGACGAAACGGGACTTTCGATCGTTCAGAGTAAACATCCGAAAATCTTAGGAAAAAAGGGAAAAGAGCAAATTGGAGCAATGACATCTGCTGAACGAGTTTCGTTAATTACCGTGATCACTTGCATGAGCGCATGCGGATCTTTTGTTCCACTTTTCTTTATTTTTCCTCGTAACTGAGGAAACTGATGAAACATGCTCCCCCTGGATCTGATTCGGCTTGCCACATATCTGGTTGGGTACAGGTGGATATATTCACAAACTGGTTCCACCATTTCTTGAAACACACAAAGCCAACTATAGAAAAACCCATTTTACTAGTTTTGGATGGTCACTACAGCCATACAGGGAACATAGAATTATTGGAACTAGCCCGTGAAAATGGCGTCGTAATTATTTCACTTTCCCCGCACTCAACTCACAAGTTGCAGCCGTTAGACAGGACATTTAAGGGGCCAATGAAAATCTATTACAGCGAAGAAATAAAGAAATTCACACGCGAAAATGGTCGAAAAGTAATCCAGTTTGACGTTACTGAACTATTCGCAAGAGCCTACCTAAAGGTGCAGTCAGACGAAATTACAATAAATGGATTTCTGATCTGGCGAAAACGAAAAACCGATTCATGGAAACATCGTTATTGGAGAAGACCCCTGTAGCGTCATTGGAGAAGACCCCTGTAGCGTCATTGGAGAAGAAAACTCTCTCAAGTTTTTGCATTTCACTCATTTTCTTCGGTTGCCGCGAGTACAAGCAACCATTTGACCCCGTGGGATATATCACCTCCACCAGCAATTCACCTGCCGACAACGAGTCGCGGAGGACGAACGTCAAAACCGACTGTGATTACAAAGTCGCCATATAAAAATAAACTAAAGCAAAGCTTCCAAACAATTAAAGAGCGGAAAGAAAAAGTTAGCAAAGTGCGTAAGGGCATGAAGGATAAACCTAAACGTGCATTGTTAAACTCTTCTTCTAGTGATTATGACACCAGCCTGATTTTAAGAAATGTTTGCTGATGTTCCGCACAATAAAGAAACCATGTGCATGTTTTGCAATGTCTCATACAGGGACGATGTCACGCCAAAGAAATGGAGTCAATGCTTGCAGTGTGATATGATTTGGGCGCATGACACCTGTCTTGCACGTGGTCAAGCAGTTTTTATCTGCGAATCATGCGCAATGTAGTTGATACAGTATATATGTAGACATACCTACTCGAATGTATATATTTTGACAATAAATAAAATAAAGAAACATTATATAATCTGTCTTAATTTGGTCCACGGTTTTGTTTCGGGAAATGTGGAATACTATTCCACATTACCCTCCAATTTTCAAAATCTCGATTTCCGAGGTCCTTTAATTTTTCACAAAAAATATTTCCCAAAAAATAGTGCCAGCTATTTGAAACTAATTTTAAAACTTAGCTAATAGATCAATATACAAAACGCATTAAAGTCGTAGATTTTCTACGTGGACTTTGATTGCAGCGACGAAAAAATAAATGGGTATTCCACAATAGCCGAAGTTACTCTATTTTAAAAAATACCGTCGACTCTTATAATTACCCGGTTTTAATATCATCTTATGAGCCTGAACCTCTTATTAAGGAACGCAGACAAGTCACAAACATGACGTATTGATCATATTTTTATAAGACAGAACCCTTATTTTACACAAAAATTATCTGGTGGATATCAAACTTCAATATAGAAGTTATCAAATAGTTATGACAAATTTATACCTTTTAAGACAATTTATAAAATTAATTAATTAAAATTAATTGCTTAATGTCTGAATTCTGGGGACCCGTTTATGATGAAAGAGATCCCTCAATGGCTTATGATATTTTTTTAAACATTCTAAAAATTATATAGAAAGTTCCACTAGTTTACTAGCCAACATAATAAATTACACCAAAACGCCTAAGGCCATGAATAGGGCAAGAGTCGCTAAATAAAGTAGCGATGAAAAATCAAATTAAAAAAAATGTAAACGCCATTCTTGCAACCAAAAATTAAAGAAATAATACATAAAAATAAATAATGAGGTAAAAAAATGCGTGAGGTCAGGGGACCCCCGTTAGGAACGAAGCTTTTTCTTTGACTCCTAATGCAAAAATATAATTTTTTTTAAATTTTTGCTAAGTTAAAGGCTAAAGTAAACAGTGCGTGTCCGGAATCCAACTATGCGAATCTTCATTACTTCATTTCGTTCAATTGAGTTGAATTGAGAACTCCCTCCGAAAATAAACCTGTAAATTGACTTTTTTTTCTTTTGTTATAAACTATCTACATATATGATAAATAAATCTTAACGTAATTACTTACTTAAATGTCCACTGCTTCTAGTGGGAGATGTCGAAGCACAACGTTCGGAATTCTTTCGGTTTCCTCAGATTTCTTGTTCCTACGAGTGATTCGAAGATCGTTTGGTGCTCTTCCTTCGAAATGCACGGGGGCAGTACCCTATCATCGACAATGACATTATTTGCTATATTCTCGTCACTGAACTGCATGAAACCCGTGATCTCGAATCGCTAGTTCACAATTTTATTTCGAAGGTAGAAATTGTGCACAATGACTCGATTTTCACGGTTATGGTTCGGGCCAATGGTGTCATTTGGCTTGTACACTTCCTGGAAAGTCGCTCCTACAGCCTATACCTCCTTCTGCGAATTCTCTATCACAAAAAATTTGTCATCATCAACGGCCTCATTTGGATCTATGCCTACTGCTACAATATTTGTTCGTTGTTCGTCGTTTGGGCAATTTTAAGAATGAAAGGACGTTTTGATTATTTCTCCGAAATATTTTATTTATTTGCGGGAACATATTAGGGTTGCTGGTGTTTACAGGATTTCTGTAATTTTCTTTTATTAATGTTCAGAGGTTTTAATCAACGACTTCAGTGTCATAATTTCCGGGTTATGTCTGTCAGTAAACTGCCTGCACAAGGTTTATAGTCTTGACAGGAGTCTACTTTTATGTCGGTGCAGTGCGTCAATACTGCGTTGTGGAATAAGTCTTCGTTGTCAGTGTGTTCGTTTAATTGTCCCGTCGATTAGTTTTAGATACCTGTCAATCTCCTCGTTTGAGAGATTTCTATTGGGTAGAGCGAATTCGAAGAGATTGCTCTGGTCACTGTTGTGGAGAAATGTATCCAACGCACTCTACTATAGTTGTAGAAATACCTTTGAAACAATTCTTCCAATTCCTGTTATACTGCTGAGACCGCAATGGTCATACACTAAAGTGCGTAGACAGTTTGTTGGTTAATTCCTGTTAGTTCTCCAATCAGTCTCAGTAATGCACAATCAGTAAATTTATCGCTTCTGTAGCCGAACTGAGAGACACTAAAGAAATGATTCCTATCTAATAAGGATATCATTCTGGTTTTGAAGCTAATTTCAAAAAATTTTGTGTTGCTTCAAAAATCATTGTGTAGTAAATATTTAATTTAGTCTTTCTCCTTCTTTTTTCATTGATTTTATTTTTATTTCCTTTCGGAGCAAGTTAGATTGTGTATTGAAAAAACAAAAACAACAATCTTTGTGGTCCAATTACTATAGACGGAGGTACAGATCCTCCAGTTGTTCATAGACCTCCGTGGAGTTTAGACGTTTAGACGTTTATATGTATAGGATCCAATTACCACAGTGGCAGTGTGTTTGGTTGACGATTCATAGATCGTGCGTCCGACTCCGGTGGAATAGAAACTTTTTCCTTTTTGTTTTAACTTAAAAATATGTAAATACAAAAATAAAAGAGAGAAGCACATGGTACTTCCGTTACGCTTTTCAGCATGACGATTTCTACCAGTTAGGTCCCTGCCGGAAGACGCATAAAGGAACTTCGTTGCAAAAAGGCAGTTGAATTAAGTAGAGACAAATTGTATGCTTACAAACTTCAGAGCTGTAAGGACAATATTAAAACAGGATGGGGAGTATTATTAATAACCAACATGAAAAAGGAACAAATATCTCAGATTGAAGTGTGAAATTCATTAATATCTGACCAAGTAGACGTTGCTAATCATTTCAACCAATTCTTTGTATCGGTAGCAACTAAGTCGAAATCATTACCTCCAAAATACAGTTGCAATTGCACTTTATCATATATCATAAACTATTAGAAAAATTTATTAAAGTTAGCGATTTTTTTGAAAAACGAACAATCTGGGTTTCCGTGATGTCATTTTTTGGTAAATGTACCGAAGATGCCATTCTGAAAGTGTGTAGCAAAGTCTGTGATAATTTTAATACTGATAATAGCAATATAGTTCTGTTCATAGATATGATCAAAGCTTTCGATTTGGTAAACCACGATATACTTTTGGGTAAATTGTACAAGGTTGAGAGGCTCAATATACAAATGGTTTTCGTTCTACTTGTCTGATAGAAGCCAACGAGTGAAAATTGGTGGAATTTATAGCAATGAGCTGAAAATGACGGTTGGTGTTCCTCAGGGATGAGGTTTTGGGACCGATATTACTTTTAATATATATTAATTCTTTGCTAAGCCAACATTAAAAAGTCGTGTAACAGCTTTTCCTCATGATATACCGCTTACATATTAAAACATATATTTATTTGATTCAGTGGTAAGATTGCATATTGACTTAAATATACAACGACAGCGGTCAGCAAAGCATGAGTTACTTGCAAGTGAAAAGACAAAACTCATGGTCTGTAACCTAAAAGTGTAATGGTATGTATTACTCTACTTCTTGCATAAAATTATTCTTATCTGTTCATACATGTGCTAAGAAAAACTTCAATCAACACTTATTATGTAGCTTAGACTGCTTTAAAATAGAAGGTGTTGAAAGTTATAAGTATCTAGGGGTGTTGATAGGTATAAACTTAAATTGGAAGGCACACGTGGATGAGTTAAAAAAAAAATCTGTTATCCGTTATGCGAAAAATGTATCTTTTAAAACCACTTTGTTGAAGGAAAATATTGCTAATGATATATTAAGGACTTGCAAATTGTAAATTGCAATACGGGATTGCATGTTTGTGAGGAACCTACGATAGCACAAGTGAAACGTTATATATTGCGCAAAAACATATCATTCGAATGGTATGTAAAGTAAATCGATCAACAACTAGTTTCTTTTCTTTAACCATTGAAACATCTTAATATCTTAAAGGCTTGTAAAGTATTTTTTATATGAAGCGGTTATAGAAACACACTTCGGAACTCACGGACTAAAGTAAATTATATGGTTTTCGTAACTATTCCTTTATATAAGAAGGCCAACTTTTCGAAATTGTATACCACACCAAGGCTTTTTAATAAATTGCCATTTGAATTAAGATCAATTTAACAAACCAATGCATTTTTAAATAAAGAAAAGAAATTTCCTTTCAGAAAAACATCTATCCATAATGTTTTTAGCAGCCAACGTATTTTTAAGCACAGCTCAAAATATGGAAACCATTCTATCTTGCACAAAAGCTTATGAGATATTCTCTTTTTTTCTTAACTAAACGGTAACGTTTTTTCATTACATTTATATATATTTTGTTGAGTTTATCCCACATGAATTACATTTAACTTTATAAATTGCAAGATCTTCTCTCTCCTCCTACAGACCCATTGCACTTACGTCCCTTCTTTCCAAGGTCATGGAAACACTGATAAATCGTCAGCTCATGAAATATCTCGAAACACGAAAACTTCTCAATGACCGGCAGTACGGTTTTCGTAGCAACAGGTCCACTAGTGATTTGATGGCGTGTCTCACCGAAAAGTGGAACCAAAGTGTACATCAATCTGGCGAAAGCAAGATAGTTGCACTTGATATTTCTAAGGCATTTGACAATGGATTAGAAATTACCTTTCGGAACGTTCAATTCAAGTTGTCTTGGACGGTTTCAAGTCTGATATTCACAAAATAAATGCTGGTGTGCCCCAGGGCTCTGTTCTGTCACCGACACTCTTTTTAATTTTCATTAACGATCTCTTGTCTGCTACTTCTAATCCAATATATTCCTTTGCAGATGACAGTACTCTCTGCTTTTAATATTCGTTCCCGGACTCACGGCCCTGCTCTTCGGCTGTAGTACAAGAACGGCAGCGTATGCTAAGCTCATTAAATTCCGATATCAACAGCATAACCAATTGGGGAACTATCAATAGAGTGGAATTTAATGCTTCCAAAACACAATGCTGTCTGCTGTCTTTAAAGCGAAATTTAAACACCCAGCCATTATCTTTGAATGGCACTTGCATCGTCGAAACCGAAAAACTTTCCATTCTCGGTATGTGTGTCAATGACAACTTACGCTGGAATGACCACATATTTGATGTCGCCAAAAATGCTGCGAAATGTCTAGGTTTCCTCAAGCGATGTAAGAACTATTTTACCCCCTCTGATCTGGCCTCAATATATAACGCATTCATCCGCCCAAAATTGGAGTACAACTCCCACATCCGGTCAGCTGCTCCTAAAACATCTCTGCACCTGCTAGATAGGATTCAAAATCGTGCGATAAAGCTCATTGATGATACTAATATCAGTCAATCAATGGACACCCTCGAACACCGACGAAATGTCTCGTGTCTCACTTTGTTTTATCGCTATTTCCACCACCAGTGCTCCACTGAAATCACCAGTAGCATTCCGCCCATTCAAACCTTCAACCGTAACACCCGTCTCGCTATGAATGCTCATCAGTATACCCTCAAGCCCATTTTCGGACGTACTCTAAAATATCGTGATTCGTTCCTAAGCCGTACAACTCGCTTATGGAATGCCCTGCCGATCTCTGTATTTCCTGGTCGTTATAACTTGCAAACATTTAAAAACAATGTACATCGGTACCTCTCTTTTCTTCCTCCCTAAATTTCCTTTGCCCGCGCTGTGTACAATCACTTTAAGGGTACTCAAACCCCTTGAGCGCGCACTCATTATAAAAAAAAAAAAAAAAGATCATTCCCTCTAGAAGCATTTATTTACATAATACATGTAGGAAAACAGAATGATTCTAATTGTTCCTTTGCAAAGTTGTTAGAATAATTTCAATTCACAGCATTTTAATATTTGTATAATTTTGAAACTGAATAATAAACAAAACATGAGAGTGGTCATAGCAAGCATACGCGAGCTGAAAAGTAATCACTTTTCTGAGTACGTCCACGTAGCCAGACTAGCTATTTTGGCACTTAGTGAAACCCACACCCTCACCTCTCCGATCACGATGATCTAAAACTGCAACTACCTGGCTACGAGCTAGTAACATTATTCTTCTCTCATCGCCACAATGTATCCTGTTCCAATCCAGAATTCAATAAAATTCCATCTCCGTAAGCAAATTATCCACTATTGCTTTATTTACAGAAGCCCCAAACTGAACAGCAATTCGACCTTTAACGAGTTTAATGCGCTGTCCGACTCCAATCAAAGAATTGTATCCCTGTATCCTCATACTGAAATCATTATTACAGTCGATTTCAATCTATACAATTCTCTTTGGCTTCGACATTCTGGGCAGACAACATCCGAAAGACGGTGTGTTCGGAGCTTCGCTGCGGAAAATAACTTGGCCCAACTTGTAAATAAGCCCAAACGAATACCAGACGTTGATAGTCATAACGTCAACATCCTGGACCTGCTTTTAACCTCTCACCCTGAAAAGTACACCGTTGGTGTGCACTCCTCTCTAGGCTCGTCGGACCATTGAGTCATATCAGCTAATTTCTCATACACCGAGAAATTATGTTCTTTTCCACTTTACGGCTAGTTCAACACTTCAAGGCTGTCCTTTGTTCCCGTTTACAAGTCCTGTCGATATACGGCCCTTGAACACTGGGCACTGATAATTTTGTTTGTAGATGCACATAACATTCTCTGGTATCTCCCAATATGGTTATTAATAATAATCGGTTCACAAACTATGGATAGCTAACACAAACACAAAGAACAGTAATGGCAAAGTATGCACATCAAGGGACCGTTCTCAGAGTACTCCTTTTCTTACTTTACATAAATGGAATAGAAAGGTAATCAAGCACAGTAAATTGGTGCTTTTCACGGATGAGGCGCTATAGTAAACTACTCAAAACAAAATACTGCTCTATTTTGATTTTTGTCTAAAAATCACTTTATCCCTAAACATTATCGAAGCGAAGTATTTAACTGTATAGCTTGCATGTCTATTTTACCGATGCCTTCAACTAAGTAGGCAGAGAAAGCGCATTGCTCTACAAAAACAAGTAATGCAAAATTTCCTGTACTTGTTTTGGCAGCCTAATTCTAACCGTTGTCGCTAAGTGTTACTTTCTGTAATTGTTTTTTTCAACAGCGTTATTAATTGTGATTATGATGCCTGGTTTTCGGCATCATACGGATAGTCACAACTGCGCAAGAAGACCGGTACGTAAGAATAATTGCATGTCGGGAGCGTGCTGTAACCGCCCGGGCGTTATAAAATCAACTGTGGCAATCTACTGGCACTCAAGTAAGTGATCAAATCGTGCGTAATCGGTTGGACTATGGACAACTGGAGGCCTGTACTCTTTACCGACGAATGTAAGGCCAAGTTTTTTAGTGACGATAAACTATAAACGCGTGTGGAGAAGACAAGGTAAACGTTTTACCGACCCATGCATTCACGGAACTGAATATTTTGGGGGTCCAAATGAAAGCCTAACAAATTAGTGGGCCCTATTTTGTTTTGAGTAATCGTTCCTGAGAGAAGAATCGTCCCATACAATCTAAGCAACGAGGCAGCTTTTAATATTCTGCGAACGAGAACATCTCAAGTACTTCAATAGCCTACCTTCATTCATCACAGACTTAACCAGTTTAAACAACTTTAAAACAAACATTTCTCGATATACAAAAAATAATCTAATATACTCGTACAATGAATTGGTATTCCTAATGCTCTTAATATTTTTAGAATTGTAAGAAGAATTCCGATATACTCGTATGTAAAAACGCTAAGAAATAGTTTTAATATGGCAATACATGGACATCTATCCGCATACTGGATAACTTGAAGAGCCCGCTGTTGTATTCCTTCCTTCACAGTCCATCAAGCCAAACGGAACGAAAAATCACAAAACGAATCCTACGTTTGGCTCGACTTGGTAGTTTAAAGACTTACTCGTATCTTCATTCTGCATGTAACCTTTTCTAATGATTATGGCTGCCGTGGCAATATTCTGATCTAATCACATCTGATTGAAATTACTGCGATTGGTCCTGAAAGGATGTTAAATGAGTTGTCGGTAATGATGTTACACATAAATCCTGAAGAGTATAGTGTGGTTAAGTTCGACAATCAACCAAACCGTTGGTTGAAATAAATTCTTCTTACAAAGCATCTGACAGATGTATTGTGGCTGAGTGATGATAATTATGAATTTCCACAATTCTCCAGGTGTTGGAGCTTCAGGTTGTTTTAGATTTACCCTTCTAATGAGTTTAAATGAAATGGAATCTCTTTCAATGGCAAAGAAAGGAACGATTGCACGAAAGGTGTGGACTTTGCAAGTCCTCTGAGTTTAATGCGTTGCGCTAATGTTTTTAATCACAAAATTGTACCAATAAATGGACTGGAGATATTTGGCAAAGGGTATGAGTAATGATTTTGCTAATTAGGTGAATGTAATCTCAGGAAATAACAAAATTCTGGGAGATGAAGTGATTTAGTTATACCTCTTAAAATAACTTTTACGGAACGTTTTACTGATGACAGTGATAAAGCGCTAAGCTGGAGTGGAATGGTTCAATTAATCAATTTCATCGTTCTGAGTTTATTTTTAGCATCTCAGAGATATCTCACTAGTATAGGTCGGTGTTTTTATATTCAAGCAGCTAGAGGTGAAGATTGACGAGAATCGAAGCTGTAGCTAAACATACTCGTATGTGAGTTACAAGTCTATTTTTAGATGTTTTTTGTTGTGAGAATCATTTTATATTGCAAGGTTCCTAGTATGAGTTATTCCGCAACTATAATCCTTCCGAAGATGACCAATAAGCTCGATTTGGTAGAAGCAAATTCTCACTTGAAGGTGTCTTTCTTGTAATGATTCTGGAAATAAGTGTTGACATTCTGCCTTAAACCCAGATGAAGGCCTTCAAAGTACAATCAAAGTACACTGTCCATTTTTCACCACACCAATTTGTAGGTGCAAAAACCCGGAAGTATCATATTGGCAGAACTGGTGAGCTTCTGTGTATAGATTCAGTTCGGATAGTGGGAGATGTGCACAGGAGAATCAACATTCGAATCAGTGCTCTATGGTTACCTTCTTTAAGAAACATTGACGCACTTAGAATCTCGTTATTTAGGGATTTTTTAAGAACCGCCAGGGTGTCGGAATACAGATTGTGGGAGATGAGTTCTGAAAGAATCAACAAATGGTATAGTTCCGCAGACTGTGTTATATAACCTGCTCGACCACGTTAGTCATGGTTCTATAAAGCAATATATTCTTATATCGATGACTACAGTGAGCGAAGTAAGAATGCGTATAGTGTTTGGGTCCTTCGGGTAAACGAAAAATGGAGAATAGCAATGTTTTTTTGAATAATAATACTAACGACGAGAAACAGTCTCGCTCTGCCTCAAGTACTGTGTGACTGTCACCCATCCGCTCCGAAACCGCTTTCGCACTACTTCAGAGCAGTGTCGTTTTCTTTCTCATTTGGTTGCCGGCTTTTTCCTATTTATCTTCTTGTTCGAATTTATTTTATCTTGCCGGTGAGACTCTTATCAGTTTGTAAGAGGTATGCTTGAGTCCTGCTCTCTCTTTCGTGTCATGAGTGTGACATTTACGAGGGAACAAATTTAGCTTCTGGTTTTATCATGTCAGCATCTTTTCGGCCATGTTTCCTGGGCTGATTTTCCGATTTTTCTTTCTAGCTCCAGTCCTTTACATCGTGCGTCCAATGGAAATTCCCCATACTGGCAGGCTGGAGTGTTTAATTTACGGATATCGATGTCGATGTAGTTTACTTTGCAGTGTTTCCGTCCATTCTATATAGCCACGTCCTTGATTAGCTTCGAAGTCCATCATCCTCTGCTTTCCGAGTTCCAACGCTCTTGTTATTGCCGTTTCGTGAGGTCCTTTGCCTCCTTCACTGCCGCTTCCGCTCCAATTTCCGCCTTCTTGTCGCAGTAGTACTTCCTTCTTGCCGCTAGGAGATCAATAAGGTTGGTTCCGACACCATTTGGAGCGAGCTTGCCACGCGTAAAGCTCCACACTACTGACATCAACTTCGGAGTGCGTCTGCCCACATCCCAAAGCCATATTGTAGAAGATTGGCGTGTGTGATCGACATCAGTAGCTTTCGGCTGCTGGCCGTGGTACCCCCTACGTTTGAACATCATCCGTTTGCTTAGTGATATTGGAACCTTCGACCCTCGTTTGGATACTGACTTTATCAGCTGCCAGAATATTAATAGTCAGTCCCAAGTATTTGACTGCGTCCTTGCTTTGTCGAAATCTGCGCAGAGATATCATTTGCTTACCCATCCAGGAAGGCATCTTCAGGCATCTCCGTGCGAAGTGTGCCATCGTATGAGATGTTCTAGAGGTCAGGTCCCAGAATCGATCCCTGTGGTGCTCTGGAAGTGACCTCTTTTCTTTGAGGGCCTTCGGTGGTATCGTAAAAAAGCTTTCAGTCTTTGAGGTAGTTCTTCAGCATCCGCAACTGGTAAACTGGAATGTCGGAAGTACTTTCAAGACATTCCGTACATCCAGACTTGTTAACAGTACGATCTTCTGTAAGTAATGGTTGCCCTGGTGGGCAGTTTGGCAGCATTTACTACTTCTCCGATAGCTTCGATTGTAGAGGCATTTTCTGAAGCCGTACTATCTCGTGTAGAGGTCAACTGATCTTTATACTGCATCTGTGAGCCGTGTTCAGCATGAAAAGTGGTCTGTATGCAGATGGAGAATCCTTTGCTTTTCTGATCAGCACAAAGCATTGGGTCTTCCAACTCCTGAGAAAGATCGCATCTTCACGGCAGCCGTTGTATATCTTCAGCAGAGGACATGTTTGAGCCATCGCTTTCACCACTTCCGTCGGTATTGCGTCCGGTCCGTGGACATTTCGGCTTTGTAGGGTTTTCCCAACTAGACCCGACTCTTCTTCACTGAAGGCTGGGATTTCCTGTCGTTGGGCCGGAGTCGTAACAGGGGACCTGACAACAAGAGTTAGGAAAAGCCTGTCTGCTATGAGCTCCATCTTTTCTTCACTTAGGGTAGGGATGGTCTCCCGAGCTCCTAGATTTTGCATGACGACCTTCCAGCCTAGTACCCAGAGATCACTATTGACGAATCGGCGAAGATCCGCTCAAAACTTTTGGTTTTGAATTCCGATAGAATTTGGCTATGCGACTCAGCTGTAGGCATGTTCTCTACAGCGCGGCAATCTCCTCCGTCTACCAGTACACTGGGGTACTGTTTCTGTTGGAGGTACTCATGCGGGGCATCGAAGTTCAAGACCTATCCCTTCTTCGATCACAGACGCGAGAAGCACTTCGTGGGGCTATTAACCTTCCATCTCGGAGCTCGTGTGATATTCCAATTTGGAACCCGTTGGTACCTGGATATCAAAAATTATGTATTTATGGTCGTCGCCCAGTAAAGTCTTTGATTACTGTCCAGTTCCCTATTCTTGGGTATGTCGACTCCGTTGAGATGGTGACGTCCGAAATGGTTGCTTCGTATTCAGGACTCCTCAACGTGGGTGAGTTATATACGTCTACCACGTTAAGGCCGCGCCTCGCAGCTATATCGGGTATGTGCTTTCCTCGTGAGTCTGCCTCTTTGTGTGCCTTTTCGCGCAACTGGTGATAGCAGGCTAAAGACCGCGATAGCTGGGAAGGTATGTTATCTAAACCCTTTGACCACTCCTTACTGTAATGCCATCTAAGTAGACCTGAAGAATCTTCAATTTCTACCTAGAGGGACGACGCAGTAAGGGAAGGCCTCGCCTTAGGTTGCGCGCACAAGTGCAAATGCACCTTAACTATCTTGGAGTGAGTAACCGGAGAAAATTATGTGAAAGCAATGTGATAAGGCCCAGGTTCAAGTTCAATCAAAACCAAAAATTGTTCATTTGTCAATGACAATTTATGTTGGAATGCTTCCACGATGTTTCTGAATTGGTCTCAAATACAAGCGTCTCTTGGTAGGAATACAATGCCTACATCTAATCAGATACTCCTACAACCGTTATGTAATTGGAAGATATGATTCAAAACCACGCTATTAAGCTCAACATTTTCTAGTAAATTGACACCCTCCAACTCCTACGTAAGGTTGTTTGCCTTCCTTTTATCTATGGGTATTTGCACCATTAGTGCCAGTAGCATTCCGATGAATTTAATCTTTAACCGTAAAACTCGTTTAACTGTGAATTCTCTTAAGTTTACCATCAAGCCTATCTTAAGAATTGTTTTGAAATATCAAAATTTTTTCCTAAGCCTAGTCCTTCATTTTGAATTTTTTCCTAGTCATTGTAAAACCAACGTACATCGGTATTTTTTCTCACTTATTGCCCTTCATCCACGCTGTGAGCAAATATGGACACATAAAAGGTATGGATCATTGTTTTTCCTGTGAGTAGTCAGAAATGGTTCACGCACTGTGTTAACGCTAATAAAAGTCCTATTTTTGTTGTCTTCTGGTTACCACTTATAGAACCATGCACATTCTACGCTTAATTGCACAATTTCCTTGTAAAAATCTTCTTCAAAAGTTCAAAGGATGTACCTCGAACCACTCTCGTTCCTTGTTGGCAAGCAACCGACTCGTGCTTTACCAAATTTATTTAATATTACAAACTTACGTTCTAAGTCTTACGATCTAAATTACAAATTCACAAAGCAAAACGGAAGAGAGAGAATGAACTCAGATGGAGTGGCTATAAACAGTTTTCAAGTTTTGGCTGAAAATCACGTGCCGTAGCCTTTTTCGTTCTTTTTTTTTTTATATCAAAGATAATCATTTTTGGAAGTAAGTCAACCCACTGTTTCTTTTCCAAATTTATCTTCTCGAAATAACTTTGCCACATTGTCCAAAATCACGCCTTACCCATCTAAAAATATCATCCAACAATCAATCTCCTTTAAAATACGGAATCCCACAAATCCTTAGCCACAGGAATTTTCTCCACCAAAAGAAACTCCCAGCATTCCTGCTGTTTCCATATAAAACCACAAATATTACAAGTCCCATGTCATTTATTTTGCTCTAAATTTGTCATGGAAACATACCAGTCGTCTTCGTTCTCCACCGCCCTGTTTCTGATTGAAATAGAAACTTAAGGCGATAAGAATAAACAAGGAAAACGGGACACACACAGAAAACAAAAAATTCTAAACACATTTCCACCCGGCAAAGTTGTTAGTTTCCTTATCAAAGGAATTGGAGTTCTAGTGTGTGTAGGTTCGGTTCCACTTGAAGGGTTGACGAACAGAATTCCACTATTTCTTTAACAAATAAATGAACTACCCCTAGAAATTCAAACTCACCCAGGCATATATTTCCATTCATTATCTCAACCACAATGGTGTTTGTGGCAAAAGGATATTTTCGGAATACCTTAAGGGTGTGTGTCGGCATTTGGACTAAACGTCGTTTTTGTATTTTCCTTCTTTTACAATATTTTTGAAAAACGCCTTAAAGAGCCAAGAATTTAGATTTTCTGAACTTTATGCCCATCCTCGGTGGGGTTAAGGTGTATCTTTGTACTAGTATCAGTAATTTAAGTCCTTAAGCCCCATTTGGCAAGCAACGGAATGTACACAATCGGTATAAGGACTTAAGGAATTCAAATAACGAAAAAAAGAAGAAGATACAAACAAAGTTCGATATACGGTGGTAGAGGTAAAGGACTTTAAAGAAGAAAACCGAACAGCGGAATCCTTTTTTACAAGTCTCGTTCCATTTGTCTGGAAAGCAAATAAAAAATAAACTGAGGCAGAGAATTCCAGAAGAATTGGGAAGAAAATATGAGAAAAATTCCACCTTTTCTTGGGAGCATCTGGACGGCCTCTTTCCGCTCGTCTAAAGCTTAATGATGATGTGTGATAAGGATGGTGAAAATTTCCACCAAATCGTCAGCAGCCGCGCCATGGTATTACGGTGAACTTTTCAAATAAATTTCGATTTCCTTTCGTTCCGTCTCACAGTTAAGTGAAGTACGACGTTTATTTACATGCTGAGGGGGAGAACTGGTATCACAAAGATTGACGTGAGCAACGTTCTTACTCGTAGACAGTCAATTTCCCCTATACAGAGTGTTTGCTTAATTGTCTCTCAACGGCGAGGAAATTAAAGTTTCTGAGGTGAGATTTTGATGGACGGTAATTGAGTTACTGTTTGTGGAGACGTAGTGATAACTGCCAACGTGATGATAAGTTTGCCCATTGTATTAGAGGGGGCCAGTGAACACATCAACCTTATCTCAACTCGGATATTCGAGTGGTGATGTTCTGACAGTTAATGACTTTTAATTGAAGGTACAAGAACACATTTGCTATTTCATGTTTGAGCGTTACCTGTGTTTCATAAATTCTCCTAAGATAGATTCTCTCTCATCCTTCTTTGCACCATTAGTACCTTTTAAATAGACATACTCGTAATTCAGAAAAATGAGCAACTCACTCCTTTGAGCACTGTGTCGTATACGCAACCTTTTGGACGCACATTTGAAGCTCATATGAGGAGAGTCCTTGCTATGAACAGGAATTTGCTACAAGATACCAGTTAAAACTATCGATTCCGAATAATCGCTGGAAGCAAAAAAGGTACACTTTGTTAGTTTTGGATGGAAATTACTATCTTTAGACCTCGCTGAATTATTCAGAGGGATGGTGGTTCACTTAATTAGAGCAACGTACCTTTAGGTAGAATAACTTGCAGCTCTGCAGCTAAACAAAAATTCCTTCCAAGGCCCTTCTCCAGGGAAGACCCACAAATTCTGAAAACGAGCATTGAGAAGAACATCTTGTTCTGGGTAAATAAAGATAGCGAATAAGTTATCAGAAGCCTTCGAAGTTCACATTTGAGTTTGGCAGGGTTGTATTTGATCATCACTTCTTTTCGTCGGAGGAAAGCAGAAGTGTTCAGTGGACAGTGACAACTTACCTGAAACATCTTAATGATATCTGCTAGCTCGCGTACACGGTTTTGGAGTTTAGAATAAATGCAGCAAAAGCCAAAGTACTTGCTCTTTCCAGTCCTTTCTCCAACTTAACGTTACCGGACAGGAGGTCAATAAAGTGCAGAGCTTTCCCTATATGGGAAGCACTACCTCGAATGGGGAGGACAAAAGCTGGTTGTGGAATGTTGTTATTCCAATGTCGAATCAATACTCCTTTATGGGTTCAGTACCTGAAAGTGACCACAACAATTACTCGGAAGTTACAGTTCTTTATTAACAGATGTCTGCCCATCATTTTGAGAGTATTTTGGCAAAAGCTCAGAGCTCTACATTGGAACAGGTCAGGATCCAATCGATGTCTCTATAAGAAGAAGGAAATGGCTGTGGATTAGCAACACGCCATCCAATGGAACCCCCTTGCTCAGTCAGAAGGAAAAGCTGGCCGCCCAAGGCAGACATGACACAGAACAGTTGAGGAGGAGTCGAGGACACTTGGAAAGAGTTTAAGAGAACTGGAGCACGTTGCAGAAAGCGTAAATACAGAAAATGTGACCCGAGGGGTCTTAGAGACAACAAACGATGTAAGACATGGCTGTCTAGTATCCAACCGAAACGTTAGCTCTGACCCATGTAGAAAGTTGTTGGTGGCTAAGCGCTAGCTTACAAAAGTCCTCAGTGTATAGTTACGACGCCAATAACTAGTTTATAATTTTTTTTTTTGCTAAACCTATGATAAGCTTTCAATTCTCGTTACATGTGTCAGTGGTACTCTACACGGAAATTACCACATATTCGACGTTGGAATCATTCTGCTAAATGTAAAGTTTTCCTCAAACCATGCAAGAAATACTTTACTCCGCCTAATCTACCACCAATACAGAAGGCATTCATTCGCCAGAAATTGGCGTATAAAGATCACATTTGGACGGCTACTGTCAAAGCCTTTCTAAACCTACTAAAAGGATTCAAAATCGTGCGGTGGGTATAACTTAAAAGTGGCACTTATATTGTCAGTCTATTCATAAACTACATCAGCGACATAATGTATACAGCCTCGACAGATTTGATTACTATTTTTACCACCAGTGCTGCATTGAAATTGTTAGTAACAGTCCGCCTCTTAAAATCTTCAACCGCAATGCCCATTGCCCTATGAATGGACATCAATTCTTCCAACCGACCTTAACTGGATGATATACTGACACTGACTGATACTGATCTTTTCAAGTGGCAGATTTTAAGAGCTGATGCAGTCAGATTTGGTTGTGTAGACTCCTCTTAACTGAAACTTATGGTAGTTGACGATGCATAATGATGATGGACCAAGTACTGTGAATGATTGTTCCTAAGCACTTAGAACAATATTTAACATTTAGTGGTATAAGTCACATGTTGCTTTATGGAGGACCAATATTTTTACATTTCTTAGACAATGGTATCAAAGGGAATGGTAAAAAAATTATAATACGAGTAAGTCTAGATGATTCAAGAGTGTATCAGGTCTTGGATTTGCAATCAGATCCATAAGTTTGAATGGAGAACTATGGAGGCAAAACTCAAAGCCCAAATATGACAGAATAGCTCTAAGAGATTATGTAGGTATATTTAGAATAAAATCTGACCTATAACTCGATATCTATCTCGTTGTGCTTTTGTCCTACTAAAGTACTTCAAATCATACTCACAGCGCCTTCCTAATTCCATAATGACTTTGGTATAAAAATAGTCCTTACTCAATCTTCTCCGCAAGTAACATTATTATGACTGTCCGTTTGCCAGTTTATCTTTTCCGTTTGCTGAGCTTAAAAAACCATTCAATGTTTCCGTCTTCATCGCCTCTTTCTCCGACTTCGCCATCTATCAATATTACCAGCAACAGCACACTCTGTGCCAATATTTGCTTAGTCGATAATTTCACACAAATACACCCCGACACGCACCACAAAAACACACAAATCTAACCAAAAGCCGACAAGCAACAGCAAAACTCATCGATCAAAAAAAAAAAAAAAACTAATAAAAAGTAGACCTGACGACAACGACAACGATGACGAGGACAGTGTCACTATCAGTGCCCTATCAGTGTCATCTTGGACAACTAGGAGCATAAAAAAAAGTCCGCCAAAAGAAACAAACACATAATACCAACATGCAAAAATCTGGAAACACCAAAAGAAGGAGCCTACCGTGGATCCTTCAAAGAAATCCGAAGCGACGTACGGCACGACTACGAGTAGATGTGAAGGATAGCGATTAATTACATTGACAGGAGTCTGTGACTTGTGATTTCATCAGTTAAGGTGTTGAGAAGAGGATCCTGATTTTTTTTTTCAGTTTTTTTTATTTTTTTTTATTTGAGTACTCGGTTGATGCTGTCAATTCTTCGAAACAATTGATCGGAAATTGAACTCAAGCATCGAAGGACACGAGTATATCACACAAATTCACAGACACACGTGGATACTTACATTTATACTAAAATATATATGCAGCCATCATATACAAGCAATGTGACAGGATATTGAAATGCAAATAAAACTAATTGGGTTCATGTGAGTAGAGGGGTGAAGGTGGAAGTGATGGCACACAAGCCATTGGCTCTGGCATTGGCAATGGCAATGGTAACACATTTCATCGTTGGTTAGTCCTTGAGGCACGGTGGTGGTAGTGTATTCGTGTTCGAACTACTCAATCAATTTAAAAGGGCGGCACAATCGACAGTCAGTCTTTGGTCGGTCGGTAGAAAATCACATTGATTTCAATGAATTGAAAATTTATTGATGGCAATTTGTGCAATTGAAGAAATTAAAGAGGATAGCACATTCAAAGGGAACACAGTGAATTAGATAAATGACGTGCATTGTTGCAGCGTCAGGGGAAGGACGATGTTGACGGAAAAGATGATGATTATAAGTATGTTAAATTGAATAAATTTCTCCAAAATTTCCAACAATCTTTTAGTAAAGAATTTTTTTGTATTATTTCAATTTCTTAAATGCTAGTTGGTACAAGTTATTATAAATATAATTCACAAAAAAAATTCTTGTATAAAATACAATAACATAATATAATTTTACTACGATTTTTTTTCTGTAGCACTTAAGTGACTAGAGGCGAATGATCCTTTAATTCAATACAATGTTTTAGATTTCATGTGGGCTAGATTCAAGAATAAGATAAATAAAACAAAAATAATAACGAAAAACAGGTAATATTACTTTACAAACATTTTAGATATACGAGGGCGGGTCAATAAGTCCGTGACTTTTGGAATAAAACACAGATTTTTTGATAAAAAAATAATTTTATTTTTCAACGTAGTCTCCCTTGAGCTCTACACTTTGTCCAACGCTTCTCCAATTTTTTTATCCCTTCCAAAAAAAATGATTTGTCGAGGTCCTCAAAATAGGCCTTTGTTTGCGAGATGACTTCATCATTGGAGTCAAATCTTTTTCCACCAAGCCATTTCTTCAGGTTTGATAAAAATAGTCTGATAAAAATAGCTGTCAAACACAAACTAACTGACGCAGCAAGTTTAAATTTTGACAGGAGTCAACTGACAGATGCCTGTTGACAGGAGCAGTGTTGCTGTTTCAGTAAAGAGGTCAGAAATTCAAAAAGTCACGGACTTATTGACCCGCCCACGTACTATTTATATAATTAACAACAAATTAAGCAGCTGTATTTACAAATCTTTTGACTGTAGAACTATCCATACTAAAAATAAATTTTTTTACTTCGCTAAAAAATAAAGTGGGTTCTACTATAAATCTAACTTCGATTGGTAATTTATTAAAAAGCCTTGGTGCTGTCGCAGTGTAAAATTCCAAGCAATGAGTTTTATTGGAAATTGGAATGTTGACGATTGCCATATGATTTTTTTTTATTTGTTTATTTCTTATTCTCTTAAAATATAATAATATAAAACAATCGAAATTTCAGTATATATATAGCTACTAGCAAGAACAAAAGAGATTAGCAGTGACATTTTATATTTAAGAAAAAATAGAAATAAATGTCACATCAAAATTAAAGATAAATACTTCAAACATAGTGGGGTGTACAAAATTTATATCGAGCAAATTTTTTATAAATCTAAATAATAGAGCGTAACAAAACTTCAATTTCGTTGTGATCAAATATAAGAAGCCATGACCTAACACTTTTTAAAAATGAGAACAAATTCCTCATGATTCGAATTCCTTCAGGGAGTATATTAAAAAGCTTACAAGAGACAATCGTATAAAAGTTTTTGAAACATGTAGTGCGAAACGTAGGGATACTAACAACATGACTAGTTTGGCAACGCAAGTAATGCATATCAGAGGTAGGACTTTGAAGATATCCTCCTCTTATAAAAAAGATTTTTAAAACTTTGAAAAATTGCCTCACTGGCAGTATTTTCATGGTCTTAAACAAATCCATAGAATGTGTTAATCGATTAACTTTGCACATGTTTCTTACAGCACATTTTTGGAGGACAACTAGCTGCTGAAGTTTGGTGCGATAGGCACCTCCCCAGAACCCAATGCCATACTGCAATTTCGAGTGAAATAGACCGTAGTAAACCATTTTCAATGTATTTATAGAAAAGAAATTCTTGAGACGATACAAACAACGAATAGATGATAGAAGACACTGTCTTAAATTGGTAATGTGTTTGGACCAACTCATATTTTGATAAATAATAACTCCTAGGTATTTATAGTCCACAACACTCTCAATTTTAAAACAATCTCCACTACAGCCAACTTCGCAATTGTAGTGTGTAAACCTTTCATTAATTAACGAAAACCTAGCGCAATCAGGTGCATGAAATATCACATCCAAGTCAGACGGTACTTGCGTACCTTTGCTAAAGTACGTAAGTACAGTAGTAAATCACTAATTTATGTGTAGCAAACCAATACCTCAGTAAGTGGACATCATTGTTTATGTTTGCAATTAAATTCAATGGGCTGGCCGAGGTGTAAGCAATTCCAAGGCCATCTGCAAATGCTGTGATTTTACCCTCAAACGGTTGCGCAAAGAAAGAATTAACATAAATTAAAAACAGTATTGGGCCAAGCACAGATCCTTGAGGCACACCTAGATTAGTTACACTGGAATTGCTTACACTGTCGCTAGGACACTCGCAAAATTAAAAAAAGGAAACAAACTGACCAAAAAAAGACAAACTAGGTACTTATGTTTCTTCAAATTTCTTTATTATTTTTTAGTACTTTACGCTCTCGCTGGTTTCTCCGCATCAGCTGGTTTCGCCGTTCGCCCACATCTTTCGATGGTTCATCATACGGTTTGCCGTTGACCAATTGTTGCAGATCATTGACCCCAACCACCAAGTGAGTGCACGCACACAGATTGATATCACAGAAATTGTAGCTCAGTGGGTGGAGCCAACTGATAATGTGGTTTTCGCCGCGTTAGCTCCCGCACATGGATCTTGTGTGTAGTTCAGCTGGGCATGATGCATTTATGTTGTCGCGGGTTTTGTGGTTGACATTGATTGTTGCCGACGGCGAATGCATTGTGGGTATGACGTCGTCGGATTTTTCAGGTGGTTCATGTTGCGTTGCAACACTTTCCAATTTGGACTATTTGAGTTCTATCCTTTAAATAGGACTCAAACCATTTAAACATGAAACTGCGAAAACCCACTTTAAAAAGTTTATCTAGGAGGATACTGTGGTTTACCATGTCAAAAGCTTTTTTAATATCAACTAATATCAACAAAAATCCCGGCACAACTCTTTTTCTGATCCAGCCCCTGGAGAATTACGTAACAGTAATTTAACAATGCCTCTTCAGTAGAGTGAGGAACAGTAACACGGAGAAGATGACTGACCAACTGTGGCAAAATAAGAACTAAATACATTAGCTACGGTGTAGGATTCGAAATAGTTTAACTTTCGTTTTTTAACGTGATCGATTTACATGTATCAAGAGTATTACGACCGGTAATGTTATTAATTACTTGACATTCTTTATTCCGATTTCCGTTCGCCATCCTTATCCTGTTCTGAAAGTAGATATCACGGCAACTGCGAATTTCTCTATTAACTTGTTTGCCTATACGAACGAGACGAGTTTTTAGATTTGAATTTAGTGAAGTTTTAGCACATTTCTTTTGAAGTTTGTGCCTCAGCCTTATTTTGTTGAGTAGCGAGTAATTGATCCAAGGTTTAAGTCTAGTATTCGATTTTTTGTGCACAACAGTAAAGCTAGAAGAACTAATATGTTTTTGGAATTTTCTTAGAAATGCGTCATATGTTCAGCCCAATCTTCAAAACGCAGTTTATTATTCAAATCAAGGAAATCGATTTAGGCACTTTTTGATTGAGATTCCTTCAAGGTTAACACCAACAACTTTATTAGAAGGAATAAAATTAAATCGACCAAATACATGGTCGAGACATGTGCCCGAAGATGATCTAGTGATACCATTTATAAAAGAAATGAGTACATGCTCTGCAATCATTGCAAGGTAAAAATCTGAAAAAGGGTGGGAAACTAAAATATCTAAGTTAAAATCACCTAGAATGACTAGATTACCCGCTCGTTGAATGCGCAGAAAATCAGAAAGTTCATCAATAAATAAGTTTACAGGTTAAGAATGAAGTCTAAACACACAGAAAAACTGTATATTATAATTAAATATGGTGTAACAAACTTGGATGATGTCTACACTTAAAAGTTAATATATTTAATATCGACATAAAATGAATCTGTTACAAAAACTCCCACTCCACCTGCAGAATAGGAATCATTAGGATTTGCAAAAAAGTTATAATTAGGAATTTTATATTCATCAATTTCATTGGAATAAATCCAAATTTCGGAAACAAATATGATTTCAGGCAAAAATTCAAAGGCTTCAAGATTTGCAACAAGTAAATCAAAGTTTGCACGCAAACTACGAATATTCTGATGCACAACGAAAAAAGAGTGATTATTTGAAATACATTGGAAAACTTTACAACAAATGGAACTAAAGGTTTCAGTAGTGAGGTTGTTATTTGTGATATCAAAAACATCATCCATGTTGTTAATATTAGATTGCTGCTAGATCATCAAACGATTTAATAACAACAACCTCAACATTATCGACCTTTCTCAACAATATTTGAGAATTTTGAAACCACAAGAATTTAAATTTATTCTCTATTTTGCATTGTTTCGCTGCCATGAAGAGTGCCCTAGTATATTTAGTAAAACGACGGTTAATGTAAATATTATTCGTACTACCTCCGGCAAAAATAGATGTATTAAGTTTCTTCTCAGCAACTCTTTTAGATTGCATTATTTTCTGCTTAGCTTCAAGCGAAGTGAGATGAACACATATGACGTCATTGTGTGTTGCACTGGTATTGGGAGACGAAGAATTTTTTTTCTTAATCGTTTCACGTAGCAATTTCGTTTCTCCTCTGAAGGTAGGGGAACATTCAAAGCATCATTAAACATTTTTTGTACACTCTCCTTTGCGTTGGAATTATTCACGCCTGGCACACCTACAATCTCGACGAAGTTCTCCAACTGTTCCTACTCCCTCCAATTCAGCTTACTTTCCAGGCTCACAACCTTCGATCGCAACTGCCTGACTAAGTCTAGAAGTTCACTATCAATTTCATTCTTTAAGCTAATGAATTCGTCATATAACAGCTGAAGGGTTATTGAACTGCTGGGCGTCTGGGACAGCGAGTTAGTATGTTGTAACGGAGATTTTATACGCTGATTCTTGCTGATGCACGGTTTTGCTTTCTGTTTTGTTGTTATTGTAGACTTTAGCTGCTTTTCGCCAGACTGTTGATGTTTTGCTGTTGCAGCTGATGTCGATGATTTAACTACAGGTTGTTGTTGTAGAGACAAACGGCGCAAAGTACTGCACTTGTCACAACGATATTTAAAATTGTTTGTGAACATGTAGTCAATGTCGGCTAGTTGGATATTTACACAGGGACCGTGAAAAAAGAGTTTGCAGTCGCTACAATCGACTTTAATTGCGTCACCGCGATCTATTTTGTCTTGGCAAACTGAACACTTCATTTTAGTGATTTAATAGTGAACTACTTGATATAAACTCTTAGGTTGAGAAAACGATACGCACCCCACGACACTCGATTCCACAATGATTTACTCTTAGTCCGTATATATTCCAGCTTCTTTGTGTAGCACTATAGCCGCTTCGAATGAAAAAAAAACTTTAAGAACCTTAAAGATGTATAGATGCTTTATTAAAAGTATGCGTAGGCTAGAAAACAATGGTCAGGTATGGGCTAGATGATTTTTATTGCAAATGATTCTAACTATGTGTTTTTGGGCAATATATAGTATTTCGATGGTGCTTTTGTAAGTTCAACCCCAACTCGCAATACCATATTGAAGTTTAGAGTGTACAAGTCCATAATAAAACATTTGTAGAATTTTTCTTGAACAATGTTCTTTGAAGGGATACATTTTGCGAGTGACAGATAGCATATAATGTTTTAGTTCTTCGACATGTATATTCCAAGACAGGTTGTTGTCTATTAGGACACCAAGATACTTATAACTCTTAACACCTTCTATATGAAAACAATTTGAACAGCACACTAAATCGTTGGTATTGCCACACGGATGAACAGATAAATAACAGATTTTTTTACAAGACCCAGAGTGGAAGATAACATCACAATTGAGTGGACAAGGACCTCTTAAGTTGCATATAATAAGTTTTGTTTTATTGCTTATAAGTAGCTGATGTTTCGCGAACCATTGTCGCAGGATACTTAAATCCCTATGTAAATTAACAACTGAGTCAAAAACACTTTTATTATCATATGTCAAAGCCATATCATCAGCAAATGCAGTGATACGACTACTGAAGTTCTGGTAAAACATTGAATTGACAGATATTAAGAATAAGATTGGTCCCAAAACTGAACCCTGCGGTACACCAATTGTGGTTTCTAACTGACTGCTAAAGATCCCTTCTATTTTTACTCGTTGAGTTCTCTCTGATAGGTACGTTGAAAACCACTTATGAATCGCATCTCTTAGTCCAGCTCTATACAATTTATCGAAAAGTATATCGTGATTGACCATGAAGAATACTAGAATAGTGTTATTATAATTAAAGCTTTCATAAATTTCACTACACAACTTTAGAATAGTGTCTTCAGTAGATCTCCCTTCGCGAAAACCAAATTGGTCGTTTCTAAAAAACTTGTTTTTATTTAAAAATGATACTATGCGTATTTTTATTAGTTTTTTAAAAAGTTTGCAAAACGTTTTGAGTATAGAGATGGGCCTATATTGAATCATTGAACCTCGATTTCCTTTTTTTAATAGAGGAATGACTTCAGCACATTTTAAGGACGCAGGGAAAATACCACAATTAACACTTAAGTTGAACAAGTGACTTAAGACATCAACAATAAATAAAGAAATACGTTTTAAAAGACAGTTAGTTATGCCATCGGATGTGCAAGAATTTTTATTGTCAAGAGACATTACACATTTGTGGATTTTTATCGGTGTGAAAGGTTGAAAAACAAAACTGTTGTGTTGAAAGGTATCTTCGACTATATCTGAATACATATTATAATTGCAAGTTTATTGCGGCGGATATGGGTTCGATTCTATTGCGATAGTAGCAAAAAATTTATTAAATTGATTGGCAATATCTACTGGGTCTGATATTTCTATACCATCCACATTGATTTTAAGAATTTTTTTTCTTTTTCCTTTCTATTGTTAAGGATGTTATTGACCACTCTCCACTCATATTTCACATTACCCTTTTAGTCTTGCAGTTTATTTGCGTAATATTTATCCCGACTTAATTCCACTTGCTCTTAACCTCTTCACTTAGTTTAAGATAGTATTTTTTCAACTTTTGGTTACAAGGATGGCGCTTGTATTTTTTCCTTAACGTGTTTTTTTGTTTATTTTTTTAAGCAAACCTCTGTCAATCCATGGCCTAATGCGTTTTAAATGTGAATTTTCTAGTTTTTTAATATTACTGCAACTTACAATATGAGCCTTAAGAGTGTTCAAAAATATATCGTAAGCTACTGAGGGATTACTTTATTCAGAAACAGACTCCCAGAATTCCATTTAAGAGTTTGATTAATTATCTGTCAGTTGTTGACAGTTGACCGGATTTTTCGGATGGCAGCTGATGAAGTGAATTGCGCTTAAATTAATAGTCTTTTCATATGACTTTCGTATAGACCACTCTGAAGTATCGATAATTGTTGTCCTTTAAGAGAGGCATAGATACATATATGTACACAAAGTACGCAATTAAATGGAGATTAACCCGACGCAAGTGCACGTTTATTGCTGTTAATTGAGCCTTAATGGGTTGACATAAAAGCTGAGTTTAATTCAAGTGAATGTAACTCTCAGAACCATTAATGTGAATACAAAATTATGTATTTTTTCGAAGCACTTTAAATCTTTAATTGTTTGTGAGAAAAAAAAATGGTAGCGTACATTTTTTACAGCAGTTTGCATTGCTTTCCAAAGATTTGTCCATTTGTCACGATTAGAGCAGATAGTATATCTGCCTAAACGCATTATACATCAGCAGCAAGCGGCCGAGCTTTTCTAGTGTGCCCACAATTTAAGGACTACCTTTGAAAATAGGCCGAGCACCACAATTGATAAGATCCGCGAAGGTCACATAATATATACTTCGTGTTACAAACGAAGTTACATAGACACTTTGACGTTAAAGGTAAAGAGAGAGACTCGGGTATGTGGACAACAGAACCTTCTCTTTCTATAGAACAAACAGGTCTTTTGTGTTCGAAATTCCAGAATCCACTCAGAAACAGGATAAGGTGGCTGTCATCGAACTGCAAAACTTTTTGTTTTGTTTTTTATACATTTTTTAATCCAATTACAAAATATTTTAAATTTAATTTAACTGAATTAAAGCGCGCATTTGGTTCGGGAAGGTGTACCTTCGGCAGTTCATTTAAACCAATTTTCAAATTATTCTACCCTTCAAATAGCCTTGTCCCTCTCTTCGGAGAACTTGCAAGCGCACTTTAGACTTCTGTAGCTTTAACTTTCATGCCAATACGCTCATACCGGGTTCCTGGTGTATTGGAAATTTACCGGGTAATAGTGCTGGAGACATAGTGAATTCCGACTTATTTAGACACTTGGGTCTTGATATTGTGATACGACAGTTTGATTTCAAATTTAATTTAAAATTGCGAGAAATAAAAGAAATTGCTGCTGCCACTGGTGGTATTTTAAGGGTACCCTTTCCCGATACCTATGTAAGTTTATTAAGTTTATGGCTGATCTAACCATGTCCAACACGCACAAACGGCAGCAAGTAAGCGAAGCTGTAATGCCACTAAATGTCGTAATGCATATACAACATCGATGGTGAGCTGCGGTACCTGTAAGTGGTGGTGACATTGGTCATTTGTTAATTTCAGCAGCTGAGGTTGAGGAAAGTCATGCCATTGTGCAGTTACAGAACGAGAATAACATCGACGAGGTCTGTCCGTCTGAGGAAGATGAGTTGGAAGCTACTCCAGATGGATTGATGGGGCGGCTGTAGAAGCACAGGCGATAGCTACTGAGATGAATGCTGAACTCGCCGCACTCGTTACGTTTGACCTTTAAGTCCAACAGTTTGAAGCATACCGTTTGGAAATCGGTCTTTGTCGCCAGGTTTTTTTTTTTTGTTCTCTCTCTCTCTCTCTCTCTGTATATAGTATATATATATACGTTTATCATAACCCACTTACTTCATTTTTATACAAAATTAAGCTTCTATGTATAATAATTCTATTCGCCCTATTGTTTAGCCATCCGCAATCCAAGCTTTGATTGCTTTAAGTTCGTCAATCCGTCTCCAAGAACCGCTTCATTGCCGCATTATGCTGCTAATTGCTTTTGAGGTGTTGCACTCTTGTATATCTGAATATTTCGCACGTCCAGGAGCATGATCGCAATGTGATCGATCTGGTTGGATGTCCGCTCCGGCCGTTATGTTTAAGCAGCGTATGCACAGTCTCCCAGGTGGTTAATATTGCGAAAATTTACAGCCATTCCGGTGATGTCCCATCACCTTAAACTAATGAATACCTTTACCATAACGATGTCCTCATTAGGTGTTTGTTTATGGATAGCGCCCAAGTGGATATAGAAATTATCTCTATCGTCCTCAGTCATCTCTTCGATTGGACTGCAACAATTTCTCCGGCCACTGTAAGGTACCCAAGATATAAGACTGCTTCATGCTTCTGTACTCTAATATCATCTTATATCATGCGAACTCCAGCTTCAGTTGGTGGAATCTGGGGTTTTGTGGCGCTTTCTGGAAAACCGTCCGTCTACAATAGCCGAAGAATCCATCAGTACCGGAGGAGTTGACTCCCTTCTTCCTCAATTTGGCATTGCGATTATTAAGTATGATTTTTTTAGGCTGAAGACTTCTTCTTAATAATTACAAATACGCACCCAGGTTTCCAGCGCCTGATTCATCACATTGTTCGCGATGGATGGCGATGATATCTCTGAGAATAACCTTAAACTGTTCCGTAATCTTTGAAGAGTTCCATTAACCTTCAGACATGATCAACTGAACATAATCCATGACCTTTAATAGCATTAAATAATATAATGACAAATAGGGATTCATTTTTATTTTCTCTGGAAGTAGCTAAGATTCCTTTTGGTTACTTCCCTCAGTTTGACCTCTCAATGGCAGGAAAAAATCTGCTAAGTAGCCGTCCTTGTCCTTGTACACTCTGTGTAACGTACCACAGCACATTAGAGTGCCATTAGGTAAGAGCCAAATTTAGCAACTACATCAATGCCAGAAGTGATGTTCTCTATGCACGATACACCTTACTACGTGCAGTGTTCACATTTGTTTCGCCCACCCTGTGCTCTAATGATTTTGTATGAAAAAAATTAATTTAACATAATCTAATATTTATGTGGTGGAATTTGTTGTATGCTCATCCTGCTCCTTGAATTGAATTAAAGTCAACGCCGAGTGAAAATTTATTAAAATCTTTTTCCTCGGTCCTGGGACTTCTACTTATTCGTTAACTAATGGTCGTTGGCAGAGGGGCGAAAAACATGTTTTTACCTGAATAAAAAAAAAAATTGGATTGGATTCATGGTTTAAGTGAGACCGATCAGGATTCATGAAGGTAACACAAAAACCCAAAAAAGAGGAAAAAAGAAAAATTTCTTAATGAAAAAGTTACAGGAGTTTTGAAAATGAGAAACATTAACATTTTTATTGAGGATTCTGGCATCCGATAGAGGCAGTAAGAGAAGCTTTTGGCAGATAAACGGTAGCAGTCGGATATCCTTAATGTGTTTAGTGTCTATCTTTACTTGTGCGGGGAGAAGACACAAAGGTGAGGTATGAATTTAGTAATTAATGTACGTCGTCCTGTTTCAGTTTAGCGATTGTGAATTTGTAATTTCCATATTTTTTTCGTAATCAATTTTCGTTGCTTTTAGAATATGCTAAAATGGTAGCAAACCGTAATGACGAATTTCTAAAACGTTCGTCGATACATCAAAGGACGAGTATAATATGAATTACTATGTAAACAAGGATAGCCACAATAAGGTACTTGTTGTCATTTTAACTTCAAAAGGATATTAATGAAGAGCGACGGTTTTTAGAAGAGAACTCCGAGTAGCACTTGTGTTTCCTATCACGACTCGTGCACCTGGTTGTAGGCGAATGTTAATTTGTTTTCCCTTGTTTGCTGCATGGATTATTAGAATCATGAATCATTCAGCAGGGTTTAAGAAAAGGGTTCGATCTTCGATTCGTTTGCTAGATAACTCTTCAAGGTTTGCTAGAACCAGACTTTTGCAAAGATAGTGTCTTTGTAGCTACCGCAGACCTGTGGCTATTTATATACAAAACTCTGCCAATATCTTTTTTGGATCTAATTAGCAATTTTGTAGTTCATATTTTGTTACAACTGTGGCACAGTTTTCTTAATATGGCGTAGGTAGTTGGTCCATGCCGGCCTTGGTTGGTCAGCATGAGGAAGCTGATATATACTCTTGACTAATTCTAGAGGAATGTTTGCTGTTTCTGTTAGTGAGGCATCACGGGCTAACTCCCACATGTCCAGTTTATCAGCCGTTTCGTTACCTTCAATATCACTATGTGGACGCTAGTAACGCTTGAGGGGGGAGCCGAGGAGATAGAGTAGAGATTGACTCTGTCTGATTAGTTTTGCTGATGCAATAGGCGAATTAATTCTTAAAATGCAGCTACGCTACCGATGAAGATAGTGTTTTGGATCTGTTGCAGCGAGATACTTAGAAAAAGGCAAGTAAGTGCATAACACCTATAACAATTTAATTCGGTAAGCCAACGTTAGAATTTTTACTTCACAGCATTGCTTAGTATCGTCGGCGTTGGTTTGTTTTTTATATTGACTCGGGAATTATAGAGCAGACATAGCGAGTATTTGCGGGCTAAGAAGTAGTTACTTCTCCGCGCACGTCCACGTCTGTAAATGCAAACCAGCTGCTTTAGCACTTAGCGAAGTGCTAAATAGGTAGATCTCAGCCCATATGTCTCGTATCATTCTGATCTGAAACTAACTAGCTGCGAACTACTGAGATTATTCTTCTCTTATCGCGGTTTCACCACTTACCAAACTCCACCACAATGTAATACCTGTTCCAATTCGGAATTCAATTTCATGTGGCTAAAATCCCATCTTATGTGCAGAAGCTTCAATCTGGACAGTAATTCGACCTTTAACAAATTTGATGCGCTGTCTGATTACATTCAAATAATTGCATCCCTGTATTCTCATACTCAATTCGTTATTACAGGCGATTTCAACGTACACAATACTGGAAAGCTTCGATACTCTGGACAGACAACACTCAAAGGACGGTGCGTTGAGATCTTCACTGATAGGTACTTGGACTTGTTTCTAACTTCTCACACTGGTAAGTATACTGTTGGCGTGCTTTGCATTCTAAGCTCGTTGGACCATTGTGACATATCAATTATCTTCTCGTAGACTAACCACACACTTAGAGAGAAGATTTCTTAAAAAAAAAGAAAACATCAGAAATTCTGCCTCATCCTCCATCCCAACAATCATTTACAATGACATTACAGTTGTCAGCTCCTTATGAGAGGCAATTCTGCTTCCTGCATTGCCAGTTCAATGTTTCCATACTGGGCTTTGTCTCCGCCTACACCTGAGTACCTTGAATCTTCGAACTCATGTAGTAGCAAGAGTACTAAAGATCATACACAAATCCGCTGGTCTAGATGGTTATCTCCCCTTCTTCTAAAGATGTGCTCTTCCACGCTGGAAAAACCGTAGTGAAATCTTTTTCATCCAAGCTACTCTTTAGGACTCTTCTCGAGCAGATGGAAAACAGCATTTGTCACTTAATAAAAAGGGAAGAAGTTGTCTTGGGTGGTTCCAAGATTGATATTCAAAAAATAAATGCTGGTGTGCCCCAGTGCTAAGTTCTGTGTGCGACACTCTTTTTAATTTTTATCAATGATATCTTGTCTGCTACTTCTTATCCAATATATTTCTTTCCTGGCGATAGTACCCTCTGTTTTTCATATTCATTCCTGGATTCAATTCCAAGCTCGATATTAACAGCAAAACCAATTGGGGAACTATCGACAGAGTAGAAATTCTTCCAAAATACAAGGCTGTCTGCTGTCACGAAATTTAAACACCCAACCATTATCCATGAATGACACTTACATCGTCGAAACTGAAAAACTTTCCATTTTCTAGGTTTACTTTCCCCCTTCTGATTTTGATTAAATATAGTATATAAGGCATTCATTCGCCCAAAATAGGAGTATAATGCCCACACCGGGTCAAGTATGCCTAAGACCTCTTTGTACTTGCTAGATTCTCAAAAGCATGCGATAAAACTTATACGTGATACCAATAGTGCACAGTCAGTTGACACCTTCGAACACCGATGTAATATCGTCTGTCTCAACCTGGTTTATCGCGGTTTTCACCACCAGTGCTCCACGAAAACTGCCAGTAGCATTCAGCCCCTTCAAGCCTTCAACAGTAATACCTGTCTCTCTATGAATGCCCATCAGTATACCCTCAAGGACACATTCGGACGTGCTCTGAAAAATCGCGATTCTTTCCTAATCCGTACATATCACTTATGGAATGCCCTGCCTATCTCTGTGTTTCCCAGTCATTATAACAAGCGTTAAAGACCAACGTATCTCTCTTTTCTTTCTCATTATCTTCCTTTGGTCCGCTCTGTATGCAAACATCTTAAGGCAAAATCCCTTGAGCGCACGCCAATAAAAAAGAACGAAATTTGAACAAAAAAGACATCGAAACTCGCAATATTTCTCGAGATTGGAGGTGGTGTGGTGTAGCCAGTGGGAGAATAGGTAAACAGGCAGCAGCTAACGGTTAAGACAACAGACGGACATGTCTTTATGGACCCGGCAATACCTACACAAGCTGTGCTCTGGAATTTCTTCAACCTTTCGATGTTATATTTCTTATTTAGGGCTGACCAACAAGCCACGCCGCCGCCGTAGGCAAGAATTGGACGTGTAGGAATATCTACTATACGAGTAACAGAAAGAAATGTTCGCCTTCTAATATAAATGATTTTGATTTCTTAGAAAATAAGAAAAGGGGGTGAAAATTCCAAGAGAACTATGGCACAACCCAAAAATAACTCATTTGTCTGAGAGGCTGGAATAAAAGTTTGGAGTGCTTCTTCCATCGGTTGCTGTCTGCTTTTTGGGATAAAAATTCCTTCTACTGTAACAAGCTTAATTAAAACCTCTTGAACATGTTTCTCTCCGACAGATTAGAAAAATGTGTTGCCGTAGTGCTAGTCAGATAATGCCACTACAAACGTAATACGTATGTGTACATTCATAGGGTCAGCCTTGGTTGAAACCGTCCATTTGGTCCGAAAGTTTTATTACACAAAACTGTGCACAGTTACTTATCATTTATTTGTATCCTAGTTCAGATACTTGAGTTCAGAATTTTGAATGTGCGGCGAATATCGTTTATTGCGTCTTATAATAAAATAAATATAATAAATTAAAATAAAAGGTACATCCATCTCTTGTAAAACTTTGAATTTCTTATGCATCCTACGACTTTTAACCTCCTCTGTGATCTCGTGATGAAGTTAGCAAAAATGAATCCAGGACGGAAGCCTAGTTGCTTGGCATCGGGAGTAAACTTAACGTGGTAAATCCATCAAAACTCCGCCTAGGCTCAGAACAAAACAAAAGGTAAGGAAAGTTCATCAGAGCATGAACCATTCCGTCACCAATGTTTTGAATTGATGTGCTGCACGTCAGTTACGAAGAGTGCAAAACTAGACATGACCCTGCATAGCTTGTCTCGGTATATGCTGCCGATTTTGTTGATGCGGTTTTCTAACCGCAACAGAACTGGTTAGTATCGATCTGGACTTCTTTGGTTTTATCTAGGTCCTTCAGTTGTGTAAATATTTGGTCAATTGCGGATGTGATGGGCCCAACAGCGCATTAATCGCGGTAATCGGAGCGTTGACAGGTTTCACGTGCTCATAATATAGAGATGGTATTGTACGCGATTTTGAGAAGATTAATGTGTCTAAGTACTCGTAGTTTAGAACGTTTCTATTTTTGGGGATCGGAGAAACAATGTTGAGGTTCCACTTTATTCACTTACATAGTCTCCTACTACGCCTTTCTTATAGAACGATTTGTACGACCCTTCAAAATATGCTTCTGTTTCGGCGATCAGTTTTTTATTGGAGCTATGTCTATTCTCGGTGAGCATTTTATTGAGCTTTGCGAAGGTAGCAATATCCATTTTATCATTTGTCACATACGAGTACCTCATGAAAAAATTATTTTTATTTTGCTCCAAACGGCGGTCTGAATCGTCAACATGTTGTTGTTTTTGGTCCAAACGTAGTACCCACTTCAATCCGAGCTTTTACGTACCCAAATACTAGTGCAAAATATAATGTACGTTGTCTGTAAAACATCTTAACGATGTCAAATATCTCACGCACTTACACTTTACGTTTCGTCGAAACGATTTTCTATTGTTTTATGTTTTCCAGCGTAGCAGCCTCAATTGAGCGCAGAGACCGTTCAGCATCATTTGTGTTGGAATTCCAGGTTGCTTTTGACGTAGAAGATTCCATACAACACTTGAATTTTAACGGTATTTTTTCCCATCAACCGAACTCATTTTTTCCCTTGGTTTTGAAAACTAAAACTTCAATATCTCTATGACTAATTTGACACGTATCGTTTGAAGATTGGTAGATACTAAATAAATTGTATGAATATGTTATTAGAGTCGCCATCTATATGATAGTCTTGACACTTTTCGAACCACATACCTACTCTCCTATCAAATGTTGAAAATAAGTTTGAGTATGCTATCTGGTAAACATATCTCATTAAATATATCGGTCTTTCTTTATATTGCTCGGATAGAGGGAAATGTTGGTTCCATCACCCAGCTTTGCTCTGACTGATAATAAAATTTGGCTCATCCCTGTTGTTTAACAATTTTCTCGTCTACGAGTATATGACATAGATTTCTGTTCGAGTCTTTTTGGCTTGATACGTTCCGGTTTCATGGAGATGACCGGATAAAACCCAGCAGATTCTGAAGCTCTCAAAGAGTTGTTGAGAGATACTTCTTTTGCAATGCTTTGTGAAGTTTATTTCAATTGCAGATCTTCAACTCGTCTGTGATATACGTAGACGTGGGACTATGCTGCAACTAGTACATAGTGGTTAGAGTCGAAGTTGAAATTGAAAAATATATTTGCGTCGATCGGAACATTTCCAATTTGCATGTTACTCAATGGGATCAGGTAATTAGATGACTGCCATGTTCATTTGTGTATTGTAAAGATAATCAGCTTCACTTATTTCTCAGACGTTCGTGTCGCGTGACCTCTGACTGTTCAGACTACCAAAGGTGTATTCCTTTCGCAGTTTGGCGTTAAAATCACCTAAAAGAATTGTATGGTCTTACATAGGATATACTCGTCGATTTTGTCGAAAATCTCGTTGAAATACTTTTCGATAAAATCGCCTATTACTTCAGCACAGGAAAAACTGCGTGAATTTGGGACAGATGTTAGCCCTGATGTGGATTGCTACAATGCATTTACTTACGTGCCAAAACCCAAAGACCTCTTGTCTTACATAGTCTCCCATTTACCACACATTTGAACCCAAAGGGACATAGTTTTCCTTATCAGTGGTATATGATATAGTTTGTTATCCTGCTTTTGTTCAGCTTATTTCAAAACACTTGTTGGATGGCGGTCATATTTGCTTTATAGCAGTTAGCAGTCGGCTGCATGTGGGCTGTTCAATATACAAACATTCCACGTGCAGATCCGAATGACGTTTTCCTTTTGAAGTAAATAGTAAATTCGAGGTTATCGGTTGGTTGAGTTGGATTAGTATATCAAGAAGAACTGCGTCTAGATCTACCATTTGCAGCGCTGAGTATTTTTAAAAGCATTATCCTTATTATAGCTCTGAAAATCTTAGAGCGGATGCATAAAATTCAGAAGACCAGCAGGAGTTATATTAGCAAACTTGCAATGAATCATACTACAGCACATCGGTTATTTTAAAAAAAAAAAAAAAATTCATGACAAACTCACTTGGTTTGAACACATTTCATCAAAACGCAGCAGTTCTCCAGTTCATTTCGACATATGACATAGCAAAATAATTTTTTTCTTAAAATGATGGCTACAAAATTTGGACGACTTCCTGCGGCTTACAAGTTGTTATTCAAGCGCCAAGACTTTGGAAAAGAGCTGAATATAATGGCGAGGACGTCTACCCATTACAGAAGTGGAGCTCTGAAGCCAGTACCCAAAACTATGCCACTCGGATTGTTGGTAACTGCTTTGATAGTTGTGTCTGGAATTTTGATTGGTGCAAATTTAAGCAAAAGATTTGCCGATTTCCTAGAAAAAACCAAACTTTTCGTTGTTCGGGATGATGACGATGATGACTTCGATGAAGATTATTGAAGTTCAAGAACTTAGTTAGTTATATTTATTTAGTTTCACTAAGCTGTGTTTTTTGAAAAATAAAAAATGCAAGTGTGATAGAAAATGAAAATGAAGTATCTGTGAATACAGGGTTGGGCTTGAAATAACATGTAATTTTGGTGGGCTGGTTGGATGTTCCAAATAACGCCTTCTTTCGTCAAAGGAGTCAGAGGAAGGGCCTGGCCCATTATGACTTTGTGTGAGCTCATTTACCCGATCACGTAAAAACACAAACTATTAGGAAGCATGCGATAAGAACAGCTTTACTGTGGACGACCTGGGCTAAAGAAATTAGGAGAAAGAACTTCGGACTGAAATGTCTCACGTGTTCTAATGTAATGGTGAACAAATCACATACAATCACAAGAGATCCCAAAGAATTCATCAGGAATGTTGCTTTTGATAAACCCTTGGTTCGACGAAGAATGCCAACACTCAAAGCTGCAAAGCCTAAGTTGAAATTTGCTAAAGTAAACAAAATAAAATAACAAAAGTGACATGTTCTCAACAGTTCTCAACAGCTCCGATATAAACACTCCATGTTTCCATACAGTTACATGGCTAAGGAGGTCTTAATCGCCATGAAAAAGTGCTTTGCTTCAATGCATAGTATGACATCCGTGAATCAAGATCTATCTGCAATAAGGTCAGTGTGGTACCATTCCCTGGTAGAATAGCTGAATATCGTAGGGCGTGAGTAATATATGTCTTACTGATGCCCCCATAGGATGATTAGAAGTAGGTAAACGACTGGAACTAGATGTATCTTATTCATTCTGCATTGCACTAATTTCGGCTACAATGGAATGTGCTACAATCGATTTTCGAAGATTTTCGTACTCGGGACACCGATAAAATGTGTCTGTATAGGCTCCATACGCGTCAGTTATAGCTTTTATCTGCATGGAAGAAACTATTACCCTAAAGGATGTCTTCTCTCCCCAAACACGTTGACAAGGTTCCCAACTTTTCAAAGGCGATATTACAAACGCGCTTATGATAATATAGGAAAGCTTCCGTAATCGGCCGGATTTTGAGATAAGCGGACATAATATCATCAAGCTGGGCTTGTTTGCCCTTAAACTTGACGTACGTTAATTAACAAGACTTAGAGTGATGCGTGGTTTAAGTAACCATCTCCCTGCGATCCTTAAATTCAATCGGAAATAAAACGAAATATCCATAAGATCAAAGCCAAACTGGACGCAATCTAACATTAATTCCAACAAAAACTCTGCATAAAACCCAAGGGGGAATAGTGACGCCTTTAGCAGCTGTTAGTAAAGAAACGACGACCAGCATATCGAAAACATCTGTCCTGGTATTAGAAAGTGGAGAAGGTACGCCGCGATCCCATTGTGACCTGGAACCCAGACAAGATTTAGTAGATTTAGCATCGTCCAGTGAAGTCTTGCATTCTCAAACTACCTTCGAAATCGTAAGAGCAAGGCCCTAATGGTAGCTTGGCTGTCGTCATAGATGCAAATGCTTCACACTCTCCACGGATTCTTTACAATATAGTTCGTTGCCATCGGTATTGTCTATATGTCTGCTTGGAAGACGCAAGTTATCCTAATGATGAGTGAAGTCTAAAGTTGTCTTCTTCCAGAAAGACAAAAGAGCCATCCGTGAAGACTCGTCTATATACATTTCCTTGTCGAAACCAGTCTATAGCATAAAGAAAGTCGATTTCGTAGTTTTTCCGCAGCAGGAGTTCTGGTGTTATGGCATCATTCGGCATATCCATAAGACCAGAGTCAAGAGACACACGATACAACCACATCTTGTAGCGAACACCACTTCTTTTTAAACCGAAGATGGCTTTCAGAGTGCAGCCCATGATATGAACATCAAGGCGAGAGAGATTCATCAATTAGTCTAGAACGGAGCCATTGGTCATAGACAAAGCCCCATGCAGCCGAGGCAGACCGTTCTTGGAGTTTGGTAAAAGCGCTAATAACGAATTTTCGTGAGAGCTTGTTCTACCAGATAACCACGCATAGGACATAATTCGTCTTATCATAGCCATATAGATCCAGGGGCTTTCTCGGTGACAAGTCCCATGCCTTGCCAGCAGCTCGTTTGGGCTGCCATAGGGCTGACAGCGCCCTGTTTGGTCGATAAAAATTTCTTATCATGGATGATACTTAGCATCTTTGGGAAATTTTGTAAAGACAACAATCTCAGTTTTGAGAGCATTGACTGATAGGCCATTTCTAGGGCATCAGTCGTCGATCACGTCTAGGGCTGCCTGCGCTTTAAAGGAGATAATCAAGAGACACTGTCCAATACAGAGTAGAGCTACATCATCCGCGTATCCTTGTTCAAAACATCAGAACTCTTCAGTAGACCAACATTTATATCATGTATTGACCGCCGTCAGCATCTGCGATTAATGTCCTGTTCACGAGCACGGTTTTTATCCACAAAACTAGTGATTCGTCTGCACCGTGCTATGTGGCTGACTTACACATGCCGTCAAAAGTTTCGTTGTCGAAAGTACACTCGATATCGATGAAAATGCCTAGCGCGTATTCCATATTATCGAGTGCGCTTTCGAATCCGCCTACCAGATTTTGAAGTGCACTCTCGTAAAATTTTGCGCGTTGGCAAGCATGTTGCATTGTCACATAGTGGATCCACTCGCAAAGCTGTTTTGCGCATATGGAGCGTATGGTCCTCTTTTTGCCTGGTTTTCAGTATGCATCCCAGTGCCAGGCATTCGCCAGAGTTACCCTCAGCTGGTCTATTTCTTTTTGTAACATACCTGAGTATATGCCATCGGTGCCAGACGACTTGATGACAGTAGTGGCCTCATCCGCCATCATAGCTGATGAGATATAATAGTTAGGACGTATTGTGTTATTCAACTCAATGGCAGCTTCATTAATAGGCGCTGGTTGTGATTAGGTTATAGTGAGGTTATTAGTGAGCCGCAAGCACGAAGAGTCTCTGCTTTCCACTCAGTGTAGGTGCCATCAGATTTTCTGAGAGATTCCAGCGTAGCTGACTTTCCCCTTTTGAGGAGTTTGGGCAGCCTTGTCTGGTCTTCGAAATCCGAGTTAGGATATTGTAATTGTAAGGAACGAGCGATCTGTAGGGTTGATTTCTAGTTGCGCATGCCAGTTCAAAACACTTGGTGGATTTCTCGGGCTCTGAACTGGTTCCTTTAGATTTTGCTTTGTCCTGAGCTTGAGGGACCTCTTCAGTCCCTCCGCAAATCTAGCAAGCATTTCTCTATTTGCAACACAGTTGTAATTGTCGTAGGGATATTGATGTATAGCACTGCATGAACTTGAACTGAAGCCATAAGTTATCGTCGTCAATCAAAGTCTCGATCTCTCCAGACGTATCGAAATCCGCATCAGCAAGTGGAATACAAGAAAGATCATATCACTGTCCTTTGTTCCCATTCACCACTGTGAATAGTCAGGTGAGTGACGTTGATAGCGGATTCGAACTTATAAGTACGATTATATCGTAAGTCTGGGTGTAGGCATAGTCTGAACTTGGTAGTAGTGTGAATGAAATACAAGTTTGTGATAGTCCAAAACGTTTGTCACAGAACTAACGATTAGGAAGCTAAACGCTGTTTTAGATCTCCACTTGCAAATACTCTATAAAGCAGCTGTTACGTAGAGTGAGGTCACATTCAGTGATGCTTTCTCCTATGTTGCTTATCGTCATTGGCAGGATATCGCCTCAAAGTACACACACTCCTCAGGCAACTGAAACCTTAACTTGCATCCTTTGAATGGTGAGTGGGCAACGAGTAGAGTGATTTGGTCTTATTTACCCTTTCAAACACTAAAGTATATCTGAGTGAATAAAATACTAACACTGGCAAGCGTGACTGTTGTGGTGTCTTTGAACTCCAGATTTTTATCATACTTTTATCAATTTTAAAAGTGTCTGCCAAACAGAACTTCTGGCAATTATTAGTACTTAAATTGTTAAGGGAACCCAAATACGTATCTCGTTTCTGGTTTTGTTTTGAAAATGAAAAATTCAGATGCGTTATGGCTATCTTCTATATAATATTCGGTACGATATCTAAATCGCATCTAACATATTGTGAACATGATAAATTATTTCCTGTTCCTTTGAAGGATTTAACAAGCTGTCAGTATGGATATCCTGATTGCACGCTACAGCCATTGTCTGTGTATAAAGATTGCTTGGTGTCCGTGGCTACCTTGCAGACTTTGATGAAATTATTTTTATTATTTTACTTTTTCTCAGCTCTAAATAGAAGACTTCAAAAGTCTTCTACACCTTCAGATATATTTATAGAATCTACTATCGCCAACCCTGATTATAAACACAACAGACGTTCCTTTTATCTTTCACAATCATGAAGCTAAAGCAATTTCATCTTCCTCTGAATCTCAAAGTTTGATTGTCGATTGTACGTTTAAAAAAGAAAAGAAAAAAAGGCAGTCATCACCAACGTTATCCTTGCGAAAGGTACGACCATGACGTGGAAAAATATTTTTCTAAAACAAACTTTCAAGGATGAATGCCATAACTTTGTTAGGGGGGGGAAAAAAAACGGAAGTGCCCAACTAACAAGTGTAATCGAATTCTTTTCTCTTCATTTTTTGACAGCTCCCAAGTAAAAATATCAGACCTTCTTTCCTTCAGTTTTTGCGAATAGTTTGTGAATGTTTTGAGATGGAAAAAATTACATCCTCAAATCTAAGTTGGCCTTTGGAAAATTGTTGCGTCCTTTTCGTTTGAATAATTCAAAAGCGTAGAGGGAATCTTCTCGGCAATTTTGGATTTCAACTGCACTCCATCATAACGATTTGACATTACCTTGCGATGTCAACGTGCGAGTAACTTCAATCAATTTTCTGTCTGGTATCGCACACGAATTCCTTAGATAGTTTCATGCCATTTTCAGAGATTTCGATGGTGGAAGCACTTCAAACCAACACAGACCAAATCCTGGGACAGTGACAAGGGTTAGAAGGTATTTTCAAATGTCAGGATTTGCTAGAGCAATTTATAACCCGAATAAGTTCATGGTATCGAATAGGATATTTATTTCACTCTATAAGTCTGTCAAGGTTAAGCTATTGCCCTTTAACGCTTGGTTGCCTGCCCTGAACTATAAACAGAGGTGGATAAGTATGCTCTGTGTGGCCATGCACCTACAAGTAGCAAATCTAATCCCATCTGAAAGTGAGAGTGAAAAGTGGAAAGTGGAAAATGAGGACAGCGTACCTGTTTCTGTAGAATTAAAGAAAGGTCCTTCGTTGTTTTTCTTTTCATTTTTGTCTTGAATTGAAAAAGTTCAGAAAGTTTTCTTGCTTGTGGTTATAATCGCACATGACAGCTTACAGAATGAATTAGAATCACTGAGTAGTTTGAATAATTTAATAGTTTTTCCCATCGCACACTATACACATATAAAAGGCAGCCCAATGAAACGTATACTCGAAGCTGCAAGCAGTGTTGCCACTTTTTTAAAGCTGTCAGTACAAACTGGTAAGCGGAGTAAAACAGTAAACGGAAAGATTAAAAATGTTAAAAAATTGACAAGTGAAATGTGACGAGATTTATCGAGCCGACAGTTTTGTTGTCATCTATTTCTTGTTATCATTATCTTCACTTTACAACAGAAAAGTTCTTTACAACCGACTTGTTGTAGTCATGGAAAATAGACCACTCTATTCGGAGAAGTACAAGTTAGTTAAGTTCTTAGCATAGTCTGGTGCTCTCCATGACATGAAAAGCCATCCAATCAATTCAATGATGTGCACTTACGTGTGTCAGTAGATACTTGCGAATAATGGGTAACATGAATACTAGTAAACTTTAGAATTAGAAAAAATAGTCCCACAAAAAACCAATAAACTTAGTTTTGACACCAAATTCCACCGTTTTGATAAAAGATCGGCTACATTGGTCAGATCCCGAAATGCTCAAGCTTATCTCAATGGCTTTTAAAAGAGCACTATCGTATACCCCCGTAGTACATTCTACGGTTTGCCTTAATACAATGCCCTTCTAAGTACCAACAAAACATTGACTGATTAATACCTAGATTACCTTAAGCATCATTTGTTACACTTTCCCAATACCAACTTGACTAGTGTGTAGGCCTATGTATCAGAAAATCAACGCTGTCCCCAAATCGTAATTTTCAGGAACAAAATTCGACAAGTTCAACGCTACTACAAACTGGCTAACTAGGGCTATCTATGGGAAAACTCCGCTTTCATAATTACAGACCAGGATAAACACTTTTGGATTCTTATGAATTTAAAAATAGCTGCTGCTTAAGGTATACTCAACACTGTTACCTCCTAACTTCGGGTGTATCTATAATGGTGTTTAAAAAGAAAACGTACTCACAAATATTTCCAAGCCGCATACGAGTACAACATTTTTACGAACCAGTAAGCGGTTTCGTAAACAGTAAGCCCTCAGTCAGACTTTGTCATCCTTCAACACGAATTTCAAAAAGTGCATGCCAATAGCAGGTGAAATTATGCTTCAAAAGTAGAATTGGAAATCAGCCTAGCTTCCAAGACATTAGAAATTCGAAAGTGACATGAACAACCAACGCTTTAAGATTATCCTATTACTATTTCAAAATTTTTACGCAGAAGAGTCACTGATCATGATGTGGGAATATGAAGTACGAGTATATGTATTATAAAGGGTCTTCCAATGGGGATTCCGAATTTTGACAGTTGATAGCGGCCATATTGTTGCAGCTACATCTGTTGAATTGGCCGTCATTTATTCACTCTGTGTGGCCAAACCACCATGGGCCGAGCGTTCAACAACACGTGCAAGTGATAAAATTGTTTTATCAAAATTGGTGTTCTGTTCGGGCAACGTCCCGCGCACTTCGCCCATTTTACAGTCACCATAATCGTCCCACCGAGAGGACTATTCGCAGTGTGATGAATAAATTTGAGTTCACTGGTTCAGTAAACGATAAGCGAACACCCGTACGTCGACGAAACGCAAGATCTTCCGAAAACATCGCCGCTGTTCGTAAGAATATCCAAGAGAATTGTTCACAAGAACTCGGCCTTTCGCAGACCACAACTTAGCGGATTTTGCGTCGTAACTTGGGCCTGCACCCGTACAAAATTCAACTGACTCAGGAGCTGAAGGTAAACGACCATAGACAACGACGTGTGTTCGCTAAATGGGCTCTGGAGCAGTTGGAAACTGACCCTAATTTTCATCGAAAAATCATCTTCAGCGATGAGGCCCATAAACATAAACAAACAAAATCCTGAAGAAGTCCCTGTTTGGTGTGGTTTTGGACTGGCGGCGTCATCGGCCCATATTTATTTGAGAGCGACATTGGCCAAGCCATCACCATCAACGGCGAGCGCTATAGGTCGATGATTACCAACTTCTTTTGGCCTGGATTAGATGATATGGACACCAACGAGATGTGGTTTCGACAGGACGGCGCTACGTGTCATACAGCTCACGCTGTATAAGGAGGATGAAAAGCCATGGTATATATGTATATACTATAGTGACTGCTAAAGGAAAAAGAAACATCGCTTATTCGGATGAGAATTTGCCTTATGCGGCTGGCTTAGGCAAGAAGTCTAGAGCTTCTGGCACGTGAATTGTCTTATGACAATCTGCACCAGCATTAAATCTGTTTACATAAGCTTACGAAGTAGACGTTAAACCGTAGTAGGTGACCAGCATTTTTTTTTTTTTTTTTTTGAAAGATCAAATTCAGTATTACGAAGCCAAGAGAGGCTCATTCCTTTTGATGAACTTGATTATCTCTCTTGAGAATTTTACCAGGCATTCAAATTTCTCTGAGGAAGGTTCGTCTTCCATGCAAAGGAGGAATTCAGTTTGTGATATCGAAGGTCGCAGTCTCTGGATAGAAATTCAACCAATCTTCTGATATCATCTCTTTTGCTTTTTGCAAAGGGCTTTGATGGCTCTTTAAGCTTGCTGAAGCCTTGTGATGCTTTTCCAATGGGATCTACACATGCTGTTATCCTAACTCTTTATTGCTGAGTTAATTGCTGAATTCGGGATATTACAGAATGGCTCAGGCCGATGAAAGGATCAGCCGAACATATTTTTAACCAGTTCGTCGGCTATTTCATTTCTGTCAATACCAATGTGTTTGACAAGGCACCCACCAAAGTATTACTTTGTTTTTTTTTTTTTGGGAGAGATCGTATAGTATAATGAAGCAGTGCATTACTGATTTGGAGCAATGAAATTGGAGCCTAGTGTTTTAAAAGCTGCTTGACTGTCCGATAGTTTATGTATGAGGACGCCCTTCATTCTCTTACCGAGGATGAGATTTGATCACACCTAAATGGCATGTATTTCCGCTTGAAATACACTGGTACTTTTCCCAGTGCTTGCGAAATTCTTGTGTTTGCCCGAAAAATACCAACACCCACCCCGGTGTCCATCTTCGATCCACGCATGTACCACTTGATACCTTAAACGTTTGAGGTGGGGTTTTTATGGTTTCATGCTTCTCTGCTTGGGATCACTATATGAGCGGTCATTTACCGCACAGATCATGTCAACCTTGGTGATTTTGGAGAGGAGATTCATTTTATCCATGTGATCGGAGTGAATAATTTCTCCTGTTTGTAGTAGCCTGACCGTGTTGCTAATTGCCATCTTTTTTATGGATGGAGTGACGTTACTTCAATGAAGGCTTCTGTAGCTGCTGTGCGGTATGTGTGCACTCTGTCGTTGATGCCGAGTTTCCTCATAGTAATATACACAAGGTCATATTGCGGTTACCGGATCATGAAACGCTAAAAAAATTGTTAACATTTCGATAGACCTAAGGCATACCTCCTGTATTCTGGACGTCCAAACCATCCGGGCAGGCAACACTGATTCGGATCGTTACCTTTTAAAGGACAAGGTACGAATGCGGATTTAATAAGCCCCACAAAAAAGAAGAACGCAACTGATATGCTGGGTTTCACCCGACCATTACCAGGAAATTCCCAGTTCGATGAAGAATGCTGGCAAGCACATGCAGCACGTAAGCTCTACAAACAGAAGAGGCAGGAAGAACATCGGCTTCTACTGAATATGAAAAACAACACGAGAAGTGTGCGATCAAAGATATTGAGAGGTTTTGAAAGAGGAATAACGTACGGAAGTTTTACTGAACAGGTAACAAAGAACGTGTAAAGGCAACACAAGGCTTCCGTAAGGGAAGCCTGTAGAGATGAAGAAGGAAACTCTGTAGTAGAGTCACAGTTAGTGCTGAGAATATGGAAAAACGTTCTCTGCATACAGTGCAGCGGCGAAGAAACACAATATCCCGCCGTCAATCAGAATAGACCTTTGTAGCCAAAACTTCCGTCCATCTGACCACAATGAAGTAGGGAGAGCAATATCTAAGCTGAAATCCAACAAAAGCTGGATCTGACAGCTTACCGGCCGAGGTATTCAAAGCTGCTGGAAATGGCCTTGTGGAGAGCAACCACCAACCCATTTCTCGGACCTGGTCAGAAAAGTGTATGCCTGTTGAATGGGATCTCAGCATCGTTTGCCCGATCCCCTTAATTGCGCCAAAGATGGAGCCATAAGTCTTCTCAACATTGCATACAAAATCTTAGTTGCCATATTCTGTGAACGTCCGAAATCCTTAGGCAATAACCTGATTGGTCCCTACCAGTGCGGCTTCAGACCAGGAAGGCCCACAATCGACCAAATCTTCACACTTCTGCCGGAAAAAACTCCAGACCTCCAAATCGATACCCACCATGTTTTCATCGAATTCAAGGTCGCATATTACAGCATTTATAGAGACGAGCTATATAGAGCTATGTCTAGCTCGTTCGTCTGTGTAAAATGGCGATTGTTGCTAAGTCAAGGTGTGTAACCACTTTGATGTTAAAAAAAGTTTTAGACAAGTTGACACTCTGTCTTGTGGCTTCTTTAATGCGATACTTGATAAAAATTGTGCGGAACTCAAGAGCGATCGCTGGAGGCACAATTTTTCAAAAGTCTGTGGAACTACTGGCATACGCCCTTGATATCGACTTAATTGGGAGAACTCAGCGGGCTGCCACCAGTTAGTTTGCTAGTATTGAAACGGAGGCTGCCAAAATGGGTTTAGCGGTAAATCTTAGCGAAACCATGTATATTCTGTCAACAATTGTGTCCCTTCACAAAACGTCGTCGAATTCAACAGTCGGTGGCTTTAATTTCGAGGTAGTTAGAAACTTTGTCTACCTTGGTTCTGTTATAAATTTTGCAATCGGTTTTTCAGTAGGATAAGAAGGCAATTGAGTAGTACGGTGCAATCCCGAAAAACTAAGGAAAGTCTATATACGAGTAAAACCCAGTCTTACTTTACGGCTCTGAAGCATGGAGTCTATCGAAAGTGGATGAAATGTCCTCAGTCGTTTCGAGAGAAAAATTCTTCGAAAATATTCAGTTCCGATTGCGTTGACGGGTTTTAGAGGTGAAGATTCAACGACGAACTATACAAGCTGTGACATCGACATCGACTTAGTCAGAAAACCGCGCATCAGTCGCCTGAGATCGCTAGGACATGTAGAGCGAATAGACATCACTGGCTCCAGCCAGTCTTCGAACCTAATCCGGACGAATAACGCAGTAGAGGAAGTTCTCATCTTAGGTAGCGATCAGAAGTAGAAGGGAACCCCAACGGACCTAGAGTGAGCAACTGGAACTGGTTATTAAGGTCGGGCTAATTGGAGGGGCTTGGTAGTTGAGGACCAGGTTCACCCCGAACTTTAGCCCCTGTAAGTAAGTTTGTCTGAATGTTTTGCTAATCGAAATTGACGCTTTCATACAAAAATTTCTCATAATGCTCAATGATATAGCGAAAAAAGTCACCACAATTGAAAACAGATACCGGTTACGTGGGGTTGTCTTCCCAGCTCAGTTGCAGCTTCAGTGAAAAGAGTTTGTTATGAGCTGCCACTGATCAGGTAATATGGTAAGTGAATATCAAGCGAGGCTGTATACTATAGGTGCTGTCAAGTTAAATTCAATTTCATTGAGCAGGAAATCTGTGGAGGCATCTGTCTTTGCCTCAAACTGAGTGCGTTCTCAAAACACCTATTGATATTGTCACATAACTTGCTCCTTGACTTAATATAATGGATGTAACGACCACTCCGTAAGGTTATTGAGAAGTTTTCTGGCAACTTCAAACGACTTCAGGTTTCCTCTCCACGTACAATTTCGGCATGAGTCGATTCTTAAGTTTTTGGTATTATCCCAGTCCCTATAAGAATATTTTGACAAAACGTTTCTGTGGGCTGTTTAAATACGGTGATTGCGAAGAATCTAGAGTGATATCACATTTGGTGTCTTATATTCACCTTTGAATTGCATTGCTATTGCGCCGCTAAGTTGGCTAAGTTTATGAACCCCAATAGCATTCTAGAGACTGCTCTACTGCAGATTACAAAACCAATGAGCCTGAATGTTTGCTGATGTTCCTATTTGTTTTTTGGTGTTCGAAATTCGAGCCTACTCGTAAACTGCTTAACTTTTATTTGTTTTGTCTCAATGAAGCACGGTATAATGTAGATCTAAGAAGAACGATTAAACTGTAGCCCTAAACAGATTTCACCTGCGTTGACATAAAGACTCTCTCCTGAAATGCTTACTGTTCACGTTCGACATAATCTTTTAAAACTCTCGACATAGATCAATTTCCCAATTTAAACCTTTTCCAAAAAGGATATCAGCTTTTACTGGAAGACATGTACAGGCTTTATAAATCGGTCGCCTAGCACTGTCGTTGAAGTGGCAACCCTGGGTCATATCCGCTTTTGTACTGATTGCTGGTATAGTGTAGTGTATCCCTACACTGTAGTTCATAAACTCGTACTTCGTCAGGACTATCATCTCATTCTTAGAAATTGTCAGACTTTATCCTTTGTCTATGAGTTGAGGAACATTATCCTCATCATGATGGTAATCAAAATCAACTTTGTCGTTCATAATCTGTCTTACTGTGTATACTGTTCCAATCATCATCATTTTCTTATAAAAAATCCCCCTCTCCTTAGATGTTTGAAAATTTTATAAAGAAATTCCAGTGTCTAGGCATAGCTAAGCAGTTCATCGCCTTCGTGATTACATATCCTAACCTCGAATCCTTGCGGCTCAACACGACAACGATGAGACACATCCTAACCGAGTAGTAAGATCCTGACATCGTACACAGACGTGAAGCTCTACTACATTCGAAGGAGTGGAGGCGATGACAAAAGTAAATTACTCGTACTACTGGGAATTTGCGTTTATGAATTTTCATGTCCTGACATCATTATGGTGACTGGGCAAGGATGTGTACTCGTACTCAGTACTCTTTATACAATGCCTCCTTCGTAGCTGTGGTCGTCGTCGTTGTATTCGTTGTCAATGTTGTTGATGATGATGATGATGATGATGATGATGGCAAGGAGCTATGCTAGAGGATGAAGGAATGTTTCAGATCACCGTCAGATAAGAATATAATGCTCCCTAAATAGTTAGACAGGAGTGAGATTGGAGAATGAGATCATAGAATGAGATTAAGTGCAGAGGATGACTCTGCTGCAGGTGTCATCATGTTCTGTATAGCAAAATAGTTTCGAGAGTACAAAAATTTAATAAAAAATTCCCTCACTGCCTATACTCCTTGGCAAAAGGATAAATAATGAGTTGGGAGTAACGGCTGGTGGAGGTTGATTTGAAACTCTTTAAGTGGGTGTAGCTTTCATGTTTAACTGAAATTAAGTTGGGTAGATGTTTTTGCCCTTCACAACCGTTGGCCAGGGTGAATGGGAAAAGGCTCACGGCTTACAGATATTTAAGGTGTTTCGACAAGCGAAAAACATATTAAGGCCAGCCAAAAACGAAGAATACGAAAAAAATGTACCTGTACTGGGACCTGCTGGCCTAATTTCTGTAAAGGCAAAGATGACCATTTGGATTAAGTGGATCTAGTACGAGTAGAATTAGAATTTTCATTAGGTTAAGGGATTCTCTTTTTTTTGTCAACCGGAAAAGAAGGAAGTTTAAATGTTGCTCTAGAGAGATGGTCAGGACAGGTCAGATTAAATTAATTTTTAATTTTAAGGAAAATTGTTCAAAATCCAGGTTGACATAGTGCTTATGATTTGCTCCTGCAGAAGGATATCCCCGAATCTTGATAGAAGAATTATTTATAAAGCATACGATTTTCGAAATATGCCAACCTAATATTATAAATTACTCTTGCAGAACAAAGTGGATAGTACTGCTTGCCCGGAAATATTCTCAAGAGGTCCAGGAATAATGAACAAGAAGGAGTGCCAAATTCATAGAGCAGACTATCTGGTTAAACCGGATGGATCCTGGAGAAACGGCAGTGATGAAAAATGCCTCCTGAAATTCCTGGAAAGGCTGACTCACATCTATCTATTTCAAAGGCTAATTCGAGATTTCAAAACATCCTCTGCATCCTCTAGGCTCATATTTTTATTGAAAAAAAAAACTGCAAATCAAAGAACTAGCTGTGGTAGCTTTCCCTTCCATTGAGGGATTGTTTAACAATGTGAAAGCAGAGGCAACTATAGCCGCTCTGCCAAATATAAGAGGAGAACCCCTTTTCAGTTGATAACTCAAATATTTAGTCAATGTACACTAAAATGTGATGCGCCCTCTACCTGTTTTCAGAATTTGGTAAACAAAAAACTTCTTAGTTTTCAAGAAGAGGACTTCTGTAAGGTTTTCACTTATGATGACGATACTGCAGCTGGTGTTACTGCCAAACAGCCAGGTGCTTTTAGAGTTTAAATGAAAACTCTTGAATAGGATCTCCAACTAGACCCAAAAGTGTGGCCTAGGTGTAAGCCCCAATAAAACTGAACTTGTTCCTTTCAGCATAAAATATAGAATTCGTATTGTTGATGCAGCTTCATACTACGGTATTCAACTAGTTTGAGTCGGACAGGAGAAGTTCTGAAAAGGAGAGCAAGCTTAATTGGAGGCCAAATGTCGAGCAATGTTTGAATAAACTCTCTGGATTGGACTATTCACATGCAAATACGGGTAAGGGATCGGAACTATTATACACAATCAAAGAAGTAGTTGGGTCTATTTCTTGGCGCCAGCAACCATTCCTGGTAATAAGAGTGTCGGTATTTTATAGGACGATGCAATCAACAGGATATACACGGTGTGCTTCTGAGAAAACCCGGGTTTAAAAAGATTATGATGTTGATAGTGAAACCGAAAGGAATAAGCTGCACAATTTTGCTGGTCCAAGGTCTTCGCACACAGGTCCCAAATAACCAAGCAACTCTCCTTTAGATTATAAATCAGGAAACACCCTTTAATCTAATTTTGATGGGAGCTAACGCACCCATTTATTGGGCTTAATACAAGCCTAAATGGTTGGACTTAAAAACTAATAAAAGTTAAGGTTTAGCAACTAAGCGAATGCTAGGAATGGTGAAGGAGATCAAATTTGGGGGAGAGTGTTGCGATTAAAATCGAAAACGAAAAGTTTGGAGTTTACCTTACGCAGCATACGGAAGATTGGTTCGTTAGAGCCATATGTGGTGCGGTAGATTGGTAGATAAAAAAGACGGGGCAATGTAGATTTCGAGGGTTAGTGTAAAAGGCAATGGAGTTGTAAAGAGACGTGCAATCGACGGAGCTTGAAAGGAGTCGGTAAATGAAAAGGATATCTGTTGCGTCTCTTCGGTCTCGATAGGGAGGTAAGATTACAAGATCATTCCAAGGTAGACCCCGAAGAGCAAATCGAAGAAAACGATGCTGCATGCTCTCAATTCGGGATATATGAGCTCGTTCAAAGGGACGCCATGCTTAGTTAGCGTACGCGAGAAGGGGGCGAACGTGAGTGATATAGTGATCTGGTCACATATGGGTTGCAGAATTCTTTGGACCATCTTTTAACGAAGCCAAGTGATGAGTTTGCTTTAGTAATTATCTCATCAATATGCGAGCGGAAACTAAGCTCCCTGTCGCATAATATGCCATGGTCGCGGATAGACTGAAAATGAGATATAGGTTGGCCGTAAATTCGGGGAGGAGACTTGTTGCACTTTCGTGAGAAGGTAATCGATTGACATTTGGTGACATTGAGTTCTAAGCAGTTCTTCGTGCACCAGGTGAAAAAACTATTAAGATCTATTTGAAGGAGGCTGGAGTCATGTTGTGAGGAAATGGGTTTAAAAAGTTTGGCCTCGTCAGCATAGAGAGAAAGCTGAGTATTGAATGACTCTTTCAAGATCGTTAATAGTTAGGATGAAGAGAAGGGGACTTAGGTGTCTACCTTGAGGAACACCTGAAGTGGCCAAGAAAGGGGCCGATAAGACAGACCTGTACCTGACCCTATAAAAACGATCATCCAGGTAAGAAGATATCTTTATGTGATATCTTGTCAAAAGGCTTACTGAAATCAGGTGTTACGAGTATAACGTCAACTTCTTTACCACTTTCTAAGGCTGGGGGAATAGAGGACACGAATTAGACGAGGTTAGTGGTAGTTCATCTATCTTTCAGAAAGCCGTGTTGATTAGGAGAAATAAGAGATTTGCACTGGAAGTTTAAGGCTTCGTACAAAGTGCTTTCGAGGAGTTTGGGTATATGTGAAATTTTAGCTATGGGGCGGTAATTAGTGACTTCGCTCTTTAATCCCTTTTTATGTATCGGTGTTATGTAAGCAGACTTCCACATCTGTGGAAATTCACCTTGAGCGAGCGATAACTGGAAGAGATTTGAGAGAGGGTAGGAAAGTGTTGAGGACCACTTTTTAAGAAATATGGATGGAAGGCCATCTGGGCCGGGTAAGAATTCATCTTTAAGTTGTTGTAATTTATTTTCTATTACTGTATGATCAAAACTTTGAGAAATAGTGGGGCCAATGAGGAAGTTAAATAGATATTTGAAATAAGAGGGATCCGGTCGAAGGAATTATCGGCAAAAGATTGCTTAAAAAAGTAGCAAAAAGTTGACTATGGTATGCGTATCGGTTGATGATATGTTTTCGTATGAGAGGGATGGAGTAAGACCGTAGTTAACGAATTGGTAGAAAGACTTAGGATCGTTTATAAGGCTAGATGAGGACTATCAAGGTATCGCTGGTAGAGAATGTTATGAAGCTGGGCGAGTTGAAAGTATGACCCGTGATAGATAGTCAGCAAAAGAATTGGATCGAAGTATAACTGACCAAAATTTGATTGTTAGGTACAGAGCAAAGTCTACGATTATACCATGGGAGGCATAGAGAAAAATAGAATTGAATAATTCTCTGTAGAAAATGGAGAGAGTACCACTAAGTTTCATATTTGCGAAGATAAAAGAATACTTACTAAGATACGCTTTAATTGTTCGGAAATTCGCTTTATGAAAGTCGTAAGAATTGGCAGCTGCAGATGAGGTATGCTTGATAGGAGAGCGGTGGAAAAGAGAAAGAAGAAGTGATGGGTGAAAGTTATCAATGGTCGATAGTGAAAGGGGACAGATCAAGACAGAGGAGTTTATGGGGTCAGTGGTGAAAATGAGGTCTAATTGCCTACCCATATAGTTTGAGACCCCACTAACTTGGCATAAGCTAGAGTCTGTAAGCTAATCCAAGAAGAGGTATTCTTTACTCGAGTTATGGTTTGGGATAAAACAAATTCGACAGGTCGCGCCGGGAGTATGTAAAAACGCATAACGTGCAGGGACAGGCAGGGAAGTGTTATCTGTATTGAAACTTAGTCAAGCTTAGAAGAAGTAGAAAGAGCGATTAGAGAAGAGTTTAGGTGGTTTTTATGTGGAGTGCCAGTAGGACACCTTGACAAGGAGACTCATCTTTGGACGGGTAAGATCTTCGTCTCGAAAAACGCTGAAACTAGGGTAATAATTCCTGATTTTTTAAATCGGGAATTAGATTAGTTTCGGTCAGAGCGCAGACCTCAAATGGTGGAGCTTGAGCAATGGTAGCATGTTAGGGACGAACAAATTTGTCGTTGTCAACTCTGCTCCGTTAAAGTTATGAGATCCGTTTTGAGTTTTGAGACATAAAGAAAATCTCGTGGAACTTGATATATAAGTTCCTCAGATTTGTAAGGTCATTGGCAGACCTTCCTGCAGTATAGACACCATGACGCTTGTTTTAGTTATTCCCTCATAGCAAACTGAGTCGGATTTGTCATCCAGATACGCTTATATATAATAATCCATGTTTGTTTGTTCGTATTTTATGCGTTAGTATATCGTTCGTCCGATTGAGTTGGAACTTTCTCACATTGATATTGGGGCGTGCGTGAAGGTTATAGGCATAGTACGATTAATTTATAATAGGTGTCGCGCGTGGCGTCCCGGCAAATGTATTTGCGATATTTGATTGTGACAGAAATTAATTCAGCGTTGTATTGAGTCTTACTCGGTTACGTAGCAGCCTAGCGTTTGCTATAACCACAATTGTAACCAAGAATTGCGCGAAGAAAATTTATTAGATTAGTATATTTTTTTTTTCAGTGAATAAAGGCGTATATCGTGTTAATTGCTGCGACAAAGTGTATATATATATATATGACCAACACTGGGAAAAAACACTGACGGACGCATGTGCCAGCTATCAACCGCGACAAATTCAAACATTATTCGCATAAATTTGACAATATGCTCGCATTCCAACCCGAAAGAAATGTGGGAAAAATTCAGAGAGGACATTTTACACCGTCTCCGTAAGGTTAGCAATGATAACTCCATTGAGTTTTTGGACAATATTTTCAATCAACCTCTGATCGGAATCGAAGACACATGCTTAACCATCAATAACAAGGCACTCATTCAGCTTGGAATGATTGTACCACAATGTTATGCACTTGACCTTAATGATATCGATTTGGTGAGAGAACAGCAGTACAATGCTAATACTTGCGAAACCAAACTTGGCCTACGACACAATTACAAATGCTGTGTCAAATGGCAGATCTGGTCCGTTCTACTTTGATGCGACTGGTGCCACTGGAAAAACGTTCTGCATCAGTTTGTTATTGGCTCACATTCGATCTCAAAATGGAATCGCTTTGGTTCTTGCTTCAACAGGCATTGCGACTACATTATAAGATGATGAAGGTACAGCGCATTCGGTGCTCACATTGCCATTGAATATGCATTTCTCCTTCATATCCATTGGATCACGTTACGGCGATTGCTTACTGTCTTACTACATTTCACATTGCAAAAAGTATACTTGCATCACAGCGTATGATAAATCCCATCCTCCTGTAAAGCTACCGCCTTTGGTGGTGGTGGTGGTAATAACCAATCATAAGGAAAATAAGCAGGAGTAATGACGATTTTCGTGGCATTTTCCGTTCGTTTTGTAGCAACAAACTCTTGATTGCAAAATTGCTCAAGTTTAGATACTGAGAATGATTCCGCAATAAAGACAAGTTTTCGGTCTTAATGGTGAGAAACCCCTTAAACATCCGACACCACAGATGCATTCATTTCACATCCATGCTTCCTGTATGGATATTATGTGAGGTTTTGTATTGTATTCAGCACGGAACGCCTCTTATATAGGGATGCAGCAGCAGACCTGGAGTATTGAAGGTTTGTACACACCATTGCTTTCTCCCAGTTAAAGTGTAAATGAATTAAAAGATCAATCGCTTCGGAGGCAGGAAGCAATCAAGAATGTCACTACAAATGGCGGGTTTCACAGGACTGATGCTGATGAAAACTTTAAATAAGAGCGCAGAGCATTAAGCGTTGTCTGATAGGCCTATACTTGTATGCATAAGAAAAAGGTATCCCAACAGGGTCTCAAAGAGATGAAGAAGTTCCAAAGGGCCATTTTTCTTTGACAGAGCTATAAAATTCAAATAAAGTAAGGATCAGTGGCAATGTTTATTTAATGGCAATTTTTGCTGAAAGAAAGCTCACTTTCTTTTTCGTAATTTGCCACTATCATAAAGGGTTTTCCGCAGCACTCAAGCAAACATATGTAAGTGGTACAATCTTTTCCAAGTCTCTTCAACCACTGTTGAACTTGGACGCCACCAATGACGATGACGATGAGATATCAATTTTGAGTGAACCCAACCAATTGTCTACTTCAACTACTGTGACTCACAGTACAAATACGAGTATGTGTAAAAATCATACCGTCCTGGACAAATAAATTGAAAAATTGCATCCCGAATGGTTGTTTGTTTGGTTGTCATACCGTCCGTCAACCGTTGATTTATTAGTGTTTGTAGAATTTTGATGACAACCACAGTCACGCTCGAGTGGTCACTTGCATAGTCAACGTCAATGGATGTACTCGTATTATAGGAGTAACCTCACTTCCCCCAATTGTTGCCGTAAATAACGAACGCTGAGTGGATGTATCCCCATGATGGACATATAAATAAGGGATAGTGTTTCATTTGTTGGAATTTGTGATGCAGTGGATTCATAAGATTTTCCGGCACCCAAAGCCATTAAAAGCTGCAATTTCCAATTATTATTTTACCAAGGAATTAATGTCGGAAACAACATTAGAATTACTGAAACATACGAGTATGTACTCGTACATATATTACCTAAAATAGCGAGGGAAATGAAATGGAAATCATTATCTTTTATTCATAAATGAGATGCTCGTACAAGTAAATAAATTTTGATGAGAGGAATCTGTTCCTGAGGTACCAACATTCACTTGCAACAATAATGATAATGTAAACTTTGCAAGCCCTTGAGGCTTATATTGTTTTCCGAATTGTTACTTGATACAATTAAGTTGCATTAGCTATGCATGTACAATAATGACATTCAATTGGTAGGTCGAAGTATATCAGTTGGTATGAATCGGTCATGAAATAGTTTAACTCAGTACAGAAGCTGTGTTGGAAATAAGAAGCCGCACATATGATTTGGGGATACGGAATGATTCCTTCTATGGAAGGACGCACTTCTTCAATTACTTTCTTATATACTTAAGGTGTGAGCCTTAACCAACTGCTATCTCCATTTAGCGCGATGTTGCACTCATCGCACAAACTTGCTCACACCACGTTGGTAGATTGTTGATGGGAGACGCCTAAGGCCAGGTTTTCTTTTTCCACATTGCCCCTTTGGAATGGATACGAAAACACTCCGGTCCGCAGAGAAAGTGTTACTTAGACCGGTAAGTCCTATTCACTGGGGCCAATAAATTCTAGCGACAAAGGGCATTACCGACTGCTTCTGATATGTTACATGTTCTACGCTTGCAGTAAGACTGGGTCATAACGGGCATAAAGTCTTATACAGCGCTTTTTCCGCGTTTTCTATGAGGACCTATTATTTAGTTTGCTTCTTAGTCCATAAAAATAGCGACAGACAAGAGTGATTCTTCGCTTGACCTTCGCTCAGAAAGGGCTTCTACCTTCTTAAACTATAGTCTTACGTTATGGCGTCTTGATTTCTTGACGCTGGGTGTTCTTTCTATGATACTGTTCACTTCGAGATCTCCATCACCAGTATATTGACATCGTTTCTTACCTGCTATTTATGATATGTCCCAGCCCTGTGCAGCTACCCTATTCTACCACAAAGTCATATCTCTGCCTATTTGGGGATCACAGAAACTGAACCGTTTTTTGAAGGGTTAAACAAATCGCTCATAATAAAGGCATCGAAATGTTAGTACGGCCCTGGAATTATGGCATCACCATGTTGATGGATAAAGTCGAATTTTGCCAAAAAATTGTGTTTTTATATGCTTGTCTCGCGACTTTTCGAACCACCTATGCCAATGTGTCAATTTTAATGCCCGGTATGAATGCTATCCATCCCGAAAATTATATCAACTCGAAACTATCAAATATGCCTATGCGTATGCATAAGGAGGTACAACCGGTTTACCTATGAGCTGTACTATGATGGGAATGTATTATATAATATTTCACAAAACATTGTTTTCCCCACATCGATTGAGTAGAAAAAACGTTCCAGCCTTGGTATTGAAGCTTCCTGGTTGAGACAACCAAATCTTCGATTAATCGATGACAGGTGACAGGAAGTATGTCCAGCGATCGAGAGGACTGGAAGGTGAGTATGTTTCAGCCATTATGATATTTTCTGTATAAAATAGCCTAACAGCATTCGTCTAATACAGGTGTTTTAGGTATGTTGTGTTTGTCTATCGAATACCTTGACACGTCGGTTCTTAGACAAGTCTTTTTTTTATCTATTTGATAAAATGTTAGGTTTCGCTTCGAGTAAACAAAGGAAGTTTTAATGCTAAGAAACGTAAAACAGAAGCGCTTGTGGACTTCCTTAAACCAATAAAAGTCCGTCAGTTATTGAAGTTGGGTGGGTTTTGTTTCATTGGTTGGACAACTCCATTTACGTATTTAACCAGAGCTGATGGATGGTTTCAGTGGGCGATCAATTAAGAGTAGGCTTTCCAAAGTTTAAGGAAATACTAAGTAACCCTCTTGTATAAAAACACCAGATATGTCTGGAATACTGAAGTATCAATGAAAGCTGACTCAAGACGAATGGCGATATCAACAATATGAGCTGGAGGTTCTAACAATAGTTTATTGGCTAGGTATATGCGGATGCTCTTAGTTCTCAACTGAGCGACTCCTGAGTCAACAGAAGCAAAGAAAAAACTGTTGAAGGAATACGTCATCAACAAATGTTTCAGATAAACAGTCTCAAAAATTATATGATATGATTACATAGGCCACATGGAAAATGAAAGTGGAGTGGTGCAACAGCATTACTCGGGTGTGGGTAGTATCGAAAAGGACTTCTAGGTACCTGATATTCCGTACAAGCTGTTCTTTTCGAATCAACAATCCGAGACGTATTCTCGGGAAGAAGTTATTTATGAAACGAGGAAGATTTCAGAGGCCAGGATAACGAATTCAACAACAGCAAAATAATCAATTCTATTTAAAGTACTGCAAGCCCTCGAAAGATGAAATCTACGACCTAATTCTCATCAAAAAAAATAAATGTACGACAAGTGGAAGCCTTATATCCGTGGCGCGTAACCTTAGTGGAAAATTAACGTTCTACTCTCCTGTCTCTGCATTTCCCTCCATAGGGTACTTGAAGGATTCTCTTCACATTGGTGCCAGGAGTGGGATACTCGAGTCGAGATATTATAAGAATCTACCCACAAAGAAAGTGTGTCTAGGCCGAACTCTGAGCTTTCTCAACTAAGCGCGCAGCAACAACAACTATTATAGAAGGATACCTACATTGAGTGGCATTACGTTTGCGAAAATGGTCTTTCCACTCCTGAAAGTCGTCATGTGCCAAATAATGCTCCAGCAAAATGGCTTTATCCGACGCATTCAGTAGAGCTATGTCTGTTGAAGCTGCACACTTAGCTTCACAAGCCAGACACTTTGCGTGAACCGTCGAAGGCGAAATTAAAGTTCTGCCACTGCGTAGTTCTACTCCGAGAACTAGTGATCATAGACATTGGAATCGGTTCAGCGTAAATCGCAAAACACTAAATGGCAACACGTATTCGCATTCTATAATATTTCCGGAAACGCCGATCAGTCAGCGTCGAGAGGCAGACGTTGATTTAATATTTAATGCCCACTGTGAAAACCAACCCAGTGGGTTTGTTACTCCTGCTTCCATTGGTAATGCGCCTTGTTAGGTGCTTGTGGATATTCATTACGTTAGTAAGCCGATAAATATTCCTTCCCGGTATGCGCTTACATATTGGAAATGAAGTGATTTAATGGTATGAATACTTCGCTTTAAGTAGAATACTTTGACGTTTGAGTTGTTTCGCATTTGGATAAAATTGTTCTCTTCAAATCCATTGTACAAAAACAATGCTATACTTTTTGACTTTAATTTCTTGTGAAAGAATCTACGAAGAAACGCCAACAGAGAGAAAGTGGCGCTGTAATCAAAAAGATAGCGGTATACCAGCAACAAATTCCGAACCTCAATACCAGGTATGTCTCGTGGTATACTAGATTTTGATGTGATACTGTAGTGACGTACATGTGGTATGGGTTCTATAGTATCAATACCAGCAGTCTTCCACTTAAAACTCTATGTGGTAACACCTTTCACGTCACAAACGAATGGTAGACAATTGTACAGGGCAAATTTAAACGTCGTCGTTTATGATGGTTGATTTTTCAATCTCCCCCAGTAATCAAGGGATTCTTGGAATGGATGTGCTATAGGCCTCCAAAAGCATCTTAGGGTTTTGTTCAGATGTGATATGTGTCAGTGGTCACAACATTCTCTTAACCGAGGAATTTAATCCTTCTTCGACCTCCTATACCTTAGGATGACGGATACGTGTGAAATTCCCCCGAGGAGGGAAATCTTTAATGTCCCATAGCTCCAGCCGAAGGTACCGTGGTCCCCATTTACAACGATTTGTCTAAAAGAATCCTCGTTCGATAATCGATGAACTGCAATCAAGAGGGTAGGATTTTTATTCGGGTAGCTAACGTCGTCTGTTATACTGTGACACTGCCATCCAACACAAAAGTTGCTACTTTTGAAGAAGCCGCTCCTCAAATAACGAGTGGTCTAGATAATCTCATCCTACGTACGTATTTCTTGCAACTCTTCAATGAATTGCAACAACATCTACAGCCATCGCAGTTGGACGCCGGAAACTCACTACTGATAGCGATATTTTCGCAGCCCGTCCCGATGATTTGGAAAAGACTTGATGTCGGAACTGCTAAACTAATCAAGTAACCACCACGTCGCCTTCTATGAGTCAAGCATGAGAATAATTGTCGACGATGTGCTGAAAAGAAACATCATTGGACCATCGTCAAGTCCCAATACTAATCGTAAAAAAAAAGACGGATCAACCCGTTTTTGCGTGCATTACTGTACATTGAGTGATGTCACAATCAAGAACTCATTTCCTTTACCTCATACTAGCGATACTCTAGACGCGGTTAAGGGTTCCATCTGTTCGGTTACTGGCAGGTGGAAATGCATCCGACTTATCGCAAAAAAACTGCCTGTGGCCGTATAAAGTGATGACCTTTAGATTAACAAATGCCCCCGCTATATTCGAACGCCTAACGTTTTAAGAGGTCTCTCCATGGATACGTACCCAGTCTACCTATATGACATTTTATTTCAGCGTAAAACCTTTGATCTTACGCTAACTAATTTGCGATCCATTTTTAGTCGGCTAAGGGAAGCTGGATTGAAGATCATCCCAACGAAGTGTCGTTTCTTCTAAATAGAGGTCCACTTCTAGGTCATATGATTAACGAAAAAGGAGTACTACCCGTTACACCAAAAATTTAAGCAGTTTTGAATTGGCCGATACCTTCGGATATTTCAGTGGTACGAAGCTTTGTTAGTCTGTATACTTACTATCGTTAATTTGTACACAATTTTGCGGAGACTGTTCGCCCATTACATCGGTTAACTGAGAGAAATGTGCCATTTAACTGGTCTGAAGAATATGATAAAGCGTCCCCGTCTCTAAAAAAAACTCCTTAACAACGCCACCAATTTTGGGACACGTACGATCAGGTTGTGAGTTTGAAATATATACTGATCCTTGCGGTCAAGCACTTGGCGCGGTGCTATAACTGCTTCGAGATGGTGCAGAAATTTTAATTACCTATTTCAGTAAGGCACTCAAGAAAGAATTTATTGCACTACTCGCAAAGAGCTATTAGCGGCGATCAAAGCCGTAGCGCATATTCATGTGTATCTTTCTGGACGAAAGTTTTTAATACGCACCGATCACGCAGCGCTTAACTGGTTGCTTTCTTTTAAAAACCCAGAAAGATAGCTTTCACGTTGTCTGGAATGACTCCAACAGTGCAACTACACAATTAAACATCGTGCTGTAAAAGGCCACATAAATCTTGCTTCAAGTATAGTTGCAATCACTGCGAGTCCAAAGAGAAGCGCTATAATAACGAATAACTTTCCTCTGTCAAAGCGCTTATACTAATTGGCAATGAGCTAAAGCAAGCATAATTAGAAGGATTTTGTCGCGTGTCAGGCAAGAATGAAGGAAATAGGCCAAGTTAGAACTATGTCTCTGGAGAGAGTACTCTTTTAAAAGCTTATTGTTCACAGTTTTCGGTACTAGTTATTTACAACAATCTTTTCTGCATGAAGTGGGTGCCAGTTACATATAAGCAATCCAAGCAGTTTTTGTCAATTATGCCGAAGAGCCTGACTAGGAAAATCATTCAAATATTTCACCATACACCCTGTGGTCATCATTTCGGATCAAATAAGACTTTCCAAAAAGTTTGAATGCACTTTTATTGGGTTGGAGCTAGGAGATATATGTAACAATATTGCAGTGAATGTGATACTTGTGCTTTGAAAAGAGGTCTCAGAATCAAAACGATGCAGATTTGTCTTTAAGATGAACCATTTCAACGAGCTATTGTCGACATTCTGGGTCCGCTACCTTCAATGAAGAAAGGGAACAATAATCCTTGTGGACTATTTCACTAAGTGGATTGAGGTTATTGTTAATCCCGATCTGGCGACTGGTACCGTAGCCAAGGTCTTGGTAAACAAAGTTTCCTGTTGTTTTGGAGGTGTAGATCGTGTAGGTGTTTGATGACGACTCGGAGGAAGACACAGCGTATTCAGAAGACATGGTCGGTGACAGTTATCTCTCGAATTTATACAACGTCTTCGAATGACCACGAAACATACTGGTTGACTATAGTAAAAATTTAAGAATCTCAAATAAGAGTACTGAATGGATTTCATATTTCAAAAAGACTTTATTTCTGAAATGCATAAGTAGATTTTGAAGCACCAAGATTCCTTTAAATATCCTTAGTCTCTGCAGAATACCCAAGGAAGGTAGCAAGATGAGAGGAATGTAAAATTCGAATTATCCAGCATTACATAAATATTTCCCACAAGAAAGCGCCCCTAGACAGACATGCTGTCAATTCTTGTCTAAAAATTTCTGTTACACAACTAGGCAATGACAATACCCAGGAGTGTAAAGAAGTACAGAAGTATTAGAAGACAAGAGATGTACTCGTAATTTCAGATGCAAAGGTGAAATCAAATCAAAGCAACAATTGACTTACATCTCTAACTAACTTCCTTCCAGTGCACATTCAAATGGGAATGCCATCAACTTACTTAGTAAAATCCCATGTAAGTCTTACTTTCCCATCAATAAATCATATCAAAGGACGAAATAATGAGAAATGTGAAATGGGAAATCCCTCTCTTGTAAATGCATGTCAGCAACATTACGAGTATTTGCAATTCAATAAAATTAGAATGTGAAGAGGAAAATTGACCTTTACTCTTTGAGACCCGTTTTAGCAATAGATCAATGTCAACCTTATTTTCCTTAACCGATTTTACATTATAAGTCAGCCAATTCCCAAGAAATACCTCCTCCTATTCAACTCAAACAAACATGTCTCATACATGAGTGCTTCTTAAATCTACAGGACTCCCATCTCCGTGTGCTTTTCTCGAAGTAACCAAATTAATTCCTCTCAATTTGTCCTCCTTAGCAGCCAATACAATTGGCCTCTGTCAATAGCCCAACATTTGTCCTTTCTAAAATATAATATCATATTTCCAACAATAAAGACGAGACCATTACCAAACCTGATTACCCCTTAACAATTCCCATCTCCGATTCAGGTTCAGTCAAATATCCTGTCCCCAAGAATTCGGGTCCTTTAAGATGCCAAAGGTGCTCGCATTCATCAGTTTCCATGTTTTTCGGTTTTTATTTGCTCTCTCCAATTGTGAATGTCCCTTGGTACCTTTAGCTCCTCTTTTACCGATCAAAACTTCAATCAAAGCATTTTGTCTGTCAATAAAATCAGATTGAATTGAAGTCAACGCAAATGACCCCAATCTCATTTGAGTTTTTTTTTTTCTATTTGGTTTTATGTGATGTGATACCGTAAGTAAATATTTGAAAAGAAAAGTATCATTCTGCTCAATTGGGGTCGTCACGTAAGATCTGCATATCACTGACAAAGTCTTTGCTCTCAGTGATTGCGAACATGAACCGCAATTGACACCTTAATTCCTCAGCATGGAGCTGATATGAAAACCCCGAAGTTATGGGTAGAAAAAAAACGAACCCAAACATCAACATAAACAAAGAAACTCCCCGAGGAGTCCAAAAACAAATCAAAGAGACCTACCTCTACCACGCCAAACACCGTAAATAACCTAAATATTCGAAAATAAAATTATGCACGACAACCAAGCAACCAGCCCATTACCAATATGAGAATATGTTACACAGATACCCAGCCGGAATGTTGGGATAAACCAACATATGACAGATTTTGACGGGCATACGAACCATAAAAAAGCAACACAGTAGATTTTAGGGACGTGAAAGGCAGATTGTGCCTTGGGGCGCATAACTTGCACAACATCTCATGAAAACCCTGGGATTTCCCAAGGGACAAAAAGTATTTTCAAAAAAAAAAACCACTAGACGTTCATTCTTCTCAGATTTCCACTCAAATCCCTATAACCGAAAACACCTACGTGACATGGAAAATCACCTCAGATACAAGCAGAAAAAAAAAACATACGTCAAACTCCGTGGGGAAAAAATTGGCATATCGACTTTGAAAAAAAAGAAAGTATCTACAGACTTACGTACTCGTATAAGAGTATCTGCACAGAGATGGAACGAATGCAATATCATATCATCTAACATCTCACCATCAGCAACATCATTACTGCGCTTGGTTCTTTCCATAGATTTGCTTTGCCCAACTGTGCTGATACGAGTACATATACGAGGATGCCAGGATTCACATCTCACATGTGAGGAAACAGCAAACGGAAGCAAAGCCAAGTAGGAATCCTTTCCTTTCCTTTTCTTTTGATGGCGAATTTTCAACACCTATTTATTCTACCGAAGTGAACATGACTAAAAGATTTCTTTCGGAAAAAGGCGTTACGAATATTTCAACACACATATGTTAGATCTAAAAAACTTCTCGCATATTTCCCTTCCACATGACGACTCATGAATTAAGGACATGTCTTCAGCTGTTTGCAGTACGTTCAACGTTCCATCCGGCAGATCAGAAAATGCCCCGTAAATAATAAAAAAAAAAATCAATTTTATTCGTACTCACTCTTCTGGATGATGTTTTTTGTATTTTTATTTTCATATTTCAAAGTTATGAGTATGGGTACACAAAAGCACAACACAGACGATGAAACGCGCTTACCTGAAATGAGAAAATAAATTTAAATTAATTAAAGCCGCTTAGCAGGTGGTTTTAAATAGCACGCGTGCAAAGAGCAGTTAAAAATAGTTGAGAGTGTTTATTTAACAAAAAAGAACGAAAGGACTATTGGGTTGCTATTAAGTTGTAAATATAAATGGGTACTTATGTGGTAGGATAACAGTTTAAAGGGTACTTGAGACGAATTAGACTATGAAAAGTTGGAAGGGAAAGCATCCCAAAATAGTGTAAATAAACAAAAAGTTTAATACTTTAACTAAATGGAAAAAGCCTTAACACTGTCACGACGTGAACCAACTTACTATTGACAACCTTAGCAAACGAAAAACGGACAACGACTTCCGGCTTTGCACGTGGAATACTTGGACCCGTAGCAAAGGGGATACCACTGCCATGCGAGAACAGTGATGAGAGGATTCGAGCAAATGAAGGGTCGAAAGTAATATTATGACGCCTGGAGATATAACAAAGTTAAGCTGGAATTGTAATCGTTGAGGTTGTAAGACCAGTTTGATACCACTGGGAGAACGTGGGAGGGCGATGCCCTAGTTAATCCTGTAGCAAGCAAACTTCTTGATGAACTCATTAAGATCGACGATCTTCACAGAGAAGATATAATTTAGATGTCAGAAGGGGCAACTTCATAGCAGCTACGTTTCTGATGCCTATCAGGAAGGACAGTTGCAAAGGAAGTGCGCGAAAGATTTCACTTCGATTAGTCTCTGCAGATCCGGCAGAAATCTTCGTGAGGAAAACTCAATCGCTGCGCGTATTGTCCAGTTATACACTGTACCGTGCTTATGCTTAGAGGATCTAATATAAGCCATGTTGATCTAGATAGCTAACAGTTGTCTCAATGGCTGCCAATAGACAGCGCTTGAAAATGTGTTATTTGCTTGGAGTAATTAATTCGAAGTTGTCAATTCGGCTATTTTAAGCGTCTGCGGATCCGAGTCGGACCAGCTTATCAATGAAGCAGCTTGATGAGAGGTCACTCTATCACCCAATACAGTCTAATTTTGTGTTGCTTACCCATCTCGTTGACTGATGCGCGGTAGCCTAAAACAACTCTCGAATTTATGGTGTTCGACGCTAAGTATCTGATCCATTTTTGCCCGATTACAAATATTGCAATATCTAGAGGGGATATTGGATTAATGCTGTGTCACACTACAGGCTGCAAAGACCTATGCAAAAACCCCTACACAAATGCCGTAGACTGTCTTAGAGCCGTTTGTGAAGATGATAGTTGACTTACTGACATATTGATCCAATTTTGTTGTCAATTTCTGCTGATTAAAAGTCTGTTGATTAAGGAGTTAAGGGGGTTTAAGAGGGGGGCTGCTCGGCAATTGATTGGTAAACTGCTGACTGTCCTATAATCTGCTTGCCTTACATCCCAGTGTATGTCTCCGGTAACTACATAAATGCAAGGGCATGCTCGGCCTACGACGTCATAGGGCTCGCAACCCTATACGGAAAAGATTAAGAAATGTAATGTAATAAGAAATAAACATGGATTCACTATTGTCGACCCTTGCAAACCTTTAAACGACAAGGATCTGCGGATCAGTAAGTTTAATGTTCGGACCTCTAACAGGCCATGTCAGCCAAGCAGTTAGGAGAGGACCGGATGGGCCGAATGTAAGAAGGATGAGAAACTGTGTTATACGAGTATGTATACTACGGTATTTGCTATAGGGAAAAGCAAAAACGCTTGGGGTGATGCGGATTTGTCATTTTCGGCAGACTTAGGCAAGGAGTCTTGAGCTTCCGACAGATGAGCGAGTGTTTTACAGTAATCCGCATCAAGACTACATTTGCGAAGATAAGCCTAATATTCGGCTCATTATACATAATAGTCCAATCTTTCGAGCAGCCAACATTGACTCGGATCACCACCTGGTTGGAGCCTAGGTTCGAATGCGGATTTATCAAACGCCACAAGAAAGAAGAACTAGGAAGAGACACGAAGAATATCTTCTTCTCTACGCACGAGCGAAGTTATTGAGAGGATTTACTAGAGGAATTGCGTACGGAAGTCTTACCAATAGGTAACAAAACCTGTCAAGGCAACAAAAATTTTGCGCGAGCCAGTAAAGATGAAGAAGGTAAGCCTGTAGTAGAGTCACAGTTGGTGCTGAGAATATGGAAAAACTTTCTCTGCACACACTATAGCGGCGAAGAAGCCCAATATCTCGCCGTCAAGGAGAATAGACCATTCAGCGTAGACCATGGTAGCCAAAACTTCCGTCCATCTGTTCAAAATGAAGTAGGGATAACAATATCTAAGCTGAAATCCAACAAAGCAGCTAACGGACGAGATATTCAAAGCTGCTTCAAATGGCTTTATGGAGAGTATACACCAACTCATTTCTCAGATCTGCTCAGAAGAGTGTGAGCCTGATGGATGAGATCTCAGCATCGTTTGCCCGATCCACAAAAATGGAGATCCCCTTAACTGAAACCTGAAGTTTCAAGACAAAATCTGCGCACTTTGGCAGATCCTAGAAAAAACTCAAGAAGTCGCAATCGACACCCACCATCGATTTTAAGGCCGCATTTGTAGAGACGAGCTATATAAAGCCATGTGTAGTTTTCACACCCTGTCAAACTCGTCCGTCTGCGTAGAATAACGATTGAGAACGCTTGCTGCTCCGTCAATGTGAAAAAAGGAATAAGAAAAGGTAACGTACTGTCATCTGACTTTGTTAATATCATCCTTGAAAGAATTGTGCAGAAGGAACAAACGAACACTGGAGGCACAAAGTCCATGCAAATACTAGCGCACTCTGATGATATTCACATAATTGGGAGAACACAGCAGGCTACCATTCGCTTGTATTGAGACGGAATCTGCCAAAATGGATTAAACGGTAAATGAGGGAAGGAACAAGAACTGTTAACAAGATGGGACACACAACGTGATAAAACGTCACTGTGGACCGTTATAAATGCGAGGTAGTAAGAGACTTTTTCTATGAATTACTCTTTCCAATTGCCGTTTCTTTAGGCTGAGAAGGCAATTGAGTAGTAAGCCCCTGTCCCGAACAACTATGGTGACTCTGTATAGGAATTCGATTATCCCAGTCCTACGTTATAGCGCAGAAGCATGGACCCCATCGAAAGCGGATGAAGATATTCTCAGTCGTTTCGAGGGAAAATCCTTCGAAAAATATTCGGTCCCGCTTGCGTTGACGGGCTTTGGAGGAGAAGATTCAACAATGAACTACAGGAGCTGTACCTGAGCATCAGTCACCTGAGATGGCTGGCAAGACAGTCTTCGAATCTAATCTCACCTTAGGTGATGCGCACAAAAGGAGATTTCAACCGACCTCGAGTGCGCAACTGCAGGCAGTTAGCTAAGAACAGGAAATTGGAGAGCCTATATTAGTTGACACCCAGGTTCATCCCGAGTTGTAGCGCCATCTAAGTTGGTAAGTAAGTGATCCGGGAAGACCGTGATGTAACGCGAGTAGCCTTGATTTAGCTTTTTCTATTACCTCTCTCCCTTAGAGCAGAATTAATTGAAATCTGCGTATCAGACCAATCTATTGCAATAAAATCGTCAATGCTTAGAGAGCCGCCGTTGAAGTTCTGCCTGCCAATTATGCTTATGTAAGCCGCTCGTTGCGTTTTTTTCCAACAGGCTAACATTAGACCATCAAACCAAATGGTTACACCACAAAACGATATTTGTTCATACATTTATGTAGAGCTCAACGGCTTACGGCAGCGAGCAAGAAATCAAGTACGTATCCCAAGTTAGAACATGAGTACAATGAGGAGCAAAAGTTTCCAACTTGAACACGTATTACGGAAGCGTAAAATCGGTATAATATACAATATGTTCAAAAAAGTGGCGAAATGTCGAGAATAGGGCCTGAACCTGCAAACAAAAGCATATAAAAATTATTATTAAAAAGTAAGGACGGAGATGCCACGACAGTCTTGACAGCTGAATTCCCAATTAAAATCGTAAACGAATCAAGCATTAGCGGCCGACTAATGGAAATAAAACTAATTATTGAATACAAGACTTTGAATGTTGTTAACGCTTTCGCCCCAATCGTGCTACGGTCTAACAATACTAAACTATTTATTAAACAAGATCGTGACTGACAACAAACACAGATATAAGTATTACAGTCTATGATGAAATAAATGAAATGGGAGGGTAAAAGCTTCTAAACCGGGCGAACCCCAAGCAAGCCAGAACCGGCTTTCTCTGGCATAACGTACCGTGACGAAACCTAAGGAAACCCGCTTAAGTCGAGTACAACTTAAATATGGAAAAAGGCTAGCTCTGGGTGCTTAGTTGGGGAGGCGGATGGCTCAAAAAAGAAATCACCTAAGAAGAAGAACTAAACGCGCAAGATATATCAAAAAACCTCGATAAAAAATGAAGAGTGCTTGGTTTTTCAATAGGCCGAAGGAAACGCGGGGCTGGAGCGATGAGACTAATGTGTCTGCAATAAGCTAAATATAAGCCTTTCTGACGTGTACTCACCACAGTGAAAACAGTGAAACTGATAGAGTGCGTCTTGAGTTCGATTACGAATATTGCGAAAAAGAGGGAACATCAGAAATTGGAAGAGGTACACTCACAATCCATAAACAGGTGAACAACAACATAAGAAACGCAATGTTGAAACACGAATAAACACGTTTACATGTAAAATATTTCAGCATAATAGAGTAAAAACTCGAATAATTGCGAAATTTGTAGTACTAAATGAAATATTTCTTGGACTATCCCCCAGAAAACATTAAAAGGCAGATTTTTCGGAAACCTATGGTGTAACCGGGGGTGTTCAGTTGGTTCGAATCATATACCCTCTGAAATGTGGCCGACAATTGGAAATTGCAGATTTAAATAGCTCTCTACTCCGTTCAAAATGATAAGGCTCCATCCAATGCCAAACCAGTGGAAAGTGAGGTCTCCTGTTTCACTGTATAAAGGCAAAGGCGACACGAGATATTGAAACAACTAACGATCAGTGAAACTATTGTCGCATTCTATGAACATTTTCAAGAGAGGTACACACAGCCGACAACACGTTATTTTTAAACTCCATGGCAGTTAAAGGAGTGGGAGGCATTCGAAACGTATATATATGACGCTCTTCAAAGTCTTCATCGACTTGGACAAGTGATCGACGGAGCTCACAGAGATCTTATTTCGACAGCACTAAGACCTCCAAATGTACGCGAAACGAAAGTATATATGTATAAATGATACGCGATATATACGATGATGTTAAAACGAAAGTTAAATGCAGAACGGTTATAACCGGGGAGTAAGAAGTCCTAGAAAAGTATCGTAATGCAGTGTACAAAGTCCGCTTCTTTTTAATGTCGTGCAAGGTTTTCTATTGAATCAGTACATTACGACCGATGATAGCACTATTATGAGCAACAACTTGGCAGTCACGCCAGCAGCTCTTAATAATTGGATAAAGGCGTTTAAAGAAAACGGGTTGTCGTACGAAGGCCGAAGTTGTCGTTGTGCCGAAGTATGAACAATTTTAATATTTCCGCTGTGTGATACAATATTAATCCGAGGAAACTGCGATGGCAAGTGGGGTTACTTAGATGACACGTAGACTTCGCAGTATTTTGCGACAGATAAATGCCACTTAAACTTAAAGGTTTGTTATGCATACATGACAGTCATTCGTCCAGTTCCAATACATGGCATCAGAGTGCTGCACGATATACGAAATATATAAACAAATATGACAGCGAAAAAATGAATATGGGACTGAGGGCGGACAAACTTTAGGCTGAACTAGCAATTTTTCCCATATTCAACGTAGATCGTCAGAAAATCCCGTCTAAAAGGCAGTTGAGTCTAGTTCCAGCCGAAATTCGAGGAACAGGTAGAGAGAAAAGTAGTAACTCAACTCAAGCTCTTGGCTCGATAATTACGTGATCCAAAATAGAATGGCCTGCAAAATGGTTGCAAGGTTCACAAGGGGCGCAGTAGCAATACAGATGCGTGGGGGAGTTATGTAGCATTAGATGTAATTGTACGCGTCACATGTTTCTATTTTGTCCATTGAACAACTGCTAAAAATGCTGATTAGATATATCTGGAATAACCTTATCACCGGTGACTAAGTCCCCTTCACTTCTTTGAACGCTGTTTGTTTTGGCCGTGAAATCAGATTCCAGCTATTTGACTTTGCTATAGCACAGCTGGATGTTACTCTAATGGTAAGACTCTTCGACTTCCTTGAGTGACTTTTTATTTACGCTTTTCTTCTTCAAGCGATAAGTTTTGCTGATTTTGAATTAGTGAAAAAGGGTCTTGTTTCCAAAATGCTTGTCAAGAACCATGCCAGCCTATTTTTGGAATGTCCACTGTTGCGTGGGATAAATTCTGAAAATAATCCATCAAGTCTGACGGACTTGACTGCCTTGATCTCTTAATAGCAACATGTATTTCGTCGGTGTTGAATGCATAGGAGAGCCCTGCTGGTTTCACTGATTTGTTTGCGTGATTTTAGTGACTTTTTGATACTTGATTTCTGTTTTGTCGACTGTTCAAGTAATCGCTGGTATTCTCTATCATGTGATGGCTGTTTATTACTTGCGTGCTTTGTCAGTGAACTTTGATAGATCATCTACCGTTTTGGTAAAAGTTTTTTTTGCAGAGTGCGACCACCAAGGATGTATTGCCTATTATTGTAACCCCTTGACACATGTTTTTCTAATAGTGGAAAGCACAACATTTTCCAGTCGTGTATAGTTTTTTCTTGTAGAATGTTATACAATATTCATTACACGAGTGTCTGTTCTATTTTATTTTGAAGAACAACATATGTCTGGGATATGTGTTACACCATTTTATTGCCACTAAATTTTTTAAATTTTGTTTAACTGTTTTGGGATAGTAAAAATCGTAATAATAAACATAACTATCATTCGATATAAAAGAATCATTTGAATTGCACCACTAATCTCATCAATTATCCTGCCACAAAGCTAAATGTTATGGACAAATATCAGAGAAAACGTAGATATCGTAGAGGTTTAAGTAATATCTTATTTGAAAATAGCTATACTACCATTAAATTTCCACTTGTAAATCTGTATACTTTTGGGGTATTTCGTTAGCCCGTGTTATCGACTTTGCAGTTCTGTGGAGAGATACAGATATCCGTTGTATAGCTCCAGATATTGATCGACAAGAAATTAATAGTCAAAAAAAATTCATTTCATATTTCTCCTTTCAAAGGACACACCCAGTGGTCGAAAGAAAAAAAATTAAATTCAAAATCAATTCAGAAAGAAACCTCCCGACAATTCGGAAATCCTTGCACCATATTCCAAATCCTCTGAATCTGTTGGCTTCATGCCTATTTAGGAAAGTAATTGACTGACAAACTCATTTGATTGTATCAAAATTGGTGACATTTTGTTTCAATTTCCATAACGTCTATGTAATCATTCGAGAATTGATTTTCTTCCATGCAGAGACTGAAACAATTTCATTAAAATTTTGAATCTATTGTTTCGAGGGCTGGTCTGTCTGGCTCATTTCCATAATCAAAATAATGTGTGTCGGCGTATTGTTACAAAAATACAAAAATGCCTTCTTTTACGACAATGGCTGATAGTATTGTTTGTTTTTATGTGTATTAAACATATTTGTTTATTTTGCCATTATGAATGGTATTTTAATTAGTTAATTAGTGACCTGTTTAACGAGTCCTACAGAAAACACAACAGCTCACGTGCTTACAATATCTGAAAAAAGCTATGGAAGAGACAGTGATTGTTTCATTTTTTTAGAAAACAATGAGAATAAACATTCTTAAAAATTGAATGGAATCGGAAAACTGAGGTATGGACAAACTGGCCGTTCTGTCTGTAGAAGGATGCTCTTCGAATACCCGCCAATGGGAGTAACAAAAAATAATGGTTTTCGAGGTAAGATTTGCTTATATTTAAGGTCAATTCATTGTGAATATAGCAGTGTTGAAATGTCCGTATTTGAATACGATGTTTCTGACGACGAGAATGCTGTTGTTCTACAGAACATTCATTCCACTTGTTTAGTCAATCAACCGTTGTGAGCAACAGAATTCGGTTCTGCCAGCGTTCAGAAACATAAAAATAGAGAATCGACGTTAGAGTGATTCTGTTCTCTTTGATGTAGATTTCTCGCCACAGAAAGGTGTAAGAAGTACTGAACATTAGTGAGTTAAGAACTTATCTCACCAAACTAAGCCAGATGTCCTAAGTATGATGTTAAAGTCATACTGGGTGATTTGTTGGTACGCTTACATGACACCACGTCTGGCAACGGACGGGACGAAATATGACTATAGCAAGCGCACGCTACACACAAAGGACATGGCGGTTCCCGATCACGAAACGCTAAATCAAATTGTTCGTTGTGCAATCGACGTAAGGCATGCCTCCACTATTCGGTTTGTCCGAATCTCCCGGGCAGCCAACATTGACTCGGATCAAGAACTTGTTGCAGCTAAGGTATGAATATGAACCATGAATAACTACTATTATAAGATACAACATAGAAAAACTACAATCGCACTGGACCTTGCAAACAGCGTATCCCCAAATCTCTCAATAACTCCTATGCCTCCAGAATCAAGTACCCAAGACCAGGGGCAATGCTGCCAACATCCTATGAAGGGACGTTGAAACTGATGTGCTGGGTTTAACTCATCACCACATATCCCTGGTTTGATGAAGAATTCCGACAGGTACATGCAGTTAACAAAGACGGACTACAACGAGGGACGAGAGCCATTTATGAGGTCTACGAGTAAAAGCGACGGCAGGGTATCGGTTACTCCAGAAGGCGACAAAAGAGTACGAGAAGCGCGCGATAGAAGATATTGAGTGTTTGTACTCGAGGAACAACGTACGGAAGTTTCACCAAATTGTAAAATGAACGTGCCAAGCCAACACTACAAGTAGAGAAACCTTGCAATAGAGTCACAATTAGTACTGAGAATGTGAAAAACTTCTTCTGCAGACTGTATAATGCTGACCATTCAACTCAGACCACGATAGTCAAAGCTTCCATCCACCTGACCAAACCCAAATAAGAATAGCAATATCTAAGCTGAAACCCAGCTAAACAGCTGGATCTGACTTGGCTTACAAGCCAAGGTATTCAAAGCTGCTGGAAATGACTTGGTGGAGAGCATACACCAACTCATTTCTCAGATCTGGTCCGAGGAATGTATGCCTGATAAGTGGAATCCCAGCATCCGATTGCCCGATCCACGAAAAAGGAGACCTCCTCAACTACGTCAACTGTAGAGGCATACGCCTTCTCAACATGGCATACAATATCTCATCAGCTATATTGTGTGAACGTCCGAAAGCTTTCGTCAACAACCTGATAGGCACCTATTAGTGCGGTTTCAGACCTCACCCCGGCAGATCATGGAAAAAAATCTCAGGAAATCCAAATCAATAGAGATGAGCCATATAGACCCGTGTCTAGATTTGCCAACTTGCCAAGCTTGTTCGTCTGTCCAGAAAAACGATAGAGAACCCTTTCTGTTCTATCAAGGTCGGTTATGACTTAACTTCGGTTTTTTAACATCACCGTGTGAAACATACAAGTGAACACCGGAGGCATATTCTTTCGAAAGCCTATGCAACTACTAGCGTATTCCGATATAATAGATAGAACTCAGCGACCTCGGCCAGCTGCCATCGGTGAGTTCCTTAGTATTGAAACGGAAGCTGCTAGAATAGGTTTAGAGATCAATGGGGGCAAAACCAAAAATATCCGGTTCCATCTGCGTTGGCGGGCTTTGAAGGAGAACTAACTATACGACTTGTACAGAAAACTGCACCTGAGATGGCTAGACACCAATGTTCAGAGTCCTAGAGTCTTTGAATTTAACCCAAAGGGAGACCTCAACTTAGGGGCGGGCACAAGTAGAAGGGAACCTCATTCAACTGGGCGAGCGCAATTGGACGCATTTAGCCAAAGACCGGGCTAACTGGAGAGGCTTGTTAGCTGAAGCCCAGATGCTCCCTAAACTAAGTAAGTAAGGGAAGAAAGAGGCATTTGCACCTGCTCTTTCCTCAACTGATAAAGTGATTCGAAAAAATCACAAGTTTTCAAAAAGACACCAGCGTTATATCAGAGATTGGTTTTGAAACGTACGTCTAGATGATGGCTGGACTTGCTGCAGAAAGGCAAAACAGACCGTTTCTGGGGTTTGGTGAAAGCAGCAGTCACACATTTACGCGAAATTGTGTGCATAAAGGCAACTGACGCATGTGATATGTTGGTCTTATATAAGTGTAGGATCATTTTCGGTGACCGGATGAGTCAGACCACTCAACTTCTATCTTCTCGTGTACAGAACAACCATAATTATGAGAAGAAAGGATGAGGTCGAATTTCTAATCCACCAATCGTCGATCACGTCTGGAACTACCTCCGCTTTAGAGTAGAGAATAACTTGACATGTTCCAACAAACAGTGCAGCTACACCAACTGCATATGCCTAAGGGTAGACGTTAGCCAAGTCTTACCTGCAGTCAGGGTTCTGTTTTCCAGGATTGCCTCAATCCCCAAAATTAATGCTTCATCTACGCCGCGTTGTCTGACAGAGGAACAAATGCCGTCAATATTGACAAAATTTCCAGCGAGTACTCGTCCTTGTCTAGAGCACTCTTAATTTTGCCCATCAGATTTGAAGCCGAAGGTATGCTGCATCTTGGAAAGAGAATGCATTCATATATGCAACATGAAGGAAGTTCGATTAATTGGTCTGAAGCTCTTGGCAAGCGTGAGGACCACTCTTCCTTTTTTTCGGGATTCTTTTTATATTCCAATGCGAGTATAGATTCTCTGCACAGTTTCCAAAAGCTGGTTTATACTTTTTTCATGGCAAAATCTTATATGTGCCATCAATGCGAGGCGACCTGAAGCCATCACAAGTTCTTGCTATAATGGCCTCATCTGCCAGCATAATCGCCGATGGGTATCAGGTTGTGTTGCCCAGCTCAGTAGATAGAAAATAGAAACAACGTGAGACCATGGTTCTGACCATGTTACTTGGAAAGTGAATCTAGAAGATAGGATATAGAGTCTCGCGAGCATCTCAGTATTTTACCGTCTGTTTATCTCTACTAGTAGAAGTTTTTATAAGAGGCTCTCTTTGAAATCGGAAATGGCTTTGTATGTTCATTCTTATTGCTTCGATTCCAGCCTTCCTCTAAATTTGTCTTGCTAAGTCTTGCTAAGCGACATTTTAAATATTCGCTGCGTTCCACCAAAGAATTGGCGAGTTTTTCTTGACAGCACAGGTTAGTTCCAAGAACTTGGTACCGGTTCTGTTTAAGTGGTTTATATAAGAGCTTTCCAATTCCTTCATATCGTTTGGTATGATCGTAAATAGAATATATCTGCCATTTTCTCTACAGCTAGACTACAGATTCCTCGCTACCCCAGGCTCAATGTACCCAAATTTAGTTGCTTCATTCCTAGTTTCTAATATCCAGCTGGTATTTTCTCCCTCTTTTTATTTTAGTTATCAAAGCAAGTCAAGCTCATATGAACCACTTAACAATAACTTTAAAGGCTCTGTTTTGCTACGACACAAGACACATAGACGCATGTGACAATTTATGGCTGCCTTTATGTGCGATAAGTCGTCACTTTAATGCTATCAATGCTAATGGAACTTCCATTTTCTCAACGAACCGAAGACCAAAAGGACTTATCGTCGTAGCACTTTTCTCTCTGTCCACTTCACATGGCACTTGAAATCTCCTTTACGCAATAACTCAACTCGATGATGTCTTCGTTTTCCTCTTGAAATGTTTGTGTTTTCCTTCTAAAGGGTTATTAGCAGAAATAGTAAATAAATACTTTCTCTAACAGCTTGGCATGTAACAGAGCAATTGTGAAGAAAAAAAAAATTTCTCACACGAGTATTCCATCGATATTCCCATGACAACAGAATCACACTACAACGTCAAATGCAAATTCTTGTATATTGTAGATGCATCACAGCACCTCACTCCTTATCGAATAATTTATTCTTTTGAAAACCAGTTATCACTTAGATACTACCCACTTAAGGAACTCTCAAATTGACTAACAGCCCTCAATTTATTTCAATCACGTCCTGTGCTTACGCAAATGGTATTTTTCCAATATTTGCTTAACAAAAATGCATAGGAATATCCTTTGCTACCATGCTCTTGAGGTGGAGAGCTCCCACGGGGTGCCACTTTATCAAAAACCCAAACTCCAGTCTCTCATCGAGTGATTCTATTCCACATTCCCGTTGCCACAGATATGTATCCATCTGCCAATGGTTCCTATTCGACGATTTTCTGAATCTCAGTTATTGGGTTTGCTCACTTTTAGTTTTAGGTTGAGTTTGAAGTTTGCAATACTTCAAATTCTATTCTAAGCGAGGAGCACCCGTTTACCGATTCTCCTCTAGCATCCTCGTAGCAATCCCGGATCAATTTAGTGGCATGATGTGTCCTTTCGAAGCAATAAATTCCACTCACATTCGTAATATGAAATTCCTTAAACTGCAGCCGCAAAGAGTGACACATTCTCTACCATTTGTGTCAGAGATGTGAATGTACAAGCTAGAGAGATGAAACTGACAACGGCTGGAATGCAATTACGTCTAGGATGTAAATGTGGCAAGAGGGTTGCGATGTTTTTTTTTTTTCATCCGTTTCTTTGTATAAGAGTATTATCTATCCACGATATTACGTCATTATGTCGAACAAAACATGTCGAAGGATAAAAAATTGGAGGAAAAATCAGAGCCAGAGTTCGATTGTGAAAAATGTCAAAGGAACGACAGCATTGTTCAATGATACAATTCTGCGAAGGACATTTTTTTTTTCCACAGGATAACCCCCCCAGAGGCAATTAAAATTTACTTGTGAAACGTTTTTATGAAATCGTCTTACTCCGATCGCATAATTCGAAGGGTGTCTTTTGAGGAGCTTGCTTTTTAACGATTAAACTGGAGGAAGGTTAGGTGGTTTAGTCAGGAGAGTTACCATAACAACTGGAACAAGCAGTGGCAGATGGTATTGCTGCAATAGGGCCGTAGTTCTAAGAAGGTGTTGCTCCTCTTAGGAATGTGGTAAAAACAGAAAATTACTTGTAAGTTCAGTACAGAGATTTTTTAGCAGACAGATGGCTAGGATAATACATTCACATGTATCTGGCTGTAAGTGGAAAGAAGAATTAAATTGAACGTGGCCTACTTAAAAAGTGAAAATGAGCTGGTGGAGTAATTGCAACAAAATTAACCGGGTAGAAGTCATTGAACGAGCAAAATCGAGTGTTTCACTACACCAAGGACAGTCTTCTTCTTAAGAAAACTTAACAATGCAACGAAGTTCTTCAGAATATATATGAAGTGGCTGAGATGAGAGCAAAGTAAAGAAGGTGGAGGATGTAGAGCACTGCTCTAAATAAGAGCTATCGACGATTCGTCAGAATAAGTGGCTATTACAAAGATGCCACTAGATGAAGAGGTCTAAGAGCCTTCGATTTAAACATCACTTTGTGTCTAAACTGTGGGAAGCTTCTCTAGGAATATCGACAAAAGTGGCAAATTTGTAGAAAAGACTAAGCCAGCATGAGCTGTGTCAGTTGCCAAGTATAATACTTTGCGTATAATTCAAGGCAGTTGAAGAGGCTTTAACATATAAATACAATTTCTAAATCTATGGAGCGTATTTTAGCAATGAACCACTCGTCATACTTGTCATTAAATGAATGATATTCATTGAGGTGGAGTATGATGTCCAAAGCATCATATTGTAGCAATTCTATAAACAAGAGAAAATTGTCCTTCAGAGCTGAATGCACATACTGAGTAATTTCCCAAATTGGCGGTAAGTGGTCTCAAAAAGAATTATTACACATTGTTGAATCTACGTTACTACTCAATAGGAAAGAATGCCCACATGAGCTGTAACCTGGACATCATTTTAATTTCCAGAGATATATTTAAAGCGCACTTTACCATATCAGTAAAAGTTGCAATCCACCGAATTTATCAAATTGAAGTACTATACATTGAATTTGGCGTAAGTAGAAGAAGTTAAGTGCTTTGGTTTTCACCCAGATTACAAGCATCCAGAGAAATCTGCAACTGGTTTGTCCGTGTTCTTATGATAAGTAAGAGATTCATAGATATACCCCTGCAGGAACCGACCAAGAATTAAGTGCCTTCCAGAATTCCTTCACAGAGATTGTGAAAGAGCATTATGCACATCAGGTGTGGTCAATGTCGGACTCCCCAGAAAAGGTGAACATATGTAGAAAAGTTTGTGGCTTTTCCTCCATTATACCGTCTTGCACGTGGGATATAGAGCAAAACGAAATATTTTTCTACAAAGTACCCCCTTCAACCACACTATGTGGCTTATGATGGAATTGGTAGGATCAAGGTTCTGAAGAGTATAATGGTTATCTGAATTAGGAGTTTTAAGAACAGTTTCGCCAAAGTGGGAATTATATGACAAAGCTAATATTCGTCGCAGTAAAGGTGTCATTAGTGAGGTCAATATTTACTATGATATAGGTACGATTGCCATTGTTTGGCAGAAGCATGTATTTCTTCCTATCCTCATTTGCTACCCGACGATCTATATCTCTATTTATTTAAATTGTCATAAATCCTCCTAGAAGTACACTGATGACTCCGATCTTTTTGTCTCGAATCTGAGCTGTGTTCGCACTCTATCACTTTCTTAGCCTCTATCTCACATATGTGAAGCAACTAGCATCAATATTGTATGCCCTGTAGATCTATAAGAATGTTTCTCTAAAATTACGAAGAACTCGATATTCGGGCTTAGAAACAGATACCAGGTGCTTAGCCATATTATACAGAGTAAGCAAAGTTGAACTGACTAATGTGCACGAAAGTGCACATCCAGCGCTTGATCCAATCCTCGAAACATTTTTTATATTCGGTTTTCGGTATGTCCATCAGTGCTTCCTGCGATTTTTCCATTACTTCCTCTCGGCTGCTGAAACGCGTTCCCCGTAGGTAGTGGTTTTTTAACTCGATTGAACAGAAAGAAGTCACAGGGAGCCAAATCAGGTGAATTTGGTGGCTGTTGGATGATATTTGTTGCATTTTTCGTCAAAAAATTACGAATAATGACGGCACTATGCGACGGTGCGTTATCATAGTGCAAAATCCACGATTTTTTTGCCCGTAATTCTGGTCTCTTTCGGCGAATTGCTTCACACAAACATCTCATAATGCGCAAATAATACTCTTTGTTTACTGTCTGGCCTTCCGGCAAAAATTCATGATGCACTACACCATTGTAATCCATGAAAACCGTTAGCATTGCCTTGTTTTTTGACTGAAAACGACGTGTTTTTTTTGGTCTCGGCTCATTTGGTGAACGCCATTCACTTGCCTGATTTCTGGATTGCGTGTCGTACTCTAAACCTACGCTTCGTTTCCAGTAATCATCCTTTTGATGAATGTGGGATCGAACTCAGCCTCGCAAATCATCTCTCACCAACACGGTCTCTTTTTTGCATGAAATTGAGGTCTTTTGGCACAAATTTTGCTGCTACACGACGGAAACCCAAATCATTAACCAAAATGTCTTGGACGGATCCATAGGCAATTTTCAAGTCCTCCGCTATCTGTCTGATGGTTAATTTTCCGTTATTGACCAACATTTCTTTTACTCCATCAATGTTTTCATCGGTTTTCGATGTCGATGGTCTGGCACTGCGTTCATCATCTTCGATTGACTCACGACCACTTTTGAACCTCGAGGACTGACGCGATGTAATAACCCTTCAGAATTCTGGAAATTGGAGAAACAACTAAATAGTGAAAAATATATCATAGCCACTGAACTGAGGCCTAAAATCCTTCAAGTCCACTTCGACAAGCTTTTGAACCATTTTTGCAGCACGACATTTTGAATAGGCCAATTTTTTTACAGGATATTGTTGAGGCTCTAAGTAGTGTTACGAGTGGTAAAGCGATAGGATCGGATGGGATACTAGTCGAATTCTACAAATTTGGTACAGACGAATTGAACACCAATCTTACCTACGTGGTCAACAATAATGTGGAAAGTAGAAGAATAACTCAGGGTTTCGAGGAAGCCCTAATTTTTCCCACTTAAGAAAAAGGTTGTAAGAGAGCCCCAGGGAACTATCGAGGCATTTCCTTTTTAAAAGTGTCGCACAAAATTTTTACAGCGGTACTAAATGCATTGATATGCACTAATAATCTACTCGGGGAATATTATGCTGGTTTCCGGCTGGGATACTCCGCTGTTGATCACGTGTTTGTTTTATAATATTGTGGAGTCATTTCTCTTGAGCAATACGAAGCCGTATGCATTCTTCGTTGACTTCGTTGACAGAGGGATTAAGAGTGAGACAAGTTCGCCCTTTGAGCCCTACTCAATTTGCACTCTTCAATATGGAGAAAAATTTACAAAGTCAAAAGCAGCCATTAATGCTATTTAGTAACGGCTTCATCAACAGATATATGGTATTGCTCATAGCTGCAAATATGAAGTCTTTGAAGTTGTTCCCGGATCCATTCTCTTCTACGCTGCTCAAGTGTATGAAAGAAAACAATATCACTCGTATATGCTCCTGTTAGAGATAGGCCTACCGTCACTCTTTACTAAAACTACAGGTGGAGTAGGTGGTCAAAGTACCAAACTTGTCGAACTATCGACTACCCATTAAAGGAATTCTAGAAACAATGCGAAATAACACGGGTTGGTACAAAGAGTTGCTGGAACTAGCTAGTATTTGTGGAATGGAACTGAGTATCGACGATATTGCGAGTTGGAGCTCAAACTTTATCATTTGACCGCCCATGTGGATGAGAAGACCAAAAAAGGGTTCCGAGAGGAAGCATCACGGCCACTTCACAGAGCAGTCTAGAACCGGCTATGCCACAATGTGGAGCACAATAACTATTTTCGTGGCGAACACAGTATAAAGGAAACAGCAATGGTGTTGAAGGTGAGTGAAGAGCTAAATATATACACCACAGGGACGATCTACCGATAGTCTACAGCGTGTGTAATTTGGCAGAGAGAGAGGATATTTGTATCTTAATTTTGGCAGTCGTTCAAATCCTTGCTGAGATTCACGTTCTATTACTAACCAGTGACTGCAAAACTACCCTACAGTATAGAGACAGAATCTTAAATAAAAACTACTAAACAGTAAAAAAGGAAACAAAATAATAATAATAAAGAATTAAATAATTATACTTTGCTATTTTGCTATAAGCATTTCAGTCAATCAGGGAGACGGCAATGCTGTGCTAACTGATTTTAGTTCATAAAAAAATTTATGAATATTTTATTGTAAAAATAAAAATCAAATCTAATATATTGGATAGCCGGGTTCTAAATTCCGGAGGCCTCAATGTGCATATATCTACTGTATTTGAGGTACATTCTTCATTAACTAACACATGATCGACTTCTTTAACAAGTCGATCACCCAAATTTAATCAGATTGCTACTATAATTTGGCCTCATAGTTTTGAATTTTTGTTTACATAAAATATTTATGTTTTGGGTTTCATTTTATAATTCTTCAATATGTTTAATTACATTTTTTCTTAATATTTGTAGTAATTTGTAAAGATTTCAGACACTCTTGTTCAATCAGGAGTTTAAGGTGGTGTTCATTTTGGTCAGTTTTCTACTGCCATTTGAGAAACACGCCACATTTATTGCCATCTCAATCAGTATACTACTTCTGCAGTTTATTTTGCTCCTTGACCTATGAGCATTCTACACTTCAAAGGATACTGCAGTCCCGGAAAAGCATATCTAGGCGTATATTGCTTAAATTAAAACAAACCTCCACTCACCGTAACTGCTCATCTGCCCATTAAAAAATCTATTTTTCCGATCGCTTGGAAAAAAGCAAAGGTTATACCAATTCCTAAAAAGATAAGAGTAGGTAGCTTATCAGGCCTATCCTTTCGTCAAATCAGCTCTTCTTAAGGTATCTGAAGACATGCAAGCTGCAATGTATAAGAAATTAGTTACACTTCTTGTTCTACTAATCATAGGTTACTTGTATTCAAATTAACAAGCTTTTATAACTTCTCTTCATTAGCCGATAATCTCATGCACTTGTATTTAATTGAAAGGAAGGAACAGTTTTCGCTAACAATCTTACGTCAGATGGCAATGTCAACAGGTGTTCCACAGGGTTCAATACTAGGACCCTTGCTTTTTGAATTTTTATAAACGATCTCCCTAATATTAGTATTAAGAGCTGAAATTTTCCCATTTTTGTGGTCGATGTTCAGCTTTATTTAAGCTTTAAAAATGATCTTATTGATCACGCCACTTTAGAATTTAATCATTACCTTAAGTGAATTCAATGCTCGGATAGGAAAACTACTTGCAACTTAACCCGACAAAAACAAACTGTTTATTTGTAAATAGAAATGGCAGTATCCCAACTTGCTCACCATTTGTAAGCCAAACTTAAAATCTCGACGTCTGGTTTAACCCATCGTTAAATTGGGACCACCATATCCGTTCAGTCATTCGAAGTATATAGGGCTGCCTTAAAAATATCAGCTTGACACCAGTTAATATGAAATTACTGTTGGCTACGACCTTAATGATTTCCCTAATAACGTAAGGCTGCGAGATAGATATTTGGAATACTGCACTAATAAAAACTAAAGATTAAAAGATTCATTTAGTTTAATAGTGACGCGTACTACTCGTACATATCAAGTTATAGAACAGTAATTTTTCGTTAACGCTATTCGTCTCTGGAATTCAACATTTCGTAACATAAGACGACCCTATGATACGAGTAGCTTTAGTGGTCCTCTTTTTCGACACCTAGCACGGGTGGCCGTGGCTCAAGTGGTAGTGGACTGGCTTCCAAATCGGAAGGTTCGGTGGTCGAATCCCAGTCTCGCCCGAAACACATATTAATTTTTTCAGTTAACGAAAATCTAATAAGATGAGTAGTTGACCAGAAATCAACAACAAGCCAACTTCCACTAAATGTTGGATGCCACCCATGGAGCGTAATGTCCACTTGATATGTAGCCCACATATTTTTTTCTCTCTCTATCCCATTTTCTGAAAAACTTAACACGTGCTCAGGCACTTTAAGTGTATTCATACCCTCTTGAGTGTCAAGTTCATTAAAAAAAAAACCAATTATGAATACTCAATTTACAATACTACAATTATACTCGTATTTTATTATACAATCAAATTGGAAGAATTGTACTTCATTATAGCTGATGTAGGATCATTATTCAATCTAATTCGTTTTCATAACAACTTGTTCAACATATTGTAAAATTTTTATTTTAACAACTGAAATCTCTCCATTGTAATAAAATTTAATAAAAATTAAATACTACATATTTTTGCACTCAAACTGCACTGCAACAACACTCCCACTAGGGGAAAAGAGGAAGCAAGTAATGAAATAAAATATCCGCCGGAAATGAAAGAACTAGTGAGAGAAAAGAGTAGAGCATGCAAAAGATGGCAACAATCCTGTGCTCCCCAGTATAAAACACACTTGAACCACTTATGCAACAAATTGAAAGAAGCAATACGAGATTACAAAAATCGGAATATCTCTACATATCTTGAAGGTCTTACTGCCAAAAGAAGTTCAAATTACTCCCTCTGAAAAGCCATAAAAAGCCTTAAAAAGCCTCAAATGCAATTTCCTCCCATAAGAAAAAATAATGGCGAATGGGCAAAAGGATATAAAGAGACGGCGGATTTATTTTCCGAGCTTCTGGGTATGATTTAATAACTGGTCAAATTCTCAAGGAGTTGCCAAAGAAAGCACTGATCAAACTGATCCAACTTAGAAATGCCGCGCTAAGATTATTAAACGTTCCAAGCCAATGGAAGGTTGACGAAGTTATAATGGTCCCTATAATGCCAATAAAAGAACAGACATTAGGTGGACTGCTGAGCAAACATGTCTAGCGACTAAAGAGATCTGGCCAAAGCTGGATCTGAATCGCTCTAAGTGTCTGATCCTTTTAAATAGGAAACATCTCAGCGCCATAATAGGTGTCATCACTGGACACTACCTCATAGGGAAGCACGCAAGAAGGCTGGCTGCTTTTACAAACGACTTCTGTAGAAGCTGCATGGACGACGTAGAGGAGGAGACAATCCTCCACCTACTCTGTACATGTCCAGCTCCCTCCCAGAGAAGAAAGCTTCGTGTAGGAGCTTTCTTCTACAACGACCTAAACGATCTAGAAAATATAGACGTTAACAGTCTCCTACGCTTAAGCTCAAACTGGTTCCATTAGTAAAAGGATCATAGATCCACGTGGTATCACAATGGGCCAATAGGCCTAAGTGGGTTGGTACTTCCAACAGCCACTCTTACCTACCTACCTACCTATAATGGTTCCTAAACCAGGCAAATCTCTAAACGAAAAAAAGTCCTACAGACCCATATCGATCATTGAAGGGATACGTCTAATTTCTGAGCATTAATTCGGTGTTAGAACTAAGCACTCCACAATTGACCAGGTTTATAGAATTATGAATGAAATGAGAAAGCCTTAGAAGGGAAAAAGATATGTTATAGCGTTTTTCTCGATGTATCTCAAGCCTTTGATAAGGTATGGCACGAAGGCTTGAATTTTAAGCTAAGTCAGGTTCTTCCGAGAGAGCTGTGTAAGATTCTGGAATCTTGGAAAACAGAATTTTTCATGTTAAACATGTCGCCGAATACTCGGAATTTAAAGAGATCGCTGCTGGAATTCCGCAAAAAAGTGTACTTGGCCCGGTATTGTTTTTACTCTATACTCGAGACATACCGGAAGAATCAGGTACCATAGTAGCCACGTTCACGGACGATACGGCTATACTAGCTACAAATACTTCAGTCGAGTTAGCTACTGTAAAGCGTAAAGCTACAAACGGCTTTGGATAGCATCTACGAGTGGACAAAGATTTTTCGAATTGTTCTCAACGAAACCAAATCTACTCATGTTAATTGCACTTACCGGAAAATAAATAACTTTTCAATTTTCATTAAATCGGTACAAATACCATATGCAAATGAAGGAATGATATTAGATGTAAAACTGTTAAAAAGAAACGTGATGAACTTGAAAATAAATTCAGAAAAATGTATTGGCTACTGGGAAGGCAGTCCAAGTTAAGCATACGTAACAAACTGCTCATCCATAGGCAAGTTCTAAAACCTGTATGGACGTACGGTATAAAACGTTGGGGTTGTACTAAACCAAGCAACCGAAATGTTCTCCAAACCTATTAAAACAGAGTTCTAAGAGAAATCGTCCCATGGTATATCAAAACAGTGATATCCACAAAGACTTAGGAATAGTTACCATCGAGCACGAAATAATGAACTTTGCTCACAAACTCCGTATTCGTCTTCATGGTTATTGTAATAATAAAATACCGAAAACTCTGGACGAGACAAACTTAGTGGGTCGATTATAAAGAACGAGACCGTTCGAGAAAGCTACCTACCCACGCGAATATTATTTGAAACGGAAACTACTTGATAGGGTAACTTAGTTGTAGTCGACAAGAAGGGAGGCGTTTTTTTTAGTGGGTAAGAATCTCACACTACTATGAGCACCGGGTTCATAGTTAGTTAGTTAGTTTTGAATGCATTTTATTTACTTAATCACTAACTCTTACATACTAACAAAAAATGCTTAAATGCTAGCTTACAATTACTTAACAATCTTATACTAACTTACTGGCCCCACACAGGCACTCTAAGCTAATCTAAATTCTTATATCTATGTCTTTCGACTTCATTTACATTTTATTTATAAATGTTTATTTTGTGTACTTAGGGCTAAGAAAAAATTTATAACAAAAAACTTAGCATATGGACATTTTATTATTTTTTATAAAAGCTTAGTATCTAACTTAAAATAAACCTTAGCCTACCTAACCTAAATGCACAATACACACATAAACACACATATACATTATACACGATCATATACATATATCAGTATACACCTTTGTATACACTGATATATGTATATGTTTCTTAAATGCTAACCTAAACCTATGTAAGCTGGCCATCGCTATTTACAAAGCAAATACATTGGTCAGCCCTGCCTCATTAGTGAGGCTGGTCCGTAATTGACGGAAACGACGACGAAACATCTTCTCCATCATTCAACCACCAGAAATGCTGGTGCTGCCGAACGACATCCCTCTTATCGCGATTCCCCACCGCCCTACTGAACCTGAGGCGTTCCACACTGCCGTGTGCGACGTCTCTGGCGTAGTTGTGTCGCCTGTCCCCAGCTGTCCGAGCGACATGGAAGATTAACGGCACCGCTGATCTATCCTGGATCAACCCTATCTGATCAAGGTAGAGGAATGCTTCCGGTGGAACGAAGCCGTCAAAGCGCACACTCTCGTGGTAAAGGTACCGGGTTCATAGTGTCTATGAAGATGTTCACACATACCCACGGAAAAAAAATATTAACTTCCAGAGTGTGATTTTCACAACTCTGCACTAATTTCGTACAAACGGTTGTATAATTCCTCATTAGTAGTGTCCATAATTTTGTCCACCCAAACATTTGTACATATATTTACATTTGACTTACGTAAACAACGTTGGCTCATGTTAATTAAAGCAAGACTATTCCTAATCAGCTTAAAGCCCTTCGACTTAAACCAATTTCGAAGTAGGAATCCGGATCCTAAATCAGTAATAAGCTAAGTGTCACGTGTTTGTTTTTTTAAGCACGGCAGTTTGCTGTGCATTCCTGTTACATGTTGTAATTTTATTTCCCGGGATCCCTGTCGTAGCAGTCAGTTTTTGTTTTCTAAACATAACCCAGAATGCGGCAGACTTATAGATTCTATAAATTGTACTTTATCTTACCTTTAGTCATTTGAATACAGTACGAGGAAGAAGTTTATTTCTCTCCGTCCAGTAGGCTATATTCTCCTTAACTTATGAGGTACAATTATGCTTGATTTTATGACGTTTTGCATGCAGATTCCCTTCCTATGTTTCCTCCATTCCTAGGATGATGGGGATTTATTTAAAAACACTGCAGGCACCAATAGTGTAAATTCGTTTCCCTGAATTTAACCCCGAGCACAAACGTCATAAGCTTCCTATATTGTCCTTGCTTAAATGCATTAGTGCAGATTGCATCGTTATATCATAAGCTGCATGCATAACAGATATGAGGAGCTTCCAATTGTTCATCAATGATTCTCATTAAACTGTTCTGTTTCATGTTGATGGAATCTATTCTGGCAAAGCCTTGCTTGTATCATAGGTGGTTATCTCTCTGCGAATTCGCAAATTGCATCATATTATCATTTCGCAGATAAACTCTCTCTAATTAATAAATGTATTGTATCTAAGCTTATACTGTTTAATGAGAAGATAACCCGCTCAGGTAATATGTGAATGAATTTGTAATTTAGGGATCCTTCATGACCCATTTTGTAGTCATCAAATTGTTGAGTCCTTGTGGAAAGTTTCTTGCCACAAGCAATTTTTTTTTGATCATGTCAAAATTATTAAAGAGACGCTTAATGAATGAATGAAAATACACAGAATGTTTTATATTTAGATAATAAAAAGTAGCTTTCCAAAAAATGTTTTCTGAAATTCACCAAGTGGCTGTCTTATTGTGTGGTGCTACACCACGTGGTAGACCTAGGCCTCACTAAGATGGTTGAGGTTCCCTTCCACTTGAATGATCGTCTTTTACTCCACTTTCCCTCCTCATATTAATTGATCTGGAGTTTTGATATCCAGTCGTTCTCATCTTCTAGCCATCTCAGGCGACTTATGCGCATTTTCGAGGATAAGACGATTTCGCTGTATAAGCCATAGAGTTCGCTATCAAATGTGACCGAAAATCAAAATCACTTGAAGAAACTTGTCTTTAAAACGATCAAGGAAACCTTTACCTTCGCTAAGGCTCATGCTTCTGCAGAGCAGAACAGCAACGAGTAGGGACGTGGCCTAAGAGTTTCCCCCTAAGGTCTTATTACTCAGTTGTCTTCCAAAGCAAAAGAAACACCGATTGGAAAACGTAACGGTTCAGCTGATTTGTGCCGTTATCACATTTAATCTTGGAACCGAGATAGACAAAATCTCTAACAAACTCAAAGTAGCTATTGTGACGTTCTGTGCGATTTGCTGATAGCAGAATATATTTTACTTGATTTACGTTTCGCTACGTTCTGTCAATGGCATCAATGTCATATGCTTATGCAAGTAGTTGGACAGATTTTTGGAAAACTGTGCCTCTTGCAGTGGCTTGTAAGGTTGCACAATTTACCCAGGTATGATGTTAAAGAAATCAAAAGTCAGCGTCTGATTTTAGCTAACAATTTGACGTCAGCGGTTTTGATGAGACTTTTTTCGACTTTTAAAGAGATTCTCCATCCCTATTCCTCACAGTCAAGCGAATTTAGCAGGAATGTCAAAACTAGACATGGATTGGTGAAGCTTGTCTCTGTAAATACTGTCATATGTGATCTCGAAATCGACAAAGAGGATACGCTGTAGTTTAAATATTTAGCCAATGTGAACTTGTGTCTTAAACTGCACAGTTCGGATCGAACAAGATCATTGGAAAATAGTTTCAGAGGTTCACACAATAAATCAGACAAGATCTTGTACACAATATTAAAGAGACTGATGCATCTACATTTAGTGCAGTTTGGGGCATCTCTTTTCATGGCGTACTTTTCTCCTACTATACCTTAAAAATGAGTTGCTGAAGCATCTTGTTACTCAGCGAATAGGCTGTCGAGTATAGCAGTCTTTGTATAATTAATTCTTTATATTGCTATGTTTATTGCATTTTGGTCGGGTGAATGCGAATTCTGCCTTTTATTGCCCTGATTAACGGTTTCGTTTTGCCTGACAATAAAATTTGGGTTATCTTCGCCGTTTAACTGTTTGCGGAAGTAGTTTTCTATATCCTCAGAGCCGACTCTGACTCTAGTGCTAAATTTCCTTGCTCAGACCTACAGGTCTCTCTACCTTTGTGGTGTTAAAGTCATCCAAAACTTTCTGGAAGCATGGGCAATGTATTCACTCACGTGCCAATAGCTCAAATCTTCTCGCTTTAATCCTCAACTTACAACAAAAACGCGCCCAAATAGATGGTGTTTCTGCTCTCTGTAGTCATCACACCCCATTCAACTGCACTTCCTGAATAGCAAGCAATACCTGCTCTATATCAATCTAAGGCTAGCGCTAGCTGTTCAGCTGCACGTGGCTTGTTTGGAGTCTGAACATTCCATGTGCAGACTCGTATGTCGTTGATTTTTTTCTTAGTTTTGAGGCGTCGTCAATAGTGAACTTATTCTCTTTCGAGGATATTGCTGGCTTCATAGTGGTAACGCGAACGCGAACGGTAGTTAACCAAACGCACAGATAGAATTTGGAAGGTGAGACAATTCTGAAACACTTTGGAGAAAAGAAGTCAGATACTTTGCACAAAACTCTTGTAAAAGAGCGGTTAAGAAGAAATGGGGTATGCAACCATGCAACTGCCGTGGACATGGCAATTCACCTTCGCAATCTAGAGAAGGCGCAGCGCTTGGCCTGCATGTGCATCAGCGGCGCTCTTAGGGATGCAAACAAGTAGTTGTCAATGCATTAATAAGGTTTAAATCCTCTTTACAGTGGTCCTATATTCGGGGCATTCCACAATCTTAGATAACCAAGGACAAATCGCAGAGGATACTGACTACACCACGACAAAATACTGCTTCAATAAGTGATTCAAAGCTAATATTTCGAAATGACAAGACTAGGTGGATGGCACGACACCTGATAAAGGATCCATTCACATCTACACGGACGCCTCAAAAACCGAAGTAGGGGTGGAATTTGGTATCTTCTCTGCAAAACTAAATCTTTAGCTCTACTTCCGCCCCCAAAAGCACTCCACTATCCACAATATCAAGGCAATATAGCATCTATACTGACAGCCACGCAATTTTTGTGTCCCTAGAATCAGTCACTTTTAAATCAAGAACCGCCTCCAAATGAGCAGTTAAATACTCACCTTTACTTGGTGCCAGGCCAGTGTGACTTTCCTGGAAACTGTAGAGCAGATGACCTTGCTAAGCAGTGAACTTGCAACACTGCAAAGTTTCACAAAACATTAGATTTTTATACATGCGTCTCCCTACTTATGAAGATATAATTCTGCAGGATATGATTGACAAAGCGAAGCACAGCGTGGCATGTCACGAGATAAATTTGGCCTAATCATGATAAACAGCTATCATAACTATCATCACTGAACACTGTCTAATCGGATGACATGCCGCAATGCTCGGCACTATCTCAAACGACTTCTGTATTAGGAAATATTTTCTGGGCTTGTACTTTCTAGACAGCCTCGGTGATCTTGCAGAACCCAATGTTGCCGATCTTCTTCGCTTCATCACAAGCTCAAAAAATTGTCTCTTAAGCTTTTGGGTTTTTTCCACGTGGCAGAAATGGATCAACATCCAGTGATATCATAATCTAATTCTGCCCTAAGTGTGGCTGTGTCCAACAGGCAGCCACACCAATCAAACAACCAACCACCTCTATTTCAGCACTCTGAATAGTTCAGAAAGATCTTTTCTCCAAATACACTGAAGTAGCCCATAATAAGGATCTGCTATCATTACTGCTGACAGTACCTATGGTTAAGTCACGTGAACTCATCCACCGTACGTCCTTCTCTTGAGGTGCGTCAACAAAGTTACAGCACTGGGCATAGGCTTAATCGACCCTAATCGTACAACACCCGCCCGAAAATGTAAAGGTTTTTTCAATAGGGATTTGACAACTTTGAATTTAATTTGTGAACGCACTGTTTCACTAATCATCAAACTGTCACTGCCAATTTATTCAGAAAATTCAAAATTTTCATCATGGTTAAGTACACGAACGAGCAACGTCTGCAAATGATAAAAATTTGCTACCGAAATTCGGAGTCGGTGACTGCAACTTTAAGAGCGTTAACTCCAATTTTCGGTCATAATTCTCGCCCTAGTAGACAGGCAATAACAAGTTTAGTGCAAAAATTTGAGTCTACATATTCGTTGTGTGATGTTGCCGTGTCAGTGAGACAACGGGTTGGTCAAAGTGTCGAAAATATCGCTGACGTTCAGGCGTCCATAGCAAACGATCCAAATCAGTCAATTCCACGGCGTTATTAAGAATTGGGCTTCGCTCAGTCCACATTATGGCGTATTTTGCGTAAGGATCTTGGTTTATACCTGTACAAGATCAAGCTGACTCAAGAATTGAAGCCAATGTACCATTTGAAGCGACGTACGTTCTCCGACTGAGTTCTGGAGAAGATGCGCCAAGATGATGAACTTCATCGCAAAATCATCTTCGGTGACGAAGCTCATTTTTGGCTCAAAATATGCGTTATTGGTCGGTAGAAAATCCACATGTGCTTCATGAATCACCACTTCATCCACAAAAAATAACTGTTTGGTGCGGTTTCCATGCCGGCGGCGTTATTGGGCCATATTTTTTCGTCGACGATAACGATCGTCACGTTACTGTGAATGGTCGGCGTTATCGCGCCATGATCACCGATTATTTTTGGCCCGAATTGGAAGATATGGACTTGGACGTCATGTGGTTTCAATAGGATGATGCCACAAGCCACACAGCACACGCTACAATTGATTTATTGAAGAGTAAGTATGGTGAGCGTGTTATCTCCAACATGGGCCAGTCGATTGGCAGCCTCGTTCGTGCGATTTAACGCCGCTTGACTATTTTCTGTGGGGCTACGTTAAGTCATTGGGTTATGCCAACACGCCGCCGACGTTGGAAGAGCTCAGAGCCAACATTGAATGCGAAATAGCGGCTGTTTCAGCCGAAATGAGTACCGGGTCGTTGAAAATTGGGTCCAACGAATCGACCGCTGCAAACGAGAATGAAGTCGAGTTCCATTCATAAATGTTTTGATTGTACTTCAAGCCGATAATAATGTTTTTGAAATATCTCAAATTGTTTGCGTTTTATTTAAAAATAAAGTTGTCAAGTCCTTATTGGAAAACGCTACATATCTTCCTTTAGGAAAGAAAGGTTCTTGTTCATAGGCAGTTACATCGCCCTTTTCTGTGTTACTTTTTATAGAGCCGTCCATTCCAAATGACATATATATATTGGTTCGACCCCAGATAGATCCAGATATAGACCACGCTTAGAAAATCTTACTGCGCAGTAATGTATTTAAAGATTTCAAAAAGCGTAAAGTAAATCTTCAGATATGTCAGCAGGGTGGCAACGCTTTTACTTGGTAAACGATCTAACACTGTGGAAGGGAAACGGATTTTAAAAATAATGGCAATGCCAGGAATTATACCAAGCCTAAGATTATAAGCAGTTTATGTAATAACTCGTCTGGAAAGTGTTCGTAATGAGAATAAAATTTACCGCTTGGAAGTAATTGTAAGGGAAGTTTGTGGTTTCCGGAATATCCTGTGGGTAGGCTGTCGAAATTATTTAATTTGAAAGACCTAAAAACATCGCTCTCTCCCATTACTACGATGAGATGAGATTGGTCTTAATTGTGAATTTATTGTGTGTGGTTTGAAGGGCCATTCATCGGATTGCGGTGGGAGCAATAATAATGTCTTCATCGCTTGTCAGTGGGTGGGGAAGATATTTTTTTGTACATATCTACGGATAATTTATATACATAGTATATGTGACGTAATTTTTCATTGAGGGTCAAATGTTTCGCAACGACTTAGAGTAAACCGCTTTTAGTGGCACTCAGAGCGTGAGGCACATAAAAATATCTTCTTATACTTCTCTCTAGTTTTTGTTTTTTTTGTTTGTGTGCCTTTGCGACGATTAATGTTTTATGGTTACCGGTTTTATATGGCTGTTTGAAATTTCATTAAATTCCTTCGTATCTCAGCGGATGGTTTTAACGTGGAATTTTTAGAGCATCCCGGGAGTTTTTAATGGGTTTTAGAAGCGTTTATAGTTTAGAGGGAGTTATTTTCTACGAAGATGTTTTATGTTTGGTTCGAGGGGCTGTTATGTTAGAGAATGATAGTGCAGCGTGGCGCATGACAACATTCAGTGCATGCAATTTAAAATTTGGAATTTGCAGCAGGTCTGTGTGAAGGTAAACTATTTAATTTTTCTTCTGAAAATCTATCCTTGTAGAATCCATAGAGAAATTAAATTTTCTTTCAAGAGCTTGAATGGCTGCGCAATAACAAAAAAATAACAACATACTGTAAACACATTTAAAGACTGTCATACAATAATATCTTCCACAAATTTGCGCGAAACACTGCAGTCATCATATTATTTAAAAATTGTGTTTTGGTATCCTTATGTTTCCTTATATGCTTCATTATTATAGCCAAGCCTATCATACTAGCACCGAATTTTGTTGATTTGAAAAAATTGTCCATCAGGCGGTAGGAGAGTGGATCAAGTTTGAATGAATGAGAGTTTTTCCAGTAAAAATCATTTTATTTCTCAACACACTTCGTCCAACGTTTCTCCATAAAAAGATTTTTCCAGCCATTATGCTGAGACATTTTAACAGGAAATAGTTACAGGGAACTAACTCCGGAGAATATGACGGATGATGGGACAATTCGTAGTCCAATTCATGCAATCGTGTAATAGCAACTGAGCACGTGTGCATTGGCATATTGTCTTGATGGTAGAGTACTTTCTTCCTGGCCAAATGCTGTCATTATTTTTTCAAAACCCCCGTTGAATCAATAAATTGCCATAATATTCGCCGTTTATTGTTTTTCTCTTCTAAAGGTAGTCTATGTGAATTATGCCGGGTGCATTCCAAAAAACTGTCGCCATGACTTCGTTGGCCGACAGACCCACTGTTTCGACTGCTGTTTGGTTGTTGTGGTGTGTTGTGGGGAATCCATGACGGTTATAGAGCGACATAAAAACTGCCAACCATTACTTCGAAATTTTCACTATAAATTGGCTGTCTGTTTTCTGGTTGAGACACTCAAAGTACACGACGAAGCTTGCTCAAAATTGGACAGTAATCTACGGATAGATCGTATTTGATGAGGATGGCATTGTTTTTCAAGCCTCAAAGTTGGAAATTCAAAAAGTCATTGGCTTTGGTTGGATCTTATGGATCCAACCTTTGGTATCAGAAGAACCGATTCAATGTCTGAGGGAATAGAAAATATTCTTTTTGCAAAAGAGCTCTTAATATTTCAAAGAGACGAACAGGTATTTTTACATGAATAAGGGGGTTTACGTTTGTCGAAGCACTTGTAAAGGGCACTTTTAGATCTTCTACTAGCAATAACTTTCAAACAGTTTTTTTATTTTTTGTTAATTCTTCCACACTTAAGTTAATGCCTAACTTTTATTTGAAAAATCATAACGAAAAGGTTTACACTTAAATGGAACTTGCATATCAATCAATCTTTTAAAAATAGGCTTTTAATTTGCGACAATTCAAGAAGATTACGTGATTTTTCCGTCATAATCGACCAACTAAGCTCGCTATTTATCGTGTTGTGGATAAAATTGGTACCACATACGCAAAGCCAACAACGCGTCCACATAATGTCGCCGAAAGATTCGGAATTATCAGTTTAACACCGATCGCAACTATTTGGCATTCGTCCGATCACTATGTGGAAAATTTTGCAAAAACCTCTTCACCGAAACCCGTATAAGATCCAGTTAGTGCAAGAACTAGCCACGATTGGGGCCTGGAGCAGCTTGAGGTTGATTTTATTTCAAAATCGTGTTGTCTCAATAGGTTTCAAAAATTGCACATTTAGGTCCACAAAATACTTAGAGATTCACTGAAACCCACAGAACCCTGCTGTTTGGTCGCCTTCACACTGGTCGTTGTTTTTTTCAAAAAGCGTTACAGTCAATAGTAAATGTTACCGGTTAATGAAAAGCGATTAATTCTTCGAAAATATAGACGATATTGATCCGGAAATATTGTTCCAGTAGGAAGGCGCCATGCCATACTGCCAATGACATCATAGACTTACGGCGGACTCGATTCAATTGTATCACAAAGTGAGTGAGTAAACTGCCATCGAGGTCACGTAATTGGAAGCTACTCGACTACTTCATGTGGGCTTAGATAAAGTCGTTGGCGAATTCTGATAAATCGCAAACTATTCAGGGCTTGGGAACCAGTACTCAGCGCGTTATTGGTGAGCTCATAATTCTTCAAAGAGGGGCCCAAGCTGGATCGTTAAGGATAGCCAGAGAGGCCATATACCTGCAGGCGTATTCAAAACATAATGATATAATCCATTTTTTACAACGAATGAGGAAATTTGATTTAACTCAAATCCTTCCCGTTATTGTGTAAAAACAAAGTTATATAACTCTTAGAGAATCACTCTTTAGATGTTCCGATACTCAAAAGAATTTTGTTTATACTAATGCGAGTGTGTTACAGAATTCGACCTCCCACATAAGAAATTATAGCTCTGTCCATATCAGGCCATATAGATTTCATTACGTCCACCGGTGCTTATAACAGGGAGCCAATACTTATTTAAGCCAGAAAGAAGATGGTTCATTGTGACCATTCAAAAGTAAGATTACTCAAGGCAATCCATGAAGGATTGCCAGATTGAAACTACCTCGTTGATGACATTAATCTCAGAAGGTTCCTTAGCTGGATAATGTATAGGTCTGCAGACTTGATGAAGAAAAAAAATTCTCACATTTCTCATCCTTCCTTCAGTGAGTGCAAGACAGTCACACAACAGGTGATTAACAGACTCAATATCTTTATAATATCCCACAGATGGTCAATATTATCGCCGACAACGAGACGGCTCGTGCATTGCAAGAACTAAGTTTTACTAGAGAGTGTGATTCCTTTTTGCTATATGTCGGCCAGCTATTGCACACGCGTCTAGTGAAATCCATCTGATGTGGTATCAGATACTTTTGTTGAAAACTGAAAGCGATTCGCAAAAGCGTAATACCCCTAAGCGCGCATGTAATATATCTGCAATAACTTCACCAGAAAGTCTGCGAATTTCTCACAGATATTACCTAACAATTGTTGTCTACAGGGATGCAAATTTTACAATTGAAGAAGGTAACCCTGTCGTTCATCGAAATCCTTAGCCGAGTGCCAGACAGCCTCTGATGACAAAGTCTAAATTTGTCACTTTTGATCATTAATAACTTTTGATACATTAATTTTACGCAAAATTTTACAGAGTCTAAACAGAGCAGTGTAACGTTTTGCTTGAAATCTCTGTACCTAGGAGGGGATGCATTGCCGACTTCAAACCAATATGATTTTTTTCTGAAAATATATCAAAATATCTCTTTTTAAGGTTTCCGACACATTATCGGGAGCACCATTCATATAAGTATTTACTTACCTACTTAGGCAGCGCTACAGTTCCGGGTGAACCTGGGCCTATACTAACAATCCTATCCAGTTAGTCCGGTCTTTAGCTTACGGCCTCCAGTTGAGTATTCTAAGTTGATGGAGGTCACCTTCTATTTCTACGCGCGACCTAAGGTGAGGTGTTCCAATACTGCGTTGTCCCCTCGGGTTCGATTCGAAAACTCTGCGGGACTGAGTGTTGGTGTCAATTCGCTCTAAATGTCTTAGCCATCTCAAGCGACTGATGACCAGTTTTCTGACTAAGTTGATGTCGCTGTACAGGTCGTATAGCTCATCGTTGAATATTCTCCTCCAAGGCACGTCAACGCAGACGAATATTTTTCGAAGGATCTCCATAAAGTAGGGCTGGGATGATCAAGGTCTCATATAGATTCCCCTTAGTTTTTCGGGGTAGGGCCTTACTACTTAATTGCCTTCTTAGTCCAAAAAAAACGCGACTGGCAAGGGTTTTACTTCTGCTAAGGGGTTATTGCAGAATTCATAGCAGATCGAATGTAGACAAAGATATTTACTACCTCGAAATTATAGCTGTCAAATATGACGCTCTGTCCAATTCGTCGATTAAATGTGTCCCTTCTTGTTGACAGCATATACTTGGTTTTGCCCGCATTCACCGCTAACCCCATTTTGGCAGCTTACGTTTCAATTTCAATACTAGCGAACGCATCGATGACAGCTCACTGAGTTCTTCCAATTATGTCTATATCATCGGCGTACGCTAGTATTTCCACAGACTTTTGAAAGATTGTGCCTCTTTCAAGTATGATGTGGGAGAAGTCACATGACTGCGGGTCACCTTATCTAAAACCTTTTTTGACATCAAAGGTCTCAGTTAAGTCTTTAAGACATTGATGGATCAACGGGCGTCCTTAATCGTGCACAGACAGACAAGATTGACAGAAATGCCAAAGCTAGACATAGCTCTATATAGCTCGTGTCTACAAATACTGTGATATGCGCTCTTAAAATCGATAAAAAGTTGGTGGGTATAAACTTGGACTTTTTTTCAGGATCTGCCAGTGTCTGAAGATTTGGTCGATTGTGGACTTTCCTGGTCTGAAACCGCTAATCTGGTTGTTGGCGAAGGGTTTCAGACTTTCGGATAATATGATAGATAATATCAACACAATATAGTTGGCTCGGTTGAGGTAGAGCTCACGCGCATCTCTAGAAGGACTAGAGATTCCTTCGTTGTAGCGCCGCTTTGTAAACTTCTTGTTTAGCTGCATGTGCTTGCCGGCATTCTTCATCAATCCAGGAATTTCCAGGCTGTGGGTGGGTTGAAATATACAACAGCAGTTGCGGCGTTGCAGTGTTGATACTGGCCTTGTGGCATAATAGTTTTTAAAAGACTTCGGGTTACGGGTTCGGCGAAGATTCTAGGGGTCTCTTGCGATTGCAGCTTTTCTTCTTCTTTTTTGCAGTGTCAGACTATTCAACGGGGATTAAATGTCAAATCAGCTGTCACATGGGGCTGCCAGTCTTCTTTTATTTTCAGTGTAGTTTGTAATTCCATAGTGGAAATATTAAAGCCACAACAATGGTTTCAAATTGTTGAAATTTATTCGCCAAAATTATAGAGCACTTTTTGCAATTTTTAATAGATATCATCGGCCATCTGAACGCGTTATTTATTGCAATCCTCTAGTATGGTGCGTGTTGTACGCCGGTAGCCGGTAGCCGGTAGCATCATCTTCAAAGGTGAGGCCGGAACACAAGTTATTGTCACTAAAAATCGATACAGTGCGATGATCATCTATTATTTGTTCTCAGATTTGTATGAAATCAATGTGGAAGAATTGTGGTTCCAACAGAATGGCGCCGCGCAACATACTATCATCGAAAACATCGCTCTGTGGAGTGATTGCATCTCAAGAATGCACTTTGTTCGAGGCATTCGTGGGAGACATATGCCCGGAACTCTTTCTAAATATTAAATGGCGTGGAATAATATTTCGAATGAATTTAATAAGTCGTCATAATGCCAATTTCTTTGTGTTTTATTTTAAAAAAATTTTCTCGCCACTGAAAAAACACATTTTTCGTGCATATCCCATAATATTTACTATCAGACTCTCATGAAAGCCATCGCTCTAACCAAAATGTCATTCAAAGCTTGTGGATAACTTTTAGTGCTCTGCACTCAGCATAACGTCAAAACGTCAGCTAGGAGAAAAGCCGTGGTAAGGGTAGCTGACAACGGAAAAGCCACTGATTTTAAACCTGGCGAGCCAAATTATACAGACTACGTCCTGCAATTCGACACAGTGTATGAAACAAAAGGCACAAATTAAAGCAAACGATACGCGAGAAAATCTTTTCACAAGTCAAACAATTAGAAAATTATGTTCGGAATTGAACAAATCCAAATTTGAACTATTAACACCATCGAAGCTATCATAGTCCCCTGAAAGCGACAGCACTAAATATACGCCTGAGTGATTACGAGGTACAGAGGCTGCAAGAACTGAAATTCACAAGAAGATACGTTCCACTTATGTGACTGTTCTAGCCATAACAATCTGAGGGAGAGAACCTAAGAATGAATCACATTCACAACTAAACAGCTGATAGGTGTTTCGTACACTTATCGTTTGAGATTCGCAACAATATGGTTATAACTCTTTCGAGGACTGACATCTGTGTTAAACGTCAATAAATGCGAGACGGCAATTATAACCATACAAGTTCTAGACTCCATCCAGGCCTCCGATTTCCCACAGGAATATCACAATGAGTATACATAGATCTTAATACCCCATCAACCCACGAATTCCGTTGTGATTACGCCGTGAAATACCAAGATTTGCAGTTGCGTTAGGTTGCTTGTCTTCTTACATTTCACTTTATCATGATTTTGGAAAGTTGCAATTTGCTGGATATTCACTCCATTTCTTTCCAAGTGCTTTTGCACAGGTGCTAAAAAACTTCCAAACCCAAATGGTGTTCCTCAGGCTTTGCTTCCCAGTGATGTTATGTCGTTCCTCACAATCTTGGCGTTGAATTCCTCCCAGAAAATTGTAAGTTAATTACGTTTGAGGTAATGCTTAGATGCCTTCCTCGGGGAGTTCGTATAATTCACTTATGTCTAGTGGAATAGTCCTTCTTCTTTAGGAAGCCATGCACACAAATGAGTTTTTGATGCAAATTATCAGATCGAAATCTGCTTCTTTTGACAAAATCACTGCTGCAATAAATAGGATTTGCATCTGCTTTTTATAGCCTTTCGCACGAGTAACTTGCTGATTTCATAAAAGTGCAGATTCGATTTTGGTATTATGATTCCAGACATTGGTCTTACTCCTTACAGATCCAAATATATGAGGCGACTTTAATTGTAAGCGAACTATTCGCAGTTTCTTCAGGACGAGAAGATAGCGAATTGAAATTTCTGATGAAATTCAAATACTCGTATGTTTAGGGCATCCATTATAGGATTTTCCCAATTGTGTTTACTCGATAACAATTAAGGATTTATCATTTTAAGAATATCAAGAAATGACAGTTTATTTTATTAGCTGGAGCATCTTGCCATCTATCCATCCAAGTATCTCCCGATACCAGGCGTCGATATTTCTCAACCCCATTTCGTCAAATCCTCATATATCAAAATATTCAATTAAAATTTACATATTCCCAGACGAATTGGAGCACCTCTCAAGAAAACACATGCACGAGGAGATTTTTATCCGAATCTCCGCATAATAGGGCACAAGTTCGTGGAACTCGAAACCGTTGCGCTTTCATTTCGCACTTGTGCCAGCCTTTTTCACGGTACTTCATCTTATTGTGACACTGATTTATTTCACAATCCAATAAACTCATCAATTCCCCATCGAACCAAAGTGAGAATCATATTAACAATATAAGCACCTCGCACACGGATTCAATATTCAGGATTCGGGATTCTGCTCACATAGGCGTTTTATGAGTCACAGATTCGAATACTTTACCTTTCGTGAAATTTCCACTTAGTTTGGCGAAGCTCCTTCTCCACCATTTGAGTAATTACACGTCGGCTTGTCGGCAGCAGCATCAGGAGTATAGCGGACAAGTAAAGGAGCAGCTTATTCGTAGCTCTGTCCAGAATCGAAATCCGTTGAAACTTTACGAGTAACAATGCAAACAGAGAGATGAAAATCGAAGAACTACTAAATGGGAAAGAGAAGGAAATCAAATTCCCAAAGAAAATGTAAATTTTCCTTTGCCGCACAATTGGCAACTCCAGGCATCGCCCATCATGTCCTTTTGAAGAAAGACCAAGTTACCAAAGTGTTTTCTATTCTTTTGATGGCAGAGTCGTTCGTTTTCTCTTTCTTTTTCAGATTTTACTTCTACGAGGAGAAAGCATCTTTTGTTTGTTTACTCCCTAACCGCCTTCGAGTGGATTCCTTTCTTAAATTACTTTCCAATGGCTTTTCGGTGTCTCGAGAGAAGATGTCCTGTCTGCCGTTCATTCGTTAACAAAAAGAAACACTTGTCCTGTAGATAATTGATTTTTCTATTCAAACGAACAGAAGTGCTTAAAAGTTTTCACTCACCCCACACTCATTATTCATTCAGTTGCTAGTGTGATAAATGTTTTATTTTCCTCTAACCTAAGGGTAGGGTGACAACCAACTCCTCGAGTATCGTTGGTATCCCCACAAAAAACTGGTAGCCTAGGGCTACACAAGCACCACAGGACATGTGTATTTTTAATCATGAGAAATTCGGCCTCTCTAATTGGAGTGACGTTAAATGGAAATGAGAAGGTGGTGAGTAGTGAAAAGTGAAAAGTGTTGAAAAGTTTTCCGGCATTTTCCACTTTATCACGTTCGAATCTTCCATTCGAGTGCTGGGTAAGTGTGGTTGAAAATAGTCGCCACAATAAAGCAAATCATTAAGTTGAGTAATTGTTTGGGGATTTCAATTAGGAAACAATTTTTCAATGAAGCGGGTGTATTACGAATGCCTAGACGATAATAATAAATGAATGCCCTTTTCCGACAAAAGGGGATATTAGGCATTTCCGCTGGTAATCAACTGATGAATTATTGACACAGGCTTGTTTGAGCAAGGTGGCTATGTATACGCATAAGTATAACAAAGCTGCATTAGAATAGATAATACGAGTAGATACTGCCGTGTTTAGAAGAGCTGATGATTTATGTATTTATTTTTGAAATAAGCGTGGACACGATCGTACTATCCCGGTAGTAACAAGTTGATTCGTAATCCAGAGCTGGCAACAATTTTGGGAAAACATGTACAAGTTACGATAGAGTAATTTATAGCATTTAAGGGTTAACATTAAGAAAAATGAGGAAATATAGGATCTGTATAGCAGGCCACAATATATCAAATCGAAGCTACTTCACATAATTGATGCCAAATAAAATCAGATGATGGTGGATAAATTGTATCCTTCGTAGCGTGGACAATTTTTTTTTATTTTTATACATAACCGTTATATTCAAACCCATGTTACGATGACAAAGCTTCAGGAGAGGGACTAGAGGCCTAGTTAGGTAAAGCCACTTTCCGTCAATGGAAATACTAAGGAAGTAGTCGAGTGCATGAACAGACTTCATGGCGGCTATTATTACCTCAACGTTTTTCAGGACCTAACCCTCCAATTTAGGGGTTACCCGTGGTGATATCTTCCTTCCTGTGGAAGAAAAAAACACTTCATAGACAGCAGCAGACACGGGTGCATGCGAATGCAATACTGCCGTCTATAACAAGAGACACTTATATATTCACGTTTGGCTTAACAACTCGTGGAGGCCCTGGACTATTACCGCACTCCAAGAAGTGCGGAGGGGTGGCCCAGGAAATTAAAAATCTTAAGCTCCGCAGGTAAACAAACGCCTTATAACAAACCATATCATGGCCAAATTTGAAAATAAAAGCCTTAATTGCGATCATGCCACTTTGATTAAGCCGCCTTTGAAAGAGTCATCGAAAAGCATAGGCTGCATAGCACCACATCCGGCAATGGGTATACCATATGCTTTTAGAATCAACGGTCAGCCAGATTGATCTTTTTGAGATCGACGCCAGAAACTCTTCCAGCATTTTGAATGTGCGAACTTTCCGAGCAACTAACATCGACAAAGCTGATATTTCAAGAAACTGCTAAAATCTTGACCGATTGCATTTCACTCAATCTTTCTCAAAATCCTAGCCCCCATACACAGACCATAGAACACCAATGGGAATGCTGTCGACGACCCATAAGAGAAACTGTTTCTGACGTGAATAGTTTTAAAAGGTAACTTGTGGTTGCAGCCAAACAAGAAGCATGTAAAGATGTACTGCATCAAAGGACAAGAGCTGCCCGTAAGCTCTACGAGCTGAAAAGGAGAGGAAATTACCGGCTTCACGGAAAGAAAAATGAATGACGTTCGAAAGTATCATCAGAGATGAACAGGTAGTAGAGTTGTAGTCATTGCACAAAGTATTATTCATATAGCGGTATCGAAGGTTAAGTCTAACAAGGCCTCTGGTGCAGACAGACTTCCTACTGAGCTCTCCTTTGCTTTCTTAATAAGAGAAAATTATGCCTATAGGATGGAATCCAAGCATCATTCAACTGCCAACTATTGAGAAACAATTCTCCTAAATATGTTCTATTAGAGCTTTCCTGTAGTTATGTGTAAGGAAAAACTATTCATGAACAACCTGGTTAGACAAGGTCAGTGCGACTGTAGGCCAAAAATGTCCACCATCGATCAAATATTCTTGGATCTTCGAAAAGAGCCACGAATTTCACTCACCATCTATTTGTCGACTTCAAAGCCGCATACGACATCGTCATACGGACGAGTTATGCAGCCAAACTCGACAAGTAGTGCAGGATGATAACGGAGAATTCTCGCTACTCCATGAAAGTTGATAACGATTTAACAGAGACTTTTAAGAAAGAGTTTACACCAGGCGACGCGTTGCCATGTGACTTTTTTAACATCGCCCCAGAAGCAATCACTGTCCAATAAAAAAGGCGCGATGGTTCTCAACTGCGCACAAATACCTTCACATTCAGATGTGATTTACCGAACAGAGAGTGACGTCAATCAAATTTTCGTGAGTATGATATTAAGATAGAAGCCGTCAAAATAGGTCTGACAGTAAACGTAGACAAAACGCACATGTAGCCATCGAAAGGGGACCAAAGGCTTAGCCAGAACATCACCATCGGCTGTTATACGAGTAGTTTCGAGGTCGTTAAGGACTTCATCTACCCTGGCTCCGCAATAATAAGCAGCAAGACATCTGCACAGAAATCAAACGCAGCCAATCGCTGTTTTTTGAGCTAATAGGTTTTTTTTTTGCATTTATCTACAATTTCGCTTTTGAATTTAACTCATGAAAGATTGGATAAATGCAAAGAAGTACACACTTTATAGAAATTTATAATTCATCTTGACAAAGGTTCATTACGACCATAATTGGTTTCATTTGTTTTCTAAATAGGAAACTCGCCTTCTTAGTGATCTAAAAGGAACATACTCGTACATACAGACATACATAGGAACATACCAGGGGGACATTTAAGATATAGTAAATCTCTAACAAACACTAAACAGTGAATAGTGTTTTTTTTTTTTTTTAATTCTCTATTCTTGCTTCCTTATTGAACATTATTACACAATTTAAAATAACATTATAAAAAGAAAAGAGAATAAGAATAAGCAGTGACATTCATATTGAATTGTGAAATAAAATAGTCTTACGCCCAAATGGCGGCAGGTAGGGGTAATACGGTACAAAAAACAAAGGTTGCTTCTCAGGCCCCAGCGCGTAGAGCAGCTGAACCGGTACCTGACATGCTAGCTATCTTACTATCAATTCAGGGGCAGTTGACTCAGCTTTAACGTCAGATAATAGAACAGGCTACGCGGGTAGATCAAATATACGCGCTGCTGCAGGGCCTATCGCACCTACAGCCGTAATGGGTACGTACATGGCGGAGCAAACCCTAAAGGTCCTTGCAGTGAATGTTAAATTTAGCCTTAGGTTGTATAACGCCGAATAAAACACGGCGTCCTCTCCCACACAAAAGACCTTAAGTCTGTATTTTGTTACATAGCATATGCAGATTACTCTTATTGAAAATTAACAAACAAATGCATGGCACTGGCGAGAGCTGAACTTCTCGCTGAAAAACGACAAAAGATGACGTTTTGATTGAACATAGGCCTCAATCAAGAAACCTTACCTAGTCCTATTGCACACCCTATAATAAACGTGATTTCTTGCACTTGTGCGCGCCACTTAGGGATAGCAGTAAGACCGTAATTACCCACTTTAACTCTTTTAAAAATCGGAAAGTATTTGTGTTCGTGAAGAGCCATGTCATCTCCAATTATGTTCACATGAAACCCAACTGTCTTTGGAAGCCGACGTCCTCAGCAGGCTCGGTTCCTCAGGGCCTTACCTAGAAAGTTCATTGCCAAACAGACTCAGTAAGTTAAGACTTCTGACTATGTTTAAAGCTTGTTTGTCGCACCATACGCAGATACTTCTCACGCTTTGTCCATTCTGTAGAATATTGTTCACTGATATCAGTATTGCGTATATGTATGTATATGGGTTCGAAGAAAGACACAGTTTTCCCTAATGAGGAATGAAGTCGAACTGAATCCTAGACCAGTTTTGGTGCCATCTGTGAAAACATGGTTATATACTTTCCTAGTTCGGATTCTGGCTAAAACTATTTTTGCTATAGTTCTGGTGTTAGTGCATCAGTCGACATGTGCATCGTATGGACAGTGCAGCCCACGATATGAATATCAAATGGAAGGAGATTCATAGCCGTATAGATCGGAAGAATCTTCCTCGGATAACACCCAAATATTTCGCTTCGTTGTAGAAACGGGTGGTGATGTCTTTAATCGCTACATGAGTATGAGTCAGATTAGTCACTTTGTTCCTTTTCATAAAGAGAACAACCTCAGTTTAGAGACGATTGACTGAAACCCTACTTTTAGTGTACCAATCGTCGATCACGTCTAGGGCTGGCTGCAGTCACCAGGCAAATGATAGAACAACTATATCTTTTTCTACCTGGGCAGATACGTTAGAGCTGTTGAGAGCAATATGCACCACAACGGTGGAGACAGGACGACAATTTACTAGCAACCGTGCTATCATATTGCAATCAACGTTATATTCACCAGTATTTGCTTTTATTCACAAAAATTTACCAGCGCGTAGTCCTCTTTATTGAGGATTTCAATTCTAGCTCCGTATTTTCAAGCGCAGTCCCGCCGGATCTTACGTGTTAGTAAGCATGTCGCACATGAACCTCAACGCTATGTATGCAATAACGGCTACTCTTACTCCTCGCCAGGAGTACTTTGTGTATGAAAGTTCCAAGATGGTAGTGAAGGCGCTCTTCAGAATTGCCAGCATCTGGTATATGCATTTTTATAGCATAACTGGGTATACACATGAAGAAGTTATACATGGCTTGAAGCCGTCAAAATAAGCAACAGCATGTTGATAGCGTCATACATTGCTACAATACAATCGATGACAGATACCAACTGTATACTACGGGTTGTGATACTCAGCTCACTCAACTGAGCTGAGCTCAGCTCTATCACCAGCTTCAGGGACAGGAGCTGGTTATAAGACGGTTTTGATCAGTTTACTTGAGAAGTGAGTCCCGAATCTGAGAGAGATATTCTTTACTTTTGGCTGAGGCCTCAAAATTACTATCAGTTAAATATTTTCTAAAAACTTTGAACACAGGGACAACGAATCCAAGTTGATTTATATTAAAGGACTTAAATCTTGTGTAACAACAATTCACTTTACTAAGATAATGAAATAATAAATTCGCCAAAAGTGCACTTCAGTTTCTTGGTATGATTAAACGATTTCAAAGATATTTCCAACCAAACTTTCCAAATGCTTAATTCTCTCAAAAAATGCTCTCAAAACTACCAGCGAAATGAAACGTGGGGTCCCCATTTCTTCGAAACATTTCTGAAATTTTAAATTTGCAAACCCCAAATGAACATCAAGGAAACTCCGTAACAATTCTGCGAAAATATGTACAGAGAACTCGGGCAAGGGAAATGGTACTATATCCTGGAAGACCACAGTTATACCCGCATAAGGACATACTCGTGTATATAACTGTACTGCGTTGAAAAAGTCATTAAATTCAAAAAATTCAAAAATCCACGGACTAAATTCAGTCACTACCAACATTGTGTTCATGGTTAACAGTGGTCGAAAGAGGCTTTGGATTTTTTTGACTCTTTTCGAAAATGGATGGATTGTAAGCCATGAGTGCTCCAGGATGATGGCATTCGTTTGCAGATTTTATCAGAACGGAGAAAAGTAATATACAAGTCAAAACAACACGACCTCTTAGCCCACGGAAACGAAAAAGAATTAATGGCGTGAGTTTTTTTAGACTTGTGCTTCAGATTGATGACACTTTTTACAAGACGACTATGTCCTGTTACTGTGCGATACTTAGTGTCAGTGTGAAAAGACTAGTTTGCCCACATCTCTCCACGCTGTTCAACTAACAAATACGAGTATATGCACAAGTCCCCATATTCTTAACCTCCGACACCGAACCAACATTAATCCTTACCACCCATCGTATTGCATATCATTCATCACTATTGCAACAAGGCTGAAAATGCTACTAACCGTAATGGCACTTCCACACAACCTCAAATGACTTTACTGTATGAATAATTGGCAACCACTTCTGGTTGGGCTTGAAATTCAAATTTAAATTCAAGTTCAAAATTCAGAAATTCAAATCGAAAATTCCTCGTATTGAAATTTAAATGCGCACCACAAAAAACTCCACTCGTAAGTCCAGTGGAGAATGTCTTAATAAATTTATGCAAATAGAATTAGCACTTAGTTTTGAGGTAAACTAAATTACCAATTTGCTTGAAAGGATAAGCCATGCCTGAGTCCGACGCACCAATCCCGAATCGGATCTCATTAAATCCAGACACTTTAACCCCCAATTTGGCTTCAGGTTGGCAGCATAATCGAATTCGAATTGCAGCAAAGGTGCTATCAACCGTTATTTTCATATATACTCGTACCTCCATCTTTTATTTATTTATTTTATTCATTCCTATCCCTTACAATCGAATAAAAGTGTCCTTGAAAAATAAGATGACTACGGAGAAGGAAAGAAGAAAATGGAAAGAAAACGAAATCTGAAACTAAAATACAGCTCCCCAAGGATCAAATTAGGGACAAAAGAGAAGCACAAGAAGCAGACACATACACACAGAGCAGGGAAACTCTCTCGTTACGAATATAATGGATATAGGTATGTAAAATATCGAAAGGACTTAATTTAGGGCTGGGAGGTGCCTGACATCGTTGCCAGATGCATTGACTAGTATTTCAAATTCAAAACTCTTAGTGACCAAGTACAACTTTGAATTTTTTTTAAAATATCATCTGCTCCTAAACTTTTGGAGAAAATGTTTCTAACAGAGCAAAAGAATTTCGACAAATTCACGTCTACCTTCGAGATAGGTTTCAAGGGTCATATTAGCTTTTCTAGGCATTTCTTGAACAAAATGACATTTCTAGATCGTCCTTCGTCAATCGCGAGACCAAAAATATGTGATCCACCTGAATGACTGATAATGTATTGACTTAATTTCACGAGATGCCCGTACATCCATAGGAGCCAGGATACTCCTGGCTAGCGCTTGCACGTATTAATGTAATACCAATTCTAAACCTATGTTGAGGGCACAGGTTCCACTCTTGGTTTGAGTCGAGGCCGAACTTAGGATCATGGCACTCAGTACTTATTGCAATTCTACATTGGGTCAACGACAAGTGAACGACCCTTGCGACTTTAGCTTTAAGCAACAGTGTTAACAACAGCGCTCCTAATATGGGGACTGCTTCTTCCAAGTCAAGCGTGGACCGAGGTCCGGGACTCCCATGGTACCTTGCTTTTTTTAAAGTCCCTGTGTCCCAGTATCGATTTGTCTCCATTTATTATTAGACTGTGTCATTGATAAGCGTGGGCCGACTTGATCAGTGGACGGAGACCTCGTCCACTTTGACAGTGGGAAGACTTATATTCGTTGCAGGCAAAAAGATGAGTGATATGTGCACATATCGCCAAGTAAACGTATAGTGCCTCATCAGGACGCCAAAAAGCAGTATAGCTTCTGGGCTTCGTTTGGTCTGCCGGCATCTTGAAAAAACATGTCATCCGAAGTTACACAAACACGAAACCCAATTGTCAATGGAACCCCTAATACAAGGCGCAGATTATCCCCACGCTGGCTTAAGTCCAGAGAAGCTCTCCAATGAGCATTGCCAAGCCTTTTTATTGGTAATATCAGTTCCGTGTTCCCATTGTGAGCAAGTTTCAGTGAATTTGGTATCCAAATGGGGTGGCCGTGGTGTAGTGGTACTAGCAATCGCTTCTCACTCGGAGGGTCAAGGTTCGAATCCTGCCCCATGGCAAGTCAGTTTTTCATAATTATACCTCGAATCACTCTGTGTGAAGAAAAAACTCTCCGTCCTATTCGGACTCCCACCCCCTGGAGAGCGAATATCGAAACCAAACACACCTGAGTTTCAAACCACTACAAAACAATTTTCCTTTCTCTTCCTTCTACATTATAGAAAAAAAAAAACAAAAGCTTTGTAATCTTGAACTAGCTTGCTGGTAGCGAGAGTATTCAGATTTTAAGAGCATCTTGGCTGTCGCTACCGATGCATATACTTCGCGTCGCTTCCGAATCTTCACAACCAAGTACATTGCTATTCGGAAAGACGCAGGTCCTTCTAACGAGGGATAAAAGCAAATATTGTCGTCTTCCAAAACGACACCATAGATGCATTCTAGATGGTCCCACAGGTGAAGCCCGACTTCATTCTTCTCTGGCTCGTATTCTGACGTATCCTGAGTTAAGGGAAAGTCAATTCCATTCTCTATACTCTTCAACATGAAGGAAGTTAAAGTGATTGGTCTGGAAATAGTAGAGATATGAAATATTAGCACGGTACGAACACTTGAGTGGTGTATCTCAGGAAATCACTTGAATCTTTGCACTTCAGTAATTTTGATTTAGAGTTTTGAAAAGCTAGATAAAGTCACAAGCTTTTTAAATGGTCATGAAGTTACAGTTTATTCTAATCGTTGCGTCCGAAAATATCTGCTTGATCAATTTTTATTCCGGCAAGCTATGCTTTCACGTAGTCACGTATGCGCAATAGTAAATTGTAACCATTGCCGAGGATGCATGGCTGTGGTGTCGCTATCAACACTAATACTTCGTCTCTTCCACTTCTTTCTCCGAATGTAATTCTAGGTCATTGGGGCTGTTTTTGTCTGAATTTAAGAGATGGACTCATCCTACGCGATCGTCTTCCACAAAGATCTCTGCGTTAAAAAATTTCGATTGAAGTTATCTTTGACAACTTTTGATTATGGCCAGAGCCAGTATTAAATGGAAGAACAAACAAATTGAAGAACATCTCTACCTGAGATAGAGGATACTCGTACATATATTCGCAAAGCATATGAAGCTCAACTATGGTGTAATACATTCTCCATCCGCTTCAGCAGAAAAGACATTAGATTGGTAACTCTAAGGCTCTTAGCGACTTGGTAGTAATTTTTTTTATATAGGCCAGTATCAGGCCAACTATGAAGACCCTTATAAAAGTTCGTAGCAGCTGGTCTACTTAATAGCATCATCTATCTATAAAATCATCATCTTTCTATCAGAAAGGCTAAAGTTCACCCATTTCGGTGTCTAGGACAAGTTAGGTGAGTGAACACCATCGCTTCACCCCGGAGTGTTTTCAAATCTTGCATTAGGTAGCGGACTCAAATAGAAAGGAATCCCAGCCACTTTTAGGTGCTCAACTAGCGACGATAGCGTAAGACCCCGCCGAGGCTCAGTTTCACTCCGAAATGGAGAACTACCTCAGAGTAAGTAAGGTCTAATGTCTATTAAGAGAATTTACGAAGCTCAGTGTAATTTACTACGCCAAATTAATACTAAAAGGGGCCCAATGATGTGTAACATAATGCTTAAAGATATTGCCATGTTAAAGAATGTTTACTTATTTAACGATCTCCCGACCTGTGAAGAAACTGCAACCTTCCACTGTCCTCGATCCCGGTTACGCTGTTTCTAGTTGTCCAGACCAAGTACTATGGCAGTAGCTTGATTATTTAAACGGAAGTTCGGTCTGGGGTTTGTTATTCAAAAATTCCGTTTGATCTGACCGGGATAGAGTAGTCAACGCATTTTGGCTTTCTAGCCTATTTTATTCATTACTGCAGAACTATCAGGATCATATTTTGTACAGCATGTGTTTCGTGTTCTTAGACAGGAGATTTGAGAACATTTGTTTCGCAAAAGCGAAGTAGTAGCGGTCTACTAAGGCATGTATGCGCCGACTTTCCACCAGAGTTTCATTCGTGGAGTTTGCGCGTACTTCCATGTTAAATTGCCAACTTGTTTCGCCTGTTCTTCAATCGCCGAAAAACTTTCTATGACATAGTGCAGGGAGCGACAGTTGGTGTCGATATCGTTCGCGTATCCCAGCAGTTGGATTGTTGAAAATAATGCCCTCCATGTTGATCTCTGCCCCGCACACTACGTTGAAAAAATCACAAGACAGTGCATTTCCTCACTGAAGTCCGCTACACGTTTAAAATAGTGCGGACAAAGTGTTTCCATTATACCGGGTGTTTCACAGCGTCATGTGGTATAGGTACATCGATCGGTTTGCCGAGATCCCTAATTCGGCCATCGTCTTGTAGAGCTCAAGGTGAAAAATGCTTTCATATCTGGTTTTGAATTCGGTGAAGAGATGACGGTTTTCGACACGAAATTCGTTGTGAAAATTTGGTCAATTATCGAGCTGTGCCAACTAAAATTACATTGGATAGACTCTTATATGCATATGCGACATTAAGCAAGAATATGCATGTTATCACCTTGCTAGAAGATGGTTATATAGAGCTGAAAATCCCGTCATCGGGCATGTTTTCATCCACTGATGACTCGGCGATGATTTGGCCTATTCTCCCTACCAAAATACCACCACCATGTTTGAAAGGCTCCGATAGTAGACTATCAACGCCGGCAGCCTTGCTGCTCTAGAGTTTTTTATTAGCTCTTCGATACATTGCGAGAGGAATGGCTTCTTCATTGATTAGACTGTCCTATCACTCTCTCTCTATCTGACAGCCATTAAGTTGGTCGAAGTGCTGCGTAAGCACATCTACAATTCCATTAGTTTTCCAAACAGACTGATAAGTTTGTCTTCTCATCAGGATAATTCCTTTCTCATTTTTGTTATGTCCAACTGGCAACACTGTATACCACATATTGATTATATTCGTTACTTTCAATATAATTATGATATCCACCCTTTAAATCCAGGCAAGATACGAAATCTTCAATAGGGCACGTTTTGAAAGGATTCACTGTACTGTAACTTCCGCTTTGCACTTGAAGTTAGCAGAGTGCGGCCAGCGTGCACGCGGGTACAAAAACTACAAAGAATACAAAAAGTTTTGGCAAAATATTTACACAACAACGATATACAAGGTCAGTGGTTGGGAACGCAGATCCCCTAACCCCTTATTTGTACAACAAGAACGATGTATAAATTACTATTGTTAATGTTTTTCGAAAGGATATGCCCGCACTCGATAATTGTGGACAAATAAGAGTACGCCCCATAATAATTGCGAACAGATTAAAGGACGAACACACGATAGTATCTATGCGGTATTTCGTATCGAGTTTGTTGTTGTTAGCTAAGCCTTGATTACTCCAAGGTAGTCCTGTCGACTATCGAGTAAAGCCCTGTCGCCCATAACCCGTCACCCGTAATCGGCTTCCTTCCACAGAAGGAACCTTCGATTTGCTGTTCAATTAATGGCGCCCAACAATGGACGGCTTAAACGGCATGACACATTTGTCCCATTGTCCCCAGTGTACGAGTAGGTACCTAACGTTGCCGACACGACTACCATCGATTTGTTGTAAGCACTGTGTGCGAATGATTATGCCATGGCATTGGCTTGGGTGGAAGGTGGAAGGTGGATGGTCGGTTGCTTGGGACGGGAAAAGGAAATTGCTTTTTCAAGGCGTTAACTTTCAGATAAAGTATCTCTGTGTGCATGCTTCGCTTGATATCAGTAATTTGAAGTATAAAAGGATATGTGACGGGTTTCTCTTCTCTTCACATTCAAATTCGTTTGTATTTGCATCTGTATTTGCTTGTTGGGATAATTATGAAAGCTAACATGAAAGGGAAATCGTCAACAACAACATTTTTCTACGGAAACGGTCGACATTTCCCAGTCAGATAAGGATACGAAAAGGAAGTTGTAAACCAAAGAGATACAAAGTTAGTATTGGTCGTATGCTCTGTTGATTCCTGGACGTAAAAGGGAACCACACTTTTCACTGAGTAAACTTTAAAAAAATCAGCAAAAAAGTCTGTAAGAGATACTCGTACATATTCATTCTGCTGATGTTGGATACTCGTGTCTTTGTTTTCGCTTTCATTCTTTATTATTCAGAGTAGCTGATGAGAGAAAATGATGAAATAAATAACACTCCGAGTCGGAAGGTGAATTGAAAAGCAAATATTTTCCCGTCAGGTTCGTGGTTTGCATACCGAACTGGGAAGAGCTGGAAAAAAAATACCAAAACGGAAAAAATATACAGTAATTGAATAAATAAAGAAGCGAAAATATAGGTTAGGTGATTTCTTTTTTTGGGATTGTGAGCAAGAAAGGTTTACCACTCCTTCTGATTCTAAATAAAGGGTGCGTACTAAATTTAGAACCAACAGTTGGGCGATGTATCGATTTGGTTTTGATCCTTTTGTAGACAATATTGGAAACTCGGTAGACCATCACTAATACCATAACTAACTTAAGATTTTTCTCCTGCTTTGCTTCGACTTATTGCGATCAATCAACTAATTGGATTGAACTCCTTCACTCCGCTCCACATTCTGTTGGCTACTGAAATAGCGTCAATATCAGCTAGAGTTTCGCAGTTGCAAAGCAGAATATGTTTGTTTGTTCATGTTTGTTCATTGAAATTGAATGCAGATGTAACCTGCGTGAATCATCGTTACACACACGCGACGTTGCATTACCAATTTCAGTTGTATCTTTGACGCTTTCGGGATTTTAACAGCACTCCTGCCTTTCAAAGATGTGAAACACCCGGCTGCTGCACTCTGAAAGCTATGCCTTCGACCGAAAGTCCACAATGATATCGTGGCCTTTTTACAATATTTCTATTGCAGATTCATTGTTAGTATGTTATTTATCTGTTTCCACACGGTTCTGTAATATTAAAAGTATCACATGGAAAATGTTTTTTTTACGTGGTGCATTTTAAGAACAACGGTCTTCTTTTTTCTGTCGGAACATAGCACTCAGGCAAAGAATTAGTCCATGCTACTCCTTGTAAGTTCTTTTTAATTAAATCTTTCATTTTTACGAAGAAAGACGAGTACGAGTTTCAGTAATATGGTGCCTACAGTACCAGCACCCACCACGTCAGCGCCGAGTACCTGCAGCCTGATGCGAGCGTAAGCCGGACATTTATAGAGATAGGGCTCTGCGGTGTCATCATCACTTTCACAGCAAGAATAGCAGGATGTTGTGTCACTTATCAGCAGCACATTTAATTGCTTAGCAAAAGTATAATGTCCTGTTACGACGCCAGTAAGTAACCTGTATTCGTTTGGGTTGCCTGCAACCTGGGGAGTTATGCCATCTGCAGTGGTGCTCATATGAGAGCCAACTGTCAATGGAAGCCTTAACTGCGGACGCAGGCAGACCCAACGTAGGTTCGCGTCCTGAAGAACTCTCCTCTGAACAGGTTCATCGACGATTTCATTTTATGTGATCCCATTGTGGCCTGTGACCCAATCAGCGTTCATTGATCTTTTGCATTCTTGAACTAGCTTGGAAGTCGTAAAAGGGTGCAGCAAGGCTCTAAATGCTTCGTCCCCTCCACCGGTTCTCCGCAATATAGTTAGCTGCAATCTCGACTGCATTCCTTTCCTGGCTGAGATTCTGGCCGACACCAGTCCTAGGCACAGGGAAAGTCGATTTCATATTTTTTTCCGCGACAGGAGTTCTGGTGCCATTGCATAAGACCAGAGTCGTAAGACAGCCGACGCGCAAGGTCATCAAAGTTACAGAGCGTGTTGTATCAAAGGCTCCTTCTTTTTAAATGGAAGATGGCTTTGAACTGTCTTTACTCATTATCACCTGGGGCGATTCTCTCTGCTTAAATCTGATTTGCTTGAAATTCCCTGTGTTTGTCGACCAAAATAGGATACCAAAAGGTGTCCAGTGCAGCCATCGGAAGAAGATATTTTAAGTCAAACTATTACTCAGAAGGACTCTACAACAAATTTTGTATAGATATTTCTGTCAACAACCAATTCTAAGTACTCTACTAGCTTGGATCTAGGCCTTAAACAATAGTCCTCTCAATTGAGGGTGGACTGTAGACAAGTATCTACAGTCGCACGCCACCATGGGCGAGGTCCTAGGGTTTTTCTAATCCTGTCCATGTTCCTCTATTGCTCTAAATGTTCGCTGGCAAGACAAGACCAAAATCAGGACCAAAAATCAATTGAATAGTCTCTGAAACCGATCCACGATAACTTCATCCGCTGTCGCTTGTGACCAAAACAGCACGAATTTGATGATAAATACGAGTATTATACAAAAAGTCTCCTTTATATGTCTTGATACGGCCTTATTGCTTAATTGCCTTTTTTGGCCAACGAAATAGCGATCGATAAGTGTAGCTCTTCTTGTTGGCAGCAGCATAGACTTGGTTTTACCCACATTCACTAAAGCCATTTTGTTAAAACTTACAGCCGGATTGACGGTCTGATTGCAAGAGATACGTTACTCTGGGCCTTGCATGGCTTTAAACTATACAAGTCTACTAGGTCGGACGGTAGAATATCTACACAGATCCCCAAATATCATCCGGCCAACGCAAGTGAATATCATGAGGAGCTGCGGCACTGAATATTCTGTTTCACTTGACACTTGACACAGCAGGCAAGTGACTGCTATGCAGGTATTCGCCTTAAAGCGACTACAAAGTGGACAAATAAACTATTCTTAAATATATTGGGAAACTTCCACATAAAAGCGACTATATTATGCCTCAACCTTGATTTGACAAAGGCTTAACTTAAGCCTCTCACTCCGCCTTCCAAATCACTGCAGCCTGTTACACCTTGTCTAAATTTCTCGACATTCGACTTCAAAATCTAAGTCTGGAAGGGACGCGAAAACTGGGCATGGCTCCGGATATCTCGTCTCTATAGATTTTGACCTATGCGATCTTCAAATCGATAAAGTGGTAGTGTGTATCAATCTGAAGCTTTTGAGCTTTCTCTTGGTTCCCTCCTACCATGAATATTTACTTATTTGCATTAACAAATAGTTTTAGGCATTCACTCAATACAGCAGACAAAGACTTGTAAGCGATATTAAACAAATTGATGCCACTAAATTTGGAGCAGTTTAGAGGCTCTCCTATTGTGCAGTTCCGGAAAAAAAATGCAGAAGTATAATTCCACAAGAAATATGTGCATTCTTCCGACCATATATTGGAAATAAATTGGTGTATGTTCTCTTTGAAGTCACGCACTCGAGTGGAAGTAAATGTCGTCGTTCATCCCACAAGTTGAATGATTCTTTCTGCCTATCAACGAAGTTTCAGTTGTCCTGTAGTTAAGCAGTGAGCCACAAACCGCATTCATTCTACCATCTGTTCATAGAGAGATTACTTTGCTACTCTCATTAAACGAAGTTTCGTAGGCATAATAGTCGAACCCGCCACATTTACTGCGACATTTCTGAAGGGTTTTTGGCATTTAAGTCACTAACCTTCAGTGTATAATGCGGGATGAAAAGCAGTTGATGAGAGAAGGTAAGTGATTGGCAAATATTCTGGCAATTAGTTGTAGTTGCTGCTGCTAAATCTCCTCACAATAATTCCGGATTGTTGTGACATCTGGTCATCTGTGACATCTATTGGTTGCAAACTAAGCATGGACCCAAATGTAAATTGGTACTTAAATATGCTTGAAAACCTATTTTGCAGAGGAGTGGCTTGCGTTCTCAGCTCCGTTCTGTTCCACAGCAAAGTAGTTGGCCTAAAACCGTCAAACTGCGTGGTGTTATATTGGCTATGTTTTTCGTTTTTTCTGCAACTTGTAACAATCTGTTTGTCCACTTGCAGAAACCTGAAGATTTCTTGCCTAAATCTGTTCTCTGCCGCGGTCTCCGTAGTACCCTTTTTCGGGCTCATCTTACCATATTTCTTGAATGGCAATGATATCTGCTTTATACCTCTCTAGACTCGCCAGTAGTTGATTAGTTTCACATGACGTGTTCAAAGTCCCTTTATTCTATGTGAAGATCCGAAAATCGTTGTTCTTTGGTGAGCAATAAATTACTTCTAACCATACGATTTTGAGTGCTTCGAAATAATAAAATTTGCGTGGCTGGTTAACCCTATGACTAACCTTAAATCCGCCTTTCTGGCTCTTTTTCGGGCCTCTTGTTAAAGGGTGCCGTATATTCCTGAGAGGCTTTTGAAAATATGAGAGCTGTCGTTGCCCTATAAAAGATTTATTTGCCATCATCTCTACTGCAGCACCCTGATTAGTCCAGAAAAACCCGTATTGACCTCAGCTCCAAAGTAAGTTTGTCATGCTTACTTGGTTAAGTCACTTTTGACGGGACATTATAGTAATGCTGTTTTCTCTTGCTGAATACTCGCGCTCATGAGTTTGGCACATGAATCTCTATGGCTACTACAAGGTGGCAAAATAAGCATAACATGCATTGTCGAGGAGTACAAAGGAATAGTTCTTTGTCTAACAGTTTTGTTCGGACAGAAAAATAAAAAATAAAACATGTGTGTGATAACACAGAATGCTGAGCATCGCCAAGCTCACGCAGCTCAACGTCTATCCTAGATACTTAGTGAAGAGTACAACTAAAGCTTCGACTTCGGTTGTCAAGAAACCTCGGAGCCAGATATACGAGGGTTGCCTGAAAAGTTTCCGACCGAACAATGATACAAGACATTTTTTCTGAAATTTTTTTTTTTATTTTTCTACATAGTCTCCTTGTAACTCTACACACTTCTCCAAGCGATGCTCTCATCTCTCTAACCCCTTCAAATAGTACTTGGCGTTTTTCTCTGCAAAATAATTGTTCACGAAGGTTATTGCCTCCTCATTTGATGAAATTCTCTGTCATCCGAGCGCAGTTTTTAGATGAGGGAACAAAAAGAAGTCGCTTGGGGCTAGATCTGGTGAATAAGGGGGATGGTCAAGCAGTTCAAACCGTAATTCATGGATTTTAGCCATGGCAACCGCTGAGGTGTGAGACGGTGCGTTGTCTGGGTGAAAGAGGGTTTTCTTTTTCTGCAAATGTGGCCGTTTTTCCGCAATTTCTGCCTTCAGCTTGGCAAGTAATGATGCGTAGTATGCTCCTGTAATGGTTTTTCCTTTTTGAAGGTAATCGATTAAGATAACTCCTTTACTATCCCAAAAAACAGTCGCCATCACTTTCCCAGCCGAAAAAACAGTGTTGCTTTTTTTGGAGCTGGCTCGCCCTTTGTTTTGACTGAATTTTTGTTTCGGGCGTATAATGTTGTATCCAAGTTTCATCTACATCAAATAATCGGCGCCAAAACTCGGATTTATTGCGCCTAAACTGCGCCAACAGAGCGTTGGAAATGTTCATTCGAACACGTTTTTGGTCTCACGTAAGCAAACGCGGCAACCAACGCGCGGACAGCTTTCTCATGCCTAAAACTTGATTTAATATCTAACAAACACGTTATTTGGACATTTTCAAAACCTCTACTATCTCTCCCACTTTAATTTGGCGGTCGTCTAACACCATTTGGTGAACTTTAGCAATGTTATCCTCAGTGGTTGCAGTTTTTGGACGTCCCGAACGTTCATCATCTCCCAAGCTCTTACGGCCACGTTTTAATTTAGCTGCCCAAAATTTCACTGTGGTAAATGATGGTGCAGAGTCAACTCATTTTTGATTTGTGTGGGCGTATTTCCTTTCAAAAACAAGTCAAACGACTGTCAAATATGTCAAAAGATGCACAACTAGCATTCACCAGCTTTTATTGACGAGTGCCGCTATCTTTATTTCACATTTCAGACAACCCCCGTACAAAGTTCCAATTTAAATATTGTATTACGATTTTTGAAAATTTTTATAATGTAAAGGCACTTAATATAAATATCCATCTATTCATCTATAACATTGTGAATTATGTGTATTCTGGTACCAGTCCGAAATAAAGTAAAAGTTAAGAAGCAAAGTTGCTTCATAAAGAATTTTGATTTGTTAAACGGAAGAGTCGAGCTTACTTAAATAAAGAAATCCTTTACAATGTTGTCAAAAAAAGGTAGAATTTCTTTTGAATTTTGTTTGTTGAAAACTTTTTAGTAGCGGGAAGTTCTAGTCACAGTTCGTAAAATTTTTTCGGAATAAACACTAATTCAGAGCGTCATTGACCGCTTTATTTGAAAAATATTTCGAGAGCCTTCAAAGTAAGTTATGAAATACATTGCCGCTCATTTATGACTTTGCTAATAGTTTGCTCTAATTTATTTTACGCCAAAGTGCGTTATTTCATTTTCGCCAGTTTAGTACTCAATTAGAGGTTTTATTAGTTGTTCGTCTTCCACAACTTCCACCGATCATCTACTGTACGAGTATTTCATCCGCCAAACAAACTTAGTCGTATCTCTCCGGCTAAAGCGAAAAACTTTTCCGCGGGCAAATAACTTGGTTCAACTTTGCAGCAACTACCTTTATCTACCTTTATCTAGCTTACTTCCAGCTCTAAACCGTAGCTCTTAAATTTACACACCACTCGTTGGGAACTAGCTATCAGGAAACCGCAACAACGAAATAATTAAATTTGCCAACTTCCTGAAGCTATTTCTTTGATAACGCGTCCGGTGCGCCTTCTTTCCGTACGTGCATTTTCCTTTTGTAGAGGAAGAAAAAATTAAAGCGAATTCCCGAATTTTTTCCCTCAAAAAAAAAAAAAACATAAAAGTTTCCTTTTCTACATAAGAGGAAAGAGGCAGTTTCCTCTGAAGGATATATTTGCCTGCTTACTATCACTTTGTTTAAGGCAAAAGGCGTGGGAAGGATGAAGTTGGGTTCAATATTCCACCTCATATATCACAATCTTCATGAACGATAAGACTCACGACCGGGGTTCACGATTGCCATTTTCGGCTGTTGTTCAAGGCTTTTCCCCACCTCATAAGGACGACATACATACGTTTGCACACCTGAGCCGACACACACCAGCGATCTGTTATCGTAATCGAAAAAAGTTAACCTGACTTTGAATGGTCTCCTTTGCCGAAACGGAAGGCAATCCAGGGAGAAATCAAAGCTGGGCAGGGCAACTGTTGAAGCAGGAAGAAATCCCTTTGAATTAATTTGATACCCCTGCTGATTTTATTAGCTAAATCCATAGTCTCCGGATGTTACACCGGAAATGTTTTGCTTCTCTCCATGTACTCGTATCTGTTGTTGGTGTATGTGCCTGTTCCTTCAGGGGGTTGGAAAAGTTGTGTTAACTTCGTGCAAGCAATTTTTCTGTAGCCGGACTTGTGGCCCTACCACATCCCAACAAATACATAAGGGCAGAATGAATGCTTGCTCTGATGCCCCAGCAGGACCTGTCAAACAACATAAAATTTCATCGATAACAATCTCCGAAGACTGGCTAAGTGTCTTACGTGATTGGAAATCTTGATTTTTCTCTTTTACAAAACAAAAATTCTTCTATGAAGGCAGCTATAAGTCACGTTACGTACAAGAGCGTGGTGCCACTTGCCCGAGGGTGTAAGAGCAATTGTATTGTGCTGAACCATCATGATGATCCTTTTTGACGAATCGAATTTCTATTGACCGTGGTCGCAGATTGAGTTCTTTTTCTTTGTCACCTAGCACCGAAAATACTATTGTAATATATGTGCAGGACATGAGAAGGTTACATGAGGATTAATATACGTACGCGTGCTGTCATCTCCGACGGGGGAGGCATCCATTGCAAAGAACTCAAACTCAATTCTCACGTACGTCCCGGTTTGGCATCTGTGGTTCAGATTTCCATCCACACATACTCCTTTGGTCTGAGCTGAGCCATTAAAATGAACTGTCAGAATGGTTTTATGGTCTTAAAGGATAGCAAAGTTTGAGCTAACATCTCCGACAGCCATTTTCCAATTGAACGGAGGGTGAGGTACGTATTCCGACCTCGTTCTACAGCAATAATTCCAACCAGTATCGTAAACAAGTACAAAACTTCGAAGTAGGAAGATATTTTTTAATTAAGGGCTCCTTCTGTTTCCGAAAATGATGTTATGTAAGATGTACGCAGCTTCCAAGTGGGGAGCGGTTTGATAAGCTGAAGTAAGTACAGATGCTATATTTTACTCTGTGTTTTTTGAGAGGAGGTAACATGAGTTATGACTGGTTAAGTGGTCTGAGGCACTTTGAATTGCTTCACCAAGTGAGGGTGGAGGTAATCTAGAATAATAAGTTACGCAATTTTTGGTGAGTGATTGGGTTTATTTTGGCTCACATTGAGGTTTGTTTTAGAATCATGAAGGTGTAACAAGTGCTCCTAGCCCCTATATCAATATAAGTATTGCTCGGCTTAGCATGTCTTCCAAATGTCAAGACGAAAATTGTTTGCAATTATTGACCGCACATGACCAACCGCAGTCCACTTCTTCCACAACTATCTCTTCTTACAACTGCCATAAAGCTAATTTTCGCAAAATTAATATCTATCCTAGCAAATCTTCTTTTCATTTTAAGAGCATATATTTATCTGATGCTGTATCCAATTTTGCAGCTCTTCAAGTCTTCAAGTTTTGCAGCTCTTCTGGTATAACGGAAGACTTCACTCTTTAAAAAAATAAAAGAAGGAAATTATGGACAGGTTTTCTTGGCACCAATTCCTATTCTGACTACTCTAACTATCTTGGAACCCACTTTCCAATTCATCCAATTCTATAACTGAATATATCAGCGCTTTCTTGGCACCGCGCAAACTAACCCTATCAACAATCCTAGAACATATTATCAATTCGTCAACTTCAAAAGAAAATCTGACGGCGATACTCTCTCGTTCAATAATATATCATCGACCGACCCACATACATACCATTGGCAACTATCATTTACAGACAACTTCTTCGTGCCTGACCCCATATATTTCAAGTACCATCACAATTTCTCCATTGGCCCCTGTCTTTCCCTCTCTAACAATCTTTTGATCCTGCCCTTATCGAAGAGAAGTTACAAAATCTCAATGATGAATTTTTACCGGGTCAGACGAGCTTCCAGCAATAGCTGTCCCCAACACAAGTGGAATTCCCCCAAGTTTGGAAGACCTCTTTCATAACTCCGGTCCACAAAAAGGATCAAAGAATGAAATGCTAACTACCATCCCATTGCTAAGCTTTTTCCGACAAAAACCACCAGAAAACTGAAGCAACGTTCATTGGCTGCAACGCATTGCAGGCTTTCGAAAAGCTACTAGTAATTGAGGCTTGCAGCTCTTTGAAAACCTGAAAAATATTTCCTGTAGTTCACACATAAGAATTTGTGGTTGACAGTGCCAAATGCCTTCGAGAGCGTTAAAAATATATCAAGACTCATATCCATGGACTTTCTTATATCATCTACTATGGTAAACAGACCAGGTTTGGACTGAAACCAGATTGATTAGTACTCTTCTGAGTACTTTCTTTCCGTAAGTTAGCTTTGAATTTGTTTGCAGATTGCTTCTACAAACACCTTGCTATGGTTTTTAATATATACAATAGCATTGGCAAGGTTTTCGCATGACCGAAGTGACGTCACCCCAATTTAATCCAGCAGCTCCAACAGCCCAGAGTAGTGCAATTGGTGAGGACACTGGCTACTAAGCGAGGGGTTCTGAGTTCGAGCCCAAGGTCTAACGAGAATCACTTATCCTTCTTTTTTTAGTTTTCTCCATCAAGTTAGGGAATGAGCTAAGCGCGAAAAGGATAGTTAGCGGTCGGTAGTTTAGTTCGCTTGGGGTCAGTTGTTTTGATCATGGAGGAGGTGATGAAATAACGGACCACCGAACCAGAGAAGATAGGAAGAGCTCTAGCAAGTGGGATATAAATGGGCAGTCAGTTGAGAGCTAGGAAACGAGTTGGTCGAAAAAAAAAAATCTAAGATCGGGAGAAAAGGAGAAAAACCTGAAAACGAGGAGATTGCGGTTCATGGGTGGCTCGGTCGTCGTTCCCTTCCTCGACACGTTTTGCGTATTTGTTTTTTTTTTGCTTAAAAACAATTTTTTTTAACAAATTACCGAATTTCTCTGCTAGATCGACTTTACAAAGAAATTTCCGCGAAATCGTCTAGAAAACTTGTGCAAGTGCATTGTGTGCATTGTGTGTCCTTTTTTTTGCGGTTTCCAATCAATCAAAAAAAAAGAAAGATAAATAAAGTCGAGAAAGAAAAGACAGGAAGGACGAGTGTTCGCGTCATAAACGAGTGTTGGAAACCCTAAGGGAATTTTTGCGCGAGTGACCGAAGACAAATAAAAAATACAAAAATAAAAACTTTGAAGAAATAGGCTGTGGCACGGGGGTGTATGAGATAACCTACACGTACCACCTGGATTTCCCATCCACCAATACGTCACGAGGTTGTCGGAGGCATTTCCAGCGAGGATTTGCAGGACGGAGTATTAACCCTAGCCTAAGTATTTATTGTACTAACTTATTTTTTTTTTTTATTTAATTAATTAGTCATTAGATCATAAACAGATGTATGTAGATTATGTTGGAAGATTTGTGAATTGTGAATAGTACCTTCAATTAGCCTAGTTGGTTAAAGCGCCATATCGTAAACGATAGGGATCGGATCCGAGCTTTCTCGTCTAGGTTCAAATCTGGGTTGGCGGTCGTAGGCATTCTTTTTTTCTATTATTTTTTTTTCCTTTTAATTTTTTTTTTTTTTTTTTGATACATTTTTACAATATTGGTATAATATTTTTCTTTTCTTCCTTTTTTTTTATTTTTATATATATTGTATATTTTTTTTATTTTGTTTTTATTAAAGAAGGGATTGTTTTAAGTTAAAATGAATAGTTTTTGTTTTTCTTGCGCCCTTAAGCTATAAGCGGCGTGGGCGGGGTTTCTTCCGTTTCCTCAGTGTGGCGATTGGTTGTTTGGGATGTTTTGGTGGTCTCGCTTTTGTTTTGCTCTCGTTTTGTTTCAGACCTAGGAAAGGGGATAGCGGGTTTTACTGGCTCAGTCGCGATTCGACGCCGTAGAGCTTTTGGGGACAAAGGATAATCGCGTGGCGCCCTTATAATAAATACCCACGACTACTACTCTATCGAGCAGTCGGCAACCTTTGTTCCTGATACCGCGGAGGACGAAACGACGGTAACAACCTTGCTAAGAAATGTCCGGATTGCTATGGGCTTAAAATCTTTTCGATTACCATTAATTTTGTCCGGTATTGGAATGATTTTTGGTTTTTTCCTCCTGGATGGAAACTCGAAGGTGGATATAATCCTATTAAAAATGTGTGTCAACAGCGGTCAGATATGGGTCAGTAGTAGTTTAATTAACCTTGGATCAATTGTTTCAACACCGCTGGCGTTTGATTTTATTGAAAGCAGTTATCCAACTACGTATTCATCAAAAAGACGTATAAACCCCAAAAGCAGTGTGTGAAGGGATGTCCAAGGGTACCAATTGACTGTTGTTGCTGGATACAGAAATTGATGAAGTCAATTAAAATTGAGTCAATATCCTGGGGAATTACTGAGGCGACTTTACCGATACCAAGTTCGCCCTACGTTTTTCAAGTACTAAGAGTCGCCGGGGATTGACCTAGCTTATTGTGCATACGAGTAGTATGCCAATTCGGAAGCTCTATTTGGAACACAACTGCATTTCTGAGGCGAGTGTAGGAACCTTGAGTTTGAATCGTTTTAAACGGCGGTATGCGATATCTCGTAGTTCTATGAGCTTGCGTACATCATGATTTAACCATTGTTCCATTCCGTTCAGTTTAGATTTTGCAACAGGGGCTCGAGATTTATATTTCGAAAATCCCCATACTTATACTTCGCTTCACTGTGCTTTAATTTATAATTCAAAGGATGTCGGAAGTATGTCAGGCGGCCACCCAATACTGATTATGATCTTAGGTTCACCACAAAAACCATAAAACATGGTGGATCATGATTTGGGGATGCTTTTCGTACTATGGTCCAATATATTGGATTAAATGTATAATGGATCAGCACTCACACGTTGAAATTCTTCAGGACATTATGCTGTCTTATACAGAGGATGAAATGCCACTAAATTGGGTCTTTCCAAAGGACAACGATCCGAAGCACACCAGCCGAACTACTAAGCAATGGTTTGTGGGCCGATGTAAAGAAAGATGTCTCCGTTAAAAAAACCAACAAATAACAACGAGTTGTGGGCGACAACTAAGCACATTTACAAGTTCTAAGTTGCAAAACTTTTGGTGCAAATTAAAAAAGAACTGGGAAGACCCTAGTCGCAATGCCAAGAAATTTTTGCGAAAAAATCAAAGTTGGTTGCAACAAAACTTCTGCTTCCCACAGAATTTATTTGCTGAACGAAGCTGCAATGAGGAAATAGGCCCCTTACAATAATTTGCTCTTTGTTCGGACTACCAGAAGGCCAAAAGAACTGCAGGTTTACGTTCACAATATTCCTGGGAACAGCTGTGGTATTGGGCGAAATTGAAATTAAGGGATGAAGGTCACACAAAAATGTCTAACCTCTTAGATTTTTTTTTGTTCAAAATCCAGAAAAAGTCAAAAAATTATTGCATGCTTGTGAATTAGAAAGCATATACATCAGACAAGGCTTTATCAATTGTCACAAGGACAATACGAATTGGTAAGAAACTTAAGAATTCAACTGAATTCAATTGGCCAAAGCTGAGTGTTATCCCGACAAGGAATCAATAATCTTTCCTGAAAAAGAAGCCCAAATCAATCTTCGAATCCTCGTTGACCATGCCATAGAATTTTCAATTCACTAAATTTGAATGAAGAAAATGAACGAAATTTAACATTATTTAGCAAGTCGAGTTTGTCGGAGCTGTTTGCCAGAGCTTATATGAGCAAGGTATGGAACAAGAAACGGACCTGAATATCCGGAATGATTCTTTGTTACTTCTTCTGCCCCCATAAATTTAATTGATTCACTTGGAGAACCAAATGATTTATGGGAAAATTAGATTTCGCTTTTGAAAAGAAACGCCTGAAGAAGTTAATAGAATTTGGGCTCAAATGTCTTCACTCTTGCACAGTACCACAGGCTCTGTTAAACTCAAACAAGAGCTAATTATGACGATGGTAGTTGGGAAAATATGAAATGCTACGAGTATAACCCAAACTTCTTCAGCTATGTGCTGCTGTACTATTTGTACAAGGTGAGTTGACGCACATTTGTAATGGTTTTACGACATTTTGAATTGTTGCTCGCAAAGCATCTGACTCCAAATTGGTGATTTCTTCTTCAATGCTTGCTCTCAAAACTTGGAAAGTTTGTGGTAAATTAGTGACTTCAAAAAGCCCCGAGGGAAGAAGTCTGGCGCAGTCAGATTTAGCGATCTACCCGACCAGTTCAAATCGCCAAAACGGGAGATCATACGGCCTATAAATTGGTGATTCAAAATCTCCATCGTTGCCCGAGTTGTATGAGCGAAAACCATATTGAAAAGAGTAAGGACGCAATTCGAAATAAGTTTTTCAAAAACCTTAGATAGGCACTGCAATATGGTAATAGCCTTTAAATCATCGGCGAATTTTGCAATTGATTTTTTGGTAACCGGCATGACCTAAGCGATTTTGCAAAATTGAGAAAATGTGGATGCCGTTATGCAATGGTTGAAATTGTGAGTCAGGTGGCAAATTATTTGATACAAAATAAGCTTAATGAATCCTAAGAGTTCTAGTAGAGAAGTCATCTGTAAAGAACCAACTAATGGCCTCGCATAAAAATTGATTAATTGTTGACGACCATTACAAAAGTTTAGAGGAAAAGAACCTTTGAATCCGCACGTGGAATGTTCTGACCCTTAACAGGCCACGTGGAATATTCGGACCCTTAACAGGCCATGTGCAGTCCTTGACTACTATCATACAGATATCAATGGAATACAGGAAGTGCGATGGGATAGACCGGACATAAGGAGGATGATAAACTGTGATATATACCACATTATGTTGATTTCTATAAGAAAAAGAAACATCGCTTATTCAGATGCGGATTTGCATATACAGCGAACTTAAGCAAGAAGTCTTGTGCTTCTGACCCAAGACAACCCGCATCAAAGCTAGATTCATTAACATAAGATTAATATGCGCCCATTCCTCTAAGGAAGACGCCACCAAAGAATTTTTCTAAGAGCTCCTCAACAGGACATATGAGCAATGTCCGAAGTATGACGCTAAAATCATATTAAGTGATTTTAACGCCAGGATAGAAATGGAGGATATCTTTGGTAGGATAATTTGTAAGACGGCAACGGACTTAGGCTTATAGATTTTGCGGCGGGACGAAATGCCAATACTGCAGACGTGCGGTTTCCTCATATCAATATACACAATATACGACGCTAAATCAAATTCATCAAATTAAGATATACGTGAGGTATGCCTCCAGTATTTTGGAGGTCCGAGCGATCTGGACAGCCAACATTTACTCGAACCACCACTAAGGTGTGAATGCTGATTTCCAAAGCGCCACAACAAAGAAGAACTACTGTGAGAATTTATGACGTAGAAAAACTGTAAGCGCCAGAGACCGCCAGAATCTTCGCCGAACTCGTATCCCGAGATCTCTCAACAACTTCTATGCCACCAGTATCAAGTACAAAAGGTCCGTGGCAACGCTGCAAACATGTCATCAGAGACGACCCAACTGTTGGAAATCTATGGTTTGATGAAAATTGCCGGAAAGTGCAAGCTGCTAAACAAGAAGCGTACAAAACGCAGATGCAAACAGGACGAGAGTTGCTGGTGAGACCTACGAGCAGAAGAGATGGGAGAACATCGGCTTCTCCAGAAGAAGTAAAAATAGCATTAAAAGCGCGCGATCGAAGATTGATTTATTGTTGATTTGGGAACTAAACTATTCTAGAGTTTGGGGCCCCTTGAACTTGGAGGCAACAAAGCAGCTGGAACTGGCTGTTTACCGGCTAAGGAATTCAAAGCTGCTGGAAGTGCCCTTGTGTAAAGCATATACCAACTCATCTGGAATGAAATCTTAGCATTATTTAAAAGAGGAGACCCCTTCAACTTCGCCACCTACAGAGGCACAAGTCTTCTCAACATCGCATGCAATATCTTATCTGCCATATTGTGTGAACACCTGAAATACTGATTTTTTATTTTTTTAAAGAACTCAACATGCAAGTGTTAAATGCTTGAGAACTTGTGGAAAATGTGACAGAGAGAGAAAGAAAAATTTTTGGAAGCAGTGGTTATTTCGCTCCATGTGTGGCATCCAACATTTAATGGCAAGATTAAATTATTAGTGTAATTGGACTTGCTGTTGCCATTCATCTTACGTGAATTGAGTTGCCTGAAAAAAATAATGTCTTTCGGGTGCGGCTGGTATTGAACCCCGAATCGTCCGATTTAGAGGCCAATACACTACCCCTTGAGCCACAATTGAAAACTCTCGTTGCTGCGTCAAGGTCAATAACGTCTGGGTTAAGACGTTTGATGGCGAAAACCGAGCTGTCATTTGACTTCTTTGTTATCATACTTCAAAGAATTATGCGGAACTCTGGAGGTGCAATCTTTCAAAAGTCTGTGCAGATATTAGTTTAAGACGATGACATCGACATAACAGGCAGAACTCAGTGGTCTGTCACCGCTGGTATTGAAATGGAAGCTTCCAAAATGGGTAAATGAGGGCAAAACAAAGTACATGCTATCAACAAGAAGGGACACACAATATTGACGAATTGGACAGAACGTCACAGTCGACAGTTATATTGTAATTTCGAGGCAGTAAGGGACTCTGTCTATCTTGGCTCTGGTATAAATTCAACAACAGCTCAGAAGAAATAATGCGATGAATCACTTTTTACTCTCGTGTAGCCAGTTCCTATCCTGACAAAACTAAGGAGGCCTTGATCATACCATCCTACCGCAAGCGGATGAAAATATTCTCAGATTCGAGAGAAAATTCTTCGCAACTCGAGCTTTTATAGGGGAGAATTCAAAGACGAGCTATACGACCTGTACCGCGACATCTACCTAGTCAAAAAACTGAGCATCAGTCGCCTGAGATGGCTAGGACATGTAGATACGAGGTTTTCGAATCTAGGGGTACATCAAACCGTAGGTGGCACGCACAAGTAGACTGGGACCTCAACCGACATAGATAGCGCAACTGGAGAGAATTTTCTAAAGAGAGGCTTATAAGTTGAGGCTCAGGTTCACCCCGAACTGTAATTCCACTTACATACGAGTAAGTAAGTAATACAATGGGCTTGTTGTTTGTGTGATTGCTATGTTTCGACGTTCCGTCAGAAAAAAAAAATTACTTCCTGTCTAGCACTAGCAATGAACGGTGTTCTATGTTTGACTGATCACGCGCGATTCGTGACATGTGTCAAAGTGAAACATCCTCTGTTAGCATTGCCATTTCCTCATGAAAAGTCTCACACCCGAAGAACACTTACAAATTACTGAATTTTATTATCAAAATTCGTGTTCTGTGAAAAATGTTTTTCGCGCACTTCGACCATTTTACGGTCGTCATAATCGACCTACTGAATAAGCAGTTCAAGCCATAGTGACCAAATTTCGCATCAATTCCTCGCTATTAGACATCAAGCCACCTACCCGTATGCGTAGAGTGTGTACAGAGGAAAATATTGCTGCTGTATCCGCAAGGGTTAATGAAGACGGTGACTTGTACAGTGATTTGTCCATTCGTCGTCGTTCGCAGCAATTGGCATTGTGTTACTCGTCAGCTTTTGAGTCAGCTTAAAAAAGGTCAGCATAAAAATGATGCCAAATCTAAGAAGGAAAAGGAAATTTAAATTTCTTGACCATAGCCAGTTACCTAGCAATCAAGCCATCGGCATTGTCGTGTTCAGCTTTAAGGATCTGGTAAGAAAACATTTAATATTTAATATTTAATTAATATTTTTTAATTTTAATTATGTTCTATTCACTATACATCCAGATCGATAGTTAAGTATTCGTATCTTACCTTGTCCTCATCAATAATGTTAATTAATAAATTAAATGCATACCTGCAGATCATTTAATTTAAATACATTTCAACGAATTTCGTAAAATTAATCTCATTTCCTGCGGATGGTAGTGATTTTTTAATTCCGACCGCAACATTCAGTGGCTCTTCAGATGCACGTGTTCATTTAAATTCCTTATAAATATTCAGTAGGCTTTTGGATATTCTTACTGAGTTGTGTAATATTTAAATTACTCTACTTATGTACTTCATCATATAAAAAGTAAAAACGATTTAATTTTGACGAGTAGATCCAGATCCAGAGTAGCCAATGTCAGCCACCCATCTCTGAAAACATTCAAAAACTTAATTCAATCCAGAATGTGTAGGTGTCTTAAGGAACATGTGGCCATATGAGCAACTCTCCGTCCAATCTCACTGCAAAAGTTAGTTAACTTATCCTGAAGGCAATTGTCATTCCTGTCAAAAAAGAGACATAACTATCATCTTTATCATCGTCCTCAACATCGTCAGGATAATCGGTGCGGAGTACGTGGGAGTGCGACCAAAAATTTAAATTGCAGTTTAATAATGAAATTTGCATTTAATTTGGTTACTCCTCATGCTGGGAACTTTGTCAGACCACAGAAAACTTTATTATATAAATATACAAGGATTCCCTGTCGCTGTCGTCGTCAAACACCTACGTACTGGGCGTAATGACAATGTGACAAAAGACTCCAGTACTCGGAGCCATATGAGCCACAATTTCAATATAAGACACATTATGTCACAAAGTTAGGTGCATGCAAATTTTGAATCTCTCCGGCCTCCTGTTTCGTGTGTTAATCCTTCAGAGATTCAGAATGATACGAAAGTTGTCGCACTTACGAGTACCTATACATACGGGTACATACTCGTATGTATGAGGTATTTTTAACATATGAGCTGATAATTTTAATTTATATGCACGTGACTAAAGGACATTGCATGTGTACCCATTTGGGTTGCGTGAGCATCTCTACCTACTTGCGTATTCACTAAGCATAAGTCCCAAAATAAGTACATGAAGGGAGAAAAAAGTCTTTCACCATTTACTAGGGCCACCAAGAAGAAGGTATCCTCTTCCCTAAAGTTATAAAGTTATTTAGAAGAATTATTGGCGCACATTATAAAGGTTTTTTTTTTCTCGCTCCTATTTCCTCCTACCCTAGAGAAAATAGATGAAATTGAAGTCTCCTTAGCAGAAGGCGAGCAAGGGGAGACAAGTATTCATAGAAACGTCTTGGAAATCAAATTACAAGCCTTACCTATGGTGTACGTGGCTCCATCAACTGTAAATGTGGCAGCTTTGCATTTGTTGAAGAACTTTGAGGCAAAGTCCATGGCACTGGTTTTGATGGCAGTCACCCTGCGCATGGGTGATCCTGGGCATGATGATGAGCTACCGCCTGCAGTAGCGCCATCACCAGAAGTTCCAGAGACATTGCGACGCAGGTACTGCGGTGATGTTATCCTCGAAGAGTGATTCGACATTATAGCAAATTTTTTTTTCTATTTTATATTTTTAAATTCTTTTTCTTTTTAATTTTATTTTTGTTGTTACTTTTCATTAAAATAGATTTTTTTTATTTACTTTTACCAGATTTGGTTTTGTTGTGTCAGGGATCACAAAATCATTTTTAATTTTAGTTTTTCTTTTCTATCAACCGCTACCGTGTTGCTGAAAAGATGATCTGATGGAAGGATATAGGATTAAATAGAGCAAACATACGAGTAACCATAAATAAACTCATTCATTGCAGCCGTTAGTAGATAATAAAAATAAAAATAAAACGATCAAAATACAGTGCGAGTGTAGATTGTACTTCCGTCGACGAATTTTCAATAGATGCCATCGAAGGGAGGATGCTGAAAAATCCATTAAACTTGATTGATGTCCTTCAGAGGAAAGAATGAGATATTTATAGATACAAAGTTTGGGGGTAAGAAAGTTTTCCACTTAACTTAACTGGGTGAACTTATCCGATTTAACATGCAACAATGTTATGATAAAAGTTGGAAAATGATTGAGTGCGACGTTACTTTTTCCTCATTTTTCTGTTGAAATTTTTCAAATAAAATAGATGGAATAAAATTATGTGTGGTTTTTGTATATCATTCCACATGCACACATATTTAATTCAGTGAACATAGCAGACTTTCATTTAATTCGAATTTGAATGCTATGAAATGAATCGGATTGAAAGCAGGAGTTGGAAGTTTGGATTTGTATCAGGAGCTTGGAAGTAGAGTAAATTCGCTTTATTCTGGACATAACCTAATTACGACGGAAGGTGAGAAGCCAAATTAACCATAGAAAAAAGTCAGCTGAACATCGAAAGGAACCTCATATAGGTTAACCAACCAGCACAGAGTTAGAGTGAGGAAATACCACGAAGATAGTTCCCAGAATTTATTTATTTGTTTTTAAAATAATAAATACAAGTGTAAGTCGTTATTGTCGCCTCCAAAGTAAGCTCCGATGCTGGGAACGCACTTGTACCAGCGTTTGATCCTGCCCTTTTCTATAATTTCGTCGTTTCCCGAATAGGTGTTTTGAGTCGTCTGAATAGGCAAAAGTTACACAGTCAAGATTAGGTGAATTTGGTGGCTGCTCGATGGTAGTTTTGTTGTTTTTCAAAATAAATGCGCGCATAATGAATATATTGTGAGACGTGATGCAAAATGCACGAAATGTCTTCCCATAATTGAAGCCTTTATTTGTGGTTTACTCCACGCCAACATCTCATAATATTCAAATAATACTATTCATTGAGAGTCTATCTTTCAAAAATAAATTCTGATTGAAAACGATGTGGTTTCTCCGGTCTTTGCCCCTTTGGAGCATGCCATTCACCCACTTCCTGTCTGGTTTGCATTTTGTACTCAAAACCAACGTTTTGTCACTAGCAACAATATGATTTTTGAGCGGAAACAGCCTCGGAAAGCATGTCTTTTGCAATTTCCACACACTGCTTACGCAGCAACACGTCTCAAAACCAGATGATTGGTTAGAATGCCACGAACGAATCCAATCGAGATGTTGGTCATCTCTGCTGAGTCTCTAATAGTCAATTTGCGGTTTACCACCAGTTAGTCTTGGATTTCATCAACATAGTCATTGGTTGTTGATGTCGATTGTATGGTAGAATGGTAGTCATCGTCGACGGCTTCACAATGACCTCTGAAGTACGTACGAGTATGTACCCAAATCATGAAGCAGTGTTTTCTATAGAGCAGCGTTGTCAAAAACTTTCCCAATATTACCAAGGGTTTTGTGCAATTAATTTAATTTCCAACACAAAATCTTACAGAAATTCGTTTCTCAGTTTTTATATCCATTTCAAAAATCATCGAGAAGAAAAAGTTGTATGTGTATGGGTTTCCAAATCCAACATAAAAGGGTTTGCAAGTGGCAGAAAATTACGCAACAAATTCAAGATGTCAGCATCTTCCCAATCTCCGGACAAGCTAAGCTCCATTGAGACCATATAATGAATATAACATAGCTACAATATATTAGATTAAGCGGGGAGGTGGGATTATATACCCTAGATATAGGCCAGCAACATAATGTTTTAAACCAATATAACAAATTAGTTAGTAAGAAAGGGCCAATCATAACCTAAAGGGTTATCTTTATCAAAAACTTCAAAATATACAAGATGAAACCCAGGATGGCGTCACATCTTCAAACATACAGCTGCGAAGACTTAGGCTACTCTGATATATTCCGAGCTCAGACCGAATTTACAAGAATAAGCCAAGTACTAGATAAAAAGATAGTGCCGCATGGGCCCTTAATGGACCAACAGCAGAGCTCATATTTCCTAAGTGGATTACTGACATCGGTGTAACCGGGACCTCGCTCTAAGGGTTTCTATAATAGAATTGGTCCTTCAGATTAAGCGTTTTGCCACCGTGGTATCTTCCTTGCCACATAAAAAAGAATGAGCTATAACAGTAGCCGCCTCGGATAACATTTAAGATCGAACCCGGAATGTACACCGACTATAAATTGAGAGTAAGCACGTGGAACGTATATAAACTATACACCCCTGGTGCTGCTCAAACCCTTAAATCTGTTCTCACGCTGTACAGGATAGGATCAGATATGAAAAAATGAAAAATAGGAGGACTACTTCATCTGTGAAAAGGATGAGGATTCGTCGTGGGAAATAGTATACAGTCAATGATAATTTACTTCAAGCCAATAAGCAATTGCCTGGTGGTGTTCTGCATTAAGGCAACCATCCAAAGAGATCATTATAACATGTGCGCATGTCCTTATCAACGAAGCTGAAGACTCTATCAATAAGGAGTTCTTTAACCTCCTGGACAGAGCCAACAGAGTATTATGGCACATCTTCAAAATTGGCAACAGCTTCCAGCTAATCGATTTTGCAATACATTCAAAGGAACAACCATAAATTTTGACCAGTTCCTTGTTTCAGTCGAAGTCTCTAGCTCGACTATCTGGCGAGAAAAAGTTACAAATCGCCCAGAATGAAGAAATTCAACGCTGGAAGCCTTCGCACGACTGGAGTAACCAGAGCTTACAGATAGCGCCTAACCGATTTCGCCACATCATCAAAGATTTAACAGAGCCCTTGAATTGATGATGAGTGCGGGAAACGCACATCTATGTTATTATACAAGCGCTTCAGTGTAAAACAAGACAAGGAAGTGTACGAGAAGAAGTAAGACGAAGAAAATGTTCCATAAATCACAAGGGCCCGCACAAATTCCAAGCTTAAGTATACCGAAGAGCCCCGCGATAGAAACAATTTTCGTAGTTAACTGGCAGCTTGCTTCAAGCCCATAACGCAGAATCTTCAAAATAGTGAAGAAAGCCTAGTCACCGCAGCACAGGGATTAAAAGATATATTTAAGAAACTCTTCCGACATTAGGTCATCCGGTAAAAGCAAGTGGTAGAGCAAGAACAGAACCCGCTTGAAGACAATAAAGAGATCATAATCTCATGACAAGCCCGTCGGCTCCGATAATCGACCGGAGGAGGAGGCAGAATGCATGAACCAAACTATCAACCAGGTATGGGAGGATGAAATCATACCCGATAACCAGCTCTATATACCCTATCTTCAAGAAAGGCAATCATAGTATGTGTTACAAAAACTTTTGGGACATATACCAGCTCAATGGCGCGTATAAGTTCGCATCCAAGGTATTGTGTGAACTTCTTAAGCCCTTGCATAATACACTAATCGGCGCATACCAGAGTGGCTTCTGGTCAGCCTTATCGACGATCGACCAACTTTTACGAATTCTTGAAAGACCAATGAATTTCAAGTTGAGGCTTAACATCTCTTCATCGACTTTGAAGCTGCATATGCTAACATTTACTATCTTGAGCTCTATCTTCGGTGATGACCGAATTTGAAAAGTTCTTCCGAACTATTCCAAACGTGAAACCGGATTTCGTCAAGGAGATGTACTGTCATGTGATTTGATGTCTTCATTCTACTGCTGGAACAGATAGTTCGGAGAGCAAGTATTGACAGGGAATGAGTTATCTTCAAAGAATCTGTCCAGCTGCTGGAACACACCAACGACATCGACATCATCTGTCGCTTTCAACGTGCCGTCTTAGAGTGTTTTACGGCAATTGGATCCCTATGACTTAATTGCAAGACACTATTCACGAAGGGAAAATCATGAGCCTGAGGCGCATCAATGTGGTCGGAGTGGTTTCTCACATGTGAAGACTACCGTAGAGAGCAGAAGAATACAAAAGTACCCAATTTTGGGAATGTACATTCATGAATACGCTATCCCATCAAGCACTTCTTCTGCACAACAAGGAGCGATGCCGTGAATGGCTCCAAAATGCCAAAAACCTAGACAAAGAACTAAGCACGCGAGGTATGTGGAACAACTTCAATGAAAATGTAAGCGTGGTACGAAAGATCTGCGCGATGAAACGAAAACAGAGGAAAAGCAAAACGGGAAACCCTTACAACGTGACTGAATACTGAAATGTCGAAACCAATAAAGCGCATATTGAGCTAGAACACTGTAAATCTCAACGAAGAAAGTGATAGCTGGAGCACGGGTGGCAGTACTAGAGGCATTGTATTGGAAATTAGAAGAGCTACCTCTAGAACCTACTCATATCAGCAGCGCTAAGCAATTGAAGATTTGCAACGTCGAAGCATGGGCAAACTAGGTAATATTTTCTAGACTGTGTCACAATGAAGAAAGAGCTCGAGTCAACAACACAATATATCAAAGATATATGTATCTGACTGCAACGGAAGGAGTACTTTAATGCTCAACAATTAAACAATATCAAATGACGACTGACATATGAAGATGTTCTTCTCCAAATTTAAGAATATTTAGATATTTTTCAACCATATTCCACAGCTCCCACATGAGCATACGAGTATGACCCAATAATTTGTCTAAAAGCGTTTCTCATCAATCATGCACGCACTTTGTAAGATACAAGTACAATACATTGAAAAATGATTGATTAACCTGCAACCACGATAATTTACGAAATGGGTTTACTCGAAAATAATATGAAAAAAAAACATGAAAATGTGAAAGAACGCGCACAATTGTTTTGGCAAAATTTAAAAATATCTTTCCAGACCAAGGTGAAGAAAATCATCTGAACCAGTGAACTTTCAAAATTCAAAGCCATAAAATCCACGAGTGTGAAAATGCATCTGCCCAATTCAAAGTTCGAAATATACGTAGAGATTTGACGCATTCTGGATACGTTAAGCTGGCTACAAAGTCCACAGAAAGCGGATTGATTTTGTTTAAAAGTTTGACATATGAAACGTTAATGCAATTCACGTTGCAATCCAAGGTGAGGGAGATTCTAAAATGCAAATTTACGCGCAGTAACCTGTCAAAGTTTTCGCAAAATGTTATATCCAAATAGTTTTGAATCAGACACCTGCGTGTGGAAAATGGTGTAGAAATACCGAATTCATAGAATTGTAATGACGTTGTAAATAGAATTATGAAGAAGAGCATATGGATCTCGATTGCGTATGTACTCGTACGTGGGGATATTTAAGTGACTCATGGTTCCGAACAGATATTTTTGGTCTAATTGAAATAAGCTAATACTAACAAAGAGACCTGTGATGATGGAGAAATAATGGAATCTGATTTCTCGCCTGCTTTGAAGATTATCCACGTTACGCTTTCCATATTGCGTCAGGGAATTATAATGACCAGACTTACATTTGTTGAAATCCGCTACTGGAGATAAATTAGGGACTATTATTCCACTAAGTCCTGAACGCATGCAAACCGAAATCATAAATTTGGCGACCGATTAATAATAACAATGTGATTTTGCGACCCTACTTTTTCAACAGGTGAAAGTCACTGAAACTGTCGAGTATTAGTCAAATTTTAGAGTTAACGCGACCGTCATCTTATGCCAGCTGATTCTGGACCTACTAGTGCGTCAATAACTCAGGGAACCCAGAAGTAAAATCAATTGGAAGGTACCTATAAGTTCATGAGAGAGAAGATAGTCGTTGGAGGGCTGTGAAAAATTTTTTACACACTGACAAATGGTAGAATAATTCGTACCACATTCGATAGCTTTAAGTAGAAACCTTGCAGCATCAAACCACCCCTTTGCATAGTGAAGGACACTATCGAGGAAAAAATCACAAAGACTGCCAACCTAAGGTGGTCAAGTCTCGAACGACACAGGGTATCCAAGGCTCTCTTTACACTTTTTGAGGGCAAAAGATCTAGGGAGTTAATAAAATTAAACAGTGATAAACTTAGGACAGTAATACGAATCCAGACAGGACACTGTCTCCTGCAGAAACACGCAAAGAGACTAAAATTGTCAGATACGGATATTTTCAGATTCTGTGGTGATCTGCAAGCTGTTGAGGACATAACACACATACTATGTGAATGCGAGGCAATATCGCGTAGTCGAAGAACATTTTTAGGGAAATACTTGTTCGAAAACCTACAGGCTTTTGCAAAGAAATTGGATGTTTCACCAGGGAGATTATTTTGGTTTCTGCCATTTGAAGACAAGTTCAACTGGTTCCACAGGGATCGTGATGAGCCCGTTATAGTGCCTGGTGTCTCTGTGATGGCATATCCATCATACCCTTGTTTAACCTACCCTAACCTATGTGCTTAAAGTTGGAATCTGCCATTAAAGCTGTGGTCCACATTGTGCCGTCAGACATGGGATTAAGGTACGTTAATTAGCAGCCTTTGTCTTAAATGGGTAAAGACGCCCATTTGTCAATGGCGTTTCCTTATTTAAATTAGTACCAAACCGAAGTCATATGCAGGCTTCCATTAAAACTAATCCGATCACAATCAGAAGACCTTCCCGACGTTGATGGCAACCAAGGAAGAAGGTGAGCATATCATATCTACGGAGAGCTATACAACGGATAGGTCACAATCTACGTTGCAGAGATGGTTCGGTTTCAAAATGCTCCATGCAGTAAAATTCTCCAATCTTTTTAGGGTTATTAGCACCATTAAAATGGTGGTACACAGTGCGAGCGAAGGAAAATTAGGGAGGAACAATTTGAGGTACCGATGTTCCTTGGTCTTAAATGTTTACAAGTCACAATTACTTGGAGAGTAATCACGATATTTCAGAGTACGTTCGAAAGTGGGCTTGAGGGTTTACTGATGAGCAGTCATAGCAAAACGGGTGTTACGGTTAAAAGTCTGAAGGGGTGAAATGCGACTGCCAATTTCGGACGCGCACTGGTGGTGAAGATAGAAATAGAATTAGGTGAGACAATAGGCGTACATTTTCTAACGTCGTTTCAGGAAACCTAGACATTTTGCAGCACTTTTGGCGACATCGAATATGTGTTCATTTCAAGTATTAATTGACACACACATACCGAGAATGGAAAGTATTTCGGTTTCGACGATGCAAATGCCATTCATGGATAATGGCTGGGTACATAAATTTCGCTTTAACAACACCAGACAGCATTGGGTTTTGGAAGCTTTAAATTTCACTCTGTTGATTGGCAAAAAGTACTGTCGTGAGTAAAGGAATATATTGGATTAGAAGTAGCAGACAAGAGATCATTGATGGAAAATAAAAATAGTTTCGGAGACAGAACGGAACCCTGGGGCACACCAGCATTTATTCTGTGAATATCAGACTTCATATCATCCACGACAACTTGAATTGAACGTTCCGAAAGGTAGTTTCCAATTCATTGAAGAAGGGAGTCATTTACATATGCCAAATGCTATCATTTTCGACAAAAGATCCTGATGCCAAACTCTGTCAAAGGCCTCAGAAATATCAAGTGCACCTACGTATCTTACTTTCACCAGATTGATGTACGCTTTGCTTCCGCTCTTACCGTTTGTCAGCGTTTCCAGGATTTTGGAAAGAAGGAACGTAAGTGCAATGAGTTTGCACGGGTAGGTTTAATGAAATATATTACGCAGTGGTTTTGTGCTCTTCAGAAGAAGAGGAGACATATCATCTGGATCAGTGGATTTTATAATGTTGAAAGTAAGTATGCCCTGAGCCAACTTCGAGTAAAATCGTAGAAGAGGTATGCAGGACGTTGGAAATGAGCTGGAGTGGATTGAAATGCAATGAAGGAATGAGGATACCTTTATACGTTTTTCACATAGCTATTAAAATTTTGTATTTTCAGGGTTCTGGGTATGAAACGAGCTTAAAGCCGCAAAAATGTTGATTCCAAAAATGTTAAAATCTGATTTCGCAGGACGAATTTAAGTACTTCGCTGTTATCACTCCTACTATGTTAAGCTCTCAAAGTTTATCTGTCAAATGTTTAACCTACTCGTCGGTTAGACTGTTATCATTGCTCTACCAGGTAGCTTCAAGATTAAGATTTAAGACTCGATGGAGAGAAATCTGCGAAGGTTTATTTGCTCAATGAAAGCTAACTCAGAAAATATAGATCTTAGGCTAATATCGTCCCGATTAGCGAAAAATTGGGCACTTATTGATTGTCTTTCTCATTCATATGAATAATGTGACGCGAATCTGGAAGTTAAGACTTGCGACAAGTTCAATGAGATGGGCATCTTTCGAATGTTTCTAAGGCCTGTTTCGCTAATTATCGAATAAGATATTTGCTCTAGAGTTAAAGTCGAACGACTATCGAACGAACTTTCGCTAGCTGGGCTCTACTGAAGATGGAATAAAATTCAGATTTTTAACAAAGGATCATCTTCAGTAGCGATTTACATTTTTGGTTAAATGATTTTCTTAATAATGAGAGTCACCCCATTGGGTCTAGTGAATAGGTGGCGGTGTTCCAATAGAGGTCATTGTATAGATAAAAAATGACAGTTTGCTGCGGTTTTCATGCCAAAGTCATCATTGGGTCGTAGTTCTTCAGAGATGTTTTCAAAAGTCGAATACAGTCAATGGACATACCTATCGCTCCATATTCATAATTTTTTTCTGTTTTTGATAAATTGGAACCGGAATGCTTGGAGGATATATAGTCTCAAAAGTACGATGGCACCTATCACGCGCTGTGGCGACTTATGGAAAATAAAGCTCGGTGATCGCCCTCTCACCAGAAATGCCCTTGTCAACTGACCTTCTCCTCATGGAATTTAACGAAAATTGCAACAAAGTTATGGAAAATTGGATCCCATAAATGCATTCATGCAAGCTGTGGCATGGAGAAAATCTGAATGATGTCATATGTCATAACTTATGGCATCAATTCAAAACAGAAATTGCATTGAGGCCTGAAATATTTATAAAAAAATCGAGAGACATCTAATAAAACACTCTGAAGTAAAACTAAAATGAATGGAGAGGGAAATAGATGGAAACGGAAGTAGGAAAATAGATTATGAGGCGAAAGAAAAACCGCAGTACAAGCATTTCCTAGAGTGAATCGAATGTGAAGCAAATCGAAAGCAATATGTTACTTGTTACCATAAAAAAAACCATTCGAGAGATAGATTCGTTCTTACAAAAAAGATAGAACGTTATACAAGGATTGGTATTCAAGAAAATGAAATGCAGTGGAGTGGGACAATCTGTATTGACTATCAATCTATTGAGCAAAAGAACGTCGATAACTTGAAGAAGATTGCAGGATAATTAAATGGGGCTTTTGAGGTCTGACTGTGGTAGAACTAATAAAGCGTATGAGTGTTCCCTGAACTACCTCAATTTGTTCCATAGTATGTATACCATAGTTTGCTTGTCAACATATTCTATAATGTCTTACAGAGTTGGTTGAAAGAGATTCAACTGAAACATAAGGGTTTGCAATTTTTTTTTTTACTGGTATTTGACGAAACCAAGCATTGAGTTGGCTCTAGTACTTATGTGTGGGGACGAAAGCTGAAGGAAGAAGTTCTTCGTGGATGGAATATGTACGGAGGAGTTTTGGAAGGCTTTGTCTGATTTACTAGTCGAATAACATTTCTTGACTTTAAGCTCCATGAAAATTTATATGACACTAAGTAGCAAATTTGTACAATTCGTCTTCTTGTGAAGAAGAGTCAAGCGGGGATGGTATTTCGCTTAAAACTATCTATTTTGTCCGCGCATATCGACAGAGAGAAGTGTTTAGTAACGAGGTTAACATTCTTTGTAGTCGAAATTAAGATCATTGGAATGAGGTGGGTTTCTGGGACGGTTCCGTGCAGGAATTCAACTTAGTTACTGTTCGTAGATCAATCTGTGTCTGCAAAATTATTTCTGCTGTCGCGCAGGAAGAGAAAACAGAAGATTTTACGGAAATTGAAATAGCGAAGAAGAGAAAAGAATAGACCGTGGGCATGTAATCGGCTCGGAACACATACCCTCCTAAGTATAGACGGCAATAGGAAACCTAAAGTTTAAATGGCTCGTGATTTTGTTGAATAAAATTATGAGACGTGATCGAACACCTGATCAGTGGAGGGTGACTCTGATAGTTTCAATGTATAAAGTCAAAGACGACACGAAAAATTGTAACAACTACTGATCGGTGAAGCTAATGATACTTACAATGAAAACATAAAAGAGAGAGTTCTCGACAATCGACAAAATAATATTTTTAAGCTCTCTGGCAGGCTATTTTGGAGGTAGTTCGTCATATAACGCCATTCAAAGTTAGCGGATTATAATGAAGAAACATCTCGAAGCTTCGAAACATCTGCCTACATATTGCCAGTTCCCAGAGTTCTCTAAGATCTATATGTTCCCGATACGTATATAAGAATGATACGATGAAGTCAAAATGAAAGTTAAACAACTTAAAGTACACTAAGGCGGTGCGCAAATATCTTCACTTTTTCGTGTCGTGCCAGACTGAATTGGAAAGAGAGTCACGTTGTCGATTGGGGAAAGACTTCTGTTCTGTTTACCGAAGATAGCTCCATATCATGCAATTGTGTGAACAATTTAAATACTTAGACTCCATCAATAACTGTGACAATGTCCCACAGAAAAAAATCTGTTATACCCGACAGTCCTTCGTCTAGCTTTAACATCCGCATCACAGTGTTGGCCGATGCGACAGGGGGGTGGCCGTGGTGTAATGGTACTAGCAATCGCTTCTCACTCGGAGGATCCAGGTTCGAATCCTGCCCATGGCAAGTCAGTTTTTCATTTGTGTAATTGGAACTCAGACAGAAAAATTCTGCGTGTGAGGCATAACACTGACACGTAGATTTGGCTGTTGTAGAGTTCCAAGCACAGAAAAAAGTACTGTGAATTATACCTCGAATCACTCTGAGTGAAGAAAAAAACTCTCCCTTCCTATTCGGAGTCCCACCCCTGGAGAGCGAATATCCAAACCAAACACACCTGAGTTTTAAACCACTACAAAACAATTTTCCTTTCTCTTCCTTCTACCTTTCCGCCAGCGGCCTGGCAACAGTAAAAGGGTATCTAACCCCTTAGGCGCGCGTAAATTATATAAAAAAAAATGGAAGTAACAAAACGTGATCTTAAAAGAATTACTCGCATTCGGGGAATCCATATTGAAAAACCGATGGAGGGCACACTTCAGGTTGCACAAATCAGTTGTTTAATCCTGTTCATTTCATAAGGAAATCGGTTTCAAGTTATAGCCAGTGTCAAAGAAAGAGTCTGAAAGGAAAATAATTCAATAACTAAAATGCGAAAGTGGTGATCCAAAGCAGAGTGACCTATAGAATGGTTTCTAGGGTCCGCAGATTTCGCCAAACTCCACATCCGAGAATTATGTAGCATTACATGTGATTATACTCTTTACGAGTTAATTGAAGAAGAAAACGAATCAAAAAAGAAAGCAGCACATTTCACTCGTAATTATGCTGCTTTTTCCACGTTTGGCTTTACAATTTTCTAGCTGGTTTATTTTTTTTATGTCGTCAAATTGTGACGACAAAGCGACTACTTTGTGACTGTAGATTGATTCGTTTCGAAGTGAGTGACTTTTGGCAACTTATTTTCTACAGCAACTAATCTATATTTTTCCTTACGGATTGCTTCTCAAATTTAGATGCTACTTGTCTTAAGAACCGGTCCATACACTACCAGTAAAAATGTGTTGGTCACCTGTTTGTTGATCTTTATCTGACGCTACGGCTTGAATAAATATGGATAAAGACTCACGCCACACGCAGAGTGGGGGAGACTAGGTCTTGGTCCACCACGGTCGATTTCGCCAACAATTTATTTTCGAAAGCGCAGACCTATTAATTGTAAGTAAGCAAAATACGATATACCCGCAAGCATTTTCTTGACTCAGATTGCCATCACTTATTAATTTCATAGTGACCTCGAGGCCAATTTTTCTTATATTAATGTGTTCAGTCTCGCCAGGAGTTGTCAAAGAAAAACTGTTAGACTTACTAAAAATAGGTGCGTTAAGCTCTTGTAGGGTAGTACCAACAAATTGGTGTGATTTTCATAAATTTCTTGCCTGGCTAAGTAAACAATTTTAGTTTATATAGAAAACGTGATAATTTTACCTTTTTTATTTACGTCTAACACGCACAAAAATCACTAGGATTTTCTGAACAACCTACGCAGATGTGAACCTATAAATCAGGTACTTGAATACGAGTATACGAGTATTAATGCCCACTATGTTTGCTGAAGGTTATCACCAATTACTTTCAAGATTAATTGACGAATTACATAAAAGATGATTAATGCTTGGCAGAAAGTCAACATCGACGTAATCAGATGAAGTAATTTCCTAAAGGATACTATTGGAACAAGCCTGATTACCTCACACAGCTAAGGCTGGTAATATGTCTTTATTCTATTGAAAAACCGACAGCAAAATTGTAAGCCTTCAGAGAAATTATCCATATCCTGATTTGAATTCATATGATGTACGGAAAAACAGTTATTAATTTCCTGGTAATTTTCATCATCAGATCATATATTGTTTGCTTATTTGCCGAGGCAAGTCACCAACCATTGAACGTTGAAAGCAGGACGAAAGTAGCAATATGGTATGTAGGAGTCCGAACGGGAGATCATTTGAATAAATAATGGGTGCGACGGTTTATTTATTTTGTATTTATTTTTATTTACCTTCTCCAAAACAGATAACCTTTGGCCATGTATGTATATGTGCGTGACATAAGTTACTTGGATAAGTAACCATGTACGCACCCGAAGTTAAATGCTCTTGACCACTATACCGTTTCCCATTTGGTAAATTCAAAATCAGCATTCTGTCATTTAAATGACCCACAGTTCCTAAACGTCATTAACAGAATGGTCATAAGGAAACTGGAAGTGAAGAAGCTCCTGAGTAATGTGATAGAAATGGGAAATATCTTAGCTTTGATTGGAGTATTATTTACTGCAAGAAGTCTTTACTAGTTTTTTTAATAAATAATAAATAATTGACGAACATCAAGTGGCTCAGATTAGGTAGGTTAGGTTAGGTAAGAGTGGCTGTTGAAAATACCAACCCACTTAGGCCTATTGACCCATTGTGATGCCACGTGGATCTATGGTCCTCTTACTAATGGAACCATTTTGAGCTTATAATAAAGCGTAGGAGACTGTTAACGTCTATGTTTTCTAGATCCTTTAGCTCGTTGTAGAAGAAAGCTCCTAGATGAAGCTGGGCATGTGCAGAGTAGGTGCAGGACTATCTCCCCCTCTTCCTCGTCCATGCAGCTTCTACAGAAATAATTCGTAAAAGCGACAAGCCTTCTTGCATGCTTGCCTATGAGGCAGTGTCCAGTAATGACACATATTATGGCGCTGAGATGTTTCCTATTTAAAAGGATCAGGCACTTAGAGCGACTCAGACCCGGCCTTGGCCAGACCTGTTTGGTCGCTAGACATGTTTGCCCAGCAGTCTACCTAAGGTCTGTTCTTTTATTTGCATTCAGCTTTAGTGTTAGTTTGCACGTAGCGATTGGTATACCTATACTACCTTTATCCGGTAGAATAGGTAGAGTGGTTCCAATTTTGGCGAGTTCATCGGCTCTGCAGTTCCTTGGAATGTGTCTATGGCCCGGAACCCAACAAATGTGAATGTTGAACTGCTCTGCCATCTCCATGAGAGATGATCGGCATTCAAGGGCGGTTTTAGAATGTAACGAGACCGATTCCAGGGACTTGGTGGCGGGCTGACTATCCGAAAATATGCGGATATCCTTTGCAGATATCACTCCGTTATCGACTTTAGATCCATCTGTGTAAAGATGGATTGACTTGTCCTCCATGAAAGCATCCTCCTCCCAGAATAATCTAGAGGGGAAGCTTATATGGAAGTTTTTGTCAAACCAAAGTTCAGGTATGGTGTAATCGATGTTCTCTGTGAGGATTCCTAATGTATTAAGAATGTTGGCGTGGCCAAATGAATTATTTGTCCACTGTTTAGTTGCTTCAAGGGTACTTGCCTGCTAAAAATGTCGAGGGGTGTCAAGTGAAACAGAATGTCTTATGCCGCAGAGGGGGGGTAGACCGCAAGACATGCTGTTCTTTGGACTCTGCTTAGTTTAATGCGGTTGACTGCATTTTCCAAGGCCGTACACCAGACAACCACCCCGTATATAAGTATCGGTTTTATGACCGAGATGTATAGCCAGTGGGTTATGCGAGGTTGAAGGCCCCATTTGTTCCCAATAGCTTTTTTGCAAGAGAATAAAGCTATTGTAGCTTTATTGTCCCTTTTTTGAATGTTAGGTTTGTAGTTTAGTTTTCTGTCAAAAATGAGACCCAGATATTTTGCTGTATCGGGGAAAACTAAACTGGTACCGTTTATTGAAGGAGGGTCTATGATTGGAATTTTATATTTCCTAGAAAAGAGGACAAGATCAGTTTTATGGGGGCATATTCCCAATCAACAGCGATCTGCCCAGCGGGTTAATCTATTGAGATTTACTTGAAGGAGTTCTTTAATGATATTGAGATGTTTTCCTAAGACGTTAACAATGCCTTAATTTAATCTAATATTATGCGGTTCTTAGCAACTCTATGCTAACAATGATGTCAGCATTCAACGCAATATTGTCAACAATATATTAAATATGAAAATGGCGGCTCTTGCGTGCAGCGAAACAAGAGCGGTACAAGGTGGTTTAGCAATGAAAGACAAGAGCTACTCATGAACGCTCGAAGCAAAGGAGACTGGAGGATTATCGGTTTCTTAGAAGAATGCATACGAAAAAATGGCCATGTAATAGCAGAGTTATTTAATCTCTACACAGAAGACCTGCCAACAAATGCTGTGGGATGCAAGACACAACTATATGCGGACGATTCTATCACCTATGCTCATTCTCTAGCACCAGAGATAGTAACGAGACGAGTGCAGGAGCATACAAGAAGTCCATGGAGGCACTACTTAAAATGGGCCTTAAGATGAACTCATCTGTTTCCGGAGCCATAATGACAGTTATCAACGGGAGATGAAAGACAACCCTTATAAGAAGAAGCAGGGACATCGGAATACATCTCCTGGACGGTTTACTGGTATTACCTAAGCAAACGGTAAAGTACCTGTGCATAAACTTTAATGAAAAGTTTAAGTTCAATCACCACGCCAGCATAATTCCCAAACGTGCAAATTTTGCACTGCATTTGGTGCACCTTCTTCTGAGGTAGAGAAGTGGACCAAGTTGTTAATTTATAAGCAATTAATTAGACCTATGCTTGTCCAATTTGGAATACTATTTCACCCACTATCACGGAGAGAATCAAAATCTTTGAAAAGAAGATCTTGCGTTCCTGCACGGGGGACTTCATCGGAATCCGACGAAGAAACTTCTGCTAAATCACAGTGACTCATTTGTAAATGGTACGATTAAATACACACAAAAATCTAATCTAAACAAAAAAAAAACAGAAAGCAGAATTCCAGGCAGGATTCCTTCTATGGACTTCATAACCTTTGAACGTAGGCGTTGATCGACTTTGTTCATCCATAGAGCAGCCTGTCTCTAAAATATGGTCCGATGAAAGTATGCCAAGTGAATAGAATCCCTGCATCGCCTGTGTGATACTTAAGAAGGCCGACTAATTAACTATAAAGGAAGCATAAAGGAAACTCGTATAGTGGACAAGAGTTAATAAATGTTGCATCAACAATTCATTGGGTTGTTCAATAAGTTCTGCGGTTCTTTTAGGGTTAAAGTTAAATTGACATTTTTGGTATAAGACCATCATGGTCTATTACTTTCTTCCAACGTTCTGGTACATTTTGATCTCATCTTCGGAATTGAATTGCCTTCCGTTCAAATTGTTTGGTCTGGAGAGTACGGAGGGTGCTGTATAACTTCCCAGCTAAATGAATTCAGCTTTTGTTTTGTCACTAAAGCTGTGTGTGGTCTGGCGTTGTCATGATAGAAAATAACGCCCTTCCTGTTCGCCAACCCTGGCCGATTTTCTTCCACTGCCCACTTCAAAGTATCGAGCTGAGAGTAATACTTAATGACATTTATTGTCCGATTGCGTGGAAGCAACTTGAAGTAAAATACACCTCGCCAGTCCCACCAAATGCTCACGCCTATCTTTTCAGGAAAGCTTCAAGCGAGTTCCATCTCAACAAAGACTCACAGACCATTATGTTTCTTTCACTGAGTTCGTGAGGAACACAAACTTCCACCTTTTTCGACATTCCAAGACTTTTCAGTCTCTGCGAAACGGTTTTAGGGCGACGTTAAACCGCTGAGCGATCACCAGTGTCGTCAAATGCCTTTCAACGCTAACTGCAGCCAAGATTTCATCGTCGTCTGTGATGGTTTGACGTCGAACAGCGAACAGCAGCTGCAGTTCTGTATTTCCTGAACAAAAGTGAACAGAACCGTGTAAACCAACACTGAGAAGTGTTAGTTCTTATAGCCGAATCTACATACACGATGCAAATCTCCCAATAGAAGGTCTTTATCAGTGAAGCTTTACGTCTTTAAGGTACACCATCGATTCATTTGCAATTTAAAACCCATTCCCACCACCTGTTTATCGATTAAAGGGTCGCATATGAAAGCATTTATAAAGGTGAACCAAGTCAAAATTTGGCATTACTCCCAAACTCATACATTTGTACACGAGCAAAATGGAGACCTATCGGTATTCCCTAAAAGATGAGACAATGGGAATGTGATGGCAAAAGAGGATTTCAACAAGGTAATACCATGCCATGCGATTTTTTCAACGTCCTACTCGAAAGAATTGTGCGAAACCCGTAAACCAATACAATTGGGACAATATTTCAAAAGTTTGTACATACTCATATGCCAGCATATGCTGACGACATTTAAATTGTGGGATAAATCAGCGAATTGACACTGGAGCGACCATTACGACAGGCGAAGGAGGTTTTATTCTTAAAATGAGGATAAAACAAAGTAGAGGGTGATCCAACAGGAGGTGTGATTCTAAATTTCGTTTTATTATTGAACTGCCAATATTGAATTATCACAGCAATGAATTTTTATAAGGAAAAACGAAGAGGTTATTAAATATGGATCGTTACACACTCGTGCAACGTGTTGAGGTAGTGAATTTTCACAACAAAAACGATAAAAATACCTTGGAAACTTTTCCTAAAGTTCGTACTGCTTTTGGCCAACGTCAAGCACCTTCTCGAACAACTATAGTAGGTTTAATCGATAAATATGAAGGTCTTGGACAGGCTAGTGACGGCCTGCATGCACAAAAGGTTTACTTGAAACAAGAATTGAACCCAGCAGACGACGCACAATGCCATACTTTCGCTGATTACGGTTTTTTACTCAAAATTATTCTCAGCAATGAGGCTCATTTCCATTTGCCTGGGTACGTAAACAAACGAAATTGTCGCATCTGGGGCTCCGAAAACCCAAGAGAAATACAGAAATAACCTCTCCATCAGCAACAAGTGACAGTTTGGTGCACTTTTTGGGCTGGTGGTGTCATTGGGCCATATATTACGAAAGAGATACTGGTGCAACGGTTTCATTGAATGGAATGCGTTACCAAACGAAGTTGACTGACATTTCGTACATCAAATTGATGCTATAGACGTGATTGACGTTTACCTTTCAGTACAATGGCGCCACATGTCACACAGCTGGTGAAACAATGGCTCTATTGTGTGAACATGTGATTTCTCGAAATGGAGATTTCAACTGGCCGCCGAGATATTGCTATTGTCCTTTTGGCCGCAATTATGCGAAAAAATTATGAAAAATTTAATCAGAAGAACGACTATTTATAGATAGATCATAGGCGGACATTTGACAGGCTTTGTGCTTTCAACTAAAGTAAAAATATTGCCACTTTTCATACAAATACTACGTTTTTCTATTAATTTAAATCGACACCTCTTGTTGGATGATTCTATATATACTTTCAGCAGCAAAGGACACCCAACACATACGGCATGGACAGGACAAGTTAACCTACAAAACGTCTCTTGTGTTTTACGTGGACACCTGCCGTAAGGCGTTATCCCACGGGATGCCCATACATCCGTGGGAGCAAGGATACGCCTTGCCATCGCTCTCCGTCAATCCATTGATACCAATTCGGAACTGTGTTGCCGGCACAAGTTCCACCCTTGGTATGAGTCGAGGCCGACCTAAAATCTCTTACTGCTCCTAGGGTCGCAGCACCCAGTACTTATTGCAACTCTACATTGGCTCAACCAAAGGAAGACCCTTCCCGCGATTTTGGGTTTAAACCACAGCCACCACGACGCTCCCACAAGGGGGCCTACCTCTTCAAGTCAGGACCGGAGCGAGATCCGGGGGGCTCCTGACTCCCATGGTACCGTGATTTAAATCCTGGTAGGGACTACCGGTGGTCCAGCCGCCAACAAGACCTATTACCGGCAACTTGTGACTGATCGAATCGTAGCAACCTTCGGTAGGGTCATCTGAAGATGATTACGATAAGACAAGTACTTTGCTCTGCCCCCGTTCATTATTAGACAACGTCATTAAAGGGCGAAGCCTTGATAATTGGGCGGAGCCCCAAACTTAACCTACAAATGTATCTTCCCGAACATCTATATCTCCACCATCAGATATTACGTGTAGAATCATTCATTGTCCTGGCCCCACTGACGGAGTATAGAGAAAAAAGTGTTTCAAATGGCGAATGCATTAACGAAATTTGGGGAAGAAAATATGACAACGAACTATATGGGCTCAATAGCGATCGGTCTCCGATAGTTGTCATGTTGAATGAATAAACACCACCGCTCCGGCCCGCAATTCTTTCATAATATCCTTCCACAAACAGAGCACAATCCCACTTTGAAGCCATTTTACGACAATGAGCCTTAAGACCAGTCTAAATACGTCTTATTGATGTAACAAAAAGCTGCCGTTTTTCAGTACCAGGTCCGAAACAAGAAAGACCTTAAATTTCTTTCAAAATTCCAGCGTAAAGAAATAATATAGCAATCGAAAAGATTCCTCCTGAATAGCATTGCGGACATTAAAAATGCGCAACAAATTTAGATACAAGAGATCTCAGATTTTTTGATCGATAGAAAGGAAAACCCACTCGGTGGCTAGAGAAAGATATCTAAATCTGTTATCGAACTCCTTAACTTTATTCGAGGGAATCATCAGCGTTGATAAAGCGCCCTTCACCCCTAAAATCAAATGACCACATGATGCCAAATGACCACAAGGAGGGCATCTGAGTAAGCTTTACTCAACATATATTTGTTGACCTGCAAAATTTGAGAGATGCCTTTAGAAGCTTAACAAGGGATCCTTGAAAGAGCAAGCGAAAACATTTTATACCTACTTTGACATATTCGGAAGCTAGATGTAAAGGTATTCCTAAAACCTAGTTAGAACCTTAGTTAATTGGTGTAGCGAGAAACTTATCTTCAACGGCAACTCTCTAAGACAGAAAGTTAAGTTAGGGGTTCTGCAGAACTAAACAAACTCGCTAATGCTATTCCAAACTGTGAGTTCCGAACTATGACTGCAAAATTTTCGACCTAGGCGACATCAATTCTGAAATCGGTTAAGAAAGATGATGAAAATGCAGTTTAGACGAAATGGGAACAGAAAACCTAGGAGAATTTGCAGCTGTCCGAAATAGGAGTATCTCAAACTTCTACCACAAAAACAAAGCACTGAGCAATGTGACTCTAGAGGGCGCATGAACTGAGCATGGAACTCTCCGGTATGCCACCTGTCTTTACAAAAGACAGTAAACTTTGGATACAGAGGGGCACACGCATCAAGGAAGTGGCAAAAAAGTATAGAGCAAGGGGGAGGAATATTGAGCCAAAAATGATAAAGTTATGCGAAAACAGAGCAGACCATCTCAGTTTCTGGCGGCTAGCTGCTTAACAAGGTAGTATAGGTATGGTAAGATTGATTAATGTCTGGAAAGAGTTGGAACAGACATTCAAAGCCTGAAAAGGAACACATGTGCTGTCTCTATGAGAAGACCTATCCATGCCAGATATCGCAACTAAACTCTTATAAACTCTGTGAACATCTTTTTAATGCATCGCACCACATTCATAAGCTTGGTCGAGCAAAAACCCTTCGTAAGTATCACCTTTGTTGAAATCTGACGAAGATTAACACTTACAAATGGTTGCTTCCTGATTTTCCAGAAAGACTGAACTTCAAATGGTTGAATTAAAAGGCCAAAAAAATGCTTTACAAAACTCTGATTCTTTCAGTTCGACCTAAGTTTTGTATCTGAGGAGAGTTTATAAATGAAAGAAACAACTCAACCCGGTGCAAAATCGATGAGCTTTCCATATCTGGCGAATGGACAAAACCCTCCTGCAAATTGTTTTTCGAATCCTTTCCAACTGGCTTGAAATGCTAAAAAATACCAAATCGAGGAAGATCGATTCCAGAAAGCGACTCCATCCTAGTTGGAGAGCTTTAGAAGATTGGAATTCTTTTAGGATCTGCAGATGGATATTCACGATTATTATGCTTCTTAGAGCGACGATAATTAAATGATATACGAGTACTCGCAGGCTTCGGATCTATTTTCAGTCATCGAAAAGAATTTCTTTTGTTTTTATTAGTTGATCTCCAATAAGGATAACTTTCACACCTTAAGCTGCGATTATTGACAGTTTTTCAAGTACACATACACCAGAGGAATGCCTTTATATCATCCAAACTAATTTTCAAAATCGGTCTTCAATTCGTGAAATACGAGTATATAGAACATTACGTGATTTGTTTGCTCCTCATTGTCGACAAACTGAGCTCAATATTCGTCGTGTAGAGGACAAACATTGTACTTCATACATTCTACAGCACTGCGTCAAAGTAATATGCGTAGACAAGAAACCATAGTCGCTGTGATAGAAGATAGAGTATTGCCAGTACGTTATCGATCGTAGCAGTTTGGCCTTTGTCCGTCCACTATGATGGACATTTTCCAAGGTAGACTCGGTATACATCCTTATAGCACTCAGATAGTGCAGGAACTAAAGCCTAGACTATGGCTACCACAGGAGTTCATGAAATGGCCTTGAAGTTCGCATTTACTGAAGAGGCTCACTCTTTACTCAAGCGGTTGTGAATAGCAAAATTATCATTCTTGGAGTAAAGCCTATCCAGAAGAGCCTCATGACACTCAATTACATTCATTAAAGTGCACTATTTGGTGTAATCCTCACTATGGTGGCATCATCGGTCCATTACACACAAAAAAAAACATGAGACGGTCAAGATTACCTGACGATCATCAATAGTTATTTCTTTCAAAATATGGACAAAATTCATCCGGATGACATGTGGTTCAAGCAGGATGGAGCTACGAGCCACACTACTCACGAAATCAATAACTTGCTGAGGATTCGATTCAACGGCAACATTACTCCTCGAATAAGACCACTAAATTAACGACCGAATTCGAGCGATTTGATTACTTACTTACTTACTTCTTGACTTTTTTTGTATAATTAGCGCGTGCTCACGGGGTTCTTAGCATCCTTAAAATATTTGCACCGAGCGTGGGCCAAGAAAAAGAGAGACATCTATGTACGTTGGTCTTAAATGTTTGCAAGTTATAACGACTATGAAATAAAGACCTTGACAGTGCATTCCATAAGCGAGTTGTACCGGTTAAGGAAAGATTCATGATATTTAAGAGTACATCCGAAAGTGGGCTTAAGTGTAAACTGATGAGCATTCATAGCGAGACTGGTGTTACGGTTTGAAATTTGAAGTGGCGGAATGTTACTGACAATTGCTTTGGTGTATGCTAATAAATCTCAAGCTACTAAGAGCAGCCCACTATTGGTGAGATGAAGTACCAAGAGTGGCCAGATAGAATGCGCTTCGCCGAAAAATCCGGGGAACCATGTGAATGAAGTCATGCTCAGAACGACAGAACTCAAATTCTGTCATTATTATTTCAAAAAAAGCTGCACTATACTCGTACGTACATATGTATGGGGTAGGTTCTTGTTCATCGCTTTTGTGCGCTGCGTAATAATGCGAAAATCTGATGATAAGATTCAGTACCGTCATGAACAACCCTACTTACACCGATAGCTCCAATAGCAATAAGACTATGACTTAATCAATATTTTATATCCATTTGTAAACACTAACAAGTAACAGGCACCTTATTTTCACGAAGCACCTTTCATACGAGTATATGATTGGCATCCTTAAAATTCAATTAAGCGTTCTCCCTAACAAAAGTATCTCAGAGGAAAAACAGAAAACATATGAATCCGATGATTTTCCCCACATCAAGTGTAACACGCAAAGACTTCAAATAAATAAAGAAGCAGCTTTTTTTGCGAATTTTCCAAGAATCCATAAATTATTTTGTCTATACTCACAGATATTCCATCAATTAACTTCAAGCATTTCTGGAATTCATCTCATGATTTCCCAGAAAATTAAGGCACATAATTATCCGCGCAATAGAGAAGGCAGGTAGAAAAAAACCGGCAAGATGAAAGCAAAATGACTTAATTCGTTTCAACAACATGATTTGGTACCTTAAAATATCACTTCAGTTCCGTTCGGTTTGGCATTTATATTTTTTCAGTTGCCAATGACTTTAAGTTTCACTTGGAACCTATCTCAGATTGGTAGATGGGATACACATCGATCAATATGCTACACAAAGTCACATGTAATCAAAATGCTTGCCCAAAAATATGGTACAAGTACCGAACTCATACCAACATATGATTGCATTGATATTGGAGTGAAATGAGTTGCCATTCGAGGATGTCATATCTACGGTGCTACTGTAATGGAAATTGCCTGTGGTAAAGGTAATTGCATAACGGTAAACACATTTCACGACCTACCAGCTTCTACGTACATATAACGTACCCAAAAAGCCAGAAAGCAAACAAACACATCTCCCACGTTCCGATATATTTCAGCTCAAACGCATCATCGATCGATTTTACCAACCAACACATAAACGAATATTCAGAGTCGACGTCGTATGTAAATACCAATTTATGTGCACACATACACACGAATAGAATTTGAAACGAAAAAGTACTGAGCTGAGATATTCTGTCAAACACTGACACAAGGACATTGATTACATTTTTTTTTTATTGAGATTAACTCAGCGGATCTAATCCTAATCCGATGGATATAGACTCTATATCGTTATAACTTTGTTTGAATGGAAAGCGACATCTGGATAACGAAGACTCAGCATCTATTCGTATCTGGGACCACACAGGATTATCCTTTTATTCAGTTACAATTACTGATACTTAATAGAAAAAAAGAAAAACCATATCTATGGTAAATACATTCGTACAATCTCGGGGGTGTTTGTGATACTTTCCTTTTTCTAGAGGAAAACGAAAGCAGACATTTTGCTGTAGGTTTCGTCTGACCATCACAATCATTATTGAACTTTGATTATTCTCAATTCAGAAGAGGATTTGCCAGGACACATTACGAGCTAGACCAGGATCAAGTAATAACTTGTCTTTTTTAATAGAATTAGAACTGTAATTGAAATCTATTTCGATGGGACTCAACAGATACTTCGGAATTGGGTGAACTGAATCGAAATACTTTAACATACTCGTAACTCTGTTCCAGGAAGAACAATCACTGTGCATTAATTTGCAATTTATTTTCATTGACAGAAATTGGGACCAGTTCAGTCGTCCTTTCTCGACAGAAAATAAAATGTAGATTTCCTATAATTAAAATTTGTTAGTAAGACTCTTATGGAGCGTCTCCAGGGTGTGTGGTGTGAAATGATCGGAACCCATGCCCAAATCGCATTTCTAGAAAATGTTCACATATTTCTATTGAATTCCAATTTTCAACATGATTCCGGATCAAGATTTGATTGAGAGAAGACAAATTTTCCGCGAATTTGGCGAGGGTGGTTTCTTGGAATACAAGTTGATCTGAAATTCTCTCGAATATTCTGGATGTCCTAGTGATTCATACTAAGAATAAGTGATTCACAGAAAGCTGGTGGATTTGCAGAAAAATGTTGAAAGATAGTTACTCTAGCCGTGAAGCTAGTCAGTATGAACATATCGTTCATTTCGCGCCAACATTTATTGGCAAGGCTACTAATTCAAGCGACACAAACACAAGACCCTTTTCAAACAAAGACGTTAAGATTGCTAATGAGATGCGACACCAAAGCGGTTTACGACAAATGTTAACTTATGAACAGAAGCTGTAACAAATAAGCTGGCACAAATAAGAAGGCATATCTGCAACAGCAAACTCCAGTTGCAAAATTTCCGAGTGAAATTGAACTGCAACCAACAAAAGCAAAAGGTTTCAATTCCAGTAGCCTAAGACAATTCACCTCCATGAAGGATATCTACGAAGGGGAGCTGAGCCTAATCGGAAAAGCTGGAAGTGGCAACAACTTTATTGGCGGCAAGTACAAATTTTTGAGCAGATCAACCGTGGGAACAATTTAAAGCAGTTAAAGTCCATTCATAATAGAGGGCTGCAAATTAGGTAAAGGATTATGCAGGTTAAAGTGTTCCAGGCGAAAATTGATCTCTGGGAACCTCAGCGTTTATGGTTCTTAAAGTTAAATTGACGCGTTTCATGCGTATTAATTTCCATTACTAAGGGAAGGTTTTTCCAGTGCTTAATTGTGGTATTTACTTAGATATATCGTCAAGACTATAAAGTTTCTCTTAAATGTATTAGGCTTTCCATTCTCATAGGAATCATGGATATGGTGCAACCTTCCTGGGCGGTAGACTGAAATCAGCTTCTGCGCCTCTGGATGGTTAAAGAAATTCACATCACCCTACAAACCCGATTAAACTTTCAGTCTCATGATCGAAACGTAGCTTCGGTTTGACAATTCATCGTGCATCGTTTTACACTTGCCGAATGTGGGGAATTTATTAAAAAGTTGTAAATACGCAAAGTGAATTTCGTCGTGAGGTCGGTCGTCATCATGGCTTCAATGTGCAGGCAATTCGTCGCACTGTGGAAAAGTTTGAGCGAGAATAGACTCTTTTGGATCTTAAGCCACCAACCAGACAGAGATTGGTGCAAAACGAAGAAAACATAGCCGTCGTAGCGTCCAGAAATGTCGATTTAACGACAATCAACGGAATTGGGCATCGCCAGAGACTCAACCCGGCTTATTTTGCGTTTGGATTTGGGCTTACATCCTTATAAGGTTGTACATAGACAACGTCGTGAGTTCGCTAACTGGACGCTGGAAATGTTCGGCGGAGATCCGGATTTTGATCAAAAAATCACCTTCTCGGAAGAGGCCCAGCGGCAATGTCAACAACAAAATTGCGGATATGGGAGCGAACACAATTCACAAGATTCGGGCCAAGATTGACTGTTTGGTACGATTTATGGCATTGTGGCACCATCATTTCTTTTGACATGAGGAGGGAAACACCGTTTCCGTCAATTCGAGTTGCGGTTTCAACAAGACGCACTATATGCCATACAAGGGACACAACGCTCGAATTTGTGAAGGATAAATTTGGCGACAGCTCAAGGCAAGCGTTCATCGATTGGTAGTGAAGCCGCTTGAAGATTTGAAGCCAAGAATTGTGTGGATGGAATGAACGATGAATGGGTCGATTAGAGCATTGCTCTTTATCCTCTGTTTGAGCGAAGAGGCATATTTTTGTAGTGAAGAATATGAAAAAGCCAAAACTGAGACGTCGTTATATCCCCATAAAGTCACTGACTGATGAAGTTAAGATGGAATCATAGGGCCATATTTCTAAAAAAAATGAATCTGGCCAGAACGGTACATCCAATGGAGAGCGCTATAGATCTATGGTTTCAGTCTTTTTTGTTCCATAATTGGATGACAATAATGTCGAAGAACTGAAGTTTCAACAAATCGACTCAACATTGCACACAGGTGAGTCACAACCGATTAATTGATGGAGGCTTGCGATGAGTTCATACTTGTGAATTGGCCTCCAAGTCTGTGTGAAACAGCTTTTCTATGGTAATATGTTAAGTCTCTAGTTTACGCCGATAAATCAGATATGATGAACGACTTTGAAGCCAAGATTCGCCGCGCTATTCCCGATATACGGCTCAAATTGCTCAAAAAAGTGGTGAGAGATTAGGCGTCAAAATTACACTTTGTTCGAGCCAGTTGTGGCGCCTATATGTTATTAATCATATTTAAGCAAACAAAGTTGTCTTTCGAATAAAGCCAGTACCAATCCAATTATATCCTTCACTCCACTTTAAAACTCCATACCTCTAAGAAAATCAGTACAAGTTGCCGTAGTAATTGCGCACTTTAATGACTTCACGTCGCCTGACATCCGAAACACATGTCGAGCTATACTTAAAAATGTACAGCTAAGAGCTAGTACCAACTCTGAAGCAAATCTTCATTGCTTCTCTGATATTGGCCTATAACCAAACAGCTACCAGACATTGAAAATAGCTTTCACTACGAAAATAGGAAAAGATGTCTGCGCTTGAGGCTCCTTTAGTGTTAAACGGTGTCAGTATTCAGAAGCTAAATATTGCATTTGGATGTTATCTGGACGGCAACATATAACTTCGAAAACTGTTGAGATGCCAGCGGTTTTCTGGTAATTAAAGGAGAATTCACCAATTAGGGCTTCCAACCAAAAAGAATATTTTGATCTGTACGGCTATGATAAGACCGATTGTTCCGAGTAAATTTTTCAATGCCAATATTAGGAGAAGCAGTATGGTCTATATAACGACATTGCCATTTGCTTTGTCAGAAGGATGAAAATTCATCAGCTTAGTTGACTAGGATGTATTGAGCAAATCCAGAGAACTGCTTCATTTCGGAGTGTATTCGAAATTATATTGAAGGGACAGCGCAGTAAAGGAAGGCAACATCTTAGATTGAGTGCTCAATTAGTAAAGTTCTTAGTTCAATTGGAAAACTTGCTGTACGGTACAGATGTACGCTTAGCTCCGCTCCACATTCATATTCATATGATAGTAGTCTCTCCTCTGAAAATTCCATGAACTCGCATTCCGACAGGCTCTTAAGATTTGTTGTACACATAATTATGCGTGCTGCAAGATATTAGAAATCCTGCTGCTGCTGCCGCGTCTTGAGCCAGCTTTCACCAAAATGTGAGTAAATTACTTGTGCTTGCCTTCCAAGCTAACGCATACGCAATTCTAAAAGGCATAAATTATATTACAAACGGCAAGGTATAGACCCCTCTAGAAACGGTCAAGCTGAGCCGAAACCCTTATTGAATGCTGAAAACACTTCTCACCAAAGGCTCGGATAGGAACCAGCACCTTCCTGTGTGCCCGGTTTGGACTTCCATTGGCCTAGCAATTCAAGCGAGTTCTACTGTAGTTTGTTCTTTTCTGTCGGAACAGAACACTCAAATGAAGAACTAGTCCATTTTAGTTCCTCTATGATCCTTCGAATGAAATTCCTCAGTCTTTTGTAGAGAGATGAGAAAGCGCTTCAGAGGTACAGTGCTTACAATATCAGCATCTACCACATCAGCGCCAAGTACTTGCAGCCTGATTCGAACGAAGGCCGAACACTCGCAGAGATATTGTTCCGCGATATGGTCATACCTTTTACAGCAAGCGCCGCAGCATTTTTTGGCACTTATATCCAGCACATTTTTGTGATTTGCCCCATCATAACGACAGTAAGTAGCCTGCAGTTTTTCCTACTGGGGGACAGCACTGACCTCTTAGAGATGTCGGAAATCATTCGTTTGGTCTGCCGGCAATCTGTAGGGTCATACCATCTGCAGTTTTGCTCATATAAAACCCAAATGTCAATAGAAGCCCTAATCGAGGATGAAGGTAGTCCTAACGCAAGTTCGGGTACAGGAATACTCTCCTCTGAGCCTTGTCTAGCCAATTTATAGGCGATTTCATTCCCCGTGATCCCGTCGTCGTGACCTGAAAGCCACAAAAGACTCAGTGAATTATTGCATTCTCGAACTAGCTTCGAAGTCGAGAGAATTTTCAGAAATGTTTTAAGTGCATCTAGCCACAGGTCAGCCTCCACTGATTCTTTGCAATATAGTCCGTTGTCATCAAGATTATACATATCCAGGGTTGGAAGACAGAAGCAAGTGTTCCTAACTGGGAGTAAGGTCTAACGTTGTCGTACTGCAATTAGACACCAGTGTCAAACCTTAGTTCAGTCTTGGAGTTATCCATTAAGACGCAACTAAATTCTTCTATTGGCTCAGATTCTGGTCGAAACATTTCATAGTAGTAGGGTACGTCGATTTCATATTTTCGCAGCAATAGGAGTTTTGATGTTATTGCATCAGACGGCATATACATGAGTCTAGAGTGGATAGACAGTCGGAGGGCAATATTATCAAAAGTCCAGTAGGATTTGTATCAAAGGCCACTTCTTTTAAAATGGAAAGTTTTGATGAGTGCTGTCTATGATATAAGTTAGCCCAGGGTACAATAGAAACCGTTCCTACTGCCGATACAGACCCTTTTTGTAGTTTGGTAAAAACGTTTGAGCACAGGATGAGTCAGAACAACTTCCTGAAAGACTGAAAGCCCATTTTCTCTCAATACACAGACTAAGAGAATGCTTTTCATCGTATCTGGAACACGCCGTTTAAAGCAGAAATATAAACTGGTTACTGGCATCTAAACAGAACAAGGGGCAATCGGCCTTTCTCTAATGTACCTACCTACATTTTTTAACTATAAATGGCAGTAACTTTGCAATGCTTGGTAATGACGACGAAGAGCAGCATTTATTCCTGTCTCCCCAGGCTCCCCTTAGGCTGTGGATATTGAACTCACTTTAAAGGGAACAAACAGTGCTATGGCCTAATTATTTTTATGAATTCATTATCAGATCAGATCGTTAACCAGAAGGGTTGTGTGTGGAATGTAATTTCCCATCAGGATATACAGTACGTACGAGTAGCTACATCGAAAGAGCCTAGAAGATAGAGACTGGAAGCTGTATATGAGCTCTAAAAACCGATAAAAGTCGGTCTTTCTGTAAAGAAACATAATATTATAGTAGGTGAATATAAAACATGTTTTATTACTTTACTCAGATATTACTGTGGCACATTGCGGTTAGTAAAGCCACTAGCTGTATAAAAGGTGCCAGAAAATCAGTGTTGCTTAACTAATTGCTCAAAGAGTCTGTGCATTATTTAGGTAGAATTCCATTCCACTCTTCACCTGAGAAAAAAAAACACATGCCACTTTACTTGACAAAACCCAAACCATGCTACCAATTGCTGCCACATCTGATATACTGTTCTATTCAAATAGGAACCTATTCCCTAAATTTAAAGCTGGTTGTTGTATATTCTGTTATTCCATTTCAATTTCAAGCTGCGTCTTCATATTCGTGTGTTTCAACTTACTGAAGGCAGGCGGTATACCTGTGTACTATGGTACTCGTATATGCAACATAGATACTCATCTTCCAATATTAATACAGTATTCGGATATTAGTTGTGCCGAACGGAAGCAGACGGTGGATGTTTTATTGGTCGCATCTCAGAAATAAATCAGCTTTAGTAGAAATAAAAATCAATAGAACCGTGTCCAGGAGCAATAGGGGAAGTCCCCATTAATAAAGATGATGAGATACGGATACAAACTCACTGGTATCTCCTACAATTTAATTTTGCAGAAAAACTCAGTGAACGAAAATAGAAAACTTACCAGTACCACCCACAATGTTGCTATCAATTCTTGTATTTTTTTTTATCGATTTAACGGAATCTGAATACTAAACGCAAACCTTTACAAAATCATTATACTACTAGTGACTAAGGGTTACTTTCGCAGAAAGGATGAGTAGAGTTCGTATATTTTTTTTCTCTTTTGTTTGCTAGATAATGGTTCTACCAGGCATTCACGTGGAAATTCGACTGAGTGGGTTTTTCGTTTCATTTATGTGATGATGTTCTCAGGAAAATCATCATCACACAATTTTAGTGCGTTCTCTGGTAATCGTGCCGAGTTAAGTTAAAAGAAGCCGGATTTACGATGCGGATTAAAAACAGAGTGAATAGAACCATTTTGAGGTGGTTTTTGTGGTCGGATTTTGTAATCGGAGTATGAGTAGGTTTTAGCACTAATTGAATGATTAAGGAAGACTTAAGCAGCAAAGATGGTTAAGCTATGAAGATGGGGGAAACGGATGTGGAAGTATTATAAGCCATGTGTAATGCATGGGGGTTTTCTCATGAATAATGCAAACAACTTGTTGGCATGGACTTGGGGTTACAAAACCACTACAGATTTGTATCCCTTTTTGCATCCCTACCCGAATGGGCTTGCCCTTAAACACAACTATAGCGACTATCAAGAGAAATCAGATATTAGTATGTGTTAGCTACAATGGTCATATGATTGATTTTCAGTAGTAGCACCTTAGTGATATGAAGTAGCGAGCATTTTAAATTAATGAAAAAAAACACAGCTACAGAGATACATACTCGTACATAAATAAATCTTGAACATAAAATGGACACGACAACGCCTTTAGATTTTTACAAAGTGAGAAAAAAAGGGCAGAAAACCGAAGTGAAGATAGATGTGTAATGATCTTATGCGGATAGTATATTCTGACTTGTTAGACGTTTAAAGACAGACCATCCATTGTCTATGAATAGCATTTTCAAATTGTATAGCTCTTAGCAGAACTGTAGAACCTCGTTGAGATGCCAGTAAGAAGCCTTCTTGCCGTGGTACGGAATTTGCTTGGTCTCGTTGCAATTTGGAAAGTCATGTCATCTACGGTTGTGCTGAAAATAAGCCAACTATCAATAGATTGAGAACAAGGTCAGTATCAACGTGGATTCAGGTCCTGTGAAGTTTTCCCCTAAGTCCGGGCTGGCAAGTTCATTGGCGTTGTTGTTACCCATTATTACCTGGAATCAAGGCTCAGTAAATTCTACCTTCCAACTTTATTCGAAGAATGCAAAGCTTATTGAACTAGATTGTATGTATTCGTAGGTTATGAGTGGATTTAAGCCTTAAGGTGCATCGGTTTATTCATCTATTTCTGACAATATATGATTTTCATTGTCACCATGTCCGCTTAAAAGACATATGCGGGGTCACACGACAAGGGTCTAACTAACAGTAGCACAGTTTTGAGAAATCCCTGTTTAACTTCAAACAAAAATTACTAAATCAGTCTACAACCAGCTCCCACAGAGTGCAAACACTCGGTCTCACAGTGCGCTTTTGTATTCGATAAAACAGTTTAAACACACAAAAACAAATAAACAAAAAACAACTCGCAATAGCAATATGCACTTTCGTAAGTAGAATATTTTTAATAAGGCAGATAAGAAAAGCTTACAATGGCTGGTGACCCCGGTGGAGGCAACCGGCACAACTTTTGGGCGTCGCTTGATCCCGATCCCGAAAAGAAACCAAATCTGAAAAACTACAAAGACTTTCCCACTATGAACCTCCACAGACAAGCCAAAACCAAGGACTCTCCAAAATTCATAGTTATAAAAAATAAGGACCCAGCCAAAAAACTCAACCAGTTCAATATCTTCTTGGTCATAAAAGCAATTTCAGGTCTAATTACTGACCCCCTCAGCATAAAGTTTATGTCCGACGGCAGTATTCTGATTTTGACAAAAACCACGCACCAAGCTGACCTTCTACTAAGAAAATAAAAGCTGTCAAACTTATGCGAAATAGAAGTCTACTTGCACCCTACACTTAACACATCATGTGGTGTTGTTTTCTCCGAGCTTAAAAACCTCTCTGAGAAAGAAATTGTCGAGGGTTTCGCTGATCAGCACGTTACAGGCTGCAAAAAAATCAAAAAATTCATTGACGGAAAACAAACAAAACTCCATTGCATATTCCCTCGTTCAATCTCTATGAGCTCCCCGCAGAGTTAAGTGTAGGCTTTTTGAAAACGAAAATTGAGCCATATATCCATAAGCCAATGCAATGCAAGAAATGTTACAAATTTGGTCACACGAAGAAGTATTATAGATCAGAAAAACAAACATGTGATGTTTGCAGCATCGCCGCACCATGTAAACAGGTTTTATGCATCAATTGCAAGCACAAACACACCGCCTCGAAAAAAACTGTCCCGCAAACATCAAGAGAACACATATTTTAGAGATTAAAACTGCAAAAAAAATTACATAAAAAGAAGCTAGTAAACATATTCAAGAAAACCTGAACCTCTACTCCGAACAATCAACTACTAATATCCCGAAAGAATCTCTCTCTGGAGAAAAGAAAAAAGAGACAAGACTCGCAAATGATCTCGATGATCAACTTCTACTCACTCTCTTTCTAATGATAACAAAAGCAACACATCAACACCCAACGAAAAAGAAACCCCATACAATCTTCTAAACCAATACACCGACAAAAGTTATACCCTACCAACCAAATCAAAAATCACCAACAGTTAAGAGCAAACAAAACTTTTCCACCAATATTTAAACTCAAAAGAAAACACAAGTAAGGCTTAACAAAACATTTTTCACACCCGTAAGGTTTAGTTTCTAAACTTAGTTGTGTGTCTCACTTCAAAAATTATGGTCTTCAAAATTCTTCAGTGGAATATGCAAGGCTACCGAAATAATTATCCTGACCTTCAACTAATAATAAATAGTGTTATGCCAGATATAATCGCAATTCCAGAAACACATTGTCCATTCGATTTCACCCCACAATGCCCTAAATCCTTCATACCATATTTTAAAAACCACAACACCATTGCAACCAAAAAAAAAAAACGGAGTTGCACTGTTAATAAGAAAAGATATCCCACACGAACCCATTACCATAAATACGAATTTCTTGGTAGCAGCGGCAAAAATACACCTTGGAAAATGGTTTACTATAATAAACACGTATCTACATGCCAACGACACCGTTACCTCCCAAACTCTATTTGATCTTGTAAAAATTTTTTTAGGGGAACTTATCTTACTAGGCGACTTCAATGCGTGGAACCCTCTCTGGGGCTCATCGAAAGATAGAAAACTTCATAATAAATTCCAACACTACCTTGTTAAATGATGGATCACCAACCCACATCTCTACATACGGCAGCCTTACCCATATTGACCTCTCGCTATGCTCTCCAAACCTTACGACCTTTTGTGATTGGTACGCTTTGAAAGACGCATACAGTAGTGACCATTTCCCAATACTAATTGAAATCAAGAACGTACGCCTCGCGAAAAACTCAAATTTCACCCCAAAGCTTAAACTTAAAAACGCAAACTGGGAACAATTTCACAATATAATTGACCAACAACTAGACTTAAGAATACCTAGTAAAAATAACAACAAAGAAGCAGCAAACTTTCACAAGGCCATTCTTTATGGGGCAAATTATTCTATCCCCCAAACTAAACCAAACAAAATACGAAACGTTTACTGGTGGAGTAACGAATTAAAACTTATTCGGAATAACAAGCAAAACGCATTTCACACCCTACAATGGTCTCCTGCCGTCGAAAATCTTTTAAACTACAAAAAACTTCCGAGCCCGTTTTAAATACTCGTGTATGTGTAGAAAAGCCAAAACTTCAACTTATGAGAAACTTACAATGGAAATCCGCCCAGATACACCAACACACAAAATTTGGAACACCATAAGACACATTTCAAGTCCCTTCGAGGCAAGTATCATAAGGACCATAGAAACAAACGCGGGAAATATTTCTGACGCAAACTATCAAACTATGGCTGAACTATTGGGGCAACCCTGGTTTATCACACTCAAAAGATTAAAATTATCACCAACGAATTCTGTATCAAAAAGTTGAAATTGAAACTAACATTCGAAATCTTCCACAGTGCCAAGGAAATTGAAACTCCAATAACACTCGAAGAGTTTGAGTTCACATTAAAGACTCTTAAAGGTTCTACTCCTTCCCATTACCGAATATCATACCCAATGAACTTTCACCTCTCTAAAACAGCAAAAATACGATTATGCAACCTCTTTAACAACATATTCTTGATCAGCATCCACCCGCAACAATGGAAAACAGCAACAGTAATACCAATCCTTAGATAGTTACCGCCCAATATCTTTGTTACCATGTCTCAACAAGGTACTTGAAAAAATTATATCAAAGCGATTATTATGGTTTATGGAGCAAAACAACCTCACTAATAGAGCCCAAGTCGCTTTTAGACCTAATAAGGGCACAATGGATGCTTTATTGCACGTAGACTACGCCGTTTCCAACATTTTATCAACCAGAAATCATGGCAAAATAATCTCACTAGACTTCAAAAGAGCATTCGAAAAATTGGAGCACAAACCATCCTACAACAAATGATAAAATGGAAACTTGATACTAAAATCATCAGTTACATTAAAAATTTTCTTTCCTATCGTAAGTTAAGAGCCAAAGTTAATAATGGGTATTCAAGCGTTTGGCCTCTAGATAACGGAATCCCACAGGGATCACCCCTATCGGTAATACTGTTCATAATAGCATTCAATACTGTTAGTAACATAGTTGCCAGCGAAAAAATTATAGATCACGGAATCTATGCGGACGATCTCGTCATCATTACAAAAATCACCAACATCAATCTAATACAGGAAGCGTTGATTAGAATTTTTAACAAACTAATTGATTGGGCTGAAACATCGAGCTCAAAAATATCAACCCAAAAAAGCCAACAATTGCATGTTTGCCGTAAAACAAGCTGTAAAAACTTTTCTTTAGATCTAGGTACATTAACACCAAATCAAAATGTTAGGCCTTTATATAGGCAAAACCTATAGATGGACCATCTATATCGAACAATTGAAAAATGGACTTATAACGCATCTTAACATCGTAAAATACTTTTGTAGCAAAAGGAGCAAAGTGCACATCAATTCAATTCTTAATGTGATACGTTCAATAATTCTATCTAAAATCAACTACGATCTTCCAATTTTCGGATACTGTGCAAAGAGTGAATTAAACAAAATAAAAACTAGTCTAAACTCCTCAATTAGAATCGCGTTTGGTGCTTTTCGAACTACGCCCATCCATACATAATCTACTTGACGAAGCTGGAATCTTGCGCCTAGAGAGAACTCCTTACTGCTAAACTCATTCCAAAACTGCTCATTTCACAGGGTTCACCCATACAAAAGGACTTTCTTGCAACAATAAAACGTAAAACAAAACCTAAGTTGGAACATACTATCTATAAAGCTGCTCAAATCGCAAAGGAACTCAACATTCCGTCCAAAATTTTAAAACCAAAGCAAGGCCGCTTTCCTCCGTGGTCACTTAAGATTAGCTGCGTCGATACCGAACTCTTAATTTTAATTTTCTATATGCCGACGGTTCAGAAATTAATAACAGTATAGCCTACGCGATAGTCGACCAAAGCTTCAATACCGTACAATACCCGATGCAGGAATCCCTACAGTACCATGTTTTCAGCCGAAGCAACTGCAATTATAAATGCAATCGAATACGCTGTACAAAGAAGAGGCAAATTCTGCGTTTTTTCTGATAGCTTTTCTGTTCTTAACGCCGCCGTACAAAATCTTAACAGCTGACTTTTACCCATTGTTAAAACACGCAGCAAAATTTGCCAATATGACTCGAAAATTAAACTTGTCTGGGTACCAGGACATGTCAACATGCGAGAAAACGAAGTAGCAGATGCTGCAACCAAATTAGCCACCAGCTCATCCATATACTGTTCCGACGTCACCAACGCGTACGATTTACTAAACATAATTAGAAGCTCGCAGAAAGAAAAATCTCTAGGCAATTTCGAAAAAATAAACAACTACTATTCCAACTTAATTAACCCTTCACGCTCTCCAGTGCACCTGCCATATATACTAACTAGGCCAGAATCTACAGCAATTATAAGATTGAGACTCGGTCACGCCTATTCACCTTATTTACAAAAATTCAATCAACAGATCCTGCTTGTTCTACAACAACCCACAAAAAATGACAATAGAACACATCTTCAAATTAACTTATTTTGTAAATTATAAATATGACTAACAAAAAATAATGTATATATTCATATGTACGCTGATGGCTTATATGTAATATATTTTTTGTAATTTTACATTGCAATAAATAGTCAATAAATAAATAAATAAATAAATAAACTACTAAATTATTAGTAGTTATCCTTCTTCCCGATAGATCTCGCTACCAAAGGAATAAAGAAAACGCTAGCGTTTCCTTTATGCACCAAAGAAATAATGTCATTCATGTGGTCATTTACGCACTTATCTCCATTTTTATAAAATTTGCACATCAGTTAGTGATGTTTAAAGTTACTGCCCTCGACTGGTCGTTTTATCCATTCTAGAACTATTGGCAGAGGTCTGATTACATTTTTCCTGGCAAAGATTTTAGTCGAAGCCATTCCCGAGCACAGATTGCTACGCCGTAACCAGCTTTAAAGATCGTCATAAAGACGTTAGTTAGAAAATAAATTAGCCTGAACTGGACACTTTAAGACCGGTAAAGTCAATCGTGATACTCCGAAATAGTTGCAGCTTCAGATGAAGTATAATATTGATTTTCCAAGAATGAGGATTCTTTCCTGGAAGATAGTACCGCATACAAAAGGCAGGTAGAGACTAATCTCTGAAATACTCATCCATGCCCTTTTCTATATGCCAACTTTGCTAATATGCCATCTGCTGACAAAAATAAAACTCAAAGAACGTTTCGGTTCTAGTTTTGGCGAAAAACGATTTGTCACTATACATCTTGAATCACTTGTTGCTTTAACATGACTTTGCATGTAGCGGTAACGATGTAAAGAACTTCAACTTATAGAACATGTGGCGGTCTGGCAATGCCACTTGTTAACATCCAAAATACGAACACACCCACTGGGTCAAATCCTCCAAATGTCAAGTAGAACGTTGGTTTGTATTCATTCGCTCAACAACTCTTATACACAAAACCACGCGGCAGCATTACTCAGTTTGAATCATAACTATGCAAGATAATCAGATTAATGAACAACAATTATTTCAGTTAGTTAAATATTACTGTCATACCTATGTTGTACGAAGGCGTTTTAATTGTTTAGAACGTGCTAATGCAACCACATCCAACAAAGGAGAAAGGTGAGCTGATTCGCCACCACTCAAAGAAATGATGGCCAGCCTGACAGATCTCCCCATTATGGTCTGTTTTATCCATTATTAGATTTATCGTTCGGATTGTAAGCAGCTGGTAAATTAACTCGAGTAAGCTGTCTAGCTTCAGAGGTGGTAGTATTTTTACGATCACACATATATCGTCGTTGCTAAAAGCTCATTTTTAAAGTGTATCTTGAAGATCTAGCACTGTTTAATCCTTATGTAAAACTCGATGATACATACTAGCATATGTAGAACTGTTTTACTTATTTACCTTCTCCATAAGCATGTGGACCCGAAAACAGAAATTAGAGTTTAGATTAAAGTCGCTAGAGTTTTCAAAAAGAGTGACTGTAGACTCAAGGGTGGGGGTTGTGCCATGGGGGAAACTGAAAGGCAACAACAAGTCTCGGAATGCTAGAACGCTAGATCCTTTAATGGCTACGTGCAACCGAGCAACTAGCGGATGACCAGGACTCCTGGAAGGCAGGTACTACCGCTATACACGAAATGCGATGGGACGGGCCGGACAAAAACAGGATAAAAAACTACGACATTTACTACGGAGATATTTATCGATCGCAAAAGCAGCGCCTTAGTAGACTTAAAGAATAACTCTAGAGTTTCGGGTATGTTTACGAGCGCCGTCTTAAGGCTAGATTTACCAACATTAGATTTACATGAGCGCACAGAGGAGAAAGATAACAACATCAAAGATATCTTTCACGAGCTAGCTTTGACATTGAAATTGTCCTCGGCGATTTGGTAGTACTACCGGTAAGTTTAGCCTCCACGACACCACCTCCGATAACGGACTCAGACTAATCGACTTTGCGGCGCGGTGAAACATTGTCATATCTAGTACGAGCTTCCTTAATTTGTAAGGGGACTTCAAAATCTCTCGATTAATCAAGCGTTGGCTAGATTGACCACATTGTGATCGACGCACCTCACCCCTCCGATATTATGAATGTCTGAACGACCAATAATACTTTGTTCTAGCCAAGGTACGGTTGTGGGTATTCCGAACATCGCAAAGATACGCCAATATTGTGAGAAAGTTTGACGTCGGACGACTACAATCGCAATAGATCGCAAAAACCTTTTCCGAATGAGTCACCCTTAATGCCGCCAGGACATAGTGTCAACATTGCCAAAAAGCCATCAGAAATGAAGTCTCTGATTCGCTGCGTTTCCCTCGGCCACCAAAACGAAATCCCTGGTTTGAAGGCGAGTGCCGGAAATAACATGCAGCTGCTAGCGAGCTATAAGAGCAGAAAACTAGAGAGGAACACTGGCTGCTCCGGAGGAAAAACAAGGAGCATGAGAGATGCTACTCCAATAATGAGATTCGGAAGTTCTACCAAAAGGTAAAAAAAGAACATGCCACAGATACAAACCCTGAATTAAAACCTGTAGAGACGAAGAAGGGAACATCGTAGTAGAGTCGCAGTCGATGCTAAGGATTTGGAAAGAACATTTCTGAAGACTGTAGGTATAATGGCGATGACAAACCAAATACCACTGTCAGGCAGAATGAACACTTCAACCTGGACGATGTAGACCAACAAATCCGTCCACCCGATATGGATGAAGTGAAGATAGCTACATCTAAGCTTAATTCCAACAAAGCTGCTCGAGCGAATGGCCTTACTGCCGAGCTCTTCAAAGCGGCAGGTGATGACTTGGTAAGGAGCATACAACAACTCAGCTATAAAATATGGTCGGACGCAAATATGTCCGATGAACGGAACCTCAGCATTGTTTGCCCGATCCTCAAAAAGGAAACCCACTGTACTGCGACAACTACAAGGGCATTAGTCATAATCGGAAGAAAGCAGCGTGATATCAGTGGCAATTTTGCGAGTATTGTGAGGGAAGCGGCGAAGAAGAGCTTACCGGCCAACTAGGGCAAGACTAGAAGCGACACCCGACACCGATGTCGATGATGTCACCCTCGACAGATATAAATTTAAGGTAGTTAAGGACTTTGAATACCCAGGTTCTGCTATCAATTCAGACAAGGATAACAGCCCTGAGATCAAACGAAGGATAACTCTTGTCAATCGCTACTTCTTTGGGCTAAGAAGGCAATTGACTGGCAAAGCCCTTTCTCGAACAATAATAGTGACCCTATATAAGACCTTAATAATCCCAGTCTTGTTCTATGGCGTAGAGGCATGGACTTTATCAAAAATGAGTGATTTTCGGTTCCGTCTGCGCAGACGGTGAGTGCAGGAGGAGATAAAACGACAAACTGTACAGGCTGAACAACGAAATCGACTTAACCAGAAGAGTGAAGACCTAATGCAGCTAAAGATGATTTGTCTGGAGAGGTTATTTGGTTGAGGCCCAGGTCCACCCCGCACTGTAGCACTACTTAAGAAAGTAAGTAAGATGGTAAACTAATGAACATAAGATCTTGCAGATTACATGAGAAAAATTACTAGCTTCGGGTATGAAAACCTCTTAAACTTCTCTCTATTTCAGAGGAACATTGCTCCTACCTAGAGAACTCTTTAGGGTTAACTATGGCACTGACAAGATGACGTGATTTGTAATTCAGAGAATATTACGATGACGTTTACGAGAATTACCTCTAGGAGCTGATTGACAAGACAAATAAGAATCACTTTTACAAAGTGATTATGTGCCAAAACCTATGAAGCACACTAGATTTTGTAATGAACTTAAGACGATGCACTTTACTACCGATAAAGCGAATGCTGGCGAATAAATAGAGCAAAACAAGCTCCATACAAAGCGGCCCTGAGAAAAAAGATAGAAGCACTTCTTGAGGTTTATGAGGAGATAAATTTGGAGAAACTCATAACAAAATGTGGCTTCAGTTCTTGAAAGTCTAGTGCATAACTCCAACAACAATATACGTGTCATTTCATATACATACGAGTATGTATATCAGTTCAGGAGAGAACCGAGAAACAGATATAACAGCGATTGGTAACACTGTTATCTAAAGAGACAATTATTATTATTATTAGTATCAAGGCCTACCGAAAATGATCAGAGTATCATCACAGTCGTGGTTGGAATACCATACTCGTATATATCGGAATCATGAACATATTTCCAGACAAATGAAAGTATCCTTGGTTGTTTCTAGAAATCTTATAAGCGTTATTTTGATGTACCAGGAAGCTGTGGGTAGTCTAAAGGCTCTAGAGCTATGATGATAGGCAGATTTTTACCATTAAACCACTAGTCCCACCGCTGTACTAACTAGAATATCTATAAGATACCTGACTCATACTCGATCTCAAACAATCAAGAGAACTGACCAACATTATTAGATCTGACACTTCATCAAAATGTCCTGCTTTAGTGCGCATCAGTCAGCAGTTCCTAGACAATTAGCGCCTTCGAAATCAAATCAATATCTGCTCCATAACGATCGAAAAATGTAATAAGAAGAGTTATGATGGCGTCGAAAGAGATAAACTTCAAAAAGCAACGCCGAATAGATTAATGTAATATCCTGTAGAATGGGACGATGAATAATACTCAAAAGCTTTCTTTTTTTTATATTCAATTACTAGAGCCTGAAGAATTTGTTCATAATATTGAAAGTAAGCAGTGAGCCAGTACTATTTTCCCAAGAAAGCCACAGAGACGTCAGAATTGGGCGATTGCGGTGAATGAAGGAAAATATTGAAGGACTTTAATTCCGCAGCTAAATAAGGGCTGAAGAAAAAATATTTTTCTTTCGCTTTAAATTCTCTTTCAAAATGCCCAATGAACAAGTTATAATCCCTTACGCCCATTACCCACAGCCCAATGAATTTTATAATGCCCGCAGAATTTCGATGTAGCTAAAAGTAGCTACTTATGGAGGGGAACCTAACCAATTTAACCATAAGAGACGGCTGGCTGATAAGCGAATCGATAATCATTTTAAGATTTATTTTTTGAGGGTCAGTACCAGCCCCAACTGCATCGCCAAATCTCTGTGGTCTGATTTATATGAGCATATATAGACTCGAGGAGAACTCAATAGGAGGTGTGGAATTACTTTTCAATGACCTTCTGACTTGTCTAGAAAACAAAGATATGAAAAGTTAATTTTCGAATTAATAAAAATTTCCCAACACTAAAACCACAAAACCACTCCAAGAACATAATATGATAGTCGTCGCCGTCGTCGTCTTCTGCATAACCCTTTTCCATTGCATAATTATGACTAACCTACAACTATTTATGTAAATCATAATCCGTTTTAGTTCAAGATTTCTTATTCTTAAAATACATAAAGCTGAACCATTCCACGACATCCTCGTATGCACACAAAACGGAAAGATTTATTCTTGTACCTCCATAAAGATTTTCCTTTTTTAGCTTTTGCATTTAATTAGTCCTACACTGTTCTCGTTGTTTTCTTTTCACTTTCTCCTCCTTTTCTTTTGTTTCTTTTACTTAGAAAATCAAGTGAAATAAGCTCTCAATTTCGCCCTTAATCACATTATACCCTCCTCCGTCCTTCTATCATATAAAACCAACATAGACGTGCGCCTGATTTGCCCGCTTTCCTTCTAGGCCACAAAGCGGAATAAAAAAAAGAAAAAGTTGAAAAATAAAGGAAAAGTATCCACTCCTAGGCAACTCGTCCGGTCATAAAATATACCAGCAATATGGCCGCTTCCAAGTCTACAGCCATAACCATAATCAAGGTAAAGTGTTTCACCGATAATTTTAACCTTGCAAGACTCTAAGGACGACACTACACACAAACGTGCCTTCCTAAACTTCCCCTGACCTCTTGCCTTGAATTTCATATCTTTCACAGTATGCTACCACCCCATTACCTCTACGGACAAAAGTGAGTGCAATCTGAGTGTGCTGGGTCTGGGGGGTCTGGGGTTTGATAGAGAGCGGCATACTACTGAGGTGTCACCATTCTGAAGAAAGAAGTGCGCCTTGTGTTAGGTCCCCACGTGTGTTACATTTCTAACTAACACAGACACGAGTATATAGATCCAAGCTAAACACCACAAAGTACAAACTCTCAAGAAAATCTGGGTTAATGAATACATCAACTTCAGGACATCGCTTCGTGTGACATGACAAGCAGGCAGGCTAGTGTCCTTGTTTTAAGTGATGTCAGTATCCATCCCGTACCCGCGTGATTTATTCTACTTATGCGCGCTAAAGTTCAGAATTTATATGCACCTGTTGCTATGTTACTGCTGCCAGGTGAACTCTGTACACCTGTACAGAGGGTAGCTAAGGGTGCAGTTGTTGTCAGTTAATGCAATAAGTCCATGCAAATGAAACCTCTCCGCGGGTACAAATCGCAATCACACACCTCACCTTCCGTCAATACTACATCGGGTCCGCTGGGTGGTACGCCGGGTGGTAGCGGGGAACAGTCACCAATGCTCAGGCTAATCCCTTTTGTGTAGCAATATCCGTATAACTGCGACCAGGATCGTAAAAATCCAAGATACGATATCGGAATTGCAGAGAGAGTCGCAGAACTTTCTTCCAGATGGACAAGTTTGCACAAATTCAGAAATTTTATGAGGCGCCCAGCATAAAAACCTTTCAATGAGATGGCAACTGGGTCGGTGCGGATAGATGAGTAGGTACTATAGCTTCTGTAGTTTATGCCTGTCGTTGCGTTTTATTGGTTGGATACCGTTATCTGATTCGATCCAATTTATGAATATTTATTTCACTGTTGCAAGTTACGATTTGAAAAGAGACGAGATACAGGTTCTCTGGGAATTGCACGCTTTCGTACAGAGGAGGTAACGATTCGAGGAGAAAGCGATGAATGTCAGCTCCAGTTTCCTATCTTCTTTATCCCCTTGGCCTTTGTAATGATGGGACTGACATTGGGATTGGAATTGCGACTGAGATTCAATGAACATGAACTTGTTTTTGGGGTTAGTGTGTAGGTCTTCCCCCTTTGATCTGCCTTATGGGATGTAAATATTGATCGGATTTTGATTTATTTTATTGGCCTGGGTTGCGCTTGTCGACGGTCAATCCTCACAGGTCAGATATACTAAAGTTTATTATTTTTCTGCTTCCTTCAAATAATTTTGATTTTTGCTTATCTCGGATATTTATTCATGTGTTCTATTTTTAACTGAAACAGTTGTTGAACCGAACGAACGGACAATGGAATTTTGCAATAAACACTATTTTGCTGGATGACGAAGTCGTATACTCACAGGTGGCTATAAATACAATAAAAGCCATCGCTCTTACGAGTATCTTAGAGACATAATGGAATAGAGCATCTGATATCTTTGAGGAATAAATTCGTTAACAACCCATATACACGTAAAGTGGAGAGGGAGTCGATGGATGACTGTAGCGAATGGGCTACGAGTATAATGACATACTTTAGATGAAACTAATCTGGAGAACATGTAAATAAGGGTTAGTATACCTTTGGGCAAGGTTTCTCATTTAAAGTTGAAGAAGGTAGATTAATATGTGTTATTCTATCAGAAGGAATGGTTTAAATAATAAGAGGAGCAATCTAAGGGTAAAGATTACATTCTTCATTTTGAAGATGAAATTTAAATCTTTAAGGTGTTCAGCTATAAAAGTACACTACTACTCTCATGGATTGAGGGATTTGTTTTTGGCATCTTAACTATTCCGTCGGATTCGCCGTAACAGGAAGGGTTAGGAAACAAGTCTTGAGCTTCAAGCATGTGCCCGTAAACCGATACCTGACGAGAATTCGCATAAAGGGTAAATTCGGCAACATAAGCCTTATAAAAGTCCGTGCGCCGATAGAGGAGAAGGACCACCTTACCAATAATTTTCTACGAACCTTTCTCTGTAAAACTTACGAGCAAGGTCGTCCCTGGTGATTTTTCTACTAAACTAGGCAAGGAGGGCATCTTTAGTAATGCAGTGTGGAGGAATAGCCTCCTCCACGCCAACTCTTCCGGAAATGGATTTTGATTTTGGGGCGGGATGTAGTGTTACTATGGCCAGCACACGGTTTCCACAACTTGATATAAATGAAGGGACCTACCTGACTCCTGATCAACAAAACGTCAACCAAATTGATCATATTGCCATCGACGACAGGCATTCCTTCAGTGTTTTTGATGTCCGAACGTTTAGAGCACCTACCATCGGCACCTACAACAATTTTGTTGTTATAGCCAAGACATGGATACGAATATCCGCAACAGTCCAAAGCCACCGAACGACTGTGAAAAAGTTCAACGTCAACCGGCTACAATTCCAAAAGGCAGCCAGGCAGTCTTCCGATTGAGTTTTCCTTTTATCGAGGGGTCCAATTAGGCCAGTATCGAAAGTAGAAGGCCAGTCTGGTCACCGTCAAAAAGCAATCAGAAAGACCGCCTCTGATTTTCTAGGTGTCAACCCGCCCCAAAAAAGAAACCTCTGGTTTCATGATGAATTCAGACAGGCAAAGAAGAACAAAGAAAGACCAGAAGATGCGCTCGATCGAGGAAGAAGAAGAAGAATGCAGTTCAGAAAAGCTAAAACTAACATACCAAAGCGATAAATACTGAACACAAATCTGCAAAAATGGTGAAGGAAGCTGAGAATCAAGAAAGAATATTTTTACAGAATTTTAAACGGTGATGATGACCACCATCTCACCGTCAGGCAGAATAAACCATCAAACTTTGGCGAGCTGTGTAAAGCAGCATGGGCTGATTGGACACGGAACATGCATGAACTCATCTCTGAAATCTGGGTCGACGAATGAATCCCCGATGAATGGAACCTCAGCATTGTATGTCCGATTCTAAAGAAGGAGATCAATTAAACTGCGCCAATTACAGGCGAAAACGTCTTCTCTGAGAAATTCTAAGAAATCCCAAGCACATTCGTAAATAGTCTGACAGGCGCCTATCAGCTTGACTTCAGGCCAGGTATAAATCACATTTTCACATCACGGCAAACCTTGGAAAAGACCTAGGAGTTCCAAATCGATACAAAGCACCTCTTCATCGACTTCAAACTCGTATATGACAGCATCTATAGAGACGAACTATACACACCAATGTCCAGTTTTGGCATCCCTTCCAAGCAGGATGACGTCGGAAAATTCACGCTGTTCCCTGAATGTACTAATGACAAAACTGGGGCGTTCAATATCAGAGGGCTTAAGGGCTTAAACAAGTCTTTAAAATTGTTCTTGAAAGAATTGTGCGAAACTCGAAAGTTAACTCCCGGAGCACCATTTTTCAGAAGTCTAATCAGTTACGCGTATATGCAGACGAACTTAACATAGAAGGAAGAACACAGCGAGCTGTCGATGGAGTGCTTGGTAAAGGAAAAAAATGTATATGCTGTCAGCAAAGAGCGACACACAGGATGAAACGTCACGATAGGCAGCTATAACTTTGAGGTAGTAAGGGACTTTATCTATGTACCTCGACTGCGCTATCAACTTCGACAAGAACGTAACAACGAGGGTATCATCCGAAAAATCTGGTTCTTTGAGCTTAGAAGATAATTGAGTAGTAAAGCCCTCTCTCGAGCAACCAAAAATAATACTATACAAGAGACTGATTATCCCTTTGACGTTGACAAAAGCAGATGAAAATACTCTCGGACGGTTCGATAGCGAACTGCACAGCTATAGAGCTGTAAACTTGAGTGCATGAACACCAGCTTGTTAAAGGGACAATGTAGTAGAGAATGACCTCCTCTTACAAGTGGGAGGTGACCTCAATATACTTTGTGTACTCAACTGGAAGCAGCTACTATAGATGCACTGCCAAATGCCTTATGAGAGTTCCACAGGGGGGCACAAATTGGTCTGTCCTTGTGGAAGTGGCTTTATAGTCCGACGCCCATTGGCGCTGATCTGCTAATATATGGAAGTCGCGGCGTATGCAATTATGCTGACAAGAAATCTAACTACCAGCGGAAGCGCAAACCGAGGTAACAGAGAGTCCTAACGCAGGGTCAGGTCCTTTCTTCTCTGAAACATGCCTAGACAGTCCTCGAACCAGCTTAGAAGTGGTTACAAGGTTCAGCAAGGACTTAAACGCAACTTGGCTACAATTCGCGAAGGACGCGGAAAACTCGATACTTTTAAAAATAATTCATTGTCACTAGTTTTGGTAATCTCTCCGTTTACAAGACAAACACATGTTAGGCTTACGAGAAGTGTATTCTAGGGTCGTCTATAAAGACGCCAACACCTCATCCCAGACACAACTTCCTTCCCGGGATTTTGTCCGAAACCAGAGTACGGAGAAAGTCAACTTCGAACCAGAGATCTGATGTTATTGCGATGAATAGCATATTCTTAAGATTGGAATTAAATTACAGTCGTCAAAACTAAAATGCAACAAAAATCGTCTCCTATTAAAGCGAAAGTGAACAGCAGCCGATTATATGAAACTCAATGGGAAGGAAGTTCATCAATGCATATAGAGCAGAACTTGGCGTTCTAGGATAAGTTCTCAACTCAAGCACCTTAGACTAACCGTCCCTTGGAGGCTGGTGAAAGAAGCAATGATGTACTTGCGTGGAAGCCTTTTTAAACAAAAAAAACTGAAGCAAAAGCTAGAATTCATCTTGTCGTAGTCACAATCGATCCAGAGGTCTGTCCTCTTTCATCAGCTTAGATTTAGCATAAGACAAGTCAAGTCAATCAGCTTCCTCCTTCTCGTGAAGAGATCAACCTCAGTTTGTCGAATGCCTGAAGGCCCATATCTGACGCAGCAGTACAATGTCACCAAGTGCAGCAATTCAGAAATTTGAAGGAGTTCTAAGTGAAGACACGTTTCGTCCTTATCAAACTCTAAGTTGATCCAAGTAAATTCGCCTAGTTACACCGCTCTCTTCTGATCATACTAACATGCTTGCATGTAGAAATGAATGGTCTAATTAAGAAAAAGGTTTGTTGGAAGGAGCCCAACTCTGTAACTTCGACCCTGACAATAATTGTACCAAATCTAGAATCATAATCAGGCTTCGATCATTTTTAAATTTAATTAAAATAAAATATTGGATATAGCAAGATGATATTTTTTCTACTTGCAAAGTCTTGATATAAGTAATGCTCCAAAACCTGGATTGTCCTTCTGCAAAGCTCAGACATTATACTGCATGTGAAATGACGCTCTCGAATTTCAAGCATAGCTGCTCTAATTTTTTTATTTTTTAATAAATAATTAGTACTGATTTGTAAAAACTCAAGCGCCGTATCACAATATTATCAAGAGCTCAGAAAATCAGAAAATTAGTCAATTGAGTGAAACAATGTATCGAATTAAGGACTTTAAAATACATCTTAAAAGGCTAGAATCAACCCTCGGGATACGTGATGCGGTGTGCTTTTCAATTGAAAGAAACTTGACACATTATTATCTCCACATAGGAGTATTCTCCCAATTCATAAAATATACAATTTTGGTACTCGTATTTTTTTTAAGTCCTGGCATTTTGCTGTTGTTGTTGTTTTTGTGATACCAGTGCTGCCAACGGGAATTAAATTAGAACATGATCTCGAATAATGTGTAGAGCAATTGTGTTATAATCTACTGGGAGATTACAGCAGACTTAAATTGAATCGAATTCTTTCAAGGGGATGGTGAATAAGGGTGTGGATTTAACGTACCAATTTGATTTCAGAATACTACTTCTCCCCCCCTGGAGTAGGATGATGCAGTAGCACAGGTGTGTTGAAACTTGTGTGTGTGCTTCGCAACAGATGTGCTTGTTAGTAAAATTAAAAATAGGATTTTGCATAGCGATATGCGAGAACCTGATAAGATGATTTAAAATGAACAGTGTAAAGGATTCGTGGATCGTTTTTCTATATTGTAACTATGCAAAGAGTGTGGTATGTCTCTTTTTTCTGTATAATCGAGAGTGTCTCCTTTCTTATTTGTATGGGGGGGAATGCTATGCTCTATAGTAACAACACCAAGTAAACCTCCACAAATATCATCAGCAGAAACGTCACTTAGAAACGTCAATACACATCACGCACGCTTTTGCCCTGGAGTTCTTGACAGCACACAAGGAGAATTAACCTCAGTTTTGAGTTTGTGCTTTTCAATTCAATAAAAGTTGAATTATATTAAATCAAACTGAAGAACATCGCGTTTGATTTACATGGTGCCGAAACGCGTACAAACAAACAAATTACAAATAGATTTATAAATCGTGCTTTAAACTAATAAAAATAAATTCATTACAGAGAAAATATTTCGGAGAACCACTACAGCTTTTTACGTCCACCTAAGCCACTAATTGTGGAACACGATAAGGATATGGCCAGAGAATGGAAGCTCTGGAAACAACAGTACGAATAGTTCGAAATTGCAACCGGGATGACCGAAAAACCACAAAATGTACAAATCGCCACCTTCATGTCTGCAATCGGCCATACCGCGATGCAAGTATATAACTCCCTACCAACGTCGTTGTCAACCGCTGAACAAACTCTGGACGAAGTCAAATCCAAATTTGAAACATACATTACGCCAAACGTAAATACCACTTTCGAGCGCTACAAGTTTCATAATATAAAACAAAACGAGGGAGAAACGATCGACGAGTTTGTTACTAGACTTCGGCTACAAGCGAATTATTGCGCCTTCGAACGACTGACTGACAGTCTGCTCCGAGAACTAAGCTACTGTCCGAAGACATAGGGCTAAATAAGGCTATCCAAATTTGCCAATCGACCGAATTAACTCAAAAACAAATCGCCTTAATAACAGAAGAACACGAGTTAAAGGTTAACGCCATAGAAAAGTCAAGCAGATCTAGTACGAGGACTTTTGATTGTCACAATTGTGGTCAGAACACAATTGCGTGTTGTGTTGATTATTTATTGGTTGGTGTCTCATAATGAGGTTGTCAATGACGACAAATTCACAGAAACAATAATAATTAATAGCCAAAGCAAAAAAATTAAACTCGATACAGGAGCCCAATGCAACGCCCTGTCACAAGAAATAATCGAAAACTTAAAATCAAAAATAATACAGTGTACAACCAAAAATCTGATATCCTTCAGTAACCACCGAATGAAAGTACTTGGCGATTCCATAATTCCGTGCGCCATCGCTAACCGACAAATCGTAGTCGAAGATATTATGCCTATTCTTGGAGCGAAAATTCGGTCTAATAAGCCGTATAAATGAGGTCAATCTACACGACAGTGTCTTTGAAGGCTTAGGCTGCCTTAAAAATTACGAGTACGACATTGATTTAATAGAAAAGTTTGAGATATGCTCACCTCGCCACATTCCTTATAAGATCCGAGACGACGTTAAGAACGAAATCGAAAACATAGTCAAATTAGGCGTCATTGAACCAACAAAAGGAGCCACAGACTCTGTATCACCAATGGTAGTAGTACGAAAAAACAAAAAACTTCGAATTTGCATTGATCCAACCGTCGTCAATCGCAACATAAAACGCCGTCATCACCCTATACAAAAAAGCGAAGAAATCGCCGCTCAAATTCACGGCTCCAATTTCACCCTTCTAGATTGCATGCGAGGATTTTGGCAGGTGAGAGTATCAGAACGTAGAAAAAGAAATCTTACATTTGCCACACCATGGGGAAAAACTAGTTGTAAGAGGCTGCCATTCGAAATTTGCTCGGTCCCCGAAATATTCCAACAGATAATGCAAACGTTATTTGGTACCTAATATACCTACTGTAAGGGTGTCAATGGATGACATTCTAATCCACGCGAAATCAATCAACAGCTTGCGACGAACCCCAGAGCTTGTAATCAGGATTTTGAAAGAAAATGGATTAAAGCTGAATAAATTAAAATGCAAATTCGACCAACAAAAAATTAAATTCTTGGGTCACATAATCAGCGAAAAGGGGATGAGCCCAGAGCCCGAGAAAACAGAAGCAATACCAACAAACAGAGAGGAATTAATGCGAGTTTTGGGAAAATTCACTTACCTCAGCAAGTTTATAAAAAAAAACTATTCCTCCATCACAAAACCTCTCCGCTCACTCCTGGAAAAATCTACACCTTGGATATGGGAAGTCGACCAACAACAAGTGTTTGAAATGCTCAAATCAAAAATAAGCGAACCACCTGTGCTCCGATTGTATAATAAAAACGACGACGTCAAACTGTAAGTCGATGCCAGTTCTACCATACCAACCAACCCGTAGGATTTGCAATGTCAAACCTGTTACTCACAATTGGAAAAAGAAGCACTCGCAATCAAATTTGGCTGTGAGAAATTCCACGAATATGTGTGGGGAAAAACTATAGTGATTGAATCCGACCACAAGCCGTTGGAGGTAATCTTTCAAAAAAAAATCCACTCCTCTCCCGCGCGACTCCAAAGAATTCGACTAAACCTTCTCACATACAACCCAACACAGAAAGATCACAGACACTCAGTCAACTCAAACATTACATCATGAATGGCTAGCATTCTACGATTAAAAGCCTCCCAAAGAGCATAAGGCCATATTGGAACTTCAGAGTAGAACTTTCGGTAGACAACGAAATTATATTTAAAGCAAAGTAAGCCCTGATACCCATACAAATTAGAGAGGAAGTACTCAGGTTTATTCATAAAGCCACTTCAGTTACGAAAAATGTGTCCGAAAAGCTAGAGATGTTATTTTTTGGCCAAACATGAGTTCCGACATTGCCAATTACATTAAAAAGTGCGCGGTTTGTCAAGTTTACCAACGACAGAAAGACGAAATTGAGTTAGGAACCAAGGAAATACCAATTCACCCTTTTGAGGTAGCAGCCGCAGATCAATTTTATTTTGATGGTGAAGATTATATTGTCATTACAGACAGTTACTCAGGCTACATCAACTTTAGAAAGCTAAAAGATGCTACAACGAAGTATGTCATTCAATTTTTAAAAACCGTTTTTTCTAACCATGTCATTCCACGCATTCTGGAAAGCGACAATGGCCCACAATTTTCGTTGCGAGATTTCAAGAATTTTTCAACCGAATGGAAATTCAACCATAGGACTAGTTCCCCTTATCACCTAAAAGGAAATGGTCTTGCAGAAAGAGCCGTCCAGACCGCTAAACACATTTTGAAGGAATTAGGAATTCTAAACTACATGAATATTCCCAGAGGCCAGCTCGGAAGCCCTGCACAACGACTCTATGCAAGAAATTTCAGACCACCATTACCATCAACTATATCATCACTTATTCCTAAACCCAAACACACCAGACGTACCAGAATTACTCAAAAAAGAACGACAAAAACAAGCCGAATATGTAAATAAAGGAACTTTGCAAAACAAATCGTTGCATCCAGGACAAAACGTCGTCACAAGAGTTAACAGCTCTAAGGAGTGGAAGCCAGCAGACGTTATAAGTCAAGTTCATCCCAGGTCTTACATAATCCGTGACAAAGGAGGAAATACTTTCCGTCGCAACACCTGTACCAGCACAGCCCCAGAGTTCACAAGCAGCATCACCAAGCCCACACAACCCAATTCACCCTGCATTAAATTCCAAGATTCACGATCAGTCACTGACTACGTCACAAGTCACAAACCTATACAACCCGGTATGGAAAGACAGTCAAACCACCCCAGCGTCTAACCTGTTGCAAGTAACTTTCTTTGTCAAGATATTCCAAAAGGAGAGGGATGTAATGGGAGCATGCTCTAAGTAACAACACCAAGTAAAAATCCACAAATGTCATCAACAGAAAAGTCACTTAGAAACGTCAATAAACATCCATGATAGCTATGTTATGACAGTATTTGCAGTTTGTAAAAGAAAAGGGATTTATAATTAAAAGTGTATTCCAATTGATTTTTTTCAAATACAATCCTTTCAAACATAAGTATTATATTTTAGGTTCACCATACCTTCTACCACTTACCAAAGAGGATGCCTATTCTGAAGGTAATCTCTGTCTGAAATCTGGAAGGTCTATAACCAGATAAATTGAGTCAGAAGAGAGCCAAATAAAGCCCTTTGTGTGTACTCACAACGCTAAACATTAATTCTTCATGGAAAAAGTGGAAAGAATTTTGCATAGCATTAAATGCCATATCGTAAGATCACACTGATTTCATAGGCTGTTGTTGCGAATCTCTAGTTATACGCGCTTTAAATAGTTCCCAACCCCCGAAACAATGCAAATGGCACAACATCAAAACCAATATCCAGTTAGAAATGGTTTTAACATTTTTCAAACTCCAATATGAAAATATCTCTCTAGATGAGCATGAGGACATTCTCTTACCTGAGTAAAAGGGATCTAATAGAAACTAGAAGTTGCTACATTAGCAATCGCTGTTTCCGATCGCAACAACCTTGATGAAAGAATGACAAACAGTAGAGAAGATGACTAAAACTATTGCTTTCAAACTCATGATAATCTATATTGGACTGATTGCTGCCCAATGGCGTTGTCAAGACTTTAAAATGTACTATTTCTTACATTAGACACTAGACACACATAATATCCATACAGGAACAATGGGTGTGGAATAAATGCATCTGTGGTTTCTGGTGTTTAAAGGCCATTCCGCCAACATCCTAGACTTGTTTTTAACTTCTCACGTTGTTAAGTACACTTTTAACGTGCTTTCCCCTCTAGGCTCGTCGAATCATTGTGTCATATCAGTTAATTTCTCGTACACCTAACACATAGTTAGAGAAAAGAGTCCTAAAACAACCGTATGGCAATACGAGAAAGCAAATTGGTGCGGACTTAACACCTCCTTTAGGAATTTCAACTGGTCGTTACGTTTCCTCGATAACGACGTGGATGTCGATGCTGATATGATCACAAACACTATTCTCGTTGGAGAGAGTTGGATGAAGAGTATCAAACCAAAAGAAAAAGCCTAGTACGACTCGAGCGGTTTTTCGACCCTATAAGCCCAAATTAAACGAGCTAGGAATGACCGCACTATGTTTCTTAAGCGTATAAATTCCAGTACAACCAAAAACTGAGGCAAAAAATGTTCCAAAGGTTGTAAAAAATTGTTGGTTGTTCGTTAAAAACATTAGAAATTCTGCCTCATCACCCGTCCCAATGCTAATTTACAATGACTTTCCAGCGGTCAGCTCTGTAGACACAGTCAATCTGCTTGCTGCACACTTTGCGACCAGCTCAAACCTTCCAGATGGTGCTTTGTTTCCGCCTACGCTTGAGTGCGTCGAAGATGAGATAAATCCACTTTCGCACTCGTGTAATAGCAAAAGTACTTAAAAATTTTAATATACACAATAAAGGTCTTCTGTGTATACTTTCCTGGCGGATCTTCATCGGACTCTAAAAGAAAGATACTCAAACGCGATTTCAGGAAACTATTTGCTATGACTGGAGAATTTTTACTCGGTGGTGATTTTAATTGCCGTCATAAAGACTGGGGTTGTAGTAGAGCAAACGCTTGGGGTAATGTGTTAGCAGATCTGCCTCTTGTCCTGCCAGTAACTATTTTGTTCCCTCCTAGCCCTACGTATTTCCCCGCTGGTTCTCGTGGTTCTCCGTCCGTCCTAGACTTATTTCTAACAAATGTTCCCAGTCAAATATCGCAACCAACTTCTCTCAGTGCCTTGTGTTCTGATCATAACCCTGTTTTATGTCATGTCCCTTGGTCGGGAATAAAAAAAGTGCAATACATACAACAATTATATAAAACTAATTGGAAAATGTTTCAAACAAGCTTGAATACAAGTCTTCGAAATATATCCACTCATTTGGATAATGTTTCTTGTAATACTGATGTTGAATGTATTGTTCAAGGTTTTACACGCACTATTTTAGCTTCAGTTGATAAATGTGTTCCTAGAGTAATAAAAAAAGACAATTGTTCAAATCAGAAACTTCCGGTCCACGTTCTGGAACTCATTAAATTGAGGAATATTCATAGAAGAAGCTGGCAAAAATATCGTCAGCCCTTTTGTCGAAACATGGTTTCTCATTTCAACCAGCTTATTTCTAGAGAAATTTCAAAATTCCGTAATGAAGAATGGAATAATAAACTGAAAGTTCTTGATAAAAATGGAAAACCTTTCTGGAACATTGTAAAAATAATGAAAAACAAAAACAGGAAGATTCCATTTCTGAATGATTCTGCGCAAACATTTTGCACAGATTTGGATAAAGCCAATTTATTTGCAAAGCATTTTTCAACAAACCACTTGGTATCACAAAATCTAGGCGATAGGGAAACAAGTAGTTTAGCGAATAGAACAATTAAACAGTTCGATGCCTCCAATGAAACGACGCCTTCTTATGCATTCGTTGCGGATGAAGATATTAAAACCATTATAAACAATCTGCATATAAAAAAAACGGGAGGCTTAGATCAAATTAAAAATATTTATCTAAAACATCTTTCGAAAAGTGGTATAAAATATCTGACTTTTATTATAAATGCCTGTTTAAAAATGCAATACTTTCCAACTAAATGGAAAATGGCAAAAGTTGTGCCTATTGCCAAAGCTGGGAAGGCTCCTGATATTGCTGGTAGTTATAGGCCAATTAGTTTGTTAAGCAGCATAAGCAAAATCTACGAGAAGGTTTTAAAAGAACGAATCCTAAAAATTGTTCATCATAAAAGAATATTCCCTAATGAACAATTCGGATTTCGAAGGTTTCACTGCACTTCTCATCAGGTAAAAAGAATTTGTCAGCATATTCATGACAACCGTTCACAAGGCAAGTCAACTGGAATGATTTTACTTGACATAGAAAAGGCGTTTGATTCTGCCTGGCACGAAGGAATTATATATAAAATGATTACATTTAAATTCCCGTTATATATATGTAAAATAGTTCAAAGTTTCTTGTCAGACAGGTGTTATAAGGTTTATGTCGATAGTGGTATTTCTTCTGTAGTGACGTTTAATTTTGGTGTCCCTCAAGGATCCGTTCTTGGCCCACTGTTATATAACATATTTACATCGGATTTTCCAGATATCCCGCAATGTGAATCAGCCTTATTTGCTGATGACACAGCAATATATTCATCAGACAAATTCGCTGTCAATATAGAGAAGAATTTAAAACTGGCTGTTGAAATATTGGAAACTTACTATAACAAATGGAAAATAAAATTGAATGCGGAGAAATTTCAAGCTATCTTTTTCTCAAGGAAAAGAAAGTCTTGTTATCTTCCCAGCAGTTTACTTAAAATCAATGGAAAAGACATAAATTGGGAAAGGTCCGTAAAATATTTAGGTATACACCTTGATACTAAACTTACGTTCAGCTATCATATTAATAATACTTTAAAAAAAATAAGTCTAGCAATAAAATTACTTTATTCTTTCATAAATCGCAATTCCGTATTAACAAATGGAAACAAAATCATCATATTCAAGGTAGTCTTCCAAGCAATATTACTTTATGGTTGTCCTGTATGGGGAAAAGCTGCTAACAGTCACATAAAAAGACTTCAGGTCTCACAAAATAAACTGCTTAAAATGATGTTTAATCTACCTTGGCATCATTCGACTATAGATCTCCACCAAAGAGCGAATGTTGAGTTGATTTCTGAACGAATTCAAAAACTTGAAAATAACTTTGTTTGTAGTTGTGATAGTTCTGATAACCCACTTATTAACCAAATATATGCATAGTAATATATCCTCTTATTTTATTTTGTTTGTTAAAGAATTTATATGATTATACGTGTATTACATATATTATATAATGTTTCTCTTCTTTTGTTTTGTAATGTATTTATTAAATAGTTTATTTTGTATTTATTTATTATTATTATTTATTTATAAACTAATTAATTAATTTATTTATTCATTTACTTATTTATTTATTTATTAATTTATTAATTTTGTTTTTTTTTTTTTTCTGTTTTTTGTATTTTTTTTTTTTTTTCTATTACTAATTTACATACATAGTTATATGTTTAAATGTTAATTTTTTCTTAATTTTTCGTTTATTAACTTTATTACTTTGTTTTCAATCATATTAGTTATTCAATTGTATGCATTCTAGTCATTATCATCCTTTTCTTTTCTAATTACTTTAAATTGAAGGTTTTTAATTGCATTTTCCTTCAAACAAACAATATTGCCGTTTTGTATATTTTTATAATAGTGTTACGATAATGTTTCAGATGTAAGATAATTATAGTCAAATCTCTGAATTGTAAAATGTGCGGTTACAACACCTTTGAAATTGTTTTGCAAATAAAATATATCTATCTAAGACCTAGAATAATTAGATAGATTTATTTGTTCCTCTTTAATATACACAAATCCGCTCGTCCGAATGGTGTATCTCCCCTGCTTCTGATGTATTCTTCCACGTTGGCAAAACCAGTGAGTAAGCATTTTCTTCAATCTTCGGATCTTCTTCTCTCTCCTCGTATAGATCTATTGCACTTACGGCCATTCTTTCGAAGGCCTTGGAAATGCTGATAAAACCGTTAGCTCATGAAATATCACGAATGCAAAAACTTTTCAATGACCAGCAGTACGACGTTTGAAGCAACAGGTCCACTGGTGATTTGATGGTATGTCTCAGCGACAAGTGGACCCAAACGTACATCAGTCTCGCAAAAGCAAGATAGTTGCACTTGATATTTTAAAGGCATTTGACAGAGTTTGGCACCAGGCTCTTTTGTCGAAAATGCGTGCATTTGGGATCGATGAAACTATTATTCAATGGATTGGAAATTACCTTTTGGAACGTTCAATTCAAGTTGCCTTGAACGGTTTCAAGTGTGAAATACAAAATATATACTGGTATGCTACAGGGCTCCGCTCTGTCTACGACAGTTTTTTTATTCTTCATACATGATCACTTGTCTGCTACGTCTAATCCAATATATTCCTTTGCTGACTGACGACAGCACTCTCTGCTTTTCATATTCGTCCCCGAACTAACATCCCTGCTCTTAGAACGGGAACGGTAACGTATGTACCACGCCTTAAAAAAGGCTGAATTGGGAGTTTACATGGCGAGTCAGGCGCAGGAAATGTGACCATGACAAAAATAACAAAAATATTGATATTGTAGAGGTTACGTATGAAGATGCAATGTTATACAATAAGCTAAAATATAAGTAGAGCGCACTCCTGCTTCTATTATGGCTTTCTACTCAAAATAATAGTGCTATCCACAGATGCACTGACTGAGGGAAGTAGAGAAATTTAGCAATCAATCACATTTTTTACTTTCGGATGGGCTTTTTCCACATGATCCAGAACTGTCAATCTACTCGCAAGGCAGTTAGAGAAGGGCTTCTGGTAAACACTTTCAAATCAACGTCTTTTGTCTTTTTCTACAAGATGTCGAAAATATGTTTTCCTTATCGAGTTAGAATATTTACGTGGACACCAAGCGTTGCAGATGCTACCAAGAATCTGGAAAACCAACAGCAGATACACCAAGCTTAGATTGTTTTCATCTTTAAGTCTGTACTTTTGAATGCATACAGTACATAATCGCCTTCCAGTGTAAGAAGGAAATCGCCTTCCAGTGTAAGAAGGAAATCGCCTTCCTGTGTAATAAGAGACGCCTTTAGACATTACTATAAGGATAAATGAAAGCAGTTCGATCATAAGAGCTCAGGTTACGAAATACGCCATTCATTGTGAAGTCCAGGTACACAGGCTGGCAGAAGAGCAATCTCTGTATGTAAGCCTGGCGCTAAGACTAAACAAGATGCCACACGATGGGTAAAAATACCCAATAAAAAGATTTATCCATCTATTCTTCCTGACGTTTCACATATAATGTCGCTTTTTAAATGGACTGAGACTACAGGGCTCGACATACTTTCATCTGACTGTATACATATGAGAACATTTGTATGTGCTTTGGAGTTCTCTGTTTTAAACAATTCAGCTGACAAACCAATCGGATTAAATTTTTGTTGTTTAGAAACTGAACAATGGTCCCCAAATCTTCGTAAAAGTCGTGCGACAGAACATCCATACCGTTGTTGATAAAAAAAATATATTTGTCGGGAAATTAAAATCCTTTTTTATCTGAACAGAGCATTCAGGCACAGTACTTGTCCATTATGTTCTTTTTCTTTTCCTTTTAGTGGGATTTTATAGTCTTCCGAAGAAAGATTAGTAATCACTTATGATTCTACAATACCAGCACCGACCACATCAGCGTCTAGTACCTGCAGCCTAGTACAAGCGTCACAAAAGATAGTGTCACTTATGCCTTGCACATTTAGGAGCTTAGCAAAAGAGTTGAACACTTTAAGCCGACAGTAAAAAGTTTGCATTGTGGGGAATTATGACATCTACGAGTGTGAGCTTAAAAAACCCAACTCTCAGTGGAAGCCCTAATAAAGGACGAAGGTAGTCCCAACGTGGTTTCGACTCCTAAGAAGTCTCCATCTAAACCTTGGCCAGGAAATTCAATACCGACCTCATTTTTATTGCTCCCATTACGACTATGTGAGTGTCAGTGAGTTGATTTTTTCGACAGTGATTGGGCCGTAAGGCACTATGAATACTCACTTACCCTTTATAATAAAGTTCATCGTCGTCATGATTGCGTATGCACTCCGATTGTAATACACAAACAAGCTTGCTGGTGATCTTAGATCGCTTTTGGAACCTGATTTCCTGGCTCAGATTCTTGTCTAAATTATACTACGCGCTGGGAAAGTCGACTTCGTATTTTTGAGTTTTTAAACTCACCGAAGTTTCGAAGTCATTGTGTGGGACAGCAAAATGTAACAAGACTCTAAGTTGGATAAGATGAAAACTATTTTCTTTATAACCAAAAATGTCATTGAGAGTGCAGCACATGATATGACTGTAAAGGTTTATCAGAGAATCTAAAGCAGAACTTATCGTACTAGGAATAGCTCCCAGGCAGCATAGACAAACTATTTTTAGGGATAAATTCGTTCCTCTCTTAGCAACGTACATTAAATAACCTTACACTGTGACAAGCCCTGTGCTACTGCAAAAGCTGCCTTATACTGCCAGAAAGTCGGAGGCGTTATAGTGGAAGTTTTTGGTGTTACATTTTCAGCCCAAAGGAGTTATCTATCCATAATAATACCAAAATACCTAGCTTCGTGGGTGAAACGGATTGTGACTACTTTTAGCACTGGATGACCAGGCACATTTTTCTTCGTGAAGAAACAAACTTGATGTCTGCTGTCTACACCACCCTGTTTGTTACATCTGTTCATTACATCTGCCAACACATGTTGACACCAGTCAGTATTGCCAACCAAGATTCTGTTCAGTTTCTGCTTTGATTTATAGCTGGTGATTTGCAAAGCCGTTTTGTCTGGCCATACGCTCAGAATATTCGTACTCTGCACAAATCGTATTACCGAGATGGTAAGTTCACCACCACAAAGAGTAGCGATACTATGGATATTTTTTTGCAAACAGCCAGGTGCCAATTTACCATAATATAATAAACCTCCAATCTAGCGAATCATTTTGCTTCAAAGTCAATCCCCGGAAAGGACTAAAAGAAAATATTTTCCAAGAATGAAGGGCCAATCTGTTTAAACACGGAAGATTCCAAAGCCAATGAGATGATTTCTTCGAACCTCTCAGTATGAAAAGAACCTTAAATTTCCTTAATTATTATAATGAAGAGATGGAAACAACAAAACTCCGTCCCAACGTCCCAGTCCTAAAAGGGAAATTAAGCCTTCACTGTTAATAAGGCAGTCGAATTAACCCTTTGATGCCCATTGTTGCCATATGGCACGAATTTTTATGAGCTGCATTGCAACGTGTTTTTATATTATCCTCGTCTTCTCTCAATCTTTTCCTTTGCAAATATCTTACACTCTCGCATTTAGATTGACAGACGGACATAATTTTTGCTTGTAATTCTAAATTGGTATTTCCAATATATTCCTGCGCGAAAGTAAATTTGTAAAAATAAATTAATTAATTACTAAAATGCCGCTGTTAGGTGAATAAATTATATTATTTTAACTCAACCGTTAGTACGATTTGTAAATAAAATAAAATTTACTTTGTTTCTTGATTTGTGGTTTCCAGCGTTTTTCGAAAACACATGTTGCGCTATGGTAACAATATAATTTTCTTATTTTTGCTTTGGAGGCTTATTTAGAATACAAAAAGAGAAAACAAAGAATCGAGTTTGAGATAATTCGGATGATGATGTATTGGAGAAGGATGATAAAGTTATAATGTATGAAAATTGTGAACTTGTAGCTCTAGCACAAGCTGTTTGGAAGAACTTGTTTCAAGGAATAATAAAGGCAATAAACAATCAGATGCCTCGTCAAGCGAATTATTAAAAACAGTCGATACTTCCACTTCAAAGTTTCCGAATAATGTAAAAGAACGCAATGAACAATCAGATGCGATGACAAGTGCATTGGTTTCCACGTCGATATGTGTATGGTTTTTGAAAGTGTGATCTCTGGAAACATAAAATGTCTACGGAGACAGAGATGAGAGTCGTTCAAAATATTTTGTGTAGTTTTCTTAGCAATGTGATCGTAAGCAAAATAGCGGAGGAAACAAATAAATATGCCTCACAACAAAATAGAGAAGATATCAAAGTTCAATATGAGGGAATGCCCAAAAACGATGAAGAACAGTCAGTGAATGAACAAATTATAATCGATGACCAGATAGCAACATTTTTCCAATTGTTATGTTCCAGCAGCTGTCAAAGTTACCAATGACTTGTAGCTGTCAAAATATTCAATAAGTTTTGCCATTTCATCATGTAACGTTTTACACTTGCCGAATGTGCCGAATGTGCCGAAATTATTAAAAATTTTTATCAACATTCCGGCTCAGTTGAAAATACGCAACAAGAATTCCGTCATGAGGTCAATCGTCATCATGGCTTCAATGTGCAGGGAGTTCGTCAAACCGTGGAAAAGTTTGGATCATAAGCCACCAACCAGATAGAGATTGGAGCGAAATGAAGAAAACATAGGTGCCGTAACGGCCAGTATCGAAGAAGACCCAAAAATGTCGATTCGACGCCGATCAGCTGAATTGGGCATCGCCAGAGAGTCAACCCGGCTTATTTTGCGATTGGATTTGGGCCTACATCCGTATAAGGTTGTGCTGATGCAAGAATTGAACCCGGACTATCATAGACAACGCTGTGATATGCATCCACAAAGATTGACTGTTTGGTGCGATTTATGGCATGGCGACATCATCGGACCTTATTTCTTTCGAAATGAGGAAGGAGACACAGTTACCGTCAATGGTATCAGAAGTTGCGAAGGAGAAATTTGGCGTCTGAGTCATCTGATGGCGAGCGTTCGTCAATTTGCTGCTGCGATCATGCGATTTGAAGTAGCCCTTGGTCTACGCTAACAACCCAACCACTTTGGATGAGCTGGAGGCCAACATTCGATACGGTATTGCCGGAATAACGCCGCACATATTGGACAGAGTCATCAAAAATTAGACCGACCGCTTGAAGCACAGCCAGCAAGTTGTATTGTAGTATTGAAAATATGTCATAATAATCGAGAAGTTCAACTTCTCCCTGTTAACAGCAGTGTGGATTCAATGAACTCATATCGTAGATGGGATGGTGTAGAAATACATTACAACAGACATTGAAAAGCGAAGCCTTGTAAAGGAATACAATCATTTTATGGGAGATGTGGATTTAGGGGCATGTTGATTGAATTACATGAATCACAAGTACAAGAAGTACTACTTCAGAATCATTTATTAGTGCATCAACAGGGCTACGGTCCATTTTTTGCTTCTCTATTGCAGGGCTGAAGTGAACCTCAATCAAAAGTATATGCCTCTAATGAAGTTTCAACTGATTGTTGCAAAAACTCTAACTATAAGATGTCCACAACTCGAAGGTAAAAAGACAGTACAACCCTCATTACTGAGTAAAACACAATATGTGGAATCCCCCTCTGCAACTGAACATCAGACATCAACTTCACCATCGACTACATCAATTGCTTCAACCTCAGAGTCAACAAAATAAAGGCGGCTAAATCCATCAAATAACACAAAGTATGATAACTACAGTCATTTGCCAGTCTATGCAGATGCGATGCAGCAAATGATTTTTATGTAGATATTGCTCATATTTTTAATAGAATTGTTTTTCCTTTCGATAGCATAAGTTAATTCTAACAGGAGCAATTCTAAAAATAGCAATATACCTATATACCCTATATCAGAGCTGTAAACTTTGAATTACCAGTACGAGTCCAGTACTCAATACACTTGTACTTGTACTTAAAAATTTCAAGTACAATGTACTCCCTATTTGAAAATAAATAAGTACAAGTATTTGCCTAAGTACTCTGTTCTAAGTACATTTACTAGGTACTTGAATACACCCCAGTACATTTTCAAGTACATACAAATCCTTCATACCTATGCCTACTAGAAAAAATTAATATACTGTATAGTTTATACAATTGGCAACATTAATCTAACTTCTATACTAAGAAGACCTGTTTGGCTAATTGTTGTTTTTACCGTTACTCTCAGTACTTAACATTAATGTTCCTCGTCAATACTCTCATTCTGCTTAAGCAATCAAAGTGACAAGGTTCTTTTAATTAATTTACATAAAATACAAAAGAAGGAAGTGCTATTTAGTCTTAGATTAGAAAATTGATTAAATGAGTAAATAAAAATTAAGAAATCAGGTAAATATTTTTTTTATAAACATAACCGCTTTATGTACACTCAATGCTGTTATGTTATGTTCATTAAAGTGCATTTCCAATATTTTTAGTTGTTCTATTGTTTGCGATAATAGAAATTTTAAAATATGGATTTGGATTTTGCCTTTGATGATTCCGTTAATGAAACATTTTTTTCTGTTTCCACACCGCTGATAATTTCAACAAAGGAAAACATTTCACAAGCTGCGGATGATGTTTCGCCCCCAATAAATAATATTCGAAATCCGCTAGAACGAAAAAGTTTCATATTGAGCGGTAAATTTTTTGGTGACATACAAAGGTATTTCTTTATTTGAAATCTGTTTTACATACATACATAGGAATAAGTTTAAATATTATATGTATATACATATAGTGGAAATTTGTTTTTGTGTATGTGTAGGTAAATTTGTATATATTTTATTTTTTACGTTTTATTTACTATTGTATCCAGCTTCAAAAAAAATCAAATTTCGTCGCAGTTTGTCAAATATGTAGAAGGCAAATTAGAGGGGCAAGTAATGTCACATCAAACTTCACGAATCATCTTAAAAGGGTCCATCCCGAAAATTTCGAAGAATACAAATTCTTGAAAAAACAAAAGTGCGCCAGTCACATGACGGGAAATCGCCAAGGGCAATTTGACAAGCGGTTACTCGAATTTATTACTGATTCAATAATACCGCTTTCCATTGTGGAAAAAAATCCTTCGCCAAATTATTTGAAGGAACAAATCCTAAAATACGTAGCAGACCAAAAATAGTATCTTTGTTAGGCGAACATTATAACAATATGAAAGAAACAATAAATTCAGCAGTAAAAGGAGCGAATTATTTTTGCACTACTGCTGATATTTGGTCTGCTACCCGTCGTAGTTTCCTTGGATACACCTGTTATTGGCTGGATCAACATTTCAAAAGACATTCGGTAGCGCTGGCTTGTAGAAGATTCCCAGGAACTCATTCGGCAGAAAAAATTGCGGACCTCATTTCAGAAGTAAATGCTGAGTTTGGTCTCAACTGTTTAAATGTTGTTGCCACGATAACAGACAATGGGTCGAATTTTGTAAAAGCATTTAAAGAGTTTGAGATAAACTTTTTAAATTGCGAAGATGATGAGTTGCCCGAATTTTGCGAAGAAAACCTCTACTACGCTTTGCCTAAGCAAGTGCGGTGTGTAAGTCACACAATGAATTTAATGGCGACTATAGATTTTTTTAAATATTTAAAAAATGACGCAGGTCTATACAATATGCACTTAATTAACAATTTAATTAGATCACAACCAAGTTAGACTTTTTTTTGGAGATTATTTAATCTTTTTCAATTACACAGGCTTTTAAAATTTGTAACACCCTTTGGATAAAAAATAAGTTGCCAAAGTCGGCAGAACAAATTAATTTAATTTTAAATGGGTCACTTATAGTTCCGGTAGCGATACGATGGAACTCTACATACGACGCGTTAATTAGACTCTTATCGCACAAGACGAAATTGGATGAATTGTGCACCTGTCTCTCTGTTGATAAATTATCTGAAAATGATCTCTAATATTTGCAAGAATATTGCTCTATTATGAAACCTTTGGCAGAAGCCTTAGACCAATTACAGCGAGACAAGAATATAAAATTTGGGGATCTTATTCCAACATTAGTAACACTAAAAACAAAATTTAAGAAATTGAAATCATCCGTTGATATCACAATGTTGAAAGATGCTATTCCAAAGCTGGAAGAGAGTCTAAATAACCGATTTAAATCATACTTGTATATGGAGTCTGAAGCGTATGACGCTATAGTTGCTACTGTATTATATCCTCCAATAAAATTAAAGTGGTTCAACTGCCTAAACGATATTCCTCATGGACGAATTTTAGACGACATTCACAAAATAGTTTGCAATTATGCTGAACAGAATATGGGTATAGAATTTGAATCCTATGACAATCAACTAAAATCTAAATACGACAAAAAAGAATTACTATGACTTCGATACTGATGAGCAATGTAAGTTGATCTACGAGTATATCCATATAAAAACGTGCAGGGTTAACAATCTTTCTTACAGATCATACCTCTCCAAATGTATCCCTAAATAGTACAAATTCTATTTCTGCTTTTATTGAAAAAGAATATTTACTATATATAACTGATACTAATTTAGGAAGCGGACTGAAAATATTGGACAAATATCCGATATTTAAAAACGTTTCAATTAAACTTAACACTCCTTTGACGTCATCGGGCCCTGTGGAAAGGCTGTTTTCCTTTGCTGGCCTGATTAACACTCCAAAACGAAGCTCGCTGTCTGACCAGCATTTCGAGGAATTAGTTTTATTGAAAGCTAACTCAAAATTTCTTAAATCTTTCGAAAAAAAAAAAAAAAAATAAAAAAAAACAATAAACTAGATTTTCTTGCGTAATCACACAATATCGTTAAAAACACCAAATAACCGTAATTAGTTAGCAAAAGTAAATTCAAAAATTACAGATTGAGTATAAACTTGTAAAAGGTAAGTACTTGAAAATTACTTGAAAAGTACTTGCAAATGTACTGGGGTATATTCAAGTACCTAGTAAATGGGGTGGCCGTGGTGTAGTGGTAGTAGCAAACGCTTCTCACTCGGAGGGCCCAGGTTCGAATCCTGCCCATGGCAAAATCAGTTTTTCATTGTATAATTGGAACTCTGGCAAAAAAATTCTGCGTGTGAAGGCATAACACTGACACGTAGATTTGGCTGTTATAAGAGTTTCAAGCAATGAAAAAAATACTGGGAATTATATCTCGAATCTCTCTGAGTGAAGAAAAAACTCTCCGTCCTGCTCGGACTCCCACCCCTGGAGAGCGAATATCGAAACCAAACACACCTGAGTTTCAAACCACTACAAAAAAAATTTCCTTTCTCTTCCTTCTATCTTTCCGCCCGCGCCCTGGCAACAGTAAACTACAATTACATGCTACTTAGTACTTTCACCGTACTGCAGTACAAATGTATTTTATTACCTTACAGCTCTGCCCTATATGTCCTTCCACCAAAACCACCCACCCAAAACAATTTTTTTTTCACTTTTTGCACCTACAAACCGCTCAATTTAGCAATCTTAAGAGCAGTCGTTTTTACCTGAACTATAACTAAAACCATATGCATTCCTTCATTATTTAAACCGATACTTAACTGACAGAAGGTACTTTGTAAATGACACTCAAATCATCGTAGGTATTCCGCAGGACAGGTTTTCCATCTAAATGACAACTGGCAAATCACCTTCAAATGACACGTTTTGTTTTGTTTACCTTAGTTTTTCCAGGATTTATTTTACGCCATTTGTAATACAACAAAACTCTCAAAATAGCACATTAAAAAACAAAATTGTTTTCTAAACCATTTAGCTGCAAAACCCTTATTTGCCAGGACGACACTTGTACCTTGTCAATGTAGACCACTTGCGCCGCACAAAAATAACACATGTCACAGTTCAAAGGTTTTTTTTTCCAATTTATCATTCTTACGGATAACATACAAATTCTTCAACTCCTTGTAGGGGAAACATATGGAGAAAAACATAAAAATTGTAAAAAAAAAAGAAAGAAAAACAAGAAAGATACCGAAACGGCGAAAGAAATGATAAATGTCTGTTTCAGCTGAATCAACACCACAAAGGGCAACAGTTGGCTCTTTTACTACATATATTTCAGTTTTTCAGACTGGAAAGCCATTGTTTGGCATTTCCGATAAACTTGACAGAGAACCGTAGATACAAGATACACGGTTGTGTATATGTTACATGCGAGTATGTCGAATCAATTTGCAAGTCCTTTTTGAAAAAGCATTTTAATCATCATAAAAAAACAGACGGACTGTTTGAATAGCTCTTGTATTTCGTTCGGCATGAGAACTTAATTTGCACGCTATTTCGAAATTTACGGTTATTTAAGGTGGTTTGATGTAAGGAGGAAGGATGAGACTGTATTAAGAATAGATTCCAGGAGATCTTTTTGAGTTCAATGCATCGTTCACATCATCATGAAACTTTTACACATGTAATTCTGTATCTATCCGTATATCATAGTTTGCCTTCCTTCGGATGATAAATTCGTAGGGATAACGACCTGGCTTATACCCTTACACCAGTTCCAAGGCAAGAAGAATTTAACTGATTGCACCTGAGGAAACGTAAGCAGTAAGATAATCAAAGTTTCGCTCTACTTAATACGACTCTACTAGATACTCCTAACAACTAATCTCAATCACATTTACATATGTAAATATCTTTGGCTCCTGCAACACAATATCGAATGAAATCCTTGAAAATGAGATGCAAATTGATTTGAGTGGAATACCTACCTAGATACCTCTTGAAAGGGAAAGTGAAATTGTATGCATATCCAGGAAAACAAAACAAGCTACAATATCTTCAAAATAGCAAGGTCCCCAGAATTGCCACTGTCGGCACTATCGATATTATATTCTAATTAAATCGATATTCACGGATGTTTATATGCTCGTACAAGTATACACATGTATGTATATATAATATATGGATGCCAATTCGTTAGCTTCGTAGGAGATACATGTTTCCAGAACAATGCTTAGTTTAATCCCTCGGAGAGAAATTGAGGAATATACATAAGCCACTCGTTTGATAGCCTAGATGGATTATTCATTTCCTTTGTGATTAATATTTCTGATTGAATTCCTTATTTAATATATGTAGGTATGTATCTGTATGAAACATAATAGATGACCATATACTCGTATACCAATCAAAGAGCTTACTTGAGCAAAATATTGGTGTACTCGAAAAGAGCCTTTAGACAGTGCTACAAGACTGTTTCTAATTAATGAATTAATCGTTATATCTGCCGGTTGGGTGCTGTAGAAATAGGATAGTCACTGAGAAATGTCATCCTGGCGATGTTTAACGTTGTAACTAACATCAATTATGCTTATCTTACCTCAAAGTGATAACCATCGGTTACTGGTCGATGTCTATCCGGACTTGACTTGACAAACTTAAACATGAGTGCTGACTAGCAGACAAAAAGATGCAACACTATAAACGGGACAGCGGATGAATTTCCCAGATAGAATCAACGGTGACGTAAAATATCGGAATAAAGCAAACAAGACATTATCCGGGCTACTACAGCTACTTGTTTGGAGCTGAGACCGGTAGAGATTTCCGAGACTAAGTCAGGGTCTTGGAAAGGAGATGGTGGTGGATGAGCCCTTAAAGGACGCTCACATTACCGAGCAGGTTAATAATCCATAATTCAAATGGCCCTTCAGATGCAAGGTTGTGCCGCCGGCCATGGAAAAAAAAATCTTAAGTTACGAAGCAATAACTAGCCTCGAATACGGTCTACTGCTGGCAACCCTCTCAAACGAAACAAGGACAATTAACTTCAGGTCTGCACGTGGAATGGTAGGCCTCTTAATGGTACACGTGCAGTCGAACAACTATCGGAGGCCCTTGACTGGTGAAAGCAGATGTTACCGCCATCCAGGAAATACGATGGCCAGACGTAAGAGGTTGAAACTGCGACTTCTACAACGGCGATTGTTATCGACAGAAGAGCAGCACCTATTTGGATGTAGATTTATTGTTAGATGTAGACTTACGCAAGAAATCTAGAGTTTCTGGCGTATTAACAAGCGACTCGCAACAACCCATATTAAGGTTAAATTTACCAACAATTTCCTTATATACGCGCACGCCCCACAGAGGAGAAAGACAACGACGCAAAAGATGGCTTCAACGAGCTCTTGTACAAGACTTACGAGCAGTACCCTAAATGTGGCATTAAAATCTAGGAAGAGAGGGCATCTTTGGTAGTTAAATTGAAAAGTATAGTCTGCACGACAGCACCTCCGATAACGGATCTCGGCTAATAGATGTTGCGGCAAGGCAAACATTTGTGTAACGCTGTTCCCGCATCTCGGTATTCATAAGGGGACTTTGAGATATCCTGAGCAATCAACCGTCAGCCAGATTTACAATATTGCGATCGACGCAAGGCACTCCTCCAGTATTATGGATCTCCGAACTTTCCGAGGGACCTACATCGATATGGACCATTGCCCTTTTGTATCCAAGGTACGGATGCGGATACCCCGAACATCGCAAAGACAAGCTAATACTGTGATTAAGTTTGACATCAGACGGCTATAATTGCAAGAGATCGCCAAATGCTTTTCCGATTGAGTCTCCCGTAATCTCTTAAGAAGTGCTATGCCGCTCGCCTCAAGCATCAAAATAAGTACCCTTCACAAGTCATGAAAGTTTTTGTGTAATGAATAAGTCCCTTCAAGTATGAAACAACAAGGCAGTGTCGAATCCCTGGTACCCGAATTATTCGTGTTCCCAAAGACTACTGTCGAACAAAGTACAACTTCAACCAATACTTCAAGGTTACATTCCCTGGGAACAGAATAAATCCCTGTTTAAAAGAGATTCACTGGTATGGTACACCGACGGATCCAAAAAATACGAAAGAGTTGAAGCAGGCATATACGGAGACACTACTAATACCTCACGGCATGCAAGTACGGACAGTAGCATCTCTGTTTTTCAGCGCCAATAAGAACATATATATCCTCTCTGACAGCAAGGAGGCCCTACTTGCTATCAATGCTTTTGAGATAACCTCAGAAACGTTCTGGTACTGCATTATATCTCTCAAAACACTAGCCCGCAACAATAAAGTCTATTTAATTTGGGTGACAGGTGACAGTGGTTATGATGGTAATGAAAGAGCAGACGAATTGGTCAGAAAAGGTTCGTTTTTAACATTTATGTTGCCACGACCACGGGCTACCGGTCAGCTCCATAAAAAGCTACATATATAAATAACTGGCTTAAAAACAAAGGCACTCAATTACTAGACGGAAACTGCAACTTACCAACCGACGGAAAGGCAGGCCAACAACTTACCAACCCCTTCGTCAAAAAAATAAAGCAACTCCTACAGCTTTCTGTGGTTCAGATACACGCAATAACCGGATTAATAATGGCTCACTACAGAGTCAAAGAATGCCTTATGATTATGGGAATAGCACAAGATAACGACTTTTGCACGTGCAAGGAGGATGAAGAAACATTAGAGCGTATTCTTTGCCCCTGTAACCACTTAAATATAACACGCCTACGTCTTCTAGGGAAGCTATACCTTGAGGCAGAAGATATTACTGCCAGCTCACTCAAAGATACAAGAGAGTTTCAGGAATCATGGGTGAGTTCTAACTTGAGGAAATCACAATCGTAAAGCTGGCCGCAGTGATAAGGGTAAATAGTCCCATTTCCCCGTTTAATCTAATCTTATTTAACCCTGGCACCGGACACAATCCACTTTACAACTACGAATAACACATAGTAGATCTTGAGAAATGTTTTGAGCCTTCCATGGTTTAATGTATTGGAGAGATTCTATTTGCCCTTCCTCCTTGATTATGAAAACTTCTGCCAATAAGCTTCTGCCAATCACTCGGATACGGTGATTGCTTAAAAAAGGATATCGTAACTGAAGTCAATACGAGTAACAATAATCGGTAAACCATTTTCCGGCCATTTGGGTTGGTCTTTGAACTGGTTTCGTTTTATTGGGTATTTTAGCCATTTGATGTCAGTTCGAAATGCGAACGTACGGTTTGAGGTAAGAGGTTCCTTCAGATGGAAAATCATCATGCCGTTATGAAAATGTGTAATCAAAATAATTCGGATTGGTTTTTAATTGAAAATGTACTTGCATTGATCATCTCCTCCTCATCAAAAACAACAATCCGAACAAACTGTATGAAGTACGAGCAAATAATTTTCCGGAAATCAATATGACGTGAGTCACTTTCTAACGAGAGTATGTTATTGAAAGGAAAACTTCCTAATCGCGCAGTATGCAATATTTTGGAAATGAGAAGAGCCTGGGCAAATCCGGAAGTGAATGCACCGCTCATGGTTCAATAAATAAAAATACAGCACGGCCAGGACCACTATGTGTCTAAGTAAAGCGAGCAAGATACTAGTTGCTGGACTCAAGAGTACGTAGAATAGTTCCGCTCGCTTGTTTCATTTAAGAAGGCACAACCAAATGTATAGATTTTCATTGAAAAAGAATATAATGTAAGCTAAAGTCTCGAACCATATAAACTCTAAGACAAGTGTCGATTGATCGGCACAGTACGAGTAGATCTAAGATCCTACAAAGTATATATAGTTTAGATACAGATTCTTCCACAAATTGCCAGTTTATAAGTCCAGAGGAAGCCGACTCAGGCGACGGTCTTTTCGTGGTCGAAGGCTCACAGGAGAAAGTGGTGGATTTAGTAGGAGCTTTTTCGAGGCCGTGTATACGGCGATAATCCGGTACACCGTAATCACGATACTGACAAGAGGGCCTACGTAAATCACTATTATCTGCCCAACGAACTTCAGAATTGATGATCGGAGAATCATGGTCTGACCGTATTCAGTGAAGAAAATGCAAATATATATCGCCGATGAATGAGCTTAGCCACATTTGTTCGTTCGTAACAATGAACTCCTCTGCATCTTTGAGTCTCTGAAAAACAAAAATCGGGAGAAAACGGTATTCCAAACGTCGTATTAAGACACCTGCCCTTGAGTAATGCATATTATCCGATGCATTGCAAAATAACAAAATTACATCCTATCCCAAAAAGGAATAAAGTTAGAACTAACACCCTGCTAATCTTCCATCAAATAGTTTGATTCCGAGTAAGTATTCGAGAAGGTGGTAAATAGAGTAAAGCGGGCAAGGCTTGACACTATTCATGCTGCATCAAAGCTGGTCTCTGACATACAATTGAATAAATGCAAGGACCAGTGTAAGGGTCTGCCTCGTTGACTTTGAGAAGGCCTTCGAAACCGTATGGTTAGAGGGGCTGTTCTATAAATTTACCAGGAGAGACCCCTGATATATATGATTTACAACATGCATCTTTGACACTAAAAACGACACAGGGTGCTGTGATTTCTCCGATACTGTTTAACATTTATACAAGTGATATAGTACATAGGTTCCCTCAATCACGTCACACGTACGCAGAAGATTTAGTGGCGTACAAATCAGGTCCAAAAATCAAAGTCATCTATACACTTCTGCAGCGTAATTTCGATCATATTGCGATGGTTGGAAATTGAAAATCAATTTTCAAAAGTCGGAAACATTCTTTTGTTTAGAACTCCATTGAGATGGGCTTCTAAGGATACCAGATATAACTGGCGAAATTTGGCCATCATTGGACAGCACAGACTGTGATTAACGGTGAGAAGCGTCGTGAGATACCTTGGTATCTGGCTCAATAAGTATTTGTATTTTGACAAACATATAGATGATTGTCTCGGTGGGGCCAGGAAGGCTTTAGCTGTGACAAGATGGCTGTAGTCAACTTGTTTCCTGAGTGAAGGTCATATGCCATTTGGCCCTAATCAGGCCAGTCGTCGCGTATGGTTCTCCCATGTGGTTAAATGAAGGGCAGTGTCTTAGGACCTGTCTCGGATTGCACAGAATACCAGAATCAGAATAACAGAAATACTAATACTAGACACGTTGAAAGGGCAATGACCAACAATAATAACTTCATCTTTTGGGCTTATTACGTCAATTAAATGTACCACGAGAGCTCACTTCCATTGGGCTTCATCCCGCTAGAGGCCTTTCTCCATATTGATGGTAAAGGCATATCAGGGATGGTGTGCCGGTAATATACTATCGCCATCCAACGCTTTGCGAGGGAACTCGTCACCTACGATGAGTATGTTCCCAATGTTCAGGAGCTCCTCCGGATTGGATCGATGCCGAGAAACAGGAAACCGAATTCTAGCGGCTTCAAGAAGGGGAGAAGTTTGGCTCGGTCTCCTAGATCAGTACGTTACTAAGGTAACATACTCCTCCAAGTTGTTAGTTAGATTAAGGATAGTTAGGAGGATCTCGTGGAAAGGCCGCGTTCGTTAACATGAGGTGACATGATGGCATTGGTTAAATATCGTTGGCGCGTGTGCATGATGTTGACGAATGCCATGAGTCCGAAATCGCAATTGGTATGGTGACCACCCGGTTCGAGAGGCTACGAGTGCTCACCACCCCGATTATAGTTAAGTTAGGTGACCCCATCGATTCCAGTATTAATTTCATTGAATTCTATTCGTTTTATTGAAATCTAAAAAAAAAGAATAGAACAATGCTTGTAGGCTGCATGATATACAACATTTTTTGTTTTCTGCTCCGGAGCGTAAATGAAAAGTGAGGATGATTTCCCTACTCGGGAACACGCCACATATAGCTGGCTGTGTGAAAAGCATGAGATTTTCAAAATTATGCCGCACACTTCCAGCGGCTGACCTTGTGTCTTATTTATGGTCATCGCAAATGCAAGTTTCACTGGGAGCTCAATTCGAACGCAAATTGGTTGAAGTCAAGGGCATTCGCGGAATTAGGCGTTCTTCTCCCTTGGACGGCCATTTCAAAATCCATGCCACTATCACATTGTTCATTAGCTTCATCGCAATCGGTCGGGTTCCATTGCACAGTTTCGGGGCATGAAGATTTCGATAGTAGATGGACAGATCCAACTTTAAGACGCAAATGATGGGGTGGCAGGCCGGGCAATTGGCAGATAATTGACGACTTCGTCTTCATTTTTAATGCGACCGATCGATTTTTATGAACGCAATTCTCCCGGAATTTGATTATGAATCGTCCAATTCAAGTCATTGACATCAATATTTTTAATTTTGACCAATGTTCGGATATACATTACTGATGAGTTCAACTTTCGTTAAAGTGAATTGGCAAATGGCAGGTGGAATTTGAACCACTGGAAGCATCTCCTGGAATTTGTCTTTTTCCGATTCTCAGCGGTTCTATCCTGTTGCAGGAACACTCGCATATTCATACTAAATGGAATTGTTGTTGAGCAAATCTTTCAATGTTCGATAGAGTGCTTCTAATGATCGTTTGTGCGCCATCGTCCACTCATCCCATATGATCAATTTACAATTTTTGAACACTTTTGCCATGGCTGATTGCTTTAAAATATTGCAAAGAGGATTTTCATTGATTTGCAGGTTTAACGAAAGCTTCAGTGCTGAATGTGCCGTTCTTCAACGTTTCAACAGTGTTGCAGCAATTCCGGTAGATGCAGGAGCTAATGCAATTCCACTTTGAGCACGTATTTCTGCTAATATCATATATCAGGAATGTTTTTCCAGTTCGGCCGGGCACATCAAGGAAAAATAGTCCACCGTTTTCATCATCGAGAGCCTTCACCAGTTGATCATACGCACTGTTTTCCTGTTCATTCAACAGTGGAACATTTGCTTGTACTTGGTGTTGCAAAGTTGTCATGTCGTAAGCACGCTCGCATTCCAATTCACGATTCAATACATCTCTAGTTTGACGATTTGGCGCTGGCATATTAATTTCAGTCAACAGTTTGTCACTCATAAACAAACACAAATCTTCAATCAGCATTAACGCTTCATTGTAGATGTCATCGTTCATTTGTAATTTAAAATGTATTCTGTGATGCTTGAATGCTGACATGTCGAAATGATCATAACGAAAAGTGTACGATCTTGATTGGCAAGCGAAAAAGCTATTGTATCGTCTAGAGTTTGATTCCAGTGATTGTCGTGTTCAAGCAATTTTAACTGTTGACATGCTTCTCGACACCGTACCATCCACATTCCGCAATGACTCAAATGAAGTTGAAACGCGCACATTAACCAAAAGCAACCGAAGGCAGAATCAATCGTCGTTCTTTGGATGGATTGTGTAAATTCGTCCCAATGCATCAGTTGAAAACACGCCTGGATATCCATCTACTGGTTGGCCTTGCTTTCTGCATTCTATGTGTAATATCAAGGCATTCCTGAGTAAAACAATGTACTCTAAAACAATGTGATCCGTTTCACGGTAATTGAATTAAATTGAAAAACGAAATGTGCGCCTATAGCGCCACCTTTTGAGAATTTTCTTTTTTTCTAAACCTTCGTGTAGCAATTACGAGCGAACCCGCGGAAGAAATTATCCAATTTGGTACAGTCGTTTTCAAGTTTTAAGCATCCGAACAAACCACGATCCATTTTTATATATGTATATTGATTTAAAGATATGGTATCTAAGTTTTTTCTAAAATTATTTTTCTTAGTAGTTTCATATATGGTATTATACAATATAACTGATAGATAAGATTAAACGTATGATAGAACGCCAGCGAAGAACAAAAGAACAAAGACTAACTTCAGAACTTATAATACCTTCTTACACTTCCTGAAGTAGGGCATATTATATAGTGGGTGACTGATAAGATAAGACTGAAAGCGTCATACACAAATAAGACCTTTCTGCCCTTAAGAATGGCATAAGTAAAGTTCGATATTTGAATCCAACACTTCGATACCGGTATTAAAGTTAGGCCCTACATTATAAATGCACGAAATTACTATTTAGACCAAGATCGAATATGGATGTTGACTGAAATTCTGGGGTCCTCATAAGGATATCACAAATTAGTATTTATCATAACCAGGCGTTCATCATCTACCTGGTAGATATAAACACTGCTCTGATATACGAACGTTCGATGTTCTGAAATTATTTCCAAGGACTGAGTTGCAAAGTTTCTTAAGAGAAATGTCAAAGCATTGATAAGACTTAAGCAGCCTGGTGATGTAAAACAAATAATTTTGTTTTAACTACGAATCGAATGCCATATATGTATACTCTGAGTACATTACTATTGTCAGACCAATACCTAAGTACCCAACATGCTAGCCATCTTGCTCGCAATCCAAGGGCAGATGGCTCAGCTGCAAAAGCAGGTTCAAGAACAGGCCAAGCGGGTGGACCAGATCTACGCGTTGCTGCCGGGCCTAACGCAACACATGCCGTAATGGGTACGCACATGGTGGAGCAAACTTTGAAGGTCCTTGCGGTGAATGTGAATTCATTGATTAGGATCGTACGAAGAGCCGCGATGTTTAAATTGCTACAAAACCAAACTCCTGATGTGCTTTTTGCTAGCGAAACCAAGCTAACCGATAAGCACAAACTGGAGTACAATAATTATATTGTTAGAAGAAGAAATCGGCCCAGATCCAAACGTGGAGGCGGTGTCGCGATCTTCATTAAAGAAGGTATAAAATTTCACAGAGTATACAAGGGCGTGTTGCAGGTTTCGGGTGTTGGAGGCAGTCGTCGTTACATCCCGCTCTGCAGTGGAAAGCGGCTGTACATGGCCTCTGTTTATGCACCTGAGGCTTCACAATCCACCCTATTCATTACAGAGCTCGACACGCTTTTTCGACTTCTGAGGCTGGAATCGGGGGAGAATTATTTTATAATCGGCGGGGATTTCAACGCTAGACATAGAGATTGGGGAAATAATTTGCCAAATACTAGAGGGAACCTACTACTCGATTGGTGGGGTCAGCACGATGTCATGTACAGACTCGGTCTTAAAGCGACGGATAACCCGTCGTTTCCCAGAGTCGGGTCTTATTTGGATCTACTGCTGAACGACGAACGTATACGACTGACAGGTACGAATTTACAAACATTAAACTGTCTGCGCACATTCGTGTATGACAGCGACCATTGCGGTTTTAGCACCGAAATTACAGTTCCGAACGAAATTGCGGAATTGGAGGAGTTTGTCCAAAGATATTCTTACAACTACAGTAAGACTCGATGGACACGCTTCTCCGCAAACTTGACTAGAGCGCTCTCCTCGAACACGAACACAGTAGACTTCTGACCAGACTTAAAAACTTGTACAGACAGTTAACTGACCGACAAGACCCGGAGATTAGGACACTGAAGTCGTCGATTAAAAATATTCAAACGCTAATAAAAGAAAATTACAGAATTTCTGTAAGTTTGTATTGGAACAACAAGGTTCGGGCTGTAAACACCAGCAACCCGAATATGTTTCCGCAAATAAATAAACTATTTCGGAGAAAAAATCAAAACGACCTTCAGTGTCTTAAAATAGCCCGGACAACAGACAACGAACGGTTACTGACAATAGCAGGCATTGATCCAAATGAGGCCGCTGATGATGACGACTTTTTTGTGATCGAGGATCCACAGGAGAAGGTTGAGGCCATAGGGGCGACTTTCCAGGAAGTATATAAGGCCATTGATAACATTGGCCATGATTGCGACCTGGACAATCGCGTCTTGGTGCACGACTTCTGCATTCGAAATGAAATAGGGAACTGGCGATCCGAGGGCTCTGGTTTCACCCGGTTTAGCGACGAAAATATGGCAAATAACGTCATTGCCAGAGTGGGTGGCCTATCCCCGTTCATTTCGAAGGAAGGACTCCATGAGATCTTCGACACAATCAGGGCTAAGAAATCAGTGGGGACCGATGGTATTCCGAACATCGTGCTTCGACATCTTCCTCTAGAAGCGGTGGACATTTACATCACCCTGTTTAATAATGCAATGAATAATGCACATTATCCAGCGCATTGGAAAACGGCGGTGGTTCATCCTATCCCCAAAAAGGGAAAGGATATATCCAATCCGGCGAATCTCCGGTCGATAAGTCTCCTTCCGAATATCAGTAAGGTTTTTGAAAAAGTAATCAATAGAGCTCTGTCTAGGTGGGTTGAGGACAAACATATAGTTCCGGATAATCAATTCGGTTTTAAGGCGGGACATGATATCTCACATGCCGCGTCTAAACTGGTGTCCGATATCCAATGGAACAAAGGCAAGAAACATTGCACTGGTGCCTGCCTTGTTGACTTGGAGAAGGCCTTCGACACCGTATGGTTAGAGGGTCTTTTCTATAAGCTGACTAGGCTGGGTATCAGTAAACCACTCTTGTACATTCTTTATAATATGTTAACCAACAGACAGTTCATCGTGAAAAATGGCGACGTGACTTCTGTTGGAATATTTCAAATTAAAAATGGTTTTCAGCAAGGTGCGGTCAATTCGCCGATCCTGTTCAACATTTATACAAGCGACTTGATAGGTTCACTTCCCCATACTATTGTGTACGCAGACGATTTAGTAGCGTACAGAACAGTTCCAAAAATCGAGGTCATTAATACTCTCTTGCAGCGTGACTTCGATATGATAAGACGATTTTGCGATGACTGGAAGTTGAAAATCAACTTTCAGAAGTCGGAAACCATTCTCTTTAGGACGCCGTTGTCTTGAGCCTCTAGGGATACCAGAAAAAATTGGCGAAAGTTCTCAATCATTGGACAGCACGGACAGCCTCTTGCCTGTCGAAATGTAGTCAGATACCTTGGGATCTGGCTGGATCAGTTTCTGTATTTTGGCAAAAATGTAGATGCTGCTCTGGCCAGAGCTAGAGATGCTTTTGCCCTTACAAAGAGACTGTTTTATAGCAGCCAACTCGATGTGAGGGTAAAGGTAATCTGCTACATGGCCCTTATTAGGCCCATGCTGGTATTTGGTTGTCCCGTGTGGTTCAATGTACGAGCAAGCTTAATGGAAAAGATTCGGGTGTTTGAGAGGGCTTGCCTTCGCTTGTACAGAACACCAGAGTCGGAGTACAAAAAATTTTATCCTAATGAGGTTCTTTACAACAGGGCGAAACTAATACGAGTGGACAACTTCGTAATTAAGCTGACTCGAAAGCACATTGCAAGAGCAATGACCTCGACGAATAACCTGATATCTGGGGCTTACTACCCCAATTACCTTTACCACGAGAGTGTGCGCTCTGACGGCTTCGTTCCACCGGAAGCATTCCTCTACCTAGATCAGATAGGGTTGATCCAGGATAGATCAGCGGTGCCGTTAATCTTCCATGTCGCTCGGACAGCTGGGGACAGGCGACTCAACTACAACAGAGACAACAGTTTGGATCGCCTCAGGTTCAGTAGGGCGGTGGGGAATCGCGATAAGAGGGATGTCGTTCGGCAGCACCAGCATTTCTGGTGGTTGAATGATGGGGAAGATGTTTCGTCGTCGTTTCCGTCAATTACGGACCAGCCTCACTAATGAGGCAGAGCTGACCAATCTATTTGCTCAGTAAATAGCGATGGCCAGCTTACATAGGTTTAGGTTAGCATTTAAGAAACATATACATATATCAGTGTATACAAAGGTGTATACTGATATATGTATATGATTGTGTATAATGACTATGTGTGTTTATGTGTGTATTGTGCGTTTAGGTTAGGTAGGCTAAGGTTTATTTTAAGTTAGATACTAAGTTTTTATAAAAAATAAATGTCCATATGCTAAGTTTTTGTAAACAAATTTTTTCTTAGCTTTAAGTATAGAAAATAAGTATTTATAAATAAAATGTAAATGCAGTCGAAAGACATAGATATAAGTATTCAGAATAGCTTAGAGTGCCTGTGTGGGGCCAGTAAGTTAGTATAAGATTGTTAAGTAATTGTAAGCTAGCATTTAAGCATTTTTGTTAGAATGTAACAGTTAGCGTTAAGAAAATAAAATGCATTAAAACTGAAAAAAAAACCAATACCTAAGTATGGAAGCTTAATCTATTGGGGATTGGGTTTTAGTGTAAAAAAAGGACATTATTCCTGAAACTGCAAGTCATAACTCTGTCTACAGGCGCTTGTACAATAGATTCACGAGTTCAGAAAACGTACACGCAAAAAAAATCATTCACGCAGATGTTATAAATATCTGGATTCTTTTCAAAGGAACTTCCTGATAGAATTTTTGACCTGTTCAGCAAATTGATGTATCCACATGAATAAACTGAAAAAACAAAAATGACGGACAAGCTGGCAAGAAAAGGTTTTATCTGAAACAGCAGACCAATCCTCAATTTGGTGTTTACACCGCAAATTGCAATTGTCAAAACACAAGTGGAATTTTTCATCAATTATTAGTAAAGATGCTCTTATTAGCTTACTATTGGGCTTCAGGATTAAACCACGTTCCCTGCCAATTCAATGAATATTGAATTCAAGTCACATTTAACGAAATAAATTTATATGGAAATTTTCTACAACTTTCCTGTGAGTTCTTCTATGCCAGCTGCTAGTTCACAAAGCGGAAGCGACATTGTATTTTGGAGCATATGGTATCCCTTTTAAATGAATACATAGAGATAGTTTTCAAGAAGGCAAAAGGAAGTGAATTATTTATTTATACCCCAAACTTTGTAAAATTGGCATTCCATTGTTGGGTACTCAAATCCCTCGAGCGTGCGCAAATTATAAAGAAAAGAAATATTTTAGAATTTTTAAAACTATTCCGCTTTGAATCTTACAAAGTAAGATTTAAATAAATTTAAGAGATTTCCCTGGAATCAAAAGAATCGAGGAAATCTCTTAAATTTATCAAAAGCAGTGCAGATACATACGAGTAATACGATTCTCCTTAATTGAAAATATCTGCCCTTGGCAGTGGATCTTTGTTCAACACATACTGAGTACGGGTATCACATCTAAGGAATTTTCCAAAAAAGAAAGACGGACAGTAAGTCGCTAAGAGGATTATGGGATGACTTTAGAGATTTGGAAATATTGTATTATCTATAAACATATCGTACATAATAATAAATTTCATTCAAACAAATGCCTGCCCTATATTTCCTTAACGTTCGTTTTTCCTCTCTGAAATAAGTGGCTGATACTGATATCATCTACAAAAATATCTGTTTTCAATTTAATAAGAACAAAATTCGAATCACTTTAAGAGTGACCTGTTCAGAGGAACCTGTCGAAGTAGCTTTTATACTTTTTAAATAAGAAATGAGTTCTTTGCAGAGAAATCATTTAAAATGTTATAATGCCATCAGAAAATTGTAATTAAGGTAATATCCTTCCTGCACAAATTAACCTAGTAATGAAAAGATTCCGTAGGATTTCCAGCATTTCAGATCACGGTACGGAATGCTCGTGGTAAATAAACTGATAGCTTGTAACTCAGTCTATTTCCTAAGAAACATTAGTAGCTCGTTGATTTTTCTAAGCAAGTTCGCTCGAATAGCGAAATAGCAGGTAATGGTTTAGGGATTCTCTAAAATTTATTAAATGAACAAAAAAAGCTGTTTGTACGAATCCACGACACAAATGTAGTGTGGAGTAGCTCTCCCATTTTCGTTCCCTATGCCTACACTGCTGAAGAGGAAGCAAAAGATACGAGTACGACTGTTAGATATAAATGCTGCAATGCGAAATTAAGGCCTAGTTGGAAGAACGATTTTAAGTAAAAGCAGAGAGCGAATAAAGCGGCCAAGTTTAAAAATGTCAAAGAAGCAGTCGATCGAGGAAACTTGTGGATTATATGCTGGAAAACGACATATCTGGCAATCACTTCAAGCTCAGAACAGGGGTTCTCCGAAATAGTCAGACAATTTTGCATCAAAAGCGTTGGTAATTGTAGAGTAACAGTATTAAGTAGAGAAGGGTTATTGAGTAGGAACAAAACACTCATTTAATGATTGAATAATTAAACCTTGGTTCAACAAGGGACACATTTGTTAAGACTTAATATAACCACAAGACTTAATCCTAAACATAATATAATACAAATATTAAAAGTACTTCTGAAAGCAAAAAATCAATTGATACGATAGTCCGGGGCAGATTATGTCCCCTACATTCACTGCAATTTTCACCTTATAGCTTGTCACAGTGAGCGGGGACATACGATTTTTTGTGAATCCCGAACGCATCGATAATCTGACCAAACATTCTAAAGTAACAAAGGGCCTCGGATGTGGATGAATTTACTGCTGACGACCACGGTAAACGAAAAACAAACAACGACTTTCAGCTATGCACTTGGAATTTTCGGACTCTTAATAGTGAGCATGCAACCTTATAATTAGCGAAGGCTCTAGGTCGATGGGACGCCCGGACAAGTGGGGGACGTGAACCGGTGACATCTACTGTAATGATTGTTATACTTATAGATAACAAGATTAGTGCCTATTTGGATGAGGATTATTATTTATTTGAGAAAGACTTAGAGCGCTTGATTACGGACCGCATCAGAACTAATTTCTCCAACATAAACTTGATATGCGTTCATTTGCAGAGGAATATGAAAACTTTGCAAAGATTGGTTCTACTAGCTCTTTGACCACTTATATTAGCAATATCCTAAGCAAGACGTTAAAATTGTTCTTGGTGGTATTAATGCCAAGTTAGGAAAGGAGGACATCATCGGTGGGGCAATTGGATGAATTTATGACACCAGCCACGAAAATTGACTGAGCCTAATAGTCTTTGTGGTGGAACAAAATGTTATCATGTCTAACACACGTTTTCCACATTTCAAGATTCACAAAGGGACGTGACAGTCAACGGATCAAAATTCATCACTTGGTAATCGACGTAAGATACAACACTAGTATTCTGGAGGTCCGAACATTTCGAAAATCCAAAATTAATGAAGACCCTTATTTTGCTGTAGCCAAAATGCGAGTGGGAATATCCTGGACGAGAAAACACCGAAGACGTACTGTGAATATATTCGACTTCGAATGGGTACAATCACAAGAGACTGGCTGGTGATAGAGGCCACAGAAATCTTTCGGGAAGGCCTGTGCTACCAGCATCAATATGGAGACGCCATATCGGATATGTAAGGTTGTACCCGACCACAACAAAAAAAAAAAATAATGGTTTGATAGAGAGAGCCAGCAAGCGCATGCAGCGAAATTTGTAGCGTTCGAAACAGCGCTGCATACAAGACTAGAGGAACATCGGCTTCGGAGAAAGAAAATCGAGGCCATGGATATTTGGACACAAATACGAAAGAAAATAATGCAGAGATAAGAATGGTAACATAATGGTACAAATGAACCATTCAACATAGAAGATGATCATCAACAGCTTTCCTACCCTACAAAGAAGAGATCTGTGATAAATGGGATCCTAGCGTCGTTTCTACTCGAGAAGGGCGAACCTCCAAACTGCCCATATACTCGTATATAGGAATCAGTTCCCATATACAAGTTTTGTCTACGATCTTACGTGAACACTTGAATTTCTTAATCAACAATCTATAAACCACCGGCCAGATAATTAACGTGCGGTCATATGATTCCTTCAACACCTTTCTTGAAGGAATTGAGCGAAACTCATAGTCTATACAGCTCGTAGCATACTTTGACGACATTGGCATTATGGAAAGAAATTAGCGCCCTTGAAGCAGAAGCGGTGAAGGCAGGTTTAGTGATATTGAGGGTAGAGCAGAACATATACTATCGACAAGAATGAACATACAAGCCTACTAGCCAAGCACCCTACAACAGGAAACCATAACTTTGAAGGGCGATCGCTGTTTCTTTGGATTAAGAACGCAACTAAAAAGTAAGACCTTCTCATGAACAATGAATATTTTTATCGTCCCAGTTCTACTATGTGGTGCAGAAGCATGGACTTTATCCCGGACGAAAGTGCTATTGTTTGTTTGGAGGAAACAAGTATTTCGCAATGTATAAACGGAATTAAGGAGTAGATAGTACAATAGCGACCTCCGTCGAAATTACAGCGATATTGACTTTGTCAGAAAGGTCAGGATTCATCTATTACGATGTCTATGATATGTTGAATGACCATCGCTCCAGCCCACAATGAAAAGATAGCATCTTGGTGTGTAAACGTTGAGGCTATTAGCACAAGTTGGCACTAGACGGAGAGAGCTGTTGGTTCTGGCATAGTTTCACTCTAGACTTTAACGTCAACCTAAGAAAATCGAGAAAAAACGTTTGCCAATGCCCACCAAAAGGGTGGTAACTTCAAAAAGATTGCTTTTCACGACTTAAAGTGTTCGCCGCGATTTAAATATTCGACACTACAATTTATTAAAACCAAATTGAGAGGCTCAGCATAAAAGGTTGTCGGGCCTAAGAAGTAGAATTGATAAAAAAGTGTTTCGAAGTTAGTTTTCTTATATTGAAATAAAGCTAATATTATCAACACAACCAGTTGATTTTTTTTTAGAATAGGTTGAATATTTATTAGTTTTTAGTACTTCTATCAGGAAGACCGCATAGAGTAAAACTCAAGAGAGGATACCTTAATAGGGAGACCACACCAAGTATATTTCAGCAATGATACGAGGGCGGGTCAATAAGTCCGTGACTTTTTGAATTTCTGACCTCTTTACTGAAACAGCAACACTGCTCCTGTCAACACGCATCTGTCAGTTGACTCCTGTCAAAATTTAAACTTGCTGCGTCAGTTAGTTTGTGTTTGACAGCTATTTTTATCAGACTACTCACTAATTTGAGGAGAAAATTTGAGGAGAAAAAAGACAATGCAAGGGTGCACACATGTGCAGTTGCCATGGCAAAAATCCATGAATTGGGCTATGAATTGCTCCCTCATCCACCCTATTCTGCAGATTTGGCTCCGAGCGACTACTTCTTGTTCCCAAACCTGAAGAAATGGATTGGTGGAAAAAGATTTGACTCCTATGATGAAGTCATCTCGCAAACAAAGGCCTATTTTGAGGACCTCGACAAATCATTTTTTTTTTGGAAGGGATAAAAAAATTGGAGAAGCGTTGGACAAAGTGTATAGAGCTCAAGGGAGACTACGTTGAAAAATACAATTATTTTTTTATCAAAAAATCTGTGTTTTATTCCAAAAGTCACGGACTTATTGACCCGCCCTCGTAGTTGAGATTTTTGAGAATCTCTGGACTATTGTCTTACGCAGAGAACAGAAACGAAAAGACAACAGAAACTTCAAAGAAATTCGCCTATTTCTATGTACATTTCAATAGAAGCTCTATGGAGATTGTCCCTAAAATATAGCTACTTCTTGGGTCTTACAAAACCAATGAGTTCAAAATGTCTGATTTAGAAAAATGCTATCTGGCGCAATATACGAAGGCGAAAATAAAACCTTAGGACTAGCTGCTGATGTAGATAAAATTACCGGTTTTTCCACTTTTAACCTTCGATAACGACTCACACGGTTACCAAGTTTCGAATGACTTAGGAAGTCAGTCATGCTCTTAAGAGATCGTCTGCAATCGATCGTCTTGGGATCAGTGAATATGAGTGATTCATGTTTAAATGGATCAGGTTTGTAGTCCATTTTGGGTCGTATATGTAAGCTGAAGATCTGAACCATTTTTGTGTTACATCAACAGCCACTAATATATGTAAGGACATACAAAATTTCAACAGGTTAATTCAAGATTGCAGGTAATCCGAACCTAACTCAATTTACTTTGGCATGTCTCACTGTCTCAAGGAATTCGCGGAAGATAGTGATGATGGTCTGTACCAACTAAATTTCGTACCCAATACTCGTTAGGCGTGAACTTGTGATGAAAATCCGTCAAATATCATAGGCTTTTCGTTCATAACAGAGTCAGTGTTCCTCGGAGAATCCGCACCTACGCTTGTTTTCAAATTACATGAAAAAGACCGTAAGAGGCCTTATCAAATACAATACTTTCTACTCCTTGAATGCTGAAAGCCATTATGTATGTTTCAGGCACATGCAGGCTCCTTGAAAGCAAATTAGTCACACGAACATGAAGGTCAACTACTGCATTAGCCTTAAAAAAAAAAAAAAACATTCTCAGGTGTCCTTTTATTCTGTAGACTTACAAGTCTTAACATTCTGTCCCAGGTAGGTACACACTCGTACAACACCGTACTTCCATTAAAATTATGCAAGAGTCCTATCTCTCATTAAAAAGAGATTTTCATGCTTTTACATGTCATTTGCAGAAAAGTGTCTTCCATGTGAATAACCCTGAAAAGAACAGTGCTAATCCATTGCGTCGTACCAACAAGGATATCAGCTAAGCCCTCAAGCTTTACAAAATTCTTCGGGTTTTGTTCAGTGTCTTCCATTCCATTACCATGAGTCAAGTTACAAACACAAATAAAAACACTAAACTTAGTTGCAACTATGTACAATATGGTATATGAACGAACAGAGAACACCATTGCTTGGATCATGCCATAAATAGAATTCATCTGTAATCTTCCACAAAATACAATCCATTCTTGCAGGATATTGTTTGTGCTAAAAGGACAAACCACGGAGTACTGGTAAGTACTTACTACCTACCAGCTGTACCAGCAAAATAATCCAAAATGAGTGCATGCAATGAAGAGATTCTCGCCATCTTGAGACTTGAAGCGGGGAAATAGTAATAAAAAGATAAATAAAGAAGTTACCCCTTCCACCACCATGACAAAACGTTCCATTCGCATTTCAGTCGTAAAATTATATCCTTTACAATCTTCAACTTAAAAATGATGAATTTTTCTTCCTTGGAACGTCGCAACGTCCCTCTAAATCATACTCATCTCTTAGTCTGTACATTAATCACAGGATTATCCTTCGCAGCGGTTTCTACCACAAACAATTCGTTTCCTCCACACAAATATGTAAGTAGGTGATACTCTTATATATGGTCTTCGTCTTTATATGGCATTTGTCTCCTTCAGACGTGAAACACTCATTCACCCGAATCCAAGCAAGGATATTTGTAAAGGATGCCAGTGAAAAAGTGAAGGGATACAAATTTTTAGAGGAAATTTCCTTAATTGAAAAAGGCTTCAGACTTTCTTGTACTCGTCAGCAATATACATTTTTAACTATCACCTAAATGGGGAAAAGTGTAATCTCGAGAAAAAGGAAGATAGATTTGTTTTTTTTGTTTTTTTGTCTCCTTATACCCCCATCCCAATCCAATCATGTCTTCGTCGTTAGACGTAGAATGATCCTTTCAGCGCAATTCAATTTGTTGGCTGTTGCCTTAATCCAAACTCGTTCGATTTTTGCCCTCCAACCTAGTCCAATTCATTTGGCAACAGGTCAACACCCCAAAACCCAACCGCCATTGAAGCCTTAACGAAATTTTCCAATCGACTCTTAGGGTTCCTGATTTCAGGACACACATACACACACTCGCACCCGAAAATGTACTATAACGGCTGCAATAAATGATTTTTAGGGTTTTCATTAAGCCATATCCTGATACACGTTATTTTTCATCGACACATTAAGCACAGAACTATCGGGAAGCAACACGCGCGTGTCCATGCTGTGTGATTCGATTTGAGAAGTATCAACGATATGGCCAACGAAAACACTGCACCAAATTCACTGACTCTTACACTGATTTGCATTGAAATTTCCGTTGAATTAATTACACATTTTCAATGAAAAAATCGCACTTTCCCGAGGGGTTTTCACACACGAGATTTCCGTCTACCCACGAAGGACCCGTTTCGGGATTTAAATCAACAAAAAACGTGTAGAAAAAGCGAATCTTCTCTAAATTGGCTCGCAATGCAATGCAGCAGACAAAAATGCGTCTCCCGGCGGCGTGTTGTTGCATAAACAACTCAACTGTCCATACACCGACCAGAAGTCTTTGATCCTGGCAAAGCGACTAAGTCATGAGAATCACCCGCGAGAATGAATACAAATTTGTTTTGTGTGACAAAATACTAACCCACACACAAGCACAAGAACTGAACAAAATCTACTGAAGTTAAATCTAACACGGAACGGGATCTGGTGTCTTTTACGCGTTGACTAGTGTCGAAAGCATGCAAAAAAGGATAAAGTTGAAAAGGACGAAAGGCAAAACACTACACCATATCACAACAAAAAAAAATAGCAACAACTCATCTAGAAAAATTAAGATTTTCCCTTTTCTTTTTCCATTCTCTCTCTCTCTATTTTTCTCTCAGTAGCAGCTCCATGACTTACTCTTAAGTGTGGGGAAAGCTTACATTTTACAAAAAAAAATTCATTCCTACTCGTATTCGTATTAAATCCTCAGACATTTTGTGCCGAAAATTTCATCAGACCATCGATGCCATCGTGGGAATCGTGCCGCTGAACCCTTTTTGCGTAGACATCAAAGTAAATTCAAAATGGAGGCACCTTTCCATCATTTCGTCAGCACCCCCAACGACCAAAGTCTGGATGGATGTTTGCGTGTGCGTCTGGATGATTTTTATGGATTTCTAAAAATAAATGTGGTGAATTTCGAAGTCGGGCCAATTTTTAGGGGTGTGCTTCCGCTCTGAGTTTGAATCTCAATCAAGTTGCAGGTGCAGATAACGCTGATAAGATTTTTTTTGTGATAAGCGCCTGGGAGAGCAATGGCAAGCTGGGGTTGTATGGTGAATTCGCTTTTTTAAGAGAAGCGAATTTTTGATTAAAAAGCTGCGAAAGTTTTCAAAAGCTGTGTGACTTTTCTCTTAATCCATAATATGGTAAGCTTATAGCAAGTTGAATTTTTTATGGAACAGATTATAGTGTGTGATAACAAAAAGTGTTCAAGGATGTGGCTTTTACGGAGATTATAAATATTTCAAGCTTCCGCTCTGGCCTTGGAATATATTTACAATATATAGGGTTCTCCAATAAGGACCTGACAACTTTTTTTTTAAATAAAACGCAAACCATTTGAGATATTTCAAAAACATTTATGAATGGAACTCGACTTCGTTCATATGGCCACCGCGGGCACGTTTGCAGCGGTCGATTCGTTGGACCCAATTTTCAACGACTTGGCCACACATTTCAGCCGAAACAGCCGCTATTTCGCGTTCAATGTTGGCTCTGAGCTCTTCCAACGTCGTCGGCGTGTTGGCATAAGCCAATGACTTAACGTAGCCCCACAGAAAATAGTCAAGCGGCGTTAAATCGCACGAACGAGGCGGCCAATTGACTGACCCATTTCTTGAGATAACACGCTAACCATACTTACTCTTCAATAAATCGATTGCAGCGTGTGCTGTGTGGCTTGTGGCACCATCCTGGACTTGGATCTCGTCCAAGTCCATATCTTCCAATTCGGAAGATCGTTATCGTCGGCGAAAAAATATGGCCCAATAACGCCGCCGGCATGCAAACCGCACCAAACAGTTATTTTTTGTGGATGAAGTGGTGATTCATGAAGCACATGTGGATTTTCACCCGGCCAATAATGCATATTTTGCTTATTGATGAACCCATTGAGCCAGAAATGAGCTTCGTCACTGAAGATGATTTTGCGATGAAATTCATCATCTTGGCGCATCTTCTCCAGAACCCAATCGGAGAACGTCCGTCGCATCAAATGGTCCTTCGGCTTAAATTCTTGAGTCAGCTTGATCTTGAATCAAGATCTTTACGCAAAATACGCCATAAGTAGTGTGAGCGATGCCCAATTCTTGAGAATGCCATGGAATTGACTAATCGTTTGCTACGGATCGTTTCCTACGGACGCCTGAACGGCAGTGATATTTTCGACACTTCGACCAACCCGTTGCCTCGCTGACACGGCAACATCACACAACGAGTATGTAGACTCAAATTTTTGCACCAAACTTGTTATTGCCTGTCTATTAGGGCGAGAATTACGACCGAAAATTGGAGTTAACGCTCTTAAAGTTGCAGTCACCGACTCCGAATTTCGGTAGAAAATTTTTATAATTTGCAGACGTTGCTCGTTCGTGTACATTACCACGATGAAAATGTTGAGTTTACTGAATAAATTGACAGTGACAATTTGATGATTAGTGGAAGAGTGCGTTCACAAATTGAGTTCAAAGTTGTCAAGTACCTATGTATTGCAAAACCCTTTATATTATTGTCACCCAATGGATGTAGCAATCTGGAAGCTAATCTTTCCGAAGTCGAATTCCTGCAAAGCCTTGGGCATTCCTGAAGACCAAAGTTGATTGGATTCATCTCATTGGTTGAGCTGCATAATGCGATTCGATGCAATCATTAAGGAAAAATGTTACTGCATTCTAAAACGCACGGTTAAGATTTTTTGCATGAAAACGCAAACAGAGAACCTCGTCCGCTTCAAGTATATGCTACTTCGACTGATACTGCTAAGACCGTACACAATCAAAACCTATCTAATGAGTACTGGGGATATAAATTCTGTAATCAACGTCTGATAATCTTCTTCATAAGAAGTCCTGCCGTTCTCATCATGGAAACAATTTCAATTACATTTAGTTTTCCGACTTAGAAGCTAGTTTTACAATATCGCAGGTGTAGCATCACCAAATTCGACAATGCAATGATCAACAGGATTTAGTTATTTGCCTTATTGAATATTGTACGAACTGTAGCCTAAGCGCTGATGCAAAATTGAATTGTCAAGGAAGTTGACATCTCCTGACAACGGAGACTGTATGCTGTATGACACGTCTATGTCCTAGTTGAATCGACAATCCGTAGCCGTTCGCGCGATCTGCGAGGTCGATCGAAAATAGAAAATAATCGAAAAGTCTGCTCTGAGTTAGCCCTAGAATTTGCCCCTCGTGGTCCATAAAATTAGTGTAGTCAGTGATCAGGTTTTTCATCAAGTTCATTCCCTGGCCATTCAGTCGCTTTAATAAAGGAGTCTTCTATTGACATTTAAATTAAATTGTATTTACTCCGAATCTAATGAAGAAAGGCCCTACCGCAAGTCGTTGCAAATACCCGACTCTTTTAAGCTTGCTCTTGCGTTCAAGTTACATAGGTTGCTTTTTAGAAAACAAGTAAGAACTAATATTTATCATCGAAAATGGCTTTACTGTTTTTCAAAATACTCCTCCACGAAGATCAATATACTTTTGCATGCGCTTGCACGAATTTTCGAAGCACTTTTTCCACTCCAGTCGATGTAACATAAAAACAGGAGTTTTAAACACATCAACCGCTTCTTCGGGCGTCAAAAAACGTTGACCTTGCAATTTATATTCTTGATGTACGGGAATAAGAAGAAATTATTTGGTGCCAAATCCATACTATTCTCAATTGACCGTTCTACGTTGTTTTAATGGCATGGTGGCAATATCTACGGTTTTTCCGAAGAAATAGGCGTCCTGTTGCTTCGAAGTGCTTTGTACGCGACCAAATTTTATTGTTTTGACAAACCCATACAGTCGACTGCTGTTTAGTTTCGGGTTCATATGGATAGATCCATGATTCGTAGCCTGTCATGATCTTATAGACGTCTTCTGAAGCACCACTATCGATTGTTTTCAACATTCTTTTAGATCAATCGACACTAGCCTTTTTGTGAGCGATTGTCAAACTATGCATATGCGGTATCCAATGCGAATAAATCTTTTTGACAGTCAAACGTTCATGTAATATTAAATGTATTATACGTAAGTGGAACCACTCAATTTCACGATAAGTCAGATGACGATCATTCAATATCATCCCCGCAGAGCATCGATATTTTCTGGCAAAACAACCACAACAACAAGATCAATATTTTGGACGACCTTCGCGTAATTCGCGATCAACGCCCACGACTGAATTCAGAAAGTCAGCGAAACACGGTGGGGTGGAGCAATTGTTGATTGAAAATCATAAAAAAATTTCGCACGGGAATGTTCACGATTTAATTCCATTTTTTGGCTGAGATAAATTTTCCAAGTCTCTGTAAAAACGCAAATAGCACTCATAAGACAAAACGTTCTGAGCATGTGTACTATTAAAAACGCCAACCTTTACGATGCTGATAACAAATTTGACTTATATACACTGGTATGGCCACATCTTAAAACTTAAGTATTGTAGAAACCATGCAGCTATAATACACGCAAGTACAAGTGAGGGCCGCACCGAGTTTACTGCTATAAAACAGCCTATTTATTTATTTATATAAAGCTAAATAATTTACAAACTAATTCGTAAACTATTTTACATATAAGCCACCTGGCTGCAGGACCATACGATGTCGTCGTTTAAGGTTTTTACAAGGGCAAAATTTCAAAGGGGCGACCCTAGGCAGAGCAATATCGAAATATCAGTAAATATTGATCTAGGTGGATCCTAAGGTATCTGACTGCATATCTACAAGTAACCAGCAGGCCGTGTTGTTTCACGATCGAAAACTTCCGCCAATTCCTTCTGGTATTCGCAGAGAAGCCAGAAGGAGCCGACATTCTTCAACTTCCAGACATCAAAATCACGTTGTAAAATGACCTCAATCTTTTACACCTGATCCATGGGGATCCAGTCTTTGTGAAGCCATCCTGCAAAAAGACTTGTATAAATGTTGAAAAGGGTCATCGAATTAACAACAACACATCGCCATCCCTCACAATGAACTCTCTATTGATTTACCCGTACTTATAACCAGCCTTTTCAGCTTGAGGAATAGTCCATATACGAGTAACCATAGGGTGTTGCAAGACTAGTTCATGTTAATCAAACAGTCATAAGTCTAGTCTCGCTTACCAAATGCACATCAAGAGGTTGACCTTTGAACAACTTGAACAGAGTGCCAATAAATAAACATTTAACGCAAGGACCTTTAGGATTCCCTATGAAATGCACTTAATCCATACAACTGATGGTGTGTTTTTCCCGGCAGTAGTGCATTGATCAGGCCCATGCGTATGACTTATTAGTATATCTGATATTCCAGCTAACCCATCTGCCCCTGGTAGAGAGCTAGATAATCAGTTTGTAACATGCAAGGCATAAGAGAGTTGGAAAACTCTAGGAATACTGCACGAAGGCGTTTTCGGAAAGAATGAAGATATTGTCAAGAGAATATATCACGCACAGATATCTGCAGATTCAAAGGAAGAAACACTGTCGTAGAGTCACTATAAAGTGCTGAAAATGTAGAAAAAGTTTTCCTGCAGACTGTATAAAAGTGACAACATGACAAAAACAGTATACTCGTAATTACAACGAAATGATTTTCTAAGGAATCTGGTCATCTAAGTTGTGCCATCCGGTTAACACTACCCACCAAGCTTTATATTTTGAAGCAATCAACAGGCTCGAGTATGGATGGGCTTACTGTTAATGAATCCACACATCTGAGTGAAGCGTCAAGCTCAAGTTCGCCAAATTAAGCCAATATGTGCTCACGTCCTCATAGCGGAAAAGAGCGACTTTGTTAAAAACTGCTTCTACGAATTCCTTGAGCAGATCTAGGGGCACGACGTTATGGTCTTCCTTAGTGATTTTAACGAAGACATAGCATAGACAAGGATGAATATGCGCTTTGGGAACATCTTCAGAATCGGAGGACTCAAATGATAGAGTGGTAGACACTTCTCTGATTGATTGTAGCAATTATGTTACGGTTTCTCGAGATTAATCTCTATTAGTCCAAAAAGGCCTCGGCCACACTCGCTCTGCGTCTATCCAAAGACGCAGAAGACTTTGTTCTAATCCATAAACTATGGATTGTAGAAGGCGTGGCTCGTGAACTTGGGACACCTGATTACGTTCCACTCTATATACGTATACAAAATATAAAGGTAAGATAATCGTCGAATGACTAGATGCTGCCAAAGTTACCAACTGGCTGGCATTGGCATATTTCGGCAACAACTATGTGAGTGCTCTCCCTGGTGATAACTTAGAAAGTGTGGTCCTGGAAGCTGGAAGGCTGAAACCAATGCACATCACACAGTGTGGGGCAATACCGACATTAACGATAGAGGTGAGTCACTTTTTCACTACATTACAAGTATTGTACAAACAACATTGTTTGCAATAATAACTAAAAACCGACATGAAGTGCTAGATGTCAATCTTGTCTATGACAACATCACTCAAAGGATAACGCACTGGATGGTATCATCTAAGCACTTTTCTCAGATCACAGATACATCCAACTCAGTCTAGCATTCAGGAAATATCGGAAAACTGTTTGGCCAAAATACAGAGGAACATTTTAAAAACTAATCTCCTCTGAACTCTTAAGTCCCCATGTAACACCAACGCGCTTGGCACGAAAGTCAAGTATTTCTCCCTGGCTCTCAATTAGGCAATGGCTGCTTCCTGCACTATTATTCAACCTATTATAGAAGTAAGAAAAAACCGCACTTGTGGACACCAGCACTGGCAAAACCACCGTGTGGCGCTCCAATTGTTCCGGTTTGAGTTCTATTTTTTTTGTTAAGTTGGTCAATCTGTTGTTGATATTCTCTCTAAATCTTAGCGTCATAGCTTCACATTTGCAAAAGTTACGTAGCCAAGAGTACATCTATTTCTGTGTGTGTTGGCGATTTTTTACAATTTTAGAAATGGATTTAAATTTGCAACAACAAACTTGTATTAAATTTTGCGTAAAAAACAAAGGTCGTTTACCAGTGGCACGAGCGGTTCAAAAATGGTCGTGAGTCAATCGAAAATGATGAACGTAGTGGCAGACCATCGACATCGAAAACCGACGAAAACATTGATGGAGTAACAGAAATATTGGTCAATAACCGCAAATTAACATTGCCTATGGATCCGTCCAAGACATTTTGGTTAATGATTTGGGTTTCCGTCATGTAGCACCAAAGTTGGCACCAAAAGACCTCAGTTTAATGCAAACAAGACACCGTGTTGACGTCGTAAAAGAGATAATTTACGAGGCTGAATCCGATCCCACATTCATCAAAAGGATCATCACTGGAGACGAGACGTGGGTTTATGAGTACGACACGCAATCCAGACATCAGGCAAGTGAATGGAGTTCACCAAATGAGCAGAGACCAAAAAAACACGTCGTTTTCAGACAAAAAAAAAGGCAATGCTCACGGTTTTCATGGATTACAACAGTGTAGTGCATCATGCGTTTTTGCCAGAAGGCCAGACAGTAAACAAAGAGTATTATTAGTTGGGCGTTGTGAGTCGTTTGCGTGAAGCAATTCGCAAAAAGAGACCAGAATTGTAGGCAGAAAACTCGTGGATTTTGCACCATGATAACGCACCGTCGCACAGTGCCATCATTATTCGTAATTTTTTGACAAAAAATGCAACAAATACCATCCAACAGCCACCGAATTCACCTGATTTGGCTCTCTGTGGCTTCTTTCTGTTCAATCGAGTTAGAAGCCGAGAGGAAGTAATTGAAAAATCGCAGGAAGCACTGATGGACATACCGAAAACCGAATATAAAAAGTGTTTCGAGAATTGGATCAAGCGCTGGCTGGGGATTACTTTGAAAGGGACAGATGTCTCTTGTTTTTTTAACGTAAGTACCTGCCGTGTGGGCTTAAACCTACGGGATGCCCATACATCCATGGGAGCAAGGATACGCCTTGCCATCGCTCACCGTCAATCCATTGATACCAATTCGGAACTGTGTTGCCGGCACAAGTTCCACCCTTGGTATGAGTCGAGGCCGACCTAAAACCTCTTACTGTTCTTAGGGTCACAGCACCCAGCACTTATTGCAACTCCACATTGAGTCAACCAAAGGAAAACCAAGGAAAACCTAAAGGAAAACCAAGGAAAACCATAGGAAGACTCTTACCCGCGATTTTGGGTTTAAACCACAGCCACCATGACGCTCCCACAAGGGGGCCTACCTCTAACAAGTCAGGCCCGGACCGAGATCCGGGGGGCTCCTGACTCCCATGGTACCGTGATTTAAGTCCTGGTAGGGACTACCGGTGGTCCAGCCGCCAACAAGACCTATGACCGGCAGCTTGTGACTGATCAAATCGTAGCAACCTTCGGTAGCGTCATCTGAAGATGTTTACGATAAGACCAGTACTTTGCTCTGCCCCCGTTCATTATTAGACAACGTCATTAAAGGGCGAAGCCTTGATAATTGGGCGGGGGCCCACTTTGAAAGGGACAATATAGATTTAGATGAATAAATTTGTATTTTTAATTTTCTGAATAAACTTTTTGATCAAGGTGGTATGTCTCTTTAACAACCTCAGCCATAGAGGTATTCCAGGAAATTGTGCGGCCCACAAACTCGTCAAAATTATAACTACTATGCCTATCCGACCTGAAAAAATATCATCGGTATACCAATCGCTCGGCGCAATCTGAAACTTAAGCTGGATGCTACTAGAAGAACAAACCTTAGGTGGACTGTTAGGTCAACATGTCTAGTGACCAAATAAATGTGATCAAAACTGAAATTGAAAGAAGTATCCCAGCGCTAATAGAGATGTTGTCATTGGACGCTGTCTTAAAGTCAAGCGAAACAGGTTTGCGTTTCTACAAACGACTTCTGCAGAAGCTGGATGAACGAGGAGGAGGAGAAATCAATCATCTACTAACTCTGAACATGCCCAGCTATCTTCCAAATGACAATGATTTAAGCGATCTAAACAATATAGATGTCAGTAGTCTCCTACGCTTCCTCAAAAGCTCAAATTGGTTGCAAGAGTAGAAGGATCACAGATCCACTTGGCATCACAATGTACCAATCGGCATAAGTGGGTTGACTTTTTCAACGGTCACTGTTACCTAACCTAACCTAGACGACACTACTTCGGAAAATGGAATCAGTCGAATTAACTTTGCGGTGCGACAAAATGCCAGCATGCGCCCCCTATCCGAATTTCATCCGCTCCCACACACTTTACCCTCCTTCATCCACTGTGGCTGTCAACCCTAACTCCTCTAATACTCTTGAAATTCCAACCTCCACAATTCTTGACCCCTCGCAGATAAACTAACCGAGAAGCTAGCCCATGTGGGAAATGGCGGTCGGTAATTCCTTTCCCGCCTGAGGGACCATCGGCTATATCAACGATAGGCCCGATTCTATCTGCATCGATGGTACAACTCGTACAAATCTCATGATTTCAATTCAACACGAAAGACTCGCCACTGATCCCAAAGATCTTCGACGAATTTTTGACGATTTTCACAACAATTTCGATATCTCTTCTACGGACGTCGACAACAATCTCTCCTCATACGCGCACTAGCTTTAAAAACTACTATTGTCCTTAACACGCCTCATAATCCACCAGACAATCGTTTATCACTCTACTACCAAAATGTGAGGGGGCTGCGTACAAACACATCTTGTATTTATCTCAATTTTCAAAAGCTGCCATATAATATTTTTGGTTCAACTGGATTCGGAACTATTCCGTTTATTTCGCGACGATGGACGTGAAAATAATGATGATTCTGTAGGACGAGGTGTCCGTCCTCATCTCCAATGGACTCACTCGGATGAAGAATCCCATCTTGTTGCCACAAATGCAGCTCTTCATAGATTGTCTCACAAACTCTGGGTTTTTTCAAATAAACCCAATTTCTAACTTCATGGTTCGTAAGCTAGTTCTCATCGACACCATAAACTGTCTTGCTATCCAGTGTGAACCACTTCTTTCGAAACCGTCTCCACCCACCTCTCCTAATTATTTATTCATTTTATAAGATAACAATGAGGCTTTCAGAAATTTCCTTCCAATTCCGTAAAACCAATTACACTAAGCTCAACAATCTTCTCAAAAATGTTGACTTTAGTTTTCTACAAAACAGTAACGTAAACGCAGATTCTGCTGTAGTTATTTTCTACGATAATATCTTCCACTGTATAAGGCAAACTACTCCTTTTATTCGACGCAGAAATCCTTCGCCATCTCCTCCCTGATATTACAAAGAATTTCGTGCAATGAGAGAAACACGTTATTGCACCAATACGTTAAATCTGATTCTAACTTTGACCAGCAAAACTACTTTCTAACTTACAATCACTTCTCCCTTGTTGCTGAATATCGTTACCAATGATATCTCAGTCAAATAAAATCTACCGACATCTCAGACCCTAAAAAATTCTATCAAAAGAAATCCGATTGATGGATAGCTCAAATTTTCCAATATGTCTTCGGATGGCTGACAAAGTTGATGATGACCCCGATCCTGAATATTTTTCTTACCTGAACAACTGTTGTCAAATATCTCCCTCGTCTGTTGAAATTACTTCAGAGCAGTTACTAGACAAAATATATAAACTGAAAGATGATTTTTCTCCAGGTCCTGATGGATTGCCCGCAGTTGTCTCAAAAAAAATATGCTGATAATCTAATTAATCCCCTCATTAGTATTTTCAAACTAACTTTGTCTTAAGGGCTCTTTCCTCATCTCTGGAAAAGCGCTTTTATTACACCTATTCACAAAAAAGGACCAAAGCACTATATCACCAATTATCGCCCCATTGCTAAACTATCCTGCATCCCCAAGGTTTTTGAAAGTATTGTTTATGATGTATTTTCAATGTAAATCTATTTTTGTAACCAACCAACATGGTTTTCTGAAAGGCAGATCAATGAACACCAGCCTCATTGAGTTTGTTTCTATAGTACACTGTGCGCCCTAGAGGAAGGACAAGAAATTGATGTAATCGCCACGGACTTCAGTAAGGCCTTTGATACAAGTTTATTCTATTCAAACCCAAATCTCTTGGTTTCGAACCTAGACTGACCTCTTGTATTAATTCCTATATCAAAAAACGCTACTATCTTCTCGTTCTCATTTTTTTTGTCCCAATTCTCGCCCTTCGGGTGTTCCACAAGGCAGTCATCTCTGTCCATTAATTTTTATTTTGACTATTAACGATGTTGTGAACGTCATAAAGCACTCCCACATATATATCTATGCCGAAGATATGAAGATCTACAGACAGCTTTTAAGTCTCTCTGACTCTCAACCTTTACAAGATGATCTTAATAGATTCTCAATATGGTGCCATAAAAACTTTCACAACATAGCTCATCATAGGAAAATGCCAAGCCATTTCTTACTCCGGGAGGCGTTTGATACTTTCAATCTGCACCTATTATTTATCAAATCAAAGAGTAGCTGCAGTTACTTCAATGCGGGACTTGGGTGTCATTTGTGATACACAGCTCAATTTTCGAACCCTTATTGACTCCGTAATTAGCGAAGCTAACTTCGGTCTCGGATTTGTCAAACGATGGTCAAACGAATTCTCCGACCCCTATGTCACCATTATGTCCCTGTACATAACTTTTGTTATGGTCTCCTTACTACGATGTACATATTCTGCGTATTGAAGCTGTCTAATGGAGATTTCTGCGATTAGCATTACGTGGGCTACCATGGGTTGACCACAACATTCTACCCATCTATGTTAATCGACTCAAACTACTCGATCTCCTGTCTTTAGAAAAACGTCGGGAGTTCGCCAATATTCTCTTCATCGGCAAACTCTTAACCGGCATCATCGACTGTCCCACAATACTCTCCCAAATCCCGAATAATCACAGGACAACTTATGGTCTCAACGAGCCACTGTGTCGAGTGTTACGTGAAACAAATCGGGTACGTCAAGTGTTCGATTTCCACTGCGGTATTTTAGCCCTTCGAAATTCCCTGAACAACCATTTTTACCGACAATAATCTGTCCGGGGTGAACCGAGTCTCAAATCAAATCACATCAATCACTAGCACACATTTTCCACACCTCAGCTTCTATCGAGCGACCTGGTAGTCACCTGATTAAGAAACATTCAACCCTCCGAAAACCTTTGTGGAAGTGCTAACCTACCAGAACCAAGCGTAGAAGATCAATGGAGACATTCTCAGAGATACCACAGTTGATGTGCTGAGAACAAAATTACTGGCTTGACTAAGAGTGCTACAAGTACATGCAGCTAAGAAAATGCTGCTTTCGAACTTTATGAGCAAAGGAGGAGGTACTCGTATTATAAATAGTTAGTAAGAATCAGAAAAGTCCTCGATCGAGACCATATAGATAATGCGAAGCTGCCAACGACATAAACACCGAACCGAACCGTGGAAGGATAAGAATGGTGACGTAGTAATAGATTCATAATCGCTGTTGAAAATTTTAAAGGATTACTCCTTTCAACGGCAAAGACGACAAACACTCCACTTTCAGCCAGAATGAATTATTCCATTCGGACGATGTTCGATAACACCAAGAAGAGTTCCGGATAGCGATATCTCCGTAGTAAGTCTGCAGGAGCTATTCGAATTAATTAAGGTAACGGAACTAACTTAGTAAAGACCGTAAATAGACGGCTGTAAAAAATGGTCGAATGAAATTATGTAAATTGAATCTCAACATCATCTCCCTCATCTTGAAGATCATCCAGTTGACGTTATGGGAAAAAATCAGCGAGCTGTCACTGCAGCTTTTGCGGGCATTGAAGACTAAGCGGCAAAAATGGGTGCTGTTGCAAATAAGTTTAAAACAAACTTAAAGACAAGAAGGAATACCCAGCATCAACGGCTTATACCGCATGCCACAAGGGCAAACTATAGTAAAAGGTTTCGTCTAGCTGAGCTCTGCTGTATATTCAAATCGAGCGAAAGAATGCCTGTCGTCAATTGCTATTTCTCTGGACTAAGAAGACAATAGAGAAATAAGTCCCAAATCACAAGGAGACATAACCACGAATTGTATGAGGTAAACAGGGACACTGAACTTGTCAAAAAAGTTAGAAATTATCGATCGAGGGCTAGAACATGTTATCCGTACCGGTCTGGAGTTTCTCGAGTACATACCAGGGGCACATCGCGGTAACGAAAGTCCTCGTCTTAAGTGCGCTTATTAAAAAGGGACCCCAGCCAACTAGATATGTCCAACTGAAAGTGATAATCTCAAAATCGCGCTAAATGCAGAAAGCTGTTGGTTGAGGCCTAGGTCCATCCTAGACTATAACCCCAATTAAGGAAAGCAATATCTACCTATACAAAACGAAGTTAAATATCATCTACTGAAATAAGAACAAGTAAGCGCATATGTATGTATGTATTTGCGTTGTCCTTAAGAATGAGTCACCTGTCCAGTACTCTAAGCTCTTGGACTATGTCAGAAATATTAAAATCGATGACAGTATGAAAGATCCGCAAACCACAATTAACTGCCAAAGATGCATTCTCCAACCATTTTCCTCTCAAGGGGAAGCATTCAAAGTTTCATTAATTTCCCTTTGTTAAACCAGTACTCGTATTGTCCTTAAGCTGCATTTTGCCTTCCTCCAGTCAAAATATAATAGTTTCACCAACTAATATTCCTTTAACAACACTTAAGTTACTCACAAGACTCCAAGTAGCAGTAAACATACAGAAATTCAATCTCCACTTAACTCCAACTCCAACACCAACGCTATCGCCAGCACCAAGTCGCAAAGACGCTTTTCCACTCCATTGTCTTTCTTCTCAATTTTAAATAACACTTGACCCCGATTCTTCTTACTAGGGAATGATTACACTCCTAATTGGACCTGTCCATGCATCTAATGACGTCAGACACTCGGTCGGCCATTGTACCCCAGGCGAAAGCATAGAATAACAAAGCATAGCTTGGCTAAATTATAAACAAACCCTCATGTTAGGTTAAAAAGGCGACGAAAGGAGCCTTTAAGATGATGTTTCCCTAAAAGGCAACTAAGCAGACAGATAAACACTTACCCCATTTGCCCGTAAAGCACACCCAAACCGAACATAAGGAACATGATGAACAAACGACACACAACACACAAGACAGAAGACAGAAATCAGAAGACGGCTGAAGCGTCTGGAGCCTGGAGAAGAAGAAGAAAATTAAAAAAAAAAAAAAACTTTTAACCTAATAATAATATAGTAGTCAAAGCAACAGAAGTATCTTATTAGTAATTGGATGTACACTGCAATTGCATCTCAGGGCCATACTGAATACATGACTCCGAATGAGAGTATGAATTCACATCCAAGTCGTCATGGTGCTTAATGTACTCACTGCCGACTGACGCTTGTTTAATGTGGTGTCCACTGGCAATCAATGGCGATGTCACATGTTTATCTCATCGTTCGCTGGAAATGTTCATTTCGAAAATCCTTTAAGCATCACAACACGAATACTCATATGGCTCTGTTAATCGTTATGTAAATTGCCGAGGTTAATTTTGTTTATGTAAACTCAATTAATCAACGTCCTGGTGAAAATTCAATAGACACAAGGCATTACATACATATATGTTACACACGTGCACACGTGTGTTGTTTGGTGCTATCAGACATCGTGTACTCGTACCTTTAAGCCTACAGCTCAGCGATGAACGAATTCCCACTCTCTGGCACATCACACTTCTGAGGGAAATTTAGTGGAAAATATTTGTGAAATTGTGTTGGTTGTTTGAGGGGGAGTTGTGTAAAATGAGCGAGAAAATGCCTTACAGCGAAACTCAAAGAACTACAACTACGAGCACCAGCACGAGAGTAGAGGAAATCGGAAGTGCGGATCGCTATGCTGAAACACTACATTGACCCCTGGAGGATACTTTCCTCACAACAATTTTTCCTCTTTACCGTCAGAATTTTTTATCTGAGTTTTCCACTTAAATCGAACGACATGAAGCAATGTTTAACAAAATAGAAGGAAAAGGAAAAACTTTAAAAGCTATTCGCGTTCGGTTAAGGATTGTTTGTCGTCCTTTTGGTCGATGATGCAGAACAAACTGAAATTTCCGCAGGATTTTTTTTTTGCTTTTTGTGTATTTGGTTCTAAGAAATCACCTGCGGTTAAGTTCCAATTAGAAATCACGAAGAGCTGTCTTTTGAGAAATTGTGATGCGGTTTATCCTGATTTTCGAGAGTGACTGTGGGACTCTCATTATTTGCAAGCAAAGTGCACTTGAAAGAGGAAATCTTTATTGCCGTCACGTACTAAGAATATCTCAAGTGATCACCAAATTGCTGAACTGTCAACCACATTAATCAAGCGTAGAAAAATACGTTTCCAAAATATATACTGTGAAGGCTGTAATCGCAGGATAACAATATGAACTAAGATTATGCTACTACTCATTACCTACCAGTTACCAACTCTGCAATCAACATGCCACTTCATAAGAAAGAAAATAAAAGCATGGGCGAGTAGATGAAGTATCTCGAGTAGAGTCCATTCTTTACCTCATCACACTTAGGTCTGTGTAGGCCCATTGTGATTCTCGGGTGGGGGTATTGGAAATGGATGGGGATTTGATTGCGGTTCCTAATTCTGGTTTCCGCTTTCCGTCTCGCGTTGGTTGTCGCTTTTTCCCTGAGCGGGTTTAAGCCATCTTGTTGTATTCGGGAATCTTTAAAGAGATGTGAGTGAAGCAGCAGATAGTTCTGAGAGGTCGCGAAAGTAATAAATTTCTAAAGTTCTTTGCCTCAAATTACAGAGGCTGAGACTGTGGCACAAAAAGTGGAGGGTAATCTGCTGCGAGCCTAAGTTCGCATAGCCTCCGTGGTGGTCGTCGTTGGTAAGGTGCAGCTTTATTGCATGCGCCCCCAGAAGATTATGTCCTGTGAGCAATTCAATAAGCGTATATAGTTTAGTTCTGTTTTTCAAGAAGATCTTACTAGCTCTGGATTTGTTGAGTTTCGGGCATAGTTGTCTTGAGGTCTTGCAGGTTGGTAGGCTTTATCACCATTCATTGGCTTTTATTTCTATCATTCGCTCAAGGTTCGTACTGTAGGTTTGATACTTTTATCTGGGGAACATCCTTTTTAGGCTAGCTCGTCTGCATATTCATTAACCAGGGACCCAGGATAGCGTAACATTATACTGAATAACCTTGAGCTCTTCCCGTCAGCACTTCACAAGCCTCGATTTGATTTCGATAGCCGCGATGGCCTTGATGGCAGCCTGGATGTCAATAAATATAATAATATCCTCGTGGGATATTACCTTATTGCCGCAAGTTTTACTGCTTCCGCTACAACCAATTCCTCAGCCTAGAAGACTCTGCTGTAGTCCGGCAGGCGTCGTTCAATTGATTGGAGAAGATCCCGGTTCCGGTCTCCATAACTGATCCATCCGTGAAAATGGATATCGAGTCTGGTACCATTTGGTTCTTGTCACGTTTCCTCTGGAAAAATGCAGGCGAATGGTGTTCTGAAGTAGAAGTAGTAGTGGTTTAATAATTTGTATAGTCCTTATTGGAGCATAAACCCATTTCACTTATAAGGATTGAGGCGTGGCCTTTCGGGTTTGGTTTCTACCCAATACGGTGACTCAATATTAGAGCGCTTTTCACTGCAGATTCATGTACGTATAGATCTTGATGCAAGGTGCCAAGTATACAGAGGGTGTTCAAAATATTAGGAACAAAGCATTTTGTTCACATAGTTTTTGTTTATTGCTGGGGATTTTAATTTTGTAGCATGAAATAAAAAATTCAACTTTATAGTTTTAAGATTTATCATATTTATTCATTTATAGAGGAAACAATTTGTTTCTCTTAATATTTTGTCACACCTCCCTTAATTTTTTTTAAGGCACGAATTCGTTCTGGCATTGTTTTCATATTTTTAATCAAATTTTTGCAGTGTTCCTAATATTTTGAACACCCTCTTCAATATTCAGCTTCCAACTCAGTTTATTAGAGCTTGGTACTTAGCACTGTTCTAGAGTCGGAGGGTTGACCCATCTATGGAAGGAAGATCAAATTTTGGCATTATTCTTGTGTGTGAATAAAATTCTAAAGATTCTAAGGGCATAGTTTAGGTTTTTACTGATTTTAGAGAGGAACGTGTCAGTAGCCATACGAACAACATGATCCGCGTATGCAGTGGCTTTTATTCCATCGCTGTTTATATTCAGAAGTACATTTTTAATCGCTAGGGTTCACAGAAGAGGTGATATCACTCCTAGTTGAGGGGTGCCCCTTGAGGTGGCGACACTCAATATCATGTTACTTATTACGAAAGTACGTGAATCTCGAGCCAATCTTCATGAGACATGGTCCAACAGCCTCCGGGCACTCTTCTACTTTCAATTTGCATTTGGCTTTTCTAAGTTGCTTCTTAAAGGAGCTTACGGATTCTCTGTACAAATGTCAAACATGGTCATTTCTCATTTTTTTGGCTCTGTTAAAAGACGCCTAGAATTAATCCTATGATGTAGCTGCACCATGGAGGTGGTTTTTTCCCTCTGTTCCTAGTCACGGGGCAGGAGGCTGATATTGCCTCGTTGTAAGCCTCGGTTAGTTGGGTAACGGGGTTCTCGAGGTCATAAACACTTTTACAAGGGGAGGGCGGAGTAGATGGGATTGCTCTTTCAAAAACATCCCAGTAGATAGATCAGTCAGTCTTCTTACAGTTTCTGTAGCTTAATTGGTCAGGAGCGCGATCATCAATGCTGAAAACAATGTTGAAGTATCAGTCCCGATCGAGTAATACGACACAGAGTTATTCCCGAAAACCATTCAGTAGCCCCCGAAAAGCTGAAGTGATTATATTGCTTGCAACAAAAACTCGAAGAGGCTTAATTCACCGGCAACCCTACCAAATAAGGATTCTGGTGGTCAGGTTCTCTACCATAGTACAGGGTTGAGCCCCGTCTCTTTTTACGACTAGCCGGTTGTTGTTTTTAACCAAACACCAAATAGAGATCCTCCAACAGGATTTTAATGTCAAAAAACTGCGAACTCCAATGGCGATCTCACCGTGCTGCAAAAGCTTATTAGAATATTTCCGCAGTAAAATACAGTTAATTGAGGAAATATAGTATTCAAGCACTTATGAACCTAAGATGACCCTGAGGCGCTTTAACATACAAGCTAAGGTTACTGCTAAGTGGTACGCTAAGCTTGAGGGTTAATCTGACCAGAAGCACTGCAAAACCAGTAATTATTATGATTTGAGTATTCACACCGTGGCTGGTATCTGTTATTAATTTTGTGACGCGCCTGAGATTGTCATGTGCGCAAAACTCTTTAGTTAGTGTAAAGCTAGCTGATTGATCATCTAGTGCTTACCGTAAACCCAAACTCCCGCAAACAGAATAAAGAGCCGTGGTTCGATAAAAATTGTCAGAAAACAAGACAGGTATCGTTTGCGTGGCTCAAATTATTTCGTGCCTTCAACGCTGATATTCTTAAAAAGGCTTACCTAAGAACGATTCAGGAGTATAAAGATGTTTGCAGACAAAGTAGGCGAAATTACTTCGAAAGAGAGGCGCGCAGACTAGGGTGGTGTTGTAATAATGCATCCGAGTTTTGGGAACTAGCAAAGTCAAACTATCTATCATCACCCTCCGTTTTTCCAACGAAGGTAAGTATTTGCCTTTGATCCTGGACAACAAACTTCTTTACACTAAACATGTCACGTTGAAAACCTCCAAGGCGCTCTCGGCCTTCTGGCAGTGTATCATGATAAGGTCAATTATATCCTATGTGTCGGATGTCTGGTGGAACAAGACTGTAATAAAGGCCATCACTATCTTATAGAGATTAAGGATATTTGCGCTCAGCTTAATGTCAAATTATTTTAATAGATCTCCTATTCCAAAATATTTAAAAGCAAGGAACGCAAAAACAAGTTAGATCGCAATAGATCTGCAACAAACTTAGATCTGGCGTAGCAAAGTGTTATGCCCCCAATCTGCTGTTTGGTACATCAGGTAATTATAGTCGGAGCTCAATAAATCTGAACGTAACCAGTTTCTTTTGAAAGAAAGAGCAAACAATTTTCGGACCAATGAAGTTGCATAAAGCTGAGCCTTATTAACATTGGCCTACGCATAGCTGGTCAATGTGAAATAGGATACCCTCCACGTGTTGTACTATTGCCTTGGCAATCTGAATTCCAAGTTCTAAAATCTGCAAGGTGTTTCGAACACGGATATCCCATCAGGCCACAAATCAATCTTAACATAACCTTGACGATCAAAATCTGGAACAACCAATTGACAACGAATTTTTGGTGCACAATATGTCTCCATTCTATATCCAAAAACGACTTGAGGAAACTATCTATCGTTGAATTAGGTTGACTATAGAAGCTTAAGAAGTTTCTTGTGTTTAGCGTGTGTACCACGTAGATGATCCATCGCACATAGAATTACAAAAGACGTTAATCAGTTAGCGTCCAATTGGTGGTTGTGATATCACCCGCTGTGTACAAACATTTTAAGGGTACATAAAACCCCTTGAGCGCGCGCTTATTATAAAAAAAAAAGAAAAAGAACATTTTGGTACCACTTTGACGTCATGTATAAGGCCTCGAGTGAAGAGTTGAAACGGGCTACATAACGCCTCCAAACTAAGGGTAACGGCATGTTACGAGATACAGCAATGATGCTCTCACAAGAGGCCTACCTCTACAAGTCATATGGAACCGCATTTGAATACCACGGTACTAGAAATATTAAACCAAATACTTTTACATTTAAAATTTTCATTGTCCCCTTTTATTTTTTAGAGACCGTTTGTTCTCTCCACTTTGCTGTACTTGGCAATGAAGGAGCTATTGTCAGTCAAAAATCCGCAAGTATTGTGTTGATGGTATAATTCAACCTCTGTTGCAAAATAATCTTCGAATACTTCTACCATATCAAAATAGTCGTACTCCTCATAGATCCAATTAATACAGTCCAAAATGAACTCGATTGGACTATGTCCTACTTGGCTTAAAATTGTCTGAGAGCAATGTCAATACCTCTGTAATTCAATTGATTTATCCTGTCAAACTAGAACACTTAAACATAAACCGGATTATCTGGCAATGAGAATACTAATCTGTTCCAATACTACTAACTCTAACCAAATATTTCCACTTCACTTCTACTGCAAATAAACAGGACCCCAATCAATTTATTTAAATTTAAACAATACGATAATCAAAATCTAGATCCAATTATCCTGGGTTATATACAAATTACAGTCAGTCAACACTCATTTACCGCATCCAATGAATAGCAAATTAGTGTCTTCACTTGCTAGATAGGGTTGACGACAAATACATTTCAAACAAGAGACCTCATAATTGAATAATTGACCGAAATATGTGTCAACAGGATCTGCCGTAAACATTCATCCCAATGGGACTATACCTAGTGACAATATTGCTCGGAGCGAGAAGCATTGGTACGAGAAATGCAAACAAATACACTCCCTCATCAACCCTTTATAGGTTATTCTCTATGTATATGTATAGATGCCAGAGTACCTCTATTAATAATGATAATGGCTTCAGGGGCGTACATTACCAAAAGACAAAATTAGTGAAAGACTTCCATTCATTTACATGTAATTGTGGCATAATTAATGTTTAAAGTATCCTTTTATGGAGAAGGACCTTCTTTTTTTCTATGCGGAATTGAGGAAAGGAAGAAGGTCTAAGGGCAAAGTTTCTTCCTTTTGAAGTCTATTTTATAACGTTTTTATGACAAGGCTTAGAGGGGTTAAAACTTTAATACTTCAGCAATTAATTAGAATGGTTTTCATTAGAATTGTAAATAAAGTAGTATTGTAAATACTCGTAGACTTAGAGGACAATTCGACGAACTTGCACAGAGTGTAGGTATTTTAAGCGCTTTAAGAAAACTGTGGTGTTGCCAGTGGGAATATTAAATTGGTGTTCGTCTTAAAGCGCAATTCAAAATCTTCTAGATAGAAGTGGAGGCGTAGGCTTTAATAATTTTGGTTTGTAATGAGGTTTTGCTGTTCTTCGAGTGTTTTCCTGCGCTTATTGAAATAAGTAAAGGGTTTTCCAATAGGGACTTGACAACTTTGAATTTAATTTGTGAACGCACTCTAATCATCAAACTGTCACTGTCAATTTATTCAGTAAACTCAATATCTTCATCATGGTAAAGTACACGAACGAGAAAAGTCTGCAAATTATAAAAATTTTCTACCGAAATTCGGAGTCGGTGACTGCGTTAACTCCAATTTTCGGTCGTAATTCTCGCCCTAGTAGACAGTCAAAATGCACAAGTTTAGTGCAAAAATTTGAGTCTACATATTCGTTGTGTGATGTTGCCGTGTCAATGAGATAACGGGTTGGTCGAAGTGTCGAAAATATCGCTGCCGTTTAGGCGTCCGTAGCAAACGATTCAAATCAGTCAATTCCACGGCGTTCTCAAGAATTGGGCATCGCTCAGACCACATTTGCGTAAGGATCTTGGTTTACACCCATACAAGATCAAGCTGACTCAAGAATTGAAACCGATGGACCATTTGAAGCGACGTACGTTCTCCGATTGGGTTCTGGAGAAGATGCGCCAAAATGATGAATTTCATCGCAAAATCATCTACAGCGACGAAGCTCATTTTTGGCTCAATGGGTTCGACAATAAGCAAAATATGCGTTATTGGTCGCATGAAAATCCACATGTGCTTCATGAATCACCACTTCATCCACAAAAAATAACTGTTTGGTGCGGTTTGCATGCCGACGGCGTTATTGGGCCTCATTTTTTCGTCGACGATAACTATCGTCACGTTACTGTGAATGGTCAGTGTTATCGCGCCATGACCACCGATTATTTTTGGCCGAATTGGAAGAAATGGACTTGGACGATATGTGGTTTCAATAGGACGGTGCCACAAGCCACACAGCACACGCTACAATCGATTTATTGAAGAGTAAGTATGGTGAGCGTGTTATCTCAAAAAATGGGCCAGTCGATTGGCCACCTCGTTCGTGCGGTTTAACGCCGCTTGACTATTTTCTATGGGGGTACGTTAAGTCATTGGTTTATGCCAACACGCCTACGACGTTGGAAGGGCTCAGAGCCAACATTGAACGCGAAATAGTGGCCGCTTCGGCCGAAATGTGTGGCCGAGTCGTTGAAAATTGGGTCCAACGAATTGACCGCTGCAAACGTGCCCGCGCTAGCCATATGAACGAAGTCGAGTTCCATTCATAAATGTTTTAATTGTACTTCAAGCCGATAATAAAGTTTTTGAAATATCTCAAATGGATTGCGTTTTATTTAAAAAAAAAAAGTTGTCAAGTCCTTATTGGAAAACCTTATACAATTGCTGTCAGCAGTTACAGACTGTCCTTTGGATGGTGAATACTTCTTTTGACCATGTTTGGTTACACTCTTTCGGGTCTTTGTTAAGTGGTCTGTTATCCATCGAAAAAAACTGGGTCATGTTCACATGAGGAGTTGGTATGACCCGATATCTCTGTACTTGCATCAGGCACCTTCATACATAGAGTGTTTTCTATGCAGAAGCGGAAGCCAAAAGTAAAGATAATCTACGAGTATTACTCAAATGCTATCTTGACCGTATCCAGTATACGCATAAGCACTTCAGCTGATTCAGGTTCTGCATTCCTGGATACCATACCTGCTCATTGCAAGGTTAACTAATCCGTTTTCTACTGCATACTGTGTTCGCCCTCAAGGGATTTTTAGTATTTTTAAAATATTTGCACACAGCGCGGACGAAGGAAATTTAGGGAGGAAGCAAAGAGAGATACCGGTGTACATTGGTTTTAAATGTTTGCAAATTACAATGACTAGGAAATACAGAGCTCGGGAGGGTATTCCCTAAGCAAGTTTTATTGCACTTAAAAGTCTTCTTCGCACTTGATATTTCTAGGAAATTTGACAGAGTTTGGCATCAGTCTCTTTTGGGATCAAAAATTCTCGTCTTCAATGGATTGCAAATTATCTTTTGGAAGGTTCAATTCAAGTTGTCTTAGGCGGTTTCAAGTCTGAAACCACAAAATAAATGCTGGTGTCCCACAGGGTTCCGTTCTGCCTACACTCTTTTTGATTTTTATCGACGATTTCTTGTCTGCTACTTTTAATCCAATATATTCTTTCGCTATGATAGTAGTCTCTGCTTTTCATATTTTTTCACGACCGAAGAACAAGGACGGCAACGAGTGTTAAGCTCATTAAATTCTGATATTAACAGCATAACTAATTGGGAAGCAACTAGCAGAGCAAAATTGAATGCTTCCAAAACACAATGCTGTCTGGTTTCGTTAAAGCGAAATTTTAATACCCAGCCATTATCCACGAATGGCACTTGCATCGTCGAAACCAACTTACGTTGGAATGAACGCATATTCGATGTCGCCAAAAATGCTGCTAAATTTCCAGGTTTCCTCAAACAACGTATGAAATATTTCACCCTTTCTGATCTGGCTTCAATATACTCGTATAAGGCATTCATACGTTCGAAATTTGAGTACAATGTTCGTATCTGGTCAGAAGCCCCTAAGACCGCTTTGCACTTGCTAGATAGGCTCTGAAATCATGCGTTAAAACTCATAGGTGATGCCAATATTACACAGTCATTCGACACCCTCGAACAACGACGTAATGTCTGTTGTCTCGCATTGTTGTATCGCTATGTTCACCAACAGTACTCCACCGAAATTGCCAGCATGTTTCCACTCCTTCAAACTTTTAACCGAAACACCCGTCTCGCTATGGGTGCTCATCAGTATAACCTCAAGCCCACTTTCGGGAGTGGTCTGAAATATCGTGATTCGTTCCTAAGCCGTACAACTTGCTTATGGAATGCCCTGCGGAGCTCTTTTTTTCCTTGTCATTATAACTTGCAAACATTTAAAATCAATGCACGTCCGTATCTCTATGTTTTTATCTCACTTACTTCCTGTGCGCGCGCAAAATTACGAGAAAAACTAAAGATACTGACATTTGTGGACCTACAATACATATGAGAAAAACGACCAACAGGGGTGCGATTTTGTCTTACCTTCTATTTCTTTTTGATTATTCGCGCCTGATTAAACAAAAAAAATGGAGTATTATAGAATTAAAAAAAAGTTAAGGTCATGGTTGAGGAACAAATTAAAGCTGTCGAAGTGACGATGGCACTGAAGATGTTAATAATGACCTCAAAGTTTATTTAAGCGAAAATGGTATAAGAAAACCATTGACTTCAACCTTCGCTCCTCAGCAAAATAGAGTGGCGGAAAGAGCTAATAGGACCATCGTTGAAATGACACTTTGTATGCTTCTACGAACGAATATACCAGAATCATTTGGAGGAGAATCAGTTAGTACAGCAGTTTACATAAGAAATCGTTCACCAACCAGGTTGCTTGAAGGTCGAACATGGTACGGATATAAGCCGAATGTGTCGCATTCCAAGAATTGTTGATAGCAAAGCAGGCATGCTTAACAAGAAGCCACATAAATACATATTTAAATCTAAAAGAACAGAATGCCTAATTGGAGGATATTCGGAAACATCTAAGGACTAGATGTCTCTATGATTATGAAGCTAATAAAATATGTATATGCCGAGATGTTGTGTTTGTCGGGAATCCTTCATTCAAATGTCTTCCAGATTCCGATTATCTTATTATGATATTGAATACACTAAAGTGAGAAAGTGTTTCGGAAGCAGAATAATTTTGACTGAGGGAAGGAGCAAAAACATACTTCTGATATTGTTGAAGAAAGCAAAACAGGCAGTACCAAGGAAGCTGTTACTGTAGACGATAATTGTGCTGAAAAATGAGGGTTTGATGTTGCAAAAAGAACTTAGAACACTGCTTTTACTGGATAAGAAGTGAAGAAAAAGAAGAAACTAATGGGAGAAGCTGAAAATCTCGGATAAACTATATTTAGTATTTTGAAAAGAGGTAGATTTATAATATGTATAAAATCTGGACGTAACAAAGATAAGGAAATGTCAAACTTAGCTACTGCATGGTGTGCTTTTTATGCTGGTAGCATCATCGGGTCTTATTTTTTCGAAAACGCCGTGGGTTAAATGACTACTGTGGATGGCGAGCGCTATAGAGCCATGCTCCAGGACTTTTTCCTTCTTCAATTGGAAGAGTTGGGTCCGGAGAATATGTGGCTCCAACAGGATAGAGCAGCGCATACTATACTAACCGAGTACCGAGTCGACCACCGTCGAGTGCACAGCTCCACCAGTGCACTCGCAATATTGTTGTGTGCTGTGCACCAAAAAAAAAAAAAAAAATATACAAAAACAAAAAAAAGTGCAGTGCAGTGACTGATAAGCAAAATATCACACAGTGCGGGTATCCCACCTCACCCGCTCCTAGTCGAAGTACTGTTGCTTGCACTCAGTCACTGCCGTTACTGTATTTACCATACGATACTGGCAGTGGCTGAGTGTATGTAACAACTGATGGATAGCGGGGTTGTGAGTGAAAATTTTGTTGGTGCACTGTTTCATATTGTTGTAAGGGCATAACACCTACAACAATTTGATTCGGTAAACCAACGTCAGAATTTCCACTTCGCAGCCTTGCCTAGTATCGTCGGTGTTTGTGTTTTCTGTGTTTGTCTGTGATTATGACTAGGGAATTCAGGGTAGACGTAGCCAATATACGCGGGCTAAAAAGTAATCACTTTTCTGCGTACGTCCACGTCTGTAAGTACAGACCAGCTGTTTTGGCACGTAGTTAAACACAGGTAGATCCCCGCCCATACCTCTCAGATCATTCTGATCTGAAGCTACCTGGCTACGAACTAGTGCCATTATTCTTCTCTCACCGCGGTCTCGCCATTTATGTGCGTAGTGATGTAGCTTACCAAACTCCACCACAATGTGATCCATGTTCCAATCCGGAATTCAACTTCATGTTGTTAAAATTCCATCTCCGTAAGCAAATTATACACTACTGCTTTATTTATAGAAGCCCCAAACTGGACAGCAATTCAACCTTGATCGAGTTTGATGCGCTGTCTGACTCCATTCAAAGAATTGTATCCCTGTATCCTCATACTGAAATCGTTATTACGGGCGACTTCAATATACACAATTCTGGGTGGCTTCGACATTCTGGACAGACAACACCCGAAGGACGGTGTGTTGAGATCTTCGCTGCGGAAAACAAATTAACGCAGCTTGTAAATGAGCCCACGCGAATACCAGACGTTGATAGTCATACCGCTAACACCCTGGACTTGTTTTTAACTTCTCACCCTGATAAGTACACCATTGATGTGCTCTCCCCTCTAGGCTCGTCGGACCATTGTGTCATATCAGCTAATTTCTCGTACACCGACCACACAGTTAGAGAAAAAATTCCTAAAAGAACCCTATGGCAATACGAGAAAGCCAACTGGAGCGGTCTTAACAGCTTCTTTAGGAATTTTAACTGGTCGTTATGCTTCCTCGATAACGACGTGGATGCCGCTGCTGATATGATTACAGACACCATTCTCTTTGGAATGAGATCCTTTATTCCTCATCGGATGAAGAGTATCAAACCAAAAGAAAAGGCATGGTACGACTCGAGCTGTAAAGAGGCCGCCAGGGTTAGAGAAATGTTTTTTCGGTCCTACAAGACCAACCCGACAGAGGAAAACCGAAAAAAGTTCAAACGAGCCAGAAATGACTGCAACGCCTTTCTTAAGCGTGTGAAATTCCTATACGACCAAAAACTGAGGCAAAAAATACTGCAATGTCCCAAAGGCAGTACAAATTTTTGGTCGTTCGTCAAAAACATTAGAAATTCCGCCTCATCCTCCATCCCAACGCTCATTTACAATGACATTCCAGCTGTCAGCTCTTTGGATAAGGCCAATCTGCTTGCTGCACACTTTGCGGCCAGCTCAACACTCCCAGATTGTGCTTTGTCTCCGCCTACACTTGAGTGCGTCGAATCTTCAATGGGACGAATCTACTTTCGCACTCGTGTAGTAGCAAGAGTACTTAAGAATCTCAACATACATAAATCCGCTGGTCCAGATGGTATATCTCCCCTTCTTCTGAAGAGGTGTTCTTCCTCGCTGGCAAAACCACTGCGTAAGCTTTTTCATCAATCCTACACTTTAGGACTCTTCCCGAGCAGATGGAAAACAGCATTTGTCCAGCCCGTCCCTAAAAAAGGCGAATCATCTTCTCTCTCCTCCTACAGACCCATTGCACTTACGTCCCTTCTTTCCAAGGTCATGGAAACACTGATAAATCGTCAGCTCATGAAATATCTCGAAACACGAAAACTTCTCAATGACCGGCAGTACGGTTTTCGTATCAACAAGTGGAACCAAAGCGTACATCAATCTGGCGAAAGCAAGATATTTGCACTTGATATTTCTAAGGCATTTGACAGAGTTTGGCATCGGGCTCTTTTGTCGAAAATGCGTGCATTTGGGATCGACGACTCTCTTCTTCAATGGATTAGAAATTACCTTTCGGAACGTTCAATTCAAGTTGTCTTGGACGGTTTCAAGTCTGATATTCACAAAATAAATGCTGGTGTGCCCCAGGGCTCTGTTCTGTCACCGACACTCTTTTTAATTTTCATTAACGATCTCTTGTCTGCTACTTCTAATCCAATATATTCCTTTGCTGATGACAGTACTCTCTGCTTTTCATATTCGTTCCCGGACTCACGGCCCTGCTCTTCGGCTGTAGAACGAGAACGGCAGCGTATGTTAAGCTCATTAAATTCCGATATCAACAGCATAACCAATTGGGGAACTATCAACAGAGTGGAATTTAATGCTTCCAAAACACAATGCTGTCTGCTGTCGTTAAAGCGAAATTTAAAGACCCAGCCATTATCCATGAATGGCATTTGCATCGTCGAAACCGAAAAATTTTCCATTCTCGGTATGTGTGTCAATGACAACTTACGTTGGAATGACCACATATTTGATGTCGCCAAAAATGCTGCGAAATGTCTAGGTTTCCTCAAGCGATGTAAGAAATATTTTACCCCCTCTGATCTGGCCTCAATATATAAGGCATTCATCCGCCCAAAATTGGAGTACAACTCCCACATCTGGTCAGGTGCTCCTAAAACATCTCTGCACCTGCTAGATAGGATTCAAAACCGTGCGATAAAACTTATTGACGATACTAATATTAGTCAATCAATGGACACCCTCGAACACCGACGAAATGTCTCGTGTCTCACTTTGTTTTATCGCTACTTCCACCACCAGTGCTCCACTGAAATCGCCAGTAGCATTCCGCCCATTCAAACTTTCAACCGTAACACCCGTCTCGCTATGAATGCTCATCAGTATACCCTCAAGCCCATTTTCGGACGTACTCTAAAATATCGTGATTCGTTCCTAAGCCGTACAACTCGCTTATGGAATGCCCTGCCGATATCTGTATTTCCTGGTCGTTATAACTTGCAAACATTTAAAAACAATGTACATCGGTACCTCTCTTTTCTTCCTCCCTAAATTTCCTTTGCCCGCGCTATGTACAATCACCTTAAGGGTACTCAAACCCCTTGAGCGCGCGCTCATTATAAAAAAAAAAAAAAAAAAAAAAAACCGAAATTCTGAGTGTGGCATTTCCGGGTCGCTTAATATTACATTTTGGCGATTTGCACTGGTCGGCAAGATCGTCTGATTTAACCCTTCCAGACTTCTTTTTGTGGCAGTTTTTGAAGTCACGAGTCTATGTCAACGAGCCTCCGGCTCTTGAAGCCCTCAAAGAGAATATCCGTCATAAATGCGAGGCCGTCATAAATTTTGGTGGCGGCCACATATCCGATAGCATTTTCTCGGCTTAATGGAAAAAATTTTAAGACATCATATAAACATAATCTAAAAGCAAAACCAAAGTTTTTCATTCATAAAAAAAAAAATTACAGTCAAAGAACATCGGATGACAACTTTTGCGCTAGCTTGTAGGACCTTGAAGGAGAGATTCATCGATCCCAAATGCACGCATTTTGAATAAAAATGCTCTCTTCCAAACTGCAGACTGCGGTTTATCTTTTTCTTGTGACACGCCATCAAATCACCTGTAGATCTGTTACTACGAAAACTATACTGCGGGTGACAGAGAAGATTTGTGTTTCGTGATGAGCTGACAGTTTATCAATATTTCCATAAATGTTGAAAGGAAGGACAGGTCTATAGGAGGAGAAAAGGAAGGATTGATGTAGTTTGCTTTTTTTTTGTGTTTAGTCTGTACGGATGCCGCTTTCCTTACACCGTGGGGTGATATACCATGTGGACCAGCAGAAGTATGTATATTTGAGTACTCTTGATCCTCAGAGAGTGCAAAAGTGTTAAGAGGTGACACAAGGTGTAGGAATCGAATCGCTCAACTGCAGATTGTAGTTTTTTTTTAAAAGGATTTTGCTTCGGTGTAGGTACTAGCAACTCCAACACTTTCTCTGAAATCTGTTTGCAGAGTGATATATTGATTTCTTTGACATTTTGTGATGAGACAGTATCAGAGATACCACAGCTCTTGATAATTGTCCTAAACTTTAGTATTTCTTTGCTACTTTGGGGAAGCTTTAAAGTCCTTCTAATCAGAAGACATGATTCTTGCAGCTTGTATTCTGCCGTAGGATGTGCATTAAGTTCCCATCACCAACGCAGCGATTTCTTTGGCTCGTTTAGTTAAATCCAATACAGAAGATGAATCATATAAATCTCAAAGGATCGAATCCCTTCCATTGATTCGAACATGACCCAAAATAAAATTATTCAAATTACACAATGACAAAAAATTAAAAATTAATTCGAACCGCTGGCACCTGCACCAAAAACGAAAAATTCGATTTTCTTCAGTCCAACGATCTGAAACATTTTCCAGTCACTTCACTTCCTGCATCGTCACCTTTTTTGTTCCTGCCTTAAAACTTTTGCCGACTGCTAATTAACTTCTGAAATAAAAAGTAATTCTAAAACGCAATTAAAATTTCAAATTGCCTTACAACCAATCCACCGGCTTCACAGGGCCAAACATCTTAATTCCTCCAGTCAGTGTTTCAAGTAAAATTACTTTGCCAACACTTTACTATGTTCTAAGTCATGCCAACCAGCAACGAATGCCACATCTTGTCATCTATTAAATATTAAAATTTGGAACCATGAAATAATCGATTTTCATTAGCATTTAACGATGTTAGCTACTTGTCGACCATCGCCCTTCATACCGAACGACATCCGGCAACCTTTGAAGACCTCGAACCAGGAACCAGGAACCTCCAGCCGACATTCATTCCAATCTCATCAGAGGAAAAGTTATCGCATAAATTTCTCCTCCCCCAAACTGGTAGATGCTATCCAAGATGGTATTATCAAAGGTGACACTGGCAAGTTACCAAGAAACTTTAACCTTCCTCATGTTACAATTTTGTTATGCTCCAAAAGCTGGCAGCTACCTCGCACTTATTATTTATTGAGGGAATTTGGCGTTTTTCGTCTTTCGTTTCCTGCTCATCATAGATACGGAGATACTCGTACAGTGAGTAGCGAGGGTAGGTGCCGAAACTAGAAACCACAAAATACGACCATACATCCCGTCTCATCAACAGTGACCGCATTTAATTTGTTCCTAACGTTTTTGGGCGGGTGGTTGCTGCACTTGACCATAAATCCCAAAGGATTTAGTTACAGAGGTAGCACCATATACGAGTAGCATGTAGAGGCTTTGCTTAAGCTGGTAGTCTTTTGATGAATGAGACCGGCTCAGGACACTATAAGTACATGGTTTTCACATCTGTCATTTGCGACACCAATGCAATGTAGCAAACAAAGGCTACAACTCTGCAGTAGAGATGCAGTTTTCAACCCTGTAGGGATGGATTTACGAACATTATGATTCTTGTGGAATTTGGTCGCGTTGGTTAAGTCGATGTGAGACCAGAGCCTCGTTCATGTGGTGGCATGGATACAACGTAATGGATTGTTCGTCGCTGGCGTAGAATAATGGAGAAATGCACTTGTAATTGTTTTTAATTGTTTGACAGTGCATCTGGGATTTGTTTTGACGTGAAAGAGTCGATTGTTGTGTTGCCCTAATCGGTGAGAGAGTTCGAAGGATTCATTTAATATAGACGTACAGCGATATGCGGCTTTTTGAATATGGGAGTATGCTAATTTAAACTACAATTTTGAATGTAGGGAAATGGGTGTATAATTTATGTAGTGCATGAGACTAACCATGGGCTTTTAGGAACATCAGATCCCGGCGGATGTAAATTCGATTTTTAACAAGAAGGAGCCAGTAAAGATGACAAAATGCAAATAGCAGGAGACGGCTTAAATATATTTATTAGCAAATACTGAAATGATTTCATTGAAAGGGAGACACTTAGACACTTATCCCTATTGCCATCGAGACACCAAATATTTGAACTAAATATTCCACCACCAATACGAGAATTCATTTTTAATGCATCAAGACATCGGTACATGTTGCATAATCTACCCTTAAATTTCAACAGGGTGCGTTCACTTTCCCAATCTATTGTACTTAAAGTACGACGTTTTGAAGTTCAATGCAGTGGCGGATATTACGAGTACCTTCTCAAAGAGATTCGAGAGAACTAGCACCGACCTGATTATCCAATCTGTTACCAATTATTCTCCCCTAGACGAACAAGTCTTATCGCATTACGTAGAGCTATAAGGTTTAATGGAGTAAACTTGATTGGATTTTTACGAGTAAGGATTGCAGTTGTACAAGTTTGGATGGCTCCTTTGATTCTAATACATGGTTATCTTTGAATATATTGCAGTTGATTTCTGATTCACTTTCGTCGACCATACTCGGCATATGTTAGGTGATGAATGGTGGTAGACAACAGGATTACAGGAAATCGCAAATTCGGCGACGACATACCTATACGACACTAGTTCCGCTGTTCCTTGATCTATTATACAGAAATTCCTGGAATAATAGTTGTAATGTCTTTTGCGCTCTTTAATAGTGGTAAATGTGATTATTGGTATAATGATGTTGCTCTACGGTACGGAACGACTATGTGTCTATAATACGACACCGGTACTATACACATAATTATCGTTAGGACTTCTGGATTATTGAGTGTATTTCAGGCAGAGATTCTATCGACAGTCAAGCGCGTTCTAAGCACAAGAGGTGAACTCATCAGGCAGCTTACGAAATTATGCGTGCAGAATCTACTGACGTTGCGATGAAATTTCACTTGATGTGGACTTGAATCTCAACTCAACAACATAACTCCTTTTGGAAATATCAAATGCAACATTGAATTAATATGTGATTCTAGGAATTTATTTAGCTAAATCGGAAGCAGCCATTAAATTGAATGGTGATATCGGATAGTTTCCAGAATAAAAAAAAAACTCGATTCAAGAGTGTTTCCAGACCATTGGATATACATAGACTGTATAGTTGTGATGGTACCGTCCTAGTTTCGTTATGATACGCTGGTTACAATACTACAATACATTAGTTTTAGCAAGATATGATAGCATTTGAGGATGAAATGTGTGCAAGAGTTTTAGGAACTCATGTGAGCATAGACCCAATGAATACTGAATTAAGCATCGAACCTGGAAAGATGAATCAAAATGGGGCGGTGATGCTTTGAACATATTTTAGCTTCAAAAGTCCTCTTATTAGAATGGAGACTCTATTAGTTCTCCAATAGGAAATTATTGTACGACAGTGAAAACAGAATAGATCAAATGTTCTTCTTTTGCTAAACTTGATATTCATATCATTGGCAGCACTCTCAAAGCCATTTTCCGTTTAAAAATAAGTGGTCTCTGGTACAAAGGGCACTGGAGCTTTGATCAATTTGCGCTGGTCTTATGGACATGCCATATAATGCAATACGAAATCGACTTTCCCTGTACCCAAGACTAGTTTGGCCCGAATCTGAGGAAATGAATGTAGTTGGGTCTTCATGGATGGCTTCAAAACCGATCCAGGATGCGGCGCTGGTGTCTTTCTGGAAGATGACAAAATTAGGTTTCACTCCTCGTTAGAAAAACTTATATCTGTCATAATCCAAGCCGAAATGTACGCAATCCGGATGTGAATAATAGGTGCAGGTGGTGAAGTATTTGCATTTGTACCAATGGCCAAGCAGCACTTAAAGTCTTCTTTTACCCTCTTACGACTACCAAGCTAGTTCGAGAATGTATTGAACTGAACGCTGTCTAAATGTTAAACTCACTGAGCCATGTCTGGGTCTAGGTCACACTGGCATCACCGGAATCGCTGATGCACTTGTTAGACAAGGCTCAGAGGAGAGTTTTTCAGGACCCGATCCTATGTTAGGTCTCCGCGCGAACTCGGTTAGGGTTTCGATTGACAGTTTGGTTTCATATGAGCACAAGTGGAGATGGGATGACTCTCCAGGTTGCCGGTAGACCAAATGAATACTTTCCGACGTATTTATGAGGTCAGCGGCCTTCTTCCTGTCCCTCAGTAGAAAAAAATTGTAGCTGCGTACTGGCATCATGATGATACATGGATGATACAACGTCCTGCGATGGTTACTGTGACAGTGATGACGACACCGCTGAGCACTGTCTCCATGAATGTCTTGCTTATGCTGGGGGTATTCATACTGTAGTCATTTTGTCACTGAAGTGCTTACTCGTCTTTCTTCGAAAGACTGAAAGATTCCATTAAAAGGAACTTACAAGGAGTATGATGAACTGATTCTTTGCCTAAGTGCTCCATTCCAATGGAAAAAGGTCTTCTTCACGTCCTTCAAGTCCCTTCTTTAGAACGTCATGTATAACACTCATGGGCCTTGCTAAATGTATTCTAATCGTAACAATAACAACAAACATTGCGTCATCTATGTATATTAGCAATCAGTAACCATAATATCGAACTTCGTCAAATGTAATGATATCGGAACCTCGATTGCCCAGAAACAAGAAGTCAAATTTCCCTATTCTCAAGATTGACAGAACGTTTCTCGATTTGCGTGGACACCTGCCTTTACGGCCTTATTCCACGGGATGCCCATACATCCATGGGAGCAAGGATACGCCTTGCCAACGCTCACCAATGATTTTCACTGTTTCAGATACCAATTCGGATCTGTGTTGCCGGCACAATTCCACCCTTGGTATGAGTCGAGGCCGACCTAAAACCTCTTACTGCTCTTAGGGTCGCAGCACCTAGTACTTATTGCAACTCTACATTGGGTCAAACCAAGGGAAAACCCAAGGTAAGACCCTTCCCGCGATTTTGGGTTTAAACCACAGCCACCATGACGCTCCCACAAGGGGGCCTACCTCTAACAAGTCAGGCCCGGATCGAGATCTGGGTGGCTCCTGACTCCCATGGTACCGTGATTTAAGTCCTGGTAGGGACTACCGGTGGTCCAGCCGCCAACAAGACCTATGACCGGCAACTTGTGACTGATCGAATCGTAGCAACCTTCGGTAGCGTCATCTGAAGATGTTTACGATAAGACCAGTACTTTGCTCTGCGCCCGTTCATTATTAGACAACGTCATTAAAGGGCGAAGCCTTGATAATTGGGCGGGGGCCCTCTCAAGATTGACAATCCGATTGTTACTACGTAACGCTGGCGTCTTTGTATGATAGTAAGGCAAAGCTGCGCTTAAAGCCTTAATATACCATCCATCCCGCCACCTCCACGTTAGTTCGAGAATCTGAGATTTCTTTGAATGCGATTCGACGTGTGAATTCATTGAGCTTTGACTGAGCTCCAGTTCAAAAAGGATATCGGGAACACATATCGCTGCTGGAAAGTTTCAGAAGGAGGGAGACCAGGATTGGAACTACTCGTATTCTCTGCAAATGCTTTCATTAACAGTTAGGTTTTTTATGAGCACAATGGTAGGTGCCATGACCTTCAAGGTTGCATACAGACCAAACGAATACTCTCAGACATCTGTAAGAAATTATTATAATTAGCGGGCTTTCTGCTTTGCCATTTTTAGAAGGACGGCCATTTCTTAAATCACAAGTAAGTACGGTACGTATAAGCAGCATCACCTCCTATGAGGCTAGATGTAAGAGCCATAACACCACCAAACACTTTTTGTGTGAGTTTTGGTCTTAAGAGGGTGACGGTAATAAAAGGCGAATTTTTTCTGTTTGGTTTTCAGTGTTCTATTTATGACAGCTCACGCGTGATTCGAGACATGTGTAAAACGTCACACATGCTCAGTTACAGCCAAATAAGGTTTACAAATTATACAATTTTTTTGTCACAATTCGTGGTCTGAGAAAAATGTTTTTCGCGTATTGAGCAAGCTATGCAAGTCTTAGTGTCCAAATTTCCAACCAATTTCACGCTATTGGGCATCAAGCCACCAACCCGTATACGTTGAGTGCATACGGAGTAAAATATTGCTGCTGTATCCGCCAGTGTTACGGAAGACCGTGATTTGTCCATTCGTCGCCGTTCGCAGCAATTAGGATTGTGTTACTCGACTACCTGGAAGATTTTACGCAAGGATCTGGGTCTAAAAACTTACAAAGTATAGCTCGTGCAAGAACTGAAGCCGGACGACCTGCAATAGTGTCAAATTTTCTGCAAGTGGGCCTTAGAAAAGAGGGAGCAAGATCCGCTTTTTTATCGAGAAATTATTTTCAGCAACGAAGCTCATTTCTGTTAATAAAAAAATCTGCCACATTTGGTCCGATGATAATGCGCAACCTTAGGCAACACAAGATCCGCCAATGTACCCGGAAAAATGAACTGTTTGGTGTGGTTTATGGCGGAATCGTTGGGCCGTATCAAAGATGACCGTGAGAACAACGTTACCATCAATGGCGCCCGCTATTGCCCAATAATTTCGAACTAGATGTGGCAAAATGCACTTCTTGAGCTGCTAGTTCATTTTTGAAATAAGGAGCCGTTAACCTTACATTTCTCGAGGACGCTTCTCCTTCCTATTTGGGAACCCGAAGATTCAATTATATCGAATGCTAGAGAAGCTAAATTGTTTTTTTACTCCAAAACTAATCCAGTGTTTTTGACCTTCTCCCCACGAATAAAGAAGCACCAGTGGAGCACTTAGGTCAAGTATATAAGAAGTCCTGGTACTCAAAATAGGAGCTCGACACATATTGATTGCTTTGTGATTAGAATTAGAAAACGTTATACATAGTTTCCATGAAGAAAGTCCTGCTTCCTCGCATTTTTTTAATACACTTTTCGTTCACTTGTCAATTCATCCTTCCGCTCATACTGAAGTTAACAATCTCACGACTTAAGAAAACAATTTTTTCATACAGAAAACAACGTAACGCGAGTCAATACAAGTACTTTCGTGAGCCGAAATTACGAACAAAATCAATTACGAGAAGAGCGCGTTAATTTGTGTTAATTAGCCTCGATGTGGCCACTTGATAAGCTCCCCCAAACGACACCAAGATAAAGCTAATCTCCTTAATTACAATACATCCTACCGGCATTTGATCATCTTTCATTTTTATTAACAGGTTTCGTTCTATGAAAGTGTTGGGACTTCGTATAAGTTTAATCTACTCAACTACTTCCTCTTCATTTAGTAAGACATACCACCGGCAATTGGATTAAGATTGATTGGAACAGAATAGTTATCTCACCAAAGCCACCTGTTGTCTCTAAATCAACCGACCATCAATTATTGCAGAGAGAAGTATTCCCTAGTGTCACTTAATAATATTATAATACGGCAGCTCCAGACCCGTGTCATTCAATCAAGATGAATTTACTTTCATGGCCCGAACGCCATAACAAAGATACATTTAAAATTAAGCCGAGCACTTGCTGCCTCAAGTGAAAATAAAAATCATATTCCAATTTTCCAATCCACAATGATGCGTTGAGGAGTTTACAGAATTTTCACAGGATTTACCCTCTTGAGGCGAAATTAATGTCGAAAATAACTTAATCAATGGAACCCCTTACACCTCCACCTATTATGATGCTTGCGCGGCACCCTATTGATTGCGTCTTTGGTTTTTAAATCCAATGTCAGTGTCGTTGCCATAAATAACGTGTTTAGTGATGGTTTCATGCACATAGGGTGTCTTAAATATTTGTACCACCACACTTCATGAGTTCGATTCAGCTCTGGGGTGATTGCGGGAGGATGTACAATATCTCCAATTACGTTAGGCGAATAATCGTGTGTGTGCCTGCGGGAAGCACTTAAATGGGGTCACGTTTACGATTTTACAACTTGACTGGGGTTTGACGACAAAACGTAATGGAATACGGATTTTGGATTTAATGATCTTTGCTGATAGAAATAAAGAAATTTAAATGCTGACTGTAAAGATTTTAAGTGCGTTTTAGTTATGCTTGTAAGTACACAAGAAGACACAGGTTTATTTTGCAGATAAAACAAAAAATAGCTTACTCTACTTTGGATACAGATGTACAGATTAGATTGGAAATGAGGAGAATGGGACATTACTTTGAATCTTTCGCGTGATAAGTGCTGAGTTTGTTGCTTTTAAGCAAAAAGTATCTAACGTTGCCATTTGCTTTATATTCGACTTCCGATATTTTGCACATAAAAAGAAGGCAGCGTTCAGGAATTATTCACTACTGGCATCTAGGCGCGACTTCTGAAAGACCCTCTGCAGGTAATTGTAATTTAATGGGTACAGTAAGGCACTTCGCTATTACTTTCATGGTGAAAGGGTAATTCAGTAAATTATATTTGGGAATGCGTTAAAAGTTCCAGATGAATGACTGGTAGTACCTATGTGTCGTACTAGATAGTATCCCAAATTGGAAGCTCAATGTTGGGATGGGACAGAAACCAACTGGTGGAAGACTCGATGTCCATTTTCACAGATGCATCAAAGACAGAGATAAAAGCCTACTTTGGACTCTTCTCCGATAAATTGAAATTAAGATGGTCACACTTGGGACTTTTGACAATTAAGACAATATCCCATGGGGGTATTACCATATTCATTGAAAGCCCGGGTGACGTGCAGGCCATTCCTGGAGCTGAGTTTGTAAACGCTGTCGTTCAGCTATACTAGGTCACCAGCCACAAAGGAGTGGCATGCAAAGAAGATGCGGACGAAATTATCCTATCATGAGGAACTGGCAGATCAAAATATCAAACCTCCCCTGGAAACGGTACATATGAAAGTCAATGAAAAGTGGAAAAACATTCCATGAAAATTCGAGACTATTATGACCGGAACTCAGTAAATCCAGTTCAAGTCAGATTCTGTTGAACCAAGAGTTGGACTACGTACTCTTGTTAGATTACTCACAGGCCGTCTTCTTCGATGACGACCCTTACAGAGTCTATGGGGACGTGCACTCATGCGAAGATATCCTCCCCCTTCTTTAGAACTGTCCTGGTCTCAGTAATTTGAAACAAATAACATCAGAAAGTTACTACTTCAATTATATATAAGAGCTACCGCTATTTCATTTACATCTCTTTTTAAATTGTGCGGTGAACTCAAAAAGGAGATTCCTGTTTGCCGTGATAAAGGGTTTTCCAATAGGGACTTGACAAATTTGAATTTAATTTGTGAACGCAATCATCAAAGTGTAGCTGTCAATTTCTTCAGTAAACTCAACATTTTCATCATGATAAAGTACACGAACGAGCAACGTTTGCAAATTATAAAAATTTTCTACCGAAATTCGGAGTTGGTGACCGCGTTAACTCCAATTTTCGGTCGTAATTCTCGGCCTAGTAGACAGGCAATAACAAGTTTAGTGCAAAAATTTGAGTCTACATATTTGTCGTGTGATGTTGCCGTGTTAGTGAGACAACGGGTTGGTCGAAGTGTCGAAAATATCGCTGCCGTTCAGGTGTCCTTAGCAAACCATCCAAATCAGTCAATTCCACGGCGTACTCAAGAATTGGGCATCGCTCAGACCTCATTATGACGTATTTTGCGTAAGGATTTTGGTTTACATCCATACAAGATCAAGCTGACTCAAGAATTGAAGCCGATGGACCATTTGAAGCGACGTACGTTCTCCGATTGGGTTCTGGAGAATATTTGGCGCATGATGAATTTCATCGCAAAATCATCTTCAGTGACGAAGCTCATTTTTGGCTCAATGGGTTCGCCAATAAGCAAAATATGCGTTATTGGTCGCGTGAAACACATGTGCTTCATGAATCACCACTTCATCCACAGAAAATAACTGTTTGGTGCGGTTTGCATGCCGGCGGCGTTATTGGGCCATATTTTTTCGTCGACAATAACGATCGTCATGTTACTGTGAATGGTCAGTGTTATCGTGCCATGAACACCGATTATTTTTGGCCGAATTGGAAGATATGGACTTGGACGTCATGTGGTTTCAACAGGATGGTGCCACAAGCCACACAGCACACTCTACAATCGATTTATTGAAGAGTAAGTATGGTGAGCGTGTTATCTCAAGACATGGGCCAGTCGATTGGCCGTCTCATTCGTGCGATTTAACGCCGCTTGACTATTCTCTGTGGGGCTACGTTAAGTCATTGGTTTATGATCAACACGCCGACGACGTTGGAAGAGCTCAGAGCCAACATTGAACGTGAAATAGCGGCCGAGTCATTGAAAATTGGGTCCAACGAATCGACCGCCGCAAACGTGCCAGCGGTGCCCATATGAACGAAGTCAAGTTCCATTCATAAATGTTTTGATTGTATTTCAAGCCGATAATAATGTTTTTGAAATATCTCAAATGGTTTGCATTTTATTTATTAAAAAAAGAAGGAAAACCCTATACTTATTACCGTTCCCAATTCAATGCTGCTAAGGGAAACTTAAAAAATTAATGGCAGGTAGTTAACAGCATTCTAAATAAATCGTCTTCCTCTAAAAGATCTACAGTTACAAGTGTCGATGACTGCGAAATGACCGGCAAACTTATTATTGCAAATGAATTCAACAAACAAATTTTACTGATATATGTAGCTAGCAACCTACAACCGATTCAATCAATCTGTTCCCTATGGTCGTCCACTCATTTGTGTTCAATGCCTTTACTCCTCTCGAGGTATTTAAAGCTATTGGTACTCTAAAAAAACCAACTTCCTGTGGGTCTGATGGTATTTCGAGTTTCATTCTCAAAAGAATTGCATGCTTCATTTTGGACGTATTGGTATATATTTTTAATTGTTGCGTATTTGCGGGAGTATCCCCGGAAGCATTCAAATGTTCATATGTTGAGAATCTTGTAAAAAATAGGTTAGTGAGTTTTTTAAATACAACTAAGCTTTTCAATCCAACTGAATTTTCAAAAGGGGAAGCCAACTGAAGATGCACTACTACAATTTTGTTCTCAAATAATGTCAAATCTCGATAGTAAAAAGTGCACGGCTGGTTTGTTTATTGACATCACCAAAGCCTTCGAAATGGTCAATCATAATCTTTTATTGGAAAAAGGTCTTCGTGATTTCTGGAATCAGTTCGTATTGGTTCAGATCGTTATCTTAGAAATAGGACGTAAAGAGTGAAATTAAATAATATTTGGAGTGAAGTTAAGTTCTTCAACTTGGGTGTAGCCCAAGGCTCTGTTCTAAGACAAATTTTGTTCTTGATATACATAAAGTCATTTTTTCACTTAATTTTAAAGGTACACCAACTGAATTTGATGATAATTTTGGCTTTTCCTATCATTGTAATAGTGCTTTGGATGTAGTTTTGAATATTAATTGAGATCTCAACTTACTGACAAGCTGATTTGCAGAACATATCTTGGCTATTAGCTCTAAAACTAAAATAATATTTTTCAGTTTATCAACCTTACATAACTTGGATGCTAATGTTTAGTTTAGTGCGTCTGGTATTTCTTCTCTTTCTTTGTAGTGATAAATGCTTTTTCAATTGAGAAAGTTAAGGAATTTAAATACTTGGGGCTCACTATTGATTCTAGAATGAGCTCTTTGAATCGTGCTGAAACATTGACAAAGTATTTTCGATGGACTCTCAGACACTTCTTTTATGGAATTTTTCATTCTAAGTTGAAATATGGAATCGCTTATTCGCTCCCTCTTGTTAACTTTGCAGAAATATGTAGTAAAAATAATATGCCGTAAGCCTAGTAGACATCCCAGTTATTGTTCTGTTGTTATTGTCAGTTATGTCACAGTTGTTCTGTGACAAGGACATTCTTCCAATTCGTCATTTATATTATTTTAAGGTTTTAAAAGCTTTCTTCATGAGGTCTGGTAGTCGTAAATTTCGTTTAATTTCATCTCATAACCTACGTGGAAACTTGTCTAACATGTTATCTGTGCCTACTTTTCGCACCACTGTTCATCGTAATTTTTGCTCTATTTTATCGTTTCGCTTATTTAACAAACTTCCTCATGCAATCAGGGCAACTTCAACATCTGGTTTTTTTATAAAATATATAAAACTCTGGCTCCTCAATTTTAAGCATGCCAGTCTAGAATCACTGATGTTCGACTACTGACATTCTGGTTAAATCTTGGCTCATTATTGTATTCATCCTTTATAATTGCATGTCTATTTAGCTATTTAACTAATGTATTTTTTCTTAAAACATAAATGTTTCTGTTGCACTCTATTATGCTTATTCGATATTTTTAAATTGTTTAAAATATTTTAATCTTACAATTTTTCTTGGCAATTTGCTTCCTACAAGGTCACCCCACATCAAAAAAAAAATGGAATTTTATATTGTTAAAGTCCTTTGAAGTGACATTCAACACTGTTTTCATTACTTTTGTAATCTAAAATACAGAATGTCACCAATCTCCTTATTTTCATATAATTGGTATATCATTGGTCTACATTTAAAGTTTTTATTTACTTATAATAAATTATATCAATATCAATATCAAATTCGCGAGTCATGGTATGGTATGTGTCTCCCATGAATTTTTGTACTACAAACCCAATGACTGAATTGAAGATCGCAAGAAAAATGACAGTTCGAAATTCTTTCGTCGAATATGCATGGTTGCAGGCCATAAGATGCAGAGTCCTGTAGTTTCCTTAATCTACTTGTGGTACACATCGTACTTATGTTGAATGGGTGTCAATATGTAAGATAATATTTTCAACAAAACTGTTGACTTCAGCTGCTGGAATACGTACACATTCAGAGACTTTTTTGCCCACTCTTCGATAAGTTGCCCTAAGCCCTGTACAGAAGATTATATTCCTTGCTTCAGCTCACATGAATATATGGGCGTCTTCAATTATAGTCGAGTTGATATGAACAAGTGCATTGGACTACTCCTTTTTTTCTTGAGAAACTAATGTAAATAGGCGCTCTTGATCCGGAGACTTGATTTCAACTAACATGCATTTGCAATTTCTTCGATTACTTGCAAGTCACTACCAGTTGAGAATTGTTATCAAACTGAAGTGTCTGTCGATTGAAGTTCTGTTCTATGATGACATGAATATCCTATGGATCTTTGGATTGCTTTTTATTCTCATCTATAAACCAAGACGTGCTATGTGGTTAATTAAATTCATCAACTACTTCGGGCAAACTTGCTCTTGAAGCTACTGGGTTGAGGAATTCTTTGTTTGCTATATGACATATAGTACATAGCTTAAACTTCAGAGCAGGCCTATGACAAACAACTTCCGTTGACAACTTTCTCTTCTTATTGAAGTTTTTCCGTAGTGTTTTGATCTACCAAAACCACAAATATGACTCTTCAGGTTATTAATGTGTAAAATGGCATCCTTCCTTAGAATGACCCACATGGGTCAATTCATCGTGCATACGTGCGTAATAGGATTTTGCAAACAGATTAGTACTCCTATATATGGTAATTTTCACTGAGTTATATTCTGCTGCTTTGTCCAGTTCGGATGTTAAGGATTTACCCCCGGTAGTGCATATTGCTGTCAAGGACAGATCTGCTCACTCAATCTGTCCCGAACAAGTGAGAGGACATCATTTTGGGTATACCATAACTTTCAAAGTCTCCGAAACATGCACTTGGGTTAACACAAAATCGTCTTCAGCAATATATATGTTAAAAGACTGTAGCACCAATAAATGTAAAATAAACCTTAAATTCATCACTGTACGAAATTGGCCAGTTATTCAGCCATGCAGCCTTTTCAAATAGTGTAACATCCATTTTCGTATAATGGGTTGGTTGAGGTCCAATTTCAACCGCACACAAGATCTTAGGCGTGTCCTTCTTTTCTGCGTTGTCCTTCTGGATTGAATGCAAAACAATCAGTGTCACTGCTCATGCCGTAGTCGTATTTGCCGATATTTTCTTCAATACAAATGGGATATGTGGACACACCTTCATACGCTCGGGTAAGAGTCGCTATTTTGCACCGTTAGGCAGGGCTATGATGAAAAAGGCCACTCAACCTAATTAACACTTAGCCAAAGAAGCAGTAATTGTTTAGGTTTAAGGACTTCTCGCTGGAAGTAACTAGAGAGACGAGGTAAGTTAAGGTTCCATTGGACAGTGGAAAGACCAATGAACAGTCCTTTCTAACATCAAACTTGATATGAAACACTTCTTAGGCTCCATCAAGCTTAACAATACTGAGACGAAAATAAAATGTCATTGACCTCTCAGAATATCGGAGAGAAGTTCTCCTCAATTGCCAGTGAGAGCCCGGACAGGCAATCCATATGCTGCTTATGCTATTGGATAATTTATACTAAGTCTATCACTGGCGATTTCGTTTTTCGTAATCGCATTGTGAAATGGCATTCAGGTAAGACTAAGGGGATCCCGAATGTCTTCCGAGAAAAAAAAAGTGAATAAGGAAGTATTGTAGTTAACCTTCCGAGAGTATTGTGCCAAGGACCTCTTTTTCAAATATAAAATGGCTTAAAACATCTCACTATAAGATGTACAAACAGTTCATAATCCCAGTTTGCTGGATATCTGATCACTGGGACACTCATGAAAAATACAAATCCGATGAACTTTCCTGAAATGATAAAACCTTAAATAATTTTTCAGCTTATAGGGGCATACGACATTCTTCATCAATCTAAATGCACTTGCATGCGTTCAGAAAGCGGAACTTACAATATAATATTTACTAGTAGACAAGAGTGGTACTAGTATCAGGCAAATTAATGATATCAATACGCCAACATCGTTTGTGATGACTTAAACAAGTCATTGATGGTCATATGAAAAACACTTATTTGTAGCAGAATATAATCACCACAGGAAACTAAATACGACAGTCAATTCCATGCACAAGGAGAGCCCATAACTATGATGTTTCTATAGAACTCAGGATCAGGAAGAACAAAACATGATTAATTTGATCAAATAGAAACAGCTCTTAAGCTGTTCTTTCAATCGTGATATCATGTTTGCATTTCTAATTTGCGTCTTCTTCTTGGTACTATTATCTGAGATGGACCTGTGGCCTACCAAATACAGCTTTCCAGTCAGTCTAGATTGATTCACCTCGCCACCTACGGCGGGTCCTTCTATTACTGCGTTATCCCTCCAGGATGGAATCAAAAACTATCCGGGCTAGTCATCTTAGACAACTAATATGCACTTTTCTTAGCAACTGACTATCCTTATCTACCCTCGCTTACGTCCATGCTTCTTCTCAATAAATCAAGACAGGGATTATGAGAGTCTTATTTAGAGCTTTTTGACAAGTCGTTTTTACTCATATGCCTTCTTACGTCGAATAAACAACGATTGGCTCTTCTTTTGATTTCTGATGAGATGTCGTTCTCAAATTTAATAGCAGAAAAGTGGTGGTGTTTCTTCTTTTCGAGAGCATGCACTTAGTTTTGCCCTTATTCACGCTTAAACACATTTTAGTATTTTAAGGCACAGCTCGTTGAGTTCTGCCAATAATGTCAGTGTCATCAGCTTACGCAACTAGTTGTACAAACTTCTAGAAAACTGTTTTTCTGTTGTTCACTTGAGAGTTTAGCACAATTTTCTCAAGTATGATGTTGAAAAAGTTACATGACAGCGCATCATCTTACCTATATCCTTTTTTGACACCAAAGGTTCCGGAGATTTTATTTCCGTCCTAAACAGAATAGCGAGCGCTCTGCGGAATCTGGCGAGTTTGGCAAGAATACATATGCTGGGCATGGCTAGATACAGCTCGTCTCTATAGATGCTGTCATATGCGATAAACTTGTATCATATCGATTTGGATTTTTAGGATTTCGTTCAAGATCTGGCATAGTGTGAATATTTGGTAGATGGTAGACTTACCGAGCATAAAACTGCACTGATAGGCGCCAGTCAGATCATTGAAAGATGGCCTTCACACACAGCAGATAAGATCTCATATGCAATGTTAAGGAGACTGATAGCTCTATAAGTGGCACAGTTAAGTGCGTCTCCTTTCCTGGAGATCGACCAACGGTCAGTTCAGTTCCTTTTTTCCAGGCATGTTTTCTCCCTACCAAATCTAGGAAATGAATTGATGCGAGATCTTCAACTGCCTCAAATAGTTCGGCAGATAGGCTGCGCGGTCCAGCAACCTTTTTGTTCTTAAGTTGGATATTGCTATATCACTCCACTTTTGTCGGGTGGATGGATACTACAATTTCCACCATCCAGTTTGAATAATTCATTCTGAATGGCAGCGGAATTCCGGTTGTACTCACCGTTTAACAGTCTGTAGAAGTGGCTTTTCCATATTCTTAGTACTAACCGCGACTCTACTACAAAGTTTCCTAGTTCATCTCTACAGGCCTCTATTCAGGTCTTATTGCCCGACACGTTACTCTTACATACTCTTCTTTTCCTCCAAAGAAACCGTTGTTCTTCTGTTCTTCACACCACTTTTGTTCGCATAAGTTATGGTCCGCTCTTGTTCTTCTATGCAGCGAGTGTTGTTTCCCTACGAGTGTTTGCCTATATTCATCATCAAACCATGAATTTAATGAAGGTGGTCGGGTAAAAACTAGCCCATCAGTTGCAGCGTTTTTGAAGGCTTACATACAGCAAGGCCACTAGTTGTCAGCGCTTGATGTTGGTTGCTTAAAGTACGTGGAGATGTTGAGGGATATGCGATCGTGAAGACTGTGGCGGTTTTTTGCAATTGCAGTCATTCAACGTTAAATCTCCTCAAAGTATTTCTTCGTTATTGAAGTAAATATCCGTAAACGTACCTTGGTTTCTTGGTACGAGTCTATGTTTGCCGTCCGGAACGTTTGCACATCTATAATACTGGAGGAGTTTCTTACGTTAATCGCAACATATTCTATATGGTTGATGGTTTTATGATCAGATGAGCACCATGTCTCTTTGTGGGTATTGAGGTCCGGAAAACGTGTGCCAGCAAAATTGAAATATCTGATTTATAGCAACCAAACTCTGGTTGTTCGGCATCACGGGGTCTCTTACAGTTTGAAAATTTTATGTGCAGACTCGAACGTCGTTTTTTTCCTTTGCAGATTGCCACTGTAGGCTTTCTAATAATGAGCTTTATACGCGACAGGCTAAATAACTCCACGTACAACCCACAACTTGGAAGGCTAGGCGGTGTTATGACCCCTTTTGCGAAACGGGTTTGGGGTACGACAGCTGCCGGTGATACATTTAGTGTTCATGCACCACCATGTCTATTCCAGCAACCTTACTACGAGTAGTGCTGATAATCCTTATTGTCCTCAACTCCAAATACGTTGAAGTGGCTCATTGAAGCCTCCGGCTACCACGAAGAGGTGATGAATGAGCCAAATTGATGTGTAGTCATATTTTCAGGACTGGTCATCGGCAGCTTGACACCGATCATTGCCTTCTCTATTCATACACACCCAACCACCAGATTTTTTCAAGGTTGCATAAATTGAGGATGTATAAATATTGCAAATATGAAGAAATAAGCAAACGATTTCATAACCAGATACCAACGCTGTCTTTAATATTTTGTGCGAATTTTTATCCAGCTGCAGACTCACATAAAATACAAATATTCACGAGTAAGTTCTCTTTATCAAAAGATATTCTACGAAGGAAATACAATCCCTGTAGCTAACTGACGAGATGCCATTCTCTGGAGAGGAGCTTTGAATATTTTAAATGATCTCCTGAGTTGCTTGTCGTTCACAAAAATGTACACAACATAACGATACCACTTTAATCCGACCTCAGGGCAATGGCCACCCTTAAAATCGTCAACATGGGACGCATTATCACACCACATACCCTGAAATGATTCATTTCAGATTCTGTACCCCCTTTCCAAAATGGTTTGTCTTTTGTCATAGATTAAGTGATTCTGACAGTACTAGAGATTTCATAGCTTCTTACCAGCTTCATACTCGTATATCCTGTTCCCATTCAATCTACCCGTCATCCAAAAAAAAACATGTTTTGCACATAAATTCATTTAAGGCGTTCGTTCCCTTTTTGCAGAATCATATGTATCAAAGCCCTAAATGAAGCTACCAACCAAAGCAACCAAGGATCAAACACACCCTCTATAATCGTAAAAAGTTATGCCGAATCAGCCCAAAATCAAACCGCTCTGACCGCACTAACTCACCGAGAAGCGACAAAATGAGAAATTCACAAATTCTTTTTTTGTTTTTCTTTTTTTAACATCCACAAGATCATCCTGCATCCGTTTGTCTTGGCTATCCTATTCAAACACTTTTTATTGAGTCCTTTGGGTGAGGCTGTCACCATGGTCTCAATTGGCAATGAAGAATAATGACAGGCCGATAAATTCTCAAATCATAACATGTCCTATCACCAACTTCGGATTCCTTCTTCTTTGTTTTTTTTTTGTAAACAAATCGGGTCAGTACTGATTGTTGAGAAGTGGATATCTTGAATTGGGGCATTGATTAATTAAATTACTCTTTTTATTGTCATACAGGGAGGGAGGTACTGATATGGATACGGATACTGTCCTCCTTCAGATACTCGCATTAACAAGTAACCTGACGTGCAGCTTTTTGACTGCAATCTTGCGATTAATCCTCTTCGCCATGGCTCGTCAGGGATGCTTAGTCAGTGATTCAGGGATGCTCCTAATTAAAGTCAATTTAAATTAACATTTTAATTAAGGGAAAATCCTCCCTTCTCCGTAAGCAGTGGGTGGTTGGAATATGAAAGAATTTTATTAGGTAAACGATAGAGAAAATAGGAAGAAGAAAAACACAACAAAAAACTAGGGTAGGTCTCGACGTACCAGCAGATATCGTGTGCTGTATGTGGGGATGTCGACTGACGTCCAACGAAGCGACGACCAACAACCGACTCCACGACGGTATGGTATGTGTGAATAATTCATGACAGTAATGATGACACCGATTAGCATGGCGTGAAATTTAATCGACAAATTTAAAGTGTGTTTGTTGAAGTCGGGGTAGGAATCGGCGTTGGAATCGGAGACGGAGTTACAGGAGTCAGAACCGGAGGATTAAATTTCACGCAGACAACAAAAGCCCGAGGGTGAAGTAAACTGTTTGCTCAGCAGGACGTGCATCTTTCTAAAATGCTATGTATACAGTTTTTCTTTTCAGTTGCTTTCTTTTTTTGTTCACTTTTTCATCGTCTTTGACATGGGGTCAGGTCAGAAGTAAGGAGCTTTAAATCAAGAATACGATATCAGTCAGGTCACTGAGGAGGTAAGAAAAAGTGCTTACATTCAAAATGCCATGTAATGAGGGTGAGCAGGTAATTGACGGCTTTTGTGGAAACTCTCAAGGACATATATCCCTGCGGTTTATTTTTAAAGACTTAAATTGGTTTGTGGAAAATATTTGGAGAAGATTTTCTTGATTGCAATTGAATCAAATCAGTATTTAACGAGACAGGTAAGATACGCTGGCAGTATATATTTCTAATCGGTTCGATTATGTGTGAGTTTATATAACGATTTCATCAATTTCACTCTGAGGAAACTCTCAGTTGATGCACCAAATAAAAATCACTTCGAACGTGATATTCTTCGGTATCGGAGATACCTATTATAACTCATGCAAATGAGGCGTCTAAGGAAGGCAACCAAACTTGCACATCTCGGGCTACCTGAATAGCAACCCCTATTATACGACCTTCTATTGGAATTGGATCAGGAAGAAAAAGGTCAAATCAAATAATTGGAGCCATGCTGCGATTGCTTCAGATAAACATCTTTCATTCTGACTCTGTCTCAGCCAGACTTTTAATGAGTCTCTGCAGAATAGGGGACGACATTGCTTAGATCCGAGAGCATGGATAACAGATAACAAAACTCAATGGCTTAGAATCTGAAAAATAAACGACATGTGTTCGTCCGAAACGAATGTAAACCAAGAGCCTGTATTCTTAACGTATTCTTTCCTCCCAAGAAAAAAATATTATGGCGGCAAAGTTGGAACTTGACTCAAGAAGCAACAGTTTCGTCATGGTTACCTGAACTACGTGTGACTAGATAAGAACGATAACTAGATAGAACTAGATAAGAACACAGCAAACTAAACAGAGTCCAAAGAACAGCATTAGACATTCTGTTTCACTTTACACCCCTCGATATCTTCAGCAGGTAAGTAGCTGCGGCTGCTGCTATTCGCCTTAAAGCGACTACACAGTGGACAGATTTTTAATGTATTTGCTTTGACAAAGACTTCCATGTAAGCTATTCCTCTAGGTCCCTCTGGAAGGAAGATGCTTTCATGTCAAGACAAGCAATACAGATGGGTCTAAATCCAACAGCGGAGTTGGTTGCGGTATTTTCTAAGATCAGCTAAATCCAAGCCTTACTTTCCGTCTTCCAAACCACTGTAGAGTGCTACATGCGGAAATTTTGGCGATTAAAGAAACTTTGCCCTGGCTGAAGTAAAACGTGATATCTGCAAACGATATCCATATCTTTTGGGAGAGTCAGGCCGCTCTTAAGTCCTAGGACTCAGTCTCATTAAATTCTAAAACAGCCCCTTGCAACCACTCTATCTATTCTACCGGAAAAGGGTAGTATAGGTATCTAATCAAACTAATATTAAAGCTGGATGCTAATGTTGGGGTGTGTAGGGTTTTTGCTAAATACGTGTGGGGTTAATAGAAAGAAAAATGCGGTTTTTAAAATAAAACACGTCTTTTCGGTTTTAGGGTTACAGCCAAGAGAAAATCTTTATTCTTTCACCGGAAATTCTTCCATATTCGACTTACAAACTGTCATACATAAATATTTGTACTAAAATTTACTATACGTAATCCTACGTTACGTTTCATAGGTTACATTATACAAAATAAGAGTTCAATTTAGCTCGGTTTTAAGATGGATTACAATCTTAATACAAAAATTCAATAATTACTTTTACTAAACATATATGTATATTATTTTATACATTTTATTCACGAACATACTCCCGCCCGGTGGACGAATTTCGTCCGCAAGTGTCCTCGCTCTTGTACCGTACTGTACCTCTTCTGACATAAAAGTTGTGTGTTGTGTGAGTGTGTTGACTAGACATGTAAAATGAGACAAAATCGTGTAAATTAATAATTTGAAACATTACATGTAGGTGACAAGGACGAAGATATAACAAACGAGCAACAAAGGGAGATAAAATATACGTAATTCGCCTAGTGCAACAGTTTGTTTTGATCATTGACCAAAAATAGGTCAATTTGTGTCGCGAGAGTTGTTAGATTTTTTGTTTAGTTTTTGTTGTCCCCTTTTTACCCTTTTTTTGTGTTAATAAAAAGGTAAGTGTTATTAATTAATTATTTCTCTAATCCTTTTTGTCTGCTCCAATTCCTTCGCGGTATTCGATTTCGTTTTGATTTGTGTACATCGGTGCGGGTACACAATTCCATATACGTGCGTGTGTACATATTGATATACATATGTACATCGATTGTTCGTTATTGTTTCGCGAAAGTGATATCTTGTGTGCAGTGCAAAAAAAAATAAACAAAAAGAAAAAAAAAGAAATGGGAAAATGATAAAAAAAAATAAAAAGTTCATCAAAAAATATTTTCCCAACAAATTCGGTACAATGTGTGTTGTTATTTTGTGCGATAACTGTTTTCCTCGTACGCAATTTTTGGTTGTGCAGTGCGATGCTGTGCGACGAAATTTTCGCGAACGGTTAATGTTTTGATTATGGCCGAATTAGCCTTCTTAGTGTGTGTGGTGTTTACGTTTTCGTGTAAAGCCAAGAATCCGCCTTCGTATAGAATTGTTGTTGCAATTCATCTTCAGTAAGTTTTTTTTTTTGACATATTCATTTTTTTTTTATTTTTATTATTTACATATTTATTATTATTATTTATTTTGTTTATTTATGTAATTTATGTTAAGATTAGTTTAAGGTAGATATTATTATTGAGTGTTTATGTTGAGATGTGTTAAAAAAAAGATAAATGTTAAAGTGTTGTGTTGTGTTGAGTGGACAACGTTGAGTATTCGGTGAAACATTTCAAGTGCCGTCGGGGTTTTGATTCTTCAATTCCCGTCGGCATTTTGGAATTTTGGAACTCTGCAACGTTGTCTGGCATGAATGATGTGTTTTCTGTGGATATCGTTGAGTGTTCACTAAGAAGCTTCAAATTCCGTCGGGGTTTTGACTCTCCAATTCCCGTCGGCATTTTGGAGTTTCGGAACTCCACAGCGTTATCCAGAAATAATGATTTTGTGTGGTTTAGAGTGGACTGTATGTATGTGTGTTGTGTTGTGTAGGGATAGCTAGGATAAAATAAGTATATATTTGATTAATTTAATAAATGATTGGCAAAAGAAAAGAAAAGTCTTTAATTTTCCATGTGAGTTTATCAATGTTGTGTTGTGTCGTTTAAATGTTGTGTTGTGTTGTTTAAATGCTGTGTTGTGTTGTGTTGTTTAGGTATTGTGTTGTATTTCTCTTTCCTACTAAGTTTTCCGGTTTCATTTCGTACGGTAACCACTTGAGCAAGTCCGTCTTCGCTTTCCGAGATGGTGTGACGAATGATTCGTCCGAATCGCGACTGCAACGGCGGTAGTTTTTCGTCCTTGAAGAGAAGTAAGTGTCCGCGTCTGCTTCTGTCTTCCGTCTTGTCCACTTTGGGCGCTGTCTCATCCTGGGCCGACATTTTTCGCTCCACTTCTCCACGGCAGTGTCTCCTTGACGAATTTCGAAAAGTCTTGTGCCGATTGCGTCTACCTTTAGTGGACCTCTGTTTCTTTTTCCAGTTTGTGCCCGGCAGTTTCGAACAAAACGTTTGTAGTATACAAAATTGCGACGAAGCTTCGTGGTTTTGTTTGACTTCTTGAATACCGCATGCTTATGAATGAAAAAGTGGTGTGGTGTATCCAGTAAGGTATTCTTTTTGTCAACCTCTTGCATCTGACGAAGCTCCTTGCATTCCTGTAAACACTTGGAAAGCTCCTTGTGCTGTGCGGGGTTTTTCTGGAACCTTCCTTCCAGTTGATGAAACCTACGTAAGGCACCTAACTTCGAGGCACCAAACCCAGGTTTACATTCCGGTCTATTGAATACCACATGGTGAGGAGTAAGTAAATGGTGTGGTGTATCCAGTATGGTATTCGTCTCGTCAACCTCTTTCATCTGTTGAAGCTCCGTGTGTAGTGTGGGGGTTTCCTGGAATCTTCCTTCCAGTTGATGAAACCTACGTAAGGCACCTAACTTCGAGGCACCAAACCCAGGCTTACATCCGTCTGTAAATGGCTGCGATACCTCATATCGACCATCAGGCGATCTTGTTATTGTGTTGTTATTCTTTTCAGAAGTTTTCTCTTCCGCAGTTTTCTTAGTGTTGAACTCCTCCAGTTCCCAGGACCTTCGCAGCTGAGTGTCGTTATCGAGAACCTGTAAGAAGCTATGGACAGGTTTTTTATTTTGTGAAATAACCTTCCCAAGGATAAGCCAACCTAACTCTGATTCCTGTGTGATTGGCGATCTTTCATCATCACCCCGTATAATGGATCCTAGAATAAACTCAGAGTAAACGTCGGCTCCCAGGAGAATATCAACAGTCGCAGGCTTGTCGAATTGTGGATCAGCTAACTTCAAACCTTGAATATGTTCCCAGTTGTGCAGAACTAGAGGCTTGGACGGCAAAAGACCAGTCAGGGACTTGAACACATAAGCTGGGGTATTTGTCTCGAAACGTGTTACCAGAGACCCAAAGGTAAGACTTACATACCGTTGACATGAACCACTGCTAACTTTTCCCAATCCAGATACCTGAATGATAGTTCGTCGCTGATGAAGCCCTAATAACTGGACAGCGGATTCAGTAATGAATGTTGCTTCAGATCCAGGATCGACCAGTGCCCTAAGATTTAAATAATTTCCATTTGATGACCTAACTCGAACAACTGCTGTTGCCAGAAGAACACTTGGCTGATGTACTTCAGAAGAGGCTACTTTAGGTGGGTTAAATTTTGATGTTATGTGAAATGTTTGTGTACCTGTTGTTGTATTTTTATAATCCCTTGTAGGTTTAGAGCTGAGATTATTAACATGCAGCAGAGAATGGTGTGCCTGCTTGCAGTAATAGCAGCGCACACTGCTTTGACAATGGTTCGTCTTGTGACTGTACGCCAAACAGTTCCGACAAACCCCGATTCTGTCCACTGCCTTAGATCGTTCACAGATCTCCATGGCAATGAACTTCTGACAAGTTCGAAGGGAGTGCTGACCTCTACCACATACCTGGCATGCAAACTGCTTCTTCCCGACGTGCAGGACCGTTTTCTTCTCGACCGCAACAGCCTTGTGTACAGAAGAACCGCTGACCTTGATGCCACTCATTCCAGCTACTGCTTCCAAGGTTCGAAAACGTGTCTCCAGGAACTCTGTAAATTGTCTCAGTGTTGGCAACTCCTTCGAACTACCCAACTTCTCCTCCCACAAACGCTGAGTAAAAGCAGGTAATTTTTGCACCAGAATGTAAATTAAAATATCGTCCCAAGAACTAACTGGCAATCCTAAATTGTCTAGAGCATGGAAACATTCCTGGGACGTGTCCAGTAGAGACTTGATGTTGCTTGCCGTCTCCTTCGTCAACTGCTGCTGCTCAAAAAAAAGTTGGAAATGAGCGTTTACCAACACTCGCTTGTGGTCGTATCTGGCGACAAGCAGTTCCCATGCTTTGTCATAATTGCCAGCATACAAACCTAAATGCTGCAACAGACGAGCAGCTTCACCTGTAAGACATGATTTTAAATAGTGAAGCTTTTGGATTTCACCCAGCTTTTTATTTGTGTGGACTAACGACAAAAAGACATCGTGGAAAGCCCGCCACTTCGTGTACGAGCCCTCAAAATGTGGTATTTGAATTTGGGGTAATGAAAGCTCATTACAAGATCCACCTGTGGATTCACCTTCCACAATCTTCTCCTTGGATGCTAACTTGGCATTGTCGATAGCGTCGACCAATTCACCTCGGTAAGTGAAATATGTTTCTTGAAGCAGATCAAAAATGTCATCAAAATTTTCTTCTTCCAGACCTTCTTCAATTTCTCCTCGTCGAATCTTCGCTTGAAGACCAAGCGCATTCTTGAAGTTCCCTTCTAGAATAAGAAGACGACCTGACAGATAGCTGGCTGTACGACGTGATGCTCCAGTCTTTTTGAAGTTGGAGTGGTCACGAAGAATCTGCTCCAGAACACCTTTCTGATCTGCACCCGTAGACAATTTCGACATTTTAAAATGGTTTTTATTTGAAAATGTAATTAATTATAAACCAATAAGGGTGTATCAAGTATTTATTATTTTAATTTTATTAGATACAGTTTATTAAAATGATATTTAATTAAATATTTTATTTCAGCAACTTACGACCTTTGAATAACTTTGCCCAGCTGGTGACAGTTGAGGTTAAAGTTGAAATTAATTTTTACACGGCGCGGGAAATTCGATTTCTGCAAAACCACCGAGAGAGTCTGTAAGTCTTAAAAGAAGAAAGACAAGGGGCAAGACACCGACCGCGAGGGAATCTGTGTATGTACTTTATGTTTTATATATATCTATATATCTATATATATTTTTTTATTTTTTGTACACTTGCACTTGTTCTTGCACTTGCACTTGCACTTGCACTTTTTCTTTTATAATTTTTGTGTGTGTAGTCTATTAACTATCTTTATTTATATGTATATATATATATATATGTACTTTTGCACTTTGCACTTATTTTTTTTTTTTATAATTTTTTCTTTTTTAAATTGTTTAATGTTTTAAATTTATCCGGCTCGAAGGACCAAATGTTGGGGTGTGTAGGGTTTTTGCTAAATACGTGTGGGGTTAATATTTACTATAATTTACTAAAATTTACTATACGTAATCCTACGTTACGTTTCATAGGTTACATTATACAAAATAAGAGTTCAATTTAGCTCGGTTTTAAGATGGATTACAATCTTAATACAAAAATTCAATAATTACTTTTACTAAACATATATGTATATTATTTTATACATTTTATTCACGAACAGCTAATAAAAGAACAGACCTTAGGTGGACTGTTGGACCAACATGTCTAGCGACCACACAGATCTGGCCGAAGTTGGATCTGAATCATAGCCATCATAGATGTCATCACTGGATACTGCCTTATAGACAAGCATGCAAGAAGGCTTGGTGGAGGAAGAGGGGGAAGGTGATTAGGAGCAAACAATCCTCCACTTACTCTGTACATGCCTAGCTCTCTCGCATGGCATCGTAGACCGCTCTCCTAAGTGGAGTCTTCGTCTACAATGACTTAAGCGATCTAAAGCATGTAGAGTGTAGACGTTAACACTTTCCCACGCTTCATCAAAAGCTCAAACTGGTTCCATGAGTAAGAGGATCATATATCCACATGGCATCACAACGGGCCAATAGGCCTACGTGTATTGATCTTTCCAATAGCCACTTTTACCTACCAACCTAACAACAGAGAGAGATAAAAAATTCATTCTGGCTTTATTTTGAAGCTACATACATCCCATAATGTGTAGAATAGCACATCATTCCAATGGCCACGGCTTCGATGATGATTGATGACTCCGTCCAATATGTGCGGCGTTGTTCCGGCAATAGCGTGTCGAATGGTGGCCTCGAGCTTATCCTAAGTGGTTGGCTTCTTAGCATAGACTAAGGACTTTATGCAGCCCCAGAGAAAATAATCGAGTGGAGTCAAATCTCATGATCGCGGCGGCCAATTGATGAACGCTTGCAGCGAGATGACCCAGTCACCATCACAACTTCGAGTGTTACTCCGCTTTTATTGCATGTAGCACCGTCTTGTTGGAACCACAGCTCGAATATAACTAATATATGATGCCGCCATGCCATAACCCGCACCAAAAGTCAATATTTGTCGATGCATTGATGCTTGGCCGAACACTTGTAGATTGTGTTCGCTCATATGTATAAGGTAAATTTTTCTTGGGCCTCGTCCGAGAAGGTGATTTTTTAACCAAAATCCAGATCTCCTCAGTAGATTGTGCCTCAGCACAATCTTATACGGATATAGGCCCAAATCGCACCGCAAAATCAGTCAAGTTGACTTTCTGGCGATGAATAATTCAGCTGATCAGCGTCAAATTGATATTTCTGGGTCTTTTTCGTCACTGGCCGCTACAGCTGTTTTTTTTTTTCATTTCGCATCAATTTCTGTCTGGTTGGTGGCTTAAGATCAAAGACAGTGTATTCACACTCAAGCTTTTCGATGGTGCGATGAAAATTACCTGAATTTCGATAAATTTTTTTAATAATTTCCGCACGTTCGGTAAGTGTAGAGCGATGCATGATGAAATAACAAACCATGCTGAATATTTTGACAGCTGGATGTCATTGGTAACTTTTCGCGCGGAAGACAGATTGTAACGAAGTTAGGGCTGTCTTTGAGGTAACTTCTGCTACCTGTACTAATGATCTAGGATAACTGGCCGAATCTAAGACTTAAACTTCGTTAACAGATGGCATGCTAACACACCAAGAGCCAACGAAAAACCACTCTGCTCTAATATTTCTACTTTAGTGGAGCCAAAACCACCAGAGAAACCGCTAATCTATAGTCCTATAAGAAGTTCATAAAAGCATTCAAAACTGAACTTTGGATAGCCAGACAAGATTGTTCTTTTGTGAAAACATTGAGGAGTCTTAAAAGTCACTCTAAATATCTGTTCGTGTGCAACCGTAGGTTATGGAACCATTGCGGTTTTTATACCTAAAGCTGAAAGAAGCTTCCATGTCTATTCCTATCCTTCTGAAAAAAAAATGCAAGGGCTGACAGACATCCATCTTTGTCAGAGCATAAATCTAATTTAGCTCTCGACTTGTTAACATGTCAATCAGTAGAAACATATCCAGTCTCAAGGAATATGCTATGCTGGCCTCAACTTTGAGGGTGCCTTCAATAATGTGAAAGTAGACAGAACAACTGCACTAGCAAGTCTAGAAGTGGGGGCTCTTTTTAGCGTGTTGATAAAATCAATTCTCACTAGAACAGTATTAGTACAAGGATAGGAAGATCCTTAGGTCGTAGATCTCCCCCTTTTTATGAAGCAGATAATCAATGGGCTTCTTAGTATTTATGTGACATTGCAGTGCGTACTACTGGGAAACAGCAATATGTTTAAGGAGATTTAATCCAAGGTATCCAAGTTAAACCAAATTGATCTTTGCAGTAAATTGAGCCAAATATTGAACGATGTCAAATATGAGTATGTGTATCAGATCTTAGCTCACTACTCCATTAGAACACTCTTTCACCAGTCACCTAAAAGTGGACCAGTCTCCAACAAAGAATTTTAGCTGATAGCAGCTCAACATCTATGCCACTGATTTTTAGCATTTACTTCAAACGATAATGTCCATTCAAGGATATTAAGTATTAGGATCGTGGAAACATGAAGCACAGCGCTCGAAAATTTGGTCTTTGTGGTGAAAGGTATCAGTTCCTTAACATTTGGATGAACATAAACCCTGCAACTTATAAGGCAGTCGACTGACTGAGTCAGAACTCATACTCTGATTTCAATCATGAGTATATACATACCTAATAAGTTCATGGAAGATCATCGTGTTGATTCAGCGTGTAGACTGTCAAACGAATGTTCTATGTGACTTTATGGAATATTCATTACACCACTTCATGAAGGGCTTTTGACTGTTAGGACTGAGAAAATACAATTCTTTCAATATCCCAGCGAAAGTGGTTGTCAAGAATGCAAAGAACTTGATCGTCTGAATTCGTTGACGAACTCTCTTCCGACACCTGCAGAACTTCTTCCTGTGTCCGAGGAATGAAGTTGTGATAACATTAGTTCGGCTAGAACTTATTTATGTGGTACGGTTTAAACTTGATACTACGAGAAGGTCTTCAATCAAAAATTAGTTTGTTCTTAAACTTTGTGTTATTCATCCCCTTTAAATTATCCAAGCAATTTCAACTACAAGGACGAAACCTAGCGTGCAACATAAATGTTCTAAGCCGCCTCTGGCAACAAATTACAAATGAAAACTAATTATCGAGATATTTAACTTTCCCACTTTATAAACGTAAACAAATTCATTTAGAAATTCCCCCTATCAACCGCAGATAGTTTCCCATACATCCTTGTATCTATTCGGTAGTGCTTTATTCATCTCATTCTCTCGGTTGACTTGGTGTCGTTAATAATTTTCCCATCTCTTGAAACCCTCCAATCACACGAAGCACCCCCTCCATCATTCCATTATATGTTCCACTTTAGCACGTTCTTTCGATTAAATGTAACAACATATCCTTAGACACGATTTATTACTGCGAAAAGCTTTTCATGACTTTTCCATAATTAAAATTGTCTCTTAATTAAGAAGTCTGACATACCCATACGCCAACAAGGTCGGCATTGGCTGCACAAAAGGTCCTTCGAAGCACATGCTCCTTGGCATCTGGGAAAAATGGAACTTTTTCTGTTAATTTAGCATTAAACATTTAAAAGTGGCACAATGAGCCGGAAATCACTCCTTCAGCTGTCATGGGCGCTTTCGAATACTATTAATTTACATACAATAGTAGCAGTTGAGGAGAACGACTCAGACAGGATGTGGGCTGGCAAGTGCGACAAGTTAAGTACAGTATCATTGTACAATATCTGAGTATCAAGTGCCTTTAAGGGAAAACAATAATATTTGCCAGCACTGGGAGATGGAATATGATGTAGTGGTATACCATATTCGTATGAGCGAATATCCGTTGATCCATTTAAGTTTTGTTGTTTCATTATGCGAACGCAGAAGAAGTTTAGGTACGTATACGAATGTATTCGTATGCGAATGGTAGATTACAAAGCCATTCAGAAGGAAGATCCCTTCGGAATTATTCAGAAATCACAAGTAGGGTCTAAATGGTAATTTTGTTACAGGGGATTAAGGGCCCGAAGAAGCTATGATTTTCAAGAAGAGTATGAATACTCGTATTTCCGTTTCAATCCGCTTTCTTGACACACTCGGTTCAGATGGGTAAATGAGCAATTTTAGGAATCAAATGACTTTTGCTTTAAATGGAGTTAGACAAAACCATATGAGAATTGCCTTCTGAGGTTTTCAATTGAGTCATTGTGATGATGTGAAACGACATTGTGATGATGTTTTTGCAGAAGTTAAAAACAGATTATAAAAAGCAGATTTAAACCTTCATTTGTGACGATAGTATGAGCTTGGAACATCTCATTTGCTTTAATAGGGAGTTAAAAAATACGACTTACCTCGTCAGTAATGTGAGTTATTCTTACCTGCAAAGAGAGAAAGGGAGGAAATTCAGTTTAAAATTTTGGAAAAGTTGCATTTTTTACATCAAATAAATAAGTGATTAGTAATAAGTGTTAACAACTTTGCCTTTTTTTAAGTTACGTAGGGTATGGAGCAAATTTTGGAGAAATTGTAAAATATTTCCTGCTTACATCATAATTACATAATAATTAATACAAATCGTACCTAGGACCACAGAATACGAGTAGAGCCATTAAACATTGCAAACTAGACAGTGAGAGCGTGAAATAATTGTGTCGATGTTGTTGACCATTTTGGTGTTAGCGCAGAGTGAATTTCGACGTCGATTTTCTAATCGTGTAGCGCCAACTGGGCATTTCGGGCTCAGCTACTCGACTCGAATAGAGTGGAACCACAGGAGACCATGCAGAGCGTGGTCGCTACCGGAATGTTCGTTCGGCTGAGAATATCGCGGCTGTGGCTGCCGATGTCACTGAAAACGAAGAAACATCAACCAGACGACGCGACGGGCCATGCAATTCGGCAACACCAGACGGACCCTACAGCGAATTTTAGTGAAAGACTTTAACATGTTAGCGTACAAAGTGCTAACAGTGCATCAGTTAATGAAGTTAATGCATTACATCCACTCCAAGTCACTGTATGGTGGGGCGTTCACGCGGGAGGAGTGATTGGGCCGAATTTTTTTTGTGGACGCCATCGGCAATACGGTCATTGTTACTGGCGAACGCTACAGAGCTTGGATGAACGGGACCTCTGGTTTCAAAAAGACGGTGCATGGATATTTTGAAGGGAGCATTTCCTGGTAGCGTAAACTCTCGTTTTGGCGATTTGCATGGCCAGCAAGGTCGCCCGATTTAACCATCCCAAATTTCTTTGTTTGGGGCTACTTGAAGTCATGGGTTTATGCCAACAAACATAAGACAATCTCAGCCCTTAAGGAGAATATTCGACAGGAATGCGAACAGTTATCACCGTAAATCTTGCGGAAAGCCATGAAAAATGCGATAAAATGGGCACAAATGTGTATCAACACTGGCGATAGCCACTTGGCGGATATGATCTTTTCCACTTCTTCGCTTGTACAGAACACCAGAGTCGGAGTACAAGAAATTTTATCCTAATGAGGTCCTTTACAACAGGGCGAACCTAATACGAGTGGACAACTTCGTAATTAAGTTGACTCGAAGGCACATTACAAGAGTAATGACCTCGACGAATAACCTGATATCTGGGGCTTACTACCCCAATTACCTTTACCACGAGAGTGTGCGCTCTGACGGCTTCGTTCCACCGGAAGCATTCCTCTACCTAGATCAGATAGGGTTGATCCAGGATAGATCAGCGGTGCCGTTAATCTTCCATGTCGCTCGGACAGCTGGGGACAGGCGACTCAACTACAACAGAGACGTCATACACGGCAGTGTGGATCGTCTCAGGTTCAGTAGGGCGGTGGGGAATCGCGATAAGAGGGATGTCGTTCGGCAGCACCAGCATTTTTGGTGGTTGAATGATGGAGAAGATGTTTCGTCGTCGTTTCCGTCAATTACGGACCAGCCTCACTAATGAGGCAGAGCTGACCAATATATTTGCTTTGTTAATAGCGATGGCCAGCTTACATAGGTTTAGGTTAGCATTTAAGTAATATATACATATGTTGGTATATACAAAGGTATATACTAATATATGTATATAATTGTGTATAATGTCTATGTGTGTGTATGTGTGTATTGTGCATTTAGGTTAGGTAGGCTAAGGTTTATTTTTAAGTTAGATATTAAGTTTTTATAAAAAATAAAAAATTGCATCCATAGACTAAGTTTTTTGTTATCAATTTTTTCTTAGCCCTAAGTACACAAAATAAACATTTATAAATAAAATGTAAATGAAGTCGAAAGACATAGATATACAAATTTAGATTAGCTTAGAGTGCCTGTGTGGGGCCAGTAAGTTAGCATAAGATTGTTAAGTAATTGTAAGCTAGCATTTAAGCATTTTTTTGTTACAATGTAAGAGTTAGTGTTAAGATAATAAAATGCATTAAAACTGAAACCGAGACTGATCTTTTCCACTTAACAGAAATACTTGCAAACGTCCAAATAAAGATGTCCATCACTCAAAATCATTTTTGTTTATTTATTAAAAAGGTGATTCAAAAACAAAATTGGATGATTAATTTTGCGCCCGCTTGTACCTATAAAACTATAAGATAGAAAAACATATTCAAAGACTCGCAGTGATTCTCTTAATTACTTCCACCCAAATGGCTACGAGTATCAGGGCACAAAGCTGCACTTGATATTCTGACTATTTTGCCTCCTATCCGGGGGCCCAGATCCAATATCGGATACAAGAGGAGGTTACGCGTTTTAATCAAATCTATGCACTGGTTCTGAGCATTATCCACCGTAAAGAGCGCGAATTTGGCGGAACAAACCCTAAACTGATAGGCACACTCTTTAAGTTACTTCAAGACTAAGCCCCTGATTTTCTTTTATTAAGCGAAATTAAGATATCAAAAGAATACAAAATGAGCGAACATAAAATTGTAAAAAGAAGCCAATCCAAGTCGGTGATAGGTAATGCTCTTAATCTCCATCAGAAAAACTAGCGATTTAAAATAGTATACAGCCATACAGTGCGTAGGTTCAAAGTACCGGCAGCATGAAAACGTAGGGATTATGGAAATAATATACTAAACACTAGAGGGAATCTGCTTCTCAGTTCATGGCGTCAGCACAGTGTTTTGTACCGACTACTTGGGTATTTTCTAAGGCACGATTTCTATCTAGACCTGCTGATGTCCAGCTCACGTATACTACTGACATGTACATATATATATTCCTACTGCGCCGCTTTTGGGGTTGGCTAAATTTTCGGACTTTAGAACCATTCCACAGAAAACACTATTTTTGATCACCTCGTTAGTAAGGCCAAGAACGTGCTGATGTTTTCGCATTTGAGTGGTCCAAATATTTTTTTCCCGATCTCTTCTTTGAACATTGGCTGGAACTTGAGCCGCTATTTGTCTTTGGACCGGATTTTCCGCCGACCTTTCACTGAACATGACAAAACCAGCTGATTTTCTCTATCTCAAATTCCTCTACTATCGGTTTCTTATTGTGGAGACTTCCTAGGATGAGTGTACTTCTTATAAAATCACATTTTATTACACCCGCTGACATTCGTAACATTTTCATTACCGCCGGTAATTTTTCCTTTTTTCTGGGAATGATTTTAAAATGTTACAAACCCGTAAGTTTAAGTCGCATTTGTGTGTCACAAAATACAGCGGAGTTTTCGCGACATTATGCTACTGGCTCTGTCACTTTTTGGCACGATAACTCCTTCTAAACAAGTGTCAGGATATTTGCAAATATACGGTCTATATACTTATTCGTTATCTCCTTGCATCTTTTTCCAAGTATTCAGAGTTGCTTGAAGTACTGTTGTGTCGTAGTCTGCAATAGAGCCCTCATAGGTGGAAAAAAGAAAAGCTGTTTCGGGCTCGTTGAGCTGCTGCTTCAATCATTATGCATAACATTAAAAAGCAACGCACTTTGTACACTACTTTGGTGTAGTCCAACTTTAACTTCGAATTCTCCGGTTATTCCCACTGTGCATTTAACTTTCGTTTTAACGTCATAGTACATGTCGCGTGTCATTTTGAAATCCTAGCGTCAATATAAAATCTCTTAGAACTCTGTGAACGTTTTTTTCAATTCGAGGAAGACGATATGCAGATCCATAAACTTTGAATTGTCCATACTTCAGCATACTTACCACAAAGCCATATAAACTGCCTTAGAGTTTTGTAATATTGCGTTGTCGACCGTCTAGAACTCTCTCATATTTTTTCATAGTATGCGATATAAATTTCATCTATCAGTGATTTGTTGCAATTTCTCGCGTCATATAGTGAAACTAAAAAGCTCTCGCTCACTGGCTAAGCATTCGATCATCTCTCATCATTTTATTGCACAAAATCGCGAGCCATTTGAACCCAAGTTTTTCTATTGTGGCCTATATTTCAAAGGATATGTTACCCGGTCCGAGTTCACGCCGCCGCCGGTTCATTCGTTTTTCGTAAAATCTGCCGTTTGCGAGACAGCCGAGATAATGGCATTGCGCCGAAATTCTGCGTTTACAAAGGCCTTAAAGTCAATTTCAATATATAACAAATTTCGTTGTACACCGTAATTACGTTTCCCTGCTCCTCTTCAATATATTTCGGAGATTGAATCACCTGCAAATTTTTTTCTTCGCTGCACGGCAGCCTTAAAAATGTTATGCCGTCTACCCGTGCTTTGAAATTGGACTTCTACTGCTTGTCTCATACTTATGGGTAATGGAGGTACCTCTCCTAATTGCTAATACAATGTCTCTACTGCTATCGCCCGTGCTCTTGCTACTGATTTTTTCGCCTCTTTTTGGCAACGTTCTAGTCTATTTTCAGGCGCACTTTGTCCGTTTCGCCATCTGCGCTTTTTTTGTTTTTATATTATTAATAGATCTCTGCGCTCTAAGAAAGCTGACTGGGGACATCTTCAATTTCTTCTACAAACACAAATTCTAGAAGCCTTACGAGGACTGCCTGATGTTATATAAGAGAAAACAATAGGCAAGGCTAAGTCACAGGTTTGAGAAGAGTACTGCCACTCCATTGAAACTCTCAAGGGTTCAGCTGAAATAAGCGAAATTCTGTCCAAAGAAGGTCCTAATCCGACAGTCATTAAACGACTTGATGGAACATGGACAGATCCCACTGAACAATCACTGGAACTTTTAATGAGCACTCATTTCCCGGGATGACAAGACAGCGGAGCTGGTGGGCAGGCAATGCAGGTCAAGCAGCTCGGACCCTGGAGTGATTTTTTTTTTTTTTTTATAATCAGCGAGCGCTCAAAGGGTTTGAGTACCCTTAAAGTGATTGTACACAGCGTGGGCTCATTAATATTCGAGGAAAAAAATTCCTGGGCCGTCAACAGTTTCTCCCCCTACAAGCCACCAGACCTTGATGGAATTTTAAAGATTATGCTCCAAAAGAACTCGGAGAAAGAACTGCCCTTGTTAGCGGCCATTTATCGTTGCTTGCTCAACCACATCCCATCAACTGAGAGACGAGTTCCAGTCGTTTTCATCTCTAAAATCAGCAAAAGGGGCTATGAGTCGGCCAACGATTTTAGAGCCATTAGCCCTACATTTTTCATACTTAAAACTCTTGAACGTATCCTCGACATGCATATCCAGGACTCCCTGAAAAGATCTCCTCTATCGAAGACCCAACTTGCTTACCTCAATGATCTGCATGAGGTGCAGATGATTGAAAAATCTATCCACTATAAGCAGTATACATTAGCCAACTTCATGGACATAGAAGGGTGTCTTCAATAATGAGCACACTGAATCCATTCTAAAATCTCTCACTAAATTTGACACAGAAGAATTCGTGAGCAACTGGATCGAATCCATGCTATTGGGGAACAGCCTCATAAACAAATTCTTAGACAGAGGTACCCCGCAGGGGGAGTCATCTCGCCCCTCCTATGGCTCCTTGTCATCAATAATATCTTGACAGAGTTCAATGACATTGGAATCAAGACAGTCACAAATGCAGACGACGCACGCGGATATTTTAGTATCAGGGATATTCGCTTGACTAAGCTAAGCGCTTGGGCCACAAGTTGTGAACTTGGCGTTAATCCGACTAAGACTAAACTACCGCTTCTCAACAATGAAACACTTACTCTATCCTCCAGTGCAAGGTACAGTCATACTTGACCCCAAGTTCAACTGGAAACTAAACTGAGAACGCAGAGTTAAAACAGCATGCTTCACTTTCTACGTCAGCAACAAGACATTTGGCAAAGGTGAAAGGTGTAGACTTCAGCGTAAGATGATCCTTTGTATGTACACTGTCGTAGTTCATTTCATTCTGACCTATGGATCGCTTGTTCGGAGGCCCGCCTTAAGCAAAGCCTACAACTTCTCAAAATTTAGCCCAGTTGGTATTGGAAGCATTGGAGCGGTACGATTGACTCATATAGTGCCTCTGAACTTGCACATAAAATACATCATTTCATGTTATGCTATCGGACTCAGAGAATCTAATTTCTGGTCTCCGAAACCCTATAGTCAAAGTTAAGCTCCTGATCTGTTACCTAGGGATCTGACGTCAGCCATAACTGACTACACGATAGCTAAACTCAATTTTAATAATAATATCCAAGTTCACATTCCCGAAAGAACGGAATGGAACAATAATCTACCTCAACCGGAATACCAAGTACCGATCTTCACCGACGCAAGATGCTTGGCCTCAGCTCCATTACCATAAGCAATATTGGAATATTTATTGACAGCCAGGCTTGCATCAAAGCGGTCCAGTCACTTACTTCGTCCTCTCACTGGTAGAACAATGTAAGGAAATTATCACGCAGGTAAACGCACGGTTTAGTATCACTCTCCTCTGGGTTGCCGGCCACAGTAACATAGATAGCCAATGCGCTGGCCAGATGTGGCTCAACGCCCTATGTCTCTCTCTCGGAGTCAGTCTGCTCCCCGATAGGATTCTCTATAGGAAGAATTCTCTAACATTTTCTGTCTTTGCTAACTCTAGGTGGAACAGTCTAGAAACCTGTACCATATCCAGACCGACATGGCCCGCCTACAATAAAAACAGGATGAATGGCTTATTCAATAGAACTCGCGCCGAGACAGCAAACATCACAGTAATTAGCATGAGTCACTGGCCAGTTGGATCACAAGCTGCCAAGTTCGGCATTCTATTGATACCGTAGCTGTAACAGCTCAAACAAAAAGAAACCCTATTCCACCTTCTCTGTGACTGTCCGTCACTTGCTAGAACAAGGCATCGCACACTTGGCAAACTCATACTCAATGGATAATCAGAAATTTCTGTCATAAAATTCTGCAACAGTATTAATTTTCTGATCTCCCCAGGATGGATCTAAAAACTACGCCTTTAGCAACACCCTTCAGCATCCAGATCACGTGAGGTGTGGTATCAAAACGGCGCATCCACGCTACTTGTTAACACCCACGAATCGAACGGAACTTTACTGTGGCGCCGCTATTACCTCATCAAACGCAGAGTTGCATTAATCAATCGTCGTTTCTATAACTTGAGAAGGTAAAATTGAGTGAATATGTCAAATCGACACTTTATCAGACCTTCTGCGACGCAGGAACATGGAATTTAACAATATTATTTGCAACATTTTCTGAGTGATTCTTCTTCTCGTTTACGTTTATGGGCTTTCAAGGAGGAGATATGGCGGCGAACTCTATGAGCGATATCCATTTGCGCGTTGTTCATCTAAGATGGCTAAGGTATAACGAGAGTGGATATAACAGACCAAAGAATCTTCGACTTTTGCTGTTTTTACTTCAAAGTCAGTGCAGTAGAAGAGACCAATTTCGAACGCTCATTTAAAGGCAGTTTCTCAGAGACGACGCTAACTGAAATGGTTTGTAGGTTGAGGCTCAGGACCATTTCAGGCTATAACGTCATCATAAAAAGTACGTTATTAGCAATTCAAGTGAAGTCAAAGGAAAGCAATTATTGTACCACGAATTGGCTAAGTAGACGAAGATTGGATGTATTTATAGATTTATCATTAGAAAAGATTAATCGAATATTTTCACAGGTTGTTAAATTCCTAAGGACCTCAAACTACGACTATTCTATTCCTGAAACCCTAATCTGGATGATGATGTACATGTTTTTACTAGCAAACCCAAGAGCAGAGCAACAAAACACATGACAAGTGTGTAGCATAGCACTTTCTATCAGCATAGAATGAAAGTCCCATTAACCATGTCTAACATGTACGAGCATAACTTATAACAGCAGTTAAACTCACTGCATATGTAGTTTTGAAGGAAAACGTATTAGCTACTCATAGTTAGCTTCCTCAACAGATGTAGAAAAGAGTATTTTGACTCTTCAAGTACAATTGCTGTAATATTCTTCATAGTCGGGTAGAGTCCAACAGAATTTGTCAAAATTAAGGATACTCTTATTTGGTATCAGCACAACAAACGTGCTCTGTTCGTGCAGCTGGCTCAGAGCTTAAACTCACACGTGCGTCGAAACTTAATAGCAAGACACTTCCTATGCAACTCTGTATTTCGACCAGTGCATGCACAAAATAATCTCTGGCACATGCCAGAAAGTGATTTTTCTGCTTTAAGTAGCTTAACCACATGTACGTGGTGTATGCGTAAAATTTAATACACAGCACTGTCAGATATCCCACCACCACAACCGTCACTATATGTATTTTATTTTATGAGTGAAAAATACCGCAGAATAAAAAATAAAAATGAAAAAAGCTCCTCTTTATACGTACGAGTATGTAGCAGCTATTTGTTTTTGCATTTAAGGATCGGCTTCGGTGAAATAAAAAAAATATTAAATTGGCTTTACTTTTTGATTTGTGCCCCTTGAATGTATCCTCGGGCGTATTTTTCAATCTCCCCATTACCTTAACTTATATCTTACATTCTTGAGAACCTTTTTGCAAAATTGTTTTTCTCAAACCCTTCGGCCGATTGACTTACTTTAATGTCATTCCACGTTAAAGGGAAAAACAACTCTTGAGCTACCTGAAAGGAGTTTGAATCACCCTCACCACCTCGTAGGCCGTAAACATTTCAATAAAAGCCTAAGTAATTTCATTTAAGCGGGATACCAAAGTGAAGATATATTATACATAACTTTCACTACTAATACGCATTCCACAAATCGCGTCCGTTCAAAAAAAAAAAAAAGATAGAAAATGAAAAAAAATTAGGGGCGCCTTTGCCTTAATAAATTCCAGTCTTCATCTTTAGAATCACATTTTAGAACACATTTTTGAAAATTACATGAAATTTTCAACAGCATGCCGGAAGTACTAATGTTCACCCCCCGCTAATAATTTCGAAACATAAAATTGCACCCATCCACCCTGTCTTGAAGGTCCTTTGAAAACGAAAGCCCACTCTAGAGGGTGATAAGAGTATGTCACCGACTGCAAAGTAGTCTGCGTGACCAAATAACTCATCCCTGTCATGAATTCCAAATGCCATCGCACTTCCGGTGAATACCGCTTCATGTCGACACTGCACAAAGCGTTTGCCTTTTTATTTCCATCACCACTCTGCAACCCCCAAACCTCTAAACTCCTAAGCACGACTGTACGAATATGTGCAAGAATGGACGGAATGAGGGGCAGGAAATTTTTTAACGAAATCGCTTAAATGCTCGTAAAACGAAATACCATTGAAGAATGTGGGTGATAATAGAGGTGTTGGAGAGATGGTGCTGGATCGATTCGAAAAATTCTACCCAAAGCACCACAATAATGGTGAGTCATTAGGAACGATGTCAGAACCCATTCATTATGACAGCCATGATGTTGGGACGTCTTGGGAGCAGAGTAACATCGGAGGAGTGGAGCAGCAGAGGAGCACAAAACTTTCGGATGGCATTTTGAATGAACTGGCAAATTGATTCTACAAATGGGAGAAGGCAAAGTGAGCATAACTAACAAATGCTCTGTCAGAGTTTATTGAATTTTGTCGAATTATAATTTATGGGCCATGTAAATATTTGGACCATTGGGCTCCATTGATGGTGAGTTTGCAATCCGCAAAGTAAAGTTAAATGCTAAGCAGTTGTGTTAAGAATTGGATTCAAAATGTTTACAGGGTTGCCAAGTTTTTCCAATGCCAAAATAATTTCAACGTGAATACGAGTAGATGAAAGTAGTAAAGAAGCAAATCAGACTTCCAAAGGAACAGAATTCGTTAGGAACGTAGCATCTGTTGAATGCTTCTGCGCAAGACTAAGTGCCGATAAAGTAGGACATTCTCAAATGCAGTGAAAAGAACCGGTACGACGAAAAGGCTGCGATCACTGCGGTAACAAGCAAGATGCCAGTCAATCTTCCCAAAGCCATCAGTCGGGAAATATTTACTTCGTGGGGCAGAATTTAGTAGCAGAAGTCGACGGCCCCACGCCATCATGCAAGTTTCACTGGCAAAATGATGCGATGAACGTCTCCTGGAAGAAGTAGTTAGTTGTAAGGAAAGTGGATGAAAAGATGTGAACACTGTAAGTGTTCGAGTGCATACGAAATGAGTTCCTCCAAACAGGCAGACAGTAACATCGAACCAATATTGACCTGGAAGGAACATGAGGAAAACTTAAGCTGGTAGGAAATATCCTGATCGTCTCTAACCTGAGGTATGTGATTCGAAAATTCTTTTAGCTATAGCATTGCTATCGGACTAAACCCACATCTTAATATAGCTCTTAGAACTGGCGGTTAAATCTTCTTCTCCAAATTATGGCAGCCGATTGTAATGTTTTGTCCGAGATAGCGCACGGATGTTTCTTTGCTAGTTAATGGCAAGTACTTTGTTTTGTCCTGGTTCACAGTAAAACCAATTTCTTTAGCCTTTTTTTCGATTGCTATATATGCCTGAATGTCAATATCGTCTTCGTATCCCAATAGCTCGACTGATTTGTGGAAGATGGTGCCTGTATTGGAAAACCTAACCCTACGTACCATCTAGTCAAGCACAAGGATAAAAAAATCGCATAAAAATGGATCACATTGACGAAATAACGCAAATGTATGGAACAGTTCTAATGAAGCGCCACAAAATTTCAACACGACATAACTGAGCCAATTTTCACGGGATACAGATTTCAGCGATCACCTTATACACTCCCAGGCCTGTCATGCGCAACTTAAAGTCGATAAAGTGTGTCACGACTTGGTATTTGTTGATTTTCTCCTTAATGGGGAGACTTGGTCTATCGTCGACTTGCCGAGCCAGGAGTCACATTGGTACTTGTTGATTAATTTGTCGTAAAATAGCTTAAGACGATACATAGTACTCTGGACAGTCGTCGGACATGTTTTCGTTCACCCACACTTTATTGATCATTCGGTACATTACACTTACAAAAATTTAGCGGAGGCCAAAGCCCCCATTTGTTTCGCTTAACGCAAGCTTAAACTAACTTAAAAACTAGGACTTAAGAACTAACAAGAGTTAAGGGTTACGAAGTAAGGGAATGGTGGAGAAGATCAAATTTAAGACGAGAAGTGCTCAGGCCCAAAAAGGGGGTGGTTTGAGTTGACCCTACGGAGCGTGCGGGAGATTGGTTAGTTAGAGCCATAAGAAGTGCGGTGGGTTGGGATATAGAAGAGACGAGGACAGCGTAAATTACGAGGGTTAGTGTTGAAGGAAATAGAATTGTAAAGGGAATTCCACAGAACCCGATAGCAGTCGATGAATGAAGAGAATGTCAGTTACGTCTCTGCGTTTTTCGAGGGTATTCAGGTTAAGAAGTTTGAGGCGGTCGCGATAGGAAGGTAAGATAAATAAGGGAGGTACGAGTAAAATAAAGGGTAGTCCACGAAGAGCAAATCGAAGAAAACGACGTTGAATGTTCTCGATTCGTGATATATGAATTCGCTGAAAGGGGGACCATACTTGGCTGGCGTATTCAAGGAGGGGCTGGACAAGGGTAATGTAAAGTGACACATAAGGGTTGCAAAATTCTTTAGACCAATCAAGCAATGAGCTGGTTTTAAGGATTATCTCATCAATATGCGAACGTTTAATCCTCTGTCGTATAAAATTCCAAGGTGGTGAAGGGATTGAACCTGGGGTACAGGTGGTCAAGCAGAAAATAAAGTCGAGAGGATTTACGAGACAAAGTCATAGATTGGCATTTGGAGACATTAAGCTCAAAGCTCAAAACCGAGGGAAGTCAATTTGAAAAGGATCAGTTGATGTGACATTTTATCGAAGGCCTTAGCGAATTCTGTAGCAATAACGTCAATTTCGTTGCCGTTTTCTAGGGCTGAAAGCGCAAAGGATACGAATTCAACTAAGTTTGTAGTTGTTGATCTACCTTTTAGAAATCCGTGATGACTGGGTGATAAAGTGACTTGCGCTGAAAGCTTAGAACTTCATATAAAAAACTTTCGAAAATTTTAGGAATGTGAGAAAGCTTGGCAATGGGACGGTAGTTGGTTACTTCATTCTTTGATCCCTTTTTGTGAACCGGGGTTATGAAAGAGGCCTTCCAAACTTGGGGGAATTCCCCTTGTGTGAGGGACAGATGAAAGAGGGAGGAAAGTGGATGCGAAAGATTGGAGGCACACTTTTTGAGAAATATTGCTGGGAGCCCATCTGGACCAGATACAAATTCATCATTGAGATTTTGTAACTTTTCTTCAACGAGGGTGGGATCAAAAGGTTGAGAGAGAGAGGGGCCAATGGTGAAATTGGAAAGGTAATTGAAATAGATTGAGTCGGGTACAAAGAGGTTGTCTGCAAATGACTGTTTAAAAAAGTTTGCAAAATAGTTTGGAATAATATGTGGGTCGGTCGATGATATATTATCGAACGAGAGAGAGAGGGGATAACCATCTGATTTACCTTTGTAGTTGTCGAATTGATAAAATGTCTTAGGATCGTTGATAAGGTTGGTCTGCGCTGTGTCGAGAAAACGCTGATAGAGGCAAAAGATCACTTCCGCATTTAAATAGTCCGGTATTAAACAATCAGGGCCGTCGAATCCGACCCATTATAAAGTGGGAGGGGTGATTACTACATCGACTGGAATTGAACTTTCTTACTGCCCCATTACTAGCACTATCTGGGGTTCATTTAGGAGCTCCTAGAAATGCTTCCTAAACACATATACAATACCCAGTCACTCGATGGCTTTATTTATGATGATGCGACACTGAGTCCACTGGTGTAGTAGAGAGTGCCTCGCATAACCTCCATCTCTAGTCTTTGGCTACATCGGGAAGGTAATGTAAAAGCGTTTTACATTAGTTTTTCTGTTCAGAGAGCGACATAGTTTCTTTATCATTCGACAGTCGTGGGTGGCCGTGATGTAGTGGTACTAGCAATCGCTTCTCACTCGGAGGGTCAAAGGTTCGAATCCTACCCATTGACAAGTTTTTCAAATTTCTCATTTGTAGAGTTTCAAGCACAAAAAAAGTACTGTGAATTATAACCTTCGAATCACTCTGAGTGAAGAAAATACTCTCCGTCTTATTCGGACTCCCACCCCTGGAGAGCGAATATCGAAACACCTGAGTCTCAAACCATTACAAAAAACCAGTTTTCCTTTCTCTTAACTTTCCGCCCGCGCTCTGGCAACAGTAAAAGGGTATCAACCTCTTAGGCGCGCGTAAATTATAAAAAAAAAAGTCGAGCTCTCAAAAGGGCTATGACCGAAAAGTGGTCAAGGTTTGCCCTCCTGAATGTATGCACATCCAAGATATGTTGCGCATGTCTGCCGTCTATTAGCACATGATCGCTTTGGCTTGTTTGACCACCTGGGCGTAGCCTTGTTTTTTATGGATATGCCACTTATCAACGTATTACGAGGTGCTGCAAAATCGACGAGTTGGAAGACGTTTTCCGATGTTGTGTCGTGGAGATTGTGCTTTTCTACTAATCCGTGTTCGGTAGGGGCACGGAAACGTATTAGGCTTATGTTGTAAAAAGTGGCTTAGCTGCGGATCACAGCCAGCCAATTACTTATCGGCTTGAAGCCCGTCACTTTCAATTGCAGCCGATTTTCAACAGCGAATTCACATCCTAATTATATGCAACCATCTAATGCATCTGTAATATATGTCACAGCTTTGTCTATTCATTGTTCCGGATCCTGTCCACCATATTTCCTGGAGCGCAGTAATGTCTTTATTTAGACGTAAGCCTCTTTTGTAAGGTTCTTGCCTAAATGCTATTAAATGAATAGTCGACGTTTTGCTAAATCATTCAGATCGTATCGATATTGTCTAAAAACGCAAACACTCCTGCCGATTTCTTACAATTTTTGCTTCGACTGAGAAAATTCGAGTTTAGTTCCACATTAAGGACCCGATAGTGGATATACATTTTTTTTTTCTAATTCGTCGGAAAATTAGGTGTTCTTTGGAATGAAAAAGCGGTTCACGTTCCGGACAAGGTTCTCTAAAATAAAGCTGTCTGTAGAATCAATCCCACAAGCGGCTCAGAAGCTACATATGTATCGTAGATACTAGTACGTGTCAGAAATATTTAGCATTGGATGTAATTATACGCGTTACACATTTCAAAGGCTAATAGAAGAAGAAAAGGGAGAAACGATAAGAGTTTCGCACGCTTTATTCTAGTACGGTGTTAGAGAAACGTTTAACAACAAAATAATGGAAACGGTTTTTTGTTACCATGGTCTATGAGCTTAATTCTTACACAGAGTGTCCATTCGTCCATTCGTTTTGTAGATTTCAAAATTTCTTCATGTTCAGCTGTAAATGGTCTTTTGATGGTTCCAAACTCCAACACCATATTCGATATTCAAATTCGATTATCATAAATTCTTTGTGTAGGTATTTGTTAATCTTCTCGCTAAGATACATATTTCTCATAATAGCCGATCAGGTAAAAGAAATTGTTTAGCTCTTAACGCATTTAAAATTATTTTCAGAATATGCCAGATATTATGATGAGCGGCGTGTATGCTATGACTGATTTATCACGTAGTCGTATGCCCACGGCTTAGTGTGAACGTGATCAAAAGGGCTTTCTACCCAAACTACAATAGAAGCTGAGTTAGAGTTTTGTTTTAAATCTACGTCTTTTAATTACTATCTTTCTTGCTGTTCTGTTTTCTACTATAAAAATGTCTTTTTAATAAGATTTCGTCTTAGTGGATTTAATATCCACTTCGTTTTTGTTTTATTGAAATGGCAACCCTTTCAAATCGGGATAAATCTTTTAGTTTATAGATAGAAAATTACATGACTTGTTGCTGACTAATAGAGTACGAATGTGGAATGCAGAGCTTAGATCGTAAATTTTGTTTAACTATCGCGAATTGACATAGAATGTATCCATTATACCATTTCCATAAAAATGCTAAATGTAATGTGCTATTTGCAAGTGCTTTCTGTGGCCGTCATTTGTGCTGATAGATGATGTACGAATATATCTAAATGGCATTTGAACTTTTAACCAGAAAAAAATATTTGGCAGATACTGTAGTTCAAGGACTATTACACCATTGCAAGTGGCCACTGGCGAAGCTGATGGCTTCATCGAGTGCGAACTGAATGACCTTCTGAGTGAAGTTGACGTCAAAATCGTTTTTGAGAACTTTGATGTCAAATTCTTTTAAGAAAATTTCATCGGCGGGTTGGTCAGCGATAAAAGCTTTATAGCCCGATAAAAGTGAAAGGCCTACTACTATGTTCTATTTACAGGAGCAAAGTTACAAAAGACGGACTTGCCCAGCAACTTGTAATGTTTGAATTCGGACGCCAAAAAGTAGATGCCACGTTGGATATTTTATTACAACTGGTTCATCCGCATAAGATTCTCTCCTCGAGCAATTTATCGCTTAAATGTCGCATCATCATCAAAGATGTATATAGAACAATAAAAAAAAATTGCGGACCTTCCACACCTAGTAGCACTGATATTTACTTCAACAGGGAGCAATACCTGGAGGGCCTATACAGCCTTTAATCTTGAAGGTATCCGAAGGTCTCGTCATCGGATATTTGTTCACAAAACAAAGAAAGTGATATCTGGCTTTAAAAAAGGTTTCTTTCCCCGTGGCTCGTTGAAATCGTAAAGGATTTCTGAGAAATGGAAATTATTTAAGGAATACGAGTACATTCAGCAACTATTTTAAAGATATCAAAGGGAGTGATGATTCAAAAAACGATATTCGCTCGAGGGAGAAGCAGTATACCTTACAATGGACATATCACCGTGCAAGTATTAATGAAGGAAAGCAGGATTGATGTCTTGATTTTCAACTTTATATGCCCTATTTACAAATCAACTTAAATTGAGAAAAAGGTAGTACGGTGTATCTTCATCGAAGGATTGGTCAAATATTTGTCTGCTGGATGGATTTTCGAGTACTAAACAAGAAAACTTCTTCTGAAGTCCGTAACATGAGTAAAGAAAGTAATGTCCACTGGCAAAGAACAAAATATACAAACTAGACATATTTACGACAAAATTTATGAAGCACTATCCAAGAACATCTTTAATGGGTGTAACTAATGAAGTGGATTTCGATTGAGAAAGATTCAGAAAGAAGCGTGATCTAAACTCTGACATCTCTGAAGGTATTGGTGTAGGTATAAGTATAGGTATTATATCACCTTGACCTCATGTTTAGCATTCAGTTTATTCCAAGTATCCTCGATTCTTTTTCATTTGTTCTGCACCACTGACGTCTTCCTTCACTGATCTTCACACTTTAAGATATTTATTTATTTAAGTTACATTTATATTTGCGAATAAAGGTGAAAACCAGACCTGTAATAGTTTCCTTTCAATAAACATTACAATTGGTGACCTCGACGTCGCCGATACGATGTCTCGCGTCGATGCCTTCAAGAAAGCAGTACAACCAAGAGAGTTAGCAGGCGCACAAATTAACGAGGCCGAGATTCATTAACTTTTGAGCAACCAAGTTCAACAACAATCCCCAGGTCGAGCTCTACTGTGACAGTTTATATCGCAGAGTTTCATTTGGCCTGCTATGAATAAAGATTGCTCCAGGTGCGTAAAATACTGCATCCTTTGTCAAGCGAAGAAAATTACACGATATAGTCTCGCCGATCACCAATTTTCAACCACCCACGGAGTGCTTCGAGCGCATCCATATTAATCTTGTCACCCTCACGCCGTCCAAAGTATTTAATTAGTGTCTCACCACCATCGACAGGTTTACGCGATTTCCCAGATTGCCAGACGGATCCGCAGAAACTGCGAACGCTTCGGTGTTCCAATTATAGTACTTCACACTTGGGCAGCCAGTTTGAATCAGACTTGTTCAGGTGGCTAACCAAACTTTTTCGTTGCAAACATTTTCGCACGACATATTACGAACACCATTCGCAATCAAATAGATAGGTCGAGCGTTTTCGTAGTTAAAAGCTGCACTGCTTTGCCATGCAGATATCTGGCCATTTGCCATTCATGGAGTGCTTCTCGGACTCCGTTCTGAGTTAGAAGAGGATCTCCAAGCAACACCAGCTGCACTCGTTTTTGGTGAGCCTATTCGAATGTCAGGCTAATCACAAAAGCGAAACCACTCTAACGAACTGGTGCCGCAACAAATGTCTATCCATGTTCTACACATATTTTTAAAAATCTCAGAGAAGCCCCATACGTCTTCGTCCGCCACGACCACATATTACGCTAAACTTTCGCCATTCCTTACAATGGGCCATATAAAGTAGTAAAAAGATAGGACAAGTACCTTGTGGTCCTTATCAGAGGAAGAAGTACGCCGATCGCAGCTGACAGACTAAAGCCCGCTTTTATTCTTCAGGATGATTTTGAAGCCCAAGGGGGGAACCGAACACAGCGCCTCGAAACAGAGCTTAAAACTACGACCTTTTCAACTGGAAGCCAGAAGAGAATTCATTTTAAACTGTAGCAAAATTATGAATGAGATTTTCTAAGATAGACAGACATGTAGTTGCCACACATACAAAGCAGACTATGTGCAATAGAATATGTTACCGTTCTTTGGTCACCTCTTAGTCTACTTAACACATAATCTGCTACTACTATTGGGTTGGCAACTAAGCAATTGCCGATTTCGCACATAGATGTCTTTGGCGATATTATTTTATGGCTTCTGTCAATGAAATATTCTTTTCCTTTTAACATTTGTTAACGGTCAGTCTTACTTTACTTTAGAAGCGAATTGCCCGTACTTTTGTGAAAAAGTATTAATTTAGCGTCAGTTTTAATATGGAGTGCAAAAACGAGCATTTTCGTAATATTTTACACTTTTATTTCCGTAAAGGATAGAACGCTGCGTAAGCTAAGGTACGTGATGTATATGGTAAAGAAGCCTTAAAAGAAAGACAGTGACGGAATTGGTTTGACAAATTTCGTTCTGGATATTTTTCACTAAAAGTTGAACAACGATCAGATCGACTGGGTGAGCTTAATAATGATCAAATTAAGGCCATAATCGAGTCGAATAGTCATGTAACTGTACGAAAGATAGCACAAGAAAAAAAGCTTCATATTTGGGTTCCAAATGATTTGAAAGAAATTCGTATAACGATGAGCATCAATGCTTGCGATTTGCATCTTAGACGCAAGAATCTTTCCATTTTTTGAAACGAATCATCACTGGCGATGAAAAATGGACTATTTAAAGTAACGTCAATCGATTAAATACAGTGATTAAGAAAAAACGGTCAGAATTGGGCCACGAAGTTGCCAGAAAAATGGCAAAAGGTCGTCGAACAAAATAGAAAATATGCCATTGGTTAAAGTTTACTCGTTGTATTTAAAAAAATGTGTTTTACTTATATGAAAAAAATCGGCAATTGCTTATTTGACAACCTGATATATACTTAATAAACAGTAAATCATCACCAGTCGCACCACAGTTCATTAACTGTCATCGCCTCTAACCGCAGTTTACTTTTAATAAACGCTACATACTCGTATACATAGAATGTCATATTGTTGCTCCAGTTTGATACGCGTGTAGCCTTTGCAGCTACGCCTTAGGGCGGTCAAGTGATTGCGCTTGTCTCGTCTTGCACTACGCTGTTCCACCTTAAATTTGAAGCTGATGAGTCTGCTCCAATTTAGACTTTGAATGAAATGAGCTCTTCAATCCATCTTCAGGTGGCCAATAGCTTCTATTATGGAGTCATTTTAACGCTTCTTGTCATTTTAGGAAACACATATAAATCGACTGGTAATTGCACCTTGGCCTGTCAACCCAGATGCTCTTTATCCATCAGACACTCCCGAAACCATGTCGGTCTTTTAGTCTCTGTACAAGCTTGGATATTTTTTATTTGTAACGAGAGCTACCGTGAGACCAAAATTCACCTCAGCTTTATGTTTTTGATCAGGCAATTTTGTGTACGCGTAAAATATAATATAAGCGGAGGTCGTGCGGCCGCTGAATGGTGTCTTTTCTAGCGATAGCGTAAGGAATTCTGTATCTCATCTTTGGTCACACTTATGGTTTGACTGTCAATGTATTCAGTATTTTCAATTTTAAAGCTAACACGAGTTTGTTTAATTATTTTATTAACAATTTTGGCGACCGTGACGGGGCACACTAAAAGATTTTAGTACCCTGTAATCAATAGCACATTAATTTTTGATTTGATTTTTAAATAAAAAAAAAAAAACTAAAATGGTCATTTAAAGAACTTAACTATCTACAAGAGCAGATTGGAAAAGAAATATGTACGCTTGCTCGTAATTATGGAAAGGATGGAGAGGAGAGTAAAATATAAGAAACACTGCACCAAAGCAGGAAAAATTTGGAAGATTTATGGGACTATTTTGATTCCACTGATAGTGAAATACGTCACATTTACGGGGAAAGGGTCACTCATCAATATTTCGTAAAGTTCAATAGAAATATCTACCAACCAAGATATATAAGATTGGAAGAAAACCAGCCACCGTCAGCAGAACTCAATAAGCAATTAAGGTCATCAAAGTCATTAAATGCAAATGTACCCCCAGCATAAAAAAGGCTCAAATTGCTTACAAGAATTTTCCTGACATCGCTAATCCAAAGATGTTCAGCGTGAAGATAAGCAGTCGTCAACAAATGTTTGAGAATATATCAAATACATTTCGAAAGCTAGAGGACAACCAATCAGAGAGTGATATCGAATTGTATTACATCCTACAGGAGCAACTGGATTTAAGTTTGACAAAAATGCCTACTGATATAAGTTCATCGACAAACAATCCAATTGCAACCAGTGTAACAGTAGAACTTCCGAAAATTGAGCTTCCAAAATTAGTTGGAAGTTATGTCAATTGGCGTTTATTTCAAGACCTTTTTAAACAACTTATTCACGATCAACTAATGCATACTGTTCAAAAGTTATATTTTCTTAGACCCATGGTTGTAGGAGATGCGCTTAAAATCATTCAGCATCTACAGCCAACTGACGACAAATATGGCATAGCGGTGAAAACATTCATCCCTAATCTTTTAATAACAATAACTACATTATTTTCATTTCACATTTCTTTCATCATGTCAGTCGAAAACTCTCATTTTCTTAGTCACATGACATGGCGGAATAAAAATATTTCTGTCAAGGAAAATTTGTAAAAAGTTAGCAACGCTTTAATTTGTAGCTGTCGTGCCGAAATCATTTGTTATTAAAAAAAACCTGTATGCCAGCGTTCACCATCACGCGTAAATTCAGTGAAATTGCTGTAGACTCCTTAGGCACTTCAGGACTTACCGCCACGATTGAAATCAAGCATTCAAATTGGTTTCTCGTTGTGTTCTAGAGCTAAGGAAATTATTTAAATAATTCATTTCATTTCGTTCAACAAACAAACAAAATTCCGAAAATATTAACACTTCTCAAAGTGATGTTGAAACTATCACTTTTTCAATCTCATGAAAAATGACCAAGGGTTGTCATGCTGAGAAGTGTCGTTTAATGTTAGAGCGTTCATGAAAAATGGGAATACGAATTTGTGTCCGTCACCTCAAGTCATCTAATTTTGTTCGTGACTAAGTGACTAAGAGAATACGGGTGGTTGGTTGATCGCTATGACAATAAAAGGCTTCTCCTAACTGGGCAATTGGACGACCGTTGGGATTGCATACTGCCATTGCATACAGGGTTTTCAAACGTGTAGTGGCAGACATAATTCGCTCTTGCATCAAAAGAAGTAATTAAAATCGTACACCCAACAAAAATGGGCACCTAAGACTATTTCCAGTAATCAACCAACAAATAGTCAGCCACAGCATTCAAGTCAAACGGGTGAGGTTTAATCCACCAGTGCAGCGACCGGTTCCAAGCTAAAACAGAGGCAGATCTACTTAGCAACGGCAATTGTGTATGTAGTATCGGCATTCCTTGCCATGTGCTACAAAATTTAGGATCCCAACTCCATTTTATATATAAAAGCATCGCACTGAATAAGCAGAATAAGGGGCCATGCCTCCGAAGCTCAGTTTTATACCTCCCTTATCTTTGGGTCAAGAACTTCAAATTTCAAGGCAAACATCAAGGCCAATATTTTATGCGTATTCGATTCGGTGAACTAAGACATTATTTATTTAATTAGCCGATCCCGTGTTTTCATCGAATCAAAAAATTAACATGCTGATAGGAGCGGAAATCGTTTTTCGATCTTCTTTTGGGAGAAGAATTCAAAATGGGAGCTCATCTACGTGCACTTCAAAATATAAAACTTGGTTGGATAATTTCAGGTGACATTCAATCGACAAATACCCATGCCGTTTGCACCACTTCCACCAAACCATATCTATGCTCATTGAAGAAACTTTGTCGTAAGATTCTCGCAGACAGAAATTCGTAATACTCCCAATTGCAAGGAGTTATTCAAGAGCAGCAGAGAAATTTTGAATAATGGACAATGAGTGGTGAGTCTTCTTTTCAAAGAGAATCCAACTTGTTTAGGTGAATCCTGCGATAGAGCACTTTCTATCATTAGAAAAAGACTTGAGAGGGAACCCAAACTCAAAAGTCTTTATACCGAATTTGTGGACGAATACGATTTGTTGGGCCACATTAGTCCAATTAGTGATGTTGAGGTTCAACAATTTCATTACTTTATTCCCCATCAAGCAGTCGTTAAACCATAGAGCTCTTCTACAATCCTTCGCGTCGTATTTGACTGCACAGCCAAAACAACTTCTAGAATTTCTCTAATGACATTTTAAGCGTCGCAATAACAGTCCAACCTGATTTATTTTCAATTGTTGTTGATTTTGGAATTGAAAAATATGCATTTATTGGGTTATACCACATGATTTTCGATCAGTCGGAAATAAGGAGTTCTCGAGTGAACATCTGTGCCAGGACGTTAAATTTTCTTTTTTTATGAAATAAAGTGATACGTGTGATTGACGTGTGAGAATTAGGTTTCGTTATAAGTACCGTTATTTTTACCATGTTGTCGGCAGTTCTAATTCGAACCTTCTTCCTTTACGAATTTAAAATGGGACAGAATGCGTCATTGGCAATGAAAAACATTAATGACGCATTTGAGGATGTAGCGGTAAACAAAAGCACTATACGACATTGGTTTGGAAAACTCCGTTCGGAAGACTTCAGCCTCGAAAATGAACCACGTGGGAAGCCGGAAACATTAGTTGACGACGATGTTTTAAGAGCAACAGTGGATACAGACCAAACGAAATCGGTGCGGGAGATTGCACAAATCATGGGAGTATCCCCAATGATAATAAGTCGATACCTTTCTCTCATAGGAAAGGTAAAGAAACTCGATAAGTGGCTACCCATGAACTGAACGAATCCCAATAACTACGCTTACATTAAGAAACCAAACTTAACCGTTTTTGAACCGGATGAAAAGTGGATACTGTATGATAACCCTTAAAGGTCTGGGCAGTGTTTGGATGCAGATGAAAAAGTAAAACACACCCCCAAGCCCGATCTTTACCCACTTTTCATTTCTTCAACCAGGAGAAACGATAAATGCTATCAAATATTGTGAGGAAATCGACACATTGCATGCCAAATTGGCTGAAAAGCAACTTGCGTTGGTCAATAGGCACGGTCCGATCATTTTGCATGACAATGCCAGATACCATACCTCACAAGTAACGGTGCAAAAACAGTTGCAGTTGGGATTTGAGATACTTCCGCATCCACCGTACTCTCCTGATATTTCCCCAACGGACTAATATATTTTCCGCAAGTTTTCTGGCAGAAGGTCTTCCGAAACCGAGCAGAGGTCATAAAAGCCTTGTAGATTCCTTTGCCTCAAAAAGTCAGCACTTCTACGAAAAATGAATATTTGACCTTGTATCACGTTGGAAGAATGTCATAGATGCCAACGAATCTATGAATACAAATTTACAGAAAAATAATATTGGCTTTCAAATTTTTGCTATGAAATCGGACATTTCATGTGGTATACATCAGAAATCAGTAGGATGTATCGTCAAATTTTAGTAAAACTGGAAAACAAAGCTTTCCAGTTGATTCTCTGTAGATCTCAGCGGGATAAACTTCTGAGAACCTATAAGCTCAACACACTTATGGGTCAGGGTCCGCACCTTTCTTAACAACCAGATGCCTTATGAAACTTGCAAAGCATAAACAAAAGGAACACAAAAGGGAATCGGAATCAAATATATGTCGGCGATCTTTTGGCAGGGGCAGAAACGGAGAATGCTTGAGGAACTCACCAGTTTATTACGAAAAGGAAATTTTGAATGGAGAAAATTTTGTGCAAATGACCCAGATATTCTAAGAAATATTCCGGAACAACATTAAGAAATGTTTGTGAACTTTCGCCAGTCAGAAATCATCAGAACTTTAGGATTGATCTGGGATCCACTTCTCGATCTATTCGAGTTTTTCTTTAATCCAAAAAGAATGGCAACACCTAGAAGGTCAATAACACGAGTGAAACTGTTTTGTCGGATCAAACGCGACTTTTCGACAACCAAGTCATAATGCTCTGTAAATTATTTATGCAGGATTTATGGAAGACCGAACTCTCATGGGATTATCAGCTCCCTCCCAATCCGACAGATAAGTATACGATGTGGGACATTGAACAGTTTTTTTTAAAATAGAAAACATGCCATACATAGATCGTCCGAGTTTTGTAATGTGCTCTTCGGTCAAAAATACTGAGCTACATGCCTTCTCAGACAGTAGTATGGTTTTGTTTAGAGAATGTGTACATACATATGATATGTGAACGAAAGAGGTCAAATCCTTTCTAGTTTGCTCTGTTCCAGGTCCCGCAGCCAAAGAGCCTTGGATAGCCTGTGTCCTTCAAAACTTGACCACCTTAGGTTGACAGTTTTTGTGATTTTTTTCTCGATAGTGCCGAACTATTGCCGAGTAGCCTTCCTTTTCTTGAAAGCTCGACCGCTTGTTAATTTTCTTTAATACCGCAGTGTCCTGGCACCCAGCACAGTCTCACCCGGTTCTGCCTGTATAATGCCTTGAGCACTATGCGACAACCCCTGACTATATCAGAATTGATGTTGGTCGATTCCATTGCCTTGTGTGCAACCTGGCTATCGATGTAGATAGCGACATTTCTTTCTAATACCGATCTCAATTGCATTAGCTCAGCTTGAGGACAGCCAGATCATCTGATTGGAAGACGCTGCTTGCGTCCGATAGTCTTAATTCTGGGTCTTCTGAGAAGATACCAGAACCTGTTCCTTCCTCTGTTTTCGAGCCATCTGTGAAAATTGCAATATAATTTGACCTGATCATTGCATTTTTTCCCAATCCTTCCTCTCCGGATATATTATATCATAAGCAATGTCGAAGTCGACCAGGGAAGTAATTTCCACCGTTAGAATTGGATTGGCTAGCAGTAGCTCCTCTAGGACCATGCCATGTCCGAAATTACTGCTCTTGAAGTAACCCAAAGCTAGGCTTAGAAGACTCGTCGTATTTTTGTTTTGAAATTCGCATTTTTTGGAAAGTAGATAGTGACGTCATAATAGATCCACCGATCCATACAGAGTATTTACTTTCTGGTGGTGCAATGATCTTCATTTTCACGGTAGATGGAGTCAGAGCGGTGATTTCCCTTTGCATACGATCAGCAATATCTGGATACATGGTGGTATCACCGTACTTTGTTGGCATATGAATCCTTGCGGATATCGACATCGCACTTCTTGATGGAATTATAAGTAGTCCCTTATTCAAGAATGAGGGTTTCAACAAAGCCTCTAGACAACGAAGCGGTTCATTACCAATGATGATAGCTCGACATTTGGGTAACTCATACATAGCTCTTCTCTAAGGAGCTAAATGATGCAGCTGTTTCCATTCCGTGTTCAAAATCAAGAGCAGCATAGCATAACTTCTCCTTAGTGTCAGGAACAATTTCACGTCCAGCAGTTGTGGTGAATGAATAACCACCATCAGTCAAGATTTTCATTGGGTAATCTAAGATCACAGGTTCCAAACAAAATTTCTGTCATTTTCTCATTGTTGGCCTTTGGGTCCAAAGGAGCTGCAGTCAATAGAACTGGATCTTCTTCGGCGGCAACACGCAATTCATTGTAGATGGTTTGATGCCAGATCTTTTCCATATAATCCCAGTTTTTAATTACACCGTGTTCAATTGGGTATTTCAAAGTAAGGATACCTCTCACTATCACCAACGTATGAGTCTTTTTATCCCATGACACCTTGACGTCATGGGCGACCAACAATTGATACGAAGACAGATCGTGGAGCATCATCTCTAGCTAAACCGGCTTTGTACGCACGGGATTCATTATCGACAACCAAGGTAGCTACTTCTAAGTCGCACATTTTTATTCAGAAAAAATTACACACATTTCAACCGAAACCGACATTTTTTGAAACTACTAGGTGGGGTCAAAAGTAACCTCCTTAACCGCCAGAATGCACTGCTACTGCAAAAAAGGTTATGATGACTTGAAGTCCGTTCATATTTAGGCAGACATGCCAAATTTCAGTGCGATACTGTCTTTAGTTTTATTTTGACAGCTGATTGTTGTTGACGTATTTGGCATCATGTTGAGTATGGATAAAAACGATTTTCGTTCTCTCATAAAACATTATTTTTTGAGAGGCAAAACGGCGAAGGAAACAAAAGAAAATTTGGATAAACATTATGGGGCTAATGCTTCGTCAGATTACACCGTCAAATATTGGTTTCGAGAGTTTCGTGGTGGTCGCAACTCCACTGCCAGCAACAGGCCCTCCGATGCGGTTACAGAGGACAATGTCAAACAAATAGGAGAAAGGGCTCATATTTTGCAGACCTTCCGGAAAATTACTTTTTCATTCCCAAGGAGGTTACTTTTCACCCCACCTCCCCCCTCATCCAAAATTCGAAGCCTTCTAGTTATTTTTGTTGGGAGAGAAAGAGCAGCAAAGTAGGAAATTTCACACAATAGATAGCAAATGAGCAACTGGGCAAACACCATGCAACCACTTCGGCAGTTAAATTACGTGTGACGCTCCATTACTATTGGAGGTGAAAGAAAAACCATAACTCCATTTGCGATCCATCCAGATTCAAGGGTTATTCCATTGAAGTCAAGGGCACATCACTATCAGTTGACAAACCAGAAACTTTGATAATAAAGCTATAATAGTATAATCTCTAAAAGAAACGTAACTTTCCTTCTATTAGATGGATAGATTTGCAGTAATTTTTATCGTATCGTGCACATGATTTGATACTTTCTTACCTCAGCATTACTTTTATTTTGAGCTGTTGACTACATCTATATCCCCTAAATAACGATATATGTATCTCGTGTCAAAATAAGTGAATTATGTCTAAAGACTGACGTATTTCCAATCAAGTTATGTGAACCTGTATCTACTCGTAAGTGTGTTTTCGTTTCGAAAGATAAACTAATCCCAACTTACTCAAGCCAGAAATAAAATCATATAAAGGTCAGAATGTATTATGCCGACCCTCTATATTGGAATTTGGGGAAGACTTTCTGATTTCTAGTTAGAGAGGCTTAGTCCTCAAAACAGCAAGTAAATTATAATACGAATACGAGTATATTTCTACAGTATTGAACAATATCTTATCACTTCAAATAAGTAAATCACAAATCACTCAACACTCTGTATCACTATTTGACAACAGAAATTGCAACATACTTGTATTTTACATCTCAACTCCTCCAGTGTCAAATAGGAAGTCATAATGCTGCTTCTACTCCTTTCAGTTCATCTGATTTAATCCCACCTAAAGCTACTCTACTAAGATACCAACTTTGACAATTTTGTCATGTTAACATCAAACTTGCAACACCGACAACTCTTTGTTTAAATCGACTTAAAAACTGACTTGGTAAGCAACATCATTCATCTCTGCATTGCAATCATTGACAACATTGTGGTTTTATTGCTTCCTTTCTTCTTCAAATTCCTTCGCCCTTCATAATTTATGTTATTTTCCATGACAAGGGAATACAACAGCATGGAAGAAATCATGTCACAGGGTGGTGATACTTGTAGGTAACAACAAAGTGTGCTCCAACACCACTTGCACAAATAACATTTAACATACTTTCAACTTTCTCCATCACACAGCCACAACTCATGTAATCCTACTCACCCCTTTAGTTCATAAAAATTTCCAAATATTTACGAGTATCTTAAGCTTCTGGTCATAATCCTTTAAAAAAATATATCAGAACACAAAACGAAATACCATCAACCTCAAAAGTCCTTGACGTTTATGGCTGGCTAATAAATTCATATTATGTGCGCCATAAACAACTTTCACTCCAGTTGTCGTAGCCAAGGAATCCTTTTCCGCACAAATGGTAAAATTTCTTGAGTTCAGGAGAGAATTTTAAGGTCAAGTCTATGGTGGACTGAATTGCTCCTGAGTCCTTGTGATAACTTATCCCTTTTATAGGTATCTACATTCAACAATTTTATAGGACTTACTCGTACGAGTATAGTTTGATTATGAGTTTTGAGAAATTTGAAAAAGGGAAAGTTGAAGGCAATTTTATTTATGATGATCCGTACTACCTATTGTCCTGTAAATGGCAATATTTTTTTAATTCCAGGGTAAAAGTAGGGGCAGTTTCTAAAGAATTACATACACAGGATGTTCCGGATAATGTGTCGATGACTTTAAGGGGAGATTCCTTGACGTATTTTGAGAAAAAAATCGTACGGGTGATAGGTATACCCTTCGTAAGCAAAGCCGTGCGCTCCCCTGCTTTGACGGTTATTGAAAATGACATCCTTCAATGTAATAAATGGGATATCGTTGAACTCGCAATTTTGAGTACTTTAATTGTTTTAAAGTAAATGTTGCCTTAAAATTAATACGTCAAAAGCTATTGAAGATCAAACAATGTTTTTTTTTTTTTTTTTTTAAATTGTTTCGTTATTATTTTTTTCGGAAAAATATCTTATTGACCCCTGCTTTCTGCAACTTTCAAAGTTGTATCTAATGTCACCAAAAGAAAAGTCAAGTCAGTAGTTTTCAAGATACAATGCAACTTACTGAAACAGGTAAAACTGTAAATTAAAATTTGTTAGATTGCTCATTTTTATTTTGCTCATCAAACCTTGCATCATATTAATTATTCAAAGTACAAACCACTTCTTTGTATCCACGTCAGTGCTCTTCTCCAAAAGGCTCTAACAATGTCCATTCTTTCCAATTCATTTCGGATTTACGCATCTGATTCTTCAATGCAGCATTGTTATTTCTAATAAGTTAACATTCTCCTTCATCCTTCTCCTGTAAATTAAAATTCGAAATCTCCGGTTATTCCCGCCATGATAGCGTCGTCGTACATGTCGTATTCTATTCTTATATTCGTCTCAGGTACGTTTTAAGATCGTAGCACTGGACAAATATGATGTTTCGGAACTCTATAGAATCATTTTTCTAAATTAATAGATCCTTCAAAGCGTTGCTATGTTTCTCTGTCTTCATCCGTAAACGTTAATTCATGTTAAATGTCCACATGTCTACATTTCGCTCATATATTTTCACAGCATTAACTTCACTAATCGGTACTTGTTGCCTTTATACTTATTTACTTAAAGTGGCGCTGCAGTCCGGAGTGTGGACCTGGTTGGCGTCCCCATCAAACTCGATCTTTAGCTAACTGCCTCGCCTGGGGCGGATTCTAAGATGTACATAACTCAGCCATCTCAGTCGTTGCAGTTTCACTCTTCGGGCTAAGTCGATGTCGTTGTACAGCCCGTACAGTTCGTCACTGTATCTCCTCCTGTATTCACCGTCTATAGAGAAGGAACTGAAAATCACCGGAAGAGCACCCTCTTTTTTTGTTTTATAAAGTCCATGCCTCTGCGCCATAGAGCAGAACTGGAATTATTAAGATCTTATATAGAGTCACTTTTGTTTTTCGAGAAAGGGCGTTGTCAGTCAATTGCTTTCTTAGCCCGAAGAAGCAGCGATTGGCAACAGTTATTCTTGTAGTTATCTAAATTGATTTTGGACCCTAGGTAGACAAAGTCCTTAACTCAAAGTTATATCTGTTGAGGCTGACATTTTGTCTCCAACGTCGGTATTGCGCGTAATTTCTTTTTCACAGCTAATACCTGGTCTTGCCCTCATTGACTGTTTAGGATTCAGAAAGATGCATGTTTGGTTAATACAATTATTTGTTTGTAACATTTAAACTTTATAAGATCTAACTTGAATAACTTTCCCTCTGTTTTGAATTCTTTGTTAAATTTTGCTTTGACTCACTGTATTGTTAAATAATCACCAACCTGTATCTCATTGTTATATGTAATTCTATAAATCCAATCTACAACAGTGTGTATAGATCACACCACCGATCGTACCACCATCGATCACACCACCGATCGTACCATCATCGATCACACCACAGATCGGACCACCATCGATCGTACCATCGACCATCATCATCCAACAATGCACAAAGAAGAAGACGCAAAATTGTTGTTGCAGTTACCACGCACAATGTATAGCACTGCGTGGGTGCAAGTTTAGATGGTTTGAAGAAGTTTAGACATTGTCACAAGTTGTTTAAATCTCAAGGAATAAAGACATGAAATAGTTCGAATTGTTTGCTTTTGTTTTGGTTTAATTTCTTTTCTTTTCGATTGTGGTAGCAAGTACTTCTTGTTCGGTATTATCGGTTGCTCCACAAATACAAGTTGAATCCAATTCATTGACTGTTAAACCCATCTTCGCTGCTTCCACCTTAATATTCGTGAAAACGTTACTGAAATTACGCTGCTTTCTTCCGATTATGTCACTATCATCGGCGTATGTGAGTAATTAGATGGAGCTTTGAAAGATTGTGCTTCACGCGCATGATAGCGCGTAGGCTTGTCTGTATCCTTTTTTGACATCAAAGTTATGGGTGAGTCCTTTACTGGCCTTGATTCAGCAGCGTGTATTCTCCGTCCCAAATCAGGACTTTGCTCTATATTTCTCGTGTCTATATATGCTGTCGTACGCGGAATAGGTGTTGTGTATCGATTTGGAGCTCATGGGCTTTTTCCAACATCTGCGGCAGTGTAAATATTTGGTCGATGGTGGTCTTTTCTGGCCTAAAGCCACATATGGACCAATCAGGTTTTTGACGAACGACTTCAGGTGTTCATACAATATGGCAGATAGGATCCCGTAAGCGATGTTAAGAAGGCTGATGCTTCTGTACTTAGCGCAGTTCTTGAGGATCGGACAAACAATGCTGAGGTTCCATTATTCTGGTATACTTTCGCCCGGCCTTATTTTATAGATGAGTTTACCAAGCCATCGCCTGTCGAATTTGAGAGTCAGGGCGTCCAGCAGTTACTCAAGACTTCTTGCCTAAGTCTGCCTCTAACAACAAAGCCACATTGAAATAGGCGCTGCTTTTTCTGTAGATAACAATCGCCTTAGTAGATGTCGCATTGCCGGCCCATCCGTTCGCATTGCTTGGATGACGGTAACTTCTACTTTGTAGCAGTCTAGGGCATCCGCTAGTTGTTCGATTACACGTGGCATATTAAGGGACCTAACATTTCGCTTACAGATCCGAAGTCCGTTGTCCTTGTTTCGTTTGTAGGGGTTTTAAACAGTAGATTTGTTCGTATATAAAGCATGTTCTTGCTTCTCATCCTTCTCATCCGTCTCATCCGTCTCATCCGTCTCATCCGTCTCATCCGTCTCATCCGTCTCATCCGTCTCATCCGTCTCATCCGTCTCATCCGTCTCATCCGGGCTCATCCGTCGCCATGTATTTTTCAAGACTCTGACTTAGTCCCGGACATCCTTACCAGCCTGAGCTCCAAATATGTTGGAATAGCCCACATAAGAAATAGTGTGCTCCGTCATATTTCTCCACAGTTTATTCCATCTTGGATAGTTCTGCTATTTTTGTCTACTGCTTAGCACTAGCGCATATAAGACTGAAGCCAAATTTCACTGAGTCTTATGCGGGTCTCAGGTCATTTAAGACCATCTTCGTTCTGACTGGGTTTCATGTGGGCCTAAATGTTGATGGCATAGTTCTACAGGCAGAAATGAATGCTTCCTAACATCCTTAAGAGGTCTGCAACATTCTTGCTACACCTCAGAGGAAAGACTGCTTACTTTTGCTAGACACATAAAAGTGGTAGTCATAAGTAAAACAATACTCTGTTTCGCTTGCTGTGAAACTAATGACGAAACCGAGTCATATCGTATCTGCCAGTGTTGGGGTTATGATCTCCTTAGATTTAAGGCAGTAGGCGGTGATGTGGTGGGTACTTTACCAACGTTTACTCATCTTTCTACGGAAGACAGAGAAGATGTCAGTAAAAGTAATATGCACGGATCACAATGGAATAGTTCTTTGGGTGAGCGTTTAATTAAATAAAAAATCGTATTGTGGTTTTGGGAGCAAAATCCTGTTCTTGCGTTAGGATCGTTTGGGATCGAAGAAGATGGAAGGCTGAAGATCGACAAATTTCAGACGAAGACCAACTTTTTCAATTTTTAAATTTAATTTACTGACCACCGGTACACAGGTTTAATAGATATCTGTCACATCAAATCTGTTACCAACTCTCACATTAAACCAAAGTTTTCATAGAGCCTTGCAAAGACCAAAGCCAGTTATATCATATTTTTTTTGAGAATAGGAGATGTACCCAACAAAAGATTTTCTCACAGAACCAAGACTCGCCCCTTTTGTTGTCAACTTCAAATTTAGTTCCCCAAAGATTTGCCTCGTTAACAAGCTTTTTCACACATTTCCTTCACAGTTGAAGCTCTAGCACCAATAGCATTACGAGCACAAAACAAACTTTTCCAATTCAAGAGATTCAACAACCAATTGTACAGACGGATGAGAGGTGGATGTGCATGCATGACACTACGATAGATAGTGTGAATGTGTCCTGAGAACTTTTCCAAAATGACCATCCTTCTAGAAGACCGAATAATGTCAATTTTTCTTTTTTAATTGCTTCCTTGTAAGGGATATCTGACGAAAAACATATTTATCTGATATTGTCGTTTGTTAAAGTGTATCCTGTTTTCATGTTTTACTCCCCACAACTTTCGTAAACATTCCTCTAGTCCTAGTGGGCCGTCTGTGACCCGTCGATCGATTGGAAGGAAATACGATTTTTTAGTGGCAAAAGTCTTTAAAGTGAAGAAGGTGAAACGGAAATTATAATGAGGCAAATTATATGTTCTACGTTGACGAAATTTTATATCGTCCTGATGACGATGGCAGTTGTTGGGACGAGCCCCAGTTGGTTGTTTGAACTCAGTAAATGCAAGTAAATAATTTGGATTGCTGACTGAAACAAGAGTACATATACGAATACGAGTACGCAGAACAGAATATTCTTGAAATGTCATTAAGCTGAAGATTGAATCTATCCCGAATGTGAAGTAAATTTGCATGCGATGGCAAGGATGTTGAGCATTTGATTGCATTTTAAATATTTATAAGAATGATTGGATGATGTTGCTGCCAACTATGTATGATGAGTACGATGATGACTGTAGTTCTGGCTGCGATGCTGATGGATTCAGAAATTGACATTTTAATCTCGAATAAGATTAGAGAACATGCAATAGGTCTTTTATGGGTAAAATCAAAGAACTTACTCTGGTTAAAATATAGGTAGTCACATTCACATTTGAAGTTTTCTTTAAAGAAGTTGAATCATACAAAATGATATTTGTGTAATAGGATAAGAAAACCTGATAATTGAGTCAACAGTGACTATTAGATTCTTCCTGAATAAAGGGAAGATGTACGGTGCACAAGGACTTTCGCAGGTGGACCTTCATAACTTTAAAACTTTTTCCATAAGCAGATTTCAAAACCTGTTGGCATTTAAGACGCAATCGAAAGAAGATGTTATATAAAACAGAACCAGTTTTGGAAGTAGATATACACATATAACAGTGATCTCTACAGGATGTACACTGCATCAATCTGTTTAGAAAAGTGTGCCTCTGTCGCCTGCTGGTTAGGAAATATGGAGCGAATGAATACCAAAACTTCCATGGAGGCGACAGAGTAGAAGAAGATCTTACCTTTTTTTGGCCAACAGATGTTATCTTTGAGTGCTCTACTGGAGGCACTTGATCCAAGTCTGCGCTTACTCGAAAGATTTATGAGTTGGAGCCCAAATTCACCCCAGCCCATAGCGCCATCTAAGTACATATTTATTTATTTATTTATTTTATTTTGTGTACATACATTCACAATAAGAATTCACTTATAAAGTTGTGAAGGGAAAATATTTAGTTATAACTTAAGTTTAATTTTATTAAATTTATTATATGTATTTTAAAAAAAGAGTTACGTTAAATTTTATATACTATAACTACATCAATTTTATTATTTACATGGTATTTGATTTTTAAGTGGAAAAATAAATTGAAATTGCTTGAGGGGGGGGGGGGGGGGGGGGGGGGATTAAAGTTGTTCTGTTTAAGAAAGTGTTGAAGTTCGCTTTTAAACCGTCGTGCGCTATCTAACTCTCGTAAGTTGCGTGGGAGTGAATTCCATAGACGGATAGCAGTAATAAAGAACTGTCTCTCAGATGTTAGACATGCAAATCGCGGAAGCAGTAAACAAGCAGATCGGTTGGATGCCGGAAACTGGATTTTTTCGTAAAGGTATGTTGGTTGCCTACATTTAAGAATGCTGAAAAGAAGAACGAGCGTGCGAAATTTAATATAGTTTTTGAATGACATGTTCACTAAGATTTTAGCAAGATGTGAAACGTGGTCATATCTTCTGAGACAATAAACATATCTAATTGTGGTATTGAATGCTACTTGCAGCTTCCTTTTGCGCTCGGCGTCGCAATTATAAAAAATTTCACATCAATAAATAAGTATGGGAATAACTAAAGCCTTAGCAAGAAGCAGTCTTGTTTTGAATGGTGTAACCTTTTGGACAATCCATAGAGTTCGAAGAACACCATATGTCTTACCTACTATAGAATTTATATGGTTGTTCCATGTTAGTGTTCTATTGAAGACTACACCTAGATTTTTTGAAGAATCAACGAATTCAATATTTGAATCATTCAACATTATATTTGGAAAATATGACAAATCTAATTTAGTTTTAGAAATAATCAAACATTTAGATTTCCCTGAAATCTGAAATTCGTGAAGCTCTTCATTTAAATCATTAGCAAAATCCTCAATGAGGCCTAACGGACAACTTCGATAAATCTGAATATCATCAGCATAGATGTGCTTCGATGAGTTCAATATCACGGTAGCTATGTCATTTATGTAAACTGAAAATAAGAGAGGCCCTAAAATCGACCCTTGGGGTACACCTTTAGTTAAGGGAAGAAAATCAGATAGAACGCCCTCTAATAACACAGCCTGCTTTCTTTCACTTAGATAAGATGAGATTAGCTTAATTGCACAAGGAGAAACGGAAAAGTAGTGTCTTAATTTCTTTATCAGAATAGAGTGATCTAACATATCAAAAGCCTTAGAGAACTATATACGTAATATACTATAAACGTAATCATTATCCAGTCTATCCCTAATATCCTCAACTACATTTAACAGGGCTGTTGTACAACTATGTTTAGCTCGAAAGCCTGACTGAACTGGAAGCAGCAAATTATTATGAATGAGAAACTCATTTAGTTGTTTATGCATGATCCTTTCACATATCTTGGAAAGAAAAGGCAGGATTGCTACGGGTCTAAATTCATCACCGATTGAGTTTTTAGGGATCGGAATTATTTTTGCCAATTTCCATCGTTTCGGAAAAATACCAGTCATTAAAACGGTATTAATGACGTGCGTTATAAATGGTAGCAATGTTGGCAAAATTGCCTTAACAAAAACTGGATGCATCTCATCAACTCCTATAGCATGTGACTTGACCGACAAAAAGCTTTCTACTATATCGGTATCATCGACCCTATTAAAAGTAAATGACGTTGGAGCTGGAGAGACGGCACCATTAAATAAACAATTTGCAACTGAGGTACTTGAAAGTGGATTTGACAAGAACTTGCGGTTTAGGTCATTGCGATCAATATTGTTAGAGCAAGTTAACTTTTGTTTACCAACTTCTAATTCGCGAATACTATTCCATATTTTCCGACTGTTTAAAGAGGAGCTGAAGCGGTTTGAATAAAATTGCGTCTTAGCAATTCTTATTTCACGGACGACACTATTTCGCAAGTTCTTATAGACTTGATGAAGCTCTTCCACCCGAAAACGTTTCCACCGTCGATACGCCAGATCACGTTCCTTCATCAGCGCTCGAATCTCATTTGTAAACCATAGTTTAGTTCTTTCTCTAACAGTTCCTGTTTTGATCGGAACGTACGTATCAAAAAGAAGATTTACGTTTCTATTTATGAAATCGACTTGATCATCTGGTGAGGGCATAGAATAAACAAGGCTCCAAGGAATACAATTAATATGCTGTCCAAGAGAAAGTCGGTCAATATTTTTGAAATCCCTGTACGTATAACTTGCTGTGCCGACAATATCCCCAATATCAAAGTCATACGTAAGAAACATTAAATCATGCTTCGAAAAGGCTGGTGTAGAAATTTGGTCATAGAGCAATACCTTGTCAGTATTATTTACAAAAAACACATCTAAAAGGGTACTGGAGGAACTGGTGAAATGGGTAGGAACTTGACTATTGACTGGTTGTAGGTCAAATGATTGCATATTTTGGGTTAAGAGATCTACATCCAATAAGTTACTATTGAAGTCGCCACAAATTAGTTGAGCAGGTTGACACTACTTCAACTATTTCATAAATAGGCGTCAAATCAATATTTCGATTTGGCCTATACACCACCCCTAAACAAATACTCCTATCACCGCGTATAATGTGTACAAAAAAATACTGAATAGCTAATCCTTTCGGCGACCAACATTTTCGATTACAAAACAAACCATTTCTAACATAAATTGCTACTCCACCACCAGTACGATCACTTCTATCAGCTCGAAAAATACTATAACCATTCAAAGCATATACGTCATCTTTCACGCCATCAATAAACCAAGTTTCCGACACACAGATTGCGTCAACCTTCGAGTTAACAAAAATATCTCTAAACTCATCTAGTTTTGGGTTTAAGCTTTGTGCATTTAAATGGCAAACTTTAAAACCTTCTCTATAATTACAAAATATTCTTATCATAGGTCGCAATATTCCATCACTCCCACCATCACTGGAACTCACCCCACTCTCATTCAAATCTATGTTTTAAAAAGAGAAAAATTACGAGAACCAAACAACGCACTCAGGTTACAAGCAAATACCTCTTTTCCATTACAGCAGCAACATTTCATTAAAATGGGCATATGGGATAATTGCAAGCAAAGGCAATAAAAAGAAAAAATAAGTAAATAAAAGAAAAAATACAAATGATTGAAAGAGAAAAAAACTTGCTGATGGATGAACATTTCGAGCTTTGTTGTTGTTTGCATCTTATTCTTAAGTCTTCTTCGTCTGGCACCTCATAACAATGGCTTTCATTACTCTTTCGTTCTCTACCAGTATCGTTTCTGCTTCCGAATTCTCCTTCACATAAACGGACCCGGAGTGCGTGTAAACAGAAAACAGCTGTTTACTGCGTTTGAGACGCATAGCTTGCTGGTAAAGGTAGCGGTTTTTTCTAGTAAGGCTTCCATACATGTAGATGTTGTTGTTCTTTTCTGATTCTATGTCAACATCTTGGAGACATAGCTGTCGATGATTTTGGCAAAACAGAGCAACTGCATGCAAGACGGTGTTTCTCTCGTGAGGAGTGCTGAATTTCACAACACTGGGAGAGTCTCTATTCGTTGTGTTGGAATGTCTCCGTCGCTTTTGCTGAGAGCGAAATATGCCTTTCAAAGGCGGAGGCTTGCAGTCGATGAGGTGACAAAATGGAAAATTGTTTTTAAATTTTCACTTGACAATTCTGGAACACCAAAAATAATAGCATCGGCTGCAATTTCACGTCTCTCAAAGGCTTCACATCGTTTATGAAGTTCAGTCACTTCCTCTTCGAGGGTCTGCGGTTCAGCTATCCGCAATTTCATCTTTTCATGCTGTGTTTGCAGAGTTTGAATGGGTCTTTCAAATGCGTTGACAATAATCTCAACTTTCTCTTGACGTTCTTTTAAGTTATTAAGAGATGTGTCAACCTCTTTAATATGTGTAGAAAGCCTTTCTTCGATGGAAGAAATGCGTAAAATTAAGTCATTTCGCAGATGATTCATTTCCGTTGAGATACGATTAACGATTTCATCTGTTAGTTTTGCAAGACGTTCTTCCAAATCAGAAATCGTTACGGCCGTTGCAGGATTGTTAGCGGTTGGTGTTATGTTCACAGCGCCTTTCCTCTCAAAGGGGATGTTGTTAAGCTTCGGCGTTTGTAGAGGCTCTTTACATGGTGTTAGAGTTGAGTGTTTCTCTTTTCCAAGATTTTTTGACCGCGTTTTTCCCGCCATTATGTTCGTAAGAAGTGTGAAACAAAACCGAGAGCGCACTTGCAAAGATTATAATGAAATTAAATTCTTATTACACTTAATATTACACTATATAGAGTATGAAACAAGTTCAAAAGTATTTAGCCCTGTGCAAGCAAGAGGTTTATTATCGCTCTTTAATGGTAGCGTGAAGAGATTAGAAATATTGAACAAAATTGCCGGACGAGACTATCGATACGTCTACTCTCTATTTAGGTTAACCATAACAGCCATAAGTGAAGGCTTTGCCATAACAGTCAGAGGAGAGCAAATTATCATCAAACCACCTTATTTCATTTTTTCATTTTTAATGCATTTTATTTTATTTATCTTGAATTTACTAAACTTACATGCTAACAGAAAAAATGCCAGCTTAATGTAACTTAATTAACTTATTCTAAATTATGTACTGGTATTCCAAGCGGGAGCTCTAAGCTAAACTATGATATATTTTCATTTTATGAAATTTACCATTTTCAATCTTAATTACTGTATATTAACATCTATCATAGCTAAGCTAAGAAAATATTAAGTGTTTAAGAAAAAATTTAGTAAATGAGTTTTTTTTTTGTATTTACTTATAACTCTGACTTAAACTACTTAAACTAAATACCTGTGCTAACGTATACTAAACCTTAAACTACTTAGCCTAACTATACAATCTAAACTAATCTAATTGTTAGCAAACTTCAAGTTGCTAACCTAATTGTCAGCAAACCCAAGGTTGCTAACCTTAAATATCTTAAAATTACCGAACCCTATGTAAGTCGGCCATGTGCTAAACATAGCAAGGAAAATATGGCCCACTTTGCCTTCTGACCAGGCTAATTCGGACTTGAAAGAAGCGATGAAGGAATCGGGTCTTCTTCACTCAACCACCAAATATTTTGGTGCTGCAAAACAACATCTTTTTTATCGCGTTTTGAAACCGCCCTACTAAACCGTGTGCGACGTCTCTGTTGTAGTTGAATCGCCCCTCATCGACCGTACGAGTATCCTGGATCAGCCCTTTCATGTCAAAATAAAGGAACGCTTCAGGGCGGACGAAGCTCCCATGATATAAGTAGTTGGGGTAGTAGGCCCCAGATATCAGGTTGTTGGATTAGGTCATTGCTCTTGCAATTTACCTTCAAGTCAACTTAATAGCGAAGATGTCTACACTTGTTAGATTCGCCCATAGAACCTCATTGGGATAGAATTGTATGTACTCCGATTCTGGTGTTCTGTTAAGGTGAAGACAAACCTAAATTAGTCCTCTCAAACATCCGAATCTTTTCCATTAAGCTTGCTCTCACATTGAGCCACTCGGGACACCCATATACCAGCATGGCCCGGATTAGGGCCACGTAGCAGATAACTTGCACCCTCGCCTCGAGTTGGCTGCTATAAAACAGTCTCTTTGCACGGGAAAAGGCAGCTTTGGCTCTAGCCAGAACAACATCTACATTCTTGTTAAAATATAGATATTGGTCTAGCCAGATCCCAACGTATATGACTACATTTCGACAAGCAAGTGCCTGGCCGTGTTTGATCCAAAAATTTCGCCAACAGTGGCGTTCTAAACAGAATGGTTTCAGACTTCTGAAAGTTGATTTTCAATTTCCAATCACCGCAAAATCGCCTAATTTGTTTGAAGTCACTTTGCAAAAACACATTAATGAACTCGACTTTTGGACCTATTAAGTCGTCTCCGTACGCAATGCAATGGCGAAGTGAACTAATCAAATCGCTTGTGTAAATGTTGAGTAGGATTGGCAAATTAACCATACCTTGTTGCAGACCATTTTTAATGTGAAATGTTCCAACAGAATTCGTATCGCCACTTTTCACGATGGACTCTCTGTTGGTGAGCATATTATGAAGAGTATACAAAAGCGGTTTACTGATGCCCAGTCTGGTCAGTGTGTAGAAAAGACGCTCTAACCACACGGTGTCGAAGGCCTTTTCCAAATCAACCAGGCAGGCCCCAGTACACTGGTTTTTGCTTTTATTCTATTGGATATCTGACACCAGTTTAGACGCAGCATGTATGACATCATGTCCCGCCTTATCCTCAACCCACTGAGTCAAAACCTTATTGATTACCTTTTCGAACACCTTACTGATATTTGGAAGGAGACTTATCGACCGGAGATTCGCCGGATTGTATGTATGTTTACCCCTTTTTGGGATGGGATAAACTACCGCAGATTTCCAATGGTCTGGATAATGTGCATTGTTCCTTTGAGATGAACGGGGGTGGGCCCCCTTCATTGGCGATGACATTATTTACCATATTTTCGTCACTGAACTGGGTGAAATCCGAGCTCTCGGATCGCCAGTTGTGTATGTCATTTCGCAGGTAGAAATTGTGCAGAAGGACTCGATTCTCCAGGTCGTGATTTGAACCAATGACATCATTGATCTATACACTTCCTGAAAAGTGGCTCCCATGGCCTCAACCTTCCCCTGAGGATCTTCGATCACAAAAAAATCATCATCATCTGCGACTTCTCTTGGATCTATGCCTGCAGTAGTCAGTATTCATTCGTTGTCCGTCGTTCGAGGAATTCGTCGACACTGTAGGTCATTTTGATTTTTTCTCCGAAATATTCTATTTATTTGCGGGAACATATTCGGGTTGCGGGGATTTACATCCCGAATTCTACTATTCCAGTACAAACATACAGATGCTCTGTAAGTGTCTCTTATCAATATGTAGAGGCTTTTAATTAATGACTTCAGTGTCCTAATAATTTATATTAAATTATGTAAGATGTACAAACTTAACTAAATATTTGCATTCAACAAGCAAAGACAGTTAGGGAGTTCTTACTTCAGTGGCTTAGAAGGATTCCAAACTAGAGTGGCAATTTATGTTTCGTATCTTCGGAAGAGATATCAACAATCTTCTTGATAGCTTACAGAAAATAGACAAATTTGTAGAGGAAGATGGATAACGACTATTCAGTAACTAGTATCATAGTATGCATAATCAGGGCAGTCAAACAATAGGATATGCCGACGACATAGTCATTGTATCGAAGGTAAACACGCTAAAGACGTTTGAAATATCATGCAGACTGCTCTGAAGATAGCAAACGACTGGTGTGTTAGAGAAAATCTCTTAATCACATTCAGTAAGCATATATTTCTTCCCTTCACTCGTAAGAGAAATCTGAATGTTGACCATAACTCACTTAGCGATACGATAATTTAGTATTCCAATGAAGTAAAGCATCTGGGAATAGACCTCGATAAAAAACTAAATTGGAACTCAGATGTTAATAATAAAATTACCAAAGCAACTAAAGCCATGTGGGCAATGTATAGTAAGACCTGGGGTTTAACCCCAAAGGTCACCCATTGGACATACGAGTATACAATGATAATACGGCCAATCATCAGTAGTATTGTAAAACAAAACAAAAGAGTAATCTGTCATATAAAAGCTGCAGCGCCTATAAATACTTGCGTATCTCGGCATCGCCGGTGTAATGCAAACATGTCCTACAGCTGGTATAGAAGCCTTCATTCATTTAACTCCACTCCATGTCAGACTACTTCAAACAGGAGGGATTAATCAGTTAGATCACATCAAATGAGTCTTCTCTATAAAATCCCCGAGCTTGACTTGATCTGCGCGATAAATAATAGCCTACCTAAGGTTTGGCGGAAGGTTCAATATAATTATCCCAAGCCCAGAAGCATGAAACTTCAAAAACCCAACCTCAGACCCTAAAGGCATTAAGTGCTAAAGGGATTGATCAAAGACGGAAACTGGGGTGGGTGCTATTATATTTAGACCAAACACTAGAATATCTCTGCCAATTGGAAAAAGTCCCAGCGCATTTCAAGCGGAAATGGATGTTATTCAGGTGTGCGCAAATCTAATCCATGATAAGGGAATGAAAGGTGTAACCCCATTGACTTCAAATCAGTCTTCCACTGCTTCAATGCACGGCAAGACCTATCCTATAAGAACAAGATAAAACTTTGGTCATAAAAATGTTGTCGGATTGAAGCGGTTCGGCTGATTCGTTCACCGGCCTTGAGCAGTTCTGTAATAATCCGAATTCAAAAATTAACTCAACAATGAAGAATTTGGAGAACAAAATGTGTATATCCTATAGGGAAAGCATCCAAGGATTTCGCTAGACTAAAAGAGCCATCGAACCATTCCAGAACAAATCTAAAGAATCACTACAGAAGGGATGATATCAGAAGACAGGTTCGATTTCTAATCGGGCACTGTCTCCTTCGATTTCACCTACACAAAAAAGGTCTTATTCAGGTAACTGTATGACACCTTTGCATGAAAGACAACGAAACTGCTGAACACATTTTATGTGAATGCATGGCTCTACGTGCCTTAAGGAGATAATACCACCTTAGAGAAACTTAAATCGCTGGGTAAATTCTCAAGATCTGTACCAGAGAGTTTATCAATTTCATCAAAAGAATTGAGGCTTTCTTGGCTTCATAATACCGTTTTTGAGGTGCAAAGGACCTATTAGGCAGGACATGTTGACTTGGAACATAGTTCGAACTATAGTTGTAACGATGGTACGTCTACGGATATCACAGATGCCACAACAACGAAGAAATATTACTGGGATAATTAAAATTCAAGTACAACAAACTTTCAGCAAAACTTTTGCAGTAAGTGCTGAAGATCCTGCCAACGATGCTAATAATTCGCTGGAAATTACGCAACTGGTCTGCTGGGTATCACCACCGACCACCTACACGATACCCATTGCAGGTTAGGTGAAGATTGCAAGCATGCACATGTACCAAAACAATCAGCCTATGAAGAAATGCTGCATAGGAGAATGAGGGCTATTAGTGAGCTCCATGTGCAAAGGAAGAAGGAAAAGCATGAGAAGTAAAATTACAAGGAAAACATTTAAAAGTTTTAACAAAAGTTTGGTCTTGAAGTACCCTAAATACCAGAAAAATACTTCTGCAGATTATTAGATGGCAAGGAAGATCCAAACTCTGCCGTGGGGCAGAAAGAGCCATCCAACTTGGGCGATGGAAGCCAACATCCACCGAACGCCTCCATAACAGCATTCAGCAACTAGTTTCTACGATTTGATCAGTGGTAAGAATCCCTAACTAATGAAATCCCAACATAGCTTAAAGAAATTAGTCTCCTTAACTTCTATCCACTACAAAGCCTTTTAATAGGGCGAAACGCGATGGAGAATTGGCTGAGTACTTTGGAACACTCAGTAAGTTTAACCAAGAAATTAAAAGAGCTAAAAAGGAAACATGGAAAAATTTCTTCCGAGATCTTTCTAGCATTCGAAGCAGCGCTCGTATCCACATAATTCCATCAAAACAGCACACTAATCCAATTGGATTAATGAAAAAGTCTTGGCCGAAACCCATTTTGCAAATTTCAAAATAAAATGGACCGTCAATTTATTTGATCTACTCAGACCCGCAGGTGAAGATGGGATCTCCCAGTATTCCTCAAAGAAAGTATCCCACAAGAAACCCTTCCTCTAATATACAGATTCAGAAACCAGAAGCAGTTATGCATGCAGTTTCATAGCAAGAAGTGGGAAGTTTACATCCAAAGCAAGTACAGACCTATAAGCCTAAACTCATTTTTCCTAAAAACAATGGCAAAAGTACTTCATTGACATATCAGGGGTGGTTCACTGTATAGGAATCTACTTCATAAACATCAACTATCCACCAGGAAAATGCACAATGCATGAACTTCAGAAACTGACCAAAAGGATTGAGAAATCCCTCAGAGGCAAAAAATGGCGTTGGGCTGCTTCCTTGACATCGAAGGAGATTTCGATAATACAGATAGATATACTCGTATATACTCGTATGTGCAGATGAGTCCAAAACATAGGAGTGAGTAATACTACATGCAAATAGATATGCTTAAGGTTAGAAATATCAATTCTACATTAGGCAGCGACAGAATTAGCGTCACGTCTGTGAAAGGTTGATCCAGGGTTGATTCCCTCCCTCCTACTGCAGTCCATCGTAGTACATAAACTGCTAAATACACTCAGCAACAACGGCTTCTATGCCCAGGGATATGCTGATGATATGGCGATCCTAATCAGAGGCAAATTCGAAGAAAAAAATTTCGGAACTTCTCCAGAGACCACTCAACCTTATTGGTGGATAGTGTGAGAAGGTTGGTCTATATATCAACCCCAAAAAGAGCAACATAGTTGCATTAAAAAGAAAGACGAAACCAATATAAACTGTAAAAACCCACTCTCTTCCCAACTCTAGAAGGAAAGCTCATTTGGAACTCTTACCTCATGGGCCAGCAGATGCTTGATTGCTAAGATCTGGGGTATGAACCCCGAAATTATGCTGTCGATTTACACAGCCACAACCAGACAAATTGTCACATATGCAGCACCGGTAGGGTGACAAAAAACAAATCAAAAGTCTACACAAGACAAACTCAATAAACTCCGAACACTAGCACAACAACTTCTACTACAACGCTGGAAGTTATCCTTACCCTTCCACCCCTACAACGTCAGATACAGAAAGAAGCCATGATTGACGCCTTTATGCTCATATATGAGAATGACGACAACTCCGAGATAGTACATCCAGACATTGCCGTGCAAAGACTTGGAATTACCATAACCGACTACTGTCGGTTATTAACTTCAGCTAAAACTTCAAGGTTACATTTCCAGACCGCCATAATTGGGAACAGAAAACAGAACAGATCAGCAAACTCACATTTGCTAACGATTCTCATATATGAAATGCATGGATATATGGTACAGATGGATCGAAAGCAGATAAAGGAGTCATCTTGTACAAACATGGACAAGTGTAACTCCGTACTTGAAGCAGAAATCTTTGCTACATAACTATGTCTCATAGAAAATATTAGCCGATCTATAGCAAATAAAAACTTCTGTATTCCCTCTGATAGCAAAGATGCTCTTCTAGCCATTTGGGCCTATGAAATAACATCAAAACTAGTATGGTCGGCCTTTAACTACTTACATAATTAGCCAACACGAACAGAGTTCATCCCATTTGCATGCCAAGACACAGCAGACACAAATGAAATGAAATGGCAGACATACTAGCCAGAAAAGGACCTGCATCGACCTTCCATTCTGTGGATTATCTGTGGATTTGAAAAACAATGCCCACCATTACTGGACGAAAACTGAAGACAACAAACAAGTCAAAATCTGCATGAAAAATACAAAATCGAAACAACTCCTAGGACTAACTAGAAGTCAGATTCGTGAGAGTATAGTCACAAGATTCAAGTCCCGTGGCTATGGGAATAGCTCAAGATACCACGCAGAACGTGCATCGAGGATGATGAGTCAGCAGAAAACAATTTTTGTCGCTGTAACTGTTTAATCAGAAACGTCATTGTCACTTAAGTAAATTCGACCTTGAGGCGAGCTCTAATTGGAGGAAATCAGAATTGGCCCATCTGTGGCCGCAGTGATATGGTAAAATTGCCTCACCTGTCACGTTTGCTAGTATTGAAACAGAAGCGGCAAAAGTGAGTTTATCTGTGAATGAAGATGAAGAGATGCTCAAAATGGACGAATCGGACAGAACGTCAAAATTGACAGCTATAATCCTGAGATGGTTGTGGATTTTCTAGCTCGGTTTCGTCATAAACATTTGAAAATAATAAGTCATCTGATATCAAATGAAGAGTTACACTTGCCAATCACTATTTATTTTGCCTCAGAAGACAATTGAGTGAGAAGACCTTACTAATGAGATTTTTATAAGACCCTTTCCATTCCAGTCCTTCCATAAGGCACAGAAAACAAATGAAGACACTCTTGGCCGCTTTAAGCTCAAGATTCGTCGATACGAGGGGCGTTCAATATATTCTAGGTATCGATATGAAGGAAAATGCGAATTCAATTTAAATTGCTTTTATTTTTCAATATAATCTCCCCTAACATCAATGCATTTGTTACATCTTGAGATAAGCTTTTTTAAACCCTCAAAAAAATAAATTTCCTCTTTCTCTGCAAAATACCCATTTATTGCCGACTTGAGTTCTTCATCATCCGAAAATCTTTTTCCACGAAGACATTTTTTCAAATCCGGAAACAGGAAATAATCACTAGGGGCAAGGTCTGGACTATAGGGTGGGTGTTGGATTTCTTCGAAACCACAATCTCGCACAGCAGCCTTGGAAACTCGCGCCGTGTGAACAGGAGCGTTGTCATGAAGAAGCAACACACCCGCTGCGAGTTTACCCCGTCTTTTCTTTTTAATTTCCTCCCGAAAATTATGCAAAGTGGAAGCGTAGGATGTGGCGTTGATGGTCTCACCTTGTTTTTTTGTACTCAATGAGCAAGATTCCCTTTGAGTCCCAAAAAACTGTGGCCATGAGCTTCCCGGCAGACGGAGTGGCTTTGAACTTCTTCGGGGGGTCTGTTCCTTTTTCATGCCACTGCATGGACTCGTGTTTGATTTCAGTGTCATAGTGGTGGACCCATGTTTCGTCCTCAGCAATAATTCAATCCATAACACCGTCCGCGTTCTCACTACACATCTCCAAAAGCTCTCTACAGCATGCGATTCTCACTTTTTTCTGAGGCGCTGTGAGCATTCGTGGCACCCACCTTGCACTGACCTTTGAAAGGTTAAGATGGTCATGAAGAATGGTGTGAATGGTACCAATTGAAAGCTTGGTGATCTCTGCCATCATTTTCACCTTTATTCGGGCATCCTCAAGAACATGTTTTTCGACTTATTTGATGCTTTTGAACTCACTTGACCACTTTTGCACAGTTGATAATGAAGGTGCGGAACCCTGGTAAACAGCCACCATCTCTTCATGAATAGTTTTTTGACTTTTTCCTTGCTTAGTGAAAAATTTAATTACAGCGCGATGCTCAATTTTCACCATCATCGTCTCAGTTGCCATTATGATTCTGTTTAACTAGAGATAAAACGCGAAGTAATAATCACATTTATATGAAATTTTACATGAATGCACTAAAACTTATTATAAATAATTATAAATATTATAAATAAACACTAAAACTTATACAAATAAGACTTATTTATAAATAAGTCAATTTACATATACAACTACAGCTTCACCCCGATACCGAGAATATGTTGAACGCCCCTCGTAGGTTCTTGGCGCCTTTTTGTTTGATGATCTTTTAATGAGAGATATACTCGTACTCAACAGCGAATGAGTCTCCTGAGATAGTTAGGGCGTATAGAGGAAATGAATATTAATAATCCAACCCAAAGCGTCTTCGATTCCTATCCGGAAGGACGATGAAGTATTGGAAGACCGAATAAATCTTGGGTAGCGCGCACAAGTCCCTTCCACTCATCCATCTTGCAGTGCTACCAGGTGATGTTTAATGGTTGAGATCCAGGTACAATCCCTGACTGTGGCGCAATCTAAGTATGGAGATTTCAAGAGTGGACCAGTTGTTATTAAGTCGAATGAAATGATCCTCCACATTGACTGTAGTACTCATAATACCGACTTTGACTGCAAGAATGTGCAGTGCAATCAACTCAAGGGCTTTAAAAGGTCTTAAGGAAATCTCACGTAGTCCCCATGGCAGCAAACTTCTAACAATTAGCTCCCAAATCAAGTTATTCATCATTCCAGCGCTGCCGTAATCCTTTCCTCAAATTCATGGATACTGAATGTATTGAAAGAGCCACAGGTTTGGCTTGCGTTATTCACTCAACAACGGGTTTATCAAAACATGTATTTCAATAGATTAACTAAAATGAAGTCTATGGTTCAGACTCTGAATGTCTATCCTGAAATCATTGGTAATAGAGGAGACTATCGATTTGCTCTCGAGAGCGTTCGAATGCTTTATATGAGTAAATTTGTATCAAATTTCTAGATCCAGGCAATCACTTCTCATAAGAATTATAGTTTTTGGATTTCAGCTTGACTTTTTTTCTCAGATCACAATATTTTACATACCACCGTCTATGCCATCAGCTAGCTCGTCTACGGTGGACCATCATATCAATATTGTCAATTCCATTTGTACTCAAACGTGCTATTCAATAATGGTGATCAAAATAAAAATAATAAAAACAAAGCCTTAGAGATCTTTTAAACCTTTCAAGACTGCACTCGGGCAGAGCAGTTCAAGAAGCAACTTCTACTTCCAAGAAGTAATCAATCCATCTGTGCCAGTATCAACGCTCTTCTGAATTGGTGGCTTAAATAATTTGTCACACTCATTGTGGGTTGCAGACTTCAAATATTGTCATTTATACTGTATAGCACAACATATTACAAAAATGCACCAATTAGTTCAGCTTTAACGGATAATAGCTGTTTAGTAGGTGAACACTGTTTTCAGACCTTTAACCCGCAAAACCACTTCCAAATTTGGCTCAAACAAAAAAAACAAAATCAATTATTAGTTAACTTAACTACACTCGCATGACTTTGGACCCGGGGCATGGTGTAATAACACTAATTGGATTACATACGAGTATGTATCGCATGGCCTGATGCTACTGTCACCTCCTGTGTTAACATTATCCGTGTAATTAGTGCACAGCAGAATATTAACTCTATAGGATACGTTTCATCCCTTTCCTGTGCTATTAGACCTTCAATGTATGAGTGTGTGTGTGTATAATAAATATGTAAATGACGTCCTTTGGTATGGGATAGCTTCAGAAAGGAGGAACTAGGAAAATTGAAACGTTTATTACTTGCATCTTCCATTTCTATGTATACTCAAGCAAAAGTTGTCCGGATACTCGGTTGAACCTTAAACTATTACTGCAGATAATGACCGGCTTCAACCTAGCGATTACCATGACCACACAAACACAACTGCTTATCTTACCTACCGTGGTAGCCATCGGATACTGGTATCGACTTGACTTGATTAACTTAAAAGTGTGGCGGAACAATATTGAGTTGCTAACTCTAATTCGGTTGAAGTTCGCTTACTTGTGCTTACCAACTATGGTGAGGACCTCCTCTACAACCTCCTACTACTACCTCCGGGTTAGATTCAAAGACTCTGGTGGACGGAACGTTGGTGTCCATATCCCAGACAAGTCAAGCGACTGACTAAAACCAAACGAGTTTGGCAGTGATACCAAAACTGGACATGGCTCTATAACTACTCTCATAAGCAGCCTTAGAAACGATGAAAAGGTTTTGGGTATCGATTTGGACTTCTTGAGTTTTTTTCCAGAATCTGCCAGAGTGTGAAAATTTGGTCGATTGTGAACGTTCCTGGTCTGAAACCGCACTGAAAGGGGTTAATTAGGATGTCGATGAACTGCTTCAGACGTTCACACAATATGGCAGATAAGATCTTGTATGCAATGCTCATGAAACTTATACCTCTATAGTTGCACCGAGGAGACCCCTTATCTTTTTTGGGGATCGCGCAACCGACGCTGATATTCTATTCGTCAGACATACACTCTGCTGACCAGATCTGAGAAATGAGTTGGTGTATGGTCTCCACAAAGTCATTTCCAGCAGCTTTCTTCGGTCGGTAAGCCGTCAGGTTTGTTGGATTTCAGCTTAGATATAGCTATCCTACGTTCTGGTCAGGTGGTAGGAAGCTATTATCGTCAAAGTTGAATGACGTCGCGATGTTGGGCTTCGTCGCTGTTATACAGTCTGCAGAAAAAATTGTTCCATGTTCTCAACACCAACTGTGAATCTACTACAAGGCTTCCTTCTTCTTCTTTACAGGCTTCTGTACGGTTCTTCTTGCCTTGACAAGTTCTTCCTACTTGTTGGCTAAATTTCCGTACGTTATTCCTGGAATATAACCTCTTAATATCTTCGATCGCGCGCTTTTCCTCACGTCCCTTCTACTCGTACGAGAGCCTTCGTTTCAGTGCGACTTTAAATATTTCTTCTTTAGATACATGTACTTGGCAGCATACCAAGGATCAGTTGAGGGGTCTCTGGTGGCAGCGTTGCCACCGTTCTTCGGTATTCAATTCTAATGGCATAGGACTTGTTGAGAAATTTCGGTCTACGCGTTCGGCAAGGATTCTGCCGGTCTCTTGCAATTGTAGCTTTTCTACGCTGTATTTTCTCACAGTAGTTTCTGTTTGTAGCGCTAGAAAATCCGTATTCGCACCTTGGCTACAACAATGTGGTGATCCGATTCAATGTTGATAGCCCGGAATGTTCGGACATTGAAGCGTGCCTTACACGTCTATCGCCCCATGTGATCCACCCGATTTAGCGTTTCATGATCCAGAGACCGCCTGTCTCTGGTTGCTATAGTGTTATTTTGTCCAGCTACAAAGTCCAGACTTGGTGTCGTGTAGTTTGTGCTTATCACCTGTTCAATCAAAAAGTCTTCCGTAGCGCCCATATTAAGCTTATGTTAGCGAATTTAGCCTTGATCCGGATTGTCATAAGACTTTCGCTCACGTGTTGGAAGCGTCCGAATAAGCTCGTCCTCTTTTCCTTTCATTTCTAGGGCATCTATTAATTGCTCGGCTGCACGTGACCTGTTAAGAGTCCGAACAATCCGAGTGCAGATCCGAACGTCATTGTTCTTTATACATTTGCAAGCGATGTCAAAAGTGAATTCATTTTTATCCAAAGCCATTAGTTGGTTCCTTACATCTTTACGCCCTATGACGGCATAGGCCTGTATTATCCTACTGTCTTGCAAAGCCCTTGACATTTTAGCCTGTACGAGAAAGACCACCACTACGAGGTAAGGCAAGCACTTCGCTTCGAACTTGATTTTTATGCTGCTGGGTAAAATATATGACAGTCGCCTGTTTCCCGATCAATCGCCACGCTGGACCCCTTGTTCTTTTTACGTTTTTGAATTTTTTTAAAAGCCTGCTGTTGATGCTCTTTGTTTTTTTCTACGGAAAAGCCGACTTTCTTCTGTCGGGTTACTTTTTACAACGCTCTGGATTACACTAAGAAAACAAGGCTTTCGTGGGAGTAGTCAAGTGAAATCGAATACATCGAGTGCGACATATTTGAGGGCTTCTAAGCTTCGATGCCGGTCAGAGCTTATATTGGTCACTTAAAATTCCCGGGTAATTTTTCAGTTTTTGAATTGACAACACTTTTTTTTGTGAGACCCATATCTCCACATACAATAACTTCTGATTAGTGCTCAGTTTAGTTCGTCTACCCACAATATCGTTTGCGAATTGTGCAAATTTATTTCGAAAATCCTGATTCGGGCCGTGAAAAGTATGGTATTTGGTCAACATATTGGTTCATCTGAGCACGTAATTAGAGTAAACCATAAATCGTCTTCGCATCATCGCCAAAAACGTCGCACAATGTCAAAAAAACTGTTGCTGCTGTGGAGCGTAAGCAGTATTGAGGAGAACCCGAATGAGTGAATTGGCCGTTTTGAACAACAATTGAATCGTGTACATCCACTTTATGGAGGATTTTGCGAATAACCAGATCCAGCTCGTGCAAGAATTGAAGTCACCCGACCATAGAGTGCGTCGCTCAATCTGATGAAAACGAGATTGCTCTTGGGCCTGTTTTTAACGGCGTCCCATTTTAGGTTGAATGGCTTTCAGTTCACAAAAGATTACTGAGAGACCTTACATTCACAAAAAGTCTCTAATTGGTGTTCTTGACGTGGAATTATTGGTTCATACTTCTTCAAAAATGTTACCGGCCATAATAACATAGAGGCCTCCAAGGTAATTTGAATTACTTTCTGTGGGGACATGAAAAGTCACTAGTTTACGACGATAAACTAGGGGCGATGGATGACTTTGAACCCAATATTCGAGTGCTATTACCGATGTAGGGACACCTCCTCGAAAAATTGCTCAAAAGTTGTACTCAGGACCCTGCTCATAGTTTTTATCAGGGAGCTCATTAAACATTGTTTTTGGTATCAACCTCTATTTTTTCTGCGGGGGCCTGAAGGCATGTCAGAATAATAGGAATTTGATTCCCTATCGAAAAATCCCCACTTACAAACTTACAAGCAGTAATTATGTTTATTATGTAAGTCTCGTCTGGACGCAAGAACCGTAAATTTAAACTTATTCCCCATTTTGACTCCGGTTAGGCCAAAAACAACAACACAGCACATTATACGTACGATTATAATCCGTATATATAGTCATCTTACAGTACGGAATCCTATTAAAGTTCCTTTGAACCCCAATTTCATCGACACCGAAGCCCTTTTAATTGGATTCTTTAAACATTAAAAAATCGTCCTTTCTCATCTGAGGTTAATAATTAATCTGCTCTGAAAGATTCGTCTTTAACAAACATGTCAACTCAAAGCACCACTTAAAACCCTCAAATCTGAGTTAAATGACAAAGCTGATTAAATGGCCGACCAAAGGCTTTAACGTTCTTCTTTGCCGCGTCGTCCTTGCAAGTATCAATCCCGGATCCTTCATCATATACTTTCCTCCCTTTTTCATCAAATTAAGGTTAAATCTAATTAATCTCAATTCTTTGAGCAGGGATATGAGTTTTTGTTTTCTTTTATACATTAGCTGCGTTAATTTTTTCGCCATTCTCAGCCAAATCAGCGTAAGGATTTTTTACTAAAAAAAAAAAAGAATACAAAAAAAAATTAAGGACATTTCGGGATAAAGTGAAAAGGAACTGAAAGCTGAGTTAAGCCTTTTTGATGGACCATTAGTTCAAGCCGTTTAAAATTTATGAAGCGTGGCGCGGATGAAATGGTTGTTCAGGGATTGTGCAAACTCAAACCTTTAGAACAGTGGCAGAGGTCAGCATAAAGCTACGAAAATCGTATTTCGAATTGCATTTCTGAAATAACAAAGTTGGGTCTCCGGTTGAAATGATGAAATATTGGTTTTGTTGGAAACTGAAAGGAAAAGAAAGTTTCCTACAACTATTGGCACAGGGAATGGAAAAGGAGAAATTATTCACAAAAATGGGGGTCGTTGAGGGTATAATGCAAATTCAGAAAACTCTATTAGTATGCGTTACATCAGGAATTTTATATTCAGCTATGGATGATTGGTTAAGAATTAAAAAAAAAAAAGTTGAGCTTTGACAAAAAATGCTCTGGGGCAAACTCTAAGGCTTCAAAAGAAAAGTTATAAAATGTAAGTACGAGTGCTTTTGTCTTCAATTAGTCGACTCTGAAACGAGGTCCTTTTTGAATAATTGAATTCGAAATTTGTAGGTATTGTCTAGCTAGGTCATTTAACTCTCTATATTGTAGGTTTCTTGAGAGTTTTTACTCAAACTGATATATTTCATGGCAAACTCTGTAAAGTTTGTTTCATTTTACATCTTTGTTTGTGTACGTTTCATTATGTATACGTTGCTTTCATTTGCAATACTCTGTAGATGACATGCATTGTTCAATCGTAAGACTAACAGCGCAATTTCTGAGCATCAGAGGTTTAATTTACCATAGATTGCAATACCACAATCGTGTTGGCTATACGATCGTTAGCTATAGGAAGTTTGCTTACGTGGCTATCACGATGAAAATACGAATTTTGAGAAAGGTTTCTTTTTTATTCCTTTATTGTATTACCCTATCGGAAAGAGCCACCGATTGTTCAAATGGTGTCGAATGTCAATTCGGTTTTGACATTTTTGAAGCAGACAGAACTAGAATTTGTATGAATGAGTTATGCTTCTGAAGAACGCGGAATAATAGTCACGATATTTCTGATGAACAATTCGTCAGTGATTTTGGGGCAACGTACATTTCGTGTGCGTTTTCCTGGCGGTTCGACTCCGTCTGGTCGTTCAATGCAGCATTTAACCAAACCACTCTTAGAGCCCTGGAAGGACTAGTACCACTCGATCGGCCGAGAATATCGCTGCCGTAACCGGACGTTTCGTAGAGGCTCAATCGATATCGAGGGGACTCACCCATGACAACTCACTTGGCCTTTCCACTCACGTTTCTGCGGTGCATTTTGGTGAAGGACTTGAAGATGTTTCCTAACAAAGTGCAGAGAGTTCATCAGCTGTTAACCATCCGTGAATCGCGTCTAACTTACGATCACGCCCATCTGAATCTTACCAACGAGGTGGACGATTTTGCAGCAAAAATAATCATGAGTGACGTGGCCCAGTTCCATCTATGCGGATACGTAAACAAGCAAAATTTTCGGTCCTAGGGCACTGAAAATCCGCGAGTATTGCACGAATAGCAATTACGTCCACTCTAAGTCACTGCATGGTGTACTATTTATTATGGAGGAGTCATTTGATTTTTTCGATCACTGTTAATGAGCACTAAAGAGCCATGATCAATGAATTTCTCATTCGTCAACTGTATGAGTTGGTACTGGAGGACATGTGGTTCCAGAAAGGTGGAGCAATGGCGCGTACTGCACAACTCACACCCGACATCCTAAATCAGCTTCATACGTTATGGCCCACCTCTTACTTAAACATAAACTTCTGCGTCGAATTTTAACTTTTTCAACTTATAACAAATAACTATAGCAACGAAATATATAAAAATACTTCTCCTGTGATTTTATGAACTGCCCCGTACACATTATCCCCTAAATATATCCTCCCATTATTCTCTCATAATATTGACCCTGAAACGACATGCATAATCTATCAAATTTTGTTCTTCTGAATAGGCATCCATATTGTCTTAAATTGTCACTTTAGGGAACATTCTGCAAGCCATGAGCTTAAAGTCGCCAAGCATATTTGAAATCAGATCTTTGTAGTTCTCAAGTAGTATGTTTCCGGGAAAAGCATGGACCACTGCTTTAGGACTGTCACACGCTCGTCTTTCATGAGTATTGAGTAGTTGTAAAAATTCGTTGCTGGATATTGCTTTCTTTGTTTGTGGTCCGACGAAAATGCTAGCTTTGGCCTCAGACAACTTAGGAAACAATTTTTTTACATACATACTAAAAAGTTTCAAAATTCTGACGAAAAGCTTCAAAGAATTGCTTCATGTGGCCTAATTTTGTATGCTATAGAGGCATCAATATGTGTTTAGGCTCGACAACAAGGTCACATTTAACATTATGCTTTCCTATATCGATTAGGCCATGAGTGCTGCTGCTAATGCGAATTACCTGCACTACCGTTCCATAAGCAAAGATAGCAATAATATTTAGTATACCCGCTTTGCGCTCCCACCGCCAGAAAGCCAGCCAAAGCATTACAATATTAACGCGCCTACTCGTATCAGAGATAATTCTGATACGATTTTGATCACATCTTTTGCAGAAAGGGTTGTTTATGGCCTTTTAATTTAGTGAGTTCATTAGCAGATTTTGGTATCGCAGATCATTGTATGACTAGCATAAATTATTTAGGCATTTCAAAACTTAGGAAAGTGGATCATTGCTTCTTTAGAAATGAAAAAAAAAATTACTTTGCCAAACTCAATTTACTTCTACGGTTTTTACCTTGGTCTTACGTTTACAACGAAAATGCCCCCTCTAAGTCCTATGACGACTTTATTTTGAAAATTATTTCTCACATTGATATTTGTACCTTTACCTCAGTCAAAACTAATTGTAAGTCTAAAAGGTTAAAAGAATGGATGACAAAACATCTTGGGGAAAACTAAGTTAAGGAAAAACTGTAAAAAAACACTTGAATCTTGACTCAACAAGTTGTGTAAGGTCATTTCTAAGGAAATAGAAATTTGTAAGGAGAACTATTATGTAACTAAGTTAGAAAGAAATAAGGGTAACATGTCAATATTAGTACTTCATATCCTATTGAGTTTGCTAATAGTTCTAATGACTTTTTTGTCTCTGTAGCCAATAATCTATCTGCAGAATTCTTCGGTGATGGCATGACTTTTAATTCTGATAAGGATGTTATAAATGAGGTTACTTCTAATAACAGTTTTACCTTTGTTCCGATATATTCGCTTGAGGTACTTCCCATCATCAACTCTTCAAAAGATGGTAGATGTCCGAACGCTGACTTGAAAAACATATTTTCTATTGTTGATGTTGGTTTACGGTGGAGTATTTCCTTCTTCACTTAAAATTGCAGAAGTTATTCCGCTCTTCAAAATTGTTAACCCTTGCGATCTAAACAACTATAGATTTCTGAGCTTTTTAAACAAACAATACTTCTTTAGTGTTAGTCAATATGGCTACCGTGCTGGTAAATCTTCAGAAGATGCATTTCTGAAATTCTGCAGTGAAATTTAAGAAAACATTAATGAAAGTCTTTTCATGGGTGGGCTTTTTATTGATTTAACCAAGGCATTTGATCTAATGGATCATAAAATTCTCTTATGTAAACTTTGTATTAAAGGAATGCGTGGCTTTATTTATAAATGACCGGCTTCTTACTTATGTAACAGAAAACAAAAAGTGAATATTGGAGTTCCTCAAGGCTCGGTCCTAGGTCCTATTTTTTATTTACATTAATTCTATCCTTGATCAAAGCAAACCAACTGCTTTTGCAGATGAAATTACTTTTTCGTATGGTTGCAAGTACCCTCTCGACTTGATTGCTGACACTCATTTCGATTTAAACATCTTAAAAAGCTGATTTGTTGCTCATAAAATGGTTCTCAGCCAAGAAAACTAAAACGATGTATTTTAGTCTTACAGGTTCTTTTGCTCTGTCTGACTGTTCTGCTAACTGTCTAAAATTCCAAATTAATAACAAGTTTCGCTGATAATTGTTTCCAAGTGAATTTTGTGTAATCTTTTAAATATCTTGGAGTTATATTGGATAATAACCTGAACTCGTTCGACCACACGAATAGTATAAACAAAATTTCTAATGCCCTGCTGCAGACAAATTTATAACTTAAGTTTATGTTCTCCACAAAAATTATTATGGACTCAAAAAATTCAATATGGTATAACTTGTTGGGGTGGAACGTTTCACAATAAAATTAGCCTTTTGCTTGAATTGCAAAAACATATTGTACGTGTTATATGCTGTAAAAATCGTTTCCATGTTAGTTTGATTTTGTTTCATTTTGAATTAAAAGTCCTTCCGATAAGACAACTCGGTTATTATATAATGACTTACGTATTAGCTCTTGTAAATTTTTTGATAGCCCTTCACATAACAAAACAAATTTTAGGAAACTTTTGAAAAAAATTAACAAACTTTCTCAAAGAAATTAAATCTCGGCTATTAAACTACAACTATAATCAGATTGAAAATATTATAAGACCACAATATTAATAATATTTGTACCTAATATAGATTTTGTAATATAGATCAGTCAATATCATCGTATTATACTTTTTTATATTAATTAATTTAAATTTGTTTCAATGTTGTATTCGCCTCTACCTTGGCCTTAAGCATAGCTAAAGACAGCATTGTGTGCTATTGTGAGGTAATAAAAATAAATAAATAAGTAAAATCCCCCATCACTGATCAGGTGATACTTTATATATGATACTTTAAACTCAAACAACATTTTTACACTTTCGTAGTTTTCTCTGAGCATCACGGAAAGACTCAAAGATATAGATGAAAATATATTTCCACTGTGGAGAAGGACAGCTTTTATACATTTTGGGGAAACGTCTATGAAAAAGAATTAACGCATGGAATTCTGATTTCTTCAAACCAGCCTATTGTACATACTTTACATAAATTGAGGGATTGAATTACAATAGAAGGCATAGATGAAAAAGGTTCAGTGTATCGAATAAAAACGCATATTCCAAACCATTGCCTGGTTTCCATTCGACAAAGGTATTCAAACAAAATAAGACGTGTAAAAAATCAAATAGTGTAAATTAGTAGTTGTAGCTAAATAAAAAAAAAATTTGTTTGTAAGAATACAAAACTGTTATATTTATTAAAATAATAATAACAAACGCCATCAAGCCCATGCCCATCATAGTACCCGGACTGTACAAATTTATTTGTATTGATTCCTTAAAAAAGAATAACAAAACAATATCCGTCATAAAAGCAAAATCCGTCTTCGAATATTTCTTTGATCAATTATTCTAACTTTTTTTTCCAATATTCTCTATTTTAACAAACCTGCTCACCTAAATCTATTTTTAAAAAATTTGACTTAATAATATGTAGTTAAATTTGTATAACAAAGTTAATAATAGGGTTAATGTCATTTCTTAGGAACATATTTCAGGATCTGGGGTGAGTAGTTAATTCATTCTTAACGATTCTGGCAAAAAAAAAAAATTAAGCATTGTTTGGATAAGGGTATAACAATTTTTATTTCAATTCAAACAACATAGGGCAGCAAAATTGTAATTTCTTTGTGAACAAAACTGAGAAGGCATATTTTAACTTTTGTTTAAGAAGACTTGCAGAGATCTTATGAGACACATATTCAAAGGAAGCATATTAAACAATTTACAGGATACCATGGAGTAAAAGTTTTTGAATACCGTAGTTCGGAGTAAAACGATAATACTAATTGAATTGCTAAGTAGATTACGAGGATTTAGTATATGATTTTCCATATATCCACCTCTTATAAGGAATATTTTCAATACTTTAAAGTAATACAAATGTTTGAGTGGAAGAATTTTCAATGTTCTGAACAAAACCATAGAACGAGCTAAACGATGAACTCTACCTACTTTTCGAATAACTCACTTTTGCAGAAGTATCAGTGGCTGAAGCCTGCTCTGGTAGACACCACCCCAAAGGCTGATTCCATACGATACTATGGATACAAATATTCCAAAATATATGAGGCGGTACAAGCTTTGTTTTACATTTGAAATATGTTCAGACCAACTCAAGTGTTGGTCAAAGCTATCACCTAGATATTTAAAGTAATCTACTACTTCAATTGTAAAACAATTCAGATCACAGGACGAGTGATTATTAAATATTGTGCAAACGCAATTTTAAATGTTGGAAATTGCAGAATTTTTTACATGAAAGTAAATTTCAAGTTCTGGTAGCCTATACATACTAAGGCTGAAGTTTATCAATTTAACTTTACTACTGATGACTAGCTCATGTTTCGCAAACCAAATTCTTAGAAGGTGAATGTCGTGGTTTACGTCAGCACTTAAGTTTAGAGCCCTATTAGAGCGACATGCAATGCCTAGGTTATCACAGAAAAGGCGGTAACTTTTCCTAAAAATGGATGTCGAAAAGAAACAGTATTGGACCAATAACTGAACCCTGGGGCACACCCAGACTTAGAATTTTTGTGCTGCCAACAAAATCTTCTACCTTGGTTCTATTTAACAATTTATAATTTATCTATTAAAATTCTATGGTTCACTGTATCAAAAGCTTTGTCTATATCCACGAAGAATCCAGCATAGCATTTGTAGCAAACCTCCAAAAGGGCATCCTCAGTGGAATTTGTTTCAACCTATTTCCACTGTTTCAACCGATAAGCTATAATTTCTGCTTTGCTCTTGGGCGGGTTCAGATCTCTAACTACTCGGAAGTCGTTTAATTTGTTGGAGTTAATGAGGTGTGGTTCGAAATTTACTGATTTGATCACGAAGTCATCGCTCTCATAGCTGATACTACTAGTTTGGAATTAAGACAATATAATATATTTTAACTCATGAGGTCAGTTTTGAAGCTACCGATACACAAATATGTTATATCGCAGCAAGGTGCATTAGCTAGGATCCACGTGAGCAAAATTTATTTATTTAGTTTATTTCATATTTTCATATTTATTGATTAAAAAAACGCTGTACATTAAGAAATCTAGATTTGCATAGAATAAAAACTGACAAAAAAATTACATACAATAAGCAAATTATATAAAGTAAGTTACAATAAATTAAAATAATGAGAAAAAAAAAAAAAATATTATAAGAATGAATAGAATGATAAAAGCAAAAATAAAATAAATTAATAAAAAATTACAAAAGCTATATTAACTTAAACTGGGTAAGTGGTCAAAGCATTCTGCTTAAAATTGTAGACTTCACGTGATTAGGGAGATCATTCCAGAGTTTGGCAGCATAAATAAAGAACTGCAAGGGGAGGTTAAGCAGGTATATTGATGGTCGCAAATTTATGTAGCGATCGGATAAACAAAATTTAATTTTTCAAAACAGGTAGATTGGTTCTTTCTTGTGAATAACTTTGAAAAGGAAAGTTAGGTTACAGCCAAGAATTTGACGGGCTTCAGGCAAGATGTGATCAAATCTACGACGATTGAATACAAAATGAGCAATGGAGTTAATAGCAACCCTACGTTTTTGAAGCGTGTGGGAGTCGGGATCGGCAAACAACTCACTACCATAAGGGATTATAGGAATTATAAATGCCTTCACTAGTTTAAGCTTAACTTGTGTCGGCAAAATTGTTTTTGTTATAGATAACCCCCGTAGCAACGCGTAGACTTTTTTTTATTATAGTGTTTTTTTTTTATAATAGCGTTCCAAGTTTGTTTATTAGTTTATCTTATTATAGTATTTGTTTAGCGTAGTTGACATATCCAACTTGAGACGTATTCAACATAACCGAAGGAAAGTCAGGGAAATGTGGTTGGTGTTTAGATATATGTATAGCTTTTGTTTTGTCAGGGTTTCGTTTAAGAATATTCCCTACGGACCACTCGAATATTGAAGATATGTAGGTCGTCATTTGATTGCGTCTTCAACCATGCCAATAGTCATTGAACATCGTCAGCTTATATGTGGAATCAACAACAAGATAAAGCATAAGGTAAGTCATTTAAGAACAGGGAGAACAGTAATGGACCAAGAATAGATCCTTGGGGAACAGCACTATTAACAGAAAGAAAAAAAGACATTTTATTGTTACATAGAACAGCTTGCCAGCGGGTTGTCATGTTTGAGTAAATAAGTTTATTAAATGTGTCTGAGAATTTAAAATAATTCGTCAACTTATCACGGAAAATATTAGGATTAACACAGTCAAATGCTTGAGAAAAGTCAAGTAATGCTATCACAGTGGTATTGTATAATTTACGTCAATTGCTTGTCTAATATCGTCAAAAACTTTAATTAAGCCTAATTTTGTGTCCAGATCGGAAACCTGATTGGAGAGGTTTAAGGAGCTCTTTTTCGTTAATGAATTTTTTTTATCTGATTGCTTAGAATCAATTCGATTTCGATTGGATAAAAAGGGAAGAAGTGCTATGGGTCTATATTCTGAATTTGCTCAATTTTTATGAATCGGGATAGTTTTAGATCTCTTACAGGCAGAGGGGTAGGTAGATCTCCTTATAATGGTTTTGAATATATGAGCCATGTAGGGAAGCAAAAGGCGAAGAAGGATTTTTATGAAGTCAGGATGAATGTTGTCTAGTTCCACAGCCTTGCATTTGATGGATAAAATGCGTAGTCTTTGTCATTATGTAACAGTGTATAGCGAGAACTTAATGACGTAGTTGGTATTGAGAATTTATAGTTTAAATCTTCTTTATCAATGTTGTCATCCAAGACTGATATATTTTTCTTATTTAGCACAACTTTGCGAACTTCATTCCACAGAAACTTGGAAGAACGGCCAGAATTGAATCTATTGGTGTAGAAGTTAAGTTTTCTAGATCTTATCAACTTAGTAATAATATCACGGCATGTTTTATACTTTTTGAGCATTTCTGCACAACCGAAATATTTCCAGCGACTGTATGAGGCGTTTCTTAATGATGCATTGAGAATATCGCTTGAAAGCAAAGGACAGACTTGTGATTTTATCACACGAGTCTTAAAAGGAAAATGATTATTACATAGGTAGTCAGTTGCGGTAGTCAGGAATATAATTTCTTTATTCGTCAGATGTTAGATAAATACTACTCCAGTCAATTGACGAACAATCACAAAAAAGACATTCATAATTAATATTGCGGAAATCACGATAATGGATAATGTCAAATCATCTACGACTCCTTCTCGATTTTATTTAATATAACACGTTTCTCCTGATATACTCATATCATTATAAGAGTTACAATAGCAAGGTCTTTCAAAAATACTCAGTGAGTTCAGTTGTTTTTCGATATAAACAATTAGAAAATAATCATTGAAATAAAATCTCCAAATAAATTGCTTGATTTGTTGACCTGTGTAATGTAATTTATAAGTATTAAGGATACGACCATTAATATGATTGATTTTCAGGCCGCGATCAGCCCTATATAATATATCAACGAACATATGTACATTATTGTTACCTTGACCATTAGTTTAATGAACTAACCATTGTCATACATACATGTATCAAAAACGCGAGAACCAAGTCAACAATTAAAATTTATAAAAATGTATAGAAAAAAATTAATTAATATTTAATAAGAAATAGAAAAATATATAAGAAAATTCAGAAGCGATAGGAAAGGAGTACTACGTTAGAAAGTGCTGAAGAAAATCTAGACGGCAGCATTTTTATTTTGTTTCTTCCATCGCTGCAGCAGCATTTAAATCCGCAACTGCATTACAGTTGTTGTTTTTCCATTAGCATTTGATTTGATTATGACCGGTCCGTATAGTGTATACACTGCAGCCAATTTTTTTTTGTTTCGCTTTAAGTTTGTAGCATGTAGGGAAAGAGTACCTTTCAGTCTTAGTTACTCGTAGACTGTCTGTTTAGACAAATATAAGTTAATAAATTTTGTAATATCACTGCTACTGCCACTGTTATTAAAACACTACGTCATTTGATAAACGTTTCATTTCAAATTGTTTGTTACTTGACATTTCAACATAAATGTCGAAGTGTATTCCACGTGCCAAGAAAATACATTTTGATTTACAAAACGATTGACGTACTTTCAAGCTTCAAGTCGTCATTTTAATTAAAATTTAATGGAAATGACAATAACCTGTGACTCGTATTGGTTTTTCTCTTTCAAAACCTAACAGTCATAAAATTGTTGCACGTGCCATTGTCGGATATAAAATTTATGTACATATATACGATATATAGTATCAGATCTTAAAGATCTTAAATTCCATAGAATTTAATTTTTTTAAATCATTGCAGCATTCGTAGAAACATTTTCTAATTGGTCGTATGTATCTTAAATTTGGCAGAAGATGGTTTGTTACCAGATAAACTCATCTCAGACAAAAGAAAACTAATATTACTCTTTCCCAGGGAAAAAAGAAAAGCAATTTATCGCAAAACAGGCTCCGCATGAAAAATGACACGCTAAGATTTAGGATGAATATTACTTACTTACGTGTAATAAATGAGTTTGTCTTTGGAAAGCATCTACGATGAATAACACTCCGAAATGGGGTTAAGGTCATAGTCTTACGTAAATCTGAGTATAGAGATTCAAATATCCTCTTGATAGGAGGACTTTTGTCCTTCATTCGATTTAAATGAGCATGTATCTAAATTATACATACGATTCTAAGTCTTTGGGTTACATCCAATTTTTTATCGTAATCGAACTGACTGTCGCCTGTTAGGATTAGCTGTGATGCTTCCGCATTTTCTGATATTTACTACTAAATTGTCCTGCAAATAGTTTTGAGCATGTTCGTGCTTAAAAAATGATACCAGGATAAGAAAATTTATTTAAAAAATCAGGTTTGCAACATATAATCATCAAATCAATGTGCCAGTATAGTATCATTGGAACTTATTACTTCAAAATGAGGCCGAATCTGGCAGTATGATCAGTAGGGATCTCTATCAAACCAAAATTCGATGAGGAACCAGTGGAGAGAGAATTCTCTTGTTCCATTGCATAAATGCAAAAGCGACACTAGAAATTGAACTCTATGAAGATATGTGGGGTTTCCAGGCAAAAAACCACACAATATAACCAAACCCCATGACAATCAATGCTGCTTTGTACGAGGCAAATCAACAAACAAATAGCCACTGGAGATAGAGTCACAGTCGGTGTTGTCATAGAGTTAAGGTGGAGTCAAAATTCCGCTCTCAGGTAGAGTGATCTATTCAATCTGAACGCAGACAACAGAGAATTCCGTATCCGTGACCTAAATGAGGTTGAGGTAGAAATATCGGTACTAAGGTCTTATAAAGCTGTTGGTGCAAATAGACTACCTGATGAACTATTTAAAGCAGATTAAGATGACCTAGCTGAAAACATATACCAGCTCATCTGTAAACTATGATCGTTCGTCCGATCAACAAAAAAAAGAGACCTTTTTTACTGCACTAACTATAAAGGAAGGAGGACTTACTGCTAAAGATCATTTTTGCCGTATGATAAGAGCGCCTGCAACCATTCATGAACAAACTAGTTGGTCGATATTAGTGCGGTTGCAGGCCAGCAAGGTCCACCATATCGATCAAATATTCACACGACGATAGATCTTGGAAAAGACCCTGCAATTTCAGATCGACATGCATCGTCTGTATCTTTAGATTAAACGTTATATTTGAAATGTAGAGTTGAAAAAATAAAATTCTCGGCCTGGTGGATTCTTTTTAGAATTTCTTGTTCTCGTAGAATTCACGTATCAGTTTTTTTTTTTAGGTAGTTAGCCTCGCACTTGCGCTCTACAAGGGTAGTAGAGAGTTCTTTGTGGCGATTGAAGAGAGCCTCTAACAAATGTTTCAATTTCTTGGTTCTTCTTTTGACGGTAACGAGTGACCGCATTTTTATTTAGTTCTTTCTTACGGTTTTTACGATCCCCTAGTCTATGACCATAGAGATGTGTACGTTTCTTACCGAGATTGCTGCTCGATTGCATTTTAGCACCACCATTGCTGGGCGACGATGAGTCTCCGATTACGGAGGAAGCCGACGAAACCGATATTCAATATTATCATCATACGAATCAGGTAGTTTTGGCAATATCAGTTAATTGGGTTGCATTATAGGCATTTGGTGTGTAAGGAATTGGTGCAGTTGGGGATGGCAATGGAACATTGATTTGTGCTGGAACTGGTGGCTCGACTTTACTAGTAATATTTTGGAAGACTTCAGAAATAAGAGATATCTGTATATCATGGTTTAGCTGTGGTTGTTGATGCTTTAGCCGTTGCTGTTGTTGGGCAATCTGTTGCGGTAAGAAGTAATCGAAAATCTCTTTGACATCCTGGGGTTCCTGCGGTGACGATTGAATTGGTATGTGAACAGGCTGATGAGGCAATTGGGGTGGTGTTAATGGAGTGCAAATTGCAGCATTACTATATAATGGTTTGCTGTGATTTTCTTCTTCTTTTCTTTCTGATGGAAAACTAATTCAAAAAAATGAAGACTCAAAGTCAAACATTGATTGGGGTGAAGATGATTTGACTTCAGACCATGTTTCTTCCCTGACATCGAAATCTAACTCAAGAACGAGCTCTTCACCATGGTTGTAGCCATGACAGACTTCCAATGGAATATTTTTTTATATAGTTATATATTCCTTCTATAATTAAAACGAAACAAGTTTTGTTTGCTCATCTCTTTATTGATCTAGATTCTAGCGAGGCAAAAGTTTAACTGACGATGCGCAGATCGATCTCCCCAACATCTTCTCAGAGTTAAGAGATGGGAGAGCGCGATTGCGCTAAGAGTTCATCAACGCACACTCAAAGTTTGCATCGATCAAACATTGAGTGTCGCCAAGTACAACTCGCTCTTGCAGCGGTGTGGGGGCGAGCGTCAGGGATACACCCCTAGGGGTAGTCATCACTTATGTAACACCTCCCCCACCAAAACTTTTGGTCCCCAAAAAGTATACAAATTTAATATGTCTTGCAAAACTTTAACTTTAACATAACTAATAAATTAAACATGTATAATAATTTTTTTCTAAGATACAAAATAACTTTTCTTATTACAAACTAAAGACTTTCAATATCATAAGGAACAAAACATATTTATTTTTATTTTTTTTTTTTTTTGTTACTGAACATTATAACTTTTGTTTTTGACAAACTTGATATTTTAAATTTCAAAAGGAACAAGAATTTTTTTTTTTTTTTTGTATTTTCGTAAATGAACATAATAGCTTTTCAATACAATTTCAATACAATTTCGAAAGGAGCAAAAACTGTTTTTTCTTCTTCTTTTTTTTCAAACAACAAAATAATTTAATTAACTATTATTAACTTAATTTAGTTTCATTACATAAGACATTATTATCTATTCCTTGGCGACCACTTTTCGACAATGTAAATAGCTAGAATTCTGAACTCTACCATTTATTCTGAAAAACCAGAACCAGTGCTGAATGGCATCATTTTGCAAAGTGTCAAACAATTCACAGTGAAGTAGAGAGCAGTTATTTTTCAAAATTAAATTCAAAGTGGACAATAGGTACAATAAGTTGAAAAATAAGTAATATTATAATATTTTCTAAAACCAAAGCTTTTAGGACCCAAAAGAAGACAAAAAAGGAAGGTAAATTATGAATTTTGATATTTGTACTTTCTTTTAAATTGACTTTGGTAGTACTTTGTATTTCTTTTAGTTGATGTATCAACGACATAATTTTCCTTGACTTCCGGGTTTTCTAAACATTTGTATTTCGGTTTAGTCTTTCCTAAGGTTCGATTTTTAACTATTCGCTTGCAAAGGTCTACGTTATTTGTGTTGTTTTTTATATTTGTTTTGTCAATCCTTGTTTCTTTATTAGTTTGATATTTCTTGGTTAAGGTGCTAATGTCTTTTGTATTGATTGAGTGTCGTATTTCGTTAGTGAAACTTAAACGATCACTTTCTTTATAAAATATTGATTTGAATGAATACAGTAGAGACTTAAGTTTTGATAAATCCGAATGGCTAAGGTGTTTTGCAAATACATCGTCTGGGATTTCAGTTTCGAATCTTTCAATAAAAAAAATATAAGGGGGTCTACAAAGAATTTTACTGTTGTTATCATACATTTCCTCTTCATAGTTGAAGTAAATTGGTATTGTAATGTCGTCTATGACGAGTGATCTATTTTTGTAGTCAATAACTGGGTTAAGGTCGAAAAGGATATTGTTTCCTATTAATCCGTCAAACTTTTCGTGGAATTGATACTCAATGAAATCTACAAGGTAATTACTTTTTTGAAATTCGCGGAGTAGGGGGATTCTATAGAGTGTAGTTGTGTCAATATTACGACCGAGAACTCTAATCTTATGGGCTCTTGATGGTATTCGCCATTTTGCGTGACACACATTTTTGTTTATAACGCTAAATTCTGCTCCGCAATCGATTATAAACCTAAGGGGTCTTATATGATTTTTTATTACTATATAGGGAAGTTTTTTGGTTGGTTTGATTGAAAATTTTGAGAATAGTTCCCGTTTTGTCTGGTTGTGTTGTTGTATCTGTTTGTGAATGTATTTTCAACTCCATTGGGTCCTAACTTTTGGTGATCTAACTCCCTTATAATTTTGTAAGCACTTTGCAAGGAATGAGGGTTCCGACATAAAACTATGGATTTAGTAGGTTCAGGTAAATTATTTTTAAATACGTCTAAGGCAATTCTATTATTGGACTCTATTAGATTTTGGTCGATTCTATCAGCATTAAGTAAAAGAGAATTATTTATTCTACTTAACAGGATATTTAAATTATCGTAAAAGTTTTCGATTGTGGAAGTCACGCGTTCAGTTCGGATACGATCAATGAGAACATGGGAAGGCACACTTTCACCGAAACAGTTTTTTAATACATCTCTAATTTCAGGCCAAAGTAAGAGCCTTCCATGTTTCTGCAACTCTATACGTGCTTTGCCGGTAATCTTATCTTTAATATAACCTATAAGCAGAATTTTTGCATTTTCCTCAAAGTCTTCAAAGGTGGTTTCCAAGGCATTTACTCTATCTATAAAATCTATTGTACATTCTGTTGAACCATCAAACAAAGGTAATTTATTAATTAGTTCTAAAATAAGCTTAAATCTGTCTGCAGCATTAAGAACTCCCATATTTCAATGCACCGTTATAACAATTTTCAAAACGAGATCTTTGGACCCACGCCGAAGTAATGCTATGTAGCGTGTTACTCACGTGTGTTCCTCGTTGGCGTCACCGAAAAGCGGTTGATGTTCTGATGAAAGTACTACTAACGTGTTACACACGTGTATTCCTCTTTGGCGTCACCGAAAGATAGTTTTTGTTGAATTATAGTATGATGTGTATAAATGTTTTTCGCATTAGCGCTGCCGAACTCTGATTATTATTATCACCACAATTTTGTACACCGTTTTGTTAGAAAGTTTTTTTTTTTTTTTACAGCATGGCCACAGGAAATTTTCACATGCGCTTTTTGTTTCCTGTTTTTTTTTTTTTATGTGCTTGGATCATGCGCAACAATGTGAATTTCCGCGTGTTAATTTCGACTTTGGTTAGCAAATTGAATTGAAACGCGTTTTTTTTTGTTGTTTTTTTATTTTTTTTTTTTTGTTTTTGTTTCGTGTAGCACTGATGCCACAGCTAGTTATCACACGCGAATCTTAATTTCGTTTTATAGTCTTAACACTTATTTTTTACCGACTGCGCCAGTTATATATTCCTTCTATAATTAAAACGAAACAAGTTTTGTTTGCTCATCTCTTTATTGATCTAGATTCTAGCGAGGCAAAAGTTTAACTGACGATGCGCAGATCGATCTCCCCAACATCTTCTCAGAGTTAAGAGATGGGAGAGCGCGATTGCGCTAAGAGTTCATCAACGCACACTCAAAGTTTGCATCGATCAAACATTGAGTGTCGCCAAGTACAACTCGCTCTTGCAGCGGTGTGGGGGCGAGCGTCAGGGATACACCCCTAGGGGTAGTCATCACTTATGTAACAATATCTACATTCTTATGTTCTACGAATAAAATATCATTTGCAAAGTTATCTTCTAATAGCCATGTCTCTACGGACTCAGAAGTCGGAAAGAGCTCGCTGCTGGGCGGCGATGTGGGTTCCATTTTGCCTTCCCAACATAAATCCTGTAGAAGACCTAACGACTCCTTTCGGAACCGATATTAAAAATAATATTAGTAATGTTTTAAATAAAAAATCGGAGTCGTATACTGATGGTAAACATGGTTGTTTTTAGGGGTGGCATGGTGGCAATTATTTTTTTAGCATTTGTATAATATTAGTATGTGTAGAACGCAGGGTGCACTTGTTTGCCTTATGCAACACAACTAGAAAGCCATTCTCACCTCAAAATAAACGCAGAAAATTCACGTTTTCGAATTCATTGGCCCCACAGTTACAAGCAGCAATGATATCAACGTTGAATTCAGACGCTGAATTACTCTTACTGAATTACAAGGTACTTAACATCCTGTCAGATAAAGAAGCACTTGGCCGTTTTGACAGAAAGATAATGCGCGGTCCTTTTATATTGGCAGGGAATGGAAGAAGAGGTTCAACCAAGAACTTTACGAATTGTACAGCGACATCGCTGTGTCTGAGATTCCAGAATGGACGCCACAGATCCGCGTAGCAGAAGGCGATCGCATCCAGGGTAACACACGCAATTGATGGTGGACCTGCTTGCTGTAGAGGCTTGTTGTTTGAGGCCTATGTTTACTCCGGACTAGACAGAGTCATAGTACTGAAATACGTTGTTTAGCCTCTGTCACTTACATGCTAGGAAATTACAATTACTATGCCGCACGTAGACCATGCAGAGTGTGGCATAAATAGAGCGAAGACCCCGCAGTATTTTGTAATAATGAAATGTCGCCTAAGCTTTAAAGTTTCTTCTACACGAAAATTGGCTAATTAACGAAAACGCAGAAGGATGGATGACAAAACTATTAACAACATCTCAGGACTCATTTGTTTAGATTTGTGCAAGACCTCTATGCTGATATGATAAGTCTTTTAAAGTTTTTTAATCGTTGGACACTCGAGAATGGAATTAGGTTCCTATAGGAAAAGTTCTGATGTCATTTGCCCCTCTGATGGAAGCACCTAAAGCGTACATCTTGTCTCTTTTTGCGACTTGGTCGGGAAGCTAACCTTCTGGTAGAGTTTACCTACCTTAAGTCGAACTTGGTGTTTGAAACCTTACCATTTGTTTATTATAAGGAGTCTGTTCAGCAATTACTGCGTGAACAGCTGATTATAAAACTTTACCCATCACATATGGAAGGAAGCGAAAAAGCACATACGATTAGCAGAGGCCTGATCTAACTTTCTCTCTGCATCGCCTTTCGCCAATTATTGTCCTTGCTCGCGATTAACCAAAAATATGAAAAAATATGTAAAGAAAGTGGCCAAGGTATTCAGTTTAAACGCTTACCAACCCTTGCAGACATGGTCTCTAATATGCAGCGGCAATATTCAACCAAATATTTTGATTAAATCAACCGCATGTCTGCATACATTTACAAAAAGAATCATATATTCACTCTCATTTTCTTCCACTCTTTCCATTTTTTTTTCTTTTAAGTGCAACCGCAAAAGAATATGTAAAGAAACCCAAACAAGCACGCAACCTGACAGCATTTTTAATGAGCGGCATGGCTTAAAATATTCATTCCATGCTGAATAGCAAATCTTCTACTGCGCTCATAAATTGCTGCATGAAAATCCTGAATCCGAATGAGAAAATGCAAATATTTTGGAAAATCATAAAAACGACGAAAAATAACGGATATTAAACCAAAAAAAAAAAAAAAAAAAAAAATATAAACATTTTCCATTTGCTTGCATTTCCGATTTTTTATTTAAAAAAAATTAATTGGTTAAACTACAGGAAGCAATGTCCACCTCTCCCCCAAACCATGTACGAATGTGCCAATTGTTGACTTTTTCCTCATATGAATATTTAAAGTATTTTTAAGGAAGTGGGCAACTTTATTGTTAAGTAATATTGGCATCAATAATGTAAATGAGGCATTAAAGCTGAAGTACTTACCCAGAGATACTCAGATGTAAAGAAGGATAAACGACGTTAATATCGTAATTTGGAAATCAGTTTTCATCATGATCCTTATAAATGGAAACGAACGACCCTTATCTGCGATTTTTAGTGTATGACCAGCAGTTCTCTGTAGCTTTGACTTTAAATTTGTTGAAGCCATCTTTTTAAAAGTTTTACTGTATTAGATAAAGGGTGGGCCATCTGTTGTTATGTTATTTTGACACAGACAGCTCTTATGCGTGCAAAGAATTGACAGAAATTCATTATTATATTTTCGCGGTACTAAATAGATCGATTTGCGCTTGTTCAACGTTGGGAAATATTGCAAAGTTACTTCCAAAATGGATGCTGTGTTGCCGAAACAGTGCGAATTTCGGTCGAAATAATGTACAAATTGCAGCTGGTGCCAAACATATTCCTGTGCGCTCCACGGAGAATATTGCAATTGTTGCCGAACGAACCCGAGAACCTCAGTGGACCAAAGATCTCAGAAACTGAACATCCGTCGCACTACCCTGACGAGAATTTTGCATAAAGATCTCGAATTATTCGCTTACAATATCCAATTGACTCAGAAATTTAAGCAAAATGACCATCTACTTCGCTATCGCTTGCCAATTTGGGCTTTAGAACATCTCGAAGTAGAGGATAATTTTGCTCAAAAAAAATCATCTTTCTGATGAGGCACATTTCCATCTCGGCGGCTACGTAAACAAGCAAAATTGCAGTATTTGCAGCTCGGAAAATCCACACGTAGTCAGAGAGAAGCCAATGCATTCTGACTGTTTGATGTGGTTTCTGAAGTGCCGACATTATTGGTTCATTTTTCTTATAAGACGACAATGTAAGAAACATTACAGTCAATGGAGAGCGCTACCGAGGCATGATAACCGATTTTTTATGGCCAGAAATTGAGGATTTTGAATTGGGCGAGATATAGTTTCAGCAGGATGGGTTTACGTGCTACACTATTCCTCCAGCAATCGATTGAATTGGATGATCATATAATCAGTCGTTTTAGCGATGTTGCTTGGCCGCCACAGAGCCATTAAATGTTTGTGCAATAGGTGCCGAAACCATCGAAACTGTACTGAAACATTGGGTTGACAGGATGGCCTAGTGCCAAGCCAGCCGAGGCAGTTATTCGAATGAAATCATATTCCATATTTAATCGAAAGCCTTACTCTTTTCAAACAAGTAACAATCGTTGAAAAATATTAAATATTGTTTTTTTATTGTTTAACCTTTTTAAAAGCAAAGCAACAGATGGCCCACCTTTATCAAAGATTTGTAAGGATAATTTTTTGAACAGATATGGGGACATACTTGGTCACTGTTCCTTGTATTGTTTCTTTTTTATACAAATACTTCAGGGCGTAGAACACAAGTAGCTCTGCCCTGAATAGAATATTCGGACTATCGTGTGACCTTGAAAAAGGTCCAGATGTAGAACATTCTATAACGTCGAACTAAGAGCGAAGTCCAAACTAGATGTACTCGTGAAACTGCTAAAAGTGTGGTGATGACGCCAAAGGATTATACTACAGATGATATTAGCAATAGCGACAATCAACCCGTGGTTTTTATGACTACTGCCGAGTCACGAATTCTGGAGGCCCCAGCCAACGTGCTTCAAAAACTTTCGCCGATTTCGGCGCTGACCCAGGAGCTGTTATATCACTTGGTTTCGAAGAGTCCTGTGGTTCTTTCTAAGTTCGGTAGATTGAGTTGGAACAATGAAGAGAATACCGGAGAGGCCTTGTCTGTTACCAGTGGTTGGTCAGAGTACTATTTTCGGGAAACGGAAAAGGAGGAACGGGACCCAGAAGAGGCACACTCTGAAGGACTACCGTTAAAGGGTTGTCGAAGAGGAAACGGAGACGTGGGGCAAACGCACAGATGTCTCTTGTGTTTAACGTAAGTACCTGCCATGTAGGCTTAAACTTACGGGATGCCCATACATCCATGGGAGCAAGGATACGCCTTGCCATCGCTCACCAAACATTTTCACTGTTTCAAATACCAATTCGGAACTGCGTTGCCGGCACAAGTTCCACCCTTGGTATGAGTCGCGGCCGACCTAAAACCTCTTACTGCTCTTAGGGTCGCAGCACCCAGTACTTATTGCAACTCTACATTGGGTCAAACCAAGGGAAAACCCAAGGTAAGACCCTTCCCGCGATTTTGGGTTTAAACCACAGCCACCATGACGCTCCCACAAGGAGGCCTACCTCTAACAAGTCAGGCCCGGACCGAGATCCGGGGGCTTCTGACTCCCATGGTAGGGTCTACCGGTGGTCCAGCCGCCAACAAGACTTATGACCGGCAACTTGTGACTGATCGAATCGTAGCAACCTTCGGTAGCGTCATCTGCAGATGTTTACGATAAGACCAGTACTTTGCTCTGCCCCCGTTCATTATTAGACAACGTCATTAAAGGGCGAAGCCTTGATAATTGGGCGGGGGCCCGGCAGACGCACAGTGCAAAAAGGCGGCAAGTGCTGTCGAAGGCGCCAGTGATAAAAGTCTGTCCCAGTGGTGATGGAGAAAAGAAACAGGTCGGCGGAAGTGACACCCACTGAAACTTCTCAGATTTGAATCTGCGTCCTCTTCGTCTGTTCCAAACAGGGCCAAGGGGAGAAAGCACTTTGTCGATGGATCCCTACGCGCACAATGACTGGATAAAATCGATGAAAATAAAACCAGCTATGATTTCAAACGTACACGATGTCCGGACAAGGCCATTGCTACAACCAGCAAAGGTCATAGTTTTGGTTGACGGGAGTCATCTAAAGTCCGCTAAAAAAAACTGCTGCAACCAACAGAAGTTGCAGTTCTGGTGGACGGAACTGGGAAAAGCAACCTCACAAAAGACCCCAGTACACAAAAGGGAACAAGACTGGCGCACCTATAAGGATTATTCAAGCAAAGGGCTACAATATAGAAAATTGAACTTTTTGAGTGAAGTGCTCCACGTCGCAAACTTTTACATGGTTAAAGAAGTCTGTGCTGAAAAGCCCACCAAATCCAGACAAAGCTTCTCTCGAGATCATTACGTCTAAGTACGACTCACATCACTATCTGCACCATGAAAGCATTAATTTTCACTTTGTTTCCACATGAGTTCAGATAGAAGACGACCACCCCAGTAATCATCTATATTGTGTACTCAGAACTACCTTCAGCATTCCAAGTCTGCTACTGCATCCCTAATTTCCATATAGGAACCACGGATGTGGTTTCGGATGTTTAAGGGGTTTCACACAACCATATGACGAGCGATCGGAAAAACTGAGAATTTGTCTTTATGTGCTAAACTCTCTTTCACCATCTAAACAGGTGCAATTTTGCAACCAGGATTTAGTTGCTGCAGACATAAGCTACGAAACAAACGGAGAATTGAAAGAATTAGTCGTTGCATCTGCTTGTTTACCCTATGATTCTTTATTACCACTAGCACAGAAGGTGGTAGCCGAACTCATTGAATATTGTGATTCCAGAAAGATGGGACTTATCATATGCTGAGATGCTTATGCTCAGAATATCTTTTGTGACAGTAACAAGTCCAACGTGACAGGTAATCATCTTCTGGATTTCGTACTATCGTCTGATTGTCAACAATGTTGGCTCTCGTCCAACTTTTTTTCAGAGGGTAAGACAGCAAGTAAATCAACATAGCATTGCTAAAATCAGGAGATATAGTGATCAATTTTCAAAACTTCGAATAGCTACCTTCCTTTAAGGATGCCGGTTTTTGTGTGCACTATGGATACCAGGAAGGATTTGAGAAAGATTTTGATCGCAGGATAACACGGGTGGCCAATTGTTTGTAGAAATGTAGTCAGATACACTAGTATCTAGCTAAATTAAAATTTATATTTTAACAAACACATAGTAGCTGCTCCGGATACAGCTAAGGACGCTCTTGACCTCATTAAAATACTGATCTATAGCAATAAGCTCGATACGGGTGTGACGGTAATCTGCTACCCATTCTCGTATTTCGAAAAGATTCGGGTGTGTGAGTGGCCTTGCCTCAGGGCTGGTCTTAAACAGAGCTCCTCGAACAGAACACTGGAGTTGGAATACATGATATTTTATCCTGTACAACAGGGCAAACCTAATGAAGGTCAACAATTTCGTCTTTAACTCGTAAGCATATTGAAAGAGTAATGATCTCGACGAAATACCTGATCTTTGGGTCTACTACCGCAATTACATATTGTGTGTTCGTTGATGGATTAATTCTTGGCAAAGTACATACTTCCATATCTGAAGGAAAAATGGCTGATCCAGATAGACGAGCTGTGCCGGTAATAATTCTCTTCGGTCAAACCGCTGCGGATAAGCTTGCTAAAGAAAATTAAACTTCTTCGCCGTTTCCTTCTAGCTCATAGTAGCCCATTTTATGGTCAGCTTACGTAGTTAAAGTAGATTTAGGTAGAACTTAAGACCATAAAGAAAACAAGTATTTGCATGGGGCCGGTAAGTAGGGCAAATTAGTTTAGCCAACTCTTAAGAGTTTCTTGTCTACCTTTAATGTACGAGTATTAATCTATCATTGTAGGTAGAACGTAACCTATTTTGTGTAGGTCTAAATTTCCCCTTTGTCTTCTTCAAAAACGTTGCCATGATTTATGTACTTATTTGCTTATATGATGACATTAAATGCTTCGAAGAAAATTGCGCTGGATCTTTCAATATCAATTTCTACAGCGATTATCAATTTTAATGGCCTTTATGGCTTTAACGACGAAATACGCCTTTCACATAAAAATTTATTATTACACATACAAATAACCGTTCTGGAGATAATGTCTTTCTTCCTCGTAGTCAGGAAGTTCATTTGAAAACACTTCAGGCGTTATTTCTATTTGATGCCATTAAATCATAAAAATCCTACATCATATACTCGTACATAGGTACTCAGTTTGCTTAACATATTAAGGCTTCAAAAATCTTTCCCGCTCACTCAGATGAACTTTAAGAAACATCGATTTTACAGCAACAGTAAAACTCCGAAAAGGGATTCTAATCAAATTCAAATCCTTTTCAATCAAATCCGTATATCAGTCCTTTAAATAAACTGCAAAAATGACGAAAAACAAAAAAAAATTTATATAACCATCAATACTCGTACAATTTTTTTTTCGCAATTTATGGACAAAATAGACAAGAAAAAATCTCAGTCTCAGTCTCATTCTCAGATACAGATACTTAGTCGGTGTTTTCTTCGTTTTTTGGGTTCAAAATGCTCGTCCCGACCGATATGGCGGAGATTTAAATGTGATTTGAGTAAAAAGGGTGCCGTAAGGGATATACAGATTTATTCGATTCGATTTGTTCCTCTTTGAGTCCGTAACTAGGAAAAAGATAAATTTCTCATTAATAAGACAGAGAAGAGGAAAAGTTGATCCTTCTTCCTACAGATGGTGAATTTGGTGTTTCAAAAGTGCTTTTACACTTCGAGGAGACTTATTTCAGATTTGCTCGGGGACAATAAATGCGTTTAAAATGCTAACTTCAACTGTAATCGCTGGCTTAGATTGAGCCTGTCTACATTATGATAAATGAACAATAAATCTGATTTCGACAAAGTCAAAAACAAATAGAAATGACATGATTCCTTTGTGTAAGGAAATAAATCATTTGTTTGCAAATACGAACTTTTTACGGCAATTTGTGGAACAGACTATCTTATACTGTCTGTTCCGGTTCTAATCTTTATCGAAATTGAATTATTTGTCTTTCGAAAATCTTTCGAAATTTGTAGTAAACACAATTTGGGAAAACTCACTGGCAATGATGAAGTCCTTCCTTTCTCATGCCGCTCTCAAAGTAGAAAGTTATATAATTTTATTTGTACAAAAATCAGTCAACCGGTGGATCCGAGGCGAAGAGTTCTGAACTCTGGTCGATGACCTATTTTGTTCATCACTAGCTGACCTTCCCGAAGAGAAAAAAATTGTCTATATGGCGATATGTCACTGACCTGGAGAAGGAAAAGTTACCAAAACGAAGTAATTGAAAGCTCGTCTAGATTATTTTTAATTAGGACGAAAACCAGTTCACTGTCAAACCAATTTCCGATTCTTCCTATAGCTACTTAGACCAAGCTTAACCCTCCTGATCTGGTAGGCCGAATAACCTTTATTGCTATATGAGGTCCTGATGAATAAATTTTGCTAGAGCGCAGATTAAGATAGAATACATAGACCTCCTTTTGGCTGAAGGCAACATAACCTTACTTACTTACTTAGGTGGAGCTACAGTTCGAGGTCTCTAGTTAGTCTGGTCTTTTGCACGCTGCCTCTAGTTGCACAGTCCAAGTGAGTCGGGGTCCCCATCTACTTATGTGCACCATATAAGATGAGTCCCTCCGGGTTAGATTCGAAGATTCTCCGGGCCGGTGGAGTCCATTTGCTCTAAGTGTCCTAGCCATCTCAGGAGACTGATGCGTAGTTTCTGACTAGATCGATGTCGCTCTACAGCTCGTATAATTCGTAGTGTGGTGAGAATTTAAGAGAAAAAGGAACTGCCGGGTAGCGAACACTCAAATTTGCAAAAGAGGAGTTGAGATCTTGTAGAGGCAAGTCGTGTCTGAGTTTTTTGTAGTGTGAAAATAAATATATGAGTAGTTAAGTGAAAATCAAAAAATAACTGCCAGTGTGATTTGTTTTTTTTTACAATATAGATTTCTTACAGTAGTTGAATTTTTTCCTCCAAAGCTATAAAGGCAAACAGGACCGAATATTTTTCGAAGGATTTTTCTCTCGATACGACAAAGCATCTTCATATGTTCATCCGCTTTCAACTGAGCCCACGTTTCAGAACCTCAAAATAGACAAAGTCTCCTATTACCTCGAAAAGCTGATGACTCTGACATTCTGTCAAATTCGTCGGTGTTGTGTGTCTTTTCTTGTTGACAGCATTTACTTACTCTTGTCCTCGTTAATCGCTAAATCTATTTTGGTAGATTCCGTTTCAATACTAGCGAACGCACTGGTGTCAACCCGCTGAATTCTGCCAATTATTTCAGTACCATCAGCGTACGTACATAGTAAGACAGATTTTTGACAGATTGTGACTCCAGTGTTGGCTTGTGATTTCCGCACAATTCTTTCAAGTATGATCTTAAATAAGTCATATTAAAGCGCGTCTGTCTGACTAAAACATTTTTTTGGCATCAAAGGTCTCGGATATTGATGGAGCAGCTAGGGTTTTCAGTCACACATGGCTCTACATAGCTCATCTCCATCATATGCGTCCTTAAAATCGATCTTGTGTTTTTGGCAGGATCTGCCGGAGTATGAAGATTTGATTGATTATGGACCTTCCTGGTCTGAAACTGTTGCGATATTGAGGCTTATACCTCTATAGTTGGTGCAGATGATTTAGTCTCCCTTTTTCTGTGAATCGATGCTGAGATTCCATTCATCACGCATACACTCAAGTTGGTGTAGATATGCTCTCCACAAAGTTAATTCTTATTATGGAGAAGCCGCTGTTCTTCCCGTCTCTTCCTTCGTAGTAGCGCCGCTTTGTATGCTTCTTATTTACCTCCATGTCCTTGCTGAGATTCTTCGTCAAACCAAGTATTTCTTGGTGGTGGTTGGGTAAAACCCTGCACAACATTTGCGGCGTCTCTTATGGCAAAATGGGAGCATTGCCACCGGTCTTCGGTACATGATTCTAGCGGCATAGGAGTTGTTGGGAGATTTTTGGATACGCGTTCGGCGAAGATTTTGGCTGTCTTTTCTACGGTAAATCTTTTCACAGTAGTTTTTCTTGGTTGTGTTGCTTCGGAAGTCCACATTCGTATCGTGACAGTAACAAGTTGGTTGTCTGAGTCAATGTTGACTGCCACGCATGCATTACGTCGATCGCATGGGCGCATATTAGGCTTATGTTAGCGAATTTAGCCAGATTGTCATAAGACGAATACGGATTGTCATAAGACGTTCGCTCATGTGTCGGAAGATCAAGACTTGTTGCCTATGTCTACAGAACATGACAAATCTGGGTCCGGATAAGCGCTGTTATTTTTTCATATTGCAATCACCATAGCATTACATATTATAGTGTTTCATCCTCTTTTTGTCCAGTCCATCCCATTGCACTTCTTGGGTTGCGGTGATATTTACGTGATAGCAGTCCAGGGGCTCTACTAATTGCTCAGCTGCACGTGGTTTAATAAGGACCCGAACATTCCACGTACAAATCTGAAGGTCGTTGTCCTATCAACGTTTGCAAGTGTCGTCAACAGTGAATCCGATATCATGCGAGGCCATTATTTGGTTCCTCGCATCTTTTTAATCTTTTCCGTATACGATTATAAGCCCCGTGACAGGGCAGGTCAGTATTATGCTACTGGTAGAGCATATACTTTCCATTTCAGCCTTCGGTATATGTCTGGATTTACTCATACAGATACAGGGGACCACAACTGGGAAGTAATCCAAGCGCTAGCTACAAACTTGATTGTTGCGCTGCTGGCCTAATATAAGTTACAGGGCAGCCAGCAGTTGCCCGATCAATCACTGAATCTGGTCTGAAATCTGCATCGTAAAGCCTGATATTTTGAATAGTACACGTGATCAGAACGTTTTGTCATACGAGTGCTAACTCAGTCTTTTACAGAGACTTGAAAAATGCATCTCAGCTAAAAAATGGCATTAAATCATTCAAATTCCCGTGTGATTATTTTTTATGATTTTCAACGTAGATTTACTCAATAACAGTGTGCAGATGAATGCGCTTCGACTTTTGGTGATGAAGCACCATCCCGGGCCACTGTGATCCGCTGGTTTTCCTATTTCAATCGTTGTCGTTGTTCGATCTAGGATGAATTTCGTGAAGATCGTCCAAAATCGGTTATTTTGTCAGAAAACCACAAGTCTGTGAGGGAACTGATATTGGAAGATCGTCATGCGAGGAGTTTAAGGCCATTAGTTCCCTTAATATATACTTAATATTGCATGAGCATTCGGTCGACAAAAGATTTCTTCGCATTGAATGGGCCAAACAAATATTGCAAAAATTCGACAGAGAAGCTTCAAAATACTTCTATAAAATCGTGACAGGCGACGAACCATAGATCTATGCATATGAGCCCGAAACTAAACAGTTTTTCAAGACGAGCCAAATTCAACGAAAGTTATTCGCGCACGAAGCTCCGAAAACTTAAGTAGCACCCTAAGTACACACTTCCTCATCTACAGTTTGGACAAAAAGGAAGGTAATAAGGAGTATTATAGGATTGCCGTTGAACTAGGTGAACTGTTACAGCATGGAAAAATTGAATTATCTATTTTATTATTGACATTCACAATATGTAGTCTTACTTGAGCTCACAATGCTATGACAGTAATAACTTAGTGCCTGCTTGGACTTCCGGAGCGTAATAAATATTAACCACATATTTTTATATAAGCAAGTTACATGAGGAAATACTTTAAAACCAATTACGCGATTCTTAAGTAAACAATATGTCTCGCCTAAAACTATAATAAATATCACACGCGAAATGGGTTAATTAACACAGCTTTACTCGTATATTAAGTCACAAGTATTACCCAATTCTATAATTTCAGTTGGGTGCTCACTCTTTACCTACTCATATTCCCGGAAACAAGGCACTGAACCAAATTCACCCGAACGTTATCGTCTAATTGTATTATTCAATTATCCTCGTACTTGAGGAACAATAAATAAGCTTTCGTGCCGTCATCATTACGCTGTCATGGTCACGCCATTCAAGTTATTACCAACGCTGTAATGACCCACAAATATTGTATTTATACTCAAAGAATAAGAATAATAAAAACATTACTTAAACTTTTAGCGTAAAACAAGGGATTTTCTTAAAGGTCACTGAATGAAAAAGACCTACTTAACAGAAACCAGAATTTCAAAGAAAGCATTGTCAATTAGTTGGTTAGGAATAATACTGGGGAACTAGAGGTTCCTTTATGTAAACAATGTATTTATAACCCCGAGTAAAACTTTTATGCCTTTGGTCTTTTTATGAGAGTCAGGATTGGAACTATTTATAACTCATGGTAAATACTTACACTTGTATTACTGTGGAGTTATTATATTTGTACTCCCAATGATAGGCGCTTGATGAGACCTGGTTTTGATCCGATTGCCTATGAACTGGGTTTGGATTATAAACTGCAATGGTTCATTGTTGACTCAGTGTGGGTATTATAGAATTTTCAAATTCGTTGATTTGCCCATTTTTAGCGATTTGACGTGTTTTATCGAGAATTTTTTGGCCAAAGTGCGTGAACAGGTTTCACAATAAAGACTCCCCTTGAGGTTTTTAAAGCCATTGGTACTCTTAAGAAATCAAATTAGTGTAGGACATTTTGCTTCGTATTGTGGAAACGAAGCATTGAACGTGTTGTAAAATAGTTTTTATTACGAGTATCTTGCTGGGAGTGCTCAATTTTGCAAATGTTAACCTTTGCTTCAAATAGGATAATCTACTTGTACCTCGAACTAACTAATTTTGTTCCAACGCTGACATTCGTACTTTGACAGTGTATAGTGGCCATGTTAGAGAAACTACAACTGTCGAATTTGGAGGTTAATCCATTACTAATGTTGGCCAAATTACAGTGTTGAGTAACGCGTGTAAATTATCAAACCTTAGTAGCTGCTACCCGCGTGTCGTATCTTAGTTAAAAAAATATAAAAATAAAATGAATAATTCTTTTTTATCAATTATTTAGCTCAAGATCTTAACTCAACACAGCTCTATAAACAAGGTTTTTTGTATTTCCTTCTTTTGAAAGGCCATAAAGATTTTGTGGGTTGGATACACGCGAGCACGCTACATAGACCACACACCGGATTCTTTGGGTTTTTATCCTTGGGCTTTAATTCCAAGAGCAATTTCTAGTGGGGATTGTACTTCTTTAAGTTTAAAAGGCAAATCCGTCGGTATAATTTGGATTCGCTGGGCAAAAAACTTTCTCGTTTAGCTGTGCTACTAATTATAATAGCCCTAACAATATTTCGGCCCAGATGTGTAACTTGTGAATGTGTACCGTTGCGTAACCTAGGCTTATCAAGATTTTAGAAGAGGAGGACCGGGACAATAACCTTTAACTTGAGCTTAACTTGATCGAGTATGAGGTGACTTGTCCACAGACAAATATTCTACAATATCCCCTCAAAAAATTTCATTGCACGGCGACAAAATTTCCGTATAAACTTTGTCACCAAATTCTCTGTACTGTGAACAATATTACAGAGTTCACTATTTACCACATATAATCATACTGTTAGCATCTCTAGCAATATGATTTTCGCCGATTTTCAGATGAGCATCCGCATATTGCCTCATTCTGTCGTTGTGCAGTTGTAGCCACATATTTGTTGTTAAGCTTTAGATATTACCGACAGAGTCTGTCCAAAATAGCCAGCCAGTATACGAATTTCCGTCTTACGATACTTTGGTTGCTTTTAATATGTTTCATGATCAAATTTAGTTTGCTCTTTTGTTGGGCATTGTACATACTCGTACGTCCCAAACTAATAGCTTATAGTACATTGCTGCAACATATTGTATTTACTGATGTTTCAAATAGTAGTTTTTTTCATGAGCTAAGTTCAAGGGCCGCTTAATTATAGAACACGCCATTCCGCCACAATGGACTATGATCGATAGCTATTCCAGAGGAAGATGCCACAACACAAACTCCTTTAACTTTCCGAATTTGGGGTAAAAGCAAAGTTTGTCAGTTCCTCCCTGAGAATCTAAAGAGGACAAAGTACGTTCAAAAGGTGGAAATTATCATGACTAGAAATACCCAGGAAATTTGTTGGTACCTACACTAAATTTGTCTCATTCTTGGGACTCATTTCGGTAGTCAAAGAAATGCAACACTGTAGAGCGGCATAAAACACCACTCTTGTGGGTACTGGTTATCGACGCAGCTTATACAGATGATGAAACTGTCTTAATAAGTGCAAAACACTTTTAAGTGAGATCATATTGGTTAATTCTTAAATTGAGCCAACAGTTGTGGATTCAACACAAAACCACCCAAAACGGAACTATACCGCCAAATATCTTAGTGTAACTCCATGTGGGAAATTTCAATTTCAATATTTATTTGTTTCAATAAAATCAACATTGGTTATACGTTTCCGTGAAGCCTTAGGAGCTTTTCTGTAGAATGTTGTGTATACCTTCCGCTCGCCTTCTTGTGTTTATCCTATGATAAATTGGTGTGATGAATTGTGTATCGTCGTAATACTCTAATATGAGCATCATCTTCGAAGATGACTTCCACACATTAAACGTTCGTCGTTCAGCAGCATTTCCATGAGTAAATATATTTATCTTTTTAGTGCTGCAGTTTGTAGTTTTTGAAGTTTTTTTTTACGTGTTACTGATGCGTTGCCACAGGCACGTATTTCATATTTTAACTTGGATGCCACTAACGCATAGTACACTTGTCTTAGCACAGATGTTGTAGCATGATACAGCAGACAAGTTAGCGCGTATAGTGCTTATTTAAGACTCGTACGCAACTCATCAATATGTGTATATGTGAATTTATTCAGAAAATGAAAAATACAAGTTTATTCATTTAAATCTAGATTGTCCCCTTCAAATTAATCCCCATCGACTGCAACACACTTATGCCAGCGCTTGATCCAATCCTCGAAACATCTTTAATATTCGGTTTTCGGTATGTCCTCAGTGCTTCCTGCTATTTTTCCATTACTTCCTCTCGGCTGCTGAAACGTAGGTAGTGGTTTTTTAACTCGATTGAATAGAAAGAAGTCACAGGAAGAAAAATCAGATGAATTTCGTGGCTGTTGGATGGTATTTGTTGCATTTTTCGTCAAAAATTACGAATAATGATGGCACTGTGCGACGGTGCGTTTTCATGGTGCAAAATCCACGAGTTTTCTGCCCACAATTCTGATTTGTTTCGGCGAATTGCTTCACGCAAACGTCTCATAACGCCCAAATAATACCCTTTGTTTACTGTCTGGCCTTCTGGCAAAAATTCATGATGCACTACACCGTTGTAATCCATGAAAACCGTGAGCATTGCCTTCTTTTTTGACTGAGAACGAAGTGTTTTTTTTGGTCTCGGCTCATTTGATGAACGCCATTCACTTGCCTGATGTCTGGATTACGTGTCGTACTCATAAACCCACGTCTCGTCTCCGGCAATGATCCTTTTAATAAATATTTGATCGGATCCAGCCACGCAAATCACCTCTTTAGCGACGTCAACGCGGTCTCTTTTTTGCATGAAATTGAGGTCTTTTGGCACCAACTTTGCTGCTACACGACGGAAAGCCAAATCATTAACCAAAATGCCTTGGACGGATCCATAGGCAATGTTCAAGTCTTCTGTTATTGACCAACATTTCTTTTACTCCAACAATGTTTTCGTCGGTTTTCGATGTCGATGGTCTACCACTGCGTTCATCATCTTCGATTGACTCACGACCACTTTTGAACCGCTCGTGCCACTAGTAAACGACCGTTTTCTTTAGCGAATCGTTGCGGAAACACTTTTCCAGCATTTCCAACGTTCGTGCACCATTAAATCCGTGCAAATTAAAAATTGTAAAAAGTCGCCAACACACACCTATCTCTGTGTATTCTTGGCTACGTAACTTTTGCAAATGTCTCAAGCTATGACGCTAAGATTTAGAAGGAATGCCAACAATAGATTTACCAACTCAACAAAAAAAACCAGAACTCAAATCGGAACAATGGGAGCGCCACACGGGAACTTTTTGATCAAGTTGGTATTTGTAGCTTTCTACTACATATATCTATAGGGCAGACAGTAGAGGTACGGCAAGAATCATTTTCATAGTATATTTGTTGTTCCTTAGCCTTAAACTGCGGGTTTCTTCTGTGCATAATTTTTGCTTTGGATGAGTAGTTTATTAAACCGTATCGAACTCCTCCTGAATTATTGTTGTTGCCGTCTGCAAGGGTCTGTGACTTACCACTATTGCTGTATCGTTGGCATAAGCAAATAGTTTGGCTAGCTTGAAAATGCGAAAAGCTCAAAAGCTTTACTAAAGTCCATAAATAGGACCAAAACGTGGTAAATTTTTTTTTAGGTTTTAATTGATATAATTTGCGTACTCTCCTAATACTTTTCTGGAAACCGTATTGACTTTCGTGGATGATTGAGTGTTTTTCAATAAAATTCTGCAACCTGTTTGATAATATTACTTCAAGGCACTTTTCAACTAGTGGTAATATGTATTCATATTGGCCTGTAATTTTTAAGTTGACTTTTAGTACCCACTTTTGTATATAGGCCTTACCACAGCAGTTTTTAAGATTTCTGGAATTTTTGCTTGTGTAATACTCAGATCAACAAATTTGCTCAACATCGGTGCAAAAATTTCCGCATTTCAAAGACATTTGTTACCTGACTAAAAACTGATCTGCCTAATGTTTTATTTGACTGTATCCAGCTAATCGAGTCGCAATAGTGCACGATGTTTGCAATCTGTTAGCTGAAGTTTTTTGCACATTCGCTAGCGTGATTATTCAGACACACTTGACCATTGAAATTCTTAATTATAGCTTCATCAACGCTATGCTTTTTCCTTCGCATTATCTCATTTATTAGGCACCATGTTTTGCGGGGATCTGATTTTATCTGATTGTGTAAGAAAGTGATTTTTGGGCTGTTATTTCTCTGTTTAGTTTATTTCGAAAAGTCTTATAGTCCAGTTCATAAGTCCTGCACAATGTCTTTACATTTATCGATTAAGTCTTGAGATATCCATGTGTTATGCTTTCTTTTATTTTTTATTGTTCTTACAGATGTCGACTTTTCATTTTATCGACAAGTTTCTTATAAAGAGAAGTTGCATTATTTTCATTAATCACTTCTTCTCAATTTGTTTCAGCGATTAATTCGCTTACCTTCACGTTACATACATACGACATGCTCCCCAGTTTTTCTTTTACAGCTGGCTGTTGCGAATTTGTGAAATATATAATTGGGTAATGATCTGTGATACGGCTTTCAATCACCGCTGAGTTGGTTTGGTAATCCGTTTCATTCGTTAAGATGTGATCAATTATCGATTTTATATCTTCGGATCTACCCTAGTACACCCTGTTATTACATTCATTAGCCCCAGTGACGCCATCATCTCTAAACATTCCTTTACACCATAAGGTCAGATCTCTTACATCAATATTCACATCGCCCATTAGAAGAAACTCGTCTTCCCAATTATTCGATGTTGTTTCCAAATTCTTCGATAAACGCTTGTAGCGTCAGCCTTTTAACAAAAAGAAAAAGAAAAATAAATAAATTGTGGTGTTCTATTTGTGTCCCCTCACTGTACCAAATCCAATAAATTTACCCCTTTTCAAAAACAGACCTTTTCCCCTCCCAATCTATCAATTGGTCCTACTAATCTCTCTTTCCGAACTTACAACAAAACCTAACTCTATCAAACGTAAGACTATTTTCGAATTCCCTCATTCCACTTTCTTCGTAAGCTCACTCTCTCCCTGTGTTCTTGTTACTATGGTGTATATGGTATGTCTCTTTTGTCGTAGAGAGTTGTGTTGACCAATGTAAATCCAGGAGGAGGTGGTGGCAAGCTTCGCTAAGGAGAAGTTTAGGCATGAACCCACAGTTGACTGGCAGAGATTAGAGTGGGGAATAGAAATAGAAATAGAATAGAAAGAAGCAAAGAAATGGGGCATTTTTTTTTTATTTATAGAAAGAGACCAATTATATAGGTCAATGGCCTTTACGGGTTTTGATCAGCTGATGGAATCAGCAGACGAGATCGGTTTTTTTTGTGTCTCTGGGGACATAGCGACAAGGTCGTGTTGGGTGGGACTTCTTTTTCCCCTTTGGGAGTTAAAAGTCGAGACAGTGGATGTCTGAAAATAGAGCGACAAGGTCGCATTTGATTCGGGTCCCTTTTCAGTTTTTTTCCTTTGAGTCTTTTTCCTTTTTAGTCGTCGCGAATAGGGGTTACAAAAAAAAAGGATTTTACACAGTCGGCGCGAAAAGCATATTCGCGGACATATTCCTTCCTTTAAACACCCTTTGGAAAAAAAAAGAACCCGTTCGCCAACAGTCGGTGGAACTTATCCCCCCCCCCCCCCCCCGGGCAAAACAAAAAAAATAACGCAAAGTGACTGCCGCGGTATAAAAAAAGAAAAAAAAAAAAAAGATTATTTGGACTATCCTCCCATTACACCTACGCAGTGCGTAGGAATAAAAAAAAAAAAAAAAAGTGCAAAATATGATCCCCTACCCCATACAAACTTACAAAGCTCGCATATTGTTTTGATTTATTAAATTGTTTAGACTAAGGTTAGGGTTAAGCGAGTTGATCTGAAATTCGGTAAGTCTTTCATATATTCAAGTTTCTATTTTTTTTGGCTAGAATAACAGTAGCCTTACAGAAGTTTTTTTAATAGAATTCAAAAAAAAAAAGCTCGTATTATTTATTAAGATTTTTTTTGTGAATTTATCTTTTTGAATTGAATTAAGTTTTTTTTATTAAAATGATGGAGTGAACTCAACGCAAGTGGTGTGTGGATGGGCTGACCGACTGTCCTTCGATGGTGTGACTGTGACCAGACGTAACGTACAAACGATGACGACATGACAGGAAATGACGTGACTGACTTCCGCTGATTTTTTTTACAGGTGGCGACTGGGAGGAACTTCGTTAGGGGCTACCATTCACAGATCTGGCCAGAATGGTAGAAATTGGTCGCATCCAAGTGCGATAAGGGTGGGTTGGCCATCCTCAGCCAACAACACCCGGCTTATTTCAGGTCGTAACGAGCTGTCATCGCTGTGTGATACTGGGACGCATTATTCGGTGTAAGGTACATAGGGTTAAGTTAGGTTTAGGTCTAGTTATAAGTCGATATTTAAGTTCGGTATGTAGGGTTTATTTTAGTGTAGGTTTAGTTAGCGGTTATATGGTTTGAGATCGGCAACAAAGCCATACTTACATTTGTCGCACTATTGTGGTGGAAGAAAATAAATCAGAAAATTATAATGGCAAGTATATCCCAGACATACGCGTTTCGTACCACTTCTTTGGTGCCTCAATACAGGGGACCAAATGCATTTACAGATCCAGAAACTAGCTGACAACAGTGCGGTATAGCTCACCAAGTTCAAGGATTACAGAATCAGACACTGCACAACTTTAATAGTTTTGCTGACGGGCGATGTAATAGTCAAGGATGAAACCAGAAAGACCTGAATGGCAAGAAGAAACAAAGTCAAAAAATATTATCCAAAACAGTGAAGTAAGCGGGTTATGTGCACACATAATCTAAGTGTCTGGATACAAACAGTGTCTTCCAATCGGATGTTCTAGTTATTCCTAGGATGGCAAACGGGATATCAGCATCTAAATCGGCTGCGCTAAAAGTACTGGAAACCACTTATAGGTGTGTGGTTTTGTAAGCTGTATATTCAGCCCAGCAGAATTTTGCACACAATTCGGATTCTGCAACCCCAGGCAACACGCCGGATACACATTCGTCCCAGAGCGCATCTGACATCGCAACGCCAAGAACATCAAGAGCTGGCTCTTCAACCTCATAGACAGAACGGCGATTAAATCAAAAAGTGCGGAGATCGCCGAATGGTGGGAGAAATTTGCAGCAGGCAAAGCTAAATGGCAAACAAAAAATAGATTTACTTGAAAATTGTTGAACGATCTTTGCTGATCAGACAGTCGGCCATAACTTTTGCACGGTGGAACAAGCCACTTTGTAGCAGGATTTGCAGAATCCACTATAATGAAAGTGTTGTGCGGAAAGAGCCGTTCATAATTAGCTTGCGCTCTTCTGTATGCAATGACCCCGGTTCGTCACAGCATATGTCGATGAACTTTTTGTCCGCATCAACCACAGCATGGAGCACAAGAGTAAATTTATGTTTGCGATTGTAATAAGCGTGGGGGCAGCTATAGTGATATATGCACAATCGATAGCACCAATTATACGCGGTATTTTTTTCTTGGCTTCAAATGTTCGCCAATTGTTAACAAGAGCATCACCTTGAGGCCATTTGATGAATTCACTGCATTTTGAAATCATCCAGCCAGTTACACGTCCAACTGCAGCCCAAGCTGAAGACTTCTCAAGATCAAACAAATTTCCCAGCTGCCTAAATGTGATGGACTTACTCAAATACCAAATATATAACTACATGTCTCTCCTGGCTCCCAACTTTGGTCTGCCTCCACATCTTGAATTCGGCAAAAATGCTGACTGGGAATAATTTGCTGCCATAATTAGCAGGAAACAGATGCAGATAAGGCAAAATTTAACTCTCAATTTTCAGTTCCTCAACAGTTTATCGGTTTAATCAGAGAAGTAAGACTTGAAATCGGCCGCACTATACTCCTCGATTGTTTCCATAAAATCTCTCAATTTGGCGTGCTTTTCATATCCTGTCGATTCATCACTGCTCATTCCCGTGGAATCGTCAGAAGGTCTGCTTTCAAAAAATTCTTTGAAAATAAAAACTTCACCGCTTGATGAATCCAGAATTTGTAAAAATATCTGCAAATAACAGGTGTAATTAATAAAAGACTATGGGTATTAGTTTATTATTTTTACCTACCTCTTTACTTTCATTATCCATTCCAAAAACAAATAATTTAATAAGCTTGTAAACTTTTTACTTACCACGGTGACAAAAAAAAATTATTTTGCCATCTAATGTCACTAATAATCTGTGGTTATGTCAACTTAAAAAAACAAATTTGAAGTGAGTATAAAGCCCCATTTACAATGCTCCGAGATCCAGTACGTTGTATACTTCGATGTATTTGTTTACAATAATGCGAGTCTCGCAGCAAGCATCGCAATCAATTTTGCAAATCTGGAAAATTCTCGCACCTCGCAATTCTTGACAGCTAAATTGCTGTTGTTTTGATTTTGAGCTTGTTATTTGTGAGTGGTGTTTTGACGTATCACTGTAAACAGAGGTCGGATGTCCGAATGCGAGACCGTCGTACCACATCTCGCTGTATTGTAAATGGGACATACATAAGTCGTTTTTTCATTGAAGTGAGAGTAATTATCAAAAAAACACGCCTTATATTATTTTTTTTATAGTCACGAGCTCTCATACAATCCTCATGACAGAACCTATTTAGATTGGCATTAGGACATTTCGGTGAAAATTAACTATCGAGAAGAGAATGGCAGCTAGGAGAAGTGAGGATGTGAATATTCCACACCCCAACGGATTATTAGTAAAGTTTAGGTGGACTGAGGTTGTCTAAGATTCTGATCAAATAATCTAGAACACTGGTGGGCACCCTATCAGGGCACGCATCCTAAGAAAATTTCATAGAAAACTCACAATGGTAGAAATAGGCACTAAAAAACTTACGGATTCTGCAGCTACGAGTACGTTCAACCGAAGAGGAGGTGCTTCACTACGCAAATGTGAAGATGTGTTGTGAAACCTAACGAAATTACTAGGAAAATATATCTTTACACACTTCGAGGATACAAATTAAAGTAGCTAAATGAGACTTCATCTTCGTGGAAGAAATATGTAATGGTTATAATAACATCTAATTTTATGTGTCTCTCCCACGTATCTGCATTGATAATCCACTGAGGTTTGGCTGAATTTGCGTGAGGCCAAGAGTTTGCAAAATACAAAATACGTGCTGGATCGCGTCATTTTGCCACCTGGTACAGTAGTCAAATCCTGTAGAGAAGCATTCAGTCTCTACTCCGATAAGCAATCGAAATGGTAGTAGAGATTTATAATAAAAAATCCTGTCTACCATTTGAGAAATGAAAAGTAGCAGAATACATAAGCAAGGCCTTCATGTTTTCCCCTGATGGAGAATCTAATATTCAGGGCTTGAATGGAGAAAAATTGCCTTACATATTTGATAAAGTATTTATATTTTGATGGCTGCACAAGCAGAAGCATCAGAAGGTGAGGATATATGTCCCAATTCTAGAATTTTAAATCAGATTTGACTATTTGAGAGAAATTGTTCCGTTGTGAAGCCATTTTTCATTTCGGCAATATATACGCAGCCGGATAAATATGGAATGAATATTTGGTGGTTTTATGATAGCAGGAATAGCTATTGTATCTTCGAGGTATTCCTTATTTAGGTCAAGAAGGCAGAGAACGAAGATGAAACCTTGGATAAAAAATTATTGTGCCTTCCATATGAAGAAAGCAACAAAAACATAACCTTTGATGACTTCTATACAAGCAGTTCTTTAAAGCTATTGCAATCCCTATTCAAGAAAGAATTGATCTGAGTTGGCACTTTGAGTAAGAATACCTTCTTCATTTCCACTGAGCTTGTTCTGAAGTAGTGGTGCTCCTGTCCAAGAGTGCTTCGAATCTTCGAAGCCAACAGTCATGCTAGGTTAAAATACCAACAAGGGCAGTAATGACACTATGGATAAATTGGTATATTCGCTGTGAACGCAAACTGTTTTCGTTTGCTTAAACAATCCCTTGAACTTGTATTTCATCTAAAATTTAAGCATGCAGTACATGTACAGTTCCCTCAAAATATGCACATTTGCGGATGTAGGTAAATTTGCTCTTTATTTTACGAAATCAACGCTGACTTTACTCGTATGTGTTTGGTTACTTTCGGACTTCACCTTACCCCTCTTGTTATTCCAGTTTACATAAGATCAATATTATTGAATCTGCGTCTGAATCTGAGTACATCTACAACCAAATGCCAATCATCAAAATGTGCTACCGACACCCTTGCATCATATAATAGAAAACTTCCCTTCAATGCCAAGCGTAAACATTGCATCCATCATTATTCCTTCATACCATTCCCAATTACGTGCACGTACTTCACAACTGCTCTTGAACCAAATAAGTCCCGTCTCCATCAGTACACTTCACTTACCATCAAATTGACAGCACCCTGGGAATAGAACTCTTCAAGTATCCTGCATATCCTTGTGCACCTGCACCTGTATCCCCTTAATCCACTCTGTACCTATTCCGAAGCCATCAATACTGAATGCTGCACTAAATTCCCATAATTGATTCAAAAATTTGTGAGCAAAAAAGGATTCCATAAACGGATTGCGTTTTTCACCAGATCTATGCAAGGACAATTGAAACGTGTCGTTACCCAGATTTCCCAGTCTCAAGACTGTGGTTATACCATTTCCGTCATCAGCGTTAAAGCTTAAACGAGTGTAATATTTGTGCTAAAGCATTGTTCCGCAAGAACCTGAATGAATCTTTTATGCAACGAAACGCTCTGTTTCAAAAGGGCGAACGTACAGATGGGAGGTTATCTGCTTGCCATTGAAGAAGGTGTTTCGTCTTTTGTGATGGAGCTTCATAAAGGCAAACTTTGAGGGTAAGAGTACAGACTTTCTGAATGCTTTGTAAATCTTACACTGGGAAGCGCTGGCAGAATGACGACATCCAACAGCGAGCAGTAAATTTCCTTAATAAGGAGTTTCGCGTCTTTTTCTCTTTTTTCGTCACATATTTCATCATGTATGCGTGGTGCTTATCCAATTTAGTTGACTTTTCTTAAATCTCTTAGCATAGGGTGTACATACGTTGATTTGTGTGTGGATTTTTGTTTTACATTAGATTTCATTTTTATTTCGTATAAGAATTTTTACATATGGTTTGTTACCGCACATTTAATAATACAGGGATTTGATAATACAAAGTATCTTGCCACTGAAATAGTTGTTGAAACATTTGAATACAGAAATTTATTAACAAGAAAGAATCATTAGAAGGAAAATACGCAAAAACCTTCCGTAAGAAAAAAAAAATAAATAAATAAATACAAATAAATAAATAAATAAGTAAACAAGTAATCAAGTAATTAATTTAATAAACAAATAAGTAAATAAATAAATAATCCATAAATAAATAAATAAATAAATAGGTAGCAATAAGTACAAAGAAATAAATTAACAAAAATTTTAACCAATTAAAGAAACAAATATAAACAAATAAAGTCGCATTTAGCTATCAAACAATTCATTAATTAGCGGGTTATCAGGGAAGCTGTATCTTATTACAAAATTTGACTTAAGTTTTGCGATTCTTTCACAAATCAATTCAACGTTCGCTTTGTTGTGTAGGTCTACTGTTGAATGATGCCAGGGTAAGCTGAGCATCATTTTTAGGACTCTATTTTGACATGTCTGCAGTTTTTTAATGTGGCATTTTGCGCAATCCCCCCTTGGCATCCATACAAAAGAATAGCCTGAAAAATAACTTTGAAAATTATGATCTTGTTTTCTGTTGAGAGCGCTGATTTTCTATTAATAAATTGATATAACATTTTAATAGCCACCCCTACTTTCTTGACCGTTCTAGTTATGTGTTCGTTAAATAACAACTTTGAATCAAGCTGGATACCTAGATATCTGACATGGGGCTGCCAAGGGATATTTACTCCATTAATTTGTAACGGGTTAGAAGGCAGAAAGCAATGTTTTCTTTTTATAGTGAAAAAGATAGCTTGCATTTTCGCTTCATTCCATTTTATTTTCCATTTTGTGTAATACTTTTTTAATACTTCCATCGCATTATTGAGATTGCTTTCAATATTGAAAGCAAATGGCTACATGGCAATCGTGCAAAACAGGAAAATCGGACGTGTAGATATTATACAAAATTGGGCCTAATACAGAACCTTGAGGAACACCAAAATCATAAGTTATTAAGTTTGAGACACCACTATTAACATAGACCTTAAAACAACGACTAGATAAGAAACTTTGAACTAACTTACAAATATAGGACGGACAATTAAATTGTATCATTTTGTAAATAAGACCATCGTGCCAGACAGTATCAAATGCTTTTTCGATATCTAGTAAAAGCATTCCAGTTGATTTACCTGCGGAGCGATTTGCTTTCACAAAGTTGCAAATTCTAACTACTTGATGTGAAGTATTATGATGTTGCCTGAAGCCAAATTGTTCTTTAGGATAAATATTATTATCACAGATATGTTTGAGTAACTTTTTCTTAACAACTTTTTCTAATATTTTGCTTAGACTACAAAGCAAACTTATTGGCCTATAACTTTCTACACTTTCAGGTGGCTTACCAGCTTTAAGCACCGGTACAATTTTGGCTAATTTCCAAGCCTCTGAAAAGTACCCTATCTTTTTCTATTTTTTATTACCTTCATAATGTTCCATAAAGGTCTAGTATATTTTTCTAATGAGTTCAGCTTTCTGTTCCAGTTTTTATTATGAGCCTGTGATATTCTTAGGTCAATGATCTTATTGATATTTGATACCGCATGTCTGTAAAGAGGGTCTCGATATCTCTGCCAGTTTTTTCGGTAAACGTTTCTTATTTTTATTAGATCTAAAATATAGGGGGGAAGTTTTATGTTAACTTCACTTATAGTTTTCTTTGGAATACTATTTTCAGCAGCATTTAATATTATTTCTGAAAACTGTTTTTAAATAGCATCGACGTTTTCTTTACTGCAAATAGCTTCTACGTTGTCAATTGTACCTCGAAATATGTTATTGATCTCAGATCTGAAACGTACCCAGTTCGCATTTTTCAAATCTTGGGTAAACTTGACTTGTTTAACCGCTGTGCAATAAACCTTTCAAAAAACAGGAGTGTGATCAGAGCTTAGAACGTTAACAACAGTTGGCTGTGATATTAAGCTAGGAACATTAGTAATAAACAAGTCTAGAAACTGGTAGGTTAACACATAAATCAGACAGAATATTTCCCCAGGAGTTAGCTCTTGAACAACCCCAGTCCCTATGTCTGCAGTTAAAGTCACCTCCAAAAAGTACTTTTCCGTTCAAGGAGAATAACCTGCGAAAATCATTTTTGGCGGCAATTCTTTTGTCATTAGAAACACGGCCGCCAGGGAAATATACACAAAATACTTTTAACTGCTGCTGGTTACTTAAATTTATTTCAATACCAATGTTTTCTACGTAGCGCGTTCTCACTACAGGTAATTAAAATGGCAACACCACCGCTTCGTCTATTTATTCTATCGTACCGATAGCATTTGTAGTTAGGTGTGGATAGTTTGAGATCATTTTGTAACATGGTTTCAGTGACCAAGGCAATGTCAATGTTTCTACTGTTTAAAAAAAAAAATAAATTCGACAATTTTCCCGCGTATACCTCTTGCATTCCAATTTATAATTCTTAGATTTCTACTTAACATATTATTTATCATTAGAGTATAAAAACTTAGTCGCTAAATGTGCGATAACATTGAATTGGTCAATTTTATTTTTGCATGCTGATAATTTCGTTATCATCTCCATACAAAGGGAATTTATCTCTTCTGCCGTAAACAATGTATTGGAATTGTTGTCTAAAGTGTTGCCACAGATGTTGCTGGGAAGGTTGCTAGGTATATCGGTATGACCACGGTATATGTTTTTGCATGCGCTCGCGTAGCTTTCCCTTGTACTTGTTTGTTGGTATTCCGCCTGAATTTCGTTTTTGTTGCTGATTTCATTACTTCGCCGCGAGAGTTCAGGAAAATCTGTCATAGACGCGAATGAGACTTGTGTTGGTGCGGGTTTTGCAGAAATACGTGATATATGAAAAGCTTTTGGTTGCAAAGAGCTTTTAAGCTTCGTGGATTTTTCTTTTAGCTCCACATATTTAGTTCTGCTACCACATGTTGGATCTGTAGACTTGTGAGATCCTCCGCAATTTGCGCATTTATGTGGGGCAGTATTTTCACACTCAGCAGTCTTATGTAAACCGGCGCAGATGGCACAGTAAGTCCTAATGTGGCAATTTCTCTCCCCATGGCCAAACATTTGGCAGTTTTTTAATTTTTTCTGGTAACTCCAATTTACATGTGTATGAAATATAGCACGATAGCGTTTTTTTTATGAGCCAACTTTACCGAGCCATTTTCAAACGAAACAATGTAAATAGTGTCACAGTATTGTTCGAAATTTCTTTTAACTTTTTTTACATCAGTACATTTAAGACTAAGTTTTATAAGTTCGTCTTTAAGTAATTGTGTTTCCATATCGTCCAAGCCGTGGAGAATTACTTTAAAAACACTAGTACCTTTAATGTCATGTGAAAAAAATTGACATTTTTCCGCCTTCAATTGGCAGATTATTATATTATAGGTCGCAATGGAGTCACACACGATTATAACACTGATTGATATTTTTTTAATACAATAGTCAGTGATCTTCAAGGCCTTAGACATATTATGCACGTAATCACCTGACTTCTGCAGTAGTTTAATGGGGGGAATAAAAACTTTTTTGGATGACACACTGGACACAATTACATCATCCATATCATCAATATCACAGTCCGGATGGCATTGTAGTGGACTCCAGTAATTCGTTCTGGAGTCCTTACGAGCACTTGCAGTTTTCATTGCGACACGATATCTTTCATCCGAGGAAAAAGGATTGTCCCCTTTATCAGGGGATCTTACGCGTTTGGAATTTTTATTTTTTTTTATTTATCTACTTTTTTTTTGTTTTTTGTGTGTTTGTTCTATACACTTTTTTTTAAGTCCAGATAAACCAAGGCGAGAGACAAGTTAAATGACCTGCTTAGGCGAAAGCTCCGGGATGACTGATGTGTGGTTTTTAAGAATAACTGTTTCAAACGATATTGTTGGTAAAACTAAAGAAGTCAGATTCAATAATTTGTAACACAGATAAATTTATCCAAATGCTCACTAATACCTTAGTCTCGGGTGAGGTATCTATATACGAGTACTAGTGTTTGGACTATTATGATCTCAAAACTAATTACTGAGAGAAATAAGCATACCTCCCTAAGCTTTTATCGTGGCTTGCCCAAGAAATATTTCAAATTGCACCTTTATAGGTAAAAGCGAGGTGTAGAACTGTCTTTAAAAAAAAAAAGCATTACCAATGACGACCTGCGGCTTCAGGGATTACATCCCTCATTTTGGAGACTTAACCAGAAGGACAATATCATACTCATATGTGTGTGGAAGAAGTCTTAGAAGATTTCTATTGCATGCAATTCCATCAGGTAAAAATGTAGAAAAATCGTCCAAAATAATTGAAAATAGAGGTAGACTTAGCTCCTGACTAACTTCTACTCGGATGTTTTTCTCAAATCAGATATCATCAACTCAACTTTACTCCTTGGTACCACTTTATTAAGGTGGGTTAGATTAAGTGTAACCTGCATGTAAATGCCTCACTTAGGTGAGAGAAGCCCCTATATGATACCACAGAATCCGAATTTGTACCAATCATCTAAAGTGGAGACCAAGAGATCATGGAGATTCACTTGTTTCAGATTAACTGAAGGGCTGAGTCAGTTGGTGTTTCAGCAAAACTGAGGACCTTGACCGTTTTTGCGGAGAGTTTTCCAAGCAGGGAAATTGCATAGAAGATGAAAGAGATTTCCTTTCCATTTTCGTCCCCAGAGCTGGAGTAAAAATCTAAAAATCTAAAACGAACATAGAATCTATTGTGATAGTGGCCTGCAACGATGTTCACGAATTTCGTAACGACGAAATCCTAATCCACGACATTTGGATTATCAACGGTAAACCATCTCGTCAAAACCAAGTTGAGGATTTGCGGCGCAAACATTACTATCCATTTTAATTCTGCGAGAGCCTAAGAGGCCAACAATTTCAGACGCGTGGGCCATAATGTATGACTATATCGGAAAGTGCCATCGATTTTCGAAACGGCGTCGAATGTCAATTCACTTTCGGCATTTGTGAAGCAGACAGAATTAGAATTTGTGTGAAACGCGATATTTATGAAGATCGGGGAGTAATCCTCACTATGTTTTGAATTAAGAATTCGTCAGTGATTTTGGCGCATTGGCGATGCAAATTGGCGTCAAAAAAGAAAAAAAAAATTTGCGATTCTAGGGCACAGAAAATCAGGAAGTACAACTAAGAGTCATTACATCTAGTCAAAGTCAAAGTTGTTTTTAGACCAAAAGGTCATTGTGGATGATGAGCACTGTAGAGTCATGATCAATTAATTTTTCATTGCTCAATTGGATGAATTGTGTAGCAGGACGGAGAAAAGCGCATGCTTTATGACCCACAATATTCTAAAGAAAAGAGTCTAAAGGGTCTTACCACACTACTACCCCACTTGATTGTAATCGAAGGATATTGGAAGGCATGATGCAATCAATGCTTTGGCTGCTATTCTTCTTCTGATAGACAGATATTAGTAGAACAGGCTACTGTGAATTAGCTTTCAGACGACTGCTAGTATACGCCTAGTGCTCCAGTGACGACAGATCTCAAAGCACCGCGCAGTTGATATCTTTGTCTAGGCTACCAGACTACTACTTCACACATCATATGGCATGGGTGTATGTCTAAGGCCGGAGATGTGAACCTAATGAATAATTTGAGGTTGTAGTCCCAATTTTCTTCCTCACAATTTGCTTCAGATTCAGTTTCTTGTCTAGAATCGCTCCTCGAACTTTTGTTGTATTCCACAAAATCCAGTTGGATTCCGGACGAAGTGAATGGGGCTAAGGAAGAGACCCTATACTTCCTGGTGAAGAGGATCCATTTTTTTTTAATTGGGCTTACACCACAACTACACATTTGGATAAATCACTGAGTCTTTTAAGAGCTCCTTGCAATTGATCTATGAGAGTATCCTGGTATTTGACATACTCCAATGTCTGCATAAGCATGTACTTTACACCCTTTCTCTTGCATAAGTAGTAGCAGAGAGAGAACACCATTTTAGGGCCCTCTTTGCTTTGTACTGATTAGTATCAGGACACTCCATTTGGATGTACTCATCCTTGCTTCGACATTGCTAAAGCCATCTTCACTGTCAATGTCGCCATAGCATATTCCTTAAGACTGATTATGGATGACTTATGGATTCATTACAATTTCAACTGATTAATCCATATAATGTCGGATTTATGAGTATATTCGCACGCAAGAGAGTGTCTATCAATCCTTTCGGATTTTCAGAAGAAATAAAGGTCGCGTGTCATTTGGATAGACATGTGAGCTTCTTCTTGTATTGACCTGCATTTATAATATACGATATGTCATACACCAAATCCACACCCCAGTAGTAAAATTCCAGTAAAAGCCAAGGTTCCTTGGCTGTTTAACCGGCGGCTGAGTTGAAATCGGAAATATTATAAATTTTCGAAACTTCGGAGTAGTCCTGTTTGTTTAGTCTATGTTTTCACATTTGAGGCTCTAGGATTTTCTTATTTCTGTTCTCAAATTTCGGAGAAAATCTTTATAATTCCTTGGCTCTGTTAAAAACACATCGACTTTTCTATGGCTTCTTTCTAAAAATGAGGTTTCTCTGGATGGTATCTACTCGTAGGGTCATCTTGAAGTATACGAAATCGATGGGTAATCTTCGTTTTATTTAGATATGTTAAGGTGATGCTGAAGAGCAAGCTTATGAAAAAAATCTGGATGCTGCATTCCGAATGTGAAAAGTTTCTTAGCTATCAACACTATCTCGCAATGACTTAAAAATATGGAAATATTGTGAGGAGGTACAACATCGAAAGATTGCGAACAGTAATTGTAGCCCTTATACCGAAAATTGGAAAAGAAGACTGTACGCTGTGCAAGAGCTTGACACCTATTAGTCTAAGATCATGTTGAAGAGCTTGAGTGCTTTCGAAAACGCAACTTTTGATGTCATGTGTAACTCTGCCCGACGACACGCCGTAGACATGTATCCACTAGTTTTGTGGTTAAAATCAATGCTGATGAATAGGACCCTGATTGCGGATGCTAACCGCGTCCAGTGTGTGATGGCGGGGTTTAAAAGTGGTTGCCCTTAAGGCGACGTCCTGCGTCCACTGCTTTGGTGCATACCTACCGACTGGCTGCTTTAGACGTAACCGACGTCGGGTGGTCTAGAAATGGGCTTTCAGTTAATCATACTTACTGAGGGTATTCTCTTTACTAGAAGGAGGAGCCTTACTGGTCTGACTCATCTAGTGCTTAAAGGCATCACAATCGAATTCTCCAAAGGGTGTCATTCTGTATAGCAAACTTCTTTGGACTAAACATGTTATGTTGAAAGTCTATTAGGCGCCATTGGCTTTCTTGCAGTTTCGGCAATTCCTGAGGCATGCCAATCCAGGGCGTTCTTTTGGACCTACGTCTCTACGATAAAGTCACCTATACTCTACTGCCTTTACCAGATTCCATGAGGCATTCCTTAGCTCGCCTGGCTCTGCTGTAGACTCACTGATGATGTTTTTAGCACAACTCGCGCTGGAGTTTAGATAGCCTTGCCTCACGAATATCTTTTGACTCTGGACACGCCGTCTGATGTAATGACACCAGAACTCTTACTATTGAAAAAATTAGAAAACGACTTTCCCTATTCCCATGACTGGTTTCAGTAAGAATCTGAGGCAAAAAAGCAATGCAATCAGCGGATCTCAACAGATAGTTCCGTAAACATTAGACTCAGGAAAACTTGCATCTGTCTGCCAAGCAATCCGGATGGCAACGAACAAATTGTGAAGAATTTGTTGAAGAGATGAAGTATTGGATTTGTAGCCACAGATAACTGGTCTTAAAGCCTTTTTAAACCCTTTCACAACTTCCAAATTAGTTCAATAATGCAAGTTATCATTGAATACAGTGAAATCACAATGGGATAATGGAAAATGAAATTGCCGACGAACTTGCTATGCAAGGCTCATATGAAACTTTTTCAGAAAACGAACCTCTGTTGTAACGGCCTGCGTCCTCGGTTAGCGTTTTCATAAATAGTTGGGCTTAATATGAGCATAACTGCAGTTAGAATCACCAGTAGACCAGACGAATTCTTTCCGTAGTCTTTAAAATGTCAGCGGCTTTTTTCCTGTCCATCAATAGAAAAGGTTTCAGGATGCTTACTGTGTCGTTACAGGGCATAAGTGGAAAAAATATCCTGCTACGCTTGTTGTGAAAGTGATGGCGACACCGCAGAGCCTACGCATGCATCAAGTACTCGGCGCTGATGTGGTCGGTACTATAAGCACTTTATCATTGAAGCGCTTACTGGTCTTTCTATGAAGATAAAGGGAATGCAAAGAATGACGGATTGTGGCTCTGACGAATTTATAAGACCAGGTTCGTTTGAGATCATTTACGCATGTTCTCTACCCAGTGCCACAGCAATAATCGGCATTCTTTATTTTGACGTATTTATCAGAATAAACACGCACTTTAAACCATAGTCCCGGAAGAAAGCTTCACTCACATAAGACAGTACCTACAATAGAAATAAGCTGCTTCTGTTCCAAGGCACGATTAGGATGTGACAATATGCCTTTTGAATAAATTTGGTAACGGCTTAACCTGGAATTACCTAAGATATCGCATATACTCGTATTTTATAAGCCACAGTTTTCTTTTTTTAAGTGTTGTCTCCATACACAAATCTTCTTAATTAAATTCTGAAGAATGAGCCAATAGGCATGACCTGAAGACTGTCTAGGTTCGCTTCTTCTTTAGTCATTTCTCTGTCCATTATACTTAATGCACAAAAGTCGATGATTTATCTTACGGATGGTAGATTCTATCAAGTCGAAGACTGCAATTCTATACGGTATGCAACTCCTGCAAATCTAGGTCGGGTCCAAGCTTATACGAGTATGTACGAGTAGTACGAGTGGCATTAAGTGGTGCTCTCGGTTTACTATCCACATAAGCCTCATCACAAAAAAAAAAGAAACCATTCCCCTAGCTGCTGGTCAGGATCTCACTCGAGTGTTGTTCTTCCAATGTCCTTCGAAATTTTCTGATTTTCCTGATTTTTTCATGTTATGGGTTTACAATGTTCTTTTATCACAAAGATGTTTATTTGGAAGAAGATTGAAGTGAACATCTCTGATATTCGTCCTCACTTATTGTTTTCCTTAAACATAACCAGGCTACAATAGGGTGACACATATTTTCCTGCAACCTCTCTATACACTTTCAATGTTTTTTTTTTTTTCATTTCCGAACGTTTCTACGTAAGTATCTGTGCAGTAAATAAGAGTTTATGTCAACACCATTGACATGATTTTGTGACTTTTGACACCCTCCAGAGGGATTTATAGAGTGACAATGATGCTAGAGAGAGTGGTGTGATGTGAAATACTTTTCGTAATTTTTTGTGCGTTTACTGGTTCATTGTCGTGCAATGTGTTGTATTCAACATTCTTGGCTCGGCAGGAATTTCATAAGGATTAAATATTTTCCCTTGATATTTAGGGTGAATGACAAAACAGAATTGGGGAGCTCAGATAGCGATGATGACAACGTGCGTACAAAAAGGTGAAAAACTTAATTAAGATGGTATATGAAATGTGTGTCACAAAACACGTCACGAGATGACGAATGTGCCTTGGGTTTAGTTAATGAGGTAAAGGGAATAATCTGTTTTTCCTGGGAGATTCTGTGATAATAAATTAGGTAAGTGGTATGTCTTGTGGAGTCAAAATTAATGTCCTGTCAGAAAATTACTTGCTATAGGCCAATATATTTTTTCAGATCACAATATTTCCAGGTTCCGATCACGTATCTTTCCCATATCCAAGGGGTTATGCCCTTTCCTTTTTGCTTTTTTTGGCCTGCCTAAAGAAATTGTCTTTCCCCTTTTCGAATATTATGAATGTTCTTCCAGTTCCAATTTACCTTTAACGTACTCGCCACCAACATCTCGGAAGAAATACGGCCCAAAAATACTTTCGGCATGAAAACCACACAAAACCTTCAATTCGCTCATATACGAGTATAATACAAAGGCAGCAGATGGAACACCTCCAGCTGCCCCATTGCAATTTTGCTTATTTATGTATAAAACCAGTTAACCAAAAAATATGCCCCGTCGCTGAGGATGGTTTTTCGGCAAAAATCCGAAACTTCTTCAATCTTCAGCTCAATCAGCGAGAGTTCGACTTAGGCGATAATCATTTAGACTTAGTTCCTGAGTCAGTGCAATCTTGTACTGACCTGTAGCCAAGCTTTTTTGCCAAAAACGTACTCACGTACAGCCGTAATATTCTCTTCAGTTAGAAGATTTCGCTGTCTTACTGGCAGGGCCATAAGTAAATCGATTCGAATTCGGTAAACGCTCACTTTTCTAATGCCTGGCAACTGAAAATAACGCAAGTAACGGAATTGACAGACAATTTTGATAAAAATATTGGCTAATTCCTTAATTTTGCTGAAGCGCATACCTTTCCATGATTCGATGATAAACGTGAGTTCATAGATTCCCTATTGGAAAAACGGGGTGCATCTAATGAAATACTCTTTTCTTTTAACCTAAATACGTTTACAAAGATCACCAATCACAGCATACATAGTAATCACATGTTTGTTAAACGTAGCAGTAACATATTTATCAGGAATAGTTCACTTACAATATCAGAGTATATAAAGTTCGAGTATTTAATGGGATGTCTTAAGTTCAGAATCAGTTTTCATGTCGGGAATTTTGTTCAATGCACAGAGAACCATCGCATTGCGAGATTTCGAGACAGGATCCTGATAGTTACGGTGTCGATTAAAGCAGCAGAGTGTGCCTGTTTTCAGACTTTGTCTTCTCCTGGAATTCACCCACAATTTTTCCTTGATTGATTAATTGAAACTGTTAGAATTCCACAGTTGACTTCATCCGGAGATTTTATTTGCTAGCGGTAGCCTTAACAATCACTTAATTCAATTTAAATTATTATTTTATCAATTATTAACAATTCAGAATGTATACATAGCACTAACCAACTTAAATAAGCTTAATTTAAATTGTCAAAGTACCTGCGATCTATACTATATACTCGTAGAGAACTAGAGACGAAAGCAGCGATTAAAACATAGAAATTTTTTTTTACTGTATTATAGTATATGTTCTCTACTTCCTAAAAAATAAAGTTTATGAGCTGAAAATATATTAAAGTTAAATTAGTAAATGAATAATTTTATTTATTTTTATTTTATTTACAAAGTAGATTATGCAATAACTATCATTATAATCAAGTTGTAAAAGTCACTGTTGCACATTTTTAAGAAAAATGGATATATTTCTTATAATTTTTATTCCATGGGGAAGGCTGTTAAATAGTCATAAAAATTTTGCAGAAACCTAATTTCGATTGTTGAAGCTGTACCTAGAAGAGCGTCGTTACAATAGATTGCCACATTTGAAGAAGAATATTTTTAATATTTTGCAAAAATACGAATGTTTTTAAGGCTTCTGAAAAGAACAGATCAGTTTTTTATTACAAATATGAAGGATAACGTGTTTTCGAGCAATTAGAAGTGAGTTTTTTTGTTACTGTGTATTCCGACGAGCAAACAATGCCACATTCATCCTCAGAATCAACTAACTAATCAACACCGAGGGCAATATGATTTCAAAAAATATATTTGCCTAATGGCAGATATGAGATATCTTTTAAGCGCATCGGTATCGGCAGACAAATATATCTTCCAATCAAATAAAACATCAAGATATTTGAAAGTTTTAAGATTCCCAATTTCAAAATATTCATCTCAGCATTCACGTAAGTCAAAAAATGTCTGACAGTCTATTTCCGAGCTACAAATATGTTAGCTATGATTCTGTTTATTACACTTTGCATAGTTAAAAAAGGATTGCCCTTTCTGCTTCCTTACAACACATATTTAAGAACATAATTTTTGTTTTGTCACTTATAATCATTTTATCCAGTCGTTAAGACTTCTAGTTCATGATTTATATCAGCAAAACGTATTAAAGCAGGATGTGTTTTTGTAGGCAGTGTTTTTGTAAGCAAATCAAATAAACGGAAACTAGAAAAAGTATCGGACCAAGCACAGAACCTTGAGTAACTCCTGTAGAAATATAACTAGTAGAAGTGAGAAGTGAGTTGTCATTAACTTTCACCCTATGCCTTCTAACCGATAAATTTGAACATAACCATTTATGCATTATGCCTCTAAAACAGCATCTACTTATACACGATGCTATCAAAAGCTTTTGCTATGTCAATGAAAAGCGCAGCAGTACAATTTTTTTTATTAAAACCACTATAAAAATTCGAGGTATTGTTCTAAGCACCAACATGTGTTGGTAAGAGTAGATGTTAATAGAAAAATGTTGCAAGTATCAAAAGTTCAATTCTACACTGCGATCAGATTGATCTACTATATTATGCCCCTTTCTTCCATTAGTTGTGTAATATTTCTAGGGATTGGATCCGCCCTTTCTGACTTCAGATCCTCTTCATGGAGAATTTATTGGTTTAGAAATGTAGCTCGCCTACGCTCCAGTGCTGCACAGTTAGTGCTTTAGTGTCCCTTAGTCACCTACTTAGTTTCAAAGCAAAATCTACATGTGCTAGTGATGATAAACCCCATTCTGTAATGATATTTGTTATATGGAAAGTGATCAGTTGGTGCTCCGCACAGTATCCTTATTTGTTTGCTACCAATGTCTAATTCGGCTTTTTTGTTTTTATGTTACCCAGTGTTTTATTTCCTGTTTTATGTCGTTCGCACTAGAATGAAATCTTGAGCATGGTCCGTTTTCTTGGCCTGATGGTCCGTTTTTCATTACCATCGTGATCCTCATGCCCTGGTACCCATACTAGTAAGATTTTATTCAAGTTGGTGAGGTTGTTCATTACTTAGTCATTACTTTTGGAGGGTCGGAGAATGAGTAGATACTTATTTGAGCATTGATTAATAATCCGAGGTTATAGGTATTTTGACTATTTTATACAGCTTCCGGTAATGTAGTTAATTCCACCTGAAGGAGGGCAGCATCGAAATCGTATCCACTTTTGTGAATCGTACCATCAGTATTCCTGCCTTGTAGGGATGTAGAAATTATACCTCTTTGGAAAGCTAAAGGTGGGTTTCAATTGGTTCACAGTTTGGGATTTGACAAAGGGGCCTTGTATCTTCTTTACCTTACTTAAAGTGATTTGCGGGATGTACTTTTACTACATCTATTAGATTTAGCAGAGCTAAGTCTAATAGTGCCTCCACACCAGCAGTTGTGGTCCGCAATGAACTCCGCAATGAACAGACAACAGGTTGTTAAATCTTTCTGAGTTTCAATATTTTTGATTTCTTTGTTTGGGCTTGCCCACGATATAGTTAGAACGATCGATTTCACCATTTGATTACACAGCCAGTATGTCATATTGGGGTTGAATCCCCATGATTTGCCCAAGATATGTTTTATCATCGACAGTTATTTTATAGCCTTGTTTTTTGTGTTCGTAGGATGAGGTCCCGAAGTACATTCTCTTATTTAGTGCCACACAGTTCCATCTATAAACAGGTCCTAGATGTTTATCTCTATTTTCCTTGTGAATGGAATAACTGCTATTTTGCTGAGATTAATTGAGAGTCGTTCTTTTTAACATCAGTTCCAGGCAATATTCAGAGTATTTTGCATGATATGCCTAATGGTAATCGCATCTTGGGGTGGCCGTGGTGTAGTGGTACTAGCAATCGCTTCTCTCTCGGAAGGTCCAGGTTCGAGTCCTGCTCATGGCAAGTCAGTTTTTCATTTGTAATTGGAACTCATACAGAAAAATTCTGCGTGTGAAGGTATAACACTGACACGTAGATTTGGCAGTTGTAGAGTTTCAAGCACAGAAAAAAATACTGTGAATTATACCTCGAATCACTCTGAGTGAAGCAAAAACTCTCCGTTCTATTCGGACTAACACCCCTGGAGAGCGAATATCGAAACCAAACACAACTGAGTTTCAAACCACTACAAAACAATTTTCCTTTCTCTTCCTTCTACCTTTCCGCCTGCGCCATGGCAACAGTAAAAGGGTATCTAACCCCTTAGGCGCGCGTAAATTATAAAAAAAAAAAAAAAAATCTTGTTGTTTATTAGTACGAGCTACACGAAAAAGAACAGTAGTCCGCTTTGAGGGCAGCCCTTTCAAAAATAGTGCGTATTCAGCTTGAAAAATTCTCTCCAATTTTGCGAGCAATGGAAGGAGGTAAATGTGAAGCATTTTAGTCTACTCACGTTGCATTGAAAACTATCCTAATCAAACTATCTTCAACTTGCCGAACATGATTTCACAATCACCTGATTGTAGGAAGAAAGGGATGCAGTTAACACGAAATCCTCTTCAGTAACCCGACATCCATTTTAACCGATGGCTTTAAAACAGCTGAACGCGTTGGTGTGGGGGTCTTTTCTGAGAACACCAATCATTCAGTGATTAACATGTTCACCAGGCGGTTAATTACAATGGGTCAGTCAGAATAAAATACACTCGACGGATAATGTAGTGATCAGACCTTAACTTTGAATACGAGTACCATAAAATTGAATGACTACTTTGAGAGATTACCGACAAGGCCAGACAGCTGCGCGGCTGCATGCAATTGGCATGAGTAAGGCCCGAATATAAAAAAATATGCAACTTGACAATATCAAACCATCAATCGAATGACACATTTTCAAGCGCTCTTAAAATCGTATCAAAGATAGGCCCACATAGCGCCACGTCTACGCTCAAATCCAAATGATTACAAGTGCCGATCAATCTTTAGAGGAAAGTTATCTCCACACTCAAAAACTTTGGCTAATGGGTTTCTGTGCTATTAGATGACAAGGTTCTATAATACATTAGCTGCAGAGATGAAAAGATTTCATGTAACAGACTCCAATTCCAGGGCTGAAAACATTTTCGAAATCAAAGCTATGTCCATTCTAAAAATATCGCAGAACTTGACAAATTTATCAAGAATCTCTGTGGTTCCAAAAGTTTCAAAAAATGTATCACAGTAGACTTAAAAACTGGAAGTTGGTCTGGACTATTTCCCATAGTCACTGCCGCGAATGTGAAATCGGATATTCTGAGTTAGACCCAAGTGATAACAGCTGTTGTACAATCCAGAAATTGCGCTAAGGAAACTCAAGGTATGCCTTCCTTAGATCTAAAAATAGCTGTAGATAGTTTTGGTACATATATTTAACTTAATTCTTTTCGTTTCCAAACAGATTAGCCCAAACGTACGTATGTACTCATATATGTCGGAGGACTATTTCATGAGTTCTTCCCTGAGATCCTTGCTAATAACTCAAACTTAACAAGTGCTTTGTATTCACTAGATATCTCATATAGGCCTTACAAATTTCTTAAAAATTTTTCAAGCTTTATCGACTCGCAACTCTAAACTATTCGCCCTAAAAGTTCGTTTTCCTTTATGGCACTAGATGGTCTGCAAGAATACACATACACTTTCAGTCTTGCGACCTAATTTCTTGATTTTTCGCTCCAAGAAAGTACTCGTAAGTTTGTTTTCCAAGCTGGTTTCCATAAAACATGTTGTCTTCTACGTTTCAGAAGAGCACATGCGCTTTATCCCGCAGGGATGTTTTTGAAGGGAAATAATAGCTAAATTGATTCCAAATTTGATACAAGTTCTACTATTTTGTAACCTCAGCTATACTTGGCTTATCCTGTACAATTTATTCCAGCCTAGATCCTAAGGAATATCAGAAACTAGGTATGGTACCAAACATATCTATATACAAATATGTTACATACTCTAATTATGCCTGAATTTTACATTACATTTTATACCGCAGAAGTTTAAGATCTTCTGCCCGTTTATGTTTTAAACAGGGAAACTGTTGCCTCCTATAATTGTACCCTCAATGAGCTCACATATATTTACAACTACAACTACAGGCTGAAATCAGGCTTATGACGACACTAGACTCTTTTTAGTTACATCTTATTCATGTAAAAAGCTGCATAACTGGTCCCAAAATAGTTAGAATTTACCTGCGCCGTAGCTAGAGTGTAGTTGAAGCTTCAAAATCGTACATCTCTCTTGCAACTCAAATACTTTGTCTGACAACCTAGAGCCATATAACTCTTCGGAGGAAACATTGAATTTTTTTCACTTGAAACTGTTCGATTTTACCCAAACAGAAGGTACACACTACACAATTCTGAAGCATTTTTTAATCATTAAGAAGATACTAACTGCATATCTATTGTATATCTAACTCAACAAGGTCGAGAAACAAAAAGGGCACTAATTACAGGACTAATTTTAGAAGGCTTTTAGCGGGTTCAAGCTGTACCAGAGGCGAACCTCGTCTATTTCCAAAGATTGTTATGTATATCTTTGTTAAGAAAACTTGTCAATTTCAAGATTATCGGATAGGATAATCAAAATCTTGGGAGGTAGAAATGTTCGGAATATATCAGAGTATCGATATAAGAAGAACTTGCCTTATTTTATATCATTCGCCTTAGACAAGAACTTCCAATTAGTCACATACTCGTAAGAGGAAGAAAAATCTTCGCTTTTGTTTGGTAGTTTCGCCCTGAACCACCAGCAGACAATTAGTCTCTGTTCAACTGCATGATAAAGGGATGTAGAGAGGAAGTGCATTTTTATTTTTTTGTGTTGTTTTTGGTAACCACAGTATTTTCCCATGACCTCCAACAGCAACTACTGTCTACAGCAAATAGAATACAAGCACCACCACACTTTCCCATTAATTCAGACATGCCTACGTCAACAGAAAAAATTCCGAAAACATGCTTCCTACAATAATACCACAACACAAGCACAATCATGTGGAGGAAAAAATTGATTTTCTGCCAAACAATACAGAGGCGCATCTACAGAAGAATCGACGACTATGTACAACAACAACTAAAACTATAAAAAAGAACAAAAACAAGTTTACAACCGAGTAAATGCACATACATAGTGTACTAGTAGTAACATAAACCTGGCAACAGCAGAGGCACCCACATCCTGTAAGCAATCACCACTACCGCCGCCGCCGCATGCCATTCACAATTCGAGAGTGCTTGCTCGATGATGAATAGGAATAAATTATCATCCTCATGTTTACGGGTACATTACTTTCCGAGTGAATGGGTGAGCACAACGAGCTAGTCGTCATATACTCACACTCGGTGTGGTTATCGTTGCCGTTGTTGTATTTGCACCATATCACCCGAGAACTTGTGTTACAATCGCTCGAGCTACAGATATACTAGGAACATCTAGCAATCCCCAAGACTCAGACTAATACCCCAAGCAACCCTATCGCATGTCACACATAAGTTGGTAAGCGAACTGATTGACGAATGGAGTAGACAATCACAAAAAAGAGGCAAAACGAAGGCGAAAAAATTAATCGCTTGCCGCAATTTGATAAATTGGTGGTGAAAGGGAAATTCACAGTAGAAAGGATTCTGACAACAAAATGTGCTTATTTCTCCGGTCGGGTGGATGCAACTCAACACTCAACACCCACCACCCATAGCCCATCAACACAAATGCACACACGAGTAAATGTAATAGATTAGGAGTGAGGTTAGATGATCATCGTTGAATGACCTTGCAAAGTCAGCTCCGTCATTTTGTGTGTCATGTGGTGTGTGCATGTGTGTTAAAGTATCTAAAAGACTCAGTATTATCTTAACGCTGCCGGTGATAAGCTCTTAGTGTGGGACTACCCTGTGCTTTTATCAGTGTTTCACACTCGATGCCTAACCTACCGCAATCCTTTAAGCCTTTCGTATGAGTCAATGTCAACTGCTACTCGTAGATGGATGAAGAGAAAAGTATATATTTTCGAAAATTCTGCAAATATCATACTCGTAGTACATAGGGGGGATGAATGTCTCTAACGAAAATGCTTCTAACTGCATTGAGGCGAGTGGAAAAGTTCACATTCGGAATATGGAAGAGAAGTTAAGAAAGGACTTAACGAGAAAGCGACACCGAGTAACATATGGTGTGCAAAATGTCGAAATTAGGTTACGAGTTGTGAATTGAAGGCTAGTACTTACCACCCAATGGCAACCGATAAAGATTAAGGCCACTGCTAATTGAATCGAATCTCTCCTCTGGTCACGAAGATACGTAGTGAATATCCGGACAGCTTGTGTCAGAAAAGCTGACATCTCTGCTTTCGTGTGGATGCTGTTGGGTATTACTTTGTCAAATTTTGGTTGAAAATCTTGTCAATCGAATTGTGTCAAGCCCCTGTATGTGGTTGTATTTACAAAATTTATTTCGAGACATGTACGGGATGTGTTCGGAAACGAGAAATCCGTTTACAGATATTGGTATATACAAACGGATACTGTGTGTGAATAATTTAGCACAGTGTGATTGAGGTTGAGCAGAATGTGAGACACCAATGACTCTAGGACACAGGATTCATGTCTAAAGCATTTGTGTATGGAGATACATATATATACGGATGTATGTGGAGATTAAATTATTTACATTTATATTTATTATTCGACTCCCAAGCACCATTGAATTGTTGGTGAATGTTGCATTGCTTCTGTCGTATGACTTGATCATATACCAAACAGTCTTGGCAAAAGGTCACGTTCTTCAAAAGCCGAAAAATATGTAAAAAGAGCTTCATGTAGAAGAATGTGTGGGGCTGTATATATACACACTCGTATGTAGATATTATTTTCCCATACAGCCAAACCCCCTTGATCACTAAATGAAAATAAGATTTTACAATTCTGGATTCCAGCTTCAGTAGAGATATCTTATTGCTACAGAATATACAACAACAGACCAACATATGCAAGTGACATACTAACCTACGAGCAACAAGAAGAAGCGACGCACATCTAGACTCAGGTTTCACAGTCCAACATGTCGTGGGACCCAGAAAACTTTTTAAATAAACTTATTGTCCAAAAATTATTAATTTACTATGTGCATTTGATTTTCTGCAAAGTCTTTTGGCTTAGGTTTGGTAAAGCCCATTTTAATGCCACGTCGATCTGTGATCCTCCTACTCTTGGAACCAACTGGAGCTTATGATGAAGCGTAGGAGACTGCTAACGTTTATATTCTTTAGATCGCTCAAGTCATTGTAGAAGACAGCTCCTAAATGGAGTTTTCTTCTTTACGAGAGGATTGTGAAGGATTGTTTCTTCCTCTTTCCCTACTTCCTTCTTCCTCCTCTTCCTCCTCTTCCTCCTCTTCCTCCCTCAAGCGCTCTTGCATAGTTGTCTATAAGGCAGTGTCCAGTGATGACACCTTCCTATTTTGGCGAATCAAACTTTTAGAGCGATGCAGATCCAGTTTTGGCCAGATCTGTTTGGTCGTTAGAAATGTTAGTCTAACTGTTCACCTAAGGTCTGTTATCCAGTTTTGATATTGATTTGCACCGTGCTACCCTTTTCTGGTAGGATAGGTAGAGTGGTTCTAATTTTGGCGAGTTCGTCAGACCTACAATTCCCTGGATTGTCTCTGTTAAGATTGAACGGCTCTGCCATCTCCCTAAGAGATAATCGGCATTCAAGGGCGGTTCTATAAAATAATTTAGTGAGACTGAGTCCAGAGACTTGATGGCGGCCTGACTATCCGAAAAGATGCGGATATCACGTTTTCTTTAGCCTGGACAGAGCTTCTTTAATCGCCAAAAATTCCGTCTGGAAACTACAGTGATTTGGAAGACGGAAGGAGAGGCTTGGATTTAGTTTATCTGAAAAAACACAGCCACCAGCCCCGCTGGTGGTTTGGACTGATTTGTCATACATGAAAGCATCTTTTGTCTTCCTTCCTCTCAGAAGGATCTAAGGGGGAAGCTTACGTGAAAGTCTTTGTCAAACCAAAATTCGGGTATAGTATAACCGATGTTCTCTGCGAGAATTCCTAGTATATTAAGCTTATAAGCGTGGGCAAGTAAATTAAATTGTAGTTGCTTGAAGGCGAATTGTTGCAATCACAGCTACTTGTCTGCTGAAGATATCGCGGGGTGTCAAGTGAAATAGAATATCCAGAGCAGCCCAGGGAGCAGAGCTCACGGCTCCGCTTATGCATAGACATGTTCTTCTTTGAACTCTGCTTAATTGCCTAAGGCCGTCCACCTGACAACCACCCCATAGGTGGGTATCCGTCTTGTAATCGAGATGTATAACCAGTGGGTTATGCGCGGTCGAAGTCCCCATTTGTTTTCAATGGCGTTTGTACAACTCAATAAAGCTACTGTAGCTTTCCTTACCCTTTCTTGGATGTTAGTTTTCCAGTTCAAGTTCCTGTCAACAATAAGACCCAGAAAAAGACCTGCATCGAAAAAGACTGGGCTGGAACAGTGAATTGAAGGAGGACCTATGATTGGAATTTTATATTTCCTGGAAAAGAGAACAAGATTAGTTTTGTGGGGGTTTACTCTCAATCCACAACGATCCGCCTAACGGGTTAATCTGTTAAGATGTAGCTATAGGACTTATATAATGGTGTTGAGATGCTTTCATGAGACGACTACCGCACCATCATCCATATAGACACCCTGCCACCATCTGCTATATCAGCAGTTCATTCAACACTAAGTACCACACAAGATCTGTTAACACACCTTTTAGCAGAAGCCCCATTCGGTTTGGAGTTGATTAAGTAATAGCTTCTACATTGGGTGAAGCCGAAATTCGTCCTTTATGTAATAAAATGATCAAACTTCGCCAAGGTATCTAAAAGACTATATTTAATCCCTTCGCATAACCTAAGTAGTACACCAAAGAATTCTTTTGCAAGAATAAAGACTAGGGAAGTACTACTAAAAGTTAGAAATGATTCACTCTTTTCAGTGAAAGGTTTCGTAGATTGGACAGTCCATTTGTAATTCGCTTCCGATGCCATGTTTTGACTTTGTTCCTGGCGGTTCGTATCGGTTTCTTAAGTGTAAGAGCAAAGACAGGTCGTTAGACGTGTATATGCTAAGGCCTAAACCCTTAAAGTGTTTCCGTAAAATATTTGTTATTCCTGCATATCATTGCTCTGCTTGCCACTGAAATAATTAATTTCAACAAATTCCTCTTGTCAACGGAACGATAAAAACAACACCACCCGAGTTTTTTTTTCGGAAAATTAATCATTTCAACCAAAATTACGAGTCTACGTGTCTACGTAATTATTTACATGGAAAAGTGAACCATCAGCATTGTAGCCTTCTTTAACTGGCACACCAAGTTTCGGCCCTCATCAAGTGTACGCTCTTAACTCAATTAACGAGAACATTAGCTCCTTAAATTTGGGTCGAATTTTGCACCATTACTCTGCCCCTCCTCCTTTTGTGGTTGACTGACAATGGTTGTTCAGAGCGTTCTTCATTATGGAAACGAATCTGTCAAAACGACATTACTTTAATTGGCTTATTTTATATTCGGCCCAACAAAGTGACAAAACAGTACCAAGACAGGGCGAACAGTACCCGCTGATGGAATACTAATTTCGTTACAGATAAGGCCGATTAGATAGATATACGAGCATTGGTCGTCAGCATTGTTGAATTGAAATTATATTGAAAATTAATGCTCGTCCTTGGATGGGAAGTGTCCTCTAACAAAATGCTCTGTCACAGAAAGGGACTATCGGGCAGAAAAGATAAGTGGACAAAAATAATTCGATTTATGGACAACGCTGATTTGTTTTTAACTAATGTCCTTTAACTATGTTACAGTTGGTGTTGGGAGTCTGACGCATACACTTAACATCACTTCGTAAAGATGTTGTCGAATATGTCCGACACTAACTTTCAGTTATTTGCCTTTGAGACGTAAATAAATTCCAATTCGACAAGATTCGAATATGTATTCTAACGGACAAGAGGACCCGAAATACGAATCCAAATAAATATTTCATGTGTCTGGTAGTGATTGCCAATTAATATACACAAAGGGCCAAGTACATAAATCAAAGCTGAAGACACATTGAGCAGCTTTATACATTTCAGTAAACAAATAAGTACGAGTATCTACGGGTTATTTGTCTGAGATAAAGAAACATTTTTGGACTAATCTACTTGAATTTCATCGGACGGTGAACTTGGGAAAGAGAAAATATGTAAACAGAGTATATTCTCCTATGACCTCAATGACAGTAATTTGTTTCGCTATAATATCCATCTTTGGAATGTGAGAAATGCTATGTGTATAGACAAACGCTAATGATATAAAGGCTCAACATTCAGGACCTCTATAATTGAAGAGTTCAAAATCAGAAGGGTCTAAGTGCCAATAGTTGCATTACCATGAAATGGATAAACTATATAAGAATCTTCAACACAGGTTTACTGATTTGCTACTGCTGCAGCTAATTAACGCTTATAACATACTCTAGCTGAGAACGGATCGTCGTTCTGACCTCATGAACTAGGAGCCTTGCAGAATGGTCTATGTGCCATGTCAATGTCATTCAAAAATAAGACCAGGTGCTTCACTAAATTAAACGTCGCCAAACAATAACCTGCAATTCGACAAATAAAGCTGCAGCAATTTCTTTAAAAAAAAAAACAATTAAAATATTTTTTTTAATACAAAAAGATTAATAAAATTGTATTTTAATCAAACTCTCTGATCAGATCTGAATTGAAGGATTTAGCCATCCCTGGTATGTACCTTAACAAGTTCTTCAGGTCAAAAATTGGGTGGTACCACATGAAATGTCCGATTTTATAGTAAAAATTTGAAGGACTATGTTATTTTTCCGTCAATTGGCATCTATGACATTCTTCCAAAGTGATACAAGGTCAAATGTTCCTTTTTGAGGAAATGAAGTCTTTAAAGGCTTTTATGACCTCTGTTCGGTTCCGGAAGACCTTCTGCCGGCAAAATGAATCCAGATTACGGAAAAGATGGTTATCCGTTGGGGGAATATTGTGTCAGGAGAGTACGATGGATGCGGAAGAATTTCAAATCCCAAATGCAACAATTTTTGTACCGTTACTTGTGAGGTATGGGATCTAGCATTGTCATGCAAAAGGATCGGACCATGCCTATTGACCAACGCAAGTTGCTTTTCAATAGTTGACAGCGTTTAACGTTTCTGCTGGTTGAAGAAATGAAAAGGGTCCTTTTTTTGGGTGAAGATCGGGCTTGAGGGTGTGTTTCATTGCCAATGACGCAGTATGTCCCATTTTAAATTCGTAAATTCAAATTTGAACTGCCGACAGCATGGTAAATAATTCCTAGAGCAAAATAACGGTACTTGTAAAGAATCCTAAAATTCCCACACGTAGAAGAACACGTACCATTTTATTTTATAAAAAAAAATTAACGTTCTGAGATAGATGTTCAATCGAGAACTTCTCATTTCCGACAGAGCGAAAATCGGACATTTCGTGTGGTAGCCATTAGCTTCTCTCGGGGAATGTGTTGGTTTGATGTATGCTGGGGTAACTCCATTTCATTGATAGCCAGAATCTTCACACTCTTCTTGAAAATGCTTATAACTGACTACTGCTCCATTTCGTAGTGTGTCAGTCTCGTAAGGATAATTCTTTTCTTAATACAACCTGAAGTAACGCGTATTTGAGCGACTTTTGAGTTGTTCATTTTTTGGATGTGTAAGAACTGCTTTAAGAAGGATTGAAAATCTTTAAAGTCACATTTTGCAATGATCAAGGTTATGAAAGGTCCACAAAGTCGTTTGACACGAAAGCCTTCGTCACTTTTTTTCGTTTCTCAAGAACAGCAAAGTTTTGGCCACAGGGGAGGTAACTGTGACCACTTATCAACAATTATTACTCCATTGTAGTGTAAGTTCCCAAATCATGAGAAGAACATTCTTGTACTGGCCGATGCAGTTGTCGCACCACAAGACCGCAGAAGACTCACTATTAGTAATGTATACAATCTATCTTAGAGAGGAGTTTCAACAATATGGAAGCAATTTCATTGCCTCGTTCCACAGGCACATTATTCCATGACAGGTAATACAAACGTGTACACAAAAGTTATGAATGGATATCTGTCGAGAATAAAACATCTGGCTATGGATCGAACTTGGTAGAAATATGACCTGTTGGTCCAAGAACTAATTTTTCATTATTTATTGGTCTCTGCTATTCTGCAGTCTCTTTGTTCATGAGATTCCTTGCTGATTCAGCTTTTTCATGATGCAGTTCAATTTTCTTCTTGAGTTTAGACTTCTCTGGTGTTCGCCTGAATTTCGTCACACTTAAAGCACGAATCCGAACGCGGCCTTCCGAATCTCAAAGCATTGAACTCTTTCTTGCAAATTCCATAATACTCGTACAACTTATACGATACTTATCTTTAGATGCATTTTAAAGCCTGCTTATGGTTAAATCAGGGGTTAACAATTTTTTCTCGCTTTTCTATCTGTTATATTGGTTTTCCTCATAAGGAAACGACATAGTATGGTCTCCTGACTTCATCTTTCATGGTAGCTGTGTATTTCGAATAACCTTAGTTTGTATGTGAGAAACCGAAAAGGCCGCTTTGAATGATTTACGGCAAACCTCTAAGTGGGCACCTGATCTATCGGGCAGCACATAACTTACAGTGCACTGATGCCGGCTTGTATCCGGCGAAATTTAATTCCCGTTTCGGCGACATTTGGTGAGGACTATACTCGGTACACATGAGTCCTATGAGAAATGAATTTTCTTTTTTTATAACTTACGCGCGCCTAAGGGGTTGACACCCTTTTACTGTTGCCAGGGCGCGGGCGGAAAGGTAGAAGGAGGAGAAAGGAAAATTGTTTTTTTTTGTAGTGGTTGTACTCAGGTGTATGTGGTTTCGATATTCGCTCTCCAGGGTGGGAGTCCGAATAGGACGGAGAGTTTTTTTCTTCACTCAGAGTGATTCGAAGGTTATAATTCACACTATTATTTTGTGCCTGAAACTCTACAACAGCCAAATCTACGTGTCAGTGTTATGCCTTCACAGAATTTTTCCGTCTGAGTTCCAATTACACAAAATGAGAAACTTGAAAAACTTATCAATGGGTAGGATTCGAAACTTGACCCTCCGAGTGAGAAGCGATTGCTGGTACCACTACACCACGAGTTACATGCAACATAAGTCCAAACGCGTTATCGGATGCGACAGAACATGAGGCGAGGGGTAAAGACATATCAACATATTCCACTGCCGACTGCACAGCACAGAATCTAAGCCAACGATGTGGCTATGGTAAGCCAAGTGCATGTCTCTCTATTCTTTCTCGTCCAATATAAGAAATATATCAAACATGGCAGCAGAAAGCCAAGCCACGTTGTTGCTATGCAGGGCTTCTGCATGCTCTCTTGTTTTCAATATGCAAAGCCTCATGTACCTCACGTACCGTTGCCATTGATAAACAAATCCCAAGAAGAAACGGCAAAGAGTAAGCATAAGCCAGCGATATGTTGTTATGCTCGTAATTGTTTTTTTGTGTGCTCTCATTTTTATTTCTGTTTTCTTTTCTCTCTGTTCTCTTTAATGTTATCTATCTTTCCTGTTATTTTCTTTTTTCTGTAAGCCACAGCGATCGCGTATGCGAGTCGTAATGTTAAGTAAGTGTAGGTTAAGTCCTTTTTTTGTTTTTGGCAATCATCGAATAAAGTTGGTTTGAAAAATGATAAGTGATTTTTTTTGTCTGCTTAAATTTGGTTTTGCTCCCTACAACAGTTATTTGGCGCAGTCGGAAAAAACATCCGCATATTCATTTTTAAATCTGAAAAGTGGTTACAAAAAAAAAAAAACTAAAGTGATCGTATTAAAAACTAAGAAAAAAAAGGAGAAAAGAAATTCAAAAAAACTTTAAGTGCAAAAAAACAAGCATCCGGAAAAGAAATAATTGTAAAAAAAAAATCATCGAGAAGAAGCAGGTATGGCGAATTTGGAGTTACTAAATTTAATTAAGGACGTTCAGGATTATACTGGAAAACCAGAAGAGCTTAGTCTTTTTATTAAGAATATAGATTATTTGTATAGATTTTCTCTAGATTTAGATGCACTTTCTAAAGGTTTATTAGAATTAAGAATTAGGCAAAAAATTAAGGATTCAACAAATGTAATTCTTATCAATAATAATAACCCAACAAATTGGCCAGAAATAAAAAATGTATTGGTTTTAAATTGTGGTATTAATGAAAGTGTTGAAAACATTGTGAATCAAATTAAATTATTAAAATTTCAAAACTCAATACAAGAGCTATTTGATCGTTGTTTAAGCCTTTTAACTAAACTCAACATATGGGTTGTCCCCAAAAAGCCTGACAACTCCGGTCAGGAAAAATGGCGCATTGTTGTAGACTACCGGAAACTAAATGATGCAACACCAGAAGATAAGTTTCCAATTCCTAACATTGAGGATATATTCTCGAAACTAGGAAATGCGCAATATTTTTCTACAATTGATCTCGCAAAAGGGTTTCACCAAATTCCGATTTATAAGAAGGACATGCACAAAACTGCTTTTTCGACCACAAGCGGTCACTATGAGTTCACACGCATGCCATTTGGTTTAAAGAATGCGCCTGCATCTTTCCAGAGAATGATGAACGAAGTCCTGCATGACTATATAAATAAGATTTGCGTGGTATACCTAGATGATATACTTATCTTCTCCACGTCTCTACAAGAACATATTGATGCGTTAAACAAAATTTTCAAAAGACTTGCTGAATACAACCTTAAAGTACAAATTGACAAATGCAACTTTCTAAAACGTGAGACTGAATATCTAGGACAGGTAATATCGGATGAAGGTATTAAGCCCAATCCAAATAAAATTGAAGTAATCAAAACCATTAAACTACCTCAGACAATAAAGCAAATTAAATCTTTTTTGGGTATAACGGGTTATTACAGGAAGTTCATTAAGGACTATTCTAGAGTAGCCCTCCTAATGACGAAGTTCCTTAAAAAGAACAACAAAATTAACATCAATGACAGACAGTACATTGAGTCCTTTAACAAGCTTAAAGAACTTATATGTATTTGTCCTGTTCTAGGTTACCATGACTTTAGAAAATCCTTTACACTGACTACTGATGCTAGTAATGCAGCATTAGGAGCAGTACTATCGCAAAACAACCACCCGATATCATATGCCTCCAGAACTTTAAATCAACATGAAACAAATTACAGTACAGTGGAAAAGGAACTTCTTTCTATAGTCTGGGCAACCAAATATTTTAGGCCGTACTTATTTGGCCGTAAGTTCAAAATACAAACCGATCACCGACCTTTAGTGTGGCTAAATTCATTGAAAGAGCCCAATTCCAAGCTACAACGTTGGAAAATTAAGCTCAATGAATTCAACTTTGATATCGAATATATCAGAGGAAAAGAAAATCATGTGGCTGATTTCCTTTGTCGCTTAGAAAATAATCATGTAACAGAAGACGACATAAGTTCCAATATCGCTACGATTCATAGTGGTAGGGAAAATTTAAACGACCATATTTTTATAACTGAAACCCCACTAAATATATATAAAACTCAATTCGTCTTTCAAAGTGGAAAATTCAATTCTTACACAAACAAATTTTTATTTAGAAAAAAAAGAAGATCTATCTTTACATTAAAAGAATATGATGAAGAATATGTTTTAAAAATTCTAAAAGAACTTTTGCCCATTAGGGGAACTTTAGGAATTTTTTGCAAAGATGATACCTTATTCAATGAATTCCAAAAAACCATTGTTCAATTTTTTTCAAATTCGCCAACTATGAAAGTTCTCATATGTACTAAGTTCTTGGAAGACATCACTTGTAAAGAGAAGCTGATGGAATTGATTGAAAAAGCTCATTTAAACAAAAACCATAGAGGAATAGAAGAAACTTTCCTAGAATTAAAAAGTAAGTACTATTATCCAAACCTTGAGATTCATAAATATATAAACAATTGTATCTTATGCAATATGTGTAAATATGACAGGAATCCAATGAGGCAAAAACTCATGATTTCTGAGACTCCGCGTAAAGCTAACGAAATCGTTCATATTGACATATGGTTCTTAAATAAAAATAGTATGTTCTTAACAGGCATTGACAAATTAACCAAACACGTTTCTATTCACCAAATTACTGACAGAAATTCAATAACAATAGTCGACATTTTAAAACACAGATTTGCAATATTAGGTAGACCTGATAAAATAGTAGCTGACAACGAATTTAATACAGCATATATTAAAAATTTCCTAGGCCAAAGTAACATTTTATATCATTTCACATCCCCTAATACCCATACAGGTAATTCAGTAATAGAACGATTTCATTCAACACTTAACGAACATATGAGACTATTCAAACTTAACAAAGATAACATAGATATTGATGACAAAACATTAGCTTACAAAGCAGTTGAAATTTACAATGATACTATTCACTCTAGCACTAAATATAAACCCAATGATCTTCTTCACTCCACCTTGAATGAGTCAGAATGGGAGGAACTTAAATGCCGAGTCTCAGACACAAAAGAAAAACAAATAAGCAAAATAAATCAAACACGGATAGATCCTCCAGAATACAAAGAAAGAGAACTAGTAAAAAATTTAGGTTTTCACAATATTAAAAGTTTACCCAGATATATAGCCAAAGAAGTAAAAGAAAAAGGTCCAACGTATTTCAAAGACAAGGAAGGGTTTAAAAGGGATAGGCAGATAGTTAAAAGAACGTATAAATATCAAAATCTAATTGAATCGACGCATTTTGATCGAAAACTAACAAGAAGAGATTATTGCAGTAGAAATAAAACCACAAAACAAAGAACTAATAAAGTAAATTAATATAAATTGCACATGTATTTAATTTGAATTTCACAATGTTATCGACATAAAATATTAAAACCAAAAAAATAAAACAAAATGAAATGTAAAACAGTAAACACTATAAATGTCCACTAAATTATTAATAACTTTTTGTTCAACAAAATCTTTATAAAAAAATGTCGTATTCAATGTACACAACAACAATATAAAAAAAAAAAATATATATATATATATTTTTTTTTAATAATATACTGTATGTAATATTATAATATACATTTATATATACATAATATTATTATAATAATTAACAATTATAATAATAATAACAATAATATAAGAGAGGGCGAATAGGAACTGGACTCAGGGTTGGGTTGTTAAGGATGAGAGGTAAAGGAGGACTGCACTTTTAAAGTTTGCACGGTTAGATATCATTTTGATACGCGGTGGGAGAAGGTTCCAAAGTTTAACAGCGTGAATGAAAAATAAGCGTGACGACTTTAAATATTAGCTACGATGGGGAACGAAACATAAATTTCTTGCAGCACGGTTAAAGACAAGTTTATTATATAAATAGGATGGGGACTTATTTTGAATAATTTTATGAAGAAATATGCAGTTTCTCACATTGATGTACTGTTGTAGCGTGCAACCTAGTATCTTTTTGGTATGTTCTGAGATATGTTCGTATCTTCGAAGTCCATATACATAGCGAACCGCATCATTGAATGCCACCTTTAATTTGTTTAGTGACAGTGAATCGAGAGCGCTATAAACAACTTCAGAATATTTAATGAGAGGTGCTATTAAGATCAGTAACAACTTACGTTTGGTTTCAATAGGGGTGAAATATGATGTTGGCCACAATTTACGTAGACAGCCGTATATCCGGCCAATAACTGCATTAGTATGATTATAACCTGAGAAGTTACGGTCAATGATAAAGCCAAGGCTAATGCAGTATTCAACAGCTGTTATTTTACTACTACCTAGGTACAAGTCTGGCAGGATACTCAGTTGAAAACATCTTTTAGAGATCGGCAGTACTTGGGATTTTTTTGGGTTAAGAAGCAATCCATTTGCTGCGGACTAGATAGAAATTTGGGTAAGATCGTCATTGATGTGGTCAGCAAGTTCATCAAGCTTGTTATATGGTTTTGCTAAATGAAGTTGTACGTCATCTGCCTAAAGGTGGACAGAACTATAGGTACAGACAGATGGAAGATTGATAATAAACATACAGAAAAGAATAGGACCCAGAATTGAACCTTGTGGAACTCCTTGAATTAAGGCCGTAAGTAGGGAGGATTTGCCGCCAGAAATGACTTTCTGGAATCTCTCGGAGAGATAGCTGCCAATAAGATGTGTGGCCCTACGGCTAAAACCAAACAAATTTTATATATATATTTTTTTTTAATAATATACTGTATGTAATATTATAATATACATTTATATATACATAATATACATTTATCTGAATAATGTATTCTGAAAATAGAGGTACAAAACTTCTTGAAAGACGTATATAATCAAACCATTTTTATCTATCTAATATGTATGTATATGTACATATCTATGAAAAATTAAAAACTTTTCGAAAATAAAAAATAGTAGTATAAGTAAAGAAAAACAAATATAAAATATAAATAACTTATATCACATTATGTTTGTATGCCTTTACTGCATATAACAAAACATAAAAAATCTAAAAATTAAGCTTATTAACAGGGAGAAAAAAAAATAGAAAAAATTACGTATACGACACAACTATTATGCATAAGTACATACTGCATAGGATAGCGGCAACATATCAAGGCTTAAGCTTATCAACATTTGCGATGGACAACGCGATCGTCCATACTAAGACGGGAGGAGTTACATGCAACATAAGTCCAAACGCGTTATCGGATGCGGCAGAACATGAGGCGAGGAGTAAAGACATAGCAACATATTCCACTGCCGACTGCACAGCACAGAATCTAAGCCAACGATGTGGCTATGGTAAGCCAAGTGCATGTCTCTCTATTCTTTCTCGTCCAATATAAGAAATATATCAAACATGGCAGCAGAAAGCCAAGCCACGTTGTTGCTATGCAGGGCTTCTTCATGCTCTCTTGTTTTCAATAAGCAAAGCCTCATGTACCTCACGTACCGTTGCCATTGATAAACAAATCCCAAGAAGAAACGGCAAAGAGTAAGCATAAGCCAGCGATATGTTGTTATGCTCGTAATTGTTTTTTTGTGTGCTCTCATTTTTATTTCTGTTTTCTTTTCTCTCTGTTCTCTTTAATGTTATCTATCTTTCCTGTTATTTTCTTTTTTCTGTAAGCCACAGCGATCGCGTATGCGAGTCGTAATGTTAAGTAAGTGTAGGTTAAGTCCTTTTTTTTGTTTTTGGCAATCATCGAATAAAGTTGGTTTGAAAAATGATAAGTGATTTTTTTTGTCTGCTTAAATTTGTTTTTGCTCCCTACAACAGTTATTTCACGGTCACCCCAAAATTGCTTTACCTTATCTGCCAGACCCTAGAAGTCGTCGAACAACTGTTTAAAGCAAGAGGCAGAGCAACTTTGGCAGTTATATTTGCCCTTGCAAGTTGCTTGTAACAAAATTTATAACTCTGCTCAGCTGCAAAATATAATGCTAATGCTAACTAGCAGCAAATAATGAATACACCACACTTAAACGCAACTTGCGATCTCCCATTGCTTCTTTATGTTTTTCATCTTTCCGTTTATTTTCTCCTTTTCTTTTTCTTCCCGTAATAACAAAAGCACTTTTATATTGTATAAACTAAATAAACAAATCCAGGTAAAATCACAACTTCTTGATTTGAGCCAAACCAGCCAAGCCAGTCACACTCGGAGCAGGAGCGATCGCATATGACACTTAGAGCCAAACAACACCATATTGGAGATATGTCCTCTTTTGACCGCTGTAGGAAACAAAAATGCGCAGCTTTTTACATAGATCCTTTTGATTGCTGTTGGGGCTTATTTATAAAGAGTGACCAGATAAGAATGATAGGAAAGAAAATTTAAATAAAACAACAACGGTGTGAGATATAAAATTGATTCTCGATTTATTTCAAACCACATCGATCAAATGGGAACGTGGGCTTTGCTGGCTGTGCTTCAAGCGGTCGGTCTAATTTTTGATGACTCTCTCCAATATGTGCGGCGTTATTCCGGTAATATCGTGTCGAATGTTGGCCTCGAGCTCGTCCAAACTAGATTAATAGTTAGCCTAGACTAAACACTTGACGTAGTCTCAGAGAAAATATTCGACTGGTGTCAAATCGCACCTTCACACCTTCGAGCTTTGCGTCTTTTGTATGGAATGTAGCTCCGTCTTGTTTTAACCACAGCTCTGATATATTGATCTTGTCGATCTCTGACCAAAGAAAGTCGGTTAACATCGCTCTATACCTGAGACCATTGACGGTGACAGTGTTTCCTTCCTCATCTTCGTTTTAATCGCCGTCCTTCACCGTGTTAGCGAACAATGAAGCGTTTTGCTGAGCATTTCATGCAAACTGTTTCCACTCGAGTTGTCGCAAGATGTAGTCAGCGCCGTATTGCTCGTTCAACTGAGAATCTCACTGATGTTGCAAAGAACAACAGACGTTCGTTACGTCAAATTTTGGTGATGAACCTGAAGATTTTGCCTTATAAAGTGCAAATCATTCACCAATTGCTGTTTGCTGACCGTCAAATGCGGTTAACTTGCTCCCATGCTCTGTTAAGCCTGGTGCAAGAAGAAGATAATTTCGTATTCAAAATCACAATGAGCGATGAAGCCTATTTCCACTGTGGTTATGTGAGTAAAAAAAATTGGATTCCTGAGGTACTGAGAATCCACACGAAATGCAAGAAGAGCCATTGCATCCTCTCTAACTGACGCCGACGGTACCACCGTACCCGTAACTAGTGAGCCTCTCAGATAGATTTTACACGATTAGGTCTCAATCATTGTTGGTTCCAGCAGGATGGAGCAACCGCTCATATAGCTCACGCAACGATACATATTTTGAATCACCAATTTCCTGGCCAGTTGTTTATGACCAACAATTCAAAATGCCGTAAATGAACGCAAATGTGCATCAACTCAGAAGGTGGTCATTTGACAGATATCATTTTCTCAACTTCTCAACTCGTGAATACGAGGACCAATTTTTTTCATTTCTAACAAAATGGCAGCCAATACACATTATCGCATTACTTTTGCCCTACCTTGGTACAAACATTGCAATCCGTAGCTCAGAACTGCATTTTCTATTTATTTTACCCCAAAGGCAAGGTCAAACATTTGCTACCCCAAAGCTATAGAATTATATTTGAAAATATTTTTATTTCTCCCAAAATAACACAAATCCTCTTTTTATTTCATCATCATAGGAGATCCCAACAACTTTAAAACCCAAACCACCCATAGAGGTAAACTCAAATCCTCACGCCGCCCCACCTATTCAATTCAATTTAACAAACTTGCACTTTGCACTGTAACTACAACTCACCACTGAAAAGGACGCTATTCAAGGATTATACTCACACAAACCTAAAGCACCGTGATTTTGGAGGCAGGGGAGAATCTTCGCAGCAAGGATCACTGAGACATACTGCCGAAACTTTCCAAAGATACAAAAGTGCATGGCTTTTGCTTGTATGAAAGATACTCTAGCATTCAACTGAGAAAGTTTTGCTACTACTCCCTCTTCCCTCCTTTAACAAGTTATTTAATCTAATTTCGTGTGCAGTTGAAAATCCTTTCTAGACAAAACAATAGACTACAACTCCTCAACACCCCAGAGTACAATATCTTCTATAGGTACTATCGCCGCAAGCTTTGAGAACTTCAATCCTACCAAAGGACTTTGAAATTTGTCCATCCGACGCTGGATTTTTCTGGGCGGCTCTGGTAGTTCAAGTGAAATATCTACTCGTAAAATGGAATTGAAAAGGAGTGCCAGGGGGTAGTAAATTAATTTAAGATTTTTCTCTTTCTCAAGTATTTCACAGTTCATTTGGAGATTCGATGAATTGTCATTGTCCTCTTGTACAGCTATGGATACTATGGGTTTGGAATAAAAGAACTCAAGTCGATTTTCACTTTTCCTACAATTGGATTGGTCTAAGAAAGGAAAATTCTTTGAATTGCCCTCAAAAGAAGGGAACGTTTCGGCGAAGTCGGAAAAGTGTAAACTAGGGAGCAATAATATTATGGATTTTCAATAACCGAACAAAACGAGATATTCGAATATGGCAGAATAGAGCTTCTTTACGAGCGATGTTTTCGGAATGGCAAGTTGAAGATGATACCTCTGTGTTAGATGTTTGGATACGATACTTCTTCATGACTGGAATGATGGATTCCCATTAACGATTGAAGGAAACGTAATCGAAAAACTTTTTACTACACGTCCTTTTTCCTTTTTTCGGTTTTTGTTTTTCTCTTATTTGCCGAGTAGTAGAGAATTTTTGCAAAGGCTTTTTTTTCGTGCGGGAGCTTCATATTGGCACCTGGACAGAGCAATTAGTCAGGTGTGCATGTACTCGTATATATTTCTGATTTCAAATAGAAGTCCTTGGTATGCTTAATGGTTTTGATAGCTCGAATTGAAATTGCGAAATTGAATTTCTAATTTTCTCAGTACTGGATGAATGGACGAAAACTAATCAACTAAAAGCAATTTTGGGAAAATTATTCCCAGATTAGTCTCCCCAAAGAGAAAATGCTGTGTGTGTTTTAATTGAATGGTTCCACTGTGAAAATTTTCTGAATATTTACACACACAATTCAATTATTTCTAGTTTAACACGAGCAAATTGAATAGACCTGAAGGCAGGAGAAGTTTGGCAGCAGATGTTTTCGAATTCAAGAAGTACCATACTTTTTACGGCTTAAATGGAGCTCACCTTTAAAATGGATTTGGTCCGAAACTGACCTCAACGATAGCTTAATCATGCTATTCTGTAGACTACCAACTGGGAAATGGCATTACTAAAGATGGTTGGCATACAATACGAGTACCTATGTGTGCATCACTCTGAGTACCTCTTATCAGACAAATGGGAATTTAGCACCATTACACAAAAAATAACACATATATGGCACAACTCGAGATCACAGCATGTTACAGATAGGAGATGTCCGTAAAGACAACTCTTCGTTTTATTGTCTGCACTGTTTGCTATCCGAATCATTTGAATCATCACAATAATTGTGATAGAATTCATTGGTTTAGGGAAAGCGACATCATCAAGTAAAGGGCTTATGCTGAACAGCAAGGACAACTTGATGATGATACTTGCAAATGTTGTATGTATGATGATTGCAGGAAATGCACCTGAAATATTTTGATTATCAACACGAAGGCCATTGCTATTTCTGAATGATATCACCTCAAAATGTTTGGCTATATCAGGAGGTATGTTGAATGGATGAATGCTATATGGATGAATGCAAAATTGTCATTATTTTTGCCTAAGATACCAATATTCGTATTTAATTGAAATTGTTAACATTAACCTCATCTGTGGCGACGTTCTGATGGATTATTAGGAAAACATATAAAATGCTACTTTTCATGAGCTCCTCGAACAAGTGTCCGAGTAACTTCCCACCGCTGGCAATGACATTTCAGTAGATGATTTGAATATCTATCATTTCGACACACAGAAGGCTTGCACTTCTGCCCGAAAAAAAATACTTAAACAAAGGTTATAAAACTCGTCAGTGACACCAACTACAACGAATAGAATGACCAAACAATGTTGAACTGGCGGTGGAATTACAGTATACTGTTGTAAGTCATTAAAATGATAAAAAAACTGATAAAAAAGCCAAAAGAAAGAGTGGTTGAGTATATCTTGATGGAAGTAAGCGATGGCTATACAAACTGTCGTATTTGTGTTGCCCATCACCCTAACCGATGCTACTCCCGAGAAACCCTTATTTTCTGTAATTCAAGAGTACACTGCAACCAACGAGCACATAATCAATTGCATAATTACATTAACTTTTCCCAGGTCATGGAAAATAGCTAGAGTCCTTCCAGTGGCAAAGAAAAGAAACAGTGATGCACCGTCTGACTTTAGACCGATTAGCATATTACCCAGTTTATCTAAAATCTTCGAAAAAGTCCTGCAAAAACAAATACTTAGTCATGCAGCTAACCACAACTTGCTTTACGAGAAACCGCTACGATAAATTTACTAGATGAAATAAGGCAGGATTATAACAAGGGTAATATAAGTCTTCTTTGCTTACTTGACTTCTCGAAGGCTTTCGATAGGGTAGATCATAACAATCTAAGCGGGAAGCTCAAAAATTTGTTTGGTTTTAGCCGTAGGGCCACACATCTTATTGGCAGCTATCTCTCCGAGAGATTCCAGAAAGTCATTTCTGGCGGCAAATCCTCCCTACTTACGGCCTTAATTCAAGGAGTTCCACAAGGTTCAATTCTGGGTCCTATTCTTTTCTGTATGTTTATTATCAATCTTCCATCTGTCTGTACCTATAGTTCTGTCCACCTTTAGGCAGATGACGTACAACTTCATTTAGCAAAACCATATAACAAGCTTGATGAACTTGCTGACCACATCAATGACGATCTTACCCAAATTTCTATCTAGTCCGCAGCAAATGGATTGCTTCTTAACCCAAAAAAATCCCAAGTACTGCCGATCTCTAAAAGATGTTTTCAACTGAGTATCCTGCCAGACTTGTACCTAGGTAGTAGTAAAATAACAGCTGTTGAATACTGCATTAGCCTTGGCTTTATCATTGACCGTAACTTCTCAGGTTATAATCATACTAATGCAGTTATTGGCCGGATATACGGCTGTCTACGTAAATTGTGGCCAACATCATATTTCACCCCTATTGAAACCAAACGTAAGTTGTTACTGATCTTAATAGCACCTCTCATTAAATATTCTGAAGTTGTTTATAGCGCTCTCGATTCACTGTCACTAAACAAATTAAAGGTGGCATTCAATGATGCGGTTCGCTATGTATATGGACTTCGAAGATACGAACATATCTCAGAACATACCAAAAAGATACTAGGTTGCACGCTACAACAGTACATCAATGTGAGAAACTGCATATTTCTTCATAAAATTATTCAAAATAAGTCCCCATCCTATTTATATAATAAACTTGTCTTTAACCGTGCTGCAAGAAATTTATGTTTCGTTCCCCATCGTAGCTAATATTTAAAGTCGTCACGCTTATTTTTCATTCACGCTGTTAAACTTTGGAACCTTCTCCCACCGCGTATCAAAATGATATCTAACCGTGCAAACTTTAAAAGTGCAGTCCTCCTTTACCTCTCATCCTTAACAACCCAACCCTGAGTCCAGTTCCTATTCGCCCTCTCTTATATTATTGTTATTATTATTATAATTGTTAATTATTATAATAAGATATTAAAGTTATGTTAGCTAATCTATAATATCTAAGTACTAAATAAGATGTAAATCTTATTGTACATACCAAGTAAATAAATGAAATGAAATGAAACCTCGGCGCAATTGTTATTACACCTTAAATATAAATGATAAAGTAAATTTTCTGCAAACATTAATATTAGACCTCTTCAATAGACAAGTCCCCCGAAAACCTGAAAATTATACGAGAAGTCCAACAAGCTATAAAAAACTAAAGAAGCTTTTTAAATGGAGATCAAGGCCAACAACTCTTAATTGGGATATTTTTTGTCGTACGCGTAATTTCTCCAACTCAGTTACTAGAGGAGCAAAGAAAATATACTTTCTATCTAAACTAAAACCTGAACAAAGCTGAGAAAGATTGTGGAATAATTTTCTTTCAATTGGCGTTGGAAAGAAAGTAATAGTTGATAGTATCCCTGATATTGACGATCTTAATAATGTGTTTATTTCCAATGCTATAACCGAACCACGTTTCACTCCAAATTATGACTTTAATACCGATTTTGACTTCGATTTTGATGTTGTGTCAGAGCTTGATGTAGTGCATATTGTACGTAACCCTAATTCGAATGCTATCTGGAGAACATGGAATACCTATCTGTTCAGTGAAGGTAATTTTACCTGACATAATTAACTTTTGCATAACTGCTTCCACCTTTCCTGACTGTTGGAAGTTGTCCGCAGTCAGACAGTCAGACTCGTCGAGAAAAAGCCCCAGCCATCTTCGTTAACTGACTTTCAACCTGTAAGCTTCTTACCATGTTTATCAAAAGTCTTCGAGAAAGCTCTGGTTCACCAAATTGTAAACTTCATCAAGCAACACAATCTGTTATCCACCTTGTAGTCCGGCCAAAATTCTCGACTATATAAGGGTTAACTTTGATAGGGATTACTTAACTGTGCTATGGTTGCTTGACTTCTCGAAGGCTTTTGATAGTCTTAACCATAAGGTACTATGTCAGAAACTTATATTGCATTTCGGCTTTAGTGAAAGTTCGGTGCGCCTGATTTGCAATTATCTCGACAACCGTTATCATAAAGTCGTTCACAACAACGCCTCGTCAGAATTCAGGGTCTTAGCTGCAGGAGTTCCTCAGAGGTCTATACTTGGTTCGATTCTATGATGTCCTTTTGTCAATGATTGAGGACGTGGTTACTAATTTTGGTTACATATTAAGTAGATCACTGTCCGCTGTTGACCATATAACTTACTAGGTTGGGAGAAAAGTAACCTCCTTGATCTCCAGAATGCGCTGCTACTGCAAAAAAGGTTATAGTACCTTGAAGTCCGTTCATATTTAGGCAGACATGCCAAATATCAGTGCGGTACTGTCTTTAGTTTTGTTTTGACACCTGATTGTTTTTGACGTGTTTGGCATCACGTTGAGTAAAAAAACGATTTTCGTTCTCTCATAAAACATTATTTTTTGAGAGGCACAGTGGCAAAGGAAACAAAAGAAAAGTTGGATAAATATTATGGGGCTAATGCTCCGTCAAATATTGGTTTTGAGAGTGTCGTGGTGGCCGCAACTCCACTACCGATCAAATCCGCAGCGGCAGGCCCTCCGATGCGGTTACAGAGGACAATGTCAAAAAAATACACGAAATGGTGTTGGCTGACCGGAAAGTGAAGGTGCGCGAGCTAGCAGATACCACAAAGATTAGTACTGAGCGCACACGTCATATTTTGGGCAATATTCTGCATATGAAAAAGTTATCCTGCCGCTGGGTGTCGCGCATGCTCACTCCTGACCAAAAACACGAACGCGAGAGCACTTCGAAAGAGTGCTTGGACTTGCTGATGCGGAATCGGGCGGGCTTTTGGCGTCGATTGGTAACTGTTGATGAAACTTGCATCCACTATTACACACCAGAGAACAGAATGAGTGCCCGGCAATGGACTGAAGCCGGCACGAGTGCTCCGAAATGGCCGAGGGAGGATCGATGGGTCGGAAGCGTGGTCGTGGACTACCTCGAAAAAGGAAAAACCATCAACAGCGAGTATTTTGGAGCGATTGAAAGCCGAAATCGCTGCAAAATTGCCTCACATGAAGCGAAAAAAAATTTTGTTTTTGCAAGACAATGCGCCGGCGCACAGGAGCATCGGAACCACGGCTAAAATCAATGACTTACGGCTCCAATTGCTGTCGCATCCACCGTATTCGCCCGATTTGGCTCCCTCGTACTATTATCTCTTTCCAAACCCCAAAAGATGGCTCATCAATAAAAAATTCAGCTCACACGAGGAAATAATCAACGCCACGGAGGACACCTTCCGGAAAATTTCTTTTCGGACGGGATCAAGAAGTTTTAAAATCGCTGGAATAAGTGTATGAAGCTAAAAGAGGATTATATTGAATAAAATAAAAAAATATTTAAAAAAAAAATTTTTCATTCCCAAGGAGGTTACTTTTCACCCCACCTAGTTTGTTATTAGGCGAATCTATATTTGACTACGTAAACTCTGGCTCTCTCCTAACCTCACAAAGGTACAAAGAAGTACGAGAACGGCTCCAGCTCTGGTGTAACGTTCAAAAATTTTATTGAAAAAAACTTTTAAAGCGAATGGGATACTGTATGCCAAGCATTGAGCCACCAGTCTCCTCAACATCTCATAAAAAATTTTGTCTGCCATATATATTTTGTCTACGATCTAATAATGGCATATCAGTGCCAGATAAGTGCACAATTCGCACTATACGGTAGAGAAATGTCAAAAAGCCAAAATCGACACTCACCATGCCAACTACACGAGACGCACAACATCGACGATTTAATCGTTATAATCCCACAGTTGGCAGCTATAAATTTGAGGTGGTTTCGGATTTTGCTTAGTTTGGCTCCGATATTAATTCTGTTGATTACAAGTTAAAAAACCCCTCCAACGGTGCTTTTCCAACTTTTCTTCATCTGTTATCCACAGGTTGGTTCGTCATGCTGATTGCAATCAACTCTGCACCCAGAATTAAATACACTCCGACATGCCAGTCTACCTACGCTGTCTAAATTCTTCAGAAAATCGTTTGCTACGCCTGTTCCAGAACCTGATGTTGACTATTATTCTGACATGAGTAGCTGTGCCCAAACTTCACGTACATCAGTTGATATTAATTTAGAACATGCAGCGGAGAAAACTAATTTGCCCAAAACAGATATGCTCTCCGGGTCCTGATGGTCTGCCTGCCATTGTTTTGGAAAAATGTGCAAACATCTTGGCCAAAACTCTCTCAACCCTCTTTCAGCTCTCTATGTCATAAAATATTTTTCCTTCATTTTGGAAGAGATCCTGCAAAAAAAGTTACCAAAAATTAAATCTCTATTTGAGAGCATTTTTTACGACCTGATCTTCTTTCACTGCAAACCTGACATGTTTCCTTATCAGCACAGTCTTCTGTGTCTTCAATTAATAATTTAGCGGAGTTCGTTTCTACTACTCTCTGTGCATTGGAAGACGAAAGGAAATCGAAGTAATTGCTACCGACTTGAGCAAAGCATTCGATAAAATTTTGTACGAAATATTTTTTCGCAATTTTAAAGCTCTCGTCTTCGAATATGAGTTCATCTTGTGGATCGAATCTTATTTGATAAAGCGTCAATATAATGATCTTTTTAGATTTTCTATTTCAGATCTTATTGTAGACATATCTGGTATACCTCAAGGAAGTCACCTCGTGCCTCTGATATTTAAATTGGCAATCAATGATTTAGACTTCATTATCATGGAATCCCGCATTTTCATCTTTCAGATGATATGGAGATCTACAAGCACATCTCCATACCCTCTGACTCTCAGTATTATTCGCGTAAACGTGTGCCATCACCACCAAGGTCCTATTTCATCGGCAATGAATTAATACCCTCTGTCACCTTACTACGCGGTTTAGGTGTTTTATTCAAACCTAATTCATCACTGTGTTCGTTAAGCGATGGTTCATGAATTCCCTAACCCTTCCTTCATCTTACATTCGTTAGGCCCATACTGGAATATGCTAGTCAAATTTGGCCCCCTTACCACAAAAGCCACTCTAGGCCAATTGAAACTATTCAACGCAGATTCATTCCATTTGCGCTACGGGGTCTATCCTAGACAGATATCTATTACTTGCCTTCGTAAAATGATAATTTATAGTGAAGAAATTTTCAGCCCCTCAAAAAAGTCAAGAAGTTGCTGATGTATTGTACTTTATTCATCAACTAACCACTGGTTGTATTGAGTGCCCTACCCTGCTCCAAATGAGACCTTAGGTCTGTATCCCGGTGAATTGACGGCATGTCTGACCAAATAGTGGAACCAGAGCGTACTTCAATCTGGAGAAAGCAAGATAGTTGCACTTGATATTTCTGAAGTATTTGACAGAGTTTGGCATCAGACTCGTTTACCGAATATGCGCGCTTTTGGGATGGACGACTTTCTACTTCAATGGATTAGAAATTAACTTTCGGAACATTCAATTCATGTTGTCTTTTATAATATCATGTCTGATATATACAAAATAAATTCTGGTGTGCCCCAAGGCTCCGTTCTGTCTCCAACACTCTTTTTAATTTTCAAAAATGATCTCTTGTCGGCTGCTTCTAATCCAATATATTCCTTTGCTGACAACAGTACTCTATGCTTTTCCCGGGAACGACAGCGTATGTAAAGCTCATTAAATTCCGATATTAACAACATTACTAATTGGGGAATTATCCTTCCAAAACTTACTTTTGGCGACATTAAAATAAATGCTTGATTTCTTACTAAAAATGAACGGCTGTTTGGTTAATTGTTCCGAGCGATATAAGACGAAAATCTGTACACATTCCAAGAAATTACTATAAACCAAATTTAAATATGAATACCCCTTTTAACAATGAAGAAAAATCATCCAAATTTTCAACTCGAATTACCCTTCGCACAACTTTTTCAGTAAATAATTTACAAAATCAATTTTAACGACATTTTATAACCTCCAAATTGTAATTACCTTTCCAACTATTCGTAGGACTTTCATGTCGCTAATGAGCTCGGAAATTAATTTTAATCACCTACTTCTCATTCTACTAATAACTGAGTTCTACTGGATCCAATGTTCCAACAATGTGTTTCTAATCGATTCTATAGCCTAGAAGTTGAAGTTCCACAATATTTATATAGTACACTCGTACGTCATTAACCATCTGTTTCTAAAATTGGAATAAACAAAAACGCATATCAAGAACCATCGACAAACGGTATTACTTTCTTTCAACAAATTTTAATGGTATTTTCCACTGTTCGTCATCGTACGTCGTTTCGTCTACGAGTACATCCACACAAATGGCAGTACCACCCTCTTGGTTGCCCTTCAAACCAACCCCACTGTCCAACATTGGCCCTGTTCGCCTCCCCAAACCAAGAGAATCCATTATCGATGATGAGATTATCCTTGCACACTATAACACATCATTTCGAATTATGTAAGCGATTTGAATCCGTCTTCGCCGGAACCGAGCCAAAGGGGCAGGATAAGGAATTCCTCCATTCCATTCCATTATCTCCTCAGACAACTGAGACAATTCCATTGCCATGGAGCATTTACGATTTACGAAAGTGGATATCATTACTTTGCGGATGCTGTGTTCTTGTTCTGTCAGGACCAAGCTCCCTCTGGAAAATTAAGTGAAAAATTAAAGATTAGGCGAATACTAGATAAATCTCCGATCACTTTAGTTCTTGTGTTCTTGCTGGTGTGTGTGAGGTGAGGGTGCAAAATCTCATCGCGTTTTTTTTCGAAGCTTTCCATTCGAACGGAGTGCTAAATGGTTTGGAAAACCCTCAAAATTACCAGACCACCCTTTCAGTCAGACCAAATGAGTTGCTTTTCCCAGCGTTCTTTTTGTTCTTTTCCCCGTTTGAAGTGGTGTTTGTCGTCGAACAAATAAAAATAAAATTATACGAATATATCTTTGTGTACTCGTAGGTGTATAAATAAAATATATTGCCTTGTCGTCAGATACACTCATCCTAAATAGATTCACGGCCACACCATTCCCATCTAGTTTGTGTCCTTGTATCCTTAAAATATGAATAACCAGTTAATGCGCTTAGTATTCGGTGAGTGTTGAGGAGTTTTTTCTTAACACACAACTCATAGTCGTCACACCGTAAAGGCGGATGTAGATCTGATGAGCTCTGTGTCCAGAGTTCCCACTTCCATAAATTAGAAATGTAGAAAATATTGATTTTAATATAAATGTCTCGGAATGGTGTTGATATGTTGCAGACTGACGACTAACGATTTTCAGGTAATTCTGAATGGTCGGCACATCGCGACTGAACCGAAAGATAGATAGAGGCTAGATAGCGAAAACGCACTACCTAATGCCGAATCCTGGAAATGACAAGAGCTGATATCTTCACACTTGGTTCGGTTCCTCATCCGATGGTTCAAGGGAAGTTAATATTTTATAAAAATGTCCCAGTAGACAAACTTAATTTGTCTTAGACGAAAGATTCAAACTTGAAGGGGGCTGAATGATACCTTTCAGGTGCAAAGTTGCGTATGCCACAGGGCACTATGCGGATAATCTAGCATTGTCTATGGGCTCCAGAAAAGAAAAATACTAGCAACCCGATTCTCATTTCACTCCGTTGAATACGATAGTTTTACTAACTAAATGATTGTTCGAAGATTATAAAAAATCACCTCTCCTGTATCTGTTTTGTAAACGTACCTAGAAACTTATTTGGTCTACTAGTCGCCTTATGGATCTTTTTATACCGAAGCAGGCCAGTGTCCAAACGCCTTTACAGCTAATGAATTCTGTTAACAGGCGAACAAGCGTAGTGCGGTAGTGTAGTGCGGTAAACAAGTGTTAAAATTTTGCTCCCACTTCCAAGCTTCTCTATATTTGAATTGTTTTTTCCAACAAAAAATAACTGGCCCTTGTTCTTTATATTGCATTTTGCATTAATATAAAATAAAATAAATACTGTCTTTTCTTACTTTTTCTTATAAAATGCCTTGCAAGTGTGGTCAAAGAGTTGACCGAATTGATGCCAAAATTCAGTGCTCACTGTGTAAGGTTTACTACCACTTGAACTGTTTAACTCTTCAGCAAAGTGATGGTGAATACATGAAAAAGAACAACATTCCTTATAGTTGTGTGTCGCGTGACAAACAAACACGTCATTCTTTACGCTCACCATCACCCGCTCCTCAGAAAGTTAAACAAGTGCATAATAAAGTTAATGTCCAGTCACCCGTCGAGGAAGTGCATCTGTCTCCCTCTCACTTAGTGTCGCCTCGGTCTGCTGATAATAATATTACGTCACCAACTCCTATCTCACTTGACATTCTATATAATGAAATTGCTGCACTAAAAGAAGTTAACTCTAATGCTTTAAGACGAATTGACTGCCTGCAAGACGAAAATATAGCATTGTGTAAACATATAAACAAACTTCAAAGTAGGTACTGTGAACTTCCTGCAACAAAGAACATTGCGAAAATATGTTAATATTATTGGGGTTCCTAATGTTGACAACAGTAATGCTTTGGACGTAGCTGTCAATTTATTGAAAAAGGGAATCGATGAAAATTTGAAGACCGATGACATTAAACATTGTTATGTCAAGAACATCACACGTAAGCTCAACTCTAACCCTTCATCTACACGGGCAAAAACTGTGAGGATTTTACGCGTCAAATTTAAAAACTATGAAGTTAAGCAAATGGTTTTAAAAAGAAAAAGAAAAATAAGTTAAGCACAAGTATTTTAGGGTTTAAATCTGATAATAGTCCAACTTATATTAATGAGAGTTTAACTAATTATAATAGAGCGGTATATAATAGAGCTAAAACATTTAAAAATGAAAATAATTTTTCGTTCTTGTGGGTAAATAGGGGAGTGATTTTTTTGAAAAAACAAGAAGACGATAAATCTTTTAAATTAAGTTCTTTTGAAGATATTGAAAACTTGGTCAATTTAATTTAGTTTCTTTTTATTCTTTTTTTAACTAATAATGCCTTTAATTAATTCAAATTGTAATCAAAATCTGGATAGTTATTTCAAAGAATGTAATGAATTTTGTAGTTTTGATAAAGAGATTTTTAGAAGTTTTTATCATTCAGCAATTCCAAAGAAAACATTTTTTATCATTCATCAAAATATTAGAAGTATGCGTACAAATTTTGATCTGTTTCTGATTCACTTAGAATCGTTTGTGAATAAGCCTGATTTAATTTTCCTATCGGAAATATGGATTTTTGATACTGAAGCTAATCTTTTTAGTATACCTGGTTATAAATTTCATCCTACATGTAATAATTCTCATGCTGCTAGTGTCTTTATAAGTGATAAATTGGAGTATGAGTGTTGCTGCAATAACCTGAAGAGTGCTAATATGGTTAAAGCTTCTTGCAAAATTGAGTCTAGAAAGTTTATTTTTATGTGCTTCTAGAGCCTACATGAAAAAAGTAAAAATGTTTTTGTTGAAGAATTGAATACTCTGTTGTCTGACGAAAAGTCAAAGAATCTATTTATCCTTGGTGATATAAATTTAGATATTTTATCTAATTCTGCTATTGTTTTAAATTATTTATCTGTCTTAGCGGCAAATGGTTTGGAATCGTGTTTTAGAGAACCTATTAGATTAACTCCGTCAACACAAACCTATATTGATCATATTTTTGGTAGACTTGATCTAAGCTCTAAACTCATTATCACCAGCTCCATTTCAAATTTTAAGATCACCGATCATTGTATGGTTGGTTTAGTTTTTCTTTGCGCCAACATGAAACAAATTGATATGTCTGTACGGTTTGAGAAAGTTAAAGACTTGAACTACGAACGTCTTAACCATCTTCTACTAGGTACACGAAAGTTGGACCGATGTGTACCTTGAAAGTAATCCCTCTAATGCTTTTAACATCTTTGCTAATATCTTAAAAGCTCATGTTAGTGAATGTCTTACTGAAACCCAAAGACAATGTAAAGTTAAAGAAATTAAGCCATGGATGTCTACAACTTTATTAAAGAAGATTGCAAAAAAGAATAAATTATATATTAAATGCAAAAAGAAACCGAATAATATCAGTCTTAGACTTCTCTATAATAGAGTGTGCAAGAAAGTTGCAGAGGAAGTTATTGTGAACAATGACAATCATTACACCAATAAACTACATCTAGCTTAAGGCAATTTAAGGAAAGAATGGGCAATTATCAACGAACTCATAAATAAAAAACTACCCGCTTTAAATGAACTCAATTGTGTATCTTATCAGGGACATAATATAGTTAATCCTAGTGAAATATCTAATGTTTTTAACAAATATTTTACAAGTGTGGCTTACAAGACTCTTTCTAGTGCTGGTTTATCTGAATCGTCGAATCATTGTGTAGAAGATTGCGTTAGCACTGATGGAGTCAAGCCAATAGTTTTTTTTATGACCCGATTTCTTCTTTAGAATCATTTAGGATTATCAACTCTCTAAAAAATTCTAATTCGTCCACGAGAGATAGTTGGTCTAACAATTTTATTAAGAAGGTCTCACTAAATATTGTTGATGTCTTAACGTATATTTTTATTAAAAGTATCTACAGTGGTATTTTTCCTGTTGCCTTAAAAACTGCAGAAGTAATACCTATGTTAAAGAAAGGTGATAGTAAAAATCTAAATAACTCTAGGACAATCTCTCTTCTCCCAGTTTTTTTTCTAAAATCCTTGAGAAAGCAGTGAAAAATAGAATAATGACTTGCCTAGATTCATCTTCTTTTTTTAGTAATAATCAGTTTTGGTTTAGAGCTGGGAAGTCAACAGAGGATGCCCTCTTAGAGTTCTGCTGCTTTAACTACGAAAGCCTGAACAATAAAAAATATCATTGTGTAAAAACATATAGTTAGAATAATCTTGAGAAAAAATCGCATAGAAAGTAGTTATTTGCTTTTTGTAAACTCTAAAATGCTACCACTCCAGCATCTTTCCTTTTACAAAGTGTTAAGAATTTTTTTCGTTAGGAGTGGTTACTCCATTGACAGAAATCCAACCCATCTTTCACTGCGTAGTAGCAATAACCATCTTGCTGTCATTCCATCTTTCAACACACATCACTTTTTGAACTTTTACTCCTCTGTTGCTCCAAGATTATATAATATATTGCCGCTGGAAATTAGGCAAAGCAGAAATCTTATCGTTCGAAATAGGAAAGTTAAGGAATGGCTATTTCACTTCGACCTACTTGAAATACTCGTAAACCATTTAATTGGTCGCATGGTCTAGTTTTGTTGAATGATTAAATTAAATTTTTTAATAATCGATGAATCTTAACATTTGTTTTGTTCCTTTCTTCACACCAATTTATTATGCTTTATATTTTTTAATTATAGTCTTATCATTGATGCATTCGGCACTAGTTTTAGTTAACTACAGAATGTATCTTTTCATTTTTTCAATTGATAAATTATCTGCTTTTTAATCACTCTTTATTGTTATTCTATTAAGTAACTGCTTGTTTCTTTATTACTTCTGAATTTGTTTTGATTAAGATCTTGCATTCTATATTTGTATCTAATTTTGTCAATTGTAAAGTGAATAAATATATATAAAAACAAAAAAAAATAATAATAATAATTACAAGTAGTAATCAGAAAGCCATAACTAATTGCTCGTTGATGCAAGATACTATTCCGAAAGAGGAAAAAAAATAAATAGGTGGAAAAGAGTTCGGTCATATTAATGACCTACTGCAGAGCTGATGCCAGAAAGCCCTAAAAAATCTAATACTGAAGTGCAAGGTAAATTAGAATAATATGGTTATAAAGGCATAAATCTACAAAGTCCTATGTCTCTCACGCCATTACAAAACCTACACGTCAGTCGATATGTCACAAAAGTAACATCCCCTGCTGAAGTTCCACATTTCAAAACCACATAGACAGTCATAACCTCATGGGTGATTCTTTAACCCTTTGGTTTTTAATTTTCAAAAAAAGTACAGGGAAATTGCAAAAGTGTACACAATTTGTATTTGAGTTGATAAATCATTTCTTGCAATTTACTTTTTAAGGACTATTGTATTTCATGTAAATGTTGACCACGACTAAGTTGTAAGTGGAGTTGTACAGAGAGTCCAATTTTGAATTACTTTTTCAAGCAGATTGGCTGGTATCTCGCTAATAACACTTGTAATGTTATCTTCCAAGGCTGTAATTGACCTGACCGGCCTATACACCGGTCCAAAACGAGAGATAAATTGCTCACCGAACTCATTTCTTAATTGGTCCATGGATTCGCGTGCTGTAGCCACATCTTGCTGGAACCACATGTCGACCAGGTTCAGCTCTGCATTTTGGGCAAAAAAAAGTTCGAAATCATTGAATGACAGCTGGCGCCATTGACGGTAAGTGCATTTTTCCGGGAGAATTGGCAGCCCTTGCATTGCCTGAGGTTGCGCATTATCATCGGACCAAATACAGCAGTTTTGATTGTTAACATGCCCATTCAACGAGAAATGAGCTTCGTTGCTGAAGACAATTTTTTGATAAAAAAGTGCATCTTTCGCCAGCTTTTCTAAGGCCCACTCGGCTTCAGTTCTTCCAAGAGCTGTGTTTTGTAAGGTTTTAGACCAAGATCCTGGCGTAAAATCATCCACGCAGTCGAGGAACGCAATCTCAATTGCTGCAAACGGCGATGAATGGCCAAATCAATTAAGGCCTTAATTAAGCCAGGCGGATACAGCAATATTTTCCTCTGTACGTAGAGTGTCAAAAGAGTGGGTAGTTTGGCGTCCAATAGCGTGATGGTGCGAAATTTGATCTCTATGATTTGAATTGCTCACTCAGTAGGTCGATTATGACGACCGTAAAATGGTCGAACTGTGCGAAAAACATTTCTCAAAGACCACGAATTTTGATAATAACATTCAACAATTTGTAAGCGTCGTACAGAGTGAAATTTTCGCATTCTATCGGAACTTTATTAGAAAACTTAAGTTGTTCTCCTGTGAACAAAACTTTTTTTTTCACCTCCTAATACAACAAACCGTTTGTCTGTTTCTCTGATTATTTCAAAAATAGAAAAAACGGTAATCCGGTGCACCAAATGCAGCAAATTTGGTAAGAGAACTGTCATTTTCTTCATCAGGTCGTGCTACAAGTCTAAAGCACTCAAGACACTCAAGAAAAAGCATTGGGTCTTATCATAGACGCGAAGATGGGTGGTCAACAGATGGGTGTATAACACGATAAGGCAAAAGGCACGCTGGAAGCAATTTATTTCCTCCCTACTATATCGTTCAAAAAGCAAAAGAACAATGCTATCCGCCACAACAAAGCATTATAGTCACCGACACATCTGCAAAACCTTGTAAATTTGCAAGACCTTGTTGATTTGACCGCGAAAAGAATGTGTGAAGCGCAATCCGAAGTTATTGAACAAAGAAAGCATGAACTATTACTTCTAATAGTTTGCAGTGCCTTATCGCAGTACGATTCATCACAAAAGTGCTACATACGAGTATGTGGAGCTACTCCAAAGGAAATTAATCAGGATTCGATTGTCACACGCAACGCAGATGAAGATATGTATTCCTTTGGAATATCTCTTTTGCATACCTGGATTCGGGCATATGAATGTTTGCTGCATATCTGCTACAAACTAGAAATAAAAAAGTGACAGGTCATCTGAAGAAAAAGCTTCTGTCCAAAAAACAAAATTGGTAATTCAAGAACAGTTCCGAAAACAAATGGGTCTATTGGTCGATATGCCAAAACAAACAGCGGGCAACACTAATGATAGTAATTCAGCCAGAAGAGTTTTTAGAAACTGGGAGCGAACTGCTTCGATCACAGGCATAGATAATAGGTTACTAAATCGATTTTTAGTAATTCTCGAAACCCTTCCCTGTGATTATTGATATTGATGCAGAGAAATTCAAAAACTATACCTATCGCTTTATCCATGATACAACATGCCAGCAACCATACACATAATTCTTGTTCAAGGAGAGAAAATAATCAGATCAAGCGTTTTGCGACTTGGTCAACTGGCTGTAGAAGCTCAAGAGGCATATAACAAAGAATATCGCCGAAATCGTGAGTATTTCAGCCGAAAAACCAGTAGGAAGGATACAAACCGAGATATTCTTAACAGGTTCCTTCTCCTGATCCTATTTCCTATTCAGATAGTTATCAAAGTTCCTTTGTTCCTTCCTACTGTTTTTTTAGATGAAAATTAAAACCAGAAAATGAGTCACTAACAACAGCAACTGAGGTACTACATGTTATCTATCCTGCTGTGTGGAAGTTTGAACCTTATCAATAGAGGAGGTGAATGACTTAATGAATGAATAGTTTGGTTAAATGAAATTTGGAAAAAATATATTACAGCGAACATTACGGTCTATTCCCAATGGGCTTACCCCTTGGAAAATCAAATATTTTTGAATCAATGCTGTGGCTTGAGAACTTTTTCTGAAACTAATGTGTTGTTGCTAGGAAGTTAGTTCTTCGGTTTCGACGCCAGAAGCGTTAGGATTATGGAGTACATGGCACGTGAGCAACTTTACCTATCACCCATCACATTTTTGAGACACAATGGCATACATCCATACGTCCAAACGTTGTAATATATGTGAACAAAATCATTATGGGCTTGTGGAACACAGATCCTGGATATTAAAAAGGCGCTGGCCATCATATACGGGATGCTGAAAACCCCTAATATGAGGAATTATTTAAACTTTCCCGGGTAAGAGCTATTCTGAATATGGGATCAAACTAAACACCGGTACAAATTCAAAAAGTATAATTAAGGGAATGCGGATAGATTCAAGTAACAGTTCATTGTCAGTTTTCTCTGAAAATAAATATATAAAACAGTAATTCCTTGGAATTGAAAAATACTCGTATACACCCAACGTCTTACTTCATTCTCAACTTCATAAAAGAATCCGAGTGTGTCGCTTTGTTAGCAGATGATTCAGTGAATCTCCCAGAAACTCATTTTCCAAATGACAAAACGGAAATAGGATTTTCGGAAGAATTTAATTTAATTGGAAGCACCAACGGATGCTACCACCACCCAAGATTAAAATCGGCGGTTTGTGGCTTACTCATTTATCTTATTTTTTTTAGGATACAAGGGCATACGAGTATTAAGCAAATTCTCGTAAGTAAAATGGTCTCTCTCTTGAAAAATTGTCAAGATTTTGAAATCCTGTAATCTTAACTCTGAAAGATTTGGGGTCAATCTGAAATAAAATTAAATAACTAAAAAATGTTGTAATTGGAGTAGATATCTCCCGAAACACCACCTTATGTATTGATTAAGAGAAATCAGTGGAAACAGTAGCATAGGCAAAACCCCTGCTGAAATGGAATACACTGCAGCTACTTTCTAAAGTGTAGAGGTCACTTTTCGCTGAAATAAGCGTGCTGCCAATAACAGATATTATCCAGTGTCTGGAAAGAGGCTAATAGCAAATAAGTTCATGCAAAAAAATTTAGAAAATACCATAATTGACAGCGGTGAAGAGATGAGCTACGAGGGGCGTTCAATATTATATATATATTTTCAATATATTCAATATTCTCGGTATCGATATGAAGGAAAATGCGAATTCAATTTAAATTGTTTTTATTTTTCAATATAATCTCTCCTAACATCAATGCATTTGTTACATCTTGAGATAAGCTTTTTTAAACCCTCAAAAAAATAAATTTCCTCTTTCTCTGCAAAATACCCATTTATTGCCGACTTGAGTTCTTCATCATCCGAAAATCTTTTTCCACGAAGACATTTTTTCAAATCCGGAAACAGGAAATAATCACTAGGGGCAAGGTCTGGACTATAGGGTGGGTGTTGGATTTCTTCGAAACCACAATCTCGCGCAGCAGCCTTGGAAACTCGCGCCGTGTGAACAGGAGCGTTGTCATGAAGAAGCAACACACCCGCTGCGAGTTTACCCCGTCTTTTCTTTTTAATTTCCTCCCGCAAATTATGCAAAGTGGAAGCGTAGGATGTGGCGTTGATGGTTTCACCTTTTTTTTGTACTCAATGAGCAAGATTCCCTTTGAGTCCCAAAAAACTGTGGCCATGAGCTTCCCGGCAGACGGAGTGACTTTGAACTTCTTCGGGGGTCTGTTCCTTTTTTATGCCACTGCATGGACTCTTGTTTGCTTTCAGGGTCATAGAGGTGGACCCATGTTTCGTCCCCAGTAAAAATTCGATCCATAACACCGTCCGCGTTCTCACTACACATCTCCAAAAGCTCTCTACAGCATGCGATTCTCATATTTTTCTGAGGCGCTGTGAGCATTCGTGGCACCCACCTTGCACTGACCTTTGAAAGGTTCAGATGGTCATGAAGAATGGTGTGAATGGTACCAATTGAAAGCTTGGTGATCTCTGCCATCATTTTCACTTTTATTCGGGCATCCTCAAGAACAAGTTTTTCGACTTCTTTGATGCTTTCTCCCGTACAAACAGGTGTCGGGGCGCCGGAGCGGGGGTCGTCTTCAATGCTCTCTCTGCCTCTCTTGAACTCACTTGACCACTTTTGCACAGTTGATAATGAAGGTACGGAACCCTGGTAAACAGCCACCATCTCTTCATGAATAGTTTCTTGACTTTTTCCTTGCTTAGTGAGAAATTTAATTACAGCGCGATGCTCAATTTTCACCATCATCGTCTCAGCTGCTTCTGTTTAACTAGAGATAAAACGCGAATTAATAATCACATTTATATGAAATTTTACATGAATGCACTAAAATAATAGTATTACTTGATAAATAAGTCAATTTGTATATACAGCCACAGCTTCACCCCGATACCGAGAATATGTTGAACGCTCCTCGTAGGTTGAATGTTTCTAATTTCAAGCCGATAAATGATTGCCAACTATTGATTTGTATATGTTAAAGCAAGTTGTATAAATCATATATAAACCTGAGAACGTACTCGAAAAGTACATTTACGACTTTGGAGCAGTATCTCAGATAAGAGCAAATAACTGGAAACTGTGATAGCAAAAATGGGTAAACAGTGTCATCCAAGCGTCAGTAAGATAGCGAGATCACTTATTTATCTCATATATCATTATTTATATATAATGCGTTGTCGCCAGAGTATCGATGAAGATGTATCTGACGTGTGGGAGATCCAGGGAAATACCTTCAAAAATCATACATAAGTGATCCAGAGAAGTGCGTTTAAGACACAATACAAGTTGAGCGTAAACTTAATAAACCACTCGAAATTGCATTTTGGTGATGAAATCGATGTTGATGCCACTTCAGTACAAAATTGGAATGAATTAGTCAACATAGACATAGGGTGGTAAATACATACTGAAGGTCATGTATGAATATACATACGAGTATATACGCCAGAAGATATAATGCAGAGTTGACCCGTGATACTGTAGATGGATACGAGAACGAAAATTAAATTTTGATAGTGACAACGAACAGATTAGGGAAACAAGCACTCTAGGTCTACAAAGAAGTTTGCGCTTTTTACAAAAGATGGCTGCACCAGTTAAAAGTGGCACATGTAAGACGATATATGATAAGCTTAGGCATCTGTCAACGACACCACATAAAATGTTAGCAGTTTTTTTTTCGGGTTTTGAGCCAAATAAGCGTCATTTGCGGTAACTTTTGATTTACCTCTTTAATTTGAAGAAAACTGCTGCTGATTCACATCGATTGCTTGTGGACGCATTGATAAGGCTGCCTGATTGTCGTGAGTGCAGCTGTGTTGGGAATAACTCAATAATCAATTTCACATCGCTTATAAGCACTGCGAGTGAATATGAACTGAAGACGAGAAACATTGAACACCGATTTTTGACGTGTGAAATGCTTTTTCTAGGCATAATCGGAAGAGTTTTTTGTATCGATAAACCCAAATAGGAAGAAATCATGGGGATCGCTTAGTCATGCTTCAACATCGACGGCCATGCAGAATATTCACGTCAAAAAACCAATGCTGTGTATTTGGTGGGATCAGCTTGGTGTTGTATATTATGAGTTGCTCCAACCGAACCATACCATCACCGGGCCACTCTAACGAACATAATTAACAAAAAATTCCTACTCCAGATACGATGAAATTATTTTTCAGCATGACAATGCTCGGTCACATATTACACGGCTATCAAAACTTACTTGCAAACACTCAAATGCGAAGATTTACCGCACCCATCTCGGCATCCATCAATTACGAAAACGAATAAAGCCATGTGAGCTTGCCGTAGGGTAAAAACTATGGATTAACCCCAATGGTCATCTATTGGATATATACAATGATGACATGACCCATCATCACCTACTCATCAATAGTATGATACAACAAAACAGAGACATTTGCCATAAAAAAGCTGCAGCGGCTACAAAGACTTGCATGCCCTGGAACCACCAGCGGAATGCACACATGCCCTGCAGCAGCTATAGAAGCCATCATTGGTTTGACGCTGCTCCACCTCTTTATAAAAAGGATGACAATTCGCAGCGCAGTCAAGCTACGACAAATAGAAGAGATTAATCACTCAGATCACAAGGATCAAATGAATCTTCTATCCGAAATCCCCGAGCTTGACATGATCTGCGTGGTAAATGACCGCCTACCTAAGATTCAAGAGAGTGTTCCCAATTCGAGAGGAAAGGAACTAATGGTCACAGGTGATCACTGGTCTGGGTGCTGCTATATTTTGACCAAACATCAGAATATCAATGGGAAAAAAACCTTGCGTATTTCAAGCGGAAACATATGTCACTCAGGGTTATGCCATTCTCATCCTCGACAAGAGAATGAAGGGTGTCTCTAACCATATACTCACGGAAAATCAACCAGCCATTAGAGCGTTACGCTCTAACTTCATTGACTCCAAATCAGTCATGCACTGCTTCTATACACTACAAGATCTCTCCCATAAAACAAAATAAAACTTTGGTCTGTGCCTGATTACATAGGTATTGACGGAAATGAAATAGTTGACGAACCGGCTAGAAACGGTTCGACTGATTCTTTCATGGGCGTTCAGCTATTCTGCTATATTTAGCAATTAACTCAGCAATAAATCCCATTGGGAAAAGATCCCATGGTTTCGCCTGGCTAAAAGAGGCATCAAACCGTTTCATAAAAAATCAAAATAATCCCCATACCTCAAAAGGGATGATATCAAAAGACTGGTTGGATTTGTAACCGGACACTATCGCCTTCAATATCACCTACACAAAATAGGTCTTATTCACGGTCTTTGCATGAAAGACGACGAAACTGCGAACACATTTTAACGCATGTAACGCATCTCAGTGCCTTAAGGAGACGATACTTCCTCAGAGAAATTTTAATACCTGGGGAAATCTGTCAAAATCTAGACCAGAGAGATTCCCAATTTCATCAAAAGATGCTCAACTCTTGGCTTCGTAATTCGTGATTTGAGGTATAAAAGCTCAAAAAGATCGCAATGCTGCCAAACAGATCCTTAACAAAAAAAATGTTCAGCCAAGAAAGCCCTATAAATATAGGTAGTTCAAATGAGGATGCTGACCCTAGAATGCAATGTAAAAAAATTGTATTTAAAAAAAAAAAACTCATTATTGAAGTTTATAACCTTTATAACATCATTAACTTCAACACACTATATAAACTCAATAAATAACAAATGCTGCATGACTGATGACAAGCTAACTCCCATGCAAATTCTCATGAGAACCTGCCATACTCAAACGAAGCCAGGCAGCAGAAGGAGCTTCGTGTCTACAGTCTACTATGCCCTTACAAATAAAACGCAACTTTTTGAATAATGCTTTTTTTACTTCAAGCTCTTTCCCACGACTAACTTGCTATCGTACACTAAATTAGCATAATACCTACAAAAATAAAAAAACATTATATCATACAAGGAAGAGTAGATAGTTAACAGTTAAAAATCATGACCGTTATTCCCAAACTAGGTCAACCATTGTCCCTGGAGCAATTCCGTTGCTGGGCTATTCTAATCTGCTTATTTCTTGGCGTTGACAAACAAACGCCAAGCCAACCCAAATTATGTTGTGAAGCTGAAGTTATCGATTATATGTTGATGATGTTTTTGGTGTTGTTACCAAGTAATGTCTAGGCAAGTACTTTGGCGATGCTAACTATGATGATGACTATGCTGATGGTTTTGCTATGCACGTATTTCGAGCGCTGTGCACTCACCCACGACGCCCCCTTTACCGCTCATGACCCATTCCGTTAGATTAAGTGCCCAACCACGTGAGTTACCACTTCTCTTTTGGATCCCTACCCCGAGTCTGTCGCCTTTTCGTTACTCTCCCATGTTTCTTTAGGCCCGAGCTGCCCCACAACTCGCGCTACCAGCATTCATTTCCGTTTTCATTTCAACGGAGTCTTATCATTTACAACAAGATGGGTGTTAAGGAGAGTTTGAAGTGGAATAACTTTATTGAGTACAGAGAAGCACTACGGGTGGAAGTAGTAATACAACATCGTGAATCAACGAACGCTTAATTTTTGTTGGATAATGTTAGTGTAATTTACAAGTATTACCGCATGGTTTTGAATGCCATCTAGTGGGTACAAAAGGAACATAGGATTCGTTTAATCGTAGTTTGGAATCACGTACTGTCGCTTTTTCGTTTCAACAGAGTTCAGAATTACTGGTCAACGAGCGATAACAAGTTTCACTTCAAAAAAAATAAAAAATCCGTCTCTTGCTAGAAAGGTATGTATTTTTGATAAAAAAAAAACTTGTTTGTAGGCTGATATATAAAATGATTTTTAGCTAGAAAAATCAAATGAGGGTGTATTATAGTATTAATGACTCTTGGTTATCGGCTTATTCTTTTTCTGTCGGAACAGAGCACTCAGACTAAGAACTAGTCCATGGAAACCAGTGTGTGCACCGTTTACGTAACGCTTTAGTCATAAAGTCCCTACGAGCACCACTGCTCAGCGGTTTCGACATCATTCGCAAAGCAAATATCCCAGTTACGCCCGGCACACAAAAGGAAGTGCCCTATTTCGACACCAGTAAGCCATTTTCAGCCTTCCCTCTGGGTCTCTGATTTCTTAGAGACATTTGGAAGCACTCGACCAACTCCCAGCATCCATTCCATCTGCATAAACATGAAAGCGAACTATCAAAACCAAAGAAGTTTCTTATCCAAAATAAGATACTTAGCTTTGTTGGAGAAACGGATGTTGATGCCTCAAACGAATTCTCACACCATTCCGCTTCCTCCTTCTCTCAAAAACAACAACCTCAGTCTTAAGTGGATTGACTGAAAACATATCTTTAGTACACCTTCGATCCAGTTTAGGGCTGCATATGCCTTAAAGCAGACAGCCCCTACATCATCTACATATAATTGATCGTAGACATTAGAACCATTGAAAGTGATAAGCGACGAATCTTGTAGAAAACCCAGATATCACATATTGTCCGTAGTTACCATTCACATTCAGGGTCCTTTTCACCTACATTGCTTTTATAAACATGCCAGTTGCATGGTCGAAAGCAGCTTCATGATCGGTGAAAATGCCCGTCATTTACTCCTTTACTTACCAAATTTTCAAATACGAGTATAGTCCCGCAGGATCTTTCACGTTGGTAGGCATGTTCTATTTTTGCGCACATTAAGCTCGACCATTGTCTCCTGCTTAATATCATCGATTAGTTGAAAGCTCTGAGTTTATAGACATCTTTCCGATTATCAGTATAAACGCTACTTTTCCCGTTCTGCAGGGATTCGATATTTAACATATGCCAGTGGCATGGCTATACATTTTGTAGCTTAACTGGATATGTGCCATCCACTCCTTGTAACAACGTGGTTGATACCCCGTTCGTCACCACAGCCGATGACGCGTACAACCTACTATATGGCGTACTTTGTTACTGGGCTCACTTGCAGTTTCGGTAATAACAACTGGCTAGGAGCCAGTCCTTTTCTGGTTACATGAAAAGTGAGTCTCAAGCATGAGATCTGCAATATACATATGTATGTAATGTGTAATCAGATCGTCTGAATAGCTGGTTCGTCCGTTTTGAAAACTTTGTCAGCCTGCTGGTTTCGTCGAGTTTTTCAATCGTTTCGCAAAATTCTTAGCAAACTTGCTGAACTCATCCATAAAGCGTATTCACTTTGTTCTTCGGGGATTTTGAAAAAGATGTGGTTACGATGGAGCCATCACATTACTTTTAATTGCAGCTATTTATCCAGTAAAGCTTCTTGATATGAAGAACTCCGAAAAGTTAAGGTGCAGAGCTGTATTGGTGCAGATTATATATGCGCGTATACAACATAATTGTAAACCAAGCGAAAGTCGGCAATTCTACAAACCTAAGTGTCCAAAGAAATGATGAGGGATCATGTTGTTCTCAAGGGAATCCTAGGGTTAAGTAAGATACAGTGTGCAACTGAACACAAAATAGAGGAAAGTGGACGAAGAAAAATGTAACCCCTCGCATGACAATAAATTTTTATTTTTAAAACAAACTGCAAATTGGAAATGCGATGCAAAAAATTCAAGAAAACTTTGCTAAGGTAACAAAGTGACAACCCTGGCTATATCATATACAGGTAAAAATACTTATTCGAGAGCAACCGAATATACTCATACACCATTTCCTGTGGAACGACATCAATTAGGCATTCCAGGCGAGCCTGTGATTACGTTGAATGCTGTGAGATTTATGAGTTCAGAAATGTGCTCAAAGGGAAGGGGAGTTACAATTTACAAATGCAGAAGCAGAACATACGAATACTTGAAAATGGAATCCGCACAACTGTTCCATTCGCGTCGGGGGTGGGTTGACAATACCACTTGCCTTGACAATACCACTGTCGCAGAGCAAATGACGTGCTAATTTTATCGCTTCCGGCCATTTTTTGTCTCCTCTTTGAAAATCCTTTTTCGGTCTCAAAATTAACAAAAAAGAAAGAAAAAAACTTGACAACCTTCGGTGCAAAGGGTTTATTTAATCCTGTTAACTTTGGCGGGTTGTTCTCTGATCTTCCAAAGGGTTTTGTTTGGCTTGTACGAGTTTATATCTCCTGCAGCATTTAGGGTCCTCGTTCAATTTGCAAATCGAAAAATAAATTACTTTTTGCAATTTTTTTTCTTTCCTTTTTTTGTATTGTATTGTATTGTACATTAAATGAGATCGAGGTTGTTTGCATTCCCTTTTTTTCGGCGTGGATTGGATAAGAGGATGAGCTACCATGTTTTCGTTTTTTTCATATTATGACAAAACGTGACACACTTAACGCCTTTAAAAGTGTTAAGCAATAACTTATTTCTTCCAACTGCGTTGTTTGTCTTCTTGTGGTTTGGGATTGAATTACCTTACGGACTCAAAAAATATCTGGGAATATGAAAATCTGGGCGGAGGCTTCTCACATAGGTAATAATTCGGAGATCACATGATGAAAGGTGATACGAATACCTTACACATGCCCCTTATTTTTGTGTAACTGTAATCATAAGAGTTCTCCTAGTAGAAGTGCGTCTGCCGACATAAGAGGAACTCTATGACATATATCCCTTCAGTTTGGTTGGAAGAATGGAAGAAATTTATTTATTACTCAGAGCTCAGAGGACATAACCTTCTGTGATATCATATGTTCGGTCTCACGGCGTATCCTTGATAGATAGAATAGTAATGGGATAATAAATAAAGATATATGTAGTTCGTTTAAGTTGGGTGAAGATATTGGGTTTGTCAAAGAAGCTGACCTGCTTACGTTAAAATCCGAGACGATATTGGATTCCATTCATACCAGCAGATGTGACGAGATTTTGCTTCGGTGACATTGTTTTTACTTCTTTTTTTGTTTTGAGCAAAACTAATTTCGTTAGTGACAGTTTTCACTCAAGGGACACAGTGAATGAGCTTTATTATTCGTATGCGGAAGGATGAGGAATTTTTTTTAATTTTCCCCATGAATAGATCCCGAATATAACTTAAGTGAGTTAACCCAAATAGAAGAAAGGGTTGAAATAGGAACACATTTCAGTTTGGCACATTCTAGAACATGATTAATTTTATAATACATAGGAACGTGTGCATGTTTGTGATTAGCCCTATGTTGATTAGAGATAAGCGAAAGTATTTCAAGGCAACGACCAGTCTATGCTACATGAGATATCAAAGCTTAAACCAATGATTTTTGTTTATCTTCGGTGATGTGTCGAGCTTATTTTATTACATGGATTTGGATATACCGACTCAAGTCTTGATTACTCATCAATAGCTGCTCTTATATCAAGGATTCCTTCGTTTTATTCTATTACAGTTTTAATACTGACCTAATGTAGTACATTTGAATATCCGTCTGAAACCAAGAGAACAACTTATGTTGACTTAAGCATATTATAGGGTTTTCCAATAAGGACTTGATAACTTTTTTTTACATAAAACGCAATCCATTTGAGATATTTCAAAAACTTTATTATCGGCTTGAAGTACAATCAAAACATTTATGAATGGAACTCGACTTCGTTCATATGGCCCCCGCGGGCACGTTTGCAGCGGTCGATTCTTTGGACCCAACTTTCAACGACTCGGCCACACATTTCGGCCGAAACGGCCGCTATTTTGCATTCAATGTTGGCTCTGAGCTCTTCCAACCTCGTCGGCGTGTTGGCATAAACCAATGACTTAACGTAGCCCCACAGAAAATAAATCGCACGAACGAGGCGGCCAATTGACTGGCCCATGTCTTGAGATAACACGCTCACCATACTTACTCTTCAATAATTCGATTGTAGCGTGTGCTGTCTGGCTTGGGGAATCATCCTGTTGAAACCACATGTCATCCAAGTCCATATCTTCCAATTCGGGCCAAAAATAATTGATGATCATGGCGCGATAACGCTGACCATTTACAGTAACGTGACGATCTTTATCGTCGACGAAAAAATATGGCCCAATAACGCCGCCGGCATGCAAACCGCACCAAACAGTTATTTTCTGTGGATGAAGTGGTGATTCATGAAGCACATGTGGATCTTCACGCGACCAATAACGCATATTTTGCTTATTGGCGAACCCATTAAGCCAAAAATGAGCTTCGTCACTGAAGATGATTTTGCGATGAAATTCATCATGCGCCAAATATTCTCCAGAACCCAATCGGAGAACGTACGTCACTTCAAATGATCCGTCGGCTTCAATTCTTGAGTCAGCTTGATCTTGTATGGGTGTAAACCAAGATCCTTACGCAGAATAAGCCATAATGTGGTCTGAGCGATGCCCAATTCTTGAGGACGCCGTGGAATTGACTGATTTGGATCGTCTGATTTGCTACGCACGCCTGAACGGTAGCGATATTTTCTACACTTCGACCAACTCGTTGTCTCACTGACACGGCAACATCACACAACGAATATGTAGACTCAAATTTATGCACTAAACTTGTTATTACCTGTCTACTAGGGCGAGAATTACGACCGAAAATTGGAGTTAACGCAGTCACCGACTCCGAATTTCGGTAGAAAATTTTTATAATTTGCAGACTTTGCTCGTTAGTGTACTTTACCATGATGAAGATGTTGAGTTTACTGAATAAATTGACAGTGACAGTTTGATGATTAGAGTGCGTTCACAAATTAAATTCAAAGTTGTCAAGTCCCTATTGGAAAACCCTTTACTAATGATTCAACCACATTAGAAATTCAATTTTAGTGCAGAACTATCTTGAATAGCCTTTGCGATTCTTTGGGATCAAATATTGAAGAATGTCTCTTTAAAAAAATTTTAGCTAAGACGCCGGATACTGGTGATCCGCTATCAGATCCAATATAAGATCGACTATAAGGAGAAGCCGTGGTGGCCGTGATCTAATTCAGACGAAGAGACTCAAGCCTAACGTCTGCTCTACTACAAATTATGGAAAGGTTGGTAGACGTACATTTAGAGATGTGATTGGCACTATAGTCTATTTGTCCAAATCATAGAACGAGTAAATAAGAGGCACTTCACTGGGTAGTATCAACGATTGAGAAATCCCTCCACCTAAAGGAATTCACCGTCAGAGATTCATCGACATTGAAAGAACATTGTAGGTAGAGACGCGATTCTACACAACAAAAGATGTTTCGAGTCTATGTTACTTTATCGCCCATATACATAAATCGCGGGAAGACCAAATACACTCCAAATAACATAAGCTCCAGAAAGTAGATAAGTAGATGTGTAGAGGAACTCTCCAAGGCGGAGGCCTCTCATCGTTGACCTGCCTTTTTTCAGTGGATAAAAGCTTAGTAATATTGAAGAATAATGTCTGCCCGCCATCTTATTAAAAAAATGTGCGAATTGCTTGGCACTACCTCTTGCGTCTTTTCTTCAGTTCCCTATTTCACAGAGCATTTTTCCTAACCCCTGAAAAAATGCACACATAATGCCTGTCCAAAAAAAAAAGGTTGAAAAGGAGAGATCCTAAATTATAGCCCCATCGCGAAACGGTCCTCCATTCCATAAATCTTCATAAGCATTATATGTGACTCAATGATTTTTTTCATTGCATGTCAGTCCCTTCGAATATGTTATCCAACACGGATACTCCAAAAAAACGGCAAGTTTTCTATAACATTACGCATAAAGTTATCCTTCTTAAACACAAGGTGCTCGGCCTTCAACCTGATTTCATTATTATGACTACTTCCTACTGAGTAATGGAATGACACCACAGTGCCTTCTTCAGATCCACGGTATTTATAGGTATACTCAAGGAAGTCATATCGGCCCTCAGTTATTCACCATAAAAATTGACAGTATGCAGATGGCATCAAAATAATCGGCACATTCCGTCTCCCACTGACTTTAACACTTCGATCCAGGAAAATTTCCTCAAGCTGTTACGCGATTCAAGTGTCACCTACGATAATGAACTGAACTTTCGTGCCCACGTAGAGAACATGGAAGCGAACACCGCGCTGACCTAGTGACCCATATGTTACTGAATCTGTTTATAAAAGATGTTTTTTTTTATAGCAATGTTTTTTAGTCTGGCACCACTGTTTCTACAGATTGTCAATTTGACAGTTGAATTAGAAGTTGATTTGTGGTTAGTACGTTTTGTCATTTTACAACAGATCAAATTGTGCAAACTTATTTTGAAAACCATAGTTCGGTTCGTCAAACTTATCATACGCTACGTCCATTCTACAGTCGTCATTCAAAACACGATGAATGGTTGTCGCCCCACGTAGACTCTGTGGATAATATGTATCCATAAAGACAGTATCGAAGAGAATCCGAACGATCCGAATCTGAAAGATCTTGGCTTAAAAGCTTATAAGATCCAGCTTATGCAAGAGTTCAAACCGCGTGACCATTATACTCGTCGTAGATTCGGTGAATGGGCCGAAAACATGATTCAGCTTGATCCTTGTTCCCCGATGGGGCCCATTTTTGGTTAAATGGATATGTAAACAAGCAAAATATCCGAATTTGGAGTGCAGAAAACCCAAAAGCCTTTGTCGAGACGCCTTTACAACCATTAAACCTCACTGTTTGGTGTGCTTTATGGGCTGGTGGAATCATCGGCTTATATTTCTTTAAGGACGATGCCGGCCAGAATGTTACCGTCAATGGAGAGTGCTATAGAAACATGATTTTTGACTTCTTGAATGGCATTGACGTAATAGAGATTTAGCTTCAACAAGATGGCGCAACATGCCACACTTCGCGCCATCAATTTATTGCGAGAAATTATTGCTGAACGCATAGTTTCGCCTAATGGACCTGTGAACTGGCCTCCACGATCCTGTGATCTCACACGTTAAGATTACTTTATTTAGGAGTATGTGAAGTCACTAGTCTATTCCAATAATTCAGAGGCGTTGTACGATTCGGAAGTCAATATTCGCCGTCTTAGTGCTGATATACGGTCACAGTTGCTCGATAAAATTGTCGAAAATTGAACTTCACGATTGCGCACCGTTCGAGCTAGCCGTGGCACGCATATGCCCGATATCATATTTAAAAACTAATGGCATAAAATTGTATATTAAATAAAGCTAATACAATATCATAGACATTAACATTAGCTTCAAGTGTTTTATTGTATCTTTACAGCGAAGTCTAGTCTTCTCAAGAATGAGAGTTTCCGCCATCCGATTGCCTGAAACTGATAGACTTACAACCCCTTACAACATCTCATACTCTTCATTCATCTGCTATTCACTTGTATGGTAATATTGATTTTCCTGCTACATCGCAACTGACCTCATTGAATATGGTATTCCTTCACGAAAACAGAGATCTGTTCCTCTTTCCGAACTCTTTCCAAAAGAATTTCGCTAAATTAATAACGCCGCAATTTACTTGGAATCCTATGCTCACTTTGAATCTACGGTCATGCTGTCAAACTGTCTCTGGGTTCGAAAAATAGATCAAGGATTGTAGCCACCTTAATGAGATATCGAGTGCAACTTATGTGACCATATGCTACGTAGCATACCACGTGAATAAAAAATAGTGCAATGGGACTGCTATTGAGAGCAGTTTGTTGAGCACGAAAGTTCTACAATGCTCAGAAAAAAGTCATTTTCGAGTATGATAAGTGCATGCTGGGTTGAATTTGGAAGGCTCATTGATTGACACCATTTGACCGACATTCAGCAGGATGAAATCCCACTTTCTAGTTAGGCTAAGGGATATGTGAATTGTTTGTGATACCATATCAGCACATGGTGCCAAAATCACCTACACTGAGCACTCAGGATAAGGAGGGAATTGTGTCGGATATATGAATCTTCTGCCCTGAGAATAAGATCTGAAGGACTTAAAAGTTCTTACTATTGGGCTAAGGAACCTTCTGAGATTCGCCTTAGAGCTCCTTTTCAGAACTTTCAGCGGACAATCGTACCGATGGGGACAATGAACTAGACTAGTCTCAGAGGTGAATTCTTGTCACAATGCAACCGTCGACCTACTTATTATGATCTCTTAAGGATGTAAACATACTTATGATGCATGAAAATGTTTGTGGATTTTTTAGGACACAGGCCAGCTATTGTGGCACATAGCCAAACTCAGGTAAATTTCCGTCCATAACTCTCTAATCACTGAGATCTTAAGCTACCTAACTACGAACTAATACTATTGTAGTACTCGTTATTATTATCTCATCGCCTTCTCGCCATTTACGTGCGTATTGATGTAGCTTACCAAACTCCACCACAATGCAATCCATGTTCCAATCTGAAATTCAACTTCATGTGGTTAAAACTCCATCTCCGTAAGCAAATTGTCCACTACTGCTTTATTTACAGAAGCCCCAAACTGGACAACAATTCGACTTATGACTTGTATCCATGTATCCTCATACTGAAATCGATATTTCTGGCGATTCCAATACACACAACTGTGGGTGGTTTCGTCATTCTGGACAGACAACACCTGAAGGACGGTGGGTTGAGATCTTCGCTGCGGAAAATAATTTTATCCAGCTTATGTATCTACGTGTGGTAATATGAGAAAGCCAATTGGAGCGGACATACCAGCTTCTTTAAGAATTTTAAATGGTCGTAATGTTTCCTCAATAAACACGTGAATGCCGCTGCTGATGTGATCACATACACTATTCTCTTTGGAATGAAATCCTTTATTCCTCAGCGGATGAAGAATATCAAAAAAAAAAAAAAAAAAAAAAAAAAGCAGGGTTCGACTCGAGCTGTAAAGAGGCTGCCAGGGCTTGAGAAATGTTTTTTTCGGCCCTACAAGGCCAACCCGACAGAGGAAAACCGAAAATAATTAAACGAGCCAGGAATGTCTGTAACGTCTGCGTATAAAATTCCAGTAGAACCAAAAACTAAGGCAAAAGGTAGTACAAATTGTTAGTCGTTCGTTAAAAATATTTTAGAAATTCTGCTTCTCCAGCTGTCAGCTCCTTAGATAAGGCCAATCTGCTAGCTCCACATTTTGCGGCCAGCTCAACCCTTCCGGATTGTGCTTTGTCTCCGCCTACACTTGAGTAATTCGAATCTTCTCCAATCTAATGTAGTAGCAAGAGTACTTAAAGATCTTAACATTCACAAGTCCGCTGATCCAATTCTTCAGAAGAGGTGTTCTTCCACTCTGGCAAAACCATACTTTCGTCAATCCTGCTCTTTAGGACTCTTTCCGAGCAGATGGAAACTGCATTTGTCCAGCCCGTCCATAAAAAAAGTGAATCTTCTTCGCTTTCCTCCTTCTATGACCTTGGACCTGCAAGGTTGTTGATGTTTTTTTTTTTATTATTGTTAAATAGTAAAACGGTATGCTTATCCAAAATTATCATGGGCAAGGAAAATGACACAGATTTAGAAATTGGATATCTGAAGTCTCAAACGAGATGTTAACTTTATTTAAACGCAGTTATAACGGCTAATAGTTCTCCTAAAGCTTAAGTCCTGAACGAAATTCCTACCATTAGCATTAAAAGAGCAATTTCCTTCAATAAGGGTAACGGTACACCAAAGTAAGGCTTTTCTTTAATCCTCGATAAATGATGTCAACATTGGAGATAGACCCTTACTGTAGAAAGATTTTGTTTCTTAGAATATACCCAAAAATCATTTCGAAAATTATCCTTGGCGAATTAGGCAATACCCTGTATAGGCTTATGTAGATTTAATGGCACCCGATGTTTCTTTTATGAAAATTGCAAAAGATTCACTAGTAGCTCTGCGATCCGTATTTGATAGATTTGACTTTATGGACATCACTTTTGCTAAACGTGTTCATTGCGCAAACAACAGTTTATTCAAAATCACCATCGGCGCCAAATTTCACTTTGCTTCAGAAAGATACAAATTGCTTAGTACGTAACGAATATTTCGAAAACATCTGCCCTGAAAACCTAAAAGGTCATAATCATTATCAAATTTATTTGGAAATGTCCACCCAACTGTAGATAAAATAAAAGCAATTTCAAATCTCCTCCCTAATTTGCATCTGGAAATTATAGCTCTAATCCGCAGGCAACCGTAATAACCCAGAATTGGAATACAGCATAGTTTTCGGGAACTATAATCAGTGGAAAATGACTTGAATGGTGTCATGGTGTTATGTAAATCGTGTAAATATGAAGGCCATTGATGGTAGCATACATTTACAGTTTGAAAATCATCCAAACGAAGCATTTACCAGCAAAAGGATTTGCACTCATTTAGATTCGACTCTGCAACTCTACTTTGGTTATTGCTGCAATACTCGTAAATCGGATGAGTAACGTTTAATAGAATAAAAACGCATGGCTTTTCAATTTCTCGGCAATTTTAATTTGTGTTTGAATGAAAAAAGAATAGAGACGTCCAGACATTCTATATGCACCCCCCTTTCGATTTGGGGAAAGCGGATATTTTCTTGTAAACAGGCTATTCCTCTGGAACATCATTTTACTCCGATTTGTTAGACGATTTGTACACAGATGATTCTGCAAGTGCAGGGTGGCAACAGTTTGTTCGGGTCAATCTTTGTCTGATCGTTTTTAAGATGCGATTCGTTATATATATATTATATATTCGATGTTTATTAGACTGATACTTCTATCTCCTTTGTTGTGAACAGCAAACGATGCTGAGGTTCCATTCATCTGACCACATCATGGAAATAAATTGGTTTATGCTCTCTACCAAGTCATCTCCTGCTGCCATAAATAGTTCGGCGGGTAGGCTGTTCGGATCGGCACCCTTGTTCGACTTCCGTTTAGATATTGCTATCCTCAGTTCATTTGGAATTCTTAACTTGTATCGTCAATATTGAATGGTTCACTCTGCCTCACAGCGGAATTTGTGTCGTCTTCGCCTTTAGCAGTCTACAGAAATGGTTTTTCCATATACTCAGCACTGACAAGGTTTCCTAGTTCATCTCTACAAGTTTCCGTTCTGGTTTTATTACTCTGACATGTTCTTTTTACCTTTTGCTAAAACTTCCGAACGTTATTCCTGGAGTAGCACCTCTCTATTTCCTCGATCACGCGCTTCTCATGCTCTTTCTTTTTTCCACACAGAAGCCGATGTTCTTCGCTCCTCTTTTGCCCGTAGAGCTCTCAAACCGCTCTCGAATTTTGTGCAGCGCGGCTTTGTAGGCATGTGGTTTTGCTGCATGTGCTTGCCGGCACTCGTCATCAAACTAGCTGTTTCGTGGTGGTGGGCAGGTGAAACCCAGTACATCAGTTGCGCCATTTCTTATGACTTCTCGGCATCTAAGCCACTGGTCTTCAGCACTTGATACTAGCTAGGACTTCTCGAGAGGTTGAGGGATACGCGATCGGCAAAGGTTCTGGCGACTTATTGTGATTGCAACCGTTCAACGTTAACTGCAACTAAGTAGTAGTCCGAGTCTATGTTGGCCGCTCGGAATGTCCAGTCTTGGGTAGTGGCTTACCTTAATCGCAACACGATCAATCTGGGTGACAGTTTGCTGAGCTGGTGTCTGCCATGTTCCCTTGTGAATATTGATGTGAGGAAACCGAGTGCTTGCTATAGTAACATCCCGCAGAGAATCGATTAGTCTAAATCCGTTTCAAGACGTGGTATCGTGCAGGATATATTTTCCGATTGTGCTACCAAAGATGTCCTCCTTTCCAATTCTGGCATTAAAGTCGCCTAGAACGACTTTCACTTCATACATCGTACATAGCTCGTAGGTGCTAAGTGCTCGTACTCGTATTTGTGAAATAAATACTTTGACCTTAAACACAGTCCTTAATCACTTATTTTGGTTAAGGTAGGATATGTCTACTCTCCACTCACTGGCCATGGATGAGGAAATTCAACATTCAAGGTTGTTTAAACTGTATTGAGCGCTTATCGATTTCATGGCAAACGAGTTCCAATTCATTTGATTTGTCAACCTGAACTTCAATATTTCAATTCATGTCTCTGTCCGCAGATACATATGTACTCGTAATTGTTTGGATTAACCTGGATTTCAACAAAGTAACACACTTGTGAGTATTTTCGTAAAGTACTTTCGAAAGTTTGTGTGTTTATTTTTGGGACGTTTTCTTCGGGTTTTGCTTTTGCGATACAGAAAACCTCTTATCATCATCCATCTTCCAAAACACACACAGCCGGTTCTTGTTTTTTTTTTTTTAATATCCTCTCTGTTTGTTTTATTAATGAACACGTTACACTAGTCAACTTCACATTTTCTAATTGGTTTTCATGCAAGCTAAAAATACCAGCCTCCCAAGTGTATGGGTGGCGAAAGGACCTTTCTCACCGCTTGTGATGACATTGCTGTCACTTGCAGACTGTAATGAGTAAACACTTTCAGTTTTTTCTTTTTATTATGTGAGGACCCTAGTAGTACTATTTCTCCCACTCTTCAGAAAGCCACACTGACGGAAACAGGCGAAAAAAACAAAAAAGTGAAAAAGCTCCAAAAGAATAAATCCCAAGCCGTCCTTCCTACTTATTTATAGGTAGTTAAGGCACCCCCTGGGTTACTTGATTCAGTAGCATCATTCGTAGTACCAGCTGTCCTTGTGATCAAGTTGTGTCCTTTTCCTAAGTATCCGTAACCTTCCCAATGCTAGAGACTGAACCCAAACTTCATGCTTTTTACGATTTTCCACTTTTAGTTGTAATTCAGGTCTTATTATTGTACATCCCTTCTTATGACCGAATACTCTGCCTCGTAATGCCCTTCGAACTTGTTTCAGGAGCAGGGATGATCCGTTATCTTGGATTGCGTTTGTAGTACTATACGACATCATTGGAGGTACTTCAAAGGAACGATGCAACCTCGATTCCGGTTTTTTTTTTTTTTTTTTTTTTCTTATCTTTCCTTTTGGTCGTTTGCTAGGTAAGGGTCCGCGTTAGAGGGAAAAAGGTCAAGTACAGATCACGCAGGATATTAAGGTTCACTTTGTTAGTAGTACCTACTGGTGTGTACGAGTATATACGTAAAAAATCGGTAAGGGTTTGAGTGACTTGGAATTAATTAAGGATACAAGCACGTAGCGAAAAGGGGCTCTGCGTAATTGCTGGCGAATTTGTGCTAATAAATTAAATTTTTAAATGAAAGCACTTTCCATGTTTCCTCCTTGCACTTGTGCCTGCCCTCGTCTTCGTCGCTTAGGTAAGGACTTTTGAGTTTCGTGCAAATGATTGCTTCAGTCTCTGTCGAGAAGGCTTCACTTAAGTGCTCTTCTCTATGGACAACCTAGTTTTTTCTTTATGACAAAAATTTAATTCTATTACCAAACCATGACATGGACAATATTACAATATTTTGTATGACATAGGGTTGGTCGTCTCCCTTCGAAAGTCATTTGGCTCATCAATATTTCAAAAAAAATGTTCGCGAACCATATACGTATCTACAGAGGAAAGAAATCCAATAAAATAGGCTCGCAAACATTCAATGTGTACGTGCTCGTATGTTGAATATTGTATTACATTCCTGGTCCTTTCGCTGCAATGAACCTCCGAAGATGTAAGATATTCATGGGACATATAAAGTACCAAGAATTCTATGCCGTAAGCATTCCAGATGGCTTAACTGCTCGAACCTACATTAAGGAGACATATGCCATGACAGAGTTTCCTCAAGTACGAATAAGTGCATGCATGCGAATTAAGGATATCCAGGCTATTCATCACCGCAAGGTGGTATGAAGATGCCACCAAATATGACAAATGAACTATGTACGAATATGTGTGCCATGCTACGTACATTCCAGACGAGGGATAATGTAATTTTGATGCGACGATTTTCCTTCTTTTGCTTCCCGGAAACTGTCCCCCTTGCTGTCATTAATTTGAATATTAATGGAGTGCCAGAAAACAAAGAAAAGAATTTAAGATATGTGGTTAATTTTTGTATTAGGCTGTCGCCATTATGTCCCGGAACATAATTTCGGTTATCAATCATATTAGTCGGTCGTAGCATATATTTTTGTCGGAATTATGTCGGAATGTTGTTTTCTCTGCCATCTGTATTCATTGTTGTGAGGATACGCATACATATATCATACTTACATCTATCTTTTGTCGAATTAAGGAAAAAATCTAGGGTTCGGACATTGAAGTGGGCAGATAATACGATTTGAATCATTGACCTACAACATGGTAAGCATTAGGTCGAAGTAATTTGACCTACAGGGAGGTTTCCACTCGCCTTCAACATGACCTGTGTATCTAATGGTACGTACATGAAACATGGCTTTTCGAAAGTCTAATGTCTAATTCTATGAAAAAGGCGTAGAAGGTTTTTTGGCTTTCCAGTTAAAAAGGCGTGTGACTTTTTTGCGACAACAATCAGCAACTTAAACCGCTTCAATATGCTAGTGGTTGGTAGACAATTTGACATGTTGGACATCCTGCATTTGAGGACCTTTTTATCTCATAACCTACATACCTGCATATGTATTTGTTTGACTTCAAAACGAGTCACAAAGACGACCGCAACTCAGTGCCACAGTGTTATCACGAAAATCATAAACCAGATACTCATTAGTCATATGCTACTCAATGATTCAAGCTATGGTCTCTTCCAAGTCATGTTAACGACCAGGTTGCTTTCATAATAACTTATTCTGCTTTGTAGTTATTTGTGCTGAAAAGTGGCAAGAACAACTGCTCCCCTTTGTTTATTTGAATTGTTACTTTTATAAAAACTCAAAATGTCCAATTAAGGTGCACGTACATTAGGTTATTGTTCAAACGCGCTGCCTGTAATCAACATTGGTCCTTAATGGTCATAAATCATATAATGCTCTTTTATGCGTTTGACCCAGCAAGAAATTCAAAAAATTTACGAATTCAGTTGGGATGATTCTGGAAATGAGGGGACAGTGGAGAGAAGAGGAAAAAATTACCACGAATCTGGAAAATATTATTGAAGAAACCCTACAAAGTGTAATTGAAAGAGGTGAAGGTATTAAGGTTGGTTTGATTGAGATGCTGCTGGCGAAGACAATGAAGTTGAAAATGAAATTCAAGGTGAAGAAACGGTGCAAGAGGTTTTTGAAAATATCAATTTAGATCGTTTGAGAGGTGCAGAGATAGGGGAATGCGATACGACCTGGAAAAGCGAAGTTAGTTTCGGCCAAGTCAAACAACCAATAGAATATTTTACTCAATTCTTTGATGATGAGATATTACAAGAGATCTGCGATGAAACTAATTTATACGCACTACAAACCAGTGGCACAGAATTAAAATGTGAAACCACCGAAATAAGAAGATTTATAGGTGTATTACTATACCTTAGCGAACATTTATTCCAAATATGCGGCCCAAAAATTTCAAATTGTCAACAGTAGCGAATGCATTATCTCGACATTGTTTCGAAAGTATAAAGGAAACATTTCATATAAATGATAACTCTAAACGACTTCAAACAGGAGAATTGAATTAAAGAACATCAAACAAAAGTTTAACGGAATAGCGCAGGAGGAATACCAAAGCGTGAACGAGCAGATGATTTCATATTAAGGTAACCGTCTTGTGATATAATCGAATAATGATCTGGTAAATATTTATATTTTATTAGGTCGGCACAGTTTAAAGCAATATCTGCCAAAAAAAGCCTCAAAATGTTCGCAAGAGCTGGTGTATCCGATTTTTGACTCTACATTGGAGATGGAAGGTGCCAATCCTTTGGATTGGGCATATACCTAGTCAGACATGGTTTTACATTTGGCTTCCAATATTCTCGTAAACCAAAATTTCAAATTGTTTCTTGACAACTGGTTTACTTCCATAAGCCTGATGATTTGTTTGAAACAAAAGGGTATATTAGCCGTAGAAATCATTCGAAAAAATCGATTAAAAAATTGTGCTCTAAGCGACGAAAAGAATATTCATAGAAAAGGACGAGGATTAAACAATTTTAAATGTTCAGCAACAAATTGCTTGTCGATGCTATGAAGACAAAAGAGTGCAACTAAATTCGAATTATATAGTTAAAAACCCAATGAGTGAGTGCAAACGATGGTGTCGAAACGAGAAAAAGTTTGTAAACATTCCTCGTTCAGGTATTGTTGGATGATATATGAGAGGGGTTGATCTTGCCGACATGCTGTTGGAGTTATAACAAAATCAACCACCGTTCAAAGAAGCGGTATATGCGTATTGTTTACTGGTGCATAAACTCATCAGTAGTTAATAGCTGGTTCTTGTACCGCTGACACCTGAAATGCTCAAGCGGAGACAACAAGTATACGTCACTACTAAACTTTCAGTTGGATATTGCTAACCACTCAACGAATAAAAAAAAAAAAAAAACAGCTCCAACACGCAAAAGAGATCGCCCATAGTCACTTCTCTCAACAATGCAGTCAGATCCACCATCACCAAATTCATCAACAGCTTCATCACCAGCATCTTCATCACAATCTTCGTCAAGTTCTTATAAAAGATCATATGTTGCAGAACCTGCAAAAACCATACGATTTGCCCAAATTGGTCACTGAATTGAATGGGGATCGAAAGGCAGATGTAGGCTATGTTACACTGGGTATCCCTGCTCAAAGTGCTCTAAATGCAAGGTTTATTTGTGTTCAAACCCACAAAAAAAATGTTTTGTGTCATATCACACTTAAATTGTATTAAAAATTAATAAAAATGTCAATGAAAAAACGGAAATTAAAATATAGGGTTTTCCAATAAGGACTTGACAACTTTTTTTTTAAATAAAACGCAAACCATTTGAGATATTTCAAAAACTTTATTATCGGCTTGAAGTACAATCAAAACATTTATGAATGGAATTCAACTTCGTTCATATGGCCACCGCGGGCACGTTTACAGCGGTCGATTCGTTGGACCAAATTTTCAACGACTCTGTTGGTTCTGAGCTCTTCCAACGTCGTCGACGTGTTAGCATAAACCAATGACTTAACGCAGCCCCACAGAAAATATTCAAGCGGCGTTAAATCGCACGAACGAGGCGGCCAATCGACTGGCCCAGTCCTTGAGATAACACGCGCATCTTGGCGCATCTTCTCCAGAACCCAATCGGAGAACGTACGTCGCTTCAAATGGTCCATCGGCTTCAATTCTTGAGTCAGCTTGGTTTTGTATGGGTGTAAACCAAGATCCTTACGCAAAATACGCCATTATGTGGTTTGAGCGATTCCCAATTCTTGAAAACTCCGTGGAATTGACTGATTTGGATCGTTTGCTACGGACGCCTGAACGGCAGCGATATTTTCGACAGTTCGACCAACCCGTTATGTCACTGACACGACAACATCACACAACGAATACGTAGACTCAAATGTTTGCACTAAACTTGTTATAGCCTGTCTACTAGGGCGAGAATTACGACCGAAAATTGGAGTTAACGCTCTTAAAGTTGCAGTACCGACTCCGAATTTCGGTAGAAAATTTTTATAATTTGTAGACGTTGCTCGTTCTGCATACTTTACCATGATGAAAATGTTGAGTTTACTGAATAAATTGACAGTGATTAGTGAAAGAGTGCGTTCACAAATTAAATTCAAAGTTTTCAAGTCCCTATTGGAAAGCCTTTTATGTGTGTGTTTTAAATCTTTTTCACTATTGCCCAATGTTGCCTATAAGCAACATTTCATAACGGCTAAACCAGGATACATAGGACTTTGAAGTTGATATCAATTCATACTAAGGTCCATACTAACAACTCTATCTCCTTGCAAAAATTTTAGCCAAGCGCTAATCGATTCGGGCATGAAAGGGATTTATTTAACCCTTGGAGGCATAATGTGTCATAAATGGCACAAACTGATCACTGCTCAATATTGTCGGTTGGAGACATTATACCGGAACAAACATTCCATGGACGTTTTATACAGTTATATTCATAATTGACAACTTATGACAGATTTATGTTATTAAAGTTTATTGCATGCGTATTCTTAAAACTAACAATTTCAGTTATAACTGAAGATAAAAACTAAAGGCTGGTAATGGTTAAAGGAAGTTAGGATGTGAGGTATAGGTGGAAATAAGAATGTTCTTGAGGGAAAGTTTGCTGAGATGTTAGTCGAAGAGAGACAGAATATCGTTAACTTCACGAAGCATTCTAGACATTGGCTCTAGATGTCCGAAATTCGTTCTGTGAAGATTGAGTCGGAAAAGTGACACAGACCTAATATTGCGTGGGTTGGTGCTAAAAGAAATAAGTTGAAGTAAAGAAGGACAATCGATATTACCAACTAAGATCTGATGAATAAAGAGTATATCGGCAACATTTCGGCGTATAGAAAGGGGTTGTAAATTCAAAAGTTTCAGCCGATCAGTGTAAGGTGAGGTAAGTGTTGGCTATCATCCCTGGGAAGGTCACGTAAAGCAAATCGTATAAACCTGCGTTGAACAGCTTCTATCCGGAGGATGTGAGTTCTGTAGTAGAGTGACCAAACTTGGCTTGCATACTAAGCAAGAGGCCTAATAAAGATTATGTAAAGAGATTTGGTAACGTAAGGATTGAAAAACCACCGATTGATGAAGCCAAGGGCAGAGTTGGCTCTTTTGAATTATATTATCAACTTAAGAACGGAAATTAAGTTCCTTTTCACAGATAACACCTACTCGTAATTCATGCAACTCATTCACATATGGAACAGGGAGATTAAAGATTAGATAGCAGCGAGGTGAAGTAACCCCTACTTGCGGGTATACATATATTATAGTCTGACACTTAGTCTAGATCTTCCTGCAGTGGTAGACTGTCTGAGGAAGATGATATACATCCAACGATTTTCATATTATCTACCTAAACAGATATGTATGAATTTTTAATGATGCAATCAACATCATTAATGGTCAGAATAAATAATAAGGGACCAAAGTGGCTGCCTTGAAGGACACCAGAAGGGGCTTTAATTGGGTCAGAAACCATGGACCTAAGTAGAACATAGTAATGTCGTTCATTTAAATAGGATTGAACCCGTGTTATAAATCTTATTTGGGAACCAAGGGCCTTTGAATTTAGAAGGATAATATCATGAGAGATATTGGCTTTGGTGGAGTCGGTGGCAATCATGTCAACTTCATTTCCAGATTCTAGTGCACCTAAATTGCTTGATACGAATTCCGTTGGGTTGGTGGTTATAGATTTACCTTTGAGAAATGCGTGCCAGTTTTTGGAAACAATAGATTTACAATGGAAAAGCATTATGTGACAGACAATGCTCTCGAAAAGCTTAGCTATGCAGGACAGCTTATCAATTAGTCGATAGTTCGAAATATCGTCTTTTCGACCTTTTCCAGGTTGAGGGAAATAATCTCTGGGTGATAGAAATCTGAAAGAGAGCTGTAAAAATTTCACATTTCTTTAAAAACACTATATAGGGGGAAGATCATCAGGACCAGTAGAATAATCATCCTTGAGATTTATTACATCTAAAGTTATGGACACTAATTCCAAAGTTTTTTGTGGTAGGGAAAGTAGGAGTGGTCTTGGAAATGGATAGCGAACCGTTGGCTAAAAAATATTGCGAAGAGATTTGCAATAATTTGGGGATCGCCCGAGGACTTATCAAGAAAATTCAGAGATAATGGATGGTTATCCGATTTACTGTTAGTTTTGATGAACTGAAAGAATCGTTTGGGGTCGAAAATGGGTGTGTGGTCCATTTGGTTTAAATAGTTGTCATAGAGAGTTTCATATAAGCAGAATGGTAGTAGAAGAAAATAGAAGTACACCAGAGCTTATTTCTGCTGTTTCGAAGAGATCGCCGCTCTTTATTATACTAGGGTGGTGACGATGAGGGATTCTTTTTAGATAAAAAACTATCCACAGATTGGGAGAGATATTTGAAAATTTCGGTATAAAAGGATGTCGGAGCATTGCTAACCGTAAGGTTAGGTTTATCGTAGAGAAAGTTAAAATTGGCCATACTGAGGTGGTTGTTGAGTTTGACGTTGTTTCCCCTGTGAAAATTAAAACTTTGCTGAACTTTTAAAGACTTGCATCAGCACAAGCGCTTTATGCCAGTTTCGCATAAACTTTACTTAACTTTTATTGGAAATATTTATCAGGTATACATCCATCGAAAGTAGAATTTTACGGGTTGTAGGCAAAATCTACGCATTCGAATGTTAGTAAAAAATTACCGACTCAAATTTTTTAGAAGGACTTACTATTGACTAGCTAATAACTAACTTAGAGTGCGGAATCGTGTGGTAGTAAATGGACTAATCGACTTTTCTGAGCTCTTAAACAAATAGTATGGATCTTCTGCAAATGAAAACAGAATTGACTTTGAGAGCAATGTACTACACTAATGTCATGGCATTCTTATCGCCATGACAGTTTTACTTGCCTTGTAAAAAAGTCCTTTCTTTTTGATACAAAATAACGACATAAAACGATTTACTTTCTTTCAGTGCCAGTTCAGTAGGCTAAATGAGTCTTCCATTGTGTTGTTGTTTGTACCGATAAAATTCTTGATGCCGACTCAACATGAATAATTTTTCCTCTAAGAGACTTGCTATTGCAGCTTAAAAGTAGTGAACCATATCAATACTCCAGCACAAGTTCAACTCGGCCAAATGTTTCCGTCCACCCATCCTCAAGATCGAGAATTAGGCTCCGTTTCTTGGGAAATTTTCTCGGTCAATTAAGTTCAGTCAGATAATTTGTTCTGATTTATGTTACCTGGCTGAAAGTTCACATTTTCTTGTAAGTACGAGTAGGAGAATAAATAACATCTAGTATATAAGTATCCTGATACCAATTATGTCCTACTGTCCTACTGCGTTGTTGTTATTATTGCCCCTCATATTTTACAACCCAATGATTTAAATGGTAGTCGATATCAATATATTCTTACAACGAATCAATTACATCCATTGCTATGGATGAGATACAAAGTTTTCCTTCTAATTTTGAGGTCCCTAAATCATTTCGGAGCACCAGATCATATTGGAGCACATTTGGAGCACATTCTTCCCGATAATTACGCAAAATAATTTGTTTCTCTCTTTTCTCTAACAGTTCAATAATGGACAATACTTTCATTTTCTTAATTTTATAAAAACCCAATATAAGTTGGCCAATATGAGCATCTCAATGATAAATGATGGCACAGATGTTGCTGATAATTTATTGCCGCTCTTAAATTTATAAATGAGCACTTATTTCGGTAGAGAACGACTATAAAAAAATTTATGATAAAAGTTGGAAAGTTTCTTCCTGCTAATGTAACCGATTCCTATCTCCCACCACTTTTATTGTAATGAGTAGAAATCACTTCCATATGGGCATACTTTGATGACTTAGTCTGCCTGTTCTGATTGCTTCCCGCTGAATGGGCTATACGTTGTTTTTTTTTTTTTGTATCTTTAGTATTCTATGTATTTGTCCATAAGCTGAATTATCACGTTTTTTTGTCATAAGCGACGTCTAAAGTGACAAAATGACGAGAGGAGATGTGCACCTCTTTTTCCTACGTAATAGTCGGTTATGTCTCTGTACTATAGTGCTTCCGGAAGAAGTCGACGTGTCAACCACCTTGCAGGGCTTGAATATTTCGAGAATCCTTTCATTTGCTGCTACGCCAATGCATTCTATGCATAAAATCCTTCACCGAACAAATGTTGTTCTAACGTATGAAAATATGAATACTTAGAGCCTATGAGCGAAATGGCGATGACCCATTTAACATTTACATCGCAGCGCTAGATGATGTACAAGAAATATAAAAAACAATATTTACGTCGAAAAGATAAACATTTTATAATCAAATTATCAAATAAGAGCTACTGACTTTCCTGAAAGGTTCAATGCAGTGTAATCGATAGTAAAGACGCTTCTGAGATTATTGGCTTTAATTACCAAGTTTGACGTAGAACATCGGAAAACCGGGTCCGAAAACAATAGAAGCTCAAATTCGAGGAACAATTCAAAAACGTATGATAAAACAAAAACAGTACGGTTTTCGTAGTAATAAGTCCACAGTAATATGCCACCAAATAGCCGAAAGCTGAATCAAAATCTACTCGTACACCAACAACACTTGATATTTCAAGACATTTGACAAATATTGGCATCAGGCTCTTTTGTCGATCATTCTATTCATCTCCTCTTCAATGTATTGAAACTACCTTTCGGAACATTCAATTCAATTTGTCTTCAACAATTCAATTCACTCTTTTAAATTTTTATCAATATCTTGTTTGCTACATCTAATACATAATATTACTTTGTTAGCGACAGTACTCTGTACGTCCTCTGGCTGTATGCGCAAAACAGAAGCGTAACAGCTCAACTTCAACCGAGTGAAATCAAATGCTTCCAAGATACAATGCTGTCTGTTGTCGGTACAGCGAAATTTAAGCACCCAGTCAGGATCCATCAAAAACACTTTGGAAATGATGATATGGCAAACTATGATGGAAGGAGCACTTATTTAATGTCGCCAAAAATGCTACCAAATGTCTTCGCCTCCTCAAGCGATGTAAGAAATTCTTTTTCCCATCTCGCTTCAATATTTATCCGCCCAATATTTAAGTGAATGTACAATTCTAGTCAGGTGATTCAAGTTAACACTATCCTACATCGAAATACAATCTCTTGCCATACCTTGTTCTACGGCTATTTTCACCACCAAGGCCTTACTGTATATGGCTCTTCCGACTTTAAATCTTCGAAGTCAATGGATGCGCATCAGCTTACCCTCAAGTTCACTTTCAGACGTACTCTGAAACCTCGTGATTCTTTCCTTCAGGCTCCTTTATGAAATACCCTGCCGAACTCTTTATTTCCTTATCATTAGAACCGGCAAACATTCAAATTCCAGTGTATCTCTTTCCTTCCTCCTTAATTTTACTTCGTTTGTGCTGCGTGCTACTATTTAAAGGTCGCACAAAACCTGCTGAACTCAGACTCAACCCCGGAGCCAATCGAGACCAGGTGCAGCCGAATAACTCGCGAGACCCTAAACGTGTACAAACCATATATAACCGCCATCCAAGGAGTGCAATTAGCATATAAAATTGATCTAAAACTGTGCCATTCCGCTTATAGGCGAAGAGAACAATTCAACCTGAACGACGATGGACAACGATTCCATCCAGCCAACCTCGACTAAGTCCATCAGAGCTACCTGCCCACTGGTTATCCGCTTAGCTGTTCAAGACGGTGGAAGAAGATTTTGTAAGAAATATGCACCAAATCACCTCTAAACTATAGTCCAAGGAATGAAGATATGAGACCCTCTAGTCTGCATTAATTGTAAAGGCATCAGTCTCTCCAACATCACCTAGAAGTTCTTCTCTGCGTCAGCATGTAGTCGTTTGAAACCTATAATTAATTGACAACGTCCACAACTGACCAAATTTTTACTATTATTATATTATTTCTTGCCGATTATGAATTGTGCCATCCCTGCTAAAATCGTCCATCTTTTTTTTTATATCAAAAAGGCGATGATGCGATGTATCCTCCTGTGGTTGTATTTGAAGGGTTTTTGTCATCACAAAAGCACAAACTTTCAAAACTCAGTACAAATACTCATCTATTTGGATGGCATACACATTATCGACAGAACAGAAATTGCTGCATTGGAAGGGATAGCAAATATTGAAGTAGAAGATGCAAACGAGGGCAAATCAAATTCATGCTGTCATCGAGAAAGGTCACATAACAACGGCGGCTCGGAAGAAATATCACAATGACTTCAACGTAGTTAAGGACTTTGTCTGCCTAGGGTCCACAGTTATTTTAAATAACGGCAGTATTTAAGTGAATATTTGAAAGGTGGCTCTTGCCATTACTTCTAGTTCAGAAGACAATGGAGTATTAGGTCCCCTCTGACTACCAATAAAGCTCTCTCTAGAACATTGATCTTAACAGTCCACCCTTATGGACTCTACCAGACAATGAGAACGCGCTTGATGGTTTCGAGAGAAAGTGTTTCGAGTGATCTAAAACCTAAAATCAACCTGGAATGGAGGAGGAAGTTTAACCAATATTTGTACGGGATGCACAGTGACATTGACTTAGAGTCACAATTCATCAGCTTAGATTAATGGTCTTAATCCAGTTTAGAAAATCTTTTACTCTATCACAAAAAAAGAAGTACCAGAATAATATCCTAGCTTAGGTGGCGTGTGCAAGTGGAGGGAGACTTCAACGTGCAAAAGGAATGGGAAATTGGAAGCAAATATCAAACTGGTTCAGGTCAAGGTCTCCCATCTATGTAAATAGGTACATCGATGGCATAACCAAAACCAATATAATGGTTTAGATTCAACGAGAATTCCTACTTAGCAAGCCAGATGAATTGGTGCAAATTTTTGTTCGCAATCATGAGCTTCGACATCTCTTCTGACGAAGTTCTTAAAGCCATCCTTCAGTCCAAGATGCCTGTCCATCTACTACCGAAATGTAAGAAGTGCATGCTGAGAAATCTGCCATATATCATATTTTACAAAAGCTTCCCTCATATTGTTAGTTTTGAGTTGTAATAGTATGTGTCAGCATACGCTCCCAAAACTCTGGCTTTAATAATCGGTTCCGGAATCGGTTCCAGATTCCTTCGTAAAGGATTGCTTGGCATCTCCTCCCTGGTATGCTCCCGCCGTAAGAGTAGTAACAAGTGGTGGCACAAATTCTTAAGAACTCCATCTCATTACGACTACAGTAACTATGTCTGTAGTAACTATTTTCTGAACTATGTGAGCGTCTTTACCTTGAGTATCCCTAACGCATGCAATTTAGCTTAATCTCGGACCCTAAGCATTTCTACCAACTTACTAATACCAAATTTAAAGAAATTCTGCCTCAGATGGCCTTCCGGCTGTTATATTAAAAGAACGTGTAAACCATCTCGGTCCTCCTCTCGCTGACCTATGTAACCTGTCTATTTCAACAGGTACTTTTCCTTTTCTCTGGAGGCAGTATTTTATCATTTCTACCCATATAAATGGAAGTATGGTCGAACTTAATAATTACAGGTCCATAGCAATACTCTCCTGCATACTCAAACTTTTTGAAAGCATTGTCTATCAAGAACTGCTTCCATAGACCTGCTTCTGTAGACCAATTATCTGCACATGTCCGCACGGTTTCATGAAAGCTAAATCAAACACTACTAGATCAATTGAGTGCGTCACTAGGACGCTTTGTGCTTTAAAATATGGTAACGAAGACGATGCCATTTCTACACATTTCAGCAAACTCACAAACTTAGCATTTCAAAACTAAGACAACTGAAAGCCATTTCATCCCCAATTGGTAGATTGGATTAAATTCTATTTAGAAGACAGATATTACAGATTCATACTCAGATCCTTAATATCCGACCCCAATAAACCAACGACTGGTTTCCCCCAGGGTAGTCATCTTGGACAAATCATTTATATCCAAATGATTAACGATATTAATTTCGTTCGAATGAATCTAATCCTTCTACTTTCACTGATGACTTTAGAATTTCCAAAGTCAATTCATTACCCTCTGGTCCCAATACTTGTAAGACAACTTAGAAAAGTTTTCGGTATAGTGAAGGTAAAACTTTTTGGAGCTTAGTGTCAACAAATACATCTACCATCCCTTCCGAGTAACTACTTCATCTACGATGAGCTAATTACTTCCACTACCCAAGTATGGTTTCCAGGAATAATTTGTGACATAGAACTAAATATCGACTTACAAACTGACAGCATTATTAGTGAAGCTAACACTGCACTTGGCTTTATCAAACCTTGGTCAGATGATATCTCGAACCCTTTTGTTACAAGGTCCCTGCACATCACTTTTGTAAAGCCTCTTCTCGAATATTCCAGCCAAGTTTGGTCACCCTATAAACAAATTCACATTCACAGAATTGAAGCCGTCCAATATATGTTGAACCGTTCCACATGTACTCGTATAATGCCCCCTATGAAAATAGCCTAAAACTCATTTGAATGAACGCTGTTATTAGTTTTATTCACCAGTTCTTGACCGAAAACATATTTCATTCACTTCCAAGTGCTATCCTTCCAAGATCCATCCCCCTTCTTCAGATTCAAACTCATCGCACCAATTATATGAACCAATATCAAGAATGACGCATACAACCAATAATTACGCCGAAGCTTTTGATCTGAATAGCAGAAATACATGATCAAAAAAGCCCGGCTAAATTTTTCACTCCCTCTAAAAAAGTGTGTTTCTTTCATCCTAATTAGCTAATGGTTTAATATGGTTAATCGCACTATTCTTTTGTATAAATTATACTGTGATTGATTCCGTGGTTTTATTAACAATTGGTTCGAGTCACACCTTACGAATAGAACACAGAAAGTTAATATTGGAGAATATCACATCAACTATAAGGTTATTAACTTAGGGGTTCCACAAGGATCTGTGCTTGGCCCCATATCGTTCATTGCTTATATTAATTCTCTTTTTAATCAAAGATTTACCGGGGAAGTCATTGCTTTTGCAGATGATTTGGGTATTACATACATACTCGTAGGATGCAACTAATCCTCTTAACTTAATTGCAGGCATTAGCAATGATGTCAATAAGCTGCGGCTATGGTTCGCAGAATATACATCAGTCGCCAGCAAAAAAACTAAGCTGATGCACTGTAGTCTAAGCGATCAGGTATCTCCAGATATTAATATAAGTATATTTGCATGCTACTAATTGTAATTGACAATGTGACGTGATTTGTACATGCAATCCTAGCAGTTCCAAAGTAGTGTTTAACAGGAAATATTTTTGCTTTGTAACCTCTTTCACGGTGGACGTAGTTAAAGAATATAGACCAAAATGTAAATTAATATAATCATATCTCAAACTCGAAACTATATCTGCGTTCTTCCGTTCATAGAACTAAAGAACTTGTAGATAATAAAACGATGAGAATGGTCTACTTTGGAAATGTTTATCGAATATTACAGTACGGAAATAGTTATTAGGGGGCTACATCCCCCTACTGTGGGAAAAGCATGTGGCGCCAATCAATTTTCTCGCCTAATGCAATTACTTAGAAATTTTAAGATCTCCCAGTAAAGAATTTTTACCATTTTAAAGTTGTAAACATTTTCTTTAATAGAAGTGGATATACGCAAAGCCCAATCTCTGAAGTTCGTAATTTGCGCAGCAACTCCGGTTCTATAACCAACGTTCCCTCATTTCAGAAACTCCTTTTTCGTTACATCCTGCAAATTGTTTAATATACTTCCTGTAGATATACAGTCCCTCAGAACAAAGTAAAAATATGGCTTTTTGATTTAAATCAGGAAGAATTCAAATTTCTACTTTTATTTAGATTAGTAGCAGAAGTACTGTGCAGCTTTATTAATGCAAAAAAGAATTCCATTGTTTATTTTTATTTATTTATTTATTATTATTATGTACTTCTAACACAGTAGGAATACACTTTTAAGTCTGTGAGAGATAAATAATTGGTATTGATTAATTAGAATTCATTTTAAGTAATTAAGACAAAGATACATTTGATAAAATTGAATTGAATAGAGTGAAGAGAATTAAAATTCAGATGATTAGTAATTATATTAATATTTACATTTTATAATTTCTGTATATATATTATTTATTTAATTAAGCATATGAAGTTTGTAAGTTGTATTTGCTTGAAAAGGAGGTTGGGAATTTAAAAATCTAGTTGCTTTGACTTGAAAAGAAAAACTGTAACTCGCCCTTAAATCGAAGTGCATCATTCAGTTCTCTCAGATTACGAGGTAGTGAATTCTAAAGGCGAATAGCAGCAACGAAAAATTGTCTTTCGGATGTTAGGCAAGAGAAATGCGGGAGAATCAAACATGCAGATCTGTTTGAAGCCGAAAACTGGATTTTATTATAAAGGTATGTCGGTTACCTTGTTTTTATAATGCTAAACAGAATACCTAGAGTACGAAACTTGACGTAGTTCTGAAACGACATCCCCAACAATTTTTTTTGCCAAGTATGAGATGTTGTCAAACCTTCTGAGGCTGTAAACATAACGGAGAGTGCTGTTGAACGCTACCTGAAGCTTCCTTTTGCTCTCAACATCACAGTTATAGAATATTTCACATCCATAAATTAACACAGGAATAACCAGAGATTTAGCAGAACTAACCTTGTCCTCAGTGGTGTAAACTTTTGAGCAGTCCATAAAGTTCGAAGAACACCATATGCCTTACCCACAATCGCATTTATATGGTTATTCCATGTGAGTGTTCTATTGAATACCATGCCAAGATTTTTTGAATTTTCGACGAATTCTATCGCTGAATTGTTCAGCATGATGGCTGGAAAATAGGACAGCTCTAGCTTCTTTTTTGAAATAACTAAGCATTTACATTTGTTTGGATTAAGTGCCAGTCTATTTTCCAAAGACCAGTTCGAGATCCTGTGAAGATCTACATTCAAATCACTGGCACAGTTTTCGATAAGTCCAAGAGTACAACTTTTATAAATTTGAATATCGTCGGCGTAAAAGTGCTCTGATGAATTCAAAGTAACAGTTTCTATATCATTGATGTAGAGTGAAAATAAGAGAGGTCCCAAAATCGATCCCTGGGGAACACCTCGCACAAAAGGAAGAAATTCTGACAGAGCACCCCCCAGAGACACTGCCTGTTTTTTTTCTCTCAGATACGACGAAAGTAACTTTATAGCAAAGTGAGACATATTAAAATAATGACTTAATTTATCCATAAGAGTGGGGTGGTCAACCATATCGAAAGCTTTGGAGAAGTCTAGAAGGATCATTAGAGCAGTGGTACAGCTATGTTTTGCACGAAATCCAGATTGAACTGGAACTATAAGATTATTTCTTGTGAGATACTCATTTATTTGCTTATGCATAATTCGTTCACACACTTTGGAAAGAAAAGGTAAGATTGATATGGGTCTGAATTCATCACCTGTCGAGTTCTTAGGGATTGGTATTATTTTAGCCATTTTCCACTGGTGGGGAAAGATGCCGGTCATAAAAATGGTATTCATCACGTTGTAATACGAGTATATGGCAGCAGTAATGGCAATATCGCTTTAATGAAAACAGGATGCACTACATCCACTCCTACAGAATTTTATTTTACAGACAAAAAACTTTCGACTATATCTGTGTTTTCTATTCTTGTAAAGAAAAACTGTGTATCTGTTGAGACAGCGGGGCCACGATAAGTCCTATTTGCATCTATTGCTGAGGCTATAGGATGTGGAATCGATAGGAACATACGATTTAGTTCATTGTTATCAATATCACTGGGGCAGCTTAATTTTTGTTTACCAATCCCTAGCTCACGAAGGTTACTCCATAATTTGCGGCCATCTAACGTATTCATGCGATTTGCATAATACTGTGACTTGGCAACTCTTATTTCACGAGCAACACTATTTCTTAAGTGTTTATAGACTTGGTGGAGCTCGTCTATCCGAAAGCGTTTCCATCGGCGGTAAGCCTGATCGCGTTGTAACATTAAGAGTCGGATTTCGTTCGTAAACCATGCCCTTGTTCTTTCCTTTACCGTTCCAGTTGTTATTGGGACGTGTGTATCAAAGAGATGGTTTATGTTTCTATGGATAAATTCAACTTGGTCATCCGGTGAGGGCATATCGTAAACGAGATCTCATGGAACGCAATGTATATGGTGTTCAAGAGCAGACCTGTCTACATTTTTAAAGTTCCTGAAACTATAATTAGGCGAATTTGTTCGACCAATAATATCAATGTCAAATGTAGAAAATATGAGGTCATGTTTTGAAAAAGCAGGTGCAGATATTTGATCATAGAGTAATACTTTATCAGTATTGTTTACAAAAAACAAGTCCAACAAGGTACTTGAAGAGCTCCCGAAATAGGTAGGAACTTGGGTATTTACTGGGTGTAGATCAAATGAGCTCATGTTGTCCGTAAAGTGGCTTTCAACATGGAGATTGCTATTAAAATCGCCACAGACAATAACATTGGGTGAGCAGATTGAATTTTGTTCAATAAACGCATATGTACTCGTAGGTGCTAAATCAATATGTCTGTTTGGCCTGTAGACAGTTCCTAGACGAACACTACTTCCGCCACAGATTATAGTGATGAAAAAGTAATCAACCGCAGACTCAATTGGTGAGCGACATTTATCTTTATAGGTCAAACCCTCTTTCAAATAAATTGCTGCTCCACCACCAATTCGACCACTTCTATCAGCACGGAAAAGTGACATCTGGGAAAAACCATGTTTCCGACACACAGATTGCATCAACTTGGGAATCCACAAAAATTTCTCTAAATTCATCCAGTTTTGCTGGCAAATTTTGTGCATTTAGATGATAGACTTTGAGTCCTTGCCTATGACTACAAAACACCCTAATCATAGATAGCAATATAATATCACTGCCGTCACCAATGGAATTCACCCCACTATCATTTAATTCTAATTTGACGGAAAGAAAGAGATTCCGTGGGAGAACCAAGGTTTACCATAATAAGGTTTGGCTTTTGCCATCAGGTTTTCAAATTATAGATTTAATCCATTTTAATCAATATTTTCCAAAACTGGTATTTAAGAGCAGATTTTATAAATTTAAACAGTATCCGAGTATTCCAGCTTCCACCACTTCACCTAACTTCTCCCAACGAGAGAGTGTTTTTTCCATAAAAGGATTTTCAGATTGAGCTCAGCATTGGGTTCCAATGAAATGAATGCCATTTTTTCTTTTTCTATGTAGCATTTAATTTAATTGCAGTAGTTCGCCTCTGGCTTTGAACACTGTACCGATTACGTCTAAACTGAATTAACTTCTCTTCAAGGTGCTTGCTAAAAGATATCGGTGGGATGATCGATTTGTATTCCTTGACTTTCTCCAGTTCTTCCTTTTGCCAGGTTCATTTTTTTTTCCATTGCATAGGCCACCATCGCCCCATTTTAGCTTGCAAGCTCCATATTTGGCAGTATTGTTGCAGCTTACTTATCATGATTTGCAGCATATTTGGTGTTACCTAGAGTAAGAGTGTTATACGTAATCCATAAAAAAATATTCCGCCTGGGAGATATACAAAGAGATCGTTGAAGAAGATTGAGAACAAAAATTGGCTCAGCAGAATCCTTGCTTCACTCCAGCTTTAGACTGAAACCAGTTAGACAAAATGTCTCCATCCCAGATCACTATGGAGTTATCTAGGTACATTTTTTGTAGCACCCTTAGTACTCGTATTTTTGTCGAAACTCCCAGGTGGCTCAGTTTAAAATCCACGAAGAAGGCATGCAATTTTGTACCCTTATCCAAAAATGTCCGTGTAATGCTTGTATGGATGTTCTTGTTGCTGGCATCCAGAGAAGTTTGTGGTGTTTGGAATAAGAATCTAATCGTTTCAAGTAGTACAAAAATGTCGTAATTATTTATAAATTCAAAGAAATCATAAAAAAATAATTTGTTGACTAAAACTTGCTACATTAAAAGATACAATATAAACGAGTGATGGCATTACAATTAAAAGCGCTGGCTATATTTAGGTACACCATAATTTGATGTTTCGCTTTTGTCGCCTAACAGCCGGTCCATAAAAGTTATTCTCCCTGCATCATTACATGTCAGGTGGTTTGCGTCATCCTCGTATTTTGAATCAAATTTTCGGGTTTTTTGCAGCTATTTCCCCATTTAGTTTAAGATCTGTCTGTCTGTTTCTTTCTCTTGCCGAGATCGGATAGTCTCGATTAATTGGAACGCCTGTGCCTCCAAGTTTTAATCCAGCTTGAAGAATTCGCCCAATGTCGTCTTTACGCTGTAGATCGGCGATTACATCCTTCGTGGATTTAATCAGCCTCACTGATGAGACTGTCGTTGTAATTTGTGTTTGCACTCGACCATGGGCCAAATCTTCCTCTTAACATTAGTTTAACAACATATTTGTTAGTTTCTAAGTCTATATTTTAAGTTCTTTAATTGTTCATAAGCTTAATAAATGTGTAGACCCCGGGCCAGTAATATCTAATAATAAAAAATAAGTTGTACAACTCAAAATTCAATAAAATGTTACTCTTTGAGCTTACGAATATATCTTTAAAAAAATAAACAATTAATGCAATATATTTTGTATTTTAATCTATCTACGTCGGCTTGCGATAAAAAAGAAACATTAGGCATAACAATGATGACCGACGCCCTCACCATATCCAGAATATGGGGCGGAGGTTTCGATGAAGATTGACAGAATTAAAATGAGTTTCTCAAAGATAGTGTTCCGACGGGTATTCTCAATAATCGATCTTTGAACTTATCTTCCAATTTAATTGAGATACATCGAACCATCGAACACGTCTCAAGATAAAAGTTTGTCCCGATTATATTATGTTCCGAAAATCTATCTGCACCTGAATTATGTGAGGAGCCAATGAGAATTTTCGTGTAGATTTGGAAAAAGAACGAGAAACAGGAAAACTTTTTTCGATGCCATATGGCCACCAGATCACAGATTTTCTACCTCTACGTGCACTTGCATTTATTATTCAAATTTTGCAAATTATAAAGAAACTCAAATACACAGCAAAGTCAGTTATATATTACCACATACTTTTTAAGAAGACGCATGTGGGTGGCCGTGGCTCAAGTGGTAGTATATTGGCTTCCAAATCGGACGGTTCAATACCAACCGCGCCCGAAAGACATTCTCTTTTTCAGGCAACTAAAATCACATAAGATGAGTGGTTGCCTAGAATACAACAACAAGTCCATTAAATGTTGGATGCCACCCATGGAGTGATATAACTACTGAGCTCAAAAATCTGTCTTTTTCTCTCTATCCCATTTTCATAAAAACTTAACACGTGCTCAGGCACTCTGAGTGTAGTAATACCCACTTGAATATTAAGTTCTTTTTTACAGACTCGCCTACAAATTCAAACTGTCGGACCTTTTTTATCCGCAGAGTCCTCCAAATTTACGATTCTCTCTGAAATTTAATTAAAACATCATCTCTCCTATTGCGTCTGTTTCTTATGTAATAACATCCCCGACAGACTGTTTGGCTTTCTTTTAAATTTCTCTATCTCTTAAACATTAATTTAATACAAAAAAAAAAAAAAACTAGCACGTCTAAACTTTAAGTCAATTTCTATTTACATTCGTATTCACATCCGCAAATAACGATGTAAACAAAACTAATTGTGGAAAAATCGAATTCGAAATCCAATCAATACGTTCAAGTTTCTCATTTAAAGTATTTTACATTTCCCGCCACATTGATACTGTTTCTTATTAAATAAACACAAATCAAAACAAAGTCTGAACCAACAAAACCGAAAAACCAAAACAAAAACCGCATTCAATTCAAAATAAGACACTTCTCCCTCCAATTTGGTTCGATCTCTCTGTGTATCCCTGTTTCTAATAGTGAATTACAAATTCTGCAAATACAGGGGAAGTACGCGTAATAATAATACAAACCCTCCCCAAATCGTTCGGTGTCATGAATCTCAAAATATCCATAAATATTTCAATTTGTTTATGAAAAAAAAAAAAAAAAAAAAAAAACAAAGTTATCATACAAGTACATAGAGAGTTGGGGTAAGGATAGGTATCGACAGCAAGAGAAAAAGTTCCCAATATCAATTTCCCATACCTGCTTTGTGAATGTAATTTTATTTTTTTAAATTCTCACGTTTCGTGAAAATATTCCAATTCCAAGTATCGATATCGTTAACAGTCATACCGAAATCAAAGGAATTCGAAGGAATCACATTGAATCAATACACAATAATTTTGAATCATGAAAATCGGCACAAAAAATTAATATTTCATTTTCTTACTTACACTGTTGTTTGGCCGTGACTGGCTTGCTGGTGGATGGGGGGGAAGAAATCCAAAAAGGAAAAATTGTATTCCAAGAACTTCGTCGCCCGCAATAGCAATGAAAATATTTTTATAATTTTTCCTTTTATTTTTCAAATTTTTTCACCAACGCATACACTCACGCACAATTACTGGCGACTAATGCACTAAACAGGAAGTGGATAATTATTTTCCTTTTTTTTCTCTCAAATTTATTTACAAATATTTGCAACGAGATACGTACTCGTATATTGATTTCAACGTGTTTTTGACACTTCAGGTGGTAATGCGATTATATTTGTAACCTTTGAGTGGAAACACTTAACTTTCTTTCGGGGTTGTGAAATTTCTCCTTCTAAACTGAACTTTTTCTGTGCGTTTTTGTTTTGATTTCTTTGTCGATATTATTATTTATTTTTCTCTGTTTTTGTTAAAGGCTGCCTTCGCTAAGGGTTGAAAATTGGCAAGACGCACAATCGTACGACTCGAAATCTGCGGGTGGTATCGGTGGGTGGAGAATGTGGGTGAAAGGAAGGTCGAAACAAATAAAAGAAAAACCGTACAAATAATTGATTCAATGTTAAGTAGGAATGGAGAAAAAATTCATAACGAAATCGTGAGTCAACATTCAAAGGAGGCTAGAAGCAAATGAGCGGGAAGCTCAACCCTTCGGCATGTATCTCGTATACGTAATCGTACATATAGAAACTAATATCCGCGTATTACTAAATGATTGTGACGATACAGACAAACAGATAAACCACAGCGCGTCACTTTTGTAAACGTTCTGACAAAACCATAATACGATAAATACGCAGATACTCATTGGGGAGCATGTACTCGTACATATACTGATACTGAAACTAATACTCGTGCATGTGTGGAATGTTTATGGCTCGAAAATACGAGTATGCAGGCACGCTTCAAAACTTAAGAAATGTAGTTCAAGTGAATGGATTTCGTGACTGCCGACCATAAGGAAGCCTCAGAAATTAAACTGTTCAACAAGGAATTTTAAATGGCCAATAAAAGGTTAAGGACATGATATCGATAAAAAAAGATAAATAATCGCCGACAGTGAATTCAGATCGTCATTGGTGGTGTTGTAACAAACAGATAAATAGAAAGGGGAACTGCAAATATAGATGTACGAGTATTCTATGATAGATGGGTAAATGGGTAGAGGTTGTTGCTCTTATTTAATTCATCGTGTGTATGTACGCACTTTTTACGCTTACAATAAATTTGTGTGACACATATTCGTATACTATGCAGGGAAGCACAACACTATGCGAAGCACGTGCTTCGTTCTTATGAATTAGATTTAGCACACCAACTGACACGGAGGGGGTAGCCAGGTAGCCTATACAGCAAACCTCTTCTCGTTTACCTCTTGTTACCACACAATATCCGTGCTTGTGTAAAATCTAAAAATAATAATAAGGAAACCCAAAAACACTCTTTTCGAGTAAATTCAACTCAAAATTGTATTCGAAGGAATGAAACGAAAAATGTGTCTGATTCGTCGGGAAGCTTAAATTCAACTAACTGTTGTTGGAAGCATTGCCATTGCGAAGGCAATTCCAGCCAAAAGTAAAACCAACCCCCTGTAGAAAATGTTCGTTTCTAATTTGTTCGAATCGAACTCCATCAAACCGGTTGTACAAGTATGAAGAAGAAAATAGCGTGGCAAGGCAATGGATGGTACTACCACTCATTTCAATGAGGGGTAGAAAATTTTCAACGGAAATACAGTAGGTGTACCACCACTTGTATCTCCTAACATATCCTTTGACCATTTAGACTGAGTGTACGTACCCATTTAAAAGCACTCCGATACATTTTTGTTTTTTTTTTGTTTTGTTTGTCTGCATTAAATCTGCAGGTTGTGTGGTTGTTAAGTCCCGGAAATGAATCCCTTGTCCGTATTTGTTGTGACACAGCCACTATTCGTATCTCTAGAGTAAATTAACAAAAACCTTTTTCTTCCGAAAGGAACAGTTTGTAGATACAGGTTTTTCCAGACTGTTTTACTACAACAAGGAGTCGGACGGAGTTTAAATTTGAAAGGACTGGTAGGAGATACTATTTTTATCTCTCACGTGATGTAATTGAAATTTGGTCAATACTACGGGTATGTTTGACTGCCATTTAACAGAACTGGAAAAACCAATTGTCCTGCAGGCTGTATGCATACGACCAGAGAGAAAGAGGAAATTTTGTGGTTTTGCAACTTTTATTGCTAAATTATTCTGTTCTATTTGAGTGTCATTGCCTTTTAGGTCAATTTGATGGTTTCATGTTTGGTGAAATAAACGTTCGTTATTGCTCATACTGCTGATGATTTTATTGGTTTTATTGTTTTGTTTATTAAGTTTTAAGAGAGATTTTAAGAGATAAATTTGTTAATCAGGCTGACAAGTCACAAAGGTTTTCCTATGACTCAAATGTCGGTTTTTGGCTGAAACTGTCGTGGAGATGCAACAACACTTTGTATTCAACTTCACAGAATCACACAATTAAATCATATGCCCTTATTGAAGCTGGAAAGAATCATACAAACGTAACTAAGGGTGTTTTCGTGAGAGGCACCGGGTATCCGATAGTGATAGCTGTCAACAAAGATGTCAGAATTATAAGTGTCAATGCTTTTTGTCTCCATTAAAGTCTAACAATTAACCATGAATAGATGTGGTTAACCAGCAAAGCAGTTCCCGGTTGCCCAACTTATCGAGCACTTCGTCAATTTTTGTGCATCGAACAATCGACAATCTGAATGTGACATTTGTCGTGTTGTGGATAGATTTCGCACTGGTTGAACGCTACATGGGCTACGCATAAAGCCTATAACAAGAATAAGAGCAGTGCATTTCGAAGAAATATCGTCGTGGTTGGGACCAGTGTTAATGAAGGCCCAAATTCGTCTATTCACAGACGTACACAACGGCTTGGGTTTTATCGGTCCACAATTTGGAATATTCTACGTAAGAATTTTGGCATCATCGCCAAAAAAAATTCAAATGATCCAAGAATAAAAGGGTTTGGATCATAGCGTGCGTCAGACCTTCGCTTAATGGGCTCAAAACCAATTGCAGGGTGAACTAAAATTGCTTACAAAACTGTGTCCGCGGGTATGGCTCACTGCTGATTTGCAACATTTAGAATGAAAACAATCTGCAAGTGATACTTACGACAACATTTCATCCACCGAAGTCGAGTCGGCCAGCAGCACAACAATCAAGTTCATAACGTAGTGCTTGCCTCTTATCTACCCCGGTAGTGGAGTAAACCCTTACTCGTGCAGGGTAAAATGATAAGAGCTTAGTCGACCAGCAGCATAATACTAGCCTACGCCGTCATAGCGCTCATAGCAGAAATTAGAAAGGGGAGACGAACCAATTAATGGCTTCGGATAAAAACGGGTTTACTTTTGACGACCCTTGGAAACAATTAAAAGACAATGGCATTTGGATCTGCAGGTGTGATGTTCGGACCTTTAACAGGCAACCTGCTGCCAAGGAATTATTATAGGCCCTTGACTGGTATCACGCAGATATCACCGCCATTCGGGAAGTGCGATGGGAAATGCCGGAAATAAGGAGGATGAAAAACTGTGATATATGTATACTAAGGCGATTGGCGATTGCTTTTGGGAAAAGATACGGGTTTTCCATATGCAGCAGATCTAGGCAAGAAGTCTTAAGCTTCCGACACATGAGCGAGCATCTTCTGGCAATCCGCATCAAGGCTAAATTTGCTAACATAAGCCTAATAAGCGCCCGTACCACTACGGAGGACAAGGACGACGCCAGGAAAAAAATGTTTTTACGAGTTCCAAGACAAGACAAGTCATGTATGAGTAATGCCCGAAATATGAGGTTAGGCAATTTTAACGCCCGGATAGGAAAGCAGGACATGAAACCGCGTCGCGCAATAGACTTAGGCTTATTGACTTTGCCGCGGGACGAAATATTTCATCTACATATGCATAAGTATACAAGGATTCATAGCGGTCTTCAGATCATGAAACTCCATGCCGATATGCACCATCTTCTTATCAATTTAATATGCTACATATGACAGCATTTATAGAGACAAGCTATAAAGAGCCAATGTCAAAAAAATGTTCAGACAACGGGACGTGATGCCATGAGGCTTCTTTAACATCATGCTTGAAAGAATAGTGCGGAACTCACATGCGAACACTGGAGCCGCAGTCTTTCAGAAGTTTGATCAAATATTAGCATACGCCGATGATATCGACAACATTGGCAGAACTGCGCTACCTGTCACCGGTGAGTTCGCACCGAAAAGAAAGCTGCCACAATAAGTTTAACGCTAAATGAGACCAAAACCAAGTATGTATAATGTAATATGCTGAATCACAATAGGCCTAATTTGGCTGCAGTGATAAGAGTACATAGTCCCACCTCCCCGCTTAATCTATGTGGATATATGCTGTCAACAAAAAGGGACACATAACATGGAAGAATTGGACAGAATGTCACAGTCGACAGCTACAATAAAATTTTCAGATAATAAGGGACTTTGTCTACCTTGGATCCGCTATAAGTTCTACCAAAAACACCTTAGCAATAATAAAACGAAGAATCAGTCTTGCCAATCGCTGTTTCTTTGGTCTAAGAAGAAGTTTCTTTGTGTGGTAAGACCCTATCCCGAAAATTTAAGGAGACTCTGTGTAAGCTCTTAGTCATCCTAAACCTACTTTATAGGAAACTCTATCGAAAGTCGATGAAGAGATCCTCTGTCCTTTCGACGAAAAATTATTCATGCAGCTATGACGGGGTTTCGAGGAGCTCTACAGCCACATTGAGCTAGTCAGAAAACTCGATTGATCTGCACATATGGTGCGGATGGACATCAATGCTCCGAGCAATAGAGTCTTTTACTCTAACCCGGAGGGACAACGCAGTAAAGGAAGACCTCAACATAGGCGGTACGCACAAGCTGAAGGGGACCTCAATGCGCTTGGAGTCTGCAACTGAAGACAGTTAGGATTGCTCTGACTCAAGAGGCTCGTTAGTTGAGGCCCATTCTCACCCCGAACTGTGACGATTTGTTTTCAAAATTACGTGACACCGTAATGTGGTTCCAACTGCATGGGACCAATATCATCGATTTATTGAAATCAAAGTTTGGCGGGGATTGATGTCAAGATTGGGATCTGTAAGATGGCCACCAATATCCAGCGATCTATCTCCTGAAATCAGTTGAAACTGTCATAAATAACTTTGGAAGATAATATTACGCAAGGTTTTGGGAATATACGTTCGGAGATTCTTGAAAAGTGGTCAAAACATGGAATTATAGGATACGCTTTGTGAATACCAGTTGCGTTGCTCAATGTTTAATTTATTTCTTTTAGAAACGAAATCTTACTGTGTACCAGGTATGAAGGGCCAGATTCGATGATATACTTAGGGTTTAAAGGTTCACGTAGAAGGGCGATTTTGACATTAATTTCCAATAACTTCCACGACTGAAGTCATCTCCAACAAGTGGCCTTTGAACTCAGTATCTTACAATTTACATCTCCACGGGGCAGTTCACTTTGGTAATGATTCAATGAAACATGCCATCCATTCGTGTGTCCTTCAATGTGTGAGAACTCTCCCCAATTAAGCCCATTGAATCACATTCATCTTCAAATATTCTGCACTACCTTCGTCTAGCAAATACACCAGGTGTACTGGTGTTGCATGTTTTGCAACCAAACAAACTAAATACCGTAAGATAAAAGAGAAATATCTCCACACTTGCCCAGTTATACAGAGTGTTCCATTCCTTTTAAGTGGTGATTCCTTGACATAATTAAGGAACAAAATTGTATGGAGATCAAGTCAATTCTTGGATGACAGCAATTGATGCGATAACTCCGCCATAGCTAGTTTCAAACCTAGATTGCGAAAAGGGGAGAGCAATCGCTAAGGATAACCACCATCAACATTCTGCACAAACCCCAATACGGAGATTTTGGCGGATAAACTCCCGAAATGGAGTGTATAACGACGTTAGAGGCAGATGCAACGATGACCTCATTTGAGTTATTTTAGCACATCCGAACCTGAGTACCTACGAGGATTTTCTAGTTTTCCAAAAAACAGATGGTGGTGTAGTGAACCAACGTCAACAATCAATCAGGATTTCGCTCTCAGGTTAAGGATTGTGACATTGACTGCCGGACGTCTTAAAACATATTTGCTGTAAAGCAATAATCAGTGTATGAAATGGATGAACTAATTAATTATTGACCATCACATCAAACAAAACACAGACAACTACGTATTCCATACTTCGACATCTACAAAGGCAGTCAGCTGATAAAAACACATCAACCAGATTCATCACACTGCAATCGAGACAAGACGCAGCTCCTATTGTGGACGTCCGAATAGTGTCATCAAGCACATGCAATGGATACAGAATCATATATGTTGCCCCTGCAAAGAAGAACGAGAACTATTGACAAACTCTATGAGCACAGGAGATGGGAAGAACATCGGCTGGAAGGCCTAGAAAGAAAAGGAATCTGTTTAGCAGAATGGATATGCTTTATGGAAGAGCTGTGAAAGTTTATCAATGTCAGAAAGTCAGAAGAACTGTTGCATATAAAATGTTCCATGGTGGAACGCAGATTCGCTAACTTCAAGAGCTTCTAAATAGCTTACATAAGATTAATTAAAAAAAAAAAATATGACAAGCTACTTCGGATTTCGAAGAGTGGCGAAAAGATTGAAACTCTCGCTGAAACCAGAAAAATCTTCTAAAAGGCCAATCATCCAGACTGGAAGTACTCAGAACATCTGAAGACTCCGATAGTGAGACGAAAACAGAAGCTCTCTGTCTCATACTTAAGGCTCACTTCCAGATAACCTAATCAGAACAGGCTCACAACCAGCTCCTATCATAAGCTGCTGATAAGGTGAGTAACACAACACTGCGTAATTGCTATCTGTTTTCAGAAGAGGTAGTCAAATACTATTTTGCCTTCTTTGATGGCTTCAAGTCTTTTGACACCGATGGCATATATATAGTTGCGCTACAAAAAGTTATAGAACATTTGTTCGGAAAATGAAGAACCCCTGGCGAACAATACCATATTAAACAAAAAACAGCAACTACGCGTTCGCCAATAGCTTCAGAGCCATCAGTCTGACTTCCTTCATGTTGTACAGCATGGGGCGATTGATTGAGTTCCATGTACGTAAAACTGCTAATCGAATGCATTCACTGATGCACACTTGGCAGACTTAAGATCTTAAGATCCTGGCAGGCTGCTCTTGACGATTGCATGAACAGAATTGAAGCAAATTTTGACAGCTTGTGTTACCCGGCCAAGAAACCCAGCACAGGTGTATCACTAGTTTTGTAGATAAGAGAAACCCTTGCGAATAAGACTCTGATTGCAGATGCCTGACTCTAGCCAATATGTGATAGCAGTCGTGAGACTTTTCTCCTACATCTGACTGGACTACTTGGGTCCATTCATTCATTCATTCATTCCGGAAAAAAGATGGGTTATGCTCTTTAAGTGCTTGACCAAACGTGCCGTGTATGTATATGGAGATCGCAAGTGAACTTTCGACGGACAGTTGGTTATTATGCATTTGAGGTCTTTTTAATTCTTTAATTCACTATTTTATTACAATCGGAAATTAATACAATATGTACGTGCCTTTGACAACTCGGCTGAATGGAGAGAGAGAGAGGGACATAGTAACGTCTGAATTTATATATGTTGCGCTTGCTCAGTGACGACATCTATACCATTATCTTCGAAACTCTTTATTTAAATCAAATTAGCATATTTATTTCGCGGATAAGACGTCGCTACATCACTCCCCTCCGAGTGACTTACTTTTATAATAAAAAATATAATATTTTACAAGCCACGAAACAAGTTATACAACACCTTACCCACATCTGGCTGTGTGAGAAATGTGTCTATCTGGAATGACAACTCGTCTTCCCAAGCGTGTCTTTGTAGGGATGGTTGTTGAGTTAGGTGGTGGAGCTGATCATGATGCGCTGATATCTGGCTGTTGTATTAGGTCGTATGTTGATAAGAGATAGGCCGGTTTCAGCCGATCAATGGAAACCGTTTAAGTTTTGCCCCTGATTTGAACGGTGAAGTATTTGTCGGTTCGTTTCAAAACGGGAAAAGGTCCTTCATACGGCTGCTGTAATGCGCTCCTTAGTGAATCTCGCCTGATGAATACGTGTGATGCTGAATTTAAATTCTTGAAAATAAATGTTGACTTTGATCCGTGACGAGAAGCTGGTACAGGTTGCAGAGTTTCAAAATGACGTCGAAGCTGGCTGACAAAACTTTCGGGATCTGTGTTATTTGGTCGTGGACACAAAAATTCTCCAGGTACACGAATGGTCTCTCCATACACCATTTCAGCTGCCTTTGCTTTTACATCTTCCTTGAAAGAAGTTCTGAGCCCTAGGAGAACGATTGGAAGTTCGTCGACCCAGGAAGGGGATTCGTGGCACTCAATAGCGGCTTTTAGTTGCCGATGCAGCCTCTCAACCATGCCATTAGCTGCAGGGTGGTACGCAGTGGTCGTCAAGTGGTTGATTGCGAACAATTTTGCTAGCGCCTGGATCAAATCGGAGAGAAATTGTCTACCACGGTCTGATCTTTAGTGGCACACCGAAGCGAGCTACCCAATTACTAAAGAGCGTCCTTGCTAGGGTATCAACTGTTGAGTCTTCGAGGGGATAAGCTTCAGGCCAACGAGAGAATCGATCTACGATGGTGAGACAAAATCTTGAACCTCTTGAATACGGAAGCGGTCCTACGAAATCCACATGGATGTGTTCGAATCTTGAACTTGGCGATGCAAAAATTCTTACGGGTGATCTTTGATTTTTGGCATGGTACACATGCTCGTGCCCAGGCTTTGCAATCCTTTTGTAGTGTGGCCAGATGAATTTTGTAGAGATGAGCTTCGCTGTTGCTCTTGCAGCAGAATGACTCATGTTGTGGAGCGAATTAAAGACTTGGTATCGCAGGTGCTGAGGAACGAATGGTCGGGCTGTGTTTTGAGTTGTAATGGTGAATTCGGCAGTTGAACTTTTATAAGCTGTAATACAGAATTGGAAGTTAAAAGGTTATTCAATTCTATGTTACGTGATTGCGCTGCTGCTAAGTTGTTGACATCGATTGGTTTGCTAATAGCTTCGATTCTAGACAGTGTGTCTACGATGACAAATATCGACGCCCGAGATGTGTTTGATATCTGTTAAAAATTGGCCAATGAAATCAAAACATCTGAATTGCCTCGGAGAAGGTTTTTCGGGTTTTTGATTGAAAGCAAAGACCAACGGCTTGTGGTCGGTGTAGATCGTAAAATTTCTGGCTTCAAGCATGAATCGAAAATGCTTGATTGAAGAGTAGACTGCCAGAAGCTCCCTGTCGTAGGTGCTGTATTTTTGTTGTGCTGAGCTGAACCCTTTTGCAAAATAAGACAGCGGTTGCCATCCGAGATTAGTTTTTTGCTGTAGGACTGCACCCATCGCTTTGTCTGAGGCATCAGTGAATAATCCCCATGGCAGAGTCGGATCGGGGTGTGCCAACAGGGCAGCGTTTATGAGACCTTCCTTGCACAAAGTAAATGATTGTTGAAGCGATTGTGTCCATACGACAGGTTTATTTCTTTTAGTGTTTTTTCCTTTTAGGCATTCGTGCTTGAAGTTCTGCAGCATTCTTGATGAAACGTCTGTAGAAATTGACTGATCCTAAGAATCTTCGCAATTGTTTTACTGTTTCTGGTGGTTTAAAATTTATAATTACTTTAACACGCTCTTCAAGTGGTTTTGTGCCATCTGCCGAAATAGAAAATCTCAGAAATGTCGTCGCCTGCGTACCAAATTCACTTTTTGCCAAATTTATCACTACACCATGTTCACTGAGGCATTTGAAAAGCCTTCGAAGATGTTGTAGATGTTGTTCTTCATCTTCGGACGCCACCAAAATATCGTCGATGTATGGAAAACAGAATTCGAGTCCAGCAGTCACTTCGTCGATGAATCGTTGGAATGTTTGGCAAGCGTTCCTTAGACCAAAATTCATAAAAGGAAATTCGAAGAGACCGAATAGTGTGATTATAACTGTTTTCTCAATATCATCAGTAGCCCTGAAGACCCTGACGAGATCAATTTTGGAGAAAATTTTTTTACCTGCAAGGTTCGCTGCATAGTCCTGTATGTTACGTGGTGGATAGTTATCCGGAATCGTGCGAGCATTCAGCAGCCTGTAGTCGCCACATGGACGCCAATCGCCAGATTTTTTTGGTGCGAGGTGGAGTGGTGAGGACCAGCAACCTTTTGAGCGACGAGCGATACCCATTTTAATCATAGTCTCGACCTCGTTTTTAGCAATTATCATTTTATCAGGAGCCAAACGACGAGCTTTACAAGAAACTGGAGGTCCGGGCGTTGTCTTGATATAGTGCACAGTAGTGTGAAGGATATCCTTAAAGGTACCAACTGGTCTTGTTAAGTTGGGGAATTCTTTGAGGAGTTGAATGTATGGGGATTCACCAGGCACTGATTTTTCTTGAACACATTTTGTATATGCACTTAAGCCTCGTGTCGATAGGCCGGTAATCCAATCAATTAGTCTGCTATGGGCTACATCTACAATAAGTCTGTAAAATGCGAGGAAATCGGCTCCGATGATTGGTTTACCAACGTTGGCAACGACAAAGCGCCAGGTGAAATACCGCCGGAGTCCAAGGTCAACTGGGACAGTGAGGCATCCATACGTTGGTATTGTTGTTCCATTCGCAGCAAAAAGAGTGTATTCAGAAGCTTTGCTTCGATGCCGCAAACGTAAAGGTGGAAACACTGACACGTCCGAGCCTGTGTCTATGAGAAACTGGACTTTTGTCTTCTTATCGGTAACAAATAGGCGGCTGGAGAGTTGGTTGCCATTTACCGCCATTAATGACACCCCTCGTCGTTTCCCTGCATGAAGTTGCATGGTGGTAGGCATTTGATAGCCTTGGTGCCAAACCGACAATGGTAATAACACATACTGTTTTTATTCTGCGAATGCGAATTATTGTCGGTCTGCTGAGGGTGAGGACTATTGACTTGGCGCCGATGTTTGCTCCTATGTCGTGAGCGGGAGCGCGAGTGATTGCGTATGAAACTGTTTCGTCCTATAGATAGCGTTTGTACCTGCCTGCTTAATTCCTCAACTTGTTGTGCCAAACGGGAGATTGAAGAGTTTTCAGCTGGAGCGATGTAATTTATTTGATGTTGTGGGATGACTTCATTTATTTTGTCCGCAATAGCGCCTAACTCGTTGAATGTTGTTGTTGTATGTGCTGCAAGGATTGACTGAGCCCTAGTAGAAAGTCTATCCATCCAAATGGGTTTTAAAGTGTTGTCTGTCATTGTTGTGCCGCTCAGGTTCCTTTAGAAATTGCGAGGGCTTTCTGTCGCCGAGCTGTTCTTTGTCCAGCATTTGTCTAATCTGTTGCTCTCTAGATGGGGCCAAGCGCAAGATAAGTTCTTCTTTTAATGTGTCAAAATGGGTTTACAATTATGTCCTGGACTTCTGTTGCTATCACATGGTCGAGTTGTGCCACGACGACATTAAATTTCCTGCTATCAGAACGCAGATTTATAAGTCCAAATTGGGCCTCCAGTTGTGAAAACCACAACCTGACGTTTTCTCTCCAGAATGGTGGTGGTCTGACCTGCGTGTGATTTGCCTCTACTTCGGTGGGTCGAATTGCTTGAATTTGTTGCATCAATTGAAATTGAAGTTCCTGGAGACGTGTTATTTGTGCAGGATCGTACTGCTGTTCCGTATTTCGCGTTGTATTGTCTGCCGCGAAGTTATTCATTTCTGTCCATTGTGCGACGTCGGGGTCACCAATGAGGTCTTTTTAATTTTTTAATTCACTATTTTATTACAATCGGAAATTAATACAATATGTACGTGCCTTTGACAACTCTGCTGAATGGAAAGAGAGAGAGGGACATAGCAACGTTTCATTTCATTTCATGTCTTTATTCATTGAAAGCTTACACATTAAGATAACAATAATCTTATAAACTAGTGCAAGGCTTAAATATAATTTATTTAGAAAAGCGGAAAAAGCTACATAACATGTTAGCGTTAAATTAATAATTCAATAATTAGAGTTTTTCTCCTTCTGTTTCTTAAATACGATAAGATAAATAAAAAAATAAAAAATAAAAACAAGGAACTCGTAATATGAAATATACAATATACATATCTCTTTTCTCAAGCAAAAACTACCATATATAATCGTAAGTATTAATACAATAAAATGTTAGTCAGAGATTGTCTGGACATAAGACTGTAACCCATTCCGAAACTGTGCAATGGTACCTGACCTTCTTAAATGCTGAGGAAGGGAGTTCCAAAGACGGGTAACGTTAATGAAGAACTGACGCTCCGAAGTAAGTTAATGATACCGCGGATGTACAAGCTGTTGGGATCTATTAGATGAACCAAAACATATTCTATTAAATAAACAGCTGGGTTGATGTGTCTGAATTACATTAAATAACAATAGGAGTGATCTGAAACGTAAAAAGTGGTCGAATGAGATGTTATAGATTTGTCGGGAGAAGTTGGAGATATGATCGAGGCGCCTCAAACCATAGATGTAACGCGCGGTGTTGTTAAAGGCAACATTAAGTTTTCTTCTGCTTAAAGCATCGCATTTGCAGAAAATTTCACAGCCATATGTGAGTGTTGGAATGACTAGTGTCTTTGCGAGTAGCAGACGTGTGTTCAGGGGCGTATGGTATTGAGAGGCCCATAATAGGCGCAGTATACCATAAACTTTGCCTACCGCCGCATTAATATGCGTATCCCAAGATAGTGTCCTGTTAAATAGCATTCCTAGATTTTTGGCCGTTTCAACATATTCTACGGTAGAGCCGTTAAGTTGAATTTTAGGTAAATATGATAGATCTACGGGCTTCCTACTAATCACTAAACATTTAGATTTGTTAGGATTAAGAAATAATCCGTTCTTCTCCGCCCATACTGAGATCCTGTCCAGATCTGCGTTAACTCTACTTGAGCAGTCTTCAATCAACCCAAGAGGGCAGCTGTTAAACAATTGGACATCATCGGAATACATGTGTATAGAGGATGAGCTGACAATGGAAGGGAGCCCGTTGACATACAAAGAAAAGAGAAGAGGTCCTAGAATGGAACCCTGTGGAACCCCTCTAGTTGTTGGAAGAAATTCAGATAGCCAATCGAAACAGCTTGTTTTCTGAGCCGAAGGTAGGAAGACACTAATCGAGTGGCCGATGTGGAAAATTTTAAACGGTATGCTAGTTTCTTACACAAGTTGTCGTGATCCACGTTTGCATTTATATATGTTGCGCTAACTTGGTCAGTGACGACATCTATGCCTTTATCTTCGAAACTCTTTATTTAAATCAAATTAGCATATTTAAATATTTCGCGGCTAAGACGTCGCTACATATTCATAACTACGTGATCGCACCGAGAACTAATGCAGCAGAGGATGGTTTTCACCATGACGGAAGAGTGGCCATTGTACCTGCAAATAAGAACATCAAGAGGGTCTTCAACTGCCCACGCAACCCACATGCAGGCGGGTGCTGGGAGCATTTGGTATGGAGTGATGGGACATGCATTATTTATTGAGAACCATTCTTTTAGGTACAGCGAATCGGAACAGACACCTCACTTGCACCAAGAGAAGTTAGGCGCCACCAGAAAGCAGTGGCGGAAAGTCCAGCAGATGATCCAGTATTTCTGGAATAAATATTATACAATAGATAGCCGAATATCTTCCCTATCTGTGTTGAAGGACAAAGTGGCACCAACTTGTCAAAAGCCTTGCGATTGACGGTGGTGTCCTTGAGTGTAATAGTGCCGCACCCCGATCCGCAAAGCCGATGGAGTGAATTACGAGAATTTTCAGGAAAGGACCCGCATAGGAAAGCGGTGGAGGTGCAGAAAAACGACCTGCGCATATACAAGCCAGACTAAATTTTGATGAATCTTAGTTGTCAGAGATTCATGGGACCAGGGATGTTGCTGAAATTTTTTGTTAGCTAACATTTTTGTAAGTGCTTTGTGTGTGCTGCCCTTTCAAGTATCATAGTTCGGTTAATGGTAGAGCCTCCACCGATTACAGTTCAATGGTTTGTCTCGTGTTCAACTTCAATGGAACTTGGTCGAGATCCTGTTACAGGATTTTCACAAGAACTTACAAAAATAAATAATTATAATAAAAAATTAATCATTTCTTATCCGTCTTTTATCTGCATTTTATAACGTGCCTATTACTGTATAATAAAATAAAACAAGGACGTTCTTATTTGTTGACATCTCCGCGCCCCCTAGACAAAATACAATAAGTGACATCACTAGCAACTGTCTTGTAGCCAAGTATACAACAAAGTTGTGTTTTCGTAGAAGCTAGACTTCAATGACTGCTATGATAATTTCACCTAGAAAGAAATCGATTACTGGCTAACACAGACATTGGAAGTCCGAGGCTCTGACTAGTTCAATGAAAAGAGAGAAAATTGCTCCTAGATTTGCGTGCTATAATAATGATCCTTAATTGGTTTAGGTGTATCAATAGCTACTTCAATTTAACCTAACCAAACCACGCTACCGTTGTCTAATGATTGTTCTGTTCAACTAATCTTTTTATTTGTTACAATCCGAGAGCCGGATACCATATGTTCATGTCAGTTTCGATATTGCTCATATACCAAATACTTATACAGGATTGATAGTGATGAAATTGTTTCAATCAATAGACGTTCCTGTGCCCGATGATGCACATATTGTGAGAGGTAATGGACACATCATGCGAGGTAGTGGTTTTATTGTATATAAGCTCATAACACGCAACATCATATGTAGGTAATCTTATCAAAAGTGAGAGTATAACCATCAAAACCTACCTGTACTCGTACACGTATTCCCACGCCATTGAAACGATTGAAAGGCATAGCTCAATGGAAGGACTTAATTACCATGAATATCACCAACTTTCAGATGCCCCACTGTCAGGTCTAGATACGAAAATTTCTATGAATTGACATACTCCTCTTGCTCTATGTAAACGACGCCGCCCCAGTGTAAACAACCCTTAGCGAAACCCTCAACCACATTTAGCACACACCAAAACGAGTCATCGGTTGCGGTAGTTGCGGCAGATACTATCCTCTATCTCACACTTCAGAACTTTATAAATCAGATGCCATTCATAGGTTCACAGTTTGTTTACAGATACACGCAGATTACGAGCTATTTTCGAATTTTCCGTATTTTATTTGGATTTCGTTATTTTCGAGAGACCAGTGGGCTTATACGTCGCATTTGTCGGCATCACCTAATGGAGCACTACATGAGGAGGCATTTTGTTCTTATTGCTGCTAAACAAATATTTAATGAACTGCGTGAGAATTAAAATTCTTTTTGAAGTTCTCAGAATACACCTGATGAGTTATTGCCTCAACTGCCGACGGATATATGTGTATCTCGATTCTATGATATAAAACAATTACTCCATGCTATTTCCAGTAAAATTTCTTTTCGATCCTTCCAAGTACACAAAAACTGAAAGGAAATGCCTTTTTAATGTATTACAAAGCTCATAAACATTTTCACCGACCACAGACCGGTTCCGTGTCCGTCTTTCTTCGTCTTTGGACTAATCGCTGCCGGCTCTTAATTTTCGGTTCTCAGCAATTGCTGAAATTAATTCCCTACACGTATGAAAAATAAACTATTTTCGGAGCTGTGAAATGTTCTGATTGCCAAGTCGTGTATGTGATAAGACTAATAATAATCCGTACACTCGTATGGAGCTGGCCCTACTACCCAGATATGTACGTTTTTATGGCCTAGTTTATTAGTTCAAACACACAATTATCGTTATTTTTGTCATCAATAGTGGCTGGTATCACCGGCGGAGGGTGGATACAAGTGCTGCTTTAGATTGTTTATAAATTCCAATATAGCGTGTATAAAGTGAGGGTAGTTTTTGTCTATCCTTTTTTCCCCCAAAATTGATTAACCTAGTTGCGTAGACATTTCTATGCATGAAATTGGTTTAAAAATTCTCACAAACTCAATATTTTCATTTTTTTCATTCATTTGCTGAAAAAAAGAAGCTGCACATGACTTTGCCACACTTAAACTTAAATGTGATGCATCAGCTACGATATACTATTTTAATTAATTATTTATGATTATTTTTTAAAAAATAAAAATGGAATTTAAGCTTTCCAATTAATAGTTTAGTAGTTGATGGTTTAAATTGAAAATCCCTACGACTAGAAAAAGGTTATTGAAGAAGAGAAATTTACTGGCAACCATCGTCGGAATGTCGGACACGTTATAAGAAGGTGTTGTGTATACCTTAAAAGCCAAAGTCAACGATGTTACTCGTAAATGCAATTTTTTTGTTTTTATAAAAAGTTTTTTAGTCTTAAAATTAAAATTTAAAAACATACATTAATTTGTCTTTTAAATTTTCCTTGACATGACGCTAATATAGCTCTTGAAATGTTGGTCATAATTAGTTCAAATTCAAATAGCAGATTTCTCATTCTCAAGTTACCATAGAGAGAAGAACCGAACATCTTCTATGACAGCACAGGAAATCTCTCACAATCATGGCATGTGTTTGTCTGCGATTATGAGTAGAGAATTCAGGGTTGACGTAATCACTTTCTGCGTACGTCCACGTCTTTAAGTACAGATCAGCTGTTTTGGCACTTAGTGAAACACAGGTAAATCCCCGCCCACACCTCTCATATCATCATGATCTGCTACTACCTGGCTACGAACTAGTACCATGATTCTTCTCTCACCGCGGTCTTGCCATTTACGTGCGTAGTGATGTAGCTTACCAAACTCCACCACAATGTGATCCATATTCCAATCCGGAATTCAACTTCATGTGGTTAAAATTCCAACTCCGTAAGCAATCTATCCACTACTGCTTTAATTACAGAAGCCCCAAACTGGACAGCAATTCGACTTCCATTCAAAGAATTGTATCCCTATATCCTCATACTGAAATTATTACGGGCGACTTCAATATACACAATTCTGGGTGGCTTTGACATTCTGGACAGACAACACCCGAAGGACGGTATGATGAGATCTACGATGCGGAAAACAACTTAACGCAGCGTGTAAATGAGCCGACGCGAATACCAGACGATGATAGCCACACCGCCAACACTCTGGTTCTGTTTTTAACTTCTCACCCTGATAAGTAGACCGTTGATGTGCTCTCCCCTCTACGCTAGTGGGACCATTGTATCATATCAGCTAATTTCTCGTACACCGACCACACAGTTAGAGAAAAGATTCCTAAAAGAACCGTATGGCAATACGAGACAGCCAATTGGAGCAGTTTTAACAGCTTCCTTAGGCATTTTAACTGGTCGCTATGTTTCCTCGATAACGACGTGGATGCCGCTGCTGATATGATTACAGATACCATTCTCTTTGGAATGAGATCCTTTATTCCTCATCGGATGAAGAGCATCAAGCCAAAAGAAAAGGCATGGTACGACTCGAGCTGTAAAGAGGCTATCAGGGTTAGAGAAATGTTTTTTCGGTCCTCCGAGACCAAACCGACAGAGGAAAATCGAAAAAAGTCTAAACGAGTCAGAAATGACTGCAAGCGCGTGAAATTTCAATACGACCAAATACTGCAATGTTCCAAAGGCACTAACAATTTTTGGTCGTTCGTGAAAAACATTAGAAATTCTGCTTACCAACTCCATACCAACGCTCATTTATAATGACATTCCAGCTGTCAGCTCTTTTGATAAGGCCAATCTGCTTGCGCAGACTTTATGGCTAGTTCAACACTTCTAGATTGTGCTTTGTCTCCGCCTACACTTGAGTCCTCAATAGTACGAATCCACTTTCGCAATCGTGTAGTAGCAAGAGGACTTAAAGATCTCAACATACATAAATCCACATAAAAACCAGATCGTATACGAGTATGTCCCCTTCTTATGAAGAGGTGCTCTTCAAAGCTGGCAAAAGCACTGCGCACACTCCATCTGCTGGGAAGATGGAAAAAAGCATTTGTCCAGCCCGTACCTAAAAAAGGCGAATCACTTGCCTCTCTTCCTACAAACCCATTGCAATTAATTCCCTTCTTTCCAAGGTCATGGAAACGCTGATAAATAGTCAGCCCATGAAATATCTCGAAACACGAAAACTTATCAATGACCGGTAGTACGGTTTTCGTAGAAACAGGTCTACTGGTGATTTGATGGTATGTCTCACCGAAAATTGGAACCAAAGCGTACATCAATCTGGCGAAAGCAAGATAGTTCCATTTGATATTTCTAAGACATTTGACAGAGTTTGTCATCAGCTTTTTTTAAATCGATGACTCCTTTTTCGTTATTCAATCTTATTCCGAAAATGGGCGATCTTATTAAAAGTAACATTTCGTAAAATTTGTTATTTTTCGGTCAACATAATGACTCTAGTGAGTCTGGAATTCGAGCAATGGTGAAGCGTTTGGAAGAAAATAGTTCGGTATCTGGCAAAACTCCATATCAGAATGCTCGGGCAGAACATACACCCCAAAACATCACCACTGTGAGCGAAACCGTTCAAAACCAGCCAGTTACCACAATTTGTCGCCGAAGTCAACAATTGGGTCTCACTCACTAAAATTTGATCTTCATTTGCACGCCTATAGCATCCAAATTACACAACAATTGAAGCCTACGACGTCGCCGATTAGTTAACTGGATTTTGGGTCGCCAGGACAATTTGTCATCGAATTTTATCGTTTCCGAAGAAGCCCATATTTGTATGGATGGATACGTAAATAAATAAAATTCTCGTTTCTGGGGACCGGAAACCCCATACGTGATTTACGAAAAACCAATGTATCCCGTACTTGGCCCGTTCTTTTTCGAAGATGAGGCTGGAGAGGCGGTTACAGTGAATGCAAAACGTTACCACAACATGTTGACCGGCTATTTTTTTTTTAAATTGAATGAATTGGGTCTGGACGATCTCTGGTCTAAACAGGGTGGTACTACCAAGCCATCTTTCAATCAATTTATTTCGTACGAAATTTGAAGATTGAATTATTTCGGTTAGAGGAGAAGTTGATTGGTCTCCAAGATCATGCGGTTTGACACGTTTACACTTCTTCCTGTGGGGTTGTTTGTATAGTAAGGTCTATTCCAATAACCCAGTGACAATTATGGATCTCAAACATGACATCCAAACTGAAATTGCGGCCATTGACCCACTTATTCTTTAAAAAGTCATCGATCAGCCGTGGTGATCACATGAACGATGTAATGTTTCATTCATAATTGCCATAGACTGAATTTTATTAAGCAATAAAATTCTACACTGATTTCACAATAGATCTGTGTTTAATTTAATGAAAACTTCCACACTACCTGTTGCCCAAGCCTTTGTAATTGTAAGGCTAGAATTTACGAAGAAAAAACTTCTTTCGGAGATCAAAGCTGCGACATTCAAATTCCGGCATACGAGTATACGAGTCTGTACATATATTTTAGATTTTGGAACTCGACATCTGTCATCTGTGCAGAAAGAATCGAGGAAAGAGATCTCCTGAAAAATTGATATAAAATAAAACACAAAAAGTGGAAATTTTTAGTAAAAAATTGAAAAAAGTACAATCTAAGAGGCCGTCTCTTCAACTCAAGTAGTTACACAGAGTAAGTCATAGCATTTATGACCATACGTGGTGAAACCAAAATCCTTTGCAAAGCTAACTAAATGAACAAATAGGCGTATCAGAAATTTCTCCAGAACATTACAGGAACGAAAAACTTCGCCCAAGTTTCGGTGATAGCATATCAGAAATATAGCTGAAATGGCATCAGCTATATTTACTGGCATCAGCATCAGCATTGAAATATTAAAAAAATAGCTCGATGAGAAAAACAAAGAACTTGATGAAAGTACAGCGTACAGCGCCAAGTAGGAGCTCCACACACTTCTACGACCATTGAAAAGATGTCATCGCGAGATTATGCTTGGAGTGTGCTACGCAGAGCCAACAAACTAAAAGGAACTAAATTAAGCGTACATAAAGATCTACCATTAAACGTGCGGCAAAAAAGAGCAAATCTAGAATCAATCATGCAAGTCTTACGCAAAAAGAACCCCGAAGTGAAAACTGTCTTAAGAGATGATAAGGTATTTACTTGGGATTTCTCGAAGGGATTGAAATGCGGCGAAAAATGTGAGTTTGGAGTCTTAAAACATTTAGTTGGAGACATTTCACCACTACAACAGTTTATAAATTACTGCTCGTGAAACATCAAATACGTCACAGAATATCAATGCTGTCAATACTATAAACAAAAATGTGATTGCTGAAAACCATTTGGGTGGACCCGCAAGTACGTCTGCACATGAAACTTGAAACGTAAAAGTCTACCAGAATATAAATAATATTAAATTAAGTATTTTAAGTTATAACGCAGCTGGATTTAAAAATAAATTATTACGGTATTTACACATTTTTTTAATTATGCCAAAAAATTCGAGATCTTTGTACTGTTCGAAACCCATGTATTAGAAATTGAAGAGAAGAGTTTGAAAACATATTTTTAAAATACGAATTGGAGTGGATACCTGCAATTAAATTGGGAAGTGGTGGAGGATCGTATGGCTATCGGAAAGGTCTTAATTACGCAGAGGTTAGTTTTAAAAGAATGGAAGAATCGTATGTCCTCAATGTAAAACGAATAACAGCGCCCTGTTTATAACTCCCATATATTTGAACATTAGTAATTGGCAACGCGATTATGAAAATATTAAAAAAGTACAGAATTTAAGTTAAATAAATTTGATGCTCGTTGGTGACTTTGATGGTCGGTAGCTTGTCTCAAGAATGAGAGGAATGTAAGGGTCCATCAAGCTGCTTAATGCCCCACAAATCTACATAATACCCCCACTGTAATATGCAGCTCCATTAATTATCGATGAATTCCTAGACAGCCCATTTTCATCAGAAGAAATCAAATAAGTTATTAATAAAGCAAAAACAAGAAAGAAAACTGCGCATACGAATTCATGTCTGCGCCTGTAGGGGAATTCAATACGATCTATGAATCAGCAAATATCCCAGAAAATTTTAAAAAGGCAATTATCCATCCACTGTACAAAAAGGGTGACTATGGCGATCCTACAAACTACAGAGCAATACCACCTTGATCTAAACTTTCCCGGAATAAACGTGTGGCGCTGCTATTATTCCGATTTGAGTTCTGTTTTTTTTTGTTAGGTTGGCAAATCTGTTGTTGACATTCCGTCTAAATTTTAGCGTCATAGCTTGACATTTGCAAAAGTTACGTAGCCAAGAGTACATCTATCTCTGCGTGTGTTGCCGATTTTTTACAATGGATTTGAATTTGCAAAAACGGATTTAATGGTGCGCGAACGTTGGAAATGTTGGAAAAGTGTTTTGGCAAAGATACTCTAAAGAAAACAGTCGTTTATCAGTGGCATGAGCGGTTCAAAAGTGGCCGTGAGTCAATCGAGGATGATGAATGCAGTGGCAGACCATCGACATGGAAAAGCGATGAAAACATTTATGGAGTAAAATAAATGTTGGTCAATAACCGCAAATTAACCATCAGAGAGGTAGCGGAGGACTTGAACATTGCCAATGGATCCGTCCAAGACATTTTGGTTAATCATTTGGGTTTCCGTTGTGTAGCAGCAAAGTTGATGCCAAAAGACCTCAATTTCATGCAGAAAAGAGACCGTGTTGACGTTGCAAAAGAGATGATTTGCGAGGCTGAGCCCGATCCCACATTCATCAAACGGATCATCACTGGAGACGAGACATGGGTTTATGAGGACGACACGCAATCCAGACATCAGGCAAATGAATGGCGTTCCCCAAATGAGCCGAGACCAAAAAAAACACGTCGTTTTCAGTCAAAAAAGAAGGCAATGCTCACGGTTTTCATGGATTACAATGGTGTAGTGCATCATGAATTTTTGCCAGAAGGCCAGACAGTAAACATAGAGCATTATTTGGGCGTTATGAGACATTTGCGTGAAGCAATTCGCCGAAAGAGACCAGAATTGTGGGCAGAAACTTGGATTTTGCACCATGAAAACGCACAGTCACACAGTGCCATCATTATTCGTAATTTTTGGCGAAAAATGCAACAAATACCATCCAACAGGGACCGAATTCACCTGATTTGGCTCCATGTGACTTATTTCTGTTCAGTCAAGTTAAAAAACCACTACGAGGAACGCGTTTCAGCAGCCGAGAGGAAGTAATGGAAAAATCGCAGGAAGCACTGATGGACATACAGAAAACCGAATATAAAAAATGTTTTAAGGATTGGATCAAGCACTGGTATAAGAGTGTTGCAGTCGATGGGGATTACTTTGAAGGGGACAATATAGATTTAGATGAGTAAACTTGTATTTTTAATTTTCTGAATAAATTCCGGGAACAAGGTGGTAACTTTCCTGAACCCCTCTGCCAAGTTGTTTACCGCCCTTATATATAACAGACTTACCTATTGGGTTGGAAAGAAAAAAGTTTTGCAGCAGTTTCAGGCAGGTTTTAGGAAGAATTACTCGACGGCCGATCAAGTATTTGTATTATGTATATTGCGGAGATATATAAACTGAAACATAACAAATTGGATGCCTTTTTCGTTGACTTTCGAGCAGCCTTCGACACCATAACGCGCTATTCTCTGATTTACAAATTGTACGAGTATAATATTGGTTTCTCAATGAAAATAATCAATATTCTAAGAGCAATGCAATGTATGCAAAGAATGTGGCGTATATATGGAATGGCGAGTCCATATCTGGAGAACTCACAGCAACGATGGGTATGAAACAAGGATGTATCTTGAGTGCGTTACTGTTTATCCTGTTCATCAACGGCATATCAGGTGCTGTAAAGGGTGGAATCAAGTTCGGTAGCATGCAAATTCCGGCTCTTATGTACGCGGATGGCATCGTCCTCCTTTTCGACACTGTGGTTGAGTTGCAGTTTATGATGAATAGGCTTAGCGTTTACCGTATTTATTTGAACCTGAGCGTGGACTTTAATAAATCGAAGGTAATAGTGTTCAGAGGCAGCGGTGGCAGATATTCCCAAAGCGAAAGTAGACGTATCCAGGAGAAGCGGTGGATGTTGTTCGCGAGTACAAATAAATCTTGGTGTCTTCAAACTTAAATATGAAGAAACATCTAGAAGCTAAACGAGCAATCTCAACGGTATGACTGAGTGATGATAGACTGCTAAAAGTTGTACTCAAGAGTGTAATAAGAAGCAGGCCAAGTTTCATTCAAGAGTGGGAACGCCTTGCATCAAACTGTAGAGAATGTATAAGGACACCACCCGATGAATATTTTTAACATTTAAGAGCATAACTCTATGTCTTATTGGAAAAAGTAGGTCTAAGTATGTACGATCGTTTTGTAACGGATGCACAGTCTTCCCAGTATAGGACATATTATAGTAAGCTGAAATACTATCTGGCAGAAAAAACTTATTTTCTAAACTGCAACTCAGTAGAGAAGCTCAACATTATTTTTAAAATCAGAGGACTACTGAATCTGAATTTCATTCCACGCCGTCCAAAATTACCTATCTTGTGCAATGCTTGCAATATGAAGATAAAGAATGAGCGAATTGAATGTAATGCAATGAATTTAAAATTAAATTAAAAGTCATATAAAACTAATTAAAACTATTTTAGATTTGTTGGCGCCTAATGTACGACATAATGATAAAGAGTATTCAAAATATTCAAAGATAAAGCCAAGATTCTGCATTTTAAAAATAGCTTTAATTTCACTCGAAATATGCCAGAATAATTTCGCTGGTCTACTGAAAACATAACTCGTAATGCGAGTATACACCAATTATTATAGTTAACTGCTACTATAAAAGAAAATATGCATGAATAAGGACTTTAATAGCACACTTGAATAGTCAACCATTCAAGCCCCAGTAGTCACTCATAGAAGTTGCTTTCTGTGCAAAATTGTTACAATCTCACAATAAAATTTTGCAGATCCTCGTTTTCTTTCAATTTCTTTTAAAAATAAACATTTTTTGAATGTGTAATGAAGCCTACAATTTCCCTTTGTAATGGCTTGCATTATTTACATGCCATTTCATGAGAAGTTGACACAAAACGAATCTCGTCCTTACGATGAATGACTTTGTGAAAAATGTTGAGAAACTTTTTTAATACACAAAGCGTTCATCTGCAGGAAACTTTATTTATGAAAGACTCCAAAACAAAAGTGAAATAAAAAATATAAACCAGAACGAAAACAAACGAAAACCAAGTCACGAGCAACACAGAAAACTATCCCTATTAAGTTGGCTTACAAACGCAAGGACGACACAACGATGTACAAACTTTTCCACTGCAGTACTTAACATAAAAGAAGGATGTGAAATACTGGATGAAATGAATGTAAGGGATAAAATGTAAATAGAACCCTAGTGGGTTGAGTGGCTGGGCTCACCGCTACAAGTTTCAAGTACGGATGTGTCTGCTTGTACCCGTGTAGTCCCTTAGTAGAGTATATTCCTTAGTGTGCAGGTTAAACACTTGTTCGTTATTATTGTTGGAACAATTATCACGACATTGAAAACTGGGAATTTTTTTTCCTCCTCCCCAGCGTATGTAACTACAGGAAGCCGTACATTTCGAGTACATAAAAAGGACTTACGAGTATGGCAAACGAACCTGGTAATTTATGTCAAAAAGGGGGGTAGTCTTACATTCGTAGCAGAAAAGAACTTTAATTGTCGTGAAAATGTGGCACACTAGGCTTTAAAAAATATTTAACAGTTTTGAATAAATGTCATGCATGCAAGCTGTGTATGTCTTTATAAAACCCTCCGTAAACTAGTAATCGTTGGCTCGTACTCTTGGTTGTAACCACTGATTTAAAGACCAACCAGAAAATTCTCTCTTTCTTGGAGAAATTGTGGAGGTTTCTGGAAGCATAGAGGACACGTGTAGTCTCATATACTCGTAGTACAGAATATTCTGCTAGATTTTTCTTCTTACCAGTTTTTTTCCAAATATCTATTAGAATGTAAGCTATGATGACAACAAGCTCGTGAAAGCAGATTAGATATCCACGTCTTTAGCGAATCCTTAAGTGTCCTGACCTATTTGAACCTGAGTTCATTGGATAACGTTGCTTAAAAAAGCAATATGGTCTGTATTCAAGAAGATAAAGTAGTATCCCGATAATGTTCGGATAGAGACGTAATGAGGCTGCGATATATTGAAAACTTTGAGGGTAATTCTGTAAAATGTATCGTGTTTCCGATAGATACAACTTCCATACTAGATGTCATTTCGTAAGTTTCAATGTTTTCTTAGCGAAATAAAGTTATCCGCAACTGATAGATATACACCGTGATAACGTTACCAAATTGAAATCAGTGTCCAGTTTCGCAAAGTTACCGCGCATGAATGGACCGAACATTCTCCCATCTGTCTAAACGTGCTATTCGTCATGTTCTAGAGCGCTCGAAAAAATTGCCGCAGCTGAGACCATTGTTAACGAAGAGCCGATTTGGCCCTGCCCAACTTGGAGCATTTTGCAAAACGAGCTTGATCTGTTGCAAATATTAAAGTTGTTAAAAGTGCGTAACTTCGCTAAATGGACTTGACATTAAGTACGAGATAATACGGACCCACAAGGCCTAAATATTGTTTTTTTATTAATTTTTTTCTGCATTTATGAATTCAATTACAAAATATTTAAGTTTAGTTTGATTGAATTAAAGCACCTAAAGTTTCGGGAAGGTGTGCCCGCTGGTAACATAAATTTTTCTTTCACACTGCTGGCATCACTTTTAAGCGAAGTTTGAATCGTTCTAACCTTCAAATAGCTTTGTCTTTCTCTTAAGAGTATTTGCAAGTGTAGTTTTTATTTAACCGTCATACCAATACGCTCACACGGGTTTCCTTGTGCACTGGAAATTTACCGGGTACCGGTGTTGGGAGCAGAGTGAATTTGGACTTTGGTTGAACACTTGATGTTTGCTAAAATTGTGAGTAATAAAAAGAGTTGCTGGTTCCACTGGTAGAATTTTAAGGGTACGCTCTCCCGATACCTATGTAAGTTTATAAATCAAATTTAAATTGTACGATTTTGTTATCCTTTTTAACTTTAAACTAGCAGAAAATAAAATCACTCAATTAAAGATTGTCGATATTTATTTGGAGAAGGAACGAGTGGAAATTTCTACGGCGTGCAGCAACAATTATGTTTAGCCATAAGACTCCGGACAACATTTGTACTCTACTGAATGGTGAGTTTTATTCGTTACTGGCACCATCGGGTGTTATTTCATTAAAAATGATGCAGGAGCTCTCGTTATAGTCAATAAAGAAACACGATCAACGAATGCTTGTTCTGAAACAACTAAAAGTCTCAATTATGGGTGACTTATAGTCGACGATCCCAGCGAAAAAAAAAAAAAGAAAAAAAGTTTCGGATCTGCAGACGGAATGTTCGAATCCTTAACAGGCCACGTGCAGCCGAACAAGCAGCAGAGGCCTTTCACAGCTAGCGTATAGATATTACCACCAACCAGGTAGTGCGATCGGCACTACGAGCACCGAGCAAAAGGAGAATAAAAAATTGTGACATCCACTATGGTGACTGCTATGCATTTATTCGTTTTGAGGAGTTATCATATGCAGCAGACTTAGCAAGAATTCTTGATCTTCCGACATGTAAGCGAGCGTCTTATGACAATTCACATAAAGTTTAAATTGGTATACATATACTCGTATGTACCTTATATGCGCCCATGCCATCACTCACGAGGCTTAGGAGCAATGTTCTAAGTATGAAGTGAAAATCGTAGCCAATTTTACCGCCAAGATAGGGTAACGGATTTAAGGGCTAACAATAATTCACGCTAGTGAGCTTAAGAGTATGTCAACTGCGAATGCAAAGTTAGCAGAAACCTCGTCAAATCAAAGTGGGTACTTCAGCAAAATTTGAAGGCAGCTGTAAAATCTTCATACGACACAGCGAACGGATTTACTCTTGGGCAATAGTTAGAGGACAAAAGTGAACGAAAACGTAAAACATCGAAGGTAAGACTTAGAATGATCGTGTAAGGCAATTTCCCAGCATTCGCACAGTTTCGTATGTCGGCGCACGAAATCATTATTCTATTATGGCCGATCCCTCAGGCGTATTGTCTTTGCGGTGGGACGAAATATCACTATAGCAAGCACATGGGTTCATATCAATACACACAAGGAAACATAGCAGTATACTGATCATGAAACTCTAAACCAAATTGCCATTTTCCGATCGATGTACTCCGGACGACAAAACTTTCCGGGCAACCAACATTTAGTCAGATCACTACCTTGTTACAGCCCAGCTTCGAATACAAATTTCTCAAGCGAAAAACACAGATGAACTACCCTGATAAAATATAACGTAGAAAAGCTGCAATCGCAAGAGCGCGCCAGAATCTTTTTCAGACGTGTATCCCGAAATATCTCAACAGCCCCTGGGCAGCCTTGACGGCGTGCCACCAGAGACGACACAACTGATATGCTATGTTGCACAGTCAGGTTGCAGAAGCAACACCAAGAAATTCCTGGTTAGATCCTGGTGATCGAAGATATTGAACGTGTCGATACCAGGAACTATATACGGAAATCCTAGCAATAAAAAGAACACGTCAAGGCAAGAAGATGCATACACAAACCTGTAGAAGAAGAAGCAAACCTTATAGTAGCGTCACAGAAGAACTTCTTCTGCAGACTGTGCCGTTATACAAAGCACAACATCCCATTGCCAGGCAGAATATACCATTCAACTTAGACAATGGTAGCCAAAACTTCCGTCTATCTGACAAAAACGAAGTAAGGATTGCAATATCTAAGCTTAAGTCGAACAAAACTCCTGGACCTAAGGGCGTACCGGCCGCAGTATTCAAAGCTCCTGGAAGTGACCTTGTGGAAAGTATTCACCAACTCATTTCTCAGATCTGGTCAGAGGAGAGTGTTACTGATAAGTAGGCTCTCAGGACACCGCCCAACAAAACCATCTATAGAGGTATAAGTCTCCTAAACACTGCTTACAAGATCTTATCTGACATATATTGTGAATGTCTGAAACCCTTCGTCAACAAGCTGAGTGGCACCCATCAGTTCAGTTTCAGACCAGTATTGTCCGAACACCTGCAGATCCCGGAAAAAAATTCAAGAAGTCCAAATCGATACCCACCATACTTTCATCGATCTTTAGGCCGCTTATGACAGCATTTATAGAAACGAGCTAGTTGTGGCATCCCTACCAAGCTCGCGAGTCTGTGCGGAATGACGATAAAGAACGCTCGCTGTCGAACCGTCAAGGTCGGCAACGACTTGATTAAGAACTTTGTTGTGAAAAAAGATTTTAGGCAAGCTAACCTGCTGTCACGTGACTTCTTTAACATTATACCTGAAAGAATTGTGTGGAATTCACAAGCGAACACTGCAGGCACAATGTTTTAAAATTCTGTGCAACTACTAGCGTATGCCGATGGTACAGTTTAGTTGTAAATGAAGACAAAACCAATCATATGCTGCCAATAAGTTGTAAGAACGTCATAGTAGAGAGCTATAGTTTTGAGGTAGTAAGGGACTTTGTCTACCTGGGCTCGGCAATCAATTCCGTCAACAGCACCTCAACAGAAATAAAACGAAGAGTCACTCTTGTCAATAGTTATTTCTTTGAGCTAAGAAGGTAATTGAGTAGTAATGCCCTATCTCGAGAAACTGAGAAGGCTCAGTATAAAATCTTGATCAACGCAGTCCTACTATATGGTGCTGAAGCATATTCTAGAAAGCCTAAATAAAGATATTCTCGATCGTTTCTACTGAAACATCCTTCGTATGATATTCGGTCCTGTTTGTGGTGACGAGCTTTTGAGGAGAGGATTCAACGACGAATCATACGAGTTGTACGACGACATCCAACTTGTCAGAAAACTGTGCATCAGTCTCGCTAGAACATGTAGAACGAATGGACATCAAAACTCCGATCCGCAGAGTTTCCAAATCTAACGCAGTACAGTAATATCTAATCGCGAGTTAAGTGGTTCACATAAGTGAAAGGGAATACCTGGGAAGCGCAATAAGAGGCAGTTAGCCTAGGACCGAGCTTCCTGGAGGGACTTGTTCTCTCAGAACTGTAGCGTTGCTTAAGTAAGTAAGAAAGTATACTTATTTCTAAATTTACGTGGCGAGGTGAACGATACCATACTGCGACCAATACCAGTTTGGACAAGGATTTCAAGTATACGAACTGTAAATTGGCCACAAAAATCTTGCGATTTAACGCCGACCTACTATTTTATATGGAGGTGCGTGAGATTGCTTTCTTACATGGATAAACCAGACGCTCAAAACGTCAGAAATTTAAACGACGCTTTTAAAATGCCTGTCACGGTGCTCATATGCCCGAAATTATCTTAAAATTTAAAGTTATAGAGAATTGTTTTTCAAATTAAAGGATTTTGTAGATACAATTTATAATTTAATTTATTTTCTGAATTTCAGTTCCCCTAAGACTTGGGTGGTTGCATAAACATAACAAAAACTTTTGACTTAAAATAACCGCAGAGAAAGAAATCCCAAGGCCTTAAATCGCACTATTTGGAGGACAATTTTAATCATTCAAACGGGAGATTAAATATATACGTAATCGTGCATGGAGGCCATTGTTTCACGTGACACTCATATAATTCAAGTAGCACCGTACTGTTGGAATCGTTTGCCACCCACATAAACTAGGAAATAACTGGGTCAATATCTTATGATACCGCTCGCCATTCCATTCCCGCTGACATCAGCTAATCACTGATTAAGATCTCATTTATATCTCCACTCCATCCCTTTCCAACTAGAATTTATCTTATAGGAAATATGCCTAACAATGATTCTACAATTATATAATAAATTGGATTGATTGCCAAATATTAAGCAAAGCGTTATCGAAGGCACGATAGCTCTATTCACATGCGAAGAACAAATCGAGAAGGATGAGGACTACAACCACAAATTATTAATTGGGTTACACTACGGTCGTTGTGGGTATACTGTTTCATGTTGCACACTAATAAATGTACAAAATGGGCCTGTCGGTGTAATACATATCTGTGCTCTTGGATCTATTGCATTACTCCTGACAAACTTTTTAACTATAGTCGTATACATCTGGGCATCATTCATCGCAGCGGGCCAGTCCCAAAACAAAGGAATACGTAAGTCAAAAAATATTGGCTCAGACATCGACTATGTCTGAAGGAGGAAGAAGGAGGAATCCATCTGGGTTTGTCTATTCTCCAAACAACTAGCACTGAGTATCTTCTTTCGCCTCACAAAATTTATATATTGCGGCCAGAGAGGGAAACATTTCGTGCATATCCTGAAAATTCCTAGACATTTTTGACATATGTGTTCATTTCAACGCAAGTTGTCGCAGACACGCATACCACGCAAGTACCATCTTTGGATAATCGCCGAGTTTTTAAGTTTCGCTTTAGTTAGGTATGCTGAAAGCAGGTTCTTCAGTCCTCAGGCAAAGGAATATACTGGATTTGAAATTGCAGACAAGAGACCACTACTGAAAGTTTCCGAGAGTATCGGTAACAAAATCGAGACCAGAATACCAGACTTTAAACCGGCCAGGACAGCTTGAATTTAATGTTTCGAAACGTCCACATATCGATTTAATTGACAGGCATGCAATGCGATACAATGAAAAGGAGACGATTCTCAAATGTGCACTGCACATATTTTCATCCAAACTTTATGCTTTTTACCAATTCCACTTACATTACAAGAGGTCAAAATCAAAAGTGACCATATCTACTTAATAGTTTCTGTGGAAACTTTCCATATGGAAAGCAAAATTTTGTTTGGCGTCTCTTTTGCACTTTCCAGCGCAGCCCTAATGTCACGATCATAAGCTTATGGTGATGTTCTCCCCAAGCATCAATCAAGAAGTTTGGTCTGTCGGTCGAAATTCTGTATTTCAATTGTTGGTGAAGTTGAGCTTCAGCGCTTGACGCTGTGAGGATATGAAACTTGGTTGAAAAAGAATCTTGCAGGTTGGCAACTAACTAATTGCCAAGTTTTTCATATATTTTTCATATCGCGGTCCACTGGTGAATTGTTGGCATGTCTCACCGAAAAGTGGAACCAAAGTTTACACCAATCTGTCAAAAGTAAGTTTCAAGTCTGATGTTCACAAAATAAATGCAGGTGTGCCCCAGGGCACCCTTCTGTCTCCGACACTCTTTTTCATTTTCATCAATTATCTCTTGTCTGCTACTTCTAATCAAATATATTCCTTTGCTGACGACAGTACTTTCTGCTTTTCATATTCGTTCTCGGACTCACGGCCCTGACCTAAATTCCGATATTAATAGCATTACCAATTGGAGAGCAATCAACAGAGTGAAATTTAATGCTTCCAAAACACAATGCTGTCTGCTGTCCTTAAAGCGAAATTTAAACACCCAACCATTATCCATGAATGGCACTTGTGTGTCAATGACAACCTACTTTGGAATGACCGCATATTCGGTGTCCTCAAAAATACTGCGAAATGTCTAGGTTTCCTCAAGCAATGTAAGAAATACTTTACCCCCTCTGATCTGGCCTCAATTTATAAGGCATTTATACGCCTGAAATTGGAGTACAATGTTCACATCTGGTCGAGTGAGCGCGAAACATTCGTCCACCTGCTAGATGGGATTCACAACCTTGCGATAAAACTCATAGATGATACTAATATCAGTACTCCATCGGATCGCTTGTAGCATTCCGCCCTTTCGAGTTTTTAATAGTAACACCCGTCCCGCTATTAATGCTCATCAGTGAACCCTCAAGCCCACCTTCAAACGTACTCTGAAATATCGTGATTCGTTCCTATGCCGTACAACTCGCTTATGGAATGCCCTGCCAAGCTCTTTATTTCCTAGTCACTATAGTTTGAAAACATTTAAAGCCAAAGCACATCGTTATCTCTCTTTTTCCCTCCCCAACTTCCCCTCGCCAGAGCTATGTGCAAACATCTTAAGGTGGGCTATTATGAGGAGCTGTGCAGAACTTATCCACACTCCACTGTCGTGGAGAGAAGTCAATGTAGTATTCATTCCCAAAGCCGGAAAATGCTCTCATTTTGTCCCAAACGACCTCAGATCTAGAAGTCTATCATATTTCCTTCTGAAAACTCTAGAACGACTGATTGATATCAATATACGAGCTAAAATTGATCCAAGACTTCTGTCAACGGCTACTGTAGAGGAAACATCGAAAGATCCATACAATATAAAGAGTACACAATGGTTGCATCCCTGGACATAGAGGGCGCCTTTAACACATCCGCAATCACGACTGCACTGTCAACTCTGCAGGTGGACGACTCACTTGGGGAGTTGATCAGCCTCATGCTAAAAAGCAGGATAATCAACTCCAAACTGGGTGAGACTTCTGCTAAAAGATGTGTTATCAGAGGTACGACGCCGGAAGGCGGTGTCAGCAGCAGAGTCCAAAGAACAGCATGTCTATGCATAAGCGGAGCCTTGCGGTCTACCCCCTCTGCGGCATTAGACATTCTGTTTCATTTGACACCCCTAGATATTTTCAGCAGGCAAGTAGCTGCGACTGCAGTGGACAAATAATTCATTTGGTCACGCCAACATTCTTAATGCATTAAGAATCCTCACAGCAAACATCGATTACACCATACCTGAACTTTGGTTTGACAAAAACTTCCATGTAAGGTTCCCCTCTAGATCATCCTGGGAGGAAGATGCTTTCATGGAGGACAAGTCAATCCATCTCTACACAGATGGATCTAAAACAGATAGCGGAGTGGGTGGCTGTGTTTTTTCAGATAAGCTAAATCTAAGCCTCTCTTTCCGTGTTCCAGGCGGAAATTTTAGCGATTAAAGAAGCTCTGTCCTGGTTAAAGAAAAACGTGATACCCGCAAAGGATATCCGCATCTTTTCGGATAGTCAGGCCGCCATCAAGTCCCTGTACTCGGTCTCATTATATTCTAAAATCACCCTTGAATGCCAATCATCTCTCATGGAGATGGCAGATCAGTTCAACATTCACCTTTGTTTGGTGCCGGGCCACAGAGGCATTCCAGGGAACTGCAAAGCCGATGAACTCGCCAAAATTTGATGAAAATAAAAGAACAGACCTTAGGTGCACTGTTGGATCAGCATGTCTAGCGACTAAACAGATCTAGCTAAAGCTGGATCTGAATGGCTCCAAGTGTCTGATCCTTTTAAATAGGAAACAACTCATCGCCATAATAGGTGTCATCACTGGACATTGCCTCATAGGCAAGAAGTCTTGGCGTTTTACAAATGATTTCTGTAGAAGCTGCATGGCCGAGGAAGAGTAGGAGACAATCCTCCACCTACTCTGTACATGTCCAGCTCTCTCACAGAGCTAAACAATCTAGAAAATATAGACTTTAACATTCTCTTACGCTTTATCATAAGCTTAAACTGGTTCCATTAATAAGAGGATCATAGATCCACGTGGCATCACAATAGGCCAATAGACCTAAGTGGGTTGGTACTTCTAACAGCCACTCTTACCTACCTACTTACCTACCTGTGGTGGGCTGACACGTTCACGCAATTTGCACAAATCGGCTTGCGCAAACCACGCCAAAAAATTAGGCTTGTGTAAAATCTGTCCTAATAGAAAATCGGCTTGAGGTTGGTGTATTGGCATGACCGTCAAAACGATACTCAAGCTGATCTCCAACCTTTGGCATGCGCACATGTTTCATGTTGCTGCGACCTTGTCACTTATCAGTTGATACATTCTATTCAGTTTCGTGTTTATTGTTTATTGTTTATTTTTTTCTTTCATATTTTTATATGTTATTATAAAATTCTCGATTGTTCACTGCACAAAGGTTCAAGCCAAACTGAACGTGTCAACGGTTTCATTTCACTCAGTTCATTTGCACAAACTGGCTTGTCCCCCGAAGTACATCTACTATGTACCATATCGTTAGGGAGTCCAACACGGAGGACATTCCAATAGTCACAGCGGATGAACTCATGAACGCATGCAGGAAGATAGGCGACAATAAAGCGCCGGGACCTGATGGCATACCAAATAAGGCACTAAAAGCAGCTATCCATAAGCGCCCAGACATGTTTATGGAAACAATTCAAAAATGTCTTGAAGAAGGAGTTTTCCCGGATGCTTGGAAACTACAACACCTAGTCTTGCTTCCAAAGGGAAACAAGCCACCTGGGGAACCGTCCTCGTATCGTCCAATATGCCTTCTAGACACAATGGGAAAGATATTGGAACGGATAATATATGCTAGACTGCTCGCGGTAGCAGAAGAGAGAGGAGCACTATCAGACTTGCAGTTTGGGTTTAGAAAATCGCGGTCTACTGTTCAAGCCATAAAAACTGTGGTCGACATTGCGGCCGAAGCGATACAAGGAGAAAGATGGCGGTATGGTAAAAAGAAATATTGCTTAGTGGTGACCCTAGACATCAAAAATGCCTTTAACTCGGCAAACTGGGCGTTCATCAGAAAATCACTAGCCAGTATGAATACGCCATACTACTTACTGAGGATAATAGAAAACTACTTTACCAACAGAAAACTGAGGTATGAAACTAACGAAGGGTTGAAATACTACAGCGTTTCAGCTGGGGTTCCACAAGGATCAGTACTCGGTCCACTCCTATGGAACATTATGTATGACGGAGTGCTAAGGCTTATGTTGCCGAGAGGAGTTCAAGTAATCGGATTTGCAGACGACATTGCCGTCGTTACGGTGGCAAAAGAAATAAAGGAGATAGAGGCTGCCACAAATGTAGCGATTATTCGCATCAAAGACTGGCTAGTATCCGCCGGTCTAGAATTAGCGGACCATAAAACGGAAGCCGTATTAATTACCAGTAGAAGAATTGTGGAATACACCAATATACGGGTGGGGCATCAAATAATCCGATCGAAAGAATCAATCAAATACCTGGGAGTAATACTTGATAACAGATTACAGTTCAAAGCACATATAGAGTACTCCAGTAACAAGGCTTTACTGCTGCATGGAGCTCTCTCTAGAATACTACCAAACATTGGTGGACCTGGATATGCCAGGAGGATTCTCCTATCTAGAGTAGTCAGCTTAGTCCTCTTATACGCTGCTCCGCTGCGGGAGCACTCGCCATAAAAGCAAACAAGAGAAATCTGTTGTCCGCATACAGGCTCAGTGCATTAAGAGCGATCTGTGGATTTCGAACAATCTCAGATGAAGCAGCCTTCGTGATAGCAGGAATGATTCCGATCGACATTCTCGCGGACGAGATGTTGAGAATTTATAATAGAAGAACCCCAGGGCGACAAGATGCAGGTGAAATTGCAAGAATAAAAGGAGAAGAGCGAGCGGTCTCAGCAGCCCTCTGGCAAGCCAGGTGGGATAATAGTACAAAAGGCAGATGGACCTACAAGTTGATCCCGGACATCGAGACCTGGACAAAACGAGCACATGGGGATAACAACTACCACCTTACGCAGTTCCTATCTGGTCACGGCGGCTATCGTAAATACTTGCACCGATTCGGACACGATAGCTCCCCTTTGTGCCCAGAATGCTCAAACGAGGAGGAAGATACGGAGCACGCCATATTTCATTGCCGACGTTTTTCGCAGTGGAGAATTAATCTGCCCAGTCCAATACTACTCATAGACCAAATGTTGCAGTCGGAGGAAAATTGGATGGAAATCGGCACATTTGTGACAATTGTGCAAAATGAGCTAAGAAGAATTGAAAAAATTAGAAGAGCTGAAGAAGCAAATACAAGAAGAATAGCATGATCTGCTAACCAGCCCTGCGAAGTAATACCTAACGGCAGTCCCGCGGGGAGAGTGGTTGAAGGACGTAGTGGTGTGGATTAGTACGTAGGCGCACTCCTGGCATCGAACATTCGGGTGTTGCGAATCGTGCATGTTGGTGGCACGGGCTACCGCATCTATGAAGATTACCACATCCATTGGCGCAACCAAGAAAGAAAAAAAAAAAAAAAAAAAAAAACACCAGCTTGCATAAATGGCTTGAGCGTGGCAACCCACCTTTAAGAGTATACAAAATCCTTTGTGCGCGTGCCAGTTATAAAAAAATAAAAATAAAAATAGTTTATAATTCCACGTTTGATCTTTATCGGCAACAAACTGAACCAAGTGTGATTTCACAACGCCATCATCATTGAAGGTTTTATCATCCAAAAGGTTTTGCAAAGATCGCAATAAATGGTAATGTGATGGAGCAAGGTCAAAGCTATATAGTGGATGTAACATCAATTCCCAACCAAGCTCCAATTGTTGGTGAGTGACCAAAGATGTCTATGGCCTAGCGATGTCCTGGTGAAAAATGACACCTTTTCAATGGACCCATTCTGACAGTTTTTCGTTGATCGCTGTATTTAATCTGTCCAGTTGTTGACAGTACACATCCGTTTAATCCTCGGAATCAGCTCAAAATACACCACACCTTTTCAATCCCACCAAATTGAGAGCAAAATTTTATTTTGGTGGATATCAAATTTCGAAGTGGATTGTGCTGGCTCATCAAGCCTGGACTATGATCGTTTTCGATTGACGTTACTGTAAACAATCTATTTTTCATCGCCAGTGAAGATTCATTTTGAAGGGTCGGGATTCATTGCGTCTAAGATGCAAATCGCAAGCACTGATGCGCTTCCTTAAATGAATTTCTTTCAAATCATGTGGAACCGAAACATCAAGCTCTTTAACGAGCTTCTTTTTTTGTTGCGCTGTCTCTTGTTCAGTTACATGACGATCCGGCTCGATTATGGCTTTAATTTGATCATTACTAGCTCATCTGGCCGACCTGATCGTTATTCATCTTTCAGTGAAAAACCTCCGGAACAAAATTTGTCAAACTAATTCTGGAACTGTCTTTCTTGCAGTTTACGCTGCGTTCCTTCCTTCGTGGAAATAAAAAAGTAAAATATGACGAAAGTGCTCGGTTTTGCGCTCCATATTAAAACTGACGTCAAACTAATACCTTTTCACAAAAATACGAGCAATTGCTTCTAAAGCAAAGTAAGGCTGACAGCTAACAAATGTCAAAACGAACAAATATGTCATTGACAGAAGCCATTAAAAAATATTTTCAAAGACATCTATGTGTCAAATCGGCAATTACTAACTACGCCAATCTTAATAGTCGCTTCGAAATGCATCCGTCCGGTACCAAACTTCTTTACCCTATTTCTTTGGTATTTGGGTGTCCGGTATATAGAACTTCGCCCTGTGTTACATACGACTATCTGAAGCAATATTGATTTCTTAGTATGCTTACGTCACGAGAAGCTGGATAGGATATGTGCTTGATGAACGTATTTTTCTCATGTCTACAAATTTAGTTAGATCGCATGACTGAAGCTTTATACATCCTTCCTCGCCCATAGGAGCTGCTCCCCAGAGATTGTAGCTCCCATCTCTTACTCACATTTATCATCGTTCGGTTTCGTATACTAGTGTTTGTTGAATATCTAATTCATCGTTAAAGCCGTTAGGCAGTTGGCCTAACTATACATCCTTAAAGAGAATTGGATATCACTTTTGACCCTTTATACGGAAATTGTGCAAATTGTGTGCTTATAATAATGAGTGGGCGCTAAAGTTCATAAAACAATGTTGGGGTAGGTTCGAATGTTTCATCTCATTTGCATCATTAGGCTTACTTACTGGAATATGCAAAAGTGCGATGATAGCTGTGAATAGAACAGAAATTTAGAGAGGTACTGAGTGGTACTTTAATAAAGGTGCTAAACAGTGGTAATAATAGTGAAAGGTTATAATGCCAACGCTGAGGAATTTCCCTTTCCTTACCCACTGATTGAAAGCTATCAAAATGAAGCATCTGCAAATATAGTAGTATCTACCAAAAAGTAACAAATCTTGGCACGAGGCAGCCACTCAATATAGGATCATGACCTAGGTTCCCTCAAAGAAAGTATATGATGTGTTTTGTGCTATACTATGATACATAAGATGTCACCAAATAACTCTTGGAACATAATAGCTTAAAAGCATTTGAGCAATTAAGCCAATTGGATGGCAATATCTGTAAATGAGAAGGTGTCTTGCTTGCCTTATAGGGAGAAGATTTTATTCGACTTTCTATGAAACGACCAACAAAACCCAATCAAATTTAGTTAGAAACTTTCTGTAAGCAATTCTCATTTTCAAAAACAGCAACAAAAAAGTCTCTTTACAAATGGGAAACCAAGTTGTTCTCGCTTCATCTGTAATATCTTCGAATTAATTACTTTCACTTCAGTTGCCAACACCCAAAAGCCACCGATAAAGAACACAGCACCCAGCATATAGGACACAGAGCATACAAAGCGTACAGAGCACAAAGCACACATCACACATGAAAGTAAAACTTTCCAAAAACGTTCGAACAATAAAAGTTGCCAATGCCAACTTGAGCAGTTGCTCTTCCAACTTCAAACTGCGAAAATCTTTGTTTCAAAACATTGTTCCAAATCTTTTCTGGCTTTCATCCCGCTCTTGCCTTTCATCCTCTTTGCTTAACTTTGAATTTCTTATCCCTATCAGTGGTATCCCTATCAGTATCCCTATCAGAAGAGTACTTTTCAAAAAATCGGGTTTTCTACCCTTGGGTGTGACTCGATTTCCCAATTCCCAAACAATACACACGTACTCGAATTTTCAATTGAAAACTTAAGCTAGAACTCCCAGTCACAGTGCCACCGTTTCCCAGGATTCGAATGCTCCAAACCTAAGACTCATACGTGGCTGTGTGTGAGGTTGTTGGAAAATCAAGTTCGCGCTACATATCCATATTCGGCATCCCATTTAAGGTCGCCTTTAAACTACTGACTTTTTGGGCAAATTTAAGTCTCCATTTTTAAAAGTTTTTTTTTTATGCAATGAAAAGTTCGATGACGGTGGTTGGACTGCAGCCGAAAGCAAACGGTCTGAGATGGCATCGACGTCATTAAGTCATTAAGAATTTCCAAATTGGATACGATTCTAGAAGGTTATAGGGCCCTTGGGCAAATATGCCAAAAGTAGTTTTCAATGTTTTTCAAAATTGTAGCACATTGTATGTTACTTTCGAAAGCAGGACATGGTAATCACTTCTGTGCAAGTTACTCATAGTAGAGATACGAATACTATACACGGCTGCAGCTGCAAGATAAATCCATCTTCCTCTACTTAGAGAGCATGCTAATGACACTGCGACAAAGACTTTGAGCTTCGAAATGAAACAGTTCCAATGAGTCACCCGTTTAGGACTTGGCAAAGTACCAACCGAAAACGGAGAAAACCAGTAATAGCAACAAAAAAGTTACGTATACGCACCGTTGGCCTGGAAAGTTTGTGCTACATTCGAGTATTTGCATTTGGGTTGAATGTGAATTTGAACTCTTTGTGTTTAAATGTTATTGGATCAATAGATGTGCCAGAGAAGTTTTGAAACTTTGTGGAAAATCTAGATGTGGTCGCCAGGAAAAAGAAGAAGTGTAATTGCATCATAGTTGCATTTGCTGCTTAAATACGAAAGTTGAAAGATTTTCCATTATACTCTCCGTACAGTTGCTACGAGCATCACCTTGTTGTAATATACTTTTAATTGTTAGTGTTGCAATATGTTTGGCATTATATGCACAGACACGTAATTAGGAATTCATAGCTACAAATAATTCCACATACCATATTCCTTTGTTGACGACAGTACTCTCTTCTTTTAATATTCCTTCCCAGACTCACGGCCCTGCTCTTTGGCTGCAGAACGGGAACGGCAGCGTATGTTAAGCTCATTAAATTCCAATATTAACAGCATTACCCATTGGGGAACAATCAACAGAGTGGAGTTTAATGCTTCCAACACCAAGCCATTTGCATTGAATGGCACCTGCATCGTTGAAACCGAAAAACTTTTCATTCTCGGTATGTGTGTCAATGAAGACTTGAGTTAGAATGACCACAAAATGTCGACAAAAATGCTGCGAAATGTCTAGGTTTCTTGAAGCGATATAAGAGATTTTTCACAGCCCAAAATTGGAGTCAGGTGTGCTTAAAATATCTATGCACCTGCTAGATACAATTCAAAACTGTGCGATAAAACTCATAGGCAATGCTAATGTCACTCAGACAAGGGACAAACCCGAACACCGACGTAATGTCTCGGATCTCACTTTGTTCTATCGCTATTTTCACCACGTGCTCTTTATAGTAATCGCCAGTTCCGCCCCTTCACATTTTTAACCGTAACATCCGTCCCGCCATGAATGCTCATCAGTACACCCTTAAGCCCACTTATGGACGTACTCTCAAACACCGTGATTCATTCCTAACATCGATTTTGGAATGGCCTGCTAGCTTACCTAGTCATTGTAACATTCAGACATTTAAAACCAACGTACAGCGGTACCTATGTTTTTCTTTCTTCCCTAACTTTCCTTCGCCCGTGTTGTATGCAAATATTTTAAAGGCACCTTAACCCCTTGATCCCGCGCTATTTAAAATATAAAGACGTGGCTCTACATAATGCTATCAAATGCGGACTTAAAATCGATAAAGAGGTGGTGCGTATCGATTTAGACTTGTTGGGTTTTTCCAGCAACTGCCGTGGTGTGAATATTTGGTTGATTATGGACTTATCGGACTTAAACTATAGTAATAGGCACCAATCAGATTATTGATGAGCTTCAGGAGCTTCAATGGCTTACACAAGACGATAGATAAGATCTTGTATGCCGCAGTTAAGAGTGCCCCCTTTCTTGTGGATCGGGCAGATGATGTTAAATTCCCATTCTTCAGGCATACTTTCTGTCGACAGACTGTGATTCAACAACTATATTTCCCTGTTCATCTCTACAGGCCTCCATTCCGGAGAGGTTGATTTGACACGTCTTTTTTGCTTTTGGTTGAACTTCCGAATATTGTTCCCAGAGTAGCACCTCTCTATTTTCTCGAACGAATTCATCTGATAGTCTTCAATTTTTATACGATTAAGCCGATGTACTTCCTCCCCCTTTGTTCACAGAGCTCAGGGGTCCCTCTCGTTCTTCAATGCAGTGCCGCTTCGTAGGCGAGTTGTTTCGCTACATGTACTTGCCTGCATTCTTCATCAAAGCATGGGTACTTTGGAGTTGATCGGGTCACATCCAACACGTCAGTTGCAGCGTTTCTGATATCTTCTTGGCATAGATGGCACTGTTCCTCAGCACTTGGCGTTGGTTGAAGGGGACATGTCGATATGTTGAAGGATACGCGATGTCCAAAGACTCTGGAGGTTGACAGCATTTCTTCATTGTTTTGGTGTTTGAGATATCCGTAGACGTATATTGGCTACAAGGAAGTATTGGACTTGGAACATAATATAATAACAGCCCTTCAGGCAATTATTAAGAAGATAACCGAATATAGTCGAATGTTTGCATTTTCGTTCTTACAAACCCGAAAACCCATATTCCTATGCTATGTTAGACAATGTACCACATAAAGGGCAGCGACGGAAATGAAAATGATACTAATGTGAACTGGTGTAACAAATCAAAATCAAAAAAACCGATAGTGGACAAATTTGAGGCTGAGCTAGCTTTGCTATGTCCAACGATAGCCTTCGGAAAAGCAATAGAGTTATAGTTACGTTCTAGCTGAAGCTTGAAGAAGAAGCCGAAGGAGAAATAATTGGATCACCCAAATACAAAAGCATCAGCAAGCTTGACCTCAGTAATGAGATGATCCAAAATAGAGCGGCGTGTAGAATAACTTTAAGTTCTTCAATTTTAGCCAACCCAATAAGTGACGCATTAGCCGCTTTTGTGTTTTTTTTGACTTGTTTCCCAGGGCCACATTTCGTCAGAAATTACACATATCGTAGCCACAATCTCTCTCATGTCAAACATCTTTGTACTTGCTGGAATCTGAGATGCAGCTACGGGTAGTTTTTCCTTCAATTTATTTTGATCTGGATTTAAAAAACTGGAGCAAGACATTTTTATCATTTTGTGAGTTGATCAGCAGCCGAAATAAGTAAGAAATACTTTATGATTTTACCTGGATGTGACCAACTATAGTATGTCCTATATTCACTTCATAGACGAACGCATTTATATACCAATTTGTTGTTTATTCTGGGTTCGTTTATCACAAGGTAAGCTTTGCTATACATCTATAATTTTCTATCGACACAGTAACACATGCTTGTTATTCCCTTCAACTAAATATGCTGCAAGCCGAGTTTCGAAAGTCACCCTAGGTAACCAAGTACTGTAAGTGCCTTCCGTTGACGGTCAAAATATCTTTTAAAACATGTTAATGTCTTTGATGTATGGTACACTTTGGGCTATTGTTAATGAATTATTAATGAATTATTATTATAATTCTGTCTCCCAAAGCCAGCGTTATGAATACATACCTGTGAGTTCTCTTTCTCACCCTTAAACCCTTGTTAACGTACTTAGACTTTGCCAACCAATCAAACCACCCACTTAACTAATTGGAATATCACAACATTCTCAACATCAAAGTTTGCCATCTGAAACTTTCTCATTTTAATTTATCTCAATTATCCTAACTGTTCATTAAGTGAAAAACTTTGGTCTACTTATGGATGAAACTATGAGTAAAAGTATTTGTACCTGCGTAAGATATGATTAAAACTTGGAAAATTTCGCTCTTCCCCATTACACCACAATGTGGTATTACAATGAACCCTATTCCATCAGCATTCTAGCATCCAATAAGTGGCTAACTGAACGTAAATACTTCAATGATAGTAGTTCGTATTAAATAACAAGCCACTGTGAGGCTATTCTTACCCTCAGAATCAAGCCACTTCAAACAAAATTTTCAAAACGAAAATATACCCAGTACAAACAAACGGGTATCCTGGTCTGGCCAAATGTGTTTACCCATTAATCATCGTAACTGGACAAGAGCGCGTCCATTACTTTTTGACTAAAACACTCGTAAGTCGAACCATCAGAAATCCCTTTAAGTAGACCGGGGAGAAAAATCGATCTGTTCATATTCATATGTATAGCCATTGATTGATAGACGACAGCATTATCCTGACTCTGAATTAGTCATACGCACTCTTAGATACAAAACAAAAAATACATTTCCGATGGCCAACTGATTACTGCGGTTTAAGCCATCAGGAATACCCCAAAATTTCCCTCCTATCCGTAATTGTTTAGCAGTCAATGGAGAGCAATTGGTTTTCCATCCAGTGCTCCACACTGTACGACTAGGCAAGGACTATTCGCATTTGGACTTTGGGAAATGGGATATGGAACGAGCTAAGGAGCATTGAACCGAAATATTTTCGACATGGTAGGAGTACCTTTCTAAAAAATTCTCACAATTTCTCACTGACTAGCACTTTCCGTAAATGAATTTCGTGCAATCGGAATCGCAATGGCGGAATAGCGTATTGGTGGAGTGGCGGAATGGTCGCAATCGACAAAAAGGAAATGGAATACCAATGAAACCCATCATCCTGGCTTCTATCCGTTGGCTTCCATAGGTCGTTAGTTCTGCGCGGACCATACAAAAAAGAAACCCGAAAGAGCAATTTTAATATTTGATCATAAATATTCCAAAGATACGCACCAGTTTACATTGAACTCTGGGGGAATCATAAATATTTTCAACCAATGACCCAACGGTAGATGAACTGGGCCTTGTTACAATTTTCCTGAACATACCATGTTTTCAGAGGAACGCCGGTTTAGGATCTCGTACGGAAATGTTATGTTCCGTCGGTCTCCGCGGATGTAATTGAAAACCAATTTTTTAACGCTGCCTTAGAGTAGCATTCAATTTGGTTTGTGAATTCACTTCATTACCGAGAGTGATTCGAGTGGATAATCAACAATGAAATCGATGATATACTGGAAGTTCAGCTCAAGTTATTAGTCAATAAAATTGCTTTGTTATGAGTACATGTATCGTATGTTAGCATGGTTGGGTGAGGCTTGTTACTTTCTAAAGTAAATAACCACACCTGCCATTTGCGGCGGTTAAAGATCTTATTTTATTTTTGAGTTAACATGTGGTCGAACTTACACGTCACAAAAGATTGTTAACATTTAAACGGGCCATTGGCCTTTTCACTTTTAATTTTATTTTACTTGGCATATGTCTCAGAAAGTCATCTAAAGGCAAGCGTATGGAAAATATTTTACACCTCAATTGAATGAAAATTATTTTATCAGATAGTTTGATTTATAATTTACTTACTTACTTCAGGCGGCGCTACAGTCCGGAGAACCTGGGCCCCAACCAACAAGCGTCTTCAGCCAGCTCGATCTTTAGCTAGCTGCCTCCAGTTTCACACCGTAAGTTGGTTGCGATCTCATTCTACATGCGTACACCACCTGAGTCAAGGTCTTCCTATTCTGCGTTGTCCCTCGGGGCGAATTCGAAGACTTTTCGGACCGTAGCGCTGATGTTCATCCGCTCTACATGGCACAACTAACTCAGTCGTTCGATCTTCACCCTTCCCTTCTGGCTAAGTCGATGTTGCTGTACAGCCCGTATAGTACGTCATTGAATCTTCTCCTTCAATTAATGTATATCTAGACGGGTCCGAACATCACCCGAAGAATCTTCCTCTCATCCATTTTTGATAAAGTCCATGCTTCTACGCCAAGATCTGGTGTAGTCTGAATATTTTGTCGATGGTGGACTTGCTTGGCCTGAAGCCACACTTAAACACTAGGATATGTTTAAGAACACTGATGCTTCTATAGTTGGAGCAGTTCAGAGGGTCTCCTTTCTTGAGGATCGGACAACTCTGAAGTTCCATTCATCGGGCATACTTTCGTCCGACCATATTTTACAGATGAGTTTGTGTATGCTCTTTACCAAGTCATCGCCAGCCGTTTTGAAGAGCTTGGCCATCAGACCATCCACTCCACCAGCTTTGTTGGACTTCAGCTTAGAAATTGCTATCTTCACTTCATTCAGATCAGGTGGACGGAATTGTTGATCATCGCCGGAAATGCTACCCTGTTCACTTGCTCATCTCTGCAGGTTTCGGTAGGCGGTTTGTGTCCGTGGAGTGTAAAACTTTCGAATCTCATTGATGGAGTATTATCTCTCAATTTCCTCAATCGTGCGCTTCTCGTCCTCTTTCTTTTTCCTCCTGAAAAGGTCTTCGACTCTCCTCGTCTGCTCGTAGAGCTCGTGAGTAGCTCTCGTCCTTCTATGCAGCGCCCGAGTGAAATTTCTGCATATCAGAGGCGGCATCTCTCATGGATTTTTGGAAATGTTGCACTAGTTGTTGATACTTGATGCTGATGGCATAGAAGCTCTTAAGAGATTAAAGGGGACTCGATCGGGAAAGTTTCTAATGATCCCTTACGATTGTAGCCGTTCGACAACACAGTATCGCCGAGGACAATTTTAATGTCATAGTGTTGCGTGCAAATCACGCCCCAAAAATCCTCCACTGCCTTTTCCATCTGTTGTCTGTTGACCGGTTCATTTCTCCTCCCCCTTCTTGTGCTGTCCCTTCTTTTCTTCCCTCCGTCATGCTCTGGATGCCACGGCACAGGTGGGATTCACTGGATCCTCTGAATTCAGTTCCCTCCCCCGGCCTACCGCTCCAGAGATGACCATATAGGTACCCCTGATAGAGCCAGGCGGACGGCCTGGAGACTCTAGCGGACGGACGGTCCGCTCCGTGATGCCCCGAGATGTCAACACCATCAACAATGGCCGCGAGCCCACCATAGTTAATATTGTTTGCCCAACACCATCAATTTGTATAACCCCCTACCCCCACAAAAGTTAAAAAGAAAAAGATTGTAAAGGAAAGCCCACAATTCCCCGCGGTCGTTCTTCTGCTCCCCATGTCTGCAAGAAGGTTTACTGGCCCCCATTGTACCACTATTAAGTTAAGTTTTCCTCCCTATCCGGCGGTCTCAATGGAAGCTCTCAACCATAGCTTCGGTTTCGGGTCAGAGGGCTGGCTTCGAACCAAAGCAATCACTTGGACGACAAAACAAACAGAACGAACAAACACGACCCACAAACATAGAACATCGACGTGTGTGATTGGCTGGGGATTCGTGAGAAGCTGTTGGAGCTCTGGATGTGATTCCCTTTGCTCTAACAGCTGAATTGACGGAACCCCATGTGTGTGTGTGTGTGTGTGGACGAATGGCGGCGATAGCCAAAAAGCGCGGTAAGCTCATTCGATAGCTTACCGTCTTGTTGGCCAGAGCCTCGAAAAAAAAAGAGAATAAAAAAAAAGTAAAAACAGAAACGAAGAGAAAACGAGAAAAAAAAACCCGACGACAAGGAGAAAAAGAAAACCATTGAAAACACCCAGAACAAGAACAAGAACACGAACGAGAACAAAAACAGAAACAAAATTTCTACAAACCAAGGACGGGAAACACACCAAGGGACGACTTAACGGAAATTACAGCACACAACGGACACGACCGGACAGAAGTCGGTGATTGTGGCGGAGACGGTTTACCCTCCTCCACCAGCAGAGACCCAGCTAGGGAGCGACCCCGCCTAGGCAGGAAACCCATAAAAGAGATAAGTACCTTTTTTTAGTACCACATATTTGTGCCTTAAAACCGCGTCCGTAAGCCTTCTTACCGTTTACGCGAAAACCGTTCGTAAGACGGTTAGATTTCGTTCATTGCGCGACCCGCTAGTTTTACCGGTACGACAACGCGGAACTGTGGGCCTTCCGTTAGCCGACCCATTAAATTCAAATTAATTCAATTTTTTTTTAAACTTTGTTTGGCAAAACTCGGCATACCCTGTAATCTCCCTCAAACGAAACAAGAAAAAAAATCAAATATACGTATAAATTCCCCATCAGGGAAAAGACAATTCTTGTGTTTTTTTCTCATCTGTTTTCCCAATTTCGCATCAAAAATTGGGTGGCGCCTACCTGTTGTGTTGTTTGTAACTTTCGCGTTGAGCGATCTTCCCGAACCCCCCCCTTGCTGAGTAGCCGGTGTGCGCAGCTAACCAGCAGCTGCTTGTTGCAATTCCCTTTTTGGGCTCCTATTCGTTTTTGTGTTATCCTCTTCATTCGTTCATCAACCACCACCCGTGTGGTTGCGGTTCGTTGTTGTCTGTCAGTTTTGAAGTTTGTTTTTTTGCCGGCAGCCCGGCATTTGCCGCTATAGTAAATTTAATTTTTTTATTTTCCCCGGGTTTTGCAACAATAGCACGGGCACTGCTAGTAAGTCTTATCCAAGAACTCGTAAAAGCTATCTTTGTTGTCAACATCTCTGTCCTCTGCGGGGGCGTGTGCACAAATGAGAATAATGTTGTGAGATTTAGTCTTAGTACGGATTATTACTAGGCGCTCATTTACATCCCGAACACTCAAGACTTCTTGCATAAGTCTGCCTCTAACATCGAATCCGCATCCGAATAAGCGATGCTTTTGCCGTCCATAACAATCGCTGTAATAAATGTCACAGTTTTTCATTCTCTTTTTGTCTGGACTATCCCATCGTATTTCTTGGATGGCAGTAATATCTGCTTTGCAGCCGTTCAGGGTCTACGCTGGTTGTTTGGCTGCACGTGGCACATTATTTGACCTAACATTCCACGGGCAAATCCGAAGTAGATGCCGCCGGTCAAACGACTACTGTGGATGGCTAGCGATCCAGAACCATGCTCAACGACTTTCGTCTTCCTCAATTGGATGAATTTGGGACTAGAGAACATGTGGTTCCAACAGGATGGAGCAATAGCGCATACTGCATGAGCCATAACCGAAATTCTGTGGGCTGCATTTCCGGATCGATTTGCACTGGCCGTCAAGATCACCTGATTTAACCGTTCCAGACTTCTATTTATGGGGTTTTTTAAAGTCACAAATCTATGTCAACAAGCTTCAGACTCTTGAAGCCCTCAACGAGATGCTAGGTTCTATTGCCGGAAGTTCTGCCAAAGGTGATGGAAAATGCGACAAATCAACCCTTATGATGTGACACGAATCTACACTTAAATGATGATTGTTAAAATTCACTTTTGATTGTCAGTCCTGATAGCTATTAACATACGTACTCGTAAGTTTAGATATTTCTTGTTTATGTATTTGGCTTCAATAGCAGGATTGTGCTACGATCCACTATTTGCCGAAATTAAACACCAAATTGGTGACATAATACAAGGTCTTCCAATAGGGACTTCCGAACTGACAGTTGATAGCGGCCATATTGTTGAAGACACATTTGTCCAATTGGCTGTCATTTATTCCGTCTGTTTTGCCAAATCACAATGGACGGACATAGCGTTCAACAACGCTTACAAATGATAAAATTGTTTTATCAAAATAGGTATCCTGAGCAAACGTTCCACGCACTTCGCCCATTTTATGGTCGCCGTAATCGTTCTACCGAGAGGACTATTCGCAGTGTGATGGATAGATTTGAGTCCACTTGTTCAGTAAGCGATAAACGTCGAACAAACGGAAGGTCTGCCGAAAACATCGCCGCTGTCCGTGAGAGTGTGTAGTAGAATCCGAGGCAGTTACTTACAAGAAATGGGGCCCTTCTCAGACCACAACTTAGCAAATTTTGCGTTGTGACTTGGGCCTGCACGCGTACAAAATTCAACATGTGGTTTCAGCAGGACGGCGCAGCATGCACACAGCTCACGCCACATTGAAAATTCTACACGAGGGGTTCGAGGGCATGGTCATGTGAAATGGCCACCGAGATCGTGCGATTTGACTCCGTTAGACTTTTTGTTGTGGGGTTTTCTGAAGTTGCAGGACTATGCGAATAAGACACAAGCCACAGCGGCCCTCAAAGCCAACATAACCCATGCCATCGGCTAAATTCAGCTTGATGTATGCGCCAGAGTTATGAAAAATTGGACATTTCGGATGTGTGCCACCCAGAGAAGCCGCGGCGGACATTTGAACGATTTTATATTCCATACATAATGGCATCGATAGACCTTTCAAACGAATACAAAATTTCGCTGATTTCTCATACACATTTTGTTTAGTTAAAATTTAAAGATAGGAAGCGCTTAATGAAAGACCGTTTACAAGCGTCTGCGATTCCGCCATTGTCGGCTTGAATGCACAGAATCATGTAGGCGTATGAATATATCGCAGGAGACGAAGAAAGTGCGGATAACTAAATTCGAGTTCGAGTTTAAAACGAAAGACCTTAAGGTTTGGCATTATCTGGGTATGCGCTGACAACCTGGCACTGCACTGGACATCATGGACATTCTGCTTATGTAACCTCTATGGTAGTTGCCTATGGGTACTGTTCTCACCGACCGAACTTGACTTCCTAAACTCATAACCGCTAGTGCTGTAAGTCTCTGTCGGCAAAAAGGATGCCTTGTATGTAAGGGATACTTCAGCGTACTAAAAACGTGGTCAAAAATGATATTTAAGAATTAGTCAGATTGCTGAACCAAAGATGGTGCGGATAAACCCTAAATACGATATCTGACTCTGGAATATTTGACAGCTTTTTGTCAACGTTGTTGTGCGCAGGTAGGGTTAATGTTTTTTAAAAACCTTTATCAACGAATCAACAGCCTCGAATGTAACCGCACATTTTACATTATACAGGGATTTATGGTTATTAGTTTTCCTCTGAAATATTATTTAGTATTTTCCAAGTATAATAAATAATAATAGTTGTTAGGAGGAAAACGCGAAAGCAAAATCCTTCAATTACTATTATCTTCATAGAGATAGTGACTATATTATACAAATTGACTAGAGTGTAATAAAAATTAATTATAATTTGAATAAAGAAATACATAAACTATTAATTCAAAAAATAGTAGAAACATAAATAAATAAATAAATTTACAAACAAATGAATAAAAATAAACAGTACGGTTGAACATATAGCAAGTAGCAATTAAAAAAGGGATTCATTAATGTGAATTTAATTCGAGTTCAATTGGCATAATAAAGGATTCTCACCGAAATTACAGCGGCTTAAAAAGTTTTCGTTAAGTTTTTTGATTCTAGAACATATAAGTTCAACGCTCGCTTTCCTGTGGATATATGTAGTGGAATGATATCAAGAGGTAAGTTAAGCATCATTTTTAATATTTTGTTTTAACATATTTGTAGTTTTTAAGGTGACATTTAGCACAAGTACCCAACACCTGACACCCTGATTTTATGAATTATAATTTTGTTATGAGAGGAGAGCAGTGACTTCCTGTTTATAAATGGGTAAAACATTTTAATTTCAATTCCTACCTTTTTTGTTGTTTGTTTTATGTGTTCGTTAAAAGTAAGTTTAGTATCGAGGTAACCGCCCAAAAATTTCTCACCGAGAATTCCCATGAAATGTGCGCTCAATTAAGTTGCAGCTTTCTTTCTTTTTCTTGTAAAAAAATAGCTCGCATTTTAGTTCCGTTAATTTTTATTTTCCACTATGAATAATGTTTTTTTTAAATTTTCTTCGCATTTTTCAAGTTTTCTCTTAATGTCTCGAGCAAATTCATGTGATTAAAATATGGCGGCGTCGTCAGCAAAAATAGCAACACCACAGTTAGGTAGCTCTGGAAAGTCTGAAGTATACAGATTAAACATATTGGTTTAGGCCGAAGCCCTGGTAGCTGGTGCCGTAATTTAAGATTGATCATGTAATTTATTACTGAATAATAAAGTTATGATAATAAGAATAATAAGCAGTATTGGGCCAAGAACAAATCCCTGAGGCATGCCTGCATTAAATAATTTCAGACTAATTTGGCTGCTATTCACGAACACTTTAAAAGAGCGATCGGATATAAAGCTATAAACTATTTTACAAATATATATAGGGAAATTAAGTTGAGTCATTTTAAATACTATACCATTCTGCCAGACTGTATCGAAAGCTTTTCCACATCGAGTAAAATATTCCAGTAGTATAGTCCAGTCCAGTTTAGTATAGGAACAATTTTAGCTTCCTTGCAGGCTTGAGGGAAGTAAGAAGTCTTATACCATATTTAGGCAAATTTTTCAAATAAATATTTTTTATGGTGTCACTACCACCACAATGATCATATGTTACAACCACTTATCCACTTAGGCTGTTGTAAATACGAGAATATCGATGTCAAATATTTCTTGCAGATCTGATTATGTATCTTTTACTTCGATTTTTATGTCACCAGTCTTTTTTTCTGTGGGAATAGGACACGAAGCAAAGTATTAGTTCATTGTACCCTTTTGATATTCATTTACATGAAATTTCACTGATATATTGGTTATAGTGCGAGCACAACATCTACGGCAAGTAAGTGAATCGTAATGCGGGTATAAGCCGGACATTTATAGAAGAATTACTCCGCGGTATTGTCATCACTCTCACAGCAAATTGCGGCAATGTGGTGTCAGTTATGTTTAGATTCATTAAGTTGTCTGGAAAAAGCAAAGAACTTCACTAAAACATCAGTAAGAATTCTTGGAGGAACTGCTGAAAGGCCATTGATACCCAATATCAACAATGGAAACCCTAACAGAGGATGGAAACAATCCCAAATGGCCCAAAGGGAGTCCAGATCATAAGAGGAAGCCAATACTTAGTGAATTCACCCCCCTTTCAACTGCTTTCAAAAAAGACTTCAATTTTCAAAGTAAAGTAAAGATCTGCACCTACAAAATCCAGTTGGTCCAACAACTCAATCCTGGGAACATAGAAAAACGTTTGGAGTACTGCAGAACTGTCCTTAACATCGCCGAAAATGACCAAGAATTATTAGGAAATTTTATGGTGAGCTACGAGGCACATTTTCATCTGAGTGGATTTGTAAACAAGCAAAATTGCAGATTTTGGGGCTCACAGAACCCCAAAAATCTCCATAAACGTTCCTTACACTAACTTCGTGTTACTCTATGGTGTGGATAACCTTGCGAAAGATTTCTTCGAAAATTATGCGGCTGCAAGCGTTACAGTTAATGGGAATCGCTATAGAACAATGCTTCAGGACTTCTTTTTTTAACTCATGCAAGCAGACAACAATGTTGAGCTCATGTGGTTTCAGCAAGACAGAGGTACCGCTCACCCCTCTCGTGAGACAATGAACTTATTGAGCGAAAAATTCCGAAATCGCATAATCGAGTGGCCACCGCGATCGCCTGGTCTGTCGGCTCCAGACTTGACGGAAAATAAATCGTGTGAATTACGTCGGAAACTCTTCTTAAGGTCATGGAAAGTGCTATCGAAAGAGCCCATGAGTGAATGCAAGTTAATGGCGGCCACTAAACCGATGTAATATGTCCATGAAATAAAGTTTCATTTGTAATCTGCTTCATTAGTTTTTATCTTTTCATTCAAAAGTTGTTCCAGATTTACACAGGAAAAGGACTTTTGGCCCACCCTTAGTTTTTGGGAGGATTTTGTTGGTAAATTTATAGTAGCTTTGATGCAGACAGTTACAATTTCAGTTTATTTGATTGTTACGAGTATATGTATGGTGTATATTAAGAAAGTTTATTTTGATAGTAGGTACTTAGAACAAGATTTAGCAAACGAGAACGATAATTCGAAATTATATATTAGACATCTGACAAAAATTTATTTATATTTATGGATAAATATGAATGATGAAAAGAAAAGAAAGGAGGGAGAAATTCGAGAAAAAGAAAGATTTATGAAATGAGTCACGGTTGAAGAGATAAGTGTGCGAGGACTACATTTTTGAAGTTTGCGCCATCCCCTGATGTGCTGGGGTAGTGAATTTCATAGTCTTATAGAGCCAATGAAAAGAAGGCGTGATGAGTTTATATGCTTTTAGCATATATGGGTTGTAAAATATTTTTAGTTCCTAGGGATCGCATAAATTGGATTTTGTTGAATAAATACGGTGGTGATTTATTACTGAGGACACAGTGTAAGTATCATAAATACAATTTCGTGCAACGAGATACAATTTAAGGGTACATTTTTGAATGTGCAAAAATATGGTTGTTTCAGCGGATTTCATAAATGCGAGTATATCTCACAGCATCGTTAAATGCTACCTGGAGTCTTCGCTGTGATAGACAATCAAGATTACTGTAAATCACAACGGCGGCGTATCTTATTAAGGGTTCTATAAGGGTCACAGTACAGGTTTCTTTAGGGTTTCAAAAGGAGTGAAGCTTGCTGTAAGGCAGACTTGCATGATTATATCCAGATAAGTTATTACTTATAGCACATCCAAGACTAGTTACTGATTCTATAAGCTCTAGCCTGTATCAGGGTTTAGCAAATGCTTATTTACCACCGAGCCCTTGTGGATTCTGAAAAAGTCTTCGTTTAATTTTAGAGCAAACTCTGCAATCGGACTTATAGGACGGCCAGATATATTTGAACCTCATCAGCATAAAAGTGAACTGAAATCCATGTAAATGCGCAGAATAAAATAGGCACGTTAATTCCTCCCTGAGGTCTTATTATTTTGAGTTTTAATGATTTTTTACCAATAACAGCCCTTTACCAACTCTTGGATAAATAATTTGTAATAAGCTGTACAGCTCGCTCACTGAAGCTAAATAAAATTTTGAGCTTCCAGTATAAGATTTTATGATTGATTGAATGGCTTTGAGAAATCGAGTACCTAGGCAAAGGACTGTTGCTGATTCAGTTTAGCGAATTCATACGCCGCCGCACAATGTCTTATTTCGACTTTTTTGCTTGCAAAAATCATAACTCCTAAACGATTAATGATATGGTGACAGTTTTCTTTTCTGCTTAGAGAAAATAGATAATTTGGAGAAAAGTGCTTTATAGATTGTTCCGGAATCTTCTGTTGAAATAGTGCCGTCTCACCACAGGTGACAAACAAAATATTTTACTTTAAAAATATTCAAAAGCCCATGATGTAAGAACAGGGTGTCTAAAACCTAATGTGAGAAAAACAGTTGGGATTTGAAATAAACGGACCATTTTTTAAATGTTTTTATGTGTATCACTAGAGCCTTTTTTTTTGTATTTTGCGGCACATTGCTGATATGATCAGAGACACCATTCTCTTTGGAATGAGATGCTTTATCCTCCATCGGATAAAGAGTATCAAACCAAAAGAAAAGGCACGGTACGACTCGAGCTACAAAAAGGCTGTCAGGGTTAGAGAAATGTTTTTTCGGTCCTTCAAGACCAACCCGACCGAGGAAAACCGAAAAAAGTTCAAAGGAGCCAGGAATGACTGCAATGTCTTTCTTAAGCTTGTAAAATTTCAATACGACCAACAACTGAGGCAAATAATACTACAATGTCCCAAAGGTAGTAAAAATGTTTGGTCGTTAGTCAAAAATATTAGAATTTCTGCCTCATCCTCCATCCCAACGCTCATTTACAATTTGCAAGGTCAATCTGCTTGCTGCACACTTTGCGGCCAGCTCAACACTCCCTGATTGTGCTTTGTCTCCCCAACACTTGAATGCGTCGAATCTTCAATGGTACGAATCCACTGTAGCTTTCGTGTAGTAGCAAAAGTACCTCAAGATCTTCACGTACACAAATCCGCTGGTCCCGATGGTATATCTCGGCTTCTACTGAAGTGTGTTCCTCCATGCTGGCAAAACCACTGCGTAAGCTTTTTCATCAAACCTCCTCTTTAGGACTCTTTCCGAGCAGTTTTAAAACAGCATTGGTCAAATCCGTACCTAAAAAGAGCGAATCTTCTTCCCTCTCCTCCTACAGATCCACCGCACTTACGTCCGTTCTTTCCAGGGTCATGGAAACTAATGAAATATTTCAAAACTCGGAAACTTCCTAATGACCGGCAGTATGGTTTCCGTATCAACAGGTCTAGTGGTGATTTGATGACGTGTCTCACCGAAAATTGGAACCAAAGCGTACATCAATCTGGCGAAAGCAAGATAGTTGCATTTGATACTTCAAAGGTATTTGACAGAGTCCGATCTGATCTGATCTATGACTCCTTTCTATAATGGATTAGAAATTACCTTTCGGAACGATCAATTCAAGTTGTCTTGGATGGTTTCAAGTCTGATATTCACAAAATAAATGCTGGTGTGTCCCAGGGCTCTGTTCTGTCTCCTACACTCTTTTTAATTTTCATTAATGATCTTTTGTATGCTACTTCTAATCCAATATATTCCTTTGCAATACTCTCTGCTGTTCATATTACGTCCCTGCTCTTCGGCTTAAGAGCAGCGTAAGTTAAGCTCATTAAATTCCGATATCAACAGAATAACTAATTGGGGAACTGCCAACAGAGTGAAGTTTAATGCTTCGAAAACGTTGGTCTCGTTAACTAAACTTTTCATTCTCGGTATGTGTGTGAATGACAACTTACGTTGGATGACCACATATTTGATGTCGCCAAAAATGCTGCGAAATGTCTCAGTTTCCTCAAGCGGTATAAGAAATACTTTGTCCCTCTGATCTGGCCTCAATTTACAAGGCATTTACACGCCTGAAATTGGAGTACAATGTTCACATCTGGTCGGGTGAGCGCAAAACATCCCTCCACCTGCTAGATGGAATTCACAATCTTGCAATAAAACTCATAGGTGATACTAATATCAGTACTCCATTGGAATCGCCAGTAGCATTCCGCCCCCTTGAATTTTTAATAGTAACACCCGTCTGAATGCTCATCAGTTCACCTTCAAGCCCACCTTCAAACGTACTCTGAAATATCGTGATTCGTTCCTAAGCCATACAGCTCTCTTATGAAATGCCCTGCCTACCTCTCTATTCCCTAGTCATTATAATCTTCAAACATTTAAAACTAGCATTCACCGGTAACTCTCTTTCCATCCTCCCTGATTTTCCTTCGCCCGCGCTGTGTGCAAACATTTTAAGGGTACCTAAATCCCTTGAGCGAGCGCAAATTATAAAGCAAAAAAAAGAAAGTACATAATAAAATATTTCAGTGATTCATTTCTAATCGAACAGCAGAGAAAAAAGTATACGGACCTAAAATGTAAATAAAAAAATCAGATTTCTTGGAAACTTTTGGAAATATCCGGGGTAATGTCTGATAAAATTATCATTTCTGGAAAGCATTGTGCTTCGAGATCTTTTCCGGTTCTGATATGCCTTAACGAAAAAATTAGATTGTTCGATTGGATTGCAGGCATGTTGAAAAGTTCTTCATTCTGCAGCATCCTTGAAACCTTGCACATATTTTAATATCTATATATTTTTTGTAGTAATTTTTGGATTCCTGAGTTCCTTCTGACAGTTCTCCAAAATTTTATGAAGAGTAGGTGTAATTTTTTTTTCGGGATGTCCATGATAAAAGTCACTCCGTTGTTTTGTTGGCATACTCACCAAACTCGACAGTGTTAACATTTTCACTGCAATTCAAAGTATTGAGTATTACTTCAATCCTCGTTATTACCTCTCTATAAGAGTTGTTGCCGCTGATTCCATCTTTTGTATTTCCAAATATTTGTTTTGGTTTATCAACATCGAGAAGAACCTTATCTCGAAAATGCTTTTGGGTCTTTTGTTTTCTTCTTTTTTATCCTCTCCCTCTTGTCGAAGGGTATATGCAAGTTTCATCTTCATCTTCATCTGGATTGTTGAAGTTTTTTGGTGTTATTTTGCATTTGGGATATTGACTTTGTATCTGTTATTTCATTTAGAACTTTTTCATCAATCATAGTTCAAAAGAACTCGTGGTCGACGAACATCCCTACTTCGTCGTTAACTTTATATTCAGTAGGTTGAAGATTAGTAATTTGTCATTGGATATCGTTGTCTGTACTTTTGATAAGTTCTCCAGTTTCCCTTGGATATTGAAACATTATGGGTCAGAATAAATGAACTGATGATGGACGAGGGCTTTTCCTATGTTTACCATTTGAACTGTTAATCGTTAGTGGAATAACTGAGGCCATAAATATGTTCACATCTGTTTCATCAACTGGTGTATTTATTTTTTGCTTGTAGGTTCCTTGCCCAGATGATCCATCACAGCCCCCTTTGCTTTGTAATCTAAGAATTCTTGGAAATGCAATTAATTCCACCTAACTTTTGCTTTCTAAAAGCCGCCCTGTAGTATGATCTATCATGTCTTGAAGTTTCACTCTAGCTAATATTTCAGTGATTTCGTAATTTCCTGGAACTGCCTCTTTTTTTGGAAAATTTCATAATTCTGTGGGATGGAAGAACATCTACGTTGTGCTTTCACCGGAAACTTGTCAAACTCTTATATTTTCCTTCTGATAGACCCAAATCCATAAAAACAGTCAATGCATTATCACTATTATTCTTGATAGGATCCTTTTGTGGAGTAGAAATGTTTTCTTTTATTCTTTTGACTCGCAGTGGACTTATTACCTTGGTTACATCAGCTTTGATCTTTCCATGATCCTTATTATATTTTATTGCTAAGGCACTAGAATGATCGCCAGTGGTGATATTTTCAGTTGTATTTGTTAGTTTCTGGTTTTTTGGTGAACGCCGAGCACTCAGTTATTGATTTCCTTCGCTCTTGATGACTTTTATGTACGAATCCTAATCGTAATATCTGAATTGTTATTTTATGACAATATTTTGGAGCAAACTCAATAATAAATATTTATTACTCATTACAATAGAAATGAGAATTTGGGTTTGAGTTTATTATTTTGCACAGCGCTGTACTGTTTTAAGGTGACCTTAAAAATTGTTCAACTTTGTCTGGCTCTACAAGCAAAACTGTTGATCCAAATGGAAGCTCCAGAAATTTGTTAATTCAGTGAATTAAGAAATTTGGCATTATAGATCCAACCGAAAAGAGACAAACACTTGTGCCTAAATAAGCCACAGTGTATACACTTTCTGTGGATCAGTCACTTCGGATGGGATATACCATCCCGGAATAACCACCGTGTAGCGCACCCATTGCACCGATTTAAATTCTGTTTATTTTGTTAAGTTGATAAATCTATTGTTGATATTCCCTCTAAATCTGAGCAACATAGCTGGATATTTGCAAAAGTTACGTAGCCAAGAGTAAATCTATCTCTGTGTGTGTTGGCGATACGAACTTGTATTAAATTTTGCGTAAAAAACGGATTTAATGGTGCGCGAACATTGGAAACGTTGGAAAAGTGTTTCGGCAACGATAAAACGGTCGTTTACCAGTGGCACTAGCGGTTCAAAAGTGGTCGAGAGTCAATCGAAGATGATGAACGCAATGACAGACAGTTTTCAGTTTTAAATACATTTTATTAACTTAATCATTAACTCTTACATACTAAAAAAAATTCTTAAATCATAGCTTAAAATTACTTAACAATCTAATACTAACTTACTGGCCCCACACAGGCGCTCTAAGCTACTCTAAATTCTTATAGCTATGTCTTTCGACTTTATTTACATTTTACTTAGAACTATTTATTTTGAATACTTAAAGCTAAGAAAAAATATTTGTTAACAAAAACTTAGCATACACACACATAGATATTATACACAATAATATACATATATTAGTATATACAAAGGTATATACTATATATATATTTCTTAAATGCTAAGCTAAACCTATGCAAGCTGGCCATCGCTGTTCACAGAGAAAAAAGATTGGTCAGCTCTGCCTCATTAATGAGGCTGGTCCGTAATTGACGGAAACGACGACGAAACATTTTCCCCATCATTTAACCACCAGAAATGCTGGTGCTGCCGAACGACATCCCTCTTATGGCGATTCCCCACCGCCCTACTGAACCTGAGGCGATCCACACTGCCGTGTGCGACGTCTCTGTTGTAGTTGAGTCGCCTGTCTCCAGCTGTCCGAGCGACATGGAAGATTAACGGGACCGCTGATATATCCTGGATCAACCCTTTCTGATCTAGGTAGAGGAATGCTTCCGGTGGAACGAAGCCGTCAGAACGCACACTCTCGTGGTAAAGGTAATTGGGGTAGCAAGCCCTAGATATCAGGTTATTCGTCGAGGTCATTGCTCTTGAAATGTGCCTTCCAATCAGCTTAATTACGAAGTTGTCCACTCGTATTAGGTTCGCCCTGTTGTAAAGGACCTCATTAGGATAACATTTTTTGTACTCCGACTCTGGTGTTCTCAAACACCCGAATCTTTTCCATTAAGCTTGCTCGTACATTGAACCGCACGGGACAACCAAATACCAGCATGGGCCTGATAAGGGCCATGTAGCAGATTACTTTTACCCTCGCATCGAGTTGGCTGCTATAAAACAGTCTCTTTGTAAGGGCAAAAGCGCCATTAGCTCTCGCCAGAGCAGCATCTACATTTTTGCCAAAATACAGAAACTGATCTAGCCAGATGCCAAGGTATCTGACTACATTTCGACAGGCAAGAGGCTGTCCGTGCTGTCCAATAATCGGGAACTTTCGCCAATTTTTTCTGGTATCCCTAGAGGCTCCAGACAACGGCGTCCTAAAGAGAATGGTTTCCGACTTCTGAAAGTTGATTTTCAACTTCCAGTCATCGCAAAATCGTCTTATCTTATCGAAGGCACGCTGCAAGAGAGTATTAATGACCTCGATTTTTGGACCTGTTCTGTATGCTATCAAATCGTCTGCGTACGCAATAGTATGGGGAAGTGAACCTATCAAGTCGCTTGTAAAAATGTTGAATAGGATCGGCGAATTGATCGCGAGTTGCTGAAGACCATTTTTAATCTGAAATATTCCAACAGAAGTCACACCACCGTTCTTCACGATGAACTGTCTGTTGGTTAGCATATTATAAAGAATGTACAAGAGTGGTTTACTGATCCCCAGCCTAGTCAGCTTATAGAAAAGACCCTCTAACCATACGGTGTCGAAGGCCTTCTCCAAGTCAACAACACAGGCACCAGTACATTGTTTTTTGCCTTTATTCCATTGGATATCGGACACCAGTTTAGACGCGGCATGTGAGATATCATGTCTCGCCTTAAAACCGAATTGATTATCCGGAACTATATGTTTGTCCTCAACCCACCTAGACAGAGCTCTATTGATTACTTTTTCAAAAACCTTACTGATATTCGGAAGGAGACTTATCGACCGGAGATTCGCCGGTCTGGATATATCCTTTCCCTTTTTGGGGATAGGTTGAACCACCGCCGTTTTCCAATGCGCTGGATAATGTGCATTATTCATTGCCATTTCTGAGAGACTTCTGACAAATCTGAAAAATATTTCTTTAGCTTGACAGTAGTGGCATAGTACTTCTTGCGAGGATAAGGGACATTTAATATGCATTGTCGTCGGACATTATTAGAACATTTTCATGTTAAAGTGGGGGTGGGGAGAGCGGAAATCCTACTTACGGATACCGTAGAGACTACGTTAACGTGATTCTACTGCAATGGTTGGGATCGAGCTAACCTGATACTCACCAAACCCTATCACTTGCAAAACAGGAAAATAGCAACTCTTTATGTTTACATACCACCTTGATCAATTTATTCAGAAAATTAAAAATACAAGTTTATTCATCTAAATCTATATTGTTCCCTTCAAAGTAATCCCCATCGACTGCAACACACTTATGCCAGCTCTTGAATCCTCGAAACATTTTTTATATTCCGTTTTCGGTATGTCCATCAGTGCTTCCTGCGATTTTTCCATTACTTCCTCTCGGCTGTGGGTTTTTAACTCGATTGAAGAGAAAGAAGTCACAGGGAGCCAAATCGGGTGAATTCGGTGGCTGCTGGATGGTATTTGTTGCATTTTTCATCAAGAAATTAAGAATATGTTAATGATGGTACTGTGCGACGGTGCGTTATCATGGTGCAAAATCCACGAGTTTTCTGCCTACAATTCAGGTCTCTTTCGGCGAATTGCTTCACGTAAAATAACGCCCAAATAATACTCTTTGTTTACTGTCTGGCCTTCTGGCAAAAATTCATGATGCACTACACTATTGTAATCCATGAAAACCGTGAGCATTGCCTTCTTTTTTGACTGAGAACGACGTGGTTTTTTTGGTCTCGGCTCATTTAGTGAACGCCATTCACTTGGCTGATGTCAGGATTGCATGTCGTACACATAAACCCACGTCTCGTCTCCAGTGGTGATCCTTTTGATGAATGTGGGATCGGATTCAGCCTCGCAAATCATCTCTTTTGCAACGTCGGCAAGGTCTCTTTTTTGCATGAAATTGTGGTCTTTTGGCACCAACTTTGCTGCTACACGACGGAAATCCAAATCATTAACCAAAATTAACCAAATGGATCCATAGGCAATGTTCAAGTCCTCCGCTATCTCTCTGATGGTTAATTTGCCAACATTTCTTTTACTCCAACAATGTTTTCGTCGGTTTTTGATGTCGATGGTCTGCCACTGCGTTCATCATCTTCGATTGACTCACGACCACTTTTGAACCGCTCGTGCCACTGGTAAACGGCCGTTTTCTTTAGAGAATCGTTGCCGAAACACTTTTCCAACATTTCCAACGTTCGGGCACCATTAAATCCGTTTTTTACGCAAAATTTAATGCAAGTTCGTTGTTGCTAATTTAAATCCATTTCTAAAATTTTAAAAAATCGCCAACACACAGAGATAGATGTACTCTTGGCTACGTAACTTTTGCAAATATCAAGCTATGATGCTAAGATTTAGACGGAATGTCAACAACAGTCTTACCAACATAACAAAAAAAAAACAGAATTTAAATCGAAACAATGGGAGCGCTGCAAGATGGTTATTCCCATCAAGGTGGTTTATTTTGATCAAGGTGGTACATACATGTACGTAGCTGAGATTATAATAATGTATAAACATATAAATATCTATTATTTCTTAATCTTAATTTTCTTTATTAGCTTGAATCTGAATTTGGATCGAACATATTAAAGCTTCACTAGTTTGTAAGATAATTTATGTCTTAACGTGATTGCAAAAAAGAAATTAAAAAAAAGAAACTAATTTGAATTTATTTTCACTTGTTTCCATTAAGTAAAATTATAAAAGTAATATTTTTGTATTAAAAAAAAAATCATGCAAGGTACACTATAATACCAAGGGTAGACAATTTTTTTTGAGGATGAGATGAAGGTTAAAACACAAACCCAAGCACAAATCTGGAATCTGGAAATTGTTAAGCTCATACTGGAACCATTTTACCATTGAGAAGATGCCTATCTTGCCTATCTTATTAACGCAGTTTTGCTTCAGAAAACTGTGGCATTCCAGATATAAGAACTTCATCATGCTATTGATGTTGACCCTACCTATGACTGATAGTTTCGACCTATTGTTTGATCTCTTGTTTATGTTTTCCTCCTTTTCGTAACAACATTACCGAGGTTTGTATTAAAGAACTCTTTCGAACTAACAAACAACACCCCATAAGCACCTCCAGGTCCTCCCATAACCCAGCATGTATTTCCACAATATATCTTTGCCTGTACTAAAAATAACTCCAAGTTACCCGATAATCTCCACTCAAAAGCAAGGCAAAACAATTAAAAATTTAAGAACACATCGATCTGATTAATTGGGTTATAGCCGATTCAAATTAAATTCTAATTGGCCGCATTCGCCCAATTATCCAATTAGCACTTTTCAATTGCCGTGTTTACAGTCATTCTGCACATAATAACTACCCCGTTAGTTACATTAATTAGCCATTATTAGCGGACCACTGCGAAACTTACCTCGCAAAACATCCTGCTGATTAGCGTACTTTTCCTTCACATCCGTCTTCTGCAGAACCATCAAATACGAGTAGATACGCAAAAAGAGATAAAAAAAAAACTTAAATCTTCCGAATTAATTTCAATTTGTACTTAAATTTTAGAGCACTCCGCTGATAGTCAACAAATTCATTTGCAATTTCATTAACTGCTGCTCAACGACGACCGGCCGGTATAGATGATCCTCGGTTGTATTATAAAAACAAAGGCCAAACGATCCATTTAATTAAAATCGAAAATCGAAATTGGAATTTTAATTAATTAACCGCCAGCGTGTGCTCTCATTAGGCGCATTCAGTTATCGATATATGATTCTCATCGAATATATTGTTAAGCCGGAGCATACTAAAGTACGTACCAGAGCCAGCATGTACGGATACATGCTATCCGTTGATGAAAACTGTGGACTTGCATCCGATTTTTCTGTAAAAAAGAAAGTTAAGAAATTGAGAAAATTTTTATTTTTAGAATGGATCACGAAAATCGATTGTTATTCATGGAATGTAAATCTGCACACACTTGTGTTATAAGTTTCACTCACCGTTTCGAAGGAATCCCTCAGGAAGACATTTGGAAGTACAATGATGACATGGTGCCGATAAATCGTTGCTTATTGCTGACGACTTCCATGGATGGCATACCACAGTGCCCATGTTTGCCTCTTTAGATGGCTTTGACGACTTTAGACTCCTTGGAATGTAAGTGAATACTTATAGGGTACTCGTACAAGAAGTGAGATGAAATTTCTTCTCCTCTTCGGTAGATACGAATAGTACATCGGTGTAGTTACTCGTATTCGTAGCAGGAGTATATAAAGATGTTTTTTCCTAGGAAAAAGTAAACTTTTCCAATATTGGAGAGATCCATGCGTCGAAATATGAGACTAAAAGGAAAGAAATTGACAAAAAAAAGGAAACAATGATTTGTTTTGTTGGTTTCAGTTTCGCTTTCAATTTTATTTTATTTTTTCTGTTCAAAAAGAGGATTGTTCCGTGAAGAAATTCAAGGTCGAGTAGGTTTTAGACTGAACGGCAAAATGACGCAAGAAAGTAGACGGACCACTTTGTGACTTGTAGACTTTTGAACTTAAACAAAGGGCATACGTGTCTGATATCAGCAATGGAAGTTTAAGTCCTTTTGACTTTGAAATAGCATTAGCTTCAGAGTTTTCTTTTATTTCTATGAACTCTAAGGAGACCATAATTATTTTGTAAGTTTCGTATGGCGGGTAATTTTTTTGCGCAGCATACTGCAAGGCTTCTTTTAATAGAAAAACATCAAGGTTGTGTTGAAAGATACTTTACTCTTAAGCAAACAAAACACGAATTAAAACAGTGTTAAAAGCGACGGGGCATCACGTTCCCAAATACGGTGTAGAAAATGCTCGCAATCATCATTTGGGATAAGTCGAGTTCCGACTACGGACCAAATCTTCGTGTTGAGAATATTAATTGACCACACAAACGAGTAGCTGGATATACCCTTTTTAGATTTTTAGAGAATTTCCGATACCATTAATAAAGAAACCACATTGACGTCCCTCCGAAAGGACCATTAAATGATATAAAATGGGGTTAACTCAAACGCAAACGGAAAGGAACTTTACAACCCTCTGCTGATTTCAAAATTGATTGTAATGTGCGGCAGGGCTGCGTGCAATCGCTACAACTGTTTCTGCTTTTGTTGGATATCCTTTCTAAGAATAATTGACCAATGCCTTCACTCGTTCACAAATTCAACGTAGTCATAGCCAAAAACATCAAGGCGTTGCAAGAAAAAATTAAATGAGAACCAATACCAATAATAGCAAAGTCCAAAGACTTGTTCTGGCGCACTATTACATACATCCAGAAGCGAAGGTCGCAAGACTTCATTAACGCATAGTCCATAGGGAAAAAGCAAACGCGGCCACCCTAGAAACACCTAGAGAACAACACTAACAACTAAACGACTCAGGTGTAAAGGGGCGGTCAGGGTTAGAGAAATGTTTTTTCGGTCCTACAAGATCAACCCGACAAAGGAAAATGTTCAAACGAGCCTGTGGCCAAAAATACTACAACGTCTCAAATGTAGTAAACGCTTTTGGTCGTTTGTCAAAAAACATCAGAAACTCTGCCGCATCCTCCATCCCAACGCTCATTTATAATAACATTCCAGCTGCCAGCTTTTTAGACAAGGTCAATCTGCTTGCTGCCCACTTTGTGGCCAATTCAACACTTCCAGATTGGGCTTTGTCACTTTGTCACACTTGAATCTTCAATGGGACGAATCCGCTGTCGCATTCGTGTAGTAGCAAGAGTACTTCAAGATCTTCACGTACACAAAATCCGCTGGTGCACGCTGCAAAAACCACTGCGTAAGCTTTTTCATCAATCCTACTTTTTAAGACTCTTTCCGAGCAGATGGAAAACAGCATTTGTCCAGCCCGTCCCTAAAAAAGGCAAATCTTCTTCCCTCTACTCATACAGACCCGTTATACTTACGTCCCTTCTTTGCAAGGTCATGGAAACCCTGATAAAGCGTCAGCTCAAGAAATACATATCCCGAAACACGAAATCTTCTCAATGACGGTTTTCGTAGCAACAGGTGATCTGGTGACTTGGTGGTATGTCTCACTGACAAGTGGAACCAAAGCGTACATCAATCTGATGAAAGCAAGATAGTTGCATTGGATATTTCAAAAGCATTTGAGAGAGTTTGGTAACGGGCTCTTCTGTTGAAAACCTTTCGGAAGATTCAATTCAAGTTGTCTTGGATGGTTTCAAGTCAGATATTCACAAAATAAATTGCGGTGTCCCCCAGGGCTCGGTTCTGTCTCCGAAACTCTTTTTATTTTTCATCAATGATCTCTTGGCTGCTTCTTCTAATGCAATATGTATATTCCTTTGCTGGCGACGGTATTATCTGCCCTCATATTCGTCGCTGGATTCACGTCCCTGCTCATCGGCTGTAGAACAGGAACGCCAGCGTATGTTAAGCTCATTAAATTCCGATATTAACTGCAAAACCAGTGGGGGAACTATCGACAGAGCGAAATTGAATACCGTCTGCTGAAGTTAAAGTGAAATTTAAACATCCAGCCATTATCCATGAATGGTGATTGCATCGTTGAAACCGAAAGACTTTCCATTCTCGGTATGTTTGTCAATGACAACTTACGTTGAGATGACCAAATACTCGATGTCGCCAAAAATACTGCGAAAGGTCTAGGTTTGCTGAAACGAAGTAAGAAATATTTCATCCCAGGATTCATCCGCTTAAAATTGGAGTACAATTCTCAAATCTGGTCAGGTGCCCCTAAGGCCACCTTGCACTTGTCAAATAGGATCCAAAACCGTGCGATAAAACTCATAGGAAATGCTAATGTCACTCAGATAATGGACAACCTCAAACACCGACATAATAAAAATCAGACATCTAAGACCATCTAAATCATCGTACATCGGTACCCCTCGTTCTTTTCTCCCTAACTTTCGTTCACCCGCTCTGTGTGTAAATATATTAGCGGTGCTAATAACCCCTAGAGTGCACACTAATTTAAAAAAAAAGAAGTAATAAAGTGCCTATAGAAGCAGCACCAACCGCATTAACGACGAGTACCTCCAGCTTAATGCGAGCTTAGGCCGTCTTTCACATAAGTATTGCTCGGCGGTGCCGTCATCAATTTCGCAGGATGTTGTATCACTTACGCCTGGTACATTTAAGTGTTTAGCAAAAGTGTAATGCCCAATCACAACGAAAGTAAGTAGCCTGCAGTCTTTCCTACTGAGGGCCAGCAGGAAGACCGCTGACCTCTTAGATACGTCGGAAACCATTTCTTTGGTCTACCGGCATGCCACCTGCAGTTTTACTCATATGAAACTGAACTGTCTATGGAAGCCATAACCAATCACGCTGGTAAACCTAACATAGAATCTGTGCCTTGCCTTCTAAGTTCATGGGCTAGTTCATTTCCCGTAATCCCATTGTGACCTCGGACCCAGACTGGACTCCGACCGCGTTCAGGAAAGCTTTGCATTTTCCAACTAGCTTGGAAACCGTAAGAGGGTTCAGCTGAGTTCTAAGAGCACCCGTCGGGTGCAAATGTTCACATCCTTCCCCGATTCTTCATAATATACGTAGTAGTTCGTTGCTATCAGGATTGCGTATATCTCCATTTGGAAGACAGACGCAACCTTTCTTTACGATGAGACATGAGCGCCGTATCCTAAATCTATTTTGGAGCCATGGGTGAATACTATATTCATTTCCTGTATCAGATTCTGGCCGAAGCTTTTCCCGGCCACACAGCAGGAGGACTGTATCTCGTCGCAATCCACATCTAATTTGGATATTTAAGAGAAAACCTCGAAGACATCACCTTCTAGGAATATTATCAATTCAAGTCCTCTTTCGCAAGGCGAAGAAATCAACAAACCTTTCGCTGCGGATTTGAAAGCTATGTCTTGCGATGGTCACAAAATGTTTTCCTTCTTTAATTAGCTACTTAACTCGTTGATAATTCTCAAAGATTTTTTTTCTTCAGGGCGTACTACATCAAGTGCAAAATAAAACGCTGTGTTGGATATCTGTGTACGACAATCGATCCACACAAGTCGAAGTCAAACTATTGACGTATTGTTGGTAGTTTTACATCGCAACTAGCCAACGTAACAACTGCAGGAGGCTAATGAACTATTGCATAGAAGTTCCTCAAATTTAAGGTCAACGAACGAGACGCACAGCCCAGGTCGAGACAAATTTGAATTCGTGGTAATCGGCTGTGGGAGTGATAATCACTCTTTCAGTTGCCTGCACCAATGTCACTTGTGCTATACGGACATAGCGGAAGGTTGTGTACGAGTATCTCGGACCGATTTTCAGAAAATTAATGTCTGCTGCTCACCATATTATCTCAACATAGAGGTGAACCCTGAAAACTATATCTTTCAAGAGGGTCGTTCATTTTTCTCAGCACCAAAATAAGTGGACATGGTTTTCAAAGTCCATGTACCTTGGATCATATCAAAGTGTACCTTGGACCATACACATTAAATAGCAAACTTCATCGATAGCAATAAGTTTAGGTTAAATTTTATTAGATGAAAAAATAAAAGTACTCTAAAACTGGCAATTCATTACAGAAAAGAAATTTGACATTAAATTCTTACAAAAAGTTGGAAAACTGTTTTTCGAGGCGTTACGATATTATACTCTTAAGTTTTGTTTGCCTTTACAAGGTTCAAGAGTTTGTCAATGCTTACACGTTCATCTGCGCTGAAGTTTTCATCGTTATCTGTTTCTGGAATTGGTGTTTTGAATTTAACCTGCCTGTGCTTTGGCATTCGAGGAACCATTGGAAGCATGATATTCTCAGCATCATCGGAAGATTCATCTAAAATTCTTTTTCTTACAGCTTTTCGTTTTCTTGGAATAAACTTTTTGACAGTTTCAGATATGATGGCATCTTTCTCAGGAGTTTCTGTGAGTATCCTTGTCTTTCCTTTCTTATTTCCATGACGAATATTCTGCTGACGTGGAGCTGCTTTTGGAAACTGTGTGCTTCCATGTTATCCGGCTCAGTAACTTGAGTGATTACATTGTTTGAATCATCAGAAAATGGTCGATCTGTAACAAAGCTGCTCAAAAATTCCTCGTCAGTAAAGATATTGTAACGAAAATTGCCTATTGATCGAAACTACCGCCGAGTTTCAATCGGATAAAAAGAGACAAAAATAAAAAAAGAAACTCCAACAAAAATCTGGTTCCCGAGAGGTTAACTTTTGTTTTTATTCTTTTATTTATTTAAAATTAAACGTTTTTTTTTCTATGGCCGTAGTCTTCCGACCTCAACTGCTCGCTTTGGACTTCCAGGTTCTGCTGAAAATTCTCCCTTTTATCTGCCCGCGTTTTTTTTTTTTTCTCTGTCAGAGAGTCTTCCGTTTTCTTATCTCCGTTGCAACGTCTAAGATTCCACTGCTCGTTCGCCAACCGTTTTTGATTGGAGAAATCCTACGTTATAGGAAACGCAAATATTTTCTTCGTTGACTCTTCATCATTTGCTCCCCTTTCTGCGATAGTCATCTCCTTTCTTCCTCTTACTCTTATGGCTTACTACTTAATCATTTGTCCTCTTCGTGCGGCTGAATGCTCCGCCATGTTCGGCAAAGGGAACAAACCTCTTCAACCTGTCAAACAAAACCCACAACAAACAACATGAAGCAGGTAAGTATAGTATTTCGTCGTAAAATAAAATGTTTTTATTTTTCTGCAGTTTTCCTTTTTCTTTAGGTTTCGTAACAACATTTTCATTGAGTGGGTGAATACCAGTAATTTGGAATCCATTAATAATATTCTGCTGACCAAATGCTTGCGGATATGACTTGCTTTGTCGATATGATCCAAAACCAGTTCTGTCAAGATGATGCTTTTTGTGCGAGGTGTGAGGCAGTAGGGTTAACAGCCCAATTCCAGCTTCTCCTGCAAGGTTAATGGCAGAAAGAGATATATGTGAATCATGATTGTCCATAGTTAACAATAATCTCTTCTCCTGAGAAGGTTTGACATGCGGAATAAAGTGCTTCAAAAATTGCACAAAAAGCTTCTCATTTGACCAGCGGGCTTAGCGACCCAATACTATCTGGTGCAGCGTCGATTAACATACGTTGCTTGAAATGATTGGAAAAATGAACATGGGAGGTACAATATTTCCTATAGCATTGATTGCCGCAATCATGGTGACATTGATGCCACGTTCGCCTGAGGTCATACTCCCAATTTGCTTCTAACCCTTGGATGCCAAAACTTTTGCTGGAATATGGACAGTCGAATTCCCAATTTCGTCAAGATTATATATACAATCAGGTCCGATCTTAAAGCGGATTAGGTAATCCTTTAGGTTGTCAAAAGAAGCGTTGATGTTTGCCCGATGAAAGCTGGTTGATCTGGAGAGGCTAGTTGCTTCAGCTTCCTTACCGACGAACCTAGGTGGCGTTTTAAAAAGCCGTGCATCCAGTCAACTCCAGCAGTTTTTTCTCTTTTCTCATTAGCTGCTGCAAAACGAAATGCCAGTTTTCTTTTTGCAGATTTTGAGAGGCCATAGTGTAATTTAGCTTCTGTGGTTAAACAGTCAACTAAAGGAAGTTCCCCTTCGCTAGTAAAAATTTGTCTCTCTGCAATTTTTGAGCGATATTCAGAGTTATCCTTGAAAGCGGTTCTATGGTATTTGAGATGACGGAGCAATGTTGTCTTCGAAATGTGTACAATACACATGTAGCACAATGCCCATTATTAAATACATCCCATACAACCTCTTTCAGCGAAGTGTTATCGACCGGAGGTCTTTTTACACCTAATTTACTGCGAGGCATAGTAAGACAAGAATCAAAGGCAGAACAATTTTAATTTCCATTTTTACCAGTCAATAATCTTCTGCAATATCTTTTGGCTTAAAAAGATTAATCTGCCAATTGGTCATATTTAAAGACAATAAAAGGGGACCTTCTGACAGCACAAATTACTATTGCTTAGCCATTATTGCCGCATTTAGAATGTCAAATACCTCAAACGTCCTCAACTTTATTCAGACACACAAGTGCCCCCAAAAAAAGGCTATCCTTTCACTCTACCTAATTGGACAAACCACCCCAGTTGTTCTCTTTGTGTTGAAATCCGAATCCGATAAGTTTGAGACCTACTTGCTACATTGAGATTTCTCTCCAACAATCGATCGATATACAATACAATTGTTTAAAATGAAGGCAGTCAAATAAATTAGATTCTTGTGTGTATTTTGAAAAGGGACACACAGTTGAAGTGAATGGCCCATCCAAGCCGAGGTAACACCAAAGGAGTCTGAGTATCTCAAGTGGTTCAAAAGTTGATGATGTACACAGGTATAGAAATAAAACAAAAATTCAAAGTAACAGAATTGTGTTTGCCTTTATTTCTGCGAATGAACAAACTACCTTCTGTAGACATTTGGAACGTTTTGACCCAAAGTAGCGAAGAGGAAGAAGATTTCCTTTGGCTATGGGTGAAACAAAGGCACACGGCACATCTCTGAATTTGAATTTAATTATGACAACGAATACTCGTATTTCATTCCCTTTTTCAACAAAAAGCCAATAGGGGTTGCATACTGAATCATTAATGAGAAACGAGTGTTGAACAAGTCAAAGGTTTGAGATTGAAGTCAGATTCGAGACATAAGAAGAGTTATTGCGCCCAGTTTCGAAATTGAACAAATAAGATAAAGTGTCTTCTTTGTGCTGGCGGTGTTAATAGTTAATGGGAACTAATTTACAGGAGAGGTATGATGATTGCTAATGAAATGTCCTTTTGCAGATAGGTCGACAGACACCACATTTGTCTGAATAAAATTGGTAAACCCTCGGAACTAGGATTATCGAGAAGGGTTAATGTGGTAAAATAAGCGGTGAGCTAGAACTTGGATATGACACTATAAAAGTATTACTTTTAATAAAAAAATCAAATTGTCTGAATAAATGGATCTTCCTGTCAACGTGATGACAAACTGCTCTCCGGCTTACTCTTCCAATGTAAGATTCTATACTATCCTCTTAGGCTTTATATTCAATCTCTGCACATCTATTACGAACTAGAGCCTTCGATTGATACCGAATAAAACTGGGTATCATAGTAAAATATTCGTGGACTCAAATTACTTGAGACATTGAGTCAAATCATCCCTAAATTTGCAGGTAAGAAAATCGGCCATTAGGAAGCGTTCGCGTCTCAAGATTTTTCAAAGGCTGACGATTTATTCAAACTCGTATTTTATTATTAGTGATCGCACGTCGGAATTGCTATGTTCGTTTACTACGCAACGGGTTCAGATATAGGCCAACAATGAAAAGCAGAAAAAAAAATTAATTGGTCTGACGTCGCCAGGTAACAGAAAACCTACGAAAGAGAAACCTCCTGCATATGAAAAAATCTTTCAGTCACTCGCCGTTCAACTTGCGAACAACACAGTAAGTTGAGAAATGAAGTCTGTTGCCCAATCTTAGACTCGGACAGCTTGGATTTGTTCCACATTTTTAGAAGTCGATAAATACATTAAATGTAGCTGCAACTCCAGAGATACGAGTATGACTTGAGTATCACTTGCGTGAAGTTCTTCTTCTGAATTCGAAAGACTATAAAAAAGTCATCTCCTCTCTGGCGCTTCGAATTGGGAAGGCTGGCAGTTACAATAGTAAAAAATAGAGACACTGTGTCGATCAACTGTGGGAGCTAACCAAAGCAGAGAATGTTTGCAAGCAGAGGGCTACGATATTGAAAACGGAACTCTTAGAGTGAAGTCCTCCACGCAGCGAACTTTTGAATTCTTAAACAAGTCAGTGCTGAAAATCCCACCCCTGGAAACTAAGACTTTTTAAGTTCTCAGATAAACTGACGCGCGCCATCTTTTGGGTTCCAGGGCAACTCAGGAAAACGGGGGATGTGCTGATGCGTCTTCATATCCAGAACCCTGGACTCGACAGAGAAAGAATCGTAGCCTAGACAATGCTTCAGTCGAGACCATTAGGTCTAGGTATGACTCACGTCATAGGAAACTTACCGTGTTGAATATAAAACCTCACTTAATATCCATACAAGAACCATGGGTGTGGAATAAACCCGTCTAAGGGTGCGGATGTTTACGGGGCTTCACGCCACTATACGTATATGACGAGCAATCGGAAAGACGGAAACCTTGTCTTTAAATGACGAACTCACATTCACGATCTAAAGGTGTGAAATTTTGCAAATAAGTTGCTGCTGATATAAGCTACGAAACGAACGGAGAGTGGCACAAATTTGTTGTTGCGGGACATGTTGGATCATCTATCAACTGTATGCTCTAAAGCATAGGCAGCTCTAGAAGTGATCGACGATTGGTGCACTAGAAATTGGCTTGAAGTCAACCCTCTCAAAACGGAGGTTGTTGTCTTTACGGAAACAAGGAAGCTGTCTCGTCTAACTCGTATAGTTAAGCATCACCATCCAATTTCCCAACGTAGCTAAGTATTTGGGTGTTGCCCTAGATAAGAAACTTCTATTAGCTAAACGAAAGCTTCTAAGGCGCTGTCTGCTTCTGGTAGTGCAAAGGGGCTATCGGGAACACAAGGGTCCTGTCACCGAAAAGGGTCGTTTGGATCTACACGGCTATGATAAGGCCGGTTATATCCTATGACTGGTGGAATAAGCTCTGACGAAAATACGTCATTGCTACTTTTACCAGACTCCAAAGAGTGTTCTGTCTCGTCTGCACGGCGGCTCTCCCTAGCATGCCTGGCTCCGCTGCAGACGTAATGATTAATCTCAATCCCCTTGATAGCCATTTCATGGGCTACACTCTCAAAGCAATCTTCCGTTTAAAAAGAAATAGTTTGCGGTACAACACGCACTGGAGCTTTGATGACTTTGCGCGCTGGTTGTTTTTTGACTCTGGTCAACTTCTGAACTTCTGCTGCGGAAAAAATACGAAATCGAATGTCCCTGTGCCCGGGAAGGGAATGTAGTCGGCTCTTCGAAGTCTGCCTGCGTCCTCGATTAAGGCTTCCACTGACAGTTGAGTTTCATATGATTGTATGAATCCCCAGGTTGTAGACGGACCAAACGAATGGTCCCCTAGGTCTCTGAGAAATCAGGTGTTTGATGGTACTTTAGAAACTTACCCAACTTTCTTCGAAAGGCTAAAAGATTCCATTAAAAGGAACTTACAAGGAGTAAAATGGACTAGTTCTTTGTCTGAGTGCTGTGTTCCGACAGAAAAAAAATCAAACGTCTTACGGACACATTCTGTCTTCAGTTTTCAAATTGATTGAGAGATAGATGCGCTCAAATTGCACACGGTGCTGGGAAACAAAATCAAGAGTAAGAGAACAACGATGTGAAGGTTGGGGTGTAATTGTTAATCCTAATAGTAAATTGACGTGGTTTTAAGAACGAAACGACAACCACGTTCCAAAATTGAAGACACGGCAGAGTATGCTAGACTAAGGAAGTCCCTATCCAAAGAACCTTCGGTAGCCAAAAGCCAAAAACTTATATTCTTAGTTGACTTTTAAATTGTTCAACAAGTTAATCTTCCTCATGTCCGACGAAGAATAACTCTATCCAATCATGCGTAGATCTGGTAACAGTTTGGCTTAAAAGTTATTATTTCAAAAACGAATTTTAAGAGGTGTCTGTCCTTAGTAGCGTTGTTAATTTATTGTGATGTCCTCGAATTTGAGTTCAGCCATCAGTTCAGATTTACGAATTGAAAATATCATCTGGCTTAAGGTTACAATGGCAAGCTATGTCCCTTTAGTATCCGTCCAGTAATGAAATGCTTTAATTTTAACAGTTAATGATGCCGCTTTTTGTAGAGTTTATCGACACCCCGCAGGATGGTCTTGGCATCGTATTAAGGTTAATATATGTGGTTAAGTCTGCTCTTTCATTGCCATCATATCCATATACACAGGTTAAGTGTCCTTTTTGGTTCTAGAAATTTATGCAATTAATTTGGTGGAGTCTCAGACTATATTTGATCTTATCAACCTACTGATTCTTCCGAAGTTTCTTCCAACCTGATAATAAAGACCACATCTACGTCAACACCTCCAATCGCTGCCCCACGGAGGCTTATCAATCACTTCAACATAACTTGGACACCTTCCAAATGGCAGCATAGACTTGATAAGCTTGCTTCAAAAAATCAATTGGTCACTACGCTTCTTATAAAAGGGGCCCCACCAAATGCTGATGCTGATTGGATCTCGAATTTCTTCGTAAAGAAATATGGCATCACCATTAGCCACTGCAATTTACTGCCAACATCTCACCACAGAAGTAAGCGCAGCTTCAAGCTCAATATGCCGGCCAAATACGAATGGCTATTCCATAATCCAGCCAGCAACAATTTCACCTATCTTAAATCCCACTTCCATCTCGCCTTCTCCCTCGGTTTCACAGGCCCCAGTCGCCATTTTTGATACGCCACCAAACCCAACTAGCAATTCAATTCCCAACTTCGACCTTAAAACTGGAGCTAAGTACCCTAATTTCATTAACTCCCATACCCTAAATCCCACATCTCATCCCTCATCCAACTCCATATCCAATCATTTATCTCTATCTCCCTCCTCCAATTCTCCTATTCTTTTTCCCCTTTTTCCCCCCACTGTTAAACCAACACAGCAAACCAATGGCACTACAGAAAGTCGATATGCTCTCTCTAGGCTCAGAGAAAGAAAGATATATTAAAACATTCGTCTCTATCTTGCCTATCTACATGACAAATCGGACTCAGACTGCTACGAAGGGAAAACCAAAACCAGCGTCATGGTTTCCATCCAGCAGGAAGGCCTCCCTACCGACCCTATCAGTCTCAGGAACCTTTATGTCAGGTACCACGAGATTTTTAACATGTCCCCTCACAAAGTAGCAGACGACCTCGCTGCATTCGGCAACTATGTTCACTCTAAACGAGTATCACACCTTTAGCGAAGCCGAGCCGACCTTGCTAGCGCTTAAACCTTCCTGCCTCACACCTCCACCCCACAACATCCCTCTTACATTTTACTACCAGAATGTAAGAGGTCTTCGCTCTAAAACCAATGCTGTCCTACGTCAATCGCATGCTCTTCCCTTTGATATCTACGATTTGACCGAAACCAATTTGATTCCCGACATAAAGAACCAGGTATTGTTCCCTCCTACTTTTAATGTTTTCCGCGACGACGATCCTACCCGCACAAATAAAGATTCCCCCTGTCGAGGCGTCCTACTGGCGATGGACAACAGCCTTAACTCTTCCCCCATTACAATTTCTTCATCCTCTAAAGCCGACTTTATCGCAATAAAAATATCACTCCCTCTCAAGTCCCTTTACATTATATGTTGCTACATCCTACCAGCTCAACCTATCGAATCTTACCAATTTGTTATTGATGCGATCGATCATTTAATTGACCTGTCAGGCCCTATTCATGATATCCTTATTTTTGGCGACTTTAATCTTCCTCAGCTACAGTGGACTCCATCAGATGATCAATGGTTTTTCATCGCTTCAAATGCCAACTCAGCTAAGGAATGTCTCTTCTTAGATCGCTTAACAGACTCAAGTCTATGCCAAGTCAGTAGTATATCCAATTTTATGGACAGGCAATTAGACCTTATTTTCACAACAGATCCAATTAACTCCTCAGTCTCAGTCTCCGTCTTATATCGAATATAAATTACACCAACTCAATGACGAATTCACACCCGGCCCAGTTGGCGTCACTGCCATATTTCTTAAAAAATGTTCTACCTCTCTTTCCCTTGCCCTTTCTAATCTCTTCCGTCTATCCCTTTCACAAGGAGAATTTCCTGAGGCTTGGAAATCCTCCTTCATAACCCCGATCCACAAGAAAGGATCAAAGAATGAAATAACCAACTATCGTCCCATCGCTAAACTCTCCCATATAACCAAACTCTTCGAAAGTATTTTGTATGAAGCTCTAAGCTTCCAACGCAAATAACTTATTTCCCATAGACAACATGGCTTCCTAAAGGGTAGGTCAACCACCACAAATCTCGTTGAATTCGTATCCTTCGCCCTCTCTGCCCTAGAGAATGGCAATGAAATCGATGTAGTTGCAACCGATTTTAGCAAAGCCTTCGATAAAATCTCTCATCATCTTTAAATTGTCTGCCCTCGGCTTTGAAGCCGTACTGTTGAAATGGATATCCCCTTACCTCAAAAACCGTTTTTACAGTGTTCGTTTTAGGTCAGCCCACTCCGCTCCATTTTTGGCCACCTCTGGAGTTCCACAAGGCAGCCATCTCGGTCCCCTTCTTTTTATATTAACCATAAATGATCTCGATATGATCATCAAACACTCGTCTGTCTCCCTTTACGCCGACGATACCAAATTTTTCAAAACCATTTCCTCTCCCCATGACTCTTTCCTCCTTCAACAAGATCTTGATAGTTTCTCGATCAGGTGCCTCAAAAATTCTTTGGAACTTAACATCGCCAAATGCCAATCCATCACCTTCTCACATAAGCGGAACCAATCTCCTCCCCGACTCTATCTTCTCCATAGCCAACCTATCTCCTCCGTACAGTCTCTTCGCGACCTCGGCATTTTGTGTGACAGCGAGCTCAACTTCCGTTTATATATGGATGAGATAATCCTCAAAGCCAACTCTGCACTAGGTTTTGTAAAACGGTGGTCCAAAGAATTCACCAACCCATACGTGACCAGGTCCCTCTATATTACCTTTGTTCGCCCCCTCCTAGAGTACGCCAGTCAAGTATGGTCCCCATAACATCGTGTTCATATCTCGAGAATTGAAAGCATTCAGCGCCGTTTTCTTCGATTTGCTCTTCGAGGTATGCCCTGGGATGATCCTTTTAATCTGCCCCCCTATCAAAACCGTCTCAACCTTATCAACTTAAACACACTTGAAGATCGCAGAGATGCAACAGACTTTCTCTTCATTCATCGACTCCTTTCAGGTCACGTTGAATGCGCGTCCCTTCACAACTCCATTTTCCTCAACACTAACCCTCTTAATCTACGTACCCCTCGACTCTTCAATCTACCAACCCACCACACCTCCTATGGCGCTAACGAACCAATCTCCCGTATGCTACGTCAAATCAACTCAAACCCTATCGTCTTTGACTTCCACCGCACCACTCCCTACCTCAAATCCGTTCTCCTTCACCACTCCAACTAACCTTAGTTTTAAGTTTTAGTTTAATTTGTAAGCTATAGCTTGTATTAAGCCGAATAAATGGGGGCGTTCGCCCCCACCAAAATTAAAATTAAATCAAATTATCCCAAAAGCGTTAATGGCAAGTAGGGTTATTTTACTGTCGGAGAGAATTTTTACATTTGTAAGTAGCAGGCGTGTTTCAATTCGCTCTACTGCACAGATACTATTCACCACTTTTACCTCTGAATTGACTTCTCCTCAATGTAAACAACAAGATGCGAAGTATGAAAGCCTAAGCGCAATTGATTTCAAAAATGTATACACTGCTGTTGACGGGTGAGCAGCTTAGTCTTAAAAAATCCTTAAAGATCTATACTCAGTATGCATCGGAGTAGTTTCACAAGGAATGTGCTGTCTCGATTAGAAATATTTTGTTCTGTAAAGCTCTTACTGGACTTCTAATACTTATATAAAAAGATATAGATGAGGTACGTACTAAACCAGTTTCTTGAAATACAAAATATGTAATTGCGCCCCCGGGTGGACTCGAACCACCAACCTTTCGGTTAACAGCCGAACGCGCTAACCGATTGCGCCACGGAGGCCATATAATCACAGGAATCCGTAGCCTTTCAACCAATTGGTTTGAAAACCTTAAATAAATCAATAAATTCCATAAACTATGGCATTCGCAGTCCGTAGCATTCTAGTGAAAGATTCGTAATAACAGCAGTCGATTCAATGGAAATTTGGATGCATGACGGATACAGACCTGAGGTTACACAGGTTGGTGTCTCTGGTAATCGCTTGGAGCACGACAGTCAATGCATGAGTTAGCAGTTGATAAACAACGTTTTCGTAGTTATTGAAGACTTATTGGCTTTAGACCATCTACTTTAAGAGGTAGTTTGTAAGTATCTGCTCAGGAAAGACTGTGTTATGCAAAACGGATAAATCTACGTTAACTTGCCTTAATTCTCCTACCTGCCGCAAAAGGGAGACGAAGCGTTTGACAATTTGTTGGACCATAGATTAACAAGGACCCTGGGAGTTATGCCTGGCAACGTCAGTGGTTATTGGACATCTCCAAAGCGGCTGAACACTTTTCGTAGGAATTGAGGCTCAAGTGATATGCAGAGTCCCTGATCACACGCTCATTATTTTCGTTCACATTTACGAGGAGAGAGTTGTTGGTTGAAGTCAGGTCCACCCGGACAATAACTAGACGTAAGGTTAGTATAATGGCAACTAGTATACCCTTACGGGACTATTTAAGTAACTTGCCTGCATTGTTTGCGACTCTAAAAGTCTTAGATCGAAACAGGGGCGATTGTCAATAACTGTTTAGCGAAACCAGGCTTCTAATTAAGTGTAACACATTCCGAATATTGATGTGACTACGAAGTAGAAGTCTTCCAGGAGATATATACGTCAATCGCTTTGGAATAAAGTACAGTCTGAAAATGTTCCTATACCCTAAATTGGGCGGAAGGTTAACCAATTTAATAAGCATAATCTGTGTAAGGTCATGGCAACTGCTAAGAGAACTGGTACCGCCATATCTGTTTTTTAGTGGACTCTCACAATTCAACAGGACATACTTTATCGGGGAGCCTTTTTAGCCACATTTCGATTCGTCACTACAGAATCAAATAAATAAGGTCCGTAGGTGCACGTGAGTATCCGAGAAAAGACTAAACTTACTAGCGATTGGTTGGAAATTACATACAGAATACAGGCAAAATATTCCAGGAGTCTTTTGGTAGACTTTTATTACTTTCTTTTTAGTGTAAACGTAAACCTTTTTGAAACGAAATTAAGAGGTCTTTCCAAGCGATCCGAGGTTACACTTCAAAGTTAACACTGAAGAATAAGTTAGTAAATTAACCAAGTAAAAATGATTAGAAGTTCGCTTGCTCTTATGGAACAGAATAGCTATAGATTCTTGGACCTCGTAGTAGTATTTTCTGTGTTACATATGTACTTAGTTAGATGGCGCAACTTTTCCGGCCAGACCAGGACATCAGATAACACGTCTCACGAGCTAGCGCTCTCTTTTACCAATTGGCACTTAGTTTTCTGCGATCCATGCGTTGCCCCTCTAGTTTGGAGTCGAAAACTTTTCGACCCGGGAAACGGGACTGGTATGATCAGTGTCTTGTAAACGTCTTTTGGTAGTTACCTCGAGAGAGGATTTACTACCTACTCATCTTTTGAGCCCAAAGAAATTGTGATTGACAACTGCAAGATGGGGCATATGGATTTGGAACTCTTGAGTTTTTTCCAAGATGTGCCGCAATATGAAAATTGGATGTGTGGTGGACTTTCGTGGTGTAAAACTACACTGAGGAGATCTTTTCCCTGTAGTTGGCGCAGTTCAAGGGATATCCCTTCTTTAGGATCGGACAAACAATGCTGAGGTTCCATTCGTCGGGCATACTTTCGTCGATCCAGGTTTTAGTGATGAGTTGATGTATCCAATCATGGATAACTGGATTAACTGGATTATGCCTTGTCCAGAAGCTTTTTTTTAGACATAAGCTTGGCTTCTAGTCTTCGTCTAGGTTAAATGGACGGTGGAGCCTATTTTATTTACTTATTTTCTGCTCGCAGAGACTGTAAACTCTTCTCGTTCTGTGTATCTGCAGTTCTTCTAGGTTAGTCGGTCTGCATTCGTCATCAAACCGGTGTTTTATTTGTTGTTGTGGGGTGGAAGCTCTCTACATCAGAGGCGGTCTACCTGATTGCAGCAATGATTATCCGAGGTTACTACAATAGCAGGCTCACCACGTTTCTTTTATCTCTTCCGTGTAGGGTTCTGAGACCTATGACGGCGTTGGCCAAGATAAGGATTTACTCATTACGAGACTTACGCACTTCTTTGTTGGACTGATGGTTCAACCGAGGTAGCCAGCAGTTTCTCGATCAATTGCCTCGCAGATTCCTTTGGAAAGCAACTATCGTAGCATATTTCATCGAATCCTAACCCCTCGGTACAAGCACATTAAGAAAACCGAACCTATTACTATTGAGAGACAGGAGAAGAGTCTTCGAACTACAGCACCTTAGGAAGACCATTTTCACAGCTCAGCGGCATGTTAAGTAACTACGTAACTGGGTTTCCTATGAAAACGCAATGCCTGCTTTTCGTAAGCTTTGTTATGCTTATCCCTAAAGTGCACAGTTGTGTTAAAATCGAAAAAAAAAACAAATAAAATTTTATTAGTGGTCTGGCTTTATTTCCATCAAACTGGTCACAGTTAATTTCGGCGCCAATTATGAACAAATATGCTTTTATTCAACCTGTCAATTTTAAACCGGGATCTGTCCAATCAGGCCTAACCCCTTAGAGGCTTTTTCCATCATCTGGTTCTAATTTGGCCAACTTATGCAAATTGCCGACTAGTGGTCATTCAATATGGCATTCCCTACTCAGCCGTATAATTCATTTTTCACTCTGCCAGCAGTTTCAGGTGACCACATTGCAATTAAATATCTAGCCCACACTTCTCATGGACAACCGGGTAATTGTCACATTTTGCAAACATATGCCGGTTACAAGTTCGGAGTAGCAAATATTTCCAAATATAAATACATTTTCTATTTGCTACTGTTCTTGTGCGTGCCTAGTATAATGAATTATCCTGTAACCCTGACTGGGTATTGACTTAACAAGCAATTTATATTTTCTATACCAATTCAGGAATTGACGTTTATTCAATCAACAAGCAGAGGCAGTAAATTTCGAATAATTGTGATTTGAAAATTCCCAATTGAGTATTGATTTGGAATTTTCAGGTTATGCACGCGTTTGGTATTCTACGGTATTATTAGAAAATAATTAGTTTTTCTGACGTCCGACACTTTTATATGCTGAAGAGTGGCAGTAAACTTGACAGTCGACACAATACGTTAAATCAATTTTTAAATATTGAAATTTTAGTATCCAAACACAAAGTGTTTGCAAAGTCTAATACACCACTCTTAAAAGAAAGGGCGTAGTGATAACTTACGAAATGAAAAAGTTGGTCCTTTCCCAAGTTTCCCAACAAATCAAAAATAATTAAAGCGTTCTTTCTTCACTTTCTCAGCTCCAAAAGTTTGGGCATGTCCTTACATTGTGGCGTGGGAAAACCCTCTACTCAACGCCAGATGCACAGAAAAGGAACTCGGGCTAATTTGTAAAATAGAAGAAAAGTAACCATTCGAATGTTAAGGGAATCGGTTATTTGAAATTTTCGAAAGAACAAATTCGGGTTTTTCATCAATTAAAGATAAGGGGACAACTTCCAACTTATAGTCGATGGGATAATGATGTGACCAAAATGGACAAAGCCGCCCACTAAGGGCAATCCTTTTCGAATGATCCGACTTATAACTTTCTGGTGATTCTCGCAGTGAAATTCTCAAGAATTATCGAATAAGAAACCCCCAACCGCTCACATGTATAACGGACAACAATTAAATGAGATGCCCTTGAAATATTCGGACCATTAATTAGGAAAATATTTCTTAATGTTACTATACTTGTAAATAGTATTACGTCAGTGAATTAGTGGACCTAAGATAGACGGAAGAAAAGGAGAGTCCTGTAGTATCTACTACAGCTACTGTCGGCAATAGACTACGCCATCCCGCTTCTTGGGTCCAACCTGTAAGTGAACGCTTGCAATTATCTGCATTATACAATGTCCATTCCAAAGTAAGCAGGGCTTTTTAAAAATTGCTGTTTCTAGTGAGGCCATCTAGGTGACCAGATAAGAATGATAGAAAAAAATTTAAACAAAACGACAGGTGTGAGATATAAAATTGGTTCTGGCTTTATTTGGAAACTACGTGCGGAATAGCACATTATTCAAATGACCGATTCGCTGGGAGTGTTTCAAGCAGTCGGTCCAATTATTGATGACTCAGTCCAATATGTGCGGCGTTATTCCGACAACAGCGTGTCGAATATTGGCCTCGAGATTGTCCAGAGTGGTTGGATTATTAGCGTAGACTAAGGTCTTGACATAGCCCCATAGAAAATAATCGAGTGGTGTCAAATCGCATGATCGCGGCGGGCAATTGATGAACGCTCGCCGTGAGATGACCCAAATTTCCCATTCACAACTTCGAACGTTGCGTCGCTTGTATAGCATGTAGCGCCGTCTTGTTGGAACTACAGCTTGAATATATTGAGCTCTGACCAGAGAAAGGCGGTTAACATCGCTCTATACCTGAGACCATTGACGGTAAAGGTGTCTCCTTCCTCAGTTTGAAAGAAATAAGATCCGATAATGCCGCCATACTATAAACCGCACCAAGCAGTCAATCTTTGTGTTCACTCCAATAACGACAATTTTTCTCGTTGACATAGCCCTGAGCCTGGTCCGAGAAGATGATTTTTTGAGTGAAATCCGGATCTTCGGCCAACATTTCCAGCGCTTAATTAGCGAACTCACGGCGTTGTTAAATGGTCGTTCGGCTTCAATTCTTGCGTCAGCACAATCTTATATGGATCTACTCCCAAATCCAACCGCAAAATAAACCGGGTTAACTTTCTGGCGATGCCCAATTCAGCTGATCGGCGCCGAATTGACATTTCTGGGTCTTCTCGATACTGTCTACTACGGCGGCAATGTTTTCTTCATTTCGGACCAATCTATGTCTGGTTGGTAGCCTAAAAGCCAATAAAATTCACTTACGTTCAAATTTTTCCACTGTGCAACGAATTGCCTGCACACTGAAGCCATGATGACGACCAACCTCACAACGAAAATCAGGCTGCGTATTTATTACTGAGCCGGAATTTCGATAACATTTTTTTAATAATTTCGGCACGTTCGACAAGCGTAAAACCATGAATGATGAAATGGCAAATCTTACTGAATATTTTGACAGCTGGATGTTATTGGTAACTTTGACAGCTGCTGAAATATAATAATTGGAGAAACTATCATTGCTATCTGGTCACCATATATTATATATATTAGTTATATACTGTCGGAAAGTTATATTCCTGATGTGCTGTCAAAATTTCATAACATTTGGACGAATAAAAGCGGAGTTATTGCGTCTGAAGTGACAGCATGTTTGTGTCAGCGGTAAAAAAATGAGCACTGACCGAGAATTGCCCAGAATTCAAAATTCGAAGGATATCATCAAGGAGGCCATAAAGAACAAAAAATTCCTTTACAACATTGTGACTGGTAATGAAACGTGGTGTTTTCAATATGATCTAGAAGCTAACCGCCAAAGTGCCAAGTGGAAGGCGCCAGTTGAGACAAAACCCAAAAAATCTCGTTTGGAGAAGTCAAAAGTGAAGGCAATGCAGATTTGCTTTTACGATTTTAAGGGTATTGTCAACAAAGAGTTAGTTTCACCTGGCCAAAGGTGCCATGCACAATTCTTTCTTGGTGTTTTGAAGCCTTTGATATATAGTATTCCTGGTATTCGACCAGAAGTTCGGGTTTGTTGCACGATAATGAGCCATTATGTCGATTGACAGTTATGGTCGATTTTTTCGCTGAAAATCGATTTTAAGCTGTTAACCACCCCCGTAATCGTCTGATTTGTGACCATGCGATTTTTACTTTTTCGAAAAAAATACATTTGCCGATGAGAGGAGAGCGTTTTGTGGATGTGGAAGCCAGCCAAAAGACTTGCACCGACAGCCTAAAGGACATCCCTGCCGACGATCTAAGACACTCATTCGACATGCTTTTAGGGTGTGAAAATTACTATATTGAGTCGTTGCCCCCCCCCCCCCCCTGGCAGTGGTTGGCTTAAATTCATCAATGAAACACCAGGAATGTGTTGCGCGAATGGCAAAGTTAAATTACCGACACTTGACCCGTTGTTGTCGCTGCTGTCGGGAGACTCACCTAATTCCAAACACTTTTTGCAGAACATTCGCAAATATAATTCAGGGTTTCAAATGACATCTTTTGGAGCCAACAACGTTTTCCAAGATCAGAATTTTAATTTTTTTGAATTTTGGTGGCTACTTACTGCCTCCATTCATTTCGCTTAATGCAAGCTTAAACTAACATAAAAACTAACAAGATTTAAGGGCTAGGAAGTGAGGGAATGGTGGAAGAGATCAAGTTTCAAATGAGAAGTGCTTAGGTTAAAATCAAAAAGGGGGAGGTTTGAGTACACCTTATGGAGAATGCGGGAGAGCCATAAGAGGGTGCGTTAGGATATAGAACAAGCGAGGACAGTGTAAATTACGAGGGTTAGTGTTGAAGGAAATAGAATTGTAAAGGGAAGCGCAGTCTATAAAACCAGAGAGCAGCCGATGAATGAAGAGAATGTCAGCTACGTCTCTGCGTTTTTCGAAGGCATTCAGGTTAAGAAGTTTGAGGCTCTCACGATAGGGAGGTAACTTAAATGGGTCATTCCAGGGTAGTCCACGAAGAGCAAATCGAAGAAAACGAAGCTGAATTTTCTCGATTTGGGATATATGAATTTGCTGAAAGGATATAACATTACACAGACTCCAGGCACCAAAACGGGTCAATCGCAATACCTTTAGAATTTTGAATACCAGTTGAATTTGTCTTCAAATGGCAAAAACCTAAACAATCGCCCTGGGGAAATACCCAATTTTCTTTCAAAAGCCAAGAAAGCCTTTGAAGCTCATGCCGTCTATTTCCTCTAGGTTTTCGGAAAAGTATTTTTTTTCGACTACGCGATATTGCCTTGCATACACACAGTATGTGTGTTGTGTCTTCAACAGCTTGCAGATTACCGCAGAATTTGCAGATATCCGTATTTGACAATTTGAGCGTTTTTGTGTGTCCTGTAAGGATTCCTATTACTGTCCTAAGCGTATCCTCGTTTAATTTCATTAACTTCCTAGATCTTTTAGCGTCAAAAGCGCGGCCATTCCATTGCCTTGAATGCGGCCTGGTTATCGATGTAGATAGCGATATCTCTTTCGGATACCGATCTCATCTGCATTAACTCAGCCGCACTGAGGACAGACAGAACATCTCATTGGAAGCCACTGCTTGCGTCCGGTAGTCTTATAGACACTCTTAGTTCCGAGTGTTCTGAGAAGATACCAGAACCTGTTCTTTCTTCAGTTTTTGAGTCATCTATGAAAATTGCAATTCCATTCGACCTGATTATTGCATTTTTTTCCCAGTCCTCCTTCTCCGGATAATTATATCGTAACCGATGTCGAAGTCGACCAGGGAAGGACTTTTAATTGCTAGAATTGGATTGCTTGGCAGTGGACCGTGCCATGTCCGAAACTACTGCTCTTGAAATAACCCAGATTAGTGAGTCTTATCGCACTGTTGCCAGCAAGTCTTTTGATCTGTAAATCAAGTGGTGTTAGGTGCAAAAAAGTGTTCAATGCTACCGAAGGGGTGGTACGGAGCGCACCTCTAATGGGTGTGGAAGCCGTTCTCTGAACCACCGCGCCTCTAATTTTCCGTAAATAATTTTCTTGTTTGTTGCCAAAATATAACTTACATATCATACAATTTCAATATACATATGTATTCACTATCGTCAAAGAAATAAATATTCTTTCTATCATTCCTAATTAAACAAGACTGAAACTAGATAATTCTTCCTAATTTTACATCAAACTTCCACAATTATTTCTTCTGCGGCAGCAACGCGCCAAGTATCAGCTAATCTTTCATAAAAAAAGTCGCTTGATGTGAAGTGAAGTCAAGCGAGGGAATTTCTCCATACTTTCAAATCCATTTATGCGGAGGAATTGCTCGTAACTTCTTTAACTAGGCTCTAGCTGTGTGTAAAGTAGTATCGTCTTGGTGAAATAGTAGTTACACCTAGAAAACTGTTTCAGCTGTGCCTACAAAAATACATAATACCGCAATACGTTTCAGCAGTCACTGTTCCTTCCAGGTTACAAATTAAGGGCCAATTATCACTTGAGCAAAAATAGGAGTTTGAGGAGTAATTGGTGGCTGTTGAATCTACAAAAGATGTGCATCGAAAAGAATCTCCTCCGCTTATCTCACCACTGGAGAGATGACCATTTTGTAGGGCAATGTCAATGAAAATATGCCAAGGCCCTTGTACTTTTTTCATTTCTAAAGGGTCCGCCATCTAACGTTTTTTTTCAACTAGTACTTATTTCGTGAATGGTAACACATAGCTCATGTCTGATTTGACATATAATTAGTTTTATCCTTCCGGTTAATAATAGAAAATAATTTCATTCAAATGGCTGCCTCGGCTGGCCATGCAGAACACGATCGGTCCAATTTTTAAGCACATTATCGATTGTGTGCAGCTGTATTTCACCAATGGCTTCACGAATATTGTCCTCTGAAGCGTCAATTGTTTCTGGCTTGTCGGCGTAACACTTATCTTTTACGGCACCCCACAAATAATAGTCGGTGTCAAATCGTAGCTCCGAGGTGGCCAAACGACATCAGCTCTGCGGCTGATAATGCGATCTTCAAAAACAGGGCGCAAAACATCGAGTGTAGCTTCGGCTGTGTGGCACGTAGCGCCGTCCTGTTGAAACCAAATGTTGCCAATATCCTCCTCTTCAATTTTTGTGAACAAAAATTCGTTCAACATGGCCCGATAACGATCGCCATTGATTGTAACGGCCACTCCTTGCTCATTTTCGTAGAAAAATGGCCCAATTATGCCTCTGGACCAAAATCCGCACCAAACAGTGACTCGTTTTGGGTGGATCGGCTTTTCAATGTATGCGTGCGGGTTTTCTGTGCCCCAAATGTGACAATTTTGCTTGTTTACATACCCGCCAAGATCAAAATGAGCTTCATCTGAAAAGATGATTTTTTTGGCAAAATCGGCATCTTCTCTAAGTCGATCGCAGGCCCACTTAGCGAAGCGAAAACGCATTGGATGGTCAGTTGGCTTCAACTCCTGAACCAATTGGACTTTGTATGGCGTCATACCAAGGTCTTTATGCAAAATTCGTCTCAATGATGTCTCCGAAATGTTCAATTGTTGAGAACGACGGTGAATTGACGTTGATGGCGCTTCACACACATTTTCTGCCACAGCAGCAATATTCTCGGGTGCACGCACTGTTTTTGGCTTTTCACGCTTTAGTTTATCGATGAGGATGCCAGTTTCTTTCACTTTTTTCACAAGATAACGAACATACGGAGCTGACGGTGCTTCTCTTCTTCCAAAATCCGTACGGAATTTTCGCACACATTCTGCAACATTACCATGATTTTCAAAGTAATGTCGCAATATTTCCCAGCATAGTTCAAGCTTATACACAACCATATTCGTTCAGCGGAAGGATAAAACTAATTATCTGTCGAATCAGACATGAGCTAAGTGTTACTATTCACGAAATAAGCGCTAGTTGAAAAAAAAGCGTTAGATGGCGGACCGTTTAGTAAGTTCATTTATATCTGAGGTGATTTGTCACTGCGCATCAAGAAGCGATCTTACATTTTTGGGCGGTGTATTGCTTAGCTGAAATGGCCCGGTGAATAGAATCAAAGAACTACGACCTTTAAATACTCCGACTATTTGGGAGCCATTTTGCCTGCAGGTAATGATCCACTCGGCTCTTTTAAACGGAATCTTACTTACTTTTGAGGTAGCACTATAGTCTGGGGTGAGCCTGCATCTCAACCAAAAATACTCTACAGCTAGCACGAGTGCCGCACTCCAAATTTGTTGATATCTCTTTCGTGTGTGCACCACCTTAGATGCAGTTTTCTTTTGCTGCGCCGTCCATCGGGTTAGGAATCGAAAACCTGCTGGACCAGAGCTGTGGTGTCCATTCACTCAACGTGACCTAGCCATCTCAGACATTGGATCCGTAGACGGCTGACTGTTAATAAAAACAAAACATAAAATCTCACCCAGTATCTTTCCTTCGTAACGGCCAAGTGCTTCTTCGTGCACTCTTAACAAGGCGCAAGAACATGGAGCTTAAAGCAAAACTGAGATGATAATTAATTAACTTCCTGAGCCAAAAGAAACAGCAATTGGCATAAATACAATAATTATGAGTCTAATTTTTGCGATCATGTCGTTGCTCCTTGTAACTGCGGGGACACTGTAGACGAAGTCCTTAACTATCACGAAGTTACTGTCAGTGGTGTGCATCATTTTCAGACGACAGCATGTATTTTGTTTACCGATTTTTGCAGGATTGGCCTCAATACTCAAGCTGCATTGACGGCTCGCTGTTTTCACGCAATCACATCAATGTCATACGTTTATTATTTTTAGTTTTAAATGCATTTTATTTTCTTAACACTAACTCTTACATTCTAACAAAAAATGCTTAAATGCTAGCTTACAATTACTTAACAAACTTATACTAACTTACTGGCCCCACACAGGCACTCTAAGCTACTCTGAATACTTATAACTATGTCTTTCGACTTTATTTACATTTTGCTTAGAACTATTTATATTGAATACTTAAGGCTAAGAAAAAATATTTGTTAAGAAAAACTTAGCATATGGACATAATTTTTTATTTTTTATAAAAACTTAGTATCTAACTTAAAATAAACCTTAGCCTACCTAACCTAAATGCACAATACACACATAAACACACTTAGACATTATACACAATAATATACATATGTTAGTATATACGCAATGTCATACGTGAACTCAAGTAATTGCGCAGACTTAGAAAAGACACTCTCTCTTTTGTTGGCCAGTGAGTTTTGCAAAATTTATTCAAGGGCAATATTTGAATGTCATATGGCAGCGCATCGCCTTGTCCGAAACCTTTCTTGACATTGAACGTCTCAACTAACTTATTACTGACCTCGATGGAGCAGCGAGAGACATCCTGCAAAACTTAATGAATTTGGCAGATGTCACAACTAGACATGCAGCCTTGAAGTCAACAAGTAGACGGTGAGTGTCGATCTGAAACTTCCGACTATTTTCCAAGATCTGCTGTGGGGTGAAAATTTGGTCGATGGTGGATAAGTTATTCATGTAACATGCTTAAATCATACGACAGAGAAGATATTATAGGCGACGTTGTGGTAACATGTATTTGGCAATCAAAAGTCCTGCTTTCTTGTGGAGCAGACAAACGATTCTGGGACTCCATTCATCTTACCGTGACTTACAAATGAGCTGTTCTAATTTCCCTGCAGCTTTATTAGACTTTTGCTAGAGTATCGCTACCTTAACTCGTCTAGGTCAGGAAGACATAATTCTGTGTCACCATGGTCCAGTGTTAATAGTTCATTCTCCAGTCAGTGGGATTTCTACCATTATCGTTGCTATACAGCCTTCAAAAGCAATCTTTCCTTATCTTCAGCTCAGATTGCGAATCTACTACTAAATATCAATGTTCAATTCTGCGGGCTTCTGATCTGTCTTTGGATCTTGGTACAAAGAAATCGACCAGATTTTCATGAATTTCCAAATTTATTGAAAGGAAACTCTGTAAGTCTGAACCGATTCTTATGAGGAACAATATACATTTGTACATTTGAACGCATTAAAAAAATCACTTCTGCGGAGATGGAGCATGAAAAAGCATCACTGCTAATGCTAATGACTTTTTCATTGATCCCGTCTTGGTACATGTTGCTGAAGGTCCGACAACGAATAAAATGTCATCAGTCACTGGCTTATGAAAAAATTGCGCTTGAGAAGGTAAATTTGTGTCAGTGCCCCTTAGTAAAATGAGTACTTGCTCGGACCTGTCCCATACGAGTATGTCCATACTTGTCCTGTTCAATTCAGTACGAGAATAACTGAGAGTTTCATTTAGTTGCAACCATATTCACTCGAAAATCACCTTTGAAGGTATGGCCATTTACTAGAGAGGAAAGAAAACAGCAGAATTTTCGGGTTCTTTTTCAGTAGCGAAGAGTCTTGTCAGTCTATTCACATAAATCGAGCTTCGTTCTGTACTCTACAAGAATATTTAGTGGCTTATGTGATGAACTCACGGCCCCCACATGGGCAAACTTGCCTCTAATTTTCCAACAGAAATTCTACAGTGTTGAAACGAATATGACAATAAAAAGGAAGTACTCGTAGGTTGGTTAATCAAAAACATGAAATGGGTCAGCAGGGTGCAATTGACACATGTAAATTGTTGCAGATGAAATATGGAAACGAATTGATCCAGTTCAACGTCTGTACTAATCGTATTCCCTATTCCATTTATATTTCACAATGATTGTACAACTTGACGCAGTACGTCAATCCAACACGTGGGATTCGGATTCGATTCGATTCGACCCATGTCCTTCAATAAAACCATGGGACAGTACGAGTATCTGAATGAAATGTAGTCTCCAACTCTCACTGATCTTTTTTAATGCCAGCGTGTTACGCCACATTGACAATGTGCACTCTAAGCTTCAAATTGCACATGCAATTCCTCATGTGCGCGCTATAAAAAGTCCTTTCGTGGCATGTTATTCATTCCCAATACGACCGGATATGGAATGAATATTCAAAATGGGAAATCCATTTGAAAAATGAATCCGGATTCATAAAACATCGTGGGGGTGAAATTCTTGCTCGTGTGGTCAGGATCTGACTGGAATATGAATTAAATTCCCGATGGTCTGAACGGACGTTTTTATTCTTTTTTTGTTAATTCTGCGAATCGTCAGACATAGACAGGGATTTTATAACTTTTCTTGATTACTGTTTTTTACAGTATGTTTCCAATTTTTGGTATTTCATGCGGGAAATGGAGACAATTTTTGGGATTCCATGAAACTAAAGGTATTTGTTTGCATCTGCACTCGTATTTAATGGGGCTTTTGCATTCCTGCCAAGGATTAATAATTTTCGAATATGCATGAATAACGGTGGGGATTACGTTTTTTAATTTTTCTAATAGAGCGGGTATAGATGGGAGAATTCATTTATTTAATGGATCTTTTATCGACGATTAAATAAAGTTGTGTTTTCTCATAGTGATTTGGTAGACAATTTTGAAATTAAAACCTTCCAATCTGTGGCGACGTCTGTTGGCTTCATGTTCAACTCAACCACACACTGGAAAAGTAATCAATAGGATTGAGGTCAGGAGAAACAAGTTTGATATTTATGTGGTGTCCTGCGGTTATGAAAATTCAATTTGGACCCATTTGACTCTGCAGCCAATGTGAGACTTTTCAGAATTAAACTACGTCTCGGAAGCTGAAACGTCGGCACAATGATGGGTAAACATTTCAAACGAACAACGTATTTCAATCGATATAATATGCATTCAAGCAATCGAGTGGCGAAATGCCGATAACAGGGTCCACTACTTGAACTTGCAAAATGTATGCTTGCCATCATATCGACAGATATACTCAGTCCCTTCCGAACTCTCAGTGAGGAAAGTTGAAAGTGCAAGTGTTTTAAGAAGGAATCTAAGTGAAAATTCAGAAATCGTCGTTTAGTTCAGTGGAGTGCCTACCGAATTCAGGAGTGGAGGACCCAGGTTCAAATCCACCCGAATACAAATAGTCTTTTTTTTTCGTAAACGAAAACACTAATCGTCAGACGGGCGCCGAAGGACAGTAAAGCAATGGATTCCGGTCAGCCGGAGATCCCGCAAAATCAATCGTTGCCCAAAAGAGTGACGAGAACAAATGATCAGCAGCCGTCGGCAACAACAACAAACAGTGCAACAACCACAGCAGAGACATCATCCGAGGCATCAAAGATGGAAAAAAGAAGAAGGAAAGTGATGCCAAAATCCAATCCATCGGCAAAAAGGCCGACAAAAGACTGAAAAATGACACTGAGCTTAGCCATATCAGCAACAGAAACAGAAGAAGACAATGGTCTTAGCTACTCCTACGAATCAGAAGGGGGCGAAGGCCGATATATCGGAGAAGGCAATTCCTCCAAAGAACTGTCGGCTGACGAGGATGGAGCTGCATCAGATGACGAGGGTGACGAAGAAGCAAGAGAGCTCGATAATCTAATAAAGAGCTGATAGAAAAAAGGGAGAAGTTGCGACAGAAAAGGCAGCAAGAGCAACAAAAACTACAAGAAATGTCTTAGCAACTAAAACAGAAACAACTACAACTACAACTACAACTACAACAACAGCAGAAAACTGTGCAAAACAACAAACAGTTGCAACAACAAAACCAAACAGGACAGAAAATGAAAATGAAATGAGGAACATAAGAAAGCACGCACCGCCCTAGGTAAGGCGGAAACTGAATATTTCACATACACTCCTAAAAGTGAAAAATTACAGATGAGCTCGAAACAGATCTTAAGAGGTTTGAGAGCGACGACCTTAAGTTCGTGGGGTCAAGCCGTTTGCCACGGCTGCGGTAAGGGGTGGTAACCGAAAATAACCATTCTTTTCAGTGTAGCTAACGCCCAACAGTAAAACTGATAGTTTACGAAGTATCAAGTTTCTTTACTATCATTCTGTTAGTTGAGAAAAATGAAAAAGGGTAGATCGCGTACTACAATGTATGTACTGCCAGAGGTTCGAGCACGCCGCAGCTAACTGTAACATGCAGTTCAGATGCGTGAAGTGCGGTAAGAACCACAAAAATGGAGAGTGTCCACTAGGTAATGATAAGGTAGAGGATAGGAGTCAACTCTTCTGCGTACTCTGCAGGAACTCGGGACATCCCGTCAATTATAGAGGTTTTCCTAGGTTCCAGGAGCTGAAAAGGAAAGTCCAGACTAGAAAACAGTTAATAGAAGAAGGAAAACGTCTAAGGAGTCGCACGTTCTCTAATTTTGTAGCGTCCAATGTGTCCTTTGCCCAAATGGCAGCTGGAGTGAGTGGTGTCACAATGACATTAACAAATACGTCGAAAGTTGCCGAAAAGGCACCGGAGACGGATCTAGATTTGACAGCGATCCTTCTGTCACTGCATGGAAATATCGATCACTTCCAGAAACAACTTAATGAACAAGCAGCTCGAATAGACGTTATCTATTCGACACAGTTTGATAAGACTGGCGCGCCGATATAATGTATGATACGCTGAATGAGGTTAATCTGAAGATCCTTGCAGTGAATGTTAACTCACTGATCAGAATCGAGAGAAGGATCAATCTTTCTAACTTGTTGGTAAGCGAGTGCCCAGATGTTATTTTGGTAAGCGAAACGAAGCTAAACCAGAATCACAAAATTGGCTACAGTGATTACAATATTTATAGAAGAGATCGGCCTAACTCCACAAGAGGGGATGGGGTTGGTGTAATTTTACGTAAGGGCTTGCGCCATAAAATCATATATAGCAGGGTCGTGCATGGGAACCAGGTGATGGAAGTGTGCATCGTATGCATTCGTCTTCGTAGTGAAAGAAGATTGTATGTGCTGTCGCTTTACGCACCTGAAGTACTTCTTCCCACTCAATTTGTAACAGAGCTCGAAAAACTTTTTCGTTCTCTGCGGCTACAATCGGAAGAAAATTTTTACTTTTTGGCCGGAGACCTTAACGCTAAACATGTGGCATGGGGAAAATAATCCACCAAATACCAGGGGTAATCAGCTATTTAACTTTTTTTGTTTTTTTTTTTTATAATTTGCGCGCGCCTAAGGGGTTAGATACCCTTTTACTGTTGCCAGGGCACGGGCGGAAAGGTAAAAGGAGGAGAAAGGAAAATTGTTTTGCAGTGGTTTGAAAACTCAGGTATATTTGGTTTCGATATTAGTTCTCCAGGGGTGGGAATTCGAATAGGACGGAGAGTTTTTTCTTCACTCAGAGTGATTCGAAGATTATAGTTCACACTCGTTTTTTGTGCTTGAAACTCTACAACAGCCAAATCTACGTGTCAGTGTTATGCCTTCATACGCAGAATTTTTCTGACTGAGTTCCAATTACACAAATGAAAAACTTGAAAAACTTGTCATGGGTAGGATTCGAACCTTGACCCTCCGAGTGAGAAGCGATTGCTAGTACCACTACACCACGGCAACCCCGTAATAATGCTTTTGTATTTGGGTGATCCAATTATTTTTCCTTCGGCTTCTCCTTCAAGCTTCAGCTAGAACTTAACTATAACTCTATTGCTTTTCCGAAGGCTATCGTTGGACATAGCAAAGCCAGCTCAGCCTCAAATTTGTTTTGTAGTGGTTTGAAACTCAGGTGTATTTGGTTTCGATATTAGTTCTCCAGGGGGTGGGAGTCCGAATAGGACGGAGAGTTTTTTCTCCACTCAGAGTGATTCGAAGTTATAATTCGCAATAGTTTTTTGTGGTTGAAACTCTACAACAGCCAAATCTACGTGTCAGTGTTATGCCTTCACACGCAGAATTTTTCTGTCTGAGTTCCAATTACGCAAATGAAAAACTGACTTGCCATGGGCAGGATTCGAACCTGGACCCTCCGAGTGAGAAGCGATTGCTAGTACCACTACACCACGGCCAACCGTGGTGTTTAAATAGGATTGAGTAAAAAACTCGAGTTGTACGCGACGGATACCCCCTCTTTCCCATCAGCTGGTTCCTTTTTGGACTTGGCATTAATAGACAATAGGATTGAACTGATGAACATAGAACGACCCACTAGGAACTGTTTGCGAGCGTTTGAGTATGACAGCGACCACTACGGACTTGCCGCTACAGTACGGATCCAGAACGAGCAAACACTACTGGAACAATATGATCACATGTTCTCATACGATTATCGTAGAGTACGGTGGTCACGTTTCGCCAAAACTTTGAAGCGTAATTTGCGTTCGAGCGGAATCGATCCTCAGAATAACAGAAATATGACAAACGACGAGATTGACCGACATTTAAAAGAAATGGACATGGTAATTAAGCAAACTAAGCGAACTATCCCTAGAATACAACACTCCGAAGACAGTCAGACTAATATGTACAGGACTCCCACAACCGACGCACTATACGCACACAAAAGTAAACTTCTCTCGAGGCTAAAACAGCTATACAGACGGTTTACTGATAGGAACGATACTGAAATAAGAACACTAAAGTCAGTGATAAAAAAATCCGGGCTACTCCAGTAATCCAGAATAGGTTTCCGCAGATAAATAAATTGTTCAGGCGGAAAGATCGCAATGACATCCATTGTGTTCGAATCACACAGACGACAGAAAACAGACAGCTATTACAGACCGCCCTTATAAGTCCAGAAAGTGTCGACTCAGGAGACGGTATCTTTGTGGTCGAAGACCCACTGGAAAAAGTGGAGTTGCTGGGCGCTTATTTCGAAACCGTGCATACTGTGAACAATCCAGTTCACCGTAACCACGATATCGAAAACAGGACTTACGCAAATCACTTTTATCTGCGCAACGAAATCTTTAATTGACGTTCTGAGAACAACGGTTTTATCCTGTTTAATGAAGAAAACGTGGCAAATGCCATCGTCGCCGATGGACAAGCTGCGAGTCACTTGTTCGCGCGAAAAGATGAGCTCCTGTGCATCTTTGAGTCACTGAAGAACAAAACGTCGGCGGGAGTAGACGGTATTCCAAACGTCATATTGAGACATCTACCCCTGGAAGCAGCGAAAATTTTCACTACGCTATTTAACAATGCGCTGAATAATGCATATTATCCAGCGCATTGGAAAATAGCAGTAGTACACCCTATCCCAAAGAGGGATAAAATTAGGACCAACCCTGTTAATCTTCGGTCAATTAGTCTACTTCCGAACATTGGCAAAGTATTTGAAAAGATAGTCAACAGAGCGCTGTTTAAATGGGTGGGGGATAACAATATAATCCCGGACAATCAGTTTGGTTTTAGGGCGAGGCACGACACAATTCATGCGGCGTCAAAACTGATCTCCGACATACAATGGAACAGAGGCAAGAACCAATGTACTGGTGCTTATCTGGTTGACTTGGAGAAGGCCTTTGACACCGTATGGTTGGAGGGGCTTTTCTACAAGCTAACCAGAATGGGCATGAAGGAACCTTTGTTATATATGATTTACGATATGCTTATGGGAAAGAAGTTCGTTGTCAAATGTGGCAACGTAATTTCGAGTAAAGTTTTTTTAAAAATTTTATTTTTAAAAAATGGCTTGCAACAGGGGTCGGTTTTTTCTCCAATTCTGTCCAATATTTATACGAGTGATCTTATAGGTACCCTCAATCACGCTATAGCGTACGCAGATGATTTAGTGACGTACAGATCAGAACCAAAAATCGAAGTCATTAACACCCTTCTGCAACGTGACTCCGAACATATTAAGGAGAATTGCGATGATTGGAAATTGAAAATTAATTTCCAAAAGTCAGAAATAATCTTATTTAGAACTCTATTGAGAAGGGCCTCTTGGGATACCTGAAATAACTGGCGAAATTTGGCCATCATAGGACAGCATGGACTACCACTAGTTGTAGTAATATCGTCAAGTTTAGAGCGCTCGGTAAGAGCCAGTAAGCTAAATTCAAAAAATGTTGCTGTTAAATTAGATTTAAGCATTTTTGTCTAGTAGGTAAGTAGACAAGTTGGTAAGTAGAGAAAGAAATAATAAAAATGAATTTAAAAGTGTAAAAAAAAGTAAGTATCGACAGATATACTCCTAAATAAGATCGTAGCTGCATCAAACATTAGCAACCGATTAATGGCAATACAACTGATAATTGACCACTAAACTCGGAATATTGTTAGCGCAAGTAGACTTTAAACAATCCAAAAATAAGTATTTGGCGCTAGTTTGGTGGAATACCCAGGATTGAAATACTCTTCATCGGTGGGGATTTACACGGACATATCGGGGAATCTACCTACGAAGAAACAGGAGGAAATATGCTAAATGCATGCAAATCAAACGGGTAAACCCACACTAAATACTAATCTTGCTTGATAGAGCGGCGCTTGATAAAGTACGGCAGCAGTGGCTAACAAACCTAGAAAAACCCTGAAAGATTACTTTCTATGCTGGAGTGAAGAGAAACGTCGAGTAAAAGGCTTTAAATTGATTTTAGGCGAACCTCTATCTGGTCAGCACCAGCTTTCGCTTTTCGTGGTGAAACCAAAACAAAAGCAACGAAGGCCACCATCGGTTGGGAAAATAAACTAGCACAACTTAGATAAGGAGGGAGGCCAGCTCTGGGCGCTAAACTTGTGAGAATGGCTCCAATATCCCGTACACCAAGGGAAGAAGCAAGCGCGCGGTATATGTAACAATTTTACTTTTTCAAAAAGTTGATTACTTATTTACTTGCCTAAGTGGCAATACAGTTCCGGGGGAAAACCGGGCCTCAATTAACAAACCTCTCCACTTAGGACGGTATTTACCTAACTGTCTTTAGTTAAACACTCCAAGTCGGTTGAGGTCCAATCCATTTATACGCGTCACCGAAGGTGAAATCTTCTTCTACTGCGTTGGCCCTCCATGTTAAACTCGAAGGCCGGAGCAGTGGTGTGAATTCGCTCTACATGCCATAGCCATCTCAGGCGACTGATGAGCAATTTTCCGACTAAGTCGATATAGCTAATTTAGTTCGTTGTTGAATCTTCCACTCCAAAGCTCGTCAATGCAAGTGGGGCCGAATACTTTCCGAAGGAGTTTTCTCTCGAAACGATTGAGGATCGCTTCATCTACCTTCGATAGGTTCCATGCCGCTGCGCTATAAAGAAAGATATAATCAAGGTCTTATATAGAGTTCCCTTAGTTTTTCCGGATACATAGGGCCCTAATGTATAGCAGAATTTATGGCTGTCGACTGTGCATATACAATATACATACTTGGTTTTACCCTCATTTACAGCTACTCGTAAACCCATTTCGGCAACTTTCGTTTTAATACTAGCGAACGGACCGGTAACAGACCGCTAAGTGCTCCAAATTATGTCGATATCATCGTCGTAAGATAGTAGCTATACAGACTTTTGAAAGATTGGACTTAAAGTGTTCGGTCGTGCCACACAATTTCGTAAAGGATGATGTTAAAAAAGTCTCACATCAGCACGTCTGCTTCTCTAAGACTTTTTTTTGAAATCAAAGGTCCCAATTAAGTCATTACCAACCTTGACAGAGTACCGAGTGTTCCCAATCGTCATTCTGCACAGACGGATGACTGTTGCAGGGTACCAAAACTAGACATGGCTGAATGTAGCTCATCTCTATACATTATGTCATATGTGGACTTAAAATCGATGAAAAGATGGTGGGTATCGATTTGATCGTCTTGAGCTTTTTCCAGGATCTACCGGAGTGTAAAGATTTGGTCTACTGTAGACTGTTTTGATCTGAATCCGGACTGATAGGAGCCAATCAAGTTGCTGACGAAGAGTTTTAGACACTCACATAATTTTGTAGATGAGATGTGTTGTTGAGAAAACCTACACCTAAACTACAAACGATACTGATATTTCATTCATCAACAATACACTCTTCTAACCAAATTTGAGAACTGAGTTGGTGTATGCTCTTCCAAAGTCATTTTCAGCAGCTTGGAATACCTCGGCCGGTAATTCGTAAGATCCAGCTGTTTTGTTGGATTTAAACTTAGATAGTACTCTCTTGACTTTGTTTTGCTCAGATGGACGGAGGTTTTGGCTATCATTCTAAAAGTTGAATGTTCTATTATGGCTTACGCCGGAATGTCTCCATATTCTCAGCTCCGACTCTGATTCTACTAGAAAATTTTCTTCTTCATCTTTATATTCTTCTGTACGGGTCTTCTTGCCCTGACGAGTTCCTTTAATCTATCTGTAGAATTCCGTACATTATCCTTGGAGTACCACCTCTTAAAATATTTGATCGCGTGCTTCTCGTGCTCTGTTTTCTTCTTCTGGAGAAGCTGATATTCTTCCCGTTTCTTCTGCTCTTAGAGCTCACAAGCAGTTCTCGCCCTTCGTTGCAGAACCACTCTGTAGGCTTTAGCTGCATATTCTTTCCGGTATTCTTATTAAAACCAGGGATATCTTGGTGGTGGTCAAGTGAAATTCAGCACATCAGTTTCGGCGTCTCTCATGGCACGTCGGTACTTGATGCTGGCGGCATAGGAGTTGTTGAGAGATTTTGGAATACGCGTTCGTGAAAATCCTGGCGGTCTCTTGCAATTGCAGCTTTTCTACGTTATATCTTCTCACAGTAGTTCTTCTTTATAATGGCGATTGTGATATTCACATTCGCCACATTGGCCACAACAAAATGGTGATCCGAATCAATGTTGGCTGCCTGGAACGCTCGAACGTCCAGAACACTGGAAGCATGCCCTATGTCTATTACTATGTGATCATTTTGACTTTGCGTTTCATACTCCGCAGCCTTCAATATCCCCTTCTTTATATTGAGACGAAGAAACCGTGTGATTACTGCATTGATATTTCGTCCCGCTGCAAAGTCAATAAGCCTAACTCCGTTGCCAGGCGTGCTGCCGTGTAGGGTATGCTTACTAACTGTTCTAATCAAGATTTTTACCCAATCCTGACGTTAAGATTGCTTAGTAGGAGCTCGTAGAAACATTCTTTGGTGGCGTTGTTCTTGTCTTCCGTAGGGGCGTGGGCACATATTAGGGGGCACATATTGCGAATTTATCCTTGATGCTCACTTGTAAGAAGTTCAAGAAAGTCTTCTTGACTAAGTATGCCGCATAAAATAAATCTGCATCCGAATAATCGCTATTTTCCCCCCTCTAGCAATCATCATAGTATGTATCACAGTTTTTCATCCTCCTTATGACCGGCATATTCCATCGCACTTCCTGAATGGCATTGATATTTGCATGATAGCAGTCAAGAACCTTTGATAATTACTCGGCTGCACGTGGCCTCTTAACATTTGCAAAGGTTGTCGACAGTGAATTCAGTTTTACCCGTTGAAATTAGTTGGTACGTCGCATCTTTTTAATCTCTTCCGTATAGGGGTGTGAGCTCTATGATGGCGTAGGCCACCAGTATTGTGCTATTAGCCATTCATTCCCTTGCTTCTTTAGACTGCATGTAAAAACACATGCATGCAGAGTTCTGAAAATCCTATGAAGCTGGTGCATGAGCCCCAATTCAGGAAAATAGTGATTACCAAAATTGAGAATCATTTCATTATTCTACAATACTTAACCAAGTCAGGATGAGGTACCCAACGTAACTACTGCTTGTATTTCTAACTCTCATTAGTGACGAGGCGTTGGCTAGAACTCCACAACCTTCTAATGTTCTTGAATGGTTTACAGCTAACTGATGCTGATTGTTTATACTCCTTGTGAAGGGTTTTCTCTTAGTTGTTGCCGCTCTGTAGTCGGTCGATGTTGTACCTGAATATCTTGTTTGATTACGAACTGTTTGAAGCCGTTAATAACAATTGTTAAAGCAGTACGTGGTTTGATATTGGCCACAATATGGGCAAGCACCACCCCCATGACCATGAAGAAATTCCTAAAACGACAGCTTTTCGCCCGAAGATGGGTATGATTTTCTATAAACCCGTCGGGTGATACCAAACTGACCTTGTGACAGATCTTATGCTCAAACATTACGTCTTATAGCACAAAAGGATTAGCATTGCAAAAATCCGCAAGACGCTAACCACTGTCACTTCCCTCTCAGAGTTATTGTGTGCCCACAATATCGCTGAGCCCTTGGTTGCCATTGTCTTCCTAGGCATTTAGACCATTCAAGTTTGGTTCTTCACTATTAAAGACGCTCATATGGTTATAAAAGATATCCTTTTTATCTTAAGTTGCCGAATTTATTGGGATGTAATTGTAATGAGTGTAATGTACTATATGATGGTGTAATTTTTTATTCTCATCGAGAATCTGTCTAAAGAGATTTATTTACCCTGAAGCTACCAAGCCTGAAAAGAACTGTGTTCTTTTCATTTTCCACTCCATCTTGAAAGAGAATGCTACTATCAGCACAGAACTAGCTCAATTCGTCCTAGTGCGTCTGGATCACTTTTGCTGTCTGTCTCTACATCATTTTGCATCGACAACAACAGATAAATACAACTAGCAAATATATCGTATTTCCTGAAGATGCCTTAATTATTTAGTTTATTAAATTTTCGTAGAATCTTCCAAAAGAACCCTTAGAAATCACTGAAGTCTCTTTCTGATCAGAAAGTATCTCACTAACAAATTGCAAACGTGTGGAACCTACAGCTATCACTCTATATCACTCTATATCAGACTTATCCTGCTGACTCTTTAGTACTTTTATTAACGTCTGCAGAAACATGAATGAAAATTAGGTGAGAAAACTATGTGCCAGGAAGACGTCTGTTACATACCAAAGTGAATTAGTTTATTGTTTTCCTACTCGTCAACCATCAAATCGCATTGAATTTTCAGTCAACCAATTCGGATATAACGCCACTCGCTCCAATTACACCTGTCTGCTGAGCAACACCACAAGAAAAACTTCTAAAGTACTTCAAGTCTCAAGATCGGCGGATTACTTCATTACTCTAGACCAATGTTGGCGAGTTTATTGAAATTCGATTCCTAACATAAAATTCCACTGACCATGCGCTAAACGTTAGGTTAATCTATGTAAGTCTGGGCAACCTAATCCCTTGTGAAATAGACTGCCATATACTCCTCATTATTAAAAAATCTCAGAGAGGTGCCACAAGAGCAAAAACAACATAAAACCTTTAACACAAACAGAACGAAACCGTGTGAATGTCACTTGGCTCAACACCTCGCACTATCAGATCTGGAAATCCATTGCCGCCCAGACGAACATCAAAGAAACTGAAAGTGAGTCCCAAGAAGTGGGGGTGTATCATATAAATTCCATGACAGGTGGTTTATCCAACATCAAAGCACCAAGAGCAATCAATGAAGTATCTCACATAAAAGTATCCACTCGGTAGTGTCTAGTTAATTTACTTTCCAACTGTGATTCCGTGAGCTAGTGCAAATCAGCGAAGGATTACTCAAAATGACCAGGGTATGTGTAAGGGAAGTCCCTTTTTAATGTGAATATTTAAAATCAAAAAGCGGATACAACTGCGCACGAATACACCCCAAACTTTGGAACATTCTGTGACCAAAGCTTATGTCGGCTAATTGGATTCGACACATTTGAGTAGACAAGGTTTGAATAATTAAAGAGATGTTTTTACCCCCGCAGCTACAGAATCTCCTTTTGTTCGTAACTCTTGGACTTTGTGCAAATGGTGTCTCCCTACACTCATTCGATATAAATCAGGCAGCACAATTGGTACAGCATCAGACACAAGAATCACAGGAAAATACCATTGGGGCAAGAATCACATCATCGGAAGATTATGACACCAATCCACAGTACAGCTTTGCATATGATGTTAAGGATTCAGCGACTGGAGATAACAAGCAGCAGGAAGAAAAACGAGATGGAGATGTAGTCCAGGGTCAGGTGAGATACAAGCAAGCCCACTTACCTCACGCAATTTAAATAATTTGTTGATCTTCTTATATGTAGTACTCTCTAGTTGAGCCAGATGGAACGCGACGTATTGTTGACTATACTGCTGATTCGATCAATGGCTTCAATGCAGTGGTCTCCAAACAGATCCCAGATGAGGTTACTTTGTCACCAATTACCCTCGTACAGGCTCAAGCGCATGCCCGGGTTATTGCAGCACAAGCTCAAGCAGAAGCACAGGCCTCTGCAGCATTTGCACAGGCTCAGGCAGAAGCACAAACACAGGGCCAAATTGCAGCTGCTCAAGTTCAAGACCAAGCTCAAAATGAAGCTGAGGCCAACGCTCAACAAATTATTCAAGAATTTCAGCAACAAATTCGTCAAGAAATCGAAGAACAACGCCAACTACAACAGCAGGAAACTAATGAACAGCGTGAACCACAACAGCAAGAACCTCAGCTTCAGACTGTTCGGACATCCAGCATCCAAAGTCAAATTCGTCCATTAGATAGTCAAGCTCTTCTTCTTTCTGGATCACTTCCTCGTCAAATCCTAGGACAGACTGTGCACGCTAGTATTGTGTCTCATCCGCCAACAATAATTGCTCGTCCAGGCAGAGGAAATTCCCGAACAGTAATCGTCGAACGAATTGCACAACCCCACACCATTATAAGTCAGCCAGCTAGCGCCACTATTCGAGCTCAACTTATCCAGTCACCATTAGTGATTACCAAGCTTAACAACGGTATTATTACTCGCCCCGACTTAATTTTGGGACTCAACACTGGCAAGACTATTAGTTCGACCATGACGACGCGGCTTTCCGGCGTAGGTGGTTTTGAAAGTCTAATTAGGAACGAAAATGGAAACGTTGTTAGTAATGAATCAAGTTCAGAACTTACAAGCAACATTGAGCACAGCTTGAATGGTATGCACCTAACCGGTGCCAGCAACGGTAACGGAAACAGTGGAGAAAACAGTAATGAAAATAGTAATGGACATGGTAATGGAAATGGTAATGGAAATGGCAATGGGAATGGTAATGGGAATGGAAATGGGAATGGAAATGGTAGTGGAAATGGTAATGGAAAAGGTAATGGAAACGGTATTAATGATGGTAATGGAATAACACGAATAAGTAGTGGCAGTTCAAATGGAAAAAAACAGAATGGCAATAGCCACATATCTATCTAAAATAGTACAAGTTAGCTTGAAAAGATAATGGAAACAAAAGGAACAGACCAATACCGATGATATACGAGTACCAGTGACAGATCTATTCAATGTTATTTATAAAACTAATTAGCTAAGCATCTTAACTTAAATAATACAAAAATATCATAGTTCACTAGCACAACACAAAACCCTTCGAGCGCTCGTCCTTTAAGCCAAAACAAATTAACACTGAATCGCCACCAAAAACACCTAGTTGCACTGAAAGCACAATGATTACAGTACTGAAGAAGGAAGCGGATTGGAGCATTCATGAATTAATTTACTTCTGATATCACTAGATGTGTTCAAATATTAATTTTAAATAATTGCTGGACACTTATATTAATTTACTTTTAATAAGATTGTACTCTTAATTTACTTATAAGCTGCATTAATAAATAAATTTCGACAAAGAACATTTTTATTTAAATTATTTTTGTTGGCATGTCTGGAATGCACCTTATCTATTCTAGGATATAATTCCTACGGAATTTCAGAAATATTTTAAAGGTGCATGACGAAGAGAATGGTTACAAGCAAACTGATGCACATCGCCTGTATTAGACATCATGTTTGGCACATCGAACTCTGCTGTTTAGCTATCCCAGTTGAGCAGTCGTATTCTTAACCCATGCTACTATTTACAACAATCAATGTTCTTTGTTACGATCTCAAAAGTCAATCCAATTACTTTCTTGAAAAACTTATATTTTAATAAATTGTTGGCCAACTTATAAGGTCTAGGACTAGCTTGCTTATTTTTACAATGTATCTTCATAAGCTTTTTAATCATTATACTTAATACGAGTATTTAATTTTGGTGGGGGCGAACGCCCCCATTTATTCGGCTTAATACAAGCTATAACTTAAAATATAAACTTAAACTAAAACTTAAAACTAAGGTTGGTTGGATTTGAGGTAGGAAGTGGTGCGGTGAAAGTCAAAGACGGTAGGGTTTGAGTTGATTTGACGTAGCATACGGGAGATTGGTTCGTTCGCGCCATAGGAGGTGTGGTGGGTTGGTAGATAGAAGAGTCGAGTGGTACGTAGATTACAAGGGTTAGTGTTGAGGAAAATGGAGTTGTGAAGGGACGCGCATTCAATGTGACCTGAAAGGAGTCGATGAATGAAGAGAAAGTCTGCTGCATCTCTGCGATCTTCGAGGGTGTTTAAGTTGATAAGGTTGAGACGATTTTGATAGGGGGGAAGATTAAAAGGATCGTCCCAGGGCATACTTCGAAGAGCAAATCGAAGAAAACGACGCTGAATGCTTTCAATTCTCGAGATATGAACACGATGATATGGGGACCATACTTGACTGGCGTACTCTAGGAGGGGGCGAACAAAGGTAATATAGAGGGACCTGGTCACGTATGGGTTGGTGAATTCTTTGGACCACCGATTTACAAAACCTAGTGCAGAGTTGGCTTTGAGGATTACCTCATCCATATGTAAACGGAAGTTGAGCTCGCTATCACACAAAATGCCGAGGTCGCGAAGAGACTGTACGGAGGAGATAGGTTGGTTATGGAGAAGATAGAGTCGGGGAGGAGATTGGTTCCGCTTATGTGAGAAGGTGATGGATTGGCATTTGGCGATGTTAAGTTCCAAAGAATTTTTGAGGCACCAGATCGAGAAACTATCAAGATCTTGTTGAAGGAGGAAAGAGTCATGGGGAGAGGAAATGGTTTTGAAAAATTTGGTATCGTCGGTGTAAGGGGAGACAGACGAGTGTTTGATGATCATATCGAGATCATTTATGGTTAATATAAAAAGAAGGGGACCGAAATGGCTGCCTTGTGGAACTCCAGAGGTGGCCAAAAATGGAGCGGATTGGGCTGACCTAAAACGAACACTGTAAAAACGGTTTTCGAGGTAAGAGGATATCCATTTTAACAATATGGGTTCAAAGCCGAGGGCAGACAATTTAAAGATAATTAACCGATGAGAGATTTTATCGAAGGCTTTGCTAAAATCGGTTGCAACTACATCGACTTCATTGCCATTTTCTAGGGCAGAGAGGGCAAAGGATACGAATTCAACGAGATTTGTGGTGGTTGACCTACCCTTTAAGAAACCATGTTGTCTAGGGGAAATAAGTGATTTGCATTGGAAGCTTAGAGCTTCATACAAAATACTTTCGAAGAGTTTGGGTATATGGGAGAGTTTAGCGATGGGACGATAGTTGGTTATTTCATTCTTTGACCTTTTCTTGTGGATCGGGGTTATGAAGGAGGTTTTGCAAACCTGAGGAAATTCTACTTGTGAAAGGGATAGACGGAAGAGATTATAAGGGCAAGGGAAAGAGAGGAAGAACATTTTTTAAGAAATATGGCAGGGAGACCATCTGGGCCGGGTGTGAATTCGTCATTGAGTTGGTGTAATTTATATTCGATATAAGACGGGTCAAAAATATGAGAGAGAAGTGGGCCATTGGAGAAGTTCAGTAGGTAACTAAAATAGGATGGATCTGGTACAAAGGAGTCGTTGGTGAAGGATTGTTTAAAAAAGGTGGCAAATAGGTTGGCAATGGTGAGTGGATCGGTTGATGCCCTGTTGTTGAAAGAGAGGGAAGGAGGGTAACCATCGGACTTTCTTTTGTAGTTAACAAATTGGAAAAAGGACTTAGGGTGGTTTATAAAGTTGACTTGCGCATTGTTAAGGTAGCGCTGGTAAATGGAATCATAAAGTTCGGTGAAATGAAGATAAGCACCAAGATAGTTGGAATAGTCGGTAAAGATTATGTTAAGGTCTGAGTGGAATAGGGGTGTCAAAAAAATCAAAAAGCTTCTCTAGTTATCACGATCTTTGCCCACCTGCCTCCAATTGCGCACTCCAAAATGATTAGGATCTCCTACCAGTTGTGCGTTCCACTCAAGGCGATTAATCTGTATTATTATACGTTACCCCTCCTGGTGTAGATATTAATTTATTCTATATGTCCTTACTGTCTAAGGAGAATGTTTCGCATTTTGTTAACCCGATGGTTAACAATTCCAATTATTTCTCGTATAATATTGTAGTTGACGAAAATATCAAGAAGTTTTAATTAAACTAATAAATAGGAATTGAAGTCTAAAAAAATCAAGATTTACTGTGTTTATGTTCCAAGTAAAATTACAGGCACCTTAACACCCGAAGAAAAAAGGCTTGCTTTGAGAGCTTATTTTAGAAAACTTTTCCATGTGAATTGTGTGTTTATAATCGGGGCGATCTTAATTGCAGGAACAGAGCAACTGCTATGAAAATGTACTGTCTAATCTGTCAATAATGTTTCCTATGTCTATCATGTTTCCAATCCCAGTTCCCGTGGATGACATAACATACTTAAAGATCTCAACATACATAAATCCGCTGGTCCAGATGGTATATTTCAACTTCTTCTGAAGACGTGTTCTTCCTCGCTGGCAAAACCACTGCGTAAGCTTTTTCATCAATCCTACACTTTAGGACTCTTCCCGAGCAGATGGAAAACAGCATTTGTCCAGCCCGTCCGTAAAAAAGGCGAATCATCTTCTCTCTCCTCCTACAGACCCATTGCACTTACGTCCCTTCTTTCCAAGGTCATGGAAACACTGATAAATCGTCAGCTCATGAAATATCTCGAAACACGAAAACTTCTCAATAACCGGCAGTACGGTTTTCGTAGCAACAGGTCCACTGGTGATTTGATGGCATGTCTCACTGAAAAGTGGAACCAAAGCGTACATCAATCTGGCGAAAGCAAGATAGTTGCACTTGATATTTCTAAGGCATTTGACAGAGTTTGGCATCAGGCTCTTTTGTCGAAAATGCGTGCATTTGGGATCGACGACTTTCTTCTTCAATGGATTAGAAATTACCTTTCGGAACGTTCAATTCAAGTTGTCTTGGACGGTTTCAAGTCTGATATTCACAAAATAAATGCTGGTGTGCCCCAGGGCTCTGTTCTGTCACCGACACTCTTTTTAATTTTCATTAACGATCTCTTGTCTGCTACTTCTAATCCAATATATTCCTTTGCTGATGACAGTACTCTCTGCTTTTCATATTCGTTCCCGGACTCACGGCCCTGCTCTTCGGCTGTAGTACGAGAACGGCAGCGTATGCTAAGCTCATTAAATTCCGATATCAACAGCATAACCAATTGGGGAACTATCAATAGAGTGGAATTTAATGCTTCCAAAACACAATGCTGTCTGCTGTCTTTAAAGCGAAATTTAAACACCCAGCCATTATCTATGAATGGCACTTGCATCGTCGAAACCGAAAAACTTTCCATTCTCGGTATGTGTGTCAATGACAACTTACGTTGGAATGACCACATATTTGATGTCGCCAAAAATGCTGCGAAATGTCTAGGTTTCCTCAAGCGATGTAAGAAATATTTTACCCCCTCTGATCTGGCCTCAATATATATATAAGGCATTCATCCGCCCAAAATTGGAGTACAACTCCCACATCTGGTCAGGTGCTCCTAAAACATCTCTGCACCTGCTAGATAGGATTCAAAACCGTGCGATAAAACTTATTGACGATACTAATATCAGTCAATCAACGGACACCCTCGAACACCGACGAAATGTCTCGTGTCTCACTTTGTTTTATCGCTATTTCCACCACCAGTGCTCCACTGAAATCGCCAGTAGCATTCCGCCCATTCAAACTTTCAACCGTAACACCCGTCTCGCTATGAATGCTCATCAGTATACCCTCAAGCCCATTTTCGGACGTACTCTAAAATATCGTGATTCGTTCCATCGTGATTCGCTTATGGAATGCCCTACCGATCTCTGTATTTCCTGGTCGTTATAACTTGCAAACATTTAAAAACAATGTACATCGGTACCTCTCTTTTCTTCCTCCCTAAATTTCCTTTGCCCGCGCTGTGTACAATCACCTTAAGGGTACTCAAACCCCTTGAGCGCGCGCTCATTATCAAAAAAAATGTTGGGCGTGGGGGCGAAAAGAGTTGAACCAAAATTCCAGGTCTAATGTTCGCAGCGCATAGTCAACAGACTCGAGAGCTATGGCCCATACGGGCCATAAATACGTTGTTTTTGCTGCTAAAATTCATTCGAGCTCTGAATACCAAAAAGATAGTTTAATCAGAGGGAGAGTTGAACATCACATGTCAGCTGAATCTGCCTACAGGGAGAAAAATCGTGATAAACTTAGGGCAAAGGAAGGTGTTGCGATAGGAGTGTTCGCTTTTGATTTGCAGCAAAGCACAAGATCGGTTTCTTTCTACAAGAGGCAATAGTGGACGTTCATCCTCACAGTACACAATTTAGATAATGACAACGCTACTTGTTATGATTGAGATGAAACTATTAGCGGAAGAGGAGCAAATCAAATTGCCTCATGTTTATTTCACCACTTGAACACCTTAACATCTCAAGTAAAAAAAGCATTGAGGTTTTTGGTACCACTTCTTCGCATTTCTTCGCTGGATAGCATAAACCAAAAGTTTTTAATAAGTGGACACACCCATATGGAATGTGATAGTGATCACGCAATCATAGCGAGATTGAAAAAAACAAGTCATGAAATATAATCATCCAAATGACTGGGTGCAATTAATAAGAAGCTACAAAACAAAAAAGCCTTTCAATGTTGTTCCGATGACGACACATAATTTTTTTAATTTCAATTGCTCAGCAATAAAGCAACAGCTTTTCAATATTAAAAAAACATTACGAAACAGGGAATTAATGTTTTAGAGAGACGAAAGACCATCAAAACCTCTATACATAAAGAAGACTCATTCAAAAAGATGGGTTTTCGTCGCCGAGATGTAGTGCCCTACCAATCTTCCACTAGTTAACAATGATTCAAAGAAAGATCTTCCAGATCTACTTACACTAATAGATCCCGCATTCCATCATTTGAAAACTACAGCAACACCGTCTATCGATCCTGATTTAATTGAGCAAAACAGTGATTCAGAATAATCTATTCCGTTTTCAATTGAACATTTGTTTTATGTATTTATTATCTGTTTCATTATATTGTAATATTGGAAATTACAATTTTATATAAAATGTCATTGAATCATAACATTATTAATAAAATAGCTCTTAGTTCCCGAAGAAAATTATATCAAATAATTGATAAGTGGTTGGTACAGAACATGATAACTCCAATACTCTAATAGGTATTCTGTATGACCAGTTCAAATTGTGATAATTGATAAAAAACAATAAAATACATTTTCTGGAAGTATTCTGGAACAGAAAAATTAACTACACGATTTATAAGGTAATCGCAAATTTAGACATCCCTGCCCAGTGTAATGAATTTTATATTTAAAATTAAAAATAAAATTTTAACCGAGTACTTAGAAACTAATAATGTGAATGTACGTGATATTCAACTATACGATTTAAAGAATGTCTACAACATGAGGCCCTATAGATGTAATAGCAACAGAGCTCAGTGTTCCGATATATACAGAGGATTGAAATTTTTTAACAGTCATCCAAATGAATTAAATTTGAATTAAGATTTGTGTTTAAAAATAAATTAGTTCAGTTTGTAAAAAATAATTATTAATACTTCTTATGCATATTGAATATATAGGGTTTTCCAATAAGGACTTGACAAATTTTTTTTTTTAATAAAATGCAAACCGTTTGAGATATTTCAAAAACTTAATTATCGGCTTGAAGTACAATCAAAACATTTATGAATGGAACTCGACTTCGTTCATATGCCCACCGCGGGCACGTTTGCAGCGGTCGATTGGGTCGTTGGACATAATTTTCAACTAATCGGCCACACATTTCGGCCGAAACGGCCTCTATTTCGCGTTCAATGTTGGCTCTGAGCTCTTCCAACGTCGTCGGCGTATTGGCATAAGCCAATAACTTAACGTAGCCCCACAGAAAATAGTCAAGCGGCGTTAAATCGCATAAACGATGCGGCCAATCGACTGGCCCATTTCTTGAGATAACACGCTCACCATACTTACTCTTCAATAAATCGATTATAGCGTGTGCTGCGTGGCATGTGGCTCCATCCTGTTGAAACCACATGTCGTCCAAGTCCATATCTTCCAATTCGGGCCAAAAATAATCGGTGATCATGGCGCGATAACGCTGACCATTCACAGTAACGTGACGATCGTTATCGTCGACGAAAAAATATGGCCCAATAACGCCGCCGGCATGCAAAACGCACCAAACAGTTATTTTTCGTGGATAAAGTAGTGATTCATGAAGCATAGGTGGATTTTCACCCGACCAATAACGCATATTTTGCATATTGATGAACCCATTGAGCCAAAAATGAGCTTCGTCACTGAAGATGATTTTGCGATGATGGTCCCTCGGCTTCAATTCTTGAGTCAGCTTGATCTTGTATGGGTGCAAACCAAGATCCTTACGCAAAATACGCAAAATAATGTGGTCTGAGCGATGCCCAATTCTTGAGAACGCCGTGGAATTGACTGATTTGGACCGTTTGCTACGGACGCCTGAACGGCAGCGATATTTTCGACACTTCGACCAGCCCGTTGTCTCACTGACACGGCAACATCACACAACGGATATGTAGACTCAAATATTTGCACTAAACTTGTTATTGCCTGTCTACTAGGGCGAGAATTACGACCGAATATTGGAGTTAACGCTCTTAAAGTTGCAGTCACCGACTCCGAATTTCGGTAGAAAATTTTTATAATTTGCAGACGTTGCTCTATAGTGTACTTTACCATGATGATAATGTTGAGTTTAGTGAATAAATTGACAGTGACAGTTTGATGATTAGTGAAAGAGTGCGTTCACAAGTTGTCAAGTCCCTATTGGAAAACCCTGTATTTCTAACGCCTTTGTTAAATTTTCAAATACGATTTTAGCGCTCATTCAATTGATTACAAAATATATTTAAACATTTGCAGCGCCCTTTTATACGTACACTGAAAGCACGCGCCGTGTTTTGATGTAATTTTTGGTAAAAATGTGTATTCACTCGTTTTTTTTTTGTGAATAGACACAAAATTTTGTGCTCGCGCCCGGAGCAAAGCACCGGCGGTTGGACAGGTGCTGCTAGCGACTAAACAGATCTGACCAAAGCTAGATCTGGATCGCTCTAAGAGTCTGATCCTTCTAAATAGGAAACATCTCAGCGCCATCATAGGTGTCATCACTGGGCATTGCCTCATAGACAAACATGCAAGAAGGCTTGGAGCTTTTACAAACGATTTCTGTAGAAGCTATATGGACGAGGAGGAAGAGAAGACAATCCTCCGCATACTCTGTACATGTCCAGCTCTCTTCCAGAGAAGAAAACTTCACTCAGGAGCTTTCTTCTACAATGACCTAAACGATCTAAAGAATACAGACGTAAACAGTCTCCTACGCTTCATCGTAATCTCAGACTGGCTCCATTTGTAAGAGGATCATGGATCCACATAGCATCACAATGGGCCAATAGGCCTAAGTGGATTGGTGTTTCCAACAGCCACTCTTACCTGCCTACCTACCTACTTAGGGTTCAAAGAATCCACCAATGATTTTTGAGAAACAAATGCATCCAAAACGTGTCACTATTTGGTGCGGATGTTGGGCTGGAGGCACCATTGGATCATTTTCTCTTTTTATTTAGTCACCATAGTTGTTATAAGAATATATAACTTTTGAACCTAAGGTCACCGTTTGTTATTCGGCTGTACGAGGCGTATTAAATAGAAGAGTTTCTTATAGGCAGAAAAGGGCAAAGTTTAGTTGTATACTTTAAATTCTCACTTTCTAAATTCGTAATACTTTATTTGGTAAAATTTACGAACCTGTCCAAAGTAGCTATGGGCTGATTACTACATCCTTCCGCCAAATAAAGACCGACTCAAATTGCTGAGTCTACTATCACTGTTCCTCTTTGTCCAAATCACCACCGCACGGCGTATGGTTTCAACGAACTAGTATCTAGAATCCTACGTGAAGCTAATAGAAAGTGTTCGCTTTCCATTGCAGCAGAAGCGCCCTCAAAAACACCCTCAATTATCACCTCTGCTGACCCTGATTTTCGCAGTCTTTTAGTTTTAGCTATACGAACAGTTTGTACTAAACTCAATAAAGTCATCCAGGGTTGATCCAGGCATGTTAAATTCTTAAATTCTGTTACACTAATTCTCTTCAAGTAATTCATACTAAAATATATGAAAAACCCTTCACAATTTGATTTCTTTTCCAAGCTGCAGCGTATTCCTATGAGAACAACTTCAACATTCCTTGTTTGAAAGAAACGGAAATCAAATATAAAGTCGCAATGCATTTCGCAACATATAATATTTTGTTCTGAAACTTATACTCTTAGGAAATATGTCTCATAAATAATACTTCCACACCCATTTGGTTACCTACAAACCGTTTAATTGCGTCCACTTCAAAACTACAACGCTGACTACTGTAATATTACTTACTTTCAGTTTCAAGAGGCACCAATAGACGTATTTTGATATATGATCTCTTCTATTAAATGCCACTGACCGTACGTCAAACAATAGTTTCAAATTCACCCGAAGCAAGTAGTCCACCTGCAATATAATCCCTTGCGTAATGTCAAACGAATAATTGACCAATCTCGAAACACCATCCATCTGCAGAGGCAAATCTCTTTCAAACAGAACACGACCAAGACTATATTATTTACATGAGCTGAACCTATTCCAACACTCAAATGACCATCAAAGAAACTGAAAGTACTTCTCAAGAAGGGGGACTACACTACATCATACGAGTATGTATAAATATCTCGACAAATCATGGAGCCAGCATCACAGTGCAAACGGTCATCATTGAATAGTGTAGTGCCATACCCCAGTCATACGTTAAACAGGACTTATCCAGATACAAATAAGTGTTTCGTGTGATAGATACATCAACAAAAATACCATTAACCAACATGTCGCGGGTATGTGAAAAGGACTTTGTGAACAATATGAAGCATAGTGTGTTGTGATATCAGTTTTTAAGTTCAAAGACAAACAAATACAACAATAAAATCCCACATAAAAGTTGAAATCGCTACCTACAAGCTCTTGAAGTTCCTTAAGGATATGCCAATCTATTACGTTCTCAAAAAACAATAGAAAAACAAATCTTACAGTTTTCAAAGTACCCTAAGAAACCCCATTTTATGGACCTAGAACCATAATTTTTCTTACAAATGGATACGAAAGTGTTCCTGATTGTTTGGTTTACATTCCAAACCCCAAGCAGCCCTTAACCTACCCACATACAGACAATTTTCTCCGATATGAGAACAACATACTCGTATCTATTCAACAGAGTTCTTTCAAAATCGATACTGAGACAAACAAGTTATAAACAAAGACAATCATTCACCCTCATCTTTGACATCTGTTACAAGATAGTAAAATTTTTATTAGATAATCGAACACAGACAGTATGATGGGTCTATTAGAGATATTTACGCATCCTCTGACCACAGATGGATTCTGGATAAACTAGTATTTTGAAGTAGCACTTAAATTTACATAATAATGAACGGGAGGGAGGTTTATGGGATCAAATATTCAGATAAATACCTTTTCCTTTCAGATACATTCTCTACTACTTCTTGTCACTTTTGGGATCTGCTCTAATGCACTTTCGCTCCATTCATTGGATATAAACCAAGCGGCCCGCCTCGTTCAGCAACAGATCCAAAACTCTCAGGATAATGCAATTGGAGCCAGAATCACAACCAGCGAAGACTATGACACCAATCCACAGTACAGCTTTTCCTACGATGTAAAAGATGCAGTGACGGGTGATAATAAGCAGCAGGCAGAAAAGCGAGAAGGAGATGTTGTTCAAGGACAGGTAAGGTTTCTAATTACTAGATATTCAGCTATAAATGTCTTCTTCAATAGTACTCCCTCGTTGAACCCGATGGCACACGCCGTATAGTGGACTATACAGCAGATTCTATAAATGGATTTAATGCAGTTGTCTCTAAACAAGTACCCGAAGAAGTAACACTATCCCCAATTACTATTATTCAAGCTCAAGCTCAAGCTCGTGTTGCTGCCGCACAAGCGCAGGCCGAAGCCCAAGCTTCAGCTGCCATTGCGCAAGCCCAAGCCGAGGCTCGAGCTGAGGCTCAGATTATAGCTGCTCAGGCCCAAGCTGCTGCTCAAGCCCAAGCTACCATCCAAGCATCGGCACAGGCTGCCGTTCGAGCACAAGCTGAGGCTCAAGTTCAAGCTCAACAAATAATTCAACAATTCCAGCAACAAGTGCGTCAGGAAATCCAACAACAACGTCAATTACAACAGCAACAGCAACAGCAACAACAGCAGTCTCAGATCCACTCTCAATCTCAATCTCAGTCTCAGACAATTCAAACTTCTTCCAGCCAAGATCGACTTTCAAACAGTCAAACGCTTCTCACATCCGAAACTCTCCCACGACGAGTTTTCGGTCAATCTGTTCAGTCTAGCATTGTGTCACATCCACCAACTATCATAACTCGTCTGCCAACTACAAATGTCTTTGCATCATCTTCCGACATCAGTGCCTTAGACAGTGCCACTCGCCGTACAGTCATCATTGAACGTATCCCTCAACCTCAGACCATTATAAGCCAGCCAGCTAGTACAACGATCCAAACGCAACTCATTCGGTCTCCACTAGTGATCACGAAATTAGGCAACGGTATTGGACCTCGAGTTGGACAGATCCTGGGAATTGACGCCGGCAGAACAATCAGTTCATCCATCACCACAAGTCTCAATTCATTAAGTGATCTCACAAATGCTATCAGAAATGGAAACGGAAATGGTAATCGAAATGGCAACCGAAACGGAAACGGATTAAGTTCAAGTTCAGAACCCTTAGGTCAAGACCTGAGCAGCATTGAATCCACCCTACGAGCAAATGGCAACGGTAATGGCAATGGCCATGGCAACGGCAATGGCAATGGAAGCAACGAAAGTAGCCTTCGATTAAATGGTGGAAATAGCAATGGTAATGGACTCCTAAGAAATGGCAATGGCATCACCAGTGGAATCGGACGCAATGGACAGTCTTCCCTCGCTCTTCTCTCTCAAAACGGCAGAGGTCTACAATAAACAGCAAAAGCATTTGAATTTTAACGCATTCCAAGGCGACAAAAGCTATTAACAAGGACAAATCCAGTTGACAGATACTCATTCTATTAGTACTTATAAGAAACTATTTATTACAATTATTATTTATAAATTACTGTTGCTACATAACACTCACGAGAAGCAAAAAGGAACAAAACCACATGACGAGCGCTCGTCTTAACAGTCACAGCCAAGGTCTGCCAAATAACAGAGAAATCCTTTAAGGATTTCAGTATACTTACTCGTATATATTTTAAAACACTAAAGCCATAATATTAATTAGTTGTAATGGAACAGCTCGCACCCAAAGCACCGATACTGTGTTAATCTCTCTACAAAGGTATAAATCAAAACAGAGCTCCTAAGAAAGCCACCCATATACTCGTAAGTATGTGTATTATCAGATGTGTTCAAGTATTTTACATAAACTTTAACTTTAACTCGCTTAATATGTAATCGTATCTTATGTTTTTAAAAATAAATTTCAATTATCAAAGAATCGAATCTATTGCATAAAATATACTTGCGGGCGTACTTGTAGGATCGCATCTGTGGTTTTAGATTTTGAGGGGTTCAAATCCCTGCATGGTGATCAAGGTGTCTAATTGTGCCGAATGCAGTTTCGGGACCCAAGCTTGGACGATTATGCAACAAAGATTGAATTGATTCAGTCATAAGGATGAGGAATTTTATAAGTTCGTCGTTGTACCAGCATACACCCTCTAGAAACTCAAACACTTATCATATGTTGGGCTTTACGTGGGCACCTGCTATATGGGCTTATTCCATGGAGCGCCCACGCTTAAATCGGGATTAAAATTCGTCAATCACCACCCTGATCTGCAATGGGGAATAATCCCCATTCTGAATATTTAAGATCATCCTCCGGAGACCCCATTAAGATCAGTACCAATTCCAAGTCATCGTGTAGCCTAGACTTCCGCTTTAGTCGAGGGTCAGACATACCTTAAACCTCCACCAATCTTAGGGTCATGGCGCCCTGTAGTATTTACTACATTTTCCGGGTTTCTAACGACAGCCGGAACAGACACTCTGCTTTTCTCCATAACCGAGAACTACACATGCTTGTGTCAAATCATTCAGCAAACGGATTAGGTGGAACATTCGACAAAATTCGAGGCTCTGACAAGCAATATCAGCGATCAAAGAGCGCTACCCACGACTTTGTGAGAGTAACATAGTCATGAATACAGAGGTTCGAAACCACGCCACATCGGTGATCTCGACGGCGAAAGACAGATATTACTCAAAGCGAAAAATGTCTGAACATAAGAGTGTTATTAGAGCTAACCCTTGGTGCAATCTCTTTGAAGCAGTAATACGCAGCAAGGCCGACGAGGACCGCTTCTTCGAACTTATGGCTTATCTGGTTGACGGAGTACTATTTGTTTGCGTTAGATATATCACATATCAATTCTAACTTGAGCAGCAGCACGTGTATCACTTATTGCACTGTCGCAAAGATTCTAGTCGACACACTACATCGCTTCCTCAAGACTTTCTTCAACGCCTTCTGCGACATGTCCAATTAGCAGATGCTGATGTGGTCCATCACTTAACTTAACGCTATCGTGGGTTTCTATTGTGTGCACTTCAACTAGAAGCAACAGTCGGACGACTGCCAATATCTCAGCCGAAGCCATATCCAAACTTACAAAAACAGCGGGATATCAATACCCTTGTTCGATTGCTATTTTCACCACCAGCACTCCACTGAAATTGCAAATAGCATTCCGCCCCTTCAAACCTTTAACCGTAACATCCGTCTCGCTATGAATGCTCATTAGTTTACCCTCAAGCTCACTTTCGGATATACTCCGACATTAGAATATCCTAATTCTTTCTTAAGCTGTACAACTCACTTATGGAATGCCCTGCCGAGCTTTTTATTTTCTACTGCAAACATTTAAAATCAACGTGCATCGGTATCTCTCTTTCTTAAAATCGACAAAACCAGGTCAAAGTCTTCAGAAAGGGCAAATTAGCCAGACTGGAAGTATTCAGAAATATAATGGTCCCGCGAAAGCAGAGACTCTCTGTCTCAAGCATGAAATTCATTTCCCAGGTAACCTAATCAATAGGTGCTCACAACCAGGCCCTTTCACTAAAGCTGCAAATGAACTGAGAAAGACAAGCCACGATAGTTGGTATCTGTCGCCGGTTGTTGTGAAGGATGAAGTCATTTAAAGCTTCAATTTGACTGGCATATACCTAGTTGTAGACCAGCTTCTGCCAACTCTGAGGAGAAACTGCACTTCTAGCCCAGCACTGACATGTATACCGAACCTCTGGTGAACAATAAGTGTAGCCCTTGTGTTGAAAATCGTAGGAGATGGTGTCATCGTATCAAGAGTTTCAGATTTATCAATCTGACTTCCTTCATGTTCCAGAGCATAGAGAGAATAGCTGAACTCTATGTACGCCGGACTCATATGCAAATACATTTTCCCTGCAAGATGCAACATACCTACAATCATAGAAAATCCTGTGACACTACACTTAAAAGTTTAGTAGGCGCATTAAACGAGAAGGAGTACCCGCTTCGGACAGAGCAACTTTTGACGGCATGTGTAGATGAACACGGTGTAGACGAATAACTAGTTTTACTGTGCTGGTGAATAGGAGACATTTCGGGTGCTGAATGCGGCCAATACCATGATATCTATATATTGCAGTGGATATGGACAAATATTGCCCGCAAATCGGCGTTCTGTTTCCAGTATTATGGTCAACAATTCTAGCATCTATGCGTGTTTACATAGCCGTTACAGTAATAATTTACAATAACTTCTTTCATCATAGAGAACAAGTACGAAAACGCCTCCAGTACCTCTGAGAACGTTGGAGAAAGCGCCTTTGAAGAAGGTACCGGTATCTTCTTGTTCAGCCATTGTTGACCAGCAGTTAAGTGTGTTCTTGGTAATTATTACCAAACTTGGTAATGCCGCTGTGTTGTCTAACGATACACAAACCTGATCAGTAAGGAGGCCATCTGCTGAATTAAGAAGCCATCTTTTTTTTTTTTTTTTTTTGGGAGAAAAAAAAGCAGAAGCCGACAAAAAGGAGAGGTGCAAAAACGAATTTTTTAACCTAGCACTTCAATATATTTCACAAAATAAAGAAAGTTAAAAATCGGAATACTCTTCTCTTTTTTTTTTTAATTTCGGCAATCTTTTTAAAAAAAAAAAAAAAAATAAAAATTTCGAGTAATCTGGGATTCACCACACTAAGTTGCAGGACGCCATTTTGTACACGTTGGAGTGAGCCAAATTGGAGCACGACACGGAGGGTAACCAGTGAACAGCCATATTTGCGAAGTAATTTCATCGCTCACGAATCACCAGTCAAGACCCAAAGAAAAACCCACATTTCACGCCGTCACTGTCAGGTAAGCAATGTCTCTAGATAATTTTAGTATATTCAACCGATCCGATAAGATCACGCATTCTCCTCCCCCACACACACCTCGTGGCATAAGCGCTCCCCCGCCACACACACCTCGTGGCACAAGCGCTCCCCCGCCACACACACTTAATAGCACCAATGAGCCGCAACTAATACCTCGCGACATTTATAAAAAACCATCCTCGACCTCGCAATCGAAATACAGAAAAGCCAACAAATACAACTGCAAGTCTTGTGCAAAACCAGACAACAAAAAAATGGTAGCATGCGACGAGTGCGACGACTGGCACCATTTTCAGTGCGTCAATGTATCATCCGACGTCGCAAAACGGGATTGGAGTTGCCCAAAATGCGTTGCGCAACAGGCGGTGGCCAACAACTCAACAGCACCACAAAAAGATCTTGAACATCCCAAAATACCAACAACCAACGATTCTTCGGTGCCAAAAGATGTGGCTCTAAACGTCGATGCGCAGTCTGCAAGAGACAAGAATACTCGATCAACTGTCATGGGCTCTCAGTCATCGCGATCTTCAAAGAAAACGATAAGAATACGTCTACAACGGTTGGAAGAAGAAAGATGTCTAAAGGAAAAAAGGGACAAGGAGTATCTCGACGCAAAATATGACATACTTGAGGAACAAACGGAATCGGACATCGACGGTGAAGCTGGCTCACGTACGGCCAAAGATAGGCTATCCAACTGGGTCTCCGAACAAAACAACAAAATGTTCTTTTCAGGACGCCAGGAAAATACTGCTGAAGCAGTTCCTGTGCGCCCTAAGCTGAATATAGTTCAGCACAAAGCTGAGGTAGACAATTTCGAATGCGGAAGGGTCAATCAACCGACAAGGCCAGCTCCGGAGCTGAGTGAGACTTGGGTTGGAGCAAAATTCCCTTCCATACCAATTACGATCAAATACACTACAAATACAAGAGACCATCGACCTCAAACACAGTCTCATAATAGCACACACAAACTCGTGGATAACGCTCGCATGTTTCATCAAAGCAACTGTGACAACATCTTACCTGGTAACGCACCAAATCTGAGCAGTCAACAGTTAGCTACTAGACATATAGTGTCTAAGGAATTGCCGAGTTTCTCCGGGTTACCTGAAGAGTGGCCGCTCTTCATAAGCTGTTTTGAAACCACGACTGAATCATGTGGGCTCTCCGACTACGAGAATTTAATTCGTCTACAGAAAAGTCTCAAAGGCAGGGCCCTCGAAGCAGTACGAGCAAGATTGATGTACCCAAATCAGGTACAAGGTATCATATCGACATTGCGAATGCTGTTTGGGCGAACGGAGACGATAATAAACTCTTTAATAGCCTAGTTGAGAAGTGAACGACCTCCGAGAGCTGAACGACTGGATTCGCTGGTAACATTTGCTCTGTCAGTGCAAAACATTGTTGCGACGATGGAATCTTCAGCTTTACACGCACATCTTAATAATCCATGTCTTTTACAGGAATTGACAGAAAAGGTTATTCCAAGTAGCACAGGCGGCATGTGAAGTTACCGAGATGACATCACTACCCATACCAGTGACAAAAACGAATAGAAGACAAATCAACAGTCCATTCATCAACAACAACCACATACCAGAAGTACGCAATCCCAATGGCCAGCTGTCTTGCGTAATATGTGGCAGCAGTAACTGCACATCAGTAGAAGAGTGCGATCAGTTTTTGGGACTTAGCCTTAAGCAGAGATGGGACGAGATCAAGAAATGTTATCTGTGTCGCACATGTCTTATTCGTCACCCCAACAAAAGATGTACTTCAAATAAACAGTGTGGAATAAATGGTTGCTCGTATAGACACCACAGGCTGTTACATAAATACAGAGATGCGACAAACCAACCACCACAAAACGAAGTCATCCACGCCAGAATGTATGCACATCAATACGAGCAGGCGATTGTTCTTTTCAAGGTCGTACCAGTAACGCTCTATAACAACGGAATTAAAGTAGATACATATGCCTTCCTCGACGACGGGTCGTCTATCACCCTCATGGACGAAGAGTTAGCTAATATTCTGAAGTTGGAGGGTGCTCAGGAACAACTCTGCCTGAGATGGACAGCAAACACACGCAGGCTAGAAAAACTATCAAGAAAGGTCAATCTACAAATCTCAGGCTCGAATTGCACGAGAAAGTACCTACTATCCAGTGTACGTACTGTTGAGTCCCTAGACCTTCCTTCCCAATCAATAAACTCCAAGACAATGAAATCCCAGTTTCCTTATTTCAAAGACATTCCAATTTCATCATTCTTCAATGTCCAACCTAGAATCCTAATTGGCCTAGATCATGCAAATCTAATAGTTTCATTTAAGCATCGTGAAGGAAAAAGTGATCAACCATCAGCGATCAAAACTAGACTGGGATGGACGGTATTTGGGCCATTAGATGGAATTACGTCAGAACGTTCAGAGCATGGGGCTTACCACATGTGCGAATGTCAAGAAGGGTCGGATGAGAAGCTACACGAACTGGTTCGGAAATTTTTCGCCATAGAAAATATAACATCAAAAAATATAAAACGTCTGATGAATAATGAGGATACAAGGGCAAAAACAATGCTAGAGGAGCACACTGAACAAATAGGAAAAAGATACAGTGTGCCACTGTTATGGAAAAGTGAACTAGTAGAGCTACCCGATAGTAGGCCAGCAGCAGTGCGTAGGTTGGTGTGCCTCGAAAAGAGGCTCAAAAAAGAACCGGCTTTGGCAGCGAATCTTCAAACGCAAGTGCAGGAGTACCTAAGAAAGGGATATGTACGTAAGCTCACTGGCATCGAACGACAGGAGAACGGAAAAGAAAGGGTTTGGTACTTACCGATCTTCCCCGTTATTAATCTGAACAAGCCATCCAAGGTGCGCATTGTATGGGATGCAGCTGCTCGAGTAAACGAAATTTCCCTCAACTCAGTGCTGATGTCTGGGCCTGATGATTTGCCACCGCTGCCAGAAATCCTCTTTCGTTTTCGGGAAAAAAGAATAGCTATCTGTGGAGACATTCGAGAAATGTTCCACCAAATAATGGTGCGAAAATCCGATCAGCATGCGCAAAGATTTCTTTGGAGGAATATAGATTCGGGGGAAATAGAAGATTATGTAATGCAGGTGCTAACGTTCGGGTCCACATGTTCACCATATTGCGCAAGTTTCATTAAAAATCTGAACGCCTCAAAGTATGCATCGCAATTTCCCAGAGCAGTACAGGCTATCGTTCGAAACCACTACGTAGACGACTTTCTTGATAGCGTCGACACCGAGGAAGAAGCGATTCGTTTAGCAAATGAAGTCATACATATACACCAACAGGGCGGATTCGAGATAACGAACTTCATGAGCAACTCGTCAAAGTTAGTAGAAGCACTAGGAGATAGAGCAGCTAAGGGTGATAAAAATATAAAGTGTACAGATCTTTACGATGCCGAGAAAGTTTTAGGCATGTGGTGGTCACCTCGAACTGATGTATTTTCATTCTCCTTCCTGTATAAAACCAAACGATTAAGAGAGGGTCTATTTAGGGACAAGCTTCCTCCCACGAAAAGAGAAGTTCTCAAAATTTTAATGAGTGTTTTCGATCCACTTGGACTTATTGCCCACTTCCTCGTTATGCTTAAAATCCTTTTACAGGAAGTTTGGCGTCAGAAAATTCAGTGGGATGAAGAGTTGCAAGATGGTCAACTTATAGCATGGCATCAGTGGACTAGGTACTAACCTAGTCAAGGAAATAAGAATAAAAAGGCCATATTTCGAAGATGTGGTATTCGGTGCTGACTGCTCAGTGGAGTTACATATGTTTGTTGACGCCAGCCTGGCAGCTTATGCGGCAGTGGCTTATTTACGCATTCAGAGTGGACCCTATGTTGAATGTAGACTAGTCTGTTCAAGAACAAGGGTTGGTCCTCTCAAACCGCTGTCGGTACCTCGTATGGAGTTAGAAGCAGCTGTGTTGGGTGTCAGACTGGCGAAAGTTGTCGCGAAAGGTCACTCAATCAAAATCAATAGGCGATACTTCTGGTCAGATTCGCAGGCTGTATTATGCTGGATTAAGAATGAAAAAAGAAAAATGAAACAGTTTGTAATGTTCAGGATAGGGGAAATTTTGGAAGACTCTGCTGAAGCTGAATGGCGATGGGTTCCCAGCAAGGACAATGTAACTGACGATGCGACGAAATGGAATGTTAAAAAAGATTGGTCGTTCGAGAGCCGCTGGTATAGTGGACCAGAATTTTTACGTCAGTCCAGTGATAGATGGCCGGCGGGTGAAGTGATCCATTCCAATTCATCCGCAGAAAAAGAAGTAAGAATGCATACCCACAGAGCGTTTAATGTTGATCCTGTAGTAGACTATAACACATTTTCGTCATGGAAGAGGTTGCGCGGAACCATATCATGGTGTTATCGTTGGAAAAGGAAGAAATTAATTTCAGTTAATGAAAGCCTGGATGCAGCCGCGAACTATTTGTACAGATTATGTCAGTCTGAAGCCTTTTCGAGGGAAGTTGGTCTGCTACAAATTGCAAATACTATACAGAGCGAGCCGCACCTGGAAAAGTCAAATGATCTGTCGAATTTAAGTCCCTATCTTGATCAAAATGGAGTCATGCGTATAAAGGGACGCATCGATGCCTCCGAGCATGTACCTTTCAATTGTAAACGCCCAATTATTCTTCCCAAGACTCATCAAATCACTTGGCTTATTGTTCAAGATTTTCATCAAAAATATAAACACATCAATTTCGAAACTACCGTGAATGAGATTCGTCAAAGCTATTATATTCCATCTCTGCGTATGGTGCTCAAGCAAGTTACTCGTAAGTGTCAAACATGCAAAAACGCGAGAGCGGTTCCTGTACCACCAATGATGGGAGAGTTGCCCCCGGCACGACTTAAGGCCTTTACTCGACCGTTCTCTTATGTGGGGATGGATTATTTTGGGCCGATGTTAGTTGCAGTAGGAAGACACTCGGAAAAACGCTGGGGGTGATATTTACTTGTTTAACCATCAGAGCGATACACATAGAGGTCGCACACAGTCTATCTAGTGACACGTGTATCATGGCCATGCAACGGTTCTGCGCACGAAGAGGAAAGCCGGTGGAAGTGTGGAGCGATAACGGCACAAATTTCAGGGGTGCTAGTCAGGAGCTACGGGATAGTTTAGCTCATTTAGACGTAGACAGAATTGCAGCAAATTTCGTCAACGAAAGGATAAAATGGAATTTTATTCCTCCAGCGTCGCCTCATATGGGGGGGAGTTGGGAGAGGTTAGTGCGGTCGGTGAAGCAGGTGCTGGCGCAAATGAATCAGCCTAGAAATCCTAAAGATGAGGTCTTATTGACGATGATGGCGGAGGTTGAATATATTATTAATTCTAGACCATTAACATATGTTCCTTTAGATCGAGACAGTGACGAAGCGCTAACGCCGAACCATTTTTTAATGGGTTCATCGAATGGTGTGACATTGAATTGCCGGAATTTGGATGATGGGTTGGCACTTCGAAGAAACTGGTTGACTTGTGAACAGTATGCTGATACGTTTTGGAAGAGGTGGGTTAAGGAGTACTTGCCGACACTTACCAGAAGGACCAAGTGGTTCCGTCCTGCCAAACCTATGGTAGAAGGAGACGTGGTCATCATAGTAGATGCAAAAAGTCCTAGAAGTACCTGGCCCAAAGGAGGAATCCTGCGGATTCTTCGGAGCAAAGATGGGCAAACGCGATCAGCCGTTATTCAGACGGCAACAGGAGTATACACAAGACCCACGGCAAAATTAGCAGTTTTAGATGTTGGAGGGTTTGGCGTTGATGGTAACCTGGACCAAGCTCCCAGATTACCAGGGGGGAGTGTTGCCAAACTTGGTAATGCCGCTGTGTTGTCTAACGATACGCAAACCTGATCAGTAAGGAGGCCATCTGCTGAATTAAGAAGCCATCTTTTTTTTTTCTTCCTTTTTTTTTGTGAGAAAAAAAAGGCGGAGAAGCAGAAGCCGACAAAAAGGAGAGGTGCAAAAACAAATTTTTTAACCTAGCACTTCAATATATTTCACAAAATAAAGAAAGTTAAAAATCGGAATACTCTTCTCTTTTTTTTTTTTAATTTCGGCAATCTTTTTAAAAAAAAAAAAATAACAGTAATGATGTGCATGTACCAACTTGAGGAATAACCCAACTAGTATAAATTGGTGTGTCCTTAGGATCAGGCAACATTCCACGGCAGTATCTTAGGAACCGGAGTAGGCAGCACGATAAATAATGATACCTTGTACAGACGAAGCGAAACCACGATATACCATAGCCTGTTTGTATTACCCTTGAAGGGAGAGTTCAAAGTTTGGGTTGCAAAATAACGGTTACTATTAGCCAAGTTACCACGCCAGTATGAAGCACAGCCTTCTTCCTTCGGAATGCGGACAAAGCAATCAATCATGCCCTTGTATTGCAACAGGACACATTCAATTGGAGTAACGGTAGTTTTGAAGGTTGCTACTGAGATAACACTCCCAGTAAAGGTGAGATCGCTACCGCAATCAACGCGCTGGGTAACTACGAGTAGATGGTATTCCCACATAGCTTCTGCGAGCCACTCCAAAAACATCAGCAGAGCTTTTACGTCCTCTTGTTGATAGACCTAGGAAGGCAGAAAGTTATTCCGACGAGTGGTAAAAGGTAGCAAAAAAAGTAGTAGGGTGTGAAAACTGGAGAGACATTTTCATTCTTGAGGGAATATAGGAACATCTGGAAGACAAACTCGATGCCGAATAAGCAGGTTTCTACTCTGGATCAGCTATTGTCCATTGATCTTGAGAAGGCGTTCGACAGTGTCAACGGGCAGTTTATTTAGCTGACCTTGTGCAGGAAGGTACGACTATAACTGGCACACTAATGACTATTGTCAAATCAATCTATGTTGGGTTTAAAAGTCATGTTCTACATAGAAGAAAGTTGACAGAGTAATTCGAGTCCTAAAGTGGGGTCTGACAAGGTTGCATTCTATCGCTGATACTTTTTTTTATTGGTGATTAGCGATGTGCTTCGTGCTACTCTGTCTACTAGTAACGGAGGGATTAGTTGGACTCTTACATCTGAAAACATCTGGACTACGCTGACGACGTTAGTTTACTCTCTCAAGGGATTATATATCTGCGCTAAATGATGGCAAGTGTGATACTAGCTCATCAACTCAAGTTGATAAGACAATCGCTAGAGAAAATAGAGAGTTTCCAATATCTTGGTTATATTGGCTCTACCAAAGGTGGAACCGAACAGGATATTGTCAACCGAATCGGTAAAGCGGCAAAGCCAAAGTCTGCATTTGGAATGATTTCCATTATATGGCAAAGCAATGCAACACCACGCTACAACTGTACCATTCATATTGAATTCGTGCTGTTTCATGGGTGCAGCACTTGGAAAGTAACCGCTACTATCACCAAAAAAAAAACTATAAATATTCGCCAATATGTACCTACGGAATATGTTAAGGGCTTTCTGTCGAACATCTTTACCAGAGAACCGGTCAGGAACCAATAGGCACAACCATCCAGCGCCGTAAGTATCAGTGGATTTCTCATACTCGTACTATTCGAAAATTCAGTAGTTCCATGGCAAACTACAATACGCGAGGCAATGGAACCGCGTTAAAGAACGGTTTGGCCGAGATATAAATGACGCAGAACAGTAGAGGATGAGTCACGCCAATTAGAGAAGAGTTGGAAAGAATTGAAGCTTATTGCCAGAAACCGTACACAACGGGGCGTAAGCATAGTTGAGACCCTACGACCCACAAGAAAAAACAGGACATAATTAAACAATTAAAGGTTATGTGGACAAAAATGTTGTAGTTTCTCTAAACTCACACTACGAGTTTAACTAAAGTCGTAGCCCGAATTGCCAACAAACTCTATGGGTCCATGTTTTTGGTAATATGTTGGAAACTACTATTAGCCTATCAAGCGCTTAGTTAGGCTATTTATATTTCAAGACTCTAAATTTGCACAGTTGTACAATGCTGGTAGGTTTCTGGGGCCGGAATATTTGGTCGGTTTACAAGGAATTGTACTTGCATATGTGCTCATTGGAATCATTGCCATATAGTTTGGTAGCTCGGTTATGAGTCTCTAGATTTTGAAAATATATGCACCGCTTTCGATCAAAATTTGTACGTCCAGAACGTCTTCCAAATATGAATGGAGCCTGTCTTTTCTCAATTTGCTTTCAATATGATGTCAAAGCTAGCTTTATCCATGAGTCGCAAGGGTATTTACTTACTTACTTAAGGTGGCGCTATAGTCCGGGGTGGATCTGGGCCTCAAACAACAAATGTCTCTAGCTCTGGTTTTGCACACTAAGTTGGTTGGGGTCCCCTCCCACTTGTTTATACTACCTGAGTCGAGGTCTTCCTCTACTGCGCTGTCCCTCGGGAGCGGATTGGAAGACTTTTCGGACTGGAGCATTCCGGTCCATGATGTCCATTTGTTCTACATGATCTAGCCACCTCAGTCGTTGGAGCTTCACTCTTATGGCTAATTCGATGTCGCTGTACAGCCCATACATTTCGTATGCGCATATCCTTCTCCACTCACAGTACTGTGCAGACGGGATCGAAAATCACCCGAAGAATTTGCGTCTTAAAGCAGCCAAGAACACTCTCATCCGTTTTTAATAAAGTTTATATCTCTGTGGCATAGGAGAGGACTGGAAGTTTTAGGGTCTTAGTATATATGACGACTTTTGTTGTTCGAGATAGGCCTTTGCTAGTCAATTGCTTTCTTAGCCCAAAGAAACAGCGATTGGCAAGAGTTATTCTTCGTTATCGTGTCGTTATCTGAATTGATAGCAGAGTCTAGGTTGATAAGGTCCTTAACTACTTCCAGGTTATATTTGTCGAGAGTGACGTTCTGTCCGAAACATCGGTGTTGGATGTCCTTTCTTGTTGACAGCATCTACTTAGTCTAGCACTCATTGACCATTAAATCCATCTTCGAGGCTTTCGTCTCTATATTCGCGAAAGCGCCACTGAAATCATTTTTTTCTTCCGATTATGTCTATCTAATCGGCGTATGCGAGTAATTGGACGGACTTTTGAAAGACTATGCCTCTTGTGTTGGCGCGTGAGTTTTTCACTATTCTTTCAAGAATGATGTTAAAGAAATCGCATAACAGCACATCGCCGTGTCTAAATACTTTAATCCTTTTTAGTATCAAAGATCGCGGTAAGTTCTTTACCGATCGTCATCCTACACAAACAGACGAGTTTCACAAAGAGGTCAACGCTAAACATTGCTCTCTATAGTTAGTCTCTATAGATGCTGTCATACGCTGTCATACAAAATCGATGAATAGATGTTGTGTATCGATTTGGAGCTCAAGGCTTTTTTTCCAAGATCTGCCGTACTGTGAATATTTGGTCGAACGGTTTCAGCCGTTCACACAATACGACAGATAGGGCCTTGTAGGCGATGTTATGAAGACTGATGCTTCAGTAGTTAGTGCAATTCGGAGGGTCTTCTAGAATATTTTACAGATGGGTTAGTGTATGCTCCTTACTAACTCATTGTGTGCCGCTTTGAACAGCTCGGCGCTCTGGCAGTCCACTCCGGCGGCTTTGTCGTAGTTAAGCTTAGTTATGGCTATATTCACTTTGTCTATATCGTCCAGGTTCGTTCTGCCTGACGGCGGTATTTGATTCGTCATCGCCGTTATGCAATGTACTGAAATGCTGTTTCCAAATCCTCAGGCTTCGGTTCGAGGTTTGTATCCGTGGCATGTATATTTTTACCGTTTGGTAAAACTTCCGAATCTCATTCATCTCTCAGTTTCCTCGATCGCGGTCCTTCTTTCTCCTTCTGTGAAGCCGGTGATTGTCTCTCTGCTCGTAGAACTGGTGAGCAGCTCTAGTCCTTCTATGCAGCGTCACCTGGAAGCCTCTTGCTTAGGTATATATGTTTGCTGGCACCCGTCGTCAAACCAGGGTTTTCGTTGTGGTGGTTGAATGAAACCCAGCACATCAGAGACCGCATCTGTGATAAATGTCTTCTTGGCAATGTTGTCACTGGTCTTCGATACTTGTAGCTACGGACAAGAGAGCTCTTAAGAGATTAAGGAAGATTCAATCTGAAAAAGATTTAGCGATCTCTTGCGATTGTAATCGTGCGACGTCAAACTCCCTCACAGTATTAACTTGTCTTTGCGATTTTCGGGATATCCATGTAAGGTAATGGTCCGAGTAGATATCGGACCCGTTCTAACGTTCGGACATCCGTAATTCTGGAGGAGTGCCTCGCATCGATCGCCCTCTCTTCCTAGCTTTACATTAAAATTGTACTCGATGAGCCAGGGAAGTCTTGTCCCAGAGCTCGTAGAAGCTATTTTTGTTTTCATCATTCTCCTCCGGGGGGCCATATAAGGCCTATGTTGGCAAGTTTAGCTTTAATACGGATTGTTACGAGGCTCTCGTTAACATTCCGGGAACTTAAGGCATCTTCCCCAAGTCTGCTTCTTACAACAAATCCACATCCAAATAGGAGCTGCTCTTGCCGTTGACAGTTTTTCATCCTCAAACATTAGACCGAAGGCAGTAACCCGTTCGGGGACGTGAGCACTGCCATTAGTCCGTTAGGGACTCATCCGCCGCCATCTCTTTTCCAAGTCCCTGACTTAGTCTTGGAAATCATTACCGGCCTGAGCTCCAAATAGGTCAGAGTAACCCGGATAAGGTCTTATTTGTTTTGTTCCGGGCTTTTACTCCACCGTTGATTCCATCTGAAGAATATATCCCCTGTCCCATTTATGGTGCTGCTACTTTTCTCTGCTGGTCGTCACCCGCACTTATAAGACCAGTACCCGATGGTTACCACTTGGAGGTAAAATAATCACAGTTGATGTGTAGGAATAGTTACATACAATACTGGGCATAGCCAAGTTGACACCTATCCTATTTCTACAGCACCCCATCACCACAAGGGTATTTGAGTTTCTCAATTGCCTTTGGACACATCAGACAGAAGTTGTGTTGGATTCTATCTGACTGTTTCGACCATCTTGGTGGAAATATTTTTGTGTCCATTACCGAAATTGCATATTCTAGGTTATTTCGGAATTCCTGTCTTACGTTCACGAATTGGATTCCATTTGCAGGCATTTCATTTCAGACAATATGCTCCAAATACCACTAACACAAGAGCCCAGATACTCGCCTCTCCATAGATGCATGCAGTTAATGTGCATTGAAATTGGATCTCTTACACCAAATTCCATTGACCGCATGCCAAACACTGATCTCACATACACATATGTACATATGTACGCGCAAGAAAATGCAGTGTGTAACTCAATCCCTTACATAATAGCCTGCCACATTGGTCATATAGAACATTTTAACTACGTATCTTTGTCTGACCTCTATATGCAGAGCAGATACCTGCAACAGAAATAGTACGACACCAGTTGAATGTCATTTGCATGACCACTTCACAGCTTACATGTATTCCACCATCCAGATGGCCATCAACAAAAAAATTGAAAGTAAAGCTCAAGAAGTGGGAGCTCATCATATAAATTCTATGACAGGTGCTGGTATAATCATCAAAGTGTCAAAAGCATTCATCGTACACTGAAGTGCAATAAACGAGCGTAAAAAAGAACTCAACCCGTCACAAGTGTCCTGTGTATTTTAATTTATATTCGAGTTGTGATATTATAAAGTGAATACCAAATCAAAAGGAATAAACAAATATGACAAGGGTATGTCCAAGATAGACTTTAGTAGAATTTTCAAAAAACTGTGTTGCCTAACATTAGACTCGCAAAGTGCATAAAAAATGTGATTTTTACTCCAAATCTACTTCCAAGCTCACAAATCAGTCTCTGCTAATGGAAAGTGAATCCTAGAAAACAATACATAACATCTACTGCCTTGAAAAGTTCACCCTAACACATGGCATTTGAGCTGATTCAGTGAAAACTCGTATTAATAATTCTCCTAGACCAATCAATATGTTTTATAAGTATACACGTCAAACTTGCTTTAGTCACTTGACTAGTAGTCACTTCGAAAGCCCTCTGTGAAAGCTGTTCCTTCAGCTTGAAGGCTGCTATTTTATAGACCCGCATGCAGTTAATTTAACATTGACTGAAAATTTTATAACTTCTGCTCTACAGCAGAAACAACCGCACCACGCAAATTCATCTGAAAATCAATACACAGCGGACCTCGTATTCAAAAAGGGATACATCCACATCTGTTGCAAAACAGTAAAATATTTATTAAATAATCAAGAGCAGACAATTTTATGCATGGGAGTGTACTATCTGCAATTCTGTCAGACCACAGATGGATGCTGAATGAACACTTTTGTGTTCAACACATAAAATAGATATTAAACGGGTCGTTGATGGGTTGATTGAATTCAATAAATTTTAAGGGACATGAACTGAATATTAAGAACTGTTGGAACTGTTTTTCTTTCTCCTTTCAGATACATTCGCTGCTACTGGTTGTCGCTTTGGGAGCATATGCCAATGCCTTATCTCTGCATTCGTTGAATCTTGGTCAAACAGCACAGTTAATTCGCGACTCACAGGACAATGCAATCGGAGCCAGAATCATAACGACAAGAGATTTTGACAACAATCCACAGTACAGTTTTGCGTATGATGTCAAAGATGCAGTAACTGGTGATAACAAACAGCAGGAGGAGAAACGAGAAGGTGGTGTTGTCCAAGGACAGGTGAGGTTTAATTGCATTTTCTGTTCATTTCTACTAACACAATAGTTTCTTTTGAAAGTACTCCCTGATTGAGCCCGACGGTACTCGACGAGTTGTGGACTATACTGCAGATTCAATCAATGGTTTCAATGCAGTTGTGTCAAAACAAGTTCCCGAATCAGTAACTCTCTCGCCAATTGCTATTGTCCAGGCCCAAGCTCAAGCTAGAGTTGCTGCCGCTCAAGCACAGGCCGAAGCCCAGGCCTCAGCCGCTTTTGCACAAGCCCAAGCTGAGGCTCAGGCTCAAGCTCAAATCATTGCAGCTCAAAATCAAGCAGCAGCTCAGGCTCACGCTCAGGCAACCATTGAAGCTCAAGCTGCCATTCAAGCACAAGCAGAGGCTCAAGTTCAAGCTCAACAAATTATTCAACAATTCCAGCGACAAATGCGTGACGAAATCCAACAACAGCGCCAATTGCAACAACAGCAAAATCAACAAGGACAACAGCAGCAATCTCAGTCAATTCAAACTTCCGCCATCCAAAGTCAAGAACGTCTTTCAAATACTCAAGCTCTTCTCTTATCTCAAGGTCTTCCACGAACAGTTTTAGGTCAAACCGTTCATTCAAGCATTGTGTCTCATCCACCAACTATCATTAACCGTCCACCTACTACCAATGTTTTTGCACAGTCTTCAGATGTTGCCACCTTGGAGAACCCTAACCGACGAACTTTGATCGTTGAACGTATCTCTCAGCCATCAACAATTATAAATCAGCCAGCTACCGCTACAATTCAAGCTCAGCTGATTCCATCCTCCTTGGTCATTTCCAATGGAATTGGAACCCGAGCTGGCCAAATTTTAGGAATCAACACTGGCAAATCGATTGGATCTACCATCACTTCAGGTCTAAGCATAAATAGCATTGAAAACGCCATCAGAAATAGCAATGGTAATGGAAACAGAAATGGTAATCGTAATGGTAATGGTAATAGTGGTAAAGGATCAGGTCTAGATCCTAATGAAAATCAGAACACTATTGAGTCTAGCCTGAGGACCAATGGAAATGGCATCAGTGACAACGGGCATGGATCGAATGGTAATGGCAACGGTAATGGCAATGGTCATGGCAACGGTAATGGCAACGGTAATGGAAACGGCAATGGCAACGGTAATAGAAATGGTAATGGAAACAGTAATGGTAATAGTAATGGAAATGGACATGAAAACGGTAATGGAAATGGACTCTCACGGAATGATAATGGCATAAGTAATGGAAGTGGTCACAATGGAAAATCATCCTCAAATTGGTAGGAGCTTACTTTAAGTTACTGCCATAAAAATTGTTGTACCAATCGATACTCAAAGCAAACAAAAAAAAGGAATCATAAGCCCAGGACAACCAGTGACTCAATGTTATTTATAAATACTTTATTTATTAATTTATTTAACATCTAACTAACTACAGTACTGCTACTTGACTACCACTATATAGAGCACAAATAAACCATATAAACCGAATGTGAAGTAAAGGATTCAAGTATCTTAAAACGCTTTACCCTATGATAATTTCTACGAAACATCAGCCAACAGCTTGCACCCAAGGCACCAACATACTACGTCACTCTACAAATACCTACTAATCTTAAATATGAAATAAGACTTTTGAAGATTTTGTCATCAATTTCTTCATAATCAAACCTACAAACTGTGTTGAAGTACTAATGTGTTTCTATTTTTAAGATTTCCATATCTATCTACTAATTTCTCATTCATTACATTTACTCGTACTAATATGCTGCATAAAAAATAAATTTCAAATAGGAAAATCCAAAGAAACTCATTTTTAATTTATGCAACAATATGAGACATAGATAGTAATAACCATTTACGGTATACTGACTTGAGAAAGAATCTTAAAGTCTTAAGGGTGGGGAAGTTAAGGTGATTTTTATACCTAAGGCTGGAAAATAGGGACATATAATATCAAAAGATCTCAGACTAATAAGTCTGTAATTATTTATGCTTAAAACCCTAGAGCGACTATTGGAGATTCACATTAGGAATAGATGCCTTAATAGCTTTTTGACTGAGTCACAGCGGTGAAGTGCACCGCCATTAAAAATGCTCTAATTGAACATGACATTACGAACTGGGTTTGCAACATGCTTGCAAACAGGAAAATAAACTGTTCCATTGGGCAAAGTTCGATCAGAATATCTATAATCAGGGAAACCCCTCAGGGTAGAGTCATTTCCCCACTGCTGTGGGTGCTAGTTATCAATGAAATTCTCAAAAATGGATATAAGTGCCACGGCATACGCAGATAACGTAGTCATAATAGTGCAGGGAAAATACTTAAATATTTTAAGCGAAATTATGGAGGTGGCCCTGAAGACGATCAGCACTTGGGAAAAAAGCTGTGGTCTCAATGTCAACCTTTCCAAAACGGAACAGGTTCTTTTTACCAGAAAGTACAAGATACAGCTATTCAAACTCACAAAACTCAACGGAGTGAAACTGTCCCTTTCGGATAGCGCGATGTATCTGGGTGTGATTCTGGACAAAAAACTGAACTGGAATCTTAATGTTGTGGAAAGAAGCAAAAAGGCATATCTGCAAAGGAACAATAGGAAAAATAGAACAGTAGGAAAAATTTGAGGCTTAAAACCTGATATGGTGTATTGGCTGTATACATACGGCGCACTAGTATGGTGGAAAGCAACAAACAAGAAAACTATTTACGGAAAATTAGCGGCGGTTCAAAGACTGCTTCCATAGCTATTACAGGTGCGCTACGTAACATTATACCTTTTTGCACCTAACACCGCTTGATTTACATAAAAAAACTGGCTGGCAATAGTGCGATACGCCACCGTACTAACGGAGCTACTGCCAGGCAATCCAATCCTAACAGATGAAATTCCTTCCCTGGTCGACTTCGACATTCCGTGCGACATAATTTGTCAGGAGGGGGGAGTACTGGAAAAAAAATGCAGTAATCAGGTCAAATGAAATGGTAATTTTCACAGATGGCTCAAAAACAGAGGAAGGAACAGGATCAGGTATCTTCTCAGAAGACCCAGAATTAAGGGTGGCTATAACACTACCGGACGCAAGCAGGGTCTTCCAATCAGGTCGGCTAAGCAAATGCAGATGAGATCGGTATCCGAAAGAGATATCGCTGTCTACATCGATAGCCAGGCCGCACTCAAGGCAATGGAATCAACCAACGTCAACTCTGATATAGTCAGTGGTTGTCACAAAGTGCTCAAGGCACTATGCATTCAAAATTGGGTAATACTGTGCTGGGTGCCAGGACACTGCGGGGTAATGAACCAGCGGACGAGCTCGCTATAAAAGGAGGGCTACTCGAGAATAGTGCGGTTGCCAATATCAAACCACTCCTTTGCATATTGAGGGGCACTATCGAGAAAAAAAATCAAGTCATATATTGGAGGACACAGGGTAGCAAGTTAATAAAACTAAACAGGAATAAGCTTAGGAAAGTAATATTAATCCTGACAGGATACTCTCTCCTGCGGCAGTACGCAAAGAGATCCAAATTTTCAGAAACGGATATCTGCAGATTCTGTGGTGATCTGCAAGCTGTTGAGGACATAACACACATAATGTGTGAATTCGAGGCAATATCGCGTAGTCGAAGAAAATTTTTATGGAAATACTTTTTCGAAAACCTAGAGCAAATAGACGGCACGATCTTCAAAGGCCTTCTTGGCTTTTGCAAGAAAATTGGGTGTTTCACCAGGGCGATTGTTTAGGTTTTTGCCATTTGATGACAAATTCAATTGGTTCATCAGGGACTGCGATGGGCCTGTTTTGGTGACTAGTGTTTGTGTGATGCCATATCCATCATACCCCTGTTTAACCCAACCTAACCTAAGTCTTAAGGGAAACCATGGTGAGATACATTTTTCTCTGAGTTGATACATTGATCCCTGTTTTTGAAACAAAGTGCACGGCTGTTCTTTGTTAACATTTGTCCACCAAGCAAATGTCTCCTAAGATCTCTACCTGAGTATGAGTTACATTATCTTGGCATACCAATCACTGCCAAGTCACTGAGCAAATTAGACATTTATTCAATTAAAATATAAAGTTCTTCAGTTATATACAGTTCTGGTGACTTAAGCCCACTCAGTATTAATAAGCCAACTAAACTGTTAAAATATCGAAACGAAGTACTTCTTCCTACTCAAAATGGCAGACCTTTTTTTACCTTGATACATAGCATTTCATAGCATATCCTTAATGTATCCGAAACAAAGAAGTGATAGTACTACTACAGAAGAATAAATATCGCATTACGTAGCACACAACTCAGAGTCATTGCTGCAAAGGGCTGTCAACACAAGAAGGAGTTTTTTCCCCCCTTTTAATCCTCCATTGTAGTCAGTGAACTGTTGATTATACTTAGAATCGACGTTTTTATATTCATGAATATTCTGATGATATTGAAAGAATGCCTCCAGATAGGTTAAACTCAATGTCAACCCTAAAAAAATTACCATAATTGCCTTCACCAAGAGAAGAAAATTTTATAAAATTAAAAATCAAACACTTTTTGACGAAAGCATAAAGTTTTCATGTGAAGTGAAATTTCTAGGGTTTACACTGGATCAAAAACTCACTTGAAATATTCATATCAAAATAATCATATGAAAAGCAACCAAGGTCTCTCTATGGACCGGCAAAAGTCTATTGGATAAAAACTAGGGCATTAACCATAAAATTACATTGGTGAATGTGCACAGCAATTGCTAGACATACTATAGCCACTAAACCAAAGTCTACACTGGCTAGTAAGCACTTCAAAGACTTACCTGTTTGTGAACTACGGATGCAAGAGCAGCACCCACTGCAGCACTAGAGATTCTGCTGAACCTCCACCTCTTCATCTCCACATAAAAAAGAAGCCTTCATGCTTATCTCAGTGAATGAGAAAAACTCCAAAACACAACAGTTCAACAGAGCTTTCACTGGAACTCAGGAGAAATTAACTATTAGGAACTACTCTTGCAGACCACTGTCTAAAAGTACCACTTTAACCAAAACTTCAAGGTAGCATTCCCTGATCGACAAAACTGGGAACAGAATAAATCCCTGTTTACAAAAGATTCACTGATGTAGTACACCGACGGATCCAAAACAGACGAACTAGTTGGAGTAGGGATATACGGAGAAATTACCTATACCTGAGCAGCACCTCTGTATTTCAAGTTGAGATACGTGCAACAGAGCTCTGCATTAGACAGAACTTAAACAGATCTGTCACCAACAAAAGCATTTATATTCTCTCTGACAGCAAAGCGGCCCTAGCAACGCTTTTGAAATAACCCCAAGAATTCTCAAAACACTAACTAGCACTAATAGAGTGCACGTAATCTGGGTGCGGTGTTACAGTGAATAGTAGTAATGACGGTAGTGAAAAGGCAGACCAATTGGCCGGAAAAGCTTCGTCCTTAGCATCCATGTTGCCACGACTATTCTGCGGGTTACCAATTAGCTGCATAAAAATTTATATAAATATCTGGCTGAAAATAGAGGCACTCCATGAATGAAAACTGAAATTAACAAGCAAGCCAACAACTTTTTACCAACCCCTTCCCTCAAAAGAACAAAACAACTCATACAGCTTTCCAGAGGTCAGGTATTCCTAACGGGTTACTGCAGAGTCAAAAAGCACCTTATAGCTATGGTAATAGCAATGTCGGGTATACAATGAGGACGAAGAAACAGCAGAACACATCCTTTGTCGCTGTAACCATCTAAGCAGAACACGTCTACATCTTCTAGGTAGGTATACCTTGAGGCAGCAGATATCACTGCCAGCTCACTCAAAGACATATCCGAATTTATTAAAAATTCAGCCAATATGGGTGAGTTTTAACTTGTGGAAATCACAATAGGCCTAACCCGTTCACAGTGATAAGGGTACAAAATCAAACCTCCCCCTTCAATCTGAACCTAAATCTAAGCATTTCGTAGCATTCCACTTATCCAAGTCAGTATCAAGAAATTTCGTCTTTTCATGGTTGCTTTCTTTACTTGCTCCTGAAATAAATGCACTGAAGATCCTCTTATCAGATTCTTGTCAGAAGGAGCAAACCAAATACCTTTCCATGTAGATATCCTACTTCCTTGTAGAAACTATTTGAAAACTGTCATACATATGATCTCGCGCTCACTTATCAGCAAACTGATGTCCACCGAGTACAAAATTAGCAGACGTTGCAGCTGGTAAGACTGATTATTTAGAAAACAGTGCCTAGACAGAATACCGGTTGCCATGTTAAGTTCCTTTCTATTCATCACAGACCATAACCTCAGCTACGCACCACTCCAATGAAATGAGATGTGCTGTCTTTCGTGATAATCCTCCACTGGCTCCAGCTCATCAGCGATTTTCCTCAAGGTATAATATCCAGAAGCTCCACAGTTGACCGGAGAAGAATCAAATTTTGAACCTTTCTGCTTATGCCAGAGTATAGACAGAAGAGTACGTGTGGATCGCCGTTGCATGTTTATGATACAAAGCAGGTCACATGCATTCAGGCCACATACATTCAAAATGGGTACGTTCAACAAATATTTGGTAAAACCGTGTTCTGTAACATTATCCAACACACCAGTACTCCCCATACCAAATATTAAATCTCAGCCTTGACATGTGGTAGGTTCCACAAGCGATTATTTTATTATAATTTGAAGTTTTAGTCGAGAAGCAACAATTCTGTAAGAAGTGCAGCTGTCAAAAGCTACCTCCTTATGTGTGAACTCAATCAAATAACTTTCTTCTCTGGAATATTATAAAAATCTTTTAGCGAAAATTAAAAATGCCCGCTGCATAGTTAGTGTCCATCCATATCTATGATATAGTAGTTCATCAGTAAACCACAATGCAAATATCTGAATCTCTTCCAAGCGCTTTCTCTCGATTGCATGCGGATCCGCTTGTTTCGAACTGGATGATTTTCTCGCACAATATAGAACTGACGTCACAGAACTCCAGGAGAAACGACGGTCAGGTCAAATCTGTGTGAGTAGCGACTCCTGTGATATCTACTATAGCTGCCAAATGGTAGATTGAATTTGCGATCGGCCACCTTGACTTCCGGGTCGTAACCGTAAATGGGCGGCTTATACTATTTGCATTACATTTTACGCAAAGCACTTCACTTTAGGTTTGTTTTGTGCCCACACTCAAAGAAAACAGAAGTGATACCCGTGATTCTTGAGCGACTGCCTTGCCACAATATTGAAATCGTGTGGGGGACATGAACGCCAAGGTCGGCAAGGAAAAAATCTTTAGTCCGAGACTCGCATAATTCATCCTCCACAACCGACTATCGGATAACAGATACTGTTGCCGTTCAATGAATTTAACTTTACTATTATAAATAGCATGAATTATTTGAATTTTTATTATAAATAAGCATTAGTTAATTGAATTTGTAAAAAAAAACTATGTATAAATCTTAAAAAAAAAAAACATGTACACGCCCATCAAACGAGAGCATAGCGAAAGCGCCCTCTGATATCACATTCTACGAACACTCATTCTTTCGTTAAATTTCTGAATTTCAAAACACTTATTTTTTCGTTCAATTCCAAGAGAAGGCGATCGCATCTGAATGCTCTCATTTGATGGCGCATGCACTTGCCGAAGCGACACAAAATTGTAAGTATTTTTACATTTATATGTAAATACAAAGCTCGACGTTAAAAAGCCGCGATCAAAAGAGGCATCCCAAACCCTCACTAACTTCACTATGATACTGCTTATAAAGGGTCCGCCATCTAACGTTTTTTTTTTCAGTGCTTATTTCGTGAATGGTAACACTTAGCTCATGTCTGATTTGACAGATAATTAGTTTTATCCTTCCGGTTAATAATGGAAAATAATTTCATTCAAATGACTGCCTCGGCTGGCCATGCAGTAGCCTACACGATCGGTCCAATTTTTAAGCACATTATCGATTGTGTGCAGCTGTATTTCACCAATGGCTTCACGAATATTGTCCTTTAAAGCGTCAATTGTCTCTGTCTTGTCGGCGTAACACTTATCTTTTACGGCACCCCACAAATAATAGTCCAACGGTGTCAAATCGCAGCTCCGAGGTGGCCAAACGACATCAGCTCTGCGGCTGATAATGCGATCTTCAAAAACAGGGCACAAAACATCGAGTGTAGCTTCGGCTGTGTGGCACGTAGCGCCGTCCTGTTGAAACCAAATGTTGCCAATATCCTCCTCTTCAATTTTTGTGAACAAAAATTCGTTGAACATGGCCCGACAACGATCGCCATTGACTGTAACGGCCACTCCTTGCTCATTTTCGAAGAAAAATGGCCCAATTATGCCTCTGGACCAAAATCCGCACCAAACAGTGACTCGTTTTGGGTGGATCGGCTTTTCAATGTATGCGTGCGGGTTTTCTGTGCCCCAAATGCGACAATTTTGCTTGTTTACATACCCGCCAAGATCAAAATGAGCTTCATCTGAAAAGATGATTTTTTTGGCAAAATCGGCATCTTCTCTAAGTCGATCGCAGGCCCACTTAGCGAAGCGAAAACGCATTGGATGGTCAGTTGGCTTCAACTCCTGAACCAATTGGACTTTGTATGGCCTCATACCAAGGTCTTTATGCAAAATTCATCTCAATGATGTCTCCGAAATGTTCAATTGTTGAGAACGACGGTGAATTGATGTTGATGGCGCTTCACGCACACTTTCTGCCACAGCAGCAATATTATCGGGTGTACGCACTGTTTTTGGCTTTTCACGCTTTGGTTTATCGATGAGGATGCCAGTTTCTTTCACTTTTTTCACAAGATAACGAACATACTGAGCTGACGGTGCTTCTCTTCTTCCAAAATCCGTACGCAATTTTCGCACACATTCTGCAACATTACCATGATTTTTAAAGTAATGTCGTAATATTTCCCAGCGTTGCTCAAGCGTACACACAACCATATTCGTTCAGCGGAAGGATAAAACTAATTATCTGTCAAATCAGGCATGAGCTAAGTGTCACCATTCACGAAATAAGCACTAGTTGAAAAAAAAACGTTAGATGGCGGACCCTTTACATTACCCTAACTCGATTATATCACAGATGCTATAGTTTACATAGATATTGCACGCCGAAGGAAAAAATCTAACCAGTTTTTAATTGCCTGTTTTTACTTCGAACTTCAAGTTCTGAACAATTTGTATGAATAAAGTGTATTATAAAAACGAAGACGTGCGCCGCGCCGTGCAGATGTGTCTGTGGTTTCTGTTTTCAACCCTTATCTTCATACATAAAACAACCACAGTTTACAGACCTGCGCGGCGCGCTCATACAAAAAGTCCATATACTAAGTTTTTCTTCTTAAAGTTTATTTTCCTAGTTTTAGTTTTTAATAAATGTAAAAACAAAAATAATAATTGTCTGTAAGAAACGTCGAAAGACATAGATTAAGTATTATGTTTAATTTAGAGTGTCCGCATGGGGCCAGTAAGTTACAATAAGATTATTTTTAAGATACTTAAGCTAATTTTTAAGTGTGTTTTTGTATAGCGTATAAGTGTTAATGAATTGAAAATAATAAAAATGCATTTAAAATGAAAATGAAATTCGCGGCGCGCTCACTGGCTGTGTAGTTGCTTTACCTCATTCGCCGTCGACTTTCGACCGATTTGGATGTTTATTTATGTGACTGAACAATTTGTCTTAGTAAATTTTGTCAGCGATATAATATTTTGCAGTTTATTTTTCAATAGCAATGGGTGACAAGAGATTATCTGGAGTTTCTTGTTCTGTTTGTAGGAAAACTAAAAGGAATTACCCTGACTTGAAAATTTTTAAATGTCCTTTTAGGCAAAAAATGAAATTGAAAATGTGGATGAAGGTATGTGGTTTTAAGAATGAAGGCAAATACTTTGTTTGTGGAGATCATTTTTGTCCCGAGTTTGTAGGAAAAAAATAACTTAAGGCGGATGCTGTTCCTTTTAAATTCTGATTTGGATTCAAACTTGAATTTAGAAAATCTGAAGTGTCCTTTAACTAAACGAAGAAGAACGTCAAGCAGTTGCAGCATTTCGTGTGCAAGGTGCGATCACTTATTGGAAAGATGTGCAAAAGAGGAGAAAAAAATTCAACTTTAAAAAAACATATTGTTAAGTTACAAACTTAAATTAAGGAATTTAAAAATAAAACATTATAAAAAAACAGAGCGCATACTGCCATAAAAATAAAATATCTACGACGTCTCAAATCGAAAGGCTCAGTATTTCAGACCATTCAAAAACATTTTATAAAATGCTTCTGAAAGAATCAAAGACTACAAAATACAACAGCCACGGAAAAGAACTTTCACAAAATATTTATTATAGATCACAAAGCGTCTTCCTCACATTTCCTCTTTCTGTAGATGGCTCCTGTAAAAGGATTACAACCAGGATGTGAAAACAATGCTCCTTCGTATCTTAAGTCAAAGTTCGCTTTAGTAACCCAGCGAGAACGTTGTGTTGTCCTGATATTTGATGAAACTAGGATTCGCAAAAACCTCACATATAATATAAAAAATGATTTAATAAAGGGTTTTACAATAGGGACTTGACAATTTTGAATTTAATTTGTGAACCCACTCTTTCACTAATCATCAAACTGTCACTGTCAATTTATTCAGTAAACTCAACATTTTCATCATGGTAAAGTACACGAACGAGCAATGTCTGCAAATTATAAAAATTTTCTACCGAAATTCGGAGTCAGTGACTGCAACTTTAAGAGCGTTAACTCCAATTTTCGGTCGTAATTCTCGCCCTAGTAGACAGGCAATAACAAGTTTAGTGCAAAAATTTAAGTCTACATATTCGTTTGTGTGATATTGCCGTATCAGTGAGACAACGGGTTGGTCGAAGTGTCGAAACGATCGCTGCCGTTCAGGCGTCCGTAGCAAACGATCCCAATCAGTCAATTCCACGGCGTTCTCAAGAATTGGGCATCGCTCAAACCACATTATGGCGTATTTTGCGTAAGGATCTTGGTTTACACTCATACAATATCAAGCTGACTCAAGAATTTAAGCCGATGGACCATTTGAAGCGACGTACGTTCTCCGTTTGGGTTCTGAAGAAGATGCGCCAAGATGATGAATTTCATCGCAAAATCATCTTCAGTGACGAAGCTCATGTTTGGCTCAATGGGTTCATCAATAAGCACAATATGCGTTATTGGTCGGGTGAAAATCCACATGAACTTCATGAATCACCACTTCATCTACAAAAAATAACTGTTTGGTGCGGTTTGCATGCCGGCGGCGTTATTGGGCCATATTTTTTCGTCGAAGATAACGATCGTCACGTTACTGTGAATGCTCAGCGTTATCGCGCCATGATCACCGATTATTTTTGACCCGAATTGGAAGATATGGACTTGGACGACATGTGGTTTCAACAGGATGATGCAACAATCCACACAACACACGCTACAATCGATTTATTGAAGAGTAAGTATGGTGAGCGTGTTATCTCAAGGAATGGGCCAGTCGATTGGCCGCCTCGTTCGTACGATTTAACGCCGCTTGACTTTTTTCTGTGGGGATACGTTAAGTCATTGGTTTATGCCAACACGCCGACGACGTTGGAAAAGCAAACGTTTGAAATATCTCAAATGGTTTGCGTTTCATTTTAAAAAAAGTTGTCAAGTCCTTATTGGACAACCCTATAGATGGTTGCGAAGACCTTGGTGTAGAAAGAAGTGGATTGTTTGCTGATGAAATATGTGTTTTCATGCTGAATGGTTTGTTTGGTAGTTGGAAAAGTGTTTTGAACTATTTTGTGTCAGCAAACGGTGTAAATGGGGATAACCTACGCGAAATTATAAAAAACAATTTGAAAATCTGTCAAGAACTTGGTCTAAAGGTATGTACTATTGTTTGCGACCAAGGGGCCAATAATAGAAAAGCTTATAAAATGTTAGGTGTTTCTGAAGAAAACCCATTTATAATTTTTAATGATGAACAAATAGTTTGTTTTTATGATTTCCCTCATTTGTTAAGATCACTTCGTAATGTTCTATTGAAATCAGATCTACAAACTCCAGATGGTAAAGTGTCTTTTGATGTTATCATAGAAATATACAATTTGGAAGTAGACAACGTAGCTAAGACATGTTTAAAATTTAGAAGTTGTCATATAGCACCAAATGCCTTCGAAAAAATGCATGTTCACCTTGCAACGCAAATATTTAGCCGGACAACTGCGGCACCGAATCAAACTGCTTTTGAATTTAATTGCTTAAAAGAAGTCTCTAATAAAGCTGTAGCAACGAAAGAGTTCGTACTGAAAGTGAAAAATGTATTTGATTGCATGGACAGTGGTTCACATTATGACAAGAATGTTTTAAGGCGGGGAGTTCAGCTAGAGTACCCAGCTTATAAAGAATTGAAACAATTTTTGTCTTACTTAAAAGATATACAAAAATCAGTTAACCTTCCAAGAAACTTTTATTTAAAAGGAATGGAACAAACTATAATCGGGGTCTTATTACTTTGTCTTGATATAAGCAATGACCTATATGAGAACTAACAAGAACTAACAAAGAGAATTCATCAAGACGTATTAGGAAATTTATTTTCTACTATTCGCATCAAAGGTGGTTACAACAAAAATCCGTCTGTTTACGAATTTAATGTTTTGATGTCGAAAATTCTCTCATCAAATCTTATTAATTTTTCTTATTTCAGTAACTGTGATGAAGATGATGTAGAATTTTTAAACGTACACTTATCCCCAACTCAAACTAATATTCCAAAAACTTCTTCATTGCTTAAGGATCGTAAGAAAATCGTAAGCGATGAAACTCTGTACGAAAAAGGCATTTGTGATATGGAAATCGAAACTAAAATCACATTAGAAACAACAGCAATGCGATATTTTACTGGATATCTTGCAAATGTTTAAATTGTTCCAAACTATATTTAAATTGTTCAAAACTGATGAAAAAATAACATGTCCTTCGGAATTTTTAATTTTTCCAAAAAACTATTCTCAAAGAAGTGACTTTGGAAATCTGAAGGCACCAACTAATGAATTTTTTAACGATTGTAAAGTTCACTTCAAAGTATTTAATAGAATTTTCAGAGAACGCCCGCAAGAAAGAAATATAAGAGAGACAATGGCCTTGGAATGCATAAGGATAACAAATACTAGAGATCCGAAACAACTATTCAATAAACACAACATTAAAGAGAGCGCATTCTGCTTCCTACGGTTCTCAAATATAATATATATTATCAGTCAAATTTGATTTAAAAAAATTACGTTGCGAAAAACGGAAAACTTCTATCCAACAAACAGAACACGCAACTTGATAATACAAAACAATTAAGAGTAACATCATGTCTGAATATAACTCACTCTAGTACGATCGAACTGGGACGTATGGGTACGTCCCATTGAATGGAGAAATGGTTAGATTTTTTCCTTCGGCGTGCAGTATCTATGTAACCTATAGTATATGTGATTATATGCACATGAGGACAGATGACAGACATCTTGAAACTAATGAATGGCGATGAGGGAGACAACTCCACAGATGGAATTTTGCGAGGATATCAGCCATAACAAAGCTGGGAACCCGGACGGTTCGGCGGCAAAGCTGTCCCAGATTGGAAACGAGGTTCTTATACAGCATTAGTACGTGCTTATAGGCAAAATGCATTAGGAAGAAAGAATGCGGAGCTGTTGGAATCTTAGTATACGTAGCTCAATCCGTAAGAAAGGCGATATCGCAAACAGCACCAAGAACCGAAGGATAAGTGTTCTGAATGTCGTATGTAACTCTCCATCATTTTTATTTTTTGAAAGATTTTCAATTTAGTCTTGGATCCAAAATTAATTCAGCCTTCAGACCATTGAATAAATCTTGCCAATCTTGCTACTTTGGATTCTGTAGGGAGCGCAGAACACTCGACGGACCAATTTGTATTCCAAGTTCTTAGTCTTCCCGCAAAATTATGGACTATGACTTACAACGATGGGAGTATGGGAGCTAACAGAGATTAATGGTTCAATATGCGCAAACGACGCTACGGTATATACTTATGGAACTGCATGAAGTGCCAACGTTGACATAGTTAAGTGCATAAAAATTAAATGGACGTGTTAAACGAATTACCAACACAGGTCTGGTCAGGGTAGTGCTAGTTTCCTTTCGCACTAAACCTCCATTGGAATCACTAAGTCGACTTATGGAACTGCATGAAGTGCCAACGTTGACATAGTTAAGTGCATAAAAATTAAATGGACGTGTTAAACGAATTACCAACACAGGTCTGGTCAGGGTAGTGCTAGTTTCCTTTCGCACTAAACCTCCATTGGAATCACTAAGTCGACGATGTTCTAAACGCACTCGATGCGAATTGCCAATGTTAATCGCCGATTCTATCCACAAAAACACTCTTTTTTTGTCAGAATTGAGCAATAAGACAAAGAACTAGTTTATCGTATTCCTTGTACGTTCTTTTTAGTGCAATTTATCAGTCCTTCGTATGTATAAGTCGAGTAAACACTTCAGTGATAAAATGTCTACAATGCCAGCATCCAACACATCGGTACAGAATACCTGCAGCCTGATGCAAGTATATACTGGAAATACGATGCCAATATCCAATCTGCAGCCTTTCTCACTGACGAGCAGCAGGAAAGTCGCTGATGCCTTAGAGTCGTCGAAAAGCCATGCTATCTGCAATTTTTCTCATACGAATTCCAACTGTCAACGGAAGCATGTACGCAGAAATTCCAAATGCAGATCCAGGTGCTGCGAAGCTCTACTCACGGCCTTGCTCAGCATGTTCATCGGCAATCTCTTTTCCCAAGATTCCATTATGACCTGGGATTCAAAAAGACTGTGTAAATACAGCCTTCCGATTGTGTTCAAAGAAGCCTTGGATTCTTGAACTAACTTGAAACTGGTGAGACTTTAAGCAGCTTCGCTCTCGCTAAGTTGCAGGTGCTTCACCAATTCTTCACAATACAGTTCATTACCATCAGGATTGCGTGCATCTAGAATTGAAATCTATCGTTGTAGTCCTAGAAATAGACACCAAAACCGCATCCTAAGTGGCTTTTGGAGATATCCGTGAAGGCCAAATATACTCCTTTCTGGCTTAGATTTCAGCTGAAACTATTCCTGGGAGAAAGTCTCGTAGCAACAGGAGTTCTAATGTCACTGCATCAGATGGCATTCACATAATCATCAAAAATCCTGTGCGAGTTGTTCCAAAACAACTTCTTCTTTAACAGAACTTGGCTTTGAAAGTAGAGCCCATGATGTGAGTACCAAGAAGGTCATCAATGCGTTTACGCCAGAGCCAAACAGAGGCTAGGCAAAGCCCCTATGCTACAGAAGTAACGTTTCTTGGGATCTGGTAAAACCCCAAACACATAGTCTCGGCTAGCTATACTGAATTAGAATATGATATCTATGAAAAAGAATGTTTTTAGCCTAAAAAGTTTTGTTGGAAATTTTCTGTTTGAACATTACATCAGACTTTTAAAGAGGCTAACACGTTCATCCAAAAGCTTCAACAGTAAAAGATATATTTTCCTTGTTTATGAATTGCAAAACCTATTGGATCGATACTGTAGACGGGAACACAAGTTTAGGCATTCTATTTGTGTACGTCTGTAGTTGTTTTACATACCTCATCGAAGAGCGCCTTTGTTTTAGTAAGATATTCTTAGAACTTACAAGACCTTGGGCCACACTAATCAGCAAAAATTTTTTCTGCTAATTAACAATTTTACTGTCCTAGAGTTGATTCAATTTAACCCTTTTCCAAAGAAAAAAGAAAACACAAATCTGCCAGTGACTGATTATTACACTCTGATAAAATCCTATCTTCAGGGGGAGATATCCTTGATTTTGTTGGAAAAATTCTGTTAAAATTTTGAATTCAAACGAGAAATCAGCGTCATCACTTTTAAGGCAACGAGCGAATGTGCAAGAATCCGCCTTAATCTGGTGGCCTGAAACAAGATTTAAATTCGAACTACACTCGTACACCGTCTCCCTGCGAAGTAGTACGAGTATGAACTTATTGAAGGCGTAATCTCATATGAGATTTTATTATTTTTGTTTTCTTTTGTATTTAAACAAATCGATGGAAAATTTAATTTTTTTCTAAAAAGTCAGCTTAATCGCACTCACTTCTGTCATTCTTTTCGGCCGTGTCACAATTTTCAGTGTCTCCCAGTTCATTTACGACCCTATTATCAGTTGTAGTCCTCCGGTGGTTTCGTTTAGATTTTGTTTGTTCAGTTGCGTCCTTTTGGCATTATTCTGTAGACATGTATTTTTCCAGTTCCCTTTTCTTATCAGCATTCCGTATTTCATGTATTCTCTTTTCCATTCGAATGCGCATCGCATTCATGAAAAGATCTACGTGCGAATATCTGTGATAAGAGTAGTATTCAGGATTCTTATAACAGTAGCTTGTATCTTTGGCAGCACCAGGGCCAAGACGTTCCTTCTCCTTCAAGGGACGAAATACTAAAGGATGAACATTTTCTGGAAGCTCAAAGCTATAGTGCGTGAAGGAAGTTGGATTGTAACCTTCCGGTGGATCTCTGGGCGGATGTGAGGTATTTGTTTTGATGGAACACTTGCACTTGTTTCTTACCGGATGTCGTACAGATGTTTGCCAATATTGAAGGTACAGAAAAGAAAATTGCCTGCAATTCATTTTTATGGGATTATAAAATATGTTTCAAAATATAGAAAATGTCAAGAAAAGTTTTGTTTTATTTATTTACTAGAGGGCTCCGCCTATATATCATAATAACAATTTCAGATGAAGGAAAAATTATTTTATTATAAAGAGAGAAATGGCAAGCCACCTAAGAATTGAATATCTTGTGTATAGTGTTTGCAAACATTAAAATGAGTAAAATAGGATGAATATGCTGAGCTCTGTATGCAAATATAATTATATTAACAAACTGACTTGGTAGGGGATGCTATTTTCATTACAAATGTCGCAGGGGCTAGTGTTTTTTATGTGACTTCAGAAAGCACTAGTTTAATCTTTGAACACTGGACAGTTTCTGCATCCCTATTAGCCCCACTTATTAAGAAACCTAAATGTCAATGGACCACTAACCAAGACACAAACTTCCCTCAGAAACATTTCTCTGAGTGTAGTCGATCAGGTTCGTCAGCAATTTTATTTGCCTTCATCATATTGCAAACTTGGACCCAGATAAGATTCAATGAACTCAACCTTGCGACTGCGTTTAGTCTTAAAAATGATTGATGATCGTCGCTACTGATGCAGGTGTTTTGCATTATAAACTACTCAAAACAAAATAGGGCCCACAAAGTTTTTAGGCTCTCATTTAAAAACACTTGGGCCCCCAAAACGGTCTGTCCCGTGAATGCATGTTTCGGTAAAACGTTCAACTTGTCTTCTCCACACGCGTACTTGTTTATCGTCACTAAAAAACTTGACCGTACATTCGTCTGTAAAAAGTACAGGCCTCCAGTTGTCAATAGTCCAATCCGAATGCCTACGGAGGTAACTTAAGCGCGCTGCCCGATGTGCCCTTGTCAATTTCTGGACCGTTGATCATCTTCGTGGAGTCGATTACGTACGGTTTGATCACTTACTTTAGTGCCAGTAGATTGCAGCAGTTGATTTTGTAACGCCCGGGTGGCTCGTGACGTGCAATTATTCTTACGTACCGGTCTTCTTGTGCAGTTGTGACTCTGATTCTTACTGATCCAGATCTCCTTGCTACACTCCCGGTTTCTTGGAAGCTTTCCCAGGCGTTCCGAATAGCTCGCCATGATACACCGATACGAATTGCGATAGACCTTTGAGACTCTCCCTCCTGAAGCAATACAGTTAAATACTTCGCTTCAATAATTTTTACCAATAGAGTAATTTTTAGACAAAAATTAAAATAAATCTTTGGTGGACCCTATTTAGTTTTGAGTAGTTTATGTTACTTGTTCTTAACTATATTTTTTAACTACCATCGGGGGTGCTTAAGTATTCTTACATAGTGTATAGTAAGGCATTAGGTGAGAATTCTCCACAAAGCCATCACTGCTATATCCTTTATAAGTTTTGAGGCCTTCCATAAAAATGTTTTATGACTCGATTCATTGTTTAAACTCGAACTGTTGTTAGGCATACGCAAAATCCCATTTGAATTTTCTTTTACTTTTCTTATCAATGATGTGAATATTATTTAGATGGAAATCTACAAACATGTTTAAGGTAAAGCTGGGATCCACCTATGTGTTTGCAAAAACTACCTTCGAATGCGTAAAAAAATAAGAATGATTCTGACGCTGTAAACCAAGCTATAGTTCGTTTAGATCGATCCTTATGTAGTAGGTATGAAGTCTCGATAACATAATATACCACAAATGCGATAGATTAATTACCTACTCACTCGTACGGTCCTTGTTCAAAATTTGGCAGAAAAAATCAGTAGAATAGGAATAGGATGAACATTGAACATATTTATTTTTGGATCTTCTCTATCCGTGTAGCTTCCTCTATGGTCTACGACATTAATTACCTAATAATTATTGTAAAGCATTAAGAAAAGTGGACACACAAATTGGCTTTACAGCAACCCGTAAAATAATGATATTTGATTTTTAAAGCTATATATCCGAAGATATAAATTGCACATCAAACGTTGCAAGAAGCCGGGGAATTCAGTACTCGGGAAGCCCAATGAGAAGAAGTTCCAAACTGGCATCTTAGGAACATCATATCACAACTGGCTTAGTCAGAACTAGAAAGAAGGAGTCGAAAAGCAAATAAATATATCCTAACTTCAAACGAAGGAATTATAGATGGTGTAGCCCGTATTCTAATACAGAAGAGAATGCTTAAGTTGACTAAAAGATGGAAAATAGCAAATCCACCAGCTATATGCTCCGATAGAGGCAATCCATAGCAGTGTCCTTGCAATAGCAACCGGCACAAACAATACTTTCTAGTCAGAAGATGAACAACAAGCCAATTTTCTTGTCGAGTGTCTTTCCATCGATATACCATTTTCTATCAGAAGCCTAACAAGGTGATCAGGATCCAAAAGTAAGTAAATCTTTGTATCATACTCGTACTTACATACGCTATACAACGGGTCGAATATAATAAGAGTGGACAACTCCGCTATTAAGTTGACTCGAGGGCATATTGCAAGAGCAGTGACCTCATGAGATTATGCGCTTGAAAGGCTCTATTTTTCTATAAATAGCATTCCTCTATTTTGTCATGAAAGGGCTGATCCAGGATAGGTTTGCGGTGCCGCTAATCTTTCACGTAGCTCGTGCAGTTGGTGAGGGGCGACTCAACTACAACACAGACGTCGCACACGGCAGTATTGAACGTCTCGGGCTTAGTAGGGCGGTTTCAAAACGCAATAAAAAAATGTTTGTTTTGAAGCATCAAAATATTTAGTGGTTGAGTGAAAAAGATCCTTCGTCGTTTCCTTCAAGTCGGGGTTAGTCTAGTCAGAAGGCAAAGTGGGCTATATTTTCCTTGCTAAGTATGTTTATAAAATGGCCGACTTACATACTCGTAGGATAGAGTAGTTTTAAGGCATTTAAGGTTAGCAACCTTCGGTTAGCTAACAATTAGGTTACCAACTTGAAGTTTGTTAATAGCTAGGTTAGATTAGATTTTTGACAGTTAAGCTAAGTAGTTTAAGGTTTAGTATAAGTTGGCATATAAGCTGGGTTTTAAGCATTTTTTCTGTTAGCATGTAAGTATAATAAATCTAAGAAGAATATAATAAAATGCACTACAAATGAAATCAAGATGAGGACAGCTCTTACGACCTTTTTAAACTTTCGAAAGAACATTTGTCGTCATGTATTTTTGGAATCTCACTGTGATCATTGAGATGTATTAGCTCAGCACTTATTTATTATATGATATGAAATGTGCTAGTTACATATTACGAGTATGTTAAACATAGCATGAACTCTATTGTAATTTCTAATGGATAAATAAATGAGTCTCTCTCTTGCCACTGATCGAACCAGTTGTTTGATTCTTCCCTCTTGGATGTGTTGATTAACATACATATCAAATTGGCGACGAGTGTAAAAAAAAAAAAAAAAAATTTATTAAAGACATCACATCATTTTGGTGTTAATTTATATTAAGTGTGGATTCTCGAAGTTTTACTCTTCAGCTTGTGAATGTGCGATTCCGATAGTAGTACTTCCACCATTATAGCTGGTAAAGTGAAAAACGAGGAAAATCTTCAACGGAGTACAATGAGCTCATTTAATTTTATTGGTGCTATTGAATTCTTTAATCCGAGTATTGATGAATTCGATATTTTTATGGAACGGTTTGAAAATTTGATGTCGCTAAATAAAATAACAGACCAAGAAGAAAAAAAAGTGTATTTGATGAGCTTAGGTGGCAAGGAATTATACAAAATTATCCGTAATGTGTCTCCAGATGGCATTAAAGCAGTGAACTACTCGTATGTTGGCTTGTTGAAAAAATTAAAAGAACATTTTGATCCGCAAAAGAATATTACTGCAGAACGGTACAAATTTGGCAGTAGGAATCAACGTGCAGGTGAAACAGTTAACGAATATGTGATGGTGATCAAGGAGCTTGCAGAGCCATGCGAATTTGGTGGGTTCCTTAATGATGCTCTAAGGGACAGATTTGTCTTAGATATTTTAGACAATCGTGTACGTGCTAAGTTACTTGAAATTTCAAATTTGGAATTTCAAAGAGCTGTAGACATAGCAAGAGGCGACGAAATGGCGAAGAATCAATTAAAAGTAGTGCAACCCAGTATATCAAGCGCAAGTGATGTCAATAGCATTAAGCGATATAGCCAACGAAACAGGTCTTCGACAAGGTCAAAAGGTCATGAATCTGATCATCCGAAGGAGAGGCGTGATCAAATTAGGAGAAGATATTCTAGCAGAAACAGTCATATGAATAAAATTATTTGCTACTACTGCAGAAAGTTGGGGCATGTGAAGAAGGATTGCTTCAAGTTACAGAGCCGAATTTTAAAACCAAAAATTAATTCAGTAGACGACGATGGTGGACAGGAGCAAAACAGCTATAGTTCTGATGATGGAACCTGGTTGGGTAAACTTAATTACGTGGATGAAACAAAGTCAAGGACACTAAAAGTTAAATTATTGGTGAACGATAAGTACGAGTATATAGTTTTTGAGTTAGATACGGGTGCATGTACAACAGTACTATCACAAAAAGATTACATAGCTTTATTTAAAAACATAAAACTTAATAAATTTCCTAAGTCTTTAGAGGTGGTGACTGGTGGGCACGTGGTGGTGCTTGGAAGTATGCAGGTTATGGTACAATCAACATATCATGAAAAACCCAAAGCATTGGAAATGCTTGTAATAGAAAGTAATAAGCGATTTACACCTCTGTTGGGGCGTGTTTGGTTGGATTCTTTGTATCCTCAATGGAGATCAATTTTAACTTCTATCCGTGAGTCCGTAAAATGTAATTTAATTTCAAATATTAGTCACGCAGTATATAAAAGCGACGCGATTTGTTCGATAAAACATAAATTTCCACAAGTTTTTAATCAAAATTTAGAAAATCCGATTGTTGGATTTGAAGCGGATGTTATTTTGGATGAAAGTGCAAAACCAATTGTATATAAGGCATACTCAGTTCCTTTTGGATTAAGAGAAAAATGTAATTTAGAGTTAGAGAGGCAAATATCTGTTGGAATTTTAGAAAGGGTTAGACATAGTGATTGGGCAAGTCCGATGGTTTGTGTAGTAAAGAAAAATGGAGATGTCAGGCTTTGCATGGACTGTAAAGTGTCTATTAATAAATACATGAAGACGGAACATTATCCCTTACCCCTTCCAGACGATATCTTTTCAAATTTATCAGGGTATACACACTTTACTATTTTGGATTTAACGGGTGCTTTTCAGCAATTGCAACTAACAGAAAGATTTACGAAACTAGTTTTCGGAGCTAAAGCTTCCAGTGCCATTTTTCAAAGCGTTATTGACTCTATTTTAAGTGGTTCAGATTTTGCAATTGGATACATAGATGATATACTTATTAAGGGAAAAGGATTGGCAGAATGCGTGGAGAATACCAAAACTGTATTAGAGAGACTTCAGAAATTTAATGTCAAGGTTAATTTAGAAAAGTGTAAATTTTTCGAAGAACGCGTCGAATATCTAGGATACGTTATTAGTGCGGAGGGTCGTAGTCCCAGTAACATGAAAATTGAAGCTATTCTAAATGCACCTGCACCAATGAACGTTTCACAACTTCGGTCTTATTTGGGACTTATAAATTATTATGCATGTTTTCTACCAAATCTTTCATCAGAGCTGAGTGTTTTGTATAATTTGTTGCGAAAGAATGTAAGCTATGTTTGGACAAAAGAATGTAATAGAATTTTCGAATATACAAAAGGGTTACTCTCTAGTAATAGCGTACTTGCACATTTTGATCCATCTAAAGAAATAATAATATCTTGTGATGCTAGTCCTTATGGCATAGGCTGTGTTCTTTCCATCGTTGTGGATGACGTTGAAAAACCCTGCATGTATGCTAGTAGTTCGCTTAGCGCAGCGGAAAAGCACTATTCTCAGCTACATAAAGAAGCTCTCAGTATAATATTTGCCGTTCGTAAGTTTAAGAAATACATTTTTGGTCGAAGAATAAAGATTTTTAGTGATCACCAACCGTTGAAGGAAATTTTCGGGGAAAAGAAACCCACACCACCAATAGCAGCATCTAGGTTACAAAGGTGGGCAATAAGACTTTCCATGTATGATTACAGTATTTTATATCGGAAGGGCAGAAGCAATGGTAACGCAGACGGATTTTCGAGACTTCCACTGCCTCACAAAACAGGTGATGAGTTAAATTTAATAAATTCGTTTAATTACTCCGATCAGTTACCACTAGACTTAAGGAAGGTTAAGGCTGAAACCAAAAATGATAGCATTTTACATATTGTTAGGAGCTGTTTACTCGATGGATGGCCAGAAAAGGTTAACTTGGACTTAAAGCCATTTTACATTAGAAGGAACCTATTGGAAATTGAAGATGATGTCATTTATTATGGCATGCGAATTGTTGTTCCTATATCTTTAAGACATCGCATATTAAGCATTTTGCATGAAGGCCATATTGGCATCGTACGCATGAAGGAATTGGCAAGATCTTTAGTATGGTGGCCAAAAATAGACAGTTGTATAGAATTTCATGTTAATAGTTGCGAGACCTGCGCAGTTACAGGGCGTAATATATCAAGGCATAAATTGCATGATTGGCCCACAACTAATTTCCCTTATGAGAGAATCCACCTGGATTTTTTTTATTTTGAATTTCAAACATATCTTTTGATAGTTGATAGTTTCAGTAAATATGTCGATATTTACTTAATGCAGAACACTAATGCAAATTCCCTGATCGAAAAACTTAGAATAAACTATGCAATATTTGGTTTTCCAGTAATGTGTGTTACTGATAATGGACCGCCCTTTAATTCGTATGAGTACAAACGGTTTTGTGAATTACACAGCATTCAAGATGTCAAATCGCCAGCGTATCATCCACAATCGAATGGCCAAGCGGAGAGATTAGTTCAAGTTGTGAAGAGCAATTTTAAAAAATCCATAGTTGATCAGAAAACAAAGAATTTAACTGCCCAAAAGAGAGTTGATAATTTTTTAATTAAGTACCGAAATACTCCATGTACCACCACATTGGAAACTCCATCAAGTTTAGTTTTTAGTTTTAAGCCAAGAACAACATTAGACATTATTAAGGAAATGCTTCGTTTAAGTAATCATGTTGAAAAGAAAAATGAACATTTCAAAAGTGGGGAGGAAGTTTATTATAAAGGATGTTTTGACAAATATATGAAATGGTATCCTGTAACAGTTGTTAAGCAAATTACCTCTAACATATATTTAATAAATTACAAGGACAACTTGAGAAAAGCTCATATTAACCAGCTAAAGAGAAAAATAAAAAAGGTTTCATTTGTACCTGAACAGTTTTACGTTAAAGGTAAATTGCCTAATGAAAATATCGCAATTGTAAGCGATCAAAAAAATTCTGAGAATGAATCATTGCCATGTCAGGAAAAAGTTATTAAAACTATCTATCCTATAAGATCATCTGAAAGAATAAAGAATATGTTAAAACGAAAACGTCTTACTTGAATTATTAGTTATTTATGTATTTTCATTCTTTTTAATATTAATATTATTAATTAAATAAATTGTTTAGAATTAGATTTCGAATTTAAATCCTGAATTGATAATACTCTTTTTTATTTTTTTTATTTTAAATGATTTTGTAATTTATTTTTGTTCTAAAAGAAGGGTAATTGAGATGTATTAGCTCAGCACTTATTTATTATATGATATGAAATGTGCTAGTTACATATTACGAGTATGTTAAACATAGCATGAACTCTATTGTAATTTCTAATGGATAAATAAATGAGTCTCTCTCTTGCCACTGATCGAACCAGTTGTATGATTCTTCCCTCTTGGATGTGTTGATTAACATACATATCAATCATATCATGATTTTACAGGATATATGTAATCTCAGTGTGACCCCATAATGGTAATTCAATGAAGTAAATTGAAAATCCCAGCCCAGAAAACGTTGATCTAGGCAGTAGAGTCGTAGAGTCTTAAGGTATGAAACAGAGGGTGTTGGTTTTGAGCGACCGCCGCGCAGTGGGCTCGTAGGGGTAGAGACGGAAAGATTTACTAAACACGGTACTGAATTTGACCCTCTGAATGGAGGGTCATACCTGGTGAACCGCCAGGTATTCGAAAATATGTAGGGAAATATACGACAGACATTACAGTTCTTTAGTTCGAGGCTACAAGAAGGATCCAAAATTAGAAATAAACAAATAGAAAAAAGCGTTCATCAAAAGTCTTGAATTGGCTCACTGGAAACGTAGTGTTCTGGTTTATATCCTCGACAGTACGGCAATCTAGTAACTAAACCAATATACTTGGTCGATTATTGTATTGTTGGTGCAGGTATGTACGTAGTTCAAGACACGGAATCATGTTTTGGTTTCTATCCACTGCCACTGTCTATCAAATGTCGCAGAGATAACAAACAAATATTCACACCGTGAGAGAACGGTGGACAAAATAGTACTTATTCATTGTTCTCACTAAAAATAAGTCTGAGATGCAATAAGGTCGAATGCTTATACCTGAAGTCTGTAAGTGTGATCGAGTTCCCATGACTGAAGACGGATATCCATTCACGCAAACCAGCGCCACTCAGATTAAAAATACAATGACACTCCGCCTCCCGATACCTTTTCACTGCATCAAGGGAGTGATTCTGAAGCGAGTAGAGAAATTCACACCAGAGCTCAACCTGAAGCCGTATGATGCTTTTATAATATATAATAAATTACCAATCGCAATTTAGAACAACGCAACGTCGGTTCAATAACGGATAAAAATTTAGAACTAGAAAACGTACATCGTCTTAAGTGGACTTAGACATGTCGCCAGCAATATTTGGTGTCAGAGTTTTTCCTTATGAACCCGAAAAAAATCAAACGAGAGCAGCATCTGCAGAGAACATGACCTACGAATTTAGAAGGAACTAAGCCAGTTGTGGGCAATGAATTTGAGAGAATGGCATCTTAGCATAATGAAGCAAGTAGAAAATTTAGCGCCAAGGTATGTGGAACAATTTTGATTAAAAATGTAACAGTTGTGCGATATGTCGAAAGCCCTGTTCCATATAAAATAAAAAAAAATATGGGGCTCAACGATGACACGAAAAGAGCAGCAAAAGACCAAAAGCAAGAATTTCGGACGTAGATTAAGTATGACAGATACTGCGAAATCGATGAAGGTCGCCACGAGTTACAATACGAACGAGGCAAAACTGAGTTAGGATGCTGTAGCTGTAGAAGCTTTTAATGGGGAATCAGAAAATTTCTCAGAAGAAGCACAAACTAATGTGATGCCTGTTGTTTTGAATGAGGATGAAATATCAGACTATGAAGTCAGCAAAGGTGTAAAACGCATACTCCGACTACTGGTGCTTGGAGCAGATTCCATATAGATACCATATAGACGATTTTATTCAATAAACTCTGCCGATCGAAGAGAGAGCTATATTGTTGCTCTCTATAAAGGCAAAGACAACACGAGAATCTGTAACAATTAACATTCGGTTAAGTTACAATGAAAATACATAATTAATCAGGTCTCATGAAAGACAGTCTATTCAAAGCTTACGGATAACGATGGAGGAACCTCGCGACATACAAAAGATCTACAAATAGTTTTCATCGACCTTAAGGAAGCATTTTTCCTTTTATTCACCAATGACGAGGCGATTACGTGGTAATCCTTCAAGCTACACACAACGATTGGATGAGGATGAAATAGAATATAATAGTTAACGAATAAGTCGTAAAAAGGCACAAAATCTGCATTGGGCTTTTTCTGGGCCCGCGAACACACCTCCAGGTATCTACATATATAGAAGGAGCTGTCAGCCCGAAATGCGAAAATTGTAAATATTTGAGTAAAGCCGTAAAACAAAAAGACTATTGATACTAAGACCTCGCACTTATAATAGTTAGAGTAGGTGAGCTACAATGGCCCGAAGCATAAGAAGCAGATAGTGAAAAAAATGGCAGGCTGAATAAAACAGCTTGTTTCGTCATTCTTAATGAAGATCATCGAAAAATCTGCTCCACAAAGCAATAAAATATCAAGTTCCAGACAAATGTAAAATGTAAATAAATCAGGAAAGGCTCGGCTTCACTGAGAAAGTAGTCCGTAGGTTCGTAAACCCAACCAAGCTCGAGGATTGGAATATCAATCCAATAATCAAGTTCGTAGCGGAATGCTTGCCTTACTTCCTATTGGTGATCCCCGGTGACTGCATGAGCAAAGCATAAAATGTTAAAATGTTAAGAGCATGTTCAGTATTAGCGTAATACTATCCTACGCCATCATTTGGTTCACAACCCTATACGGAAAGGATGTATTCACGGTTGACGGCCCCTGTAAACTTCTAAAGGACAACGACCTTCGGATCTGCACGTGGAATGCCCAGACCCTTTACAGGCCACATTTAGCCGAGAAATTAGCATAGGCCTTTGACTGCTATCAGGCAGATATCACCGCCATTCACGATGTGCGAAGGATTATGCCGGACATTAGGAGGATGAAAAAAACTGAGACACATAACTGTATGCTCGTACAAGATGTTGCAAAAGTAATGTTAACATATAATATAAATGTGCCATAATTTTTGCAAATGGTGCCAAGTGTTTTGGAATTTATATGGTAGACAGATAGACAATTATTCGGCAATAAACAATAGAGCTATACATACCTGAAGAACGCTTAATTATTGTTACTGCTTATTTAACCAATTTCCAGTCTGTTGTTTTAAGGCAGCGTGAATTTCGTCATCGTCCTCGTCGTCCTGCACCATATAAATTATAGGCCCCCTATTGCTCGTTCTACCGGTAATATCGCTGCAGTGCCGAGGACGTCCGAGAAAGTCCACTATCGTCCACGACGAGACAACGATGCACACAATTTAGCATCAGGAAGATGTTCCCTTATAAAGTGCAAACCGCTCACCAATTGCTGCCTGCTGACTGTCAAGTGAGGTTGACTTACTCCCATGCTCTGTTAAAACTGGTGCAAGAAGAGGATGATTTCTTACCCCAAAATAATGAGCGACGAAGCCCATTTCTACTTAAGCGGTTATGAGAATAAACAAAATCTGCATTTCTGGGGTACGGAGAATCCACATGAAATCCTCTGAAACTGTCTGTTTGGTGTGGCATTTGCAGTGAAAAAGTGATTGGCCCTTGTTTTTCTGAGGTGAGCCCGACAGACAGATATTAAGCGATTTTTTTGCTGCAAGTTGCTGAACTGAGTATCGAGCATTTTTGGTTCCAGCAGGACGGAGCAACCTCTCACACAGAAATGGTGAATATATTCTGTCAACAAAAAGGGACGCACAACATCGACAAATTGGACAGAACGTCACAGCTGCCAGCTATAATTTCGAGGTATTAATTGACTTTGCCTTGGCTCTGCTATAAATTCTGCCAACAACACCTCAGTAGAAATAAAACGAAGAATCACTCTTGTCGATAGCTGTTTCTTTGCGCCAAGATTGTAATTGAATAGTACGGGCTCATTCCAAAAACCTAAAGAGATTCTATAAAAGGCCTTGATCATCCCAGTCCTACTTTATTGGGCATGAACTCTATCGATGGGGTTGAAGATTTCCTCAGTCAAGAGAAAATTCCTTCGAAAAATATTCGGTGTCGTTTGCATTGGCTGGCTTTGGAGGAAAAGATTCAACGACGTACTATACGAGCTGTACAACTATATCGACTTAGTCAGAAAACTGAGCATCAGTCATCTGAGATGGCTAGGATATGTAGAGCGAATGGACACCTGTGCTCCGGCCCGCATAGCCTTCAAGTCTATCCTGAAGGGACAATGCAGCGGAGAAAGACACCACCTTAGGTGGCGCACACAAATAGAAGGAGATCTCAACCGATTTGGAGTGCACAACTGGAGGCAGTTAGCTAAAGACCAGGATAACTCGTATAACCTGTATAACCTTTCTCAATTGAACTTTCCACTTGCCACAACTTTGACAACCACATCCTCGTTCACTTCCATTTTGCAGGTTCCGGGACGTTGACAACCTAATGCAAGTGATGGGGAATTTGAAAAATCAGAAATGTTTCAATTGTTCACCTCATGAATGTGGACTCTTTGAAGCAGCTATATTCACTGACATTCGTAAATGCGCTTGCCCCAGGAGTTTCACTTTCGAGAGATGGTAGTTGACTATTTTGATTCAATCTAGTATACTCAAATCTAATTTGTTTTTATTTTCCAAACTGCACAGGCTCCAAATTTTAAGCGGTTGACCAGCCAAATACCTAGAAATCTAGAATTTGTTGGTGTCCTTGTAAAATGACAGTTTTTGGTGTTTTACAGTAAAGTCGATGACATAGACGAAAGGAAATTCTTTTCATTTATCATAAAGGCTCCTTCATATCGATTTTATGAAATAGTAGTCATCGAGGACGTCGGCTTAGTTCTGTCTGATCTCTGTTAACAATTAAGATGACTGGCGTTTCTATCATTTGATCTACCTGATAGATAATCGCGAACGCTCACAGCTGAAAAACAAATCATCTTTCTACAAACGAGCATGTACATTAGGGTGTCCCTTATATGGGTGAAAATTTTTTTTTTTAGATATCGAAATGCATACCTCCTATTTCTTTTTAAACTACCCAGACTTACTTAAATACAAAATTTCATCTTCCTACGTCAACGTTAACCCGTGCCGACAGAACTCTGAATATTTTGGAAAATGCTGTTTTTAACCCTTTCCGTTATATAGCTAAATCAATTGATATATTAAAATTTTTATGAAATATTTATTAAAAGAAGATAAAAGTACAGATCGGGCAGGATATTTTCTTTGAAGGGTCTCTTTTTTATAGTTTGGATACAGATTTCAATGCTCCTGAACACAGCGTAGCAAAAATTGCTTTTGCTCTTCCTTTGCAGTGATCAAACCATCAAAATCTTGCATAAATTTTACAGCTCCTTCAGCTGTATCATTAGCTGCCCTTAAAGAAAGCACTTTCCTTTTCGCCTCTGAATAGGCAACATCTTCATCCCATGTAGAAACGCATCTCTATAGGAAATTTTTATCAATTTTTAATCGAGAAAATAAATTTGTGCTCTTGACAGACACAAAATCACTTAATGATTTTCCTGCAACAATAAATAAGGCAGTATTATTAACTATTTATTGTATTTCTACTTACTATACAAATAATCAGACATATCTTCTTCAAATGGAATGTATCTCTTCCCAGAATCATACAAATTCTCTCTTTGGAAATTCACTACAATGTTCGTTTTGGTTTGATCATTAACTTCATCATCAAAGAGTGATAAAACGGCAATTTCTTGTGACAAGTACCAAAGATGTTGACTAAACTTGATCAGGTCTGCTTTGGAGATCAATTTGTCAACAGCTTCATATTCCTTAAGCCTCTTTAAAAAGCACAAATCTTGATTTGGTGCCTTCACCGCCAGACTACATCCAAGCCATATAAAATTGCATTGCAAAACAGACGTCTTGAAGTGATTGCCCATCCTTGGCGCTAATTTTGAACTGGGATTGCAACAAACATATCTTTAAAGAGTAAATAGCTCTAGCCATTCACCTTGCTTGATGCATCGCTCCAGGAGGTCTAATTTTAATTTTTTTTTCACTGTCTCCTCCTAAGAAAATAATAGATAGTTCAATCAGTTCCCGATAATCGTCACGTCCAATGGTTTTTTGCAGTTCTTGGTTATAAAATGTCAACAAATCTTCTATTTTTGTATTACAAAAATGTCGTGTGACAATATCGTTATATGTTATGTTTCAATGGCAGCAGGATTAATAGTTTTCCAGTTGTCTCTAAACTTTTTGAACAGTGGGATATCAGCGATACTTGTGACTTGGTGGATTTTTGTTTCGAACACACATTTTAAAACCAGTTCGTAAACGTGATGGCGGCAAGCAAAGAGTAGTAATTCCCTGTCTAGTTTTTGTTCCAAAAGTACACAAGCACCTTTCAATCGCCCTGTATTAGAGGCAGTTTTGTCACAGCACATTATTTGTACATTGACATCGAGGCTCCAGTCATAAAGTGCGTTCAAAACAGCTTTAGCTCTTTAGCTTTCTAGGCACTTTCTAGCACTTTCTAGGCTTAGAGAAAAAAAGACATACGAGAATATACGTCTCCTTCTAGCGTATCTGCATGACAAATCAGACTCAGTTTGTTATGAGGGGAAAACTAAAACAAGCGTCATGGTCTCAATACAGCAGGAAGGTTTCCCTACTGACCTTACAAGTCTGAGGAACTTATATATCAAGTTCCACGAGATTTTTAATATGTCTCCCCAAAAAGTCTCAGACGACCTTGCTGCTTTCGGTAACTATGTGCACTCAAAAAGGATCTCACACCTCCAACGGAGCAGAGCTGACAACGATAATTTTTTTCGTCCCTAACGTGCTACCATTGCCAGTGTTTCGACCATCCACTCCTAGGCCCTCTCGTAATAACCTTCCTCTTACCTTTTACTATCAAAACGTAAGAGGACTACGATCTAAGACCCGTGCCGTCTTGCGTCAATCTCACGCTCTCCCATTTGAGATCTACGCTCTGACCGAAACTAATCGAGGTGTCCTATTGGCCGTCCGCAATGACCTAAACTCTTCACCAATCGCTGTTTCTACTTCCTCTAAGCTTGACTACATTTCAATAAAGATAACACTCTCCTGCAGGTCCCTGTACATTATATGTTTTTACATCCTACCGGCCCAACCAATCGAATGCTACCAACTCGCTATCGATGCAATTGGTCAAATAATTGACCTCTCGATGATATCATCGTATTCGGCGACTTCAATCTACCTCAGCTGCACTAGGCTCAATCAGATGATGAACCTTTTTTTATCGCTAACCCTATCTCGAGTAAAGAATGTCTCTTCTTGGTTGAGCTCACAGACTCTAGCTTACACCAAGTTAGTGGAGTCTCCAACTATATGGGTAGGCAATTAGACCTCATTTTCACCACTGACCGCATAAACTCCTCTGTCTCGCTCTGTCCCCTTTCAATATCGACCATTGATAACTTTCACCCACCACTTCTTCTCTCTCTTTTCCATCTCTCTCCTTTCCGCCCCACCCCATCTGCAGCTACCACTTCTTACGACTTTCATAAAGCAAATTTCCGCAATTAACGCATATCGTAGTAAGTGTTCTTTTGATTTCGCCAATATGCCCCTAAAAAGTGCTCTCTCTATTTTCTACAGAGAATTATTCAATTCTATTTCTCTCTATGTCTTTCTATGTTCTTCTTCTACGAGCCCCCCGTGGTATAATCATAAACTTCGCTCTTTACGTAACAAAAAAAACAAATTATGGCCAGTTTTCCTCCGATCCAACCCTTTTGCTGACTATTCAAACTATCTCGGGTCATACCTTCAATTCGCCCAGCTCTATAAGTTTCTCTATCAGCGATACCTTGATAGTGCGCAATCAAGGCTTATGAATGATCCTAAGTCTTTCTACCAATTCGTTAATTACAAAAAAAAATCCGACGGTTTTCCTCCATCCCTCTCATACGAAAATATATCATCAACTGATCCGCATACCATAGCTAACTTTTTTGCTACTTTTTTTAAGCAATCTTTTGTCGATAGTTCCTTCGTACCGGATCCCTCTTATTTCAAATACCTACTTAACTTCCCCATTGGCCCCACTACTTCTCAAAGCTTTGATCATACAGTAATAGAAAACAAATTACAACAACTTAATGATGAATACTTACCCGGCCCAGATGGCCTTCCATCCATTTCAGTTTATATGCATTTTTATTATATTACTTAATTTACTCTTACATGCTAGACAAAATAACGCTTAAAAATTAGCTTAAATAACTTAAAATTATCTTATACTAACTTACTGGCCCCATGCGGGCACTCTAAGTTAAACATAATACTTAAAAATTATGTCTTTCGACGTTTATGACGGGTTTTATAACTTAGTGACTTAACTATAGCTTAAACTAAGAAAACATGTTCAAAAACTTAGTACATGGACTATTTTAATTTTATTATAAAACTTAAAACTAAAAGCCTACATACTACCTAAAACTAAATCTTAATCTACTTAACCTACTTACATCTACATGCATATATATATATATATATATATACATAATATATATATACGTCATATATAAATATATGTATATATATATATATATTTTTTTTTTCATTTTATATTTTTATTTATTTTTTTTTGTTTTTATATATTTTTTTTTTCTTAAAATCTAACTTAAACCTACCTAAAACTATGTAAGCCGGCCATGGCTAAAAAAAATTAGGCTGGCCCACTTTGCTTCACATGAAGCTACATATCACTGAAGGAGTTCGACGACGAAGCATCCTCCCCTTCAACAAGCCACCAAAAGTTTTGGTGTTGCTGAGCAACATCCCTCATGTCGCGACTCCCTACCGACCTACTGAACCGGAGACGCTCCACACTGCCATGCGCGACGTCTCTGTCGTAGTTGAGTCGCCTGTCCGCAGTTTTCCAATGCGCTGGATAATGTGCATTATTCATTGCATCATTATTCTAGAGGGGGATGTCGAAGCACAATGTTCGGTATTTCATCGGTTCCCACTGATTTCTTACTTCTAAGTGATTCGAAGATCGTTTGGAGCTCTTCCTTCGAAATGAACGGGGGTAGTACCCTATCGTTGGTGATGACATTATTTGCCATATTCTCGTCACTGAAGCGGGTGAAACCCGAGCTCTCGAATCGCCAATTCACAATTTCATTTCGAAGGTAGAAATTGTGCACAAGGACTCGATTCTCCAGATCGTGGTTCGGGCCACTGATAACATTCGCCTTGTACACTTCCTGGAAAGTCGCTCCTATAGCCTCTACCTGCTCCTGCGGATCCTCGATCACAAAGAAGTTGTCATCATCAACAGCCCCATTTGGATCTATGCCTGCTGCTACAAGTATTTGTTCGTTGTTCGTCGTTCTGGCGATTTTAAGACATGGAAGGTCGTTCTGATTATTTCTCCGAAATATTTTATTTATTTGCGGGAACATATTCGGGTTGCAGGTGTTTACAGCCCGAATTTTATTGTTCCAATACAAACTTACAGATGTTCTGTAATTTTCCTTTATTAATGTTTGGAGGTTTTTAATCAACGACTTCAGTGTCATGATCTCCGGGTTATGTCTGTCAGTAAACTGTCTGTACAAGGTTTTTAGTCTTGACAGCAGTCTATTTTTATGTCGGTGCAGTGCGTCAATAGTTGCGTTGCGGAATAAGTCTTCTTCGTCAGTGTGTTGGTACCGAGGTATTGTTCTGTCCATTGTTCGTTTAATTGTCTCGTCCATTAGTCTTAGAATCTCCTCGTTTGACAGATTTCTGTTGGACGGTGGGTAGAGCGAATTCGAGGAGAGTGCTCTAGTCAGTGATCTGGTGAAGTGTGTCCAACGCACCCTACTGTAATTGTAGGAATGCCTTTGAACAAACTCATCCAATTCCGCAATTTCATTGGGAACAGTTATTTCGGTGCTGAGACCGCAATGGTCACTGTCATACACGAAAGTGCGTAGACAGTTTGTAGTTTGTTGGTTAGTGCATGTCAGTTGTATTCGTGAGTCGAACAGCAGAAGGTCCAAATAGGACCCGTGTCTGGGAAACGACGGACTATCCGTCGCCTTAAGCCCGAGTCGATACATTATACTGTGCTGACCCCACCAATTGAATAGTAGGTTCCCTCTAGTATTTGGTGTATTATTTCCCCAATCACTATGTTTGGCGTTGAAATCTCCGCCGATAATGAAATAATTCTCCTCCAATTACAGCCTCAGAAATCGAAAAGAGGATCCAGCGTCGTTTTCTTCGATTTGCTCTTCGAGGTCTACTTTGGAACGGTCCTCTAATCTTACCTCCCTACCGAGACCGTCTCAAACTCATTAACCTGAATACCCTTGAGGAACGAAGGGACGCAGCAGACATTCTGTTCATTCACCGACTCCTCTCAGGCTCCGTCGATTGCATGCCTCTTTGCAACTCCATTTTCTTTAACACTAACCCTCGTAATCTACGTTCCACCCTTCTCTTTTATCTACCTATCCACCGCACCACATATGGCTTTAACGAACCAATCTCCCGTATGCTGCGTAAGGTAAACTCCAACCTTTCCGTTTTCGATTTTAATCGCAGCACACAAGTTCGATCTCCTTCACTATCCTTAGCTTTAAGCCCTAGTAAACCTTATTTTATTAGTTTAAGTCTTAGTTTTTAAGCTTGTATTAAGCAAAATAAATGGGGGCGTTGTCCCCCACCAAAATTCAAAAATTCTAAAGCTGCAACTAACTTAGGCGTGATAAAGTTTTTCCTTCCTCTTTTTGTAGTAGTTTTAGAACTTACCATTGGAGAGGTGGATGCCAAGGGTTCCTCAAGGCTTTCATCAGAGCTGGTAAGTTGATCGTGATGTCCTTGCGTTGGAATAGAATCTTGCGTAGTAATAGATGACGATAAACCCCCGAAACACATTTGCTCATACCTTTTTTTCTCTTCATTTAATTTCCTTTGACTTGCCCTTTCTTCTTTTTCGGCTAACTTTTTGTCTACACCCGCTAAACACCCTGGTTCTCTTTGTTTTTGTAAAAATATCTTATCTCCTTCAATTTTCAACCGTTCCAAAGCATCAGCGTGTGCTATATCAAACAAATTATCTAAATTGTTCTTTTTTTAGATTTTTGTTTGCCGCTCACTCCAATCATTGTGAAGATCCGCAAGTTTTTTTTTTTTACACAGTTAGGTAGCTCTGGTAGGGATTCTAGCTTTTTCCCAAAATTAATACACTCCCGAATGACGAGATTAGCGCTTTCCCTAACAGTCAATTTAACTTCGCGAATGTTAAAAAAAAGTACTGAAAGAACTTGACGATTAGACGGTAACTTTGTGCCTGTTATTTGATAATTTACGTCAGCAACTAAGAAAACACATTTTTTATTGCTTCTTAATTCCAATGCCATCTTTTAAACGTAAAAAAACAATACGTGTTAATCGCGAGAATAATTGATAACAAATGAAAAAATGCCGTGAATACGCACCGCTACTGCCGCGCAACATGTATGAGCATGATCCGATGCAAGTCGGCACGGGTTATCGTACTCCAAATAGGGTAAAAATTTATTTCCGAATGTTTTAGAGGCAAATGAACAAAACTAAGACCTATGCGTTAGAAATTTAAAACCTTGAAAAATAAGGGACACCCTAATGTACATATGTAAACTTCGTCCTAAAAACTGTGACTTTGTGGCTTTTTTTAAATCTAATCCATTGCAAAATTGTATTTGCAAATATATTTGAATATACACACTTATGTGCATAACTAGTCAAAGTCCCTTGTTCGATATTTAGAAATAAATACGGTCCACTGAAACGCCCATTCGGTGTTTTCCGAAAACACACACTAATCGTCGGTACGAGCGACTAGAAGTCACTTTTACACCCTTTTCCTGTATGCAAATCCATAAATCGACGTTTTCCAATACATCTCGTTTGTGCTGACCATTCTATTCAAAGGTTCACGGCTTCCACATGCAGTTCTGGCAGCATTCTCTCTCGATTCATTTAGATTTGATTATTTTTTTTTTGTTTTGGTTTTTCGATTCCTCCTAAAAACTGTTCAATTTGCATTTACTTTTCTTTTTTAGCCTCCAATTTTACAACTTTTCATTTCCATTATTATTGGAAAGTTCTGGCTATTGCTGGCATGGAAACTTTTCCCTTAAATCCTTTTGCCCACATCTCTGTGCTGTTCTCATCCACGAGTATTTCAACTTTCAAATCTCTGTGAAATTGTTTGCAATTTCCATCAGCAGACAATGGAAAATCATTCTTTGGTAAATGTGGCTGGCAATCCTTCGAGCAGAAATAAGCGAATAAATAATACTTCGACTCTTCAGTTATCCCCAGCACAGGAATGCAGTTTTTAATGGACTTCTCATCGCCGACATTCTCGTTGAAAATAAATAAATTATTTCTACACTTGGTCCTATCTTTGTTCAGGATCTGAACATGGTCAGGGTTTTCATCCCTTAACCCCTTCTTATGAGCTGTCTCATTCAATTATCGCTTATACCATATCTCAATTTTTAACCCGGATGGGGTGTCGTTTAATAACTTCGTAACCGTAGATTATAGTATCCATCCCACTTAATGGAATCACCCTATATGACTCTCACATACCTATTTCGATAAATAAAAACCAGTAGTTGTAAAAAGGTATCTTTCCCTGGTCGATATCGATTTACGAGTTCAACACAATGAACTGTTGTTGATACCCACAAGTATTCTAGCCGAATAGTGGTCCAAGATTAACAATGTTTACCCTTGACTGGTCAGTAGGTTCGGATGTTGGATACAAAATTATATTTTAGTTTCATGGTTGATTAGGTTTCTGTAGAGCTGGAGATGCTTCTCTGGCGTTCACGTTCTCCGGGCTCACAGTTGCAGCAGATCAGGATATCAAGTTAATTCGGTAGATAGATTTTTCATGTTCGAGGTTAAGAGGATTTACGGGTTCACTTAAACACACAATATGTTTGGTGTCCATGTGGGATATTTAGTGCACTGGTGCCGGGGATAACCAACATGACTGGCAATGGAGATTTGGTGCTATCATTAATCGATATACGGTGTGCGGAGTAAATTTGTGAGTGATAGCAACATCTGAAGTTCTACAGGAATCTCTGCGTATTTTGAAAATAAAAATCAATGGGAATGTCGACAAATTTGCTCAGGATTCTCTACCTAACATGAAAAGTTAGATTGAAGGGTTTGTTAACGTCAATAGTACTTTAGCAAAAGTGAAACACAAAATATGATTGATGCTTGAGAACCATTGCTTCTTCAGTTTTATGAAGTCATAACCCCTGGCGCGAAAGTATCAGATGGTGCACTTTGGAATCTCACCAGTTCTACTTTATTGACACAATTAAGAAACATCGTCTTATAGTCGATGCTACGTAACAACGTTTTTGAGGAAAGTGAATAGAGAAACAAGAAAAATTACATAGAGGCTGCATGACGAGCTAAGTGCGACGAGCTTCAGCTAAGAAAGTTTTCGGCTGTTTGGTTTATCACGGTTAATAGTTAATAAGATATACATGAACTTGTGTAGATAGGGATAATATCAGTGAGGCTGGATGGGCCTGCAGCCACAGATGGGCCTATTGTGATGTCTTCCATTTAGAGCTCATCTATGATGCCGCAATTTAAGAGGAAGGCGGCTAAGTCTTTAGGTGAGCTGGCAGCTACTCGTAAGTCCGCCGCTTCGAGGTCGAATTTACCTGGGAAACGTTGACGTGTTTCGCTTAAACCATTGCAAACACATTGTATGTGTTCTGCTGTTTCCACGCATTCGTTGCACAATCTGCATGTACTTGTATTGTCTTGTGATATGGCCATGGTCATCAGGTGTTTTTTCACATGGCAGTGCCCTGTGAGAAAACCTGTGCTTAGTTGTAGTAGTTGTTTTGTTTATTTTTTTTTGTGGCAACTTGACAGCTTATAGTTTTTGGCTTGTCTGTTTCCTTCGGTTTCCTTCTCCAGAAATGAAGTTTCTTTTCCTCTAGACAGGCTTTGATACTTAATTTTATTGTGTTAATTGATAGCCAACAGAATGGTCTTGGCGTCTTGAATTGAGATGCGGATTCTTTTCTGGTCTGCTTTTACATTAGGTACCTTCATATTCATTATGTTTTGGCACCAAAATCAGATTGACCTTATTGGTGGTGGCCAGTAGTTGTAGGAGTTGAAGGCAATCTCAGACCAGTTTTGATTTTATTTCAAAGGCGTTAATTGCAAGCAGGGCTACTCTGCTGTCGGAGAGAATATAGATTTTTTTTTTGTTATATATCTGTTTAGATTCTCTCGAATGCAAGGCTGTGTAGCAATGGATTTCAGCCTGAAATGCGGAGCTGCTTGTATCCATACTGGCATTTATGGATGTCTTAGTGCGAGGACCGTATACTCGTATACAAAGGACCGTTTCGCAGACAGAGGCTAGTCTCTGTAGTTTGTTGAGTTTGGGCTGTGTTGACCTCTGCGTTGCTGTATGGCACCAAACGGCGGCTGCATACGTGATGATAGGTCTTGTTATTGCCGTGTAAATCCATAGTGTCACTTTGGGTTTAATTCCTCAATTTTTTCCAGCTAGACTTTCGCTGGTTCTTTTTTTTTATTTATTTTATTTCATTCAGATCGAGAGCTTATACATTAAGATATAATATCTTTTACAAAATTTGTGATAAGCCAATATATTGCAGAGAAAGCTAATTATAATAGACGGATTCATTTACAATGTGTCATTTTGGCGTAATTCAAAAATTAATTCAAAGTAGATAAATGTATTTTTAATCGATTTTTAAATCGTATCTTATTTTTTATTTCACTGATGTTGCGTGGGAGGGCATTCCATAGCCGAGTGGTGTTAACAAAGAATTGTCGAGATCGGGTTGGTAAAGGTATAAGGTGTTGTAGAGCCCACAGGGATCGGAGGACCCCATGTGTCTTGGCAACGCAACTTTTTATGTGATCATTCCAGGTTAGGGTTGAGTTAAAAATCATACCAAGGTTTTTGGCATTGTCAACGTATTTGATAGGAGCATTGTTAATAAAGATCAGAGGAAGCAGGGATGTATTAACAGGCTTTCTAGATATAACAATGCATTTAGATTTCTTTGGATTAATAAGAAGTAGATTCTGACTCGCCCATTTGAAAATTTTATCCAGATCGGAGTTTATGAGTTTAATGCACTGGCCTGCAGATTCAGGAGAACAGCTAAGGTGTAATTGGGTGTCATCGGCGTACATTTCCACTGAGCAGTGCGAAAGAGTGGATGGTAATTCATTAACTTATAGGGAAAATAGAAGAGGGCCTAGAATAGATCCCTGAGGTACGCCACACGGATTGGGAAGAAAATCCGACAAGGAATTTTCAGTAAAAACCGCTTGTTGGCGTTCATCCAAATATGATGATATTAGACAGACTGCGGAATTGGAAAAGTTGTACATCCTATATAATGTATCGCATAGAATGGCGTGATTAACAGTGTCGAACGCCTTCGAGAAATCGAGAAGTATCAGAAAGGAAAGATAACCTATATCAAGCTTTTGCCTAATGTCATCGACGACTCCAAGCAGAACCGTTGAGCAACTATGCTTAGGGCGAAAACCAGACTGCCTAGAAGTTAAAATTGTTGGTGAAGAAACCTATTTATTTGCTTTTGCTTGATTCTCTCGAAAACTTTCGAGAGGAAGGAAAGTATAGCAATAGGGCGGAATTCGGTACACGAGGGATTCTTTGGCACAGGATTATCTTCGACAACTTCCAGACTGAAGGAAAAACGCTAGTTGTGAGGATTTGGTTGAAAATATGAGTAATGTGTGGCAGGAGTACGGGAAAGATGATTTTTAGGAACTTGGGATGGACCATGTCCACTCCAACAGCGTTGGATTTAATTGAAAGCAAACTCTCAACTACGTCAACCTGTTGGATACGAGAAAAAGCGACAGATTCGTTTGGAGGAGATAGAACATGTGAAATTGCGGTATAATTAGAAGCGATGGAACCGTCACTGGAGGGGGTATGGGATACGAAATTCCGGTTTAGCTTATTTTCGTCGGCGTTAGTTACATGTCTGCTGCTCTGTTTTCCCACCCCAATCTGCTTGAGATTCTTCCATAACTGTTTCCCGGTTGACGATGATGAGTAAAATCGAATTTTGGCCTCCCGTATATTGCAAACAACTATATTACGAAGTGAACGATAAGTTCTATGAAACTCTTCCACTCTGAAACGCTTCCATTTTTTGTAAGCTTCGTCGCGTTTTTGCATTAGGTGGCGAATATCTGAGGTCAACCAGGAATTGTGGTTGGGCTTAAAAGTTTTCGTTCGTATGGGTACGTGGCTCTCAACTAGTTCAACCATTTTCAACTGTAAGAACTCGACTTGTAGATTTGGTGAAGACATGTAATAAATTTGTTCCCAGTTAATATCACGCATGTCTCTTTCGAGCATAGCGAAGTCAATGCTATTGAAGTCCCTGAACTGTATTGGGCTTTAGAAAAACCGGGAACTGACAACTGGTCGTAGAAGAGCGCCTTATTGAGATCACTAATGAATATAACATCCAGTAGGGTGCTAGATGTAGCACCAAAATGGGTTGGGGTGACTGAGTTTACAGGAAATAGGTTTAGTGATCCCAGATCGTCTATTAGGTCAGACTCTGTAAGGAGGTCATTGTTTAAGTCACCACACAAGATAAAATTCGGGGCGGTCAGTGAAATGTCTTCGAGTATCGATGTAAGCTAGCACAGATTAATATTTTTATTAGGCCTGTAAACTACACCAAGCAGAATTGAGTCGTGAGCAGTAGATAACTCTATGAACAGGTAGTCCATAGGACACGCGCCCTGGGATTTGCATACAATTTTTATATTTCTAAAGATACCCTTACGAACATAGATTGCAACTCCTCCTCCAGTCCGCCGAACTCTATCAGCACGAAAAATGTCATACCTTTCCATCTCAACCAGATTTGTATTTATCTCTCTAAGTTCATCACCAATACGGTCAGAAAGGAACCAAGTTTCGGATACACAAATTATTTCAATCTCAGAGCCAACAAAAAGATAACGTAATTCATCCATCTTAGGTCCTAAGCTTTGTGCATTTATGTGGCAAAGCTGAAGGCCTTGCTTTTGTTTGGAGAAAACATTTAACAAGGTACGTAATATCACACTATCACCTGATTCTGAACGAACCCTGTCCCAGCCAACTGAAATATTACTATGATTAGCGAAAGTGTGAAACATGAGTATGTATTTATAGAATAGTGAAAAATTATATACAATGATAAGTGGAATAAGAATACAAAAGAGAATTTAAATGTGATTAAAGTAATTGCAATAATATATGTAATTAAAATAAAAAGAAAAGAGAAAAAAAAAGAAAATTCATAGTTCATAGTGAGGTCCTGGCCTTGTCAATAGCCTTAGAAAGAGGTGTTCCACATAAGTTTTTCATCCAGTGTGATTCCTAGATATTCGATTTCCGTTAAGAACTCTATTGTATCACCGAAAAGAGTGGCATTTCTGAGTCTTACTCGCCTCCTTCTCCTAGTGAATCTAACAATGGTACTTTTCAGCAATTAGGTTCATAGCCCTTTGGAGGCGATCCGAGATTGTGTTCTCGAATTTACCTCTCATAAGGATAGCCATGTCGTCTGCATATCCTTCTACATAGAAGCCATGATTGCTGAGAATAATCAGTAGACCATAGTAGGGGTGTTAGTACTCCTCCATGAGGAGATAGCCTTTCGTAGCTATCACACTGAGTTTATTGCTGCCTAATCAGGTTTTTATTGCTTTATACTCATTTTATTACATTTTATCCATTTGCATGTGGTGTCGTCAACTCCAATGTTTTGAATGCCGATATATATCTGGGAGGATTCTGTGTTGGAAAATGCTCGTTCTATATCGAGGAAACAACCGACCGCTACTCCTTTATCTCTGAGAGATATTTCAATCCTTGTGGTAAGATTTTTTAGAGCGTATGTGGTTGATTTTCCAGATTGGTAGGCATTATGATATTTGTGAAAGGGGTTCATTTGAAGTGCCCCGTCTCTGATATGTCTGTCGAGGATTTTTTCCATATTTTTGAGGAAAAAAGAAGTGAGGCTGATTAGTCTATACGACTTTGGCAGTTCAGACAGTGAGGCTAATAAAAACAATAATGAATACTATTAGATGCTAAAAACTTGAGAAAGTGGCCGTTAGATCCCAAGATATGAGATATAGATGTTTTCGTCGAAACAGTAACAGAGGAGATTGTTATAACTTTAAATGAGAACGACAGCAGCAGTGAATTTTTTTTTTTTGATTTGTTTGCTTTTATTATATTATATTATTATGCAACGTTTTACACTGTGTGATATTTGGTGCACAACTAATAACTAGATGGCTCCAGCAGAAGTGCTGTTCGATTTTTCATATCCAAAACGTCATGAAGCAAGCAATGGGTAACAAACTGTTTTGACAAATTAGTGATTTTGTTTTGGCGTCATACACTTTTGGCTGTGTGAAAATGTCTGATTTTGTGCCAAATAATCGTCATTTGGGGAAAGTATTGAGTTTCTTCTTTCATTCGAAGAAACCGAAGGCTGAATCGCATCAAGAGCTCCAAAAAGTTTACAGAGATGCTGCTCTAAGTGAAACAACAGGCCGTGATTGGTTCCGTCGTTTTAAAGACGGTGATTTTGATGTTGACGGCTGTCCGCGTGAAGGAAGGTAAAAATCCTTCAAAGACGCTAAATTGGAGGCATTTCTCGATGAGGATCCATGCCAAACGCAAGAAGAGCTTGCTTCAGTGTAATGAGTTACCCGCCAAGCCATTTCCAAACGATTGCATGCGTTGTGAATGATTCAAAAACAAGGAACTTTGGTTCCTAATGATTTGAAGCCAAGGGTCGTTTAGTAGGGTTTTCTTCATCGCATCGTGACGGGTGATGAAAAATGGATTCATTACAACAACTCAAAGAGAAGAAAGTCATGGCGACTGCGCAACTGCGCATTCATGTTTCTACGTCGTCGCCGCGGCCGAATATTTACGCTGCGAAGGTTATGCTGTGTATTTGGTGGGACCAGGTCGGTTTTATTTATTATGAATTATTGAAACCCAACGTAATGCTCTTCAGAAATTCCTGTCCTCAAATATGCATATCATGATATCGCATGGCATGAGAGGCAAATACATATTCCAATCTTCGCTGTACTGCAGATTATTGTTGAACAGGGTATAATTATACAGGCGACTCAGATGTCTACCAATGAGAGCTACATCTTCATAAAAGCATTCTATTATACAAAACAAATAACCCACAACGACTTATGACGAGACGATACAAGTGACGCAAGCGATGACCGAAGAGAACCAGATATGTGAAGAAGAAGCGCCTTATTTGCATGTCCAGTTTAGTAGTATGACAAGACAGGACATTTACCGATCCCGTCATTTACAATATCATCGAAGAAACAATTGAGTATTTCCGACTATAAAAGATGGGTGCGATTGTAATAGGAATTAATTCTGTCATGTCCGGAAGGATACATTTTGGGAGCTAGAGCCGGCGGTCCATGTGGTTATAAGCCGAAAAATTCAACCATCTATTTCCTGGCAACAAGAAGGCAACAATAGTTGCATCCCTTATTGATAAAAAGGCATTTGACTGCGTTTGGATCGATGGCTGATCCACTGAACTATATGGTCACCCAACAAGAGGTTACATTTTAAATCTCTACCTACAAATAACAATTCTTTTTATGAAGTTCTACAGATTCTTTTTTCGTACAGATGCCATGCTTCATCCAGTCAGATGAAGTGGAGAGATCACAACTGAGACTAATCCTCCTCAACCTGTTGACCACAAACCTGTCAACAAACGTATCAGAATTCAGAACGCTATCTGACGGTGTCTACTACGAACTCCTTTTTTCCAGATGTAGCAAGAAGAAGAGTAGAAGATTATATCATGCACGTCTGAAACTTTTAGTTTGCTAGAAGAAATAGAGTATTACAAGTAAGAAGAAACAAAAATATTAAGAACCCCCTACCAAAACCCAACCAAGGGCTTCTCCTTAGCCAACGATAAAATACTTGAGAATAAACTTCAACGACCACACTGAGACCATCTTTAAGGGAGCAAGCTATGAGCTTCATTTGATGCATTCATTTCTAGGGAGGGGAAGTGGACTCACCTGTAAAACAATACTAAGTAAGAAATCAGGCCCGTCCGATCTCATGCCCGTCCCATTTGATATACAATCTAGATCGCAATTGAAAGCATAAGATTATTCGGAAAAACGATCTGAATTTCTTTTACCATACTTCATCTCAACTTAGCAACATTAAAATACTACAAGACGAAGAAGTTGTCGATGAAGGGAGATACCTTCGATGCTATGTCAGAAACTGATGCAGAGTGGCGTAGAAGACCTCATTCGCTTCTCCGGCAGTAACTTCGGTTTTTTTATTTTTTTAATTACGAGCCCAAATAATCCTGTGTGGCATTATTTAAATGTTTAAATCTTCTTTCATTAAGTCACGATGTTAATATAGATAAGATTTCCGCCTCTAGAACTGGAGGATCCCTAAGACCTCTGGCTTGATCATATGTTCCCATGAGTTTAAGCAATATCGAAGAAATAAGTCTAAAACGCTGAAGTCGGGCGAACTTGTAAATCAATACAAATCCCCCAAACCTGCAACTTGGTGATCAGAAAACGCTTGCTGCCGAATATCCAATGTTGTTTGTAAAAATATGAGTCAATTTCTTTAATTCGCTTAAACGCAAATACTCAAAAACTTTTCATCGCTCATGACGGTTTTCAATCATACATATCAGATCTTAGCCATATGCTAGACTTTAGCAAGTCATGGCTATAAGTTTTCACGTTTTTGGCGGTCAACAGTCAGTAGCTGGTTGTATATCTTCATTTTCAAATCTTTTACCAAAATTGCTCTAAAGACTGTTATCGGTCATCTGAGGTTTCACTTGAAAAACTGCAGCCATAGCAGTGATATTCTCGATAAAACGGCTGTTCTGAGTGGCCACATCCGCTCCTATTCAGACGAGTTGCAATGTTTGTTCAGTTGCCCTGAGAATTGGCGACGAAATTCGGGTTAAACCAAAATCATTACCTGATTATTTTTCAAAGACATAAACATAATTATTCCGCCTTCCCAGCCTATTACGCCCATAAGTCTGAATTCGAAAAAGGATGGTTTCCCGGTGTCATCCCTACTTACACCCACAGAAATCTTCATAGTTGGCACTCGTACCATATGAAGAATGTTAGCAGAAGGCCAGCTCCCTATTAAAATAATAATCAGCTGTTTGTAGACAGCAATAACGTTGCATGCCTTTTGGGAAGTAATTCTATTTTCAAGATGACGACTCATAAACTTCAAAGAAAGCAAGATGGCCGCAATGATGCCTCGACTTCCAAATAATACATCAGGATTGGATAAATAGAGCATAAGGCTCGTCATTGTGAAGGCGTTTTGCAGTATCTTGTTCAAATACCTGGATAACCTATAAAAACCCTTCTAATACTCTAAGACCGCGAATGGCAATAGAATAGGAACCAGCTGTTCGTTTACTTATATATTATGTATATACATATTATGTATATATATATATATTTATGTATGTTTGTGTTTGTGTTAGATGTAAGTAGGTTAAGATTTATTTTTAGGTAGTTTGTAGGCTTTAGTTTTAAATTTTATACAAAATTAAAAAATGTCCATATACTAAGTTTTTGATTAAAATTTATTTTCTTAGTTTTAGTATTAATTAATGTTAAAATAGAAATAAAAGTAGACTGTAAGATTCGTCGAAAGACATAGTTTAAGTGTTAGGTTTAACTTAGAGTGCCCGCATGGGGCCATTAAGTTAGAATAAGATTATTTGTAAGTAATTTAAGCTAATTTTTAAGCGTTTTTTGTTTAGCATATAAGAGTAACTTAAGTTAAAAAATAAAAATGCATAAAAACTGAAAAAAAAAAACTGAAGCTGTTCGTTTACGATGACAAATATTCGGCTGAATTCAGCGGATCTATAGATACGAAGGGAGGAAGATGGTGAACTAAAATAAAAGCGTACTGAAACCATATCCTCTGGCGCACAGAAATCTGAAAACCAGATCGTTCAACAACGAATCTAAGGGTCATCTAGTACAGCGAAATAAGTGAACGGAGGGAAAACGATTGATATTGTCCTCATCCAAGAGTCACGAGTCACAAAGCCGATCTCAATCTAAGGCTTTAAATAACTTGTTCTTACAAAGAAATTTCCCTCACGGCCTCGCTTGAATATATACCTAAACCACATCACCAAAGTGGCGGAATCTCTAAACAATCAACGAGCTAACGAGCAGACATAAGGAAAGTAGGGCACTGCGTGGAGAAAATACGGAGCTAGCAAGGCCAATAGCTTAAGAAAATTTGAGGATGGGCTCTATAAGAAATAAGTACCCTTAGGAACTATGAATATTTTATTACGCACCCACATTAAAAAAAACACGCAGTTAAACAACAGTTAATACTTAACAAACTCAGCGAATGTCAATGATGGTTGGGGAGAAGTGGGCCAGACAGGATACTTAACATTTGAAGCGTAATAAAAATTAACTATTCTACTTCTGTAATGTGTTTTTATTACGATAATCATCTTTAGTAATCAGTCTTTGTAATGACAGTAATTTTGAGCACATGCGTTGCTTAATAAAGTCAAAACAAGTCCCACCATCCCATCTTGCCACCTGGGTGGAGTGAGGTGAGATATCAATTAGTCTAGGCATATTATTCTGTACGAAACTCGCGCACGAACGTGACCTTAACATCCTCATCCTTTAGACTTGGATAGCCGCAATGAGTCTATTTGCCACAAGCAGAACACGCAGGCCAGCTTGGCTTGGTATCAAGATTGCAGAATTGACAGTAGATGTTCTTAGAGTTGCGCTAAACTCTCAGTTTGGGGAGTATTTGTTGTCAATGAAAGTGCAGTGACATTTTCAGAGAAGACTGTTGAATTGTCTGCAATTGCTAGATTCATCTACCTTTCCTGCTTTTTGTGAAGCTCGATTAATTAAATCACAAACAAAGAGGCAGAAGAAATTCAATTGTTATCAGAACATTTTTGGCCAACATAGACAATACCCCACCTTTCCCCCTCACCGCCATTGAGTAAAAACAAGTACTAAATTAAAATAATGCGCATTACAAATACAAACAAGTTCTTACCTATTGGTGTGGTCACTGACACACATGGAAAACTTTGAGTTGCATTGGAACTACGATGCAACTTTATGGTATATCGCAACAGACACGTTCGAACTACGAGTAAACTTGAGAAATCACAAGTTGATTGACCAAAATCAGTTTTATTTTTTTTTATAAAGCATCGTGAATACTCTTTGAGAAACGTCAATGAGGTCACCTCAAAAGATCTACTACCCTGTCTTGACCTTCTTTCCCATATCAGATGAAATTGTTAAAAACTCAAAAAATATGACAAAATAGCCAACTTTCAAATGAAAATCAGGCGCAACACAAAATGGAATATTCCACGGTAACCTTCCTTGACATACTCGTATGTTGGAGGATGCCTTAGTTAATTCTTTACATAAATGTAAAGAAAGTTATTTTTTTTTGCTGCTTGAACTTGAATGTGAACCTATCAGTTGGCCTCCTCGTTAATATACTTTTACAACGTGACAGATACCTTAGGATCTGGCTAGATCAATATCTATATTTTGAGAATATATAGATGTTGCACTGAACAGAGACAAAGGTGCTTTTGCCCTTACAAAGAGACTGTTTTACAGCCGCCAACTCGATGCTAGAGTAAAGGTGATCTGATACATGGCCCTTATCCAGCCTAGGCTTGTATTTGGATGTCCCGTGTGGTTCAACGTGAGAGCAAGTTTACTGGAAAAGATTCGGTTGTTTGAGAGGGCTTGTCTTCATTTGTAGAGAACACCAGAGTCCGAGTACATTAAATTCTATCCCAATGAGGTCTTATACAATAGGGCGAACCTAACAATTTCGTCCTTAAGTTGACTCGAAGGCACATTGCCAGAACAATGACCTCGTCGAACGCCTTTATCTCCGGGGCTCTCTACTACAATTATACATATGTATATATCATGAGAGAGTACGCTTTGATGGCTTTATCTCTCCAGCAGCGTTCTTCTACCTCGAAATGAAGGGTCTGATCAAGAACAGATCAGCGGCGCCGCCAATATTGATATATGATGAACGCCCAGGCCTATTTCCTTGGAAAATGGTCGAAAGTTGACTAACTTTTTGATGCGTAGTCAAGGCGATTCTACCCCAAAATCGCATTCAAAAATTATATGTCGAAAATTGTTCACGTTGAGTTTTATTTTGTTTTAAGGTTCTCGTTCTCCAAAAAGATCTCTGTTAACATTTTTTGGACACGTGAACTCCATTTAATTTCGCTTGTTATTTATTGTCAACGATTTGTATATTGAGATGAGATCTTTTATTGTTAGCTTAGTTTTGACAAATTATTTAATTGTTAAGTGCACGAGTAACTGCTGTAAATGTGTGGAGAAGAGACTATAGGGATGGAAAAAATTAGTTTTCTGGTATTGGAGATGAGAAATAGATAAGGATTAAAAGCTTCGGGATTAGATATTGATTTAATGCGCGGGGGATAAAGTTCCATAGTCTTACAGCGTGGATAAAAGACAGATGAGAAGAATTATTGTATTGAAAGCGGAATGAAGTAATATTCAAGGTCCTGGAGGAACGAGTAAAATTAAGTTCATTAAATAGATACGACGAACACTGTTTATTTATAATTTCATGTTGAAATATATAGTTTCTGGTATTGATATGGGCTAAAAGCCTTTTGGAGTACACAGACCGCCTAAATCATAAAAAAATTTACGTTGAGCTAGGGAGTCGAGAGTACAGTAGACGACATCTGTATATCTAATGAGAGGTAGAATTAAAGTTATTACCAACTTTCGCCGCATTTCAATTAGTGTATAGTATGGAGTTAGCCACAGTCTTTGAGGACACCCGTATATCCGATCGATGACTGCGTAAGTGTGATTGTATTCAGCCAAGTAACGATTTATTAAAAATCCGAGACTATTACCATGCTCAAGTCAAATCGTTTGTGGGATATAGGAATTACCTGTGACCACTTTTACGTTTCTTTAAAATCCTCATTGCCGACAAGCGCAAGTTCATATAAGTTTTGGAAAGGCTTAGCATCATGGATTTGGATATTATCTTCAATAATTTGAACTGAAGTGTGCTTACACACAGTCGGGTGGTCATTTATAAAAATACAAATAATATCGGCCGCAAGGGTAACCCCTGTGGAAGTCTCTGTGAGATTTTTGTTTAGATAAGAATGACTTGCATTTGAAATGACTCTTTGCAACCTTTCAGAGAGGGAACTATCAATAAGTTTAAGAGGTCTGCCAATTTTGTGGTTTACTGTAGGGTGAAACTATACAAAACGCCCCAGTTTCAGTCGATAGCCAACTGTGTTATTGAGAGGTAGTTTTTCGTGTGCCGTATCACGAAAAAAAGGTACAAAAAAGTACAGTAAAATGTTTGTTATTTCGAAAACTATGAACATTAGACAAAAATGGTATATATAAATAGAAAGTAGATAAAATTGGTTTTTTAGTGCGTTTTTGTTTATCTCGTTAAATCTGGTTGGGGTTTATATTTTTTCTGGGGCGTCTTGGAATCAGAAATTTACAAAACACCCCAACAAAGTAAGTGTAATACGCCCCAATGCTATATAGAAATATATCACTTACCAGCGCTTTTTTATTTGTTTATTGTCTATAGAAATGCCATGGAATTACACAAGGACAACATTGCGGGCATCATGGTCTGAAAAAGACATAGATGAAGCAATAGAGAATGTAAAAAACAAAACGTTGGGAGTTCAACATACCATTCAGAACCCTGAGAAGACATATATATCTTAAAAGGCAAGCCTAATAATTTGCTTGGTCGGTCATCTGCTCTTTCGTTGGAGCAAGAAAAAAAATTAGTTGTACACATAAAAAAATTGGAAAAGTTGGTTTTGCTCCGGACCGAAAAGATGTAAAAGAAATCGCCTATCAGTTTTCCGATCGTCTTGGATTAGCACACCGATTCTCAAACAACACTAAGGCTGCTGGTAATATTTGGCTGAATGGTTTCTTAAAACGCAATCCAGGGATTTCAACTAGAAATTCCGAAGGTCTATCTCTGGCAAGAGCTCACGGCATGAATCGGGCCGACGCGACGTCAAAGAATTTTTTGACATATTAAAAACTCTATACCAAGAGCATGAACTTTTAGCCAATCCTGGCAATATTTACAATATGGATGAGACAGGAATCCAAGTAAACAACAAACCAGGAAAAGTTTTAGCTTCAAAAGGAGCTAAGGATGTTTACACACTCACAAGTTCCGAAAAAGGAGAAAACATCACTGTGATAGCCTGTTGCAATGCTGAAGGTAAGATTTTGCGGCACTTACGTCAACACATCCGCAATCACGACTGCGCTGTCAACTCTGCAGTTAGACGACTCACTTGGGGAGTTGATCGGTCTAATGCTAAAAAGCAGGATAATCAACTCCAAACTTGGTGAGACTTCTGCTAAAATATATGTCAGCAGAGGTACGCCGCAAGGCGGTGTCCTCTCTCCCCTTCTCTGGAACTTAGTAGTCCTCCTTTCTAGGAAATATAAAATTCCAATCATAGACTTGAAGGAGGGTCTATGAAAAAAACGGTACCAGTTTAGTTTTCTCCGATACAGCAAAATATCTGGGTCTCATTTTTGACAGGAAACTAAACTGGAAAGCTAACATTCAAGAAAGATCCAATAAAGCTACAATAGCTTTATTCTCTCGCAAAAAAAGCCATTGGGAACAAATGGGGCCTTCAACCTCGCATAACCCACTGGCTATACATCTCGATCATAAGACCGACACTTACTTACGGGGTGGTTGTCTGGTGGACGGCCTTGGAAAATGCAGTCAACCGCATTAAACTAAGCAGAGTCCAAAGAACAGCATGTCTATGCACAAGCGGAGCCTTGCGGTCTACCCCCTCTGCGGCATTAGATATTCTGCTTCACTTGACACCCCTCGACATTTTTAGCAAGCAAGTAGCTCCGACTGCAGCTATTCGCCTTAAAGCGACTAAACAGTGAACAAATAATTCATTTGGCCACGCCAACATTCTGAATACATTAGGAATCCTCACAGAGAACATCGATTACACCATACCTGAACTTTGGTTTGACAAAAACTTCCATGTAAGCTTCCCCTGTAGATCATTCTGGGAGGAGGATGCTTTCATGGAGGACAAGTCAATCCATCTCTACACAGATGGATCTAAAACCGATAATGGAGTTGGTGGCGGTGTTTTCTTAGATAAGCTAAATCTAAGCCTCTCTTTCCGCCTTCCAAATCACTGTAGTGTGTTCCAGGCAGAAATTTTGGCGATTAAAGAAGTTATGTCCTGACTGAAGAAAAACGTGATATCTGCAAAGGATATCCGCATATTTTCGGATAGTCAGGCCGCCATCAAGTCCCTGGACTCGGTCTCATTATATTCTAAAACCGCCCTTGAATGACGATCATCTCTCATGGAGATGGCAGAGCAGTTCAACATTCACCTTTGTTGGGTGCCGGGCCACAGAGACATTCCAGGGAAATGCAGAGCCGATGAACTCGCCAAAATTGGAACCACTCTACCTATCCTACCGGACAAAGGTAGTATAGGTATACCGGACAAAGGTAGTATAGGTATACAAATCGCTACGTGCAAACTAACACTAAAGCTGGATGCCAATAAAAGAACAGACCTTAGGTGGACTGCTGGGCAAACATGTCTAGCGACCAAACAGTTCTGGCCAAGGCTGGATCTGAGTTGCTTTAAGTGTCTGATCTTTTTAGATAGGAAACAACTCAGCGCCATAATAGGTGTCATCACTGGACACTGCCTCATAGGCAAGAAGTCTTGGCGTTTTACAAATGATTTCTGTAGAAGCTGCATGGACGAGGAAGAGGAGGAGACAATCTTCCACCTACTCTGCACATGCCCAGCTCTCTCCCAGAGAAGAAAGCTTCATCTAGAAGCTTTCTTCTACAACGACCTAAACGATCTAGAAAAATTAGACATTAACAGTCTCCTACGCTTTATTATAAGCTCAAACTGGTTCCAGTATTAAGAGGATCATAGATCCACGTGGCATCACAATGGGCCAATAGGCCACTCTTACCTAACCTAACCTAACCTACACTAAGCTTCAGTTTTTTAAGGTCTCCCACCTGGGGCAGATGTGTACATGAACAAAAAGACATCTTATGTAAACACAAATGTGTTATTAAAATGGTTCGAAGAATTATTTCAGCGCAAGAAAGCTCCAGGAAAAACGCTTAGTTTTAGTTTTAATTGCATTTTATTTTCTTAATCACTAACTCTTACATACTAACAAAAAATGCTTAAATGCTAGCTTATAATTACTTACAATCTTATACTAACTTACTGGCCCCACACAGGCACTCTAAGCTACTCTAAAAACTTATATCTATGTCTTTCGACTTTACTTACATTTTATTTAGAATTATTTATATTGTATACTTAAGGCTAAGAAAAAATATTCGGTAAGAAAAAACTTAGCATATGGACTTTTTTTAATTTTTTTATAAAAACTTAATATCTAACTTAAAATTAACCTTAGTCTACTTAACCTACGTACACAAAACACGCACACACACACATAGACATTATACACAATTATATACATATATTAGTATATACCTTTGTATACACTAATTCATGTATATATTTCTTAAGTGCTAACTAAGAAGATTAACGGGACCGCTGATATATCCTGGATCAACCCTTTCTGATCTAGGTAGAAGAATGCTTCCGGTGGAACGAAGCCATCAGAGCGCACACTCTCGTGGTAAAGGTAATTGGGGTAGTAAGCCCCAGATATCAGGTTATTCGTCGAGGTCATTGCTCTTGCAATGTGCCTTCGAGTCAGCTTAATTACGAAGTTGTCCACTCGTATTAGGTTCGCCCTGTTGTAAAGGATCTCATTAGGATAAAATTTCTTGTACTCCGACTGTGGTGTTCTGTACAAGCGAAGGCAAGCCCTCTCAAACACCCGAATCTTTTCCATTAAGCTTGATCGTACATTGAACCACACGGGACAACCAAATATCAGCATGGGCCTGATAAGGGCCATGTAGCAGATTACCTTTACCCTCGCATCGAGTTGGCTGCTATAAAACAGTCTCTTTGTAAGGGCAAAAGCACCTTTAGCTCTGGCCAGAGCAGCATCTACATTTTTGCCAAAATACAGAAACTGATCTAGCCAGATTCCAAGGTATCTGACTACATTTCGACAGGCAGGAGGTTGTCCGTGTTGTCCAATGATAGAGAACTTTCGCCAATTTTTTCTGGTATCCCTAGAGGCTCCAGACAACGGCGTCCTAAAGAGAATGGTTTCCGACTTCTGAAAGTTGATTTTCAACTTCCAATCATCGCAAAATTGTCTTATCTTATCGAAGTCACGCTGCAAGAGGTTGTTAATGACCTCTATTTTTGGACCTGTTCTGTACGCTATCAAATCGTCTGCGTACGCAATAGTATGGGGAAGTGAACCTATCAAGTCGCTTGTATAAATGTTAAATAGGATCGGCGAATTGACCGCGCCTTGCTGAAGACCATTTTTAATTTGAAATATTCCAACAGAAGTCACATCGCCATTTTTCACGATGAACTGTCTGTTGGTTAACATAGTTTTTTACTGATACCCAGCCTAGTCAGCTTATAGAAAAGACCCTCTAACCATACGGTGTCGAAGGCCTTCCATTGGATATCGGACACCAGTTTAGACGCGGCATGTGAGATATCATGTCCCGTCTTAAAACCGAATTGATTATCCGGAACTATATGTTTGTCCGCAACCCACCTAGACAGAGCTCTATTGATTACTTTTTCAAAAACCTTACTGATATTCGGAAGGAGACTTATCGACCGGAGATTCGCCGGATTGGATATATCCTTTCCCTTTTTGGGGATAGGTTGAACCACCGCCGTTTTCCAATGCGCTGGATAATGTGCATTATTCATTGCATTATTAAACAGGGTGGTGTAAATGTCCACCGCTTCTAGAGGAAGATGTCGAAGCACGATGTTCGGAATACCATCGGTCCCCACTGATTTCTTAGCCCTGATTGTGTCGAAGTCTCATGTAGTTCTTCTTTCGAAATGAACGGGGGTAGGTCACCCTCTCTGGCAATGACATTGTTGGCCGTATTTTCGTCGGTGAACCGGGTGAAACCAGAGCCCTCGGATCGCCAGTTCCCTATTTCATTTCGAATGCAGAAGTCGTGCACCAAGACGCGATTGTCCAGGTCGTAATTAGGGCCAATGGTATCAGTGGCCTTGTATACTTCCTGGAAAGTCGCCCCTATGGTCTCAACCTTCTCCTGTGGATTCTCGATCACAAAGAAGTCGTCATCATCAGCGGCCTCATTTGGATCAATACCTGCTATTGTCAGTAATCGTTCGTTGTCTGTTGTCCGGGCTATTTTAAGACACTGAAGGCCGTTTTGATTTTTTCTCCGAAATAGTTTATTTACGAGTATTTGCGGAAACATATTCGGGTTGCTGGTGTTTACAGCCCGAACCTTGTTGTTCCAATACAAACTTACAGAAATTCTGTAATTTTCTTTTATTAGCATTTGAATCGACGACTTCAGTGTCCTAATCTCCGGGTCTTGTCGGTCAGTTAACTGTCTGTACAAGTTTTTGAGTCTTGTCCGAAGTCTACTTTTCTGTCGGTGCAGTGCGTCAATAGTAGGATTGCGTAACAGGTCTTCGTTAGTCGTACGTCGATACCGCGGTATTGTAGTGTCCATAGTTTGTTTAATTGTCTCGTCCATTTGTTTTAGGTACTTGTCTATCTCCTCGTTTGACAAATTCCTATTGGACGGTGGGTGGAGCGTGTTCGAGGAGAGGGCTCCAGGAAAAACGCTGCTTTTACTTGATGGCCACAGCTCGCATTCGAATAACATTCAGTTTCTGGAGATGCCTGAAAAGAACGATGTTATACTACTGTGCCTTCCTAGCCACACTACTCACGCTCTACAACAACTCGATAGATGTTTTTTCAAACTTTTGAAAACATACTTCTTCCAGGAGGCTAAAAACTGGGTGATTAACAACAAAGATAAGAAACTATCTCGGTACGATGTATCTAAATTAATTGGAAGAGCTTGGGGAAAATCAGCGAGTGTGTCTAATGGTATTTCTGCCCTAAAATCAACAGGAATATATCCTTTCGAACCAGGTGCTATTCCAGAGCACTTTGTTTCATTGTCAGATGCATTGTATGAGCAGAATTTGATTGAAACTAATAAAGAAAATACACCTGAACCACAACCGGGGACATCTGGACTCCAGATATATATCACCATTGAAAATATTGGGTGAAGTTCAGCCACAAGCCCGTCCATCAGGGATCAATCCCTCAAAAATATTAACGGAAATATGTCCAGTTCCGAAAATACCGCTTCAAAAAGAAAACAAAAGACAGTTGTACTTACCGCACCAGAAAACATGCACAAACGAAAAATTATGGCGGAAAAGAAAAAAAAAACAAAGAACAAGCAAAAAACCGGAAGTTAGAGCTAAAGAAAAAACGCTGAAACAAAGAAAAAAGAGGAAGGAATCGAAAACTTTCTTCTGAAAGTAGTAAGGATAAATATGGCAACGAAATAAACACAAGTGAAGATGAAATTTCAGATAAAGCAAGTAGTAATAAGTGCATTGAATGTACTGAAAATTAGTACAAGACAGTTTCTTCAGTGTATATTTTGCCAGGGTTGGTTGCACGAGTTTTGTACCATGTACATACCAAATTGCAACAGCTGCGGCCGCAAATCGAAGCGACAGACAATTTTACAAAACAAATAACTTAATTTTCACATATATTCTAATGCTTTGTCTACTTTTTCCTTAGGGGCGTTTTGTCTAACTAAGGTGAGGCTTTTTACCCAACAACCGATTTACAAAACGCCCCACTTAAACTTTTTTTTTTAAAAATGTATATAATATATGCTAAGATATTTTTGTATGAACTGATATGCCAAACCTATGAGAAAAGGCTGTTTATTTTTTATTTAATAAAATAATTGTTATTTTTGTATAGCCTTACCCTATAGAATACCTTCGAAAAATCTTTCAAAAAGAGTAAGGTTATATTATATCCGGTTTATATGACAGCTCAATGCCCATTGGTTCAATCCGTATAGAAATGGTGGTGTTTACATGAAATTATCCAAAACCGAATCCAAAATGAGCGAGAGAAAATTGAGAGAGATTAACAAACAGCTGATTGAACTGACAGTTTGGTAAATTCGAAGTGCATGTAAATTAATTCGGATGATGAGAGCGCGAGAGAGTAAAATGTTTCAATGCGATTTGATATGATATTTCAATTCGGTTTCAAATTTTCAATGCGGCTTATAAACAGGAATGAACGAATGCGGACAGTGTATTTCAATTCGGTTTGAAGTGGTGTTTATACATATGAGCTGTCATATAAACGGGTTGTTAGTCTCATCAAAATCTTTTCTTACATATTTCTTCTAATAAATTGACCATAAACATGGAACAGATGTTGTTTGCTCTAAAGCCAGACTGACCAGAATTTAGTAGATCGTGATATGTGTCTCATAAGTTATTTCCCTACGATTTTTTCGAAGATCTTAGACAGACAAGGAAGGAGGAGGATTTGCAAAAAGTTGAGGAAATAAGAAAGTAATTTTCAGTTTTGTTAATTATGTTAAATCCAAATATTTGCTTAGATAATTCTTTTTGTAATTCTTCTCCTAGCTTTAATAATATTGATATTAACTTTTCTTTTCATTCCAATTATCTCAATTTCTATTGTATAAATCATTCAATTAATGAACAATTTTCTGGTTTCTCAGTAATCCACCAGAACATTCGCAGTATTTGTAAGAATTTTGACACATTTTTCACTCACCTCTCCTCTTTAGATCATTTACCAGACATAATTTTCGTTTCGGAAATTTGGATTTTTGAAAATGAAGTTTCTGATTTTTGTATTCCAAATTTTTCGTTTAATGCAACATGTAATGATTCATATGCGGCTGGTGGTGTCGGAGTGTTCTTTAAAAACGGTATATCTGGCATACAAATTAAAAAATATAATTTAATACGAGTAAGTTCTGACATAATCACTTTAAGCTGCGTCATTTCTAGTTCTTACTATTGCTTTATTTGTGTTTACAGACTTCATGGGTACTCAGTTAAATTTTTTCTGGAAGATTTTCACGAGTTTTTGGAGTGAAGCTCCAGCTCTTGTAAAAATATTATTGTAGAAATTCGTTTATTCTAACAAAAAAATAAATAAATAACTTTGTAGTAAAAATAATAATAAATAATTTTGTAGTAATTGAAAAGGGAATTTGGCAACGCTATAAAAAAAAAGTTCAAGATCATACTTGCATACGAAAGCTCATACTAACAAAAGCTCATATTGCAACTAAAAGCTTTTACTTAGTTTATAATTCACACCCAAGTATTGCGTGGGATAAACATAAAACCGAAATGGATGACGTTGCAGACTCCACTCAGGTTTGGCATCTCACAAACGACAGGTCGGGTTTGTCCACTAGCCTTGAAAGGTGCCACACTTGCGTGAGAAAATCCTGCGGTGATTATAAAACTGCGATTTTGAGTTTGAGTGCTCCGACAGACGGGTCATTTCCACTGCTTTAAGCACGCACACTTTTTTTTAATTTTCTTTTTTTTTTCTTTTACTTTTATATTTTTTTTTAATTTTTATATTACCTTTTCTTTTACATTTTTTTAATTATTGTAATTATGATTTTGAATAGAATTGTACTTCTTTTTTCTTTCTTTTTAATAAAAATTCTTCCATTTAATTGTCCAAGTTTTGTCTATTAAATTACACCTACTCATTTGCTTAACTGCCTGTTCAGCGTATGCTGCGGTCTTCGGACAGCACAAAACGCGGCAGAGAGGGTAGCAAAGCAGCGCTTTCCAAAGTCGTGTCCTTCGCTCACAACACAATCGATTGAGGAACCTACGAGCCTGGAAGTATCGGAGAACATTCACCATACTACATTATTCTAATTGGTGATTTTAACATTAATATATTGTCTCACTCAATTGATGCTGATAATTTCTTAACGACGCTATCTGCGTTCGGTTTTGATTCTTTGCTGACTCAACCTACCCGTTTTAATTCGTGCTTAGACCACATATTTGTTAGGGTTCATCGCAATAATAAAACCGTGTTTAAAACTACATCATTTGATCTCCAAATAACAGACCATTGTTTAACATGTATTCAATTCATAAATACTAATGTTCCTCGAACTGAATCAACTGTGCCCAAAATTGTTGACAAAATAAATTACAATATTCTAAGAACTAGTTTGAATTTTGAATTTTGGGATGATGTTTTTTCCACGTCTGATCCGTCGTCTGCCTTTGACATTTTCTTAAATAAGTTAAAGTATCATATTTAAAATAGCAAACAAATTATAAGATACAGAAATAGCAAAAATAGCTGTATTAAGCCTTGGATGACGTCCACACTTCTGAAAAAAGTTAGGAAGAAACATAAAATTGGTATTCTAGTTAAAAAACATCCGCATAATTCCAGACTCAAACAAAATTATAAAAAACTAAATAATGAACTTAAGATTGATATCCCTTTTCACAGAGATACTTATTATCGTAGAAAGATAACATCAAGTCTTGGCAATCCCAAAAAGAATGGCGTGTTGTTGATGAAATACTTAATAGGAAAACTCCGGAAACGGAAATAGTTTTGAACGTGAACAACTTAACTATCTCTAATCCTCTGGATATTGTGTAGGAACCGACCACCTAGTATCTATGTATGTATTCCTATTATATGTACATATATACATCTGTATGTTGTTCTCTCTAAATTAGTGCACAATTTTGCAAAGGAAAAAAAAAATACTCGTATATACGATATTATGCCGCTGCCATCTTGAGTTACGATCTATTAATAAACATTAGCGGCTGCCACAACCTGTCTCCTTATCAACGCTTCAATCCGTCGTAAATATCTTTTTCCAGGCGATGTTTCTTGTCAAACCTTTAGCTTCGTGATTCATGACTATGATTTTTAAACTGTTCCCAAAATAATCACATGTTTTCAAAGTTCTCAGGGTGAAACACCCGTAATGTAAAATCACCAGACAATTCGGTACTGGGTAATAAATAAAACGGAATTTTTTCAGCGTCGTACGAGGTATCAAGCGAAGACTGGATGAAGACTAGTAGTCAGTTAGCTAGTTGGTTTAATAGAGTCTAAAAGTACAGACTTATAAAATAGTCAAAAGTGAAAAAAAAAAAATTCTCTTAAGAAAATTTAAGAAGACCTTTAATAAAAAAAAGAAGAATAAAGAAAACCTAATTCTAGTTGAAACTCAGAACAAAAAAAAGAAACAAATTCAAACGAGTGAACATACATATATCGACAAAACAAACAAAATTAATTCATATACTAAATACCTATCACGCCACGCGAAACAACGAGAGATTGAAAGATATAATACTAACAATACTAATAAAAAAGAAATAAAAACTCAAGACGGCGGTTGTGCGAAAGTGTGAATGCATAAAATCACATCACTATTCCAATGCTAATCAGGAAAATAGCAAAGCCAATTTGCAAAGGAAAATAATTATCAGCTATCGACAAGTGCCCTAAAACCCAGCGGAAAAAGAGGGTGACCATATTTTTTGATTGAGAACCAGAAAGACAAGTTGCAAGGATCAGCAGAAGCAGTCCAAACGCTCCTACCCTGTTTCCATTCCTCCTCCATTTCATCCTAGCAAGGCTCCAGAGGTTGTATTATACATAAAAGTGTATTTAAAAAAAAAATATTTTACTTCACCTGTGTTTATTTAAAATTTCATTAGTATTCAACCTTAATAAAATATCTTAATAAAAAGAAAGGAAAACACCAAGATCATCATTTCCAGCGATGGCAGTGCACTACCCTCCTGAAGAGTATTTATCAAATATTATCGGTGAGCTTGTTAACCCTTTTTTTCTTTTATTTTGATATAAATTTTTTTTTTAAATATCATTAAAGTAACGAAAAAAAAACGGAAAAAAAAATCTTAACGTAGAACTGTATGAACTGAAAACACAATTTTTATATAGTATGTATTTTAAACACTAATTTTTGTTCGAATCTTACATATTATGTATTGACATGTATCTATGATAGTATTATTTGTTAAATTACTTTTTTTTATATTACCTCTTTCTAAATTTATTTACTTTATGATGTCATAGCTTAGGATTATATTAATTTCAGGGACCTTGACTCGTCTATTGTTATCCCCTCCATTCATATTATATCAAAAAACTGTATATTACCTTAATGAATACATACTTGTCTAAGTACGACCATACATTTTATTTTTTTTTTATGCTTTTTTCCATTTCGATTAGTTCGGTAACTGTTATACATTACCTCAGAATGAGGGATGTTCTTGCGGGAAAGTTTCCAGTGAAGGCAGTCGCTAACCTTTTATTTTTTGTAACATAGCTTGTTATCTGTAATGTGCAGCTAAAAGTATAGATAGTAGGGGCGCGAAAGGATCATTTGGCCGGCGAGCGAGCAACATGTTGTAGGGATACAGGATATTATAAAAAAGGGGTAGTTGACATATAAACCGACGGATCAAACAACTACCAAGGAGTGTCCTAGCGTTCTATGCTAGATACTAAGGGGAGGGTTAATTCCGTAATAGAGCATATCAGCTGGTTCTTTTCTCTCTTTCTTCTGCGCTAGGGTATGGGAAGTATTTTAGGTTTTTACTTAGATATAGAAACCATTTAGGTCGGAGACACATAAGGACAAAATCGGGTTCCTAATTCTTTTAAATTTCGCTCAAATGACATCTGGAGCCAGGCATGAAAAAATATGTAACCTCGGTTGGCCACTATTAGCAGCAAGATCCCCCCCATTCCGACGAGCTAGGACGGAGCTTAGACTAGCATGCCTGCCGCTGCGAATTGGCCTAACCCCCTTCTACTCTTTGCCCGGACTGGCCTTTCGAGTTGCCTGTGCTTGGAAGTCATAAGAGTGAAGAAGAAGTAGTAGGGAGGGTCCTTTTAGAGCACATTTTGGAGGGCACATAGTAGAGTGTCCCTTTTCTATCGTTTTATTTGCTTTAAATGCAATTAAAGGACTTTGGGTTAAGTGTGTAAAAACTGAGCACACCCTGTTATTATACTCGCCCAGTTTACGGATAGGGTGGTATAAATGAATTCTTTTGTAATATCAGTTCTTCTCAGAACTTAAGCAATATTAATTTTCATCCCAGGAGTTATTCTATTGATCTGTAAAATCAATTTGAGAGTTTTTTTTGCGATCCATTCGGTCCCTTTGAGATATATAAATTAATTTGCTCTCTTAAAACATCTAAGGTTTCGTCTTCTGACACGGTCACAAGTTGTTTGCTAAAGAATATTTCATTTCATATTTCTGAAGTCTTACTCGTATGTCATATCTTTAATAGAAGTATACATATGGGAATCTTCCCTCATGCATTAAAAATGACAATACTCGTAGTATTACCTCTTCATAAAAAGAACGATAAGACATTGTTGAATAATTATCGACCTATATCTCTGCTATCTGTATTTTCAAAATTTTTTTAAAGAATTATTAAGTCAAGAATGATATCATTTTTAGAAAGAAGGCACTTTTTTAGTGATTGCCAATTTGGATTCAGAAGTGGAATGTCTACTGAAGCTGCTTTATTAAAATTAACTGGAGAGTTATACCAAAGTTTTAATTCTTCTGAGATTCCGGCGTCTCTGTTTATAGATATCACTAAAGCTTTTGACATGGTGGATCATTCAATATTATTAGAAAAACTTTTTCATTCTGGTTTTAGAGGTAATATACTCGTACATAGTTGGTTTTCTTCATATTTGGATAATCGGCAGCAAATGGTGAGATTAAACAATACTTACAGCTCTATAAAAAATATTACGACCGGTGTTCCACAAGTATCAGTTCTAGGTCCCATTTTGTTCCTGATTTATGTAAATTCTTTGTTTTCTCTATCATTCAAAGGCAAAATAACTGCACTTGCTGATGATACTGCTATTTCATACTCATGCAAAAGTCTATTAAATGTAATTCTGGAGGTAAATCATGATTTTGATTTACTGAGAAAATGGTTTGCAGTTCATAAGTTCATTATCAGTGATAAAACAAAATTCATGATATTTAATACTAATAATATATATTTTGACGATTTGCCATTATGCTATCACTCTCAGGCTTGTACCCGCTTTCTGTTATCGAATATTGATGACGATTATCCTTCATTTCACTATAAAGGCTTCTGTTGTAGTAACTGCTTCAAGATAGAATGTGTTGAAAGCTTTAAATACCTGGGCATAATCTTGGATAATAAGCTCAATTGGGACAAACATACACATAATCTAAGACAATATCTTAACAGAGTAGTAAATCAACTGTATCATCTTGGTCTTTATTGCCTCCATTCAACTCTAAAACTGATGTACAATGGTTTACTAAAATCAAAATTGGAATATGGTATCACCTGTCGGGGCGGTGCTTACTTTACAAAAACCGAGCCTTTGTTGACTAAGCAAAAACATGCAATCAGAATTTTATATAAGGTAAACCGCAGAACTCCAAGTCTTAATCTGTTCAGCAACCTTAAAACTCTTACGTTAAGGCGTATTGTTATAAAGTACTAAAAATATTTTTTAAAAATTCGGGTTTTTACACAGTTCGAAACACTGATAATTATAATTTACGAGTTAACTCCAGGAATTTTGTTTTAGTACCACCAGTTCATAAAGTCAACTTTGGACGCTTTTATCTTGTTTCAGCACCCCTTCTGTTCAATCTACTTCCAGATTCCCTAAGATGTGAGAGAGCGAAAAATGTATTTATGAATGGTATTATGAAATGGCTCTTGTCTTTTGACTATTCTTATATTAATAAATTGTTCATTAATGAATTTTGTTCTTAATAATAGATTAATATTACTTGCACACTGAATTCAACAACAATAATTTCATTTGTTATGAATTTTTACCTTCTGTTGTTATAAACAGTACATTCACCACTTACCACTTAAGCAACAGAATGTACTTAACTATTTCTTTTTTCTCAATTACTGAATCATTGTAATTTATAAAACTCAATATTTTGTATTGTAAACGAAATTGGAAAATTGAAATAAAGTTTATTAAAAAAAACAAAAAAGGATACTAAAGGTCTAAAGCCACCAAGGCAAGTGGGATTGTTTTTTTTTCCTCCAGGACTGTGGGGTTGATGTTGTGATGCACTAGTTGATTACATGAGTGAAGTAGGTGGTAACATGTGGCAGAATCAGTTCAAGAAAGCGTATTGATACACCTTCTTCTCCTATGGAGTAGGTGTTTATAGCATTTACATGGTCGAAGACCTCATTTTCAGTGACTGTAATAAATTAATTTAGCAGGTGCACTGCGTAGACGCCACGGTTGACATCAATTTCACTAACACGCGAGATATCTTCTAGGAAGAAATTGTTCGGGTCATCTGGTTCTAAATTACAATTAAAATTGGCCAAGATACCAATTTTAAGCGGATTACTCCAAAGCCTTTTTGCGGGCAGAGAGGTGTTAAGCTTTGAAGCACAGTAATTTTCTTTGGAGGTGCAGCAGATTGAAGTTGTAAAATTACGAGCAGCTTTGTATTTAGTCCAGTTTGAATTTGTTGGATGGCACTTCCACTTACCTTAGAGTATTCAGTGAGGGCACAAAATTCCCAAATAACTACAAACGTTGGGCTAACTGCGTGAAAAATCAACCATTGTTCTCTATTCGTGCGGAAAAGCTTATGACCGGAGATGGAGTTGCGAAATAAATTGCCAGATAAGCTGATATTTGGGCTCTGAAAGTATCAACAATGAGATAATACTTCGCGAATCTGTAAATAAATTTACGAATTATGCATACACACGCTTCTATGAGTTGTATGGTACCAAGATATACCAGCCAAGTGTAAAGTAGTTAAACCATCAAGATAAGGAGCCTTATGTATGATTTCTCTTAAATCGGAAAGGACCTACACATCCCTTCGCATTAGCAAAACCCCAACTAAAAGACAAGCTCAAATCGGAAATTCACAGAGTGATGTATTCTCAATACTTTGCAAAATCGGAAAGGAACTGAAAAAAAATACTATAAATCAGCAGTAAAGAAACAGGGCTTCCCGAAAATATTAGATGTTTCTCCTTTACCACCTCATATTCATCGTGATATTTTCCTACCACTATTTCAAATTAATCTTGTTTTGATTGGTTTATGTTGGACATCACAAAGAGCTGGATTAATCCACAACTGTGGAAAAAAATATTAGAGGAAGGAAAATTGGAGTAACTCCATCAGAAACTATCAGCTTTGGCAACGGATGTCAGATCATTAAACGTAAACCAAACATGATGACAATCGAAGTAGGGTGGGTGACAAGGAAATAGGCCTCATTAAATTACAGCATCGATGTTTACTTATGCGTAAGCGGAAAATCGATGAAATAAACTTTTGCGTAACGCAATTACTTTCTAGGAATGGATGCTTTCGGGAGAAAATGACCCATTACACCGTCACTACGAAAATATACAATACACACGGGTGCTCGCATGAAGTACCTAACCGGCTATGTTCTAGGAACCAATATAATTGCCACAAGGTCAAGAAAATCAATTACATGTTTTCTACGACAACAAAATTCGCAAATAGGAAATCAAAGGGATTGTTCAGAATCTACATGGAGGAGGCCGCAATGCTATCCCGCAAATGAATGGGTGGATTTTCAATTTCGTTAAGGACCACAGGACAATACTTTAGCTTTGTAGACATATTAGAACAAGTAATCAGGTATAAGTTATAAGTATTTGCCTATTCTCGTAAAAGCAATACAATCGGTAATAACGTGGGGAATTAAATGTCATATTTTAGCACTTTTACTTCAGCCCTAGTTACAAGCTATCCGTCATCACTAGAACCCCTACTTATCATCGCACATTTTATGGTGTAGCAACAACACCAATAGAGGGTGTACTAGGAGTTCCCGAAGCGTTCTCGAGTGATTTTTAAGTGACCTAGACTAAGTACCTACAATAACAGCCTTTTTCTTATCATTAATGTTAAGTGTATTATGTCTCGACATATCACTCTCCACTATTGTTACCGCTTGCTCAGCTCAATTTTTCAAATTTTCAAAGAATAAAGGATTCGAACACTAAAAGCGGTCGTTAGTATAATTGGAACCAATTCAAACGTAACTGCCTTCTCTTACAGAGTTGTAAAAAAATCATTGAAGCAGTTATTACACTTTTTAGTGGCTATATTTTGTCAAAATGAAGCAACCCCCCTAGAAGACTGCACAATCTATAAAACCCGGGAAACTCTAATAATTTCGAAACACAGTCGCTTATTGCTTTTACATCCACTAGGAGCTACTTTTGAAACATAAAAGAAAACCATGAACTCCAATCCATAAACGAACGCTCAGAACACTAGAATAAAAATGATTTGGAAGTACAGTCGCTTCTTGCTGGTGCATCCACTAGAAGCTATAAACAACTTTCGAAAACCAAAAAGCATTCATAAACGAACGCAACGACTAATTGCTTTCCACGACTCACTAAACGCAAATAAAATTTACCAACCTTCATTCCCATCATTGGACAGTAAAAAAAATTCATGAAACCGTTCCTGGTATTATGCCAATAAAATCTACAATCCAATGGATGCCCATGCATTCAGGAGAAACACCTCAAGACCGCAAGGACAAACACCAACATCCACATCTCAGTAGATTTTATCGATTGCATCCTCACTATTCGTTTATTAGTGTGCGGTGCGTCTTCGTATTGCCTCACCGACCAGACGAGCATGGGGGTTCTTAAACATTTTATCGGTTGCGCATGAAGAATTATATCTCCATCTCCCCGTAGATACCTCTATTCTAGCATTATTAAGAGGAGCCAAATACTTTAGGGAAACCAAAACACTCACAACCATCTAACCCATCGCCAGCATCACCTCATTGTAAGGACGCCGAATAATGTAGTTCAGGTGGATGAGTAATTATAGCACAGAGATTCCAAATCGGATGAGTGTGAGACTCAAACTACAGCCGAAAGCAAGAATTTTCGTAAACACCACCTCCGAGCAGGAGCTGATGAAAGTCCAGGAATTTAATCAACTCAATGTACAATAGAACGGGAATCTGGTCAATCGAGGGGATGAAATCAAGGCCAAAGGCGAAGAAATGCTCACTTACCTGCCTTCCGCCAATTTAATCGAGTAACTGGAATGGGTCGGTTCTAGTTCCACGTAGCACAAACTGTTCTCTTAATTAATTTGTTAGCACTTCTGACACTTTCTGCGCTTCCAAAAACCAGTAGTTCACTACCACACAACCACAAATAGGAATTCCAAGCCAACTGGCTGCCTTTTTCCAACTGAGCAGGCATTCGATTCGATTCCCCACGTCCAAGAAGATGGAAACGATTCTGACTAAAACGGGCTGCCGAGAATACGGAATACGGAATCATTACCACTACTAGTGCCGTTGTCACCATCACGGTTACCACTATTGCTACCGGCACTGGTACCGGCAATGCCACCATCTTGTTGTTGATTGACTTCCTTTCCAGCCAGAAGGTATTAAAAGGGATGACGGACAGCCAACAGACGTTTGAAATTAATACACCATGCTGGAGTGTGCGTGGCGGAAGGAAAAATTTCAACTCCTAGCTAAGGGATCCACTAAGTTGCCATCATTTATTCGAAGGACATCCGGAATGAAATTATGTTCCTGTGACTGTGCCACCATTGTATCCGACTACGAGCACGAGAACGAGCACCCAATCGCACATCCGACCTTTTAGTGTACGACTTAGGTGTCGTGCCTTTAAAAGGTAGCTGCACTAGTTGCGGTGTTAAGACACCTGTTCCATAGTCCAATGGGTTGGCTGTGGCTGTGTATTTGTGCACTTGACTTGTATAATCGTGCTAGACAATAGAATAGGAAATAGAGAGAATGTGGGGGAAAAGACGTGAAGGAGCTTTTAAAACAACCTTCAGCTAGGGTTGATGGAAAAAATTCTATTTTAATATCAAGCTTCTATTTTTAGGACCACCAGAGTCATGCGATGAAAATACAACGGTTAACGGCTACTAGGTATGACTTTACAACTTTGAAATAGACGCGCAATGAATGTACATATGCATGGTGAAGGGCGAGGTCCACAGGAAAAAAAAGTCTCAGATGAACTTCCTGAGCAAATCTCAAAATAGATATTTCAATATTCTTCTTAAAGTTTGCGATAGAAGATTTTTTTTCTTATGAACATAGTAGAAGCTGTGATATGACTGTTGTCTGAGACACACCAATATACCGAATTTGTGCGTCCCAAATTTTACAAAGGTCAGCCAAATTTCCGATGTCTTCAGCGGAACCAAATGTAAATTGACCGCAGGCATTGACCATGACTTAGATGGACCAGGGCCTCAACTTACATATCTCTCAATCTAGCGCTGTCTTTAGCCAGCTACCCCCGGGTACTCATATGAAGACAACACTCATGTGTTGTCCCTCTGGGTTGCAGTCAAAAATTTTCCGGTATCCATCCGTTCAAAGTGACCTAACCATCTAAGCCGGGTTATCGGAACTTTTCTGACAATTCTGGCTTTAGTTTGAAGCTACGTTCATGCTTTATTCGAGCTCGTCCAAAGTGTTTGGCTTATTACCGTATACTAAGGACTGACGCAGCCCCAGAGAAAATAATCGAGTGCTGCCAAATCGCATGATCATAGCGGCCAATTTATGAACGCTCGCAATGACATGACCCAGTCGCCAAATTTCTCCTTCACAAATTCAAACGTTGCGTCGCTTCTATGGCGTCTAGCGCCATCTTGTTGGAATCACAGCTCGGATGTATCGTGTGGTCAAGCTCTTACCACAGAAAGTCGGTTAACATTGCTCTATACGTGAGACCATTGACGGTAACGGTGTCTCCTTCCTCATTTCGAAAGAAATAAACAGTCAATCTTTGTGGATTCATTGATGTTTGGCCGAACACTTGTTGATTGAGTTCGCTCCAATGACGGCAATTTTGCTTGTTGACATAGCCGCTGAACCAAAAATGGGCCTCGTCCGAGAAGATGATTTTCGGCCAAATCCGGATCTCCGGCCAATATTTCCTGCGCCCAATTGGCGAACTCACGGCGTTGTATATGGTCGTGAGACTTCAATTCTTGCGTCAACACAATCTTATATGGATGTAGGCCCAAATCTAACCGACGGGTTGACACTCTGGTGATGCCTAATTCAGCTGATCGGCGCCGAATCGACATTTCCGAGTCTTCTTAGATACTGGCCGCTACAGCGGCTATGTTTTCTTCATTTCGCACCAATCTCTGTCTGGTTGGTGGTTTAAGATCCAAAAGTACGACGAATTTCATACACACTGAAGCCATGATGACGAAGTAAAACGATCCATGATGAAATGGCAAACCTTACTGAATATTTTGACAGCTGGATGTCATTGGTAACTTTGGCAGCTGCCGAAACAAAACAGTTGGAAAAAATATCATTGTTATCTTGTCACTCTTTATAAGCTCTAATTGGTTGCTCGGTTTTGTCATTACCGGCCTTAACGGCGCAGAGTTCATTCTCCATCGCCATCCTGCATATTCCAATGCGCTTGGCAGGGATACCAAATTAGACATGGCTCAGTATAGTTCATCTTAATTGATGCTGTCATATGCGGCTTTGAAAACGATGAAGAGGTACTGCGTATCTCCTGGGCTTTTTCCAAAATCACGCTGATAAGGCCTCATTAGACTGTTAAGCGTGTTAGGCATTCACATAATAAGGCGGACAGAATTTTATATGTGATATCGAGGAGACTTATCCCTCTGCAGTTGGCGCAGTTCCTTAGGATCGGATAACTAATGCTGAAATGAGGCATACTTCCGTCGACCTAGATTTTGGAGATGAGTTGATGTATGCTTTGTATTCAATCATCATCTGCTCCTTTAAACAGTTCGGCAGTTAAGCCATCGGATCCACCAGCTTTGTTACACTTAAGCTTAGGAATTGCTGCCCGGACTTTATCTTTATCTTTATTCTCAGCACCGACAGTGGTTTCCTTCCCCACCGTTGCAGATTTCTGTTCCGGTTTTACAGATTTGGCATGCTCTTTTAATATTTTGCGTTTCACACAAACATCTTTTCGCAATGGTGGATGGAAAAGTGTGCAATGCGTCAGCAAATGTTATCTCTTCTTAGCACTGTTTTATCTGCAGAATAAGCTGGTGTCTTTCTGAAGAACTTACATCTGTCTGCCGAGCGGAGATATACGCTATTTTGATGGCTTTGGTTTTAGTTGTTGCCTCTGTAGCGACAGCCAAGCTGCGAATAAAGTCTTGCTGGACCATCTCATGACCTCAAAGCTAGTTGCAGAATGCAAGGTTTTCTCGAACGCAGATTTAATTTAATTGTCTAGATGCCAGGTCACAATGGGATCACACGGAAAATGAAATCGCTGATGAACCTGCTGGTCAAAACTCTGAGATTAATTTTGCAGGACCCGAACCTACGTTAGGAGCGCCTGCGTCTTCGGTTAAGGCTTAATTTAACAATTGGACCATATACGAGCATAACTGTAGGTGGTATGGCTTTTGAGGTTTCTGGCAGATCAAACAAATATTTTACAACGTCTCTGAGAGGTCAGAAATTTTCCGGCTTTTCCTCAATAGTAAAGACTGCAGGCTGCCTACTGGCGCCGTGACGGGACACTACGCTTCAGTTAAGCACTTAAGTCTGCTTGGCCTACGCGACACAACATCCTGCGATGCTTGCTTTAAAAGTCATGACGACACCGCGGAGTACTACGTCTGTGAATGCTCGGCTTATGCTCGCATCAGTCTGCAGACACTTTATCACTGAAGCGTTTACTCGCATTTCTTCGAAAGACTGAGAAATTCTATTTAAAGGAACTTACGCGGAGTACAAGGGACTAGTACTTTGTCTGAGTGCTCTGTTCTGATGGAAGAAACAATGCGATTTTTGCCTCTTCGCCAAGTAGTTTGACACTTTTGTAGAACCTCCAAATACCATTTATGCAGAAACACCTCTGCATGGCCTCCATCAATCGCTTTTTTGCATCTTTCTTGGTTTTTTTGGAATCTAGAGCCGATTTTACTCCCGTTTCCTTTGCTAGTTTAGTTGGCCAGCAGCTCTCGTCTTTTATTACAGCGCCGCTGCCATTTATTTCTCATGTTTCGCTGCATGCACTTGCAGGCATTTTAAGTTTTTTTTTTAGAGGTATACAAATTCAAAATAAAATGAAACATTTAAAGCTAACGTTTATGTCTATGATATTAGCATTATTTAATGGATAATTTTATGCCATTAGTGTTTAAGTACGATATAGGGCATATGAGTTCCATTGCTAGATCGAATGAAGCGCAATATTGAAGTCCAATTTTCGGTAACTTTATCGAGCAAATAACACGGCGAATGTTGACTTCCAAATCGTCCAACGTCTCTGGTTTATCGGATTGTCTGGATCGTGTTCACCGGCCAGTTCACAGGTCCATTATGCGAACAGGAAATGTTTCCCCCAATAAATTGATGATGTCGCACGCCGTGGGGCATGTTGCGCCATCTTGTTGAAACCAAAGCTCTGTCACGTCAATGACATTCAACTGAGGAACGAAGAAGTCAGAAATCATGTTTCTGTAGAGCTCTCCATTGACGATAACATTCTGGCCTGTAACGTCTTTAAAGAAATATGGGTCGATGATTCCACCAGCCCATAAAGCACACCAAACAGTGAGTTTTAATGGCTGTAATGGCGTCTTAAGAACGGCTTCTTGATTTTCTCTACTTCAAAAAAAAAAAAACATCCTTTACTAATAAACCAGAGGCTTATGTAGTCGTGGTAGTCGGATAAGACCTAGTAAATCAAAGGGAGCATCTCTAGCAGCTTACTTCCAATATCGCCATTGGTTTTCCGAGCTCGATGCTGGATCCTCGAAACATTCGGTCATCCAGAATACTACAGCTGTGTCTTCTGACGATCGCAATGTGATCAATCTGTTTTGTCGTATTTGGATAGATGACAGTCAAAGACAGGGAAACGTGAGATGCGGAATTTCGGTATTTAAACAGATGCGTAGAGTATTTCTCTACTGAAAAGTCCAACTCCAAATATGGTAGATGCTCATTCTATGATACAACCGCTTATCAGCAAATTAAGAGCCACGGATGGCGGAATAACCGGGGACATGTTATAGACTGAATTTCTATCCTAAATATGACCTTAAATCGTGAGGACGACCAAGTCCAATCCAAACAATCCAAACAATCCAAACAAGATACAACGGCTTAATAAATCGTCCCTCGGTGTTGTTGTAACTGAAAAGTATAGGTACACCGGCACAAGGCCGGTGGTGTTGTTTTCAACAGTCATAAGGACGACATATTACCATCGATTGTTTTTCACAGATAAGAAGAAATGGTTTGTCACAATTTTTAAGGAAATAAGCTTTCAAAGCCAAATTAGTCTTGCATTTCAAATCGATGTACAGGTTGCAGCATCTCTGGACCGATTCAGTTATCCACCTCTATCTCAGGCACAAACCGATATGAATTGAACATGGCTGCCACAATTTGCTCTAGCAAATGCTTAAACCTATATTTTCACAGAAATTATAACTTCCATGGACTTGAACCTAATATAACTACTAACAGATGTCGCACAAATCGGGAAACAATTATTCAAATTTCGTAGCAAAATCAAGTCAAGTACGACGGGACGTTCTCACAAAAAACAACGAACCCTCGACATGTTATTCACTTTTGTGAACACAGAAAATTCGTGTTTCTTCTTTTTTTTTTAAACACCCGAAAACGCACTGAACCATACATCCGCTGTGCTAAGGTACATCGCACTTCGAACAAAAGCCATCAACTTTGGGCCACCAACACGAGCAACTTCCAAAAAAATCATCGCTTGTCTCATCGCTCTCGTTTCGTGGTAATGATTAGGCATTTTCATTTTCAAAAAAATAATTTGACTAATCGAGGCTAAGTCTGAAGCCGTATTTAGACAGTACGAGTATATTCAAAAGCATCTCAATGCCCTCACCTGCCTCTCGGTCTTGGCATACAGAAGCTATCCTCAGCCACTACCACGAGGAAGAAAAAATTGAAAGTTCAGCGGGAAAAACTGAAAAAGAAAAATAGAATTCGGATTCTCATTTTATTATTATCCGTCGTCGTCTGCTTAATTATACATTCCGCATTAAATGATGGGAATTTTGAAAATTTGCGCGCAATTGTCATGCAACACGATTGCACATCACCGGTACTGAGGAGACTGGGAGAGCTCATTGTAACCTGTACTCTGTAGACAGTAGATCTACCGGCATGCAATCCGTATCCACAACAATGTATCTGAGCATTGAGCGTTTCTTAACAAGCAAAATATGCTCGTATCTGCAGATACGAATACTCGTACATCCTAGCGGCAGTTAATCGTTTATCATTCTTTTGTCGGTGAGTTATTCGCATTCGGGTGAAACGCTTAAGGTGCCATTCGATACCATTAGTGATGAAAGCTTCTGATGGAACACATCATGATTAAGTGATTTTTTTTTTTTTTTTTTTTTTTTTCTGAGATCAGTCGACGAGCAGGTTTAACTCAAATTCATGGTCTTTGGGATTAGGGGTTCTACGACTTTTTGGGCAAAAATTCGAAGACTAATTGGGGATTTTGGGCACGCAAAATCAGTTTGAGTTTCCCAGCAAAAGTGCGAGTAATCGGATTGACAGAGAGAAATTATGATTTGCTAATGACACGCTGTCGACGGTTTTGTGGATAAATGGTCAGCGTAGGTAGGTTTTACGATTTATACAGAAGAAATCAATTTCCAGGTGTTCTTTAGCTAATTGGCGATGAATGGTGTCAAGATTGAACTTCGAAAGAAAGGTTTTCAACAAAAAATCACAGAGTGGACATAAACTTTGGTAATTATTAGATTAGAAGAGCCACAACGTTCTTAAACCAAGTATAGGTACTCTTATGCATTGTGGATGGGTGTTCTACGATCAGGGTGCGATACTCAGCGCTGTAACTATGACTATACCATATTTCAACTGTCTGTTCATTTTATCTACTCGTGGCTGCCACTGATCTTGTCCGTCTGGGATTGACTTGCTAAACTTCTAAGGACGTGTTTTGAGTAGAAATGGCGGATATACGGCGGACGAATTCACGCTACTGAATCAATCGTGGTGTCAACATTCAGAATGACAGATCTCCTACATGAGCTACTTCAACGTAGCGATAAGCACTTTTTCAGACTAGTCAGGGTGCCCGTGCCTTTCAAAAATAATTAATGTATCCCAAGCTGGAACTTCGGCACAATAACGATAAATATGGTCGAACTAGAAAATGTATTACGCTAACATAAAATCGATGTAATAAGTGTTCAAGAAACCAAGTGTGGCAAAGTGTCGGAAACAGAACCGAAACTCGCAGACAAATACGTACTCGTACAGAATGAATAATACAAGAATAGTGGTTCCATCATGTTCACACCTGAACTTCTAGATAAGATCGTAACTTGGGTCCTGGGCCTCAACCAACGTACCACTCCAGCGAGCTCGATTCCTTGCTAGCTACCTCTCGGGTGACTGATGTGCAATTTTCTGACTAAGTCGATGTTGCTATACAGTTCGACGTGTAGTTCGTATAGTTCGACGTTGAATCTTCTATTCCAAAGCCCGTCAACGCAAACGGAACCGAATATTTTTGAAGGGTTTTTCTCTCGAAAACACTGATGACATCTTCATCTTCTGTTGATATAGTCCATGCTTCAGAGCCATAAGTTAGGGCTGGGATGATTACGGGCTTACATAGAATCTCCTTAGTTTTTCGGAACGTTTTATTTCTGCTGAGGTATTGTTGGCAGAATTTATAGCAGAGCCTAGGTACACAAAGTCCATTGAAACCTCGAAGTTCATTCTGCCCACATGTCTATGTTATGTATCCTCGTCGACAGTATATACTTGATTTTGCTCCCATTTACATTAAACCCATTTTGACAGCTTCCGTCTTCATACTGGCGGTAACACCGATGACCTCCTGCTGAGTTCTGCCAATTATGTCAATATGTGTTCGCTTTCGGGTTTCTTACAATTCTTCCAAGTATGATGTCAAGAATGTCATGTGACTTCGTGTCATCTTGTCTAAAACCGTGTTTGACATCAAAAGTCGCGGTTAAGTCGTTACCGACCTTGAGTAGCGAGTATTTTCCATTGTCATTCTGCACAAATGAACGAGCTTGGCAAGGACGCCAAAACGTAGCTCTATATAGCTCGTCTCTATAAATGGTGTCATATGCGGCCTTAATATGGTGGGAATCGATTTCGAATTCTTGGGTTTTTTTCCGGGATCTCCAGGATTGTGAAAATTTGGTCGACTGCGGATTTTCCTGGTCTTAAACCGTCCTGATAGTGTAAAATCCGATTGTCGGTGAGGGATTTCAGATGACCACACATCTTGTATGCAATGTAGGGGAGGCTTATACCTTGAACAGGTCTCCTTTTTTGTGGATCGGGCAAATGATGCTGAGATTTCGTTCATCACGCATACACTCTTTTGACGAAATCTGGGAAATGAGTTGGTATGTGCTCTCCACAAAGTACATTCCAGTAGCTTTGAATACCTTGGCCGGCAAGCAGTCAGATCCAACTACTTTGTTGGTTTTCAGCTTAGATATTGCTATCCTTACTTACGGAAGTTTTGGCTATCATCGTGTAAGTTGAATGATCTCCTCTGCCAGACGGTAGGATGTTGGGTTTATTCGCTGTTATACAGGCTGCAGAAAAAGTTGTTCCATATTTTCAGTAGCGACTGTTAGTTTTCTGTACGTGTCTTTTTGCCTTGACACGTTCTTTTAACCTGTTGGTAAAACATCCGGACATTATTCATGGAATACAATCTCTCAATATCTTCAATATCTGGTCCTTAATTGCAGCGCCGCTTTGTACGCCTCTTGTTTATCAGCAAGTGCTTCCCGGCATTTTTTATCAAACCTGAGATTTATTGGTGATGGTCGGGTGAAACTTAGCATATCAGCTGCGGTGTCTCTGATGGCACGTTGACAGTACTCCCACTGGTCTTCGGTACTTGATGCAGGCGGTATAGGAGTTATTGAGAGATTTCGGGATACGTGTTCGTCGAAGATTCCAACGTTTACCGAGATATTTTCCTCTCCCATTCTGGCGCTGATTGCAGGTAAATAAAAAAAACGTGTTGGTGGAACGAAGAGACGCAAATTGCGGTAAGGAAGAAGCGGAAAGCCTACCAATCATGGGCTACGTACAGCGGAAATAGCGCAACCGAATAAGCGCGCCTTAAGCTACACTAAGAACGTTGCAAAAAAAGCAGTAGCTAAAGGACGTGCAATAGCAATTGAGGCAATTGTAGAAGTTCAACTTTCAGGCACGTTCAGGCGAGCTAATATTTTCAAGATCTCAGAACAACGAAGGAAGAACTCAAAGGAGATCAATCGCCGGAATCAATCAATCTGTTATACGAAGGCCGAATATCTGCATTGCCGTTTTTCTGAAACCGCAGCCTCAACTCCTGACATATATTTCCGCTTAATAGGACTTTATGAGCGATACGCAGCAAACTCATCCCTTGGTAGTTTGTAGGATCGTGCTTCTTGTGGTCTGGCAGAACATACAGGCATTCCAATTGCTAATCTGGTCATTGCTAATGCTTGGTTAAACATCGTATCCACTTACATAAATGTTGCCCTCGTTGTTTAGAAGTTTCGAAAAGTGCTGCCTCCGATCACTTCATTTTCTTCTGTATCATTCCATGACAGCTCGTGCTGCAACGCACTGCAAGATATCTCGGTATGTCACGTGTTTCGTCGCAGAAGCGTTATGACAGTCGTGGTCGTACCACTATATTCTCAGCTGTCATTGAAGGATGTTTCATTCTATGGCAACATTTCTCTTATACCGGGAAATACTTGCCCACTGTGCGCATATATCACCGCGTTTAGTAAGACTTTACACAGAAATTAGATTCGAGTAGCGAAGGCTTGCGTTACCCATTTTGATTGCAACTTTTCATCGTCGATTTTTTTTGTATGGATATGGACAGTTCTTTGTTGAACAGATCCTTTATAGGTCTAGCCGCAACAAGGTAATAATCCCGTAGATTACAAGAACTTCCAGTCTGCGTACATATTCGTTGACTTCGCAATGCATATTGAGATTTCTCAATCTAATGCTAATAACGCCATGTTGTGCAAAGTCGATTAGACTCATTCCCTTGTCGAAAGATTGGTCGTGGAGACTGAATTCCCCAATCGTCGGGCTTAAGATGTTTTTCTTGCCCAATTGGCGTTGAAGTCGGCTATCAAGATCATAATATCGTACTATGACCTGTATGCTTATTTCCTTCTCATCCAAAGCGACTTCGGCACAAATAAGACTTGTCACAAATTAGAATTAACAGAAAATGTTGCGCAGTCTATTTCCAATAGCCTATACATGGCTTTCCACAAGCCAGCTGCAGTAGATGTCACAGAACTCCGTTTTTTGAGCAATTTTGTCCCACCCGTAATATTTTCTGTACTCCGCTGACCGCTGATCGACAGAGATAGTAACAGAGAGCGACCCGAAATATCTGGGCTGTTCTGTTTATATATCACAATAGAAGCCGCAGCCGTTGAGAAAGAAGAAATCGCCTTAGAGTAGATCACTTGGTCTGCATTCCATTCCATTCAAAAACGAATAAAGGTTGATCACATTGTCATTCCTAAGCGTTTACTTAGAATTTTGCTAGATTTGCACAGCAGAAGAGTGGCTTGGAAACCAATAAATACCACTCGCGAGTATGGAATAGGACTCCCATTCACCTTGTGACAGGATATTATCAGTGAAGTTGAGGGGTCACGTCAGGAGCCATTATTTAGCACTACGCCCCACCAAACTATGTAGAGTAGGTGACAGGGATAATTTATATAACAAACTGCGCATCGCTACCAAGTCAACGCTTAACGAAGATATCGTGATCGTGATGGGAGATTTTAATTCCAAGATAGACAACGACAACACCACGTTTAAACATTTGATGGAACTACACGGCCTCCGGAACACACAAGAAATTACAATGGTTTATTGACTTCTTTAACCTTAACCGCCTGCTCATTGAAGGCACATTGTTTGACCACAACTACTCCAACAGGATCAGCTAGGTCTCCATTTATCGACGACATACATACGTATATCAAACCAGATCGATAATGGATCCAAAACATGGAGCTGACACTGGAAAAGAGGGTGGCCACCACCTAGTGGAAGCTACTACACGTTTTTGTATAGCATCTGTTCCAATTTACTGAGGATATTCAGGTATAATACCTAGAGGCTCTGGAATCCCCCAGTGCGCCAACACCTTGCCTCAAATTCAGAAACAATCAGAAGCTTAACTCCTGAGAGCATAGACGAGCATTTGAACTCTGTAAAAAGAAAACGGTCTTGTCCCAGAAGACAGATAGCATTGCGGGTAGAAGGCGAAAAACCAAAACACATGGCTGAGAGCAGAGACCTGGCAACGGGCCGATGAATGTATTAACCTCAAAGCACGGATTGCAGCGGCTTGAGCAGTAGATTACGCTGAATGAAGAGAAAATATGCGTAGCATAGAGTAAGAGGACACAAGGGTACCTAAAACAACGCACTAGATCCCAAATTGAAGAAACAGCTAATACATGCGACAGCATGTCTATGGTATTACCAAGGAACTCACTGGTGTTCAAAGTTTCAAACTACATTGAGCAAAAGGACTAGATGAAATTCTACTGGCTTTGAATAAGAAACCGCTTACCAGACACTGGACACTTTTTGCAGCAGCGCTTAATCACTAAGACAAAGCTGTTTAGACCCGAACTCGTGTGAACGTCGGCGAGGTAGTTAGCGTAGACGGCACACCAGCGAAACTCTTCCAATAATATACTTGGCCAAACTAATATCTCGAATGACTCTGAATCGATTGAAAGTACATCTTGATTCAACACTCGAAATCGCACTGAGCTGGCTTTCGAGTTAGATTCTACTGCCTCGACCACATCAACACCTTGCGGATCACCACTGAACAATACGTTGAGTGAAGATCTCGGCTATATTTGTTGTCCGTCGGCTTCGAGAAGGTTTGGACCAGATTGATTCAAGATGCTACACGGCGGGTCTTGCTCTGGAAAGTAGTTCAGGAAAACAAGTCTTATGGAGGCTACCTAAGTTCGTGGTAAATATTCAACTTCCACAATGCTAAGGTATCGAAGCACCACAAGGTTGCATTTTTTCGTCACTGCGATCAGATCTTAAACAGCTTGACTACTCTGTTAATGTTTGCCTGATTACTAACAAGATATTGGACCCGCAACAAATGGTCGACAACTTGGAGTCATTAAACACTTTAATTTCCCAAGATAACACCAGCGCTGCTTAACTCAATGGACAGCAACTTAAGAAATTATGGTCTCATAAAATGTTGATATGAAACTGGTTGTGGCTATTTAAAATCTGGAGAAGCAATGTTTTCAGCATAAAAACCATACTGAGACTATTTCAATTAAATCCGGAACCAGACCTACTCTATGGAAAGTACCTGGAAAGTGGCAAACACTGAAGTAAGGAAGCTATAAACCTTCATAAATTTTATTTAAAAAATCTTAGGGAACTTCTGGCCAAACCATATATCGAAGACCCAACTATACTCGGTAGCAAGCCAAGAACCAATAGACGCGACAATATGGAACAGAAAGTGGCTGTGGATCAGTTGTATACGCATCTATGCAAATGAATCCACTTACTCAATCAGGTGGACGACTGGGCCACCCTACGAAGACATTTGGGAGAACAGATGACGAGGAGTCCAGATCTTTGCGAATGACTTGAAGGAAATTCAAGCGCTTTACTAGACTCCGAGCACGGGAACATGAGTTATTGACGCTTCTATGCCCCACGAGGGTTTGGAGTCCCTAAGAAAAAGGAGAAAGACTTACAGCACGCTGAGGAGCTCTAACCCCATCTAATAACTTCTCTCAAAAAATACATAAATGTTGAAAATAAGAAAACTAAACACGGCGCACCATTAGAAGTAATCCCTTTGTGGAATTTTCTTTCATTTTCCAACCCCAAAAATTTAACAGAAAACTTATCCAGACATTGAATTCGATCATGAAGTTCAAAGACAACGCGACCTGTTCCAAGGGATTAGCTTGGAAAAACTAAAAAACGAACAAATCGTCTTCTGCGAACATTTAAATATTCTCTCGTATAAGATATCGAAGACCTTTGTGCGCCGCTGACCTCGGTTTGAACAGCAACACAAATCTGCAGTGTTCCATTTCGCCTGTGAAGGATGTCATCCAACCTACACGCGAGAAGCTCTGCTTCCCATTTAATTGAAGAAATATCCCACATATCAAAAACATAGTAATCACATGAATGCAGACTTTACACAAAGTCAGATAAATTCCCAGATAAGACTTCTTGCGTTGTCATCCCATCCGACTTACGTATCCGCAGCCATGCATCTGCACAAAACCCAGAATCTTTGCGAATCATCACTACCCTCCTGGAAAATTTAGTTCCCGTACGAGTATGTTACTTTGTTCATTTCATTCATTTTCCTCACGAATTGATAGACAGAAGTTTCCTCCATTCGCACACTCTGTTCCTTGGCCAAAGTATTCGTATGTAAGTGGAAAATTTTCCGACCTAAGTCGTCTCAAAGTGTGTACTCACATTCCGCCCAACATCTATCTCTCAACCACACATGGAGTTCTCTGCCAGCTGGGTAGAACTGCCGCACTGAAGCTGTAGTCGAAGCTGAAGCTGGAGACTTTGCGGCCTCAACAGCTCCATCTCTCCCATTTTATTGTCTTAATTCAATCAACGTGCATAATTCCATTCCCATCGCGATGCATTGCACTTGGTATGGCGAACGAGGACTGTGGAGTAAAAGGCGAGACACACGGGCAAACTTTAAATGTCGACATAAACTATTTTCCCATTTGTTTCAGAGAGTGACTGGAGCTGGAGCTGAAGCTGGAGTTACAATACAAATCCCAGACCTAGACTCTGGCCATCTGGTTAAAGATACAGATGCAGATATTCGTTTACTATATACGCGTAGATGCAGATGTGGATGATGAAGATGAAGATGATGCACCAACATCTCTAGCACTGAACAGATTGTACACCAGAGTATGAAGGCACAGATTTGAAACCGCTTAGTGTAGCATTTAATGATTTGCGATATCCCCCGGGTTGAGCCTTGTGTCTTGTGTCTTGCGCCTTTTAGCTGCCAGCGTTTAACTTGCAGCTCCCAGTTATCGTGGTCGTGGTGCCGAGAGATTTTTACAATTTTCAACATGAACATCTGCATTAATTTGTGAACTACAATTTCACTTGCAGAGGAAGTAGCTATGACAGCGACATCCACTCTGACACTGTGTACGAGTACCAGTCAGGTTATGTTGTGAGAGGTTATGTCACTTTTTGCTAGAGCCACTGTTGGCTGCTCAAAGGAGGTTACACCGCACTTCCAGATTAGAGTTCATCGGACTACATCCTCTGCTGTGATTAGAAAAAGATACAAACAAGCAGTTATAATGTTGCCAGCAAGGAAGTTTTCAGCCTGTAAAAATGTATTCTTATGCTACCTAAAGTTGTAAAAGAACTACTCAGTGTTTTGGATTAGAGATGACTCTGTCCAGGAGGCAGTTTTTTAAATATATTTGCCATTATATAAAGTGAACCTCAGTCAATCATAGACAGAAGAGATGAGGTATGTTCCTTTATAGTGCCAATGCTAGAATGTCTTATTCAATTTTCAACCAGATTCAAATTTGTGTAGGAGTACAGAAGTTCTCTGAACACGCTTATCTGTGCATTTTTATGTTCTGCGAATCGGACCAAAGAAGCAGCAATTTGCAAGAGTTATAGTTCGCATGATTTCGGCTCTAGCATCGTGGTCGAGGTTGGTAGCAGAGCAGAGAACGATAGCTGCCTATCGTGACGTTTCGCCCTTGACGTCGAATTTGTGTATCCCTCTTTGCCGCTCCAGATTCAAAGGTCGCTCCATTGAAAACTCGCTGAGTTGTTCTCATTATGTCAGTGTCGTCTACTCATGCCAATAACTGAAGAGACCTTTGGAAGATGGTGCCTCTGGAGTTGGCTTGCGAGTTTCTTATTTCCAGACCGATGTTGAAAATTTCTCTTGACATCGCATCGCCTTCTTTAAGTTCTGTTCTGACATTGAAAGTCTCGATTTTATCATTACCGACCTTGACGGAGCAACATGTATTTTCCATCGTCATCCTGCATAGTCGAATGAGCTTGGCAGGAATGCCATGACGTGGCTGTGTAAAGTCCGTCTTTGTAGAAGCTGTCATATGCGGCTTTAAAATCGATGAAGAGGTGGTGTGTATCGATTTGGAACTCTTGGGTTTTTTTCCATATCAGCCGTAACGTGAAAATTGGATCTATGGTAGACTTTCCTGGCCTTTAACAACACCAATAGGGGCCGATCGGACTGAGGAGACTTATTTCCCTATCGTTAGCGTGTTTCAGGAGATGTCCATTCTTTAGGGTCGGTCAAACCATTGGTTTCCATTCGTTGTCACCGATCCAGATTTTGGAAATGATGATGATTTAAACGGCTCGGCAGTTAAGCTATCGATTTCAGCAGCTTTATTAACTTTGCTTTAAACTTGGAAATTGCTGTCCTGGCTTCATCTTGGTCATCATTTTGACGGTAGTGTGTTGTAATCATCATTTAACAGTCTGCGTGAATAATCTCTCCCAATTCTCAGCTCTGAGTGTGGTTCTACTATGATGTTTCCTTCTCCATGCTTGCAGATTTCTGTGCAGGCTTTATAGCTTTGGCACGTTACTTTTTTTTTTTTTTTTTTGCAATACTTCCGAACTTTATTATTCTAGTAGCACCCCTCTAAGGTCCCGATCGACGGCTTTATTATACTGAGGAGCCTGAGTTCTTCCCTCCTTTCTGCACGTGGAGCTCCTGTTTTTTTCTGCAGGGCCGCACATTTGTTGTTTTTCCAGGTTTGCCAGTCTGTATTCGTCGTCAAACCAATGGCTGTCTCTCTGATGCCACTGGTCTTTAACGTTTGATGCTGATAGAATCAGGTTTAAGGGAGACTGGCGGTCTCTTGTGATTTTAGGTGTTCGATGTTGAATTTCCTAACAATGCTTCGCTGGCTTTGGGCTGTTACGGATATGCGCGTCAATCGCAATATGATCAACTTGTTTGACGATTTGTTGATCAGGAGTCAGCTAGGTTCGTTTATGGATATCAAGGTGTGGAAACCGTGTGCTGGTTATAGTTACATTACGTCCCGCTGAAAAATCAAATTCAGAGGTGATGTAGTGGAGGCTGCTGTATTTCCCAACCGCATTGCCAAAGATGTCCTTCTTGTCTGGTTTAGCATTAAAATCACCAGTGTGATTTTTCCATCATGTTTAGGGTATTGCTCGCAGGTTTTGTGGAGTCTGAACATTCCACATGCAGATTCAGGTTACGTTATCCTATAATCGTTTGGAAAAATCGTCAGCAGTGAATCCGTCACTATCCGAGACTATTAGCTTCTTCGTGACTTGCAGTTACAGCCAGCATGAATAAGGATTTACTGCTATCATGGACAACGACTGGGAGGTAAAGCAAGCACTGCGCTACGAAATTGATTATTATTATCCAAGTTTTGGATAGTACTCAGCGCTAATTTTTATTTCGAAGTAACAACTTGCCTCAGCTAAAAATGGATCTAACGGTTAAATTTACTGTAATTGTATTTACTTGATTTACCAACTAACTTACGTAAGATGCCGATATATTTTAGGGTGCACCTGGGCCTCAACCAACAAGCGTCTCTAAGCACGCTAAGATGGTTGAGATCTCCTTATAAAGGGTTTTCCAATAGGGACTTGACAACTTTGAATTTAATTTGTGAACGCACTCTTTCACTAATCATCAAACTGTTACTGTCAATTTATTCAGTAAACTCAGCATTTTCATCATGGTAAAGTACACTAACGAGCAACGTCTGCAGATTATAAAAATTTTCTACCGAAATTCAGAGTCGGTGACTGCAAATTTAAGAGCGTTAACTCCAATTTTCGGTCGTAATTCTCGCCCTAGTAGACACGCAATAACAAGTTTAGTGCAAAAATTTAAGTCTACATATTCGTTGTGTGATGTTGCCGTATCAGTGAGACAACGGGTTGGTTGAAGTGTCGAAACGATCGCTGCCGTTCAGGCGTCCGTAGCAAACGATCCCAATCAGTCAATTCCACGGCGTTCTCAAGAATTGGGCATCGCTCATACCACATTATGGCGTATTTTGCGTAAGGATCTTGGTTTACACCCATACAATATCAAGCTGACTCAAGAATTGAAGCCGATGGACCATTTGAAGCGACGTACGTTCTCCGATTGGGTTCTGGAGAAGATGCGCCAAGATGATGAATTTCATCGCAAAACCATCTTCAGTGACGAAGCTCATTTTTGGGTCAATGGGTTCATCAATAAGCAAAATATGCGTTATTGGTCGGGTGAAAATCCACATGTGCTTCGTGAATCACCACTTCATCCACAAAAAATAACTGTTTGGTGCCGTTTGCATGCCGGCGGCGTTATTGGGCCATATTTTTTCTTCGACGATAACGATCGTCATGTTACTGTGAATGGTCAGCGTTATCGCGCCATGATCACCGATTATTTTTGGCCCGAATTGCAAGATATGGACTTGGACGACATGCGGTTTCAATAGGATGATGTCACAAGCCACACAGCACACGCTACAATCGATTTATTGAAGAGAAAGTATGGTGAGAGTGTTATCTCAAGAAATGGGCCAGTCGATTGGCCGCCTAGGTTCGTGCGATTTAACACCGCTTGACTATTTTCTGTGGGGCTACGTTAAGTGGCCGAGTCGTTGAAAATTGGGTCCAACGAATCGACCGCTGCAAACGTGCCCGCGGTGGCCATATGAACGAAGTCGAGTTCCATTCATAAATGTTTTGATTGTACTTCAAGCCAATAATAAAGTTTTTGAAATATCTCAAATGGTTTGCGTTTTATTTAAAAAAAAAGTTGTCAAGTTCTTATTGGAAAACCATATACTTGTATGCACCACCTGAATCACGGTCTTCTTCTACTGCGCTTTTCCTCTGGAGACTGGAATTTTTCGAACCGCAGCATTGGCGTCCATCCGCTCTACGTGACCATTCGATGTCTCTGTACAGCCCGTACAGTTCCTAACCCATTATTTGAAAGATTGGGCTTTCTGTGTTGCTGTATTCTTTCAAGAATGATGTAAAGGAAATCGCATGACAGCTCGTCGCCTTGTCTAGTCCCTTTTTGACATCAGAGGTCTCGGTGAGTTCTTTACCGAACTTGATGGCATTCTCCATCGCCATCCGTCGCTGAATACAATTTTAATATCATGTCCAAGAGCTCACAGAAACTATCCTTAGTATCGTCATCTTTCGCTTTTGTGGTGGTATATGCGCATGTAAGGCTAATGTTGGCAAATATGGATTGGTACAAGGCGCTCATTAACATGCCCGAAACTTAAGACTTCTTGCCTAAGTCTGCCTCTAACAACAAAGAATTGCATTTCTTTTATGGCGGTAACACCTGCTTTGCAGCAGTGCAGGACCTCCGCTGGTTTTTCGACTGCACTTGAAGTATTAAGCGACCTAACATCCACGTACAGTTTCTAAGGTCGTTGTCCTTATTTCGTTTGCAGGGGTCGGCAACAGCAGGTCCGTTCGTGTCCGAGGCTTATTGTTGCTTCTTAAATATAAATTGTGCTCACTGCACGTACAATGTTCGGATCTTGAGCTCCTTAACAAAACCCACTATCATACTCTTAGTATGACGTTAAAATAGTTTTAGATGATTTTTAACACGAAATTATGAAAAGAGGGCATCTTTCGTACCACAATCGGACAGCATAGTCAACACAAGATATCTGCAAATTGGCATATGCTAATTGAATTTGTCGCCAGACAGAATATCGCTGTGGCTAGCACAAAGTTTCTTCACCTCAATTTAAAAAAAAAGAACTCGTCTGTCATCAATGCGCTCATTCAGTATTATAGATGTCCGAAAATTCCGAGAGACCAATGTATACTCAGAACCCTACCTAGTTGTAGTCAAATTACGTGTACAGATATCCACAACAAGAGAAAAAAACTTTCTCTCGTCAACACCCGTACAATCTGCATTTAGTACTGAAGTTCAGTGGCATCGATGCCAAGAAACCATCTCGTAGAATACCTCAACTGATCTACTGGGTTTCACCCGACAACCTGTGCAAAACCACTAGTTTGATGAAGAGTGCAGACAGACACGATCTCAAAGATCAGCGGTCAATCTTATTGACCCTACATTCTACAGAAAACTGTAGAAATTCAAATCGATATAGAATTCGATGTCATGCAGCATATGGCAGTATCTACAGAGATGAGCTATACAGAACTATGTCCAGCTGCTCCGCAAAGGTCAGGGACAAAGGGTTTAAACATAGTGATACACTGTCCTGAGACTTGTTTAACATCATACTTGAGAAAATTATGCAAGGACACATTTTTCCAATTGTCTGTAGAACTGCTTGCATACTCTTATGACGATGGCAGCACTCACAGTATATACACAACGAACGGTCACTTTGTCAATATTAAAACAAAACCATAACAATTTCATTTAGCTCTGAAAGAGCACAAAGCCAAGAATAAGCTGACAACAAATGGGTCCACACAACATCAAGGAATCACACAGAACCTCGCAAAAGACAGTTTTAACTTTGAGGTAGCTAGAGATTTTATCTACATGGGCTTTCCGGTCAAATATCAATTCTTCTTCAGAAATCAAAAGGAGAGTTCTGCTTGATAAATGCTAAAGCAATTGAATAATAATGACTTGCTAAAAATCAATCAGGAGACTCTTTATAAGACGTTTTTGTCCCAGTGCTGCTGTATGGCGCAGAAGCATGAACGTTAGTGAGTGGTTTTGGTCCCTTTTGTTCTGACCGGCTTTACAGAGGTGATATAACAGCCAATTCTACAACCGACATCGATAAGGTTAGAATGGTGAGCAACAGTCACCTGAGTTGGCTAGGACAGGTAGAGCCAACGTTCTTGTCCGAAAAGTCCTCGATTCTTAAGAGACAAGAAAACAGAGGATTTTCACTTCTTAGGCGGTGTGTTTGAGCAGAAATCCATCTCTCTACCAGCTGGTAGTGCGTAACTATGTAGATGCAAGTGCCTTAAGCTCTCATCAGTTGAAGAGGTTAATTAGAGCAGGACCAGGTCCACCCCACTGAGTAACTAAATAAGACTGTCTAGATCCCGCGAAGGGTTAACCTTTTATTATTTATCGTCTTTGATTTTCATTGTTCCGCTACCACGTTTCTTTGTTTACCATATTCCATATTTTGAACCCGTTATATTTGTTCGAAATTGTTGCAGATATGTGATGCATGAATTTCTTTTGCTTTTACTACGAGTAAAGTACTTAGAATCCATTCTGCCAATCTGTTACTCCAGTGCTGGCTTTCTTCCTTATTTAAGTTGAGCCAGTTCAGTTGGAATTTTTCTAGTCGGCGAAAGCCGGTGGTGTTCGATGTACACTCTCATTTACGTAACTACAAAACTGCACTTTACTGACATCTCGCTATGTTTAAACTTTGATACGGTGTACTCAGCCAGTGTTACTTTCGACTTTGAGAGAATGACAATCCGACTGGTTTTGGCAAGAATACCTAGGCTTGACAGCTTGCATGATATGGTACATTACTTTAAAATTGATGAAACGGCAGCATTTATTAGTCCGGAACTCCTAAGTTTCCTATTAAATCTGTCATAGCACAAGTATCTTGTTGTGTTTTCCGAAACCTCCTTTCGTGGTTTTACGCGTGATGATTACGCTCCAAAAGAAATTTTTCGATAAATCATATCTGAGACATTGCAATCGCTTGACACCCTTTTGGGCCACAATGGATGGATTACCTAAATCGCCACCAATCCAAAGGATCCCGAGACTATCATCTTCGTTTCTCACGATAAAACACTCATTGTCTGGAAATTGACCCGCGATCAGGACAACAACTATGGTTTCCCACAGAAACGTTTGTATGGACACTCATACTTTATCAGAGACGTTGTCCTCTCATCCGATGGCAACTATGCCCTGTCTGGCGCCTGGGATAAGACTTTCCGTCTCTAGGACTTGGCCGTTGGCAAGATCACCCGTCGTTTTGAAGACAACACCAAGAACGTCCTTTCAGTCGCTTTCTCTGCTGAGAACAGTCAAATCGTTTCCGGCTCCCGGAACAAGCCCATCAAGTTGCGGGAACACTTTGGCCGAATGTAAGTACGCCATCCAAGAAGATGGACGCGGTGACTGGGTGTCATGCGTTCGTTTCGCACCAAACCACTCGAACCCAATTATGGTCTCGTACGGTTGGGATCGTTACATCAAGGTCTGGAACTTGGCAAATTGCAAGTTGCAGAATAATCACCATTCACACAGTGGTTACTTGAATACTGTTACCGTTTCTCCCGATGGTTCCCTATACACCTACGGAGGCAAGGACGCCAAGGCTCTCTTGTGGGATCTTAATGACGGTAAGAACTTGTACACTTTGGAACACAACGACATCATTAATGCTTTGTGCTTCTCAATAAACCACTACTGGCTGTGCGTCGCTTATGGTCCACCCATCAAAATCTGAGATTTGACGTACAAAAAGACCGTCGATGAACTTTGCCCAGAGGTCGTTTTGCAAACATCAAAGGCCGACCAACCACAGTGCTTGTCACTCGCCTGGTCCAACGATGGACAGGCTGGCTACTCTACACCATCCGTGTATGGCAAGTGTCAGTCTCTGCTCACTAAACCATCGATAGGAAGAGTCAGGAGTACAAGGTTCCTTCTTTCATATGTATTACGTCATTTGTTTATCATATAAGCAAATAAAAGATAGTACAATAGAATTCGTTTCGACATTCATGCAGTACTGCCGACAATACTTTCAGCGCGATATTGAGCAGATATTGCTTTGGTACGAGTAGTTGATGCAGTTCAGGGCATTTTGCATCCTGTGACTGAACAATGCAATGCTAAGATTCTAGTTTAGCAGAATATTTTCCTTCGACTAAATGTCTGAAATAAATAGGCAGATTTATTATAAAAACTAGGCCTTATTCAGAATTGTTCTGTCATTCCCAGAGGCCTAGGGTTAACTTGGCTTTCGTTACCTTTTTTATATGAATACTTTAATCAATTATTAGATTAAACAGCTACTACTTAATAGCTACTGTATCCGGAGTCATAATCAGCTAGCACGGTGGTTTAGTTCATCAACTACCACGACAGACGTCATGGGTTCGATTCACAAATCGTGAACTGGAAAACAGAAAAAGAAAAAAATCTAAGCAATGGCATTTTCATTCCAGAAAGCATGTGGCGGTTTATGGACGACTTAATTAAATGAAGTATGTCCACAGCTAAAGAGTATTGAGAATGTTATGATGACGTCTACTATGTTCTACTAGTTCAAAGTTAACTGATTTCGTTCACGAAAGCCACTCGCATATAACTTACTGATCTACAATCGGTAGCTTTCGACATTTGACTTCGTCTGGTCTTATACTTTCTGTTGTTTTTAATTCTTTCCTGTCTGGGCAGGAGAAAAAGACATTTCTTTAAGGAAAACTAGTTATTCTTCACCATCATGCGTTGTTTCACCAAAACAGATTAGCATGTAGGTTTAAGCAACAACCTTTAAATCTGGTCATCTGGTCATCTGATAACTTGTTAGGGTAAGGATGCTTGTTATAGATAATACTTTGTGTCTGTATGGAGCTAATTTTTATCTGTATCTCTGTTATATTATTTGTCCGAGTTCTTTCTTAATATCTCCGAACAAAATCTTTCTGCCTAACATATTGTGAACTCCTAAAATCAATCCTACCTTCGACATGGAAAATGCTTTAAATAAGACTTTAGGGTTTTCTCCCCAGACACACTGTATTTACAACTTAACTAAAACCTACACTCTACATGTGCCATTAGCATTCAGCGAGAAAATCTGTACCAGGCCAGCCGCATCCAACTGCTCTGTAAAGGTTAAACGACGATTGTGATGACGATGACGATGATGATGATGATGATGATGAGAAAAACGGTGGTAATAATGATGAAGATGACGATAGTATCTTCAGTCAAAGGGATTTACATATCTTAAGGAAATAATCTCTTGTTTGGTTGTTTGTTGAGCATAAATAAAAACATCATCCAACGGACATTTTTACAAGAGTAACACGTTGGTAGGCCATAACGATGATGAGAATAGAACAAAAACATGACATGGCAGCCAACTCATCCCGGAAACCAACTGTACGGAGATCTTCAGCTTCTCCAACTCTTCTACATGTTCTTCATCTGGTATGCATACCTGTATTATGAATGAACCAACTGTGGCTAAAAAGTTAAATATTATATAACACAGCAATAATTACGTTCAAAAGATAAACACTCTTGACCATGAAGCCTATTACCAATTGACAACTACAAATCACCGCATCCATCCACATCCAACACCTGTACGCGTCCATTGCAGAGTTTGGTTGGCCAACCGAGGGACAGAGAATACCTTCACGCTCAATCCGCATCCGAATCCAAATCCGAATCAACGTAGATACTTTGAATGCTGCATCTTTTCGGTTTTTACCTTTCGACGTGGTCGTGCTCGTTGGTAATTCTTTGGTTGTTCAAATCCAGTAAACATGACGCTGGGGCAGGCAACAAAATGCCATAAACCACTACACAGCTCCTTCTATGGGTAGAGTACGAGTAGTTACGAATAGTGCTTTAGTATAGCTCGTTTTTTTTTTCTACCCAAACCATCCAGGGATGACTTAACAATATTTCCATTAAATCTTGCATTTCATATCGTTCATCATTTGTATCTGTTGGTTTGTGTTGGATGTGTTGGTTGGTTTTAACTGTGTCTATACAATATACTCGTTGTAACTATCTTCGGGCTTTCAAGTTCCAGCAAAGCGGTAGCTGGTAGGCTTTGTTTTGGTGCGGGGATGTTACTTGTTAGTGCTGCCTGATGTTGTAAAAATGAATTTGAGTTATAAATTTTGTACTGTATGGCTCGTGGGCATAGTTAAGTAGCAGATATAGCTACCTTATCCGGTAGAAGCTGTTTTTAGTTTCTTAACGAAAGAGGGAACGTATTGAGGGATTTTTTCAAATCTTTAGAAGCAATGTCTCTACATACACTCCGCTTTAATTTGCTTCATCAGTTACAAATATTGCCAAAAGAAGCATTTGAAAACCACTCTTCTTCTAGAAGCACTAGGTCATGAACTGAGCGATGTACGTTATAAGTAAATCAACTTGAAATTGTATCTTTGCTTCTAAATTGACCTTTATTTTGTAATCGTCGTGTGGATTTAAGCATATAGCAAACTGGTTATTCTAAATATTCAATTATACTGTAATTTTACTCAAAAGGTGTTCCTTCAAATTTTCTTATAAAATATCCACTGATTGCTTTTATTTGTCACTTCACTTCAGGGAAATTATTTATTGTCATCTGCAGACTGTGTATTTACTCCACAGTATGCAACGTGTATTAATTGCAAGGAAACAGACCCAGCGAACTGTCCAAGGAGCTATAAAAAAGGGAAGATGAATTCCTTTATTCACAAAATGGCTAATACGGAAAAGACTAAGCCCACTATAGTAACAGTAACTAAAGAAAATCTTTTGGATTCTTATCACAATAACCCTTAGAAGCTAAAGAAGGCGGATATCGGGTGCTCGAACATATGCTTAAGGCATGACACTACAAAATGAAAAGACCGAATACTCGTCGGACCCAGTTTATCATGTTTCCTCTGCTGTAATTGAGAAACTCGAAGAGCAAAGTAAAACAAAAAGCACTAATTTTCGAAAGGTTAGTTAAGTAGTAGATATCTAAAGGATGACCAGATAAGAACGGTAGGAAAAAAATTAAATAAAACAACTACGGTCTGAGGTATAAAATTGATTCTGTCTATAATTTGAAGCTACATTCGTGGCATTATGTGTGGAATAGCACATCATTCAACTGGACGCCCCGGCTTCGTTGGCAGTGCTTTAAGCGATCGGTCCAATTTTTGATGACTCAGTCCAATATGAGCTGCGTTATTGGCCTCGTCCAAAGTGGTTGGCTTGTTAGCGTAAACTAAGAACGTGACTTTGCGACAGAGAAAATAATCGAGTGGTGTCAAATCGCATGATCGCGGCGGCCAATTGATGAACGCTTGCCGTGAGATGACCCAGGGCCACTCGTGCGTATTATGTGGGAACGTGGGACACACCGCAAACTATCGGGGTTGTCCTAAGTTCACCGAAATTAAAAAAGCAAAATTGGCTCGGCAGCAGAAGGTCTAGGTCAAACGTTCACCTGTGAGGTTTCAAACACCAGCCGTCACGCCCCAAATTTCCTACGCCCAAATGGCGTCAGGTAGGGGGGCTACGGTACAGCAAGCGACTGTTGCTTCTCCGGCTCCGATGCCGAGAACAACGGAAGCTGCACCCAACATGCTAGCCATCTTGCTCGCAATCCAAGGGCAGATGGCTCAGCTGCAAAAGCAGGTTCAAGAACAGGCCAAGCGGGTGGACCAGATCTACGCGTTGCTGCCGGGCCTAACGCAACACATGCCGTAATGGGTACGCACATGGTGGAGCAAACTTTGAAGGTCCTTGCGGTGAATGTGAATTCATTGATTAGGATCGAGCCGCGATGTTTAAATTGCTACAAGACCAAACTCCTGATGTGCTTTTCGCTAGCGAAACCAAGCTAACCGATAAGCACAAACTGGAGTACAATAATTATATTGTTAGAAGAAGAAACCGGCCCAGATCCAAACGTGGAGGCGGTGTCGCGATCTTCATTAAAGAGGGTATAAAATTTCACAGAGTGTACAAGGGGGTGTTGCGCAGGTTCCGGGTGTTGGAGGCAGTCGTCGTTTACATCCCGCTCCGCAGTGGAAAGCGGCTGTACTTGGCCTCTGTTTATGCACCTGAGGCTTCACAATCCACCCTATTCATTACAGAGCTCGACACGCTTTTTCGACTTCTGAGGCTGGAATCGGGGGAGAATTATTTTATAATCGGCGGGGATTTCAACGCTAGACATAGAGATTGGGGAAATAATTTGCCAAATACTAGAGGGAACCTACTACTCGATTGGTGGGGTCAGCACGATGTCATGTACAGACTCGGTCTTAAAGCGACGGATAACCCGTCGTTTCCCAGAGGCGGGTCTTATTTGGATCTACTGCTGTACGACGAACGTATACGACTGACAGGTACGAATTTACAAACGCTAAACTGTCTGCGCACATTCGTGTATGACAGCGACCATTGCGGTTTTAGCACCGAAATTACAGTTCCCAACGAAATTGCGGAATTGGAGGAGTTTGTCCAAAGATATTCTTACAACTACAGTAAGACTCGATGGACACGCTCGATGGGGAACTGGCGATCCGAAGGCTCTGGTTTCACCCAGTTCAACGACGAAAATATGGCCAATAATGTCATTGCCAGAGAGGGTGACCTACCCCCATTCATTTCGAAGGAAGAACTCCATGAGATCTTCGACACAATCAGGGCTAAGAAATCAGTGGGGACCGATGGTATTCCGAACATCGTGCTTCGACATCTTCCTCTAGAAGCGGTGGACATTTACACCACCCTGTTTAATAATGCAATGAATAATGCACATTATCCAGCGCATTGGAAAACGGCGGTGGTCCAACCTATCCCCAAAAAGGGGAAGGATATATCCAATCCGGCGAATCTCCGATCGATAAGTCTCCTTCCGAATATCAGTAAGGTTTTTGAAAAGGTAATCAATAGAGCTCTGTGTAGGTGGGTTGAGGACAAACATATAGTTCCGGATAATCAATTCGGTTTTAAGGCGGGACATGATATCTCACATGCCGCGTCTAAACTGGTGTCCGATATCCAATGGAACAAAGGCAAGACAGTGCACTGGTGCCTGCCTTATTTACTTGGAGAAGGCCTTCGACACCGTATGGTTAGAGGGTCTTTTCTATAAGCTGACTAGGCTAGGGATCAATAAACCACTCTTGTACATTCTTTATAACATGCTAACCAATAGACAGTTCATCGTGAAAAATGGTGATGTGACTTCTGTTGGAATATTTCAAATTAAAAATGGTCTTCATCAAGGCGCGGTCAATTCGCCGATCCTATTTAACATTTATACAAGCGACTTGATAGGTTCACTTCCCCATACTATTGCGTACGCAGACGATTTGATAGCGTACAGAACAGGTCCAAAAATCGAGGTCATTAACACCCTCTTGCAGCGTGACTTCGATAAGATAAGACGATTTTGCGATGACTGGAAGTTGAAAATCAACTTTCAGAAGTCGGAAACCATTCTCTTTAGGACGCCGTTGTCTAGAGCCTCTAGGGATACCAGAAAAAATTGGCGAAAGTTCTCAATCATTGGACAACGCGGACAGCCTCTTGCCTGTCGAAATGTAGTCAGATACCTTGGAATCTGGCTAGATCAGTTTCTGTATTTTGGCAAAAATGTAGATGCTGCTCTGGCTAGAGCCAAAGGTGCGTTTGCCCTTACAAAGAGACTGTTTTATAGCAGCCAACTCGATGCGAGGGTAAAGGCCCTTATCAGGCCCATGCTGGTATTTGGTTGTCCCGTGTGGTTCAATGTACGAGCAAGCTTAATGGAAAAGATTCGGGTGTTTGAGAGGGCTTGCCTTAGGGCTTGTCTTCGCTTGTACAGAACACCAGAATCGGAGTACAAGAAATTTTATCCTAATGAGGTCCTTTACAACAGGGCGAACCTAATACGAGTGGACAACTTCGTAATTAAGCTGACTCGAAGGCACATTGCAAGAGCAATGACCTCGACGAATAACCTGATATCTGGGGCTTACTACCCCAATTACCTTTACCACGAGAGTGTGCGCTCTGACGGCTTCGTTCCACCGGAAGCATTCCTCTACCTTGATCAGATAGGGTTGATCCAGGATAGATCAGCGGTCCCGTTAATCTTCCATGTCGCTCGGACAGCTGGGGACAGGCGACTCAACTACAACAGAGACGTCGCACACGGCAGTGTGGATCGCCTCAGGTTCAGTAGGGCGGTGGGGAATCGCGATAAGAGGGATGTCGTTCGGCAGCACCAGCATTTCTGGTGGTTGAATGATGGAGAAGATGTTTCGTCGTCGTTTCCGTCAATTACGGACCAGCCTCACTAATGAGGCAGAGCTGACCAATCTGTTTTCTCTGTAAACAGCGATGGCCGGCTTACATAGGTTTAGGTTAGCATTTAAGAAACATATACATATATCAGTGTATACAAAGGTGTATACTGATATATGTATATGATTGTGTATAACGTCTATGTGTGTTTATGTGTGTATTGTACAGTTAGTTTAGGTAGGCTAAGGTTTATTTTAAGTTAGATACTAAGTTTTTATTAAAAATAAAAAATTATGTCCATATGCTAAGTTTTGTTAACAAATTTTTTTCTTAGCTTTAAGTATACAAAATAAATAGTTTTAAGAAAATGTAAATGAAGTCGAAAGACATAGTTATAAGAATTTAGAGTAGCTTAGAGTGCCTGTGTGGGGCCAGTAAGTTAGTGTAAGATTATTAAGTAATTGTAAGCTAGCATTTAAGCATTTTTTGTTAGAATGTAAGAGTTAGTGTTAAGAAAATAAAATGCATATAAAACTAAAAAAAAAAAAACCTTCTTATATTCGTGTGACCGTTGTCCAGGAGATTGGCTTATTTCGGGTGCTGTGTTTAGTCCTGCTCTAATTTATCCTGAAGACTTCCGCTTTGATAGTGTCGTTCAATGGTACATTGACTGCATCATCTTGATGCGAAGCAACTTCTAGCTGCGATTTGCCACCTTTAAGACAAGTGATGATAACAGGTGGTTTCTCGATCCTGGTTTGGTGACTTTTCACATTTTTAACGAGTTGTTTACAAGGCGTGAAGAAGCTCAAATAAATTTGTATGGCTTCAAAGTGCGACTTTTATGTAAGCCCTTGCAATCCAAGTCAACAAATTTTGGGATTGGACAACCCTTTGACGGAATGAGAAATCAAAAAGTGCTGAATCAACAACCAGAAGTAATAAAATATAATAATTATGAAAAACCTAAATACTTCACAATAAAGCACGAAAACGGTTTTTTCCACATTTGTAAACAAAACGTCTACTGTTACCTTTTTAATTTTTGGTAAAACTTGAACTTTTCGTAAGGTTTCCCTTAATCTCGGGATCGGTTGCAGCGGCGCTGCCGATAAATCTCTTCGCAATGATGTATCTTAACCTCAACTAAATAGTGGCCCGAACATACACTTTTTATTATTGATGAGGCCCATCAATAGAATCGAAGGAATGCTGGAGAGTTTCATGTTCAGGCACTTTCTGTTGGGTCTAGATATTTCAGGCATACTGAGACGTTTTATTTTATTCTTATTGTAGCAGTTCTTGATTGAATGATCGGACTTTGAATCTGGTAACCACAAGAGAATGCTCAGGGTCTTTTGAAACTCTATACTCGTATGTGTGCACATCCGCCCATGTCGTTAAAAATGGCCATCCAATAAGGGGTGTCATTTTAAATTAATAAGAAATTGCAACATTTTTACTAGAAATTATAATATTTTTATTTTAGTCTAAAGAACAAACTATGCGGTTAGTAACAAAATACAACATATGCCAAATATCTGCCTCAGCTCTGCTTACAAATAGTCGTGATTTTGATGAAATTGTCATCATATTTTTACATAATTTCCGCTTTATTTCGCGAATAAAAGCTCTGATATTTATTCTGTTAATGCATGCATCATTTATGAATCATTGGCGTGAATTTTATCTTTAATTAATGGTGTTAAATCGCATGATTTCGGCTGCCATTTTAAGTCTCTATTTCGAGAAATTCGATAAATCTCACGTCCAGGAAATTTGTCACGCAATAGAGCCATTGTTTTTTCCATCTGTGTGGAATCTGGCTCCATCCTGCTGAAAATAAACATCGTACACATCCACGGCATCAATTTCAAGCAAAAAAAAGTGTGTAAATATCACTCGGTAACGCAATCGATTCACTAAAACGGTCGCACTAGCATCATTTTCGAAAAAGTATGGCCCAATGATCACCTAAAAACAGCACCAAACTGTCACTTATTGTGGATGGAGAAGTTGTTCTACTACGTTCTGTGGGTTTTCGGAGCCCCAGATACGACAGTTTTGTTTGCTTACATACCCAGATAAATATAAATGAACCTCATTTTGTGTAAACAATATTATGATCTTCTTCATTCATTCAGTGAAAGGAAGAAGGCTTTTTGTGGGGTCACCTGGCTTCAATTCTAGTGTCAACTAAACATTATAAGCATATTGGGCAAAATCTTTATGCAAAGTTGTTGCAGATCAGCCCAATTCCTGTGATCGTCTAGAAATGCACACATCTGGGTTTCCAGTCACACTCTCTGCGACGACCGCATAATTTCCGGCTGACCTTGCCGGATGAACACGAGTTGGAGTCGTCACATCACTAACTAGTCCGCGATGTTCAAATTTATAGATTAAATTTATTAGCACTTATCAAAAGTCATCGTAATGATAGTTGAATATTAAAAATTCAAAAATGGAGCGAAACTTAAAATGACACCTCTTGTTGAATGACCCTCAACATCTCTTATGTAAATCATCAATTAGCACGTGGTCTGTTTAGTTGGCGGTTCGAAGTTTCATTGTGTTTTTCGATAGACGGAAGCCACTATCTGTTGTCATTTTGTAGAGGTGCTAATTCAAAATTAGTCTGTCAAAAAGTCAGTGAACATAATTTTGAAGTCGGACACCGTGAACTCTGTCCAAAAGATCGTGAAATTTCACCCTGATAGTGTCTTCAGATTCTTATTTCAGTGCGCACGCAATTCTGTTGACAATTTTTCTTGCATATGAATTACTGCCACTGAATTGATTAGGACTGTCGGACATTTCAGTATAGAAGCACAGTCAAATCGTTTACTGTTGAGGTTACTCCAAATACCAACAATGAAAACCTTCTAGATTAAACAACGATTTTATTTCAAACTCTAGCAACTAAAATCTACTTTGTCTTTTACAAGATTCATCTTGTTTTATGTCATGCATTGTGGAACAATCCATTCACTAAGTGGAAGTCGCAAACGACTGCTTGCCGTCGTTAATGTGGTCACCGAAGCATTGAAAATTTATCACAGATTTGATATCCCAATTACCATTATTGTGGCCACTTTTCTTCTAATGCTCAGCTAAAACACGGGTACTTTTCACTGCGTAAGTTGACAGCCAATTACGATAATTTTCTCCTTTTCCAAGCTTAATTTGGGCTCTTGACTTTCCTTTAACCACAATTCAGTTTTCATCTGCTTTAGAATTAAACACTTTGAGATAGTCTCAAATAGCTTTGGCCTCTGGAAGAACTATGATAACAACTTCATACTTTGAACCTTTCTGTGAATTTAATAAGCTCACCCTCAAATGATAGATCTAAGAACTTCCAAAGACTAGAGCTGACTCGAATCTACTTAGTCAACACCGTCCGCGTCCAATGAAATGATTGCAGCCTATGACATTCAGTTCGTAATGCCATTGTTCAATTATAGGGTTTACTAAGAACTCCTAATAGTGCCAACTGAGGTGACTAAAATATTTCTTGTCCATAATTTAGTTCTTTTTGTTTTGTTTCAGGCACAGAATATTCCGCCAGCATTATGTCGGCTTGGCTAGCGGTGACATGCCCTGGACATAATACCAATTACCAATTTCAAACCCATATGGTAAATTACTCCGCCGGCTATTGCTCCAATTGAAATTCGTGCACACAAATCCCCAGCAACAACAACCGATTCGAACTGAACCTAACCTAACGTGATCACCTTAAACGGTCCACGGCAGGCCGGTTGCGGTATGCTTGAGAAACAACAACTCCACGGGGATGAAATTAAGTGCAAACACCACGTTACATTATGGAAACACTTGTCTCTGGGATATTCAGCGGGATAAGGAATTTGTGGATTTTCTTGTTCCACACTGGCCGTGCCATGGCAGTACGCATTGTAGGTATCCATCGTACCTACCTGGTATCTATATCTGGAACATAATGCTCACTGCCGTGTAGCTAGCAACTTGAAAGCCGTTTGAGATTCTCGTTTATCTTATTCTTTTTTATTTTATTTTTTTGCCAGTCCTATTTGCCCACTCACCTGGCAACGTCCTACAATTGAGAAGAGTAGAAATTTGCATGGACTCGGTCGAGACGATTGGTAGGAAATTACCTTTTTAGAGTTAACGAAACGTTGTCATTAGTTTCAGATTCGCCGTGGCTAGAATCACTGCTCGTAGTCGCAGTTACGTAGTTTGTATGGCAAAGTCCTTACTTCCTGCTCTGAGGCATGAGTGCGGTACTGGTACTGGCAGCGGTTCTGGTTTGGATACTGAAATTCTTTTGTTTTAGACACGGTGATTACATTGTTTCCCAATCAAGGGAATTCATGAATGGGCAATCAGTGAAGCTTGAAGCTTGGTCTATTCCCAAAGGGGACGAGCGATTTATTTTATAAATTGTTCTTTGTGGGAATGTGAGAGGAAAAGGTGGTGGTGTCAAGGTGTCATTTGGTTGTTGTTGAGTATCTAGGTGGTTTTTCGATCTAAATGGCCTCTCTCTTAAAGTGATATCTATGTCTTCAAGTCTTCAAATCGACTTTATACTTTAATTACACATTTGAAATGATGATGTCAAATACCTCAATTGAGGTAAATCTTCAGAATGAAAGCATCGTCATCGGCTACCTATTTATACAAAGACCATTTCTTTAGCTAAATTGTACGTTGGCGAATGGGGAAAAGAATATTCATGAGGTACTTAACAAGAATCTCGGAGATTTCTGAATGAAACGGTTTAGTGTAACTAATTTGAAAATTCTTACGCAATTCGTCTTAGATTCTTGTCACACAAGTAAATGTTACTAATATTTCTAAGTGGTTTTCCTCTCCGAAACTCTTTGATATGAAGGGTCATGGTCAAATACATGGTGACATCGAGACACCGGCTGTCTATTTCACGCATCATAAATTCATTACGAAAATGTTCTATGCTCCCGGATTTATTTGGTAAGATTATAAGATATTTTCAACTAAGATACTTAGACAAATTGTTGTACATATGAATTCAATTATATTGGACCTACCTCAGTGATATTTCAGCATAATTATGTGGAGAGCCATCAATATAATGTATAAGGTACGCAGTCCTCGTTAAATTTGAAGTTAAAACTACAAATCTCCTGGGTGTTCCTACAGGATCTTCACAGTTACCTACAATTTATTTAAATTTAAATATGTAGATGTTGAAAAAAATTGTCACGCGGAACTTGAGCAGAAAGATAGGTATGCTATGCACAATATATTCTTATAGCCTTACATATAATGCCGCAGTGTTCTTCTTTTATACATGGGATATTTCCAGTTCCTAAAATATTCGAAAAGGTGACGGCCAAACTAATGTAAAATAGATTGTCAAAAGATACCAGAATTTAACTTACTTCACTGTATTTTTCTGTAGAATGAAAGCACTTAGACGGAGAACTAGTTGATTGCTTTTGGTGGTACAGTACAAGCCCCCACAAAATAGGCACCGCCGAGTACCTGCTGCTTGACTATGCGGTCATCACTCTCACAGGAAGCGGCGCAATTAGATGTTTCACTTCTAGTTAACATACTTAAGTGATTAGCAAAAGAGTAGTGCCGCGTCATGCCACTAGTAAGCAGTCTACAGTCCTTCCTACGAAGTGACAACAGGAAAACCGCTAACCTCTTAGAGATGTCACCAATCAATTTCAATTTCAATTTTGGTGGGGGCGAATGCCCCCATTTATTCGGCTTAATACAAGCTATAACTTAAAAAATAAACTTAAACTAAAACTTAAAACTAAGGTTGGTTGGAGTGGTGAAGGAGAACAGATTTGAGGTAGGAAGTGGTGCGGTGAAAATCAAAGACGGTAGGGTTTGAGTTGATTTGACGTATCATACGGGAGATTGGTTCATTCGCACTATAGGAGGTGTGGTGGGTTGGTAGATAGAAGAGTCGAGGGGTACGTAGATTACGAGGGTTAGTGTTGAGGAAAATGGAGTTGTGAAGGGACGCGCATTCAACGTGACCTGAAAGGAGTCGATGAATGAAGAGAAAGTCTGCTGCATCTCTGCGATTTTTGAGGGTGTTTAAGTTGATAAGGTTGAGACGATTTTGATAGGGGGGCAGATTAAAAGGATCGTCCCAGGGCATACATCGAAGAGCAAATCGAAGAAAACGACGCTGAATGCTTTCAATTCTCGAGATATGAACACGATGTTATGGGGACCATACTTGACTGGCGTACTCTAGGAGGGGGCGAACAAAGGTAATATAGAGGGACCTGGTCACGTATGGGTTGGCGAATTCTTTGGACCACCGTTTTACAAAACCTAGTGCAGAGTCGGCTTTGAGGATTATCTCATCCATATATAAACAGAAGTTGAGCTCGCTGTCACACAAAATGCCGAGGTCGCGAAGAGACTGTACGGAGGAGATAGGTTGGTTATGGAGAAGATAGAGTCGTTTAAAAAGAAGGGGACCGAGATGGCTGCCTTGTGGAACTCCAGAGGTGGCCAAAAATGGAGCGGACTGGGCTGACCTAAAACGAACACTGTAAAAACGGTTTTCGAGGTAAGAGGATATCCATTTTAACAATATGGGTGCAAAGGGCAAGGGAAAGAGAGGAAGAACATTTTTTTAAGAAATATGGCAGGGAGGCCATCTGGGCCGGGTGTGAATTCGTCATTGAGTTGGTGTAATTTATATTCGATATAAGACGGCTCAAAAATATGAGAGAGAAGTGGGCCATTGGAGAAGTTCAGTAGGTAACTAAAATAGGATGGATCTGGTACAAAGGAGTCGTTGGTGAAGGATTGTTTAAAAAAGGTGGCAAATAGGTTGGCGATTGTGAGTGGATCGGTTGATGACCTGTTGTTGAAAGAGAGGGAATGAGGGTAACCATCGGACTTTCTTTTGTAGTTAACAAATTGGAAAAAGGACTTAGGGTGGTTTATAAGGTTGACTTGCGCATTGTTAAGGTAGCGCTGCTAAAGGGAATCGTAAAGTTCGGTGAAATGAAGATAAGCACCAAGATAGTTGGAATAGTCGGTAAAGGATCTGGTACGCAGGAAAACAGCCCATAACTTATTCTCTTATTTCGTAAGGAACGAAGCTTGCGATTATACCAGGGAGGACTAGTAGATGATGTTTTAAGGCGGGAAAACGGAACGTAAAGGGAAAAAGAATTAAATATTTCTTTATAAAAAATGGATAAGTCATCATTTATACTTAGGTTGTGAAAGTTATAGAGGGATCTGCTGAGATATTCACTGATTTTGTGAAAGTGTGCTTTATGAAAGTCGTGGGATGAGAGAGTTGTGGGGGGAGTGGACTGGAATGAAGAGTTATGAAAAAATGAAAGTAGAAGGGGGGGATGGTAGTTATCGATTGTTGAGAGAGATAGGGGACAAAGTGAGACTGAGGAGTTAATTGGATCTGTTGTGAAAATAAGGTCTAATTGCCTGCCCATATAATTGGATATACCACTGACTTGGCATAGACTTGAGTCTGTTAAGCGATCTAAGAAGAGACATTCCTTAGCTGAGATGGCATTTGAAGCGATGAAAAACGATTGATCATCTGATGGAGTCCACTGTAGCTGAGGAAGATTAAAGTCGCCGAAAATAAGGATATCATCAATAGGGTCTGACAGGTCAATTAAATGATCGATCGCATCAATAACAAATTGGTAAGATTCGATAGGTTGAGCTGGTAGGATGTAGCAACATATAACGTAAAGGGACTTGAGAGGCAGTGATATTTTTATTGCGACAAAGTCGGCTTTAGAGGATGAAGAAATTGTAATGGGAGAAGAGTTAAGGCTGTTGTCCATCGCCAGTAGGACGCCTCGACAGGGGGAATCTTTATTTGTGCGGGTAGGATCGTCGTCGCGGAAAACATTAAAAGTAGGAGGGAACAATTCCTGGTTCTTGATGTCGGGAATCAAATTGGTTTCGGTCAAGGCGTAAATAAAGGAATCATTCGATTGTTGTGTCGGCATCTTTGGGAGTCATTCTGTCTATAGTTAAGACGTAGGCAGTCTTAATTCAGATTCGGATTCTGAGAAACTCTTGTTTGAGCCTTGTACAAGGTGGAGCAAAATTAATCATCCAATTTTGTTTTTGAATGACTTTTTTGCTAAATAAAATTTGAGTGATGAAAATCTTTATTTGGACCTTTACAATTGGCAGCCAAGTAGCTGCCGCCAGTGTTGATACACATTTGTGCCCATTTTCGCATTTTCCATGACTTTACCGCAAGATTTCCGGTGATAACTGTTCGCATTCCTGTCGAATATTCTACTTCAGGGCTGCTTGTTAGTATAAACTCGCGACTAGTAGCCCCAAAGAAAGAAATCTGGGATGGTTAACTCGGACGATCTTGCTGGCCATGCCAAATCGCCAAAACGGGAGATTACGCTATCAGGAAACGCTTCCTTCACAATATCCATTGTGGCTCGTGCTGTGTGTGCGGTTGCACCGTCCTGTTCTGTGAGTAATAAGCCGTTTATCATGGGCCTGTAGTGTTCGCCTGGCTGTATTGCCGATGGCGTCCTCAAAAAAATACGGCCCAATCACTCTTCCCGCGTGAACGCCGCACCACACAGTGGCTTTGAGTGGATGTAATGGCTCCTCGTGCGGATTTTCAGTGCCCCAGAAACGAAGATTTTGCTTATTGATGTAACCGCTTAAGTGGGAATGCACCTCGTCGCTCATGATGATTTTCAACACAAAATCATCCTCTTTGTTGTTGAGATTGGGGATGACTGCAGTAATTCACACGCGACTGACGGTCAGTAAGCATTAACTGATGCACTGTTTACACTTTGTACGGGAACATGTGTAGGTCTTTCGCTAAAATTCGCTGTAGTGTCCGTTGCGTGGCCCGTCGTTTGGTTGATGTTTCTTCGTTCTCAGTAACATCAGCAGCCACAGCCGTGATTTTCTTGGTCGAACAAACAGTCCGGTAGCGGCCACGCCCTGTATGGTCTCCTGTGGTTACACTCTGTTCGAGTCAAGTAGCTGAGTCGAGTAGTTGGCGCGACACGATTAGAAAATCGACGTCGAAATTCACGCTGCGCTAACACCACCGACCAAATATTGGTCAAAATTGGTCATTGACACAATTCTTCCACGCTCCATTTCTTGTCTGTCTGTCTGTATACTGCAGCTGTCTAGTTCACAAATGTCAAATATGATTGACTTACGACGCCGTTTGCAAAAATTATACCATTTTCCGATAGGCTGATTAATTTTGCACCACCTTGTTTTTTTTTTTTTAATTTATTTTATTAGAATAATAATCGTTCCTTACTTGTTTCATTGTTTGTCTTTGAAAGGACATGCATGGAAAATCTTCTTTTGGATTTGTACAACCAAAATAATTGTGCTATTTGTTAACAAGTCTTATGTCGAGCTAAGTAAAGGTTGCTAGGCTTTAAAACGGAAATATTTTATAAGAACTAATCCAGAAATGCCAAACGGACGAAGAGAATTCTGACTTTTCTAGTAAGCAGCAGATGGTGTCCTGTTTCTATCTTAACCTACATAAACTACTATAAATACTTACCCTAACTTAATAACCTCGAATGGTTGGTTAGCTCAACATCGTGCACACCCACAGCGGATACTTTGCCGATTCCGGGGCGCACCGGTCACTTCTCAGAGGCACTATCTCATGTTAACGAGTCCTGCCTTTCCTGCAGAACCCCTAACCTAAATCGGACTAAGAGAAATAGGTTACAATAGTAACACACCGGCCAAGGAGGACATATTTGTCTTCTCTTCTTCTTTAAGCCACCAAATATCAGCGTGCTGTTTTTCACCATCGACCCGGTCCCTGTTCGCAATCACGGAATTAAAACCGAATAACTACTTAAATGAGGCACCGCTCCTGTGGCGGTGGTATATTGCTGTTTGTGTGTTTTTATGGTGAACATTAGGGTAATAGAACCAAAGATCATGTTATTGTCGGTGGTCATCGCTCCTATAACATGCCTTCGAATCGCCTTAATCAATAAATTGTCAATCCTGTTTAGTCGCCGCCATTCGCAAAGGGCCTTAATGGAATAATAAGTATTTTATGAAATCAAATTTTGGTGTTCTGACAGATTTTGAGGTGTTGCCTTTCAAGCACCCGAATTTTTTCCATATATTACGGCGCTAGACTGAATGATACGGGAAAACCATAGGCAATGGCTGTCCGTGCAACAGAGTTCTTTTGATGGAAAACTCGCAGGGTTAGTCCTAATTTTATGCCTCTTCGGGATAGGGTATACTAAAGCTATTTTACAGTGCGCTGGATAGTACGCGTTATATATTATGCTTCCACGGGAAGGTGTCTCAATACGACGTTTGAGATTTCGTCCATTCCCGACGGCTTTTTGTTATTCAGTGAGTTCATGATGCAAACGAGCTCATCTTTCACACGAAGTAATAGGCGACAGCTCATTTATCGGTGACGATAACGTTTGCCGCGTTTACTTCATTGAATATGGTAAAACCGGTATTCCCAGATCTCCAATTTTGAAGTTTATTGCGCAGATTGAGCTAGTTCACATAGGCTCTATCCTCAGTGTCGTGGTTACGGTGAGGTGGATCGTTTGAAGTATAAACCAGAAATAGACCATCGCCATCATCAGCACTTTCTAGAGTTATACGAATCGTCAGTAATGTCTGACTGTTTTCTATCGTTTGTAGAATTCGGACAAATTGCACGTCATTGTGATCTTTTCACCTTAACAATTTATTTGTTTAAACGTCTTCCTTAAGCGTGTGAAATTTCAATACAACCAAAAGCTGAGGCAAAAAATACTAATACGTCCCAAAGGTAGTTAAAGCTTTTGGTCGTTTGTCAAAATTCTGACTTATCCTCCATCCCAACGCACGCTAAAAATGGCATTCCAGCTTCACTCTTAGTCAATCTGCTTGCTGCACACTTTGTGGCCAGCTCAACACTTTCAAATTGCACTTTGTCTCGGCCTACGCTTGAGTGTAGGACGAATCAATGGGAGGAATCCATTTTCGTATTTGTGAAGTAGCAAGAGTACTTAAAGATCTCAACATACATAGCTCCGCTATTCAAGATGGTATTTCTCCCCTTCTTCTGAAGAGCTGTTCTTCCTCGCTGGTAAAAACACTGCATAAGCTTTTTCATCAATCCTACTCTTTGGAACTCTTTCTGAGCAGATGGAAAACAGCATTTGTCCGGCCCGTGCTCCTACAGACCCATTGAACTTACGTCCTTCTTTCCATGGTCATGTGAACGGTCATAAACTATCAGCTTTTGAAATATCTTGAAACGCGAAAACTGCTCAAGGACTGGCAGTAGGGTTTTCATAGCAACTAGTGATTTGATGGAATGTCTCACCGAAAAGTGAAACCAAAGCGTACGTCAATCTGGCGAAAGCAAGATAGTTGCATTTGATATTTCTAAGGCATTTGACAGAGTTTGGCATCAGGTTCTTTTGAAATCGATGACTCCTTTCTTCAATGGATTAGAAACTACCTTTCGGAACGTTTAATTCAAGTTGTCTTGGACGGTTTCTAATGTGATATTCACAAAATAAATGCTGCTGTGCCCCAGGGCTCTGTTCTGTCTCCGACACTCTTTTTAATTTTCATTAATGATCTCTTGTCTGCTACTTCTAATCCAATATATTCCTTTGCTGATTACAGTACTCTCTGCTTTTCACATTCGTTCCCGGACTCACGGTCCTGCTCTTCGGCTGTAGAATGAGAACGGTAGCATATGCTAAGCTCATTAAATTCCGATATCAACAGCATAACTAATTGGGGAACTATCAACAGAGTGTAATTTAATGGTTCCAAAACACAATGATGTCTGCTGAAGTTAAAGCGAAATTTAGACACTCAGGCATTATCTTATGAATGGCACTTGCATCGTCGAAACCGAAAAACTTTCCATTCTCGGTATGTGTGTCAATGACAACTTACGTTGGATGACCACATATTCGGTGTCGTCAAAAATGCTGCGAAGTATCAAGGTATCCTCAAGCGGTATTAGAGATATTTCACCCCCTCTAATCTGGCCTCAATATATAAGGCATTTGTCCGCCCAAATTTGGAGTGCAATGTTCACATCTGGTTAGGTGCTCCTAAATCCTCTCTGCACCTGCTAGATAGGATTCAAAATAGTCCGATGAGTCTCATAGATGACGCTGACCTAGCTAATTGAAAACCTCAAACATGAACTCGAAATGTCTCCTATCACACCTTGTTCTAAAGCTGTTTCCAAAACCTGTGCTTCCTCCCTTCAAACCTTTAACCGTAACACCCATCTAATTATGAGTGCTCATCAGTTTACCTTCAAGCCCACTTTCGGACATACTCTGAAATACCATGATTCATTTCTAAGCTGTACAACTCCCTTATGGAAAGCCCTGCCGAGCTCTCTATTTCCTTTTCATTATAACTTGCAAACATTTTAGACCAATGTACATCGGTATCTCTCTTTCTTTCCTCCCTAATTTTCCTTTGCCCGTGCTGTGCGCAATTTGAGCTATTTAAAAAAACATACGAGTATTAAAGCTACTGAATCTTACACCCCGGATCTTGTTGCCCCAATACAGACTTACTGAGTTTTGGTAGCTAGCTTTCTTTTATTAATTGTTTGAGGTTTTTGATCAGTGACTTCAGTGTCCTAATTGCCAAGTTGTTCAAGGAACATTGATCCAGTGCAGTACAGCAAAATCATCAAGCAACCAAGGCAACGTTGGGATATCCACGGTCCGAAATAAATACAGTAAAGGCCTTGCAATGAAAAACTGAGTCAAAGGGAAGTAAATATGACCCACCGACATGGCAACATGCTAAGTTGCATAGTTAAGTTAAACAGCTGGATCTTAGTGATTTGAACGGTAATCTGTCGCCGATTCATTGGGAATGCAGAATAAATTTAAACGTCTTACCCAGCAGTAAGTCAATTTTTGGGGAAAAGCTTTGGTAAGGTATCTGAACTAAATTCCCGAATAAGTATAGTACACGAGTATGTCCAGACAAATACATATCGAAGTTTTCTGTTTGGAATATCTAAAACATTTATCAGTAAATATTATAGTAATGTGGTTCATATCTCGGTAACAGATCTTGAGAAAAACTAACCAGTTTTAAATATTTAGAGGTCACCTAGGACAACATTCAACATTTAGTGGTTCAGAAGGTGCTGCCGGGCTCGGAAACGTTCAAAGACTGATCGCGGTGTAATGTATAGTTTGGGTTTATTCCCCGGCAAATTTGTGAGACTTGCGCCGAATTTAAGGAAAAAATATACTATCATACGAAAACTTCAAACTGCTGCTGGAGCAAATAGTGCGAGTGACAAGTGTTAAAGATGGAATGCGAACCCCTGCTCTGAGTCATAATGACGCTGTCATCCTGTTACCGATCAGCTTTGATGATACTCTAATTTATTCTATCAACTTAAGCGTCAACACCATCACAACTAAATTGATGACCAATTTAGCTTTGAGCGAAAACCTTTTGATCGAAGCATTCGAGAAGCCTAGGTACAATTTCAAAAGTAACATCTCCATGAAGTTAAAACCGAACGAGTATAATCGAACAGTGCTACCATTGACAAACTATGGTACTTAGAGACTTTAACTCTAAAGAGACACATTACTGGCAGTCCAAAATGTCACAAACAGCGACAGGATATTACGAGGGGAGCGACACGAATGGAAAAGTCAAAGTGTACATAGCTCACACCACAGCAAATAGATAGACGTAAAGAAAGCTGAAAAGGATAGCAAGAGAAGAAATATGAAACGTAGAAAACGACCGTCAGTATACATATAGAGGGGACAATGGATTCGTTTAGCATTCGCAAGACCAAAGTAAATTGAAAACTTGATGTGTTCGGTCTAAAGATCAAACAAACAAATTTACAGCAAAACATTTCGATGTTGATCAACACCGCTTCACTCACTGCCATGTTGCCATTTTTTGAGTAGTAAGAGATATCTTAGATTATTTGCAAACTCTGAGCGGTGAGAGAGTAAGAATAGTCAGAAAAGCCGAAACAGAGTTCTTTGGAGTCTGGTTCATTGGGGCAAAGTGTTTTGGTAAAATCATATTCAACCAAACAACCAACGTATAGGATGTGATTGGTCTGGCCGAAGCTATGTAGACCCATAGGACCCTACTAGGTGACAAACTTTATGTCTTACCGAAATCTACTTTGCACTGCGAAAAACCGACGCGTCGCGCCGGTGCCTAGAGGATTTCGATATGTCGTGTTTAGTCCAAAATATTTCGTTATTCAAAATGACACATAAATACTTCATCTCGTGGTAAAATAGATGGTGGGACCTTTAGCACTAGCTGAACCCGACCTGAGAACTTACTCAATCCATTTCTTATTTAGATATAACTCGACAGAGAGTTCGACGTTAGAACTTTTGATAACATCTAGCTAACCAATATGCACTATAACTGCATTTAATGCTGCTCTGCTCCCTTTTTGTTGAGCCCCACTATGATATATTGACTGAAGCCAGCACAATTAGCCAAAGTTCGTCTATACCTCTGTCTTGATTCACTCCCAGGATATCTGCAGTATTTGCGAACTGCGTCATACAGACTCTTACCCTCCGCAAAATTCCGGATACTTGGTAGAACAGCTGATACAGCAGCAAACCTAACAGAGTATTGCATAAATCAGTCGTTGTGCTCTTCATTATTCGGTACTACCGCCTCAACAAGAAAAGTAGCCAAATTCAATGAATTTGATTCCAGGTGTATCCAGAAATTTTTTGAGGTGCTTATGCAAAGAATAGTTTCTGTGGCTATGCAACGTGAAAGGCAATCTTAATCTGGACCCCATACTATCGTTTGATCGCACTGTTAGCAATTTTGGCACTGAGCCAATATGTTTTGCGAAAGTGTAACAGTAAGTAATCGGCTTTGTGCACCCCAACAGGCTAAGATTATGGGCTAGAAGATATAGTCGAAGGCTTTTGAATCAGACCATAGGCATCACTGCATCGAATTTTGAATCTGATGCGAGGTCTAGACCTTGATAAAGAGGAGGAATCCGCTAGAGTTAGGTGAATCCTACAAAATTCGTGGTTAAACTCATCAATTATTATATTTTGAACTTGAAGGGTTCTGCCAGGAAAATCCCTGTAGATATTCCGTGCTTTAGAGGAATGCAGACTTCTAAACAAGTTACTGCAGACTAATGTGATGAAAGACTGGAAGCAATATAGCTCAACAGGGGCGCCTCATAAAAACTTTTAAGAATAAATCTAAACATTCGGTAAAACCAGCGGATTGGTCAAAGTCTTCAAAAAGGGAGACTAAGCCAAACTGGAAGTATAATACTTACAAAATCTGATGGCCCTACGATACCGAAGATTCTCTATCTTGATACTCACTTACTAGGTAGTTGGCTCACAACCAGCTCTTATCAGAGCAAGAACCAGATGAACCAGAGAACACTACCCGCAATCAGATACTAATCTGTCATCGGCTGTGTCACCTATGAGTCTGAATTCCTTCGTGTTATTGAGAATAAACAGAATGGTTGAGCTCCTTAGGCGAAGAGCTGCTTCGCAAATGCATGGTCTCTGCAAGATGCAACATTCCTACCATCCCAAGGTAGAAGATCTAGTGGGCAGAATTGAATGCGCTAGACGAGAAGTAGTATGCGCTGTGCATTTTCAGCGACATTGATGGCAAATGTGACTCAGCAAGATAATACGCCAGATAATTAAATTAAATTATAGCTGTGGTGGCGAAAGGAACCTTGATTGTGAATGCTGACTGCGGAGAGCATGTAGTTGCCCGCAGGGAAGTGTTCAATTTTCAGTGCTATGTTGCATGTTAGCCGACTTACTGTTTAAAGCTTCCAATGGTTACAATATCTCTGCTCAGGCAAGTGCAGATGGTGTAGCTGTTCGATAACGACTACAGACTGTTAGTTCTTAGGTGCAGACACTCCTTACAATGTTCGACGATGGGCTTTTGATTAATCCTTTCAAAATTGAGGTTAATCTCTTCACGAGAAGGAGGGAGCTGACTGGTCTGACATGTCTGGTCTGATAGTGCCTAGGGACATTACCATACGTTTTTCCAATGTAAGATAAGAATTTGGTTGTCATCTTAGATAACAAACATATTTGGAGTGTACACGTTGTGTCGGAAACTGCCAATGCATTGACAATTTTCGGTCGATGTAGAATAGCTTTCGGTAATATATAGGGCTCTTGACTGACTCCTTTAGAACTGCGAGTACATACACGTCAATGCTAATTTTACCAGATTTCAAGGAACTGTCTTCCATGACTGCGCGGTGTATTTCCCTACCACGCCTGCCCTCTTGACATTTATGTACATATCAGATGGACTGCACTCCCAAATTGGACTTTGGTATAACACGAACTGTGTTGAACTCTTCTTGCTGCCGAAGTACTGAATCGCCTTTCCCTGTGCTCAGGAATGGTTTCGGCCAGCATCTGAGTCAGGATAAGGATAAAGCCACTAGGTCAATTTAGGATTCCGCGGTATTTTGGAAAGTGGAAGCATCTGACTTCATTTCTTGATCGGAAAATTCATGACTTTCTTCGCAGCGGATGACAATAAACGCAGTCAGAAAACTGAATTCATCTTGTTTGGATTACCGGGCTCAATGAGATTGCCGATGAACATGCTAAGCAAGTCTCAGTGGTGAGTATTTTAGGAGTCGAAACTGCGTTGGGGCTACCTATCTCCTCAGTTAGAGCTTGTATTGACAGTTGTGTTTCTTATGAGCGTAACTCTAAGATACCAAGAAACTAAACGAATATTCTGCGGCGTCTCAAAGAGGGCAGCAACTTTCCTGTTGTCCCTCACCAGGAAAAACTTCATACTGCCTATTGGCTTTGCAATGTCGCAATACGCCTTTTCTAAGCACCTAGGTAGAACAATATCTACATATACGGCCCTCGTTCGCATTAGGCTACATGAAAAGGTGCTGGGACTGTAAGTCCTTCATCACTGAATTTTCGACTCATCCTTCAATGACAGATTGAAGAAAGAAATGGACTCGTTCCAACAGAAAAAAAGGCATTCAATTGTCTGGCAATATCTTATTTCCATTCATTCAATTTAGTAGTTTTACGCAGATTTTGTGCCCGAAGAAAGCATCTGACATAACTGTCTTCAGCCTCTTCAGCCCTCATCTTTCCATCAAAACCTCGACCTGCGACTGACGGATTGCTAATTTATTCCGGTCATCGTCCGTTATCGATGCTATGTAAAGTGGCCGCGTCAGAAGTGTTCTTTCACTTTGATCTATTCGAGACAGAATATACTTACCAGAGGTTCATCTGCTTGAGATGGATGGACTTCTGCCCTCTTATTTCTCCTAGTCGTCTCGCTGTGAGGATGTGGCTCTTATCACATATTTTTGATAAGTGGTGACCATTCAAATCGCAATATTTTATATTGCGTCAGCAAAGAACTGCATGCTGGTAATTAAGTGCCAAAAATAAATTAGTATCATACCAGCCAGTATCTACTTGTTGACTTATTTCAATATTTTCGCATCAGTAATTCCGTATAAAACTCCAACAAGTGCTCGAACTACGCATATTTATTTCTTCTTTAAAAATAAAAAAACAAACATATCATATCCCGCACGAATTTACTTTGTTCTCATCATATTCGCTGCGAAAAAAATTGACAAAAAAACCCCCGAGATCATATAAATTTTACTTACGACTGAGATCACACCAATCAACCTGGCCTGGCCCGGCCTGGCCGTCATATTCATTCCACGTTTGGCAATTGTCTCAGTCCGGAACAAAAGCGTTGTTTAATGGCGTCAGTGCTCATGAAGCGTGAAGTAGATTCAAGGTGAAATGGTTAATTCCCTCCAGCTAGCGCTAGAGTTGAATGCTTCTAGCTGGTTTTTGTGTTCGATTCCAATTCCAATTCCACGTAAAAGCATACGTAATTCTAATTGAGATGAGGGCTTCAATGTAGATACATATTGTGGATATGAATACGAATACACCGCGTGCAGGTATATAATACTCAACCAAGTGCAAGTTGGCCTGTGACATGGGGTATCCATGTATCTTATCGTACACTCGTATGTGTGCCGCTATTAACTGAAATTGTTTAAAATTTGTACACACACCGAGTGTTGCTCTTTTATATTAACATATTTTCTTATTCCAATTTTTTCTTTATTTTTTTTAACAACTTATTACCCTTCCCATTGTTAATAGGATCAAAACACGCAAAGAAATTTTTTTTTAATTTGAAATTTATTCAATGAGATTCACAAAAGAAGATGAGTTGGTCTCCTTTGAATTCCCTGGACGATAAGAGAGATATTTACCTCATCGGTATGATGTATCTATCCATTGTTACCAAACAGACAGACACTGGCAAGATGCCGTTTTCCGGAAATCCAAATTAAGAATGCATGCTACACAGGGTAATTACAAGTATTATACATACGAAATGTACCACTAGACACGAGTCTATCCGTATCTCTTGTTTCAGGGAAGCAAACACCTTGCAACGGCACTTAAAAACTCACACAGAAGATTCACAATTTAACGGCAACTAAAAATCCATTTAGCAAGGTGCCGAGGTAAATAGACAAACATCAACGGAGCCACATTACAAATTGATTCTCTTGACTAATTCCTCGAATAATTAACAATTCTTAAGATACGAGTACACTGCACACTCCCGGACTATCATTCACATTCATTTGTTCGTACACACTTTAGAGTTTGGGCCGAGTATCCAAGTATCTGAGAAGTTAAATGTTGGTTTGGCTCGCACTAGTGATGCCACTAAGAGAACACGGGAGATATTAAAAGCAATCCCGTGAATTCTTCCAGTGCCATTCCCTGTACTGAGCAATGTTAAGCTAACTCACACTCGGATTCGTATTCGGATTCGGATTCAGACTCTGATCTAAGTCTTGGTCTTGGTTAACGCCTTGGGACGGCCTCAGGCATTAATGTGCAATTTAGCAATTTTGTATGCTTTTCACTGTACTTACCGACCAGACCCTTGAGATGTTGGCTGCGTTGAATGAGTTGCATGAGCTGAATGCAGTCGATGATCCATAGACGTCGTGGTGTCATCATTTTTCTTTATCTCGAATTTAAGTGTTAGATGAAGGTATCCGTACTTTTCTGGAAAGAGGATGAGAGTTTGTCTGTTCGTTATCATTAATTATGTTTTGAGTGTCAATAGAAATAAACTGAAAGTGTTCAGGATAGGAAGAGAGGATTATGAGCTAGGTAGTTTCTTTTAATTTATTTGCTTCCAGCTGACGGACCGAGGAAACTCAACATTTTCTTGTGTGCATCCGCATCAGAAGGAGATAGTTAAAACAGAACTCGACAAATATGAAGAGATACTTCAAGATGCAATAACCTCATGCAATAAAGATACAGTTAATGGTCCTCAAAGTGGCAAATCTCGTAGACTCATTTCTTTTGATCTTGAGAACCTTAATTGCGTTTGTAACGATCTTGATTGTAGCGCTAGTTTGGACAGAGTACTTGCAGTGGTGAAACATTTTTTAATAAAGTGCACCTGTGCGAAATTGGCAATGAACAGAGGTGAGACAAGCCTGATTATGTTGAATCAAACACTCAAGTTTCGGGTCTATTGATATTCTTTAAAATTTTGAGTTCAAGTGTGCAACTTTAACCCTCTTTAACTAAGAATAGTGAACCAGATCCATAGAAATGAGGACGTGGATCAACCAAAAAGTTGCAAAGTTTCGGCGGATGTTGTTTCAGTTTATTATCTTGTAGCTCTACCAGATAGCTCTACTTCATATCTCCATCCGACGCTCTCTTCCTAGATAGCGAAGTGAAGAAGCTGATTGACAAGCACAAACAAAAAATAGGATAAGTGTCGGTTGTCTGTGACCTGACGATCCATATCGAAAAACCCTAATTGTTCCGAAATGGAATTGCTCTAAATACGGCTGAAGTATGGACTATGGTTGGATTCCAAAACGTGAACACCCTGCGCGATTCACAAGAACACGGTTCTCTAAATGCCTCATGTCCTCAACCTGAGGAAAAGTTCATGCAAGATAGACATCTTTGGAGTAAGTGACACGAGATTTCGATGAGTATGCATTGTCAGCCGGGAATGTGTTTAATTCTACTCGCGTAAGTAAGAACGAAACGTCATGGGTTTACTGCTGTAACCAGCAGCCAGATTTCAAAAATAGAATAAGCGAAATCTCCTTAATGTGAAGTTGCACACTGACGACTAGATATGAGAAGAGCAACTTGCAAACAAGAAGACACGGCTGTACCAGTAGAGGGTTTCAAAGCCTGGATCTACAATGGCAATGCTAACTGCTGAGTCATTGGCAATAGTCTGTTTGAGCATCGGACCTTAAACTGATCCTGCAAATCTGAATTATATCTGATAGGCAGCGAGCATTAAATTAGATTGACCACATTGTGATTGGCCGATTCGAAACAACCGAGCGCCTGGGATGAAAACGGATGCCGATAAATTTGTACCGTACATATTGATAGAATCAATGCCTGAACAGTTTCGAACCCAATAGGCAAACCCATGTAGATATGTGGTGCGGTATCCACTGCACACTCACTGTATTCCCCTCGAACATTGCAACATCTTCGCTTTTAGGTAGGTCTCAACTTGAAGTTGAGTATCATGAGAATCGAAGCGAAGTAAAGCCTAGCTTCAGACGCAGCGACACACAACTACAATAATACTTTAGCTGCACAGTCAAACTCTGCAACATTTATGCTATTTCAAAGGAGCACCCATAGGATGCAGCCTTAAACAATTCAAAACGAATGAAGCACTTTGAGATGGTAGAGACATTGCAACGACCGAATTTTCAGAAGCATTTTGAACTAGGAGCTTCCAAATTTAACATAAGAATTTGTACCAGCCATTAGTATGTTTAAATACAAAAGGCAGTGAGAATTGATGAGATTTTTGCGGAATTCGTTTAAACTGTGCTGCCATCAATGGCAGAAGACGAGCTTCGAAGAATATGTGCGAAAATCTAATAGAATGCCGAAGTTGAAGGTAAATACACTCTGGCGCCTGTGATCAAAATAATAGCAAAGTAGTCTCGGATCTTTCTGTATCAGTTATGTAAATATTGGGCGAATTATGCGCTAAGTAAAAGTCTCTACTTTATCTGTTTTTTTTTATCGAAAAGACTTTCTACGTCGTAAATTTCGGACAAAGTCATCTGTGTTGCTTGACACCGCATCTTTCCTAGTGTTATCCACCTTGCACTGTCGGAAACAAGCAAAGAAATCAACAGTCGCTGTATCTAAACCAATAAGACCACAACGAGGACATCTACCAGAATACTCAAAGGGTCATAGACCTTCACCAGATGTAAGTGTCGTTGTAAGTTCTGTAGGCTTAAAGGTTAATCAGACCAACACCGAAGCCCTTCGCTTTTCACTTCATTCACTGAACGTTGTACTGCTAGACAGAAAATAGACAGCATCGTCTTAGCTGACTGCTACACCGAACCCGATATGGGCAGTAAAATCAGCAAACAATACCTAGAGTATAGGACGACTATTTTTCTAAACATTGTGACATGAACAAAATCACTAGAAAACCGCAATACCTCTGAACAGAGCCTTAAGCTAATAGCACTACATGAGAACAGCCCAGGTGCCGACAGACATCTCTCTACGGTTATAAAATGTGCCACGCCTTAAAGCGAAACGATCACTCCATCCCGAAATACAGCAAATCACACAGAAGACCGAATCGACCTATGCAGACTCTGCAAGGAACAGTTGATGCACAATCGAAGACATTTGGAGCGAGTTGGAAATATCTAAGTGGCAGAATCGATTCAGGTAGGTTCCAGGATTGTCGTAATCGTCATAGGAACAACTCAGAACCACCCAAAAATTTGGGACATAGTACTGAGTTGAAAGACACCATTATGTACATATCAGAGTAAAAGCGGCGAGACATTTCGTTCAGCATCTTATATGAATCGAACAGCAAAATAAGGCAAAATGTCTCCTCTTAATCACCTCGCCTCTAGATCGGCACAATGTCTTCCAGATACTTCAACATTACCCAAAAGATGCTGACCTCGTCTCGTAGACTCATAAGTCTTCTCGAGATCCCGTGACGGAATAACTGATTTTCCCTTAATTAAACATGGTTTTAATTGCCTCATCACCTAAGAAACTAGAATACCAATTAAGTTGTTCCATCGCATTCTTCTCCACTTAAGGATCTCCATTGGACGGTACAAGATCTACTCATGAAATTAATGGCTTGTATCAGATTCTTGGAACGCAGACAGAGCGTGGTCAACTTCTTTCGCCATGTCGGTCGGTGTTTTGTTTATTTGTTTTTTTTTTTTTTTTTTTTTTTCTGAAACAAAACGGCACACGTAGAACATGAATTCGATCTCCTAATGACCCAAATAAAGCACTCATACAGTTCGTTACACATCTTGGCCATGTGCACCTGATAATATTTTAATCGAGTTTGCACAAAACCATCGAGTCCAAGACCAGTCAATAAACATTTACGAGCACAATACGAGTACTGCACATGAAATCGAACACCAAACAGACAGAGCCAACCCAATGATCCAGTTGGCACCCGAACCAGAAACTATCTTACATTCACCGGTGGTGCTGATCGCCGAGCTCATAAATAACGCATAAGGCGCGCAAAACACTCACGCGCCTCATCTGCACAAAAATACGAGTACGAGTATGAGTACGAATGTCTTCACATCTGGTTGCACTCGGTGAGATATTGAGAAGTTGCTCCAGTGAACTTGACAAACTCGCCTGCTGGTTGGGTTAATCAATCCACCGCGCCATGTACCAATAAAAACGTGCCACATGTGTGCGTGACGGGACTCCACAATATCTTCACCAGCACCGCATGCAATGCATCACAAAACAACGACGAGTACTCGTACATATTCGTACAACGATCGCCATGAACCAATAATTCCGTTCAGCATCTCTTTTCGCAACGATAACTCGCCATGATCCTCGCATCGGTTTTTGTCCACGCTCTCCAACATTTCTTCGGGTTTGTGTATCTAAAACGATTTCATGTCGATGATAATTCAACCGATATTATAGTGTGTGACACTATGATAGATACGACTGTTGGGATGTAATCGATGCCATCGCTATCGCTATCACAATCGCATCTATATACGAGTATCTATTGGTGCGTAAGTGAACGTATTCATTTTCATTTTGTGTTAAGATCTGTGTCATTACACATAAATTAGCGCAGAGATCGCGTCTAATTGCATAAGATTGGCGCCTCATGAAACTTGATTCATTCGAGCAATTTATGCCTTAAAAGATACATGGACCCAATACTATGACTATGCATGGCAATCAAGGCAAGGCAAGGCAATCACAATGTTGTGGAGGATTTCTTTCTCGGTGTCTGTCTATCAGTGTTGGTGCAATTTTCAAATTCCCACCCACACACAAGGTTAAATCTAAATTTGTGTAATTTGCAACGAGGGAAAGAATAATTGGCAAATCATGATCCTGAATGTTTACTCTATCTCAAAACGTCATTCCCTTCCTGGCAGTGTCCAGACTCACCACATATCGTTCAGATACGAACAAAAAACCATCTAAAACCAGAGTAACTAAGGACCATCCATCTTTCGATCCACAACAACCCACTCTATGGAGAACTGAGACCAAACCATACCGAAACGAATTGAAGACGTTTCCTTGTTCACGTTGGAGATAAATCTGTATCGGCGAGGACAGACAGAAACCTACACACAGATACGAGTAGCCTCGTACACACATGTTCCTCTAGAATATTTTCAAATCAATAACCATACATAATGTTGCTGCCGGAGTCTGTGATTTTTTTTTCCCGCATCCAACTTCTGGAGGAGGAAAATTGTGAACAAGTATCGACCAGGTTTTATGTCTAGGTCTGAGAAATACGATGATCTGATACCACACACGGAAGAAGCCTCCAACTACGAGGTCCAAGTATACCAGTAAATGATGCACATGCACCGATACTGGTGTAATAAATGTTCAACACGGGTAATTACAACATTTCATTCTAATCGCACATCTTAGCACTGTCCCAGAGATGTCGATTGTTCTCCGCAGATATGTGTGCAGCAAGAAAACCTATTGACGTCGTTATGGGATATGCAAATTATATACGAGCACTCGTATCACATTACGATTTTATGAAGGATCTGGCATTACAAAATCATAAGATGTAGCCATTTTTGTTAAGTCTACTCGCACGTACGCCAGTGGGAAATGAGGCAATAAGCAGTTGATGATTATTTTAAGTTGCCAGTACCTAATGGTGCTTTGACTGAGAAAAATGTGTAGATGGGACTAGAAAACTCATGGGGAAATAAACGAGAAGAAGATTACAGCAATTAACACTTCGTAAAGTTTTAAGACAGCTAAATCATGAGAACACGCTAAGATAATCACAATGGACTTCTTAGAAGTAGTCCTGGGAAATAAAATACCAAACTTGAGCGTCCCCCTTCTTTCAAGGCAAGAAATACACATTTGTCGCCATAGATTATGTTGTATGTCAAACGAAAAGTGATTTTAACTGAACTACACTAAGACGACAGCAATTTTTTTTTAGTAAGTGGACTCTTCTCTATGCTATTCCACAGGGTTCCCTTTAAGGACCAATAATATACAAAAGAATGTCTGAGAGAGTTTAGAGACATAAATGAACAAGAAATCCTTAGAAGTCACCCTAACATGAAAGGTTATCTGAAGCTATTTCATTTAAGGATTCCTTGGCTTCATGGAAGTCGAAAAATGTCCGGGAATAGAAGAATTTCCAGCAAACCAATGGCAGCGTTCAAAATCCCGTAGTGGGTTGCTGGTACTGTCCGAACAAATAATACTATGCTTGAATATGGAGGATCGTACTTTTCACAGCCACAGCAAGCGCGTAAAATGGACAACTACTCTCAGCTATGTACGTGGATTATTCGGGAATTGAGACAAGGATTAGCGTCTATTCATATTCTGATTTGTAGTCAGGCATATGAGCGATCGCCCGGTACAATCAGCATCAATGCCGAATTTGTTGAACATACCCTTATACTTATGTATTTCAGAGGAAAAAGACAATTTAATCGAATGTTGGGAGCATTATAGTATATTTTGTGGTAGAATAGGAACTTAAAGTTGTTGACTAATCACAAATATTACGCGTTTCCTACACCTCAAAGCCCATAGCAGTACCCTGATCAACATAATCTCACCCAAAATTATTCTGAAAGTCCGAACGTTCCGAGACACCAAGTTTGACTCATATCACTACCTTGGTGTAGTCAAGCTGCAAATACGGATACACGGTGCGTAAAACACCAAGAAAGTGCAGTGAGGGAGTTTTATGTTGGGTGGCTTAGATCGCAAACGAATCTGGCGGCTTTTCTGAATCTGAGTGTGGAAATGTTGTTCGAAAATCTTGCCAAAAGTTATAGAAGATATTCCAGTGGTGTGAAACGACCACATCTACAGGCTGTTTATTGGCTATGGTCGCCAGCATTCCGTTGTAAGGCAAAATAACCCATCCAACATATGTAATGGATGGCAGTAATCCAATTCGCTTGACTAGTAAGAGAGAATTTTCTAACTAACAAAACAAGAAGGCTGCTGGAGCAGAGAAAATATTAGATTTGGTGGGAATTTGCCTAATGAATGAAATCTAAGCTCCACTTGTAAGGTTGTTAAGAAGGTAGATCAGAACAGGAGTCAGTATCTTTACATCACCTACAAACTCGTATCCACCTTAATACCCTGTGGTTTTAGGCCTGTCGACCATCTATGGTAGATCTTGAAAAAAATTCTGGAATTTCTGATCTATGATATATTGGACACCCACATTGATTTTTTTAGGAGAAAGTTCCGAATTCATTAGCATGGCTAGGACGAGAAGAAAACATTCAAGTGAAGAGGTGCTCCAACCAATTTAGTGCGATAAAAACATGTGGCAAGATCCGTCTTAGATTCTTTGCTGTCAAGTCTTAACTTTTTTTTTGTACATTTACGTTCCGTATTCAACCAATTTTGCTAAAAGCATAAAATTCTTAAATAATTTACCCTTGGTGAAAGATTAAGACATAAAAAAAACAAGAAGTACACACTTGCTGTACATTAAAAGGCATTCCATGAAGTCCAAGCAGATATACTTCTATCATCGTAGCATGAAAATAAAACTGTGGGTCCATATCCCAAAATGATCATGTGATTGGCCATACTGTAATAAAACCGGTACTGACGTATGTAACCTTGGTATGATAGCAAGCTATGTGCGAAGTTATCAACTGTGACTAAGTTTCAATAATTGGTGTACATTGCCACCAAAATGACAACAAAAAATAAACCTACAGAGAAGCTGGAGGACATATATTTAATCTAAACGCCTCAGATCGTACACGAATCTGTCGCTCTTTGACTAAGGCGAATCGGAAGCTGGAAACCCAGCGGGGCATACACAAATTCTACTCTACAAAGAGTGACAGGGAAATCAACCACAAGCCAGAGCATCAAAAGTACCCATCTACTGGCGTGACTTCAAATTGCGTTGGCGCGTGATTATACTCCGAAGTTCTGAGTCTGTCCAGTGTTATTTGACTCCCTGTCTACTGTAGAGTTTTTCAAACTAAAGTTTTACATTAACAAAAGCTACAAGGCAGCTTGCAATATTAGCACTATCCTATATCTATTTTTGTAAAAGAAATAAAGTCGTATCTTGTCGATAGCAGCTCAAAAAAAAATGTTGGCACGGAGAAGATATGCCGGAAATGAAAGAAGCTTATTAACTTATGCAAAGGACTCATTCCGTAAACTTAATCAGGTTTAGACATACTGCAGTAATGATCCCATACAGAACCTATGTGCTCCAACAAGGAAAATGTGGCCACTCCAAAACAACACCATAAAATGTTGTCCTCTTTTATGCTGAAAAATCACGAAAAGAAAATGAAGAAGAAAAGGATTCTCCACGCTTCCTCTGTCAGTGCTCTGTACTTCTGTTCAAGAAATTAAATAATTTGAAGACATTTCTCCCACAGGCAAATTTTTGAATGACTAGCACGAATTCGCTAACGCCTCAGGATGTTTCAGAAGCTAATAGTTGTTCATAGGTTCTATAGTACAGAAGTCGAATCGCTTAGGGAATCACAAATCTAAGTTAATCTCAATCTGACATATGCAAAGCTCTTTTGCCTCGTTAACCCTATAATCTTAGCCAACCTGTAGAGTTAAGAAAACACTTGCAATAACAATAACAAATTATTGAGTATTGAGATATGGCAATACCGATGTAGAAATGTTAAATCTGACATCAGCTTCGTAAATTTGAGAGATTTTAATGGTACACTGCTCAGAGCGTTTTGTCCTAGGAGTGCTATCCGCGTTTTTTACAGAGACTAGAAAAATTCATCTCAGCCAAAAAATGGATCTAAATCGTGAACATTTTGGTTATGATTTTTTTTTATGATTTTCGACGTGGACTTACTCAACGACAACGTGACGATTAACTCACTTCGACTTTTGGTGATGAAGCACCATCCCGTGCCACCATGTTTCACTGATTTTCCGAATTCGATCGTGGCCGTCGATGGCTCCAGGATGAATTTCTTGAAGGTCATCTGAAATCGGTTGTCGTGCCAGAAAACATCGATGCTGTGCGGGAAGTTATATTGTAAGACCATCGTGTGACTTATCGTGAAATTGAGGCATGCTTGGGCATTAGTTCAAATTGCATACATTTAATATTACATGAATATTTGACCGTCAAAAAGACTTCTCCCCGTTGGATACCACATACATTTGAGACTCGCCCAAAAACAGGTTCGTGTTGATTGGTTCAAATAAATGTTGAAAAAATTCGATCGCGGTACTTCGAAAGATGACAACAAAATCAGGCCACGAATCATGGATCTGTGCGTATTAGCCCGAAACTAAACAGCAGTCAACTGCATGGGTATTGCAAGACCAGCCTAATCTAACAGAAGTTGTTAACGCACGAAGCACTTCGAACAAAACGGCCGCCAAATTCTTCGGAAAAACCGAACATATCGCCACCATTTGATCAGAACAACGTAGAACAGTCAACTCTAAATGGTACACCACCATTTCTTTGTCAGAAGTCTTGGAGAAATAAGGGAAAACAACCGCCGAATATCGATAACTCCCCACCACGACAATGCGAGCTCTTACAGGTCGGCATAAATACGCGACTTTTGGATCACTCAAAACATCGAATTGATGGCCATCCCCCGTACAGCCCTGGTTTGGCACCCATTGACGCCTTTTTATTCCCGCACGTCAACAATAAATTACAAGGCCAACGTTTTTCTACGCCTGAAGGAGCGGTGAATGCTTTTGAAATGCATGATTTAGAGTTATCTCGTTTGCAGTGGAAAAAGTGCTTCGAGAATTGTTTGAAACGCATGCAAAAGTGTATTGATCTTCATGGAGAGTATTTTGAAAAACAAAAAAGGCGAGTTAAGTTCTTTATAACATCCATTTCGCATTATATATTGTACTAAATGAATAATCATGTTTTGCTTTTACCAACTGAACCAACCAGCTCATATCCTTGGATTTAAGCAAAGAGTGATCTCAAGGAAAGCGTACTTAATACACGCATGATCCACATATATCTCGGAATTTCAATCGCTCTTCCTATTCCTTTAAAAAAAAAATTAATTTAGACTGTTAATATTCAAGGTACCTAGATCAGTTCCAATTTTCCTCTCAGCATAGTCAGCGAATTGTTCTTTAAAAAATTTGAAAATTATCCTATCCCAGCCTTTTATACCATCTTTTTCTCAACTCTCCGCTTGGCTCCATTTTATAAAAGTTGTTTCACTGGCCTGAAAATAAAATAAAACAAAATCATTAGTATCTATAAGTTAATATTTAGGAGGTGCATATAATTATATTCCAAATACTGTAACCTCTTCGAATACAACAAGTGGTACAGTCGTTCTCATAGTCATGAAACAAATCACTATTGTTGCAGTGTTCTCAGAACCATTTACCTACTTTCAATTCCAGCTCATAGTACCTGCCATAGGTCAAGAAACTCCCTAGACTCATTTGGTTTTTCTAACATTAATTAATCTCCAAAAAAAAACACTTGTATCCCAAAGTGTTATATCTCCTCTCTAATTGATAACATTTACTGGGAAATGATTGATTATATTCAAAAAAATAAATCATTCCTAAAAACCAAGGGATTAAGCGCTAAGTCATATCAGAATTTCAACACCTATTAGCCGTCGAAAGTTTTAAATACAGTGAGCCGGTAAAAAAGATACAGTATTGAATCTCGATAATATCGAATATCTATGAAATATGTACATAGATGTAAATGAGGGTAAATACATATTTCTTATAAGAAATATACAATTTTGCATAATAGAAATTGAAAATGCTCCTTAATAGCTTTGGAAACACCCGGTAAATAGATTCATTACCTAAAGTGATTAATGATCCACATGGAGTTTGTTCTCAGCTCTCAAATTTGACTTAATGGAGCATTCCTATCGATTTCTTAAAGAGTTCGTAAAAAAAAAAACACAAGAAAACAAGAAACAAAAGAAAGAATCTTTGGGAAATGTTCGTTGGCTTCCAAGAACTCAACCCCTAAATATTCGTAATGAACGTGTAACCCCAACGCAGGTACCAAAATATCTTGTCATAACAACTTCGAGGAAATGCGGAAGATTCAACTTCAATTCAACTATGTAAGAGGATTATAGGTGCCTAAGTGCTAAACTAAACTAATACCCGGCAATTTGATTCAATCACGAAGCATTAATAAGTATCTAAATTATAATTCGTGAACGGTGCCTATGCCTGTTGATAGCTACCGGTTTTTGGAATGTCATGTGAAGGGTTTACAAGTAATACCTAGGGTCCACTTGTTTATTAAAAATTGTACAGGTTTCAGGGGATTTTTTTATGACAATTAGGAAGACCCATGTGGCAAGTGTCTGGAGTGAGTTTGATTTATTTCACCAATAGAGCGATAATGTTTCCAAATGCAGGATTCCTACTGAATCTCTCTAGTATCTCTAGTATTTTTTGCACAGATTAGGTCTTCACCAATATTAAAGCAGCCAGTGAATGTTTAAATTCGAATTCAAGGTATATAGTCCGTAACCCATCATCAGGTGAATAGGTCTCTTATTAGCACAAGAGCATAATTATTCATCAGTTCGTGGTGCACCTCTGAGTTTCTTAGAAACTTCTACGCCCATTGCGGGCAATTTTAGTCCTCATAACTATTGTCTAAGAGTGGATGTAATGTGTTCTAACATAAGTTGTGCGCATACCATTAACCAGAAGCAGTGTTTAAAGTTATTTAATTGCGATTTTATTAGTAACTCGCTCATTTCATGACGATATCGAAGGAGTCATGTTTAATTGTATGGTATTTGTCCTAAGGCAATACGCGTTTGCATTGAAAACCGTGTTTCACGTCCAGGTGTTGTCCTTTTGATATTGATCACAAGAACATGTTTCAGATCGCCTTGAGCAAGTAAATTCATCACATATCAGTACTACAATACTTTTAAGCTGTTGAAACGAAGTAAATCAGAAAAATTGCTAGAACCACCGCAAAAAAAAAATAACTACGAATGGGATGACAATTCATTTGCTATCAGTCATTGAATATTCAAATAACTATTGTACTAGTACTACAATAGAATAAAGATTGCAGATCCAAAGTGGTTACCTTTAGGAACCCCAAATTTAAGAGAGGAATTAAATTAATTAGTAATTAAATTAAATTATACGAAATATGACCTTAGTCGATCTCAAAAATCTGTTAAGAGAGGAACAATAGAGCATTTGAGAACATTAGAGGATCCAACCTATCTCCACTAATTAACTCTAAGCTAATCTAAATTCTTATATCTATGTCTTTCGACTTCATTTACATTTTATTTATAAATGTTTATTTTGTGTACTTAGGGCTAAGAAAAAATTTATAACAAAAAACTTGGCATATGGACATTTTATTATTTTTTATAAAAGCTTAGTATCTAACTTAAAATAAACCTTAGCCTACCTAACCTAAATGCACAATACACACATACACACACATAGACATTATACACAATTATATACATATATTAGTATATACCTTTGTATATACTAGTCCATGTATATATTTCTTAAATGCTAACCTAAACCTATGCAAGCTGGCCATCGCTATTCACAGAGAAAACGGATTGGTCAGCTCTGCCTCATTAGTGAGGCTGGTCCGTAATTGACGGAAACGACGACGAAACATCTTCCCCATCATTCAACCACCAGAAATGCTGGTGCTGCCGAACGACATCCCTCTTATCGCGATTCCCCACCGCCCTACTGAACCTGAGGCGATCCACACTGCCGTGTGCGACGTCTCTGTTGTAGTTGAGTCGCCTGTCCCCAGCTGTCCGAGCGACATGGAAGATTAACGGCACCGCTGATCTATCCTGGATCAACCCTATCTGATCTAGGTAGAGGAATGCTTCCGGTGGAACGAAGCCGTCAGAGCGCACACTCTCGTGGTAAAGGTAATTGGGGTAGTAAGCCCCAGATATCAGGTTATTCGTCGACGTCATGTGCCTTCGAGTCAGCTTAATTACGAAGTTGTCCACTCGTATTAGGTTCGCCCTGTTGTAAAGGACCTCATTAGGATAAAATTTCTTGTACTCCGACTCTGGTGTTCTGTACAAGCGAAGACAAGCCCTAAGGCAAGCCCTCTCAAACACCCGAATCTTTTCCATTAAGCTTGCTCGTACATTGAACCACACGGGACAACCAAATACCAGCATGGGCCTGATAAGGGCCATGTAGCAGATTACCTTTACCCCCGCATCGAGTTGGCTGCTATAAAACAGTCTCTTTGTAAAGGCAAAAGCACCTCTAGCTCTGGCCAGAGCAGCATCTACATTTTTGCCAAAATACAGAAACTGATCTAGCCAGATTCCAAGGTACCTGACTACATTTCGACAGGCAAGAGCCTGTCCGTGTTGTCCAATAATCGAGAACTTTCTCCAATTTTTTCTGGTATCCCTAGAGGCTCTAGACAACGGCGTCCTAAAGAGAATGGTTTCCGACTTCTGAAAGTTGATTTTCAACTTCCAGTCATCGCAAAATCGTCTTATCTTATCGAAGTCACGCTGCAAGAGAGTATTAATGACCTCGATTTTTGGACCTGTTCTGTACGCTATCAAATCGTCTGCGTACGCAATAGTATAGGGAAGCGAACCTATCAAGTCGCTTGTAAAAATGTTGAATAGGATCGGCGAATTGACCGCGCCTTGATGAAGACCATTTTTAATTTGAAATATTCCAACAGAAGTCACATCACCATTTTTCACGATGAACTGTCTATTGGTTAGCATGTTATAAAGAATGTACAAGAGTGGTTTATTGATCCCTAGCCTAGTCAGCTTATAGAAAAGACCCTCTAACCATACGGTGTCGAAGGCCTTCTCCAAGTAAATAAGGCAGGCACCAGTGCACTGTCTTGCCTTTGTTCCATTGGATATCGGACACCAGTTTAGACGCGGCATGTGAGATATCATGTCCCGCCTTAAAACCGAATTGATTATCCGGAACTATATGTTTGTCCTCAACCCACCTAGACAGAGCTCTATTGATTACTTTTTCAAAAACCCTACTAATATTCGGAAGGAGACTTATCGACCGGAGATTCGCCGGATTGGATATATCCTTTCCCTTTTTGGGGATAGGTTGAACCACCGCCGTTTTCCAATGCGCTGGATAATGTGCATTATTCATTGCATTATTAAACAGGGTGGTGTAAATGTCCACCGCTTCTAGAGGAAGATGTCGAAGCACGATGTTCGGAATACCATCGGTCCCCACTGATTTCTTAGCCCTGATTGTGTCGAAGATCTCATGGAGTTCTTCCTTCGAAAAATTAATTCATGGCATACTACTTGCCATTCAAAAATAAATAGACCAGTGAGCCCCCCACAGAGCCTAATTTGATATTGTTTGAGAACTAGTAATGGAACATCTTAAGAGCGGATAGGTTATAGAGAAATGATGGAAATGGTAATTTTCTGGCTCAATAGTTTCGATATCTCGTTGCAGTGAATACAAAAATTAGTCTTGCCCTTGATTTCTCTATTATGAAAGCCAGCCATTGGATGCTACTCCATATGTTTTCAATCAGATACCCGAGATTTCTTCGCCTTTAGTTTTAAACATCATGAAGCGAAATCTCTACGACGATCCAGCTGCATGCAAGATTGTCACAGGATAATCAAACAATTTGACTAAATAATTTTAACAATCGATAAATCCGGCAGTTAGGAGTATGATACAGTGTAGGCGTCACTAAATCCGACATCCGGAAAGTTAACAAAGTGAAACCATAATCATAATTGTATCTCCAAGAAGAGTCTGCTTCAACCCACAAAGCAAAAGGTTTCATATCAAAAGATGACTGATGAGGGCTCGAACATGTCTATAGCGCAACAGTTCATTATTGTCCGTCTTCTCATTTGGGACACAGAGAAGGACACCTACAGTCTTTTTATAGCCCCAAAAAGGTGCTGATATCAGGAATTATTTTTATTATTTTTTAGTGCTTGGCTTGGGAATCGAACCCAGAGCTCTAGCGTAGTCATCGCCGAACTAAACAACTTCGCTAGCCAATCATTATATCTGCTATTATATTTGCTTTATATAGATATGTCCTTTATCAGTTAGATTAAAGTGCCCAAAATTGTCGACCCTCTTTTTTCCAATTCATCTTTGTTTTGGAAAGCAAGAAACAATTTCTCAAAGATCCTATATACTCGTAATCAGAGTCAACGGCTGATATACAAAATTGTAATAGACAAAACGTATCGTAACCCAATTAATTGTGAATACTTTGAGAAGGTTTTCGACAGCTTTAATTGAGATGCTATGTATCTCGTCAGCCTTGCGCAGAAGAGGCATACCAGAAAAGCGCATACCATAAGGGCGCTCGAAATTTAACAGAGTATAGCGGTCATGTTAGAGAAGCTCCAACTGTCAAATCATCATGGAATATGTAAAGCAACGCGTGCATATTATTAAACTTTACTATGGAAATGAGTCTTCCGTTCGAGCTTTGTCCTTCATTTTTTCACATCAATCCTCCTCTTGAGTTGACTATCCGTCGTTCGGAGGACGAAGTCGAATCAACTGTTTCAGTGAACAATCAAACAACACTCGTACGTCGTCGAGATGTAGGATCTGCAGAAACATTGCTGTAGTGAACAAGTAAGTACAGAATGGACCGAGGCAGTCAATTCCTCGTTGCGCCTAAGAACGTGGCCTTTGGCAGACCTTAACTTGGTGAATTTTGTATTGGAATTTTAGCCTGCACCCGTTGACCTAAGAATCAAAGATAAACGTGATACGAGCTCTGCAGAAGTTGGAAGTGGACTCTGATTTCCGACGGAAAATCGTCTTCACCGATTAGGCCCATTTTTGAATTTGGAGTTAACAATCCTCAAGAGACCCAACAGGTGCAAACGCATTCAGAAAAAGTCACTGTTTTGTGTAGATTTTGGTTCGGTGGTGTCATTGACATGTACTTCTCTCCGCCATAACTGTCACCGGCGAGATATTGAATTGAAAGATATGGCAGCCGCAGACGATTGATACCTTAAAAGCCATCATAACCAATGCCATCAATACTTCTAACGACCGCGATCAAATCACCATTGCCGTACAGGAATTTGAGAAGGAAGACAACTTTCTATATCCAGGAGGCATGATATTGGCTAACCCGGAGGCGCTAGACTGGATCAGAATGTTGGACGAAATCTTGAGAAGAACGTTCTCAGCACAGGAACCAATCTACTTCAATATAGAATCAATGCTGCTCTATGAATGGAGTACTTGGAAGCGGATGCCTTTAAAACATCATCTTGAGGATTTTTTTAGCATTATCATGGCTCCAATGAATAATTTTGCAAGAGAAAGGGGCAAAAGTCTACAGACACTTCTATACGAAAGAGGAAGTGGCAGTGGTTTGGACATGACCTACGGAGGGAAGCTCATTCCGTTGCAAAATGAATGACTAAAAGACAGCTCAAACGTGAAATAATATTGCTGAATAAGACGTCAGGGGTTAAGTAATTAATTGATGGGAGAATAAAGTGGCGACTTGCGAAAATACATCTGCTTGAGCTTCAAACTATTTAAAACCAGTCAGACGGACTTAATATGAGTCTCATAGTTGGTCGATATCTTGAATGAACAGAATTCCTCGACCAGTTAAACGCAACCAAGTGAAGGTGTAGATTGCCAATTTTGTGTCAAGATCAATTTGTAGCGCCAATGAGAGAAAAAACAATACAGTCTCCATCCATCAACCTATTAAGACATGCTTTCAGAAAGGAAAACGAAAAAATACATAAAATATCGTTGAGAATCGACCGTTGCAGTAACATTCAGTCTTAACGAAAAATCATATAAAATACTGCGGAAAAAGCGTAATTATGGATCATCGAACTATGTGTCATCTTTGTTAATAAGATGCTAATTTTACAAATGAGATGGTCAGGCATGAGTTAGAGTTGACTGTGCAGTCGAGTGTTATGGTAAAATTCCACTCATCTCACCGCCATCACAATTGACGCTGGTTTATATGTAGAAAGTGTTTGAAAGACTTTAGAATCTGCTGTGAAGATACGAGTATTGCCGAAATCAAAGTAACAGAATGACAACATTTTCATAAATCAACAACAGCTATCATGAATAAAAGATCTTTCAGCTTTTAGCTGGCCAATTTCACTTCAGCAGCTCATCAATTCCATTCAATCCAATTCAATTTCCAATCATTTGCTGCAAAACAATGATCCACACAAATCCACCGACAAAATACGATCAAACAAATCATCATAAATTTAAAAGAACCCAACAATATATCACAAAATGTCACCAGCTATTACTATTTCACAGTCAATCAATAGAATTAGAATGAGATACTTAAATTAAAATTTGAAAACTTGACACCGGATCACAGCGCTCTCTAAAAGCCACTGAATGATGGAAAAGTTTCCAAAAAGGCCAATGTTTCGTCATCACTTTCTAACCGAACTTCGTCATTTGCATATCCGTTGTCTGATTAAATTTCTTATCAACCATCTTCAAAGTTCCAAGTCCTCACGTCTCTATTAAGAACCTGAAAACGGTAAAAATGATAAATGTCCCCGAAAACAACTGCTAAAAGCTAAAAATCTATCTCAGCTTACATATTCTAGTTCTAACACAGGTAGTAATCAGATTATACCAAAGTAAACCGACAGATGAAAAGAACCACAAAGAAAAAAGATTTATGTAAAGACAAGCGCATCTCCGGCTTTGAATCTATCTTGTGACTTGTCTCCGTCTTGAGATACTTTTCATTTAGACTAACTGAGGATAGACATTAAAGATCGACTAGAACATGCATATCAATGGAATCAATCAATTAGCGATTTCTCTGTGAATCGGTATCTTCGTATCTATGTGTGTATCATTACATCTTTGTATTCGGTGAATAAGATAAAAATTTACGGGGCTATATGTTAATGTGTATCGAACGGTGCTTCACGATGAGAGTTGAGCCAGAGTGAATGTGTCAGATCGAATGCACATACTGGGCAACTTTGTAGACAGTTGTGATGATTTCTTTCTTTTTTTCTATGTTCATGTATCGTCGATTACAGGAGGACTTTGATGGAGTACCGCAGGGTTGACCAATTCGACCGCAACTCTTAAGATTTTTTTTTGAGAACAAATGGCTCACGCGCGGCATGTGAATGGGGAAAGCACAGAACTTAGTACAGTACAAGTCGAGTATTTACTGAAATTATTGTACAGTCACACACAAAATAAATCACCAATTGTGAGAGAGGTTTTGCTGTTGTTACTGTTGCGATGTCGATGTCGATGTTAATGTTGATTCATCACGACCGCCAATTACATCCGGTAATTTGCTGTAATTTCATTCGGTCTCTCTCATAGTTACGTGAAGTTGGAAACAGTTTTTTTTGTCCCCCTTTATAGACACGAGTATTTTTAGGTCCACTACATCACACCACTTTGTGCGCACGGTATTCGCACGAATGTATGCACGTATCCCATTGGAGGGTATCCATGAAATTCTCTGTCAGCTTCGCAAATTTGTCCAATTGAAATTTTTTTCAACTATTATTATTGTTATTAGATTGTCGATAGGATAGTTGGGACTGGGTTTTTTATTTATTTTTGTTGTTTTTATTTTTTCTAAACTTTTTATCTCGTCATGAGCAGGTTTAACACGTGAAACTACAGACAGGTACGAGTACAGTTGGAGTCATTATCTTGTTGTTAAGTAACGAACGACGTTTAAATTGTCGTTAGAGGGTTCTGTTTCGACTTCGGGTTCAGGTTTAAGTTTGAGTAGTATATTTTTTTTCTCCCTCTAACTTGATACCCTGGCACCTTGTGCCAAACATTGCCTTTAGATGAGAACTTAATTCAACATAGTCAGAGAGATCCGCCATGAAGTAGCAATTGGTGTTAATGGAATTGTGTTATGTTACATTTTTCCCTCTTCCACAGATACATTTCTATTTTCTTCATTTGTTGGATAGTGGATTGAAGTTTTTGTATAGACATTTAATTAAACTAGTTAAAATGCAATTTGTTTGACGCCAGTTGAAAGTATGTTTGGTTTTTGTTGAGCAGATAAATTATTTATTCGGTTTGTTAGATGCCTGTTCGTGGTAAGACATGGTAGACTTTGAATTGCTTTTTTTTTCTAAATGGAAACATACAATCAGGGATAAACTTGTACATACATTTATGTGTTTGTTTGATTTTTAATGTGTACGTGTACCCAAAAGCTATGTTTTTCTAAAATTAAGCATGTTGCGTGCGTATTTGTTTGACCTACTGTCTGATTATTTATGGCTTGAGTACTGGATGTCAGTTTATATCTTCCTTTCAACCGTAAATAATTTATAAAACATTTAAATGTAGATACAGTTTAGGCTCAAAGTAAGAGATACTACGAGAAACTTGGCAAAGATGACTCGAAGGAAGGATTTGGAACTCTTAGAGCTTAATCATTTTCCACCTGAGGAAATAATTTCTCAATATATGAATTCTTCATCTGCACCATCAATGAACACATTGATGTTCAACACATGACATCAGATACACAAATTGTAGTCCATCGTTAGTCTTTAATCAAAAGCATTAAAACAAAAATAGACCCCTTCCTGAGGCTATCTTCTTCTAGCCCTTCCGCGTAGGCATAGCCAATGTCGATACTCGTAATACAATACTGCTACAGAGGAAAGATGAATTTTTCAACTACGAGGCCTACGGGGAAATAACTATTCAACAGCCGCGGAAAAAAAGAACCTCTGACCACACTGTCAACCCCCACATTGATAGGTGCTGGATATAACCCTGTATAAGGAATGTACGCAAATATAGCCAGAAGAACCTCAGTGCATGGTCGTAACAAGCTCAATATGGACGTTTCGATGAAGGAATCCCGCCAAATATTTCTTTCATTAACTACTCGACCAAAAGCACGACAAAAGTCAAGCCCAATGTCAAGATCGGCGTTGATGGCCTCAAATCCATGTTAGCTGCACACTTGGAAAACATAGCCACCGAAAACAGACTCAGGCTAGCACCCATTCCTCACAAAATACTCACAGAGCGATCGATGAAAAGTACATCTCCAGCACTACGAATGTTCAAATGTCCCAAGGAGATAACAGTGACTCGGATTACTATTTTGCTGTAGCGAACCTAGAAATGTGAATATTGCAGACGTCAAAACACCGAAGAAGAATAATAAGAAAATTTGATGCCGAATGAGTGCATCAAGGCTTCTAAAGCCTTTCTGAGATTTGACACTTCCAAAACCTCGTGAGAAGTTTTATGTTATCCTGACCAGGGGCAGCAAGTCAGTCAGACCAGTCAGCAAGACATGATGAAGCAGATGCTTCTGGTATACTTGGTTTTTCACCTAAATATCACGAGAAATTACCGCCTAATAATGTAGCAAAACAAGGTGTAAGGTGGAATTGCAGAAGAGGATTTAAGCTGTCCAAAGACTCTTCAGGCAAAAGAAAAATCAGCTGAACCACTGCCCTATTGAGGCCATAGTACTAATACTGAAAAAGTGTTTGTCAGTTTTAAAAGAGTTAATAAGAACATGGCAAGGATATAACATACATACTCGTATACGCCGAACAAAGCATGCAGGAACGAAAATGGAATCTAGCCTACCACTAGACCAACAAGAGGTGTTATTTAAATATTTCGAAGCATTGTTGAACTGTCAACGTTTTAGTATATTGCAATGACTTTTGTGTTGTAAAAGTAGAACTTCACTATAAAAACGGGGAAAATATAGCGAAAACGTTTCGTAAAGTTCTTACTGCATTTGGTCATCATCAAGCGCCTTCTCGCATAGCTGTAGTGAATTTAACTGACAAATATGAACTTCGGCCAGGTTAGTGATGTGAAGACTACAACTCGTGTTCGTCCGGCAAAGTCAGTTAAAAATAGCGCCGCCGTAGCTGAGAGCGTGACTGAATACCTAGGTGTGTCTTTTTCGAGACGATCGCAGGAATCGGGCCTATCAACAACCACTTTGCACCGCATTTTAAATAAGAATCTTGGCCTTCATACTTATAAGGTTCAGTTGACACAAAAATTGAAGCCAGCAGACGACGCACAATGATGTACGTTGGCTGGTTGCATGTTGGAAATGAATGAACAAGATCGTGATTTATTACTCAAAATTATTCTGAGCGTAATCTCATTTCCATTTGTCTGGGCCCGTAAGAAAACAAAACTGTCACATTTGGGGCTTCGAAAACCCAAGATAAATAGTGTAACAACCTCTCCAACCACAACGAGTGACAGTTTAGTGTGGTTTTGGGCTGACGATATCAGTGAGCCATATTTTTTCGAAAATGATGCTGGTGCAACCGAACCTCGTTACCGAACAACGTGGACTTACTTTTCTTACCTTAAATTGATGCTATGGACGTGGACGACATTTATTTTCAATGAAACGGCGCCAAATGATACACAGCTGATGAAATAATGGCTCTATTGCGTGACAAATTTCCAGAACGTGTAATTTCTCGAAAGGGAGACTTCACTTGGCCGCCAAGATCATGAGATTTAACGTCATTAGACTTTTTCTTTTGGAGCAGTTTTAAAAGTACAGTCTGCCCCATTGCTTCACCAATGATGCATGCACTAAAAAAAATGTCAGAGCTGTTATTTGAGAAATACAGCCGCAATTATGCGAAAACGTGATGAAAAATGTCATTAAAAGGAAGACTATTTGTAGACAGAGCCAAGGCGGACATTTGACAAAAGTTGTATTCCGGTACTAACCCCAAAGTTTATACTTTAAATTAAAATCAAAATATCAGCACTTCTCATACAAATTCTTCAGTTTTCTATTAACTTAACCTCTTGTTGGAAGTCTCTACATAAGGAAGTACTACTTCTGATATTGGGGGAAGACGAGCTATTTAAAATAGTGGAACTGGACAGATGGAATGTTGGAATTGTTTGAATCGGACAAGATCATACCTACGGTACTCTGTTAGCTGAAACCATATATCAGTAATCCATGTAAGACCTTTAAAGTATAGTGCCACTCACCACGTCTTTATCAATCATAATGCCACAGTTAAAGTATTTATAGAAACGATCAAAATGTAGAAGGCCGTCTCCGATTTGAGCATCTTTGCTAAACTTGACCAGATTACAGAGAAGAACAATCGCTGCTCCATAAAGGTATCAACAACAGGTATCAACATCATACCTGAAAGGTTGTGAAAAATCCGAAATTTTGCTCGGATATTGGGAACATGTCTACTTCAAACCATAGCACTTTCACAGCTGATGTCGGCAACTTTGCAAAGCCTTCATAATATAAGATTCGCCAAACCCTAGTTGGATAGATAATGCAGCATATCTAAATCTTACTCGCACCCGGATTGTTACGTAGTTTGATGCAAACTCATTGTACACATGCAAGCTCTGCAATATCTTGTAGATCCTTGGTTGAGTTTTAAAGCAAATCAGTCAAACCGCATTTATTAGATTCCGACATGTCTTTTAGTGTTATTATAAAATATGGTCTGTCAAATGTAATAAGCAATAAAATTTTTATTACTCTGCCCTACGAGTTATAACAAATATACGAGTGAACCTATCTGTTAAGTCACTGCTACTGTCAATGACCCGCATGACCCCAATACTCATTAATCATTTATTACAAATCTAATTCAATTAACGACAAACCAATGTCCATAGTTCGGACAACAGACAAACTCAAAATCAACTTTCAACAGTTCCTGGGAATTCGGTGAAACTATAATGCTTGCCCCACGTGCTGTGTCAGCTCCTATCAGAGCGACAGCGGAAACGCTTACAAAAACTATTTTAAATTAAGGTATGCCTTGTTGCACAAAATGTTTGTTCAATAAATCCGTATCTAAACTCCATCGGTTCGCTGCTAATACATATACCGGTTTTATTTGTACGAGTACACAAAACAATCCTGTCCTATACTGTAATTCATTTCGAATGTGTAATGACTATTTTTTCTAACGACCAATTTTTTTATTTCAAAAAGTATCTCACATTTGAATAATTACCTTCATACTCAACTTCAACTAAATTGCCACATGTGACCGGTGGACGGTAATTAAAAAAGTAATTATAACCCCAAGTATGAGTCATATGTTTCCCATATAGGTACGAGTAGAAAAAAATTTCGAAAAAAAAACTCACCCCGGGAATTGGTAGAGGAAAAAAAGTTGAACCTTGAGATCGGGTAAACAACTTCATTAGACGGTTTTCTAAAGGCCGGTTAATTATCTATAAACAGAGCTTGGACTTGGAGTTTGATCTGTCTTCGGCCAAAGCTTAGCACATGTCTTGGTAGAAGTTTATAAGTCACAACCTTACATCATCGTTACGCAATTATTGTTCACAGAACAATGGAATCCATTTTTGGTAGATTTTGGAAAATGACATTTTTGAAATTTTTGGTTGAGAAAAAGTTGTTAATCTAATTAGCAACAAAAGGGAATGAATTGCTAAACGATGGGCGTAGTGTTTGTTTAGTGATTATAGGCAGCGCTGTATACAATGGGATGACGAAGGGATTCAACAATCATTCGACACGTCTACTTAATAGCCACGTTGGCTTTATATAATATTTGTGGGCCCTTGCTTGAAACTTGACTGCATAAGGGTAGATTATCTATCTGTTTCTGTATATGCGAGCAATGTTTTTAAGCCAAAGAACTGTACTTCTACGTACCTATCATGGATGCTGTCCTTCTACCAGATTTTCAGCATTTTAAAATGTGTAGAACATTGTAGAACATCTTGGGATCCCATGTCCTAAGATCTATGTGACAAACCAGTTAACGTGTGTTTCGAAAGTCCTTTGAAAGCAATACGACATTCATCAGAAATTTATTTGTAACAGACAATTACCACTCATTTTTGTCACATTTTGTGAGTCTGTAACGATGACTTACTTTTCTAAACACGAGCAGGGTATCGTGGAATCGCAAGTACTAGTGCCTTTAAAAATTCTGATAGGTAGCTATCGAAAGGTTAAATAACAGTGCAAGCTGCTGTAAAGGGCTACTTATGGGCCACTCGAAGGTTCATAACCATGCATATTGCTTTTAAATTATGAACTATAAGAGAAGCTCTGGTTCTTCTGGTTCTTGTTGGCATAGGTATAGATGCAGACATACTCGTACTTCAATAACAAATGAGCTCTATAATTCGAGAAAGAGCATTAAAGAATTGAGAGGCTTAAGTATGTTGTCGATTCTTACAGCCAGTCCCTGGCATTCGACAATAAACCCGAACAAAAGATAGATGCAATGGTCTCAACTCCGCCGCGGATATTTCAATGCATTGTTATGGTAAACCTTCGACTTAAAGCATTCGCACAAAAAAAGTCACATTGTGTAGGGTCAGGGGAGCGAGGAAGCCAAGACACGGCTTGGAAGAATTGCCCCATTCTAGTGTATGGAGAGCTATCATCTTGCTGCAATAGCATTCCGTTGTTGTACCCTTTAATTTCTGTGCTGTTGAATTTTCAGTTACAGTAGAGGCCGCAATCTTGCTTTCCGATTTAACCGGATTCGTTCTTATTGAATTCGTAGAACATGCTAGTCGAACGATACCTTTCTCGCCAACTTAACTTGAAAATTATACACTCGACATCCTTTACAAGTAGAGTAACTCCAGTGTCACTGAAAAGACTTGAAATCTACGTACTGTGTGGATTTAACTGACAAGGAATATACTGCTACTATTATATAATATAATCTGTAATGAAAAATTTCAACAGTGAAATGGGACAATTACAGTCAGCATTAAAAGCCTTTACGAAAAAAATGTCCCTAGAATCACTCAATATGCGCAATAGTAGCTAAGAAAGACAAATAAGCTTACGTTAAGGTCAAAATGACCTTCAATGTGTTGCCAATCACAAAAATGATTGGCCAACGCAAGGTCGCAAACACCGCTGTGAAAATACAAGTGCTATTGATGGCTGACATGATGAGATTGGCCGGTTTAAGCTGGTGTGACTTTGGCAGATAGCCACTTCAGGGCATGATCAACTTCCTGGATTTCCCGATGTCCACAATCGAACCAGAAGAAGCAAAGCAACTCTTTGGAAACGAAGGATCAGCCACAAGCTGGCGATTTTTTTTTAAGTACTCGTACATATATCAGCTATAATTTGCAGAGCTCGTGTTCCGGTTCAATCGGGACGGTTGGCACTACTGTGAGCTCTGTTTGGAGTCCATAAATCCTTTCATTACTTCTTTATTCTAGTTTAACTAATTTTAGCGTTGAGTCTGTGCCTCATTTGGAATCGGTGACTTTTAAGCCTTTCACTCACGAGAAGGGAACTACAAAGCAATTGAAATTGTATTTTGCCAAATATAAATACACGAGCTTAGAGGTCGACTTCATGCGCTTAAATATTACTTTGGAATTTAAGGTAGGATCGAAACCGTTCTCCTCCTAACTCGAAATTTGGCTTTGCTACTCAATTGCCTTCTGAGCCTTTAGAAACAACGGTCGGTAAAAGGTTTTCGCTTCATCTCTACGGTGATATTGCTGCTGGATAAATATTTGACCACCTCAAAATTATCACTGATCGTAGAATCCTCCAGATTATGCCGATGGCATCTGCATATCGGAAGTTTCACAGACTTTTTAAGTATTGTGCATATCGTGTTGGCTTTCGAGTTGTACGGCAGATCTACTTCGTGTGTATTGATACGATATTTTAGGGTCTACTCCAGAACCTGTCCCAGGGTAAATATTTATCCGATTTAGCTGGTTTTTCTCTCTTCTGAATCGTTCAAAGGATGATAAAATCTCGGACATGCGCTACTTGGAATAAAACATCACAAATAAGTTGGTGCATGGTTCTCACAACACTATTTTCTATAGTTTTACAAAATTCGCCATTCATAACTTCGTGTGGTCGTTCGTTTTTGTCGTCTTCTTTCGAGTTGGATGGTGCGTCCTCTGTATTTGTCGTACTGGTCGTTTAAAGATATGCAAAACTTTGAACCGTTTATGGTCTACAGCTAAACAACATAACCAGCGCCTAAGATGTCTAGATCAGGTAGTAAATACACACTTAAATCACCCAACAATCCAAGCAGACAACTAGAGATGGTATGAAGACGAATTTCACTTCAAAAAATTCAACAAAAAAAATTTGACTAATAAATAGAGGTCTATGTAGTTGTCCTAAGTGGTGTCCCATTAAGACTGCCTATTTTGAATTTTGCCCCATTTTTGTGCATCGGTCGTATCGCGCTGTTACGAGTATTTGACAGCTATCATGGGCGAGCATTAGAGTTTAGTCATGGAGAATTACACGGTCACACAACGCATATAAATTGTCAAATCCCCTACCGAAATGTTGAGATTTTTGTGAAGACCGTTGGAAAATGTCCTGAATTTTTCGGTCACCTTCTTGTCGTACAGAACGAGTCCGATTAATTGAGAAATTTCAAGCGATTGGGTCAGTTCAAACCCAGAAGAGACCTGTCCATGTTCGTGCAGTTCAGTCTAATGAAAACATTCCAGCAGTTAGTGTGAATGTTGACCAGAATGACCAATGAAACCAGAAAGATATTTACATTAACGTGCTTACAAGATTTGAAGCCAGCAGGATTTTACAGCAACAACATGTGAATGATGATTTTTTTAAAGAAAATCATCAACTCCGATGAAGCATTTCGAAATTCATGGCTATGTTAACAAACAGAATTATCGCATTTGAAGAGCTGAGAATACAAGAGTGATCCATCAACGTCCCATGCATCCACAATGGGTCACTATTTTGAACACATTTTGAGTTGTCGGAGTGACTGGACCGTGCTTCTTCGAGAATGAATCTAACAATGCGGTCACCGTCAACAATGAGACGATAAACATCTTTTTGCCTGGTCTCAAATTGCTGAAAAGGATCTCGAAGACATATGGTGACAAGTGACGACGTGAACTGGTCTCCAAGATCATGCGATTTGACACCATTGGACTTCTATCTTTTGGGTTTTTTGAAAAGAAAGGTGTATACCAATAACCCAAGGGTAATTCCTGAACTAAAAGACGAGTTTTCACGCTTCATTGATAACAATATGCCAAAATATCATTCACAAATTCGTCAAATGGACCAAAGAGTGTCATCAGTCACGAGGTGGCGATTTATTGAATATTGTGTGCGTTTTTTCCAAATTTCAAAATAGCCGGTCTTAATGAAACAAACTTTCGAAGAGATAGTCCAATCTTCCTTCCAAAATGCTTTCTGGATTTCAATAGGACAGAATAGCTTTATAGCATTGACTGGTATTGAGAAATCTTCAAACTACGGCTCACTTTCCTTCTATTTCAATCACATTGCTGTATGTTGAACTGTTGATCCATTAGAGCTTATTTTTGTAATTTGAAACAAAAGTGTCACTTCTTCTCTCAGAGATGAAGAAACAGGATGACATTTCGCACCTTAAGCCTTTGGGTAGACTTTACTGTTGTGTCGTGACAATCCGAAGGCAATACCCAGAAAATATCAGAGAGAACCTGAGGTTGTACGAGTAGTTGCATGTACTGGCGGTTCTGACGTTTGCTTCCGTCCAAACAAAGTTTGTCATTGGGTTATTAAGTGGGTACCTTACAATGACAGCTATGAATTCCAAAAGAATTCGTCGATCAGACTATGCATTCCAAGCTCCATCCCAGGGCACTAAATCCCAGTGTTTTATTATCTCAAGTTAAATTCACCTCGACGTTTCAAAATGACATTTACTGTCTAAATGGCTTTGCTGTCATCCAGTTTTGCGTAGGACTACATACTGATTTAGCGACGAACCCGTAATTTTGCAATTTTACGATTTAACGCTATACCGACTATCATATCCAGAACACATACCCCATTTGTCAAGCAATTCGAGTTCATTTATTGCCACACTAAATTAACTCTCTGACAGCTGTGAACTGTCAAAATGCAACCAATTATTGGCATCAATTTTTCTTCGCTATTTAAAGATCTACCCGTATAACAGCGCTCTCCAGTCATCCATAAATAATTCCGAAATTCATCGCGTTCAATTAATAACTCTCCTCGACCAATTGGCATACTTGTTCAAGTGCTTCCAAACCAATCATAATTGCAAGTCAATAAATGTAATTTTTTCGCCACTTTAATTTGACGCCGATCAGTCGGTTGGTCTCTCGATTGTATCCCCTTCTTAAACCCTCTTGCGGGTATTCCATGCCACTTACCTCAAGCTATTTAGATCATTAACTTACAATTATCGCAACCGGTTGCCATTAGCAATACGACTACACTGAATGACTGAATGAGTTGTAACTTGTTTCAAGCCCTTCTTACCATCTTACCATCTTACCCAATGGACTCAGATACTCAGATCAAAAAAAAAAAACAGAAAAACAGAAAAATTACCAATCTTGTCATAGATCAGAAATTTTATGATTTATTCTAGAATTTCAGATTCCAACTCTACGATACGAAGTTCAATGCCAAATGAGGTGGAATGGCAGTTCAGTACTACTCGTAGTTGAGGAAAAAACAAAGATGTCAAGTGAAGAGGAATCGCCTCCTGGATGGAGTTTTTGTAGCAACCTGTCGTTGCTTCTGTTTCTGGATTGCTTTGGCAGATATAGCCGCAGCCTTGAGGTATTCCATCAGTTATCTCTTAAATCTTGTACTGTTTCCATTTAATTAGATACGAGAGTAAATACGCAAAGGCAAGTCAGATAGACACATGCCATTTGCGAAGGTGCAAAGGTATAAAATTGAACTTTTATTAAGTCGTCACTGGCAAGTGATCAGGAGGGTCTGTTCCTATGAGATGGCTCTTTGGACTCACTGGAGTTTCTTGTTTTTATCCACATTTCATTCATCTTATGGATCTAATAATTTTTTTTTTTCGTTTTTTTTTCTATCTAGTTGAGGAAACATTTATTTCAAGAAGCAGCTGTCGCATGCCATCAACATGGACATTGATGTCAATCAGAGTTAAAGTACAGAAAACAAAAAACAAAAAATCAAATAAAAGATAAAGAAGGATAAGAATAAGAATAAGAAAAATAAGCGACGGAAGGGGCTGATGAACTGGAAGTGCTGGTGCTGCCTGAAGGGATTTTGTGACTTTGAGATAAATCTGTAAACAGAAAGGATGGCTTTGAACTTTGAATAGAGAAGCCGGCTTTTAAAAGCAGCGTCAGCTCAGAGTTATTGAATTTTAAGATCTAACTGACACTTGGGTTCCACTGTATTTAGCGAAGGCTGTTTGACTTTTACTTATTTCCTTGGCTACACAGGATTGAAACCTTCCAACAATGCAGCAGGAGACGTTTAATCTCTAGCCCTTAAGAGCTGAGTTCGAGAAATAGTTTACTAGTTCACTAGAGATCTGTGAAAGACGCAAGTAGACGCGTTTAAGGTTGACGACTTCCCTGTGAAATTATTATAATCCGCGTCAGGCTGAAGCTTCTCTGAAAAGTGAAATAAACAGACAGTAGTGAAATTAACAGTCTACGGAAGCCGGCAAGTTATACACGGATACCTCTTCCATTGGCTCTAGCTGAAATTATAGCGAAAATCACCCTAAAGAATATTAAATTATACCTAGTTTCGATTACCTATATTCAACAATTAGTCGTCCTCTCAGGATCTCCTGCATCGACTACATAAACAGCTTTCGTATTTTTAAGGAGCAATGTGCTGAGTAATAAATCTCCGCAATGCCTTCATTTTATGAGTTTTGGTAGCATTGATTGTTAGTTCATATGCATAGCGTTGCGCGGAAGAGATATTTCAAAAAATATCAACGCTCTTGTTTGGTCTGAAAGTGCATATAAAGATGATAATGCGTTCGACACAACTGTAACCGTTTTAGAAGTCAGTGGGAATACGCTGCACTGTCAGTTGGAAGTCTTAACTACTCAAGTACTCCACTTGAAAAGTGAATTATGCTGAAGATATCTGCCTTGTGCCTAGAATTTTGACCTTCACCAAGCGATCTAGGACTTAATAGCCAAAATAAACAACAGGAAGTTCAAAACCTAAGCCTTCAACCCTTCAAGTTCTTTTACAGAACGAAGCATTGCTAAACAGGATATCGCGAAAGATAGGAGTTCTCTTTATCTAGGAATTCGATGACACCCAACAAAATAAGAAAGGCAAAAGCTGATTTGGTATGCCTTCCAAAGTCAAGAAAGAGAATGTTTTGAGCACCACTACTAAATCGAGACTGCTTTCATTCAAGAACACTGTTACTCGAGCAGTGATGGTTTTGTGTATCATTCTGGAGGATGTTTGTCCAAATTGTATGTCCACTGAAAAGGTCCACTCCAGAATATGTCAAGAGCCAATAGACATCTCCACACTGTCGGAATTGGCTGTAAATCGGTCGCACATTATGTTATGAGATCAACTCCATTGCGAAGTGCCTCATACATTAAGAAAACTTACCCTATCGGGCAGAAAAAGGACTCGTCGCTGGACGATGTAGCGCAGAACAGTTGAGAAGGAAGCTAAAACGCCTTAGGAAATACCGAAGAAGATGCATCAAAAAGAGTCACAGAAAGCTGAGAAAAAAGTAATCGATCATAAGATTACTTCAGGCTCTGTTGAAAGTTTTGGTCTTAATGTAACTTAAGATAGGTAAATAAGTGGCTTGCTTTAGAGAGAATTTCAATTCTTTACGAATGACAGCATATATTTGACGAAAATGTAGATGCTGCAGACATATTATTTCGACACTTCGTCATACATGACCTACATATGGAAGAGCAAAATAATATTTGAAGATCAACGGCTTAATACGAGATCAACAAGATCATTGAGGTCACGTTTGACTTAAGACAGTATCACATTCAAATTATTCTCCAATTAACCGCACAAAGTTGCTCCTAGTCAGGATCTCTTAATCCCTTATGGAATCGTTTACTCAGGAGTACTGACTTCTTTTGAAAGGCATTCAAAAGAAGAGAAACTATTTACACATTTAGCAGAAGAAGGATATGCTAGTGTGAGATTCAGACCAGTTTTACCTATGAGTACAAACAAAGCCGGCTATTTGATGGCGAAATACCGATACCGGATAGCACGATAACATGACATGACTTAATACACCAAATGTGAAGTATATTCAGGTGATGCAACAGATGCAACAACCATGACTTGTTTAAGTAAAAAAACAGTGAATGCCGGTGTAACAGAGTATAGCTGCCCAGCAATAAATTCAGCATATTTTTTTGAGATAAGATCGCGCTATATCACCTGAGAAAATAACGTTAGAAGCAACAACTAAGACTTCTTACCAATAATCCTCCAGACCTAGGGAATAGCACAAAAATGTTAAATTGCTCCTCTGATTTTGCAGACAGTGCAAGTATTTGTTCCGCTTTTTTCACTAAGAATAGTAAGCAAAAAATTTCCCTTACAGTATGCCAGCAAAAGCCACCTCATCAACTGACGAGACCTTACTAAGCCAAAAGCAATAATTTGCTTTCACACTTAAGAAGAATGGTCGGAAAGCAAATTTTGCAATCAGTTCCAACATCATCGAAGAGTTACAATTGGACATGAGCAGGTACATTAGACCAAAAACAATTTCAGATGGCGATGACTTAATTGATTTGAGGAGCTAGAAAATTACTTTCACTCAGCCTTCTTCACTTTCAGTGAAAGGCACTACGAATTCAGAGAACTGACTTAATTGTCGTCAGCAAACATCATTCCAATAAGTTTCAACGAAAACCTTTATTATGCTTGTGAAATCAGCTCTGTTGCCTCAGAAAGCCTGAGGGAATTGAGGATTCAAATCAGGTAGAAGCAACAAGAGGAAGTCCAATTTGGCACTAGCTCCCTATGAAACATGAAAATATGTATTCTGGGACAGAAATGAAAGTAGTAGTGAAGGCTGCGCAGCATACATTCCTTAGAAAGGACGCCTTTACCTTCTAGGCACACCTTCACTGCCAATTACCAAACGACGCCATTTAAGGGCAGCAACGCTCCCTGACAAACAAACAACAAAACCAATCAACCAACAATGGTTAGTGCCTGCCAAAAACCGTTTCTACCACATTTCCTGATAAAAATCCACAAAAATCTCTAACCTGTCCCGGCCACTTGGCTAATCTCTTCCCATTATCAGGTTCACTTCACTTAACATGCTCCATGTATGTACAAGTACGTACCAGCGATCGGTGGCAATATTTCTTATTTTCAGACCTCTAACAACTGGACTACGAAAAATCTGTGCTCTCTATGTCGGCTGGTCGGCTGGTCGGTTGGTTGGTTAGTCGATCCATCTATACCCATTTACATTCCCCTATTCGTATCTATGGTCAAGACAGGCATTTTTATAAGGCAGCATAGCGACAATGCTTAACAGATACTCGTTTTGGTACTCGTATTCGTATTCGTACTCATATGCTTGTACAAAACAAAATCAAACCAAACATGTGCGACCTCTAAAATGTAATAGAAGTCTTGGCGTCTTAGCTTGTACCAAGGATAGATACATAGATACTTCGAGGAAAGGCTAAGAAAAAAAAATGAAGAAAAAACGCGGTTAACAGAAATCTTATCCACGTTAGCCAGAATTAGGTAGTTAATACCAATGTGAGTCTTGTTGATGATGAAGCGAGCGACACTGTTGCACAAAGATGACAACAACCATGCGGGTTCTCTAGAAATGGTCACCGCGACAGAGCATAAAAACAAGCAGCTAGTGTACCAAGTATACCCAGTGGCGCCTCAGAACAAGCTCCTTTTTAAGAGAGTCAAAGTCAAGTTTCTTTTAATAGTTTCCTCACTCTAGTTCGAGGCTAAATCGCCTCAACACCAGACACTGCTCTGTGAGGTGATTGATGATCAAACAACCGTTTGTCTGTGTCTCAGTCTCAGCTGGAAATGTCATGTTCCGAAATTGTTCGTGCGCTCTTGATGTGATCATCTTTGGCTCGAGATGAATTGGTTATGGAACAATGATAGTGGGAGCAGAAGTCAACCCACTCTTGCCAAAAATAGAGATACAATTGAAGTAGGTAATCGTATGAGTACTTTGGTTGTTGCTGCTGGTTAAGTCATTCCATTGATGGTCAATGAACCTGGACAACAATGTGCTGTATGAGTCATTTTTTGTTGTTTTTTTTTTTTGCAATTTTTGTATGGAAACTGAAGTATTTATTCCATTGTGTGTGAATGCTCGCACCTGCTGTTTACACGCAGACTCAGAGCTGCTATTCGGAGCATTTTGTTCGTTTTATTGGAGTCAACAAAAATTGCGACGAACAACAACAAGTAGAGACAACGACCGAGAGTCGACGCCACACAATGTTATTCGAAACCCACTCGTGCTGGAAACCTAAAAATGACTGCGTGTAGGTTCCATAGGCTCCATAGGTTTCAATGGTTCCATATAAGCGGTTCAATGACTTTATAGGTTAGAGATTTACAGACTACTGACAGCAATTAGCTTGTGAGCATGTTGCCTTACAATCTAAATGGCATAATGTGACGCTGATGATTTTGCCCACTCTTCCCTCTTCCAGCAATGCAATGCGGCATCAAATGTCGTGACCGTGTAGCTGCTGTCTAGTGGCAGCGTTTTACTTTCATAATGGTTAGGCTCACTGCAGTTTACAGTATGTCCAGCAGGTAATAAATCAACTTATGCCAAAATGTCAGATTCTATCCAAATATATGCCTGAATATATGCAGGACCAGATAACTGTTAAGGGAGCTTATAGTGGGAAAATATTATTTCCAGTTCATCTTGTAGAGTGAAAATCGCTCCCAAAAATGATCCACTTACTCTCTCATTTTGTTTATTTCTCTTTCTAAGGGACAGCACAGTCCCTTCTTTAATCTGCTGCTGAATGTCAAAGTAAAGGTCTCATCTTCACTTTGTCAGAATATCTATCTCTCCGGAAGTGATTCTAAATACAACAATGACGGAAACGGTCTAGAAATTGTTCAATGGTGCGCCACTCAAATGATCCGGATCAGTGTTCAACCACCAACAATGCCTAGGAATCTAACATTAAATGCGTATTATTTGTAGAAATACTAAAGAAGTCTTCCAAAGAAACTTCTAAACGAAAGGAGTTGGACGAATATCTCCTTTGGAGTCTGCTGTTGCTGAAAGCCGTTGCTATTTCAGCTAGTCCAAACTGACGGAAGATGAAAGACTTCAACATTTACTCCGATTCCCATCATTGCTAAAAAAAAACTCCCATACAATTGGAGAAGCCGATTATCTCTTTTTGGTAGCTCTTACTTGAACGAGATATTCTATTTGATATGAGCGAAGATTTCGGCAGATTTAAAAGATCCCGAGATCAATTTTCGTGATAAGGGTAAAATGCGTGTCCTAAAAATCATTAAGATAGAAAAGCAAAGCATATCTTTAGATTTTCAAGGGAAAAATTCTTCAACGTATATTTGATACCATATTCGAGGAGGGCTGAAGGCGAAGAAAATATAAACGCGAACACTGTGACCACAACGTGGATACAGTCTGAAAAGCCAAAACACGTCGACTATAGTGGCTCGACCACATCGATCGATTGGAATATATTTCTCCAACCACGAGGGTCTTTAAATCGCAACCTTCAGGTTCCAGATCACAAGGAATATAAAACCGTCATTCTAAGGATTAAGCTATCACGAATTTCAGGGCGCTTGGTCTTATGAACCGTCAGCAACATGACCGAGTCAAAGAATATTGAAGGCTGCCGTGTTCCAGGGAGAGATTTTTGAACGGGTCGGCGGCGGCCCATTAAGTAAGCTAGGGAAAAATAACATAAGATACAATGTTACAGCGGCATATCTTCTAAAGTAGTATCCTCAAGGCCACGAATGGAGAAAAAATCAGAATAACTTTTCACAACTGCCTCGAAAATCTCTTTTGACACTAAATATCTAAACACGAACGTAGCTGCTACAGATGCTAACTTAGCTCTGCTTAGCTTTCCTGCAGTATAGACCGGCAAGGTTATAAAGCATCGTAAGACTTCCATGGGTACGTTTCTGGCGATCTGTCAAAAAAAGACAGCACTTACCTAGAATTCCGTGACCAATCTAAGCCTACGAGGAGTATGGGACTTAGCCTAGACATCTTAGGACAAATTTTTGAATCAATATAGGAAATAATAAATTAAATGACGTACCTACGTCGGACTACGGACGGACCTACAAGGCGACTGAATTTGGCATCAGGTCAGGTAATACTTCGGTTTCAAAGAGAGATGGCTTATCTGAGGATAACGCATTGAATATTTACTTTGAGAGCTGCTTTGACATTCTTTATGCAATCCTAAGAAAGATCGAAACATTTGAAAAGGTGGCCCCTTGACATCAAGGTTTTATAAGATCTCGTTCAGTAGAGATGTTTCAAGAAATTCAACGGAGTAATCTTACTTTTGAGAAATTTTCTATCCGCCGGTATTGAGGATGCAAATATTAGGTCAATTCAGTGTATTCTTTGAGTGACTCCCTTAGCTTTCTAGGTTAATATATGTTTGTTTATCTTTGCTTAAAATGGTTCCCGTAGGTTTTTTATTACTTCAGTTGTATCCTATGACCCTGCAGTGCTTTACAAGGATTTTAGAGACAATCTACTCGTATTTCCTACATGTGTTCATGAAAAGTCCATAGTTTCGATAGACCATCAAAATATTCCATATTACAATCGAGTTTTAAAATTAATTTAAAATGAAAAGTAGACGTGACAAAATGTACCCCTGTGGAACTCTATTTGTCAAGTTTAACTGTTCTTTATTCAAATTAAAAATAATCGAGCAACCAACTCTTAGGTGGAAGATTCTAGGCGAATATATTTTGTCATGAGTAATCATGAGTAATGAGTGGAAGGATTCCTATAAACTCAAAGGAAATGAATTTAATGCATATTCGGAGCATTTTCTGATCATTGCTTGAAGAGAAGGTATTGCAGAAAAATGGGCGTATGCTTTATTCTTTATATAAACGAGAAAGTGACAAAAATTATCCCTCATCCATCAAATAAGGGTTTAACCCCATCAGCTTAAAGAAGGAAAGCTGAAATTGACTATTTTTGCAGTGACCTGATCGTGTTTCCAGGTGATATTAAAATCAGTCAAATGAATGCCCTTAGTGAGCCCTTTCATGCGCGAATCAGTATTCTAACCAGACATATCTTCACCAGCACTAAATATTGCCAACTTCAGCTAAGCCCTTGTATCCTAAACTAGAAGGCCAAGAGAAAAGCTTTGCCAATGAATCTATGCAATGTAGTCAAACCCATTAACCCAAGGTGGTGTATAGGCCGGCCCACTTTGAAGTAAAATAGCAAAACCACTCAGAAAAGTCACAAAAATTCTTCTATAGGCAACAAAAGTGCTTAAATTTTTTAATATATACCTTTTTTGCCGAAATAGGAATCACGCAACAATAGGGAATAATAATATCTGACATCATCACTCTTTAGGCATTCCCCGAAAAACCTTTAAATTCAAAATGTCTTCTTTTATTTGATACTCAGTTTTTACTTGTCAACCCAACTGTATTCGTATGTCTCGCAACTAAGGCATCGTCTTTCAGTGGCGCTTTCAAATGGCCTCTAGACAGATACTCAAAGTATCATACATACATGTGTACCTCCATTCAAACACAAGCGTCAGAGTATCTATACAATCGACATAGGGATCTCCAATTACATCTTCCTCTCTAACCTCATAATCTAATCGCGGCCCACAGGCGTTCAGGTTCTCTTATCCATCCGCTGCCCTGATCTCTCAGACCATTTCATGTCTATTTTTAGTTTCAAAGCCACAACTCTGTGACAGAATAAGTCATTGCTCAAGTTCAGTTCACACGCTTTCACTACTAGCTTCTGAAGTCATTGCCGCCGCCACTGGTTGGCGTCTCCATCCTCGAACTATAGTCTCTCTGTCGTCGTAGTCATCGTCGTATGGTCGTCACCATGGTCGTTTTTTTAAGCTGACGGCTAGCCACTGAATGCGAATCGTATTCGTTTATTCATATCATAGAATTCTTGTCGCAAAGATACAAAAAAGAAAAAATTATCTGCATTCGAGTTCAGAATAAACATGACTTAATGAAAACATTGCAACATTGCAATCGACCCAAAGCTGGAATGAGATACAAGAACTGAGAAAACACTTTGAGAACGATACAAAATGACTTATGACTCGCCTTGAGGTCTTGCAGTTCTAGACAAAACGACCAGTCACCTACGATGACAACGATTACAAGGGCTTCCTTGGTGGCACCAACAGATACAGATACATCTACGACTCACTATGTACTGGACGTAGAGCATTTTAATAGAACATGAGGTAATTTCAGGTGGTTCCCTTCCATGCGATTGTAAAATTCCATTTAGCTATCGGAATGATGGCAATGAAGTTTCGGATAAGAATTATGACATCGAGACAAGACTTTAAGAGTGGAAGTCGCTTAGATATCTTCCACGATAGGGGGCTACTAAGACATGCTATGGACTCAGAGTACTTCAGGCAAACACGATTATGTTGTCGTTTGAGTTGGGATTAGTGGGATTATCCACTGTAGATACTCGTACTCTGGTACAGAAGTTTCGACATTGTATAGTTATGTGGGAGTGAAATGCAATATTTCAAGGGAGCAACGGTTATGGTTTTAATGAATGGTGGTTAGCCACAGGGTTACAATTTAAGTGCGATTTTGGTTTATAAAATTCGATTCTTACCAATAGATTTGGAGTCCATAGTTGTGAAAGTCTGCAAAAAGTAAAGAAAGATCTATCATTAGTTAGATTGATTAGAGGTCTTATATGACTAGACCAAGACTACATACTTGTAGTATTGAGAATTTTTAATATATTGTAAAAGGAGTATCAGATTCTATTGTAAAGCGAATTTATTCCACTCTTAGGCTCTTCCAAAACTCAAGAAGACCACATTTGATTCTTAAATTTCTAATTTCTGAAAATGTTTGTGGATAGTAAGCCTTCACATACCTTGCATTGAAAGACCTATCTTAAGTTTTGATTTATGCAAGATCTTGTGCAATAAAAATGCATGGTGCACTGTCAGGAGCATCAAGCTTAACAATAGCTCGGTGTTTCAAGAAATTCTCCAGCTATCGTCGACTGTACCTAACCTTCGAAGTGAGCCCGAAATTAGAGAAACAGCTCAAGTTTGAGCTCTTTCCGAATTCTTCTTTTCCCCGTTTTAAGTGTTACAATCTAGGGTAAACCTCAGTTTCAATCACCAACTTTATTCATGTAGCATGTTTCTACGTTATGCACCTCCAGCTGAGCAGAAATCTGGAACGCACCGATCCATTTAAATGCTCCAACTAAATTTAGATATTTTTTAACATGGTCTTCTTTGGGAAATACATTCGATTGATTGAAACTTTTTGACCAAATCACCATCAACTTATTGCCAAAGCTGTCACAAACTCATTTAAAAACGAAGCAGGGACACCGCGAAATACGAGTTTAGCACAGTTGTACATACTCGTATGAACCGCTTTTTTCTAATGAAACATATCATTTGGACAAAGAACTAGTTCCATTTCTGGAATTTTTTATTCCTTCTTAGAAAGATGAGTAAACACTTCAACAGTACCAGCACCCACCACATCAGCGTCAAGTACTTGGAGCCTGATGCAATAGTAGGACGGACACTCACCGGCGAAGTGTTCCGTGATGATATCATCACTCTAACAAGTGATGCAAGATGTTGGGTCACTTATACTTGGCAGATTTAGTAGCTTTGCAAAAACGAGTGCGCAATTAAGACAGCAATGAGCTGTCCTTCCAAATGGAGGATAGGAGAAGAGCCGCTGATCTTTTAGAGATGTCGGAAAGTATTCGTTTGGTCTGCCGATATCCTGGATTGGTATGCCATCTGCAGTTGTGCTTACACGAAACCCATTGCATTCTCGAACTCGCTTTGAATTGAAAGAGGGTATATCAAGGTCCTAAGCGCAGCTTTACTTTCCCCTATCCAACTATTCTTCAGAATTTGTTTCATCGTCATCAGGCTTGCGTATATATCCTCTTGGATAACAAACTCGTATGCAAGTTTTCCTACAGAGGAGTGAAACTTATATCGCTTCCGGATTCATCCGTAAGTCATCGTAAGCAGTAATAGAACTCCCAGTATCATTGCATCAGGCAGCATGTCCACCATAGGAACTGATTCAAAGACGGCCAGCACTCAGGGTCATCAAAACTCCACTGCGTATTGTATGAAAGACTTCTTATTTTTAAACTGATCATGGCTGCAAAAGTGCTGCTGGTCATGATGTGAATATCATCAGTGGATTTGAGCAAGGCAAGGCAGCCTATATAAACCGTTCTTTTAAATCTGGTAAAAGCAGCAATGACGCATTTTCGTGAAAGCTAGTTACATCAGACAGCTGACGCATACGACATGATTTATTTTTATGGCCGTGCAAATGAGTCCTCTACCTGTGGAAGCTGGACTTTAATGTGCAAGTTCAGTTTCGTGAGAGTTCGATGTGGGGTCATTTCGACGGAGGAATCCCCTAGATGGAGTCAAACGATTTCAACGACTCATCCAGTATATTTAAATTTATTTGTTCTATTTATGTCATTTGAAAGCCCTGCCACAAAAGAGTCTTCAGACATCTCTATTCATTAAAGAAGACTGTCGCGTAAAAGGTTCCGAAATGTTCGTCTAATATTGAAACTGGTGTTGCTCCTGTTATGTTTCTTTCCTGCGAATTGTCATGCAAGAGTCATGCATAGTTCTGTTCATGATCACTTTGAAAAGTGGTTCCTAACCATTCAAAGCCAAAACCCTTATGGAATTTCCAAGACAATTACACATCGCCTTACAGCGACACGGCACAAGAAAATTGATCGTGCTTTTGAGCATCTGCCAATCATTTGCTTGATTACTCCTTAACGTTTAAGGCCGTATACTGTGCGTGAATTCAAACTGATTTTCAGAGAAGTCACCTAAGGCCTGCATTTTTACTATTAGTAGTGACTTTCGCATTTTTTCCTGGGGATCTTTTACCCTATTCAGCATGGACAGAAGAAGCCGAATCTCTATATTTTTACTGAACTGCGACAAGTGCTCCGCCTTTCAACTTTTTCACTTTTTAAGTCTTCTGCAACCCTGTTCTGTCCTCTTTCGTAAAGAAAAAAAACTTTCCAAAACACCGTCAAGAGTATCAGCTGGTTTGTCAGGTCGAATCATCCCAAGATCACATAAGCCATGGTTTTGGGATATACAATAAGTTCCCAGGCTTATGAAGTACCTGACCAGTTCTCTTCCATAAGACTCAACTTTTTCCATTTCCCCACACGTGGCCTAGTTGATTGATAGCTACTCTAAAAGGTCTAAATCTCTGATTGCAGCCCATCATAGATTATTTTTAATTTCATCAAAAAAAAAAACAAATAGAAGCAATTCATCAACTCCTAACGTGGGCATAATTTATCAACGCAAAACTAGCAACTAATTATTTGATTTGAAATTAATTTAATCTGCCGTAAGCTGATAATTTTTTTCCACAAATAAGTCTGAGCAAATCTATTCGAACAGAAAAAGTAGGAAAAAGAAAAAGCACCGAACGTTAATTTAGGCGGTGGCATATTAGTTATCATAAATTAGCAAAGCAAAAGACAGTGCCAAGATACATTGATTTCCAAGCAGTGTTTTTCTCTTTTTTCGCAAAAGGAGGGTACAATAATATTGATTGACTCAGGGTGTTGAATATTCATTTTAGAAGAAAAGGTAGCCTAGGCAGAAATCAATAAATACTCGTATTGAGAAATCTGATGAAACATGAAAAAGTCTTGGAAAAAATGGGACGATTCTACTTTCTTTTTCTTGATGTAGCCTCACATAAGTTGCCACCAATTTATTGTCAGTTTGTAGAGGCAAAAGTTTGAATAACTTACAAAGAAACAAACACCAGAATGGTGTAAAACTTATAGCCTTCAAATAGAGTGCTGTTAAGTAAATTATTAGAAAAGTTAAGTGCTGCGCCTATGTTAGCAAGATGTATGTATGTACGGAATAGAGAACTTATTTCACATTGTATGGCAAATTTAGGGCATATTATCTTAATATCTTTGTAAATACTATATTCAACTACATAGACATACTATATATCTGCACTTCATATAAGGCATGATGGGCTTTCATTGCTCTACAAAAAATTCGAACATACAATAGCATTCTTGTACCACAAACAGGAAATATAAACGACAACACCATTCGGCATGTTTCAGTTCTATTGTATTGATTGAACTACTCGTAGTTTTGCCATAAGGAGTTACGCCAGAAATCAGTACAGTTTCTGTTTCTAAGATATAACAGGTCATGAACCTTTTAGTCTCACCAACTCGCTGCAAAACTCCTACTCATGGGAAATGATGGCATTTCGAACGTTACCCGTAAAAGTATTGCATGTAATATGATGTTTCCCTATTGACTTCCCTTTCTAAAGTTCTTGAGAAATCCATTAAACACATAATGCCGAAATACCGTAATAAAATTAAATTTTTTATTCCGCAGCAACTCAGTTTCAGAGAAGGGCTATCCACAGAAGATGCCCTCTTAATGTTTTCGTATTTTATTAACACAGGTCTAGATGAAAAGAAATGTTGCGCTAGTCTTTTTGTTGACATTACAAAACCGTTCGATATGATGGATACCGCCATTCTTTTAAACAAAAGGCACTATGCAGGCTTTCGTGATTTTATGTTTGGCGAATTTGCTTCCTATCTCAAGGGTAGATCGCAAGCAGTTAAAATTTAGCAATGCCTTAGTCACACTAAAATCGTGAACTGAGGAGTGCCCCAAGGATTAGTACTTGGTCCCATACTCTTGCATACATTAACTCTATATGTTTCCAATCGTTTAAACGGAAAATTACAGCTTTTGTGGATGGTTTAGGCATTGCAAATATCTGCGTGTTATTATTGATCAAAATATGAGCTGGTTGCAACATACCATATATTATACTTTAAGGGAAAAACTTAGATCTTGCATTCGATGTTTTCATTTACTTCACTATTTTTCACTCAAGATTCTAATATGGAATTAGTTGTTGGGAGGAAACCCACCTGTCGAAGCTACAACCACTTAATATATTACAAGGGTGCGTTGTCAGAAAAATATGTGGTTCAAACTCCATAGCTAAATCAACGTGTTTAGTGAAAAGGTTGGGGATTGTTTGATACAAATATACACTATAAAGTGTCGAACGTTTTCTTTATAAAAAGTGATTATTTGCAGAGTCCAATGTCTGACTAGAATTCCTCCTTTCCGCACACCTCATTACAGACATTTTTACTCAATTGCTTCCTGCAAAGCCTATAATTTTCCAGAACATATTTGGCGTTTAAGAAGTATGTCCGTATTTTTAAAAAAAGTAAAAGTTGTCCTGCCTTGCTTATTTCCATTTTAATATTTGTGTTAATTATTATTTAAAATTATAAGCACTATTTTCTGGATTTAAATACCAATTCCAGTAACTGTTCTCAGGTAAATCACTTTGCTAGTTATACTGCAATAGGTGGGCCATAATGTATGACAGTATTGAAAAGTGTCATCGATTTTGCAAATGGCGTCGAATATTAATTCGGTTTTGACATTTGTGAAGCAAACAGAATTAGACTTTATGTGAATAAGCAATGGAACGCTATACTCCTGAAGAATGCGGAATAATCGCCATGATGTTTTTGATGAACAATTCGTCAGTGATTTTGGCGCAAACGTACATTTCGTGCCCGATTCCCATACGACTTTTAGACTCACGGGACCGAACAAACCCTGGAAGACCTTTTTCTCGTTTGTTCAGCTGAATATATCGCTGCCGTGATTGAAGATGTTGTGGAGGCTCCGTCAACATCGAACAGACATCCCACGCACGTCTCTGCAGCACATTTTGGTGAAAGACTTGAACATATTTCCTTACAAAGTGCAGACAGTTCATCAGCTGCTGTGTGTTGACCGTGAATCGCGTCTAACCTACACTCACGCCCTCCTGAATCTCCACAACGAAGTGGACGATTTTTCCTCAAAGATATTCATGAGTCCATATCCACCTACAAATGTAGATACGTGAACAAACAAAATTTGCAGTTCTGTGGCATTGAAAGTACGCGAGTAATGCACGAACAGCCATTACATCCACTCAAAATCACTGCATAGTGTGCTGTTTACGCTGGAGGAGTCATTGGACCTTTTTTGAGAACCGCGCGGGGCAAACAGTCACTATGGATGATAAGCACTGCAGAGCCGCGATCAATGAATTTTTGATTCCTCAGTTGGACGAATTAGGACTTAAGGACATTGGGTTCCAGCAGTATAGAGCAACGGCACATACTGCACGAGCCACAACCGACGTCTCGCGGTGGTAGATATTGCGTTTTGGCGATTTACACTGGCCGTCATCAACCATGGTGGCGGTATTGGTCTAGTGAAAATAGTCAACGATACTACCGGAAACAATTGGAAAATTTGTTTAGTTTCTTACCCGACACTCACTTCAAAGGCGAGCAGGTTAAAACCAACTCTCATGCAACACCTGTTACTGGAAGTGATCAAACAGTTCGTAGTATCTGTAATTGTTTGTCGCAATTAAATACTCATCCACTGTTGCGTCCTTAGTAGGTAAAAAATGAATTCCAGAATTCTGGAAGAGGTATAACAACATCCCTCTCAATCAAAGAGAAAATGGCGACTCCGTCATGACAAGATTTACAAATATTGCCACAATGGTTCACAAAGCACGAATTACTAATAAGAAGGGAAACTACTCGTATGTTGACGGTATGTTACTTCAAAGTCGCTATTCACATGAAAGTGATAATGTCTTTCATTCGTCTGCAACTTATGCTTATGTGCTTTTTGTGTGACCATATTTGTGGCACATCTAATTACTCTAATAACATGTTGTGTACCTCCAGTTATTTCACAAAAGGTGTTGTCGAAAACTTTAGATAGTCAGTCATTATTGGACAGATAAAAATTAAATTTGGAAGGCTCATGTGGGTATGCTTAAAAACCACATTGTTCTAAGAAAATACTAAGTATAATCTATCACGGAACTGCGCACTCTAAGTTACAATATGGCATTCAGACATACCGAGGGACTTATACTTAGTAGCACCATAGGCACTCTAAGACTATCTCAAAAACAGAATCATCTGCGGAGTCAATAGGCTAATATGTATCTCGTTTGCTTCTTTTTCATCACCTTTGCACTGTTACCATTAAATCATCCTTACATCGCTAAAGTCCTTAACATTTTCTTTATACGAAGCAGTTTTAGAATTAATTTCAGATCATCAAATTCTTATAGGTTGACAACTAACAACATAAGGTTCGTTACCATTCCCGTTTCACATAACTCGCTTTACAAAATTCTTCAATGCGACAATACCCAAACTATTTTACAAATTGCCACGCGAAATAAGATTTCTCAGATCACCCACTGTGTGAAATATTGGCTTTATTGTTTAGATAGTTTTGCTGACAAATCGCTACTCAATTAATTATAATCGAAACTACAATAGCTGAATTTACTTAATTTATATAATTTTTTTAATATTTTATATACACCGCAAATATTTAAATTAATTCAAAATTAGTAGTTGAGGATCATTCACCTCTGTCAACATATATTAAGTGCTACGGAATGATGCCGATTTATTATTTTCACAATGTTTGGATAAAGAATAAATAAATAAAAAACAAGCCGCTGCTAACTCGTAAGATGATCCTTATTATTAGCATGGCGTGAGCCTATGTATAACCAAGCCACCGACAACCACTGAGCGTTGCTTCACATTAAAAATTTAAAGTCATGACTACTTATTCAACCAAGAATCCACACAGCTATGATGACACTGGCTCTATCATATGCGTCTATTTTTTAGTGAAGTGAGATCTACTTTAATAGGCGTCTGCTGCCTTCATCAGGATCCAAAAGCAACGATTTCTGGCATTTGCATAGAAACTTTCTTTAGCACTGTTGACTTCGCTCTAAATTAGCTGAAGTACTTCATAATCTATTGATGTTTTACTATTGTGATGTGGTGATGTGGAACAGAGGATAAGTTCACCGACTACTACACAAGAAAGTCTGAGTTCAAGACTCGGCTAAAACAGCGGAAAGAGTAATCTTTTTTCTGACGTCATTATCCTTTCGGCTGGCATTAAACCTCCGAAAGTGAAATATTCTAAATATTGAAAAGTCTCTCACTCTCGTGAAATTCGTAGTCAGTAAAAAACTGTAGACCACCACTGTACACTAAATAACCAAGTCTGTCTCACCTTGTGTTTGATTAGTGAAAGATTGCCAGAGTCTAGAGTCTTATCGGACCAAGTAGATGACGAGCTTAGACTTTACTACTCATTAGTTAAGCGAGTATCTGGCTTCCAAGGGCAGACATTATCAATCGCAATGACAAGACCAATATTTTTAATCGTATTGGGAAAAAACAGTTGAAGGAGACAAAGAGACGTTGCACGAATATGCATCTCGAATTCGAGAAAGTAAAGCCTCTCGGACCGCAGACAGGAGTTTAAATTCGCTGAGTCTTGCCTGAGTTTCAGGTGAATACTAGGTGGGATTAACAGTAACCTCCTTGACTGCCAGAATGCGCTGCTACTGCAAAAAAGGTAATGGTGCCTTGAAGTCCGTTCATATTTAGGCAGATATGTCAATTTCAGTGCGATACTGTCTTTAGTTTTGTTTTGACAGCTGATTGTTGTTGACGTATTTGGCATCATGTTGAGTTGGACAAAAACGATTTTCGTTCTCTCATAAAACATTAATTTTTGAGAGGCAAAACGGCGAAGGAAACAAAAGAAAAGTTGGATAAATATTATGGGGCTAATGCTGCGTCAGATTACACCGTCAAATATTGGTTTCGAGTTGTTTCGTGGTGGCCGCAACTCCATTACCGATCGAGTCCGCAGCGGCAGGCCGTCCGATGCGGTTACAGAGGACAATGTCAAAAAAATACATGAAATGGTGTTGGCTGACCGGAAAGCGACGGTGCGGGAGCTAGCAGATACGACAAAGATTAGTACTGAGCGCACACGCCATATTTTGGGCAATATTCTGCATATGAAAAAGTTATCCTGCCTCTGGGTGCCGCGCACGCTCACTCCTGACCAAAAACACGAACGCGAGAGCACTTCGAAAGATTGTTTGGATGCGGAATCGGGCGGACTTTTGGCGTCGATTGGTAACTGTTGATGAAACTTGGATCCACTATTACACACCAGAGAACAGGATGAGTGCCCGGCAATGGAGTGAAGCCGGCACGAGTGCTCCGAAGCAGCCGAGGGAGGCTCGATGGGTCGGAAACATGGTCGTGGACTACCTCGAAAAAGGAAAAACCATCAACAGCGAGTATTACTGTGCATTTTTGGAGCGATTGAAGGCCGAAATCGCTGCAAAACGGCCTCACATGAAGCGAAAAAAAATTTTGTTTTTGCAAGACAAGAGCATCGCAACCACGGCCAAAATCAATGACTTATGGCTCCAATTGCTGTCGCATAGACCGTATTCCCCCGATTTGGCTCCCTCGGACTATTATCTCTTCCCAAACCTCAAAAGATGGGTAGCTCACGCGAGGAAATCATCTACGCCAAGGAGGAGTATTTTGCAGACCTTCCGGAAAATTACTTTTCGGACGGGATCAAGAAGTTGGAAAATCGTTGGAATAAGTGTATCAAGATAAAAGGGGGCTATATTGAATAAAATGAAAAAAACATTTTAAAAAAATTAAAAAAAAATTTTTTTTTCATTCCCAAGGAGGTTACTTTTCACCCCACCTAGTAAAATATGATCCTTCTGAGAAAAGACTCAGAGCAGTGCTTTTTCTTAGCATGGCTATATAGGTAGATGGTACATATAATTCTCGAGGATTTAGGCAAACATAATATATATTCACCGATGACTACAAAAAATCAGTAGAATTCGTGGTCTTCTTCAGCAGAAAGAAAACATACTGCTTACCGTTTTGATAGCATACTGCGATTTTGCTAAGCATCTAAATATCGCAGTCATAGGTGCCACTGCTTCAATGCACTTCCTTTATGAGTGTCCAGCTTACTGTCGCGTTGTGACTGCAGAAGGACTACAATGTAATGCAATGTACTAGTTTTTTGTGTTATCATCCCGACAGGAGATCAAAAAATGAGACTATTTATCAATTATTGCTATCAGTTCCCGAATTCAGTCAACGAATTTTAGCTATGGTGCGTTTAGTGTATGAACGTCGAATTCTGGAGCTTTAGGCCCCCCTTTATGACCAATATAAGAGCTCAAGAACACTAGGTTCCCCAAGCTTGGGACAGAATCCTATAACAACCAAGACTCCTTTTTTTTGTGGGTAAACGAAATAAGATCATTGAATACAAGAAAGCATCACCATGTTAAATAAATTGATTGGCACAGTGTGGACCATAATTCCACTCACTGTATTGTTCATCTTTCCATTTTGTGCACATAAGGACCTTCAATCTCTTACCAACTTCAAATTGTAAGAAAGACTTTTTCATTAGCTGAAATTTTCAGAACTTTCGGATGTTTGCTCTTGCCTCCCTAAGGTGTGACAATAAAAATTATTTTTTTCTCTTTTCGGTATATTTTCTGGGAATTGAACCCAGACCTTTCTGATAAATCTAACCGCTACAATACTTTTGCCAGCACTTTCTAGAAAATCAACTAAAGGTACTTACGAATGTTGAAAGTTAGATTCATAATTTCCAAGTGATGAGGTTCAATTCTGACCTTCAATCTGATAATTAGAAGAAATCTTCATAGCGGTTAAATATTTGATAGAAGTTTACAGCTCTGGAAGCATCCATAAACACGGGGGATTGTGTGCTAATTTTTTTGAATGTTAAGTTACAAACAATCAATTAGGACCAACGGCAAAGAACAATCTTCCTGATCGTCTGCATTAAACTCTGTATTTTCAACATCCAAAATTATATACGTATGCAAGTCAGAATTGCAGCTGTCTAAAGCAGATGACTATTCTTGCAAAACATCCCGAAGAATGCTGACAAGCTTGGCTTTTAGGGAGTTATCATGCCGCCGTACAAGTCCACATACGTAATTCGGAACTCAGTCAATGGGAATTGGACAATCAATTGTTGTTTATGTAAGTAGTTGAAGCAGCGCATATAAGTCATCAAGACAATTGAGAAAGTGTCGTCATACAGTATCATGATCATGCCGCTCCCTATAAGGATGAGTCATAACCCAGGGGGATGACATAGAAGAAAAAGATCCCCAATCTAAGGTTGATTGCGCAGTTGTAAGAAGCTCATACTTAAGTTAACTATTGGGCTACCTAAGAAGGTGGGTTTGTGGGCACTGGTCTGCCCCAGACTGTAGCACCATTGGAAATAAAATAAAATAAAATAAGCATTTAGCAAGCATACTCTTTAAATCTTGGTGTTTCTGGTACCAACGAGTATTTGTTTGTAGACAAATTCAAATATTTAAAGATATAGGTATTACAAAAATGTGGTGAGCTATGTCAGAAATGTCTTCTAAATAGGTTTTACTAAGCTTAAAAGGTAAAGTAAGGAATCTGCACTAAAGTCGTAAACAATACACGATAGATTTAACCTGAAGCATTTCTTCTCGACCTGAACCAAAAATTATGTTTCCAACTTGAAAATGCAAGAACCCTACTTAAATCGTTTGTTGTTGTCAAAATTAGTATTCCGCTGCAAAAAAGCCTTACATCAAATATATTTATACCTTTCGGCAATATAGACTTTAACTACCTTTTAGACGATGCCAATTAGAAGAACACTTGTCTTCGAATGCTTTCCCCCTTATCTCGTCTGTCCTGATCAGCTTTAGTGAGTATTTTGACATAATAATCATTTCCTTACAATGTGTAGCCTGTTCCACAATGAATCATTACCAAGCTATTGGGTCTAGCTAAGAACATTCGAAAGATAATTAATAAAATTAGGGGTCACAGCCGACTACCTTGAGGAATGTGGAATGCACACAATTGTTCTTTTTGTAAGAGATGGTATCTATCTATTTCAGGTCCATTGTCGCCGTCAGTACTAAACGAAATTTGACACCTTGTCGTCAATATACAAAATGTCAAACATTCTGACACTCGAAGCCAATGCCATGTGGCAAATAAATTCAAAACAAGATTTTGTCAGTGAACACGTGGATAAACTAAAGCCCACAAATTTTACCTTCTATTATGACAAGAGTCATGCTTAACTAGGAACATTATTGAATCCAGGCTAAATGGTCTATAGGACTGTCCATATAACAGAAAAGATCTTTATTGCAGCATCGCTAGAAAACCATTGTCGACAGGTTACTTAAGCCAGAATTTATTTCTTTTAACAAATTCAATAAACTGCCAACATCGCATAAATTTATTCAGCACCAGGAAGTGTGACTGGTACACCCTTTATACATCTTAAATATTCTGTAAAGGCCGGGTGTTCATATTCTTTCAGGCAATACTCGTACCTGTTCCATGCCGTCTCTTGGAGGGCACTAAAATGAAGGAAAAAACCTGTTCACTGATTCAATTCGCTGCGAACCTAACTCCATCATCTTGGCAATATTTCATTATTGACATCTTTATAATGCTCCAATCATACGAATACTATCCCAACGACACCACCATTTCAAAACAGCAGACTCCACCACAGAGCAGCGAGAAATCAATTTATTTCGGTGTTAATGTTCTGGCACATTCGTTGGTCTGTCAGAACTAAGAGCGGCCGGCGGCGGTAGCAGCAAGCCAACTGTTCTCCACCATGTGGGCTGGAGCTTCAACTAAGATTGAGGCTGTATCAAGACACAATTTGCATACCACAACTACTCGTACAAACCAGGTAATGAGTTATGCCTCTTCTATTAATCAGAATTGAACCTTTTCTCAGTGTATTCGACTCTCTGACAGAAGGTTCCAACAAGAAAGGCACAAATTATATTTCATTATTATGACATCATTAAGTCATATTTCAATTTTGTACCTCAATTGAAACCTCCATCGAAATCGCGCCTGTCAATTCCATGAGGCTAAAGATACGGATACGAAATACAAACTCGTACTCGAGCCCGTGCTCTTACATAAAGGTGGTGATCAACATCGTCACTGCCATTAACATTCATTGGTCACATCCAGCATAAGCATCACCATCACCATCATCGTCGTCTCAAGTCCATCTTTGGAGGCTGTAAGGATGCTGCTAAGGTGTGTGCCAAAATGGTCAGTTAAAAGGGAACAGAAACTGAGAGCTCAAATAATATCATTGGCCTTTAGTGCGAACCCTGTGGCACTTGACTTACAGTGCGAAGGGGTTTGGCTGGAGAAAACCCGTTTCGACTCACTGTTTCTGGTTTCCTTTTTTTTTGTTTTTTGCAACAATTCTGTTTAACATTCACTTGGCTTCTTCTTGGACCTGTACTTTTGTTTTTTCTCTCTCTAGATACCCAAGTTTCAAGTGTTTTGTGATCTTTCTGTTCTCTGTTTAGTATTCGGTGTTTGGTGTTTTGTGTTTGGTGTTCACATATGTTTGGTAGCATTGTGGATCGTGTTCTTTTGTAACACTGAGTTATTGTTGTCGATTGTCTTAATGATTTCATGGACACCTTTCCCTTTTTTGCCTTGTTTTCCTCACTTTTATTGCCAAACGGATGAAGAACAGAAGGGAAACATGTACATTGATACTCACACTACATACGTACCAAATCTGTTTGATTATTGACCTCATTCTGGTTCCCTTTTGCCAGAAGTGCAGTAGACTGGAAACGACAAGTCTCCCTGTTTGGACATTTGGTTAAGCTTGCTTTCCTCTACTTGTATCTTTGTACACGAATACCTTTAGTGTAATCCTTTCTTCGTCGTTACGCTTGGCTAATTATGACTCTTCAATTGGATTAGCTTTGTTTGTTTGATATCATTGCCATTTGGGGGAAATGAATAGATGAGATAATTCGATGCACGATCACGTTTTTGTGAGGAACATACAAGTATTTACGTGATGCCGACAACGCCCTCTAATTGATGCTCTCAGAGATGATGTCGATGATTATTTGAGGAATATGTTATTCGTAGATCAGAATTTCTAAAGGTAAAACAATAAAAAAAAAATCATTTCTTTATTTGTATTGTATCTCACGCTCGAATTGTACGAGTACGATTTGAACCTACACACTCGTATAATCTTACAATCCGAATGATTGTAGACTCATCGATCACCAGGTGATTTGAAGCGATGAGTTGGGTTGAGTTGAGTTGAGTTGAGTTGAATTGAATTGAGATTGTGGTGATATAATTAACATGGAGATGGCGTAATAATGGAAAAACACGATTATTCGTAAAAAGATAATCAGGAGTGACAACCGCAAGAAACAATTACGTGATCCTACGTCAACGAACATGACAAATTGACGGAAAGACTAACTAGTTTCAGGAATAAATTCGCGAGACTTACAAATGGACATGAGTAATTTTGAAGTATCATTCATTAAATCTACGTTTCACAGCACATGACGTTTGAAGTGTCATATCGTGGTGGGTATCCTATGTCATTTGTCAGAAAATCAGAAATCTCAAATCACCTGCACCTAAGAATGATTAAAGCCACTAATCGCTGTTAACCTCTTGTGCAAGTTCTAACACTAATGTAAGGAATATACTGTAATGGCTCTTCATTAAGAAACTGCACCAAGGTCTCCCAAGAACCACAAGAGGTCAGATTAAATTATTCGTTTGCCATGAGCATAAATTGTTATATTGCTATTTGAATACGATTTAGTGGAATAAACTAGTAAATTGACAGGCTATTATGTAGAAGCTAAATGCCATAAATCAACTTCAGAGTTCACAATATAATGGCATGAGTTGCCGCAGGGTTCCCATTTTGATGTGATTTTTGTTTTGTGTCTTTTGTAAATGATGATTAGTGACTTACCAGTTGCTTTATGATTGGTCTATATGAATGCCTGTAAAGAAATAAAAATGCCGTTAGTTAATCGGTATAATTAAATAGAATTGTGAGAAGAGAAAGAATGTTGGCATGTGGTGGCGTTTTTGAGAAAGGCAAAAGTCCCGCACATCAATGACCAGTGTTACTTCAATACAAGTGTAATAAAGCATACAACATTGGGAGAGAAATTTGAAGAATCGATTTGCATGACACAAGAAACTTTGACAAAGTAGAGGAATTTATGTATTTCAGTTAATAAAGCCCATCATTAGAATATGGCAGCTTTACAGCTATTTCTGATTTGTAAGTAAAATCAGAGTACGAAAATTTGGAGTCTGTATCTTCCGAACACTATTTTATATCCCGGGTACCACTTATTGTTGATGTGTCCAGAGGAAAAGACGGCTTTCCCAAAGAAGACATAACATACTTGCGGTGCCCCAATTGCAATGTTAAAATCATCATCAATGATGAACACGCCAAGTAAGGAAAGGAGAAAATCTGCGACAGTTGGTAAAGAAAACCCACACGACACCACAGCCGTAAGCAGGCTTAGGCCAACAGCCTTTACGGTTGATCAAAATGTTACCCCGAAGCACAATATCCGCAAACGGGACAGCCCCCTGAAGGAAATGCGTTCAAAGAGAAAATATTTCCAATGACTCACAGCCTTAACTTTCCAGCTGTCACAACCCTCCTAAGTCCCAAAATTTACTCAGGTCACTATTCTGTTTACACCAGAAATTCGAAGTAGAGCTATTGGATGTCTAACGCCGGCTCGGTTTAGCTTTTTCTAATCAAGTCTCTTTAAACTTCTCATGAAGTCCTATGATGTCCGCATCGAGCACAAAGACCAACAGCAACCTTACTTCTCAGCGAAGAGAGATGCCTCATTTGATGTGATAGGTTTTGGTGGCCAACCCAGGAAATTTCTTGTTTAATGAAGCACATGTGCAACACTGCAAAAAAAATTAAAGCTGCTTGCGAAGTCAACGAATAAATTAAACAAGGAGAAAACTGAATTTTCGAAAGTAAAATATAAGCGAGAGAAGCGTTCTATTGCAACTATAGATAATCTATAATCGTATACAAGGGATACAGTTCTCGAATCGAATCCTGCAGAAACAAGAAGCCAAGAGTCACAATGGAAACATCCCGTCTATTTATCAAAAATCAATGCGACATTAATATGAAGTTAGCCAAAATAAGACTAATAACACTGAACAGGATTCAACGGCTTACTTGTCGGTGTGTTACAAAAGTTATGAGGAAACGGCTATACTAGTACAAGCACTCAAGCTACATTGCGCAAATCCCTTCTTGGAAACACTTGGAAACACTATGGAGGATAGAAGCCACGTTTTGCCAAATCTCAAACTCTGGACCAGCGAACTCCAACCTTAGCTTTTTAAATAGGAACGGGGTCTACTTTCCCGGATGGAAGGAATGGAACACAAATCCTAAATAGCTCAACGATGATTCACAAAAGTGGTATACTGATGGTTCGAGAACGTCTTAAGACGTAATTGCAGGAGTGGTAGGTACTCGAACCCAAGTCTCAAGATGCCACTATCTTTCAAGTAACCGCTGTATGAATTATATTAAGTAAACGATATGAAATAGTCAAAGTAACTTTACTCCCGGTTAGTCAATCAGTACTCAAAGCATTAAGTAACTACTCGTACTCATCAAATACTCTCCTAGACTGTCATAAAATACTGGCACAGGCACTGGCACTGGTACGTACACGAGCAATATTTATAACCAAATACAATATATATACTCGTATTCTCCACGAAGATGAACTGAAGGCGATCTCGCAGAAAGGACTGATCCAATTCCTGAAACTATTAGACAACTAAAGGAAGGAAGGGGCATAATAGATTAATTTAATAATAACTAGATTTGCAGAAGAGGCTATACCTTATCCTCCTTAACACACAATAGGCAAAGGAGTCTCTCAAAAGTCTATTTAAAGCAAAAGGATCTGATTTGGCATAAAGAATTCACGGACTCATCTGCAAAACATTGTCCGGTGAATAAAATCTTCGTCCGATTCTGAATAAGGAAGACCCACTGAACTAAGTTAATTGCAGACGTACGTGAATTAGAGTCTCTTCATCAACACGTGAATCTGATAGGTCTACCACTGACCAGATATTTACCTTGACACAAGGCTTAGAAAAAACGAAAGATTGCCCAGTTGACACTTACAATCTGCTTATGAATTTTAATCCCGCATAAGACAGGATGTGTAGGGACGATCTACAATACATACGTACATTTAAGTATTTAAAGTCAGTGATAACAATGGAGAAGACTCGTAATTCCATTAAGGTCACTTATGGAACCACCGTAGCCTTGGTGAAATGAGATTTCAATAAGATGACCCTCTACGATATGATTTTCTCAGCATCAGATTTGGAAGGATTTTAAGAAGTTTGCGAGTCAGCATTAGGGGCACAATGTCGATGATGACATGATGATGACAGAACATGCATCAGTACTGCTCCGGCCCGATCAAAATCGAGATCTTTTTATTCATTAACAGGCTAGTTGATCGATTTTACAGGATGATTACTCATCAGTAAAACCGTCCCATATGCATAGGTTCGATAACATTACTCATATCACCACAAGTTTGACTTTTTGGCAGTATGCTCGTATGACGTCACCTTCAAATGACAGCGAACTGATGTATCCTCCCATCAACGCAAATCTTAAAATTTGACAGTTGCAACTGTAACTAAGTAGCTTATTCGATGCGTTCAAGAATTAGTAGTGCGACTTAGCTCTTGCAGCTTTCTGAACTCATTTGTTTCTACTTGACTAGCAGAAGTTGAAATTCTGCGAGCAGTATTCTCGGGCTCACCAACCCATTCAAACGCTATAATTTCAAGAACTACTTAAAAGAAGGTTTAGTGGCATAAACGCAAGCTCAGTGCCGTCTAAATGTGGACAGTGCTCCAAATTTCAGTGTTAACCGTTGAATTAAATAAATTATGCAGTTATTTGAAAATATCTGCAATCAGTTTAAATACAGTTCTCTGCAAATAGTGCAAAAACATCGACTGTACCAGGTACTCGTACGTACGGACAACAAATTTTCCGTCACCTGTCGAGCGTTTAACATGGAAAACAGACATTCCACCTTCACATTGTATCTCATCACCTCTGAGCGTTTATTTTAATTCGACTCACTAATCCAAACATCACATCTACTTCATGTCCAAATCAATTACAAAAGCAAACAACGAACAATTAACAAACAGTCTCAAGTAATTTCAAATCCAACAATTTATCCAAACATCACCACCAGTCTCTAACAATCTAAACTCTTACTCTGGCCGAACTATATGTATCTTACGAATTACAAGTCACCAACCTTCGAAGTGAGTAAATGTCAATAGTTTCGACAGATCGTGATTTCTCGTTCATGCATACATACTCGTACATAAATATGTACAAGAACTATGTTCAAGATTCAAGTCAAGTATAGTACGGATTCGAATTTGAGTTCGAGTTCGAGTGCTCGTAAGTCGTACTCGTTAGACGTACTCTAGAACGTAATCTTTAGAGGTACACCCAAAGCAATCACGTGTTCACACGGCGGCGGCAAAAGATTTCACGTACCAGGGAAAATGAATGGAATCTAGTCCCGCTCTCTCTTGAACCGTTTCTACAGATAGATAGACAGACAGAGTTCAAACAAGTGAGTACTACCACAACCCAGGCCGCGATAGTGGGTGCTCCCCGAAAAAAGTGACTGCACAATCCCAGTGATTGTTGTTGCGCTGCCAAAGCAAGCTAGCTTTCTCAAGCCTTCCCCAATATACGAGTGCATACATATTCAAAGGTACGTTTGTCTGTTGGTTTGTTTGGCTTTTTGATTCCCTTTTAATTTTCCATGCAATCCACTTGTGTAACAAATTACGGTGCCGACGCCGCAGAGTAGAAATTCGTGTTCCAATCAATTGGAGGAGGGCTTGGCATTGTTTGGCCCCAAAGGTAGGCCCAAGAACACCATGTTCAATCATGTTATGCGGCAGCGTTACAAGCAGTTGCAAAGGTTCTCTTTGTCTCTTCGGAAATTGTCCAATTGGTAAAAAATTCAGTCTAGGAAGTCGATGGAACAATGGGCAACATGTCGTACGCACAGGTCGACAATAAATATGGCGAATTAAATTTTATTCCTTGAAATCACAGATATTTGCTGATTCCTTGACTATGTGGCTCTGAATTAAAGGCATAATTATGAGCACAAATCCAGGGAGAAGCGTGTCGAATGGCCATTCAAAAACATTGCACTTCACATTGGTGTGCTGGTGTGCCGTGTGCTGTGTGTAGTGTGCTCTGTGATGTGTGATGTGAACCTCGTGATGGTTTCCTAGAACAATCCCGGTGGGGCAATTAAAGTTCAACTACAAGCACTGACAGACCTAAGATCTGGCTTCCCGAAATGTAATTACCCCACGATTGCATTTATACCGAGTCTTCCTGCAATGGTGCTTCTTCTCTTGGTAACTACTGACACTGGCACTGGCACTCTGCTGCTGGTGCTGGTGTTGGCGATGTTTCTGTGATTCTTATCGTTTTTGCGGTTTTCACACCATTTTGGCCGGTTTTTTTTGTAATACCATGACGCGAAAAGACTGAAGGAAGACATGTCGTGTCTTCTTCTTGCAGGTGATGGAAATGATTCCCAGGTGTTGTATTGTCCGGAAGGTTTGGTTTGTTTGGCTTCTGCTTCTGTATACAAGTTAGCTAGTATCTGTCTGCCTACCTAAGAGTTGAGCCGTTTTTTTTTTCCTCGCCTGTAATTCTTTGCGATTTTTATCGCGCGCACAATGAGGTGGTCTCTCTGACTACCTTAGCGTGTGAAATTTTTTTCTCATCTGCGTATTATTCTTGTGAATGGTGATTTTTTCGTCTGTTGTTGTTGTTGTAGGGTAATTCTTGTAAAAAGATTGTAGTTAACTAATTGCCATGAGGCTTCAGGAAGACATAAGGAAATTAACGGGCAAACTTATTTAGCGCAAGTTGTACGGCATGCTCATGTGAAAAGATAAAGAGCTGAGTTGGGTGAATAAAATGAGGAGTGAGAGTTTTTGTTGGGCAAATAAAAATAATGGGAATAGATGGGACACCTGAGGCACTCCAGGCTGCTAGTTTTCATTGTTCAAGTTTTTTTTTTTTTTAGTTCGAGTGCAATGTTTCCAGAAGATCATTGGTTTCTACAGATCTAATTTATGTACACGGATACATGTGCACATAATAGATGGGCAACTCTATAAGCCAGCGGTGTTTTAAAAGTCGTTTCCTTGTGGATCATTGGGAAACGTTTTAAGAGCAAATCTGCTGATTGCTGCTTAATTGATCATGCTTTAGTTGAACAGAGCAGTAGCAATTCGTTAGAGTTGTTTTGTAAAGGTAGAAGCATTGCTTCTTGAATTAGTTATCTATAGGCGTTTAAAGTTTTACCCTTATGATCAATCCAGTCATTAAGAAATCTTCAAAAAGCTTTCTCTAAAGGGGGTCTGGTAAGAACTGCTTACAGGATTTAGAGATGTCGACAGATCCTGATTGAAGCCTCATCAAAGTGCTATATCTTTTTCGATTGATTCTCATGGTTTAGTGTGATATTTTTGATTTGTTGGACCCCTTTTATAAAGGGAGACTTTCGCGTCAGTAGCCAGACCATCACAGACCTTTTATTGTTCTTGAAACATCTGTCATTCACGTGAGGAGCAATTTGCTGAGACAATGAGAGCTCTAACTAAGCCCATATAAAGCGAGTAAAGCCGATTATTTGTTGAGAGAGCTCTAGCAAGTTTGTGAAGAATATGGAGAAAGGGTACCAAGAAACCCAGAACTGGATTTATATAATTTCGTCGAAATTGTATGGCAGAAGAATAAAGTTAGTCTTTGCTGTTTGCCAGCATTTTTTATCTGTCAGTTTAAAATAATAGAAATGATAAGATAGGGCCCTACCATCGGATTCTCAACATTCGTGACGCAGAGGTAAATTAGAAAAGGCGATAAATTCTTAAGTAACAACGAATTCACTTTGGTAATCTTTCTGGATATAAAAGGTTCCTTTAATCCTGTTGAAATCGAACCCAAACCTGTAAATCCAAAGGCCAAACTATGCCTTAGGTTTTGGATTGAGATATGTTAAGAAGAACATTGATCCATGCTGTGGTGAAGTCGGACCTAACAAAGCGGTCGGTATATAGAGGCATTTCTCGGGTGTATAAGCTTTTATTTTCGCTTTAGGTTTCTTCTAAGAATCCTTGACGAAGACGGATATAAGGTTCTGGCTCATGCAGATGGCAGAGCAGCGGGAAAAATCTTGCCAGAAAGAAAGTACCTGGCGTAGTCCGGTTTGCAGTACCCTCTAGGCAGGCAGGGACAAACCCTCAATCTCCTCAACGTTCAGCCAAACTAACCGGGAATCGAGTAGTAGTAAAGAATACGCGATAGATGGATAAAGGTAGAAATAATGGCTAGAATACTGTTGGGATGGTCAAGGAGCAATTGCGACCCTTGATAGATACGCTGTCTTCCTTGTGGTTTTCAAATACCCATAAAGCGGATTAAATGGGAAAGGAGGGCACAACGCATGGCCTGTTAGACACCAAAAAGGCTCTATCTATACCCTATATATCAGAGAAAATGCAACTGCTAAATGTTTTAGAGGTCAACAGAAGTTGGAAGGTCCTACTTGACATCTAGACTGATCTAGTCAGACATACATATATCAGATATGAATGAAGAAACTACGGTCGGCAAACAAAAAAATTATATGAGTAATTGAAGCTCTATATAAACACGTGCCAGAAATATATATAGTCCCTTCTTCTGCGGAAACTGCATAGATAAGAAAAAACCCTGACTGCTCTATTGTTTAAAGGTCTAGTTTTTACAGCGGCCTAAGTGCACTCGCTACAGTCGCTTTTAATTTCCAGTATCAGTAATGTTGTCCCATAGTCAAAAAATAGAATACCACTGGACTGTCGTCGAAGGAATGGTTAATGCTGAACACGATGTTTTAATGAAGAGTGGAAGATCAAATCTCAAATTTAAAGTCGAAGCATCTGCCCAAAAGCCTCGTAAATATTTTCAACTTATTGCCGAGGAAGAGTGTCTTTATAGTCTCTTCGTGGTTCCAAAGAAGTAGATGTGACAATGCGGAAAATTAAGACCATATTGGATCCGATGGGCCAGTGTTTCTGCAAAGTAAATTGAGTAGAAATGTCAGATAGGTTTCAAATCCACATCCACCGATCTCTTGCCAATCTCTCATAAAGGAATTGAATGTTAAATGAGAAGAAGCACAACAGAGCTGTCTCTATGCAGAAGAAATTCCTGATCAGATACTGATTGCGAAGGACTTAAAACCGAATGAATCGTTATTCCTCAATTTCAGAATTTCCAGAACTAAACAGGTCTGTCTTAAGAACGAAGTCTTAGGCTTAACAACGGCGACCTAACATATACAGGTAGGGAGATACAGGTAGAGAAGGCATCAATTGTGGGATTGTGGCGACAGCTAAGATGCGCTCTCAGCCTTGCTAAACCCATTGACTTGCCCCAAGCTACTTCGTGAATATAAAGCCTTTTTGAATGCAAATCCCAGGACCTCAGAAAATGCAATCACCGATAATATTGATAGGCAATGCTCAGAGGAGGACTTGTAACGACATGAAGAGCGTTAAGGGTTTACATTGATATAAAGGTCTCTAGTGAACATAACCGCAGATGACAAAACACTCCAGGTTGCTTTCAGACGTGTCTAAAAAGTCAACGGCCTTTCTGCTGATATGTTTGACAAAACTGACACCATACCGCCTCCAGCGATACTTGCTCGAGAATGATGACCACACCGTGGATACTGATATGTTTGGTGATACTTTAGGCACTTAATCATAGAAGCAATTACTGGTTTATTATGTTTCTTAAAGCACACATAAAACGAGCCACTTAGAAGGACACGGGCAGCTTTTATTTTGTCGTTCTTAGCCGATCAGCGGCAGAATTGATCGATTAAAGTGACAAAAGAACAAAAGCCGATTTGTATACATCTATACGCGAACATGACTCACACTTAAACCCAATGGAAAAGGCGCCTGAAAACCTTAAAAATGTGCCAAATTTGTGTCAGAATAAACAATTAAAATACCCCTTTCGAATTTTTGTTTATTCTTGAAAAAAATTTCAGACCACAAAGGAAAAAAAAAATCTACGAACAGAATTCAAAGCGATCTCTGTTTGACCTGGCAAAGACATTCCACATCCGTTTCACCAGAGTCCGTTGACCTAATAAAACCTTTTCTCCCATTCCAACTACTTCTTCATCCCATCGAAATCCATCAATTTCCTTCTTATTCTCTGAAGCCAAACCTTAGTCCTTCTGAGGTCAACTTACAGACATGGTACTCGTAGTACCTATAGTCAGAGCTTGGTGTAATTCCGTACCAGGAGGTATTAAATAACACAACTTTGCGGTTTTTCGTTATTCCTTCTTCTTTATCCTCAATCCCATTGCATTACCTTTCACATCTCTGTTTCTCATTCATACTGAACCCAACCCAGCAGCAAAATCAACAGATGAGCATACGAACAGACGGACAGACGGATGGGATGTATCATGAATGTCAGGCCTAAAAGAAGTAGTGGTATGCATGTAGCAAAGCAATTGCTTCAAATGTTATTACCTGTGTTGTGTGCACCTGGGGTACGGGAACACCACCAAGGAAACGACAACAGACAACAATCAGAAGTCCAGGTTTTCAAGCATAATTACGACAACTGTGGCCCTTTTTGCCATTCAAGTTAAGATACCCCTCCTGCATCCATGCCATACGACAAGGAATTTCATTCAAGAGGGCCACTGCTGCAGGGATTCTCAACCATCCGTCCAATCGACAAAAATTCTGTGAGTGTGCGGTTTTATGTTACCCTCTTGGAAGGAAGACCCTTCCTTTCGATGGGTAAAAAACCAATGTGAAATCTTTATATCCGATCTGCTCCATAAGTTTGCAGTGTCGCGCATTCCAGTTGTCCCGAAGTCCATCTGGGCTTCCACACTACCCATTTGACTGATTTCAATGGAGCGAGATTTATTGGTGGACTCACTCTTCAAGTGCTGGGTTTTGGTTTCTTTTTGAGACAAATTCAGATTCCAATTGTAATTCCAGAACCAAGCATCTGATCAGAAACGGATATTTACGTTCGTGGTTTGACAGACGAATGGTTGGGTGTACATGCCAGGCTATTATGTCAATTGAAACTGTGGTCGGTTTCTATCTCTATCGGAGCACAACTGACATCGGAATGTGCCTCCAAATTGACAACAATCTGCTGTTGTTGTCTCGGAGTGAAGTCACCAGCAGCAGTTGTTGGACAATGACGACTAATACAACTGCGACACTGCAACGGCTCTTAAGTGGCGTGCTGACTATCGAAGGCATGTTATCGACAGTATGTCTTGTTAGGTGATATGATTTCGATGTTCAATTTTAATCAAATGGAGTTTTGCTCTTTATTATTAAGTTGCCAGACAGATACGAGTAGACATTCGAAATAAATGTCGCTGACAACTGGTGTTGGATAAAGATGAAATTTTTTTACAGTGTCAAGCGCGTGTGCCCAGATACGAGTAAGTTCAAATGGAACTCCGGAATGGAGATTATGGAGTGTCGTTATTTGGTTAAGAGTGAATGGATTAGTGTCACTAATTACACGTGTGTCTTATTTGGTGAAATCTGATTTATCAATTTCTTTGCGACTCCACTGGAGAGTGCTTTCTATACCATGTATCTGCAAATTTATGGTTTCTTTGTAACAAGTGCACAAGGCAAACAATTACAAATGAGAAGGAAAGTCATTGGCAAATAAAGTTTACGAGATCAACGCGAGGTAATGTCTTAGGAGCAGAGTGCTAAAACAAATGGAGTGGGAATTTCGCGACATCGAAAATGCACATAGCACATAGATTTACTCGAATTTATGCTGGTCATCTTGCTAAACCTTAGGACAAATATTGATGACACATTACTGACCAGGTGGGAGATAAGAACAACACGATTCCACAGAACGCGTAATGGATCAAATAATACGATTTGTCTTACGTGTTAGTGACAAGAAATCGCCTTAAAACAGAGAAGACCACAAGAAGCCAGACAATGCAGGGCGCATTTGCTCTTTTTATTTCTTGTATTTTTAGACCAGAAACATACTACTAGTGTCTAACTACAAGGTAAATTCAGAACCTGGAGGACGCATAGATCAACGTGGTTCTAAGACCCAATATACTTTCTGATCCTCTAAATCATAAACTCAACAAATCTATATGTCCATCTATCTATCTGGATAAAGAGGAGAAAATTGTCTATGCTGCTCAACAACTGGGCTATAATGTACTTCGAAACTGCTTTCCATCAGCTCTAAAAACTTAGAACACAAAATGGGTCGAGCCACACATACCGGACATACGAACCAACCTTGCGTGTGGTCCGCATAAGACTTTTAAATTGCTGAAACTAAACCGGCCCCGAAAATCGAAGGCAAGTCCAGGATATTGCTGCTAAAATAATTTGAATATGAATTCATTATTAAAGCAGAAGTTCATCAGGACTTAGGCTTCAGTCCGTTAGAGTAGGAATGCATGCATGAAAAGATAAATAGAGAATACATACTTAGCGCCATTGAATTCAACTAGCCGCAAGAACAAAATCCCAAAATGAGTCCCGACAAAAACACGGGTATTATGGATCCAAGATCTATTGTATTAACAGCAAGTAATGAAGTCTATACCTATACGAAATACACTACTTAAATCGCTGATGCGGCTTACTCCTGTTTGATCTGAAAGCCTTATCTACTGAGTGGTATCTCCATCCTTAAAATAAATTTGTTGAGATTTTTCCTGTTGATTACAATGCACGAGTACCTTTAAAAAATCACTTGGTCCAAGGTTTTATTGTGAATTGTGGTGTTAAATTAACGATTTTGTTTATAAGAAACAGTCGATTAAATTGCACTATCAATTCAGTGGAGGCTACGGCTATATGTAAAGGGATGCACTGAAATATTCATTGACGAAATACTGCTCTGTGTAAAAATTATCCAGAATGTGTCATTCAAAATACGCACGCAAAAGATATCGCTATAATTTTTTTTCTGTAAGTTGGTAGCAATGTACTTAGTTACTGCACAGAATTTGAGCATACTAATGAGTCAGCTTCGATTTGTACAATGGAAAAACTAATCAAACAACAAGTTCGCCACAAACTTTATATTTTAAATGAAATTTCGTGTGCTGGATCATTGAAAATATTGCGCACACATATAAAAGATATAAAGCATTTAAAGAAGGCCGAGAAGGCCGAGAAGGCCGAGAAGGCCGAGAAGAAGGTATGTAGTTGATTTGCCCCGTTCTGGTGAACATTTAACGGCTACGAACGATGAAAATATCGATAGAATCAAGAAGCTGGTGCTCGAAAATCGTCATATCATAGAGAGTTGGGTCATGAGGTAACCATATCAGTTAAGTGCGTTTATAGCGTTCTCACTGATATTTTGGGCATGAAACGCGCCGCCGCACGACTCGATCCATTAGAGCTAAATTCTTTTCAAAAAGATCATCGAAAACAGGTCGACGAAGACACCATATTCATGAAACTCATAATACTATTTACTGGCGATGAGAAATTTGTTTACGAATAAGACATGCAAACCAGACAACAGTCTTCGCAATAGCTTTCTTCGATTACCGCGGTGTAGTTCACTCCGAATTCCTTCCAGAGAAATATTATTTAGGCGTTATAAAGCGTTTGCATAAGAGTATCCCACGGAAACGCCCAGATTTGTGTGATGGCAATTTATGGGCTTCGCTCTATGACAATTTTTTTTTTTTATAATGAGCGCGCGCTCAAGGGGTTTGTGTACCTTTAAGGTGAGTGTTCACAGCGCGGGCAACGGAAATTTAGGGAGAAAGAAAAGAGAGGTACCGATGTACATTGGTTTTAAATGTTTGCAAGTTATAACGACCAGGAAATACAGAGATCGGCAGGGCATTCCATAAGCGAGTTGTACGGTTTAGGAACGAATCACGATATTTTAGAGTCTCACGTTTCACAAAGCCATTGTTGTGCAAGAGTTTTTAGCGAATCCATACTCAGCAAAAATAACCACAACCAGGAAAGCGTTTTGGGTCGATTGAAGCCATAAATCTACCTGAAACTTTTAAAATCGGTTGCCGTTTTATGACAGCTTTGATTTATTATTAGCAATATTATCTAGGTTACACTGTGGAATAAACGCAGAAAATTTAATAGAGAATCACGTCCGTTTGCATACAGCTCCTCCAGATAATACAAAACTAAAGCTCTAAGCTTTTCAGATCATTCAGGGCAATTTGTTTGACCAATATTCAAATTGACATCAGAATCGGAAAGACAAAGGCTGCACTCAGTTTTCACAATGCAAGTGCAATGTCATAGAACAAGCAGGACATACATCGTTTGACGTCTATTATTGAAGGTCGGTTCTAGACTCAAGCGACTGCAACCAAGGCCTATTAGCTAAATAACAACCTGCCTCTGCATAGCTCCGTACTGCTTAGAGTTTTGCAGGCAACAGCACTGATTAGTTTTATTCGAAGTTGTCGAAGATGCGTCTCAGAGTCCAAGTTTTCTTCAAGTCCTTAGACACGAATGTCTGTACTAGGTCATTTGGTGGTTGCAGTATTTTTTAGCACAAAACTGTGGCCGTCCGGAGTGGTAGGAGTAGTTCTGTTCTACATTTATTGGCAGCCAGGAACTCGGTCATTGAGTTAATAAGATTGCTCTCAGACGCAAAGGGTGTCTATGCTGGGTTCCAGATCAACGAACGAACAACGAACGATAGAACAAAGATCGAAGAAAAAAATCTACTGAAAATGATAAAAATTCTGATTCTGATGAACATTTCCCATGAAATTCTAAATCTACCACCTCAAATACTGGAATTGGCGCAACATTACCATCGCCAGCAAGGAAGAAATTATCACAGACACAAATGAAGCTTAGATGTCGGGAAATAATCAGTCAACTTCAGAATTCTCAAAGCCAAGAGAGCTATGGATAAGCAAACCCAATTTGTTCACCTTGGCAAAGTACAAAAGTACCATAGTCATCGGTCCTAAGAGAACTGAAATACCAAAAGTAGCTTGGGCGATAATCGATTGGAATCCCTCTGTTGCTACTATGCTGATATTACCAGGAATAATTATTACCCCCGTGTTTGGTCTTGATACATTAGTCTCATTATAGTCTCCCTCGCAAACCATCAACATCAGATAGTGAGCAGGTATAAGGACGTGTTGGTCATAGTAAAATTGAAGAGCAAAAATGCTGCTATGAATACTAAGCAAACCGATGGAAGCTCATGAAACTAATATTTGGAAGCAAAGGAATTGACAGTTTGCCGGGACTCCTTAATAGTGCGACTATTTCATTCAAATCTAGAGACTAGGGATAGCTAGAAATTATCACTTGCAACTCAATAAAAATTCTACGCGACTTTTTCTTCTATGATCTGGCTGGGATCTCGGAAATATGTGCATCAGATACATTCAGCAGTCAAACACATAGGTTTCAAATATAGTCCACTACTCCACGATCCGCTAATATGAAAATTATTGCGATATTCAGAGAAGACGATCATTATGCATGTTCGTTGAATGAGCACTTTGAGCAAATCGGAAAAAGGATATTTATATTCGCAATCGTAATCGGAAGAAATAACCTCACATTTGTTGACACTTACCAGCAACAGGACAGCAGCCCTTGGCAAAAACCTTCTCTGAAAGGCAAACAGAACACCATTTCACTAGTCTTCTTCATCATAAGGAATAACATACATTGACGAAGAGCGGAAAACAAGAGCGGTTTGCCGTCATTTTCGGAACACAGAATGTTACATCGTTAGATCTGAGTGCTTGTCGTTCCTCTGTGACCCAACTGAAAACTTTCTTGCCGTAGCAGATACATTATAATGACATTCCTAACTTTATGTGAAAGTGAAATGACAATATCCAACCAGTCCTATTATGAATTCATCAAGCAGATACAGACATCACGCACAGTGCTTAAAAGAGCAATTTAAAACTAACTGTGAACAGATTGTTCCTTCGATATTGGAACGTTGACTTCTTTTTAGGCCGAAAAACAGTAATTCTTGTGAGCAAACAAAATGCAACAAAATGCCGGTAACCTAAATATTCAAAATTAAAAACCTGATCTACCAGATTCCCGACTTTATTTGACTTTCCATAAGCACCTCTTGCTAAAGCAATACTGCCCGCGTGACTCCACACAGTAAAGCCGCTCGGACGCATCATCGAAAATTCTCAAAAATTCACCAAAAAAAAAAGTTCTCTTCAAAATAAAACTTACTCTAATCACGAGTTACTACCCTTCTCTTGATATTTCTCTTATCTAAAACTGTCCAGGGTCATCTGATAAATTGTTTATGATAACTATCGCAATATCTCACCGATCGTACTATTCATGATTTTATTTTTATTTTTGAATTTGTTTTATTGGTCTCATATACCTAAGTGAAAGGCAGCAAGGAATTGGCAATAGTATAGTACGAGTATACGAGTATCAACTGCCAGTGCAAAAACTTCTATCTCTTCCACAGATACAAGTACTCGTATCTAACTCACATGTTTCTAATGCCAACAAAGTGAACAAAAAACCTATCTACAAATAATGACAAACTTGGCTATACTTATACACGGCTGTACTACACCTTAGATAGTATGCACTGTAGGTATTTAGGCACTTGGGCACTTGTAGATACATTGGTATCTACTTTGTTTTTTTTTTTTTATTTAAATTTTGTTAGCAACAATTACTGCAGCACTGATAATGAAAATTTTCAACTAATTTCTATTGTTCTGTGACACGGTTTTAGTGTACTTGCCGACTTGAGGTGTTGCATTGCATATATTATGTACACGACATTATTTGTTCAGTTTATTAGACAATTCAGTATCTACGAGCACATACGTTCACAAAGTTTTAACGTCAATTAGTCATATATTGTCGCAGTTGGAGAGAATTGATTTAGTACACTCTGGTGGATGTTGTGAAATACTCCCCATACGAATAAAACGCTTACACATGAAAACACCTACAGACATTCAAAGTTTCCAAATTTTATATCAATTTGGAAGGAGGGAAGCGAAAATGCAATTTTGGAATAGTGCCTCGGTATTGGAAAGGTGTAGTCCGCGTAAAATATTCGAGATTGCTGCGATTGTACTCGTACGTATGTCTATGACAATTTCCCAACCGAATCTGAAAATGCCACCTATGCAGCTTGACGACAATACGAGTAATTTTGCAGAAATTTATTACTGTGATTTTTGACTTTCACAAAAGGGGTGGTCACGACAAATATGAGCAAAATGATTCATGGGCAAAAGTTTGGTAAGGCAACGAGTTGAAGTTCTCTTAGTCTACCTTAAATTGTGTATTTACGGTTTTTTTTTTTTTTGTGTAAAAAGTTTTGATGTAGAAAATGTTTGGAAAATAAACTTTTTAGATAAGATTACAATTCGTTATTGCAGTTTGGTTTGAAAATAGATTTAAAACTTTGTCATTGTTGAAAAGCAATTAGACAATGACAAGTCGTTGCATAGATATTGGGAATTCTTCATTTCGAATTCATGGTATCTTGGAAATGTGATAACTTTAATCGTTATTACTGTGGCGCCATTTGAAGTCCACCATTACAGTCAATTTGAATTTTAGGGATCACTCATGAATTGTTTATGCAAGAGCCTCATAGATTCAAAGTTCAACAAACATTTAATATGGGATGCTTCATGAACCAAGGTATTTATAAAGCTAGGGACGGAAGAAGACATACCACACTTTTTATTTTGGTTTTTTTCACGGATAACCGGCCGATAAGGAGCCATATTAAAATGAAATCAGGCCGATGTCGCAGGGTCGGTCTGCACGGAAATTTGAAATAGCGAGAAATTGAAAACCCCAAACTGATTCCAAAATCTGTGTCTTAAATCAGAATACTAAAACTGTAGATACGAGTAGGTATGAAGGAAGAGGTTTGGGCTTTAAATGAAAATTGCTCGAAAATGACAAAAAACGTTTTAATGTAGAATAGGTCCAACGAGGAACAGGACGCAATGTCGAGCCAAATCGAGTACAACATATTGTGGAAGAGATTTTGATTTTTTTAATGATATCCAATTACATTCATCAAGACTATTGAAGATGGAACTCGCTATAAAGGCAAGGCCATCACGAGCAATTGAAACAACTTTCAATCGGTGAAGCAAATTGGGTCTAGAATTGTATATTTGCTCACCATCCGCATAGAAGTAAAGTCTAGCGTTTGAGCACACTTTAGGGAGGACATTAATAAATATGCAAAACAATATTGGACTCAGTATTGAGCCCTGAGGTACTCCTGCATATATACTCCTAATACGATAGGCTTTATCACCAACCACAACCCTTTAACAGCGATTACTGAACTTTCACTAAATCCAAAATATCTTATTAGTTTCTCAGAATGTATTGAGTGATTGACTGATTGAATCCCTATGCCATCGATCAAGTCATTCTACATAGCTGCAGAACAACTATGGTTGGCTCGAAAACCAGACTGGACCGAAGCAAGTAGCTTATGTTGAACTAGTTGACTTGAGATTTGATTGGAGAGGACTTTTTCCAAAACTTTTTGATAGGCAAGGTAATATACTGATGGGTCGAAAGTCTGCAGCCAAAGACGGTAGAGGTTTTTTCAGGACAGGAATGACTTTAGCCAAAATGCAAAAAATTAATTACCTGCGTAATTACACGAAGAATATGGGTTAGTATCGTTTTGAAAAACCGGATAGGAACTCCATCCTCACCAACGGCATCTGATTTGAAAGATCGAATAATATTAAAGAAATCAATTTTCGAAATTGAAAAACTGTGAATGGTTTGGGAAAATGTTGATGCTTGGGTAGAGAAAGTGCACTTTCTATGGAGATGCATGAGAAAGCATCGTTAAGATCATTTCTAAGAACGATCATTTTTAAGAACACCAACCGAGCATAAGTTGCTCCAGACTGATCGATAAATATCGATAAATTTCACGATATTTTGAAAAATCTTCACATTTATACAAATTGACTGCAATGTACTCGTGTCAGTGTTTGATCCAGCCCTCGAAACATCTCCGGTATTCTCGTTTGCTATGGTTTTCAGTGCGCTCAGTGATATTTCCATTATCTCCCCTTGGCTGTTAAAACGCATTCCCTGATCAGGTGAATCTTGTGGGTGTTGAGTGGTAGTTGTGTTAGAAATTCACGTATGTATAATCAATGGACATTGAGATGGAGCGTTATCATCATTCAGAATCTATGTATTATCTTATCTACACAATTGAGGCCTTTTTACGAATTGCTTCACGCAAAAGTTTCATAACGCCGATATATGTAATACCCCTTATTGACAGTCTGGCCTTCTCGAAGAAATTCGTGTTGTACAATGCTGTTGTTACTATCAATGAAACTTCTTATTTTTTGACTAAAAACGACGTGGTTTCTTCGGAGTTGGCTCATTTGGAGCATGCCATTCACTCACTTGATGTTTACTTAGTGTGTCGTATTCATAAACCCATATGTCGTCACCAGTAATGATAAGTTTGATGAATGTTTCATCAAAATCAGTCATGATTTATTTTTGCCTTCCTCTCAAAAATATCCTAAGAACTCCATCTTCCCTGCCAGAGTCTTTGAATTTTTACGAAGGATGGCGCAACAGAGAAAGACATAAAGTTTTGTGCACGATTGCATGAGAATCTTTGAAAATTTGACGTGCAAAACTAAAGACAGCTGGCTTGAGACCCTGGTCTACTTCGGACTGTAGCACCATACATGTATAAGTATAAAGGTATAGAATATCTCAAGGAATCACCTCCTGTCCATATATGTTAATCAGCGGCGACTGCAAGATCTGGCTAAGTAACTATTTCTGGTAGATTTGCTCAGCAATCGGTTGAAGATGTACTTTCATCATTGACAATTGCATTTTCGGCTTCTGTTTGGTTAGCGGACCGCTCGTGATAAAGAAAGCTGTAGAAGGTAAGGAATATGGTACTTGAGAAGGGCATATTTTATTCAAAGCCTGATTGGTTATCATTTAAATTTGTATACAAACGTTTAGTTAAACGATTATCTTTATTAATCTTGTGGATTTATGAACAGATCTTTAAGACAATTGCTCGAAATGGAGGGCCCAATATATCAGGAAACATTTTCAACCTTTGCCGAGCTGGTAAGATACGATACTGATCTTAGTATCGACAAACTTCTTGTTAAATAAGGTAAAATGCTTTTCATTAGATATGTCCCCAATAGATATTCTTTGAACTGACAAAATACTATTTTTATTAAAAGATGTCATATTTGTGTTCCGAATTGCGTACCATTAAATCAAAATAACCAAAGTTCTTATCAAAATTCGACTACGTTCGACACCATAAGCAAACCTTTAGTGAGAAAATTCGAACTGACTTATTCAGTCCATTGTGCTGCCATGCCAATGAGATAGCGAATCACTAGAAATGAAGAGAATATTGCGGCTGTATGTGATTCGGTAGGTCAAGATCGCAATCAATCGATTCCGCTGCGATTTCAAGTGTTAAAGATCTCACGAACATCCCCGCGACGTATTTTGCGAAAAAAGGCTTGGCTTTGCGTCCATATACGATCGTATTCGCTCAAGAGCTATAGCCAAATCACGAGGCCCAAATTAGTTCTTTAATAGGCAAAATTGCTGTATTTTGCCAATAAAGCAGCTGGACGTGCTCCCACTGCAGCCATTGAGTAGAAAGAGATTGACTATTTGGCGTGATTTCCATGCCGTAGGTGTCATTGGGCCATACTCCTTCGGAGATGATGCCAGCGAGTCGGCTACAGTCATAACAGACCCCTATCGTTCCATGTAAACCAATTTTTTTTTTTTGGGAATTGGAATTGCGATACTTAGATGACATGTAGTCCTAACAGGACGGTGCCAATTAACGTGCCAAGAGCGTGCCAAAATCAACGGTTATATGACAAAGTCAGTGTTCATCTTATTGCTTGAAATGGCTCTGTCAATTGGGTGACATTAAATCGCATAACTAGACAAAAACCTTAGACAAATTGGAGGCGAACATTCGACGTGAAATTGTTGGAATATCGATAGAATTATGCGAAAAAATCATGGGAAATTAGGACTAGCGCACATACTTTTGGAAGGTATTCCATAGAGGACATTTGAATGACATCATATCTTATAGTTAATTGTATCAATTGTACTGTATTCTAATTCAAAAACAAATTACATTGATATATTATTTTAAGAACAAATTGTGGCGCATCTATTTAAAAACTCTATACATGGACCAAACGCCTTCTAAGATACTCAACTTATTTGGAATGGGAATGCCTTTAGCAATTTATAACCAAATGAAGTTACTTTAAAAAGTAAATAGAAAATTCGTGGCCCAAGAATATAAGAGTTTATTAAAGCCATGCCAGAAACGCTAGATAGGCCATATTTCAAGTCATAGATATTGTCCTGAGCTATTTTTTAAGATCCACTTATAGAAACCCTGATTAAAAAAGTTATGTAAGGCTCCAGGTCAATCTAAAATGTAACTTGTATACGAATATTGTCACTGTTTAAGAGCATGATACCACTTAACTATCGTTACCAGCAATTATTATTCGTTAGCTCTCATTTGAGTGAATCTTAAATCGTGTAAATCTTGTTAGTTATAAGATGAAGGTACTCGTTTACCACCAGTATGTAGCCAATTTTTTAGAATACTTTGATTTATTTACTTTGATTACTTTGGTAGAAGTTTTAGGTCGAACAAGTTCGAAATACAAGTGCTGTGGTGACTGCTTTTGAACAGTGTTGAATGTATCATGATTTTGCCTATTTCACATCTTTTACCTTAAAATGTAAGCAAAAGTTTGATGTAATTATTCATCACCTTCCCAAGTCTAAAAATAATGCTCTTGTAATCTTACTGCCTTAAAGTTACAAACCTCTTAATTTATTAAAATTCATACATTCATTGATTCTTTGTAATACAACCACAAGTGGGAGCCTAATCAACCGACTGCAAAAGTCGGGACATTAATCATCTCCAATTTAACAACGAGCTGTAAACATAAACATGAACTTAAAAAAAAATTTAAGATTAAAGAAAGAGTATTTAGTTTACTCAGAATTTTATATAAACAAGAATAAATTAACATAGATGGAACTTTGTTAACAATTTTTCATAAATCATACTCATAAGGGAGAACTTGGTAATATGTATGTATGTGTCTTCCACGTAAGCCAACTTAAATAAATATTATATAATTGCCGCCAAAAATGAGAAGGATATATTTTTTAACTAAACTGGATTGTGATTGTTTTAATTTATTCAGTTATTAAGCTTAGGGCGGTGTTAAGCTGCGAATTATGAAGAAATTCACTTATCAGTGTTGGGTTTATAAAAATCGTCTTAATTTTAGAAATCCTACTTATGTTATCCCCAGTCACTTCGATATTCATCTTATTCAGCGATACTAATGACTGAGAGTGTTTCAATCTGATCCAAAAGACAGAATGTGTCGAAAAAGTAATTTAATTCCAGTTCACGGAAATTTCTAATTTTAATATTTGAAAATAAATATTCAGAAGTTGCATTCATTCAATATCAGCGTGATTTTACAGATTTTTATGATATTTGTATTTCAGCATCGCACCTTACCAACACATAATTATAATTTTTATTTGCATGACTAATTTAAAGTTTATATGCAAATTAATTGCTGCTTGCTTTTTAAATAAAATTAATTTTACTAAATGCCGTAAAGTAGTGAAACTATTAAAAAAAAAAACAAAACCGTGAAACATTTAAACGAAAAATTGTTGTTGATTAACATAACAGCTATGGAAATTATGAAGTTTAGCTTTGCTCTTAAAAATAACGCAAAGCACTTTGAGTTTTCTCTTAAATTCTGTGCATATTATCCAACTTAAAATTATTTTCCAACTACATACATAGCTTAAAACAAATACAATAGACATGTCTGAAAGCCGCGTGATAGAATCTTTTTTAAGTTTTTTAGTTGCATGCCTTCAACATCAATAATAATATACCATATTAAGAGGTTTGCAACTTTAAGACAGTAAGATTACAACAGCTTTATTTTAGACTTAGGAAGGTGGTGAATAATCACATCAAAATTTTGCTTACATTTTGAAACTTTTATTAACTCTCACGATCTGTTTAAACAGATTATTCCTTGAATAAAATCAGCAACGGCGCGTTCTATGAAAAATATCTGATAGGCTGATTTGCTAGCAAATCAAACTATCACTGTCAATTTATTCAGTAAACTCATCATTTTCATCATGGTAAAGTACACGAACGAGCGACGTCTGCAAATTATAAAAATTTTTTACCGAAATTCGGAGTCGGTGACTGCAACTTTAAGAGCGTTAACTCCAATTTTCGGTCGTCATTCTCGCCCTAGTAGACAGGCAATAACAAGATTAGTGCAAAAATTTGAGTCTACATATTCGTTGTGTGATGTTGCCGTGTCAGTAAGACAACGGGTTGGTCGAAGTGTCGAAAATATCGCTGCCGTTCAGGCATCCGTAGCAAACGATCCAAATCAGTCAATTCCACGGCGTTCTCAAGAATTGGCCATCGCTCAGACCACATTATGGCGTATTTTGCGTAAGGATCTTGGTTTACACACATAAAGGATCAAGCTGACGCAAGAATTGAAGGCGATGGACCATTTGAAGCGACGTACGTTCTCCGATTGGGTTCTGGAGAAGATGCGCCAAGATGATGAATTTCATCGCAAAATCATCTTCAGTGGCGAAGCTCATTTTTGGCTCAATGAGTTCGTCAGTAAGCAAAATATGCGTTATTGGTTTTATGAAAATTCACATGTGCAGATAACTGTTTGGTGCGGTTTGCATGCCGGCGGCGGTATTGGGCCATATTTTTTCGTCGACGATAACGATCGTCACGTTACTGTGAATGGCCAGCGTTATCGCGCCATGATCACCGATTATTTTTGGCCCGAATTGGAAGATATGGACTTGGACGACATGTGGTTTCAACAGGACGATGCCACAAGTAACACAGCACACGCTACAATTGATTTATTGAAGAGTAAGTATGGTGAGCGTGTTATCTCAAGAAATGGGCCAGTCTATTGGGCGCCTCGTTCGTGCGATTTAACGTCGCTTGACTGTTTTCTGTTTGGCTACGTTAAGTCATTGGTTTATGCCAACACGCCGACGACGTTGGAAGAGCTCAGAGCCAACATTGAACGCGAAATAGCGGCCAATTCGGCCGAAATGTGTGGCCAAGTCGTTGAAAATTGGGTCGAACGAATCGACCGCTGCAAACGTGCTTGCGGTGGTCATATGAACGAAGTCGAGTTCCATTCATAAATGTTTTCATTGTACTTCAAGCCGATAATAAATTTTTTGAAATATCGCAAATGGTTTGCGTTTTATTTAAAAAAAAAAATTGTCAAGTCCTTATTTTCCAATAATTATATATTCCATAAAAAGAAAAAATCGACGGTCCTAACACTTAATCTTGTGGAATCTCAAAATGTCCTCTACAAAATCATTTTCTCATTTTGTAAGAAAATTGTTTTCTTCACTGTACTGTCATTTTTGATAGTTCTATAGTGTTTATGTTTAGTATTGATTGGCATATCATCATGAATAGACTTATAGTACACCAAATTGCAAATTTCTTTTAAAAATTGGTCTTCGAGTAGAGAAACATATACGAGTATAAGATAACTCAATTTCCCTTTCGTCGTATTGTAGACAAATTTCATCAATTCGGCGTCGATCGCAATAGATTGGCCTCTGTCCATAAACTAAGTAGAAAATTTGCACGAAAGGATCTAGACCTACACCTGTATAAGATCAAACTGCTCTAGTATGAACTAAAGTTACGAGAGCCACGAGAGGGAAAGTTCGCGGATTGGGGTATTGATCAGTTTAAAGTCGACCATTACTTTATATTCAGTGACGAGCGTCAGTTTTGCCTCAATGGAATTGTAAATAGCCAAAATCGCCGTTTCTGAAGTGAAAAGGGTCCAGAAGGGACGCAAAAGTTCACTGCTTGGTTTGGTCTTCAAGCTTTTTTTCATTATTGATCCTTTTTTTTTTCAAAAATGAGGCCGTAACTTTCATTACAGTCCGGGCATTGATTAGTAAATACTTCTTTGAAAATCCGGATAACATATGGTTCCAGCAGAATCGTTGACCAACTGACAAGGATCAGTGAATTGACCACCGACTTGCTTGCGGGGCTATATAAAATCGTTGATATATGTTAACAAACCGCAAACTCTTCAGGCCCTGGAAGGCAATATTCTGGTGGTCGAAAGAGGGGCCTAGATTTAGACCGAGAGGATGCACTTTGTCAAAAAGATCCGAAGCAACCGAATGCTTGAAGTCGCGTTTAAGACATAACAATGTGAATCTTGTTTTACTATGAATAAACTCTTTTGATTTAAACTTATTTCCTTAATTGTAAAAAAAATATTGTACTTGCTTTATTGCTACTCGTATGTCTACCGCAAAGAGGCAGAGGTGATGGATATATGATATTGAGAAGGAAAAGGGCAGTGAAAGGGCTTAAGAAATTCGTTTTCCCCTACAAAATTTGCTCAGAACCATAAGCATTGGAATAATAAGTGCACTTTCGCTTGAAATATGAAACTGCATTAAGTTTGCAATAGTGTCTTCAAAGGGCCTAACTTGACAAAGTTCAATTAAAAAATTGGAAAAGAAAATGGGACGAAAGTTCGAGGGCTTCCAGCTATTTACTTTCGAAGTTCTTCGGTTAAATAAGGTTGAGCATAGTCTCACTTTCCTTACATAATTCAAATCTTTAAAGAAATTTCGCAACTTCAACTTCAACTTCTGTAATGTGACAGACTCCTCTGGTGTAATCAAAACATTCCCTAACAGGGTCCTTATGAATTAATTGTTGTTTCCATTTTGTCCTCCTAATTCAAAATTCAAGATCTTCAAGTCTTAATCCTACTAAGTTTGTTTAATTTGGGTCATAAAACTCAAGCATCTTAGGATTACATGCATATGTACAAAAGCCGTCACCTCTGAATTAAGGGAACTCAAACAGAACCAATTTTACATTCCAGTTCGAAAAGGTTACTAAACATTATCGGGTCTCGTTGCAGTTGTGGAAGAGGCATGACAGCGAACTACTTCTAAAAACTATAGTGATGTTATAATAGTGCCTACATCTCCTTACTGACAGATATATATGTATAACCAGGAAGTACCTGGCCTTTCGGGTGTGAAGCCTTGCGTTTGGCTCACAACCCTAGGACATAAAAACGTAAACACTTTCTATGAGTATCCTTTTCAAATAAATATTCAAATAATAAACATGCTGATGATAAATGGCTCACAACTAAATTTATGAGCATCGGCGCGAAACCCGATGACCTGTACTCCACATACAAATAAGACCCAATGTATGATATTTAATACAAATCTTATACATACACCGGTTAAAAAGCTAACAGTCTCTTCAAAAGAGCCTAGAGAAAGGCCTTATGGACTATTTTGAAATACTACAAAATCACTATATGTGCTTTGCCGTTTCAAAATTTCTAGCATTTTTTAAATAGTGCTGGAACAGTGGGATTTAAGGCTGGTGAGCTACGATATCGTCGATACTAGCATCTATCATGCAATTGCAGAAGCCAGTCTGGCAAAAATAAAGGAAAATAAGATGCGACAAGATTAGCTCTAATATTATAGTAAATGATGGCCGGATTTGTACACCAATTATAAACCGAGTACAAGCTGCACATCTTTTGGGGCAAGACTTCACTTTCGAGACGTTAACTGATGATATGAGTAGAAAGGGTAGACGGCCGCTGCTACTTTGGTTTACCGAATCACATGGAACCAAATTAAGTGACTTCGAAAACCAAGCAATGATTTACAAAACTCTGATTCTGGTGACTCTTGGTTTTTACCCCCAATATCTATTTAGAAGGTCGAGAGTGCAGAGTCATTTTCAGATTCTCAGTATCTGACCACATTAAAGCACCATCTGGTGTCCCTCAGGGTAGTCATCTTGGACCAATGATCTGTATCCTAACGATTGAGGATGTATAAAACGAACCAAAGCTCATGACTGCGAAAACCAACGAATGACTTGCGAAATTCTGATTCCGACTTCACTCTAGTAAGTTCTGAATGAGAAACAGTAATGGAGTTCGTACTGGGGTCCCTCAAAAGTAAGGAAGAAGAATACTAAGGCAAATAAAATATGAAGATTATATTGATAATTTCGATCGAAAGAATGACGGAAAGGTAGAATCTCCAGTTCAAGGATCAATCACAGACTTAGAAAATGAAAGCTGGGTGCAGGGAATTTAAAAGAGTAGACGACGACTGAGCCTCAGAAGGACAGAAGTATCGCATCTTCTGTTATTTTTCTTTATTGATTCAGCCGTCAACGTTTGATCCATATCTTGAAATTATACTCCAGCCAATTGTCATCTAATATGCGTGCTTAAGGCTTGAAAGGTATCTAGCAGTTTTAGAAGTAAATTTGTTTGTAGAGATCTGTATATCTGGTGTAAGACATTGGTCTAAATATTTTCAAGCTCCAAGTAGTTCAAATTATTTAGCTTCAAGACCATGATTCGCACCAACTGTTATTGGCTATTTATAAGATTATCCTGAGGTGAGGCTCAGACATCGCTTAAAATACGAAACTTAGCGCTGAGACTGTTAGATTTAGTAGAAAAGCTAGCCAAATGATTCATTTGAGGCATAGAATCACTGATTTATTAAGACTGTCAAAAAGCAGCACCTTTAGACCAACAATGCTGTCAGATAAAGTGAAACCACTTTAGTAATAAATGGAAAAATAAATTTACTCTTGCAATGAAGAATGGCAGCTCCAGAGCTAATACACAAATATTTCGGAATGCTTATACATATATTCAGAACTTGGTCATGAAATGAGACTTGAAATGCTCCAATTATTTCAAAAGTCAACCACAGAGGCTGTAATCCTTAAGTCTATAATTTCTTTCAAACTAACCCAATGTTGAAAATACACACATTCCTCTGCGGAAAATATTACTGTTAAATCAGCCCTTTGATAATGCTGAACCTTTTCCTGCACCACATTGAATTAAAATCAGAAAATATATCAATTTTCAAATAAAAAAAATATTTAAATGGATCTAGGACATTTTGAGCATATTTTGTGCCACATGTCGTAGATCACATAGTGATGTCTCTAACTCAAAATCATTTTCTTAAAATTATCCGAATCACCATGGGGTCATATCCTGAGGAGACAAAGTCATTGGAGCTCAGCTCAAAGATATTAACCCAAAACAAATGTGACTTTCTGGATCGAAATCTTTTATAAATTTAATTGTTTCTGCGTTCAAAATATGGCATCTTTTAAAATTGTGTAAACAGTAAAAATTCTTATACAAATTCTCTGAAAAAATTACCTGTTTGGTCATGTCTGCATTATGAAATCAGTTCCGGTCTCTGATCACATTCCAGTGATTGTGCATTTATTAACCAATATTAGCAATTATCAAGCCGGTAATTTTCTGAACAATATATGTACTTCAAACAAAAAATTAAAATTACATAAAAAAAAGCAACACGATCACTGTGCTTGTTCTCGTCAACGTATCGAATTACTTCAAAATATCCATAAAAATAAGGGATGTTCGTTTTTATTTTATTTTTGTCCAAGGTTCCTTCTAAAAATTGTGTTCTTGTTTTTTTTTTATTTAATTTAAACTGCTGACTTCAGCCTAAGGTGGTCTTGGTCGAATTTTAGGTTCAATAACCAATTTTCTGTTGATCATGGTGATTGGTTTTTTTTGTTTTTTTTGTTTTATGAATTAATTTCTCAAGTTCTCTGTGTGTTTAAACATACAAAAACGACAGAAGATAAATACGAATCTATATCAAACTGACAGATATCTATATGTTGGGAACACAAAGATAGCGATAGATAAACCTTCAGAGTCAGTCTCACTCAATTATCACTTCAATAAAAGCAAAATCCAGAAAGAAAGAATTTTTTTTCCATTTTTTTTTATTTTTACTTATTTTGCAAATATTAAGATCACTTGTGATCTTAGAGTCCAAATTTGGTGCTTGAACTCGCGAATGAGTTAAGTAAACCGCTGCTAACTCGACTCTGCAACCACCAACTGTGTTAAGATCACAACAAACAAAATCAACTTCACTTCAAATTTTCTAGTATTAAATGTTAGAACGCCGAATTGTAGAGAAAAAAAAATAAATAAATAAATAAAACGAAAAAAAACATCAACTCCAACCGATCGGTGCGATCGTTTGTACAGAACTGAACTGATCGTGGTGCACACGGGAACAGGTAACCTGGATAAGGTATCCAAATTCGAGAGAGGTTTTTGCGCTGAATGTATGGCCAACTGTATCTAAGCGCGCGATCGTTCGGTACACTCTGGCCAGATACCTTTTGCACCTTTCTTTATAAATTTTTGTTGTACCTGTTTTAGGGATCGTACATAGAGGGCTCTCTTTTTAGCCTGCACCAGCGAGTGAGTGCGAGATCTGTCAGTTCGTTCTGCTTGCCTTAACACACCAAAACACACACTTGTTTCAATTTAATTCTACCTTATGACGGTGACGGGACGGTACTTCAGGTGTATGTACATACAGACTTATAGATAGTGCTCTACTCTAACAGGTGAGATGGCAGAACCTTATGAATGAGTAAAAGTATCTACAAGCAGTCTTATTAGTATTTGTAGTCCTATTCACATTCGTATTCGTTTTCGTACTCCTATTCGTACTCGTATCTCTGGGGATTCTGTCCTCTGTGGTCTAGAGGGGTCTCAGATGGTTTAGAAGTATGAGTACTCGTAGAATGGAAGAGAGTTAGTACTCTCGTTGTCAAATTAATGATGAATATGACGACTGACGATGATGACGAGGACGGTGTGCCATGTTGTTTCCCAGGTAATGACTTGATGGACCGCGGAGTAAATTACCGGTCAAAAGGAGGCTTTAGTTGTCCGTGACATAATGTTACGACTTACCGAGTGTACCTTTCCCCTTCTTTGTCCAATCGTTGTTATGTATGAGTACCAAGTATCAGTACCTACATACTTCTTATAGTACCAACACTAGGAAGATACTTTTTTTATTCTTTCTACTTTTATTTCATTTTTCGTTATTTCCTTGTAATTTTTCTGAGATGAATTAGTTTCTACTGTTTCGGTTGACTTCCAGAAGATACAACGAACTCTTAATTTGATTGTACCTGCTATACGGAGAATGGTTGGATGGCAAAGAGTTATGATTGCGGATACGAAGAAGTAAAGCGGCTTATAGGAGCAAGATCGAGTCGGATGTTTCGATTATTCTCGTACGTGTTGGTCAATTGCTCGAATTGCTGTGTACAGTAGTAATCAATAAATTTATAAAGAAGTACTTTATTTGACTTAAAGTGACAGAGAATCAATAGTTTTGAGTGGGACTTTCCAAATCGATGATGATGATGAATGCAATGATTTAAAGTTTGCAAAAGAATATTGCTGAATGGTCCTGCACTCGTAAGCCAATTAACAAGAAATTTGGAGGATTTTTGAAAATGAATCCGAAGATACTTTGTAAGTTACATACCTGTCTACGCAAAGCAATCCTTACGCGTTGTAAATAGGCTTTTGATTAAGCGGATAATACCTAACTTTATTATGTGACTTTAATTTAACTGATAATGTCATGGATTGAGCTTGAAGGCTCGATTTTTTCGCGTATATTTTGATGGGCTAACTAATACTTTGGCTGTTCTGAAAAAAATATTAGCTGCTTAAGTTTTGTCCTGGAGTAGGAATTGATCCTCTTCAATCTGATTTTTTATTTATTATTTTCCTCCTTCCTTCCCAAACCCTTCTCAACTGGAGTAGATTAAGGTGTCATAGACCAGTGCCGAGCATCAGCCTGGCTGCGAGGCCAATATCTTTAAAAATAGCTCAGTCGTCAATGGGGTATGCGGATACCTTTAGACCACCGAATTAGCTAGCCTTATCTACATACAGCGAAACCCTGTACAAATGGACCTACGTTTCTCCGCTATCGTGATAACCCTTATGGAATATATAGTTTCAAAAACAAAATACGGTACCGTATCAGTAATACGGTAACTACACCACACCGACTTTGTAAATCTGTGACAGACCATGGTGTACCTTCTAAAGGTAACCGCAACCACGAAACCCCAAACTCCCAAGGAGTGGCAAGACTGTGGCAGGCCATGGTTTTTCTGCTGCTATTAAAATTCCTCCCTCAAAAGCGGAATCAGAGGCTCAGCCCCAACCAAGGTGCTCTATATAAGACATTCCAGCAGTCGCAAGAACTACGGACATGGGGACAAAAAATAAAGTGGACCATAAACATCCTAATAGACCACCGTTCGTTGGAAGAAACTGAAGAAACGGTTCCCAAAAGTCCCAAAATTAAAAGCGCCAAAACTCCTCTAGAGCCGTCCAAAGTCATATCTCTGAGGTCTTTTAACGAAGTCCAAAAAGGTGTAATAACGATCGGGGTGAACGATAAAAGAGACGCCGACGGATCAATTTCACCTGAACGGTGGCAGTTAAAGCTTTCAAGCAGCTTGTTGGACATCATGCGGGAAATTCTCGGACCACCTCCCATTATAAGCAGTGCTTATTGCTTGTGCCGAATATTTCTCGATCTTAATACAAAAGCTGTGAGTGAATTAGGAGAGGTCTGGCCGCGTACAAAGCTCAAAGTTTTGCCTGAGGAGGATATCCCTAGTAGAGTCAGAGCCTGCATTTGGATCTCAGCTGAATCCCCACACTCAGAGGACATTCTGGAAAGTCGCGAAACTAGGGGAACTAAGGGGTCCCTATAGATACGCATTAATTATAAACAGCAAGACCTTGATTGTCTGACGTAGACTAAATGCATGATTCGATTCGTATCCGAGTACATAACCCAAAGGGATTACAAAAACGATAAGCTGAATGGTGATAAGCAACCTCCTTCTCATATAACTGAAACAGAAACTACAGCCTCGGATCCTGGACCGTCGATCTCCTCTCCTGAAACGGATAGCGATGTCTCCAATCTTTCCGACGAAACAATCAAGTCGATGATCTCCACCTCTGACACTCTGTTGGAAATGGAAACCGACAACGAATCAAACAGTGCTCCTTTACGATCAGAGCATGAAGATGAACACATTTTCAGAATCGGAGGACTCAAATGACACCATGGTGGCGATTCACTCATTCTGCGTCTATCCAAAGACGATGAAGATATCATCCTAATCCAGGAAGCACGGATTATAGAAGGCATTGTTCGTAGACATGGGAAACATAAATATATTCCGCAAAGATCAGAACTTGTGTATTAGTGAAACGTAGTCTTAACATACTCTTACTACCTAATCTCAGCAAACCCCGACAGACTGGAGACCACCAAACGTATCTACTGGGTGACATTTGCATATTTTGGTCACGATTATGTGGGCCCTCTCCTTGATGACAGCCTAGAAAGCGGGGAAGCTCTAAAGCTGGAAGGCAGAAAAGCGCAAGAAAGAACTGAGGAAGGCAATGCGACAATCCTGGACGTCATTTTGTGGAAAAATAACTGAAACCTCGGATGCATCGCGGCTAAGAAAAATCCTCTCCACCAATCCTACGATGTCTAGCTGTTTAAAAAAAAAACCGATGGCTCTTGGACGACCTTAAGTACTGGACACCCACTTTCCAGGTAGCCCTCTATTCACGGCCAGTAACAACCTTAGAGGGACTCCTGCGGTGCGGCTAAAATTTAAAAGACAAGCTGCTCTGGGCGCTTCATAGCTTCAAACCATACAAGTCTGCTGAGCCAAATGGTATAATACCTGCCGAGCTACAAATGTCCTCAGATATCATACTGCCAAAGCTAAAGAATATCGTGAAGAGCTGCATAGAAATGATCCACATTCCCTTGTCATGGAAAGAGTTAATGTAGCTTTCATTCCCAAAGCCTAAAATTTGTCCTAAAAGATCTCAGACCTATAATTCTCACCTTTCCTCTTAAAAACTCTTGAACGACTGATTGATATCCATATACAATCTATAATCAGTCCACGGCTTAATATGCCTACTGTAAAGGGAAGTCCGTGGCAACGGCTTCTCGTTCACAAGCTGGTCGCATAAACCAAATCCCTACATTATAGAGAGTACACAATGGTCACGTTCCTCTACATAGAAATTGCCTTCAACAACGTCAGCACATCCGCAATCACTACTACGCTGTCAACTCTGCAGGTAGATGACTCACTTGAGGAGTTGATCAGTCTTATGCTTAATAGCAGGATTATCAACTCCAAATTGGGTTCGGCTTCTGCAAAAAGGTGTATCAAGGCTTACCCATCTATGACGTTGTCTAATAATGAAGGGGGGTAGAGCAAAGTACTGGTCTTATCGTAAACATCTTCAGATGACGCTACCGAAGTTTGCTACGATTCGATCAGTCACAAGTTGCCGGTCATAAGTCTTGTTGGCGGATCACGGTACCATGGGAGTCAGGAGCCCCCCGGATCTCTGTCCGGGCCTGACTTGAAGAGGTAGGCCCCCATGGTGGCTGTGGTTTAAACCCAAAGACGCGGGAAGGGTCTTCCTTTGGTTGAGTCAATGTAGAGCTGCAATAAGTACTGGGTGCTGCGACCCTAAGAGCAGTAAGAGGTTTTAGGTCGGCCTCGACTCATACCAAGTGTGGAACTTGTGCCGGCAGCACTGTTCCGATTTGGTATCTCAGGAAGGCGGCAGAGCAATGGCAAGGCGTATCCTTGATGGGTTGATTAACTCACCACAATTGGAACCATTCTACATCTTCTACCTGAAAAGGTATGATCGGTATACCATTCGCTACGTACAAACTAAAACTAAAGTTGGATGCTAATAGAAGAACAAACCCTAGGTGGACTGTTGAGTTAACATATCTAGCGATCAAACAAATTTGGCCAAAACTGGATCTGAATCGATCTAAGAGTTTGGTCTTTCTAAATAGGAAACCTATAAGAGCTATCATATGTATAATCACTGCTGCTACTCTAGACATTCCCCAAAGAATAAAACTCCACTTGGAAGAAATATAGACGTCAGCAGTCTCCTACGCTTCGTCAGAAGTTTAAATTAGCTCCAAGAATAGGTGGATCACTGATCCATGTGGCATCACAGATCCATATGGCATAACAATGGGTTGATTCTTCCAACTCCCACTGTTACCTAACCTAACCTAAGACCAGACATTTACCAAAAACAAAATTGCAATAGTTTCTCATAGAATTCTCATCGTCTTCCTGTGCTTATCTATACGTCCTTAACGAGATCGTTCCCGGATTTCAGCGAATTCGAGCAGTTCTTGTTGCATTATCTAGGCAGACATAGCGACAGTCTTAATGTTGTTTCAAACATCAAGGATGCAGATGCTAAGAAGTCGATTTTCCGTCATTCGGCCTATCATGTGTTTTAAAAATTAGCTGTCAATGCTTTCCCTGGCATTGAAATCGCCCATTTTGATATCAATTTATTGCCACTACTGATGAAAAAAAAATCGAAACCTTCAACCAACTTACATTTGCTTCTTGAACCGAGGGCGCCTTCTAAGGTCAGAAATCTTACATTTGCCCATTCGCACTGGTATGTAGGTATTGCGGTTGGCTAAGTCACCTGAAACAAAATTGAAATAAAACCATTTTTCTGGCGTAGCAGCAGTTTGGGTACGCAGTGTGTCTCATCATTAATCTCAATTAACTCTCCTTTTTTTTCAGACGGAGGGTGCATCGAGGCTCATGGACACTAAAAAAGCCACACGTCAGCTCCGACGATATTTGTGATGCAAACCGCTTTAGACCAAGTAGTTTTGTCGGGATCCTGGAGTAGTGATGGCAGTGCTAGTAACCTGAATACTTCAATGGTTGCTCTCATAACATCAGCGAAGTTACTGACATCTGACCATTTAGGTTTGTCCACAGATTTTACGAAGGGCCTGTCTCTATAGTTTACGAGAAACGCTTGACAACCCCATCGTGGAAAAAAGAAAAGAAATTCAGAGACGGCCAACAGCCTCGAATGCAGGTCGATATAATGTTGACGACCATAGCAACTTTTGCTTATATAAAGGGTGTTTTTTTTAGAGTTATACAAATTTAATATAAAATAAAATACTTGAAGCTAACGTTAATGTCTATGATATTAGCTTTATTTAATAGGTAATTTTATGCCATTGGTGATTCGATATGACATTGGGTATATGCGCCCCACGGCTAGTTCAAATCAAGCGTAATCGTGAAGTCCAATTTTCGACAACTTTATCGAGCAACTGGGGCTTCCAAATCGTCCAACGTCTCTGGTTTATCGGCAGAGACTAGTAACTTCACATACTTCTAAAGAAAGTAATCTAAAGGTGTGAGATCATAGGATCGTGGAGGCCGGTTCACAGGTCCATTACGCGAAATTATGCGCTAAGCAAATGTTTCCCGCAATAAATTGATTGCGTCGCGCGCAGTGTGGCATGTTGCGCCATCTTGTTGAAACCAAAGCTCTGTCAAGTCAATGTCATTCAACTGAGGAACGAAGAAGTCAGAAATCGTGTTTCTATAGCGCTCTCCATTGACGGTAACATTCTGGCCGGCATCGTCCTTAAAGAAATATGAGCCGATGGTTCCACCAGCCCATAAAGCACACCAAACAGTGAGTTTTAATGGTTGTAAAGGCGTCTCAACAACGGCTTTTTAATTTTCTCCACCCCATGTTCGGCAATTTTGCTTGTTTACATATACATTTAACCAAAAATGTGCCTCATCGGAGAACAAAATTTTGCGTTGAAAATGAGGATCAAGCTGGATCATATTTTCTGCCCATTCACCGAACCTACGACGCGTCACGCGGTTTCAACCAAGACCTTTCCGTAAAATCTTCCACAAAGTGGATGGGCATTGCTCCAATTGACTCATTCGGATTCGCCTCAACACTGCGCTCCACAACGGCAATAACTTCTTCTGTGCTCACTGTTTGTCATGTTTGGGGATGCGTATTATCCACTAGAGTGTACGTGGTGCAAATATGATTCATCGTGTTCCGAATAACCTGCTCAGATGGACGATTATGGCCGTAAAATGGACGTAGCACACGATAAATTTGGCTAACCGAACATTGGTTTCCAAAATAAGTTTGCACAATTTGCACGTTTTGTTCCCTCGTTAATCTATTCATCGTAAAATGGCAAAATGTACCCAAATCAACTTTCAATTATCCAACTGACAATCTGTAGAAACAGTGTTGCTAGTTTAAGAACCAAACCTCTAAAAAACACCCATTGCATGGAATGTGAGAATCTTAAAAAGACAAAGTGTCGCACCAACAGCTCGCGGAGGCCTTACTGCTATACCGTTTTAGACAGGGAAATTCCACTATCAATCAAATATCTACACTATGGCAAATCTTGGAAAAGACCCGGCAGTTTCAGATCGACACTCACCACTCAAAGCGGTATGTGACATATGAACGAGCTGTATAATTCCATGTCTAGTTTTGACATCCCTACCAAAATCGTCACACTGTGCAGGATGACTACAGAGGATTCTCTCTGCTCAATCAAAGTAGGTAATGAATTAACTGAAACGTTCAATGTCAAATAAGGGGCCACAATGTATCTGATGGTAAACGAGAGCAAAAAATAGTGCATGGTGTTATCAGAAAAGGGCGTTCACCAACGATAGCCTGGCTACAACGTCAGCTCTTGCCAGTCGCTATTTCTTTGGTTCCGGAAGACAAACGAGTAACAGAGCCCTCTCCTGTAAGGCCAAACAGGATTTATACAACTCTCAGTATCTGAATCCTTCTCTATGGTGCAAAGGACTAGCCCATACCGAAACCGGATGAAGAAGTACTTGGCGGGTCACTTTACAAGCACTAGTCTCTTCTACTTTTTAATGTTGCTTTCAATAAAAAAATTTAGTTTTTCGAAGAAATATGAAAATGCTTTTGGTGGGGTCTAGGGGTCTGTTGTATCAGCTCCCACCGAATTAGTGCCTAATACCTCCACCTTAATACGACGACGGACATTCATTGAGTAAGCGCTCTCCGGTGTTGTCATCACTCTCATAGCAAGCTCCGCAGGAAGTGGTGCCTCTTATGCTTAGCGGCATTGTAGTGCTCAACAAAATTGTAAGGCCCCGTTTAAACCTCAGTAAAGAGTCGTCAAACTGTCCTTCCATGGAAGGACTGAAGTCGCAAGGTTCCTAGGGAAGCCCCATGTCACTCGCTTCCTCTGAACCTGAGAGTCGTGCTATCTACGAGTATAGTCATAAAGGACCCAACTATCAATGCGATTCCTAGACGAGGATACAGGCAGTCGCAACGCAAGTTATGGCACTGAGAAGTTATGAGCAATGACGTATCCCACGATCCCATTATGACCTGAGACCAGATATTGTAAACCAATCAAATATCGACAGTAGTTCGATCATTTTTCAGACTGAATATTATGTCAAACTTTCTAGCAACCCGTTTGACAGTGTAGAATGCAAAGCGTGAAAACCCACAGAAGAAAATTAAACTCACACAATCTACGGAAACGAAAAGAATCAGTTTTTCCCCAAATTGCACTAGGTACCTGTATCTGAGATACCTGTGCTCAAACCAACCTTTATTACTACAATAACGAATGTTGTTAGAAAATCAGTCAAATCTGCCCCTTTAGTCACAATGCATCTGTCGCTGTGAAATTTGAAATAACTTACTCCGAACCTTCGCAGCAATCAACTTGTTAACCTTGTCGAAAACAACTTCGCCTCAAAAATTAATCATATCCCAAAACAATAGACTGTACAATTTTCGATTCAAAATTTCATTTTTATAAAACTAGAAAATTCTAAAATTATCATTCGAAAAAAGAGAAGAAATAATAATAAACATTCACCCGACACGGTTGGACGATTATAACATTCATATCAACCTGAATCTGCATCATCATTTCGAATGACAATTTCATTTTAACCGGTCTCTGCGCGATATACTCACGAATACATGTGAATAGGCTTTAGATACAGCCTAGCAACAAGCCAGCAATGTTGTTAGCAACCATACCAAGGCGACATCGAAAATTGTTAACAAAACAACAAAGCCTCACGCAGTGTAATACCCTCAAATCTCCCCCTAGAACTAATAAGATACTTTCCACACGCTTCCCAAAGATACTCATGATACGAGTACTTCCCGCAGCCCGTAACTCCGAATTCACAATATAATGACTGCCGGAATTGTACGTGAGGTAAATCGACAAAAAAAAAAATATATATAACAAAGAGGCGCAAATAATTGTTAAAGGGGGACCCTTTAAGGTCTACATTCTCACCTATGCAGGTGATCTGATGCAAAATAATCAAATTATGGCTCGTCATCGTCATCACCATCGTTTTAATAGGCCGGTTGGTTGTCGCGACCACCAACAAGTGGATTCCCGTGTCATTTATGCAGGTGGATGGATGTATTAAGTATCTGTCCCGCACGTAATCCTCAAGCTTGTATATTTTTAAATATTTGTATTTTAAAGCACTTCCTCAAATAGGGTGCATACCAAATGGAATTGCCACACTGTTATCTGTTAAATGGATCACTTGGGGGTAGGTTAAACCATCAAAGTTCCAACGATACCCTTTGGACAATAAAATGAAAATTTCATAATTGAATTGTGTGGACATTCCTTTGAGTCATTCAACTGGGGTTGGGGTGAATTCTGTAATTGCTGGTCACACAAGTCTATTTGTCACGGTACAGCGACAAGGATACGAGTATTTCAGTTATCCTGTGGGAATTTCATTGCTTGAGATTCCCAGGAATTTTCACAGCAACCACTGTTCCTACGAACATCAATTCTAACCGGAAGACGAATATAAAGGAATTCGATTTTTTTTTTTTTTTTAAATGTCAAAGAAAGAGAGGTAAAGGTCAGGAGTCCTGTAATGGAAACCATCATTAGTACTGAGACATGTTGTTAATGGGAGAAAGGCTTAGATCAAATGTTCGTAAGAGCCGAAGAATTTGGATCAGTGTAATGTATTTTTGGTCCGCATTTCGGTGCTTAATCGGAAAACTAAGTTCGTGACCTCTCAAAATTCAAGGTGGGAGAGGAAATAGCATTTGAGTTCAGATTGTAGGGCCCCGCTAACGTGACAAACAGTGCTATTGGAACTTAAAAAAAACAATAAAGTGTTTTAGCAATTTTTCCTATGGTATCTGAGGTTTATATTCCATCTCTCAGACGATGAACACACTGACACGCCGAACAATGTTGACTGACTCTTGGAAGGATTAGACGACTGAATGCATATTGAATTCTTAGCACGGTGGTGTTATATTTGCAGAGTTTGATACCGCAGGTAATATTAATTTCACGATCATTCGAAAGCGTATACTTTTCAAAATCATTAGGGACATACTTTGGACTAAAGGAAGACCCATCAACAAAACAACTCCTACAGCTTTCTAGGGGTCAGATACACTCTTAAATACAAAAAACACCTTATAACTATGGGAATAGCCCAAGGAAACAAGCGTCACATGTGCATCGAGGACGAAGAAACAGCAGAGAATACCATTTGCCACTGTAGCCGCCTAAGTAGAACACGTCTCGGCTTCTAGGTAAGCCATATCTTGAGGGTACATAATTCCCCCCCCCCCCCCCCCGACCTTTCAATCAAAATCTAAATCTAAGCCTAGTCATCAATCCGCTTTCATTGTCTTACGCCATGACCAGTTTCTCTTCACATGAAGGATACAGCGAACAACAATTCGATGTCGTCTTAAACACAAAAATGAACGAAAACGTAGTAAAAATAAAGAGAGACACGAATTCTCAGGTAGACTACCATACAAATGACGCTTACTTACTTACCGCAGTCCTGGATGGACCAGAACCCTAACTATTATAAATATAAAGCGATATTTTGCAAGTTGCCTTCAGTTGCGCAGACGAAACTGTTTGAGGTCCCCTTCCACTTGTGTCCGACACCAAAGACGAGGTCGTCCCCTACTGCGTTGTCTCTCCGGATTTGAGACGAAAACTTTACACGCTGGGACAGTGATGACCATGCGCTCAAGGTGACTAATCAGCCGGGTTATCCGAGGTTTTCTGACGAGGTCGGCATCGCTGTAAAGCCCATCTCCTCCATTCCCCATTGATACATACCAATAGCACCGAAAATGGTCGGAAGAATTTTTCTTTCGCATCGCCCGAGAGCATCAGTGTCCACGCTTCTGCGCCATTATATAGGACTGGGATGAGCAGCATCTTTTATAAAGTCTTCTTGGTTGTGGGGGAGACCTAATTGATTTCACATGATCACCGCGCTAGTGTCGTTGTAGGAGTTGATTGTGGAGCCGAAGAAGATAAGGTCCTTTACTACTTCAAAGTTGTAGCTGCATATCATGACGTTTTGTCCTAGGCATCAATGTTGTCAGTTCCTCTTTTTAACAGGATATACGAATATGTACTTTGTTTTATTTCGTTTTCCGCTAAATCCAACTTTGCAGCTTCTGCTTCAATAGTCGAAAGCGTTCCGTTGATAACTCGCTGTGTTCCGCCTACTATGCCAGTGTCGTCTGCTTATTCGAGTAACTGCACAGTCTTTTGAAAGATGCTTTGTCTTGTTTAAGTCCTTTTCTGACACTTAAGGTGTGGGTTTTGGAATTACCAGAACTGTAGCATAGATTCTTCATCCTCATCCTCATCCTGCACAGTCGCATGTGATTAGCAGGGATTCAAAAACTACACATGGATCTGTATAGCTCGCCTCTTTAGGCGCTGTCATATTCGGCTTGAGTAGTGGGATGTAATGATTTGGATCTCTGCGATAAGATCTTCCATAATGTGAACATGTGACCTATGGCGCACTTTCCTTGTCTAAAATCATACTGTTGTTAGGTGTTAACATTATACGGCAGCTAGTTGCAATATTGAGGAGACTTATTCTCCCCTTTTTTAGGATTGGACAAATAATGTTGAGGTTCCATTCGTCGTGCATACTTTCATCGACTCAAAATTAAGTGAAGAATTGATGTATGCTACGTGTCCAACCATCACCTGCTTTTTTAAACCAGGCTCAGCAGCTTTCTTAACTTTGACTTAAGCTTAAAAATTGCAGTGCTGACTTCATCTTATTCTATTGGATGGAAATATTATCTGCCATCATCCAGTTTGAATGGTTCATTCCACCTGAGGGTGGGATATTGTTCATGATGACCATTTAACAGTCTGCAGAAATTATCTTTCCAGACTCTCAGCACCGATTATGAGGTAGGCTTCTTCCTTTCTAGATTGTTGATTTGAGTTCGGACTTTACAGCTTTGGCGTGTTCACTTTATTTTTCGGTAAAACTTCCAAATTTCGTTCTTCTGATAGCATCTCGATAGAAGGTTTTCGTGATCTTACTTCTTTTTCTAGGGGCCTAAATTCTTCCTTTCTTTTCTGTTCGTAAAGCTCACGATCACGTTGGTTCTTTTCTGAAGGCCGCTCTGACCATCTATTGCTTTTCCGGGTTTGCCTGTCGGCATTTGTCATCGAATCAAGCGTTTCTTTGTTCGGAGGTTGAGGCGGCCTCCCTGACTGCGGCATCACATTTCTCGAGAGATTAACAGAAACTCGGTTGGGAGAGGTCATTGCGTTTGCAGCCGCTCGGCATTCAACAACTCACAATATGGTTCAGTGAGTTCAGCTTTGGGTTGTTACGGATATCGTCATTCGTACCTTGGCTACAACAAGGTAATGGCCCGAATCGATGTTAGCTGCTCGGAACGTTCGAACATCCAAAAAAAAAATCGAGGAGTGCCTTGCGCCGATTGCAATATGCTCAGTTTGGCTGACGATTTGTTGATCGGGAGTCAACCATGTACCTTTATGGGTATCAAGGTGTTGAAACCAAATGTGGCCCTTGATACATAAATATGTGATGAGGAATTCGTACATTCCTGTAAATCCAATAGAGGCAAATTGGTAACTGCTAGACAATCAACCTTCGGCACAATAAATATGCATAAACTTTGCTAACAATTTCCCCATAAATGACACATTTGATGGAAAAATTTATGTGACAAATTCAACTGTGCCATCAGCAGTCAAAGGGAATAAACACCTAATAAGATTTACTGCACAAAGTTTCAAAACTAAGATCGGAGTGATTACCTCCAACTCTAGGATTTCCATTCTGTAATTCGAAATATATACCAACAATATCAATGCTGACCCTTTCTGATAGAGCAAACGTGGCAGCCAACAAACCTGCGACGGGCCCAGACTTTAATTAACTTGCTTATTCCAATGACCAAATTCTTGAAATAGAGAAAAATCATTGGTGCTCCTGTGATCATCATTCGGTGACCAGCCTCCAATCCTAAAATACGTTCAAGTTCGGTTTAAATGTTAAGGAGTATGAAGGACTCTAATGAATTAATGTGCTCTAGGTGGCACAGTAGCGATTCTATAGGTAATTAACTTAGTAAACAAACTCCCGCCATTTTCAGACGCTGACCAAGGAGTTGGTAGACAACACTTACGATAGATTATGAAGAACTAGAAACTGAGAGGCTCAGCCTGTTTTGCTTAAACTCTAACAGAATGGACAGATGGTAGGTCGAATAGGTGTTTTTGACGGCGACTAAAACAGAAGCAGATCTTCCGAAGTGTTACCCACCGAAACCCGATCGAAACCAAAACTGCGTCTACAAATTTCTAGCACTCCATGTGTTGCTAGCTTTTTCCGCGAACGATGCACTAATGAAAAGAGTGCTGCTATTTCAATAGACGGAGCGGATAAAAAAGCTAAACCCTCAAATTTATACATCGAATTCAGAATAGAATGCGAAGATCTCGGCCATGTTGAAGAGGAGGAATCCGAAAAAAAACTGCCTGATTAACGTTCTCAGTAATTCCAACTTTTACACTCAAGCATATGATGTTGCTGTACCGTCTCTCTGATTATGCTTTACGACATAGAAATAATAAAACAGCCACTATAAAGCGGTAGCAGAACTCAAACCCTCCACAAGGAGGAGGAAGCTAACTCCAGCGCTAAAATGAGTCACCATTAATTTCTTCAACGAAGCTAGGCATCAGGATGTTAACCTGGTAAGCAAGGTTCTAAGAATAAACATGTCGCCTCGAAGACATCCAATATGTTGTCGTTTCGGCAGATATGCGGCTCTTAAGATCCTCATAAATTGCTTCAAAACTGATTGAGGGCGCAACTCTGGTGTCTGTGAAGCTTATATGTCTTCCATGTGAAGGTCTACACATGCTAGTGGCAATATGGTATACTCTAGTATGAGGAACTGGTGGAGGAGGCGATAAATCTGCTTCTGTAGCCAATGCTAAGCTGCGTTTAAAGCCTTGGTAAGTCCTCACCACTCCTAAGCTAGTTGGGAAATGCAATGCTTGTTTGGACGCAGTTGAAGGGCTGAATTCATTCTTTTTGGGTCCCAAGTCACGGTGGGTGACTAAGCACAAGTAATACAACATCCTGCTATGCTTGTGAGTGTCCAGCTTATGCTCACATCGGGCTAATTTAATTTTTTTTTTTTTAATTTTGGTGGCAGGGAGGACGAAATATAGTTTGAGACGAGAAGTACTCAGTTTGAAATCAATCTACGCGTCGCGTAGAATATGCCAAATCCACTATCTTTAATGTACGTCTGATGAAAGATATTCCAGCATCGCTCAACATGGAAGTAGACTGGGTCGAAAGTTTCGAATCATTCGCCTAGGATAATTAGGACATACAAAGCGGGGCCGGTGATTCCAAACCGTAGGAAGACCGTCTATGCAATTAAGGATGGCCTCGTCGTAGAAAAAGACCTCAAACACGAATAATATTTAGATGCTTGTTGGTTTCGGAATCAGATAAGTACAAGTCGTAAAGTTTTGCAAATATCCGACCAGAAACAACTCTTCTCCCACTTGATGAAGAGCGCTTAAATGGATACTACCTCACTTAATTGTTTATTTCTTGTTTAGGAAAGCTATATGGAGTGCACGGTGCTCGACGTAAGCCCATCTTATAGGGCCCATACACTACGCTGACACGTCTGCACAGACCAAGAAAATTTCAAAATATTTTGTATTTGCTCAGACCGTCGTTGCAAACAGACGACATGGATACACATTTTTGCAACAACAAAATATATATGTCTGCAGCGACAGTTTGTGTAGTGTATGGGCCCTATTAGAACTCCGAGCCCTTCTATTGGACTTTGGTTTCGTTTGCAATGACAGGGTGAATAGATATTAGTGAATTCGTTGATTTGGAAATGTATACTATGATGATAACAGCATTCCAGCTCAAAGAATTATCGAACCCACGTTTGAAAAAAAAACATGCAGTGTTCGTAGCTGTTCTTGTTTCTGAGGCATAACCAAGCTTTGTTCGATTCGACTGCATTTTCATACAGTGCCCGTCTTCAAATAGGGCCACTGATTCATAAGGCATGTGCCTTTATAAAGGCCAATGAACTCCTTGGCGTCTCTCTCAAATCTCAGAAATCCCATCCACACTTCAACAGCTGTATCACATCATGGTTAGAACACATTAACCCTTAACTTATCCCGCCTTCCTTTCACTGCCTTTCGAAATCGACATAATTTAAAAAAATTTACACCACAACCCAACTTCCTGCCCAGATCACCACCATTACAATTACAAACACGCGCAGACCAAACACAAGCAATCCAATTATGTACGAGTATACTGTACCGGTTTCTGGGGCGGAAGGTGCTAGTGCTACTCGTCGTGATAGTGTTTTCAAATGAAATACGTTCCAAACCATATTCAGACATTTTCAATCAATCACCAGACAACAACGTCGAACTCCAATTAATAGCTGATGTCGATACCAGTGCTGATGCTGATGCTGATCCACGCGTTACCATCTCTTATAGCCTCAATCTCAAGACCGCCACATGATGTCTCTTCCTCTTCCACTTCCTCTTACTCTAGCCGAGATCAGTGTTTTGCGAAACCATAAATCCAGTTCTAGTCGAGTTCACTAGTGTGGAACCTAGCGGTGGTATTCTCATCCAACAACCGACCGTCGTCGTCGGTTAGGCAACCTGTGCAACGTCCGTTGACCGGATGGGCGAACAGAATCGAAATTTCACTTCGTATGAGTATGTATCCGTAGACTAACTGGTGGCGAAAACACAAAGTAACATTGCCGCATCGTGTCGGTTGGCCAACTTCTGTTCCTCCGAATTGAATTGCGCTGATTTGGTATCTCAGCTCAGTTGAAACAAATAGAACGCTTGCAACACCACAACCAGTCCCATCGGCACTGACACCAGTATTATTCGTAGCAATGGGAGAGTGTCAGGTGAACCCGAACCTTGCCTGGTCCGATATTCGTAGTTCTAATGGGACCAGGAAATCGTTGTCGTCGCGTTGAGTAATGATCGATTTGCGCGCTAAGGGTTTGCGCTTTTGGGCATCACATTTCTACTGCATAACCACTTCTCTATTTAGATGACGCAAACTGCAAACTTCAAACTCCAAATAGCCAACAACCAATAGTCAGCAGCGAAACCAGTGTACTGCGCAGCATTTGGAAACAGTTAAAATGGTAAATGCTGTGCAGCGAGCAATTGGTGTGCTCTAATTTGTAGTCAGCATGTGGCGCTGGCTTTATTACACCACCATTCGAATGCGGGTCCGATAGATTATCAATTAGAGCGGGTCTTGGTGCTGCGGGGTTTTAGTTACGAAGGAAAAGAGTTCATTGCTTAGTCACTGGCATGGACTATATTTTCAATTCGCGGGAAAAGCGATAACAAAAGCGCATGGAAAATTTTTCTATTTACCCCTAAACTGCTGGTCTACCAAAAAAAAAAACAAAAAAGAAATAAACGTGGTCTAATGTCAGTCCACGTCAGACTCACACGACTCGTAAAATCGTGACGCTGACTTTTCATTTGGTGCTCACCAAAGGAACGAGTTGGAAAAATGGAAAAAAAAAATTAATTTCATTGGAATTCATGGATCACGGAGTGGATTAGATTTTTATTTGGGCATGTAGTCCATCAAATGGATGGTCTTGGACATGGACAGACAGACAAACAGACAAACAACAGACTTGGCTTATTTGGAGCACTCATGCTGCCCACTTGTTTGGTAACTTTGAGTGAACTCCAACCAAATTGTCTGTAACTCTTTGGTCCAATTGACTAGAGTTGAGTCCTGTAAGTAGTTCTATTTAATGGCATTCGGTAGAGTCTTCTAACAATGTTGCGGCTTATAAATGCAACTAGTGAATGCAACTTGTGAATGCTAGTTTAAGGTAGACCAGATGACTTGTAAGGCATATGTCATTCCAATCAACACTGACAAGTGTGGTCAAATTGCAGTTAATGGTATTATTTGATGACAATTAAATGCATGGAGCTTGTTATGAACCAGTTAGAGCAGGACATGCTCAAAAGTATTTTATTCCTGCTGTCAGCTTTTACTTATCAGCCTGAATCTGCTGGAGATGGTTCTAAACAGCTCAAAAGGAATTTTCGAAAGTTTTTACAGAATTTGCTAGTTATTTCAGAAAATACTAAACATTTTGGCTCGTCTTGTATCTTTCAGATGACAGGCCATCCGTTTTGAGTATCTCTTACGTCTGCTGGCCTAATATGCGTCCATGCCTCTACCGAAGACAAGGACAACGCCGCCAAAGAATGCTTCTACGAGCTCCTCGACAGGACATATGAGCAATGTCCGAAGTATGACATTAAAATTGTACTAGGAGATAGCAAGCAAACGGTTTTCTCATCTCAATATGGACAGGGGACCTGGCGGTCTCCGGATTATCAGACGCTAAATCAAGTTGGTCACATTGCGATAGACGTGAGCCACTCCTCCAGTACTCTGGTCGTGCGAACGTTCCGGGCAGCCAACACTGAATCGGATCACTACCTTGTTGCAGCTAAGGTACGAATACAAATTTCCTAAGGAGAACTACTGTCGGAAACTATAACGTAGAAAAGCTGCAATCGCAAGAACCCACCAGAATCTTATCTGTGCGCGTACGCCACCTAAATCAAGTACCGAAGTACCAATGGCAATGCTGCCAACGTCCCAAGAGAGATGGTGCAACTGATACTCTGGGTTTCATCCGACCACCACAAAAAAATCCCTGATTTGACTCAGAGTGCCGGCAAGCAGAGAAATCGGCGCTGCAACAAAGGACAAAAACTGCTTGTAAGCTCGACGAGCTGAAGAGACGGAAAGAACATTGGTTTCTACAGAAGAAGAAAGAAGAGCAGGAGAGGCTCGCGATCGAAGATTTTGAAAATTTCTACTACAGCATAAAGTACAGAAGTTTTACCAACAGGTAAAAAGTACTTGTCAAGGCAAGAAGAAACGCCCAAAAGGGTGTAGAGATGAAGAACGAAAGCTTGTAATAGAGTCGCAATCGGTGCTGAGAATATGGAACAACTTTTTCTGTAAACTGTATAACGACGACGAAGCCCAATATTTCCCCGTCAGGTAGCATACACCAATCAACTTAGACGATGATAGCCAAAACTTCCATTCACGTGACCAAAACAAAGTAAGAATAGCAATATCTAAGCGGAAAACCAACAAGGACCCAATGACTTACTGGTCGGGGTATTCAAAGCTGCTGAAAATGACTTCGTTGAGATTCACAATAAAGGAGACCCCCGCGGCAATAGATGTATATGTCTCCTTATCATTGCATATAATATCTGCTATATTGTGTGAATATCGGTTTCAGGCCAGGAAAGACCACAATCGACCAACTCTTCACATTCCGGCAGATCAAGGAAAAAACCCTCAAGAAGTTCAAATAGATACCCACCATCTTTACATGGATTTTAAGGCCGCATATAGAGATATAGAGAGCCATATCTAGTTTGGCATCCCTGCTAGATTCGTCCGTTTGTGCAGATTGATGACGGAGAACGCTCGCTGCTCCGTCAGAGCCGGTAACGACTCAACCGAAACTTTTGATTTCAAAAAAGTTTTAAGTAACGCACTGTTATGTGACTTGTTTAACGTCATACTTGAGAGAATTATGCGGAACCCACAAGCGGCACAATCTTTGAAAAGTTTGTGTAACTACTAGCGTACGCCGATGATATCAACTTAATTGGGTAAATGAGGGCAAAACTAAGTACGAGTATATCCTTGTCAACAAGAAGGGACACACAATATCGACGAATTGGACAGAACGTCACAGTCGACAGCTATAATTTCGAGGTAGTACGGGACTTTGTCTACCTTGGCTCTGCTAAAAATTCTACCAATAACATCTCGGCAGAAATAAAACCAGGAATCACTCCTGCCAATCGCTGTTTCTTTGCCCTATAAAGGCAATTGAGCAGTAAGGCCCTATCCCGAAAAACTAAGGTGACTCCATATACGATCTAAACCATCCAGCCCTATTTTATAGCATGAACCATGGACTCGATCATTTCGAGAGAAAAGTTGTTCCTATGATATCCGGTTCTGTTTGTGGTGACGAGCTGTTGAGGACAAGATTCAACCATGAACTATACGAGCTGTCGTATCGTAGTCGCCTGGGATGACAATCTATTCCGGTGCAATAATGCAGTAGAGGAAGACCTCAACCTACTTGGAGTGCGCGACGGGAGGCAATTAGCTGAAAATCGGGATAACTGGAGAGGCTTGTTAGTTGAGGCCCAGTTTCACCTCGAACTGTATCGCCACCTAAGTAAGTTGAGTAATCTACTTGAGTAAAAAAATTTACTTTTTATTACAGGCATCTATCCCTGAAACTATGGAATGGTACGTTGTTCGTCTTTCATCTCGCGAATTCCGCGACTTCCGCTGATTCCTCCTAACTTATTTTCCAGTTCAAAGGAAACCGATTATCCGTCGCCCTCAACTTTTCCATGACCGTCAACAGGTCGCGAGGCCAAAGGTTAAAAACGACCGGCGTGGACATCCGAACGCTTTGCTTGGCACACTGCCAACTCTACGTCGCATGTTCGATGGTCAGGATCTCCTCGAATCTCATGTGAGTGGCCTCCTATAGATCTGCCCCCAGTAAACGTTTAAAAGAACGTCTTCTCAGGGTACCACTCCTTTTAAAATAAATTCGAAGCTGCACTTGATAGATTAGATAAGACGCAAGACGACGGTGAATACGCAAGAATAAAACGCCAAACAATACCCTCGTATTTTGTGCAGTACTCACTTAGTGCATTCTCCATTTCCTTTACTTCCGTCTCTAAACGATTCTTCGTTCCAACAAAATTAACACGATTTATGAGAGATCTGTGCACGGCCATAGTGCACTAGTCCAGGCAGAGGTCACCGAGCACTTTTATGTGTACAGCCCGAAAACTCAAACAGGTAAATATTATTCCATATCGTTTGGCTGTACTTCTTCCATATTTAGCACTCATAGGTCCAAAGCAGTCTACTCCAACATGAGTAAAGGGCCTTAAATCGAAAACTAACCTGCCCTCTGGTAGCTGACCCATGATTGGCATGACTGGTTTCGCCATGCGCCGCTTGCACATAAAACACGTTCCTTTACATCGAGCTACTGCCCCACGGATGCTTATAATCGAGGCCCTTTCTCTGATGTCCGAAATTGTTGTGGCTGTTCCCGCATCAAAATTCGCCTCATGGTAATGTTGAACAAGCAAATCGACCAATGCATGTTTTTTGGGTAAAATAACCGAATCGTACCCTCCTCATCCATAAACGGTGATAGACACAATAAGGTGCTCGTGGAATTTATCTGTCGATTGGATTGTAGGCAGGCAACTTCAACTGGAAACGCTACTTGCTGGATCTTCCTAAAGATCCAATTCTCAACACGAAAAACTTCCAACGGCGTAACGAATTCTTTCCATTTCGTAGAGCGTCCTTAAAGCGAAGAAGCAGCGCCAGAACTCTTACTGCGGAAGACCATCTAGCGCGAAACCTTGGCTTTAACTCTTCGAAAATCCCAAAAGAACAGTCTCGCTGGTGTACATTTATCGAAAACACTCAACTCTGTGTTACCTCAAGAGAGACAGCTTTGCCCGGTGATATAAGTCATTCGGATTTGGGACTTCGTAAAAACTTAGGTCCTGCAAACCATCTCCTGCTTTCCATGGTGACCGATCGCTCACACCATCTTGCTCCATTGCTAAACTGCGCGTCAACACATCCTTATACAACTTTATGCCATTATGGCTGTTTGGTGGAAACCATGCTTCTTTGCTGGGAATCTCGGTGAAGAAACCTTTATTGGAGTACTACTAGTTATAACCTCGGCCTTATCCGAACATCGTGGCCAGATATGAACTGGAGCCTTTGTGGATTATAATACCGGTGTCATCTGGCCATAGTGCATTCAAATTTCTTCCTCTTGGTCCAGTTAGTGACGGAAGAAAAGGGCGCAGTTTGAATTCCGAGAGCTGGGTCGGTTTCAATCGGTTTCACTTGCTCGGAACGGTTTCTCTTTGCTGTCGAACCTGAATTTTAGCACCCATGCCTTCGACAGCACTTAGAGTCTATTTGCGCCAAGCGTTTGTTTCACGCCTTCCTTTTTTCAGAACGCACCCCTTTTGGACCCCATTTGACATTTTCGATTTTCCAGGACAAGATACTTTTCTATTCTATTAAACCGTAACAGGCAGGACCTCTTCCGGCCCAATCTACTGAACAGCCGCAAGAACCAACGAAATCGAGAGATCTGACGTTTCCTGGATCAATACTTAAATCGGAGGGGGTGTCTTCGGTATGTTGGTTGGGGCCTCCAGAATTTATGCCCAGGCCGCGGTCGAGAAGACCACTTGTGTATTTTAGCTATTATTCCTATTGACGTTTGGTTGGCAGTCTCACCCTGGTTGCTTTCAGAACCCTACTATCCTAGAGTCTTAAACGTTTCCTTTCTTGTTCGAGCTGCCAAATATTTTCTTAACATGAGCGAGATAAATGTCTGTAAATTATCCAAATCTCCTGTCGTTACCTAACTAAATTTTGCATGACTAATGCAAATTACTGAAGCCTTATTTTGTGCCATCAGATCATAGGATTTAATGCGTCTACTACATATTCATAATTTTAGTATTTTTTTTGTTTTTGTTTGAATGTTTCCTTCTCAGGGAATTAACTTGAAATTTCTTGGTCATTACTTCAATATTCCTCGAGCTCAGTGAATAACAATCATAATCTTATCAAAGCTGTCTTTTAGGTAGCCACCAACCCCGTTTTGTTCCCAAAAGAGACTCATTCTTTTCATCTAGAACCTGTTCTACTAAAGTTTCCTCTTCCTTTGGCCGTTTCTAACCTCTACCCAAAACATACATACGTCTCTGTACTGTTTTTACTGAGGAAGAATTTCACAATTAAATTAAGAATAATGACTTGGTGGAAATGAGTTTTTTTCCCGGCCATTAACCAATTTTGGCAAACGAACAAGATATCACCACTAATTTTAGTTTTTTTTTTTTTTAGTCAGGAACAAGAGGTCGCATCGTCGCCCAGAAACAGCGATCTGACTAATTTCTGGTTTCGAAACGGATGCCATCACAATTGACGCAGACCAGCTATTGCTGCGGCTGGTGTCAAAGTCGTCATATTTTTCGGTCTCCTTTAATAGAAAAAAAAATGTTTTTGGCTTCTGTGAATTTTATTTAATTACCCACCTAATGTCATTACCAAAAAAACTTTGAAAAAAAAATTGTAAAATACTTATACTAGTCGTAATTATTTTATTGTTATCGTGATGATGATGGCACTGTCTATGTCGAAACATGGATTTTTCTATTTTGGAAGCAACCATTTTACGGAACAACACAATGACGAGTTTTTAATGTTCCAACGAGAAAGAGCAATTTGAAAAGTTAACATCGGGGTCTCACATCGATGACTTTCATCATCAGATAAACGCCTGAACTCATATTCAACCCTACTCTGGGAGTTGGCAGCTATGGTGTCTAAATGGAGAGATCTTTTGATTTAAGTGTCTTGAGTTTGACTTCTTTAGATGGAAAGGTACGAGTAAACCACCTATGTTTCTGGAAAAGAGATTGTATTGCAGGTGTATTTTCTTAAAGATATGCATCTCGGGCTTGGGGTTAAGTTGACTTCAATGGAGGGGGAGCAACCCCTGGTAATAACAATCATTTTGATGTAACGCAGATGGTCTAGTTAATGTGCTGGTGCTGGTGGTGCTGTTAGTGGTGTCGTCCACATGGTTGAGAAAATCATAAACTTCGTGGTTACTCAAGAGTGTCAATCATTATTGTAGCTGCTTGGAATATTATCCCGGGTTTATGGCTATTTGCTTGACTTCATCTTGTTAAGACTGACTGTATTGAAACTGTACATTTGAAACAATTACGAGTATTTCGGAAGGAGTAACAAGGTCAACCTTCTGATTCATTTGTTTATTTCAATGTTGTGCAGTGTTGGTGCAGGTGTTTCAAGCAAACTTACAGCAGCACGCAAACTCTCATAGCGGAGGGTAGTTGCACTATACTTTAAAGGGTCTAACCTAGATTCAGTTAAACAGCCCGATCACGTAAAACACTATAGATCAGAAAGCAATAAGCAGCCTCGGATGTGGATATACTTACTGTAAACAACCCCAGCAAACGAAAAAAGGACTACGACTTTCGATTATGCATGTGGAAATCTCGGACATTGAACAGTCCACATTCAGCCAAATAATTAGATATCACTGCAATCTAAGTAGGCGATGCAGTGCACCTTGCATTGGTAGGATGGACTAGTGTGACATTTACTATGGTGAAAGCAATCAGAGAACAAAAGCAGTGTTTATGGAATCCCTGTTTCTAATCCATTTCAAGGCTTATATCGTTGCCATAAGCGTGATATGCACTCAAATACTATTTCTACAATCTGCTCGGCCAAACTTATCAGCAACGTCCGAACTTGTATTGGAGGCACAAGCTCCACCCTTGATATATGTCGACGCCGATCTAAATCCTCTTGCTGATCTTGGGGTCACAGCAGCCAGTACTTATTGCAACTCTACATCGGGTCGAAACCAACTGGAAAAAACTTCCTGCGAATTTAGGTTTAAACCACCGTGACGTTCCCACAAGGGGACCTACTTCATGAAATCAGGCCCGGACCGAAGTCCTGAGGGCTCCTGGCTCCCACGGACCTATGACCGGCAGCTTGTAACTGTTCAAATACCTTCAGAGGCGTTAAGTTCAGAAAACCGTTAAGATAAGCCCAGTAATTTGCTCATCGTCAATGTCATTGATGAAATATGCCTTGATAATTGGGCGGTTGCCATTTGGCCACATAGTTCGATTACATTGCCTAAAATGGAGGAAAGCTAATTGACCTCGCAGTGGTGTGGAATTTCATCATAGTTAGCACGCGTTTCTCACCATTCAACTGATGATGGTTTTGCACGAAACCTCCGGTTTGACGAAGAGTTCCAGCAAGCTCATGCAAGGAAATAAGAGTAATTTTGGCATCGCTGCAGAGAAGGACGAGTACTGATCACGAACTCTATTTGTGAAAGAGGCGATAGGAACATCGGCTTGCCAGCAAGGAAAAGAAGAAAGCAGAGAAGCCTTCTATTGGGGTCACAGAAAAAATAAGGAAATAAATATGAACCAACAGCATGCATAAAGTTGGGAACCTAGAAGTAGAGTCGCAGTCGGTGTTAATAATTTGCAAGGATTACCTCTGCGGACCGGCCGCTGTCAGGCAAAATGTATCATTCGATCACGCGACCAGGAGGAGGTATAGATAACGATGCCTAAACTAAATGCAAATAAGGCTGCAATAAACGGCATACTGGTTGGTGCTTATCTCGGGAAAAACTCAGAAATTTAAATCGATAGCCACCACCTGTTTATAGGCCACATGTGACACTACCTATATGTCAAACTCGTGCCCATTATTGACATATGGATCGCTAACTGCTCCATAAAGACCGTCAGTGACACCGTCGAGACATTTGTGCCAAAACAGGATTTCGATAAAGTAAGGCTCTGTCATGTGAAAGAATTGTGCGGAACTCAAATGTCAATAACAGAGGCAGAATATTTCAAAAGTCTCTGCAACAGCAACCGTATTCTGATAAAATTGACATTATAGGAAGAAACCAGCGAGCTGTCACTTTAACATTTGCGTCCATTGAAGCAAAAGCGGAAAAGTTAGATTTAGTGGTAGATGAGGGTAAAAGGTTTATTCAGTCGTCAAGAGAGGACACCCAATAAAAACGGCTCGGTTAGAATGCCAGAACGCAAACTATATCCCTGGTAAAGGGCTTTGTCTATTTGAGCTCCGCTGTAAATTCAAATGACGACACAGCTATCTAGTGAAGAATCACTCCTACTAAGCACTGTTTGCGTGGACCAAAAAGGCAACTGGGAAATTACTACCTCTTGTATGTCCTTCTGTATAGCGCGGAAGCATAGACTTTTAGGTAAAGCGAACGAAAACTCCCTTATTTGCTTCGAAACAAAAGTTCGATCGTTCAAATCGATCAAAACTACTTTCATCCGTCTTCGCTTACTTCTAGATTCTACGCCAAGGAACAGGACTAGAAAAACTTCCTAAGAAACAGCAATTAGCTATTAGAGTTTGATTCCTGATGCGGTATCACTTTGATAGCTGATTGTGGAGTCAAGGTAGACAAAATTTCGAACTATTTACATCAAAGTTATAGTTTGTGTTATGACGTTCCACAGCCATACTTTCGACATATTCTTAGACATGAGTGGGTGTATTCTCTCTGCCAAGTCATTCCCCGCTGCCTTAAATAGCTCGATAGCTGAATCGTCCGGTCCGACAACCTTGTGTTGAGATGTGCTATTATTCCTTCATTTTACTCGGATAGAGGGAAATCCGTCGCCCAAATTGAATCGTAGAAGTATTTTGGACAACAAAACCGGTTGAGAGTCTATTACCTACTTGATTTGGTGGGGCGAAAGTAATATCATAATGTGAATGTGCCGTAATTTTTGCAAATAGCGTCAAGTGTCATTGTGCTTTGACGTATATGTCGTAGACAGATAGAGAATTAGTTGACAACAAGCAATGGAGCGACGTACAGATGGCCGGCCCGCATTGCTCTTTCGACTGAGAGTATCACTGCTGCTGCTGAGGACATCCGAGAGAATCCACAAATATCGTCGAGATAACGATGCACGCAACTTGGCATCAGGAGACGTACGTTACGTCGAATTTTGGTGAAAGATCTGAAGATGTTCCCTTATACTACGAGTAATAAAGTGCAAACCGTTCACCAATTGCTTCCTGCTGACCATCCAGTGAAGTTGACTTACTTCCAGGCTCTGTTAGACCTGGTGCAAGAAGAGGATCATAACGTATCCAAAATCATAATGAGCAACGAAGCCAATTTCCGCTTAACTGATTGACCCATATTTTTTTGAGGCCGCCGACGGCACCACAGCAACCGTAACTGATGAGCGCTACAGACAGCTGTTAAACGAGTTTTTTTCGACGCAAGTTACTGAATTGGGTGTCGAACATAATTGGTTCCAGCGAGACGGAGCAACCGCTCACACAGCTCGGGCAACGATGAAAATTTTAAATCACCTATTTCCAGGCCATGTGATCTCCCGTTTTGGCGATTTTGGCGTCAGACTTTTTACTTAGGGGCTTTTTAAAAGTCTTGAAAGCCAACATTGAAGAAGAAACCACAAATTTGGAGTCAGATGTTTTCCGAACAGCAATTCAAATGTGCATAGTCTCAGGAGGTGGTCATTTGACCGATATTAATTTTTACACCTTCATATAAACTTTTCGTGAAAACAAAGCCTAATTTTTTCATTTCTATCAAAATGGCAGTCAATTCACATTATGACATTACTTTTGCCCCATCTTGTATAAGGTCTCTGTTCGAGTTTGGTGCCTTGACGTGTTATTTTCATATTTTGTTAAAATTATCGAAACATGTTATTCTTAGAGTAATGCTTCTTTATTTCCTTTATTTCACGCTTCTCATGCCCACTCTTTTCTCGAGAAACAAGAAGAAGCCAATGTTTGTATAAGATGTGGTCTTCTATGCAGTAATCCCTCATAGGCAAGTTGTTTTGCTACATTTGTTTTCCTGCGCTCAGTCAAGACAGTGGTTTCGTAAGGGTGGTCGGGTTTTATTTTAATTATTTTAATTTTAGAATACATTTAGGGCATTGCTCGGAGATTTAGTCGAAGATCTAGTAGAAACATTCTTTGGTAGCAACTTCTAGAGAAACATTCGATTCGCCCTTAAATGAGAAAAGTCTGAAAACACTTGAAGCAGTGATACTTTGTCTCATGCTTGAAACTCACTTTTTAAGTAACCTAATCAGAACCAGCTCGCAACCATTTTCTATCGATGAAGCTGCAAGTGAGCTAATTAACATAATAAGCCGTAGATGGTACTTATCAGGGTTTGTGATTAGATACGCTGTTGCTTCCTTTTATGGCTTCAAGGCGGCATATATCCCGTTATGCTACAGAGATACATACACGCAGACCAGCTGCTGTAAACTCTGAAGAGAATCTTCACTGCTAACCTTGCACCTGTACCGAAACCCTAGCGAACAATGAGAGAAGCCTTTTTCCGAAAATCGGACCTATAGGTCTGGCTTCCTTCATGTTGAATAGCACGGAGAGAATGGTCGATTCATGGATGGAAAACTGCTTTGCGAATGCAAATGTCTAAAATGCAACATACTTACCAATGCACGTGATCCTGCGAGAGTTTTATTTAAAATCTGGTCGGCAGAATTGAAGTCGAACTCGACAAGTGGAAATACGCGCTAGGAATTTTCATTGACATTGAGATTGCTTCCGACAACGAAACTTTTGACGGCATGTGTAACTCGGCCAGACACCACGGCGATTTTGCATGTTGGTTGACTAACTTTACTCAGTCATATACAGATAATGTTGCTGCTGGATCATGTCTGGCAACCGCTTGCTCTAAAGCAGCCCTAGACGTCATCGATCATCAGTTCTCTCAAATCTGAGGCTGTTCTGTTTGCGAGAAGGAGGATGCCGACTGGGCGGATCTAGTGCTTAAAAGCATCACCATCTAATTATCCAATTGAGCTAAGTATCATATTTCATTACATTCCATACGTCAGCGGTATGTTGGAACAAGTTCTTGTGAAATAAAAGTCACTTCCGCTTTTACGAGACTCCAAAGAATGGTCTGTCTTCACTAAGAATTGTTTGGGTCTCAGGCCACAATGGGATCACGAGAAATGAAAACACCGATTAACTTGCTAGGCAATGCGCAGAGGAGAGTTTTTGAGATTCGAACCTGCGTTAAAACTGCCCACGTTCTCGGTCAGAGCTTCTATTTAAATCAAATTGCCGGCAGACCAAACGAATGCTTCCCAACGTCTTTAAGTGGTCAGAGACTTTCCGTAGCATGTAGCAAAAATCACTTACTGACATTTTGTTTTTTCTAAGCACCTATGTGTGCTAGGACTAAGTGTCACAACATCCTGTGGTGTAATTTCTGCAAAACGGAACATACACACAGTACAATGAAGAGTTCTATGTCTGACTGCTCTGTGCCAGGAAAGAAAAAGCATCTCCTACAAGAGCACATATTAGCCTGATGTTGGAGAATTTATCCTGGATTTTGATTTTGTTCACGTTCCAAAGACCCACAATTTCTTGCCTTTGTCTGCCTCTTACTGTACCCATATAGTCATTGCATCTGTCCTCTGTAGTAAGCTCCGTAGAATGTGTTACAATCCTTAATCCTCCTTTTGTTAAGCTAATTCCATGAAAATTTTCAGATGCCGGTGATAATTGCCTTATAGCAGTCTAGGGGTGCTTCTTCGGCTGCCCGTAGCCTGTTTAATGCATGCACAGATCTGGAAGTCCCTGCCTTTTTCTCAGTGAAAATGAAAATGGGCGTAAATGCGTCCTTAACTAAACTTTTAGTTACCTTGCAACGATGAGATTCATATGTGGTCAAATAATTGCACATTAACTCTCCAACGTAGGCGGCCAGGCCTTAGTGCGACAGCCTAGGCAAAAACGCCCCGCATATTCCGGAGACTGTTGAGAGCATCGGTGATATAAGAGTTGCTGTTGATCAATTAGCTAGTTCCTTATTGGCTTCAGGGTCAAATATGCTGAAACAGCTCATGTTAGGAATTTTCCATGGTAATTGTGAACGCCACCGTTGCTTTAACCGCACGCAACATGATTCCTTGCGAAGAGTTATACCCATACATTTCTGAAAAATTCATTACGGATTGACGGCACCAGTAGCCGGTAACCACTCCGAGGAGGTAAAATAAGCACAATTAATGTGTATTCGTAGAAACAACTCTGATTATGGCGAGGGAAATGATGGGAAATGAAGAGAATCAACTGAGGAAGAAAATGCGAGTAAGTGACGAGTGCAAAAGCAATTAATCCTGAACAAATTCCGCCAATACTCAAGGCATATGTAGCAGCTAATCTGATAAAGTTGACTCAAGTCAAAGCGTCTACTTGTAAAACACTAGCAACTCTCTTCATTTTAGACAAATCCAAGACCCTCAAAAGTTCCCTAACTCACAGTGAAGTTGTCAAGTGAAAATCATTTTTTTTATGCTTGAATTACGCCCCTTCTTATTAGAATCACTCCAAGCCTCCTCATTTAGTGGATCACGTGAAAGCACTTGTAACTCCTAGGGACAAAGTTAAGAAAAATTAAAAAAAAAAAACAATAGAACCCTACCATCTCATTAAGAAGTCCAATTTTCAGTATCGCAAAAGCAGAAGGGGGAACAATATCAGGTCTTACTTTCAAATCCCCTCCTCGAAAAAGAATCTTAAAGGCAAAAAGTGTATCAAAAACAAAAACTGTTGAACGTATTAAAAATTCTCTCATAACTACATAACTACATAACTACAACATCATCGGCAGAGCTATGCGATACGCTTTTGTCCAATTCCACTTGTCTTGATCGGAGATTATGAATTTCTTCTTGGCACTCGCGCGCTTACTATCTTCTCTATCTTAGTACACTGGGGCTACATGGGACTCGTTTCTACTGGCACTAGCTTGTGGTTCAGTGTTCTGTGCCGTTTGCCGCTGTCTGATTTTCTGCTCCGATGAATAGGTTCCATCCAATCCAGCGATGCGCAGAGAAGTCAAAGAACTTCTTTCCTCCTCTGGTGCTTTACTTTTATCTACATATCTAGCACAGTCGAGAGTCACAGGCCCCGGCTTAGAAGACGAATCATTACGATTACAAATATAATTTTGGTTGTTGTTGTTGGCTCCCGTGAATCTGAAAACTGAATCATCATCTTGATCAGTGGCGGTGGCGACAGCAATCTCTCTTTATAGTGCCTGATCACTGTAATAATCGCACTTGCTCCCCTTTTTTTTCTTAACAGAATGAGAACGGAACCCAATCTTTCCAGCGAACTAAGCAGAAAGTGATTATAATCCCTCGGATGGTTGTGCTCTATGGTGGAGATTTCAATTATTACACCTGTTACTCGGTACCTGTTGCCTGTTGTGTGTTACCGTGTTGCCTCATGGTAATTTTAGTTCCAGGAAATCCCACCTAAAGGTATATGCCTCTGAATCCATTGATTTCAAGTGATCTACAATACAACCGATCGATAGTGAGGTTGGCTCTTGTATCTTAATTTACATTAACATGTCAGCTGGATGTGATAATCCTCAGAATGAACTGGGCCCGGATAGAGCTCCCGATCTAGGGAAGGATAATGAATGACGGTAAACGAATGCGCCATGGATGGAATCATGAAACTCAATCAGCGCTTGAAATGGGATTTACCAGATGCAGGTGTCTGACGCGCGTTGCCATTGACTAGACCGAAAGTGATTAGTTGCTACGAGTACGGGTGTCGAGTGCTTGAATGTACATGCCGCGCTGTTACCTTGGCATTGATGGAAGGTGAGAAACATCGTGTTTACGTGCGCCTAGCCAATCGATCAGCTAGAAAATTGGAGGAATTTTACTGCTGCGCTGCTTACGAATGCTCTATAGCGATATCCGTTCACTGTGTTTCAATGCACAGCAAACTAGATTGTGGAATTTCGCACGTGAGCAAATAGAAAAATTGCAAAAGCACGAGCATGAGCATGAGTACGAGTACGAGAGTATGAGTAAGTTTGCCAATTCCAGGTGCAATGACGCCGTCGCTAACGTTGAGGGTAGATATCTTTGGAGCTCAGTGGGAACCAATAAATTGTGAAATACGGATAGGAGATTGCGGATGGGTGCAGCTTTGATTACAGAGAACTGCTGCATACGGATATGAGCATAAGCACATGTGCTGCGGCATAGGGCTGAACTATTTTCTGGTCCATTTAAGACATTTATCAACAAATATCCCACTGAAAAGTTGTAAATTGTCTAAGCTCATGCAACTTAATGAGACCGCAGTGAGATAGTATTTATCTAGCAACTTTATCTGAAATACGACAGCTCAATCGAGAAATGTTGATACGTGGAGCAAGCAATTCAGGCCTACCTGTAATGTGTCTATAAGTTGGATGATTAAGAAGTCAGACTCAGGGTCAGGTATGCTGCTGGGAGCAATGTGATTCTTCGGTCGTATGTATAATTTTTTATGGCCCTCAAATTCCAAGTGTGATTCTGCAAAATTTTTCAAGTAATCTTAAAGAGCTAAGACAATATTTATACGAAATATGTGAACTACAGTCAAAAGGAGGTAAAGTATCTCAGTACACTGATTTAAGCTATTTCTGTGTAACTAGCTTCTCATAGACACAATGTATTTCATTGCTTCCTAGCTAAGCAAGGTATTCATTAGCATTGAATGAAAGAAGGGCAACATCTAATTACACAACGCAGTTGGCTAATTCAGTGAATGTACAGTTGTCCTATGTTATTATCACCTAGGGCTTGGTCTCGAATGCCTTTCAAGTACTGATCCCGACGTGTAATCTAAGTAACACCCAACAGGGTGTGTACATTGGAATCCAGACAAGAATCCACCAAGTTAATTGCTTTCAATATCGGATTGAATTAAGCTAAATTATATAGTGATTTATTTTTCCTGGAAATTTATTGAAGAAACCAGCATTCACTTCCTTCTAAGTGTCGCATAGGCATATTGCTACGAGAACCATTAGTACTTTTGAACTGGGAAGAGTCTATACCTGGGTCACGCTGACCTACCATACCATTCAATTCCAAGGCGAATACCTTTATATACGTATATCTAAACTTGGCCACTTGGCAAACAGATTAATCTTCAACATTGCAATGTTAGAATGGACAATTCTCCAATGCAGTCACAGGCTACGAAAAGAATGGCGAATGACAAGTTCGTCGGAGTGTCAGTTTGGGGCAGTAACAAGTGCATAGCGGGACCCAATCCTCTCCTTGGTGTTATACTATCGGCTTATAGCCAACAGAACAGAGGGGTAAGTCGAACCCCTATCAAACAGATACGCTTAGGAGAGTACTTTCGAAGGTTTCCATTCTAGACTATAGGTAGAGGGTCATCCAACATGAGTGGATGTCATTTTAAATTCAATTTATTTTTATCTTTTATTTTTATTTTTCTGGGGTTGGAACTAGATCTAAATTAAAATTTACAAATTGGTAGACTGGCCGGCAGCAATAAAAGAAAAAAATTTTTTCTCAAACAAAACGAGCCCGAACCACACAAGAGAAATTTGCAACAAGCAGTGGGTTAAGTGCTGCCACTTTCGGCTGCTCAGCTAGGGGTGGGTTTTTTGGTCGGTATCTCGTATGACACAATCGATTGAGCGGTATGAAAAATTTTCTTGTCAAGGTTAATTGGATGCCAGTTGATACCGGAATTGAAACCGCTTCAGGATAGGCCGCTATTTCGGTCTTCCCGAACGGTAAAAGAATTTTTTTTGCTAGCTTGTCGCGTGTCCCGTTTGTCTTTCTAAAGGGTCCGCCATCTAACGTTTTTTTTTTCAACTAGTGCTTATTTCGTGAATGGTAACACCTAGCTCATGTTTGATTCGACAGATAATTAGTTTTATACTTCCGGTTAATAATGAAAAATAATTTCATTCAAATGGCTGCCTCGGCTAGCCATACAGTAGCCTACATGATCGGTCCAATTTTTAAGCACATTATCGATTGTGTGCAGCTGTATTTCACCAATGGCTTCACGAATATTGTCCTTTAAAGCGTCAATTGTCTCTGGCTTGTTGGTGTAACACTTATCTTTTACGGCATCCCACAAATAATAGTCCAACGGTGTCAAATCGCAGCTCCGAGGTCGCCAAACGACATCAGCTCTGCGGCTGATAATGCGATCTTCAAAAACAGGGCGCAAAACATCGAGTGTAGCTTCGGCTGTGTGGCACGTAGCGCCGTCCTGTTGAAACCAAATGTTGCCAATATCCTCCTCTTCTTTTGTGAACAAAAATTCGTTCAACATGGCCCGATAACGATCGCCATTGACTGTAACGGCCACTCCTTGCTCATTTTCGATGAAAAATGGCCCAATTATGCCTCTGGACCACAATCCGCACCAAACAGTGACTCGTGTTGGGTGTATCGGCTTTTCAATGTATGCGTGCGGGTTTTCTGTGCCCCAAAATGCGACAATTTTGTTTACATACCCGCCAAGATCAAAATCAGCTTCATCTGAAAAGATGATTTTTTTGGCAAAATCGGCATCTTCTCTAAGTCGATCGCAGGCCCATATTTCCCAGCGTTGTTCAAGCATATACACAACCATATTCGTTCAGCGGAAGGATAAAACTAATTATCTGTCAAATCAGACATGAGCTAAGTGTTACCGTTCACGAAATAAGCACTAGCTGAAAAAAAAACGTTAGATGGCGGACCCACCGGATTCTCACTACACAATCTCTCAACTCAATACTTAGCTGTTGCTTGGTATCCTCCTTCCTTCGTCTTCCTGACTCGCCCTATTGTTCCCTGATCCTGTCCTGTTTTCCCTTTTATTTTATATCTCTCGACGTCCTCTTTTCCTTTGACTTTCTACTTGTATGTGTTTTTTTTTCTTTTTTTTTTACTAATTAATTTTGTATGAACTTACCTTTTCTTATCTCTTTTTATTTTGTCACTTTGACTTATATAGGGTTTTCCAATAAGGACTTGACAACTTTTTTTTAAATAAAACGCAAACCATTTAAGATATTTCAAAAACTTTATTATCGGCTTGAAGTACAATCAAAACATTTATGAATGGAACTCTACTTCGTTCATATGGCCACCGCGGACACGTTTGCAGCGGTCGATTTGTTGGACCCAATTTTCAACGACTCGGCCACACATTTCGGCCGAAACGGCTGCTATTTCGCGTTCAATGTTAGCTCTGAGCTCTTTCAACGTCGTCGGCGAGTTGGCATAAACCAATGACTGAACGTAGCCATACAGAAAATAGTCCAGCAGCGTTAAATCGCACGAACGAGGCGGCCAATCGACTGGCCCATTTCTTGCGATAACACGCTCACCATACTTACTCTTCAATAAATCGATTGTAGCGTGTGCTGTGTGGCTTGTGGCACTATCCTGTTGAAACCACATGTCGTCCAAGTCCATATTTTCCAATTCGGGCCAAAAATAATCGGTGATCATGGCGCGATAACGCTGACCATTAATAGTAACGTGACGATCGTTATCGTCGACGGAAAAATATGGCCCAAAAACGCCGCCGGCATGCAAACCGCACCAAACAGTTATTTTTTGTGGATGAAGTGGTGATTCATGATTCGCATCAAATGGTCTATCGGCTTCAATTCTTGAGTCAGCTTGATCTTTTATGGATGTAAACCAAGATCCTTACGCAAAATACGCCATAATGTGGTTTGAGCGATGCCCAATTCTTGATCGTGGACTGATTTGGATCGTTTGCTACGGACGCCTGATCGGCAGCGATATTTTCGTCACTTCGACCAATCCGTTGTCTCACTGACACGGCAACATCACACAACGAATATGTAGACTCAAATTTTTGCACTAAACTTGTTATTGACTGTCTACTAGGGCTAGAATTATGACCGAAAATTGGAGTTAACGCTCTTAAAGTTGCAGTCACCGACTCCGAATTTCGGTAGAAAATTTTTATACGAGTAATTTGCAGACGTTGCACGTTCGTGTACTTTACTATGATGAAAATGTTGAGTTTACTGAATAAATTGACAGTGACAGTTTGATGATTAGTGAAAGAGTGCGTTCACAAATTAAATTCAAAGTTGTCAAGTCCCTATTGAAAAACCCTCGATTGTGATTGTTTTTTTTTGTTTTTGATAAACCTCTATCGAGCGTTGTGGTCAACCAAGAAGTGGCCGTCCTAATGCAACTTATTTCTTAATATGTGGACTTATGATTGGCCTTCTTTCCCCGAAATTTATCACAGAGATAAGTTGAAGAAACAAAAAAATATTCATTTCGTATGCATTTGGGACTAAGACAGGGAGACCAAGTCAGGATCTAAGGGTCCCTAGTTAAAACTTTTGAAAAGGGTGTTTGGCCTTTGTGACGAAGGAAGAAGCAAGCTTTTCTCAAATTTAGTTGACAAAAAAAGGTGGACCCGGTGGACTTCCGTGACAGATTTTTGGTAGAAAACGGAATATCAGATAGCGTCCCACTCTTTACACTGGTTACGTTTTTTTTTTCATTATACAATTTGTTATTATTTTTGTTTTGTTATTGTTTTGTTATTGTTTTGTTGGTTTCTGTCTTGTGTTTCGTTTGCTCCTGAGAGTGCACCGATAGCTGATGCGCCCATGGCTGCCCATCACTCTCTCAGGATATTGAAGGAAGAACTATTCAGAGGGAAAAGGTTAGAAGGGATGAAAGTTTTCACGGGAAAAGAGCCCAGCTTGTTATTGTAAATTTTACCGTAACATGGCCTACCAACAACCATTTTGCATAAAGATCTTGGCTTAGATGCTCAAAAGGTTCAGTTGACACAAGGTTTTGTTTTCGTTTATCTGGGTATGTCACTTCTGGAACTCCAAAAACCCAAAAGGAATAGCGGAATAACCTCTCCATCCACAACGAGTGACAGTTTGGTACGATTTTTGGGCTGCCAGTGTCATTGGGCCATATTTTTTCGAAAATGATGCAGATGCGACCGTTTCGGTGAACGAATTACATTACCAAACGATATTGACAGTCTTTTATCTGCCTAAAATTTGCTATGGATGTTAATGACGTTTATTTTCGGCAGGACGGCGACACATGTCCTACAGTTAGTGAAACAATAGCTTTATTGAAATTTACGGAAGTGTGATTTCTTGAAATGGGGACTTCAATTTGCCGCCGAGATCATAAGATTTAACACCTTTAGACCTTTCCCTTCGAGGATGTGTTAAAGTTAAACTTTACTCATTTGATTCATACATTAAAAGAATCGGAGCTGTTATTCGCGAAATACAGCCGAAACTATGCGAAAACGTGTTGAAAAATGTCATCAAAAGAATGACTATTTGTAGGCATGGTGTTGTTAAAAGTGCTAGTAAAAGCAGCTGCAAATCCCTTGTTCCGTGGTGGAAACCAGATCTACACCTAATATATAATGAAACCAGATACCAGAAGACTTTCAAACAAGCTTCTTATGACCTTTTTAGAAGAAGACTGGAATCTTTATCGATTTAATCAAAATTTATATAAGAAACTTGTTCGAAAAAACAGATATATTTCATTCTTGTCCGGGTCTCAGATTAGAATGGATGCACAAAAGAGGAAAGAGTTTTAACTAGAGCTTAAGCATGCGTTTAGAACCGCCTAAGTCCTACGTTATCTCATGAGATCAACCGTGAATGTTATGTCTGTCCAGGTTGCAGGCAGTCTACTCTGCTATCCCTCGACGAGAATCGTTTCATAATTCTTAAGTTCTATCGTTACTACAAGTCGCACTGTGTGGCGATTGATCGGGAAGCTGCTAACTACCCGCGGCAGTGGTCCCCGCGCAATTACCAAGGCTCCGCCCATTAATGACGTTGTCTAATAAAAAGCAGGATAGAGTAAAGTACTGGTCTTATCGTAAGTGTTTTCAGACGACAGCGCCGAAGGTTGCTACGATTTGACCAGTTACAAGCGGCCGGCTGGTTATAGGTCTTGTTGGCGGTAAGAACACAGGTAGCCCCAACACAAGTTCTGATTTGGTATTACACATTTAATGTAGGTAAGCGATGGTATGGGCATAACATAAAATTAAGACTTCCCTACTGGTGTTCCCGTTAATCCCATAACTCGTTGCCCTCGGCAGCCCCCCCTGGACCACAGTCCAGGCCTAACTTGTTGAGGTACGCCCCATTGTGAGAGCATCATGGTGGCTGTGGTTTAAACCTAAAATCTCAAAAAGGGGTTTCCAGTTGGTTTTAACTACAGCGGGTCAATAAATACTGGGTTCTGTGATCCTAAGATCAGTAAAAGATTTTAGATCGACCACGGCTCATGCCAACGAAGTAGCTTGTGCCTCCAATACAGTCCCGAATTGATATTCATAATACATGCAAGAGATGGCAAGGCCTATCTTTGCTCCTATAGATGTATGGGAAAGTCTTCACAGGCTGGAGTCCACATAAGCCATTAGGGACATCTTCCATATAACCTGAGCCCCCGCCCAATCACCAAGTGTACGCACTTGAATGACGTAGTGTAATATTATATGGGGGTAGAACAATACTGGTCTTTCTGATTGACGCCACTGAAGCGTGCTATGACTTGACCAATTACACTATGAGCGCCCGATTATAGGGTTCATGTTGAGCATCATTTAAAAGCGGTACAATGGGAAGTCCGGGCCTGACCGACGGAGCGTAGAGATGACTGTGGTTTAAACCTAGGTTAGGTTTTCAACAAGTTGGCTTACTCGATGTACTTTCTTTCTTAAGTAGCGCTGCAGATCGGAGTGAAACTGGACCTCAACTAACAGAACGTATCTTGTGTTTAATGTGGACTCCTGCCATTATGGCCTTATCCTACCGGCACAAGTTCCACCCTTGGTATGAGTCGAGGCCGACCTAAAACCTCTTACTGTTCTTAGGGTCGCAGCACCCAGTACTTATTGCAACTCTACATTGGGTCAACCAAAGTAAGACCCTTCCCGCGTCTTTGGGTTTAAACCACAGCCACCATGGCGCTCCCACAAGGTTGCCTACCTCTTCAAGTCAGGCCCGGACCGAGATCCAGGGGGCTCCTGACTCCCATGATACCGTGATTTAGGTCCTGGTAGGGACTACCGGTAGTCCAGCCGCCAACAAGATCTATGACCGGCAACTTGTGACTGATGGAATCGTAGCAACCTTCGGTAGAGTCATTTGAAGATGATTACGATAAGACCAGTACTTTGCTCTGCCCCCGATCATTATCAGGCAACGTCATTAAAGGGCGAAGCCTTGATAATTGGGCGGGGGCTAACCTCAACTAACAAGCCTATGCAGCTAGTCCGGTCTTTAGCTAACTGCCTTCAGTTGCGCATGCCAAAACGATTGAAGTCCCCTTTCTACTTGTGCGCGCCACCTAAAGTGAGGTCTTCCTCTACTGCGTTGTTTAGATTCAAAGACTCTGCAGGATGGAGCATTGGTGCACATAGAGTGGAATGGAAATTCGCTCTACATGCAATTTGCAGGAGTGATTCTTCGTTGTATTTTTGCTGAGGTGTTGTTGATAGAATTTTTAGCACAGCCAAGGTAGACAAAGTCCTTTACTACCTCGAGATTATAGCTGTCGACTGTGACAGCTTTTCTTGTTCACAGCATATACTTGATTTTTCCCTTATTTACTGATAAACCTATTTTGCCAGCTTCCGTTTCAATACTAGCGAACGCACCAGAGACAGCCCGCTAAGTTATCCCAATGATGTCGATGTCCTCTGCGTACGCTACTAGTTACGCAGACTTTTGAAAGACTTTGCCTCAAGTTTTCGCTTATGAGTTCCGCACAATTCTTTCATGTATGATGTTAAAGGAGTCATATAGCAGTGCGTCACCTTGTCTAAAACCTTTATTGATATCGTTACCGACTTTCAATCGACCGTTCTCAATCGTCATTCTGCACAGACGGACGGGTTTGGCAGGGATGACACAACTAGACATGGTAGTTGTATAAATCGCTGTTTATTTGGCATAAGATGGCAATTAAGTAGTAAGGTTCTATCCCGAAAAACTGAGGGGACTCTATATAAGACCATGAACCATGGACTCTATAGAAAGCGGTTGAAGATATCCTCAGTGATTTCGAGAGAAAAATCTTTCGAAGAATATTCGGTCCCTTTGGGTTGTCGGGCTTTGCAGGAGAAGGGTCTATGAGAGCTATACGAGCTGTACAGCGACATCGACCTCGTCCAAAAACCTGCTCAGCAGTGGCTTGAGATGCTAGGATAAGTAGAGCGAATGGACAACTATGCTCCGGACAGCAGAGTCTTCGAATCTATCCCGGAGGTACCATAGGTTAGGGGAAACCTCACCCGATTTGTAGTGCACAACTAGAGGCAGTTAGCTAAGTAAATAAGAAGTCGCACTGTAACCTAATAACGATAGTTACGTCACTGTTTGCAACTTCTTACATCAGGCCATATCTGTCATTATTTTCGACTCTTACTCTCTTCGATACTAAGTTCAATGAAGAAAGAAAAGTGAGCTGCAAGAAGAGTAAATACTTTACATATCTAAATCTAAAAGCATATGCCAATGGGTCCATTGCTAAGAGATACTAAGTCGATAGCTTGCGGACTTTGTGCAGCAGAAGAACATGGATTTCAATTCAAAAAAAGTTCCTTTATTAAAACGGGCTCTGTTGACTGGGGCCTTTCTTCCAAATGAGCCTTGTAAATCAAAATTTATCCATCAGAGATCAAAAGCGCTCCCTGTCAGCACCACACTTACAACAGGACTAGTCCCTCACTTTATGCGAAGCGAGGAATTGCTATCTCCATAACCTGCAGCAAAAGTGTCGACAGTGTGAAGTACAGCTAGGATGTTAGAACTGACTTATTAACATCCTTATGGTGTCTCCCTTATTTGGTGATTGATAATTTTGAGGGTTCCTTTCTTGATTAGTTATTAAAACCTTAATAACGACATACCATAGGCCAGTGATATAATTTTGCCTAGAAGCCAAAAAATATTTAAAAAAAAGAACAGCAATGCCATTGCCTACCTTTGATCCACAAAGTTTAAGTTTAAGTTTTAAATTAATTGTAAAGGATTGTTGGTCTTTTCAGAAATTTGCTAAATGTGCAGTGTTGTACGATTAAGGACGTCCTAAGCGGGGTCAACCTGGCGATTTTTAGTTATCCAACTATGACCATACATAGGTCGCGATAAAATTTGTTGCCAGTATAGCAGATACCTTATATGAGCTACTCCAGTGTATTTGGAATCGAGGTTGTTGACATAGTGATGTATCAGATGAACCTTTATTAATTAACGCCAGCCTTTATATCCCCGTTAAGGGTAATTACCACC